>CM057379.1:2157500-6957500 GCA_030015415.1 Cynopterus sphinx | reverse complement strand
ATGAAGAATGATCTTCCTCTAGTGAAAAAGACTAACCTCTTCATTTGGGCATGTGGTATAAAAAAGGACAAAGCAGAGAGCAGATACAGACAAACCAGGTGAAGGAATGATCTACCATCTGCAGATCAGTCAAATTATTTGTGGGTTAAATGGATGACAAATGTGATGCCACCACTTACTCAGTTTTGCTAAATTCCAAGATTGATCAAAAAAGTCTTGAACAAAACCATGTTGTTAAAAAAGGGGTAAAGCAAATACAGCTATAAAAAGAAATTTTAAAATTTAGATGAAATGGAGAAAATACTAGAAAATGTAACTTAATGAAACTGACTCAAGAAGACATGGAAAGTATAAACAGTCCTAGTGTCATGAAAATATTTGAATCTGTTTTACTGAAAGAGTTAGCAAAGTATAGTCCACAAGCTGGCTGCCAATATTTGTAAATAAAGTTTTATTGGAACACATTCATGCCTATTTGTTTATATATTATAAATAGCTGCTTTCATATTACAACAGCAGAGTTGAGTAGGTGTGATGGAGACTGTATGGCTTGGGAGTCAAAAATATTTAAGAAAAATTTGTCCTCCCTGCTCTATGAAGCCAAGCTCACTTATAAATATGCATGCAAAAAAAATACTAAAGGAAAAAAACTGATTATCAACATTATAGTAAAAAGCACCCAATGTAATTTAATATCCATTAACACTTTTTAAATGTTAGCAAACTTGGAATGAAATTTCTTTAGCTTAATGACAGCAATCGTTAAGTTTAATGCTAAAATATGGAGAAACATCCCCTTTAAAAATAAGAGAACATGATGATGCTAACTTACTATTACAACTTCAGTTTAACACTGACTAGCATAATAAGACAAGACAAATAAAGGAAGGTGTAAGTGTTGGAAGGAAATAAAAAATGTCATTACCTCCAGATTCTATTATTATTTACATTAAAGAACCAAAATAGTTCCAGATAAATTGTTGGGTTGAATAAAAAAGGGTATAGCAATAACTGTAAATAAGACAATTTTCACAAAACATAAATTTCATTGACATACACCAGTAAGTTTATAAATGTAATGTTTGAAAAAGAACAGTATGCTGAGCAAAATGATCCAGACCTAGAAAATGTACATATTGTGTAATTCCATTTATAGAAAATTTCCAAATAGGTGAAACTAATCTGCAGTGACATAAAGTGAATCAGTGGTTTCTGTGGCTTGGAAGGTGGGGAGGATTTGACTGAAACAAGCAATAAAGAACTTTCTGGATACAGGAATGTTTTGCATCCTGATTATGGAGGTGGTTACGTAAGCATATACAGTTGTCAAAATTCATCAAATTGTACATATAAAGTTGTTACGTTCCGTTGTATGTAAATTATACCTCAATGAAGTTAGCTTAAAAAGAAAAAAGGAAGATAAAAGATCTCTACAGCAGTGACCTAAATATAATTTAAGAGTCAATCTAGAAAAAAATTTTAAACATTTTAAGATTATGCTAAAGACATTGAAGAGACCTAAAATGGAGAGTTGGAGAGTATTAAAGCATAAGAAAACTCAACATAGTACAGACTTTGTTCTCACCAAACTGACCTATGATTCAGTGTGATTTCATTAAAAATTTCAAGTTTTTGTGAAATTCACAAAATAATTATAAAACATATATAAAAGGGTGAAATGCCATGCTATCCCTCAACAAGAATAGCCAAGAAATTCTTGAAGAACACCACTGTGAAGGAATTGCTCTTCCAGATATCAAGTTAAGTTTGAAAACTGAATTAATTAATACAGTGTTGTTTGGAGCAGAAATAAACAAGTAGAGCAACAGAATAGAATAACAAAACCAGAAACTACCCAGATAGAGTATTCTGTCAATGGTGTTTGGTAATACTACATGGAAGCTGGCTTGAACCAGCTCACAAGAGCTGATTGACAAATTTTTAAAAAATTGCAAGCTGTTTATTGATATAGCCATTATTAAAAAAATAAATTGTATAAAGGTATAAGTAAATTATATTAACAAAAATAAACACTAAAAACTCATCACTTAATTATTTTACTACATTTTGTTAAACTCCATGTTCTTGAGGTCATTTATGTCCTTTAATCTGTATGGGCAAAAGCAGTACGCAATATTTACACCTTTTGCTAACTCTGTGTTCAGCAATGCCATTTTATGGCTTGGAATTGGCAATTGGGAGAGTACTTATACCAAGGAAATTTGCAACATGACTGATGTATTGTTTTGTGAATTGTCTAGAGTTAAGCATATAATAGAAAAATGTTAATGCATATTAAATTTAAAAGTGTGTCATACCTATTGTCATTACATTGTGAGTAGCACAAAATATTAAGAAAATATTTTTCTAGTACTCAAATATTATTATCTCCTTTAACAAAAAAGTCACTAATTTCACTGACAAATGGTGAATTTCCAATGTGTCTTGTTTCACTTTTGTATTACTTGTTAACATAAAGGAATCACCAGTATCCAGTACTACAGTCATTAATCAATTGCAACCATAGGTTGGCTTACAGATACAACAAAATCGAGAAAAGTATTCAGTGATAATCAGTTATATAAAGTTTACCATAAACAATATTATATAAAATATTTTAACACACACATATTTTCTGTGTTTCATAATATCTGATTATATAGCACATGTTATCCAATCCCCCATCGACCAATAACGGAGTTGTTGCCAGATTCTTTAAAACAATGATTATCAATAGTTCCATGATGTCTTCCTAGCACATACATGTGAAAAGTCTTCCAGCCAAGAAAATGTGTCAATCTGATTCCTGAACCTTGTTCTAGCTGGCACTCAGACATCCTGCACCCTGCCCAAGTGGCCCCTAGCCCAAATCCAGGGACCATGTCAATCTATTCTCTAGGTCCATCCTTCCAGTAGGTGGGTGTGCCATTACTGTGTGAGCATGTACCCCTAAGCTTGATGGGTAGTCAAGGGCAACAATTTGTAGGGGTTCAGGTAGCTGGGACATGCAGGCTGTGATATTCAACTGTATACATTCAAGTTTCCTCTTAGTAGAGGACAAAGAAGTGCGGAGGGGAGGTGGTGTGCAAGTATGAATGAGACACCAAGAATCCTAAATTCTGCATTCAACATCTGTCCTTCCAGGTTTTTATGGAAATATATTTAGTAAGGTTGGAGCACATACTTCATAAGCATGACATATATCTGTTAATATATCAGTTAAATATCAAATGATAAGTGGACTTCCATTAGAACTCTTTGCTATGGCCTCTGTAAGCCTGCTACTGGAAGTACTAAAATACTTCACAATAATATATTTCTTAAAAAGAAACAAATACTCTGTGTCCATTGATGTACATCCTTAGATAATACTGGCAATTTTTATAGTAGCAAAAGTCCAATATCAATAATTTTATGACAGATTTTTAAATGACATGGCTAGTCAAAAAAAAAAAATGTGTGCGACACATTCCTACTTAAAAAGTATTCTTACCTGGGCCAAAAACATGCATGGAAAATATCATTGCAATGCTAACAACTAAAAATACAGATACAAGAACTGAGAGGTGAAGAAATGAAGGAAACATGGAAAAAATTATCAAGAAGTTTAAGTATAAAGCAGAGCTGAGAAATTGCATAGTTGAAAGGGTTTGAGCATCAAAAAAGACCTTCCCTCTCTTTTTTAAGTTGGGCAATATTTATTTTTGTTTTATCATTAGAGAAAGAAAAATTGAAGATGATACAGAGAAGGAAGAAGTGAGAAAGTGAAGAGAATATAAATAATTTTATTTGAACAAATATCAAGATAAGGTATATAAAGACTCATTTTTCCTGTATGTTTTGATCTTTGCTATAATTTTAGGCAGAGTATTTCCTCGATTTTGTGGGTCACCTTACTTTCTGATCTTGTGGCTTCAAAAGCTTAGGACTCATCACTTTAAATACTCACAGGTCTTTTAAAATCAAATGCCTAAAAGAATTTAGAAAGAGGTAGCTTTGTTTGATAGTATAGATTTCACACTAAAAAACAATTCTTTGAAAATTCAAGATATAACCTACCAGCAGAAAATAAAATAAAAGTTTACCTAGTTCCTATAATACAATAAAATAAAATGTTCAGCTTCAAAAATGTGTGTGAATGAACATTTCTATCAAACAGTTACATCTTTCATAAATATTCTATCATAAAAGCATATATTCAAAATTTAGAATGGGATCTTTTTAAAGAGTAAAATATTACAGAATTAAAAAAAAAACAGATATTACTCTTCAGGGACAGTTGCACCATGACCATAATTTAATAGAGAAAGGAAAAGTTATTATATTTAAAAATGATTACTTTCAAATATATTTCTCACATGACTCATTGTTGCCTTTATTTAATAAACAATTTGCAATGTCAGAACAACCAGCCTGGTCCAGAACAAACACATTCTCTGATCCTGTTCTGTGAGGTTTTAGAATTTTGACATTTTTATATCAGTTTTTACTTTTTTCGGAGAAGCAGGAACAACTACAAATTCAGTGAAAAATTTCATATTAACCTGCTACAGACGTCACGTGATTATATATTATACTCTTTTCAATAAACCAGTTTGAAAGGAAACAACTGAAAACAGATGGTAGCTGATGACACCACTGTTGCCAGTGCGAATGGCTTGATGTTCAAAAGGATGGGCCATTTTAGAAGACATAATTGTTGGCTAACACATTTCGGATGGTGAGGATTGCTGAATTTATTAAATGGGAGAGAAAAATAAAATTAGCTAGTTATAAATGCAAAATCATGTTTATGATTTAAAACAAGAAAATTTTAATAAAATATTGAATGGCTTTTCAATATTTGCAACCTACTTGCATGCTTCTAAGGGCTTATAATAGAAACGACCCGTGCAGTCAGTCACAATGTGGTTTTATAACACCATTTTAAGCATGGAGAGGAGTCAAGTAATTTACTCAACCAACCAAGGTCAATACAAGCAAAGCTTCAAGTTAACAACATGGAAGCTTCTAATTAGTTGTCTTCCACCTGGATCTTGTGTATTTTCTGGGTAATATCCAAAAAAAGATGTCAAGAAAAATGTCCTCCTTGTTACTATTCTTAGTAGATAATGCTAATAGTCATGACTGTGAATAGATGACTGGTTCAGTGTTGGTTTTATGGTTTATTACTAATATCCTACTTTAGGATGAGCATAGCAATTCATCAGGGATTGCAAATTTAGACTTGCAGACAATAGTGGCAAGTCTTCTGAGTAACTTCAGTACCCAGCCCAATGTCTGGCACAGAACTAACTGGTGATGATGTTTGCTAGATGAACAAAGAGCAGTAGCTACCGATGTTGCATATGCACTCAATTTCTCACCTGCCAGGTATTTTTGAGTCATTGAAGACATATCAGTTGATAAGCCTTATTACTTTAGAATCTCTCACTGCTCTTGTCTCTCCTTTTCAAGGGGAATCCTTACAAATTCAGCTGAATTCTTCCATGATCTTTGGCCTAAATCAAAGTAAGCTCCCTTGACATTTATCATTCCTGCAGAATGTCTAATATTTCCTTCGGTTGACAGTACAGATTTTAATTGAGAAATAAACATCCATTTTTGTTGAGATGTTAGAAAGATCAACATACTTATAAAAGACCTAACTGACCAGATGGTAGAGAAAAGTAATAAAATTGTCACTTTAAAAGAATTTGTTTCAATCGATTTGATTCTGTTTCTGTATACTGTCACAATTCTTAAATGGATGTTAGAATAAAATAAAATAAATGTCCCTCATTGTCAAGGAGCAGTATAGTGTAGCAGTGGTAACAGGAAGACTTTATTATCCAACCACCAACTACTAACTAGCTATAAAATTTTCCTTCTCTCTAAAAAAACAGTACCTGTCCTACAAGGCTCTTACGGTGTTTATATCTAAAGAAAATTGAAGGTAGTTCACCAATGCCAGAAACATCACAGCAACTCAGACAGTGATATTCACTACAGTTCTTAATATTTATTTCAGTTAAAGGAAAAAGGAAAAAATAGAAATAGAATTTAGAATGACAACAGAATAACTATTTCATCTTCTTGTTAAAGAGTTATCCTGTTAGATTGTGGGAGTTTTCAGGGACAAACCCTGAACTTATTTCAATTTCTTCATAAGGAAAAAATTGAGAGTGTAAAATCCCACCCCAAAGCCTTCTTCAAACCATTTGCTGTTCTCTGGAGAAATGTGGGGATCCTTTTAAACCCTTGGGAAAAGTGCACTGCTCAGAACACCCTGAACTGAAACAATTCCTAGGAAGTAAGTAATGACATCCCCTGAGCTTATAATTCCACTGTGAATTGAATTAAACAGGGAAAATCCAGATTTCCGTAGAAAAGTGTAGTCAACATGCTTGGATAAAATTCTGGGCTTATGCTTGGAAGGCCACAAATAAAAAGAGCTTTGGTGCTATTTAAAATGATGGTGGAGCCCTTTTGTAACCAGTCTTTTTATCACCTTTTACGCAAATAAAATTCTGTCTCCCCCAATACACATTCATGAGACCTTCAAGTGATCTTAATATTTAAAGAAAAAAATAAAAAGGTCATTTATGTTTTCTCAACACTGCAAAATTGTACTGATGATATTTATTTTAAACACCGTGTATTTTTCCCTTAGCGGAAAAGCCCGTTATTATTACAGCTGAAAGCAATAACTCCCCAACTGGGAAACATTTCCAAATCAGAAACTTGTGATTATCACGATGCCTGGCTGCCTGGCTGCCTGGCTGTGTTATTATATTTGTTTGCTTATTCAACAGGCATCCTTTAAAGGGTCAATGTATATAAAAACGTATTTATTTAGCTAGTCTTCAGCTACCATTGTCTATATATCCAAATATTATAAAAGATTAGAACAGATTATTTATTTTAGTGGCTAAAGGATTTTCCATATTAGTTTATCTGAACCCTAACTAATATTCAAACAAAAGGCGGGGTGGGGAGAAAAGACTCTTTTGGATTTATTTTTTGTACAAAATTTTTATTTTGAAAAATGCCAAACCCACAGAAAAATTGGAGACTAGTATGAAAAAGCACCTGTATACCAAGATTCACTAATTGTGAATGGTAACAAACATTCTCTCTCTTTCATTTACATTTAAACATGCATTTACATATACATATGTGTATACATACATGAATGTACATGCATATAAATGTATGCATGTATGTATTAGTATACACACCTGTACACATTCTTATTCCAAATTACTTGAGAGTTAGTTGCAGATCTGAATCCCTAAAACACTTCAGCAAGTACCTTCTATGAAGGATATCCCACATCACATCAATATAGTTATCACACATATAAATACACACTCCATATTTACATTTTCTCCATTGATTCAATAATGCTCTATAAAGCCAGGAAATTTTCATTTCATTTCATTTTTTGAATCCAGGATCTGATCAAGGACCCTTTATTCTAGAACCTTCCCCCAGACTCTTTTCACTTTGATGACACGGGCATTTTCTAAGAACCCAGGGCAATTATCTTGCACTGTATTCCTTCATTTGGATCTGTCTCCTCACACTTAAATTCAGGATATGCATTCTTTGGCAGATGCACATCAGAAGTGATATTATGGAGCAATGTCCTCTGTCTATTTTTTATGTAATTATTGAATCCCAATTCTTTATTCACCTTGCCTCACTCATTCAAAAAGCACAATATGCAAGAGGGCAAGGAAGCATTTTTAGCATAGTTTCTTATTATTTAAATGCCTTGACTACTGGTCTGCAGCACCTCTGGGCATCAGAAGATCTATTTCACTAATAAATCATGACAACATTTTCAGTGGAGTGAGTGCAAGAAGACTTAAAAACAGGAATGGTTTAGGTACTCAGCACTTACTCATTTTAAATGAAAATCCTTAGAATAGTTTGTGATAGAGTCTCACTGGAATTCTACTTTTAAATCTGCTAGGTGGTTGGAATTATACACCATCAAACCAGGCCAACATCACGGTCATCATACCCACAAGATATCAGAATATGAGGAGCAGGTGTTCCTGGGAACCAGAGAGAAGACAGTAAGACACTGCCAAACACAGTTCTCCATATCAAACGGTACATTCCCTGAGGCCTACCAAATGTATAGGGCCTTACACTAGAATCAATCTGTGTCAGGAGACTCTGGACTTGCTTTCTGTCAGTCTTTGAAGATAATAAGAATCCTTAATCATCTGGAATAGCTTAGGTAAAGCCATGCCAAAATTGAAAGTATTCGGGAATACATCCTAATTATTCTTTGCTTCAGTGACATTAAATGCTATTATTATCAAATATAATTTTTTAACATAAATAATATCCACTAAGCAAATATGGAAATAAGAGTAGATCGCTTTCTCTAAAATATTTAGGGAGGGAATGTAACTTAAAAGGTGTAATAAAAATAAGGATTCCATTATGAACCACTAGCATATTTCTCAATAATATCATATACCTATATTTCAAATCCAAAGAAAACTCCTTTCTCAGAAATGGGAAAATCCAGCAAGAAGAAAATCAGTAAGGACATAGTTGAATTCAATAACTTCATCAATCAGTTAGATATAATTGACATATGTAGGCTATTTCATCCAACAACAGCAGAATACACATTTTCTCAAGCTCACATGGAATATTTGACAAGGTAGACCACATTCTGGGACATAAAACATATATTAAGAAATGTAAAATATAGAATTTACACAATGTCTGTTCTCAGACCACCATGGATTTAAACTAGAAATTAGTAACAGAAGATAATTCGAAAATCCCAAGATACATAGAGATTAAAAAGCATACTTCTAAATTACAGGTGGGCAAAACAAGAAATCTCAAGAGAAATTTAAGAATATTTTGAATTAAATGAAAATAAAACCATAACTTATCAAAATCTGTGAGATGAAACAAAACAGTACTTAGAAATTGATAGCAATGAATAAATAGATTAGAAAAGAAGAAAGCTCTAAAATCAACAATCTGAGTTTCTACTAAGTAAAAAACAAAAATCCAAAGTAAGCAGAAAGAAAAAAAATGTTAGAGTAGTAATCAATAAAATTAAAAATAGGAAATCAACATAGAAAATCAATGAAAGCAAAAGCTGATTTTTCTAAACAAATAAATAAAATTGAGAAGCCTCTAGTGAGGCTAATTAAGTAAAAAAGAGGACACAAATTAATAATATCAGAAATGAAAAAGGGAACATCACTATAGATCTCATGGAAATTTGAAGCATGATAAAAGCATACTATTAACAACTTCTATGCACACAAATTTGATAATGTAGAAAGATACAATCTGCCAAAATTCAGATAAAGAAGAAATAGATGATCAAAATAGGCCTATATCTATTGAAGAAATTCAATCAATAATTAATAACCTTTTAAAACAAAAAGCACCAGGTCCATATGGGTTTACTGGTGAATTCAAAAAAAAATTTAAGGGAGGAATTATACCAATTCTGCAATCTCTTTTAAAGGATAGAAGCAGAGAGAGTACTTCCTAACTTACTCTATGAGGCCAGAATTACCTTAATAGCAAAACTAGACAAAAATCTTTTAAGAAAACTACAGATCAATATCTACCTCATGAACATAGATGCAAAAATACTTAACAAAATGTTAGTAAATCAAATCCAAAAGCATATGAAAAGAAGTATATATCATGCTCAAGTGGGGTTTATCCGAAGTATGCAAGCTGGCTCAACATTTGAAAATCAACTAATGTAATCAATCACATCAACAGACTAAAAAAGAAAATACCACATGACCACATACCAAAAGATGTAGAAAAAGAATTTGACAAAATCTAAAACCCAATCATGATAAAATCTCTCAGGCAATAAAAGAAAATAAATGTATAGAGATTGGGAAGGTTTAAAACTGTCTTTGAAGGCGACATGATTGTCTATATAGAAAATCTGAAAACAAAAATCAACAAAAAACTGTCCTGAAATTAATTAGTGATTATAGCAAAGTTGCAGAATACAAGACCAATATACAAAGGACAACTACTTTTGTATATACCAACAATAAACAAACAGAACTTAAAATTAAAAATACAATGCCATTTACATTAGCACCCTCCAAAAATGAAATACTTAAATACAGATCTAACAAAATAGATACAAGATCTGTGTGAGGAAAACTACAAAACTCTGATAAGCAAAATTAAATTAGAAGAAAATAAATATGTATTCCAGCTTCAAAGATAGAAAGACTAGAAACACTCAGCATTGCCAACATGTCATTCCTTTTCAACTTGATCTATATTCAATGCAATACCAGTAAAAACCCCAGCGTTGTACTATGATATCAACAAACTGATTCTAAAGTTTATATGAAAAGACAAAGAATCCAGAACAGCCAATACAATATTGAAAAAGAATAAATCTGTAACGATGACAGTAAATTACTTCAAAAGGTAATATAAACCTACTGAAATTAAGACAATGTGGTATTAATGAAAATACAAACAAATAGATCAATAGATTAATATAGAGATCCCCATAAAGACAGTCAAATAACCTGTGATAAAGAAGTAAAGACAATGAAATGGGGCAAAAATAGTCTCTTTAACAAATGGTGCCAGAACAACTGAAGATTAAAAATATTAATCTAGACACAGACCTCACATTCTTCACAAAAATTAATACAAAATGGATCATAGACCTAAATGTAAAAGACAGAACTATAAAACTCTTAAAAAGATTATATAGAAAGAAACCTAGATGACCTTGGGTATGAGAATGACTTTTAAAATGTAACACCAAAGGCATGATTCATGAAAGAAATAAATAATAAGCTGGGCTTTTTAAAATGAAAAACTTTTGCTCTGAGAAAGACAATATTAAGAGAATGAGAAAACAAGCTACAGACTCAGAGTAAATATTTGCAAATGGCACATCTGACAAAGGACTTATCCAAAAAATACAAAGAACTGATAAAATGTGATAAGAAAACAAATAACCCAACTAAAAAATAGACTGAAGACTAACAGACACCTCACCAAATAAAATATACAAATGGTAAAAAAAACCACAAAATACTTATGAAAAAATGACCCACAATATATATCATCAGGGAAATGCAAATTAGAACAATTAGCACTACACACCTATCAAAATGACCAGAATCCAGCAAACTGGAAAACCAAGTGATAAGGTTGTAGAGTAACAGGAACCCTAAAGTATTCCTGGTGAGAATGCAAAATGGTAGAGCCACCTTGAAATATAGTTTGGCAATTTTTTACAAAATGAAACGTACTCTTATCATGTGATCCAGCAATCATGCTCCTTGGTATTTCTCCAAAGGAGGTGAAAACTTACATCCTGGGAAAAATCTGCACATGGATACTAGTAGCAGCTTTAATTGCCAAAACTTGGATTCAACCAAGATATCCTCCAGTAGGTAAATAGAAAAATAAGTTGTGGTATATCCAGACAGTGTAATATCATTAAGCTCTATCAAACCATGAAAAAACATGGAGGAACATTAATGCATACCACTAAGTAAACAAAGCCAGTTTGAAAAGGTTTTATATCACATGATTCCAACTACATGACATCTGGAAAAGGCTAAACTATGAAGACAATAAAAAGATCAGTGGTAGTGAGGAGTGTGTCTGTACAAAGTGGTGATAAACAGGTAGAGAACAGAGAATTTTTAGGACAGTGAAAATACTCTGTATGATATTATCATGATGGATATATGTCATTATATAACTGTCCTAACCCATAGAATGTCTGACACTAAGAGTTAACCCTGACATAAACTTATCAACTTTAGGTGATTACGATATATCAATGCACATTCCTCCTTGGTCAAAAGTGTACTACTCTGGTGAGTGATGTCAATAATTGGGGAGATTATGCATGCATGGGTGCAGGAAGTATATGGGTACCTTCCTCTCAATTTTGCTATAAACTTGAGTTTTAAAAAGATAGTCTCTTTAATAAATCTAAGACTCAAAATAAGTAATAAAATCTAGCAATTAATAAACCAGAAAATATATACTGAACATTATACTTTAATATTTTAAATTATAAACAAATTCTAAGCTAGTTTCTGAACATGAGATCTATAATTTACTAGGATGCATGCCAAAATCACTGAAGTGAAGCTTCATGTCACAGTAATGAACTAATCCACGCATTGACCAGAACGATGTTAGGAGAAATGGCAGAAAGAGTGATGATGAGACAGGCCTAACTTCAGAGAGGCCGGCTTGGATCTGAGCTGCTAAGGCTGTACTTTAGCATGATGGGCAAGAAGGAGAGACAGAAGCCAGCAGGCATGGGAGAGGGGCCAATGTCACGTAACCCTGATATAAACATGATGAGGATGGAATCGTATTTCACAAGCCAGGTATAAGCATTCTATTTTCACTGCCACATTTATACAGATGTTTGGGGTCAGGTTCACAAAGCAAAGAGACTCTAGTATGACACAAGTCTAATAAGAACCGCCACGTGCAGCTATTTCTTTGGCTAAAAATCACACTGTCTGTACAGTACCTCCTGTGCTGAGAGAACATTTGCCTCAAGAGAGATGTCCCAGGGAGAAATTATAAACAAAAGAGCATTAGCAATCCTGAAAGCTGTACACAAAAACACGGTTTTACAGTGTAGTTTAATCCTCTAAGGACAGCGCTTGATGAAATACATTTTTATGAGATGTGCATATTCTTAGCATTAGCAATGCTGGCGGCTCCATAAAAATACAGTACGGTCTTCTCTCTTGAGCAAATCAAACCAGGGTAATTTGAAACATCTATTTATACCTCTAGGACATACCTTCTGTGATGTGCAAATACTGATGAGTTAAAGTTAACTGCAGTGTTAATTAGCTAGCTTCACAGTTAAAAATCTTAGTGTTTCTGGTTGAAGGACCAACTACAGACCATGGGTATGTTTTGAATCTAGTTCAGTGGGTCATATGACACAAATAAAAATCAGATTCCAAAATAAGATGAAGTATATATTTAGACAGTAAATAGTTATGAGACACTGGTTTATACCATGTATCAGCAAGCTACAGCCCATGGGCCAAACCCAGTCTATTGTCTATTTTTATAAATAAAGTTTTATTGGAACACAGCCACATCCATTTATTTCATATTGTCTCTGGCTGATTTCATGCTACATGGCAGAGTTTAGTAATGGTGACAGAGACCATGTGACCCACAAGGCCCAAATTTCTATCAGGTCCTTCACAGAAAAGCCTGCGAACCCCTGGTCTCTGATTTTGTCAGAGCCTTCTTTTCTCTTCCTTAAGATATGTGTGTTATTTTCCTGTTGTCACTGTACTAAATTACAAGTTAAGTGGCTTAAAACAACACAAATTTATTACCTTACAGTTCTGGAGGTCAGAAATCCTAAAATCAAGGTGTCAGCAAATCCGTTTTCTTTCTGGAGGTTTAGAGGAGAATCGTTTCCTTGCTGTTTCTAGCTTTGAGAAGCCACCTGCATTCTTTGGTTGGTGGCCCCACCCTCCATCTTTAAATCCAGTGCTTCAGTCTCTTTCTCTACATCTGTCCTCATGATGCCTTTTCCCTCTACTTTTGGTCATTACATGTCCTTATACTCCAAACCTCTTGCTTCTTTCTTTTAAGGAACCTTGTTATCACACTGGATCCAGCCAGATAATCCAGAATAATCTCCATATCTCTAGATCCTTAACTTCATCATATCTGCAGAGTCTCTTTTGCCCTATAACTTAACTTTTTGGGTCCAAGAATTGACATGTGGCCACCTTTGGGGGGACATTATCTGGCCTATCATTATATGTAAAATAATTAATTTTCCAAAGAGAATGTAGGAGCTTGAAAAACAAAACCAAAGATGGCCAAGTGTAATATAATACAGACTTTTTAACATCCATTAAACTTTCTCTACAGTTTTGAATTCTTTTTCAAACAGTTCCCTCTGAATTTTCACCTCTTTTCATCATTGTGTTTTGTTTTTGCTGTTTCAGAAAACAACTAAGGAACATCATGTTTGTATATTTGAAATTTCACATTCTTTTATTTAGAAAAACAATTTTATTAAAATTTAAATCTATAGTCTCCTAAAAGGTTTTATCAAGAAAAAAAAATCATACTACTGGTATGCTTATCATCCTAATTTACAGGTGACAAAACCATTCACATAGATCTAAAAGACAGAGTAGAAAATAATGAACGACATCAGATAGGTAGGGGTAAACTTGCACATGTGCTTAGAAGATGGAGAAGTTGGACTTGAGAAGAAAGATGACAGGAAAGGTTTGATGGCTGAAGTACATGTGGGTGATTCAAGAAAAATTGATGTGATTTTGGCATACTAACTGGCCTGTCTCAGTCCAACTCTGACAGAAGAAATGTCCCTGTGGTCTGTACTTTATACTCTTGACTTCTTTAGAACTTCCAAAGTAGGTGCTCAGTATATGTTTATTAATATGACTGAAAGGTAAATATTTTAAGGTACTTCGAGAGCAATCTTCTTTGGAAATTTTTTATTGGCAGGAAAAATGGTGCAGCCCTCTGAGGAGGGCAATACTGTGAGGTAAAATAGCATGAGAAGTCACTATGCAAAGGTGAGTGCAACCAAGAAAATATTTGTGCTGAAAATGACCATGGCATTTGGAATGCAGACATATTGACATATTCTACATTCCACCACCCTTTATAAAGTTCATAGAACTATCTAGCAAATGAGCAATAAAGCCCATTTCTGGAAATTTGATTCTGTTTACCTTCTGATTCCCACTACATTATCATCCTGGAAAAAAAGATATTGAAGAGGAAGCAATGTCTGACAGGTTCAACCAGTGGCTTTTAGTATTGAAGGCTCTACACAGCCATGGGTCCACTCTTCCTTTTCATAACTGTTTACTCTTTCCTTGTGATGGTATTCTATGGAACTTCAGTGTTGCCTTGCAGCCTTCCAGGGTTCTCTGCCTCCTCTGATTCCAAAGAGTTTGGGAAATTCCAAAAAATCTTCTTATTCCTAATAAAGTTCCTGGCTTCAATCTGGCAGATACAAAGATCTTGTCATCCCTCTTTTGTCTTGCATGGCTTTGTACCACAACAGAGCCACATGCCAATATCTTTGCATAGAGTTTTCACCAACAAGCATGTAAATGTTTATCCTAAGTACATTCAGCTTAAAAACATATGATCTTTATTCTTTATATTTTTTCAAATAAACTATATAGTTTATTTACTGAAAATTAGAGATACTTATAACAAGATAGGTCCATAGGGAAATTTAGTTATCCAGGTAGTCTAGAAAACGTATCATGATATTAATTTTTTACATGTAGCAAAATGTAAATTAACATGTGGAATCCCTGTCATGATGCTAAATAAATACATGACAGTTGAATCCATGCTGGAATTTTGCAAACTGTAAAGAATGTAAAAAATGTTTGCCATATTTGCATATACTGGTCTGTTCTGAGAATAGGAAAAATGTTTGAATGGGATTATTAGCTGATTTCACTTCAAGGGATGAACACCTGAAAATCTATAATTTACAGGCAATGCAAATTGTTATTATAAGTGCCTTTTTTTTAAAAAAAAATGCTTATTTGATTGGGATAATCTAAGAGAAAAGCTAAGATTGCTGAATCTCTATGTTAAGGCCCAGGGAGGGGACAGGAATGTAGACAAATGGGCAATTGAGACATAAGAATGTGACCAGTTAAAGTGGGTGGTGGTAAGAGGTATCATGAAGTAATACATGAGCTCATGTTCTTGGGTGTATGTTCCAGTAGTTAGTCTCTAACATTGAGCTCATCAATAGGCATCTATGGATTTGATATCAAAATATGTTGTTTTTGAAAATCCAATGCAATGCTCCTTCCGATCATAAACAATTGTGAGTATGCAAAATCAGAGGATGGGGCAGCCCCAATGCTCTGAGTATCACGATTCTTTTAACTCATTTAAACCAGATAATAATTACCCCTCAATTTTTCTACCTAATCTACCTTACCACCAATCTGCATGAATGGTATAAGCACAGAAATTTGTTTTATGCCTAAGATAATTACTGGGTTTCAATAATGAGGGGAAAAAAAGAATGCCCGAGGTTGAGAAACTTGGTAAAACAAAGGAGAGTGACTACACCCGAGCTCTGCCCTTCAAGTGCTCCAGTAACTTACGCCACATTTCAGACATGTGATTTCATTCACAAAGTATTTTAAATAGTTTAATATGTTGCACTGTCAAAGGACAGAGAATTCTGGATTTCAAAAATAAATAAAAACATGCCGCCTCGTCTCCAGCAGAATTTAACTCCAACAGAGAGAGGAAACAGAAGAAATACTGTATATCCTAACTTGGGCACTACTGATAGGAGATGGGAAACTTTCACAGAATCTCACTGGATCTGACATCATCCCCTGGAACTCTGCATTACAGCTCTTCTGTGATCGTCTTTCAAAATCCCTACATAGAATGCTAAGGTTCCACCTGAATAATCTTAGAAGAAATTTTTTTTCACCTCAAAGAACTTCTTTACAGTTGAAGAATTTCCTTATAGTCAGAGGTCAAAGTAAATAAGCTGTACTTTCAGTAATTTAAACAAAAAGAAAGAAAAATTTTTAAAAAGAGCTGTACTATTGAATTATAGTACTCAAATGTTTGAATGCCTGAGTTAAAGAGGGCTTGTGCCCGTTCCTCATTTTATGGTGAGGGAAGTGAGGGCGCAAATGACCAGAGGACTTAGCTCTAAGTCACCACGTTAACAAACAGCTCAAGCAAGAGTTAAATTTGACGATTTGAAAAGTGACCTCTTTACTCTTCCAGAAAGAGCTGCTGTCTTTCTCATCTTCCTTCTCTAGGCTAATGCTTCTTAGCTCTCCCATCCCTTTTGCCATCTACCCTGAATGACCAGGAGCAGTATAAAAAGCAGAAAACCCAGGCTGCAGAAGGAAGGAGCACATGATGGAGTCAAAATGTTTCAGTGTGATGCCATCCCAGTACTCAGGGAGGGAGCTCAGAAACTAGGATGTGTCACTGTCTGAGTGTGACCTTGTTTATCTGCTCTGCACACTACAGGTTGGTCATATCTTTGTGTTCTTGAGGGAAAATACAATTGTATTTGTTATTATATGTTGTCAATCCATTAACTCTATGCATTTTTTGAGTTAACGAGGTCATTTCCACTTAGAAGCCTGAGTTTGATGTTAAAATTTTATTATTGAGAATAAAATTCCAGCACTCCACTTTTGAATCAAAGGGGTCATACGCTCTTTAAAATTAGCACCTACTTATTGTCATCTAGTTTCCAGCCCATTCACTCTACCAAAACTTCCTTGACCTCATGAAAGCCACAAGACACATATTCTGTTGAAAAACCATTAGAAGGTACTTTAGGAACACCAGGCCTAAAATTGACAATTTAACACATGTAGCTGTAAGAGGCGAATTTATGTATCAGTTCATGAACCATGACTTTGCAATCAATCAGTGCTTTGCTGAATCGCTTTACTTGTTTCAGTTCTAAGTTGTTTTATGCATATAAGAGGGAAGCAATAACTGTTAATATATTGACTTCATGATCAGAACTTCACACAAAGTGAAATGAAGCAAATTTATGTCAACCTCAGATGCTTTAAATGGAAACAAAGTTAATTCCAATAATAATTTGGTTTTCTTTATCCAATTCATAAAATAAAAGTAAATTTCTTAGAAACGTATTCTGTTGCAGGTGAAACAGCTGAACTTGTGAATGACTACTGTCAACACATTTTAAAAATTTAATATTATAAAGAACATGTGAAAATTCAAGTAGCTATATATTTTAATATTAAAAATTAAAAATTAAGAATAAACTCTATGTAGCAGAATTTTCTCTGAACTTGGTAGGTGCCTAAGCAGCTGCAAAGAGTATTTTCTCAAAAATAAAAAAAAATTTTTTTGACCTACAGAAAAGAATTAATTGAAAACATCAACAATTTCCAGTTTGTTAGCCATAAAATACAACCCTGGCAATTTTATTAAAAGAACAAAAGTAGACTTTATTAAAAGAAAATAATATATATTGTTTGGCAAAATACTGAGGATTCAACACTGGAGAAAGTATATGTAAAAAGAAGCAGAATGAGACCCTTTAGAGAACCAGAGAGGTACATACAGAGTGACTACCTGATGTTCAGTTCTCTAGAGACCAGACACCCTCTGCATTTTGTTTCTCTCTAAGAATCTCTTAAGTATTTCAATGGCTCTATTTTTTTTTTCTAGTCATTTGAGTGGACTGGGTCTTTGCAAACTGAAGAACTTTACTTTGTTTACTTCACACGTGCTCCCCCCTCTGTGCTCCATAACACAACCTTCAGTTCTGGAACCCGGTACTTTACACAATGCTGTGATTCTTCATTCACTTAGCTGTCTTCCTCTCAACCTGTGAGTTTTTAAGGCAAAAACTGTGGCCTAGTCATTATTACCAAAATGCCCAACACATAGAGTAAATGAATAAATATTATGAAGATCAATAGTATCTTCTTCATCTATGTGATCATCCATTTTACAAGCAGTCTCTTACTACCCATGGATTTCTTCTTATAATCTTACCTTTACACATTTTTAAATGTATTTTTCTCTTGTATTACATTAGATCAGTTTTCATGTTCCAACACTGAAATTTTTATTCTCACAGATCTATCTCCTCGATTCCACTGAGAGTTTCTCTTAGGTTGTTTAACTGAGCACCCACAAGCACTAAGTGTTTGAAAAGCATTTAAGAATGAACCAGTACACATGAGAGAACTGAAGTATGATGATGAAGGTGTGCTGTGGCCAAAAGGGAACCACTAGAATAGAGAGGAAACCCGACCACCTGATGATGAGCAGCTAGTAAATTCTGAGGCTGAACCATATATGCTACACCTTGCTTCAAGCTACTGTTTTCCAATGAGGGTCTGAATATTTATGTGGAATGCCACTGACAGTCATTTGACTATTTGGAATGTTATTTCAGCTTGGAGTTTCCTGCTTCTTTTTGATAACTTTTGACACAGAGATATAGAATAGCAGACCCATCAAGAGATATGCAACACTTCTCTAAGAATCTGGAAATCAAGGTTTCAGTCTCAGTGGAGACTAGATGAACCAAAAATATATGAATAGAAATACTTTTTTTCTCTACTTGTATCTCAAGCTTGACCTGGAGAAAAGTTCCCAGACTTCATCTGCATTCAGTCATATTTTTCCTAAATCTGTATACACATATACTATATAAAAATTGATTAAAATATTTACTTCTTACTAAAGACACTTTCTATGAAATAATAATTTAGACAAATATTTTATGTGCCAGGCTTATGCAAGGAGTCATAAAAACTCTGTACCTCACTTTACAAGCAGCATCACCAGGGAGGCAAATATACTGGAGGGACTTTTACAAACTGAATGCAGATCAGCGACAATGGCTCTGCAGGAAAGAAAAAGTGCCATTGGAACACAAGTATAACTAAAAACACACAAAGAAAACTATGAACTGATCATAACTTATTCAAGTATCACCAACATTTGCTTTTTAGAACCGTGTCATCTGAAACAGCAAAATGCATAATAAAAATTATAAATTTCACTCAACTTGCAACTCAGATTCTGAGACATACTTGTTAATACTAAGGTTGACTCCTCTTTCTGAGAAAGGGTAAAAATGCAAAACTATAATCTATAAAACATACAAAGGTCCAATTCTTTTCTCCAGCACAATCACTGCATACAAGCAACCATTGGCAGACTATGTTTATTATCATACTTAAGGACATGCAATGTGAATTATCTTCGTCTTCAGAATCAGAAAATTGGTTCCATGAAGAAGCCTGTAATTACTTTGAAACAGCCAGGGATTAACAATGTAGGTATTATTGATGAGCCTGTAGCAAAGAACATTATTGGCTTCACTCTATCTATATTTTATCTGCATTCTATCTTGAAAGGATTTTTAAACATGCCATTCTGATCAAATGTTTGGCCTCTTTAAGTCCTTGGAGACTTGGATGAACTCATTTTTACACTTTGCTTGCACATCAAGAAGAGTCTTTGCCACTATTTTAAAAAAAGTGATAACAGGAGTGAATGATCCAATATAATCATCCCATTGATAACTAAAATAGTGGAAAAATAAAAACACTAAAAATAAATTTACTTTTATAAAAGATCATTCTTAAAGGTGCTTTAATTTTCAGCAAATGCATGAGATGATCAGTTAAAAAAACACTGTGAAGATATTATACATATTTATATGTGGTTATTACATAAGTTTTACATAGTTGTAACATATCATTTACCCAGTGCATTCACTCAGTAAAGCATCAACTCAATGGATGCTTCCAGCAGGGTTTCCAGGAGTGGAGATTTCCTGCAGAGCAGTGATACAGATTCTAAGGCCCACTCTCTCATTTACTAAGTCAGAATCTGCAGGTCAGTTTAAAAGAAGCTGTAATTTTATCTTCTCCTTGAAGAGACATTTAGACAGTCATGCTGACCTGTTCCTTACTCTGATTTGGGAACCCCTGACCAATTTTAGCCACACAACCTTCCTCTTTCTGTTTTGGATTAAGTGGGTCTTCCAAAAAGATATGTTGAAGTTCTAACTCCCAGTACCTCTGAATGTGACCCCTCATTTGGAAATAGGATTGTCACAGGTTAAAATTAGTTGAGTAAAGATGAGTTCATAGTGTAGTAGAGTGGGACTTTAATCCAATATGACTGGTGTCCTTACGGGAAGAAGAAAAAGACTCATAATAAGAAAATACTAGGAAGAACGAGGTAGAAAATGGAGTGGTTGAAGCTACAAGCCAAGGCACATCAAGGGTTCAAGGCCATCACCAGAAGCTAGAAAGAGACAAAGAAGCATTCTTTCCAGGCTCAGAGGGGGGAATATCTCCCCTCTATTTCAGCAGCCCCAGGAAACTAATATGACCTCCCAGATGCACAATAGGAAGAAGATTCAGGGAGCGAAAGCTGAAAGCAGACTTTCCAATTAGATTCTCTACCTCCCACTAACAGGATTCCCCCCAAAAAACCTACACAGCCTAAATGTTCATTCCTCTCATCTGGAACACTGAAGTTACCTTATCACCACACAACGATCAGTGTGCTCTAAGGATACCTACCTCAGAACCACTTTAGGAGTGTTTAATAAAAAAAAAAAAAATGCAAGTTCCTGAGTACCATCTATGACCCAGTGTCTCCCAGCCTCCTGCTGGTAGTGTGAAAGAATCTGCACAGTTAAGAGATGTCTAGGCTATTTCAGGAATTACAATTAGTTTGCTAACGCTGTCTAAAAAAATATTTTCCTGAAATTAATTTGACTGAGTTAATTGAGAGTCATTCAAACAATTCTTTGATTTTAACCATTGTTATGGAAAATTGCTCTTCACTTTTAGCCCAGAATCTTTCTTAAGTGACAGAACTCAATAATGCTAATTGTGAGTCATTGTATAACAAACACACTTGACCTCTGTGGATCTTACAGAGGCAGAGAGAGAGAGAGAGAGAGAGAGAGAGAGAGAGAGAGCGAGCAGTAGTTTTTATAATTTATCATTACTTCCTCAAATAAATTAGAAATAAAGTATAGACTTCTCTATTTACCAAAAAATGTAGCACACCATCTTTATTTTGCTCATTTCACTATTGATGGTAAAGATAAAAATATTCACTCTTGAGAATCACTACCCTAGGACTGTAGTTCTTAACCACTTTAGGCATTATGACCCTCTGGAAAAATTAATGAAATTTTTGTCAGTGTGCTCCCTAAACACACATGCGCATATACAAAATTTGTATGCAACTTAGTACTTGAGGTTAAAGACACTATTTACATCTAGGTGATGGCTACTGGGTAGGACGTACACTGACTCCACCACATTCTTAAAATTATACTTTCATAAAAACCCTTGATAATCATGTTAAAAAACTGACATCATTCATGATTTTTTAAAACAAGATTACAGATGATTATCTATAAAACCTTTCTATCGCTTTCCAAATGGCTTATACTCCGTGGATCTCAACTTCTGGAAGACATATTAAAAATGAGAAAAACATTTCCCTTTCACATTGCAACTTTTCATGTTACTAACTATAAGACCTATGAATCTTCACCAAATGTTCCTCTAAAATACAAGTGAGTAGGCAGATCTCAAGAGAATATTGCTTCAGTTAAACCTGGAACTATAGGATTTAGGGGTGCTGACCCCTTCTCTCACACTGTCAAAAATCCATGTATGACTTTTGACTTTCCCAAAACTTAACTAATAGGCTACTATTGACTAGAAGTCTTACAAATAACATATATTCAATTACACATTTTTGTATGCTATGTGTATCACATACTGTATTTTACAATAATGTACACTGAAGAAAACATTATAAAGAAAATCATAAGATTCATCTATGAGTTTTTCAAATCTCCAAAATATTCTCTAATATATTTATCAAAAAAAAAAAAACTCCATGTATAAGTGGACCTGCACAATTCAAACTCGTGTTATTGAGGGTCAACCGAATTTTTATTCTAATAACAAGTTTGAAGCATTTGTTAATTTGGTAAAAAAGCATTTATTTAGTTCTTTGCTCTTGAATGCTGGTTGGTTTTAGTAAAATCCAAAATAGCACTGGCTTTTAAGGTTGAAAGTTGGGTTTCTTTGCTCACATTTATACACACTATCGGGAAAAGAAAAAGTATTTCACAATTTAGCCTTTAGGGCAAGTTTTTAAAATATACAAGAAAGAGAAGCATATAAGAAAGAGTTCCTTTGCTAACTTAATTAAGCCTTGCATGTATAGATGGCCTGCCAACTCTTAAGAAAAATGTCTTTGTCACTCCAGCAATCTGTCCCCACTCCCCTTACTCCCAATTTATATCTCCTTACCTCAAACCTCGAACGTTGAAGTAGACTTCTAGGAGATTTTTCTGCCCATTCAACTGCTTATCCTTAGATATACTACATACTATGTTCATATTAATCTCGTAATACTTCTTTCAGTCTTATCATACTTTGGCTTCTTTGGCTCAAAAACCTACATTTGCTCTCCAATTGCCTTCAAAATTAAATATAACTCCTTGGTCAGACATTTAAGACCCTTCAAATGTGTCACCAAAATGTATCGTTCTCTCACTCTTCCTATGAGTTTCTGCCTTATGCTCGCATTCTATTCCTAAATATTAATTGTGCCCTTAGACTTTCTAGACCTTACAGTTTGATTATCCCTTACCCCTGGAATTCCTTCTCTGTCAGTCTCACCTAACCAGAGCTGATATATTCTTTAAGGCCCTACAAAAATACTCAACTCCCGTAGAAATCACTCTGATCCCGAGGAAGACATAATCTCACATTTTATAGACCTTGCTAACATGGTGCCTGCAACTCACAGAACTTCCCATAGTTCATCTGGTGTTATATGACCAGTGAACTTCTCTTAACTGCCTTGCTTTTTTGCAAAAGTGTATTTATTCATTCATTCATTCATTCACTGAACACAAGTATTTACTGATCACTATTTACTATGTGCTAAACAATGAGAAATTAAAATTACTTTAGAAAACCTTTCCATGATGAGGGCGAACTATGGTGACAAAGGTCCAAGGATGCTGCAGCAAGGGCTAGGTGGGGCATTTGAGCCACACAGGATGTGAGAAAACACTTCCAGAGATGGGACCCTAACTGAAACTGACATTGTCCCATAAATAACAATGGAGAAGGATGAGATCGTTCCATAGGTTCTCAATGCCCACCTTAGAATTAACCTAGATCTTAGTCTCATAGAAATCAGCACTGAAGCCACTTTGAAAAGAAAAAATCTGCTCCAGTCATAAAACCATATTAATAAGGTAGATCAAGAATAAGGCTCCCTTTAGCAGTCCAACAGTGGTAAGCAATATCCTAATGAAGCTGGAGACAGTTTCATGGGGATATTACTATATAAGAGTTTGAGGTTATACATAGGCACACACAGGATGAAGTCTTAATCAGTGAGAATTTAGGTGGGGTTCAACTTATAGGACTAGGATGCACTGAAAACAAAGCCAGTCACATCACAGTTTTATTTATTTTAAATTCTAGAATGTGTCTGAAAACTCTTTACTTCAAAATAACCCCTCCTCCCATTCAAGCCCAATGTATAACACAATGGAGAGAAAAGTGACATTTGGAAAGACAACTACAATCTAAAGTGTGACGATCATTTAATGTTTAAAAAATATTACATATGTTTCTTTAAGTTCTAGGGCAGTAAAATGTACTTGTGCCTTTTGGGATGATAGAAGAACTTGATCTTGCAGTTACGCATGCCACGCCATATGTATTCCAGTAGAGCAGCAATTCACCCAAGGACATAAGAGCTTTGGTGCAAATGTATTCAGGAGGTCAAGGATAACAAGCAAGACTGATACAAAGGATAAAACCAATCAAAGGGAACCTCATGTTCAGCCTGAAGACTCAGTAGGCATGCCTCTGAGGCACAGAAACAAATCTTTCAAAGATTTCTGCATTGCAACTGCATTAAGCTTAAGCAGACATGGAAGCAGACCTGGTATTCACAGGACAGAAAAACAACAGTGGCCAGAAATAAGTAAAGTTTGATTCTCCAACCCTGGGCCATTCATTAAATTTAAAAAAAATAATTAAAAGTTCCATCACTTTTTTGGGGAATGAAGATTAGAAGTTTGATTTCTAGATTCAGACAGGTCAGCGTTGATTCTAACTCCAACTTTTGTGTGTCGCATGATAATCTCTCTGGATATGATTTACCTGTCTGTAAAATAGAGATCATGAAATCTACTGCAGAGTGTTTGTTGGGAGAGATGGAAATAGTCCAAACACAGTACTTTGCACAGTGACTGACACAGTGAGAAATCCATAGATCACAGCCACTGTGATGAATTCCAAAGAAATCACCCCAGTGCTTGACCTAGATGTGCAAGTATTTTAACTTGTAATGTGGATATTATGAATACGTTCATATTCACATTCAGCCAATGAAGCGATTCAGACTGACTTAGTAGGGCCTCATGTTTTCCGAAGGACCATCATTCGGAGCTGATTCGGCCTTTGGACAGATGTTCCCTGCAGTGTAGGGCTGAGTTGCAGACTTGAATAGATTATTTTAC
Source organism: Cynopterus sphinx (assembly GCA_030015415.1). NCBI lineage: Eukaryota > Metazoa > Chordata > Mammalia > Chiroptera > Pteropodidae > Cynopterus > Cynopterus sphinx. The sequence goes on along the minus strand of CM057379.1, from coordinate 6,932,368 downwards.
CCACTTGCAAAGTGGATGGAGATGGGCTGCAAAGAGCACGGAGGCTGGGAGACTCACAGCTTTAAACAGTCTCCCCTCCGAGGCCCTGGGGACTCCCAGAGACTTTGATTCCCTCCCAGCCTGGGTGGTAGAGAGGGTCCCCTCTGGGCAGCGGCTCTCTGCCAGGGCTCCTATTCATAGTTAAGGCCTGTGCAGACCTCAAATTAAAGAGCTGTAGGTGAAAGGCGGATTGAAGCCATTTGTAAAGTTCAAGGTCATCCTTCCTTTTTCTATTTTTCAGATTCTAAAAGTAAAAAGTTATTAATTATACCACAAGCCTGAAAAAAGAATTCTCCTAACCCTGGTCTTTATGGAACTGGGTAAGACACACAGGGAGCAGTTTCTGTTTTTGTTTATTTTCGAGCAGGTCTGTTGTCTGTGTTTAAGTTCTCTTGTTAAATCTCTCTGTTTTATAGCTAATCACATTTTTATAGCAGGCATGAAGCTCTCGACAAGGCCCTTGCTGAGCTGTTCCTGTAAATCAAAACCTTACTCGGCTGTTCTTGTAGCTGGCAGTGCAATGGGGTTAGTTTTACCATTTATGGTTGCAAAGTCCATCCAGACTTTTTTTTTTCCCCCTTTAGTGTTTTGTTTTTTTTTCCACTCAACTCCCTCCCCTTCTCCTGCCCTAAAAATGTATATTCCAGGCCTAGCTAAAACATGTATGAATAGATTATTTCATTCCTTACCATGGTACATTTACAAAGGTGTCAACATGACAGAGGATGCCTGGCTTTCATGCCTGTGTCCCAGAGCTGTCCCTTGAGGGCAGGCTGCAGCTATTTGGGAGAAGATGATCTGTCGGGCTCCTGGAAGCTGACCTCCAAGGTCTAGTTAAAGTATCAAAATACTTTCTAGTGAAACATATTTTTAAAGTAGACGGGACACTTAAATGCATCTTGTCTTCTTAGGCTACTCACACTTCAGCATTGTCATTACCTTCACGCCTGTGAGGGGTGGGGACAAAGGGAGCCCACACATTTAACCCTACATTGCTCCACTGAAGGACTAGGCATTAGTGTCCCATCTGTGTTAACACTGGTGTTAACAACTGTCCCACTATGTTGCTAGCTATGGCGAGGCTAAGACAAGGGGTGTGAAGGTTTGTGGAAAAAAGAAACTTATACATAAGCGGGGAGCTATTTTTAAAGAGTAAGTGAAAAGTAAGCTGGGGAAGGGAACATGGGTCCCCTCGAATACTTCTAAAAGAAAAAATCCCTGCCAGGCTTCGAGGGGAAATGGTATCTGTGAGAATAAGAAAAGGGAGCAATGACCAGATGACTTTAGGCTGTCAGCAAATCCCACACCTGGTAGCATCTGTTGTCACCCATTCCAGGTAAGCATCCCAGTTGGCCCTGCACAGAGAGACATGGAGATTCCTTCTAGTCATACTAATTTACCAAAATGGAAACATGAGAAGGAGCGAGACACCAGCAGGACAGCACTTTTCAAGAAGGCCTGGAATAAGCATACTAAAAGCTTCAGATGAAAAGGTCAGCATATGAAAATCAGTCCGTCCTCAAACGTGGTTACACTATGTAAAACATCAGTGGGTGAGGATTTTTCTTGTAGAAGCAAGTAACACCAGTCGCAGTGCTTCTCAGAGTGTCATCCTACCCGATGCTGGGCAAACCCCTGGAGCGTCTGCCATATGACTGTCTTGAAACAAGAAGGGTGGGGAAACCTGCCCCCCCAAAAAATGATGTCCATTATGGTGGCTTTAAACAGTCACTAGTAGAGGCCACTTGCCTTCCTATACTTTGTCATGGGCACCCGGACAGGAAAATGGTGACACAATTGGCTTGACAAGTCTGGTAGGAGGATGAGAAGGGTGTGCTGCCCTCAGAAATGGTCTCACTTCTGAAAATTAACCCTAAAAATAAAGATGGGGAGAATCCTGTCCCTTAATTTACAGAAGAGGGCCAGTAACCCCAGACAGGCTGACAGCACCATGCACTAAAGACCCCCTCATTCTCCTCCAGCTCTTCATCTCTGCCCATGGTCATAGTACTCAGAACCCTGCAGCCTGCATGCTAAAGGCCCCTCATGATTTCTGCTCAGGACTGCCATTACTTCCATGCTGTTAACCAGAGAATTTTGAAGAACAAAGTATATTTATTCTAGTCACCAACCAGGGGGACAGTTTCCTAGCTGAGTATCATTATTTATTTTAATTGAATTGGGTTTGGATTATACCTGCAAAGCCGATTATTTAAAGAAATAATATAGTTTGAAAGTTGGAAGCAAAAGCTTCTTTTCCGATGTGAAGAAATGCCTCATCACTTAGCTCATCTGTTTAAAAAAATATAAAACAGGATTTTCCTTCATAATGGGGATCATGAAAAGAGCAGAGATCTATTGGTCTCCACCAGCAGTTCTCAACCAGAGGCAATTTTGACATAATCCCCATCCTCAGGGATATCTGGCAATGTCTGGAGACATTTGGAGTTGCCACAGCTTGAGCCCCGTAATTGGCATGGAGAGGGCAGAACCCAGGGATAATGCAAAACGTCCTACAATGCACAGAAATGCCCCACAGCAATGAATCATGCAGCCCAAAATGTCGGTAGGTCCAAGGTCAAGAATCTCCAGTTTAGACACACCTAGACCCATCTGTCATTAGCTGAATGGTTCTTTACAGGCCAGTCACTTAAACTGCCTGAGACAGTCTCCTCTTCTGCAAAATTGTGAGAGATTGACATGGGAATCCATAACTAATCTACTTTTACAACCATTACCTCCGCTAATAACTCAATTTACTGAGCATTTACTGTGTGTTGAGTACTGTTCTAAGTGCTTTTGTGTATTTAGGTCAACCAGTACAAACACCTTATGAAGCACTATTATCCTTCTATTTTACAGCTGGGAAACTGAGGCATAAGGGAGTAAGTATCTCACCCAAAGTAAGAGCTGGTGGAGGAACACAGAGACTAGAAGATAATTATGTGTACATAATTAGAGGCAGTGCTATTGCTATTGAACTTAGATGCTAAAGGAAATACTTAAAACACAGTGAAGAAAGACATCCCCAGAAGCTCTGTACCAAGGCATGTTTTCTTTCTCATTTGCTCCTTCTATGACATTGGAAAAATGATGCCATAAAAGTTTTTCTAAAATATATAATAATTGAAAAAGTATCAATCTGTGGGCATGTCACAGAAACAGCGTTTAAGAGAACTGAGAAGACTGGGAACACAGAGAGAAAAGCCACGGTTTCAGTGTGAGCACAAGGCAACAGTATCAGTCACCTCACCTGTGACTGTCAATGTTGGAGTTCCTGCCAGGAGTCTGGGGAGAGGAACATGTGGTGGTGACATCCTGAGAGATGGAGGATGAGGCCAGATTCACTGACTCTGCCTGTGGCAGCTGGATATGCAGAAAACCTTCTTTTCTGGAACAATTACCCAGTGTACATTCTAGAATGTTCTTCTCTTGCCCCACTGTGGCAGTCTTTCTGAGCCTCATCAGCCCCATTACTATGTCACTGACCAAAACTTCCAGGTGGTCCTCACGTACATAAACGTACAGGGTCAGAATGATTAGAAATGGAATCCCAGTGCGTTCTGGTCTTGCTGATGGCTGGAGATCTGTAGCCGCAGGAAAATCACGCTACACTGTCTGTCCCCAAGCTCACCATGCATATTTCCTCGGGTCAGACATTTAGAGGCAGGTGTTGGCTAATTTACACAGAGAGTCCTTGGGAACAGACTGCAGGGGCTTTTAGGGGTACAAAAATGTGGCCTCGCTTTTGGCTGATGATAAGGCAAACCATTACACCAGATTGATGGAATCACCAGCACAACAGTTCTGTGAAGAAGTCATTATCTACTGCACCAATCACATTTAGAATTAGAAAACAAGCACATGCAGGCCTTTCGATAGAGAAGGGAGGTAGGTAAAGAATAGGGGTGACTCTAAATAGAGAATGAAACCTGGCCTCTCACACCAGACTTCTGTCCTCTGAGTTTCTTTTTTCATGAATACGATTTGTATTCACTAAGACAGACGCCAAGATTGTAGGAGTTAAGCCCAGACGTCTGAAAAGGAAAAGGCAGTACTTAAATTTAGGGCTTTTGAATTCTAATCATCAAGGTGGATTTATTTCTGATGACTTTCCAAATATAGGGTTTCCTGTAAAAGGGTTTTGTTATTATTATAGCCACCTATTCTAATCCAGGGTGGCCTTGGATTATAATTCCCTCTAATGCTTTTACTGGGTATTTTCTGGTGGGGGCAAGAGAGGATTTTAGTATGGAGGCAGACAGCATGGTATTTTAATTCATTCAGCAAACATGTAAGATCTACAACCTGCCAGGCCTTGAGTTCAGATATGAGGACAGCCTCACTTGGAACAGTACGTAGATGCTGAGCCCACGTGACTGGGGCTAGGATTTCTCTGGCCCCATAGAAACTGTCTTCACTTAATTCTAACTAGCCTAGGCCTGGAGTTTAACAATCATGACTCCATGCTTGAAGCCCCAATGGGTGGTCACCAAGCTTCTTGGCTCGATGGTCCAATCCATTAAAAGTTAAGTAGGTCACAATTTCCGAAACATTTTCCTTCCAAAAATTTACATTTTCAAGCATCACTGCACTTCCAAGCTATTAAAAATCTAGTAACTAAAGATACAGGTCCAAAAAAGTCAATTTCACCTTCTAAATTACATTGGAAATTACATACATCGAAGTTTTTCTAATTCTGTATGTTTAAGTCTTGAATAAAATGCAGCAATTAAAATAATATCCCTGGAGGTCAATAGACTTTATTCATTGGTAACAGAGAGACTTTGGGAAAGAAAAAAGAATGCAAGTAAAGCAGGAACAAGGCCCCTAACTCAAGAGGAGATGGTCTAGGTGGGGAGGCCACAGAGGTATTTTTAGTCTGATACTGAGCACATTTACTGTGCTGTCACAAATGTACCTAATAACAGTTAATTATGGAAATGCACTAGCTCTGTCCAATGTGGCACTTTCTAATTCTGAATGTGCAGTGGATAACATTGAAAAGATAAACTTGGTTCTTTATCGTCTTGAAGGACTCAGTGAAGAGATGATCGATCTCAGCTGCACATCGAGAGTGGAACAGCACGTCCACGTGAAACTGCCTGGGTGTGAAGTATTTGGAGTGAACAGGTGACCCAGTGTACAAGGTCAGTCAGACAGGTAACTACATGCATTTGGAACTAGGGTCCAATGCCAGTTTGGGAACTTAACCCCCTCATGAAGGTCTTCCTGAAAAACCACATCTTGTCACTGTTCTCTGGCAAAGAGACCAATAGGATCATCATCAAAAACGTTTTTGCCTGGTACGTTTTTTTGTGTATTGGCACATCTGCTCTGCTGTCAGATACCTCATTACCAGGTTGGTGACTGCAGGTTCAAGATCAGATCATGACAAGACAATGCAAGGTCTAATGCAGAATGTACCGTGATAATAACTGCATAGTTTCCTGTATGCCAGGCACATGGCTAAACTCTGTATATCCTTTCATTAAATCCTGGTAACAACACAGTGAAGAAGGCATTGTTATCATATTTTACAGATGAGGACACTGAGTCACAGAGCAGTTAAGTGCAGTGACTGTCATAAATATGGTAAATGATAGAGCTGGGATTTCAACCCAGATCTGTCTTAAAAGCCTGTACTTTGCTCTGTCACCTTCCTTACAGGTTATGTTTCACCAGCATTGTAGAAACAGATGGACTATTCCATCTCCCACATGCATTTCTTTCTGACATCTCAACTGCACTAGATACCATCCCTTTTACCTAAAACATTCTCCCAAGGCCTTTTAGGTAAAGTTATTCCAACTGTGTGCTTTAAGGTGCTATTTATGATTTACTTCTCCCTTGTATATTCTTGAAAATGCCCTCCTCAGCCTTCTGCCAACTCCCCGCCAAATCAGCTGCAGTATCTACAGTTGCTTCCAAATTCTTTTATTATCTTGCCTGCATATAAACCCATAAAAGATTTGCAAGATGCATTTGTGCATTTTAGGTATTTAATGTTATGTTCAAAGACTGCATCCCAGGTTATATTCACACCATAAACATAATTAAAAATTTGGAAACATTCTTTCCCTAACTGCATTCATGAGTTTTATTATTATGTATTAGTTCTTATGAGGATGGATTTTTGTTGCTGTTTAAGATAATCTTCTGTCTAGATTGATACCTTCTCTGACTATGACCCATCTGCTTCCCTCTCATAGGACCCATATGATCATATTGGGCCCACTCAGATAGTCCAGGATAACCTCTCCCCCTAAAGATCTTTAGTCACATCAGCAAAGTCCCATTTTCAATGTACATGGACATCTTTGAAGGCCATTATTCTATTTTGCCTACCACATTTGTCCCCTGTTGACTCTTTTTCTTAAAATCTATGTGCTAGAATAAATATAAATATTATATTTATTCTATAATACCCAGATCACCCACTCTTGCTGGACTCTGTAGGCAGATAAACCCTCTGCCTTGCACATATCTTTCTCATAGAATGCAGCATATTATAATACCGTTTGCCTGCCTCCCTTACCAGACCATAAATTCACTGGAAGCAGGTATTTAGGCTTATTCATTCATGCACCCCCATAAGTTAGCACAATGATTTATGAGGACCATATCAGCAATAATTATTTGGGAAGTAAATAAATGGATGAAAAGAAAGGATGAATGAGGGGTTGGATGACATGGACTAAAGGTGACACATACAATTAAAATTTAAACTATATCATATCCACATCTTGAATCTTTATGTTGTACACCCAAAACTAATATAATGTTATATGTTAATTATATTTCAATTTTAAAATGTTTAAACTATACTGAAAATTGTTTATAATATCTCAGTGAATATGTAAAAATTATTACTTTTATTAACTTTTCATCACGACATTTTAAAAGGGCTTTGTGTTCTTAAATTGCACTCTGCACATAGTCCTTGAGTGGCACTACAGGGTCATTATCCACACAAGCAAACTGGAATTTAAGAAAGCTCAAGGGACCCAAGTACCTTTTTCAAGGTGAAATAAGTGATAGACTTCCATTTTCTATCTTTGAACTACAAAATAAAATCATTCAAGGTGAGGATCTCAGTAAAATTATATGCTGAACAACTGTTGCTCTAACTAGGATCATTGAAGAGAATGATCATTTTTCTGAGTCTAAAACCACTTAACACTCTTCAAAGCCACGGCCCCCACTGCCTATGCTTTAATTTAGGTAGAGGAGACGTTACATGTCATTGGATGGCTGTCCAATCAAAACTATGCTTACAGGAAGACCTCTGCTAAAAGACAAATTTCTTTCCTTCTCAAATATATTAACTTTTCCACTTTCTATATAGTGTGCCAGGAAATATGGTTTCTATCTCCTTAAAAAGGGACTCATTTGTCAGACTTGGGGGTAGATGTGAAGTATCAGAAAGCTTTCAATGGAAATTCTTGCAGAGTCAAGACTTGGGGTGACAGAGGGTGTGGCCTTCACAGGATTAGGTGGTTCCCCAAAGTTGGTCAACTGCAGTACAGACCAGGCTTTCTATAGTCACACAAAACTCCTAGTGTAAAGCCACATGAGTGCCTCAGTATAGTAACAGCATTTGAATAAACACGTTTTAAATAACAATAAACCATTCTTTTGGAATTAAAAACTTCAAGAAAAATGAAAGACACATTTTAATTCTCCAGAGACCACTTCTGGGAGCTCCTGAAGCAGTGGTTAATTCTACATTAGAAATAAAAATGTCCAGTGTTTCAAATAAATAAGTAATATCAACAATACCTTCACCCTTTATTTTGTTCTCTCATTCTATTTACAATCTGCTTTTGGCTTTTATAAACACTACAGAAAGAATAATTAGGGCTACAGTTTACATATTATGACCAGGCATTGACTGAAGCTCTAGATTGGGAAAATGGAACCAGGTGATTCCATATGTTCAAAACTTATTTCATTGCCCTCTTCAAATAATAGAAAATCTTGGACAGTAAAGTGTTTTTCCAGCGTCTGATACAAGCTGAAGAGTTTCCAATCAGACACAAACACTTTTGAAACCAGGGGTAACAGACCGTATCCATCAGTTAAATTGTCACCTGGACAAACATGCTGTTACTAAACAGCTTTTTTTTTTTTTAACCAATAGTCATTTGGGGGTTTGGTCATAAAAAGTTGTTACCATGTTCTTCGGTGTCAATTCCCTCCTAACAAATACAATTGGATTTTCTCAGCTGGATATAAAGATTTTAGAACATTGTGTTATAAAAGAAGGTTTCAAGCAAGTTAGAAAACCTCCTATTGATGAATATTTAAATTATTTCAAATGTGGTTAGTAGAAGCAAGGCTGAAGTGAATAAACCTGTAGAGAAATCATTGATGCTTCCCTAATAACAACCTCCCACCAAACTTGATGAATCTGAGAATGACTTTTTGTGAAGATTTTGACACAAATTGCCAAATTAACCTCCAGAAACATTGTGCCAATTCGGGTTCCTACCAGGTTGTCATGGTCTTCACTTTGATCATTATATGTCTCAACAGATTTATTCTTACTTGCTATGCATACTCGTTTGTTTGTATCCTTTAATTATTACATTTTCCCAGCAAATTCTTGCTGACGTAAGAGAAAACTATAAATCATTTTTTTCATTTACGTTCTCATTAATGGCATGGACTTTGGAGTCCACATGGCATAGTGTCTCCACTCTAAACTTCAATTTCCTCATTTAGACAATGGGAATAACTAAAACAATGACACTCATGGAAATATAGCTATTCACTAAGATAATCCATAGAAAGTATTCACCACAACATCAAAGTACCAAACAATAAGAAAATTCAGTAAAATAATACACTGACAGAGCAACCTGACACACTTTCAATGTCTGGATCGATGTCACTAACATAGATTAAAGGTTGTTCACACTCAGGACATTGATGGACTTCAGCCAGCATCTGTTCAGCACAGGTTATCTGCCTAATTATTTCTGGCTGCCACCTTTACAATTGTTTCCCACTACTTGGGATGGTTCAATGAAAGTCTACTGGAATCCAACCACCACCAACAAAAGACCATGTGACTTCATCTCTTTAAGCCTAGTTCTTCCCTCACTATTTGACTATCAGTCAGGAAAATGAAACAATAGTCACTCACTGGTTAAGGATGTTTTAGTCAATGATGCACAAGATATGTGACATTGGTCCCATAAGATTATAATGGAGCTGAAAAATTCCTATCACCTAGTGACATCATAGCCATCAAAAGATTACAGCACAACACATTGCTCACATGTGCGTGGTGATGCTGGTGTAAACAAACCTGCTGCCCTGCCAAGTATGAAAGCACAGCACATACAATTATATACAGCTCATTACTTGATAATGATAACCAATGACTATGTTACTGGTTTACATATTTAGTAGACCCTACTTTTTATCCCTATTTTAGAGTATACCCTTTTTACTTTCCAGTAAAATAATTTCTGTAAAACAGTGTGCTCTGTTACGAGGGCAGGAGCCTTATACATCTCCGTTTGCTGTGTCTCTTGCTTGCACTGAGTTCTCGTGCCTGATTTGATCTCATGTTGTTTTATACTGTAATGTACTGTACAGGATGGAAGCTGAGGATCAACAGGCTGTACCACGTACCTGAGGTGCATAGTAGGCGATGCCATCTGGGTTTGTGTAAATACACTCTGTGATGTGCTCACAATGATGCAATTGCCTAATGATGCATTTCTCAGACATATCCTCGTTAGGCAGTGCATCAGTGTATGACTCCTACAGTAATTCATCCCCTGAAACAGCTGCTGTCACATTTTTTCGGGTTGTGTTATTTCACAAGGGCACCACAGCTAAGAAGTTATAACTCACATCTAACCCATTTGTTTTTTATTATAATGTCATCACCTCCAGAGATGAATGTTTATTTATTAAGACATTTTTTTCAAAAACGGCACTAAAGTTTCTTTTCCTCATCAACTTAATACTTTGAACAACTTTCTGAAAATTGGAAATAAAATGTTTCAGAAAGAGCTGCCTTTTAAAAACACACATAAAGGGACTACATAGCAGTGATCTTGTCCTCAGCGACCTCAACTGTTTGCAGAAGTAAGTGTCCAAAGCACTGGGTAACGTTGGACTTGGCTGTGAATGTGACTACTTGTTCTGCACACGAACGACAACTCAATTAAAGCTAACCTGCTCCTCTAATCATTTAATTAGGAGTTTCAGCTACATGTTTACATTTTGCACAAAAATAAACCTCCTTCCTCTGTTTTGCAATTTCATAAGTGGTGAAAATGTCTATGTTTTACTCACTTTCAGTGTTATCCTCTCATTTTTTTCCCTTATGATTGAACTATTAGATGTGGGTGATGAACTCTTATTCTATGAAATAGCACTCATAGATTTCACCCAAAACAGGGGAGCCAGCAAGCTGTTACTACTTAAAAATTTCATTCAGTGCTCAGGTGTTCAATAGATATTTGCCCTCTAGTATTTATGGCTTTTTTAAAAAAGAAAAATTTAATTTTTCACAACTGTATTCACAACTATAAATTTCCACAACTATATTAGTCTTCATGTTGAGTGTGACATGGACACTATTCTAAAAAAAAAAGAAAGAAATCTATGAAATATCTTATGGATGCTTATATTTTCCAATCTTAATTAATACATGCATACATTGTTTTATTGTGCTTCACAGATACCACATTTCTTACGAATTGAAGGTAAGACCCTTCACCAGCAGAAAGATCACAACTTGCTAAAGGCTCAGATGATGGTTAGCATCTTTTAGCAATAAAGTATTTTTAAGTTAAGTACATTTTTTAGACATAATGCTGCTGCACACTGAACAGGTTACAGTATAGTCTAAATAACTTTAATATGCACTGGAAAACAAAACAAAAAAAAAGGGGTGAATCACTCTATTATGACATCTGCTTTATTGCAGTGGTCTGGAACAGAACTTATGTACCTCTGAATTAGGCTGTGATGAGATAGTTCCAACAGTCACCAGAATGGTGTGTGACTTATTGAAAAAAAAAGAAACTAAAAACTATAATTAAAAATTATAACCACATCCAAGAAAGGAATGTTAAGCATTGCAATAGGCCAGCTAAAGCACAATCCAAAAAAGTCTGTTTCCTGTTAACTTATGTTTCACCACAGAGGGTATTTTATCAGAGTTCTGTAAAACCGAATGAGGTTTTTCTTTGGTCTCATCCTTCAGTAAGGATTGATGGAAAAACAAACAAGATTTTCAATTAAGTTGGTCCTAAATAACTCAGCTTCTGCAAGCAGATTAGTAGGAAGCTATGTTTTCCGTAGCTGCCTGTCAGATATTGGTCAGAAAACTCACAGAGTCAAGGAATTAGTCCAAATCATTTCAGGCGGTCATCAAAATCAAAAGAGACAATAAATTTTTCAGCTGTATGGTGAGTATGAAGCAAAGAAAAGGTCCCTGCCCTACCTCAATTTTCTCAATTCATCAAAATGAGGACTAGTTCAGAGCCATTTCTATCTGCCTGCAATCATGTGATATGCAAATGAGCATTTTACTTTGACATTAATATGCTCAAAGAAAGAGCTTGGTTTCTTTCCTCTTAAGACATAGTAGCTGTTTAAGTAGCCCTAAAGGCAAGGACCACTTTCTGCTGCTCACTAACATACAACATCTTGAAGACGTCTATAAAGATCAGCTATCGAGGCATATTTTCTTATATCTATTGACACTAGTAAGGAACTAAGATTTTTGGAGGTCTCTATTTCTCATCTTTACTGAGCTGAAGAATGAAGAATCGGCACACCAGTATCATGAACACCCAAGCAAAAGCCTTTCTGATTTCCATCCTGTAAGCTCACGAGCAACACATCCATATTTTATTTATCTTTTGATTTCCTTTTCTGGTGTTTGCTTTGGAGGTTTTCACATAAACTGCTAAAACTGACTAGGACTTGGCAGTAAGAAGGCTGTAATGTGAGGTATATCTCCTTGGCTTTCCTCGGCCAACTTGGCGAGGCTGACAATGAAGGCAGGAGGACAGCTTCAGCTCCCGAGTGGGAGGCAGAAGACTGAATGAGAAACAAAGTCAAAGCATTTCATTTTTGACCATGACATTGCAAAGAGGTTGGCATATTTAATGTTCCAAGTGAATGGTGTCCTCCATGATATCAGATATCACCTTTCTTAAGACATGAAGCCAATCAGACTAGAGAAGAGCAAAAACTCAGAATTTTCTTTCTCCCCTAGTGTTGGCATTTTAAAAATGGCTGGTCAGGGTGGTAGTTCAGAAACTATATCCACGTGTAACCTGAGATATAGATCCCGAGACATATTACATTGAAAAACTTTGTTGTTGACTTTGATCGATGACTTTTAATAAAATTCTCCCCAAACTAGGTTGTTTCCACATCTTGGCTCTTGTGAATAATCCTACAATGAACACAGAGTGTAAATACCACTTTGAGATCCTGATTTTAATTCTTTTGGATAAATACCCAGAAGTGAGGTTGCTAGATCATATGGTATTTCTATTTTTTTTAATATATATTTTGAAGCACTTGCATACACAAATTTTAAAGCAGCTGCAATATTTTACACTCCCATCCATAGTGGACAAAGGTTCCAATTTCTCCACATCCTTGCCAACACTCGTTGTTTATTTCTTGGTCGCAGTAGCTTTTACTTAACAAGCATAAAATGATAGCTCATTGTGGTTTTAATTTGCATTTCTTGAATGAATCGATAAAGAAAAAGTGGTATATACATACAATAGAAGAGTATTCGGCCTTAAAAAAAGGAAATCTTGCCATCCATGATAACATGAATGAACTTTGAGGACATTATGCTAAATGAAATATGCAAGTCCCCTAAAGACAAATACTACATGATTCCACTCATATCAGTGAAGTATCTAGAATAGTCAAACAGAGAGTGAAATAGTGGTTGCCAGGGGCTGGGGGGAAAGGAGAAATGGGGAGTTACTATTCAAAGGTTATAAACTTTCAGTTATGCCAGATGATTAAGTTCTAGAGACATGCTATACGACATAGCACCTACAGTTAGAAATAGCATATTGTACACTTAAAAACATTTTTTTCCAAACCAAAAAGGATTTCATTAAAAAACAGATGAAAATTAAAGCTCAAACCTTTTAAAAACATCTACTGACACATTCAAAAATATCTCCTGTCCAAATATACAGAAATTTCTTAAGGACGGTAATTATGTATCATAATCATGTCTCTACCTTAAAAACAATAGCACGGTACTGGTGAATCATAAAGTTTATCTACTGCTATTGATTGTGGTAATGATTTAGCAACATGAAAGAGCTTTTCAAAATTTTACTTTCACCACAAGAACTTGTCTGTGTTAAAAAGCACTGCTTTTCAAGTTGAGGACCACACTTAATTTGTGGCTTTACAACAAAAGATTATAAACTTAATGACAAGCCACTCCACTGCCATCAGGATTTGTCACGTGGGTCATTTTCTGGGGGGCAAGCTCATGAGCTCTTTCCTAGCTGAAAAGCATTTGTTTCATCTTCTGCTTCAAGTACTCAAGTAAGTGTTTTCCTTGGCCAGCTACTCATGAACAGCAGTGCCCTGCAGCGTGGTGACCTACAGTCCCACCCCTGTAACCGGAACCCTAAGCAAGGAGGCTTCTCAACAAACAGATGAACAGGGCAAATCAGGGATGAAACAGTTAGCTGGGTAGGCATTTTTTCTATCTCTAGAAGAAGCATTTTCAGCAAAACTCTTTGACATGGACACAAAGAACCTGCAAAAGCATTGTTTTGAAAAGCTTGAGTAAGACTTTTAAAAACCCACAAAAACAAAAACCTGTGCAGTTGTTTAAAAAAAAAAACATAGCCTTATTTTCTGCTTCTAAAATTACAGTCTAGTGAAAACCTTGGCATCAACTACTGCATTTTATGGATCAAAAAGTAGGGTCAAGAAAGGATTTTAGACCAATCAGATAGGAGAGCAAGGAAGTGAAGAAGAAAAATATCTGAAAGTCTTCCCTAGTTCACTAGCAAACCAACTCATTACCTAAAGAACATCTGCAACGGTGCTTCAGAGTCACAGAATTTTAGAGCTGGAAAGTGCCCTCGGAGATGGTTTCGGGCTTATTTCACGGATAAGCAAACAGGCTCAATGAAGTTAGACAACATGTTCACGATTAATTAGAGAAATGAAAGATCTTTAGATTTTCTGATTTACTACACTCCCTCTACACAATATTAGGTTAAAAAAAAACATTAATGTAGTTAAAAGCATAAACATTGTAACTTCAAAGATCATAGCATAACACATTACAGACATTCAAGGGCTGTACATTTAGCCATTATACACTAATTTCCTACTCTGAGGGGGCCATTCTGGTATGCGTTAAGAATGCAAATATTAAGAAGAGTTAAGATTGTTGAGAAACACAGAAGCAAAGAATGGCCAAAATGCAAGTAAGTACCTGACAGGAGGACTCAAAACTGCCTTTATATTAAATAATATTCAATGTACGAGAGCAGCACCGAAAATTGAGTGCTGAGTGCTATTTGGGATCATCAGAGAAGACTCTTCAAAGGCAGGAATGCCTTGAATGTGTCTCAAAGGATGAACGCAAGTTTACTTAGGTGGGGAAAATGATAATTCAGGTAGTTGGGGACATGGTGTGGTCAATCAGCAGAGGAAATGTCAGGTAGGTTGGTGTGGCTACTACAAGTTGTCAGAGAAGGAGGATGGTAGAAGGTGAATTTCAAAACTAGTCCATGGCTGTGTATGACACGCAAAGCAATTATCGCTTTTGCTGAGACCCTATTGTTTCCCAAAGTGTGTGTCCTGTAGTATCAGTCTCAGAAGATGCTCTATGTTAAAACGTCACCTTTACTCAACCCTGAGAGGTCACAAATCCAAGCAGTTTCAAATATCCAGCAAAAAAGACCATTATCACCCTTGGTTTTACCTGGTATTAAGACAAATAAAAATTCTGAATAATCTTTACATGCTACATAACTGCTACATGGAACACAGTTTGGGAAAGGTTGCTATAAGTGATGGAGAGTCAGTGAGGGCTGTTAAGAGGTCACTTAATTGAACATGCATTAAAGCACACTAGATATAGTTAAGACTCAGGAAAGACAAAATGATGCCTAAGTGGAGCCATTTATTTCTGGATGGGGATGGGAGATCCAGGAAGCTAGAATAATATGATTTAGAGATAATTAATAATACGAAGTACATAGTATACACAGAGTGCAAAGAGCCAGTCCAAAGCAGTGAAAACTCTACTTTCAACAGCCTTGTCTCTAGCATTTCTGTGTTCTTAGCATCCTGTGATGCTACTATCATTCTAGACTCTATTCTAGTAGCCAAATTCTATTATCCAAAAGGCATGAGAAATCACAGAGGAATAAAACAATTGCACACTCCTTCTGTTTGATGCTCCTCCAAATCTAGCCCAGACTAAGGAGCAAGCAGTAACATGATAAAATGAATGACCCTATTAAAAGCAATCGAAACACATTCAGAGTCCTTTCAGCTCTACCCTTGTGTAAGATGGCAGACTGGCTGAGACCTACAGAATGGGAACTTATGGTCCGTATGTCAGCCATTTAATTTAGCAGTAGTGTGGATATAAGCCCACTGGGAGAGGCAGGAGCAGTGTGTACAAAAGGCCTGAGCAACAAAAATCTTTTCCTGCTGTGTATTTCCTGAAAA
Source organism: Cynopterus sphinx (assembly GCA_030015415.1). Classification (NCBI taxonomy): domain Eukaryota; kingdom Metazoa; phylum Chordata; class Mammalia; order Chiroptera; family Pteropodidae; genus Cynopterus; species Cynopterus sphinx. The sequence continues at coordinate 6,916,606 of CM057379.1, read as the reverse complement.
TAGATAATCCATACAAAATAAGACCTTACATTTCTGCTTGGTAAGTAAATACATTTTTTGAGCACTTATAAAAACTAATAGAAATGGTGAATAGAAGGGCTGAACAGACTTCTCAGGACATTATATGCCAAAACTTTAATCCAAAATATACTGTAAATTGACATAATTTGAGATTCTTTTGTTAATGTTTTTTCCAGGTAATGAATTGTTTCTCTTCCATTATTTATTTTAGATAATAACTAAATCAGGAGAAAACCTTGCATATACAATACATTTTAACCATCAGAATATACAAATATATATATATATCATAAATAAAACCTAATTTTTAAAGTTCAATCACAACAAAAACTTTTAATTAATATGTAAGTAATAAAATACATAAAATTTTTAATTAAAGTATATTTTGACTCAACTGCTGTTTTCAGGTGGTTAACAACCCATTTCAGCTACTAAAACTGATGCATCATCAATCTGATTGCTGCTTTATTTCGTATTTCAAAATAAATGCAATCTATCTGACCCAGCCTGCTGCAGTTCAAGGTCTTTAGGAAAGGTCCATAGATGTCAGGTTCATTCACAATGCAAAGACTGAAAACTGACATCGATGCAGTGATTTCCAGGGGCCTTTCCAGAGGTCAGTTTTGGAATCTTAATGATCTATCTAAAACAAAAAAATGTCTGTCAGAGCAAACAAAAACCTTCTAGTTAACAAAGAAAACTTAACTTATTGTTATTTTTTTCAACAGCACAGAGCAACACTAAAATCACCTGTGGATATCTGGCAAAGTACCAGAATCAACTGAGACAATTATCAATTGTGTTTTGTGGTCAAGAGAGACTGGGCCCGAGGCTAACACAATGGTGGGGGAGGAGGTTGTGCTGTAGCTTTGAAATGTAATAACTGCCTCCCTCTTACCTTGTTTTGGGTAAAACAAAAAACTCTTAAGTGAAATTCCTAATAGTACAAGTTATAATTTGACCTTGGTGGATTGGATGGAGTTCTTCCCTCAAGTAATGGAAGAATTCACAGCACAAACTCTCCTTCCAAAAAAATACCTTGGGCCCAATCTGGTTGGACTTGCTGTGTACAAGTCAATTACCTTTAAAGATCTTTTCTCAACCTGATAATTGTTTTTGTTTTCTTTAATAACCGTGATCTCCTTGCCACAAATCTCTAAGCAGTCAATAGTAGGTCTGGTCTTTGAGCTGTAGTCTGATTAATACTGACATCGTTTATGGCACCTGGAGTGACCCCAGGCCTTGTAGTGGACCGTGAGTTCTTTTCCAGTCTGTGAGATTGCTTCCCACAATTCCACTTGAATGCTGAGGAAATAGTAATTCAGAAAGAAGCCTGATATCACGCAGTTAGCAAGTGGTGGAGCTCTTTTATGAACAAATCTGTGGAATTCTTTAAAGCCCATACTTCCTTTTATCCTCTGTAATATTACAATGCAGTGTGACTGACTTCCCCATCACACCAGACATATCCAAATGCACATTCTCACTTGAAGATAACCTGCTCAGGTAATTACATGCTTTTTTTCCAGTAGGCTGCCACTGATTCACATATTTCTTTGAACTTCCTTTTGGAATTGCAGACTTTAAAACATAAATGGCAGCAAATCTCTGTTCTTTAAAGATGTGTTTAGTGAATACTACAGAAAAAATAATGAGGAGTTAAAATGTATAAATAATATGGGTTATCAGGCTTGGGATACAATTTTGGTTCAAAAATGAGCTGTACCTACAAGGATAAGATTGATTTTCTTCTTCTATGACTCACAGATAACAATTCCAAGGAGACACAAAACTTTTAAGCAGTGGTCACATTGCTGGAATGGGTACACATTCTTGCACAACAACTCTGAAGGATAAAATTCATTTTGAAGAATAATGTATGCTTAAAAATTTGTTTCTATGTTTCATGGTTAATGTTTACCATCAGTGTAATCATTAAGACTCATTCCAAAACTTTATTCTAGGAACTAAATGATTAATAGATGACTTTCCTTCTAAAGTATTATAAGCCATTAGTGAGGATGAGAGTATTACTTTTAGCCTGATCATTTAGTATTTGTCTCTAACTTCAACGGCCTTTAAAGGTTCAAGGAAGCCCCTTTCAATATCTTTTTAGCATCTCTTTCAAACCATACTTTGGCTCATCTGGAAAATCTGGTGGGACACTTCAAAAGAGGCTTAAAATAGTAATAAATACATTTTCCAAAATACAAAAAAAAATACAGGTAGACAACTAATAAGAATTAAATTTAGAAAAATAAATTACAAAATCATTTTTGAATTCACAACTTCTGATTTTACAAGACCTCCTAAAATGTTATTTCCATCATAAAGTCTATGAAAAGAGAAACATTTTTAGAAACAAAATGAAAACACTATTAACATATCTAGTGTTAAACCAGAAGAAAAAAAAGGGATATAATACTGGCAAAAGATGTTTTAACCACATAAAACAAACTCTAAGGATAGTTTAAAGAATTAAAGCTTTTTAAAACAATACCTCTCTCAAGTGGTTTAAAGGCACTACTTACTAATGTTCCTGGAACAAATCCGTTTAAAGACATCATGAATCTTGAAAATATCCCTCTTTGTTGTATTCTTATATGGCCAAGTAATAAATATAAAGATATATGCACTAAGCACTGTGGCTTTCTCTTTCCCTAAAAGGCAGGAAAAATAATGTGGAGGCTTCTATTATTGACACTACCCAGAGGTTAGTCATGGTATGAATTCAGGCTGCTTTTTTAAATTTTAAGAGACTTTGTATAGCATCTAATATTATTAGCATCAGAAGCTCCTACCAGCAGAGATAGCTTTAAACCTACTATAAATGCTTATGGCAAAAGAGACTTTTGTTAATAAGATGTTTCTTTGACCCAAAGCTCTCAAAATTTATTATAAACGTTATGTATTCCTCTCTGTCCAAATCATTTATATATATGTTTGATTCCAATTCAACATTGAGTCTCTAAATTGAGCCTCACAGCTGACATAACTATTAGTCTTCGCTATCCCACTCATCTCTTTGATGGTCACTGAACCTAAAAAAAATCATTCAGAGGCAGAGAGGAGTCAGTATCAGCTCAAGGCAGAGAGGAGTCAGTATCAGCTCAACCCAAAGTCTGAATTATGAACTTTTTAATCACAAGTCCTAAAAATAAGAATTATTTATTATTCCAGGACTGGCATCAGTACATATTTACTATCATCTAATTTCTAAGCTTCTTATATTATGAACCAGTGACTAAAATGTATTATGGTTCATTAATACATCCCTAGAAACTTTCTCTTTCATTTGTTAAAAAAGAATATACAATGAAGTACAGGAGGTCTCTAATTTTTGCCAGATAAATCTACAAACAAGGCCATATTTTACCTTACAAAAGAATACTGAGTTTAAAATCAAAGACTCGATGTCAGATTAATAAATAATTAATTAAGATCAAGGCAGGGCTAAAAACTCTTCTTGGAGCTAACAGATAATAAGAAATGACAAAGAGAGATCTAATTTTATTTTTTCTTTTCCCTGATAATACACATGAGCTCCTACTTGAAAATGGTGAAAAAAAAAATACAAAGTAAATGTATAAGAACCCAAAAAAGAATAAAGAAACATAGAGAATAGGTTCTATTTAATCCAGTTTTCTGCCTCAGGTTAAAAATATCACAGAGAACCAATAGAACATTCCCTTAGAAATCACCGAACATAACATTTAAATAGCTATGAAAAATGGAAATGATGCCAGAAGAATAAAACAATAAATGGACAAATGTTATTATGATTTTCAAAAAATGAGCAAATGTACTCTCCAAATTGTAGATATTACTGTAGATTATTAAGGGATGATGTAAAAGTTAAAAGTTGAAGCAATAATCATTAGCAGCTAGCATGACATTATTATGTACAACTGGCTCCATTTTATTTTTGGACAGGGTTATTATACAAAATAAATATAGTTGTAAATATAGTGTACAGTATATGTGAACTTCTAAAAAAGCAACTCAGAACTATTTAATCAATCTTATGACCAAAACAGTAAAGGATAAAAATGATTATTTAAGTGGATATTATCAAGTTGAATGTACCAATTCAGAAATTAATGTCAAATTGGGAGGAGGTATTTCTGGCAGATCTCTCTTTGGACTCAGCTGCAACCTATTCGATAGCTGCATCAGTGACGTATTGAAGAAACAGAAACTTTGTTGAATGAAATATCAGGATCTTCCAAATCTGGGTGGTCTTGGAATTTTATTAATCTCCAAACTATAATTTAAAACAACAATTTGTAAAATTTTGCTCAAGGGATTAAAAACTCAAAAGCTCAGAGATGGGAGGAAATGGCTTAGCAATGGCAGGATGCATGAAAAAGACTTGGCAGATACTTTGACAGTAAACACATTATGATCCAATGATATGCATGATGCAGTAAAAGCTGAACTGACACTGGAAAATATATAGCCATGGATATGCCCTAATTTATTAACCTAAAGAATGATTTTTATTTGGAGATAATTTAAGTGGACTATAAACAAACTGTAATCTGTTCGTAAAAGAGCATCTAGAATGCTGAATAACTTCAAAACCAGAATTAGAATGTAGAAAGTTGCAAGATAATGCTGTCCCCACTGTGGCAATGCGAAAAAGCCACATACTTGTGATCCTTATCTGAACGTTGAGCTCATAAAGCAACCTAAACCAATTCCAAGGAGAGATAAGAGACAATCTTTGACAGAGTATGGGGCTAGATGTGGCCACCATGCAAATAAGAAGAAATCAACTATAAGTTTAATGGATTCGTAAAGATCACATGTGGACTAGGAGGTCAGTTTAAAATAGTTGGAAGTCTGAGAGACAGGGAGACTTTTGTGCATTAATATGGTTTTTCATTGGCTTCCACCAGGTGCCCATGGTAAACATTGGGCACAGGGGAGGAGAATGGAGAGAGCCTTTCCAGTGGTGTTGGTGTGCAAGAAGTGATCAGCTCCTATTAGGGGCAAACATGGAACACTCTCTGTTTCTCCAAATATTTATTTTATTAAAAATATAAGCCTTAAGCCACTGAGGAGAGAAAAGTACCTTAACATACTGAGGAATAAAGATAGGAATGACAACCAACTTCTTGTCAGATGCTATGCAAGTCAGAAAGTCAATAAAGTAATGTCTTTAACATACTAAAAAAAACAACTAAAAAAAACCTGTCAACCGAGAATTGTGGCTACTTTTTGGAAGATGTTTTCATGGGGTATACAATTCTGGGTTGACAGGGTTTTTTCAGTTGTTTTTCTTTAGTACGTGTTACATGTTTGCCCACAACAGGAGCTGATCACTTCTTGCACCTGGATGAAAAGAAAACAACTAGTAAGATGGTACATATGAAGCCAATCAACTTGATAATTACATTAAAAAATAAATAATATAAACACCCCAATTAAAAAATAGTTTGAAGAGATAATAAATGGATTTTTAAAAAGCAAGATCTAATTATATAGCATTGTTAGAAATCTACTTCAAAATTTTTTTAAAAAAGCATAGATCAAAGTAAACGGATGCAAATACTAATCAAAAGAAAGCTTGAATTGCAAACTGAATCTAGCGATATGGAAAAATGATAATACATCATGGGCAAGCAATTTTTGTCCCTGGGAATACAACGTTAGTTCAACATTCAAAAAGTGCTTAATTTAATTCAAAAGACAAGCAATTAAACCACATAATCATATCAATAGATCATCAGTAGTGGCAAAAAAAAGATCTGACAAAATCCAACATTCATTAATAATAAAAACTCTATCAAACTAGTATTTGAAGGAAATGTCTTCAACCTAATAAAGAATGTATATGAAAAAAAAAAAACCTACAACTAACAATACATTTAATGGTAAAAGATAGTACTTTTCCCCCCTAAGACAGGCAAGAATGTATGCTATCATCACTTCTATTCAATATTGTACGGGGGCCAAAATGATGCAAGAGAAGGCAAACAAACAAAATACACATGTTAGCAAAAGAACTTAAAAATGCCTTTACTTGCAGATGACACAATCATATACATATAAAACTCCAAAGAACTGAAAAAAAGCTACTAGAACTAATAAATGACCTTGGCATTTGTAATTTGAAATTCTATTTGTATCATCCTAAAACCAGCAAGTGAAGGATGCAAAGAAATAAATGACTATCTCACTATAAAAGATGGCTTCCTAACAGTCAGGGAGATGGAAAAATTACATGAACTGTTGGGGCTTCAAGAAACAATAGTTGTTCCACCCTGGAATGGAGAACTGCTTGAAAGGAATTTGAAGTCAAAGAAGCAAGATTCTCAGTCTTAGACAAAGCCACAATATGTCACAGGAAATGCTATAAAAATTTTTTTAAAAATGGGACCAGAAGCATTTCAAAATTGTTGGATTACACTCCACATTCTACAAAGTGGGCACGAATGTGCTGTATGCTTATGTGAAAAGCCTGAGCACATTATCGAGTGTGCATATGTCACCTAATAACCCAACTCGCTGTGTCATAAATTTGATCCCAAGGTGATGTGTGTGGGTGGTAATAAACATCAAATTAACGATAAAGTTGTTTGCTTTCACACAATTTAAAGGGAGTCTGGTGAGATAAATTGGATGGCTGTACATCCCTTAGGAAATCTACAAGGAAGTTTGAGCAGGTGCCTTTTTTTTCCCCCTTAATAAATTTATCTTCTGCGAGTCCCAGTATCCAAGTTCTTTTCATAGAATTTTGATCTGCTTCAGTGACTGGTAGTAATGACAACTGCTCATTTCTTTATGAAAATTGAGAAAACAAAAGAGCAAAAGAGGAAGAAATTTACTCTTCAGAGGAATGGATAGTAAGAATTAAAATGTTTCAATCAGAGCTTGGTCTAGCATTGAGAATCCCTGCCTAATGGGAAGCCGCTTGCTGATGGAAGTGTGACATTCCTCAGGGAGTTAGAGCAGGGAAAATAAAGAGGATAACCAGGCCTCTCCATTCTATAAATAATATGCTATTGGGTGAAAACTGTGATGGTGGCAACGGATTCACTGTCATGCATTTTTCATAGTCATTTGGATTATAAAAGCAATTGTGTCAAATGCAAACTATAGAAAATATCTAAAGCAAAGTTTATAGTTTCTCCTACAGCCAAATCTCCTCCACAGTATAAAAATTTACAATTTGGTATCTTCTATAATACAGGCATATCTCAATTTGTTGCACTTTGTTTTATTGGACTTTGCAGCTATTACATTTTTTATAAATTGAAGGTTGGTGCCAACCCTGCATCAAGCAAGCCTTTTGGCACCATTTCTCCAACAGCATGTGCTTACTTTGTGTCTGTGTCACATTTTGGTAATACTCACAATGTTTCAAATGTTTTCATTAGTATTATATGATAGTTCATTAATATTATTATATTATAGTGATTTGTGATCAGTGATCTTTGATGTTACTAGGGTAATTATACAGGGCCACAAACCACACCCATATAAGACTTCAAACTTAATTTAGAAATGTATGTGTTCTGACTGCTCCACCAACCAGCTACTGCCCTGTCTTTCTCCCTTTCCTTGGGCGTCCCTGTTCCCTAGAGGCATGACAATATTGAACTCAGGCCAAGTAATAACCTCACAATGTCCTCTAAGTGTTCAAGTGAAGAGTAACATGTCTCTCACTTTAAATCAAAAGCTGGACATGATTAAGCTTAGTGAGGAAGGCATGTTGAAACGTTAGAAAGGCTGAAAGCTAGGCCTCTTGTACCAGTTAGCCAAGTTGGAAATGGAAGGGAAAGTTCTTGAAGAAAATGAAAAGTGCAACTTACTGAACATACAAATAATAAGAAAGTGAAACAGCCTAATTGCTGATATGGTGAAGGTTTTAGTGGTCTGGAGAAAAGATTAAATGAGTTATAACACTCCTTTTCAGCCAAAGCCTAATCTAGAGCAAGGCTGTAACTCTCTTCAACTCTCTTCAGTTCAGTGAAACCCGAGAGAGGTGAGGAAGCTGCCAAAGAAAAGTTTAAAACTGGCAGAGGTTGGCTCATGAGGTTTAAGGAAAGAAGCCATCTCCATGACAAAGTGCAAGGTGAAATGGCAAGTGCTGATATCGAAGCTGTAGTGAGTGTCCAGAAGATCTAGCTAAGACAATTATTGTAGGTGGCTCCACTAAACAAAAGATGTTTAATGCAGATGAAACAGCTTTATGTGGTCAGAAGATGCCATCTAGGACTTACATAGCTAGACAAGAGAACGTGTCAAAGGACAGGCTGACTTTCTTGATAGGGGCTAATGCAGCTGGTGTCTTTAAGCTGAAACCAATGCTCACCATTGTGAAAATCCGAGAGCCCTTAAAAATGTATGCTAATTTACTCTGACAGTGCACTATAAATAAAACACCAAAGCCAGGATGACAGTGCATCTGTTTCCAACATGATTTATTGAATCTTTTAAGGCCACTGTTGAGACTTACTGCTCAGATAAAAAAAGATTTCTTTAAAAATATTACTACTCATTGACAATGCACCTGATCACCCAAGAGCTCTGATAGAGATGTATAATGAGACTAATGTTGTCTCATGCTAACACAACATCCATCCTGCAGCCTGTGGATCAAAAGTAATTTCGATTTTTAAGTCTTATTCAAGAAATACAGTACGTAAGGCTATAGCTGCCATACATAGTGATTCCTCTGATGAGTCTAGCCAAAGTATATTGAAAGCCTTCTGGAAAGGATTTACCACTCTAGATGCCATTAAGCACATTTCTGATTCATCGGAAGAGGTTAAAAGATTGTAAGCAGGAGTTTGGAATAAGTTGATTCCTACCATCATGGATGACTTTGAGGGATTCAAGACTATTGGAGGAAGTAACTGCAGAAGTGGTGGCAATAGCAAGAGATCTAGAATTAGAAGCGGAGCCTGAAGAAGTGACTTAATTGCTGCAGTCTTACAATGAGGCTCAAACAGATGAGAAGTCACTTCTCATGGACAAGCAAAGAAAGTGGTTTTTTGAGTTGGAAACTACTCCTAGTGAAGATGCTGTGAAGACTGCTGGAACTACAACAAAGCATTTAGAATATTACATAAACTTGGTGAATAAAGCAGAGGTCTTATTGGAGAGGATTGAATCCACTTTTGAAAGAAGTTCTACTGTGGGTAAAATGCTAACAAACAGCATCACATGCTACAGAGAAATCATTTGTGAAAGAAAGAGTCAACTGATGTTGTAAATGTTACTGCCTTACTTCAAGAAATTGCCACGGCCACTGCACCCTTCAGCAACTACCAGCTGATCAGTCAGCAGCCATCAACAAGGAGCCAAGACCCTCCACCATCACTTACAGCTCAGATGATGGTCAGCACTTTTTAAGCAATAAAGTATTCTTTAATTAAGCTATGTACATTGTTTTTAGACATAATGCTGTTGCACACTTAAAAGATTATAGTTTAATATAAATGTAACTTTTATACGCACACAGAGACAAAAAAAAATTGTGTGACTCACTTTACTGTGATAGTCACTTCATTTGTGTGGCCAGGAACTGAACCTGCAAAATCTTTGAGGCTGTTTTAACTTTTCTTATAAAAATATATATATATATACATATAATTGCTTATGTTGGGATAAAATTATAATTTGACATTTGCATTTAATAACATATCAAAAACAGTCTTCCAAACTGACACAGATGGACCAGCTTTAACAGCACTGTCGAGTTTCAGGCTATGGATATAACCCTCCTTATAACCTCATTCTTCTTCTGAGGGTCATTTTGTTTGTTTCCAGATGTTTCTCCTTCCAAAAAAAAAGTTGTGATAAACATCCTTGTTTGTGCTTATGTGATTTGTGTTCGTATATTTTAAAAATTGAATGTTTTTATTTTTTTAGATAAATCTCTGTGAATAACACTAATAGATCAATGAGTGTCCACATTTTGATTGTCCAAAGCATTGCCAGGTCACGAGGCCTCATGCCTACACATTCCCACCAAAAGGGTATAACAGTGCTTATTTTCCTACATTCTTACAAGCCCTGAATTCTAACCAAATTTTAAGTTTTAACAAATGGTTGGAACTTGTGATTTTATTATTGTTTTCCTAATTATCCAGAAGATTAAGTAACTTTTATTTGCTTTTATTTTTTAGGGGATTGTCTGTTTATATAATTTGCATATTTTTCTCTTCAGTTGTTTTGACCTTTTGGTGTTTGGATTATAATTATGTTTTCCCAGTCTATCATTTGTATTTTGATCTTTTATGGGGGTGACTTGGTCAGAATTATTTGTTGCAAATACATCTCACTCTGACTAGTTTAAACAGAAAATGAATTTATTAACGGTATTAGATAGATTATAAAAGTTACAAGAGAAACAAACAGCCAATCTCTGAGTTACAAACCTAGAGAAAATGTCCTAATTAAGTTGCTCCATTGTTCCATTGCATACTCTGCTTTTTCCCAAGCTCTAATGAGCCAAATGTTGCTACCATCCCTTATTCCAACAGCTGGATGTTTCTCTGTCCCTCTCAAGATAATTGAGCCCATGAGGTACCTCTTTCTTCACATCACGCTTTTCTGATTCAGAATTTAGAATGGGTGCATCTTCACTGAGAAGCCAAAGTCCCAACATTAGCCACAAAAGACCTAGGAAAGTGGATTTCTGGCTTCTATTTTAGGAAGGCAGAATTAATAAAAAGGATAATTCTCTCAGCATCTCAATGACATTCAGAATTTGCTGGCCAGCCAGTATACACATAAGATGTCCATTACATGAAGTCTTGGCTTCACATCTATCTTTAAATTTCATAAAATCAAAGTAAATTATTTTTTCTTAATATATTTATGACTTTAGTCTTGCTTAAAAAAAAGAAAAACCATCACCACATGATGATTACACAAATATGCCCTTAGTCTTCCAAAACTGTTGTGGTCTTATTTTTTAGCATTCAAGTTTTGATTCATCTATTATTTATAGTTATATAATGAAGTATGAATATAATTATAATCTCTTCCAAAAGCACAGCCAATTCTTCTCATTTCATTAAATAATAACACATAATTTATTCCCTAACTTAGAATGTACCTTTAATTGCATGTTAAATGAATTCTATTTGTTCTATAGAATTGTTTGTTTACCGCAGGTCAATATTATACTATTTTGTTTAAAGTAGCTTTATATTAGGTTTTCATATTTAGTAGGGCAAGCTTTTTTGCTGTTGTTCCATTTCAAAATATTCTTGGCAATTTTCATGTTTATTCTTCCATGTACACATTAGAATCATTTATGTGTTCCAAAAGAGGGGAAAAAAATAAATTCTGATTGGAACTGTGTTAAATTTATATATTAATTTTAAAAGAAGTGACATTTTTGTATTAGGTCTTCCTATCTAGAACATGGCCTGTTTTTTCATTTATTTGGGTTTTGTTTTATATCCTTCAATATAATTTTAAGTTCCCATCTTAGAATCTTTCTCATTAAATTCATTCCTAGGCATTTCATGGCTTTTCCCCCAAATTATTATTAATAAAATTTCTCTCCATTTTCATAATGTCAATTTGACCCATTTTTCTAACTCTGCCTGATCCTATAATATATAAAATGGTATAGTCTACCCTTTATTTAAGTAATTCTCAGAATATTCTATAGTAATAATTTAATCTTTTTATATAAAATAAGATCAACTGGACACATGACCATATTATATTTTTTAAAAGATTGTCTTATTATCTGGATTTATTATTTTTTCAAATCAACACCTATTAGATATTAAATGTCTGGAGTTTGTAGTTCCTATTTTTATTTACTGTAATAACAACTACGTGCATGTGCACACTCTTACTGTTTACTAAACAATGTACCAATGCTGTCTCGCACTTTGACATGTTCATAAATTGCTGTGACTCATGTGAACCTACGCATTTATAACTCCTCAAAGTTTATTTTTAATTCAACCTAAAATTTTAAGTCTTTAGCAAACATTGTGAAATTATCTGTTTCTCTATACAGAACCTACGGTTGCAGTTTCTACTGCAAACCAAAAGCTAAATTTCTAAATCGTTGTGAACTCAGAGGTCAGCCCATAAACAGAGATGTTTATTATTTATTTTAAAATGCTGATACTACTTTGAACAAAATAAGGATTACAGACTTATTTACACAAAAATTATTCTGCCCCTCTGCACAAAGTGATCAAGGGCACCAACCCTGCTGAGCTCTGCTGATGAAACATGCTCTATAGCATATAACATGCCAGAGACAGTAATGGCGCTACTGGATGCAACAATAACCTGGGTCAAATAATCCGAGTTTTGGTCAGGTTTTGTAAGTCATTCGTCTTCTTGCGTGTGCAGTTTCTGCAACTATAAAATGAAAAAGTTAGCCTAATGGGTACCAGGATCTCTCAGTCTTTTTGATCCAAAATACCAAGTTTTGAAAAAGGACTCTGTTGTTTCCTAGTTGACATGTCTGAATCCACAGAAAAAGAACGATTTTAGACATGCCGACACCATAACTTTCAGGCAAACTGACCAATCATAGCTTGTTTATAAAGACATTTTGCCGTAGCCTAGATATGGCTGATTATGACAGCATATAGTAGTGCTGATTAATTTAGTCAAAAGTTGTATTTCTATGTCACTTCTGATACCATAGAAAGAAATGTAGCCTTTGCTTACTTCTACCGCCTGAATCGGTTAACACAGGATGTTCAAATGTAACTTCAACTAAAATGCATGCTGACATCAGAAGTCAACTTAATATGGCCACACCGGGAACCCATGTGTTTCTGAAGTGGGCATTCTGCACATGCCATGGCACATTAGCCAAATCTCAGTTTACAGCCAGATCTACATTTGAGTCACATTCTGAGAAATTTTCTAGCATGTACATAGTATGCAAACATAAAAATAAATATACACAATTTTCAATATGTAGTTTATATTCTAGAGACTTATAATTACAAAACCCACATGTGCATATCTAAATAAAGTAAGGCTTACAGTAGAATCCTATTACACGATTTTTTAAATCTAAAATGCAATTTTAAGTCCTACTCTTCCAAAATTTATCCAATACACACAGAGAAAAACCACAAAAAAAAATGTTAGACAATATTTCTCATAGTTTAATGCTCCCAGGAGCCAAAGCAGGCTCCTATTTTTCTAATCAGAAAGTTCTCTCTGTTTCAAAGATTCAAGCTTTGGGAAATAGTTGGAAGTTTAAATCCTTTAAATAAACTTGAATCCTTCAGGTATTAAATTCAAGACAAAAATAAGCCATAACTAATCGACACCAAGAATATTAAAATAGAGAGACAGCTATCGAACATGCATCAGGCATTAAAACCATAAGAAAGTCTATGGCTGACGCTAAGTAGACTGCTAAAGATCAGTTTTGGGGTTTTTCTGTTGTTGTTTTATAAATTTCACTCATGTATAGAATTAAGGGCAGATCATCCTTTTTTAACCTCATCCTTGCCCAAATGGATTGCCATGCTCCTTTTTCAATGATGTAAATGAGCCTAACTAAACACCCTCTATTTATACATCAAGGTAACCAAGTGTGAATTACCATTTTCTCCTGGCCTAATTTGGAGAACCATTCAGGGGTATTTCAAGGAGTTACAGACCCTTGCCCTAGAGTAAAATTAAACAAATTCTTCTTTAAGAAATAATTGGTTCCACTATCTGTGGGAATGAAAATCAATTTACTTAAGTCTAATGAGTTTGCTATTTGGTGTATTTGACTCAAATGAATTAAAATGGACATTTGCATGACCATAAACTCATCTCCATGTGTTGACAGGTTCATTGCTGCTAAATGGTGTTTATTGCTTCTCCAAGTTTGCATCAGCCATTTATGTTTTCGGTAAAATTTTGGGGCAAGTTTCTGTGAATAAATACCACACTGAGGAAAAGTAAAATCAGTTTGTTCATGCAAAGTCACGAAAACTGAAGGTACATGTCGTTTCTGGTGGCTTCTGTACAGAACTCCCCAAAGGGAAATGACGGCATTACTGTAGATAAATGCAGGGAGGACAAATAGATACAATAAGCCTATTTTATTTAGTTAACTTTTTCCACAGAAGGCGACATCTTTAAGAAGACGAAACCAGTTTCACATTTTATCCTGCTCTTTTTATTGGCTGATGGCTCTCACAGCATGTCTCCTTTAATTTTAGTTTTACTTCTCAAGAGCTTAAGTGGTTTTACAACACCTTATACCAGATGGATAAAAGGCAACATTACTTGGTAAATTTTGATAACCTTTCCATCACAAATATAATCCTTCTCAGGGAAATCAAGCTCATAGGTCACAAGTCCTTTGACAATGGACTCTGAATAAAGATTATCAGCAATTGCAGATAAGCTCTTAAATGAAAGCTTAAGGCCTTTCTTTCCTATGGGTAATAGCACAAAGTCTCAAATTCAGAATGAAATAGGCTTACAAAATTGTGCATGAAGCTAGAGGCAGAGGTTTTGGCCTACAGCTTAAGAAAAGTCCTTTGTCCTCAATGAAGGATACTAGAAAGGAGGAGGAAATAGAAGCCAAAAGGGAATGCAAAAAGTACTTTGGTAGAGGTAGTCTCCAAGGACGACTATATCTAATGACTGAAAAACAGCTGATTAGAGGGACAAAACCCCTTAATTAACAAAGTAATCGCTGCTTCATAGAAAGAGTGCTATGTTCAGAAGATGTAGAAAAAACTAGTCACCTAAAGTGGATTAGTCATCATCTTTACCCAATCATTGCAGGAGCTGTTTCTACCCTAGCCAAAGAAATTAGAGAAAATCAAAAGTGAGGGATAGGAGAAGGAGACTCACAAAGAAGGAATGAAAAAGTGAAAACAGAAATGCAGATGCAAATATGGGTACTGAAGTAGATGGAACAAGCTGTAAAAAGAAAAGACAATCTGCAGGGAAGTAAGATGTGAAAAGAAGATATGTTGGCATTTATATTTCATGTTGATGAAAGAGAAAGAAGAAACACAACAATCAAGGGAAAGTGGAGGAAAACTTAGTTTATAAATAACAAAGAAAGGAAGCAAATGCAAATTTCATTCCCAATAAATTATAAAATAAAAAAATTCAGGTCTGTGTTCAATCTTAAATATCAAATGTGAAAAAAATTTAAGAGGACTTAATTTTCTCCTATTTAAAGATCATATATGCATCTATAACATTTCAGCACAAATAAGCAAGATGATATATTATTTTACTATGTCCTTAATTTTTGACCACAGCCATGTCATAGACAAGAACTAGGCAAATTTCAGAGGTCGGTGTCAGGAAAAGATTTAGCAGCTTAGGGGATGAGCGATAACAGCATCTTAGGTTCATCAAATGAAATAAAGTGTCATCTGGGAAGCATTCATTTAGAGAGCTGGGGACAGGTACACTGTTTACTCAGGTGCACTATCATAGCTGAGGAGGGCAAGATATGAAATGACAGCCTAGCCCAATGCGGAGAGAAAGCACAACAGGGGAGAATCTAGTGGTAAGCAATACTCAAAAATTAACACAAACAAGAGAAAAATCTGAAAGAATGCATCAGACCATTAAACCAGGGGAGAGTTCCTATGGTTACCAGGTATCAGACACAACGCTGAAATGGGGGCTCAGGCAGGGAGCATATTTCCTTTCCTCAAAATTAAACGCCAAGAAGAAAGCAGATCGCAATCTACTTTAAAAAAACAAACAAACAAAAAAACAACCTTTCACTAGTAGGCTATATTAGCACATGGTGGTTAAATGAAATTTTATTATGCTTTACTGAGGTTTAACTGATGTACAGTCAAAGGTACATATTTAAAATGTACAGTTTGATGAGCTTTAACATATGCATATATCCTCAAAATCATTACCACAATGAAGTAAATGAACATAACCATCATCTGCCAGAAGCTTCTTTGTGCACCTCTGTAATCTCTCCCTCCCTTCCCCACCACTCAGTGTTCCCAGGCAACCAATGATCTGCTTTTATTCACTAAGATTAGTTTGGATTCTCAGGAAATTTAGAGTCCTACAGTACATTTTTGTCTGGGGTTCTTTCTCTCAGCATGATTATTTTGAGATACATCTATGCAGTTTATTCTTTTTTTTTTTTCTGAATAGTATCTCATTGTGTGGATATTTCACAATTTGTTTGTTCACTGAACTATTGATGAACACGGGTTATTTCCAGTTCTATGGTATTACAAATAAAGTTGCAATAACCATTCATGTACAGTCTTTGTATGGAACATATTTTTTGTTTCTTTTGAGTAAGCACAGTGGTTGGATCACATGGTAGGTGTATGTTTAACTTTTTAAGTAACTGCCACACATTTTTTTTTAATTGGGTGTACCATCACACATTTCTCCCAGGAGTGAGAGTTCCACCAGCTCCATGCCCATACCTATATTTTATATATTCAGTCTTTTTAATCTTTTTAATGTTATCCATCCTAATAGGTCTGTAGTGATGCCTCCTTATGGTTTTAATTAGCATTTCCCTAATGACTAATGATTTTCAGTATTTCCTCATGTATCTTTTTGACATTCATATATATCTACTTTAGCGTAGTGTCTGTTCAAAGGTTTTGCCCATGTTTTATTAGTTTGTTGGTCTTTTATTATTGAGTTATTCTTTACATATATTAGATTCAAGTCCTGCTATTTTTTCTTAACAGTGTCTTTTGAAAAGCAAAAGGTTTTCATTTTAATCAAGTCCAATTTATTGATCGTTTTTATCAGCTGGACTTTTTGTGTCTTATTAAATAAATCTTGGCAAACTCAAGGTCACTAAGTTTTTCTCCTGTGTTCTCTTATAAAAGATTTTGTTTGTTGTTATTGTTAATCTTAGCTTTTACATTTTGTTCTATAATGTATTTTGAGTTATTTCTGTTGTATATAGTGTGAAGCAAGGGTCAGGATTAATTTTGTTGAACCATCCAATTGTTCCAACAGCATATGTTATAAAGATTACCCTTTCCCCATTGAATCGTCTTGGCACATTTGTCACAAATCAGTTGTATGTGTCTATTTCTGGACTCTGCTCTATTCTACTGATCTATTTGTCTGTCTTTACATTAATTCACACTGTCTTGTTTCCTGAACCTTTATAGTGTTGGAATCAGGCTGCAGTCCACCTCTAATGACTGGACACAAGGTCAAAAATCAGACAAAAATACATATCATTTGATAAAGGGGCCTACAGAACTCTGCTGGAGCTTTTTTAGTTTCATCAGCCAAAGTCAGGATTGGCCCTGGAGACAAAGTAGAGCTAATGTTACAGAGAGAACTGAAGCAGTCTCAGCCACAAAGTGGAAGCACAGAGAGAAGAAGAATACAGAGGACTAAGTAGGGCCTATAAATATTTGACCTCAGACTCTCAGACATAGATTGATATGCTGTTAGAATAACCAACTCAGCATCTTTTTTGATGTAGTACTGTCTCGATGATGCATAAATGGTCTGCTGCAGTTATATCTTTGTAAGAAAAATATCTAAAAAGCCAAGCCACAAGGACACTTTTGGATGTCTACACACTACCAGAAACAAATATACTTGCCTAAGCAGATAAACAGGAGAGTGAGACAAGTTTAACTAGTTAAGAATTATTCTGCCAAAATGTGACAGTTTCTTTTTTTTCCTTTTATCTTCAGGATCTCATAACATGAATTTTGCTTAGCTGTTCTATTGTTCCCTAGGTCTACATGCAGCTTTTAAAACTATAAGACTTGTCATATATCAACAACTCGAACCAATAATATACTAATTGAGCAACCAATAAGGAAGCCTTGTTAGATTTCCAATGTCAAAGTATACATGTACTGCAATAAAAAGAAAATAAGTATATCAAAGGAAATGAAAATATGGACATTTTCTTAAAAGCATAAGAAAATTCTGGCTCTAAAAAAAGTTGAAATTGACGTGGCTGGGACTCTGATGTGTATTGTCTGAGACAATAAAACAGTCACAGAGGCTGAGTTCAAGTGGTCATTTCTCCATAGTTTCCAGGGAAGATCATTTCAGCTGGAGTTTACTGTTCAGCAGAAGGCTCCAACAGGGCATGAGGCTAGAGGATGGGAGACATGGAGAGTTACTGTAGCTAAGGAAGCCTGAGTAGAAGAATTAGCTTCCCACAAATGGGAAGACAGACCTTATCCTGCAGGAATGTGGCTCCTTCAATTGGTCAGGTTTGAGCCATCCTGGGGCCTGATCCACCTG
This sequence comes from Cynopterus sphinx, assembly GCA_030015415.1. NCBI lineage: Eukaryota > Metazoa > Chordata > Mammalia > Chiroptera > Pteropodidae > Cynopterus > Cynopterus sphinx. The sequence goes on along the minus strand of CM057379.1, from coordinate 6,898,381 downwards.
GCTCTGTGAATATTGAACAGTTAAGCTGGGTTTTAGTTCAGACAGGAAAAAACGATTGCCACAGAAATGTTGCAGAGATTTTAAAACTATAGAAATGCTCATATTATTAGAAGAGAAAACCCTTCTTGAAACACTAAAGCCAGAGTTTGGTGCCTATTCATGGGTATTTAATTATAATCTCTTTTTTCTTGCATCTCAGGTTTTATATGCATCGTTTCCCCTGTACTTAAAACGTGGATTTCCATGACAAGCAGGTGCTTTCATTTCCAATTAAAAACAAAACAAACAAAACCCCACAAGGCCCAATGTTGAAGGCACCATATAGAATCCTGCAAAACTTATAAATTCAACATCCCGACTTCAATTCCTGGATGACTTAAATATTAGTGAAAATGTACTTCAACACATATCGTAGTCACATCAAATAATGAATGTGTTTAAGGCAAACTAAATTCAGTAGCAGATAGGAACAGGAAAATGAAGACATAAGTATTCAGAAAGTGACCGTTCATTTTATCCACTCAGTGTTCATGTTTCCTTTATTAATGTTTTCATTAAAGATGTGTGCTGTGGCACGTGTTAATAATGGATTGTTGCACACTTGTTGTTTCTTAGCACCTACTCTCATCTCCAGGCTTTCAAGAGGTCACATGAAAAAGTAGAAACAACAGACACTTGATTTCAAATTCTGGTACAGACACTCTCAACTCCATGAGCTCTGGCAACGCCCTCTACTTCTCATCCTAAATGTATTCATTTGTAAAATGGAGGTGCCACAGCCTACCTGGGTTGTGGTAAAGATAAAAAAAAATACAACCTATATATAGCATTCAGTGAGTTATCAAAACACTCCAGTAAATGTTACTATTCCTCCATTTGCTCTTCCTCAATCACTGGTACAAAATAAACTAGATTTTAAAATGTTCTTTCTGGGCCCTTACTGTTGCCTACTATATAATATTGAAAAGAGACAAGCATGAAAGGGCAAACTATGTTAATTCACTGCATCCACTCTGAATTTTTTCTTCATAACCCTGTTTTTTTTAGCCATTTAGTTTGTTGACTCCTGGATTTTAGACTTTGTCGTGGTCTGCCATTTGGATTTGGTATGTCACATAATATGAGACAGCTTGGAAAACTGATGGTTGCCTCTAAGTATTGAGAGAGAGAAAGAAATAAAAGATGTTGTGCAGGGTCATGAGCATGCTTGGTGTCTGAGGCTCGTGTTTAAGTCGACAGCAGAATGTTTACTGGTTTGATTTTTCTGAGTCTTAGTTCCATACATTAGAAGTATGGATAATAATGCTTATCTTATGTAAGCCACAAGCATTTATGAGGATCAAATGCAATCATTTGTGAAATTTCTTCAAGTGTTAAATACATTTTAATGATTGACACTGTTCTTGTCATTATAAGGTTACACAGACTGGAATTCTGTTGTTCCCATTGTCATCTTGCTCCACCCTGAAGTCAGTCCAATTAATTTAACATAGGACTTCCGCAGACTCTGAGCTTACCAGAAATGACCTCAAAGGACCTTAAACTGGTGCCACATAACACCTGAAGACCAGACTAGACTTGTGGCTATCCTTTATAGTGTTATACCAACTGATGTCTTCAATTGTGTGAGATGTGAGGCATGTACTATTATCCTCACTTTATAAAAGAAGAGACTGGTTAAAAAGTTTGATTTGGATCAACAGTCAAAATGAGCACACATTATCTCTGACCAGTCCAGTTCCTCAAAAAGTGATCTGAACCCCTGGTGAATTCCAGAATCAACCAGATCACTCTAGACTCCTGAGCTTTCTGTGGGTATCATATACTCCCCAGGGCACTGTCACCTGAGCTCACCATAGCACAATCTAAATTTCTGAGACTCATAGTACAAAATGTCATGACATGTGGGGGTCACAGTCATTTGTTAGTATCACATGGGAACACGCCATTTATATTATAACAGAGAGAGAATTTTAGGGGACTGCAAAATAACGAAATAAGTTAAATCAACAACGCGATGCTTAAACATTTCCAGCAATCCTGAGCCTCTAAAACAGCTGAAAATGATTTAAGGAATAAAATCAACCGAGGAGAATGTCTAATTTCCATTAATGTGGGAATATCTATTTTGCATTGCCATTGCCACGGAGGCAGCTTTTGAGACAGTTTTTAAGCCTGGTTCCAACTAAACTTAGTGAAAATTAATTCCTGGCATTGTTTCAAGTTCTTCCTTCTGGAGCCAGACTGTCTGGGTGCAATTCAAAAGGTGACCACTTACTAGCAATTTAACCTTAGGCAAGTTCCTTAACACTTTTATGTAAGTTTCTTCATCTATAAAATGGGGCAATAATGAAGCTACCTCATTCGAGTAGTACAAGGATTAAACTGGAAGTAACTACAACAATTCTAGACAAAAAGTAGTTATTCACTAAGGATTATTATTAGTTTAAGCAATATGTAAATGCTCAAAAAGAAATAACTTTTTAACATGTCCTTTATAACGTTATACCAAACCGATGCCTTCAACTGTATGAGATGCGAGACACAAACTATTATTCTCACTTTATAAATGGAGAGTCTGCTTAGAAAGGCTGAGTTACTGGCATCACCCAACAAGATAGTGGGTTAATCATGGTTTCTGACATTTGCCCTCCTCCTACCCCTACTCGCCCCCATTAAACCTTAATGCCTCCAAGAGTTGTAAACTTTCTTAGAAACACAAATGAATGAAGTCATCACTGTGGGTGACGGTTAGAACAGAGAACCAGCTCTCAACAAGCCAAAATTCCATGTTTGAGAGGAAGTACAGGCAATTACGTTGTCATTTTTCGAGTGAACAATGCAGCCAAGTTATTTTGTTATTGGACAGAACTTTCAATCTGTAAAGTTTCATATAGAATTGAACCAAGTAAACTCTGCTGCAAAGAGAACAAGGAGTTACAAAGATAATTTTTAAAAACAATCTAAGAAAATGTGAGATAGCTGTCTTGTTACAGAGGTCCTTATAAGGGGAGGGATCAATTGATGTCAGGATATAACTACATATGTGCTGGCTTTACTGAAAAGGAAACAAGAACAACAAATGATTTTCTAAAATCAAACATGCAAGTAAGGAAACTTGTCCAGATTGTGGTCAAAGCTGCCCAAACCATATAAAATTTGTATGTCACTCTGTCCATGAAAATTGCAGAGTGGGTCTACAGCCCAGTGGGAAAGAAACAAGGAGAGTATAAAATCCCAGGAGTTTGTAATCCAGATCTGCCCTGAGGTGCCTGGCTTCCAATACCTTGAGCTCTGCCATTGCTCTGGGTCCTTCCGAAGGTGAGGACACTATGACCACATGTCACATTACACAACCAGAGCACACCTGGGAGTCCACTGCTCTACTCTTTCCAGTGAAATGAGAGATCAGATTTACTTTCTCACAAGTTCTCGGTAGTCTCTAATTCTGAAAACCACAGACTAAGGAGCACTTCAAAAATACCATTAATTCTATTAAAATTCTATTAATTCTATTAATTCTATTAAAAGAGCATGATCTTTTAGGGCTTCAAGCCTCTTGCACCTCTGATGCACTAAAATCCAGTCTCCCGAAGCAGATGTCAAACTGAAGTCATCTTGAGACTGAGGGAGTGCACCTTAGAAATGAAGCATTATTCAAGTAAGCAAATGTGATGAATAAATTCTCTCTCTCTCTCTCTCTCTCTCTCTCTCTGCTGATGTGTTAAGAAGGAATTATTACCATTTTAATATTGCTGCTATATCATTTCCCATGTAAGAAAATGGAATGATGTTCTTTAACTCTTCCCTCCAAAGCATCAGCATAAATAGCAAAATATCAATCAGGACAGATATGAAAAGGAAAACTCCAGAGTACTATGGCCTGACAAGTTCACTATTGTTTTTAATAAATTGTCAAAACAATGTTTCATAAAATCATTTATTTTGTTTTTATGATGGTGAAAAACACTGAATTAGACAATTTCCAAAGATTAATTTGGATATGATTTCTTTCTGTATTTGCTAGGCCTTGACATGGCCTCAGGTCAAATCCAAGTAGCCCTCTCTACAGCCAAGAAATGGATTACCCACTCACAGATGATCACTGCTCCTAGTCAAAGCACATTAAGTCAACTGTGCATGTGGGAAGTACTTCTTCCTCCTTGACCAAATCAGTCTACAACTCTCCCAGCCTTCATGGTAGAGAAGCAAATGCTTCCTTTGAACTCTCTGAACTTAGCCCTCAATTCTTGTTCGATCCAGGGAAATCAAGCATGATCTAAAGTGCCACAGTTAACATTTCGAAGAGGTTAAATGCTTCATCCCCCCATCTTTCTAAACCCTGGCCACACTGCGAGGTATAAAGAAAGTAAAAAGGAGAATAATGAGAGTTTCTCCACGTTGTTTCATCCAAGATCAGCTGCTCCACCCGAGATCTTTTCATACATCTGCCTTTCATGTGAGAAAGCCAGTGTGAGTATTGTACAGGCATTGCATTGAGATTCTGACCTACAAAGCAAATATGCTACACAGATGAAGGTGATTCTTAGCTAAACTTGCTGGCTCTTAAGCAACAGAATTCATGCAAATCTCTAGCTAGGGGGAAGAATGGGGTTGGCTAGATTAATAATTCTAACATACTGCAAGAAGCAGCTTCATCAGGAAGCCTGAGGATGGGGACTCTTGCTGCGAGATTGTTCGTTGAGATGTATAAAACTCGAGCTGTCTGAATGCTTCATAAAAAATTATTACATGAAAAATTTGGCTGCTTGCTGCATCATTTATTGCAGACCCTCAAAAACAAAACACAGAAAAGGGTTCAAGCATTAAGTAGGTAAAAGCAAATGGAACCTGTTAAACTAATTATAATCAAGATGAGTAAAATGGTACCCTGGTCACAAGAAGAAAGGCACAAAATACTGAGAATTTTGCACTTAATTTATGAAAGAGAATTGCAATGGTACTTTTTCTTAAATAAAGTCACAGCATCATTTGAATAAGTGGGCTGCATTGTCATTGTGGGTTATAAGAATTTTAGGAGAACTGGACATGTTAGGTGAACATGAGATGAAGACTCTTACGTGGATTCTCTCTTCCCTTCCACCTTCCCACCTTCCCACACAGCAGCCTTTCTGGGTCTGCCTCATTCCATGGCAGCATTGGGGTCTAGAGCAAACCACATTTCCTTTCAATCAGAACCACCTGAAGGGTTCAATTAGTTCTCATAGCACTTGAGGGTTTAGGTTTTGGTAGGAAAGAGCAAGTTTTACAAACCATAAATTTTTACTTTCTAAATAGCCCACATTCATAATCATAAAGCTGCTCTGAATGCCTCTGCATCAGAAATGAGTGCGAAGCAGAACTTCCCCATTCCAGTTTCGAGTCGAGCAGGTGTACCAGCCCTGAGACCTGTGACCCTTGGTGGTTTGTCAGCACCGAAACTGGCCCTGTGTGGTGCCCTTGGAAGGTGATGCATCCTGGCTACTTTAAAACTGAATAAGTGAATTTCTCTTTTCTTTTGATGACAAACAGAAAGCACTAGAGAAACACAAAAAGTCATCCTCTTGTGAATTTTCCATACATCATAACATAAATGCAGCCCAGGAAAGTAGAAAGAGATCCCTGGACTAAGGTTAGGTGGAACATCTCTAAGCTCTTGAAATCATTTGTCAGTGCAAGTCCAAGTCCTTCTCCAAAGGTAGGAGAAGACGGACATCCCAGCCTGAAGACAGTCAAGTGGACAGAATTCTTTCCTACTCAGCCTTTTAGTCTATTCAAGAATTTAATGTTCCTGGGAACTGCAAACACGCTGATATGCAGACTGAAGACTGTGCTAGGATTTTGTTACAGGTCATTATCACCCTTGGGATACAATCTGAAGTCAGTCTGACAAGTCTCTCTCTCTCTCTCTCTCTCTCTCTCTCTCTCTCTCTCTCACACACACACACACACACACACACACACACACACACACACACACACACAGACATTCCCGCCCCACCATCACTTTGTGTGTTCAATCAATGCAGGAACCGCACTCCATAGCTCAAACTCTAATGTGCCTATGAGTCACCCAGAAAACTTGTTAAAATGCAAAGTGGTCAGGTCTGGGGTGTAGCTGAAATTCTGCTCCTCCAATAAGAGCTCGGGGATCCCATGCTGCTGAGTCCGGATCCCTCTTTGAGTGGCCTGGGGCTAGATGGCCAAGGGTCGCAAGCTCCCTGTCACTGTCATGCTTCTGAGTCTTTGCTCACAGCCAGGCACAGCTCTTCCTTCCAGTTCTCACTGAGTAACTCTCTCTTGTCATGCAACATTTGGACAAACATCAGCTCTACTGAGAAGCCTGTAAGAGCCACTTTGCCAGGCATGGGTGCTCCTTCCTTTGGGTCCCCTGTGGTTTCTTAAGTAACATAATACTCAGACTTATGGATCTCCTTCACTGGTTTGTCTTTGATGTAGATTGTGCTTCTGAAGGGCAAGGATGGCATGACAGCATCTTCTTAACCTTGACACCGCATTGTGTCTGATGCAGAGTAGGTAGTGAACGAGGTGAGCTGAATGAATGAAACCAATTTAATGGGCTTTTAGGAGTTTACATTTCCCACATTTTTCAAAATTAGATTATTGCTTTATGCCCAGTTTTTTGTAGTCCGTTCTGTTGCAATTGGTTCAAGTCTTGTTGACTTGTACTCATTTGGAAGATTCCTTTCAAACCATGTCATCACTTTTAGTTGGCTGTAACTTTAAATCATAGAGCCCTACTGTGAAGAATGGAGTCCAGCAAAAAAATGCCATAATTCAAGGCACTTAATAGCTGCATCGTCATGACCAAATTATGTACATGCTCTGTCCCAGTCCTCTCACCTCTCAAATGGTCATCATAATGGCACCTACCCTGTCGGTCCCAATGAGTTAAATATATGTAATGAGTTAATATGTGTAACACGCTTGGAACCACGACTGGCTCACAATAAGCACGCAAAATGCTTAGCTGCTGGTGTCATTTATCCCTTTCGGTATTTACAAAGACATGTTCCCTGCTACTGAAAGAACTGAACACCAGTGCCACTCTGCATTCTGTCACCTGGTTAATGACACTATCTTCTGTCACTACCTGAGGCTTTCTTTAACATACTTTCCTCTTTACCACATTCTGACAAAACTCCAAACAACATGCCCTTGTGCAGATTCCTGCTTTTTCACTCTTTTCTGTCTCAGCTCACTTGTCATGTTTCTCCTACTGTTACTATTACTCAGAAGTTGCTATCGTTTTTCCTTTGACTATGTGCCTGTCTGTGTCCCTTGTACATGGCTATAAATTCTACATTCATAAGCAGCCCATTCACACTGGCTCCAATTTCTGCTCATTGGGAATCATCTTAGTTGTACAATCAAAATTTAATTTTTTAAAAGTGTTTTTTATTTTATAACCTTTCTCATTATTGCTTTTTCTAAATTCTGAGAGGTAAAACTATCAGGAAAGAATATCTGAATTTATCAGACGTTCTTTATGAGGATTACAGCATATGAGGAGCTGAGGGGCCCATCACTCATCTCTTTTCTCTCCTCCAAGATCTGAGGTTGTGTCACTCATGCATCTGATACTTGCAAAATTAACCATTTGGGCTTCTTCCTCCTTTTATCAAAATGAAAATATATTATTTCTAATTTGAATATATAGATTTCTAATTATGTAACATATTATTTTGATATTATATTCCTTTCGGTACTTTCAATATTGCATGTTACTTTTGAGAAAATAGAAGTATATTTCATCCTACCAAGTTTAAAAATATCGAAATTAAAAATCATAGAGGATACACTGCTACATGCTCTATGCAAGAAAAAACTTTGCAAAATTCCAATCAGTTGCCACATATTCAAAGAGAAGGTTTTAACCTAACTTCGAAAGACTGGACAGTGAAAGAATATGTTCTGAGTTGAAAGAAAACATTAACAGCCTACATATTAATTTTTAAATCACTCCCTGTTTTAATCGATTTTTCTAATAGGTACCAACCACATATTGGCCCCTGTCCCCATCAATGAGAAGTCTTGCATGGTTAAAGCAACCAGAGAACACTTAATTTTAACAATGAAAAGACTAAAGACATGACAAATAAATACTGGCAAGATTTCATGAAAGAGCAGTCATATCAGGGATTTTAAGAGACTATTAAAAAATCGCTGTATCTGGGAACCTCAGCAGTCACATATTAAATGAGAAAATAGCATGAGTCTGACCTACAGCTCAGTCTGAAAACCCAGCACATGTAGATGTAGGTGTTCCTTCCCATCAGGAGAAACCATGACACCAAGGGAGAGACAAAGGAAAAATATATTATGTGCTAAAATAAGAGTGTGTTGTAGGATGCATGCTTCTCAATCTGAGTTGAAAAAAAAAAAACAGTATGTTTTCAATTTTCTAATTCATATGAATATTTTGCAAACTTCAACAAAAATTAAAAGAAAAAAGGACATACACAAACACAAAATATAAGTCCATATTCATCTGTTTGGATGTTACAGCACCTTAAGATGTTATAAAAGATTCTAATTCCTCTTGATTTCTGTATTTACCTTGATGTAGACAAATAGCTCACAGACTATTATTGAGCACACTTTATCACTCCTCTATCACAAACTACTAGGAAAAAAACCTGAATAAAAATGGGTGAGGATCATACACATCGCAAGTACTACTATTTCTTACCTGGCCCACAAGTGACTTTTAGCAGGCTTCCTGCACTGCCCACTCCCAGGGTCTACATCAGGCAGAGCTGGCCTGTCCCTACTCAATGCCCTCAGAGGCTCCTCCTTGCTCTTGGAATAAATCAATAACATGCACATGGCCTAGAAGATCCTATAAGAACAGGCCCTGCCTACTTGTCTAGCATCATTAATTCTCTCCTTTGTCACTATGTTGCAAATACACTCAGGACATTGTTCAGAAAAGTCCTAAGCTCCCTTCAGGTCCAGGGCCTTCCCACATATTGATCCCTCTTCATGGACTCTTGCACCACCACCCATCCTCTCTGTAGATTAAAAATACCAGCAAATATATCAACATTCATCCATAGAATGGTAGAGTCAATGCCCCCTACCTTCAGATCTGGGTGGCTCCATGACTGTTGAAACTAATAGAATATGACAGAAGCGATGCTGTGACAATTTCTGAACCCAGGCCTTAAGAAGTTGGCAGGTTCCACTTCTTGTCTTTTGAAACACTCTTTACTAAATCTTGAACGACTGTATAAGAAGTCCAGTTACCACGAAACTGCCCTGCTAGAAAGGTCACCCATATACTCTCTAATGGACAGTCTAGCCATCCTAGGCAAGGTTCAGACACATATTGTTGACTTAGACTAGTCTACCTACCAGCCACATACAAGTGTCTTCAGTCCCTGCCACATGGAGAAGCAGAATTATATAGCCAAGCCCAAATTTCTTATTTAAAAAAAAAAATGTGAGATCTGATACAATGGTTGTTTTTCTAAGTAAGTAAATGTGAAAAGCAGAATAATGGCTTCCCCTAAGATATCCACGTTCCAATCCCCAGAACCATGAGCACATTACTTCACATAGTCAAAGGGACTTGGCAGATGTGATTACATTAAAGATAGATAGATGGTGAACTGGATTATCCTGGATTATCCCAGTGGGCCCAAAATAATCACAAAGGGCCTTAGGGAAGCATAAGGATGAGAGAGGGGGGAGGGAGGGGATAGAAGGAGGGAAGGAGAGACAAAGAAAGAGAGAGAGATTTGAAGATGTTATGCTGTTGGCCTTGAAGATGAAAGCTAAGACCATAAACCAAGCTGGAAAAGGCAAGGAATGAATTCTTCCTTTGAGCCTCGGAAAGAAATCTCGCCCTACCAACATCTTGATTTTAGCTGAGACTCATTTAGGCTTTCTGACCATCAGAACTATAGGATAATAGATCTGTGCTGTAGTAAGCCATGAATTTGCTACACTATTGATAGAAAATGGATGCATTAAGTTTTAGAATAATCTGTTACACAACAATAGACAACCAAAGCAACTCTCCCTTCCATCATACCTCCCACACACACATAGTCACATAAATATTTACCTGGCTAATAATTCCTGTTTGCCATTCAGACCCCAGCTTAAATTTTTACTTATAGGCACGTACTAGACAAAATACGCTAACACACCAAAAGCTCTGAGAAGTCCAGCAATAAAAAAAAAAAAAAAAGGAATAAAGAAAGAAACCCGTGTTGAACTTTGCTTAAAGGAAAGACAAACATTTCTGACAACAGAAAGATCTTTTACCTCCGAGAGCATGGGCATGCAGGTGCTGTCAGTCTTCTTCAGCTTTGCGGAAATTTCTGTTTTTATACTTTGAAAGGTTCTTCTACCTCAAGAATGTATTAAAAATCATCTACATTTTATTTGAACACTTAAATCTTTCATTCATCATGAATTTATTTTGGCATCAGGTCCCTCATGTTCCCTTTTAAAATGAGAAGCTGATTTTCTCATTAGCCTTAGGATGTATTGACAAAGCTAATCTCTCTGATCCACTTATAATGCCATCTTTATCACACTGAGATCCCCTATATAACTAAGTCTATCTTGAGCTCCCTCTCCAATTCATTATAGCAAGTTCTACTCTACCATATTTTTTAAAATATTGGTAAATGTATAATATATTTTCATGACACCAAGAAAGTATTACTCTCATTACTCATTTCCAGAATGTTCCTGAATATCTTTAGACATACATGTATTCATTCAACAAATGAGTTCAACATATCAAAATAACTCAACATATACAATGTCATATCTCTAAAATTAAATTGAATTCCATGTCCACATACAGTAAGTCCTTACAGATGTTAGATTTATTCTTCTGAGGGAAGAAATTAGAATTTGGTCTACTTTTAAAATTAAAATCTATTTGGGATTTCCATGGGACTTATGCTGAATTCAGTTAGGAACAACTTTTCCATACAAAGTCTTTCTGTCCCAGAACAAGGCAGGACATATAACTTATATAAAGCGGCTGTGATGAAGCTGATGAAACTAAACCAGCTAATACATAAGAAACTCACAGTGTATATAATTTTTTAATTTAATCCTCATAAGCAACACATAAAGTAAATAATATTATTATTCTAGTTTACAGAGAAGAAAATTAAGACAAAGTAACTTTTGTCACACATAAATAGGAGTTAAAAAACACAAAATTTTTGTTGCACAGTTTTTTTTCTCTCTGTGTCAGATTAAATGAAGAGTTGAGCCTCCAATTTCATTTTCCAAATGCATCTCTTAACCAGAATCTAGCTCCTTGTGGATCTCCGAGATTGGATGAATTCATTTACCAATCATTTGCCTGATCCCTTTCAATCTAGCTAAACAAAATATATAAATTTCATTTTCCCATTTTCATCTCTGTCTTGACTAGTTCTGGTATAGCTAAAGAAAACATAAATTTTAGTTTCTCATTTTCTAGAAAATATAACATAGCTTGCAAAAGGTAATCTAAGGTCAAAGTTGGCTTTAGGATAATTCTTTTTTAAAAACATAATATTTTCTACTTTGGGAATGCTTTTTCTAACATATTCTTCATAACAAATTAGCAAACTCCAAAAAACCCGAACACATTCATTAACTTGCAGTTCAGCCATACTTTTTTGATAGCATTACATTTTTTAAATCTATTATCTTGGTTTTGCATAACTTTTGAGGTCACAGTCTTTATGACCACAATTGAAAAATTTAAGCAAGAGGGCTATTCCTTCTTAAAATCTCTCACTCATTCCTTCCTTCCTTTATTCATTCAATAAACATTTACCAAATATTTATTGTATGTCAAATACCATGTAGGCCACTGGGTATACAAAGCTGGATGAAACATGGTTCCTTCCCTAATGAAGTTCAAAGAATTGCAGGAATGACACTGTGAAGGTATCAGTTGAAAACACAGACAAAACTCTTACGTGGTGGATATATTGATGTAACTGTAACCTACTACTTGTCAGTGCTATAGATCATGCATGTGGGCATATTTGGAAATCTGATGGGGAAGGCCCAACGTAAGCTACTTTTTTCACTGTTGAGTAGTAGAAAGTCCTATTGGCAAATGAAACTTTATATCATAGTAACATAATTAAAGTTTTTACTTTATGATGTACAATATTATAATAATTTAAAATATACATTATAAATTGATAAAATTAATGTATGTTGGTCCCTCAATAAATATTTTTCTCCATCTTTAACTTTACTAAAAGTGAGCCCACAACAGCAGGATTCCTCTGCTCTATTCCAAGATTTTATGTCTTAATTATATTTCTCCACTAAAAGGACCCTTTGGTCTCAAAGTTTCTTTGGCCAAGGCTGATTCTGTCTTGGGTAGGAAAAAAATAAATAAATAAATAAATTAGATCTGGAACATTATTTGTGGCCAGGACACAAGGATTATTTTACAATGTGAAGGACAATGCTGAGGGACAAAGGAGATACTTAGACTTTCCACAAAAGAAGTTGTGAAAGCCCAGAATCAAAGAGAATCAAAATTATTAATAATTGAAACGAAGTGTTTGTAATTAGACTCAAAGGAGAAAAGTTAGTATAAATTACACAAGTTAATGTTATATAAATTATTATTATACATAATAGAATATAAGCATAATAAAATGCCTAAATTTGTGCTAATTGTAATAGTAATTATGTAGGGAGGAAGCAAGAGAACTAAATGTTAGATCAAACTATATTCAAAGGTTGTGGTATGCTGATCAGATCATGAGGAAACCTGCAGAACAAAAGAAGATTTCTGTTGGGATTGCTAACAAACCATTTCCCCAGACCATGAAGGGAAAACAGGAAAACAGTCTTTAAGTAGTGCCCTACATGAAATAAAATCGTTCATTTGCTCTGGCTAAAACCATGGGGAACCTATAGATCCAAGGCTGGGAATTGCCAGAAGGCCTTTCATGTGACATACTCTTATCCTTCCTCACTGTACACCCATATCGTGAAAGAAAAATGGGTAAACAAAGTCTTTAAATTTCAATTCACAGAAATTAAGAATGATATATAAACTGATTCCCCAACACTCAGGACATTTTTCCCTGTTTTGGCTTTTTGCCTTTACTTTCTTCTCTTCTCTAACAAACTTTCCTTTTGGCAATGACTTTGGCAGGTGCTGCAATTCTTTCTGGCGCTCAGCAGTGACACCTCCTCTCTCCCAGCACAGAGCTTGAGCCCCTCCCGCCCCACCTGGGGGAATTTGCCCTGTCCTGTGTCACAAGAGAGTGTTAATGGATGGATTCTTCAGAAGTTGGCTTTAGTTACACCTTTGTAAGTCGGATGACTACAAAAAAAAGGCGAGTTAAGTCTCAAGATCCAGCCCTTCCCTGATTTCCACGGGAAATCCACTCCCATCTCACACTGTGCAAAGTTTAGTAAAGATTGACTGAAGATTTTCAAGGACACAGGATGCTGTCACTTTGGGAGCCCTATCCCCATGATGTTGGAACCCCTCACCCTTTCTCCCCAGCTCCACCCTCCCTTCCTCCCACTCACCTCCTCCTTCACTCTCCTGGATGCCCTCTGTGCCTCTCTTTTTGGCAGCTCAGGATCTCTCTACTGTGCAGAGAAATCTGGTTTTCTAAAGCCCACATCTGAAAACTCACACACTCAAACACACGCAGATATCTGGAAGAACAAGTGTCCTTCAGCATGCCAGGTCGCCACCTCACCTTGTGGCAGCAATTACAAACATTGGCAAGCTTCCTAGTTACATTTAATTATTAGCTGTGTTTCTATATGCTTCCTACAGACTGCACTCCTTATAACAGTTCCTCCATGATCTCTTAATGATTACAAATGTCTAAATTACTCATACGTTATTCCCTTCGTAATGTGGATTTTATATATTTTATAAGCACATAGGATATAGAGGAATACCCTTTACAACCACCATGCTCCTTCCTTGTTATCTGTTAAACAGGCTAACAGTCTTGGGAAGTGAGGACTTCCTGAGGAAGTCAGTTTATCATCAGGAGGTTATTTACTACTTGAAGAGGAAGTAAACAGACATATTAACCCGATTTTAAGGTCAGACTGTGTCCATGATGGTAAAGGTCAAATATTTATAACTGCAGGATATTTCTCCAAAAATTCTGGTACCCAATCTCCTCCATAATTCTTTTTTTATCTTGGATATGTTCAGAAGTCAGTCCATTGGTGTAAATCCTTCTAAATAACCTGGAGAAAGTTGGTAGTGCAAAGTGTCATAGCTTGTCACCGACATCTCCAATTGTGTGATCCATCTAAACCTAGTGTAAAGAATGTGCAGCCTCTTTGTAACTATATGTTTTAGTGAAAACTGGGTGTGTAGAGCACTTGTGAACCCATTCAATGTTGCCAGAAAGTTTGACTTTTCCCCCTGAGAACCCAGATGGATTTTTTCCAAATTGTCCACAACTTTATATAACATGCTGTATATTCCTCTCTGTTCTTCCACTTTCTACCCACACAGCAAAAGGCTGAATCGCAGGCTACAACCACCCCATTCTTATCTCTCTTTCTCTCCAACAATAGCACATCTTCCAATCACTTGCTGGGACATAATCCTATGCCACCTAGAATTACTATTTAACTATTTCATAAGTGGTTATTTCCCTTAGCAACGGCTAACTTTCTGGAAACAGTGGATCCTGCCATAAAATCAAATTCCTTAGGGAATCAAAACAGCTAACAGCAAATATTGTGAAGGATGCTCATCTAAAATAATAGGGGATGATGAACACCTAAATTTGTTAAATTAAGCCCAAAATTAGTTTTGAAAATTCTTCAAGGAAAAGAAAACACATCTGAAGGTAGGGATCATTCTCTGTGCTGCCAGTTTGCGCATGACATACATTTTGTACCTTCATAAGTGCCTAAAAAATGAGTTTGAGCCTAGACTACATCCTTTAACAAATTTCCATTGAATTAAGTTACTGAAATTACTAATAATATACCTTAGAAACAATCTAAGGCTTCATTACAAACACAGTTAGTTGTATTTAGATGAACCAAAATGTGTATAGCTGGAATATATTACTTATGAGTCCTTTTTTGCAAATGGCAAAATGTAAGTTAAAGAAATAAGCAAAATCATTTTGGCCATGGAATTAGTCTAAAATCTAGATTTTTCTCTCTCCCAACTTTATTTAAAGACACTGAGAGACTCTGAATGTCCCAAGTATTACTTTAAGATGTCCTTAAACACACACACACACACACACACACACACACACACACGCACGTACACATGCATCACACAGAAACCTAATTTCCTTTTGAGACTATTAAATGACATTTTTGCCATTGTGGATGATCCATTTTGGAAGATAACTCCCTCAAGAAATAAACATGATTCTTGAGTCTGAGATGGCAGCTAGGATTTCGTTGTACATTTCTAGGCATTCATAACAATTTTGTGGATACCAAGCTGATGAGCTTTTCACTGCTTAAACAATCATCAGATGCAAATTTGACTTCTTTATTATATTGGGCACACTGAACCTATAATATGCTCCAATCACCAGAGGTAATTGGTACAGTTTTTCAAAAGTCACCTAACTTAGACTTAGACAGTGGTTTAAACAATGAAAGAAACTTGGTTGCAAAGCAGTGAGTTGCTAATTTAATTACCAAAACACATTAAGCTTCAACAGCTAAAGCTTTACAAAGCTTTCCTAAACAATCCTGAACTGTCCAGAGATAGTTAAGTTTAAATTTTAATTTTTAAAAGCAAAACAAATCTTAATAATAATCAGTCATCACCTTCCTCGTGCACAGAATAAAAGCTCTTAACAGCATTCTCGATTTCAGCATCTCTCCTATCCCATAAAGTCCCCCACCCAACTTTCAAATTTGAATAGATGTCATTTTATAACTATTTTAAAAGAGGATTCTCTAGGATCATTTTGTTTTCCAGTTCCTTGTTTTATACTCCCCTTGCGTGTTATATTTACACTCTGTTGGTTCTTGCATCATAGATGGTGCTTCGGTCAATTGTAATAGACTGCATCCAGGTATATTTCCAGTCTCCCCAGGCATACATTGATATCTTCCATTTGTGTACATTTCCAATTAAAGAAGAATCCCACAGCTACGTTTTAAGGGAAAAACATGCAATGCAACCATTCGGTAGTTTTACATTACATACTTTATAGATCCCACATCATAATTAACTAAAATACCAATTTCAAACCCTAAGCCTATTTGGCGCATTATGTAAATGGCACAGTTATGGTAACCAGAAAACTAGCCCTTTAACAGTTTAGTATAACAACGGCTTGGAATATTGACTTTTGCATTCTACAACTATGGATTTAAAGTCAATTTCTAGATTATACAATGCTTCTAGATTACACAATGTGAACCACAAAAGCATTTCCTTGTATATCAGCAATCTAGACACAGTTATGTGTTGGCATTTGAAAAGGTTATAACTACTTTCAAAATATACTTTAATATAAACTTACAAAAATGATTAGTATGAAATTAGTAGATCTGCATGACAATTACAAGGCAAGCATTAAGAATTAATCTTAGTCAGATGTCAAGGTTCATAGCCTATCCTTGCCACTTACTAATTTTATATGACTTTGGGCCACACTAATCTTTTCAGAGGGTCCCTGTTTTCATCTGCAAAATGGAAACTCTCATATCTACTTCTCTTGATGAAAAAACAAAGTTGAACGCAATAATGCCCACGAAAGAACTAGTAAGAGCCTGAAATAATAAGTGTTCCACAAAAAAGTCTGTTGAATTGGTCGGATAGTCAAAAACTCTTTGGGAAATGAAATCCACCTTGAGTAAAAAAGCATCATCTTTTTCTTCCTGAGTGACTCATGCAAACTAAGTTGGAGGCATATACTTAATAGAAAGAAGATAATATAAAGAAGACAAAGAGAATAAAAACAAAGCCAGATGCTTGAGCATTTCAAAATAACTCTATTTCACGTTGGTCTAATTTGGGCACTGAAAACATCAGAACCCATAACTGTATAAATAAACTGGTGATTTTAGGAAAGGCTATTACCACATTTCCTTTTTCATAAATCAACTAATTTCACATGGCTCAAATGAAACATTTTAAAATGAACTTCTTTTGGGGAGCTAATTTAACGGGCAATTTCACAAAGCATTATGAAGCGACTCTATTGAAAGGCTATTTTCAAATCAGGAGCTGACTTAAAAGCAGTGTTTCCATCTGCAGGTAGGAAGCTAATCTACTCAAGTAGGTTAAGATCCTTTGACCATTTCGAGCAGATACTCTCCTCCCATTAGAACTACAGGTCTATTTGGGCTCTACAGTCTTTCTCCAATTCTTTTTAATAGCCTGACGCAGCTCTGTGAACAGCTCAAAATAGCTAGAAATCAGGTGGACAAAAGAGAATTAAGCAGCTTCATTTTCAGAAGCAAACAGCTTTTTCAAGGGTTATGCTTTTCCTAATTTGACTCTTTCTCCAAAATAAGACTGTGTCAGACTCCCACTTGACAATTTTTTAAGTTATAATCTTGAGCAAATCTCTTTCTTTCTCTGTGCCACTGGTATTTCCTTGTAAAATGAGTATATTAGATGAGGAAATTGCCAAGGTCTTTTTGTAGCTCTAAAAACCCTATGATTCTATGGCTGTCTGGCTTGATAACCAATGTTTACAAATGGCTATCACACCTATAAATTGTCTTGTCAGTGAGTTTAATATCTAAACTTGAATATGCTAGATGAACCTGACTTTTCATCAGCAAATTCCATTTGAACTTTAAACTAAATGCTTCACCTTCTCCCAAGTGAAAAGGAGACTGAGTTATTGAAGTTCCATCTTTAAGGCCATATCCACATGCCTGCCATCCTGTGGAAGAAGCGTACTATTTATTTCTAGGGAGCATCTTCATGATCTAATCCAACCCAACTGCTCCTGCTCAAGGCTGGCTGCCTTATACTCTATTCTAACCATGAAATGAACACGACTTTCATAGATCAAGGTCAAAGCCCATTCTTTCCAGTACAAAAGAGAACACCATGTGGATGAAAATGACTGAAAAAAAGTAGAAAAGAAAGAATGGTAACAACTGGAAAGAATTATGCTGTGGCTTATGATGTTGGAATGCAGATTTTGTTCAGAAAAATGGAAAGTTTCCAACTTTCTACACTTGAACTCAAGCCCCCTACAGTGTCAGGAAATCTGGAACTTAAACTGTCACAAGAAAATATAATGGGCTTCAAAGAAAGCCTATACCACTTATCAAAGAGAAAGTACTGCAAGCTTTGAATTCCTTAAAAGGGGTGTATGGCTTTAGTCACAAAATTAAGATGCATACAACTTTTGCATGAGACTTTGCACCAGAACACTACTAAGAAGTCAAAATGCCCTTCTCTCCTGGACTAAAACCCAATTATATAACCATCTGTACCCATCGTGCCTAGGGAAACAGCCTTATGGCCCCAGTGGGTTAGCTGGAACATTAGCTAGATAGCAGGATCACAAGTCCTTAGCAAAGAAACAGACTTGCTAGAGTAAATAAATGGGATATTTCAACCATTAGGATTGTGTGCTAGAATAATTAAAATGTGAGTTGAAGTTAGTTACTATCCAGGAACAGTTGGAAAAAAATGGTTTACAAAACCTGTGGGCGCATAATCTCCCATGTCTTCAGAGTTTCATGGGATAATATGTATTATGATGAGCCAGCTTTGACCAGGGACCAAGCCCAGTGCTACACACACCAGTGCAGAGATTCGTTATGATGGCTTTCAGGGCAGTTCTGGCTCCAAAGTCAGAGCATCTCAGAGAAGCTTCCAGCCAGCAGCCTCACACTTTGCGTTAGCCAAGACTCACCCTCTTAACAGGTCTTCTCGGCTAGAAGGCAGCATTTGCAAAGAACAGTTTCTGGTAATTTAGATACAAGTCTGAAGATCCTGCAAAAGTAGCAGCTCCCCCAAGACCCTTTTTCATGTATGTGATTCAGTGATTTTTTAAGTAAATTGACTGAGTTGAGAAACCATCACCACAACCCAATTTTCAAACATTATCACCTCCCTAATTATAGTTAATTTCCATCCCCACCAGCAGTCTCAGGTTAAGTGCATGTAATGTGAGCACCCTCCCTTTCCTCAACTACCATGCCCTCGGTTTAGCTGCCAGCATACAATGTGTGCAGATGGTTACCTAGAAAGGGACAATGCCTGTGCCATCAGCTATCTTGTGCAGGTTGGACACAAATGCACACACAGACACACACATACACATATCCCAGTGACAGCAATGCTCCCTATCCAGCCCATCGGGGAGAAGTCCAACACTGCCACACAATGCTGCCAATCCAGCTGTTAAAGGATTTGGCCACGGTTCTCAAAGGCTGCAGGAAAATTAAGTATTATCCTTCACCATAGATATCATTTTTAAAAATCATTTAGCAGTCAGGCCTAAAACCAAGGATCCTGCCTGTGCTTCCTGAAGACAATATCGATTGCATTCAGACTGAAAAATCGTAAGAGGATCAAGGAACTGAAGAAAATAATCATAATCAAAGAACTTCCAAAAGTATACCACTCACCCAATATTTTCTTAACATCAAAGGTTAAACAGAGTTCTAGAAAAACAGTGGGAAGAGAATTGGAGAAGCATTTTTAAGTTGGCTCCTCTGTAGCATGTATAAGAAATCAAAGTATACCTTCTGTTTCTCTGCCAGGGTCCTGCATACACATGTTTTCCTGTAGGAAAAAATGCACATTGCCATCTGGTAGATCCACCCTGGAATTCAGAGGATGTGACACCCTAAATGCTCATCCTGAAAAGTGGACTGGGGACTCTGTCATCTGCTTTTGGAAGCTTCATATTGGCTACTGTGCTTCCATTTTGAAAAACCAAGGCTGATAAAATTAGATCAATTATGTAGCAAACATCCCTGAAATACATTTTAATGTAACTATTACCCACACCTGATTTCCTTTTTAATATTTTTAGTTTTCATTAATTAAAAAATAGTAGAAAATGGATTCATATAAACAAATAGCAAAACGCTTTCCTTTATAAATTTTCAGATACGCAAAAAATCTGAATATCATCTTTCATAGGGATACAGTTCTTTCACTTAAGAGTTGAAAAAAATTTCATATTAACTTAGCCCAATTGCTAAAATTTCTGTTGCATATGAATATCACATTTTCCCATTTTTCTTTCCTGATTTTATCCTCAGAATGATAGAAAATGAATTGTGACAAAAATATACAAAACATTGGCTGGGCCTACACCAAAAGAATTTTGCTAAAGAAAAGGCAGAATAAAATAAAAAATGTAAATCCCTATAGAGTTTGTTTTTATCTTCGAAGCACAGAAAGCAGACATTTTAAATGCATGAAGTCTCACAGTCCCTCCCCCGAACCTGCAACACGGCTCATATATTTTTGTATTTTCTATTTTCAAAACAGAAGAAAAAAAATATTAAGAGAACTGAAATCTGGATAGAGAAACACAGAGGGATTAGTTGGCATATTTAACTCTCTATTTCCACAGACATTCAAATTAGACAAATGACTGTGATAAGAGTGACTATAAAATAATGGTGGGGAGAAGTGATAGTCTTACAAAATTTTGATTTCTGGCTGGAGAGGGTCCCAAATAAATTAAATTGAAGTGATTTCCACTCTGGCTTCTACGCATGGAAGCTGCAAAAGCGAATGTGTAGAATCGACTTACCTGATTTGCACATTACCTTAATTGAATTTCAAGAATGATCTAATGCCCATATTTGAGTTAACCAGCACAAAATTAAAACCAGGTTGCTACCTGGTGCTTCACTGCACTGCGAACACCCGAATCTATTTGCTTGACAGCATTGGTGAAACAACGCTAAAGCATTAAACGCAAGGGATGATAATTCTGTTACAAGAGCTATTTGTACATCAGTCGGGGGATAACTAACCCAAAGAAGATAATCTGCGCTACTTGAAATATATCAAGTCAAAGAACAGCCTAAGAGAAGCCATACGCAGCAGAGGATACTATCACTGTTAATGCGTAAACCTTTTAACACAGATCAAGAGTGATCGCACAGCTGAGGTGACCAACATCAGGCCACGAAAATGTGTCCCGATGTTGTCTGCAGCAGAAATACAGCCTCCGAAACAAAAACTGAAAATGTACTTCCATGATGCCCTGTACACATGAGAAAAACAGTCTCTCTACAATGCCATGAAAATCAGCTGCCACCTCCCAGAATCTTTCCTTATAAATGGCATTGGTGTCTTTCCCAGGACCTATATTCAACAGTTAGTTTAGAAAGAACTCTTCTTCAGAAAGAAAGCCATTTCATTGTGTTTGACATTAAAATAAAAGGAACTGATTCCATAATTGGGTCAACTTACCACTAAATAAATACCACAGAAACAATTATTTTCACACTCAAACAGGTAATCAATAACTCAAAACAAGTAATCAATAATTCAAAAGCATCTCAACTATTGGGAAGCAGTTGAATTCCAATGTGTATTACTACATATAATCAGATTCTTCATCAAGAATATTAATGAAACCAATCTTTGTCTTGGTAGTCAGAACTTTGTAATAAATCTTTAAATAGTGAAATGAATCTCTTTTCCTATTCGCAAATACTGGTGATTAATTCAAGATCTAAAGATCACATGACTATGCACTTCCCATTGTCATTATCTCAAATTCCAGCATGCCTATTCTGAAAGTTCCTTCATGACTTTCAATTTCAGCACAAGGATTTTATAAACATAACATTTTTCACACCGAAAAACAAGACATGTAATATCCTAAAGGCTCCCCCAAAGTCGGCTTATCAAATTTTCGCAAAATACCAACCTTTGCCTTAAAACCAAAACACTTAAATCCCATTGAAACAACATTAGGGGACAGTGACAGCAGCGCAACAAAAAAGAAACTTAGAAAAACGTTTCTCTTCCCATTTTTAAGACTCTCACATGCTCCCACTCAGTAGAACAGAACTCAGACTCACATTTTATTTGTCTTCCAAAAATAGCCAGCACTGTAAAAAGAGGGCAAGAGATAATGAACACCAGATGCCTACCTTCGCTGGTAGCCACATTCTTCTGGGCTTGGGTCGGCGTGTGATCTGTACTTGAACTCACGTCGGATGAGATGCTTGAGCTGCCTTTGCCTAGAGAAAACAGAAATGAGCAGTTTTACTGTTTTGTAATGTCAGAACTAGACTATGCCTTTCACTCCATCCCTTACCAAGCCACGTAGCTCATTTCCAAGGAAGGAGCCATAATACCAAGAATAAAGTTTATTAGGTCTCTTGCCTTATGCATTAAATATCTTTTGGGAAATACCTGACCCATGTTGTAGAAGAACTAAAGCCTTATTATAATATTGCTTGACTATAAACTCGGACAAGATTATAAAACACAGTCAAATATGATAACATAATCTAATTTTGGTATACATATGAATAAAAAAGTACATCTGCGAAACACATCTGCAGTATTAATTTTTTACTTGCAAATACAAACTATACATTTTCAGTAAAGGACAAATGCAAACATAAGAATGACATGTCATCCTAGGAGCAAAAAGAGCCTGCTGGCTCCAAAACGCTGTGTCACCTTAAAAAACAAATTTCTTGTTTTAATAGGTCCTTGTTTTAAATTTTTTTTTTTAAATAGCCTACTTTATTTTCTAATGCAATAGTTCTCAACGGGGGGTGCTTCTCCACCCAAAAAAAATACATTTGGCAATGTCTGGTGTCATTTTTAGTTGTCACAACTGGAGAGGGCATGCTACTGGCATCTAGTGGATAGAGGCCAGGGATGCTGCACAAGACAGTTCCCCCACAATAAGGAATTATCCAGCCCAAAATATCAATAGCACTGAGGTTGAGAATCCTTGGTCTGAATAATCTTATCTCGGTTGACAGCTCAGTTTTTACTCTTCTAACTTTTAAGATGAGCATACATGACAATAGCGCTAAACATTCTCTAAACATCACATGAAAGTTTATGAATATGAACCACACTCACCGCAAAGTGAGGGAAGTGGCAACAACTAGGGTGGGCAGAATGCTAGGTTAACACGCAAGGTACCTGCTAGAGACATAATGTTTGTGTCTCCCCAAATCTAATCACCCATGGGGTAGTATTAGGAAGTGATTAGCTTTCAGAGGCGATTAAGTCATGAGCGTGGAGCCCTCATGAAGGGGACATGAATGGGTCCCTTAGAGAAGGGACTCGGTGCCCCTCTCAACCATGTGAGGAAACAGGGAATAGGTGGCTATTGATGAACCACGAAGTGGGTTCTTACCAACACCTTGATCTCAAACTTTTCAGCCTCCAGAAATGTCAGGATTAAATTTCTGTTGCTAGAAACTGCCTAGTCTATGGTATTTTATTGTAGCAGCCCAAATAGGCTAAGCCAGGGCCCTTGGAATCTGACCCCTTGAGTGTAGGGGTCACTGAACTGGCAATTTACCATGAAGACACAGAGCAATGGTGATGGTGAGAGGATTTTGCAGATGTAATTAAATTCCCTGATGAGCTGACTTTCATCAAAAGAAAGTCTATCCTGGATAGGCCTGACCCAAATAGGTATGCCCTTCACAAGAGTCTAGAGTAGAGGTTTCCTGCCAGTCTCAAAGAAGCAAGCCACCATGAGTTCTATAGCTGCAATGACATGAATTCTGCCAACACACACATGAGCACAGAAGAAGACTTAGATGCCAGGTGAGACCCCAGCCAACGTCTTGATTACAGCTTTGTGAGACCCTGAACAAAAGACTAGCCTAGAATTGTGACCCAAAGAAAATGAGATAATAAATGTACCATGTATTAAGCTGCTGCTGAGTTTGTGGTAATTCATTATGTGGCAATAGAAAATATGATGACTGATCAATCTCTTCACAAACAAACTCTTTTCGTTCAACAAGTTCTGATCTAAACTCCTACATGCGGTTGAGAAACACTGTTTCCAACAGCCTTAGCGATGCTGTGTTACAATCCCAATTAGGTGGCATGAGCTTACAGCCCAGGATCACAGTCGAAAAGCATGAATGGGCTTTGATTTAAAGAGCTTCAGGGGTTTGTTTGCTAATGTTGAGAGTGATGGAACAATCCAAATTCCTACCGCCTGGGCAGGGAGTTCATCATGATTTAGGAGTCTGAAACAAGTCTGTTTTCCTATGATGGCTGCTCATTACACATCCTCCCCCACCAGAGTGAGTCCAGCCTGAGCAGTAACTCTCCCTTAGTTTGTGTCTAGCCACCCCTTGTGGCCTAGCAGCCATTGCCATTCATCTGCCATGGTTCACCTCTGAAGGGGGCCTGACACGTTGGACTGAGCACCTAGTTAGAAGTATGGCAAACTGGTCTCTGACCTCAGTCTCCTGCTCCCTTGCTTTGTGGCCTTGAACACTCACTTGTCCTCCAACGAGGCTCAGTCCCCACATCTAGTAGGGGAGATGAGTGGACTAAGTGATTTCCACCAGCTCATTTAGTTTATGGTTCTACGAGTCCATTATAGTACTCTTCAAACCTGCAAACACCCCCTTTTAATACAGAAAAACGCATTACTGGGCACCATGAATACACAGGCTTAAATTATTTTTAGTATATTGTTACTTAGCGATGCACAAATGGAAAACGAGAAATAAGTTCCATATGCTTTAGCTTTGATTCAACAACAAGACCAAAACGAAATGACTGATTAAACACAAAAACAATGAAAGCCATAAAATTCAAATTAACAACATTAATTTAACAAGGCAGATGACATTATGTTGCTGACATTAAATGGCCTTTCAAAACATAAATACAGTACTGGCCACTACAGCCAGTGTCCTCTCGGTTGTGGCACACCCATGACACCCGAGGCTGTGTCAAGACTCAGCCTGACCCCAGTCCTCCATTAGAACTCGACGAGGCCTTCCCCCTACACCTCCACATCAGTTGACCTTCACTTGTTCTGACTGTGAAATGCATGTTTTTTTGTCTGCTGTTATTTTTTAGTGGCCCATCACAGGGCTTCAACTTGGGCAACAAACCCTTGTGCCAGGATTTCATTATAAAAGAGGATCACTGTATCATTATTCATTATTTTTAAGATTATCATGAAAAGGGAAGCATAAAATAAAACAGATTTCCAAAGAAATTCTCAGACAGGTCTGAAAACGTGTATGCAGAAGGCCACAAACCCCAGTTTAGGAAATGCTTGTCTATGAAGAAATGGGAGAAGACTAAAGAAACAAATAACATTATCGATGATATGTATAATGATGGCTAACATAGAGTACGTGTATGTTGTGCTGTGTACTCTGGTAAACACCTTAGATGCTTCATCAGACTCTCACTGTCCTACGACTGTGTGTTTCTGTCATTTTTCATTACTGCCCTCTCCCCAAGGAAAATGTTTTAGGCTTTTTTTCTGTAATCGCCACATGAAATCACAACACACAGATATACTGAATATCTGTTGTGTGCTGTATGTATATCTCTGCTTTTACATTAAAAGTGTAAGAGTTTTCATTCCTCACCCCCAGTTATTGTGACTTTAAGCACAACAGTGCACTCACAGAGAGCATATGCCCTGTGATAAATCCAACAATTATAAATGCCTGGGTATTTAGTGAATTAAGTCATCATGGAAAGTGAAATAACAGAGCAGTAATAAGGTCCACCCTTGAGCTACATGATAGTTATGTTCTATGATGTTACCACAAACGCAGAGCGAACAATCTTGATTCATTGCTCTGAGGGGAAATGCAGGGTTAGGATTCTGAGACCCCCAGGTCACATTTCATCAACCCATCAAGACGTAACCTCATTTTGTATGTGTTTCTGTTTGAAGACACCTTATTCAATAAATATTGGTGATTCATTAACATTCAACTCAAGGCCAAGGTCTCTGTAACTCATGCCTAAATGAAATTTACCTAACACCTGTGTTTTCTCCACCAGGCACAGTGCAGCCTTCCTGCTCTGAGGAAAAGCTGACAGCTGTGCTGCATGATGCCTGAGGGCATTTTAAAGAGCCAAATCGCCAACAAAAGGCACAAAAATGCAAAAGATGTGGCACTGAACAGACCACGAAAAGGGTGCTTGCTCATTAACAGGATGAAAGCCAAAACAAGGAGGCAGAGTGTTGCCTTATTTAATCTCAGGTGGAACGTGGACATTGAAAGACCCGACCCATTTTTCACCATTTCTGCACGTCTGCGAATAACCATGAAAGCCCCATGACTGCTAATTTGGGGGTTACAAATACATTTTAATGAGTATGCAAATTCATGAATAGAAAATCCACGAATAGTAAGGGCTGGCTGCATATAATCTTGTATTAAATATGGCTTCACAGTTAATCCCAGCTTTCACGTGGACTGCAGTGCGTAGAATGTGGATCTAGAGGCAGGAGGCCGCATCTGTATCTGAATCTGCCACTTACTGGTGATGGGTAAATTATTAAACCCCTCGATGCTTTACTTTTCTCAACTATAAACAGGGTGGGGAAAATCAATTCCTGCCTCATATCGCTGTTTTCAGCATTAAATAAAATAATCCAGATATAGCACCTAAGATAATGCGCTTAGGAAATACTCAGTAAATCTTAGTATAATGGGGTTCATATTTTGGACACTATTAACATGCTCTGCTCTTCCGCCTTATTTCTGGGAGCATAAGCATCTTTCCAGTGAGTTCAAGTGGGCAGGGAAATGGTGTGTGTATGGCAGGGTGGGGGTGGGGGTGGAGTTGGGTGGGGGTGCTTATAGATTAAATGTTACAGGAGAAACTCAGGAAAAGAACAAGATATATTTATTTGGCTTCCAGTAGTCAGAACAAGAAATCTTCAGTATTTTGCAAGATGAGCTATTGTATTAGGAAGGGACTGCCTACCTTTCTCACCTTCAAACAGTATTTGATTCAATAACTGGTACTATACATCCCCTGGCCAAGTGGACACATAAAACTGTCCAGCACCATGTCAGACCTACATGAGTTTACATTTCATATATACCACTTCTAAGCAATGGGCTCAGGAGAAAAACTCAAACGCTCTAAGCTTCATGGTCTTCATCCACAAAATCGGGATAAAAACAAACAACAAACAACTATCTAGTTTCTCTACTAAAAATGAGAAAATTGTACCCACCATTCATGGTTCAGTGTAGGTTGCTATGAGTAATAACTGACCTATGGTTTGTAAAGCATTTGATCATGTGTGGTGCCAGCCATAGCCCACCCTTGCAACTGTTTAATGCGGACCCATTTATCACAGTTCGGTTTGTGTCAGGAGACAAGAGATGAAATTCACAACACTAATTGTTGCTTTACTATTATATGCACATGTAATAGTGAATAAATGTTAGATATGCACATGTAAACCATACATCCAGCAGACATCCACCGGCTACAAGCAAGGTTGACAATTCTGTTCTCTATCAACTGCTTTTCCTACATGAAAGCGCGTTTATTGGTCAAGAGCATATCAGAATTGTTATTAGCATATCAGAATTGTGTCTGTTGGATTTGGTAAAGTAAAAATCTACACTTTCTTAATTTCTTCGCAAGTGGGCTAAAAGGCCCAAATGAGGGCAACTGAACAAACAATTAGGTATCAAATACAAATAAACATCAAAGCAAGTGAAGACTAACACACTGAGATTGGCAAGCATTGCGTGTAACAAATTAGCATAGACATATAACTCTGAATCATGGCATGAGAAATTAGTGGTGGATCGATCATTAAGGTCGCCTGGGACACACGATGACCCTGAGAATGCTGGCAGGAATGCACTAGTCTTTTATTATAATCATACATCCTTTGGGCTTTCTGTTAGAGCGAGCCACATTTTCCTAATGTTTGAGGAGAAAGAGAATGTTCATTAAACAGGGACCCTATTAGAGAGGGATTTAAAGTCTCTTTTAATTAAAAAAATTCCCATATGTAAAATAGCAAAATAGCAAAACTAAGTTTCTTCCCTCATTCCCAAAGCCCAGGCTGATTCTGCAAATGCAGATGTTTAAAACAAGACAGTCAGACATTCCACTGTGCTTTAGTGATAACACAAGGAATGCAAAGACTGGAATAGAAAAGATCAATCAATACATGACAAAAAAAAAAATGAATCAATGGGTCCTGTGATTTCCAACATTCTTAAGAGTCCAAGAAATCTTTTGCAAAACTGATTCCCTATTGCAATTCCAGATTATATGCATTGAATCCATTTCTATGGGTTTCAGCCACAGACTTCTAATATGAAATCCACAAGCACATGGACCCACGTTGGGAGCTTAGCCCCTTACTTCCCGTTTTTCTCAGCTGCCTTGTTTCAAGTTGCTGTTGGCTCACCACGATAGCCTGATTTGATATTAAATTCCATACCAAGGGAAAGATAAATTTTTTCAGAATCTTAGAATTAGATCAAGGGAGTGGTAGGTCATATTTGTGTGTTGATCCACCCTTATTTTCCAGATTGTTATCTTATGAGATAGTTTCTTATCTTCTCTGATCCAGAGTTCAAATGTCTATACATATGGAATAATAATATTGGTTATCTCAAAGAATGATCTGGCTTAATCCCTAGACCAGGTGCATATTAGTTTTTGGGAAAAAAAAAAAGAAAAAAGAAAAACTGAAGACATAAGGTGAAAGCATAATAGCTCTTTCAGGCCAGTGGGGAAAGATTTAACAGATGAGTTCCCAGGGTCAGAGACTTTGCAATAGAGTAAAATGAGGAGGAATCAAACCCTATTCTCCCTTAACTTTATTGCAAGCAAAAAAAAATAATAATAATAAACAGAAGATGGGTCCATTGCTTTTGCTTCTATTCTTTGTTCTCTTCTGGTGAAGATTGGAAATATGGGCGACGAAGGACAAGAGGAAGGAAGGAAATGAAATAGAAAAAACTGTCAGAGTCATGGTTTTTGTTGTTTGTTTTTTTCCCCCCTTTCACACCATTTAATGTCCCCACTAGAACTTTCTTCACTCCAGTTTCCCAAAGAACCTAACAAGTGAGCTCAGGGCCATAGAGCAGGATGCACACATCTGTAACTGCGGGACAGTTGGGATGGAGCTAGGAAACAAAATGAACCCTTCCCCCGAAAGGCTGCCATTCTAACAGGTGTATGTCCAGCCTAAGAAAAGCTAAGGATGATTTTCAGCATGTACCTCACTGGTGAGAGATGCAGTCACCTCTTCAGCAGGCTGCTAGCATTTATTCAATATTTAAAATACACACATAACATAAAATTTGCCATTTTAACTCTTCTTGAGTATTTCTTTCAATGGCATTAATTATATTCACAACATTGTGCAACCATTGCTATTATTTCCAAAACTTTTTCATTCCCTGACATAGAAATCTTGCACTACTAGGCACTAACTCCCCATTCTTCCCTCCTACCAGGCCCTAGTACCTTCTAATCAGATTTCTGTCTTGATTAATTAGCTTATTCTAAACATTTCATATTGTGCAAAATCATACAATAGTTATCCTTGTGTCTGGCTTTTTTCACTTGTTATGTTTTTAGGGTTCATCCAGGTTTCAGCATGTATCCACATCAGTGATTCATTCCTCTTTATGGCTGAATAATATTCCATTGTGTATATATACCACATTTTGTTTATTCATCTATTCATTCACCTATTGATGGGCACTTGGGATGCTGCACCTTTTTGCGACTGTGAATCACTGCAATGACAGGGTGCTGGCTCTGACTGCTCGTGGTTCTTCACTTTCGAGCTTCTAGTGCTCGTTGTTTCCAGCAGAAATCGGATCCTGAGAGCTGCGGCTGCAGCAGCTGAACAAAGTACACAGAGTTCTTCCAGGAGAGAGCATGGGACACCCCCACTGCCGAGTCAGCAGCTCCTTGAGAGCCCTTTACAACGTGGCTGCAGTTCTGGGGTGGGGGGAGTAGTGGAATGTAGAGTGTTGTGTTACCTCCAAGCGGGACTGTGTCTGCAGCAATGAATCGAGAAGAGCTCTGGGATCCCAGCGCACACCTGCTACAAAGCTCCGCTCTGCAGAAGCCTGCAGGGTTTGGACGGGATCAGGACAGCCAGAGGACATAGGGCTTCCCCTTCCTCCTCTGCATGGGGACTGTCCACGC
The DNA here is from genome assembly GCA_030015415.1 of Cynopterus sphinx. Taxonomy (NCBI): domain Eukaryota; kingdom Metazoa; phylum Chordata; class Mammalia; order Chiroptera; family Pteropodidae; genus Cynopterus; species Cynopterus sphinx. The sequence continues at coordinate 6,868,266 of CM057379.1, read as the reverse complement.
TCTCTCTAGGAAAGGCAAGCGCTTCTGCCTTAAGTCAGACAAAGCAGGGTGGGGGTGTCCCACTCCCAAACCGCACAAGCAAAACCATCACGGGAAACGCACGTCCTTGGCTAAACCACACACAACCCTGAAGGCTGTCTAATCACATCAGCAGTTAGCTGAGAAGCCAACGGGTGAAGAGAATTAAACAGAAGTAATTTAAGTTGATCAGCAATCATGCCACATCCTCATGTCACTCTCTCTTTCTTGGTGAAGAAAGAAGGTATACAAAAATCCCAGCTAAAACCAATCTTCTCTGCATTATCCCTAGAGGCATTGATTACTAAAAAAAGGAGGGAGGGGTACGTGATTTCGACACAGCTTTCTTCAACAAATCCACCAAAGGTAGCAAGATGGCACAGGTCTGTGTTAAGCACCTGTGCCACCCTGGAGGATGTGGGGCATTGGGCTGTTTGGACCTGCATCTTGGCCACTAACTAGCTGGTTGATCTTCATGGCTTCCTTACTTTGCTAGTACCTCAGCTTCTCCATCTGCAAAATGGGGTTGGTTAAACATAAACTAATAGAGCAATTAAGAGACTAAAATGAGGTAAATAAGTCAATTGCTTATAATGGCATATACATATAACAGATACTTAATAGATGTTAGCTGTCAGTAATCATCCTCCCTATTAATATTCTTAATCAATAATTCAGCTTAATTTAATTTAACTATGTGCTAAACCTACTGCATGGAAAGGATTATAATTAGCACTAGAATAAATGAGACAGTCTATATTGGGTTTGGGGAGATAAACCACAGACACATGAATAGAACTGAACAGAAATGCAATATGGTAAGTTTCTAAATAGGATCATTAAGTGATATTCCCTAATACTATTTTATTTCATTCACAAAATGTCATTGCTATTTAGTGTGACTGAATTTTTTCTTATAATGATGTTAAAATATGTAGGTTGATTGCAAACCATCAAATCTGTCTTTTCCACTAGATCCTCAAATCTAACAGGTTCTGTACCTGATTTGTTCACTGCTCTATGCCCCAAAGCAAGCACTGTGCTTGGCACGTATGGGCACTCGGAACACATACAAAACCACGTATTCATTTGCTGGCATCGAGTGCCTCTGGCGTCAATAAATGCGTTGGATTTAGAGTGAGGGACTAACTAGAGCATAACCTGGAATTTCTTCCTGATGGAATAGCCCTGTTCCCATAATGTTTCCTAATGAGCACTATCCCCACCTCACGGGCACCACTCAAATCTCTGCTAACGCGAAGGAGAGTCTTTACAAATGGTGACACACTGAGTCTGCAAAAAAGAAATGACAAAATTTATACAAATTCTCAGTAGTGACATACTATATAGTGCCTCTGTATTAGTTTCCCAGAGCTGCCATAACAAATACCCACTAAATGGATGGCTTAAAGTGACAGAGGATTACTGTCTCAAGTTTGGAAGCTAGAAGTCTCAAGTGAAGGCGTCTGCAGGGTCGTATTCCCTCCAAGTGCTGTGGGCGAATCTGCTCCATGCCCCCTCTCCCAGGTGCTGGTAGTTGCCAGCAATCCTTAGCATTCCTTGGTTTGTGGTAGCAAAACTCCAATCTCTGCTTCAGTCATCACATGGCCATCTTCCCTCTATATGTGTCTGTGTCCCTTCTTATAAGGACAGCAGCCATTCTGGAATAAGCACCACCCTACCTCAGTGTACCCTAATTTCATAATTATATCTCCAATGATTCTATTTCGCTGTAAGGTAGCATTCTAACATTCCAGGTAAGACATGACCCGAATGGGGTGGGTGTGGGCTCACTATTTAACCCATTAGATATTTCCAAACCATTTTCTACAAAATTAAACAGAAAGCAGAAAATCTCATCTTAAATCTGTCATACCAGCATTTACTCAAGTCTCACTGCACGGCAGTGTTATTATGCGTGGAAGAGAAAGATTAGCAATAAGATTTAATGCATCATGGAAAACAAGAAGTCCTAATGGGGATACCTCGCTTGTGAAAAAGCAAGCACTTGGCACACCATCACAGGTGGTTTCACACTGAAAAGGCCAGGCTATATTTCACGAAAGGTACCAAGGCAGAGCCTGCTCCCCCGGCCTCACACCCACTTACGGGCAGGCCTTCAGGCAGTTCCACAAAAGTTAACACAGATGTCAGCTGACACAAAGACAGATGCCTCTGCTATTGACAGATGGTGCTCCACAGCTGGGTTTCTGAGCAGGGTAATGAGAGGATCGGACCATGGGCAGGCGAAAGGGTACGTGTGTCAGCACAAGAATTTCCCCAGGACCATAAGTCATTCAAAAGACAGTTCGATGCTAACAACATCACTACAATTTGTGCCGGTGACTTTCCTCCAAAGTTCCGAGGGGCTGCTGTGGCCTAAAGATCATGAGAAGCCCGTGCCTTGCTTCATCCAGATATACAAGGGAAGACAAGAGTTCCTTTTGAAGTTCAATGCTGTTTCAGCACAATCTGGGGCAACTTCAAAGCCATGCATGTGTCATTTGCTAGCATCAAGAGTCTGGTGTCAATGAACGCATAACTGCCTCTTCTGATTCCCTCCCTCACTCACTCATTCATTCAAAGTCCCATATGCCATACACCGGGTTAGACACAATCCATGACCAAGCCTTCTTGTTGGTTAAGGTCACTTTACCACGGGCCATGAAGGCAGAGAAAGAGGGTAGAAAACCACCTGACCTTTCAACAGAGTTTAGTGAAGGGACAGGCAGTGACATCTTTGAGTCTTTGTGGCTTTATGTCTAAAAGTCTAAAGTCTTACAGTCACAGACCTTTGTAACCTATAGCCACTCACTGATTTCAGAATTTTCATACAAACCATGTTGATATGTGTTTAACTTAATTATCAAAAAGATCCATCTAAATTAATGAAAATTCTGAACAATAAATTTTTAAAAGGCATTGATTTTCCTCCTTTCACATATAAGCAGTAAACCTAACAAAAGTGAAAAGGCTATATATTTTAGATCTTAGTCTTATTTAACACAAAACCATCTTAGGATCTTCTGTTTCCCATCCCACATTGCCTACTTATTATGAAATCATAGGCAAATTCTGTATAAGGGAACTAAAAAAAAAAAAACAACACCACCACCCAAACAGCCCTACTTGATAAAGAGGATTATAACAAGTTTTTCCACCATAGAGAAGCCATGGGCACCAAATGTTGTTAAGAAAGTACTCAAAAAAAGATACTGAAATTTGCAGACCAGATCCATACCTATTCCCAGCTCAACGCTTCTCAGCAACAATCCCAGCACCTCTGATTGGGGTAGAAAGACATTGGAGGGAGTCATCTTCAAGATCTCTTTCCTCTCCCACATCCTTTACTCCCCCCGACCCAACTCAAAAAGTTATCAACCCTCTAGCACAGCTACAAACCACTTTATGACCACAACCTAGCTCCAAAGAGAGACAAAAGTTAAGGTCAAGTGAGAGCGAGTTGCTAACCAAGTTCGCCTTGCCCCTACTGAAGTAAAATTATATATACATTACAATTTCTTGGAATTAAGAAAAATATATTTTATACATGCACATATAGACATAAACAAATAAATATGCATACACACACACACACACACACACACACACACACACACACACACACACACATTTATGTTACCAGATCACAACTGGATCATTTCGCGGCCCTGTCTGTTCTTTGAGTGTGTGACTTCCCACCTTGTTTGGTCACCATGATCTTCTCGGCCTCCAAATGAGAGGCCCCATTTTGTTACCTGCCATGCTCCCAAAAAGTATCATTCTCATCTTCTTACATCTCTTCCACTTTTCTTGGTTTGGGAGGAGATTTCCTTGGAACCACAGTGGGAAGCTACAGTTCTATTTCATAGGAGCAGAGGTAATCATCCCAGCCAACAGTCACCTCTGAGCACAGGGCCAGTGAGAATATACAAATGGCAGCAGCAGAAACCTCCTGGAGAGCCTCAGTCCTTCTAAATCAGAACTTGAATAAAAGAGCGGCCAAAAGAGTACAGTGAGTGCACTCACTGTCCCTACCCACAAATCCATCCATCCTTTGTGTAGTTGCCTCACAGGCTTGGGTGAAAGTGAATTCACCCTCAGCCCCAGCAGGGGATGCTGCCTCTCCTAAGCCTCTCAACAGAAGCCCACCCTCATGGTCCAGGGATTGGGAAGCAAGGAGTCAAAAAGCCAAAGTTGCTCAATGGCAAGGGAAAAGATGCTCTCTCCATATCTCTCTCTCTCTCTCTCTCTCTCTCTCTCTCTCTCTCTCTCTCTCTCTCACTCTGACTCTGTCTCTGTCTCTGTCTCTTCTCTGTCTCTGTCTCTTTTTGTCTCTAACCCCAACCTCCCACCTCGGATTATAATGGTAGGAGTTGTTAGTCCGCCATATTATATCGAAAAAATAGTCCACCTTAGCATGAAGATGTCTGCAGCCAAACAGAAAGACAGAAAGAAAACAGGTAAGGACCTCACGAAGACATTACTCATCTCATCCCCGTCCTGACACCCACCCTTTTCCTGAATCTCTCTGTTATGTGAACTAATGAGGAACAAAGGAAGGGGTCTGCCTGCAACACCTATGGTGATTGTTGGAACTGCAGAGATCTTGTGCTTAACAGATGAAACTTGGAATTCAAGCAAAAAGAGAAATTTCACCCTAAAGGTAAGATACTTTTTTAATGTGAAAGCAGCACTTTTATACCGTAGAGATCTACTCTACAAAAGGCTGAATAAGTATAATCATTTTAACAATGATAAATCAAAATGTTTTTAAAAAGCACAGCCACTATATATACATGTAGATAGATGATAGATGATAGATGATAGATAGATAGATAGATAGATGATAGATAGATAGATAGATGATAGATAGATAGATAGATGATAGATAGATAGATAGATGATAGATGATAGATAGATAGATGATAGATAGATAGATAGATGATAGATGATAGATGATAGATAGATAGATAGATAGATGATAGATAGATAGATCGATCGATCCACACAATAAATCTGATAAGCCTTCCAGACCCTGGGAAATAGCTTAATTTGCTCTAGGCAGTGAACTGATGACTTGGTAGGTCTTTCTCCTTTTAAAACTTTAACTCAGCTTCTACCTATAATCTACGTGCATGTTTTAAATCTTTACTTATTAAAAAATCCCTCCCTAAATTTTGCATTTGCAGCCCTTTTTATCATATAAACTGCTGCCATAACCTAACCTAAGATTTGCAGGGGCCAGTGAAGGTCTATAAAACGAGATACATTAAGCAAAATAAACCTTGACTAAAGCTGGAAGATTTCTTGACTCTCACAGCTTGGGAGCTGATCCCTCTTCTCTTTGACACTATAATAGCTTTGCCTTTTGGCCAAAATTGATCAAATGCTCAACCATGGCTGTTGTGCTCTTCCTCATTCTCTTTCTCAATGTACTGACACTTGGTGAATAAGCGTAAAGTTCTCTAGAATTCTTTACCCAATCTCTTCCAGCACAGAAGTATCACGTTGTCCATGAGGCTGAAAGGGACAACATTCTGACTATCTCATCCACTCTAATGGAAGAGCAGGGCTCTGTCCTACTCCTGGCCTTTACCCACCTCCTTGTAGAGCTCATTACACACGTCTCAAAGAGCAACCTGCATTTGATGGATATCTTCTGTGAAACCCAGATGGAAATTCCAGAGTACCTTTATGCTATGAGTAGGCTCATAAACATTTTGTTGGAATGTAATTTATAGGGCTTTAACTCATTTAAATAAAAGTAATGATTTCGGGCATTTGCAATGGTGGTTTTTTTTCTCAGTGTGATACTATCTGGGGAGATGTTTTCAAATGTATGGTTTGGAAAGGGTAGAATAATCTTGGCTTCCTCAAGCTTTCTATCTTATAAAAGGAGATGAAATGAGGTACTTTAGCCCAAGTGTTTTCACTCCTGCCCTTGTTACCCCTCCTTCCCCATTTTTTCAAGATTCCACTCCCCAACAGTGATACTTGCATCACCAGATCATGTCACCAGCCGAGTTTAAAACTCTCTAACAGTTTCCTATTGGGTTCTGAATTAAGCCCAACTTTGTACTAATGCCTGCAGAGGCTGTGTGATTGAAGCGCTGCCCACCTCTCAGAACTCACCCTAAGGATCCCCAATGAAGGATTCTGTCCAGATCACTGCTATCCACAATGCCAGGTGCTTGGAGAAATTCAATACATATTTGTTGAACAAACTAGGTAATACTTATCACATAATTATAGACAGCCTTATTAATTTATCTAAATTACAAAACTAGCAGGTTTTTAAAATACAAAGAATCTTCAAACACAGAAATATAAAACAATTAATATAGATCACTATGAGACAATGATTTAGTCAAGAGTCTTGAACACTAAAAGGAAATTCCACTTGTATCACTTTAAGTTCCTACAAAAGGTACTTAAGGTAATTTATTGCCAAGCAGAAATCTGTCATAGAGTTAAGAGATAAACTCATGAGAATAGATCAGAAAATAAATTAACTGAAGGTAGTGGAGGAAGATGCAGCCCTACACCATTTATAGCATATAAAAGGTACCCAATTAAGTCAAAGTGATTCAGATAGGACAGAGATATCAATGGAACAGAATGGAGAGCCCAGAAAAAAATGCAGATATAAATGGTGAAGGTAAGAAAATTAACACTCAAAATCAGTGAAGAGAAGAATTAAAAACTCGTGCTGGGACAATTAAGTACTTATATTTTTAAAAAGCATATATCTTCATCTTTCTCAAAAATAACGTAGAACAGTCAAAATATACAAATTCAAATGAAAACAGAAGTCTGTTTTCAAATTTCTAGAAGGAAAAAGAAGTCTATCCAGCTAAAACTAACAGAAATAAGTGCAAAAACTATGAAGAGATTCAATCACATAAAAACATTAAATTTCCATATGTACAAAATAAACAAACAGCAACAGGCATAACTAAAGCCAAACAACCCTTTAGGAAAAAGAAAAATCCTCACAAGAGGCAAATGTCTTTATTGTCCAAAGAACTCCTGGGAATTACTAAAAAAAAAAAAAAAAAAAAAAAAACACTAAGTCTAGCATATAAATCAGGAAAAACCAACAATAGGCAGTTCATCAAAGAAACTCAAATGTTATAATAGAACTTGAAACATAATAAAACTCACTGATAAAAAGGAAGAAGAGGAGGAGGAGGAGGAGGAGGAGGAGGAGAAGAAGGAGGAGGAGGAGGAGGAGGAGGAAAAGGAGGAGGAGGAGGAGGAGGAGGAGGAGGAGGAGGAGGAGGAGGAGGAGGAGGAGGGACCACTAACAGTCTACATTACATACAGCCTTGCAAAATGGTTCCTTTGAACAGGAACACCCATTGCAGAGCTGCAAGAATAAATCAAGTACAAGTATTTTAAAGTATCTGGCAACAAGCACTTCAAAAGCCTTTTTATCCAGTAATTCCACTTCACAAATTAACACAATGAGTCTGCCACTTTCTTACCTAAAGTATTCTTGAATCTGTCTTTGAACGTAAACCATGCAAGTCACAGCCCACCATGCTGTCAGAGGGCAGAACTGGCTACATATTTGAGGGCCCCGGTGCAAAATAAAATGATGAATTTCAAGAGGGCAACAGCAGAGCATCAAGCTGAGCACAGGGCCCTTCTGAACACAGGTCCTGTGCAACTGCAGAGGTAGATCCCAGGGGGCCAGCCCTGTTAAGGGTGACTCTATCTCCAGATTCCTAGAGGAAAAACAGGTAAATCTGTTATTCTGGTCCACGTAGGCACAACTCTCCTGATCCTGCTTAGTGGATGAAAACCTTGGGATGAAGAAAGGAGAGAGGGTGGGTGCCGAGAGAGTCTCTTCTTTGGGGTGGGGAGTTGGGGGCAGGGAGTAAGAGCCTAGATATGCTACATCTATGAGGGTGGCCCTTCATCTTCATATTTTCATCTGCTTGGAACTTAGTGGGCACCTCGAATGGGAGCAGGGTCTCTCTTCCTTCTCGCTGTGCTGCAAAGGAATCAGATAGATATCCCTGCTGACCTTGCTCACACCTGGCCCAGCCCTCTCCTGACCTGGATGAGAAGGGACACCAGGGCAGATGGGATGCTCCTACCCCTGGAGCCTGATTTCTCGGTGCTTCTGAAATCAAGAAGGAACACAGAAAAAGAACATGAGATAATGGACAATCATCAAGCTTGCTTGTCTGGTGAATAAATTCAGCATACAAAAGATAGTTTGGAAATATAAAAATTTGTGAATATCTGAGAGTTGACATTTTTATTTCAAAATGGGAAAAGTATTTAAAAATACAGAAGAATTAGTAACTAATTCCAAATGATTAGTTGTCTATTTAGAAACAAAACCAACTCTCTGCACACAAACATACACAAACCTATATTCATATTATACAAAAGTAAATTGTACAGTGATTTCTCCATCCAAAAGCACTAGAATTTACTTTAAAAGTGCCTTTTTCTTAAGTTATATAGAAGCAAGTTATATACATTCTGATTTGGCTGGTTGCATGCTATGGAGACAAAAACCCTTAGTCTTATAGACATGAGTGGTCCATCTTAATCCCAACTTCATACTTAAACAACCCACTTAATATCCCTGAGTCCTCACTGTTTCTTTTGTCATGCAAGAAGATTACGGCTGATATATCCCCCAAGTCCTCATAGTAAACAGCCGCTACTGAGCACATTCTGCAATCTCGCTATTCCATCCCATAAATCCACATAACTATCTCCACGGTCCACACCAGAAAGCTAAGGCACAGTCTATTACCTTCCCAAAGCTTCTATATGAAAGCATCGGGCAGCAGAGACTTCGCTCCCCATATATCATCCCCTTGGATTTTTATTATAGCTTCTTGGGGGAAAAGTCCGAATGCTGAAATCCCTCCACTTGTATTTGAATCCTTTGTCATTTAACACCTCCTAGACCTTGAAAAGACTCTTAACTCTCTGCCTCAGTGTCCTTATTTATAATGGGGGCCCAGAGTGGTGGGTTTTCTATGAATTAATGTATGTAAAGCACCTAGTTATATGCTTGGCACATAGTAAGCGCTTAGTAAATGTTACCTATTAGCATTGTTCCAAGAGGGTGACTTAATACAGTTATGTAATACTACAAAATTAAGGTCCTGGACCAGCACTTTAACCCAATTAATTTGTTCTTTATCAAGAATAAGATTTAAAGATTCAGAAACACCATTTCTAGGTGGTCCTTTTGTCCCTGTATTGGCCATTCTGATCTGCCTGTACTTCCCCCTACTAACCACTTCCAGGATTACTTTGTGCCCATTAACACTTTTGCTAGTTTAGAACAGCATCTCTCCCTCTCCTAAATATGACCCTAATCCATTATCAACGCTCTAAGACAACCTTTCCCAGGCCTCAGGGACCCCACCCCAGTTGGAATGCTGGTACCATTTAGAGTCATTTGGTACTTGAAATTATAATAATCACAACTTCACAAATGACATTTACGGCCTGCGTGGGAATGTACCAGCTTGGTTTTATGTATATTTTCTTGCTGCAATGGCATCCATACCTCCCCATGAGCCCTGGATCACAACCTCTCATGCAATGCAATGGGCAAAAAAAGACTACACCCTCAAGAAAAAAGTGTACTGCTGATGAAAACAGGCTCTAGAAAAGTGGACTTCTTTTTCACATAAAGGTATCTCTTTAAAATGTAAAAATTGACCAAGATTCTACACGTGTAGGCACAGGTCCATGTGGGAGCATAACAAAGTAACTAAAGTTAGCAATGAGGATGGACACAGAGAAGTAGGAGGGAGACCTCGCATTCCCACAGCAATCAAGAACTTTAGTGATAGGCAGAGAGAGAGAGACAGACAGACAGACAGACAGACAGACTGACTGACTGACTGACTTGGTTTTGGCATTTTTGTTAGCAGCAGTTGTAATCCTGTGTGTCACATGTACAAGTCATTATGGAAAAGACCAAACACTGGAAGACATCCAAGGCCAACTAGGAGTCTCTATGCTAGACCTGTCCCTCCTATCAGTCTCTACAGATCCCTTACACCCATCTTCAGCTTCCTTACCCAAGGCAGAGCCCAGTGGGAGTTGAGAATAGCAATCCATGCTCCCGTTCCTCTCCCTGAATTATCTGCATCAGATGTGAGCCAGTCTGGTGAGCGGCTAATGAGTACTCCCAGCCATCATGCAAAATACACCTCCCCACCACCCAGTAAGAAATAAAACACCATTTCAAAGGGTAGTTAAGTTTGCTGGCCAAGATCACTCAAGATCAGAACAGATACACTTTTAACCTTCACTACTGTTTACTTTCCAAATGCCTTACCAAATTCTTGACCTCCACGACCCACCATATGTTCTCCCTTCATATCCTGTGAAAACTCTGGACAACCAAGACATTAAATCTCCTATTCAGACTTCTCAGCCTCATGGTTTTTAACTTCCATTGCATGGCATGGAAATGGATGCAAATGCCTTAAAACCTACTTATCAGTATCACTAAAGTCAACTCCAGGCCCATCATCCCATTGAAAATTAATTCTGAGTGTCTTCTCTATATGGAACATATTATGGTCACTGGACAAAGTGATTTAGCATAAAGAAAAAAAATGAATGAAATGAATGTAAAATCCAAGAAATTGTCATTTTTGTAGGTAAAAAAGGATCAAGATCAACCATTTCACAACCTTATTATGAACATTTCTTGGGGATTACATTCTAAGATTGGTGATGAATATGAAGTAAATACATTTCACTGGATGGTGCTCAAGATATAGTCACTTATACTGAATTCTTTAGAGCATATGGTGTCCTAGTGAGTTACCAATGAACATATTTAGAAAAATAACATATAATCAGCATAAAGAAAGAAAATCCACAGACCTTCAATAAATGTCATAAAAAATTTTGTCAAGCTAATTGAACAAATAAACAGTTACAACAACAAAATTTATACATTATCATGTCTGTCTCTTAGGCTGTTTACCTTCTTATAAAACTCTTGGGAAACCCAGCTTACTAATTTCTAATCTAAATCTTTGCACTAGGAAATTTAATGAGAATTTCACACTGAGCGGAGAGAGACTAAGGTTCGTTGATTTCCCAAGAAGAGGCAAGTGACAGAAGAATCTTGAGAAAGTAAAATAAAGGATGAGCTACATAGGGAACAAAACAGTAAGCAAATGTTCACCAGCTGTATTCCAGTGCAGCTGACTAGCCTTCGGTCAGTCATTTTTCATTTAAAAGGCTCTAAAATTTCAAATGTTTGCTAGGATAGTTGTTCTGCAAGAACAGTGGTTTTACTGCTTATCTTTAAATACTTCCCCGTATTCAACCAAATCATAATCATGCGGCTACATGATGTGGATGACATTTCCTTTATGTTGGAACAGGTATATTTTACCCAGAATCTGTCACTCATCAGCACTCTTTCTATTTCTTTCATTTTCAAATACAAACAAAATTTTAGCTCTAGGTTGAAATGTGAGTTAAGCATACTATCAGGTGTAAACTTCTCCAAATAATGAAAATAATCTCTCACTGATCCAATTCTTTTCTCCTCTGTGTGGTAAGCTGAGCTAAATGTTAGAAATAGAATTTCAGTTTTTTAAATCTATGTAGACAAAAAAAAAACAACAAAAAAACACTGAGGTCTTAGACTAGATGTGTAGACAAATGTCTTCTCCCCTCTGATGGACAGGTCTCCAAATGAGTCACTACAAAACATGCACACTGGCAAATGACACAGCTCTGGTCCACTTCTAAGCCTCCCACTACCCCCACAAAGCTTTTAGGGGAACCCACCATTTATATGGGGAGCTGTAACTCAAATAGCTGAGGGTGTGGATTTCAGGCATTCCAAAAGCAGGAGGAAAGGATATCTGTGATGGAGTCTGGCAGGGAACTTTACATACGAGGGACTTAACATACTAGAGACTTTATATACTAGGGACTTTATGAGCCCAGCTTTATTATCTCTATTTTCGAGGTAAGAGAAACAGAGCACAGAAATTCAACTTGCCCAGAATCACAGTGCAAGTCTGTCTCAGAGCTGAATGAGGCCCATCTGACCTCATTATCCTGTGCCACCACAAATGAAATGAATAACTATCAAGTTGGGAGGTGGAGAATATCAAACTAGAGCAGAGGATAAACAGAAAGAACACCCAGGTTCCAAGTTCTAGAACTCTCTAGGGATGGGATTTAAGTTCCTTGTGCCCTGGTTTCCACAGAGCAGGAACACAGTAGGCGTTCAGTGAGCACATGTCAAGCCCAAAGGTTTGTGTGAGTCTCTGAGAACCTTCAGTGGCCTTCCAGGGATCCTCGTTACCACAGCAGGCAGATGGCTAGATAGATGTGGGGCCACTGTCATTCCTCATAAATTTTAAGATTCACATTACAGGATCTAGGGCAGAGGCAACTGATATCATTGAGCTCATGACCCTGCCAAGTGAGAGAGAAAAGTCAAAGCTGACATTTCCAGAATCACTTCTAGAAGCTTTGGTCCACTTCTAAATCTCCCACTACTCTGAGCCTCTCCCTTGTCCTAGCCTTTAACAAGAAAATCATTTCCATTTTATAAGGTAAAATTTGTACTTTAGTGCCTCACCCCATAACCTGTAAATTTCTCCAGTCTTAACAGAACTATCACAACCCACTACTACCTACAGGCAAAATGTTCAATCATCCAACTCTGCAGAGATGCTGAGCTCAGATTCGAGTCTTTGAAATACTAAAAGGACAAGTTGTGGTCAACAGGGTCAAAGACAAGTTCACACCATTAAAATCTGCCTTCTTTACACAGACTTCTTCATGCTGTAAAGATAGAAGGCAAAAGAGACAGGAAGCAAAACAATAACACAGCTGTCAGGTTATCTAGAAGAATTTCCCCAAACAAAGCTCCCTGACTCATTAATTTCCACAACAGATACTGATTTTTGTCCATATCCATCATGACCAGGCATTGGATGCTGAGAACCAAACAGCAATAGCATCTCTGCTCTCAAGACATTTATAGTGTAGTGGGGGAGGGAGGGCATAATCATCTCCATAAATGCCATGAATAAAGGCAAGATGGTCCAGAGTCCACGTAGCTCCAGCCAGTGCAGACTTTGCCAGTGGAGTACAGTGATCTGAAAATTTAGACAATGGTGAGTGCACGTCCCAAGGAGAGTGAAGTCCAGGAGCAACAGAGAACATGGACCATTCAGAAACCACAGATAATTTAGTGGGGTTAGAGAACATGGAAGAAAGAAGGGAAGGATTCAGGAGATTGTCATGAAACTTGGTATCTTGCAGATTCTGGGAGGGAACTTGAACTATATCCAGAGAGCAGTGAGGCACCCTAGAAAGGTTTGAACAAGCAGACTGGCATATTGGACTGTAGAAAGGCAGGTTGAGCAGCAGTATAGAGAATGGACTGAAGAAAGTGAGGCTGGAGGCAGTGAGAGTGGTTAGAAGATGTTACCAGAAGTAGAAGTGGTGGGTGGAGAGAAATGAATAGATTTGAGAGATGTGAGTCCAGATATAAGAAATACAAGGAATCGGTGATCAGAAAGTCAGAGTGTCTTTCCTGAATTCACATGAGGCAGTGCAGAAAAGTGTGAGGTGAGGCAGGCAGGAAAGTCACTAATGGTACCTGAGATGATCTTCTGAAGTGTTCCAAGAAGTAAATGAGAGTTAAAGATGGGAGGTTACCCAGAGGTGGCCAGAGATCATGTCCGTCTTCCTGTTCTCACTTTCCTGCCTGTGTAACTCTCAAATTCTCTTATTTTTCTTCTTTAAAAGTATAGATCAGGCCTCACTTGGTCTCGTGGCCACCCTCCCTTCCATTTGCCAATTTCGAGCATACCTTCACACCACGGTTGACTCTTAAGGTCAAAGATATCTTAAGACATGTTATAAAGAAAGATCATTCTCTTAAGAAAAAGCATGACATGGAATTGAGATGGTGAATGAAGTACCCATCTGTGTTTTTTGTTCATTTGTGTTTGTGTTTTAACACAGAGGATTAAGTTTTAGCCAATTCTCCACAGCAATATTCACTAGCTGCTGAGCAAATGGAGAAGCCACTGAAACATGTGGATGCAGTGTCCCCAGCCACTGTCCGCATCTCATCTGTGCATCATCATCTCTGATGACAGCACTGAAGACTCACTTGATGAACCCAGCACTGGCTCAGGAAACCCATTAGAAATGCTCAGAAATTAAAAACAGCTATGTGGGCCACATGTTGGCCTACACTATGAACACCAGAAGACTTCATCAAGGACAGCTTCCAAAGACATTCTGTCTGACTTGGAGAAATAACAGGGCAATAAATAATGCAATTCGCCAAGCCTTTTTAAGCACAAATATCCAACAAGATGCTCCCCTCACTGCACACGTTTGTCCATACAGGAAGACAGGTGCACATGGGTTGAGAATATGGAGCTCTTGGTAATCTTATTCTTGTATGTTCATCCTTCATTCTCACTGAATATATATTGTAGGTAATTCCATTAGTTATAACAAGAAACCCTCTGAAATTTTTATGAGGAAAGGTTTTTTTGTGAGCCACACTAGTTCAGTGATTTCCATATAAAGAATCAAAGAGCAAAAGGTTGGTAATATCAAAAGAAACAGAGAAATGAGTTAATTGAGTTTAAAAACAGAGATTGGACTAAAATCTTCAAAGTTTGAACAAAGCAAGGGTCTGATAGCATGGCCTTCAAAAACTCATGTTTTTTAGTAATCATTCCATGATTTGCATGGAAATGGGACATGGGCAGAGGTCAGAGAGACATTTTACAACTGAGAAGAAAATCATACATATATATGTATATCTTAGGTGTACAAAAACTATCATCAAATCGAGATTATGACATTACTTTGGCCTAATACCACCATTCTTTTGTGCAATGACCAAAGTCAAAGTCATGAGTTTATACACCAATAATTTAAAAAAATGTGTAGTAAAATCAGCCTAAAATATTTTTAAAGTGATAACTTATTTGGGGAATAATAGCACTCACTTTAGAAGCTTAACCATTCTGTTCCTACAGTAAATAAATCACACAACAGTCTCCCCGAAACCTACCAACATTACATAATAAATCTTTAAATTCGACATTACATGAGACATGATGCTGTAAAGTAAAAAAAAAAAAAAAGTCTGGTTTTAACTCGGTGACCTCAGTTTTACCTCTGCTGGACAGTAAATCTGATGCAAAATGAGCAAATAGGGGTTTCAACCTGGCATAACAGCGAGGCTTTGTCAAGGATCCTAGAATTCAGAGTTTTTAGGAACAAAAAAGTCTGAAAAACAAAAACATATGCTAAACAGCTGGGGACAGGGGAATGAAAGGATGAGAAGAACTTTCACCTCGGCTAGGAAAACATTCTATTCCATGTCTGTTCCTTTTAGCTGACCCATTCATAGGTTTTCTCTTTTAACCTCTAAAACTGTTATCTCTAGAAGACACATATTAGATTCATAGACTCATTCATTCACTTATTCACTCCATTAATGTACAACGAATAGTGTTTTCATTTCTTACTAGCTCTGAGACCCTGAAAAAATTACTTAGCTTCACTGTTTCTTCATCTGCAAAATTGGGGCAATATTTGTACATAACTCATAGGATGTTTTACCCTTAACCATGGATCCTCTGTACCAAATGCCATGCCAAAGTCATGACTGACAACAGTCAATAAAACAAACCAGGTCCCCATCTTCAGGGAGGCATAATTACCAAACGAAAATAAATAAACATAAAATTTCAAAATTTCCCATATATCTGAAGGAAATGCATAGGGTGCTACTGAATAAAAGCTGGGGCTTCTTAGATTCAAAGATCACAGAAGACATCATCATTTGGGGAAGTTTGAGGTGAAATCTAAAAGATGAGAAAGAGTCAGCCATACAAAGGGAAGAGCCAAGAACACTTCAGGCCAATGATTTGGGATCTGCCTTGACCTTGGGACTTGCCAAGTGTGTTCCAGGAATGGAGATGTAGGCAAGGGGCAAATCATGCCATATCCAGAGGCAATAATACTGAATCTGGCTTTAGTGAGTCTGCCTATATGGATTAAAAAGTTTTCTGGTAGAATGGCAGTTTTTTGTTCTGAAAGATGATTCTAGGTAGTGAATAAACCAGTGAAGTTCAAAATAAAAGCATCAGGGAGGATACTGAACTCATTCCAGTGGGAAAGGATGATCACTTGGCATAAGCAGTGACAGGTAAGATGGAGAGAAACAGATAGAAATTAAGATACCTCCAGAAAATGCAAAATATCTGCCTTAGCATTTTCTTCTCATGTACAAACACTGACAAGAGAAATGGCTGAAAAGAAAACTTAAATAGTCTCATTTTATGAAAGTTCTTCAGATGGCTCCCTTTATGAAAGCCAGTGGCCAGTGAAGTTGACAGTTTTTCATAAGATAGTGTATAGCCATGAAATGATTTGACAGTTCAGGCTGACTTCTCAGTGTAGTTTAGATTGAAAGCAGTAAGACCCCATGATTTAGAAAGTAAAACCATGCTGTACAATGTTGGTGGTTCTATGTTCTAGACAACTCTTTGCTGTTTTCACTTCAGACTAAATCCTAAGCTGTCCCCTGGAACAGAAGGTTTGGTGTCAACCAGGACCAGTAAGAAGAGGTTTCCCCACCATGATTTCCTGGTAAAGCATCAAAAGCAATAACCCTGCTTTCAGCTTTCCATCCAGAGGTTAGCATAGGGAATGCTTTATGAAAATTATGTGCTTCCATTTCAACCTAGCACTTTGTGCTTTGGGAAAGAATAGATAGGATGGAGAGAAAGATGGAGAGGGAGAGAGAGAGAAAGGGAGGGAGGCAGAGAAGGGGAAAGGATGGAGGGAGGTGAAAATGGAGGGAGGGAGGGAGAGGGGGAGACAGAATACGAATATAAAAAAGGGAGAGAGCTAAGGCATGATTTGTCATCACCCAGAAGTGCTAACGCTGGCTTCCAACCTCAAGCTCTGATTCCTTCATCAATCTTAATACCCCCCAGATTCTGTGTAGAACAAATATGGAAAGAAAAAAAGTTCTTAGCCAAATATTAGAGTCTAGCTTGGAAAAATGAGCTCTGCAATGACAGCACATATTTTTAAGAGCTTATTGTGCTCTAACTAAGGAGCCTGGCCCTGGGCCTTGCTGTTTCACATATTTTCTTAATTCCTTCCTAAGTAATCATTTTTACATCATCTGCTTTAAAATAAGCCAAAGGGAAGCTACCTCCAAGAATAGCCATTCACTGGTGTTTCACAATTAAAAACAAGATCACATTTGTGCAACTAGCCTTGAACAAGAATTTGATTTCTATTTAATAAGACACATGTTCATGTGTAATGCATACCAATGATTCTGACAAGAAATATTTAATATAATACAACTCTAGCGTAAAACCAAATCAGTTTTAACAACTCATCAGGATTTATAAGGCACAGCTTAAGCAACATGATGAAATTATAGTTAGTGATATCTGAGCCTTTGATGGAAAAAAAATAAGTATAAATCTTCCTTCCTCCTCCTAGTATACCTTAGCATAGGGTATCCATACCCTTCTCCATTAGTAACACCCCCCAAAAAATTGAGATTAAAAATCTAACTTACATATCTACATATATAGTATTGGTAAGTTTGCTAACAATGACAATTGATATTTTTTAAATTTAATGTTTAATTTTGAATGTTTTATTCTCTGCTCTGAGAAATATCTTTCAGGTGTTTTTGAGAGGGGAGATATTCCACATAAAACCATGGTTTCTTTATCCCTTGGAAAATCACATGAAACAATAGCCCAGGCTACTCTTACCTTTTTTATCATTTCTAAATCTTATCTTTTTTATCAGGGGTCCCCAGGCTGCTAACTGGTATCTGTTGGTTGCCTGTTAGGAACTGGTATACACTGCAGGGGGTGAGCAGTGGGCAGGGAGTAAAGCTCCATTTGTATTTGCAGCCACTTTCCAGTGCCAGCATTACCGCCTCAGCTCCACCTCAGATCATCAGACTCTCCGATCATTAGATTCTCACAGGAGTATCAATCCCTGGTGCCAAAAAGTTTGGGGACCATTATTTAATATAAGTAACTTTAATTGGTCTCATAATTCCCTCTTTCTCTCTCTTTCCTCTCTCCCTCCAAGCAAAGATAATGAATAACCCTTTGGTACAAGGAAGTTTCTGGTCTGACCTCAGGATACCTTTTCAGTCTTTCATTTTTGCAAACTACCTTTTGGTACGTACTAGAGGCTGTCAGATTTCACAATAGCAATCCCTCACCTCCTCAACCCCACTACTAAACATAGATGATTCATTTTAAATTAAGGGGTGGAATTATAATCTAATTTATTAACTATGAATCATAGAATATTTTTAAAGAAATGTTATTTGATTGTTTTAATACAGAGTAGCTTAAAAGGAATTCTAATTGGAAGTTTTGCCACACCTGTGTTCATGACACCGAAAAACTAATTGATATAGTAGCATATGATTGCAGGCAAATGAGATTTGTTTCTACTTTAAAAAAAAAAAATATCTTTTTCTCAGAGGCATTAAACAGGGGCCTGCTTTCCATTCTAGATTTTCCAATCAAATGGTTTCCAATCAAATCAACTATGGTTATAGTCCCAGAATAAAGACTAAATCCTCTGATGATTTTTCTTCTTCTTTCCCTTCTCAGCTTTGAAAAACCAAGAAACCAGGAAGTTCACCACGTTAAGGCCCAGGGCCAGAATCATGGGCAAGTAGTACATCTGTCACGGGGTCCCTGTGCCAGGACAGAGACCCCTGCCACCTCCCTCCCCTCAGTACCAGAGTAGTATCAGGCAGGACTAGCCAAACTCCTGCTGGTGATTCCTATGTGATATGACCAGCCAATCCGGAACGAACCCATGAGACCTCATTACTATGTCTGGTTCAGGAGGTAGAACATGGGCAGAAATGGTATACATCTGACTTGGGCTTGAAACCTATTGAGGTTCAAGACTCAGACAAACCTGAATGCTAATCTGTTCTTCAGAAAGATCCCAGAGATAAACTTTAGCCCAGCCCCTCTCAATACATTGTACATTCATACTCAAGTAATAATATTTAACACTCCCAAAAAGTGGTAGGGAGACTGTCCATCCATCTATTCATTTATTCACTGGCATTTAAGATATAGCCATTTAATGCAATTATGTGGCTGGTGATGGGGATATAATTATAAGCAAAATGAGGTCAATACCTGATTTTACATTGGAAAATAGAATTTCCAGCTTACCAAGGAAGGAAAGTACTAAACAAACTATCACACTTATAAAAATGTATAATTATAAAAAAAGAATAATGTAGTTCTGTGAAAGTGTAAAAAAAGCTAAGATTTGCAGTCAAAAGAGACTTCCCTTGATAATTAAGAGGTAGGCTGAAGGCTAAAAGAGGAATTTGGGTACAGAGAGAGTGTCATGCAGAGGCAACGGCCTGCCCGAAGGCCCCCAAGCAAGGTGCTTGATGTGTCCCAGAGCTAAAAAAGGCCACATGCTGAGGCACAAGAAAGCAGTGACAAGGTGTGGGCACAAGGGAGACCATGCAAAACTTGGGCATGTTCAGAGGTCTTTGTCCCGAAAGCAATGAGAAAGACCCAAGTGCTAAAAATAAACTCAAGTTCCATGAAATTATAGACCATTGTAAGAATGGCACCTCAAATCAATAAGAGGAACGATGAATATTTCAATAAATATTTTGGGACAAGTGGTAAGCAATTAAAAAAAATAAGGCTGACCTTACTCCTTTCACTAAAATATATTTCAGATCAATTAATCATTAAAATACATACAGTGAAAATTGAAAGAGTACTAGAATTGCGTAAAGTAAAAGTTTTTCTACTCTGAATCAGAGAATTCTATTTAATCATATTGGGAGATGTTTAAATCACTTGGAAATGATACATAAATGTGACCTAATAATAAAGCAAAAATTCCATGTGGTAAAAAAAAAGAGAAAGAGAAAATACTCAGAATTAAGCACATACAAGAAGGAATGAAACAGAAAAAAAATAAATAATATCACCCAAAAACTACCATATGGAAATTTGAAAGTGCTTTTTAAAAACGTACTGAAAATAGTAATACCACATTCTATGAACAAAGAACAGTTAGTACTTAATACTGGAGAATAGAAGCACCAACATAAAACTGAGCAAAGGACATGATTGGGCTATTTATCAAAGAAACCATAGAAGTGGTCAGTGAACAGGTGAAATGTTCTATCTCAGTGGTAATAACAAAAACAAAGATAAAAATAAGAGGCAATTCTGTGTGTGCGTGTTAGTGAAACTATAAAAGATTGGAAAAGATGGATGAAACCACATTAGTGGGACATAGAGACACAGTACAGTGCCTCACTCAGGAAGAGTGACAGCAGGTCCACAGGTGAGGGCAATTTGACAATATGTATCAAAACTTAAAAAAGCAGAGTCTTTGCCCCACCAAGATTTCTCAGAATTTAGCCTAAGAAACTGCACAAGTTCGAGAGGTTTATAGCCAAAGCTATTTATCTAATCATTTATGATAACGAAAAAGTGAGAATACAAAACTGGTGAAGTAATCTAACACTCCCATCCAAAGGAAAATTACACAAACATTAAAATTTGAGGCATTTATTGACATGGAAATATGTCTACAATGCAGTTGAATGAAAAAAGGTTACAGAATAGCACGTGTGGCATCAGATCTCACATATGGACTGACGCCCATGTAGTACTTTTGTATAAATATAGAATTCTTTCCTTTTCTTCTTACATAGAACGGAAGATCAAATTCATCATGACCTGTTTACTTTCTATATATCCATTATTAAATTAGATTTCTCTCATCTAAAATAGAAAAAAAAAATTATGCTACATTCTTCTAGTACCTTTTCAATGTTTGGCTTATGAATTTCAATCTTTTGTCTATCTGGAATATATTTTAGTGCAAGGAGTGAGGTCAGAGCAAGCCCATGCTCAGAGGGATTATGTCTGGATTGTGGAATTAGGACTTTTGGGAGGAAACTAGATATCTGACAGGAACAATTAGTCTTGTTTTCCCAACCCTCATCCCTTATCTCTGCCCCACAAATTCACACACAAATGTACCACACCCACAAATGCTCACACAAATCCATAAACAGAGGCAGGGAGGGAAGGAGGAAGGCAGACAAACAGGCAAAAGAGTCTAATTTATAAGGCCAGAGTCTGAGAATCTTTCATCTGCAAAAGAATAGCCTATTGAGTAGGCCTATGTGTTTTAACTCTGGAAGAAATTTCCACATCAGGGAGACAAGGTCCCACAAATCTGGCAAAAATAGCTCCATTTTTATCCCCATTCCTATGGTTCCTGACAAGCCCTAGAGGCTATTTTCTCTGAACACAGCATCCTGGACACAGCAGGGAAGAAAACTGGTAGGTCCACCAACTTGGCCATCAGCACCACTATCTGGTGTGTCCGGGGGCAGGCAGGGCAGGGATGCTGGAGGGTGGAGCATGGGTATAGCTTGCTTTGTACATTAGATCCCTCATGCATCCTAATGGTAAATGGTTAATTTGAAATGAGTTAATTTAGATAAGTAATTATAGGGTACATTCTAGAGCTCACACTAATGAATGAATTATGGCCTGTGAGAGAAGCAGCATCCCAGGGTCCTATGTCCCTCTAGGGTGCCAATTTCAGAGTCCAACAGTAGTATATACAACTTCCCCTGAAGAGAGCTACTTCCCACACTGCTTATGGCCAAATACTGCTTGAGAGTAAGTCCTCAATGAGGTTACACACAAGTATGAGGTATAAAACCTCTTCCTGTCTGTTTTCATGAAGGGTAAGAAAAATCACTGCTTTCCTCCTTCGTACTGTGAATCTCCCTCATGCAAGTAGGGTCGCATAAGCCTAAAAATATTAAAACCTGGAAATCAGAAAAGATAAAAATGCCAAAGAACATGACACTGTTTAATCCCACCAATTAGTGAATACACTAATTTCTATCAAAAAGGAAGGCACTTTTTGCCAAAAGCTGTCCGTCTACACATACCATATGATAACTAATGTGTAGACTCACTTACAAACAGAAAATGAATAAAACAGCTAAGTAATTTACTCTCCATCGAGATGTTCTGCGTCATGTATGACAAAATCATATGCAAACACTGAGCCCATCCCAAAGCATTCTATCTCAAATTAATATAACCAACAATGTTTTAAAACACTCTTTAGAGAGGAATAGGTTGTGACAAGAAAAGTTGAACATATTTTGTAGAATTAGTACACCTGTGTTTGCTTCATATTGAACTGGAATTTTATCGATTTTCTTATACATATGGTGATTGTGCTATTTCCTGCTTACATTATGAAAGTACTTTGGATCTCTTAAACCATCATGGGGGAGCATGAAAATCTTATGAGGGGTCCAATGCTAAACATACTGGGTGATATGCTTAGCGCATTTCGTGCACTCAGCAGTTTCCAGAATGATATCTGAGGCTATAGCTATGGGTTAGTTTGTTTAGATTTTAGAGGAATCAGAAGTTCCAAATGCACTGGGCTTACACAAATCCACCTGAAAGGCCAACTAGACAGACTCACTGATGTCCATTTGATATCTGGTATCATGCTATGAACAACACTGTTTTTCTTTGTGATTAAGTCTCTGCCTACTGGGAACCACAGCCTTATCATTGCTCAAAAAAATTTTTTTTCAATGCATTGTTGTGTCTTGTCTCGAGAAATTCATTAGTTATTTCAAAACACTCTCCATATGCTGTTCTCTACTTCTCTGTTTTATATATGAATTTTTTTTTTTGGCAGAAAGTTCCAGAAATTTCTCTATTCTCACAAGAATAGCTCTAGGCACTTTCCCAGTATAATAAAGAAGTGTTTTATGTTATGGGTGATGGCCAGTTAACATTTGTATTTCTCCTGACAAGCTACAGCATTCCTATCAGCCAAGGGAAACACCTGCATAGCCTGTGTTCCTGAGTCACATCCAGGATCATGCATCCCATAAACAAGGAATCAGAACCCAATGGACAAAAACCACAGGTGCTGTGGAAAAACAGCACCATGTCAATCTGCAGCGTGCAATGATCTCTTCAAAACAAACATGCTCGTAAGGGGATAATTATAGAAAGGAGACAGGGAAATCAACCCCAATAACCCGTAATTATTTTTATGATTCATGGGGTTTGAACTAAACATGACCACAGATTAAAGAACTAAGGCAAAGTTCCTTGCAGACATGTAGTAGCTAAAACACACTAGATAGTATTTGTGGAATAATTAGCCAGAACTTCTAGCTTCTTTTTTCTTACTTTAAAACCCACATTTCACCAAAGGGCATATTTATAGACCAATATTTCTTAACTACTTAACTACAATATATACACACAAATACATGCACATACACAATGTTCTATGGGTTAATATTAGTGTTTTGTTATAGGAATCAGGACAAAAACAAAAACAACTGGAAACTAATTTATTTGAAAGTGATTCTATGTCATTCAGAAGTCTTCATGGATGAAGGTGCAGTGCAGTGCACTGATGGAGAACCAGTTACTCTCAGTCACGTGTTGAACAGGCATTTTCCATATCACCTAACTTTCCTGAGAAGATAAGTGATGGCCACAAAAGCCTCACACCCACCAGGGTGAGGAAATAACTGCCCTCGCACCACTGAGGATGACAGAAGCCAGTCTTCTGAAGAACCCGGGTTCTGCAACATAGGTGATTAATGCCACGTGAGATGACATCTGAAACCACCATGTTATGCCAGAGAGTCTGGGAAAGAGAAGAGGCTGATGACCGGACCAGAGAGCATGAACCACGTTGTCCGAAGTAGTGTCACAGTGGGCAGATTAAAACGAGGCAAGTCTCTTAAGAGACACTGTCAACAAGGCTGCTTCTCAAAACATTTTTCCATAAAAGCTCATAACTTTGGAGTCTATATTTAATAAAACTTTTATGGCAAAAGAACCAATACTGTTTTCTTGCAAATCAATTCAACTTGTGCTTTAAAAAAAAAAAAAGTTGAATATTTGCTCTATTCACACCAGCGCGTTAAGGAATGCCCAAGATACAAAGATGATCAGGAAGTCTCCTGCCCTGACAGTGATTGCAAAATAATAGGAGAGACAGAAAAACAGATAATCAGAGTATCAGAAAGATTGTGATGACTGTTGTAATGAGATGTATAAACATTTGGGAATAATTTTTTGAAATGACGACCCAAACCTCAGACAGCAAGCTACCTCATCTAAACTTTATGGTTCCAACAAGTTATTACAGACAAAAAAAATCATCTTAAAAGTATCTTAAATGTCAGTGATCCACATCAGCTGTTAAGCAAAAGCTCTACATCAACTGTTCTCTTCGCGGTGAATTTGGCCGTACGTTGGGCACTAACAACATAAATATTATGTTTAAGCCTGAAGATATAGCTTCTCGCTCATTTATAAAGTCTACAACTTAAATGTTACCATCCTCTATGCAAGGTACGTTTCAGAAGTTATCTTTCATACTGTCACAAAAGCAGTGAGCTATAAACCCAGTCTGAAGCCTCAAAAAGATACAATATTAAGAATTTTTCTGACAAACATTATTTTTGACATTATTTAATGTACCACTAAACCCTGTTCCCATTTAAAATATAAATCAAATGCAAAACATCACAGTGCAGACTGAAGCCGGGAATGGAGGATGTATGGTCCAGCACTAGGAATGTGAGTTGCCAATAATTTAACTCTAGGTTTATAGGTCTCTTGTTGTCCTTTTGCAGAAAACTGCAGCTCTTTGCTCCCTAGACTAGTGAGCAATGAGACAGGCATATTGCGTGCGCAAAACGAAAAAGGAATAAGTAGCTAGGGATTACACCATATTTCCCAACAGACATAAACAAACACTTAATACATTTCATTCAACTTATATTATTGCATGCCGGCTTGAAAATAATTGAAGTATATATGAAAAAGATAACTACAGTTACCAGCCATTTTTCATCAGAAATGAAATGTTCTGCTAAGCAGTCCAAATACTGAGGACAAAGAAACAAAAGCTATATTTTAAAGTAGAGTGATATTCACTTATTGTCACAGACTTAAAATATAAAGCCACCAAGAAAGAAACGTCTAATCTAAAATAATAATGCCAACTATTTGTTCCATTAATACAAAAAGATATGTCTTTTCTGATCACTAAAACAGAAAGCTATTATAACTGAAAAGAATCAAGAAAACACCAAGAAGATAATCCTGTTTCATGCAATTTTCAATTCCCTTGTGTGGATGATCCAAGAATCAAATTCCAAATTTATTTCATATTTCAAGAAAAAGACAAAGCACACATGCACGAACAATAAAAGCACATAAATAAATGCACAACAGGAGGTAAGCTTAGATGAAAACACATCTCCATGTCAGAATAAATTAGAGGCAAGCCTTGCATACTCCATAACTCAGGCTGAGAGAAACTCGATGTGATCTTTTTAGAGGCAGCTTTTGCTAATCCAGGGTTCCTCTATCTTGGCATCGTACCATTTTTATTTCAGACACATAATTCTGTTTTGAGAGACTGTCCTCTGCATTGCAGGATGTTTAGCACCCTCCCTGTCTTGAACCAACTAGATGCCAGTAGCACCCTCTTCAATTTGTGACAACCAAACATGTCTCCAGAGAGTCAAGTATCAAGTGGGGAGTAAAACTGCCCCCATTGAAAACTACTATTCTAAGACAATGATGACAAGGTAAACCCCATAGAAGCCGGGTAGCTTTCAATTATTGCAGGGTCATAGATGGAACTGGCCTATCTCTGTCCAAGGTGCTTGAGTGAGCCCACGATGAGGGAGTCTGAGCCAACACCAAGGGGGTAAACCTGACACCTTCCCTAAACTCTGAAACACTGTCTTTTCTGAGAGTGACATTTTCTACTTGGACACTGAGATTTAACAGAGCTTCCTGTATAAGCAGAGCCTATTTGACACATGTCTAGATGACATAAAATCTTTAGAAACCAATAGAAAGGAAAAGAGAAGAAAAATATCACTAAAAATAATCAGGAAACTTATAGATCCAGAAAATACTGGAAGAAAGATTTGCAACTCATGTTTTTTAAAGGATAGATTTTCAATTCATTCAATTAATACACATGGGACATCTATCATGATTCAAATCATGAGAGACAAAGATAAAAAAGAGAATTGTGTCCTGCCATTTTAAGGAGTCGAGAGACCTGTTGCGATCTAAGACACGTAGAAGCTGGTCATTCTCATACCTGGCTGTATGTGCAAATCATGTGGAAGAGCTTCTTGAAATTACCAATGGCCAGGCTTGCACCCAGGTTGATTCCATAGCATGTGGACTCCCGCACAATTCCTAATGCCTTTGAGCTAGACCCTGAAGGATGGCAGGAACCTGGACACAGACAGAAGGTGGGTGGAGATGGCATTTTTAGTTGAAGAAATTACAAGAGACAAACTACCATGATGGAAGATCAAGGGTATATAACAGCAAAAAAATCTTCAAAGACTTTGAAAAAGCAAGTCATTTAATTTCCTTCATTCACAAGGTCTAAGAAGGGTGGGGAAAGGAGGGTGAAAACCAGCCCCTAGATGGTATGAAACTTTGCAGAGAATAGAGAGCCTCTGAACATTTTTCAAAAAGAAGTAAAACCACATTTCAAAAAATTAATCTTCCAAAAGTTCTAATAACAGAGGGTCCAGGGGAAGAGATGAAGGCAGGAAGTTGAGTTCAATGTCTAAAGCAATAAGCCTACTCTAAAGCATAGGATTCCCTTAGTTTCCATGGGAACTCTCCTGGTTGGCTCCTCTTCAGACTCATCAAGTGCATTAGATTCCCTGAAGGGTCAAGGCTAGCCCCTTCTTACTGTAATTTTTTTCCCTGGGTGATCTCCTGTTTGCATAATTCAGTTTTCATTTGAATGCACATAGTTTGAAAATCCTCCACCTAGACCTCACCTCCCATTCACATGGTAGCACCAACTATTGATTTAGCATCCTCCCTTGGATGTGATGAAGTAACCTCAAACTCACCATGTCCAAAACTGAACTCATGATTTTCTTCACAGAGCCCAGTGCCCATTTTCTCAGGAAATGGTTCCACATTATACCTAGTCACACAGGCCAGTCATTCTTGATGATGCCTCCTTCAGCCCTATACCCAACCCCAACCAGGTCCTGTA
Organism: Cynopterus sphinx; assembly: GCA_030015415.1. Classification (NCBI taxonomy): domain Eukaryota; kingdom Metazoa; phylum Chordata; class Mammalia; order Chiroptera; family Pteropodidae; genus Cynopterus; species Cynopterus sphinx. Next base: position 6,841,041 of record CM057379.1, on the reverse strand, counting down.
GATTTTACTCTGTATCCATCTCTCAGATTCCTCCTGTTCTTTCCCCCTCTACCAGGTCATGCCTTCTTAGCCCAACCTGCCACCTTCCTTCACTTGACTGTTTGCATAACAGTCTTGGCCTTCTGACCCAAATTCACTCTTGCCTTCTTGTTGCCAACATAGGGTAACCACCTCAAGTTCAAAACCAACTCCATCAGTACTCCACTTACAATCCTGAAATGACTTCCCACTAATGTTATGATGCATGCAAAATTCCTCATCAAGGCCTATCATCCCAAACTGGCCACCAATGACTTTAGTCCCATATGTTTGCCATACTTGCTCCATCCACAGAGCCACTGCACACATGGTGCCATCAGCTAAGAGCTCGGTCTCTCTGTTCGGACTATTAAACTCTTCCTTATCCTTCAGATCTCAATAAAACCATCACTTCCTCCTTGCTCTGTCATAGGCTCTGAAAGTACACTCACATTTCCTTTTAAAGCACTTGACCTGAATGCAAGTCTAAATTTGGTTGACAAAAGTTGGACCAGAGTATTTGATGTGTACTTGTTTCCCATCAATCTTGCCACTAAATCATCCCAGTACAGGGCTGGAAGGCACAAAAATATATAGGAAAGAGTGTAATGGAGATAGGGAACAGATCCAAGAGGTCTTCTAAGGCAGATGTGCTAAATTTCAAAGGAAGGGGAAGAATCAAAGATGACTGCAAAGAAATCTCTCACTTCAATTACTAAGAAATAAGAGAAACTAGTTTAGTACCCATACTGATTCTAATCCGTTTATTTCATTTTTATGTTGTTTTCTGTTTTTTACTTTGCACCCTTCCAGTTCCCAAAGCAAAAAGCCCTAGTATTTTATTTAAAGCAAATGACCTAAGGTTGACTGCTACCAGAACATTCCAGCTGAAAGCCCAAGTGCAATAATTAGTGCAGGCTTACAAGTACCCCACAGTCAGACCCTCTCTCTCATTCTCCCCAGCATTAAATATTAAACACCAACATAGAGTGAAACTTTACCCTAGGGCAAACAAAACTTTCTTCATATCGAAATGAGTGGTACGTGCATAAGTAATGAAGTTACTGGCTTACTTCAGTCTTTCATAGGCTATTTTTAGTCTTAATCTAATTTTAATAGTCCAAAAATATTAACAGTGTCTACTACATCACAGTACATTTCTTCATAAAATAATATAGTACCTAACCAAAGGCTTCTAAGATTTACATTTATTTCATGCTAAAAACACCCTTCGCTTTATGCTGGGGAATATTAGGTTGAGCCTGAATTATTCTATGGAACCTGGTAAGTTCCTGCTCAGTAAGTACTACTGTTGTTAAATCATATTTTATCCATTTGCACTTTTACACTGGAGGCATTAAAGTTTATTTTTTAAGCCAAAGTTGTTACATAATAAACTATTCTGGAGATAGCAAAGTTTATGAATTCATAAAATGTTTCTGATTTGAAAAAGATATACGTTATTATGGAGTTATTACACCTACAAGAGTTGCCAAATATTTGCAATATTTTTGAAATAATAGTAGAGACAGACACAGACAATAAAAAGCTATCAAATAATTTCTGAGAAAATAAATTGCTTTCAGAGGTTTTAAAGAGTTTCCTGGAAGAAATTACGTCTTCTTTCTGTCTCAGGAAGGTATCGAGTGTAAAGATAAATCTCATTTCTCTATATCCATTTTATGTCAATATGGCTCTAAAGTATCCAGTTCTATTATTTTTCTTTGGTGGGGGAGTTGAGGGAAGTGGTACAAATGTTTGTTAATGCTTATCTATGTTGATGATAGTGTAAATCAAGGACGCGTAATAAACCATCAATTTGAATGGATGAGCTTAAATTCACAGACTACAGATATGGGGCCACCAACACCACACACTAGTGCCACCTGGTTGAATCAGGGCATCTGATGAGGTGAACAGGTCAGCCTCCAAAACCAGAAGCTATGTTGGCAGAAGCCACTGCTGATGCAAGATCATCTTGTTTCTGAAAGAAACAAAGAAAATTCCAGAATGCACTAGTAATGCTCCCCTCCTGGACAGTATGAAGTGAATCCCACTGTAGGATTTTCCCTTTGGTCAACATCACCATCACTAAAAAACAACAACAACAACAACAACAAAAACATCATACTGACTTCTTTCCTTTTTATACAAAGCAGACTGAAATTACCAATTAATTGTGATGTTCATATATATATATATACACACACATATACATATACACACACACACACACACATACACACACACATATATATGTATATATATACATATATATGTGTGTGTGTATATATATATATATGTAAAGGATTTCCCTCCCTTATATATAAGGGAGGGAAATCTTTTTCTTCTTCTGAGCTCATTGAGCACCTTATGGGCAAGACTGAGAAACCATCCTTGAATCTTCCTGCTGTGAGATTCTTTGTCACCCTTTATTTCACCTCCTTACCTAGAATAATTGAGAATGTGTCTCCTTTTGTAAACACTATACATTCTCTAGAGACCTGAAGACATGGAGGGTTCAGAGTCACTCTGCGCACTGGGACAAACATTTATTGAGCAGCTGTATTGCTCACTGGGCCTTAAAATGAAAAATAAATAATATCTGAGCTGTCTCCTTTCAAAGACTTCACAGTCTATTATAGAAGACAAACATCTGCTATAAACAAAAAAAGTGAAATAGCAGAGGTGTGCCCAAGTACCACCGAACACAGCAGGGGAAGCAGAAATGCTCAATAGTGTCTGATAAATTTTGGATCTGCCAAAATTTATTCAGGACCCGTAGTGAGGCATATTCTCTGCACCCCTTCCTGATATCTCCCTAACAAAAAAATTTTCTTTATGTCAGGTCACTTGGGTTAATACAAATCAAGAGAGTCTTCTCTAAAGTTACAAATGTAGAAAATAGGATCTAGAGTACACTGGGGCTGGGGCTGGATCGAGGGGGCTTGGAAATGAAGGGAATAGTGGGTTTCCAGCTTCCAGTCTCCATGTCAGCACCCTAGACCCTTTCTTTAAGCCACCTCCTTTCTGAGTTAATGCTCACAATACACAGCCAGCATGACAGGGGCCCACTGATATCCCATCAAAGCCCAGAACTGTAGCAATCACCCCAAATTTCCATACCCAAAGAACACATCACTCCTGAAGTTGGGTGACAAAAACCTAGGCCAATCTTCTCCTTCAAAGTCAAAAATGACACTTAATAAACAGATTTGCTGGCTCCTAGCTTCTGTTTTCTATTTCAGAGAGCTCGTTAGTCCTGCCCATTGGGGGCTGGTTCACCTTTTGGCTTAGTGAAATACAGCTGTGAGATAGCTGGCACCAGTTGGGGTCACTGAGTATTTTGTCCTTGTATGTAACTTCTAAAGCCACTGAAAGACTTTGCAATTACAAAGTGTTTCCATTTGCCCTTTCTGATTTTATTCTCATGATTTTCAAAAGCAACAAGCTTACTATTTCAACTTTTAAAAGTAAAAACTAAGCCTCAGAAAGATTAAATTACCACGTCAAATTTACTCCAATAGTAAATGTTAAAAACATTTGGATGGTCTGAGGAGCCCTGACACCCAAGGTCACAAGCTTGTGAGTCACAGACATTTTTGGTTTGGCCCACTTGGTGTTTTTTAAAATAAATATTGAAGTTCTTTTAAAATTTTTTAAGTTGGGTTTTTCATATAAAAATAGAGATTTCTTGAATCTCTTGGAAAATTGGAACCTGGAATTGACTGACAATTCTAGGCTAATTCTCTGTGCTAGTAACAGAGTGGGAGAAGGGGGCACTTACAGGAGATGGGGGCCAGAGTCAGAGCCACTCCACCCCAGATGATCTACTCATCCATCTTATATGCTTGGCCTGTGAAGCTCCTTGAGTCATCACTCTCATTTATGTCATCGGGGTGGCTCCACAGTGATCCCACACCCACTTGCAGAGATTTCACCCAAATGTCATCTGCCCAGCAATGCCACACAACTATCTTATATGTATCTAAATGGTGATAAGGAAAAAAAGGAAAAATTTTCCTCTGAAAAAGTCTGACTATTCCTTAAGTCAAATCATTTTATTGTCATAAACTATTTTCATATCAGTAGAAGGGAACAGCCATTGTATTCAAATCATTTTCTCTAGCTCTATTTCTACCTCCCTATTTTAAAGCAAACAACTTAATCCTCTGGCATCCTATACCTTTCATTTTCCAATGACTACTTACTTGACAGGTCAAGGTTAAGAGGTCTTTAAAAATTCCTAAAGTCACTTAGATTACCACTAGTATAACATTTACAAAAAATGATAGCCGAGCTAGGGCACTGATCACAGTTTCTATTTTACTAGCTAAAAGGCATTGTTTGAAATGAAAAAAAAAAGAAAAATTTTAAAGAGCCATTGATTTAAGTGGCAGAGTCAAACTCTTGGTTAGGTTTTATGATTCAATTCCATTTAGGGACTTGAATCTGCCTGTGGAAAACAGATGTTTAGCTGGTAAAACGATGACATTTTAAAGCTTTATTTCATAAAAATTAAGGCATAGCTATAAACCATAAACTTCAAAGAAACCAGCCCATGTAGTTACAATCAGATGAGGGAAAACTAGTCTCCCAAGTCTCAGCTGATGAGCAAGTGGAACTGCAGAAAACACATTTCCTGAAATCTGACACTGGAAGACAGTTTTTCAAAAGGTGGAAAGCACACAGGGACTGCCTGGAAAAAGAAGTGGACCATCCATGACCTTGAGTAGGGCTGGACAGGTGCAGATCCTGGTCAATTCTTTTATCTTGGATCTGCACACTCTGTTTTTAGTGGAATATCACAACTCTACTGACAAGAAAGAGACAGGCTTCAGGAAGGGGAAAAGGGATCTCCATGCAGATCATACTATCTTCAGCCATGCTACCCTGAACAAACCCAACCCTGTGTGATCTCTGAAGCTAAGTAGGGTTGGGCCTGGTTAGTACTTGACTGGGAGACCACCTAGGAAGACCAGGTGCTGTAGGCATAAAAAAAAAATTATTTTTCTAAATAAGGGATTGTAAACTGACAAGGTCCTTGAAATCTGTGAGATCAACCAAGAGTTGCTTCACCTAAAAAAAAAAAAAAATCATCCAGATCCACAAGTAACAGCCACTGAATGCTGACCTGTGACGCAGGCACATTTCCTAATTAATTTAATTCAATTAATATAGTTTTATTGGGAAGAAAAATAAACCTTTGGGATTTTTTTCCCAACATATCTGAAGATATTTTTAGACATATTTCATTTATACTTGGACAAACCACCTATTTTTTTCCTGGCCTCTGTTTCTTGATATGTAAGATGAAAGGATTTCATTCAGTACCCACTAACTTTCATTTCAGTCCAGTTGTATTTCTACTTAGTTCACACGTTTTGGCAATACCAAAAAGGGGGTTATTTTTTCCTTCTAAACTATACAGTAGAATATTAAACTTTTCAAATACTCTACAGTTTGGGAGAAAAATACAAGTGTTTTTCTTCTATTTTGTATTGATAAAATGTATGAACTAAGTAAAAAAGTCTAAAAATATGGTGGTCATTAATTATCCATAGAAACAAAAGTCTCCAAAGTTAGGGCACAGGGTGAGATGGACAGAGGACAGAGGACGTTTAGGGCAGTGAAACTACTCTGAATGATACTGTAATTATGGATACACACCGTTATACATTTTCCTAAACCCACAGAATATATGACATAAAGAGTGAACCTAACAAAAGCTGTGGACTCTGGGTAATGATGTGCCAATTTTAACAAATGATCCTCTCTGGTGGAGGACGATGACAATGGGGAAGGCTATGCTTGTGTTGGGGCAGAGAGTATATGAGATCTCTCTGAACCTTAGTTTTGCTGTGACCAGGAACTGCTCTTAAAATAGAGTTAAAAGAAAAAGAAAAAAAAAGAAGTTCCAAAAAGTGATGCTGATGAGCTTCTAAAGTCATTAAAATTGAGTGTGCCGGTGGTTTCGTGGTGCAACAGGGTTAAAATCATTGCGAGCATGGCAATACCACACAAAACACATCAGCAGTAAACGCACATCACTCATGTGCACTGTGGCCGTGTGACTCAATGTCTAACTTGGGGGAGAAAGTGGTTCTGCAATACATCTTCTCTAACAACCTTTCTACATGTTTAAATACAACATTTATTGCAAGTTTCCGGGAGAAAGGCAAGTCGCTACAGCCCAGTCACCAATGGCAGGCAATACTGTAGGACACCAATGCTAAAAAGTCCTGGCCATTTGACTCTGTTTCTGAAACTGCAAAAAAGTGGCCATTTGCTTTTTTAAAAATACTTGTAATAACTATTCATCTGCGATTAAACACGTCTCTCAAAAACTTATTTCTTATACAAAACATGGGGCTTATAGGGTTGGAACTAGTGTCTAGGCCCCCAAATTCACATCCAAATTTAGAAAGCCAAGGTCCCTTCTCTCCCTAAGTGTTTGCTGTGAATCATGTCTCATATAACCACACCTAGCTCAGTGCTGTGCATGTGGTAGTTACTTAACTTCGCCAAACTTAATGAAATGCTTTATGGACATCCTTGGGGACAATTACTCAACTATTGTTTGGCCTGCCTAAATATAACAAGAGAAGCCAGTGCTCTTTTGCCAACTGCGTTTATAATTAAAATGCAGGTTGGTCATTTTTATTATGCTCAAATTTTTTAAAAAGGTACTGGAGCATAGGATCTGGGAAACCTGCTCAATTTTAGGCTTATTCTCATCCAAAGCCTCTCATAATATTAGTTGTGAACTGGACCCCATTCTCTTCTATTGATAAAACATAAAAAATGTCCACATCCTGAAGCATTTTACTCTATGTTCACCCTATTTTCAATCTAGGACATGAAAGAGATGCATATTTTTTGAAGATAGATTCCTGTAAAGGGCTTAAGTCTCCATCTTTTAGGTTTTTCTCTTTCTATTAAAAACCTTTTTCAAAATGTAGTTACCCTTAAGTCAATTTGATTGAGTCATGGAATGTCCAGATATTGGGTCAAACACTATTCTGGATATGTCTGTGAGAGTATTTTGGATTAGATTAACATTTGAATCAATAGTCTGAATAAAGCAAACCACCTTTTCTAATGTAGATGGGCCTGCCCAATCAGTTGAAGCCCAGAATAGAACAAAAAGGCTGTTCCTGCAAATAAAAGGGAACTCCTCCTACCAAGCTGGAATCTTGAGCCTGCTGGGATTCACTGGAAATACACCATTGGCTCTCATGGGTCTTCAGCTTGCCCACTGCAGGTCGTAGAACCTATTGGTTCTGTTTCTCTTGGACTTATCAGCCTCCATATTCATCATGTACAGATAAATAGATAGAAATATAGACACACACACCGTTGACTCTTGGACAATACAGGGGGTTAAAGGCACCAAACTACAACACAGTCAAAAATTCACATATAACTTTTGACTCTAAAACTTACATTGTTCCTCAGTACCCATGGGGGATTGGTTTCAGGACCCCTACATAGATCAAAACCTGCGGATGCTTAAGCCCTCCATATAAAATGGTGAAAATCAATGAATACAATCAGCTGTCTGCATCCTCAGACTCCCAACCGCAGATCAAAAACAGTACAGGTACTTACTGAAATAGATCCATGTATATGTGGACACAAACAGTTCAAACTGTGTTGGTCAGGGGTAAACTGTAAACACACACACACACACACACACACACACACACACTATTGGTTCTGTTTCTCTGGAGAACCCTGACTAATCCAATACAACATGGAGAGTCTCTAACAAAGACCACATTTTTCATTCTTCTCCTTTTAAAAATACTTATAACCATAGAGTGAGCTAATTTTACAGAATGAAGATGAAGCCTTCCTTTCATTCAAATATTATCTTCCTTCAGCTTCAAATTTTTACTGTAAAAACATGGTGTCATGTTACAAACAGCCTAGGTTTCAATAGATATTTCCATCATGGAAACTTGACAAACTTTTCTTAAGCTAATCACTGTTTTATGGCATGGAAAAATCATATCAGAAAGGGAGGGAAATGCAGCCAGAAGCCAATCATTTTAATGGGAAAGGTCATATGCCTTTTTTCTCTCTAAAATAGGAACATCTATTATTTTTATTCCTGTTCTTTTTAGTAGCTGCATACTGGAAACATCCATCAGTGCTTAGTTTTATTTACTTTTCAAAATTTTACCTTTATTTCCAAAAAAAAACCCATATGCAAATACAACATAGCATTTTTCTTATGCATTAAGAGACTTACGATGTTCACATTTTTTACAAAGACCTTGTAACTGTTACCAGGCCCTTTAATATCAGTGCTGCAAATCACTACTCCAGGAGCTAAAAAGATCAAACCTTAAAACATCTGAATGTCTTTCAGGCATATTACACACCAAATAGTAATTTCACGCATACAACTTTCGCTAAATGGACTTCTGTGGCTTTAGTATCACAACCTTTTTGAAAGCTACTTGGCATCCTGAATACAAGACCATATGCGATATAAGAGGAGAGAAGACTAAAGTGACATGATGGCTTGCTCACAGAATAACTAAACAATAAACAAGACATATTTTCTTTATTAAACTATATATAGTTCAGGGCTTACTTGTCTTCATTAATTTTTTTCATTTCTTGCTATAACAGATATTGGAAAGTACATGCATCTATTATTGATTTATTCATTAAATCTCACAAATGCTGGCAATTATGTTTAGAATCTTCTTTGAGAAATTCTAGAGTGAGGTTCCCTGAATGTATCAGGTGTGCACATGCATACATGCACATTCAGATATTCTTGACGTCAACTAGACGGAGGCTGAAAATTATTTTAAAAAGCTAGACCCAGAATTTAAGAATGATCTCAATACCAAAATGGCAAAAAATTAAAAAAAAAGAAAACCGTAACTGTTTTGTTGTTTTGAATTCCTATGAAAAAAAATGCACATTGTAACTTTTTGTATAATGGAGAAAAGAGGGAGATGCACTGGAGTCTCATGACAGATTTGCCATCAACGTTTTGATAGTTAGAACACTTTATCCCAAGTTTTAAAAAAGACAAGTTAGTCAGTAAATAAATGGTTCAATGTATATCAGAAAGAATGAAAATTGCAAAAAAACAAAGACAAACAAAAAAAACACGATTCATCTGTTAAGTATGCTAATCAGGACAAAAGGTTTCCATGGCTCCCTCTAAAAGGGCTTCCTAAGAATTTATATATTTTCAATGTTGAAATGTATGAAAACATATTTTCATACACAGAACGATAGGATATAACCACCCACTTTTAAATATATAGAAAGTAAAGGCACAACTCTGGGACTTGTGATATTTCGAGAGAATTTTAGCCCAGAACTTCATTTTATGATGCATTAAGCTTTCTCAAGCTCAGATAATTCCCTAAGTACCTTAGATTCATTTTCCACAAGCAAGGAAGGATCAATTTTTAAAGTGCAACATTCTGCTTGCCAAAACATCAGCCAGTCAGGAATGTTCGAAGGGGCAAGTTCAAGTGGAGACTTCTGGTTCCGTAGGGGAGGCTGGAGCACACTGTCTTCAGGCAAGCTCCGGAAGCCAAGAGCATAAAAGAAAGGGGGATGATGTCCTATAAATAAAACTTGGCTTCTTCGAGGGTTGTTTCCAACAGGAGAGTGAGAAATTCTTACAATAAACAGCTAGAATCTACTTATTGTTAAAGAGCCTTTAGCAACTCCAGTTGTCACAGCCATCACGAACTCAGCAAAGGTCAGAAGGCATTCCCTAAGGATAGTTTGGCATGGAAAATAAATGGGAGGCTGGTTTCTGCTTCCCACACAGGGCCTGGTGCATAAATAGCAGAGAACAATTAATATGATGAAATATGTTTCCAGGCCCTGTCCCTGTTGTTCTCTTTTCTACAATAAAGTTCTACTTGGTCAAGTAAATATTATCCCAGCTCTGTGCCACGCACTACCCTAGGTACTGAAGAAGCAAAGATGAATAAATCATTCTCAGTAAAAAAAAAAAAAAACCATTTGGCATTTTTAGAAAACTCAGCATTCCCACTGCTATGAATGTATACCTGAGAGATACGTCTGTACCACCTGCAGCAGAAGACACATAAAACACTGTCCAGAATGGCCTCAAAATGAAACAACCAATGTCATCAGCAGACTAGGTAAATAAGGTGTGCTATATTCCCTAAACATCCTCTTTTTAATGCTGAAAATCATCCGTGAATGCCAGGCTCCCTAAACTCTTTAGTACCTTACGTTTCTACATAACAATTATTATAAATAACACCTCATTATGAAGAGCATAACAATTTATTTTCTTTAGCATCTGTGTCTTCACCTGGAACTGAAGCTCCACCAAGACAAGGATTTTGATTGTGTTTTATTTACTGCTGTGTCTGTCCACAGAGCCTAGAACTGTATGTGGCACATGGATAGAATTAAATAAATATATGTGAAAGAGAGGGAGGGAGGAAGGTGGGGTGAGGGAGAGAGGGAGAAAGAAAGAGGACAAACAGGCAAGAAATTGCTAAAAACAGTAAAAACTAAATAACTATATAGCTACAGGCTTCGACCGGGGCAATCCTGACTTTAATTGGATTAAAAAAAAGCAACCTATCCAAGAATACACACAATACATTCCATTCACATTACCTTCCAGACATGCAAAATTAATATTAGGACATGTACCATTTACAGTAGAAAAACTGTAAAGAGAATAACAGAGGTGTGATAAATGCAAACTCAGGATGTAGACAACCTGGAGGGGGCGATGGCATTGCAGAGGTCACAGAGAGGACTTGAATGGGCTGCTAACATCCCTTAACCGGGCTTTGCATTTGCAGTGTATTATTACTTCCCAGACTGTGTGTGTGTGTAGTAAACATGTTTATGAATTTCATAATTAATACAAAAACATTAAGTCATTTAAGTAGCCTACTATCTGGTGAGAATGTCGACTTGACAAGATATAATTCAAGAGGGGAGGAGGTCTTGGGCAGAAGAGTAAGCATGGGCTCTGGGGCACCTAGGTGGCTGGCTGGTCAGACTAGAACCATTGGTAATTCTAAATGCTTTCCTCTATAGTGGTTGAGGAAGCTGGTCTCCAACGGTCACTTGATTTACATATTTTTTAACCTATAGTTCATTGGCTATTCTCAATTATCAAGATAAGCATTTTAAATAATAGTTAATATTTTAAAGTAGAAATATCACTCGGCTTAAGCAGAATTTGGAAAGCTGAAACAAGAACCAGAGAAAATGTTTTATTAGGTATTAATAAGGTCATTTGGTGGATGCTGTTAAGAATCGGCTGCTTCAGCTGTAAGAACTAATTTCTTCTACTTCATGTTCCCTCATTATCCATTTAGCAACGATTCCTGAGCAGCAGCATTGCACAAGATATTTGCTAGGTACACAGGATGGTACCAATGCCTGTAAGCTGTCTCCAGTGAGCTTACATGTCAGTGTCAGTGTTAAGACATGGATATAACGATCATATCATATGTGTGGGTGCCAGAGATAGCCTCAGACAATGAAAGCGACTGGTGATGGGTTCTGCAGGAAGTCACAAAAGGGGACAAGCAGTTGGTTCTCACGCAAAGAACAAAAGCAATGCTCACTGCTGAATGCTGATCATCAGTTCTAATTCTCGCCATTGAATTAAATAGCGATCATTCATGCTTCCAGGTGTTTTGGTGTTGGGGCAGTAATATACACGTGGTAAACCTTTCCGATCTTTGCCCTAACTCTACTCATCTTCCTCTTCTTTTTTCTCTTTGATATTTTACTTCATCAACACTAAGTATATTTTGACCAATTAAAAACTTGGCAAAATAACTCTATGTCTCTTGTTCACAGGATATATGAAAAATTATCTCATAGAGTAATGAAAAGGATCTTCTAAGGAGATTCCTTGATCGATTTTAGTGAACATTACTTAGGGCAAGTCACTTAAGTTCTGTGATGTCATTTTTTCATTTCTAAATTAAAGAAGTTAGACGACATATCCAGGGACCTTTTAAGAAATAACTATCTATCTATCTATCATCTATCTATCTATACACATACATAGATGACATCATTCACTGTCAGCTCCATGACTCTGCAGTCTTCAGGTGGTTGTATTATCGACGCACAACCCATCACTCTTACACTATCTCACCTTAGAATAAACCAAATAGCAATAGGTAGACAGATCCAACTGTTTCAGACATGTGTCTTTTCTTGACAACCCTTCATGTCTTCCTAATGGGCCCTCAACTTCCATCTTCTGTTTCATCTTCCTATGTATTCTCCTTCCCTGAACACAACTGCTTCTTATACAATGTCCAAACAAACAAATATACGACTACTACAACTACTAGTAATAATGGCTCACATCAATGGAGTACTATTTGCCAGGCACTATCCTAAGTCTTTTATCTGCATTATCCCATCCAATTCCTGTATCAACCCACGGGGATCCTGCATGGAGGACCCAGGATCTGAATGCAGCTAGCCCAGCTTCAGGGTGCATGCTCCTAACCTACAATTCTAAATGCCAGAACTGTGGATGCTTTCCTACTCACACGCACTTGATTTATGTCTGAGACTCAAAAGAGTGAAAAAGCAACCTCATTGTCATAGAAGGGAGAAAAAAGTTCTCTACAAAATGCATCAGCCTTGGACAACATTCAACGTGGGTGTAATTCCTCACTCCTGGCCTCACCTATAAGGAGGTGTCGTTGATTGAATACTGATGAATGGCTCCAGGTTACTGAGGAGCCTCGGGTTTATTTTTGGAATTCAGATGCAGGGAATGGCTATTTCCAATTTCATTCCTTTGGGCCTGGAGAGCTGGGTACTTAGAAACCACATACACCATTGAGAGTCAAACCCAGCCTGGCACCTGTGTGATTCCATTGGCAGGCTCCCTTTGGCCTGGCAGCAATAAATAACAGAGCATGAGCCAGAATCCATGCTCTGCATTCTGAAGGGAAGTGAAGATTTATCGTCTTGGAAAGCAAAGGAAAAACCAGCCCAACCTCTTCTGCTCCTGAAAGGAGCCGCTGAAGTCCTGCAACCCGCAACTGATGCTGTTAATGAGGTCTTCACTGTGCAGAACAGTCCCCCATGTGTTTCTTCCCTTTTCTTCTCTTTCTTTTCTTTATTCACTTTAAAAATTATATATGTATGAAATGCATATATTTTGTATACATATGTAATTTATATATATATATTTTTATTTTGGTATAATATGTATCATGAAAGTTCCACTATATATATAATATATATATTATATATATATATATATATATATATATATATATATTATATATATATGTATACACACACACACATCTTTTATTGGAACCCTGACTGATACACATAGAGAGCATGCCTTATTTTTATACCAAGAAAAATAGCATCTCTCCTTCTGTGGGCACTGCTATGAGTCCATCCATCTGCCCTCTTCTGCTACCAACACCAGTGCTCCTCAAGCACCAGTAGAGAGCTCTTGTCTCGGGGCTGTGACCAGCTCTGACCAATAGACTGGAATGGGAGGGGGAAGGCAGGGCTCTGGGAACAATATTTTTTTTCCAGAGGAAAGAAAAGGGCATAAGAGGACATTTCCTCTCCTGGTTCTGCCTCTTGAACACAATTGTATGACAGACACTGCGTCTATGGCTCAAGGCCAAGAATGTCACAGATAGCCCTGAACCACAGCCAAGCCAACACTGAGCTGCTAAACCAATCTCTGCAATAGCCCAACTCAGGTGGCCTGGTGAATCCCACATCAGCCTGTGTGTGATGAAGACTGTGAGTTAAGACCGCCACTTGCGGGTGAAGGCACCTTAACCACCAAAGAGCAACCAGCTTTGACTTCTGCTTCTTACTTGGTCCCGCCATTAGATAGTCATCTTTTGGCTGTCCAGCTAAGCCTACAACATAGGCCTCTAATTTCTAAGAAACATGGGGGGTGAGGAGGTCCTATTTAGCAGAAGTGAAAATTTGTTTTTTTCTGCTTTAACTGGATGTGGTGTGGTGTGGTGTGGTGTGGTGTGGTGGGGTGGGGTGGGGTGGGGTAGGGTGAGGTGTGTGTGTGTGTGTATTTGTGTGTTTAAGACAACTTGGTAAAAAGTTTGTCGATTACACATTGAATCTGGATGGATGGAGAGAAGACACCCTTAAAAGCAAGACCATGAAGAAAATATATTTCGGAAATACCTACCCAGCCCAATCACCGTGAGTCATATATAATCTGGAGGAAAAAAGCAAACAATATTTGTTTTTACTGAGGATTATATATTTCAGTGAGACTCTGGATTTTTTTTTTCCTCTAAAAGTACTTTATTGATTTATCTCACCTTTAAACAATTCCCACTTGGCACCAGACATTTTCGCAAGTATTTGTTCACATACCCTCATTGTCACCATTCTACAGGTGAGTAAACGGGGCAGCATGTGATGTCACCCTCTTCCCACAGTGAGCCTGACTCAGAGCAAAATTAAAATTGGATCCTAGGGATTTGAAACCAGTGCTTTTCCCCATGAATATACATATGTACCAGCTGGGAATCTGGGGGATGCCTACCCTAATCCATGCCTCCTGGGATGGAGCCTGAGGTTCTGCATTTCAGACAAGCTCTGGATGGGGCTGATGCTGCCTGGCTGCAGACCACACAGCAAGAACCCACACTCTGAAAGAGCAGTGTGTCAGATTCCCTCTGTAAGCACAAGATTTAGAGTACCACACTTTTCATCAAATGACCTAACTTCTCTCATTCTCAGCTTTCTCATCCAACAAAAGAAGTATAAAAACAGTACCTTCCCCTTGTTGAGCTATTATAAAGTTTCATAAGAGAAAGCATTTAAATGCATTTAACATGTCTGGGGCACTCATGATTGGTAGATACGACTGTTTTATAGCGAAGCACACATTTTACTGAGGATTTCAGAGTTTACAAATGAATTAGACAGGGATCTGCCTAAGTTGGGGGAACATGTCGGGAAACAGGATACAAAGACCACCAAGTTCTCATTGCAAATCTGCCATTTAAGGATGAGAGGCATTTTGGGGTGCTTGCCCACCCTCACCTATCACCTCTGCCGATCTGTGCTCAGAACGGGAACCAACTGGCTCTGGCCCAACCAGAGCAGAGTGGATATGGAGTGGGTCTGGGGTGGACACTTAATGGGCAGAAATGATCCAGAGGCAAGGCCTAGCCAATCTGATCTCTCTCCTAGGAACCTAACTGAAAAACATTACTTTCCCATATTTTTCCCTATGAGTCACTTGTTCAGTGACCTCAGACCTTGAATGTGGATGATAATGGTGGCTTTCAGGCCATTTCAACCAAGCTGAACAGTGAAGATGAACAGAGAGAAGCAAGGATGAGAATCCCACATACTAAGGAAGAAAAAGAGCCCAAGGACAAGGGTCAGAGAGAAAGAACAGGCAGAGACGCACTGCATCATCCTCCTGCTTGCTCACAGATTTCTCTTCTTGGTTCAATCCCACACTTGTATTCTGTACAATTATCCTGGTCCCTTTTTCCCCTTTGCTTTCGGTAATTTATGGGGAATTTTGCTACTTACAACTAAACAATGCATGTCTAAAAAACTCAAGTAAGTTTTCTACAAACCTCTTTAAACTTCAGTTTCCTCACCTGTAAAATGGGGATCTAGCTGTTCAATAAATATTTATCTAGTGTCTTCTAGCCAAGTATTAGATAGGTAGCAGTGAAACAATGTAACATTAGAAATTCCAGGAAATATCCCTCCCTGGGGTATTACAACTGAAGAGGTATATGACTTAACATGTACATTAACTTCACAGGGGATGACTTAAGAGAAAGTCTGAGAAGGAATCTACAAGGGGATGACTTAAGAGAAAGCCTGAGAAGGAATCCAAGTAGAGATTAACAAGATAGAGAAGGAAGGAAAAAGCACTCTAGGCAAAGAGAGAGCATCATTTGCAAAGATTCCTAGGAAAGAAGGAGCGTGATAAATGTGACAGCTGAGAAGAGAAAAGAGGGCAGGGAGGCGGGGAGGTGGCACAATAGGGTGAAGGAAAACCATTATAGGGGGTGAGCTGGACCAGAGGGCAGGTCAAAATGCCAAGGGCTCTGTGGCCATAATGAATATTTGGATCTTTATTCTAAGACACTTAATCTAAGATTGATCACTACTTTTAAACAAAAAGATGTTATAGTCAGATCTGCCTGTAAAAATATTCTGACCACTATGTGGCGAAAGCACTGGAAGAAACAGGAGTGAATGTAGGTGGATCAGGCAGAAGGCTGCTTCAGTGGTCCAAGGCAGAAGACCGGACACAGAGGCAAAAATCACAAGTGTGATTTAAAATGTATTGAGTTGAGATGTTTAAAATGATTCAGATGAGATGGACATCTCATCTCAGTAGGCTACTGAGTGTATGCCTGTAGAAACTGCTGGGATGGTCTAGACCAAAGATATAAATTTATCAGTCAATGGGACCAGTCTGTAGTCTTAACAGAAGATGTGGGCACAGGTGAGTTTTCCAAGGGACAGATGATGGTGTGAGGAGAGGAGAGGGCCTGCAGGGTGGCCAGTGGGTAGTGACTAGCATAGAGGGGAATGGGCCCCAGGTGAGGGAGGCCAACGCAAGACCAGGAGACTGCTGGGTTGTGGGCCAAGGCTTAAAGTATTTTCACCAGGACCAAAGAAAGTGGCCAGTAGCATTCATCAAATAACATGATGGCTAATGGAATTAAACTGAATAATTTAATTCGGTGTGCCCTGAAGAAAGTCTCACCGAATCTGGGAGCATCAAACTAGACAATTCACACATCACAAGACAAGTGGAAGGCCCTTTTTCCCTTTTAAAATTCAGATGAGTTCTTTCATGTCTATAAATTCCTCCAAAATTAAGGTATACCACAAAATAGGTATGAGGATGACATAAATACTAAATAAACAGGAAGAGACAAGACTCTTTGAAACCAAAGAAACAAGAATGTCTATTGTAGATATAAGCTAGGAACAAAACTGATTTTCTAGCTTCTCCTAGTGCCAGGCTATGACGGAGCAGAGGTCAAAAGAACTATATTCAGACACATAAAAGCACATAATAATGCTACTTTCAAATCCAGAAAAACGATAAATGAGCATTAAATGAATTTCTTTAGAAAACTCCTTAGTGCGTTGTTGTGAAATTGCTAATGATTTATCCCATATCAAAAGAAATAAGTTAAAATTAATTTACCAATACTGGGTAACGTTCAGTAGGTTGCAAAGCCAGGAGCATCCTTCTCTACTCTGCGACTACCGCACCCCGTGAGGCTGGGCAATCATTAGCTACTTGAGGCAATAGCTTACTCTTGAGTTTGTAAAAGTTCAAAAGAGTAAAATTCTTGATGATAGCCCATATAACGCACGTAGGACAGAGCCCCAGTGTAACTACCAGTTGGATAATTATTCAAAAATAATGCACTGTTTCCAGGCGTTGTAGAAAGAAGCTTGCAACACAGAGGCTTTCTGCCTTGAAAGGGAAACTATTTGAATGGTGAGGCCAACAGCTAAAGAAAATAGGCTCCATAGCAACCTAGAGGCTCCTGGGTCAAGTACATGTTCTAAGAAAGCAAGGGACATGTAAATGAACACACACTAATAATGGGCCAAGGCCCGCACCAGTGGTGTTTTGTCTAATCAAGTCCTTGTCATGACGTAAAGTGACAATTCTATGGCAGCGCTGAGCACAACACAAACATCGAGGGATGAAAGGCTGGGGCGTCCTGGTAAGAGGTTTTCTGCCTCATTTGCCCCATCCAAAAAAAGTGGATGTTCATTTTACTTAAAATTGGCAGAAAATAATAACTCCCACCCTGTTTTGCATGGCCAAGAGCCCAGATTTAAATTTTAACATTTGCTCGTGTGCTACTGTGTATGTCGAGTCTTGAACTGCTTCAGCTGCTTGCAAGTGAAGATCAGGAATGGGTGGATGAGCTCACAGCCAGGTGAGCACCTCTTGAGTCAGGATCCAGGTGGGGTGTAAGGTGACAGCGGTCTCATTACCTGCAGGCCCTCCCCAGGATGGAAGGTAAGTCATTTTCAGTAAAGACTTCAGGAGAAGTTGGGTCACCACAAAGAGATCTGAACTTGTTTCAAATGTTAAACAATTTTCAGAAACAAAAAGTTTCAAAGCGGTTTGATGACAAAGTAAATAAGGAAGTTTTCAAGAAGTGAAGGGTCTACTTCTGGGCCTCTCACCAACTTGGGAAAGAGGTGATTCAAGAGGGCCCATGTAGGCATCTGAGAAATGAGGGAGGATGAACATCTCCACTGTTCCTCTCAGGTCTCAGCAGCGCTCTCCAGAATTCCATCACTTTGGTCTTTTTTGTTTGGCAAAAATCAAAATCACCATGGGCTCCTTGTCACTGATCACAGCATCTCAGCTACCAGGGCCCATTAAACACGTCCCAGAAGCCATTTGTTACATGATTCTTATTCCAGACACCAGCTATCTCCCTACAGCTTAGTGGTGAAAATGAGTTTTCCAAGCCTCCTTCAAGGGAAAATAAAAATACTTAAAGTTGCTTTTGAAAAGTCTTGCCAAGCTTCTAGGCTTACATCTTTCGAGGACATTTCTTATTTAAAGCACCCCTGAGAGGTGGAAAGAAAAGTGTAATCTTGGAGAATGTTCTTATTCTGACAAATTTAGTCAACGTTCCCTAACAAAAGAGATCCTCAGAAACATATCCTCCTAGGCCTTGGCACAGGACCTCCTGCTGGGCACAGGTTCCTGCCAGAATCTCTGTAGATACTTCACATGCAGCAGCACTGCGACCACTCACAGCCCCACTTGGGGAAGCATCTTTCCCCACCTCCCTGGCTGCTCAGCGTCTGTCACCTGCACCCAATTTGTAATGATCAGGTCTCTGGTTTTCAAAACTTTCTCCCACAGGGACCGCCAGAAATGGGAGGCAGTAACAGAGCGATGAAGGAGGCTCAAGCAAATGTTTTCTGGAAAGGGACAGAGAGGGAAGAGTCTTTTAGGCCTTATAGGCCTACTGTCAAAATCAAGGTTATTATGTAGATACACATAAGACGAGGAAGAAAACACATCTCCACATCTTTTATTCATGAAATTTAAAATACAATTAAATAATAATTGAGCACAACAGTTTGTGGAATACAGTTCTACTAATGAGAGGTTGGAATCCTTTGGGGGAGGGGAGGGGTAACGTTTCCCTTCATTTGGGTTTGAAGGTAGTGTTTCCTATTGTCCACTCAGCTGCGGTGCTCACCCATGACAGTCATCCTAAGCTCTGGGGACTCACAAAGGCAGGCAGGCAGGATTGGGTCCGTATACTGTGCTTTACTGAATTGGGGTGGTTTAGGGCAGAAGCTTGAGTTTCTGGGCTGAATACTCATTCTACATCTTCTTTGCCAGGTCCTGATTTCACTTCTCCAACACTCCATTTTCTCATCTTTATAAAGAGGCCAAGATGATAATTGTGAGGATTCTATGAGCTAACAGCTAACATTTGTCAAACTCCTCCCATGTTCCAGAAATTATTCCACGTGCTATGAGTCCCCCATGTATTAGTGATCAAAACCCTCCCACAGGGTAGGCACGATTCTTATACCCATTTTGTAGGTGAAGAGACTGAAGCAGAGAGACCTTAAGCAAAGTGGCCAAGATTACTCGGTTGGGCGTGAACACAGGCAGACTGGATTGAAAGCATTCTTTACCACCCAGTACTCGCCAGCCATGTTTGATGAATGTTAGCTCCTGTCCCTTTTACTCTTGTTAATGAGATCCATCAATGAAGTAATTAGGATGAATTTTTAATGTCCATTCCAGAACACAGACATTTCAAAATGAGTTTTGTCTCTCAAAGGAGTTCACCTTTGGAAGCTTTCTGCATTCCAAACAAAGCATCATTATTCAAAATGTTCTTGGTTTTCCCCTTCAAAATCATAGTTTATTAACTCCAAGGAGTATTACTCCCTTGTTCCGAATTTCCCTTTCTAATTTCTAAACTAATATGTCAGTTAATAAAATATTAGACTGCCTCATCAGACAGCCTATTGTTGACTCAAGAAAAGAAGAACTTTTCGCATCTTTTCATAGTTAATCGGAAACTAAAATGCCAAACTAGGCTGTTTTCCAATTTATCAGTGTCTTTTATCCAGATCCCCTCACCAGGATCATTCCCATCCTGCATCCCTAGGCAGCCCGGGGCAGGGGACCAGCTCACACATCCTGACTTCACACCCAGCTTCGCTGCCACACATCAGCTTAGCCCCCTGCCAATCTTTAGGAGCTAAAATGAAGGGGAACCATTCTCAAGATACAATCGTTTTTCTTCATTTTTGTTAAAACACTCATAACCAGGTTGCAAACATCATAACCAAAACAAGAGGCACAGGGAAGCAGCTGCTAACCTTCTGGGACATGGCTCATACCACAAGCCCAGGAGGTCCACTGCAAGGTGCCTCTCCCCTCCTCCAACCTCAAATACTCTCTGTGATTTTAAATGCAAAATGATGTCTCCCAAATTTAGGTCTCTGACTCAATCTCCCCTCCAAGTCAAAGACTCATGGACTCTGTTAGACCACGCCCACCAGAAACATCCACCTGGATTCCCAATTCTCCTCAAGAGCTGGGTGTGTCACCTATAACTGCAAAAAGCTTTTTTCCTGCTTTCACCTCAGTTTGTGATCACAGCCCTATATTACAAGACTGACTCTATCTGCCTCCCCATCCCCTGTCCTCCCACCCCATTCATTTTGCAATGCTCCTCCTATCTATGTATGCATCTATCCAATAGAAAAATGAAGGGAGCCAAAACTACAAGCTTTATAGGTAATTTAAAATATTCTAGATGCCATATATAAAAGTTAAAAAAGGTAAAACTAATTTTAATATATTTAATGTAATTCAGCCATATTGTTGAGATTTCATTATCTAATCAATATAAAATATTAAGGAGATATTTTTCATTTTTGTCACTAAGTTTTCAAAATCCAAAATGTCTTGTATGCTTACAGCAGGACTTAATTCAAATAAGCCATATTTTCAGGGCTCAATAGCCACATATAGGGCTAGGAGCTACCATGGTGGACAACGTGGATATAATTTGCACACAACACTCAAGGATTAGCCCAACCCCTTCCATTCTGCAAGATTTCTCTCATTCCTGCAGCCTTTATGTATCTTTTTCTTTGAGTTGCTATTATACTGATAATCAATACATGCTGTTGAACTCTTTTCCCTATGTATTTCATGACTGTAGGTTTTGCCTTCACAACCAGGCTCCAAAAATATTAAGAACATCTGTTTTGTGCCTAGAATATCTGTCATGATGCCAGATGTAATCATTCAATAAATATATATTAATCTGTTGATGAAGAATCAATAAATTACATGTCAGTAGTATAGAAAAGGGAAATCAAGGGCAGAATTATTAAAAATTGAAAGAATCAAAACCAGTAACATTCAGTTGAAGAAAATGACAATATCCATATGAAAATATATTGTTACCATTTCACAGTGCTATTATTCAATTTAATCTGCATTGTGTGTGTGTGTAAGTTTCAAATGTTGGCATATTAAAACTATGCCTGTAATTTTCAACAAATATGAGGGAATAACCTGGAGAAAAACTAGAGATGATAATACAAATTTTAAAAGACACATTGAACAGAATCTCTTTAGCAGACTGTTTTGGGGGGTCCCTGATTACTTGGTAAAGCCACCACTATTCTGTAGCATCTGTCTTGTACACTCAATCTCACTACACCATTACTCCTAATTTCTCTTCTTAAATTATAAACTAATATAGCAGCTAATAAAACATTACACCACCTCATAAAATAGTCTATCGCTAACTTAAGAAAAAAAAAAGAACTAGTGAAGTGTCTGACAGAGGACTCATCCTCAATAAAGGTTTGTTGACTGAACTAATGACAAAATTGGTACCCGAATCATGATGATGAAAATTAAAATAGCATGCATAATGGGAAATATGAAACCAGTGTGAGCAGAGAGAACAGCATAAGAAGAATAAGCTTAAGTCTTCCGAATTATTCTAAAAATATTCCCATGCATCAGACACAGTATCGTGGAGGTGATATCACATCTACCTATAAAAGATGTGCAGAATGTGAAGGCTGTGCCCCCAGAAATATTCTTTTCTTTCCTTTTCTCTATGTAGAAAATCTCAATGATCCTCCATGGAAAGGTGTTGGTAGATTTTACTGTGTCATTCTAAAGAAGATATACAATGAGCCCCTGAACCAAAAATCTAACAAGTAAAAAAAATGGGATGGGCTAAAATGAATGAAATCAGATGAAGGTGAAATTCACATGATTCACAGAGAAAGGCAAACTTTTCTGAGTAGTTAACAGGACATTGCACTGTGCTCTTAAGCAATAAAGGGGCACGATGAATGTTTCAAGGCTAGAAGCAACCTCTCCAGTGGGCCGTTAAATTTCCCTACCAACGAGCAAATCCTGTATCCATTCTCTATGCTGAAATTAATCATGAGCATAAAGGTAAGTCTCAAACTTAAGTAAATATAATGGATCTTGCCTTCTTTGCTATTTATTTTTGGTTTCATTTAAGATATATGGGGAGGGATAGTGTGTGTGTGTGTGTGAGGGGGGGGGAGGGAGAGAGAGGGAGAGAGGGAGAGAGGGAGAGAGGGAGAGAGGGAGAGAGGGAGAGAGAGAGAGAGAGAGAGAGAGAGAGAGAGAGAGAGAGTGTGTGTGTGTGTGTGTGTGTGTGTTGTAGAGATTATACCAATGTCTGAGCTGGGATATCAGATGTTTTTTATGATATACTAGATACTAGAAGCAACTGCAAAATCAGACCAGACAAGGAAAACGTTAATTGTCGTAAATGAGCTTATGGAATAGTTAATTCTTAAAAGAACACTTTGACTGTCACACAGAACAACTTAAGTGCATTTCCAGTGAGTGCTCATTTGGGGTTGCCTTGACCTACTAAAATAGGAGAGAAGCATGGATGGACAAGCTAGGGCAATCTAACTGCTGACAAAGGACACAGCAAATGCAAGTTTGGCAGACCAAGTACATTTATTTGCTGGATCTATTTAGTTTTGAGAACTATTTCAAGAACAGTTGGAAAATTTTAAAGAAATAGATCTCCCATCTACAGCTCAATGGTCCAATAACTGTCACTATCCAATGGCCCTCCCACTGAGCTCGACCTGATATGCTACCCTTCTGCGCATGTGACTGATAACTAGACCTTGGCTTGTCAAATTCCCACTGACCCACCAGCTGTTTATCCCCACGTTTTCAGTGTCATGAAAATACAAATCTGAGCAAATTAGTTAACTTTCACCAGACTAGTTTTAAGCATAGGGGATATGCTTTATTCATCAGTTTATCCCCAGTGTCTAGCTCGAAATCTGTTACATATTAAAAACAGTATAAATGGTTATTGGGCCAAATTGGGATTGCTGATTTTCTTTTGGAAACATTGGAAGAAAATGACTCTCTTCCAAGGACAGCTCTCCTCTGTATTACATGCAAATGGACATCCATTAAACTTATATTTAGACTCTCCCTGCTCTGGAACCTTAAATTTCCTTTCAGAGAAAGGGCATCTGGTAGATCACCCCATTTACTGCAATGCTTCCAGCTCAGGAAACCAGCAATTCTGTACTCTGAAAACAAATTGCTGTTTCTGGTCACCTAAAGGGGCATAAAAATCATTGGGACATTAAATAACACAGAGTAAAATTGTGCACATTTTGGTGTATCTTATGCCTTAAAAAGCAGCAGAAAAAGAATTTGCAGTTTGGAACATCTTTGATTCATCTCCATAAAAATATGCAAAGGGTCTTATGGATTCTCAAGTTTATCTCTTTGCTCCATGCCATCTGATGTCACAAAGGGTCATTTAAATTTAGGGAATAAAAAGTAGAAGTTTGGAACTTCTGGCTCTTCAGAAATGTTGAAAATATACCAAAGGAAAAATGATAGGTCTAAGTATATGGAATATATGATCATATGCCCCATAGTAGATAGTTAAAAGACTCATATTGGGGAAAAATATTAAATTATGAAATGTGTGAAAATTGTAACTAAAAATAATATGTCATCGCAGGGCCATAGAAGAATATTCACAGATAGGTCTTCTATACCATCCCGACCTCCATTTGTTAACCAATTAAAATGCAATAATCAAAAAAATGCAGACACATACACACACTCACACTTAATGCCATTCATAGAATTATATGAAAAGCAAATGAAAAAGTCTGCATGAATGTTATTTGGGAATATATAAAGGACCATATTGTTATATTACTATCTGAAGATAAATATTTTTTTAATTGCTATTTTAAAAAAAAACATTAAATAAAGATCACTGGTATAAAGTACAATGAATGATACATTGATTCTGATGTTTAATTCAATTATGTGATTTCTTAAAGAGTGTTATTTGTCAACCTCGTTTAGAGAAAGATCTCTAAGAACTCATAGGCCTTGATATCCAGAATCTATTGTTAAGCAAAAAATAAAAAATAAAAAAGCTCCATCTTAAGAGTGTATATAGCATGCTGTGCTTTATGTAAGTAAGAAAGCAGAAAGGAAATTCACACTTACACACTTATTTTTACAAAAAGAAACAGAGGAAGGGGACATGAGGTACTCTTCACAGGGAGGGATGAGTGGGTGTGGGGAGGAATGAGGGTGGGAATGGGATCAACAACCCTCTGACTACACCTTTTTATATACAGAGTTTTGACTTTTGAACCACGTAACTGTTTCCCATATTCAAAAATACAATTGAAATAAAAAAAAAAGAATGAAAAGAAAAATAAGCTCTATATTTGAATATAAACAGAATTAGGTGGGATGTAGGCAATGTGATTATGTATAAAATTGTCTTTATTCTCACGCAGAGATGAAGAAAATGAGACAAAATCTTACAACTTGATGACCCAGGGGAAGGTCATCAAAAAACAAACTTCATCAAAAAATAAACTTCATTCTTTTTCTCCTACCACTGAACAGAATCTGCCCCGGAGCATGGGTGTGCTGCTAAGGGCTGGCTGGCCTCAATGTAGAGGCTGGTGGGATGGAGAATCGGAGAGACAGGCACACTACCCCTGGGAGATGAGATTGGATTGTGGCAACTTTAAACCTAAAAAGAGATATTTGGACTTAGTCCTACATGGTTGAAAAATAAAAATAAAAAACTTGGAACAAGTTGTCCTAAAGGTCAGATTTCTAGAAGTAAAATGGTTCAGTGAAAGATATGCAAATTTAAATTTTCAGTTGGCAATAACAAATTGCTTCCAAAAGAACTATATGACCAATCAGTGAAAAGTACTTTTGGCATTTTATTTTAAAAAGAGTTCCTGCAGTTAAACAAACACTTGATTGGAAGGGAGAGAAAAGAAAGCTAATATTGACTCTGATTCTTAAGCTTTTTGATGATATTTCCCTCTCAATCAGGGCCAACTGCTCTGTTCAGGTCTTTTCATCTCCCCCAAACTGGTTCTTCCACAATCTATTCCAGTGACCACTGCTAAAACAAACAGGACACTATATTTGCATCTTAACCTGGGAAAAATGGATAATCAAGTCATTCTGAAATAGCTATTATCATGAAATAATAAATACAATCAGGAAATAAGATTTTTACTCAACTTTGTATTTCCTGAAAACTCATAAACAGTCTAAACTGAAGAATCTTTATTAGGAATTATGTTACTTTTAGAATGAATTTTAAAAAATCACTTTGAGTCATATGCAGAATGCCACTGTTTTATAAAATAATCTATTATTTACATAATATTCTTCAATTTGCAAGAGAAAGTCTAGGCTACATATATTGGAAAAATGACCTCTGTTCATGAGGTCAAGAGATGTTGGGAGAAATATTTGCCCACACCCTCGTAAAATAATTTTAGAGAGCATCCAATAAAATCTCTCTTTTAGGATACCAAGTGTCCTAAGTCTGTCTCCCTCAACAATAAATGCTTCTACTAAAGATAAAAAGCATCACAACCCAAATGGCAAACTCACAGATGACTGACAGTCAACTTAAAAAAGGTAGCAAGTAAGCAATGGAGTATGCAGACGACAAGGAATTACTCAGTTTAGGAAAGTCCTTCTGTGAAATCCAAGGAAATTTCTAGACATCTTTGTTAAGAACGTGTTTGTATGCAACTGGGGAGAACCACTGAAGGTTGAGACCCATTTTAGAAGCTCTGCTATTTTTCTCTGGTTCCCTATGTGCAACGTCACTTATCCATATGTCTGCTTGGACATAACTGCCATCAGTCATCAGAACTCAACCCTATGAAGCAAGCTAAGACACCATATAAGTCACTCGCTATTGGGCATAATGAGGTGGTGCTGTTGCATTTTTATTGCCATTAGAATAAATTGCCCATGAGAGAAAGATGCTTCAGCTATTGAAAGAAGTGAAGTGGAGAAGGAGGGAGCCCAGGTATTTAAGTACGTTTTATGTGAAATG
Organism: Cynopterus sphinx; assembly: GCA_030015415.1. NCBI lineage: Eukaryota > Metazoa > Chordata > Mammalia > Chiroptera > Pteropodidae > Cynopterus > Cynopterus sphinx. Next base: position 6,814,540 of record CM057379.1, on the reverse strand, counting down.
CTTGGCTGAACATCTGCAAATCATTTTAGTTCTGTAAGCTAATGAAAACTGTATGCGCTTTTTCCTCCTGTTTATCCTTTAGAATTCTTTTTCTGTCTGCCACTCAGAAGAATATATTTTTATTTTCTCCATCATCAACATTTTTTATTGGCTCCTCTAATATACGCTGTCTCTAAATCTGTTCAGAAGTATTACCCAAACATGCTTTCTGAGTTTGTGTAAAACCCACAAGTAAGCAAATAAACTGATTTCCCCCGCATTTGAGCTGGAATCACACCAACACAATGCCACTGACCCACTGTTCCCCACCAGGCTCTCCAAGTGCACACCAACCTGTGTGGGGCCTTTCACAATCAGAGTCGATGCCTTTAAATAGATTTAAAAAGCAGGCTCTGCCAGGATGCATGGAAAAGAGACTATCATGTTCCCTAAGCACATTTGCCATTAATATTCTAAACTCATGAATGCCAATAATTTCTTGTAAACTTGACTTTCAACGTCAACTTGAATTTGTTGACTTCTGCCCCATGATTTACCAAAAACCAATTATTCTACCTCCTCAACTGAGTCAATACAATTACATTTCTAAGACACGGGAGGAGGTTACTAACATCTTCAGTTTACCCCCTCAAGCTATTAGTCTTCACTTAAATTTTCTATGAATAACAAACCTATTATAAAGCACAACTTGGGCTATTTCTACTAGCTATTAGCAGATAAGGAATACTGGAGTATCAGTGACTTGCTTCTAAAAGAAAATTGTGTTCTCAGAATAAAATGAGATGAAGAATATTTTCCTATAGTCAGGTACAACCTTTCAACGTATAACTGACACATGAATAAGAGAGGTGTTGTTTATTTCGGACCTCCATGACCCCTTTAGAATCGATTCAATAGGGGCAAATTTCTTCCCCTGCTCCTGGTTAAAAACTCACGGAACTGAGTCCCGTGGGGAGGAGAAACAAGATCATCAGAAGAGATTTTAACTGATGGGCACTGACAAAACCTGGATCTGGCTACTATTTAATGCATTTTTCTGGATTCTGTGGGTTACCCCTTCTCTCCACAGCTCTGTATTTCTTGTGACCATTCTCTTGTTATGAAACAGGCACTTTTCTCTAGCTAGCTACTTACTCTTTCTAAACTCAAGGTCCAATGATAACTCCCAGCTTCCCTCTGCTGGGAGCTGGTCAACCCCAGGAGGACCTACTTTGACATGCCTGAAAGCATCTGGCCCTTAGCTCTCACTCATGGAGGGCTCTTGTCCTTGGGAAATACTCAAGCACCCTCTCCCCATAACCCGCTTTGCTCTGCAGTCTGAAATAGCCAGCCAGGAAGATTTTCCAGGTAAGAGGAAAAACCCCATACCTCTGTCACTCCTCCCACTTCAGGGATCACTGCAAGTTGTCCAGATGAAGCATTCTCAATAGCCTGAGGGGATGGGTAAGCCCCCCTCCTGTCCCACATAACACCAGTAGCTCTCTCTAAACATATTTGCTTTCATATCTTAAGAATCTTCAATAACCCAACCCTTTGTAGCTTCTGTGCAGTGGTTATAAAACTGGTTCATGAAATTTCAAAATTTGTATTTGGCCTAGAGTCTCTGGTGTGTCCTATCCACGGTGCTTTCATGCCTCAGTCAGAACTTGTATCTAACATCTTGTTTAAAATGCTGCTCTCCAAAGAAGATATACAGATGGAAAAGAAGCCTATAAAAAGATGGTCCACATTACATGTCATTAGGGATATGCAAATTAAACAAAGAATAAGATATCACTACACACATACTCCAATGGCTGAAATCCAGAGCACTGAACACCCCAAATGTTGGCGGGGACGTGGAACAACAGAAACTCCGTTCATTCCCAGCGGGAATGCAGAATGATGGAACAGCCACTTTGGAAGACAGTTTGGCAGTTTCTTACAAAAAACTAAGCTTACTTTTACGAAATGAGCCAACTAATCACACTCTTTGGTATTTACTTAAATGAGCAAGAAATGTATGTCCACACAACAACCTGCCCATGAATGTTTGTAGCCCCTTTATTCATCATTGCCAAAACGTGGAAGCAGCCAAGATGTCCTTGAGGAGGTGAATGGATAAAGAAATGGTGGTCCATCTAGACAATGGAATATGATTCAGCGCTAAAAAGCAATGAGCTATCAATCCATGAAAAGGCATGGAGGAAACTTAAACGCCTGTTACTCAGTGAAAGAAGCCAATCTGAAAAGGCTGAACACTGTATGTTTCCAACTCTATGACATTCTGGAAAAGGCATCACTGTGGAGACAGTAGAAAGATGAGAAGTTGCCAGGAGTTGGAGGAATGACTATGCAGAGCACAGAGGATTTTTAGGGCAATGAAATTATTCTGTATGATACTATAATTATGGATACATGTCAAAAATTACACAGTTGTCAAAACCCATAGAATGTACAATGCCAAGAGTGAATGAACGGTAATGTAAACCCTGGACTTTGGGTAATGAGGATGTGTCAATGTAGGTTCATCAATTATACCAACTGTCCCACTCTGGTAGGGGACACTAATAATGACAGCAGCTATGAGTGTGTGGGGTAGGAAGTATATGACACATCTCTGTGTCTTCCTCTGTTTTGTCATGAACCTAAAACTGCTCTAAAAAATAAAGTCCATCTAAGAAGAAAACTAAACAAAAGGAAAAAAAATGCTATTCCTCCAGAAAGTAACTAGGAATGTTTGGCTCAATAGTCTCAAAAGTACCTTCCATGTCTCATCATCTGTAGTAAACAAGAGAATGAATATTCTGGCTAAAGAAGTAGCCAGGTTTTGGAAATAACCCTTAATTCTTCATCCAATCCCTATCCTTCCTTCCAAGATTATCCACATCTAGAATTAATCATGTTTTGACCTTTGGTTCTCCCAGCCCACACTATGAAACTCTTGACCCCAGATTCCTCCAGTCTTATACAAGCTGACACAAGGGGAAAGTGGAGCCTGGGAGAACAAGCAGCCTGCAGTGTTTAGGTGACTTTTCTGGCCTTCTGAGTTATTCTAATGTGACCTTTGCACCCTTCCTTCGCCTCCAAAATAAAAGGCATTTATTCAACTATTTTCAACTATTTTTTTCTTGATTCTTTAAGAATCTGATTTTTTAAATCATGGCTCTTTTACCCATTTCTGTATATAATTTCAAGTCTCTATGGGATCTCTGAAATTCATTCATAAATTCCTTCAGCTTCCTACATGTAAACAATGCTTAATATCACTCATAACCACACGCCATACCCTCTTTATCCTACCACAAAAATGTTTAGCTATTCCTCCAAAGCTAAAATAAGAAAACAATTTTTCCTCATGAGCTAATCGGTTTTTCATCATTTTCACCAAATGTTTAGAGAGCAACCACAGTATTCTGAATGTTAAGACAAGACTATGGCTTACATCGGACTCACAGTGGATTCTCTAAGAAATGCTCTCCTTGGCCAATGTCATATTCTCTAGTGATTTCAACCACAGGATGCTCTAAATCTCTCTCACCCAGATTTCTGCCCAAGCTTCGGACTCAAATGACCACCACACATCCTATTTGTGCATCTCACGTCCATCTGAGACTTAACACAACTGGAACATTCTATCTTGCCCCCAAGTGTGCCCCTTTTGCTGCATTTCTTCTCCATGAATGTCACCCCTATTCAATGATTCATCTATGTCTGAAAAGTGGGAGGCTCTTTGACCCTTCTTTATTCTCAGACCCACTCAATCTGCAAAGGTTTGTCAACCACATCTGTGCTCAGTGGTTCTTGAATCCCATCACCTTTACAAATACTGCTCTGATTACATCTGACTCACAACAGCAATGTAAAGAAAGTCTAACTCTAAAATTCTCCATCTAAAGGAAAGGGAGCCAAACCTCTTTGCTCTCTGGCTAGAGATCTAGAAGGTATAGACAAAGGATGCGTAGGTGCTGGAAGATGATGATAAAATTGGAGCCCATGAGAGAGGACATTGGTCACTGAAATTTTATTTCTAAAGCCAAACAGTTTCGGTCTTTTTAAAGGATGGTAAGGTGTTTTTAAAGAGTGATTTTTATTCAGCCCTAATCATATCCTTTAGCTTTTAACTTAGCCAAGGAAATATCTGATTGATACAAACAATAGTCTGCCCATCAGAATACATCCTCAAGGAATTACCTTAGAAATGTGGCCTTTATCCAAGTGTTAAATCCACAAAAATAAAGGTTGTTGAAGAAGCATTTCATCACAGCTTCTACCCTTTAACTACATCAGTATCTGAGCCAGATTCTTTTAGAAGGGTTAATGATCACTTCGAAGCATTTTTTAAATAGTAGAGGGCAATATTACTTAATATTAAAATGAAGAACTCTATTATTATGCTAAGAATTTTCAGGAAACCAAAGCCCTTCATTTCTAGTGTCTACAGGAAATAGACACTGCAAGATGACATATTTGACCACACAAAACTGAACAGACTTACTCACCAAGTGTATTCAGGTATGCATGGTTTAGTTTCAATAACAACCAGGAATAACTTTTATCTAACTAACATTCACTATATATCAAACAATATGTTAACATTTTATACAAAATATTTCATTGTCACAGAAGCCTATATAATTCTTATTAAAATCACCTCCATTTTATAGTTGAAGACACCAAGGTTTAGAGAGGTAATTAATCAGTGATCACACACTCTTTAAGCCAATAATATCAATAAAGGATTTCCTTGAGCATTACACTGTATCGTAGAGGAGGGGCAGGAAGATGGGCATATAAATTAAATTGATGTAGTTCAAGCTGAAGAAAAGGAGGGAAAGGCCAGGGGAAGAAAAATGGCAGAGGACAGAGGCTAATTCCATGCTAGGTATACAGTAGGCTTCAATAAGAAATGACCAAGTTGAATATGTTAGCAGTTAAAGAAAATTGGGTTAAACGAGGTAAAATCTTGAGCATAACGTTTGAAAGCTGAAATAAAAATTACATTATAACAGAGTAAATAGGATCTACTGATATGTGACCAGCTGTGTCTGCCACACGCGGTCTTATGACCCCAGTCAACTTGCCTCCACCCCAGAGCCAGGCCCATTGGAACCACCCCAAGCCATCAGGACATTCCTGAGAGTTCTGTTTGCTGTCCAGCATGGTTCTATCAACAGACCCTGAAATTACATTTTTAGGGTTATATTTCATGTCAATGAAAAGTCTCCATATAACTCTAAATTATATTTAATAATCTGTATCCTTATAATAGTCTTTTATTCCAAGGAGAAATCTTGGAAAATTATTCAAAGTATAATTAGGAAAGAATAAAGCATAAGTCTCACAACTCTAGTATTTTCATGTACTTGTTTTTGATTCTTTTATTATGTATATAAGTTTTACACATCTGCAGCATATCTGTGTCTGCCTTTTGGTTTGGCTCCTAAGAGATGCCCTCTGACCTCTCAGAATATTCTGCCTGATAAGAGTATTGTTCTTGCCTGAGACCGTAAGCCATGCTGGATTGGTGTGACCAAATAACTTTAAAAAATGGATTTATGGTGAATGTCGGTTTTGCTCCAGAGGGCTGGGATCTGGGTAGCTGAGATCATCCATATGGGTGCTGCATGTTTATGTGACTGACCCCCAGTAAAAACTCAGGTTCAAGTGAGTTTTTCTAGTTGAAACCAAGAAGCGCCAGAGTCAACTTCCTTAGCTGTCAACACTTGTACATGTTGTCACACATCATTGTTGGGAGAATTAAGCACATTCCCATGTGATGCCACTGGGAAAGGACACTTGGAAATTTGTCCCTTGTTTCTCCTGAACGTTTTTGGGGGGAGAAAGAATAATTTTAATCTGTATCCTTTTGCTATAATGAATCATGAGTATAACAGATTTTCTGACTACTGTGAATCATCAAGCCTGAGAGTAGTCTTGGAGACCTCTGACACAACAAGTATTTATTAAGTCCCATTACATACCAGACAAGAGGAGGCAATAATATGACAATGTCCTATTCTCTATATTTTTAGAGGGACATCAACAATGTGGAGTTTATATAGAGAAGGGTAACCAGGATGACTAGTAGTTTTGTAAATCATCATTATTAGAATATAAGAAAAACCCTCACTAAAAATAGCTTAAACTAGTAAGAGTTTATTTTTCTCATTTAATACAAATGAAGGTATAAAGGTAAAGAACTGTTGGCATTAATTCAACTATTCAATGTGGCAACCAGGGAACACATTTTTTTTATCATTCTGCTCCATCTTTCCTAGTATGTCAGACCTTATCATCAAGTGTATTACCTAAATGCTACAAGAGAGCTGCTACAGCTCCAGATATTGCAATTTCGGCTCAGCTTTCCCAGAAGCCCCAGACATATCCGATATCCATTTCATTGGCTATGGCAGCCATGAAGCCACCTCTAGCCATGAAGGAGTCTGGGGAAACTATTTTATCTAGCATACTACACCACCCCCAATTTGGGTTTCTACTAGCAAGATGACAGGGGATACAGGTATTGTAGGCAACCACTAGAGTCTATAACATTATCTATGAAAGGGATAATTCGCACATTGAAGCAAACACAAAAAAGAAACTGAGTATGAAGAAGGAGGTTAATAGAAAACACAAGAAAAGGAACATTTTGCAATCTTGCCTTTGAAAAGGTAAACGAAGCTGGGCTAAAACAGCCGCTGGACTTCAATCCTTTCTGGTAGGGATGTGAGACTAAATATATGAGGTGTGGACAATGATTTAGGTCATAAGTGTACTGCTAGATTCTCCCAAACAGGGCCCTTAAGATATTCTGGGGGCAAAAGCTAGTGGAAACTGTGTCCTGAGTAGATGAACTAAAAATAAACTCCTGGAACCACATAATCATAGTATATTGGGGAAGGTCCCCAAGAATTTTCCTGTTCAATGTCTGCCATGTGTCCTGATGCTTCAAAGTGAAAGGTTCTCTCCTTGACCAAACTCCAGATAAAAAAAGAAATGTTGTCCAGAGGAAGCACCAAGAAGAATGTTGTTTCTGAGGATCAACAGGTGAAACCTGCAAAAACAATAGTTTTTGTGCTGACCTAAGCATCATTAAACAAGAGAAACTTGAGAGCCAGATACTGGATGTATTACACGTCAATTATGGTGACATGGAAGACATTCCTTTCTGGGTAAGAGGCTGTACCAGACCATCCGCAGCCCCTGCAACTCAGCAATTTTACAATGTTCCATTTTAAAATATCCTAAAACATCTCTATGAATAAAATTTATGAACCATATACTCTAAGGAAATGGACTAAAATGTTAACTAATTATCTCTGGGTAGTGAGATTATGGTGATTGTTATTCTACACTTTTTGCTTACCTAGATCTGCATACCTATATCTGCTAAATGTTTTGTAATGAATGTTAGAACATTTAGAGCAAGCTCATTGAGGTAAAAGAAATTCTGTCTACACGTACTTGAGAGTTAGCAGTAGATAAGGCACTAACATTTGCAACCACATTAGATTTTCAGATGAAATTAATTAAAAAGTCATTGTGGACAAAATAACTGAGAAGGTAATTTCTGGTACTGCTTAACTCATAGAACCAAATATTTTATGATTTTTTTAACTGATAACAAGAGAAAAATGACCACCTTGAACACTTCATTTTCTTCCTCAGGTGACTCTTTCGGCTGTTTTAAATTAAATTTAGACATTGTGATACTGTACCATAATGATTAAAGATGTGACAACCTATAGACCTAATAGTCTTGTTACAGCTGACACCACTGATGAAAGCTGATTTTCCAAGAATCTCATCTCATTTTTAGGTTACTTTAAGCTCAGAGCAGCTTAAAGGCAAAACATTTAAAACAAAACAAAAACAGAAAATGGAGAAATGTACATCTGTATTTTTTTTAAGTGTACCTAAACTCAAAAATCAAATCGACACGTGTAAAGTCAATAACCCAGCACTATGATGAGTCAGCAAGATTTAGCACAGCCCCACCCAGGAGTGGCACTGAGAGTCCAGGTGCCAAAAGCACTCCGGAAAGTTTACGACAGCTTCGAGTACTTTCTAGGAGGGCTGTACGCCCGCCTTCCCTGGCATAGAAGAGCCTCACAGGCCCCAGGACAGGCTAAGTGGAATGTACACTTTTATGCCCCTTAATTCTCTCAGTCTAGATTTGCCCATGAGGCTTCCCATTCCTGGTGATGACATGCTCATGCACTCTTCATTTAGTTGGAATTGGATTTTATGCAGGAATGTTCCTCCTCTATTTATGGATGTACTGTTGTTGTTGTTGTTGTTGTTGTTGCATTTTAAGCAGGCTTCCCTCCAGTGGAAGAGCAAGCTCTCCCCCTATTCCTTTGAGTGTCCCAGGTCTGTTTTGAATAAAGGCACTAATTGTTTTGAGATTCCAACTTGAGATACTCATTGTTTTACACTGATTAAATGGCTTCTTGATCATTCCTCCCAGCATTGGATGCCCACCAAACCTTTAAGGGTGACCAGAAGATGCCTTTGGAATTTTCATTCCCACAAACAGGCATCTATCTGATTTTTCTCTCAGACAAAAGGTGGAAGCCAACAAGCTAACATAACACAGAAGCCTCAGGGGAGTTTTCGCTAGGTAAACTGGGTAATCTGCGTTGAATTTTCTCGTGTCTGCTTGGGCCAGGACCCCTGTTCCAGCCCAACTCCCTGCCTGCCACACTCCACATGGAACTTACTCTCCAGTGCCCCCACATAAGCCCCTTTGACCTTACACATTCACTCAAAATCCAGCTTTGCCTCCTTCACCCCACCCACAGCATGACCTCATTCATTCCCTGGCTTCTTTCATCACTTCCACTTCCTTTCCAACAAGCACACAGAACAGTCTTTTACTTTAGGGTGGCTGACTTCACACTAGCAACTGATCGCTGTATGTGTATGCGCGTGTGTGTGTTTATGTGTGTGTGTGTGTGTGTGTGTGCGTGCGTGTTCTCTACTCTACAAAACCCCGAAGCCCGGCATCCAGACTCCTAAACAGCAGGAGGCCAATGTTCTAATGCTTTTATAATATTTCAAATAAGATCATGCAATACTTTGCAGGCAGGAGGCTGCTTATTTCCAGAGGTGAGTCAGAGAGATGCTAATGGGCTAGAATTTTTAACGTAGGATCCAGGTCAGCAAAACTCAAATTGTTCAAAAGCTCTTCTCATCGCATTCTGTGGGCTCCTCCAATATCTACGCAAATTATAATTTCGGTTCCCTTTACCCTCTCTTATATAATAGAGCCCTTAGCTACAGATATGTGTGTGTGTGTATAGATGTATATGGATGCATGTGTAGGTATGTACACAGACACACACACACAGAGCAATGCAGAAGTATAGCAGAAAAAGCACTCTACTGGAAAGCAAGAGAAAAGAGCTAAGTACAGCCTGACAACTTAACTCTGTACCTGTGCAGAGGTGACTGTTCTTCTTCAGCTTAAACGACCTCATATGCAAAGTGAAAGAATATAGCTGGCACATTCTAGAGAAAGCAGAATCTCTAAAGTACCATGATAAAAGGAACGCCTTGTTTGGACTTTCGGAAATGGATGAGGTCAGAATCATTCATTAGTGACATTACAGAAAACAAAAAAAGGATTGAAGACGGGTGCCTCGTCAAGTATTGTCTAAAAGAGACCTTTTCTCTACTTAAACATGTACCTAAATTGAATAAATATAGAGAATAGCTACCACTTACAGAGTGCTTGTAATGCGCCAGGAACTTTTAATCACTTTAGGAATTTCTAACTCGTGTGAAAAAGGTGAAAGGGATGAAGGAGCACAAATCGCCAGGTATAAAAATAGTCACAGGAGTGGAAAGTTCAGCATAGGGAGTTTAGTCAAAAATATCGTCACAACTGTGGATGGTGCCAGATAGGCCCTAGATTTATAGGGGTGACCACTTCACAAAGTATATAAATGTCTAATCACTATAATGTACACCTGAAACTAATATAATATTTTATGTCAACCATAATTGAAAAATAATTTTTTAACCTTAAAAAAGAAGATGTAAAGAAAAAAATCTCACATTTGCCATATGAGCTAGGTACTACTAGTCTTATTTTAAAGATGGGGAAACAGACACTGGGAAGTTATTTCTCTAGCTCAAGCTCACATAGTTCAGAAGTGGCAGAGCCAGATTTCAAATGAGACAATAGACATACGTGTCATAGAGAGAAGTTTATCTGGAGAGTTAGACAACCACAGGAATCCCTGACCTCCAGGGATGTTGAGGCTAGTGGAGCAGATGATGAGTGTTGCAGGCTCTGAGAGCTGGGGACAGCCATCACTATGGGCCTGCCAATCATCTCCTTCAGATATCTTCCCTTTCCATGTGTCCTGGCCACTCCTTGTCCCTTCCACACGGGACAGGACATAAGTTCCGATGTTAATAGCTACAGAAAGATTAATGCAGGAGAATTACCTATGTTATCATCACCTATGACAAATGGATAACATAGAGTCTAACCCAACATCTAAGAAGAGATAAAATACAGCACGTTAGCAACAGTGAGAAAAAAATGGCAATTCCTGACCCACAGCAAGTGATGCAGTTGAATGAATGATTATTCCGAGCGGCAAGCAACAGATGACACCAGACCTACAGTCTGACACTTCATAATCCTACCAGGTCTGGGTGAAAGGCGAGAGGGGTCAGCTAGAGGAGAAACCACACACACTGAGTCTAAAGAGAAAGAGGAAAGTAAAATGTAATTCCACTAATCTGAAAAGAATGCCTTAGGTTTTTCTCCAGGTTTATCGGTTCGTTATAGAAACAAACCCTTCCATCTCCCAAGAAGAAAGCGTCGCTGACTCTCACTAATAGACCATAAAATTTATTCCTATAAAGTATATATATTTCTCTGCCTTAGTCAAACCTTTTACTTAGAGTAGTGAGAAAGTCAATGTTTTCAGTCCCCAAGTCCACTTCACCCTGGAGGCACTCAGGGACTCATGGCACCACCTGAGAATCAAATCCGAGCCCCTCCACAAGCTCAGGTTACCTAGCAGATGGAAGAACAAAAGCAGGTGTAAAGAATCTTCTACTTAACTGGAATTTTATGTCTATATTTGCTCAGATGACAACATAGTAAAAGCTGAGAGCCAAGCACTAATTAAATTAAACCACATGCCTCTCCTAATGCCCAAATCTGTTGCCTTAAATATCACATCTGTATACAGAACATCAGCTCATCTGGTAAAAACTGCCAACTGTGTCACAGTAATACTCTAAGCCAGGGGTCCCTTACCCCAGGCCGCAGACCAGGACCAGTCCATGGCCTGCTAGGAACCTGGTCACACATCAGCAGGTGAGTGGCGGGCAGGCAAGCAAAGCTCCATCTGTATCTGCAGCCTCTCCTCAGCACCAGCATCACCTCCTCAGCTCCACCTCAGATCATCAGGCATTAGAGTCTCATAGGAGCACCAGTCCCTGGTGCTAAAAAGGTTAGAGACCGCTGTTCTAAGCTGCTCACAGTATTCCAATCTCATGCCTCATTTCCTAGCCTCACACGCAGCAACGTGTGCACACGGGCTCCATTTAGGGTGACAGGGTGTGAAATGATCTCATCAACTTTTCAGTCGTTTTCAACCCATAAGAAAACCACTTCCCAGAGTTCCCCTTGTCCTCTTTATAAACTGGAACACATATGTGCAGGCACGCCGTGGAATGATGGGTGGGGGGGAAACTGGAAGGGCCCACACCCAGGTACGACTTAGAGAGATGAGCACTGTGCACTGTCTGGACTCATCTCCTGGATATTACATGAAACTTAAAACAAAAAATTCCCATTTACTCCATTTTTGTAGTCTCTTGAGAAAGCAGCTTATTTGTAGCCTAACTAACTTCATGAAATCTACTGGTTCACAGCACATATCCTAATTTAAATCCTCAGAAATGACATGGTCCCAGGGCTCCTTCTTGATGACTGTACCTCTGCGCTGACCAGTGTGGTAGTAGCCACATGGGAAGACTGAGCCCTTGAAATGTAGCTCGTGTGCCTGGAGAACTGAATTTTTAATTTGATTTAATTGTGGTTTAAGTTTTGAAAGACACATGCGGCAAGCTGACACATTATTGAACAATGCAATTATCTGGAACATCTAAAATGGTGAATGTACAACAATTAGGAAGACCCATTATCATCATAGAAAGATCCATACTTTAAAGCTTAGAGTTTTTGTTAGAATGCTACAGAAAGCTTCAACCCACAATTTCTCAAAATACAAACAGACTTTGAGCTAAGCCTAAAGTATGACGAGTTTAGGGTGGTACTGTCATTTTAAAGCTGACATGAGCTTATATTTCAACATGAAGGACACCTGGGATTCCTCTACACTATCATCAATGCATTTATCGTCCATAACACTAAACTCGGCAGATTATTTTTGTTGAGTAGATAAACGCCAAGCAGTTAGCAACAATCAGGCTAACCAATAAGTCACTCTATTTATTCCATCCCACAGAGACTTGGGACAGTAAAACTTAATGTAGGGGTATCTGGAATACCTTCTGATCCCTTTGGGTATTCATTTTGTAAAACTCCACACTGGAGAGGTCCAGTTTGCATTTATATTTAAAAACACTACAAAACTCCAGGAAAAACACTTGTACCATAAAGGAGACTAATGCCATTTGAAACATCCATCTGAAACATGTAACTGAGGCTCTGAATACAATTATGAGAAACAAATAAAGCAAACTGGGCAGTCTGCCCGGAGACAACAGTCAAATATAAAGTTTGGAGAGAGACAGAAATGAAGGGTGGGTGCTAGGGCGAGAAGGGGATGGAAGCAGAGAACGGCCAGAGAGAAGGGGGAGCAAGAATGGGGAAGAGGGAGGGGCCAGGAGAAGGGTGGAGGAAGCTCTGATCAACTAGAGCAAGACAAATAATAAAATAGGAATGAAGGAGCAAATCAGGCAGAGAAGTCTGGCCCTAAGCTTTAAATATATTCACAAAAGCCTTCATTTCAGCAGTCCTGTGGGACATTTACACAGACACATAAACTATTTACATGGTTTTGCCCCAGAGTGAGTTTATTAGTAATCATAACGAGTGGACACTCCAGCCTCCATTGTTGGATGAATTTTAACAACACCAAAACCAGTAATTTTTACTATTAAAAGGTTCAGAAAAATCCAAATCTTTGCTCAGTACAAAGAAATTCATCATTGCTTAAGTATTTAACCGATCCAACTTTGGTGGTGAACACACAATGCAATATGTATATGACATATTACTGAACTGTACCCTTGAAACCTAATATAATTTTATTAACCAATGGTCTCCCAATAAATTTAGTTTAAATTTTTCTAAAATAAAGCAATAAAAAAATGGGAGAAAATATATGTAACTCTATCATCCTCTAGCCTGCGAGCACTGGCAGAGCGAGGAGACACATTCTTTCACAGGAATTTGGACATTTCTTTATATTCCTTTTCCCAACAAGGCACATTGCACTTAGTTGTCTTTTAGGACCTGGAACTATAAAACTCAAGTGTTACAAGAGTTTTAAGTCGAATGATAACCTCCACAGAGGAGCAGACTCTGTGTGCTTGGAAGAAACAGCTAAAATTTTTATTTCCCAAAGAGAAAGTGTCTAAAACTGTAATTTATAAACATTACCCGGATGTATGAAGTAGAATAATGGACTAAGGACTGGACTAGGAGATGCAGCTTCTAAATCCAAATCTGTTTTAGGTCAGCTGAGTAAGAATAATGATAATAATAATAATAGCGTCCTATTTAATTGAGTCTAAACTCTGCCATCCCGCCCCCATCACTGCCCAATTGACATTGTATTACCATCAATATTATCTTAAAACTGCTGTGGCAAATTGTACTAAAATTTTGTGAAAACTTCCAGCTGTGAGTTCTGAGATCAAGAAAGCAGCAGCATCAGCCAATCTATTAGATTTAATGCAATGCAGGTGATGTAAGACTGATGCATGGTGTTTGTCACATGCCACTATAATTTCATATCCACTAAGCCAACCCATCTCCCAACAACTCTTTGTGGGAAAACTGTATTGAGTCCATTTTCCAGAGGCACAGAGAGGTTAAGTAACTTGCACAAGATCACACAACTAGCAATTGGCAGAGCTGGTTCGAAACTCCACAAGTCAGGCAGGCAGGTCTGTGCTCAGAGCCACTGTGCTCACTGCTGCACACAGTGTGAGACTTTACACAAGTCTTTCTAGCATTCAGTACCTCAGCTTCTCAAAGAGGAAAGCACTGGACCAAGTCACCTCTAGAGTCCCACCCAGCTTTAAAATTTAGGGTTCTCTGATATAAAAGAGAATACATCACATCCCCTTGTAGGACAGATGCCATAATATTAAAAAAATAATAATATTTAGTTTTAATTAATTTTAAATAAACTAAAATCATGGCAAATAAATGTGTCAGAATCTGGCACATAGCATCCAATTGGATCTTGTGACTACTGAAACAGGAACAATAAAGGACACATATATATACATATCACACACAGACACAAGCGCCACTTCTGGGTATAAATAGTATTTTACATTAAATCAGGGACTCTTAAAACAAAGGAATTTTCTCCACCCATTTTAGAGCCATTAAAAAGTCCGCTTTTGTGTGAAATGGCATCGAATATGACGAATCAGAGTGTTAGTCCCTATGACACCAGGTGTGTCTCCAAATCACACAAACACCTTATCTCTCTGCTTCCTAGGAAGGTCCATATTTGCCATAATAAAAACAGAGCACAGACTCTTTTTCAGATCTTTCATGCAAGCAGAACTCAAAAATGAAAACTTCACAAAAAACAAACCACATTCTAACTTCCCTCCAAGTGTTGATCTGAAAGAATTGTCCAAAAGAGAGAGAAATAGAGCATAACTCAGGCTGCTCGTATGACAATTTCTTCTCGCTATAGACAAGAATTTTGTGTTTTAAAAACGAATTCCAAAAACAATTTTCTAAGCTTCTGGCAAAATTTATTCATAGCCACTTTACAGGGCCAAATCAGGAGAATCTAGAAGTCATGCAAAAGTAGCATTTGAGGTAAATACTGACTTAGCTAAAAACGAACCTCTATTGAGACTGTCCATCTTGCAAGTAACAGGACCCATATTTTAACTCAGGCTGTTTGGTTCCAAAGCTGCTTAACCAGTACCCCTCGCCCATCTCCCCTCTCCCCACCCACCCCTGTGGTGGCTTTCTCACCAGATTCAGAATTCCTAGAGGACGAGCTAACATTTTGTTCATCACTGTATCTCTTGGCCAGGCCAAACAGGGTGCTGACACATAGGAGATTAATGAATATCTTCTGGCTAAATGAATTAGCAAAAGAATGAACAGTGTGGATGAACAAATGCTCAGGTATAGCAATCGCTGAAAAATTCTCTCAGACCCTGGGTGGTGATGATGAAAGGAGAGATAAGAGGCCAAACCAACGTCCTGGCCTTGAGAACCAACTCGATGGAAACTTGGCTCACTCAGAAAGTTAAGGTGTGTGAGCTAATATAGCCCCTCACCTCCCAAGCCAGAAGGCAGAGTCTTTCTAGAATCTTCCATCTCACTCATCCCCTTCAGCCAACTCCTTCGACCTTGTTCCCATTGGTGAAAACCACGCCCTCCCTTTGCTTCCACCACACTCTACTGGTAGGCAGGCTCTCAATGGGGGTTAGTGAATAGCACCCCTTTCTCCCATCCAGGTTCAAATCAAGTTGAGAAAGAATTTTGTTACAGACACTGCAGATTGGAAGAAACATGGCACCTTTATTTCTAAGAACTCTAGTTCAAAAGTTATGGTTTTAGGACTATAGCCAAGTGGCTAATACTGAATCCAAGCGTTGGCAGCATGAGACCAGAGCTGGTCTACGCGTGGGCAGACGAGTTCCCCCAGAGAGCAGCTCTCATCCAAGAGGAAAACAGTGGAACTGAGATGTTGACTTGATTTTTCCCAAATTCACCAACTGGGGAAGTACTCCAGGATGGGAGTAAATTAATGACAATCCTGTCATATCCAAGAAAACACAGGAATAGAAAGAGTCACCCATGTGGCTCTTCAGGGATCTACCTAAATAAGTCTAAGGCAGCCCTTGCCAAAGACAGGTCATTGGCTCTCTCCTGCCATCCACCTGCCTCCACACTGCCTTCATGGCCGTGGGAAGCTGCCTACCTCTTCAGGTGTGAGGCTCAACTCAGATCATCCTCTCCTTCCTTGCAGCTTACCCACTAATTCTTGCCTCCCTGTCTGACTTTCTGTTGTTTTGACTGCCTCCTTCTCAGCCACAACCATCAACCATGAAGCCCTTACTTATCTTTCCAGACTCAGTTCAAGGTCATCTCAGATAAGAAGCCCTTGAGCACATCCCCAGCTAAAACTCACCATGGCCAGGTTGGTGTCTCCCATCACAGGCTCTAGTTTGCTACCTACAGCTTCTTTAGTACTTTATTATATTCCATTCAGCAGCCTGTAGGCCTCAGAAGTCAAGAACAATTTCTTGTATTTTTGACACCCCCAAAACACAGCAGCTTCTGCTACATAAAAACCTATCAAATTAGAGAGATCCAAGTAGTAAAACAAAGAGTAGGACAGAAAAATTCCATACAAATAATATGCTGTGATGGTTCACAGGGAAGAAAGAGCAAACCAGCTGCACATGGCATATTTCCTCAAAGTTAGGGGTAAAGCATTATAAATGGAGATATATGGGAAATTACAGAAAATATCATTTTTAAAAGTTAGCACTGAAATAAGCCAGATTTGATGCATAAACACATAGGAAGAATATTCTAAGGAAAAAAAAAAAGCAAGGAAAAAGACACAAATCTAGGAAAACAAAAGGTACACTTGGGGAACACTCAGGTTCCCAGTTTGGCCAGGGTATGAGGTGTACCTAGAAGAGTAGCCTGACAGAAAGCTGGAGGGTGGGTCTGGCGACGGCGTCCATCAGGTTTTGAATACCAAATAAAATAAACATTGACTTCATTCACAGACAATGGGAGACAAAAAACGTTTCCTAAAAGAGTAGCTGGTTAATTATGCCAATGAAACTATGTAAAATCTGCATCCTATAGTAGTGATAATAATAATTTGTTTTTCAATTACTTCCAAATTTCTCAGGACCACAGTGACTGTGGGCTGACAATAGTATGATAATCTCAGTGGAACCTTATTTGAGCATAATAAAATGAGTAATAAACTATTTAGGATGATCATGAGACTACATATTAATTTGTAGTCATTTTTCACTTTGCTTATGCCTCTTTCAGCAGACGCCTGCATGTTTCATCTACCTAATGACTCTGTACTAGCCAGTGGGTTATCCTGTAACGAGCATTGCCAATTTCCCAATTCTCTTAATAGCCAATAACACGAAATGCTGATTTTCAGCGATGACCATCTGTTTCTACTCCACTATTTCTTCTTCACTCTTCCACTACCAACAATGGTGAGCTTCAGAGATCACCCTTCAAAGACTAGTAGAAAAGCAGCAAGAGGACCACGTAGGAATTACTGCGATGTCCGATTTCAGTGCCAGAGCTGAACAAATGGGTCAGATAAATGGTCTCTAGACCCACCTGCAGTCAGTTCTGAGTTACAGCAACAGAACAACGCTGAACAAATTCCAAGGTAGCTCTTCAAAAACAGCCCCAATAGCAGAAGCTGGGAACTATAAGCTTGTTTTTGCCGCTCTGCCATCTAGCTAAACACCATGGATCAAGGCCCTTTTGTATTGGGCTTGATTTCCTAATCTATACAATGGCAGGAATAAACAATGACCCCAAGCAGGAAACCAGTGCATGTCTATTAACTTTCAGCAGAAGACTCCCTTTGCAGGTGGCTGAGACTGAGGAAGATGATGTTCCCACCAGTGGCATCCTGCCCTTGACCCTGCCAGAATGGCACTCCATTCCAACTTCTCCATTGTCTTATTTTGGGTTCCTCAGTAAACACTCTCTGAGATGATGAGAAGTGCAGGCAGTTTATAGGGAAATCCCCTTAGGACCACATTGATGAAAGGCAAGGGAGAGGCAGACTGGGCAAAGACAGAAGTTGGTCTGTGATAACAGCTACATCGCAGGACTCAGCCAATTCCATAGGGAGCTCTGGACTCAAGATGGTTCTTCAGGGGGGCCCAAATTATATCCTCTCCTGAATTCCAGTCATTGGATGAGGGCTGCTCCCTTGCCTTGCATAAGAATAATTTCTGGTGAAATGCTGTCCTGTGATCCATCAGGGCAAGTCTCTATGCAGGTGGGAGTATGAGCAGGTCATTCCTTGAGGGCTAACTGGACAGAGAAGTAGGACAGCCAATAGAGTCACCCCACGTCTTCTGACAGTAAGGAAAAAAGAAAAAGCATGATGAAGAAGAGAGAGATGGATTAAAAATAGACAGCCAGACTAAGAAAATCAACATGAGTATCCTAAAGCCTTGCTATCTGTATTACCTTCGCAGAGCTGTTTCATTTCTTTATGCTGGCTTCTCTTTCTTTGTAAGGTGATCTGAGGTCATTTTCACCACAAAGATATCCATGCTTCTATTCCACATTTTATTCTTGGTCAATGTCCAAAGCCCTTCGTTATTTACCACGAGGTTTACAACTATCCCTAAGGGAAAAAAAAACCCACGCATATCAAAAATCCCCAGGAGAATCTGTGATTCATCTTCGTTAAGTGTGAGAAGATGATCAGCAGGAGCAGCAAATCCAAATCTGCACACGACAGTGGACACACACTAATCCCAAGATGAAATTAGATTTGCAGGCAGCAGCTTGGGGATTTTGACATTAGACCAAACACAATTATTCAGTTAGTTGTATCTTTATTACCCATGCTCTCCCTTGTAAGGCAATTTTCCTTATTGGAAGTAAAGCAGCCCCAACCAAAGCATTTAAAAATGATACTTTTCCTGTTCTTATTAGCCCGTATCAGAGAAATGACTATTTGAAGCACAACCAGGGGGAAAGAGCTGGCGTTTTATTACACAGTTCACGTTGTCATGGCTTTAGGAGTGGAGAAGGACTCCCCAAGGAAAGACCGTCTCTCAAAACAAATTACCTTGCAGGGTAATCAACAGGAGAGATCTTTCAAGAGAGATAGAAAATAGAGAAAATCATTAAAATATAATGAAATAAGCAAAGTGGATGCAGAACGAGATGTAAAAAGTAAGCTGTTCAGGACAGAAATGTCATGCCTTGAAATCTACTTTCATAGCAATGCGTTCAATATTCATTGTCCAAATGGGGCTACGTAAATCTTTCCAACCAACAAAGCAGCTGTTGATCTTTAATATTTAAAAAACAATGGGCATATGAATGTTGCCTATATATTTGAATTAATACCCTAGCACTTTGAAACAATTATCAACAAAAGGCTTGGTGTCACACAGAGTAAAATCCCCACCAATGAGGTATTATATCCACTCATCTGACCTGAACATACATTCAGATTAACAAACTAAAACATACGATTCCAAGCAAAATCATGTCACAGAACCATTTCAAGTCAAGTCCTCTGTTGATAAAGGAGTCACCTCTACTCCAAGTTCCACCTCAGAAAGCTCAGATGGTTGGGCTATTTGCTTCTTCTTGTGCTTGATTCTTAAGGCAACTGACCCCTTGTCTGAAATTGTTCCTCTAACAGATAGAAAATTATTATATAAACAAATGATGCTTTAATTTTAATTGTATTTCTTAAATCCCTTTAGAACATGTATTTCTCTCCATTTACAGAAAGAAATAGATGTGAGAAATAATGAACTTTGTTTAATTTATACCAAAGGGTTACTTAAATATAGTCTCACATACGTGTATATATTCATACACCCTCCAGGTCAATCTTGTTTTTCTTTTTTTTTCTCAAAATGACTATTTCATTTCTGGTTTTAGGAATGTGGGAAGCCAGAGACTGAATATCTACTAGAAACCTTTCCAATCATACCAAACACATATAACTTTTGTATTTTGTGTAACAAAAGAAGAAAAATAGAGATGTGATAAAGTAAATCAATATATTAATTCAAAAGGATTCAAAATCCTGACCCTTTAACCCAGAGAGAGAACAGAGCCAAAGGAATGATTAATTAATTTAAAGATCAAATATTTAAAATGTTTTCTAGATTCACTAAAATTAACTTCAATTTCCAATCAACAGAAACAAATATTATGAAACAATATAATTTTCAATAAAAAATATGGTAGCAGTCTAGTCAATAATAACCATTAAAAATAGTTAGGTCAACAGTACTATAAAACAGTGAAGCTGAAATTTCTTAGGTGATGCCAAAAGTACATATTTCATTTTTCCTAAATACACAAGTTAAATTATTTTCATCCATAAAAAGATGGAACCGCATTGTTAAAAATAACAGACCAAGCTAGAATAACCTCAGAAGAAAACATGTCCAGAGAAACTTTTTAAGAGTAAAATGTCAAAGTCTAAGAAAAGTTCATGAAAAATGAGAGGATTTTCATAAGTTTTTTTTTTAATCCAATAAAGGTCACAGCCCCACATTCTTCTTCATTTAATTGTTTAACAAAAAATATATTGAGGACCTATGATGTGAATAGGGTTATATTCATGTCAGGGTGAGCATGTGGTAGGATGAGCAATGAATAAATACAAAGAAATAGAAAGTTTTAAAAACAGAGATTAAACTAGAGGATAGTAAAGAAATTAAAGGCTAAATGATCAAGATGGATTCCTGTTACAACCATTACAAAACCTCAATGACTTTTGATATGAACTCATCCTAAAAAAGCTTGTCCCAGGACCCAAACCCTCCAAAGACATCTAAGAAATAGTTATTCAACAGCGAAGGACACAAGAAGAGAATCAGGACTCCTGAGATGCTGAGGATCCCCAATTTTAGAGATCCCCAATTTTACTCCTAATCTTCCCAGCTATAAAATAACTTCAGCAACCCAAGAGCAGATTTCTAGAGGGAAACACTTCTCAAAGCCCCAGCTGAGTTTTTCCAACGAGCAAGTGCACGCTAACCAATAATGTCACCTTGTCATGAACATTTATCTAACAATGATTCACTCTGCATTCTCACCATAATCATTTAATCACTGTGCGGCTACTGCCCTGCACCACGGCACAGATCTGTGGCCTGAGATGACCAATAGGTGCCAGGCTTCTCTACCGGTAAAACCGCAAAAGCGACGAAAGGACCTATGCTTGCAGATCCCCACTGGCATCTTTAGGTGTAAGTGATGCAAGATACTCAAGAATACCTGGTGAAAATCCTCTAATGTGATTATACTGTTTTCTTATAGCTCTTAAAGGAGAATAATGGTATAATGGAAAGTGTACTAAATTTAAAATCAGAATGACCCCATCTAAGCTTCACTGTAAAATCAAGGCAAGTCATTTAATCTTCCGAGGCCTCAGTTTCCTTACCTATAAACTCAGGAGAATAATAAACACTCTTCCGAGAGGCCCTGTGATGATAAATAAGATTAATTTCTAAAATGCTGTGGTTTCCAAAGCAATTTTCTGGGCATACCTATGGAGATGTCTCTCAGGGGTAGGCAAAAGGGCAAATACTCAACTAATTATTAGAATAATTCTCCTTATTAGCAGCTGTCTCAAATCCACAGTTTTAACACCAGAGGGAAATAACAGATCTGAATTACAAACTATTTATGGAGGAAAGAAAATATGTGCATCTTTCTCGGTCTTTCATTAGCTTTAGTATGTGAGCAGGTACCAAGGTTATCTTAGGTATAGAGCTGGCCTAGAACAAAGACAATTAAAATTTCACAACGCTCTGAACAATCAGGAGGATGGCCTATCAACTCTACTTTGCCCCCTGTAGATGTTAAAAAATATGCTAATTATTTAACATACTACAGTTATTATAGACACTAGATAGCCTGCCAATTTGTCAGCAGATTGTTGCCCAATGAGCAGTTAATTTGTCCTTGGAAGAGCCGGGCAAAATGAGCTGAAAGTTTCCTTCAAAAGACATCTTTCATTTTGGATCTCCTAATCCAGAAAACTTTTTATTGTTGTTTTAAGGGCTACCTCTCAGTTACTGCAATTCTTTGAAACACACATGCAAAACCAAGACTGGGGAAAAGTTTCGGCTCTGACCACGTTGACAAGGTCATGGGCATGGTGGGGAGGGATGTGGAACCCAGCACAGGCTTGGGGATTTCAGGTGTGACCAAGCTACTCACTGGCTGTGTGTCACTCCAGAGTGGGAGGGAGGGGTTAATCTGCCTCTATGTCTCCGTGGTGGCATCTTTAAAATGAGATCTTTAGGGCCTGCTTCCCTGGCTTCTATGAACTATAGGAATGAATGAGTCTGTAATGTTCTGTCTCAGAGGGGGAAGTGACATGTCCTAAGTGCTCGTTCCCTGTTAACTCCTATTATTAAAATGACCAAAAAGTTAATAAACTTGGCAAGAGCCAAGCCTAACAAATATCTATTCATTGTTTCTGTTCCATGAGCTGAGATGTTTTTAAGGAGAAATGAGAACATTAAGACTATTCTCTATAGGAGGCAATCGATGCCCTAATTCCCATCCTCCTAATGTGTTCTCTTCTCTCTTTTTGTTCTTTACACTGGTCCTTACACTCCATCCCCAGTCTCAACCTCATTCTTCCTCTTCCTGGAGTGTGTGCTATCTCTGACAGGTAAGACCTGACCTCTGTCTTAGATTTAACTGTCTTAGATTTAACTCAGATGCTCCTACAATTTGATTCAAGTATTCAACTGAGTCAAAAGGTTCAACTGCATCTATAAGGTCTATAAGCAGCCTTGTCTGCCTTCTCCATCTTGCCAAAAAGTGGGTTCCTTGCAGCCAGAAGATCAATCCAAAGTATAAGAAAAAGTTCTGAAATTTTTCTCTAGAACTTTTGATTCTCTTTCCACCACTACATCTGCTTGGGGGGAAAAAAATGCAGCACAGGAATTTACCACAGAATGGGTAGCAAACAAAAAATATTTTTAAAACATTTCTACATATTGCTCGGGGCTTCTAAAGTCACGATTACAAGTTCGTGCAGCATTAACAACTGTTTTTCATTTTGTAACTGGTTTAGAATTTAAATGGGAAATGACAGAGGGAGCACATCTAATGCAGAACCTAATACAGATTTGTGGCTCCAGACACAGTCCTCGCTTCTCCCAACACGGACTGGGGAGAACGATGGCCATACGTTTGTTCATATTTTATGACTGAGAAAATTCAGAGATGGCTAATGATTATTCATGTCAGAAGTTTCAAACCTGTACACCTTTGGGTTTTAACTAACACATTTGAAAGCGTCTGCCCACGGCTTTCATTCTCCTTGGTGCGATGCTGCAGGTGTGGGAAGGGCCCAGGCTGGTCAGGTTATTTCTGTCCCTCCCAGGTCCTCACTTATAAAAAAGACAGGTTATTTTGTCTTTCCCAGGTCCTCACTTACAAAACTCACAGGATTCACTTCCTATGAAACAAACCCGATGAAAAGCAGAACATAAAGATTATCAGGAACAATTAGGGAAAGTCTCTTAACAAAAAATTTAGTTTTGCTTTGTTACGGTTGTTTTGGAGAACACGAGCATCCTTAGATATTTTGGGCACTGCAGACACTGTCCAGAAGTGTCATTCTTTAGTGTCACTCTGTCCTTACACACCCTTCCTCCTTGTCACTCCTGTCCATACTTAGCACACTGCAGAAGTGGGGTCCTCCTGGGAGCGTCCACTTCCCTTGATCTGAGATCACTGGCCTCCCTGCCTCGCTGCTCAGACATGGAACCTGCAGAGCAGGTCCTACTAAACCTAGACATTTCAGACAGTGACCAAAAGGAAAACGAGGTCCAAGTTTCTATAACCAGAACAGAAAAACCTGGCTATACTCTGGGAAAGTTCAGCTGCTATGGACTTTGTCACCACATGGGACCTGCCACTGCTCTGGCCCACTCCCAGGAGAGACCTGGCTGCACACAAGTGTGCCAGAGCTTTCTTAGTGGGACGCTGGCTCTGGGTGCTTGCGGTCAATTTGTATCTTCCACTCAGATAACACTAATTGATAACAATTAAAAGTCTTATGTGCAAAGTTGAAGCATTCGAGATTCTCAGCATAAGCACAACTAAGAGTCTTGCTTCAAGGTCAGTAGATGTACACGTTTTAGGATAATAATAAAAGTAACAGTGACCCTATGAGTAGAATCTAAATCCATTATGCACTAAAAAACGAGACAAGTCATTTTTCAAACCCAATTTTTGGTGCAGGAGGTTATATCCCATAGAAGGCTGAAAAATAAAATCAGCAGGTTTTCCAATTAATACCTAAGTATTCCTAGATAGACAAAAAACACACAGAGGAGAATAAATCAACTCAGAGAGTGGTTCGAGGAGGGGGGGGGTGTGCTTTTAACAATTAAAACGCTAGAGATGTACTTGAGGGAGAAAAAAGTAGCAATATGACTTGGAATGAAACAATAACACTTTATCAGACATAGCAATCGCACATGACAGAATGTTTGCTGGGGAATTTGGTGTAGGGTCCTAGAGCAGACCCCTCACTGAATGCAGAAATCTCTGGAACATCCCATACTGCGCTCATGGCCCTCCCTCTCGCTTCCTCTCAGGTAGCCCATCTCATGAGAACAGCTCTCATCACCACATACACCTTCCTCAGACTGAGCCAAATCTACCTGCTCGTAACTTAACACGCATTGGGCTGTGAGCAGCTCTCCAAAAGCCAATATTGTCACCTTTCAAATGTCACTTTTGATGTATTGTTTCTAAACTTCATGTATTCCTTCTTCATTATTCAAAGAACTTATTCACTCTCGATTTTATTCAGATGTGTCATATATTTTAATACATCCCTCACGCCATCTTAAGATGCATGCTATCTAGAAGTTTCCACTAGTCAAACAGTCAAGCCAAGTTGAAGTTTAAGCAGCTACCAGAGATACCAGTCTCTACGAGCTAAGGGCAAAAAATGATTGTTAATTACTCAAAATCAACCCAGAATTCATTCTGTTTTGAAGGGACGGAGGAAGGTAACACAAAGATTTTGTGAGCTGATTCTCAAGGGGAAAGAAAGGTTACCTCTCTTCTTTCTCATTTTAAGTGGACAAAAAGATCCCCCAAATCTCTGAAAACATCTTATTGTCAGACCAGAGATGATATCGTTAACTGCATTAGTGCTCTGATTTGAACCGAACAGTAGAATGAGTATCATGTGTCTTCTGATTTGTATCAGAATGAAATTATTTACTGGAGGCAAAAGACGAAAATATACTGCCAGCAAACTTTACAGAGACCTTTGCCAGCATCTTTACACATCCAGAAAAGTCAAAAGTCAGGCAACATCAGCCGTTCCCAGTATGCCCTGGGCCCTGCACACCTCCCGCCAGTCACGAAATAGCTGATATAATCAGACAAAAGGTATTTGAGGAGAACTCTAAGCAAAAAATATGCCCAGTGGCCAGATGAACTTTGTGCTATTGTAGCTGCCTGTTTATAGAAGGCTGAAGTGGTGTTATCTGTGTGTACAATGATGATTTATGTCCTCCAGTTTAAAGAGTTCTCACTTCGGTATAACACAAGGGTTCCAAGGAACAGTCAACATGCTCCCTGCTCCCAAGGTGACTTCTCTAAAACTGCAACACCCTCTTCCTCCCCATAATCTTAACCTGACAATTTTCTTTATTTAGAGACCTTAGCACCTTGGAAAGTATCACACCGTTTACTAAATTATCCTGAGTGTGTGTGCACACACACGTTAATCATTCCACTTTCCCTCCCTACATACACACACGAAGATGAGTGACAAGGACAATATTTCCCAGGAATCTAGAAGGCTTTTCAGCACATAGTAGAAAACAAGTCCACATATATTGGTTGAATAATGAATAAAGTTCATTAAAATTCAGTATGGAGTGACTCGACCCTGAGTCCCAAGCCCACCTACACCAGCTATAGGAGCTATTTTCCTGATCTGTAAAATGGGAACCTTAGGAGAACCTGTCTCTTAGGGTCCTTGTGAAGATTAAGTGAGTCAGTGTGTGTCAAGGGCTAGAATCAGGCCAGCTTATAGTAAGCATTCAGTGAACTTTGGCTGCCATCATCATTATTAAATCTCAAGTTATGTCCCTCAAGGTGGTGATGGATATGTGATTTACGAGATCGCAGACACCTGGTTATCCTCACATCTGACAGCACAGATCTGAGATGGTAAATAGGGACCCACCGCTCTTGATGGAGCAGCAGAGCTACCAAGGGTCAATCCCCATCACTGTGGCCTCATCAGCTCCAATCCAATGGCACACATGGTTTTTGCAAAGGAGCTGTTAACAGTTAAGTATTACTGCCTCAGACCTGCCGGAGTAGAATAAACATGACAATGAAACCACTGAGTAATTGAGGGTGAGACTCAGAAACCTTAAAAGGCAGAGAAGGCAGAGCCTCTCTTCCTATTCAACAGAGAGATTTGTTTATTTGGCTTAACTGGAGCCCAAGCTAATGGTTCTGATGGCTTCGAAGAACCACAGCTCACTCTCCAGATTTCTACACAGGGGCTGGAACTCACACCTGGTGAAATAAGATAAAGACTAAAAACAGCCTTCTGTTGGGAGCCAAGACCCTCATCCTGACCGCCCAGCCCCCCGGCATAGAACCTGGCCGTTAACAAACCTGTAAGCTATCTAAAGAATGCAGGAGCAGACAATGCTCCAGGGAATAGTTAACCACAGAATGTATTAACATACCCGCCGGGTAAGGAAGGACCTGCTGAATGGCTGTTGACCTGCCCAAGGAGCCCCTCTCCTCCTTGTTCCTCTTTTCACTTCTTCTAACCTTTGTACCCCCTAACCCCATCAACCAAGGACCAATGAAATTGTAACAAGTATCCCCCTGCCTAGTCAGTCCTGCCCCCCTTTGTTCCCCCCGTATATATGCGGCCATGAAAAAATAAAATTTGGAGGCTTGATCAGAATACTTGTCTTGCCTCCGCTCCTTTCTCTCGCCCATGTTCCTCTATAAGGTGAGATCCTCCTCGGACCACACAAATAACTAGGTCCCGCGGGTCGGGACAGCCTTCTACGAAGAATTTAGTAGAGCGTACTCATCATCATTTAGACATTCACTTACATTTCTTAGAAAGCTAAGAATCAGCCATGGCGCGATAACATTTTCCTGGAGCAAAAGCCAAGTCAGCAGAATGGATGCAAGTGAAATCGTTAACCACATTGGAAACACTTATTGGTTTCCAGATACCTTTAATCCAGGGGGAAAAGCAAGGATTTCAGGACTGAGTTAGGAGAGGAGGTGGAAATGAGAGAGGAAAACAGAAATGAGACAACAAAATGACAAAGGGGCGAGGGGCATTTACTGACCTCACAGCCATAAGTCTTAACTTCCCTGTTTATGACGACATGTCTCCCCAGGACTAGTCTCCTCCCTTAAGTGGTCCCCTCAAGAGCAAAATAAAATGAATGACTCCCCCATGCTCAAGGATTAGATTATGACAGAGCATGCCAACAGGACTTTTTATCCTCACTCTAGAGAAGAAAGACCCCAAGATTTCAAGAAATTGAGCAAGGCCGCAGTAGCTAAGCTGAAGCCGGAATCAGATTTCCAGACTCCCAAGTCAATGCTCTGGGCTCTACACAGAAATTTCTCCAAACCCCAATGCGCACGTGATAAATGGATCAGCTATTCCAGGAGGAACCAATCTGCGCTTTTGACAAGCTTCCAGGTGCTGCAGAGGGGGCCGGTCCTCAATTACCCAGAGCAGCAAGTCTCTGCCCCATTTCACCTGCTCAGGTTAGGTCTGAGGAAACAATTTTGTTTTAATTAAATTAAAAAAAAAGGTGTTTTCCAGGAGCAAGAAAAAATGAAATTACATATAAAATACTGAAGTTTTAAACATTCTAAAAACTCAACACTATTTGTAAAATTTAAGGGGTGTTACGTTTATACGGTAGTATCAACTGTAAAATATAATTACATAGCAGATTTTTAAAGCGTACATGAACACTGGGGTTTCAGAGTTTGAGAAATCTCTCACTGCCGTCTATAGGTATGCTTTTATTTATGATTTCCTCATTATGACTGAAATATACCACACCTAAAATGCACTAAACCTATTAAATCTGTCTTAATTTTCAGTCTCCTTTGATAATCATGATACTATGCCTAGGGGTTGACTTCACTTTTTTTAATTTTTGGAATTTGACATTTTAAATAAGCCCCATGGCACTGACATGTCAAATTCCAACAGGTATATCTACATAGATTTTCCTTCCAATAACAAAGTTGAGCATATCCACTGACATGTATTCCAACCCAATTTAGGAGTGACCCAGTCTGAGAGACAGATTTTTTTTTTAAGTTCCTGTTATTTCTATTTCTCTCTTTTGGCCCCACCTATCAGAGGAATCTCTGTGTATTTGAAGAGAGTTGATGTAAAGAAAACACAATGTGTCTGCTCCAGCCCAAACTCAGTCAACATCCCAAAGCTTCCTATTGGTCCTCCTGAATCAGCTGAGCCCAAGAGGTTTTTTTCCTCTAAAACATCCACAGTGCATCTAAATCTGATCCCAGCAAAAAATTCACTTCAGCTGAAGTGAAAACGCAGAGGTAGCATTTACGGATAACAGCTGGAGAACATTAGCTCTCTGTCTCTCCTCTTCTCTCCCAAGGGTTGAAAACTCTGCTGTTCAGACAGGAAGTCGTCATACACCACACACTGCACAATACGGGAACGCTGGGACAGGGGAACAAGTTGCAGAGGATTAGGGGGAGTGTGGAGCGGTTTTGTTCAAGAAAACAGAGCAGTGACTCTGTGTACCTCTGGGGTGTCCTTTCCTCCCGCGGTGTTCAGGTAGCATATAATGCACTCACACCCAGAACTGACTGGCACACACTTCATTCCCTGAAAGCTTTTTCACAACTCCGAGTCAGGAGGCTTCATCTTTCATTTTTCCGCAATTTTTTCAAACATGAACTCCAAGAAGTTTTGGGGGGTGGCCAAGATGCTCTAATCATCTTTTCTGGCACACTTTCACATTTGCTATGTAAAAAGACAACCTTTTAACTTTGTTTAAAAAAAATCGAAATTGTCCAAAATAAGGAAAACTACGTATTTCGCATATATGCAGAATTCAAACCGTGATGACCTGGGAGAGGATGACTTCGACAAAAGATCCTAGTGGATATGTTTTTTTTATTAGGGTCGCTTTCTGCTGTCATTTTACAAAGCTGCTGAAAACGAACACAGCCACAAACACGAGGAGAGAAGGCCACACGCTGTGGCCAAGGCTCAAAGTTTTGAGTAGGACGATGGGAGTTTCCCAAACACCACATGTTAAAGAGCCATTCTGCATTCCGACCCGTCTGCCGGCGCTGGACCCCGTTGTAACCGCCTGTCCCCGGGGGGCGGGCTGCAAAAACGCACCCCGTCTCTTCCACGCCCCTCCGGCCAAGTTCACGAAAGACCACCCTTCCCTAACTTTTGAGCTGCGACAATGCCTTTGCCATATGCATATCGGGGGGCATGCTGTTCATCGACGGGGGTGACAACACTACGGTTTTATGCAGAGTGGGGGAGGGGCGAGGGGGAAGCCAACCCACACATCCATCATCTCGTTTTAGGAGTAGGTGGAGTTTAAAGTTTCTCCAAGTTCCAAGTTCCCAGTTGACAGGCGATATTTCTGTGCCATTCCCAGCCCCAAGGAACAGATGGTCCTTTGCTCCGTCTGGAGCCCCAAGAGAGGCCACACAAAGCCCCCCACCACTCCTCACCACACAAGGCCCCTCGGGGACCAGCTTCATGAAGCTGTCAGCCCGGAGGCGGCGAACAGAGTCTGGAAACTTAGCTACTACTTCTAGAAGTTTTCCTGCTACCAGCAAAGTCCACTGGCCTGGAGCACAAAGGCCTGAGAAAGTTTCCCCGAGTTCATTTTGGGGGGGAAAAAAAAAAACAACGTTTTCTGCCATGTGCCATACCATCCCCCTAAACCCCAACGCCCAGGGGAGGGAAACTGAGGCACACGCGTTCAGAAACACGGCAGCAAGGGAACTTGAGCCGTGCCAGAGACAACCAGGGACGCGGTTTAAAAGGGGACCCCCACGGCGGCGGGAAGAGCATCCTCAGGGCGCCTAGGCACCCCAGTGGCCCAAAGGGAAGGTGACGGACGGCGCCGCCGGGGTGTCAGATGGGTGTGCGCCAGGGGCAGGGGGCGAGAAGCTGGCCCCCCAGAGCGGGGGGCGGGTCTGGGAGACCGGGGCGCGGCGCCCCACTCACCCTCGCTGCCGTACTGCTTGCCATTGTTCGCGCCCATCCTGTCGCCGTCATGCCCGCCGCGTCCGGGGACACTGCATCGCGGGGCCCGTCAGCCGCGCATGGCCGGCGCGCGCTGCGGGGCTGAGGTCCGGGGTGGGAGGGGGGCGGG
Organism: Cynopterus sphinx; assembly: GCA_030015415.1. NCBI lineage: Eukaryota > Metazoa > Chordata > Mammalia > Chiroptera > Pteropodidae > Cynopterus > Cynopterus sphinx. Next base: position 6,784,138 of record CM057379.1, on the reverse strand, counting down.
CGCTCCGTCCTCTCCGGGCACCCCCGATGGCTTCAGGCGGGGGGATGGGGAGGGGGGATGGGGGTGCAGCCGCCGCTCTCAGAATCCGCGCTCGGGGCCGGCGGGCGCAGCGCCGCGGAGACCCCGCACCCCGGGGCCGCCCAGGGGCTCGCCGCGTCGCCTCGGCGGGGTCCCCATCCGCGCGCCCCGGTGCCTCCTGCGCTGAGCGCTGAGCGCTGAGCGCTGCGCCCCGCGCGGGCGGCCCGGGTGCCCTTCCCTGCGTGCGCGCGGCGGCCACTTGTTGCGGGTGTCCCCAGCACCCCCAGCGGGTGTCCCCCGCGCCCGCAGAGACACGCGCGGCCCGGCGATGCGCTCGCCCGCGGGCCGGACTTTTGTTAGCGCCAGGCGCCTCCTCCCGCCGCCCGGCGTCAATCACAGCCGGAGCCCCGGGGAGGGAGGCAGGGAGGCCCGCCCCGAGATGCGCGGCCTTTTAAAGGGGCCGCGCGCCTTTTCGGGGCTCTGTCCCCCCCTCCTCCAGCCTCCACGCGGGCCTGCGTGCCCCCCGCGAGCCGCTCCGAGAGACAAGAACGTGCTCGTGGCTCGACTTTACCATTGTTCTTTTTAAGGCTCGCCCCCAGCCCCCCCATTTGCAAGGCATCGTTTGAAATCCCTTGGTTTCGCCTGCACATTGTGGCCTGTTTTAGGGGTGGGGCATTTAAAAGAAACATGCCTCAGGGTCCGATGACGTCTGACAGTTTCAGGTATCTACTGCTGTCATTCTCCTGTGGCTCCCACCCTTGGGGACTGAGGGAAGGGAATAGAGGAGAGAGGGAGAGGAAACTTGAGGAAAACTTAGCAGGGAGTCACTGAGAGCCAAAGACACTCCCCGCCCATGCGGGAGGTGTCCTGGCTCAGGACTTTAAAGAGCTTCCGAGCCAGGAAGGGTATTTTCTCCAGGTTCTAGAATTCTTTTTCTTGTGGTTTTGTGTTATCCTTTGTTTAACACATTACAGCCTCTTTTGGAGAGTTATATGGTACTTCTAGAGCCTTAAAATAGCCCTTTGGTGATCCCTCCATTGTATGTTATAATGTTTCATTCCCTTTCTATGTAAATACCTAGAAATTTGTAGCATTGCATCTTAGTGAACACATGGTCATTACCAGGATATATTTCTTTCTAGGGAGGCAAGCACGCAGGACAGTTTCTCCTTATAGGTGTTAGATATTATATAGATGATAGATTAGATAGATTAGATAGATGATAGATAGATAGATAGATAGATAGATAGATAGATAGATAGATAGATGATAGATAGATGATAGATGATAGATATAGAGATGATACATGAAACGTATAATATATAAGCATGTATGATACCTGCATGAAGAACCAGGATTTTTGTAATGACCTGTTCTTAAAAGGCTTGCAATCATATGCAGAAATTGTTAGTGGTTTGATTTCCTATAGATTCTACTTGGGTGATTTCCTTTAATTTGATACAATTTTCTTTCTTAAAGATAAGATACAATATCATGTTTCAAAAACTTTAAATCTAGATTTATTGTGCTGGAGAGATCATGAATTGGAGGGGTGGGGTCATAAATTTGTCTCTTTCCAAGGACAGGATTAAACAGTTTTGTGTTATACAGGGACAACATTTCAATTGTCCCAGTCCAAAGAGATTAAGGACTGGATTTTAATTGATCTTTTCATATCTAGAATCTAGCACACTGCCTGGCATCCTATGTGCTTCCTATGTCTGTTGAGTTAAATTAAAAACATGTGGCATGGGCCCTAAATAAGAGATATGAGGGGTCTATGATATCTTTTTCCAAAATAGGTTTCTGCTCACTTACCTGGTCCTTGTGATTTTCCACCACCATTTAAGGAACTACCCTAGATCTGATCATTTTGGAGGCTTAGTTGAAGATAAGTCATGTGATGGAACCATAAAGTGATGGAACAAAGGAGCGCATCTCAACATCTGGTGCAGAGATGACAACTTGCTTCTTTATATGCTGCTATCTCCCTGATGCTCTTAGGCCCTCTTCTGAGGTCTACTAATTAGGAAACTGACAAGAGAAAAAAACTGAGGCTCAAACAGTTTAAATATCTAGAGTCACCCAGGCGGTTAGTGCCTGATGGACTCAGGTTCTCAAGGGCTGTCCTCTCCACTCCACTGCGTCTCTTGACCTGGCCATTATTTATCTTGGAGTCACTGCTCTCGTTTTGATTGAGTCACCTTCCAGGGTCTCTAATATCAAAGCAGAGCTAATAGTGAAAAGTAAATTGTAATGATGAAATACACTGACCTCCTTTGAAATTAAAGTCTCTAAATATTTTCAAGGCTCTATTGCCTAGCAAAAAGATAAGTAATTATAATCCAGTATAAGAAGTTCCATTTTAAAACAAAATAGAAAAAAAAACTTGACTTACAACATTCCTTTGATTATAAAATACAAATACATGTTGTCATCAGTGTAAAAGCTTGGGGGAAACATAATTAAGCAAAAAGGAAGAAAAGCACTATTCCTGCTAAAGTCAAAGATATATTCACAAGTGTATATGTTTTAACTTTTAATTTCAAATATTGTGCAAATAGATAATTTTAACTAAAAGTTCCAGTCTTTTTACCCGGCATCCAAACCAAACCCTACAACTTTCAATACAGACTTGAAAGCTTTTTGAGGAAAGGATAGTATGTTTTTCATCAATGTGTTCCCAATATCTAGCACAATTCCTAACAGTCATCACTCCATAAATACTTGCAGAATAGAAGAGTGTTGAACAAAGATATAAAATGATTTGTATGTTATTCTACTTTCTCTTTCTGCCTTTTTAAGAAGATATAATCACTGAAGGGATCAAAAAAATTAGCAAGCACTCTAAGTCACCTAGAAACTGAATAATATGTATTAGCAATTGCTATTTTTCTCTACCCAGTACCTTTTCCTCCTTGTTCTGGAAGCACCAGTTCCTGTCCTTTGGGAAATTGTTTCACCCAAATTTCAACTGTAGGCTTCCTGTCAGCACTTGTCAATTGTGATCATAGTGGTCAGCTTCCTCACCAGGTGAGGGTCTACGATCAGCCTGGCCTAATTGGACACTCACCTGCCCCAGCAGTAAAGGAATAAGCGTGTATATCTCTCCCTCCTGCTAGGCTGGTATCAGAGTTAGGGAAGAACCATGACCTTAACTACTATCCAGGAGTCATAGAACCACACCTCAGTGTCAGTGGAGATCAAACCGGGAGCCCATTTGACACCTCTGTTGTCCACAGATGTTGAGTGGTGAATCTGGACTTCCACTTCAACCTTTCAGTAGTTTAACAGAAAGTTTAAATAAGACCCATGGTCACAATACAATATGAAAATATTCAGGTTTTGATGGAAAATCACTCATGATGTCAAGAACTAAGATTTTAAACTGATTAAAAAAAAAAAACAGTCAATAGATGCCAGTACCAAGACAACAGCGATGTTAGAATTATCAAAGATTTTAAAGCAGCCATGGAAAAAATACTTCCTCAAACCATTACAAAAATGCTTATAATAAATGCAAAACAGAAAGCCTCAACAAAGAAATGATATAAGAACAACCAAATGAGAATTTCACAACTGACAAATATTATAACCAACAGAGAAAAGCCCAATGAATGGGCTGAACAGCGGATGAAAGAGACAGAGGAGAGAATCAGTGAATTGAAAGATAAGACAATAGATATTACCCCATCTGAATAACGAGGATAAAATAGACTAAAACAAACAAACAAACAAATAAATAAATAAATCATAGAGCCTCAGGGACATATGGTACTATAATAAAAGATCTAAAATTTGTATTATCAGGTTCTCAGAAGGAGAAGAGAAAGAGGGAAAAGTTGAAAAATTACTTGAAGAAAGAGTAGTTAAACACGTCCCAAATTCTTGAAATGACAAAATAATAGAAATGGAGGACAGATTCATGGTGGGTCCTGGAGGAAAGTGAGTGTGGTTCTAAAAGGAGAACATGAGGGACTTGCATGGTGATGGAAGTGTTCTGTATCTTGACTGTATCCGCATCTGTGTCCTGGTTGTGATTTCTCCTGTAGTTTTATAAGATATTATCGTTGAAGGAGGCTGAGTCACGAGTAAATGGGATCTTCCTGTGTTATTTCTTACAAGTGTAAGTGAATCGCTGAAACCTCAAAATAAAAAGTGTAATTCAAAAAACAGAAGTCTTTTTCTCACCGTAAGAACTATTTCTGCATGTTCTTTCTGTATTATCATTTACGACACCTCCCACTTCTGCATGCACATGCATTCTCCTGAGAGAGCAAAAGTCCTAATAATGGCAGGTTCCTAATGTTAGATTTCTATCTGGTTCTACTCAGCAATGAGTGATTTAAGCAAAGTTGCCTAAAATGGTCCATGCCCCAAACTTTAAACTTTAGGTTACCACAATTAATAGACTCCATTGATGAAAGGAACAGGTAAATTTTTCATTTACTTTGTCCTGTGTAAACCTAATGTAAAAAACAAACAAACAAACAAACAAAAACACATAAAAGTAGAAAAATCTAAGTTTTAATTGATATGCACAGTTTTTTTTTTCTATTTGTCAGTGACTCAGTGCCTTTTTAGCTACTTTAATAAATATATCTACACTCTGAGTAGCAGGAATATGTTCTTCGTTAGAAATTTATTTTTTAAATATTACATTTAAAAGCCAGCTCAACTTATCACAACTTAGTCCTACTTTTTCTCTGAAGGTAAAGCCACTGAGGTTCATTAATCTGACTTGGTGCTGGTAATGGAGAGGTTGCCAGAACGGCCTTTAAGGGAACCAGAATTCCAGGAACCAATCAATGTGTCTCTTTTCCTCAATTGCACAGAGGAGGATGCCATTAAACACAGAGTTCCCTGGGAATGCTGCAGACAAAGGGAACTTTCCCAGGAAACCTATTTTGGGAAACATCTAAACCTTGACTCCCTCATAAAAACAAACAAACAGATGAAAAAACCTAAAAATGATTATAAGAAATGCTAGTTTGTAAAAGAAAAAAAATGAACCAAATCATAACTTATTTACATGTATGTGTACTTTTCCCCTCTTGAGCACATCACATTGCCTTCCAAAATCTGAATCATCTGCTTATCTTCAGTTATTTTCATATTAGAATATGGTTAGATTTGCATATTCTATTACCACAATTAAGGTAGAAGATGGCAACTCAGTTCCAGAGTAGATCTGTATTAAAAGGTGTGTTATATAAAAGAGAAAAATGTGGTTTTTTAATTAATATAGATTTATTGTTAAAAATAAAGTTGCATTTACAACAAGAGAAATATTTGTATTGGATGCAATTATGCTGAGACTCAAATGATGAAAGAACGAGAATATGGAGATTTGGGGGAAAATATTTTGGAACAGAGGAAATAAAAAATAAAAAATCCCTAAGATTGGAATGAGTTTGCATATTCTAAGACCAGTGTATCTGTCAGCTATTGCTATGATAACGTTATATAACAGATCATCCCCCAAACCCAATGTATTTCCTATATGTTCAGAGATGCTCACTAGTCTTCAGGTCAATTGGGGCCACCTCAGTTCAGCCTTGTGGGTGAGCTGGGCTTTGCGCCAGAATTCAGGTCAAGTTCAGGCTTCCCCCATAAGTCCCTCTGGAGCCCAGACTGAAGGGGCTGAGGCTACCTAGTGTGTGTTCTTGTCATGGTGGGTCACAGGGTTCAGAAAAGCCAAGACAAACCTTGCAAGCTCATTTTTAATCTTCACAAGGCATCACAAACGAAAGAAAGTCACATGGCCATGTCCAAGTCCAAAGGATGAGGGAGCTGCTTGTCCCACTTTTGTGCATTGCAAGGTCACATGACAGAAAAAAGAGTGAAGAATTAAGAAAAATATACTCTAATCTATAGAAGCCAGTGTGGACAGGATGCTCTGAATAAATAGAAACTTTACAAGTTTGCTGGAGAAGAAGCAAAAGTCAGCTCATGTAGGGTTATATGAGAATGATAATCATTTTGCATTGTATTTTAGTTACAAGGCCAAAAAAAAAAAGTGGAGATTTCAAGTGGGGAACTGACTTTAAGTGACTGGTACTTTCAGATCAGTTGAGGAACTGATAGTCTTGGAAGCCCAAAGACCTGCGAAGAGGCCTCTTTTCTAGAGTAGGTGAGAGAAACTTGATTCCAACCAGCACAATAGTAGAGAAGGTAAAAACAAACAAAGAAAAAAGGCCAGATTCAAGTTGTTTTTGGAGGCAGGGTCAACAAAACTCACTGATTGTGTGTTTTATGCGAAAAGAGGAAAATGAAAGATGGTGTCTAGGGTTTTGCTTGAGCAAAAGGGCTGAGGGCATTTTGGAGGCAGGTTTAGGTGTCCAGAAACTTGCTTTGGACGCATTAAACTTGATAGAGCAATTAGGCTCACAAAGGAGATGGCAAGCTGTGGTTGAGTGAGCAAGTCTGGTGTCGGGGGAGAGATCAGTGCTGGATATAGCAACATGGGAGGCTTTAGCACGTAGTCAGGATTGAATGCCATGGCAATAGATGAGGAGAATCAAGAATAAATGCAGCTCTTGTAAAAAGCAAAGGACAAACCCCAAATATATGTCAACATCTAACCATCTTAAAGACGAAAAGTACTGGTCAATGGATTTTGAGAGGGAGTGGATAACGAGGTGGATGAAAATACAGGGGAGTGTGGTGTTAGGAAGGGGAAAGGGAAAATTTGGGAGGGACAGAGGAAATATGTTCACTGGATCCATTTCTCTGGAATAGTAGCAGAAAAAGCTGGAACATGCTGTGGAGGAAGAGGAAGGGGTTTTGTTCGTTTGGTTGGGTTCCATTGGTTGGTAGTTGTATATGGAGGAGACTAATCCAATGAAGAGTACATAATGAGGCAGAGGCAGAAACAAAATCCTTGAGTTGAGGAGAAGGATTGGACCATGGGCACAAGAGAAGTGGCTGGCCTTGCTAGGAACCAGAATAGCTGGTCCATCCAAAGAGAGTAAAGATGGGTTCTGGAATCCTACACAGGTAAGCCGTTGAATTTCGGGATAGGGAGGTAGGTTTTGCTGGTGTAACTACTTCCATACACCAGCACCTATGAGGGGGGAGGGTATCACTGGATATATCTAGTCAAGAGGCCTCTATAGAGAGCATGGCACTCTGCTAGGCAGTGAAGCACATTCCCTGAAGAGCATAGTAACCATCACTGCCTGGAACTTCCACTATCCCACTCAACCCAGGTAGGTGGCCAGTACACTGGCCCAGTAAGAAGGACTGGTCAAAGAATTGCAGCAGGGAGGAGTCCCAGGGCACAGCTCCTTGGCCGATGGCTCAGCTCCTCTGCTCTCTGGTCTAAGCCATTATTACCATCTTGAATCAAGATGGTTGCCATATCCTCCCTACCGCACTCTTTGCTTCTCCTTTTCAGTATTCTTTTTTTTTTTTCCAGAATATATTTCCTGAAAATGTCAGCCAGAATGATCCTTTTTTTTAACAAGTTAGGCCATGTTTCTCCACTGTCTAAGCTCTCCTGTGTTTTCTCAGCTCGTTCAGAATAACAGCCAGAGTCTGTATCATTATTTTTACCTGCTTTGTTCCCAGACTCTCAACTTGCATTCTTGACTTCTGCTTTCCAGCCTCAGACTCTGCATCTCCTACTTCCCCGGACCCAGGGCACCTGCTGGGCCCTGCTCACACTGAACCTTCTATGATTTAGTCCTTTCCTTGTCTGGAGCCACTTTCTTTGCCTTTGCACATTCTCTGACTTTTAAAACTTTTACTGATTATTTTAGGCCCCTGTGATTTGGGTCAGAGGAAGGTGTGTCATCCCCAATCCTAACTTTGCTTCTGACTTTGTCTTGACCTTCTGCTGACAAAGTTTCTGCTTTACTTCTTACTCTGACATATCTGAGGTTGTACTTGGGGAGAGAAAGATATGTATTCTCAAAAACAAACAACCAAAGTAGGGTGCTTTTGTATATTGGGTCACCTGTCACATCTTTCACAGATCTGCAAACCCCAGGGGGACCCTGCTTCATGGACCTTCATCACATCAACAAGTTTGAAAAGGGCAAGAGATTTCTCAGGATCTCCTTACATTGTAAAGCATTTGGGGTTCCAAAGCATTGAAAATTACTGTCTTTATCCTCCAGTCCTCCATAAATTTGTTCCCAGGCTCTAGGCTTTATTGTCCTGCCCAGTCACCTGTGCATCCCCAGACTGATACTTGTCAATCACCAAATCAATTGTTTAGCACAGATATGATAATTTACAAACCCTGAACCTCACAGTTTAATGATTGTATTTGTTCCCTTTGCAGAGAAGTACTGATGCTTTTGGCAATTTGCCCACATAAATTCTTTAGTTAAGTATTTTTGATAACATATACAGGACAAGTTTGATTAAATATCTCTTAATACCTTCAAATAGTCCCCAGTCCTGAGAAGCAAGTGCTCTCACTGTTTTTAAAATGAAAACGCATTTCCATTTTCACATCACTCCTGTTCCCACCCATTTCACCAATATTTGTTACTATTTTCTAATATTCAATACACTGAACATCTTTATCCTGTAAACAAAATTTTAAAGCTCCCGTGAAAGTTTCTGTGCAGCCTTGGCTCCAATGCAGCAGTGAGCTTTGTGATTTTGCAAGACTGTGAAATAACAACAAAGTAATTCAGATGAACTAACCAGCTTGTTAAAAAGAGATACTATGTGCATTTTCTTTCGGAAATGGGTGCTTCTAGTTTTACTCTTTTCTATGATGTAAAAAGATTTTGTTTTATTTCCTCCTATCCTTTCTTATGAACCCATAATATGAAGAACAAGGACAAGGCACTTAGGACAGATTTGGGGATAAAGAAGAATCAGTATATTGAGAAAGACCTCTATGGTTTCCATTTTCCCTTTTACTAATGCTGTTTAGATTAATAAGCAGTATGGATCACAACCAAAGAATAACTCTCTTTCCCTGCTTCATTTCTACCCCATAAATGCACGCCAAAACTTATGCTTTTCTTTATTTGAAAATTTTCTACGTATCTTTCAAGGAATCGCTCTAATATTTTCTTTATGTTGAGGGTCTGAGAAAACTTTCTCCATTTCTCTCCCATCTAGCCACTTATTTTTCTGTTCACACTGTGTTTTCTATGTGTCATTATTTATTAATTTTTTGGTTGTTTATATATCTGTTTCTTCTGGACTCAAGAAAGAGATTCTCAAGAAAAAGACCATGTTTTTTCTTTGATATTCTGTGCATTATATTCAGTATACAATAAATAATGAACAAATTGATGACAAACTGACTCAATGAGATATATATATTTTTTAAAACTAATGAACAGGAGAAGAAATAAAATGAATAAAGGAGAAAATAAACGTCTAGATATCCTCACAAACTAAACCAATTGACTTTGAGATGAAGGGACAGTGTCATGCTAGTTCTATCCTCCAATATGTGAGTATTTTTTCCCCTATTTGTATAACATTGACATTAAAACCCTTTCTTAAGAAGACCCTACCTCAGAATGGCCTTGATTTTCATCTAGACAAATGAAAGAAATCATGACCACAGGCCAACAGAGAATACACATGGAATCATTTATTTTATTCTCCGTGAGAAAAACAAACTTTGGAACCAGCAAAGAAACTCTCAGCATCAAAAAGTGGAACTGAAGCAAGCTCTCATTGTAGGACAACTCTAGTGTCACCCTAAGGAAGAGGGGCAGCTATAATTGAAGAGGGCAGGAGATGGAATCACAGGTGAACGTCAACATAATGACTTCACAGTAACATATACTGCATTTTGGTGCTGGCTTTAGATCACAGGTGAGAAATGAAAACTTTCCCCCTAGAAACTTAGAACCAACCTATGGCTCAATAAGAATCATCTAAAGAGCAACTTGAAGACAGTGGGGCTAGCACAGGGGATCTGGAGCCCACTAGGAAGGATATGAGCCTTGTTAGGTTCAAGGAGAAGAGTGATTATAGAACCACATTTTCCTAAGGGTTCCTCACACAAATAGCAATGCAAACAAATGCTGCCCAGCACTGCCTCTACTTGGTACACAGTAGCCTTGAATGTCTTTAAGTAACTTCTCATTATCAAGGAATAAAATATAAAAAGAAAATATATCTAACCCTAACACAACTGTTGATTCTCCAGTAGAGCAACGAGGGTCTTCATTGCTTGCGATCTCCCCAACTCCAGTCCACACTGACCCCAAAGCACCCAGTTTTCTCTCCAAAATGACTTTCTTAACTTCTTAGGAGACACCAATCTGCTACCTTCTGCAAAGAAAAGTACTTCCTTTCTGAACCCACTGATTTAGGCAATGGCAATAACCTCAAAGTGACCACTTGGTTAGTAGCTAGAACTTTCCCTGCTTCTTATCTCAACAAATTGTACTCAAACATTTCTCAAGGTGAATCTCGTGGGTTGTTAACTGACTTTTGAGTGGGGAGAAAGGATGTCTGTGGATAAACATTTGGGGGTAAACATTGGGTTAGAGAGAATTTTGTTCTGCATGGTTTCTCAGCATTATGTGTACACGGTCATTTTACAAATACCATCCTCATCCTCCTCCTCAACACTGCCCCTGACTTTTATAGGTTTCAACCAAACAGCAACTAAATTAAAAAGTAAAGCAGACATCACTCAAATGTTATCTATGAGCCCCAAAGGCCTCACTGATTTAGTTCAACAGAAATTCACTAAAGAACACCCACCAAGATGCAAACTCACCATCCACTAGCAAGTTACTATAACCAACCTGAGGCTAAGCCCCAACAGCTAGGAATTGAAGGGATGGAAAATACCAAAAGTTTTAATATAGGTAAGCCACCATGGAAAATGTTTTCAGAGCTACCCGTCACCTTTTCCCATTTATTGGCCAGCAGCAGGATTACCTCCTAGAGGCACTGCCATTTTCCCCATTAAATCTTAAAAAGCTGCCAAGTTTTGACAACTTTTGAAACCAAAGTTTTTGAGAATCCAGTTGTTTGGGGGCCCTTATCTTTTTTTCTTATCAGGCAGGCCAAGAATTCACCTTGCAGCTCTTGAGAAGAATTTGGACCAGACATTTTACTAACTCATTCACAGGACATTACTGTTAGGAGAAACTTAGAAAGGTAAACTTGTTAAGATTTGAGGTCACTTTAGAGATTATCTTTTCAATAACTTCCTTTCTGAAAACAAGAAAAGTGGTACCCACAGAAGTTAAGAGCTTGTCTAAGAACCCCTAGCTATAAAACATTTTCAAAATCACTACACTAGCTACTGCATTTTGAAGAAAAAAATTAAGCAATATCTATATACAAACTACGAGGAAAAAGATTGGTTTGCTTTCATTTTGTAGTGATAAATTTTACTCTGAATGGGAAATTAAATACTAATAATGAATCTAAAGAGTTAATAATATTTCCTAATATAAAATGTGCCTTCATTTCAAGCCATTATCTATGGCTTAGAAAGTGGTTTTACATTTAAATGTGTCTTTATTTTTTTTAAATGATATTCTAAATAGGGAATTAAGAGTATTAATGCTAAGCCTCATAAATATGGTCAAAATGCACACAAAAGGTGACATTTCCTTCCTGAATTATCAAACCCTGAAATTCATCATTCTTGAGACACAGAGCATGGATGGAACAGACATTGGTTCCACAATGTGATTTTATCAACTGCAGAGACAATATGACATTGGTATGTATCACCTCCAAAATAGTTCTTAATCCCAGAAATTTTTCTCCATTCGATCCATTTTTTTGAGTCATGCAAAATAGAGGGGGATTACTGAGTCCAGAATGTCACCTGTCACCTACAATCTGTCTGTTCTCTCTCCTCTTCCTACACTCTTTTCACTTGTCTGTCTCCCAGTCAATTTTGAGTTCCTTGAAGGCAGGAACCAAGAGCCACATTTGACACATAGGGGAGAATCCACCAAAGGAATAAATGTAATAGGCAAAAAAAGTCACAGTGAAGTATATCCATGTGATTGATATAACATAGCCATCGAAGATAGCATTTCCAAAGAGTTCCACATGGATGAGAAAGATCAAGATATTCCTTATAAAAAACTAGTGCATATAACAAATACAAGTTTAGAGAAATAAGACTCTTAGTAACAAGAATAGATTCATAGCTTGGTGATGACATGGCTGGAGTTGAACCCCAGGTTTTGTAGCAACACATGCTGGCTAACAGAATGTTGCATGCCGTTTGGAATTGGCTGAGTTTGTACGAGTATCACACTTTACTTTCGCTAGCTATTTGGTCAATTATGTATTCTTCATTCTATTGCGGGTTTCTGGGCATTTTAACACTTTTCCTTTTCTTTACCGAGTCTGAAGTTAAAGAACCTCTGTCTTGCCTTCTGCCATTGTAATTATACATGGGCATGTAAGTGAACCTCAAATAATAGTTCCACCCAGAGTCCCAGTTCCCTGAGCAGATACAACAGCTAGGCAGCAGGACTTCACAAGTGCAGTCTCAATGTTTTTATTCTTGCTTGGGTGAGCTGCACATGACATGAGACCACTTATCCACCCAATTAGATGTTAAGAATTAAAAAGAGAGAGAAAGGAAGAAAAAAAATATTCATTAATGAGCACTAAATATTAAATTTTGCCTCTCCAATCTCTCAACAGATAGTCCAAGAACATTTAATTTTCTATTAGAAAGAAAAACCTCTGAATAACCTAGACTGTAATTTCATATTTATCTCCAATTGTTACTGACAGAACTGCAAGAACTAAGCGATGGAATACTTCTTCCTTTTTTCTCCCAAGAATAACACAAAAACACCATTTGTGTGACAAATGCTGACCATGGACAATGACAGCTCCTGGTCTGTAACAGGTCAATGAGATTCTAGAGTATTCTAGACTTCAAGCAATAAAACCTAATATTGTTCTCTTCTCCCTTTGTCTAATTCTCATTCTAATTTTCCACTTATGGTGTTTCCTTTGGTTGTTTATAAAATTACTCTGTCCTCTTTGAAGAGTAGAATTAGAGATTTTGCGTATAGGGAAGTGCACTGTAAATATTTACCATAGATAATTGTCTCTCTTTTTTTCTAAACTTCTCAGTAGTTTTCAGGGAATAGAGACTGTTACAGTCATATAAGCTTAAATCTTTTTGCAACCTGAATGCTCATAGAGAGTCTCCTTCAATCCTTTCCCTCTTTTCCTGCTTCCTATTTTTCCCTCAAGAACCTACTTTTGGCTCAAAGATCACGGTTAGCAGAGATACGTAAACATGTAGACAGTCCCAGGGTTGCTTGACTTGGTCTTCTTTCTAGCACTGCCTTAGATGCCTCTATCAGTAACTGATATACTTAGAATAAAAGGCTCTCCAGCCAAGCACACATTCAGCTAATTGTAAAAATTCTTAAGGGGGAAAAACAAGAAAATACGATTTTTGAGACCTAAAGTGAGAATTTGACTTAAGTGTCATTTTGTTTATAAATCATTTTTGTTCTCAGTTAATCTCGATTTTAATTGAGTTTCTTTGTCTTTGTTTGCTTTTGTAGGGAAGCTGGTCCTCTTACTTATCCTGATTCCATACCTTTTCCTTGAGTCTATGGCCCCTCAATTAGATAGGCCTGTCCCTGATGGAAGCGTGACAAATTTGGCTTCTTACTTTGAAACTCTTCTCTTTTATCAACATCAATGCCTAAATCATAGCTGCTATCTCTACCTACACAGAGTCCAATCAAATTATATAAATGTCTAAATTATTACACATCCTTCATGACATGTTATTCCTGTAATAATGCTCATCTTTTCAGCTCTTAGCCATGGTGAAAGGGAATATAATCAGAAAGTGCGTGTCTGACGTGTTAGTCATTAATAAATCTGAAAAACGTGTCAGATCAAGGCCATCTTTTCCCCTTGTGTAATTCTTTTTAAGCATCAACAGTTTCTTCTGATATTCATGATTGTCTCTTTGAAAGCTCTAAATAACTAGTGTTGATTTCAAAACAAGTTTTGACCAATCCTTTGTTATAAATAGTAAATTTGTGCTTGGCATTTGCATTTAGATTCAATCTTTGTTGCTTGAACCATTCAGCATTTCTCTGATATATATGATTTCATTGAATAGAAGATACTGAATGCAAATAAGTACATTTTAGTTACAGAAAGCAGCTGTCAGAACACATTTATATTCTAGCAGGAGAGAAGAAATTAATCTCACAGCAGCTTCAATTCAAACTGGTATGATATTCCAGTAATAAATTTCCTGCCCAGATGGAATCATTTTCTTTATCATAAATATTTTAAAACACTTGATCTGTATGAAAATTGTACAGGACTAAAGCTGATTTTAAATATTTAAAATATTTTAAATCGAGCCCTAAGCAAACAAACAAAATAACCCTTTTTGATTATATAGAATCTATTTTAAAAAAAGAACAGTTTCAAATTTTATAGAAGTTTTTGTCATCATGTAAATTATGCAACCTAAAAGAAACCTCATCAAATGCTAATTTTGTCTGACTTTGAGCACCAAAAGAAAGCATATCATTACAGTCTGCATTAATCATATTTCTATCATATGTACTAATGACACTAGTCATTCCTTTAATATTGAAATAAATTATGAAAGTAATTATTACTCTATTCCTCTGTTCATAGGTTGAGTAGAATTATATTGCCAGTAGGTTTATAGGTTTGCCTTTTACAAATCAGTTTTTTTCTAATGTTAAAATAAAGGTTTTTTTTGCAGCCAGAAAGTTCTACTGTCACATACAAAAAACATCTCAATTCCCACTCCCACCGTAATTATCTCAGTATGCCCAGGATCATGACCTTAAGTTGAGCAGACATTGGCTCATCGGACCAATGGGTAGAAGCCAATTCCTGAGCTGAAGTTAATCAGTTAGGAATTGCCAGCTTGCAGGAGGTAAAATTCAGGACCCATTGGCTTACATCAACCATCAAGATGGTATGGAGAGAAGGAAGCTGTCTTCAGGATTGCCAAAATCTAAATCACATGTGTTTTTACAGATTAACATCAGCCCTGGAATTATACCTGGAAGTTAACTGGAAAGTAGCCTGCTGTATTCAGTGTAAGTATTACATAACCATTATAAGTATTACATAACCAAACTGGCAACCCAGAAGTCAATGAGAGTTTTTAGGTCCTAGCAGATGTTTTGAACTATCTGGAGAAATAATCCCATACACAAAGCTAGAGAAAGGCTCCAATGACACTTACATACAAGTCTGACCCTGTTTGACAGTCTGTGGACCAATTCTGTCTCAGGTTTTGTTTCTTATACCTTGAAAGACTGAGAAGGTAGGGATGCATTTCTCCAAGCATCATTGGGTGTACAGGACATTCTCATGTGGGTGCTATGATTTGTCTCAAGAGAAACAATAGTGTGATGGTTTCAGAAAGATGAAAACTTCTACAAAATCATCATAGTTTCAGGTATCTATAGAATTTCGGACCACTGAAGTCAATCATAAAAATGGTACTCAAGATGAAAAAAATTGTATTTAAAAAAAAAAGCCAAAATATAGTTTACAATTTTAAATAGAACTGAAAATAAAAACCAAAACGATGGTCATTTTAGGGTCTAAATAAATCTATATTTTTTCCATTATCTTTGAAATTAATTCAAACTATGAGTCAGGGTCATTCAAGCCTTAACAGTGATAGGGTCACCTAGACATAACTTAAGTCACATGCAGGAAAAGTACATAGGCAGGAGAGAAAAATGAAAAGGAATGGTTGTTATCTTTTGTTTTATGCCAATCTTTTTTCATCAATGGAGACCATTTATCCTCATGTAAGATATCTTTGGAAAGGAGTAGAGGATTCTATAACTCTTCCAATAGACCTCTTCTGATATATACAGTTGACCCTTGAAAACACAGGTTTGAACTGCATGGATCTACTTATACTCAAATTATTTTCAATAAATACTGTAAATATATTTTTTCTTCTTTTTGATTTTCTTAACCTTTTTTTTCCCTCTGGCTTACTTTAACGTAAGAATACAATATAGAATGCATACAAGATACAAAACATGTGTTAATCAACTATGTCATAGGTAAGGCTTCTGGTGAACTGTAGGCTATTAGCAGTTACATTTTAGAAAAGTCAAAGTGTATTTTCAACTGTTCTGGGGTTGGTGCCCCAATACCTACATTGATCAAGATCCAACCATACTTCACATGGGACATGATGAATATTTTTACTCTGTCCACTCAGAATAATTAGTCATCTTTTTGTGTACTATAACTTTTATATGTTAGCTAGAAAATTGTCTGTATTTTATAGCAATAATTCCATGGGCAAGTTAATGATAATGTCAAGAAAATTATAATGCTCATCAATTTTGGGTTTAAAACGTTGGAAAATTTACATACCAAGAATCATCAACTCTTAACTTACGTTTATTCTAGAGTAAAGAGAAATGATATTGCTTTAAGATGAAAGCCTATGAGCCTGTGGGTTAGCCTGAACAAGGTGAGGCTGTGATTATATTTAACTTCTAAAGCTCAGGTTAATAGGTGAAGTTTTCACATCAAGGTACTTCTAGTTTTGGACTTTGTGCTTCCCCTCGTTGGGCTAGATACTTTGTTTTTTTCACTAATCTAAGTGTAGGCATTTTTTGTTCTCAGAGAAATATAGTAAGAATGAACCATCTTAAAAGGAGAATTGAGTATAAGATATTCAGAAATGCTTGTCATAGTCTGACAGGGATTTGTGGAAGAAGAGAAGGGTAGAAATTATCACAATATACATGCAAAGAGGATTTATTCTTACTATTAAATTATAAAAGAGGAATCTGAGGTCCAGAGTCACAGAGTGACTTTTCCAAAATAAGTACAGCAGTTAAGAACAGGACTGGTAGGGTAACACTCAATGCCTTATGCAGAGTCCAGTGTACTTTTCAATGCTTTTTATAATTGTAGGTAGCCAATTCTAGTGTGATTATATGTCTACAACTTGGATTTATAATATATATGTATATTAGGTGACAATTCCTCTTTTCTAATTCTTGTGAGTCACTCCAACCACGAATGTCCAAAGAACATCATGAGAAACAGGGGACATGTAGGTTGATAACTGTTTATATCTTCCAGTTTTCCTAGAATGTTGAGCAACTTAGACATTTTGAGATACTCTGCTTCTAACTCTAGACATCACTAGAGTAGATCTGCTTCTCATCCAGACTGCCTAGATATTAATGGTTCTCATGAAACACCACAATTACATCTTATTTCCAAACCAATACTTTGAAATCCACCAGGTGGCAAGTAGCCCAGAAGAGAAATTTACTTTCTGCAGGTTTGTATCTTAGGAATCCTCTCTGGACCCCAACTCTCAAGCCAGGGAGACATTTAGATCAGGACTTTTTAGTTCACTGTGACATTCAAATGCCTGGATTAGAAGATGTTTGATGGGATTACTATAGCCTTAATGGTCAAACAGTTCCTATTCTGAAGCTAGAGGTTTCTAACCTCCCAACTGCTGCTGCTGCTTCTACTAAAATACAGCGAGTCTTATCACTGAAGAGCCTACCAGACATCAAGCAGTAGAGTTCAAACTCTAAATTCAATCTTGAAACATAAGCTCCAAGCTAAATCCCTTGCTGAATGCCACACAAAAGGAGATATGAACTGAGGATAGACTAAAACAGACAGAAATGGACAGGAATTTCTCAACACAGTCTCTTAATCTCTCAGCAAACAACTTTTCCTTACCATGGGTTTAAAAACAAATTGACATTTCACTCGTTGATCAATCTATGTTTAACATCATGTCTCAAATTATAGAATGTTTATCTATGACATTGATGATGGCAAAATGAGCCAATTTTAGAAAATGATACCAGATTTCTTAAAGATTTGAGTCAAAGTTTTGTGTTTTTCAGGTTGTAAATTATGAGGGAGGACAAGCTCTGTCAGATAAGCCTACTTGGTGTGGGATCTATACCACGTTATATTTATAGATTTGTAAAGACCTTTAGACAGTTGAAGATAGGGTTGCAGGATTTCTGGATCTTAGAGTCTTTGTTCTGACGTTGGTTAGATATTTCTTTGGCCAAGTTACTTTATCTTTCTGTGATTCAACTTCCTCATCTGAAAATTAAGGATCCATCTATTCATTTATACAATACCTATCTCAGAGCACTGATTACCTGCAGGGGTATGTGAATAAAAAAAATTATTTACAGGAAAGCCATTTAACAAGCAGAAATCATTGAATAATTATCATAATTATATATCCTCTGCTAAAAAGATCTTCAGAGGAGAGAAGGCCTAACTACCAGGGAATAATATAGGAACTAAAAGTGAAATCCCCCAAATAATGGATTTGTGGAAAAACATAGACATTTATAGAAACCTAGATAATCTTTGCCCTTCAAATTCAAAGTTTAGACCAAAGTTTGTGCTGATTTTGCAAATGTGTAATTGTACATGTTATCATTTATTGATAGTCTATTGTGTGCCAGGTAGGGTCTAGGTGTGTGTGTGTGTGTGTGTGTGTGTGTGTGTGTGTGTGTGTGTGTGTGTATACACATATACACATACATATATATATACATATATATATATATATATATATATTCTCAAATTAAATTTCAATTTTCAGCCCAATTCTATTGTTATAAATATTATCATTTTTAATACCAATGTGGATATTGAGGCATAGAGAAATTAAGCTGGTTGCCTAAATTAAGCTGGGTATTTAAATCCCCAATGGTCAGACTGCAAGGCCACAATGCCATTTTATGACATGGTATTGGCTTAAAAAGAGACAACTATAATGAAAAGTACTCTAATTTTAAGGGTCAATAGGGGACCCCTAGTGAAAGGGCTTTGTTATTGAGATGTCAATAATTAACCAAAAAAGCTCTTTCTGTTTCATTCCTATTCCCTTTGTCCACCTGGGGGATAAAAGGGCAGCATTTAAATCCATGTTTTGCATAGAAAGGAATATTATTTATCTAAGTACTATCAAAGAGAACCTTATTTTAAACTTTCTAGCAGTTTTCTGAAGAATAACTCAAGGACAAACATTATTGCAAATTGTAACTTGACAGTGAATGTCTTAAAACTCTCCATGGTCATATTGGAACAGAAGCCAAATTTATGAAAAAAAATGCCTACTTCAAAAGCTTAATGAAGGCAATTTGTCAACAATTTTACACATCATTTGCTCACAACCTTTGAATAAAAGGTCTCCCAATTTACCTTTTTCCCATGTGAACTTTTAATCATATGCATTTAGTGACTCATTAATCACTATCTTCCCCAGAAAATGATGCAAGAAGAATGCAATCTAAGAGAACTGTGAAAATATATTCAATGTGATATGCTTATTGTTATGTTTATTTTTTTACATCATGTCAAAGAAATGTACATGAAATCACATGAGTCTTTAAGATCAGAAGCTTGTCTAAGACGGGGTGAATTTACCGTAAAAAGGTTAAAACAACTTAAAGCACCTTAATGTGTCTAGATCGTAGACTTCTAAAAATTCTGTAGGCAAGTAGAGAGAGGAGAGATAAGGAGAAAAACAGATATAGGCGAATGATAAGACTTACAGAAGAACAAGCAAAGCCTCCCCATGGCTTGGATTCTTTAAATAATTAGCAAACTCTTTGCAAAGGGACCTACTTGTCAAATAACTAACTTAAAACCATTATTGTCGATTATCTTCGTGCTTTTATAACCAAAATGCCTGAGGGATAAGTTGATGGAAAGTAATTAATAAGACTAAGAATAGGTTTACTCCATGTAACTGATACTATTTATAAATCTGGGACTCATATAGTGTTATAATGATTGAGAGAGGAGATGCAGATGTTTCTGCTATTTTAGTAAAAAGAATAAGTATAAAAAAACTTTAACCAGTAGAAAAGGGGATGCCAAACATTTGAGCTGCAATATTTACCGTGGAAATTGTTCTTTGTTCCATTTTTACTGTAAGGTACAACTTCTGTATTGCACACTTGGGTAGCCGACACATGGGACTCAGGTGTGACATCTACTTTTGCAAATAAAGGTAGTTTTATATGACAAGGTAAAATGCACAGTTCACCCAGATATCTAGATAATTTGGCAAAAAAAAGAATTAAAACTGAAAAAAAATGTAAAAAATAATGGAAGATGTGGGAAAATGTTGGAATAAATTAATCAGATGATTCAATCCACTTTTTCAGTATAAAGAACAATTGTGTTTGCTAAACTATTTGGACCTTAATGATTTATAATGTTGGTGGTGGAATTTAGCATGTGTTTGTGTGTGTGTCTCTGCATACACATTCATGTTTATGCTTGTGAGTACTTTGTCAGAATGAAATATTTGGGCTACACTAACGACCCACCATTTTAATTAGTTTTACCAGATATTTACTAAAATCACCAAAGTTCTTAATTTAGAGATAATTTGGCAAAGGACAAGTGGCTGCTATTTACGCTTGAAAAATGTGAAAAAATGCATGTTGTGGCAGACAGACACCCGTGCAGTTCCCACATTCATGTTGTAGATAACCTTCTCCCCTCGAATGTGGGAGGGTCCTAATATTTGCTTTCAACCAATAAGGTATAGCAACGGTGGTGAAATGACACTCCCATGATTGTTATGATACACATACATACACATGTGACATTGCCCTGGACCATCTGTACATGGGACCTGGCACCACGCAGAAAGTGTCATCACTGAGTTACAAGAATCTACCTCTTTCCAGAGCATTGGTTTTAAGCATTGAGTCAAAATTAGATACACAAAACAATCTAGACAAAGAAAACCACAGTAGGAAGACTCATACATCCCAATTTCAGAACTTACAATAAAGCAACAGTAATGAAGACAGTGTGGTGCTGGCACGATGATAGACATGTAGATCAATGAAACAGAACTGAGATTTCAGACATGCACGCAATACGTCCATGGTCAGCTGATTTTCAGCAAGGATTCTAAGACCATTCAATTGGGAAAAAACAGTCTTTACAACAAATAGTGCTGGATCAACTGAATAGTCACATGCAGGAAAAATTAAGTTGGACTCGTATATCACGCCATATACCAAAATTAACTCAAAATGGATCAAAGACCTAAATGTAGATACTAAAACTGTAGAATCCTTAGAAGATAAATATTTATTATTTTGAATTTGATAAAATATTTGTGATATGATACCAAAAGCACAAGCAACAATTTTTTAAAAAGGAAAAGTTAGACTTCGTTGAAATAAAAACCTTTTTTGATTTTCAAAAGACACCATCATAAGTGAAATGACAAATCACAGAATGGAAAAAATATTCATAAATCACATATCTGATAAGGAACTTATATCCAGAATATGTAAAGAACACCTAAAACTTGATCATAAAATAATATCCCAACTAAAAAATGCACAATAAAAAAAATCAACCTTTCTCCAAGGGAAATATACAAATGACCAATAACCACATGAAAAGATGCTCAATTTCACTTGTCACCAGGGAAATTTAGGTCAAAACCACAATAAGATATCACTTCTAGAACAGCTAGAGTATAAAGAGGCAGACAACAATATGTCTTCAGGATGATGTGGAGAAATCAGAACCCTCATATACTGTTCCTAGAAACATAAAAAGGTTCTTCTCAGAAAAGTCCTCAAACCCAGTTCATGTAGCTAGTGACAATTTTCAGGATGAATAGGGTGACACAACCCCCTAGTTATACATAACTGTCAGAGAGATGTGGCCATCGAGATTTGAGATAGTGCTAAGATGGCTGGAGCTATTTTTAGTAGCTGTAGTAAAAATCCTGACAGTTGGATTTACCTTTTGTAATACAAGAGCCTAAATTAAGCTTTGATTGCCACTAGATATCCACTCCAAAGAGGCATCCCCTTCAAGATGGCTAGTCCCAACAAACACATTGTCAACCAGGAAACTGGGTGAAG
The DNA here is from genome assembly GCA_030015415.1 of Cynopterus sphinx. Lineage (NCBI taxonomy): Eukaryota > Metazoa > Chordata > Mammalia > Chiroptera > Pteropodidae > Cynopterus > Cynopterus sphinx. The sequence continues at coordinate 6,762,230 of CM057379.1, read as the reverse complement.
AGCCAGGCTGTGACTGCCCCTCCCCCAAGCCTTTGTTTTCTAAATCTTGGTTGATTTCAGTAACTGACCATTTGAATCACTTGTTTTTCTCTCTTTCTGCACTTTAAATTCCCACTCTTACATTGTAAATTCACCGATAAAGAGCGAGCCCATGAAATTCCAGAATCCTATCCTCAAACCCAATAAAAAGCAGAATCCCAAGCCAACTCTCTCTCTCTCTCTCTGCTCATGACTCCACTGTGTGACCCCAAGTGTATTATGTAATTTCCAGGACCTGTGAGTAATAGGCCTTTTTTTCCCCCTAAATATCCTCATGGTTATGGCTGAGGGCGTCTTGCAATTATAAAACGAAGCACTAGGGGTGGTCCAGCCACAACATTCATTATTTACAGACTGAGACCAGCACACAGGAGTAGCCAGCCACTCACAATCAAGAAACCTGTTTTCCCCCTCTAACGTTCATGTCTATTTGATGTCTTGACCAAAACCGTTCATTTGTTCCCAAGACACACATGGATTGCATTGGCGTTTACTGGGGTTTTTCAAGTCAGTAGGAAAAATATGCAAATATAAGAAATGAGAGAAAGGAACTAATATGGGCTACATGGTGAATAATTAAGGTATACTTCTACTCTTATGAGTTAGTTTCAAAAGACTATTGTGATCAATAATAAAAGATCTAGTTGTAGAAGAAAACCTGGAAGACTTTTACTTCTATGGTTATCTCTGCCAATTTGTGTGGTCTGTCAGTTGATAAGAGCACACAGTACTGGTTATTTATTAATATAGTTCTAAAGCATCCTACATCTTCATTGCTATTTGATATTATATAGCTAATCATTACTCTCACATCTTAAGATGAAGAGTCAGTAGTTAAGAAACAAGAATTTTGTTTTCAGGAACATTCCACCACAGGCTTTGGAGTCAAAGCCTGTGGTGGAATGTTTGATGGTCCACCATGTAGACAAATTCAATGCCACAGTCTGCCTTTTTTGAGCAAGTCCAACAAGGCTCAGCAATGACCATCTCTGTAGGAATAACAAGGACAGATGGGAACTGTAGAGTAGCTAAAGGTATTTTTGTTGTTGTTGTTTAGAGCATTTAAATTATGTTTGGGGCATACCTTTATGATGTGAACACCAGAAGCATTGTGTTGACATTTTGTGGGTGTTCCTAAATCATTCTGTGAATTAATTATTTATTCTACTCTTGATTCAGTCTTGAAGTATTGGAAAATTCTAAGTAGAACTTTCTAATATTGAACTCACGCTTCATAAATACATTAATTATAAATGTTTCTGTGGGATCAACAAGTATCACCTTGCTGTTGAGAATCCAGAACAATGACAAGTCTTGACAGGGTCTTTTCCTCAAGCATAAATCACACAGTGACTATCGGCCCTGCTTTATATGTACCACTTTATTCATTGATCACATAAAGCCTCCATAAAGTCCACTTTCATTGAAGAAATGATGCAAGAAGTACCCTTGGGGACCAGCAGCTGTAAAAAATAAAAGAAGAAGAAAAAATATTTTACTTGATTCCATGTTCTTGCTCTTCTTTAGTTTATATTTTACTAAAAGTAAAAAAAAAAAATTCTGCTTTCAAGCAAACTGATCAATGACAGGAGGTAGACACCTGACTTCACCCAATAAATGCCCAGGTCCCTGGGGAAATTGCAGATAGCTTTCTCTGGGTGATGCTGCTTAGCCTGAGAATTCTCAGATGAGTAGGTGCTAGGGATAAAAATCATCTTTTCTTTTAAATCCATGAGTCTGATGCTCCATTGTCTTCCAGCACTCTGTGTTATCTGTGAACGTTCACATGACATTCTCTTTTTTTTTCAGCTTCATTGAGATGTAATTAACATATAACATTGTGTAAGTTTAAGGTGCACAATATTCGCATTGACACACTTACATGTTGCAAAATGATGACTACCATAGCTTCAGCAAACACCTCCATTAGGCCACATAATTGCCTTTTTTTTTTTTTTGGAAGAACATTTAAGATTTAATTTCCTAGCAACTTTCAAGTATACAATACAGTATTATTACCTAAAATCACCATGCTAAAGTCTCTCCCTTTCTCTCTCTCTCTCTCTCTATATATATATATACATATATATATATATATATATATATATACATATATATATATATATATATATGTATATATATATATATATATATCTTCAACTACAGTTTGGTATTGGACAACACCTACTTTGCTCTAGCACTGTTACTGGCTGAATGTTTACATCCCCTTAAAATTCATACATTGAAATCCCAACCCCAATGTGATGGTGTTAAGAGGTTGGGCCTTTGGAAGGTGATTAGGCTGAGAGAGCTGAGCCTGCATTTATGGGACTAGTGTCCTTATAAGAATAAACACAAAAGAGCCACCTGAAAACCAGAAAGAGGCTCTCACCAGACACTGGATCCTTCAGTACTTTGATCTTGAACTTTCCAGCCTCCAGAAACGTGATAAATGAATATGTGTTTAAGCCACCGAGTCTATGATGTTTATGTCATAGCAGTCAGGGTGGGCTAAGACAAGCACCTTTCTAAATTGAATGACATGCAACTGCAAAATTTTAAAAGGAGGAATATTATTTGTTAATCTTTAAGGACATTAACATATTTCTGTGCTTTCTGGTGGGTATATTTCAAGGCTGAAAGCTAAGCTACAGTTAGAAAAACTTTAAGTCTTGCAAATGAGTTTGAGAAATTCTAGAATTAGAACAAAACAAGCAGTTATTTTAAAGTATGTCCATCAAAGTTTACTACCAAGTTCAGTTTCCACTCCTGTCTATTGTTTGTGGTGTCACTAATTGTCTTTTCCCTTTGCCAATACCATTCTCTCAGCTTTAAAAAATGTCCAGTTCCCCAAATATGATACTTCGAAGTAAGGCTTACCCTGATGCAAGCTTAGAAATACAAATAATTTTTAAACTGGAAGGATCCGTCAAAAATTCAACTAGTATTTTAAATATGAAAAAAAACAATAACCAAGATTTTAAGGGATGTGCCAATGTCTCATAACTTTTTAGAGGCAAACTTGGTCTTTCTTCCAAATCTTCCATTTTGGGAAGTAGCATAGGACTGCATTGCCAGCATATAGATAATTCTTGGGAGGAAACATGGAAAATAAAAAGAATTGCTTTCATAGGCAGATTTCTGGATAATTTCCCTCACTTACAATTTATTTTATTGTTATGGCAATATGTTGTTACAATGAATAAAAACATGGGAGAAAATAAAAATGAAACAAAATGCAGACAATTAGATTTACCAGTTTTTCATGAAAGATAACATATTTAACATATGTTTCTCTAGATTACAGCAGCCTGGAGGAAAAAGAGTTTTGAAATAATAGCAACAAGAAGTTTTTTCTGACTCAGGCCTTGCCCACAGGATTGCAAGAAATTTAGCCTCCCTTAAATTTCCCCCAAGTAGTTCAGAAAGTCATTATCTGGGGCTGTTTCATGCAAGCACATGCTCCCTTTCCTGTAATTCCAATGTTAACCTTACCAAGTCTTACACTCCATGACATGGCACTTCTTCTCTGGGCCAAGTATCCAGATGCCCCCCGCCTCTATCAAGAGAAAACTTGGGGGATCAGAAGGAATTTATGGAGATGGTGCCATGCATCCTGGATGACTATGTCTGGGTTATTCTCTACTAATACAGTGGTTCTTGTTAAAAAAAAAAAAGCAGTTATGGAAGAGAGTTACTTATTTCTGGCCCAGAGACCTTCATGATATTTACCTGAGGGGTTGAGTTCATGTTCTGGCAGTGGGAGGAGTTTGCCCCACTTGATTTTAGGTTGAGCCCTTTTCAGGAGAAAAGCGATCTCCCACTGGTATGTGTTTGCTCACATGTCACTTGGTGTTCAACTGACGTCATGCTGTGTTGTCAGAGACCAAAGTGGATGTAGAGCATCTAGCTTCACTTCCATTTTAGAAACCAGAGCCCACGCTGAACTCTTTTGCAGCACCAATGATGAAAGCATCAAGTGACCACCTGAAGAATGAGTGTCTGCAAACCCCATGTTTGGGCCACCCTATGGGCAAGGCCAGGACTCCTTTAGCAGGTGGGTCCAGTGGGGTTTTTGAGGGAGTGGTTTGGGTCATAATACTGAAAGGGACAATGGGTTTGAAGTAGAAAGTAGAAGGACAAGAGGGACTAAAGGGATAGAGAGACACTGGGAGTGAGAGAGCCCCCTCAAACACACTCTGAAGACACGCTGTGAGATCTTTACTATCCTTGAAGGAATCAAGGTCATTCAATGAGGTTCTTAGCTCTTGCCTTCTCAACTGGCACAATTCTGGGTGGCTTTCCTGGCTTTTCAGGAAAATGGCAGCTTGACCTCCACTTGGGTTGAAGTATCTAAAGGTTGGAAAGATGATGCAGTGGTACTTGGGGACAACCCAGCACCTGCCTCCTGACTTACTGGTGGGAATGAGAGCTCTGGGAGAATGTAACTGAGGGTAGGGCCCTTCTCTTGTGAAATAATCCATGGAAGGATGAAGAGCCTACCAGGAGGTATACACTTCAGTCCCCGAGTTGCTCAGCAGAGCAGTTTCCCTGGACTCTTCTCCACCAGGAGTCTGGAAGGGAGGCCACACTGCCCAATTCTAGGCAGATCAGCATTCATAATAATGGCATCCCAGGAGGCATATCATACGGATTTATATTGTTATACAACAGATTTCCACTGTAGTGGTTAAAACAATACCAATTTATTATCTTATGGTTCTATAGGTCAAGAGTCCAAAAGCATTTTCAGTAGGCTAAAATGAAGGTATCATAAACCTGCCTTCCTTCCAAAGGCTCTAGGGGAGAATCTGTTTCCTAGTCTTTTCCAGCTTCTAGGAGACATGAGCATCTTGACCTCTTTCTTCTCCAAAGCCAACAGCATAGTATCTTCTCTCTGACCTCTGCTCTCTTTTTGATATTTTCACTCTGACTCTAGTCTTGTCTATTCTATTCTATTCTATTCTATTCTACTGTATTGTACTATATTTATTATATTATATATATGATTACATTGGACCCATCCAGATAATCCAGGATAATAATCATGTCATCTCCAGATCCTTAGTTTAATCATTTCCACAAAGTCCCTTTTACCTGTAAGGTGACTGTATTCACAGATTCAGGGTTTTTAGACATAAGCATCATTCACCTCACTATAAGGTGCGCAGTCTGTGTAGATACATGTGGAGGCCCTGGGTGGGAACCGCCTCCACCCAAGTTGGGACAGAGAGATGCTAGGCTGTTCCTAGACTTGCGACATTCTGGCCCTGCTTCTCGTGTACTGCCCTCTCAGGTTCCTTGCTCTCAGTGTCTATTCCCACTGAACTGAGGGCTGCACTGCACCCCAGAAAGCGTACCTTCTACTGTATGGATCCCAGAAAGTGTACCTTCCACTGTTCCCAGAGAAGCCTGGCTGGTCTAGTCAAATAGCCCTCTCTCTGTAGTCACTAATCAATTCTTATGGAAAAATTCCCTGCTCCTTTACTTTACCTTTTTTTAGAAAGAATTTTCCCCTGATGGCTCTTTCTTGTACAAAAACAGCCTTTTCAGGTCAACCCCACAAAATGCATCAAAAACCCAGATATATCTGAATCTTCAGGGTGAATACATAACAGGCCCTTGAGAGAAAATCTCACTGCCGTCATTACTCAAAAAAATTTCTGAGGCTGAAGATATACACCAATAAAACAATGTATTGATTTTTTTTCAATAAAGTAACATAATTTTTAGGGGGCAAGGTTTAGACAAAACCTATTTGATATCAATTGTGATCAATTATCTTAACTACGCAATTTGGAAAACATATTTGGCATTATATAAATGCAGTCTTTCAATAACATAAAGCATTTATTCTGTTAAAAATTTATTACTTTAAGATAAATAGAAAGCAGATTTGTGAAGAACAGATCAGCATTAATGCTGAAACTACTACGAATAAATAGCAATAAGATCCTCACATAAACAATGAATTTTATACTCCAGTCTCACTGGCTTGCACACAAACCAGGAATGGTATGTGGCAGCCACATCTATCCTGCTTCATATGCCAACTCTTGATTATGTAGGGTTAGAATGAAGTGGCTAAATCGTTGTTATCTTCTAGTGCTATTTTTAAAAACAATATAATATAAAACAGTCATGGAGATGCACAATTGGTACATCAATTTCAAATCTTGTTTCCCAGTAGAAAGAGGTTCTTTCTGCCTATGCCTCATCCCAACACACACACACACACACACACACACACACACACACACACACACACACACACAGTCATTACAGGGCTCAGAGAATCTTGACCTTGTAAAGAGAACAAATCTGACAGAGATTGGAGGCACATAAAAAAACTCAGAATAGAAAAAGAGAAAGCTGAAAGCTTCAGCTGAATTGTCTGAATTTAAAAATAAAAGACTAGGAATTATCTCTGATTAGTCATAAGAAAATTAAGAAAAAGACCTCTCTATAAAAACTATGCTTTAAGAGACAAAAAAATCTTGAGCCACCCAGAAGACAATACAAGTTAGACCAGATTATTATCCTTTCACCTTTCATGGGAGGAGACAGGCTGGTATCGTAAACATCACTATATCCTTTCATGTCGTCTATACGAAACAACTTCTCACACTAACGGAGGGTCCAGTTATCCATAACCTAAGGGACACAAGGAGCTTTATGATTTTTAAAGGTCAAGAAGTGCCAGCATTTTTTGTTTCATATTTTTTGTTTCATGTTCCATCAGCTCTGAGCCTCATTCACAAAGGTCAGCAAAATCCCATTCTGATGTATCTTTAATCAACTTCATAACACTCAAATAAACAAAGCTCTGGGTTTTAGTCCATAGGGGTAATTGGATCAGGTGAACATTGCTCTTCAACTAGAATCTTGATTCTTGTGCTCAAAGTAGAGAAAGATGAGAAAGTGACATCTACTACAGAACTCCACCTTAGAAACATCTATAGTTCTGTTTACATTGCCTTAGATTTGCCTTCTCTAGATATGCAGGAGAGCCCTGATCTGCCTGGGGGATCTTGAGCTGCATTACTTTGCTTGGTAAAATGAAGGGAGAATTGCTTCCTGGAGTCTCTCAAAGGTTGGGATCCAGGCAAATGAAGAGAAAGGGATAGAGAATTTGGAATGAGTTGGGTGGCCAAACAAAACCTCTCCACTTGCAGGATCTGCTACATATTTAAATGCTAGGTGTGAGTGTTTTTATTGGGGTGTGGGGGTTCACAGAAAATGAGTAGTGCTCCACATTAAGTCAGCATGGAGCAGAGCATAAAAGAAATGCTGGGAGGTGAGAACAAGAGTTTGGGAGGAGCCAAAGGTGACCAGGAGAACATGAGGCCCCTGGGAAGTAACAAATTTAGGGAGGCTTGGGACTTCCCACCACATGTGAGGTAAAGCCAGTTTTCATTTTTTTTTATTTCAAGAGACCAGATGGCCTCCGTGGACATCTGTATTACTCTCATTTCAAGAAAGTCGATCTCTGCTTTTGAAAAAAAAAAAGTATGTTTTATAAATAAACCTCATGAGCAAAGGTGAGTTACAAATCCACTGCACTGGGCTATGATGAGCTGGGCAAGAATGAGAGGTTGAGCTTCACAGAGAGGAATGGTGTGGTCGAAATGTGGAAGGAACAAGGACATGGGAGTAAAGAAAATGGAGTAAAGTTGGTGGGGGGAACCATGGGAGAAGGAATAGGCAATACCAGAAGGTGATAATGAAGGTAGCAGACAAGTGACACCGCCAAGCTGACCCTGTGGTGGGAGCGTCACAGGATCGTTCATTCTGGAAGGCAGTAGCATGGCAGAAAAGGAGGCAGAGCTCCTGCAAGGTCTCCATAATCACATTGAAAATTTTTTGAAGGAAGGAAAGCTCTAAGATTTAGCAATCATTTTGAAATCTCAGCTTAGTTTTGGCCATCGTTTTGGTCAATTGTGGTAATTTGAGTTTTGTTGATCATTTTAAATATTACAATATGTGGCGAAGTGAAAGAACTTTTCAGACAGATTGAGTTACTTTTTTACTGGGTAACATGGGAAATCTGTCAGTGAAGGCAGTAAGTTTCAGACTTCTGAATGAAAGACAATTAATAACATCTCTAGCAGATGAACAAAGTTAGCCAATGTAATTACAGTAGAACTCGAGAAACTGGCCAAAAACATTCCAGCACACTATTTGGGGAAAGAAAAGCTCCCCCACTCCAAGCCACACTAAATCAACAGTAAAAAAGTCATTTTTGAAACTTTTTCTAAAGGAAAGTAAAAGTATGCCAGGAAGATCTATTTTAAGACCCTTAAAAATGATTGGATAGGTAGGTAGTCAAGTAAACCTTAACATGCCCTTTTGATGAATTAATTCCTTTAATATTATGAAATGTACCTCTTAATTCCTCACAATATTTCTCATTTGGAAATCCACCTTGTCTGATATGAATACAGTCACTTTAACTTTCTATGGATTAGTGGTTGCATAGAATCTGTTCTTCCATCCTTTTTCTTTAAAAAGCATTAGCTTTACTGAAGTCTAATTTACCTGCAAAATATTTACCAATGTTTAGAGTGTAACTTGAAGAGTTTTGATTGATGTGTGTGGCCATTAGTCCCCACCATGGTGATAATGTAGAACATTTTCATCACCCCATCAAGTTTCTTCATGCCCCTTTCTGTCAGTGCCTCTCCCTTCCCCCGCTAAACCTTGTCAACCACTGCACTATTCTCTGTCCCTAAGGTTTTGCCTTTTCTAGAGTTTCATGCAAATGGAATCGTACAGTATGTAGTCTTTTGTGTCTGGCGTCTTTCACTTAGCATAACGTTTTTGAGATTTGTCTGTGTAGATGAAGTGTTATGCGGTCAGTGTTCTGTTCTCTTTTACTGTTGAGCTGTAAACTTTTATAAAGCTAAAACAATTTGTTTTTCAAGTCATCAGCTGATGGAGGTTTAGGATCTTTCTAGTTTGAGGCTGTTATGAATAAATCTGCTATGAACATTCTAACATAAGTCTTTGTAGAGCTACATTTTCCAGGATACATACCTAGGAATGGAAATGCTGGGCCATATAGTAGGTGTCTATTTAAACTTGTAAATTGCCAAGCTGTTATTCAAAGTAGCTGAACCATTTTGCATTCCCACCAGTGTGGTCTCTCATCCCATATCCTCACCAACATTAACTCCTTTAAGTGATTCTCACCTTTTAGCCATTATTTCTTTTGATTTTAGCTAATCGACTGGGTCCACAGTAGTAACTTATTGTGGTCTTAATAGATATTCTCCTAATACCAGTGATGTTGAGTATCATTTTATGGGTTTTTTTTTATTTGCTTATATTCATTTAAGGATACTCAAATCTTTTTTCTTTTTTACCTTTTAATTGGGTTATAAGACTTTATATGTTTGTATTACAAGCCCAGATATATGTTCTGCAAATATTTTATTCCAGTCTATAACTTGACTTCATTTTCTCTACAAGTGTTTTGGAGAGTAAATGTTTTTAATTTTAACAAAGTCCATTTAAAAGTTTTTCTTTTTTTTGGTCCTATTTATAAATATTTGCCTACCTTGAGATCTCTAATTTTCTTCATAGATTTTCTTATGAATTTTAATGGTTTTGGTTCCTGCATTTAGGTCTATGATCTATTTATTTCTTTTGCATATGGATAGCTGATATTTTCAGCATCATTTGTTGAAAAGATTATTCTTTATATGTTGAATTACGTTAGCATCTTCATCAAAAATCAATTGATATATATATATTTCTGGAGTCTCTTCTGTTCTATTGATCTGGGAGTCTATCTTACATCAACATCACACTGTTTTATTACTGTAGTTTATAGTAAGATTTGAATTCAGGTTGCATAGGCCCTCAAAATTTGTTCCTCTCTTTTAAAAATTGTTTTGGCCATTCTGGGTTCTTTGAATTTCCATAAAGATATGCTTTTCATTACCTAAAACATAATATTTTTAATGTCAACACAAAAGCCATAGGAATTTTTTCTGGGATTGTGTTGAAAATATAGTTCAGTTTGAGGAGAACTGAAATCTTAATGACACTGAATCTTCTGAGCAAAGAACATTGTATATCTCTCAGAAATGTTTTGCTGTTTTCAGTACACACTCTTGCAAAAGTTTTATTAAACATATCTGAATATTTTAGATTATTAATTCTTTGAAAATGATATTTTAATCATTTCCGTTGCTATTTGATTGTTACCTACTGTGTAGAAATACAATTAACTGAGTTTAGGTTCTGTGAATTTCCTAAACTTGTGAGCTCCAGTAGTTATTTTAGATTTTATAGAGTTTTCTATGTAGATGAACTGATGCCATCGAATGCTATCACCTCATTCGTTTTTATTTTCTCAGAAAGCACAGAGTTACACTGACTGTAGTCTAATATCTGAAAAACTTGTTTAATGTATTTTGTTCAGTTTTCTAGCTGTTTAAGGGAAAACCATTACTCTATTATGAGAAGAAGCAGAAGAACCAGATTCTTCAAAAAGAACTTTGATAAAGACCATAAACATGTGAAGATAAGTCACTGTAAAATATTAAGAAGGAATATAGCATAATCAAAGCAAAATGAGAAGACAGTTTGGACACTTACTCTAGAACATTCCTGGTATTCCTCCTTTGAAAGGAAGCAGAGCTTGGCATCCATTCCAGAGAGGGAATATTCAGGTAAGGGAAAAACAACTGCATTTGGAGATAGAATTCTGAAAGTGAGTACTGGTTCTGCTAGCTAGTAATATGTTACCTCGGAAAGTTTTATGAAATAGTTACTTAATAGGTAATGCTGATCAGTGCACTTGTTTTCTCACCAGCAAAATGGTGGTAAACCTTCTTTTTCATAGGGCTCTTGGAGAAACAGCTGGACATAAGAATGATCAGGTATGTAAAAGTTAAAATATGAGATTTCTAATTACATTTCAGCCATCAGCATGCTTTGTTGACTACAACTATAGAAGGTTAACCATTGGGAGAAAGGTTATACTTTATTAATTTTAATACTTTTAATTTATTAATTTGTTAATAAGAAAATTTGGACCTTAAACTTGTATACAAAATTTATAATACTTTTTACTACTAAAATTATTCCAGAATTCTAGGATTTGGAAATAAAAGCATTTCTAGGCTTCAAGTTTTTATTAACAGAAATGTCAAGTTTTCTAATATTTTAAAATGTTAAGAAGGCAAAGAGATGTCTTAGTATGGCCATGAGTTTGTCAAAAATGTATAGTCAAGATGACCTTAAATTCTCTTGCTTATGAATATAGGTGATAAAGTTGGGAACTGGCCAGGTATGTGGAAGGAAGGCAAATAGCTTACTTTATGCCGGAGAAAGTATGAACTGGTGATAAGAAATATAGTGCTAAATATTTTCCATATTCTGTACCAAAATTTGGAATGAATAAATTCAAATGTCATCATAAACTAAAGATACAGCTACTATAAAACACTGAAAATATTTGTGAGAAGATTTGAGATGGGAATTCAGTGTAATCCCAAAGTAAAAATAAAATTCTAGTAAAAAAGCCTGGTTAGGAGCTGCTTTTATGATTCTAGCTTAGAGGTTAGCCATAATCCCTTTGTAGTTACAATATTAAATTATTTGAAAGCATTTACTCTCTTACCTCTCTTCATTAAAAATTAGTTTTTATAGTTTCTACTTTCACAAATATGGAATAGGTATACTCTCCCTATTTCTCATAGTAAGTATAATTTAAGAACCTGGACATTAGATAGAAAATAACTTAAGAATACTTTGAAAGATGGAGAGAAGGCAGAGAAGGCAATAGTCAGGCTAGGACCACAGGATCTGAAGGACAACATAAAGGTAAATCTCATTTGTTTGTTTGTTTGTTTGTTTTTCTTTTTCTTTTTGTCTTACATATCTGGGTTGAAAGTAAAGACAGCGACCTGGAAATGCCAAAGAATACAAACAAAAGAACGCCCAACAGAATCCCTTCTCTCCAACCAAAAGACTAGGAAATGAGGAGTTTCTCACCAACAAAATTTAGGCGAAGAGCCTAAATTCCATTTTCCCCAGTCCATAGTGGAATGTCCCAAACTCCTGCTGAGGTCATATCAGAGAAAGCTAAATAAGATCAGAGATTTTACCCCACCGGGCAGTAATGCAGGGCCCTCTTCCACCCAGCTGGCATGACTTCAGAGGAGGCAGAGTGGAGAGTCAGAACTCTTGTTTCTGTTTTGCAGTAGCAAGGATGCCCACTGCCCCACATTGTCACTGGAGCCCAAATGGGAGACAACAATGAGGCATTTCTATCCTCCAGCCAGGTTGGGATACTTATATGGGAATGAAAATTCCCATAACTGCTGAACACTAATAAGGATAGCCTCCTTTTAGCATCAATAAAGGCTAAGATGAGAACCTGGAAGGAATGAGGCCATCTCCTCCACACTTCCCCAGAGTAGTGCCAGAGAAAACAGCTAAGAAGTTTAAATACTTCAAAGCCTCATAACATAATAACTGAAGTGTCTAGGTTTCAATAGTACATCACTCATCATACTAAGAACCAGGAAGATTCAGGCTGTATTAAAAAAACAACAACACTAAGATGACAGAGATGTTAGAATTATCTGTCAAAGATTTACAGCATCAAGAAAAATATTTTAGTAAACAATTAAGAACATGTTTGAAACAAGTGAAAGACAGAGATCCTAAGCAAGGAAGTAGAAAATATAAAGAAAAAACTGAACAGAAGTTTTAGAACTAAAAATATAACAATTAAAAACTCAATGTGCAATATCAAGAGCAGAATTAAGAGGAGTGGAAAAAAAGGTGTAAAGGGAAAATAGGGCAATAAGAATTACTCAGTCTAAACAACAATAAAGATAAAATACATTTAAAAATAATATGAACAGAGCATCAGATCCCAATGGGATTGTGATGATTAATTTTATGAGTCAACTTTGCTAAACCATGGTATCCAAATATTTTGTCAAACATTATTCTAGATGTTTCTGTGAAGAAATTTTTTAGATAAGGCAAACATTTAAATCAGTAGACTTTGAATGAAGCATGGTGAGTGGGCTGCCAGGAAACATTTGAAGACCTTAATAAAAAAAGAATTATCTCCACAAATGAAGAAGTAATTCTGCTAGCAGATCACATTTCATCTTTAACTGCAGCTCTTTCCTGGTCTCCAGCCTCCTGGCCTACTCCACAGATTTTGGAATTGCCAAACCTCTATAATTATGTGAGCCAATTTCTTTAAAACTATTTATTGTATAGATACAGACTTATTGATATAAAACATGTCAATTTGTATATAGAAATATATGGGCAAGAAAGAGGGCCAAAAAAGTACTCAAGGAAATAATGGCTGAAAACTTCACAAATGTAGCAAAAGATGTAAAAACACAGATTTAAGAAGCTTAGTGATACCTAAATAGGGTAAACTCAGTGAAATTAACACCAAGACATGTTTCAGTCAAACTTCTGCAAACTAAAGACAAAGAAAAATCTGTAAAGCAGTGAATAAAGAAATGACACCTTTTTTATAGGAGAAAAATAAGTCAAATGACAGTGGATTTCTCTGCTTAGACATCACGGGAACTGAGAGGAAGTGGCACAATATTTTTCAAAGGCTAAAAATACTAACTAGAAACCAACCATACCAGTACTTCGATTTTGAACTTCTGTCCTCCAGAACCATGAGAAAGCAAATATCTGTTGTTTAAACTACCAGTCTATTATATTTTGTTATTGCAGCCCAAGGTGACTAAAATGAGAAGAGATTGGGTAAGAGTTGCATGGAGTTCCTCCAATTTGTTATTTCAGGCAATTAAATAGGAATAATAAATACCTGAAAATAAAGTTTTAATTAAAAAAAATTTTGTATAAATATTTGTGAATTACTTTGGAACTATTTTTAGAATGTCTTAGTGTGTCATAGAAATTACCTTCCATTAATACTGTACTTGACATTGTTCCAAGTGTTTTCACACAATATCTGTCACCAGAACTTTGTTATATGCTGGATAGCCATTGTTAGAGATGAAAAACTGAATCTTCTAGAGGTTATCTAGCTTGAATATAGTCACATAACTAATAAGAGATTGTAGATTTGAAACCTACTCAAGGACTTTTTCCATTTCAACAAGCCATACATGAGAATCATGAGTAGCTTAGCCATAGAAGATGAATTGCCTCTATATCCCTCAGAATAAAATGAAGATCATTGGAGAATTATGCAGGGACACATTATGGCCATGCTGAGTGTTAAGAGCTGTGTGAGTCTCCATCTACCAATGAGCAGTCAAAGTTGACTTGGTCAGCCCTTGATTAGAGATGCATATGGACAAGATACCTTTGAGAAGGCAGAGGAGGAGTGAGTCCAAGGATATCACAAGCACACAAGGGTTAACTTCCAGTTAGTTATTCTATCGCCAGCCCTCCAGATGAGGCTTTCCTGTGCACACCCTATGAATGCAGAACTTGTAGAAAACATTGTCTCCACGGAATTCATTCAAGTATAAATATGTGAGGAATGTATGGGGGAAAGTGGTGATTCTCTGTTTGCTTTTCATTAGGAATGGATTCCTGATATTCATTGTCCCAAGCAGAAAATCAAGGCCGGTTCCTAAAAACCAAGTGTCTTTTCTTTGTAGGCCTCTGCCACGTTTATAGGAAACATTATACAGTGAAAAAATAACAGAGCTGGGCTTCATGTTCTCCAGCTGCATTCTCTGCATTGGGAATAAAATGGCAGCTTCTGCCTTACAGCCAAGAGCCCAAGGATTTATTTTGCATTCAAAAATTCAGAACAGAAAGAACTTTCTGAGTAGTTGTTATTTTGTAAAAACAAACAGTAAGCTAAATTTATTATAATAGGAGCCCACTTGAATTTAGAGACTGGTGTGTGTGTGACTAGCCATCGCATTTGGTTTACTGTTATTACTTTAATTTCTATTTTCAGGATATAAACCACCAAGGTGCTTTGACAAGAAGCTTGTTAAGTAGAGAATGAAACTAAGTTATTCACCTGTTGAGTACATTTTTGAAAACCAAAACTTATCTTTTAGGTTCTCTGATGGTTCACTTTTACCTTTCAGATAAAAAGAAGGCCAAGTAATCAGATAACCCCTATTGTTAACCTGAACATTTTACCTGATGGACATGCCACGAGCCACAGTCAATGAGTAGAACTTGGGGCGTCACAGTTAACACAATCTTTGCCCAGGTCTACTGTCAGGATCTTCAAATGCAATATCATCACGACCATACTTGAGAAGGCCACTTGAATAGAGGACAGAGACTTTTCTCGGGGCATTCAAATCAACTGAATCTGGTGCTTTCTTAATTTGTAGGTAATAAAAATAGTCACTAGTTATTAAGTTGCAATTATTCGCCATGCACTGAGGTAGATGTCATGCATGTATTATCTCATTTAAACTTCACAAGAACTGAAGAGGTGGATCAGACTCACACAATATTGCATGTAAAGAAACCAAGCAGATAAGTACCTACCCTGAGATTGCAAGTTTGGCAAGTACAGAGATTGGGGCCAAATAGAAGCCTAGCTCTCAAAACCCACATGTTTTCTTTCCCATTCAACACTAAAACTCTTCAAGAGCAAAATCTTTGAGTGATCCAGTGATTACTGTGTTGGGACAGTAAGTCATTTATTTCTTTTAAGTTAAGTCCTGGACATTTGGCTAGTCAATACTTGGTGACTTCAGAAACCCAGTGTGTTTTGGTGACAAGAGTGTAGGACAACATAAGCCAGGAGATCTGGATTCCCATTTTGTTTTCACACTAATTTTGCAGTTATGACATAAGTCGGTCCAGCAATCTGTGCTACAGCTTTCTTATGACATAATATGTACATTACTTTACCAGTTTTCTTATGACATAATATATACATTACTTTACCAGTTAGGAATGTTTTCAGATGCAAGTAACAAAATATATGAGCAACAGTAGCTAAGAGCATAAGAATATTTATTCTGTGCTTAATAAAAAGTTTGGTGGTGGAAGGCCTAAGGATAGATCAGCAACTCAATAATCATATCAAGAACCCATTCTTTTTGTATTCACTGTATCCCACTACTTGCTGGTTTTTCATCTTCATGCTTGTTGTCTTATGGTTGCAAAGTGGCTGTTGCAGCTCCAGTATTATATCTATACTCAGCAAAAGAAGAATAAAGAGCAGAATCAATAAATTCTCCCTTATAGCTGGTTGGTTTTTTTTTTTTTAAGAAGAAAGTTGTATTTCTCAGAAATCCCATAGTGCACTTCCCATTCTAACCTCACTGTCAAAAACTAGGTCACTTGGCCTCTCACCCATAACTGGGAGGCCAAGAAATCAAGTGCCTGGCTTTTCAGATTTAGTTTTGGAAGACGGAAAGAGAGAAAGTGGTTCAGAATCAGAATGGCTTTTGTAGGTCATCTGTGTCTGCCACACTCAGGACATCTAAGGATTTGTTTCATTCCTTTTCATTCTAAATATTTTGTAACCAATACTTCAGATATTGTATATTTTTAATTATTTTTTTCGATGTAATGTCTCATACATGTAAAGTACAAAAATGCTAAGTCAATACTATGGGTACTCAAGAAATAAATTATTTCAATGCAGGGGAATGCTCACCTGTGATCTAATGCCCAGTACATTTTTTATGCCATTTGAAGTCACTTCTTACATTTGTGTTCTCTTCTTTTTTCAATAAGTAGTAAACTAGACATGAGATATGTATAAATAATTCCAGAACATCTGGATGAAAAGGAAAAATAATCAATTATCTGGATGTTTTGTCTGCATAACATTGAAACATGTAGCCCTGTGTAGACAAAACATCTAAATGATTGAATATTTTGCTCTTCATCCAGACATTTTGTTGTCATGTGGACAAAAAGCACTGCCAAGTTAGGGACATAAGAGAAGAAAACAGGGTGTAGCAAAACTTGTCTAATTTGTAGAGTTCAAGAATTGTCATTAAACTTGTTATGAGAAAGGAGGATAATTAATGAGATATGTGTCAAATTAATTTTCAAAAATTCTAGGCTGTATTGGAAGAAGTTTCTTACTATGGGTTCACAGTGATCATAATACATGATGGTTCCATTACAAGACACTTAATAGAAAACACACAAACCACTAGTTATGTGACATTGTGTTTGTTTTATAAATGAAGCAATGCACACACAGAAAAAAAAAATAGTGACTAGTAAAAACGTCATTATATCCTGGAAGGACAAATATAGAAACTAATTCCAGTTATCTAATTGTAAGTCAATTTATTAGCCCAGATTCAGTTCAAATTGAGTAATTGTTTATCTTTGGTGTTGTAGGCACTATGCTGGTCACTTTTTCACATTATTTAATTTATTATACATTAACTCTTGTGGTTGTTATTGTTATTTTCATTTTATAAATGGGAATCTGGGTCTTAAAGGTGAAGGAAAATCTCCAAAAGATCACAGGTTGATTATTTCTACAAATAACATGATCCTTCAAAGTTTTTTTTTTCTTTTCATTTATCACGCATTATTCTGTGTAAAAGGAAGAAGCATCATTGAAAATGAAATCTCCAAAATTTGGGTGTTATGGTTCCTAAATGAAATTTCAAAAATTGGGGTGTTATGGAAAATATGGCTAATGCACTATGTCATGTTATTTTATTTCATGTCTGTATGTATGTATGTCTATGTTTTAAATCAAATATGCTTGAGAGCTTGACAGTGATATTAGAATTCAATAGAAATCTATTTTATCCTTGAAGAACTTGATAGGGCAATATCCTCAAATACTGTCTGAAGGACCTCACTGAGATAACAAATTGAGTTTTATGAGCTGCCATCCCCATTCTTTCCTAAGCAGACAGTTCCAAATTCAATACACAGGGATCGTTAGTGGAACTCTATGTCTTTAAAGTCAGCCTTATGTAGTCTCTCATTTTTCTGCAGTGACTTAGTTGGATGGGGTAGCAATGAGAGCTAAGATAATGTTGTTTAGGACCAAAAGTTGTGTGATCAGAACCCAATGGTCTGGAATGTTTCAGCTCAAAAAAAAAAAAAATACTCAAAAAACAGCATTAGCAAGGAAATGGATCTGAGCAGGAAAAGAAGAGAATTCTCCACTTGGGCCGTAGTGGTTTATTAATCACAACAGAGAAGCTCGTCATTGTGAAAACCTCTGAGTTCTGTAGCTACTTTGTTAAATATAAAATTTTCTGATTTATTACTGTGGTGTGAGAGTTAGAACGAGCCTCTTTTCTACAGCAAAAATTATCATCAGCTTTCAGACTAGGAGCTTCAAGGTGAAGCCCACCATGAGGCTCATTCATACATTTTTTACTGTGAAACTTCAACACCCTTTAATATAATGTGTTTTAAACCTGTATATGGGTCTGGAATTAGAGAGTGGTCATTGGTTGCACACCTTTGAGACGATACTAAAAATTACTGAATGGTACATTAAAAGAATGGATTTTATAGTAAGTGAATTATATCTCGATTTAAGAAAACTGCATTGGACTAATTCAAATGGCTTCTTGGACATAAAATGGATCCTACAAAGCAATATTTAGGTCACTTAAGTGTAAATGAAACAAAGACATATGGAGTAAATTTCTGCAAAATTGCTCATGATTTCAAAAATTAAGGGGGAAACGTTCTTGGCAAAATTTAGTTGGGTTTTATCTAATCCAAAACTCTTGAAAAATAAATCGAGACATTTCATAAACCAAAATGCAGCTGGTTTTTCCATTTATTACGTACTTTTATATGCTGTCCTTCTCACTAAGTATATTTGTACTTATATTGGAAGGCACAGGTAGTTCAGGTACCCAGGTTTCATACAGCATAAAGCAAGGTCATGTTGCAGAAATTTTGCTACAGTATATTAAACACTATTTTCAAGGAAATATTTCTTACTGAAACAAGTAGAGGAGAAGACCTCTTGTAATAACCTCTAAGTTAAGTTCAAGAGCATAGAATAGCTAGAATCTCAGACTATTCAGTGTCCATCCCATCTCTTCAATATGTTAACGATCTCTGGGAATATAAGTATCATTGTTATTGAAAATATAGTCTTCAAAATGGCTTCATAAAACCCAATTATAAAAAGTGGTAGATATTTACACAAAATGTCAAATTTTTGAGATTGTCATGCAAAACCTTGAAATCATTTTTAACCTATACATCTTTTTTATTGTTTCCTTTCTCTTCTGTTACATTCTAAACTATAATTTTCCTAAGTAGCCACTGTGAGTGTCCTCTTCATAGTTCATTTCCAGTACCTGATGAATCCTTTGCACCCCCAAAGATGGGTTGGATAAATGCTTTGTTAGAATGTAATTTTAAGTTCCCTTAAGTTCCTGTACTTTTGCTCATGTCAGTTTTGAAAGGGACCTGCCTTGACCACTGGAACTCTCTTTCCACTGATCAGTTTTTTTTTTTTTTACACTTCTAAAAATGGCATTATATTATACATCATTACTCATTTACTCTGTCACTGGAATACTATTTTATAAACCCAGGTACTTAGTTGATAATCTGAGGACAAATTATCAGAAGGTAGAAATAAGGCAGAGTTTAACTCAATCATAAAGTGGACATTGGTCCCAAGGCTACTTGTGTATGCTCTTCTAAAGATTAGTCTTAAAAATAATTTAATGTGCATTGTATTTGAGCAAATGTTGCAGAAGAAATTAAATTTATATTCTAGAATTTAAGAACCACTCCTTTAACTGAAATGTGATGTCAGGTATTCCTTTCTCCCTGATATGATTCTTCTATTCTTGAAATAATTGATTGAGGTGATCAAGTATAGCATCATCCTTCCCCTTAAGAACAATTCATTAGATAGCAATTTATCACTAGCAACTTGTGCCATTTTCTTTTCACAAGTATGGTCTGTCTTTTATAGGCTGTCTATGTAATATACCAAAAAAGCACTTCTAATTTGGGGGAGTTTTTTAATATCAATCATGGAAATTAAACTTTGCCATTGGTTATGCAATTGCTTACTAAATGTGCATTTTGCATGCTACATCCTTTTGGAAGTAAATTTTGCTAAAATATTTTTTTATGATGAAGTTTTTCAAAATTTTAAAGTACTGCTATCTTATCATTTTCCATAAAATTCTCCTTATGATTTTAAAAAGGAGCACTGCCCATTTCACAAATAGCCATTTCTAAATTATTGGAATTAATAAAAAGGGACTACTGGACCCAATTAATGCACCTCCACTGACTTGCTCAGATATGGTTGTCCCAAGAGCCTTGGTGACTTGCCCTGATTCCTAGTCCACATGGAGCCACCAGTACTTCATGTTTTTGCTGTGATGGTAAAGCCCCACCATGATGCTATCACATGTCTCAATGCTTTTGTTTTCCAGACTTTACCACAGACAAGACAAGGGTCTTCCACAGTGACAGATGCAGGAGCTCCCTCATCCATGTCCTACCCAGCTGGATCCATAAAGGCCCTGGATTCTTCAGCAGCTATGCAGACAGGCTGATGCTAATGCTCTTGGAGGAATCTTTGAACTATGAGAATGGAGAAAAGCCTGCAGATGCATTGCTCTCCACCCCTTTTTTATGCAATGTCCTGAGAGGCTGGACCTCCACATTGCCTTAGTGGAAGCATTTCAATATTCACATAACCATGTATGTTTTCTTGTGAAGCTGTGCCAGCCCAGTAATGCACAAACTTGAACTTGTTTTCTCCTTTTCTCCTTTCCCTTTCTCCCTCATCTTCACTGAAGCTTCCCTTTATGCTAAATCTAGGCACGAGGACTAAGACAAACAGTTGTTGAGAGCAATGCCTCAGGATAGGACTTTGGAATTCGAATTCTCACCTGTTTGAAGGTAATATGGAGGACAAGTTGGGTAGTAACAACTATTAAAAACTTCCACCTATGGAAAATTGAGATACTGTGCAGGTGGAAAGCAGGGCAGTGGGAGACACTGAGGCTGCTACTTTTGCTTAATATGGGGGTGTGGTGATGCTAGAAATCATCCTGACCAGTAAATATGTTCACTGGCAGTGGAGAACTTGTAAGCAAGAGACAGACCACACTCACATAACTTTTATCATAGGATATTGTTATTATTGTTTTATTTTATTAGTAAATATTATTGTTAATCTTACTGTGCTAAATTTATAAATTCAACTTTGTAATAGATATGTATACATAAGAAAAACAGAATATATGTAGGAGACTATACTTGGTTTTAGGCATCCACTGGGTGTCTTGAATGGATCCCATGCAGGTAAATGGGGACTATGGGAACAGAGGGAGAAAAGGAACACATTGTATCTATTATACTGTTAGAGTTATCTACATCCCACCCACTTCCATAAACAGTATCTAGAAAATTTCTTTCTGAATTTTCACTTGTGTAAAAACATTCTTTGTAAAACTTTCAAGCAATTTTCTTGAAAAAGATTGTGATATAAAAGAATCTCCTGTGACCATTTGTAGAACCTTAGTAAATTATCTTCTGATGATTGAAAGGTTTGGTTTTCAAGAAATTAGTGTATTTTTATGTCACATAAGTGGAAACATTTCAAAATGGTCTCTAGGTTCTTGGGGAGACACCTGTCTGGCATACCTAAATATCTTATTACACAACCCAAATAAACTTTTTTTCTTAATTCTTCCCATCATGGCACCTGCATTGTCCTTTGCCTTTCTCCACCTGGACCTCTGTCTCCACTTCTATAACTAACTCCTCAGGACTTCACAAAGCTTTATGCAACACAAGACTGTTGAGTTGGAAATCCTTGTATGTGTCAACAAGATATTATGATATTGACATAAATACAGACACAGAGATGGATATGAACAATAATGACACAAATCCTTCATGTTTAAGCAACATGAAATTAACAGTTTACTCCCTAAGCTATCACTATACAAGTATTAGCTAGTCTGGTATAGAAGTAATCACCAGAACCAGCATTACTTCTTGCTTCCTCCCCAAAAAACTGATTCTTATTTGCTTGATAAATTGAAACACTTTTCAGAAGGATCCTTGTTAAAGAGCTGGTAAATTACAAATTTAAAATGTATTTTCAGTTTCTTAAATTTTTTCTATAAGCTAAACTGAGAATCATGCAATATTTATCTAACAAAAATGCTATTGCATTTTAACCTTCATAGAATTTTTCTGAATAGTGTATAAAAATTTTTGGAGTGCACAAAAAAAGCTAATTTGAGAGTCATTTAAATAGCTCCAACTGTGGTCACGTTTTCTACCTACTTGTATAAGAAATTCTGGTACTACATTCTGCAAATGTTCATAACAGACACACTGAGTATTTGGATCTGTTGGAGATTTTTTTTTTATTAATTAAATATATCGGAAAGTGAAAATTATTTATTCAGTGAAAATGTCACATAGCATGAGTCATTCATTTAATAGTGTTTGGTTTGATTGGGGGTGGGAGCGGGATTGTTATAAATCCAATATATTTACCCAGAGGATTTTTGGCACTGGGGGCTTACTAAAATCAAAAAAAAATAATACTATCTAGTCTAAGATTGGGAAGACTCAATTGCATCCAGATGAGAAACAAATCCACTTCATATTTCAAAAGCAAATAAAATTGTGTAAAAAATTAATCCTTTGGAGGCTTCCAGAATGATTTATTCCCATTCTAATTACCGTGGCATCCTAGTGACCTTCTTTGGCATTATCTGCATGTTTCCCCATCCTCTTTCTTGTCTTGCTTTTTGTTCATCATGCTCCTTATTTCTGAGTCACATACTATTTCTGAACCCATAATTGAAACAGAATTGAGGCAAGTATATAGGATATTTAAGTAAAGAAAAACCACATCATATTTTTCAAATTTATATCTCATGTTGAACTCCCAAGTAATTTGTTTGGCTCTGGAAATATGTTGGTAGAGGGCACAAACTTGTGACAAGGAGATGAGTTAAGTTCTGGAGATCTAATGTACAATGTAGTGAAAATAGTCAACAATATTATATTACATATTTCAAAGTTGCTTGAGAGAGTAAATCTTAAATGTTCTGGCCACAGAGAAAGAAACAATCATTTTGCAACATAATTGAGGTGTTAAGTAATACTAAGGTAATAATCATACTGCAATATATCAATGTATCAAATCAACACATTATATACCTTAAACTTATATGATGTAATACTTCAATTGATCTCAATTTAAAAAAATAAAATAAAATCATATAAAGAGAATAAATGAGATAGGCTATGAGCCATTCCAGAAGATATGTAATTATTCATTAGTGAATTAGTGAATAATTAGTGAAAACTTACTTGGGATTAAGAGCATTATTTCTAAATTTTATTTTATATATTACTTTAGTTATCCCCAAAATTAAACCTAAAGACAAAGGATGAGCACATTAAAATCATGTGAAATGAGTTGTAAGGTAATTTCCAAAACAAGTTCTATAAATGAGTTGAGAAATAGAGTATGTCCAGGGGAAGCACTAGCTGTCTAAGGTGGGCCTTGGGAGAATGATACACAGGATGAGTAAGCTTCTGTGCACCTGTGCAGCAAATGAGGCCAGAGCATTAATCCCACAGAGTTCTTTTAGTCAGAATTTACTTTCTATTTTTTATTTCCTCTGCATAAGTTTTGACTCTCTGACATTTCTGTAGATGGTCATGTCTTCTAGCATTTTCAGAAGCCTCCATAAATTCAGTTCTAAGACTATAATAAGATTATAATAGTTACATGTTGGCATGTTTTTTAAATACATTTCTTTGCCTATTTTGGGTCAACTAAATTTAGACAAAATTTATCTTTCATTCATTCGAATGGATTCTTGATTTGAATACAGATCCATTTTTACTAGCTGAATAAATTCAAGAAGCTATTTAAAATAATTAATATAAATTATTTTTAAATGAGTAAAAATGTGGACAAATTTCTGTATCTGGATAACTCTTCCTATTTCTTAGAGATCTTTAGCTACTTCTACTTGCTATGTAGCATGCTGTGTTTGTACTAAAAGCTAGGTTTATATACCTAATGTAAATGATATCCTGAAGAAACATTGTGTTTTTAAAAATTCTATTAGGTTTAAATCTGTTACTTTATATAATGTTTGTCACAAGAGATAAACTAAAATTCATATAGCTTGGTTTCATACACCCTTGAAAGGAATCCAAAGATTATCTCTACAGAATATCAAATAGCTGGAAGGAAAAAGCTACCTGAAAATAAAATAATTGAATGCCACGGCTGTGAACAAGTATTTATAAGGTCTATACTCCAGACATATTTAGGTAGACCAAAAGTTTCAATTTTCATTCAAGTGTTCTATTGGGTGTAACATCATATATACACAGTTTTTTTTTTTATCCTGTAGGGATTTTAGGCAAGAAAAAGGGGTGTGATATTTATCCATATAACTAGTATCTTAGTTTGTTCAGGCTGCTATAACAAGTACCATAGACCAAGTGGCTTATAAATAGAAATTTATTTCTCATAGTTGTGGAAGGGGCAGAGTCCAAAATCAAGGAGCAGTCACAATTGCTGCCAGATATGAACCAATTTCTTAGTTCATAGTCTTCTTACTGTATCTCTAAATGGCAGAAGAGGTAGGAGCCTCCTGGGGTCTTGTTTATAAGGGTATGAATCCCATTTATGAGGGCAGAGACCTAATCACTTCCCTAAGTCCCCCACCTCCAAATTCCATCACAATGGGGCTTAGGTTTTAATATAATGTAGGACACAAATATTGTCATTGGCACCTAGCAAATGGTCACTTTGTACCATCAACTCTGTGCAAGGCACTGTGCTAATTTGTGAAAGCATTCTTATATTGGTCTGAACAGTCTCTAAGGTGTCTTTGCAATCTAAGATTCCATGATTTAAAATGAGCCTGTAACAAAAAAAAAACCAACATTTACTGAACATCTACTTTGTGCCAATAGCTCTCTCGTTACATGACCTCATTCTAGTAAATGCGGTGGGGCATTGCCCTAAAGGACCTCCTTGTGGACTCCTCCTGGGATAAGCTGGGGCTTCTTTTGCACCCAAGTTCAACATCTCCTTCTGCCCCATATAGCCTCCCTCACTTCCTGATAAATGTTGCCAGCACATTCTCCAGCCAGCCTCCTGGATACCCACCCCTCACTGTTCTTCCAAAAACCCTGACCTAAGACTCTCATTTAGCATTAAACACACCATTTAGTGTCTTATAGCAAGTCAAGCACTTTTTTTTTTTAACTTGTTGGGAAGAAGCTAAAACTTCATTAGGAAAATCTTTTCAAGGGGACTGTGCCAAAGCTCACTGGGCAGAGAAAATGAAGTCGTTCAGCAGCTACCCCCCGGCCATGTGTAGACGGTGCTCTGTAGAAAGTGCCAAGTTCCAGGTGGTCCCCCATTCGGCTCCAACCCCATTTGCAAGTGACTGTCCCTACTAAAAATAATAGAGTTTGATGCTGCTCTCCAGTTTCAGATTGAATACAGAATTTAGAGGTCAACAAGGAAAACTCAGATGACTGAGGCTGAAAAATGCAGGACTATCTCCAGAGGAGGTGCCAGAAGACATTTCTGGTTAAGAAGTCAACTGGAAATGGGCATTCTGAGAAAGAGATGCCTCTAGAGACTACAGATGTTACCTTAACAGTGAGTTTTTGGTGACAGTACATGTAGAGACTGAGAATAGAGACTATTAGAAAAGAAAAAGACTCCAGAGTGATGTGAGCACAAACAACTCGGGGGATGCAGAAGGAACCCAAAGAACCTAAATAATATAAGCAAATCATATATCTCCCATTTGAAAACAAGCCAGAAACAATCCTGTCTCATTTACCCTTAGAAAGAGTTTCTCTTTCAAAAGAAAGAATTTGACATTAGTATTAGACACCCCCCACTTTAAATATAAATTCACTAAATGAGAGATTATCTTTATTTATAATGGAGTTTTGAGTCATTCTCTGCTCATCATTCTGTTATCTATAAAGTCCCTTGTCAACAAAATTTTCCTAGAAGTTTTTATTGAGAAGTATTTGTATCCATATGGCCTCCACCGAGATTCTGGTACCCAAGTGGGTAGGTCAGAAGTGTCTCTACATAACTTTGCCTTTAGCCAACACTACTACTGTCTGGGCTCACTACCCACTGCACTTTCAGAGTGCTGTTCTTTCTTCTTTGGTGGCTCTCTCCTATTATGCATCAGACATCAGGAGACAAAAGAACCAGATCTACTTCTGGGGCTCCCACTGAACTGCCCTGTGGTTTATAGCAAAACACTTCACCACAAAGCTTCAGCATCTGTATTACCTAGATGAGTGCTTATCCAATAAAACTCTCACCATGATAGAACGATTCTATACTCTGTTCTCTCCAGTGTGGCAGCTATAAGCCACATATATCTATTGAACATTTGATATGTGGCTAACGTGATTAAAAAACTCAATATTAAATCTTATTTAATTTTAATTAATTTATATTTAAATGTAAATAGTCACTGGTGCTAGTGGCTACTGTGTTGGTCAGTCCAGATTTTACTTGACACTTAGGTGTTAAAATTATATATTGCTGTTATTCCAAAAAAGTTTGGAGAGTCTTTCATTCATACAAAAAGCTATGAAATTCTGTGGCTTCTCTGTGGTCCATTGCTTGCAATATCATTTACTCTTTACTTGTTTTTGCTAACAACAAAGGCTTCCTATGACCTAAAATAGAAGTTAGCATATTGTGATGCTTCGGCCAAATCTATCCCACTTGGGTTTTTGGAAAGAAAAAAAAAGGAAGGAAGGAAGGAAGGAAGGAAGGAAGGAAGGAAGGAAGGAAGGAAGGAAGGAAAAAAACACCCAACAGTTGTATTGGAGCAGTCATACCTTTTGTTTCGGTGTTGTCTATGATTGTTTTTCTGCTACGAGGTCAGAATGAAGTCAGTTGTGACAGAAACTATATGGCTGGCCAAGGAGAAAATATTGCTATCTCAACTTTGCCAAAAAAATTTGCCTACCCTTGATTTAGAATAAGGTAAATTTGTGATTTCATTGTATATTATAATAATTAAAAGCTTATTATTTCTGCATCTTTTGATCTATTTTAGAGACTAAGATCTTTGTACTAAAATGTTGGATGCCTTTTTATTTTTCTTCTCATTTGACACCAATTAAATGTCACTGACTCAATGGGTTTGCACTTCTTGCCTTGTTTTAAATTTTGGCTGTCTGACCGTTTGTCTTAGGCAGTGGCTATTCCAGTAAATTAACTAGACATGGCATTAGACTATTGGTGATTTCAGGGGACTTTAAAATCCTTCTGGGTGATGTTCTCTTTATTTGTAAGAAAATCAAATTTGAGCTATTGATTTTCCAAGTTTTTGTGGGATGACTTCATTCACAGAAAAAACTATATAAAGTGTTGCTCAAAATACAAATATGACTTCAGTTTCTCCCTAGTAGCAAAGCTGGAATATGCATAAACATTTTTATTTCATCTTTGGATGTTTTTATTTACCCACCCCCAAATTATTATTCTTCTCAGTCCAAAGTCATAATATATGGTGACTACTTCAAGGAGAGATGTTGGTGATTATTTACATAGCAATTGACAAGCTAATACCTAAGATTTAGTCATTTATATTTATTAATATGTTTATTATATTATTATATATTATTTAGTTTATATTGATACATTTATTAATGATACCTAAGATTTATTTTTTTAATAGTAGAAAAATGTCTGTGCTAACATTTCGATTCTCACTTCTGTGGCAATTTCTGTTTGTTATTCAGAGTTTTGAAAAATTAGTAACCACCCTTTGGAACAAATGACTCCATATGCATGTGGTTGGGGCTTCCTGCTGTACTTAGCAGGCCTAGCCTGATTCTAATGGAGACATTCACTCCAGTAAAAGCAAAGAGAAGACCATGCACAAGGTGCTGATAACTGGCAACAAAGACCATCATCTAATTCACTGAGAGTCGGTGGATTACATTTGACCTTGTTATGATAGTTGGTAATATTGCCGTCTTTTCTTATGTGAAAAGTGTATGAATTTCTTCTTAAAATATTTCCCTGTCTCTGGTTATAACAGTTTTTCTAACAATGTGATATTGCAATTCTGATCTCCTTGGTTTTCAAGAAGACTCTACACTGGGTTGAAAGTTTGATTCTTCAACATTATGATTACAATTTAGAACAAATCTTGTAATATCTTTTTGAGAACTAGAAATGTGATAAAGCACACATATAAATCTGACTATGCCTCTGTCTTGGTCTATTTGAGCTGCTATAACAAAAATGCTGTAGGCTGGGTAGCTTACAAACAAGACATTTTTCATAATTTTGGAGGCTGGAAAGTCCAAGATGGAAATGCTGGCAGACCTGGTGTCTAGTGAAAGCTCACTGTAGTTCATAGATGACTGTCTTCTCACCGTGTCTTCACATGGTAGAAGGGGTGAGAGAGCTCTCTGAGGACCCTCTATAGGGCACTAATCTCATTTATAAGGGATCCATCCTTATGCCCTAATCAGCTCTCAAAGGCCCCACCTCCAAATACCATCATATTGGGGATTAGATTTCAACAGATACAAACGCTTATGTTATGGCAAATATCCAATGAAGCTGGCCATCTGTCACATGACAGTTTTGTATATTACTTCCTGTACCAAAATAATCTGTAATGAGATAGAAACTTGGCATGTAGATACGTGTCCTCATAATGTCAGTAACAGTTATGTGGGTCAGCTTCACTATGTACATCCAGATATCTGCATTATTGGTGACAATCTGTCTGAAATTTTAAGTGTTCTTTAACAAAAAATCCTATATATTTCTTGCAATTTTGAAAGAATATAAATTCTTTGTTGTTGTTGTTGGTGGTGGTCTCTAATTTATTTTTCTTTGATTACCCCTGGATATTCAGTTAAGGTTGGAGAATTCTAAGTAAATTTTTATATTACTCTTATTTCTCATTACCATCAACAGAGCTAGGATCATATCTTTTAGCTGAAAATCTTATTTGTCCATGGAGAACCTCTGCAAGGCACCTATAGAAATACCAAGACTATAACATTTCATGTGAGACTGAACTATTTTCTTTCAAACTACAATGCAAATAGAAACACTAAAATATTTTTATGGATTAAACTTTAAACCAAACCTATATCTATTTATTCTCTAAAAAACATTAGTACCTAATGCTTTCTGAAATTATGGAAACAACATAGAGATTGGTCAGTAATAAATTTTTCCCAGTGCTCCTTTAGCACATTGCCCGTAAAACTAGCTTGGAACTTGACACATTTTATTGTTCATTTACTGATGTCTGGTGGCTGTTGAGTGTAGGTAGGACTCAACAGATGTGACACTGACTACAGAACTATCTCTTTGATAGAGGTGGGGGCTTCTCTGCCAGAGGACCCTCTGCAAGTAGGTGTTCATCTGACTAAGGCCACTAGGAAATGTGCCCTGTAACATACTCTATTGGAGTCATTCTCAGCTGCTAGTGAACTGGCCGTGAGGAGGCACTTCAGTATTGAGGACTTGGACCACTGACTTCCCTCTGTTTATTATTTCTCTTTCTTTCCTCTTTGTTTGATTTATAAGTCATATTTTCCTAACACTGTAATGACTTCTTATTATATTGCTTTCATTATTTCAATTTTCACTTTTCTTCACATTTAAGTAATATCTGTAAAGACTTCCTTTTCAGTCCTTGTGAAGGTAGTGAGGTGGCTGTGCATTCATCTACCTACCTCCCAAAATGCTAGAAAAAAAAAAGAACTAAATGTGACCCTTTGGCTATGCTTGACTGTCAGAAGATTACAGACGTGGAGCAGGCCCCTCTGGCCCACTGAGCTATACATTACTGTCATGCCATTGCTGGAAATCAGGCACTATGACTCAAAGTAGGTCAACAAAATTTATGATTGCATCTATTACAGTGACGTTATTGAACATTTTACTGTAGCTTGCATGGTTTTTCCTTATGAGTTCCCTTTCATCATCAGTCCTACCAACTACTCAGCAGAGAAATTTCTCTGAGCCCTGGCATCTCCAACCAGCAATTTTGTCTTATAGATGTTGTATTGGGTCTAGGAAACTATAAGCCAAGTATAGTAGCATGGTGAGGGTGGCTGTTCATGAGGTTATTTTCTTTCTTCCTCTCTTTTCTCCCATTCCTCCAATTTCATCATTATGTATTTTAGCAAATGTGACTTTATAAACCATCATGAATAATTTCTGGAATGAGGCATTGTAGACAAAAAAGAAGACAAAAGGGGAGAAAGATAAAGAAAAAGAAAGGCAGACATTTGGCATTCTCCTATTCCAAGAACTCTTCAAGACAAAACACTTTCTTATTAATTTTTGCTTTTTTGTCATATTCTATAATGATTAATTAATGAAAATCACTATACATTTAGGCCCTTGATTAATTTATCACTATGATTTTTAAAAATACCCAAGTCATTGGTAATGTTTTTAAGATCATCTTTTAAAAACATCTTTTCTAAAACTGAATTTTCCTAAATATCAGAAACTTTCAATTGCATTTCATTCAGTTGGAAGATTTCCACATTTTCTTTTAGATGACATTCTTTGTCATGAGTCAGTTTATTCCTATCTTCAGGTTAATATGAATCCCACAGTATTTTCAACGCCTCGGTCTTCTGTACTCCACTCAACACTCATAATCTTCCAACATAGGGTATACAGAATGAACTATTTCACAGTGCAAACAACACTGAAAATAATTTTAGGCAGAAAATAAGTGCTACTTCATCTCGCTGCAGTTATTGGCAAGGGGAGAAAAGATCTTACCTAGACCAGACAGGAATCATTCATATTGGCTCTGAGCCAGACATCCAAGTTGAGTTGACAATTATGTGCAAATGCCAAGGAAACTTTTGTAACTACACAAGTTTCGAACTTATGTTTTATAACTCCAAGTTTTCCAAAAATGTTGGCAATAAGCTTTATAATCATAAACTCTATTTATCAGCAGTGCTTTCCAAAATGTCCTTCCTGAAGGAGTTTTAAAAAAAATATAAACTCTTTTACTCTGGGAGACTAATGAGAAAAAAAGGGTGAATTTAGCTCAATATCATGTGTTGGCCCATGAGCTTGCCCTTGCTACCTTTTCTTTACCTTGTATTCTTCAGCTGCATTTCAATTTCTCAAACTCTCCAAGGCCTTCCCATATCAGAATCTCCAAGTTTTCCAGCATTTTTTTTTTTAGTTTTAACTTGCCTTTCTAGTTTCATTTTAAATGAACCTTTCTATGGAAGCATTCTATGGCCCCAACACTAAGTAAGGGTCTTGCTTTTATATGCACACTTAGAAACCTATACTTTTCCTTTTTAGCATCTATCATTATCATAATTATATACCCAGTGATGTCTTATCTTATTCGTAGCAGTAATCACATCACTTACCACAAAGCCTGGGAGATAATGGTTCTTCAATAAACATGTGTTTATTGATTAAGTAAATATTACATGACCAAGAGAAGAGTCTACATTTAATGTTGTTAATTTGCTTTTTTTTTTTCATGTTATAAAACATGAAAGTTGTAACTAAATTTGCAAGATGAAATAGCTTTTCTTAGTCAGAAAAGTGATTAATTATTCAAGAATGTTCTAAGGAATCTAGAATAAGTTGTAAAACCAAAAACTAACTTAAAGAAAAAAGTATTTGCCAGAGAGACAGGAGGCAAAAGTATTCCAGGAAAAAGACAGCAGCAAAATAACTATATTTGAGAAACTACATAAGACAATGAGCATGTGTATTGGAAGGCTGAAAATAATAAAATATAGAAAGGTTGATGAGTCCAATTTTCTGAAAGTATTATATGTAATAGGCATAAAACATATACCGTAGGCAATGGAGCTATTAAAAAATCTGAAGACAGGACATAGCAGAAGTGACATATTACGTATTTATTTGACAAATATTTATTAACACATTCCATGCAACTGATGCCATGATACATGTTGAGGACAGATAAAATGATAATAACAAGCAGTCATGCTTCATATTTCATCAACCTTGTAATGGAGCTAGAGAAACAGATGGAATAATTATGAAAGTAATGAAAATTGTAAGTTGCAATGGCTACTATGACAAAAAAGAAAAATTTGCTGTGAAAGACACATGGATGAATTAAACAAATTTCTTGTACCATCTTAACATAAGAAATCAGCAATAAAAGGTGGTAATATGGGTAATAGACTGTAGAGAAATAGAAATACTGGAAGCAAAGAGAATAATTGTAAAAATAGTGCCATAAGACAAGAAAATAATGAAGAGGGCCAGAGACAGAGCAATGAGTTGTACAGGTGGTAACAGGAATGTAGAAATGGGAAAGTAACACTTTAGAAGCCAAGGTGGCAATTGTGGAAAACTGATTTACTACCTAGACAAAATAGGAAAAACACTGAAGACAACTTCATTCAGTTTTTATCTTGAATTAAAAAACTTTATCAAGTGAAATAGAAAACACACTAGGAGGCTCAAATATGGAGAGGAAACATAATTAAAATTTTGGCTTATGAACCTTGAGTATGAGGTATTTTAAGGAAAAGATTTCTCACTGATATTACAGACTGTACTATTTCATCTATACAAAATGTAATAAGTGCAAACTCATCTATAGTGACAGAAATATTTGTGGTTTCCTGGGGACCAGATTGGAAGTGTTGGAAGGGGCCCGGCAAAGAGATTGCAGAAGGTCATATGGAAACATTATGGGGTGATGGATGTGTTTATTATCTTCGTTGTATTTCAAAACTTATCCAAGTGTACAGTTTGAATACATTTAGTTTATTTTATATAAGCTATAGCTCAATAAAGTTTTTTATATAAAGAAATAATGCATAAGAAGAGATTTATGAAGAGTGGTACAAACATTTACAAATGCATGCATTTGCAAATTTGGACAAAAAGAGATTGAAAGAAGCTTGAACTATTTATGATATGCAAAATAAATTACTATTTGAATTAAAAAGAAAGAGAAGAACTTTTTTTATTGATGGAGAAATTCTCACATTTAGCATAAAACAAAGGTAACAAGATTGGATATTAGTGATATTTATTTCTGTTAGTGGGAATTGGAGGGGGGGAAAGTTGACAATAGAATTATTAGAAATAAGAAAGTATATTAAAATGAAGATAATGAAAAATTGAGAAATATAGGAATGTCTCAGAAAAGTAGCCTTGACAAAGTCAGTGCTTAATGAGAAATAAGACAAGGTAAAAACAAACAAACAAAAGCATAGAAATTTGCATAAGCAAGTCAAATATTCCTCTTCACTGTGAGTATTGGCATGGCCGGGGAAAAATCATCATAAAACATCAAGACAGAACAAAGAATGGTGAAAAAAGAGCAGAAGAATAGGCCATCTAGTAAATAAAGTATAACAATAATAACAAATTAAATGTTATAGTTAATATAAAACTAAGATGATAATCCCAAAATAAAATAGTTTGAGGTCTATGAATCTCCTTATTTATGCAAGGCCAATCTTAATATTTATTTATTTGTTTATATACTAAAATATTTATTGAAACCTTTCTATGTGTCAGAAATTGTTCCAAGTGCCAGTGTTATATTAGTAAATAAAGTAGATTAAGTGCTTTCTTTCATAGAACTTACACTTGTTTTGTTTATTGTACTGATAAATATTAAATGGTTGAAATCTTTTGTAAACATGTGAAACTAGTTTTATTTAAACAACATTGCAAACTTAAACACAATGTTTGTAAAGTAATTCTGCTTTTTCTCATGACTACTTTCTAAGAGAAGAGATATCAATAGTAGTTAGTAAAAACTATTTCATTCTTTGGTTTAAACAAAAAGGATGGTGAGTCTATCTTTTTAAATATGCTTTCAAAAGAATAAAGTTCAAATATAAGTGCTTCTTAAAATTAAAATGTCATCATTCCTTTTCATCCTCTCTATAGTTTCAGTCAGATCTTGGCTTTCTCTGGTTGAGAAAAGATTTGGAAATTCATTGCCAGATGCATAGTTCAAAAGTCAGAATTGTAATACCATTGCCTAAAGAATTCCCAACACCAGGGAATCTCCCAAAGAATGCTCAAGCCCGTGTTTCTTCAAAGCCCCTGCAGGCAACAGCCCAGTTGGACTGTGGGCTGCCAAAAGAAACATAAAAGTGAGAAATTATCTGCAAAAACAAAGCGGCCATCTTTATTGGGCCTGCCTTATCAAAAAAATCAAAATATTCAGCTCAACTCACCCTTTTCATTTAAAAAAACAAAACACAATAAAAATACATTTTTGACCATTGATGCTAGATGTGCCTGGTTGGAAGTTTGGCTGGGTAAACAACCAAAAAACAAAAAAATATAAAACAACTTTTTCTTTTTGGAAAAAAAGAAAAAGTATTCTATATCAACAAAATATGGAAACACTCAAAATGTTTTTCTCTTGGTAGAAAATGTCTTATTATTTTATGAAATATTGCCTGAGAGTTGACTTTGAATTGTATGCAAACAGCAGAAATGCTATGGTCCTGATATTTGGAGAAAGTTATAATCCTCTATTACTTTCTAACTGATGTTTTATAAGTAATATAGTACAACTTCATTTTCCTTCTCTTTTATCACAAACAAAAATCTCCCGGAGCTAACTGAAAGTTAAATTGTATTTCTCATTTGGTCCAAACAGCAGATCCCATAATGTATCCAATTACACAGAAAAACAGATTATTTTACCTTTAATATAAATAATCTGTTTTTAATCCTGATGAGATATACTTCAAATGTTAGAAGTAAAAACTTCTAAAGTTATTTCATTATTATTTCACCCTCCACATCCCAGCCATTCATACCCCTAAGTTAAAAAAAAAATGCTAAAGATAGCTTTAAGTTATATCTTTGCTCCTAATAAGTTTTTATAAAAGAAAATCTTATTTCCTGCCAAATTTAGTTTATTGGCCTTTAAAATAAAAATTAATACTCCCTTGGCATTATGATTGCCAAATGAAGGGAATTCATGGCATCAGGCTTTGTGTGTGATGTATAGAAAAGGAAAAAGTGTTTTGATTCTGGCCTTATGTACTGTATCTGCAAAAAATCATCTTGATTTCTGAAGACTGATGATGAATCTCACAATGAAAGTGAGTTTCGAATACTCTTCAGTGCAGAGAAGTGGAAAGTATAAATGAGAGCCTGACTTAAGAGAAAAACCACTCTAAGGCAGAGTTTAAAGTAAATGCAAGGAGCCCAAGGATACTTGGTTTGTCACTTTTTATGAAGTGCTAACAAGGAAAAGAGCACAACTGTAGAAAGCCTTCTCTTTAGATGTCTTACTGCTCGAATTTTTCTGACGTGAGGTTATGGAATATGAATGTTCTTGAACAAATCTTTTAATAACTAGAGCCTACATGTTGCCTTTTAAAAAATATTGATTTGTCTCCAGGAAAACCCCCAAACCATAATCGTCTGGCTTTATTTAGTTTGGGATAAAAGGCAAATCCTATACCTAAGAATACACCAGTGCTCTCCAAAACAACTTTAACTAAAGCAGTTTCTTTTAACCAGAAGTAAAAATGAGCACAAAGCTATCCCAAATGTTCCAGTGTTTAAAAGATGTAAAACAAAGACATTTGTCAAAATACTCTTGGGCTTGCTCATTGGAAGAAGCCATCTGTCTAGAAGTCTGAGACACGTTTAGGAAACAAGAACTCCCATTCATCCCCATGACCTACAATCCTCTGAGGTCTCCTGGAGAAAGGAAACAAAGCTCTTTGAATCTAGCTTCATCATTCTGTACTCAAGGAAAATCCAGCTTCTTTATCTTAATTTGTTGTAATATTCAATGTAAATAAAACAAAGTTTAAAGAAAGGTAAAGGATATTTTCTGTCTTTTGTTCAAATGGTTAATCAAAGGTGTCTAAAATGAAGATGAGTGTATCTCTAGACCAGCTTTGCTCACTGGTGACTACTACCTCTAGTCCCAGGAATGAATACCTGCCCAGCTACACCCAAATCTGTTAGCTCCAGCCACTCAGAGGCACCCACCAATTACACCCTGAGTGAAGGAACGAATATGACCATCTTTTTAATTGATTAATTATAGACATTTGCAGTGGGAATTCAACAGTAGTTCTGATAAAAAAAAAAGATTAAAACCCAGTTTATTATAAGAATGAGACAGTAATAGATTGTTCTTGAAGGAAAACACACTAGCTAAAAGGAAGGAGCCAGAATTTATTTTAATATGAGTTCATGGCAAGAGCAACTCTAAACTCTTATCTCTCCCTAAAAGATTAAGTGTATTTTTGCATTGGAAAATACGCATCATCTAACAAACTTCATCTCCTTCTAAAGGTGTAGTTAGATAGCATTTCTTTTACAACTTTAGATAAATCCAGTTGGATGACTGTTTTCAAAAGTTATTGTAAGACCTAAAATGATTACAGATACTCTAAAATATAATATTCTGCAAATAAAAACAGGGGTGGGGAGAGTGATGAATAGACAGAGCACAGAGGATTTTTAGGGCAGTGAAAATGATCTGCATGATACTATAATGATGGACACATGTCATTTTATATTTATCCAAACCCAAAGAGGAATCCCTAATGTAAACTATGGACTTTGAATGATATTGATGTGTCAATGTTGGTTCATCCATGGTAACCAACATCTCACTATGGTTGGGGATGTTAATAATGGGTGAGGCTGAGCTTGTATGTGGACAGGGAGTATATGGAAAATTTCTGTACCTTCCTCCTAATTTTACCATGAACGTAAAACTACTCTAAAAAATAAAATCTTAGATAAAATACAGGAAAGCAGGGTTTGGGTAATAGGATAAAAATAGACGACCAAGAGAGGGCTGTAGCCCTAAACTAATCTCATTATACTGAACTGGTATGGTACATGAACTAAATGAGGACTCCAGATGAACCAAATGAACAGACATATCTTGGGGGCGGGGGGAATTTGATAGAATAAAGGAAGTTGGGACCAATCAAGAAAGATGTAGTGAATATTAATCGTA
Source organism: Cynopterus sphinx (assembly GCA_030015415.1). Classification (NCBI taxonomy): domain Eukaryota; kingdom Metazoa; phylum Chordata; class Mammalia; order Chiroptera; family Pteropodidae; genus Cynopterus; species Cynopterus sphinx. Next base: position 6,725,226 of record CM057379.1, on the reverse strand, counting down.
TTTGAAATGAGCAACAAGACCAAAATCCAAACATGATTTTACAAATGAATGTCAAAAGCACTGCTGAGGTGAACAGTACTTTTAGAGCCAAATTCCTCAGTAGAATCGCCTCTGCCATAGGCTGCTACTGAGCTCTTGAAACGTGGCTGGAGTGACTGAGGGAGTAAATGGCTACTTTTTAAAATTTTCATTTTTATTTAAAACATTCCATTTAATTCTTGGAAAGCCTTTCAGTATGTTTGGAACCCTCTTTTAAGTGTGCTTGGAATAAGTTGGTCATGTGGATCTTTTTCAACTGCATATTTCATATCTAAATACAGATCAAGTATTTCCAGTGAAAATTTAGTGTCCAAATGGATGGGCTATAAGTGTAAAATATAGACTAGATTTTAAAGACATAACACAAAAGGAATGTAAAACATTTTTTTACTGGTTATATGTTGAAATGATAATATTTTAGATATATAGTATTAAATAAAATGTATTGTTAAATTTTTAAATATTCTGTATGATACTATAACAGTGAGTAGATGTCATTATACATTTGTCTGAATTCGTAGAATCAACACCACCAAGAGCGAACTCAATGTAAATTACGGACTGTAAAGTACCGACTGTAAATACGTGATAATGATGTGTTAGCATAGGTGCATGAACGGTGACAAATGTCTCACTCTGGTGGAGATGTTGATAATGGGGGAGGCTATGCCTGTGTGGGGGCCTGGGATGTATGGGAAATCTCTGTACCTTCCTTCAATTTTGTTGTAAACCTAAAACGGCTCTAGCAAAAAAAAAAAAAAAAAGTCTTCAAAAAAAGGAGTTGAGATGGCAAATTTTACCTTATGTGTATTTTACCACAATTACAAAATTACAAAATTAAAAAAGAAAAATCAGATACTCTGAAATTTTAATGCTACTTGTTCAGAGTTCAACTTATTTATCTTACACCATCCCAGAAAGAATGAAGCTGAGTTGTTTTTAAGGTGGGATCATACTCATGGAGCTTACCCAAGGCGCTACTAAAACTGTAAAAGGTAATTCCTTTTAAGGTCGTATATACCCTTTTGCCAAATGGACCAAATTTTCCCAAACCAGAAATGAGCATGAACTTCTCTGAAGTTTAACATGCAGAACAAATCCGATAGATATTGTCCTGTGCGTACTCCAGATGCTGACCAGATGTGTCCGCGTTCCAGCTCGTTGGCCTGTTTAGGGGTGTCTGGACATTTACATTACAGTTGGTCTCTGTTTTAGTGCCATTCAAAGACAATTTGCTTAAAACAGGAATTATGGAATGTGATTATTGTCACTTGAAAATAGCCATGTTGTGGTATGTCATCGCTTCTTTGTCTCTTTAGTACTTTAATATTATTTCCCACTTTTAAATGGATGAATAATCTCTTGATCATCCTCTAAGACCCAGCTTCCATGTGGGGCCTCCAGGAAGCCTCCCCTGGGTTGACCCTATCACGCCTCTGTTGCATTTCCACCCTACCCCACATGCTGCTGCATTTTTCCTGTAGACCAGCTTCCTCGCCTCCTCCATGAGAATTCTCTGCCTTTGGCGATTTATATCCACCCCTATTTCAGATAAACTTTTTGCTTTAGGCTTCCCTGAAAGAATAGAGATCTGTGAGTAGGACTCCTGCTCCCAGAACCCTAGGTGCCACCCCGTGCCCACCTTCCTCTTCAACATCTAGACCTGGGCACAGTGAACAATGGCCTCTGAGTCAAATCCAGCCTCCCCCCTGTTTTCATATGGCCCACCAGTTTACAATATTTTTTTGTTTGTTTTTACATTTTAAATAACTGGGAAAAAGATGAATTATATTTTATGACGTGTGAAAATTACATAAAATTCAAATTTCAGCATCCATAAATAAAATCTTTGGAACACGACACTCACTTGTCCACTCATCAGCCATGGCTGCTCTCTGCTATAATGACATGGTGAGTAGTTGTGGTAAAGACCACATGGCACAGGAAATCTAAAATATCTATTCTCTGGCCCTTTATAGTTTTGCTGACCTCAATATCTATGAATCTCTTTTCTTCCTCCCAGCAGAACAAAGGGACTCCCCCTCCTTTCCTCGAGGTCCAATCCTCCTGGGTACACCTCCTTGCTAAGCAAATTCCTCACTTAGGTTTATCCTTTGACCCCTCAAGCCCCTTCTCTGCTCCCTTCATAGGCCAACTGTTCATATCCCACAATTAATTTTATTCCAATCTTTCTGCTCAATCATTTCCAGCCTTACTGTTTTTCCCTTATCTGCCCATTCCTCAAGTGTCTGTCCAGACTCTTTCCTCCTCTCTCTCTATCCTCTCTGATTAGGTAATCTCCTCAATTCCCATGAATTTAAATAAATAGCTTCCCAATTTTATTTTCAGAACTTTAGCCCCTACCTCTCCTCTAAAGTACAGTGTCACATGTCCAAATGTCAAGTTGACATTCAGTTTTCTCAGTTTTAATGCATTCTCGAGTGAACAGTGGTTTTTGCCTCATAAATCTGTATCCATTCTAATCTCTCTCATCTACCCAGTTGCTTAAACCAGATGTCTAGGAATTAATTTGGACACTTTCTATCTATTACTCTCCATACCCAGTAAGTCCTGTTGGTTCTACTTGCAATATCTCTCTTGACTGCTTCATTCTCCCTGGGCTGAAACTGGCTTAAAGTGGCTTAGTTAAATCCTTCAGGTAGGTGACAACCAGCTTTCTGAACTAGAAGGATACAAATCTAGGCAGTAGGCCTTTTCTGAAGGCCAGATAGGGATTGACTCCTTATGAGGCCATATCAAAAATCAAGCAAGTAGGACAGGGAGCAATCTATCCATGTTTTATCTACAACAGTGGTTTTTTTTTTAATCAGTTTTTGACCTCAGGAAACTTTTACATGTTTAGAAATTATTGAAGTCCCTAAGAAGTTTCTTAGGAGAATTTCTCTGTGGTGTTTGTTTGTTTGTTTGTTTTATGTAACAACTACCGACATTTATCTTATTAAAAATTAAAATCTATAGAATGCTTCAATGGCTTTTTTATTTCTGCTTTGAAAAACTGTATCAATTTCTGGCTTTTAAAGAGCTCATCATGTCAACACTTAAAATATTCAAGAACTTTTTCTTTAAACTCTAAATGATTAGTCCCAAAATTGTGCTGCAAATTAACTAGCACCATAATATACACAAGCATGTAGTTGTGCAAAACTCAATAAGATTCATTATTAGTATCTATAAAACTGAAGAGAAGATGGTTTTTGGTCTATATTTATTTCTCATTTGAAGTTTAGCCCAGTTTCTTTGAAGTAGATTCTTCCCTTACATGGAGTAGAGAATTATTTGATATGTCAGTGAAACGTGAAGCTTTCAACTATAGGTTGAAAAAGCAAATTTTCTAATCACCCCTTTTTAAGCCAGCAACCTGTCAAATAAAAATCAAATTTGGATTTAAGTAAGGAGAAACTCTATTCCAAAAGATGACTGCAATAAGGGGATGAAGATATTGAAATTCCATAAAATCTTACAGTGTCTCAAAGGTCAGGCAGAAAGGGCTTGTCTTTTTTAAAGAGGAGTAAATGAGCTTAGCAAAAACTGGGTGTGAGGAAGTGAGGTGACCTCATGGAGCCAAGATGGGACTTTTGCCTAGGAAATGTCTGCCTCTGTGGCCAGCTGGTGCTCAGAAGAAGCTGATAAGGGGAAGAAGTTCTCATTCCAAGCTGACTTAACCTCAGGGCAAGTCAAAAAGAAAGCCCACAAAACCTAATACCTTTATCATCTGGCCCTTTACAGAAAAAGTTGGGTGACTCCAGTTCTAGAAAATACTAAATCCACTGATTATTTTTTCATCTGTGATAAAGCTACAGAAACACAATTTACGAGGACATAAGGTTCGTGATAGCAAGGAGTTTGATCAGTTTTGCTTTATCCTTAACCCTAGAATACTGCATGGCATATAGTAGGTGCTTGCTAAATGTTTGCTGAATGAGTAAAAAAATATGTACAAGAAAACAATTTTAATTGTAAAATTCAATCTCTCTTTTAGCTATGTGGGGACAAATGATACTTTAATTGTTTAATTTAGTATTCCATTGCCTAAAGCAATAAATGAATTCTTTGATTTTTGGCAACATGTTGATACAGCTGAAAGTTATACAAAATGAAAAGACATTATGTACGTAACGAATTGAAATAAGAACATGAATAATGGATTTAAGTCGGGGGGTATAGTAACCTGAAAAATTTCAACTCTGACTTGGTATCTTGATATTTTTTAAAAGTACACTTACTTTGGAGTTCATATTCCCACTCACCTTAGCCTAAAGAGAGTCATCATTTTTTTATGGGTCAGATCTTACACAAGAGCAGAAAATTAGTCATAACAACTGCTTTGAAGTCACAGAAGAATAAAAATAGTACGAATACTTCTTCCTTCTATTTTCTCCCTTTCTTCAACATATTTTAACAAAAATTTGCCATGTCTTTAGCTACCTGATCTGCTTTGGCCAATAATTTGCAGTGACGAATTAATCAGTATAATTTGGCAGAAAGTACAGCCTTTTGAAAGATATCTCTATATTCATTCATCTAAAAATAATATATGTTTAGGTACCTATTATGTGCCTGGCACTACTAACCAATGGGGTATGGCAGTGAATGAAATATCCTATTATCATGCAGCTTACTTCTGTATATCTATGTATGAAATGAATAGAATAATTTTACCTCAATTTTCAAAGACTATAGGGGATACTTTTCGAAGCAGATGAATTTCAAACCACTTATGAACTCAGAAACCCTCTTAAACAAATGAACAGAAGCTATAAAAGGAACGAGTGAAGTGTGGAAGAAAATTCCTTGGATGTGGAATGGGAGACTTGAATTTTAGTTACTCACCCCTACTAGTGGGCCATATAACATGGGGCAAGGCATGTGACTTCGCTGATGCACAATTTCGTCCTCACCTAGGCTCTTCTATGCAGATGCCTGCACGTTCCACATGCCCCATTACAGACCCCCTCTGGCTAGTGCATTTGTGGCGGACCTCGTCTGATGCTCATCGTCGTGAGGTCTGCTATGCATCACTCAACTGGTTCTCATTACCTCCACGCCCACACTATGGGTGCCTGATTCCTTCTTGTTTTCTTCCCTCTTCTCTGTTTCTTATCTTTCTGTCCCAGTACTACATGTGTTGGCTTTGGGTATGGCTAGAGCCCATGAATGTCACAATGTGACCACCTCAGAGGCTGCAGTGAACCAGACCCAAGACAAATCACATCATCAGAATCTCCTGGTTCCTCTTTCTGCTCTTTAGAATTTGCTACACCCCCAGGTCTCCCATTCCTTTATGCTAAAGACCGTTTCATCAGCCTAACTCTAGGATCCAAAAGGTTCTCAGCTTTCCTCCTCAAAACTTACCAGTCATTTTGTGTCAGGCCTTCAATGGCTGAGAGACTCATTCAAAAGGTGGCATTTCCCTCTCTTACCTTGTGGAATATCATACACACACATACACACACACATACACACACACACACACTTGTTCCTGAAACTGGAAGACACACCTATCTTTCTCATGGATCTAAGTTTAGTGCCACAGAATTACTACCATAAAGTGTCTATGAATTAGTTCAATCCTTCTCAAGTCAAACACTGCTCTATCCTACACAGGTTGCCTAACCAGCAAGAAAAAAGGCACGTTCCCCGTCAAAACTCTAGAATTATTGGCTCAACACAGATCTGAAGCAAACTGGCATAGAACACATAGCACTTTTTAATGAATCTAGCATCTTTTCTCTGAATTTGCTCAGACTCTGCTTTCTCCACCCCACAATGAGCCTACCAAAAATGAAGAAAGCATTCCAGATGCTGTTGTGTTATTGTTCAGTAAAATGCCACTTTCATCTGGTCTGTGTTATTTAGGATCCATTTTTAAATATGAATAAGCATCTTATTTGTTCTTTTGATGACTGTTGAGCACTTGGCAGCTGCCGGCATTGTTCTACAGGCAGTAATTCTGACAACACCCTTGCTCACAGAACCCAGCAGAGGGCATGGGAAAAATCAGACCAGGCTGTTTGAGAGAGCGTGAAATACCCAGTCCAAATGAACTTTTATTTACATATAGTCCAATTCCTCTAATCCCACTAAGTCTATCCAGTTGTTGTTTTTTTAAAGTATTAATGATGTAAAGAACTCAAGTCCATTGTCTGCTAACCATACACTAAGAGAACACAAAGACGGTTCTGCAAATATTTTGATTCAGTTAACTATTTGTCCAACTCCAACTTGGAAACAGCTATAAGTGCAACCACTGTTAGCAGTGACAAGATACTAACACATTTTCCTTGTTCTGCATTTTGCATACTGATAAAGCACCCCCACAACAAACATTTGATATCTCTGTAAATGCCACCGACTAATTTATCTTTCCCTGCTACCCCATTTTGAACAGGGGCTGAGGCATTGCAAAATTAAGAGAGGATTACATAGAAGCGTTTGTTTTTATCGAAGGCTTGCCTTCTTTTGGTTTTCCATGTCACTCCGCATCAGTTAATCAATGGAAATTTCTGGTTCCCTGGCATCCCGGTCAAAGCCCTTTAAACAGAAACAGCAACCATGAGCCACGATAATAGGTTTCCCATTTGTAAGAGCAGTTGAGTTTTGGAGTCAGAGCACAGAAGGTCTTTGTGTGAGCTCGAACTGTTGCAGGAGTGGGAGAGGTACAGGTTGTGTGGAGATTTGCTTTGCCACGCCTCTAATTTGTTTCCTTTCTGATGGAGCTTTTATTTGTCACTTAGAGACATTGTGATCAAGTAATGCAGGCTATGGGAAAATAAGAGAAAGCAAGAAAAAGTCCAAGAATCTAGAAACTGTCAAAACAAGTAACCATCGGTGCAGTACTGTTCAAGGTCAGTCTGTCTGTTAATGCTTTTTCCACGTAGGCTGTCAGGCCCTGGCTTCATGAACTCCTGCTAAAAGGCATGGTGTGGTTGGTATAAATAAGAAGTATGTCCTTAATCAGGTACATGACTTCTGCTCCATGCAACAAACAGTCCATAGAATGGTAAATTAACCGCCTGGATCAGTCTAATATCTACCAGTTCAGAATTCCATCACTCACTGGTTTCACAGCAGCTATTATAGAAGTCAATTAATGCCGACTTTCCTTTTACACTGATTATTGACCCATTTTTCATTAACTTTTTTTACGATAAGTGTTTTTCTAGAAATAGTATGGAATCATAGAATTTTAGAGCTGGGAGAGGATTAGAGATCATCATTCACCTTTTGGACTTAGAAATCAAAGATCAAGAGTGGAAAAATTATTTAAATGAGGATAAGAGGGCCCCAACAGTATTTTAACTTGTGTTTTGTTTGTTTGTTTGTTTGTTTGTTTTATCTCTTTTTCAGCAAAGAAGGTGCCAGAAAACCACATTGAATCACAGAGAATCACTTCAGCTCCTCTTGGAAGCTAGGAAGGAAAGACCGCCCACAGGTCAGATGCAGAAATGGTATTCAAAAGATGAGCAACTGCTGTGGGATAGGCTCTGACCAGGCAGAACAGACATTGCCACACACCTGGAGCTTGGCCACATACCTGGACATCTGCTGTGCCAGTTACTAAATTTTAACTACTGAATAATCAGGAGGTCTGCAGAAAATGAGGATGGGGCTGGAGCAGCCAGGGATGGGGCACTTGGAAACCATGAGGCAGAAGCCATGTAGACTAACCAACATGAGAGTACCCAAGTGTTTAAACAAATGGTGCATAATTCTACACCATCATGTGTCAGCCCAGCTCAGAAGAGGAAATACAGAGTGAGTAGCCCATTGCTTGAGAAAAAGAATGCAACTAACCATTTTGTGCTCACAGGACTTAATGTAAAATCTCTAGGGCAATTGTTAGGGAAAAGCAAAAGAAAGAGAATCTAGGTCTGTTGATGGCACTGAGTCTGATATTTTGTCTCACTTACATGTTGGAACATGTCTGTGCAGGTGAATTAAACAAAGAAATGCTATAAGAGGGTCTTTTTTTGGAGGGCATACAGAAGAGAGACTTAGTATCTACCGTCAAAGGACAGCCAGTAGTTAAATACCCCAGACTTCCAAATCATTGTCCTGGTGCCAAACTTAGGCACCTGAATTTTTCCTTCCCATCAAATAAATAATTTCTCCTAAGGCCCCTTGATTCCTCTAGAGAGTTGGATGGTAGTCCCTCAAAAGATATGTTCACATTTTGACCTCTGGAATAATGAGTGTGACCTTATTTGGAAAAAAAGGTCTTTGTAGATGTAAGTACAGTATGATCCCAAAGTGACATCATGTTATAGGTACACTCTAAATCCAATGATAAATGTCCTTATAAGAAACAGGAGACACACAAAGGAGAGGGACATGTGAAGATGGAGGCAGAGATTATATTGTGCAGCCACATGCCAAGGAACACCAATGGCCACCAGAAGTTGGAGGAGCAAGGAGGGATTTCTCCTCTGGAGAAAGTACAGTCCTCCTGACACCTGGATTTTAGACTTCTGGCCTCCAGAACTGTGAGAGAATCAATTTCTGTTGCTCTAAGCCACCAAGTTTATAATGATTTATTACAACAGCCACAGGAAACCAAGAGTCTCTTATAGATCTGCATTCCTGTAAGTCTCCTCAACTACTCTCATTTAGACATGGCTTCAAATATAAACGGTGGCTGAAATATTTAGTCCACCCAACTGCATTTTATCATAAATTGTTTCCATATCCTTCAAGTCTCCTGTTGCTTTCCTGTACCTGTACCACCATATCCAGCTGACAGCCAGAGTTCCCAAGCCATCTCTAAATGACAAGGTCAGGACGGCTGGTGGCTTTTTCTCTACCTCTTCCAAGTGGCAGGGAGTTGGATGGATGCAATGGATGTGAGAAGGGAGGTTATGAATATGCATGTGAGATATATCCTTACTTTCAAGGAATTTGTAAGACCAGACATGAGTACACACACACAAACACACACAGAGTCTTTACTACAAAGCAGATCTCGTTAAAAGCTATAGAAGGAGAAATCCAGTGCTTTGTAAATGCAGAAAAGTCTTAGTCTCCCCAGGCAAAAGTAATTCTTCTCTCTTCCAAATTCCTGAAGCCTTCTGCCATTTAGAGATGGCTTAAGAGCTCCAGCAGCCAGCTGGATGTGGTGGTAGACGGTGCAGGGAAGCAACAACAGCAGTGGCCAAATTGTGTTACGTTTCTTTCTTATAAACTTTCCATTTCTGTCAGCATTATTCTTGGAGGCTTTCCTCCTTGGTTATTACAAACTAAGATGCTGCTGCCTGACCTGGGCTGCTGCCTGGATCATCGGAGCTCTGCTCCGAAGAGCAGACTGGAAAGCCCTGGTTCTTCTGCTTGGTCCCAGCCATATTTCATTTAAGCTCAGCCTCCTGTAGTTTGTGGAACTCTGATGGCTCACTATGGGGGATGCACACCCCTGTGTGTTCTTGCTCTGTGTTCAGCCTCACGTGCAATTAAATTTATCATTCTTTAAAAGCTGAGCCCTGCTTTTTTCACTATGGTTGGACCACACCACGTTCAGTATTGAGGGGAACAGCATGCTTTTTGCATATGTTTGTTTTTATATTGGTATTTGACTCCTGAATTTTGAAAGAGTCTTGTCAATCTCTGAAAAAAAAAAGTTTCAGTTTTCTTTTTCTTTTCCGTTTTAGTCTGTCTTTTTTTAAAATTTATTATTTTAGTCATTCTTGGATTGCATTCCATCACGTTTTTATTTCAGGATCTTTCTGAGATTGTTTTATTCTTTTTCCTTGAAGGGTATTCTGCCTGTCTTCATACACTATAAAAATGCAGGCATTTCAGTGATAAAATGCACTGGGGAGTTATTTTTCTGTGAGAAAACTGGCTTCTGGGGGGCATCGCAGAGCTTACACACCACACACCTCGTGGCCGGCTCCTTCTGCTTCAAATATGCGTGGTGGTGGTTGGATTATGTAGCAAATGCTTCGTTCAATTTTTAATGGGGGTGTGCGAGTCTCCCAAAACATATGTGAGCCTTGAAATTTGAAAATAGAAAATCAGAAATGTCCAGCTAGACCATTGGGTTGTTTTACAGAAGGCTGATCCATGTATGTGGTTAGAGGCACAGATTGACCCATATTTTGGCTTCTCACCTTTAAAATGGCCATAGCTGTGGAAATTCACAACCCAGGTGAATCATGCTATGTTTATGTGGCCTGGCTGTGATCAACTTAAACTGAGAGAAGAAAACCCTTTTTACTTCTAGGTGCTCCATAGGTGTGTCTTCAATTCAATTAAATGAATGAAGCCTTGAGAATTTAAAGATTCTTTCTTTAAAAAAAGTAAAATGTTTGCCAACATTTATTTTTAGAGGAGATGACAAGTGTGCATTTAAATCATGTATAAAAAATAACTTTCTAAGCTATGCTCTGCAGTTTATATATCTGTGCCATGAAAACATTGCTGTAACCCTGATATGAAGACTCTGCATGTTATTATGGCTCCCAAATGAGAAACCTAAATCCAAAATCTATTCATAACTAATGTAGATTTTAATAAAGGTTTCATAGGGCAGCAGATATCACATAGCAAATTTTAAACTGATTTCCCACTGCCTTTCTTTACACAAAACTCATTCCCACAGACCGCTTCTTCTCTTTCTCTCCTCAATTCCCTCCCAAACAGCACCCCCCCACCCCTCTGTTCTAGTAACTTGCAGAGATGGGTGAAGGTTTGAAAGCCCTTTCGCGTGAGAGTGAGGGCCCGAAGGGGAAAACAATGGTGTTATTTTCTAAGCAGTGTTTTGCTGAGTAGGATAAATAAACTTTGACCCAGAGCTAAACATCATAGGGCACAGAGCAGATTTCGGACACTCAGTGGTAGAAGGATGCAGGAGCTGGAATTTGGGGGTGAACTTGGAAGTCTGGGCATCCAGAAGTCTGTCTTGGTTTGCAATTTCTGTCTGCAGCTGGGCTGTTTGTTCACCAGAACATCCTTGTCCACTTCTCCTGGGCACCTCTCCCAGACACTGCAGTGTCTGACCTGGTGTAGGAAATTCCCCCAGCTACTTCTCCAGGTGACTCTGTAATGTTACCCATCTCCCTTCATGGGCAGGCCTGTCCTTTCAGTCTCTTCAGCTCCATTTCCAGCTTCTTCAGCTCTGAGGGGCCCTATTTCTTGCAAGGATTTCTGTGATATTGAGAAAGCTTTGGATAAACCACACAAGACCTAACGGTGAGCTGTGCCCTTGAGCTCAAACATACCAGTATCAGGGGTTAGCTGCGTTCAGCAGAGTGAGTTGGTGCCCAGCATGAGCCTCTTACTTCTTTTTCTTCTTTAGGGTCAGAGTTAGCACTCAAGCGACAGGGTTAATATAGCCATTGGACAAGGGCCACTCTTGCTCTAGATGTGGAGGGAGAGGGGGAAGAAGGGCTAACACCTGCTATGGGACTCAGCACAGATAAGTGAGCTACTCTTAGCAATTCTAAGTCGACATTCCAACAGCTCTTTCGCAGAGAAAAAAGTTGTGATCCATATCAATCTGTTTAACGAGGAGACTCAACTTGTTTGGTATGCTTGAGCCTTTTTCTCTCCACTCATTTCCTGCTCAGTACTGGGCTCCTTTAATGAAAGATATTTGCTCAGTTCTATAACTTTCTGGTAACTGAATTATCAGGAAGTCTACTTCTAGTTTTTAAGACTCAGTCTTGATCACTAAGAACTTTTGATCTTATATTTTGCTGACAAGTCTACTTCCTCTCCTTTTTCACACTTAGATGAATGTTGGAGACTTAGAGTAAAGAATCAAGGTAAGTCTGCTCTTAAATATCTAACTTCTCTTTTCCTTGGGCTTCCCTGCAGAGCAGGAAAGGAGAGAGAAAACCATGCCCCTTATTTGACTGGTTGCCATGAGGCTGCAAGCCTCTCCGTGGTTGATTCTAACTCCTACTCTAACTCATTGTCTGTTGGCTCAATGAGGGAAAGTGGTGGCCAGGTTTCCTCTGCATTGGAGGCTCCTGATGATATTTGGCTATCTGTAACTGATCACTAGCTAGAAGCATCAAACTACAGACCTCTTAGCAGTGAGTCTTTTTGTCCTTTACTCTAGGCTGTCCTTAGCAAGCCTGTAACACACTACCTCCTACCCTCCACAATTTTATCTACCATCTCAAGCTCCAGCGCCTATCAGCAATTTGCAGGACACATCTCCCATATCTCTCAAGACAAGGAATAAAAGGACAATCCTGCTCCTTCTCCACCTGGTCATGAGTCCACATAGTTTCTCAGTAATGCAGGGTCCCCTGCAGGAACAACACAGGTGAAGGGTAGAAACGATAATGACCAAGCAGGCATCCAATCATGGAATTAAACGTGGTTCCCATCTTGCAGATGCCTCTTATTTTATAAGTGAACCTCTCGGAGTCTTCCTTTGTAGACTATGGAAAGGAGAAATAGCTTCTCTCTATGAGCACTGCTTAAACTGAAAGATATATGAAGCATATTTCTTGGTCTTAGTACTTTTAATCAATACTTTTGGTTATGATGATATCTTTCTTCTGATGTAATCTTTTGGGGTTTGATAATATCGCATTTAATGATACCTTCTAGATGTAATGAAGCAAGTGAAATTTGCAAAGTGAATAGCACTGTTACCTCTGATCAGCTCCACATTAACTTGCTTCCTTTGGGTGAAAAGCAGCACAGAGCTCTGCTTCTGGAATGATGTGGTACCATAAAACTTCCCAATATTTAGAGCAGAGGAGACAGTCATGTTGCCCAGTACTGTCATAAGATTTTCTAAAATCCCTATTATTCAGTGACCTCCACAGGGGAGAAAAAATGAAGGCTTTTATACCTCAGATGATGAAATGAATCCTACAGATAGTAAACATCTATCTGGGCAGAGATGAAACTTTGGTTGTTGTGCACTTTGTTAAAGATATATTATAGTTCCAGCTACTACATTTTTACATTCAATCAATAAATAACCAGTTGAGTTTACCTCCCTACTACCAATTGACAAAGCTAATGGAGAGGCAGATTCAGAGGTAAGAAATAAATAGTCATCATTTTACAGGGTTCTCTTTTCATGAAGAGCTTTTTCTAGGTATGAAGACAAAACTCTTATTTACGAAACAGAACTATGAAGGAAAATAAGTGCTGTGGGAGTGATGCATCACTAAGGGCTGTCATTATAGCACGGCTGCCTGGAGGAGGTGAAAAGGAACCGAGCTCTAAAGAACTAGGATGCATAGAGAAAGGAGAAGGTATTTCAGGAGGGAAAACTGTGAAAGAGGAAAGTAGGTGAAAACTCTGGATATTCAAAAATGTCATCTTTCTATTTAAATGATTTTTCAAAACTCAAATGTGAGGTAAAAATGCTGAAAACTTTGCTGAGAAAATGTGCATGAAATTTTAAACCTAATTTGTTCTATAAATATTAAGGAATATCTATGGAGATTCCTCCCCCCTCCCCCCAGATTTGCTCTAAAGAGTGTTTATTCTCCAAACAGAAGCTGTCTGACTTGGTTATCAGGGTAACAGGTGCTGTGTTTTTAATACTTTCAGCATCTTCACAGAAGATAAAAACTATTTAGGAAACACACATTATGTAATCTAAAAGGCACAGTTCTTAGAACTCTAAGGTAGTTAGATCCAAAGACTAGATCATCTCCAAATACTCCGATGGACAACTCTATTATACATAAGGTATTTGTGAAAGAGGCTTAAGCAGAAAGTGACAGAGTTGAAATAATAATAGAGTCGGCAGTTAATAGAAAGAGATTCCATGTGTATTTACCATGAATAATAATGCTTTGAATGAGCCCCCGAATTGGACTAATACCCCTGGCACTGAAGTTGCTCACGCTTTTAAATGGCATGCTTTCTTTGCTCTTGGCATCTAGGTGATGAATCTTGGGGATGCATCCTTTCCCCACTTTCAGAGCTTCTGGTGACTTACAGGACTTTGCAATGTTCTGGCTTTTGTATTCTTTCCTCCGCGCCCCGTCCTGGTGCCCAGGGAGCTCCCCACTCTCCCTTTGTCTCCTCCAGCACCCTTCGACTGCATGCGAATTCTAGTTCTTGGAACCACTTCCCAATTAATAATGTACAGCAACCTTCCCCACCCCCAACTCCATTTAGAGAGTCTCCAGGCGGGAGGGGGGGAAGCTCTGCAAAGCATTCCAGTCCCAGTGGCGTTGCCTCGCAGGCTTTCTTTTGTACTGGTTTACTCAGTTAGCTAAATGATCAGGGAGGCATGAATAATTCTTTTTTCCCTGGCACCCTGGGAACACTTAAGGTGCTGTGTAATTCATGCAAAACTGCCATGGGAGAATTCTGTCTCCTGAGCTGTTTTGTCCCATCCCCCTGGGGATGTGTCAGTTCCAAGAATGACCCTGTGCCTCATAGTTCTAATATTAGTTCTCCCTTTAGATGTACCTGCTTTATTTACTTTTCTAAAACCAGCAGCTTCTTATTATTTTTTCATTCAAGGGCAAGACCCAGGCACCAAGTGTGATGGTAAAGAGTTCATGGTTGGGTGGTAGAACCCATCCCAGAGTCCCCATGTGTGCAAAGCACCCAAGGGCGTTGATGAGAAGACAGGAAACCTGCAGCTTTATTTCAAGTTTTAAACCTGGTGTGACATTTGGCTTGCTGAGCCTGGAACCTCACAAACCAAACTGCATCCACACTGTATAATAATTCCAACAAAGTCTCTTACCCTGGTCAGAGAGTTTTCAGGGGAAATAAAATATAGAGTAGAAATTCTCAGTGTCTTAATTAGGAGTGTAGAACCATGCACGTTTTTCTTATTCAGAATAGGTGACTAGAAAGTCAAAAATACTTTCTTTAGTTCACAAGGCAGCATGCTTTCAGTTTAAGCTATCCAAAAAAACACACTGTGTTCTCATGAACTATTTCTCTACACCTTGAAATGTTTTATAAATGAATTCCAGGTAACTAAATGATAAGTGAGGTTCCTCAGCTCTGCATTACCATTCTATCCTTCTGAACAGGGACCAGTCTGCACAGAGGGACCAGCTGGGCCAGAGGATCTTGTGTTGTCATATGTCTAGCAGCCCCCTGTGTCTTCCGTATCCTAATTTTTATGCCTTCATTCAAGAGCTTTCATTTCTCTGAAACTCAGGCCACCTGACTATAATCACCCTCTATGCTTCTTCATCACCGTCTTCTACTGACTTTCTGGCTGATTCTATGTACTCATTACCTACTTTGGAAGCTGATCTACTGTCCTCTTCTCTGATAATTCCTACACTACTTAGCCAGCATATACATGGCTTGAGCTAGGTAGGTATTGCCTGTCTGGGGAAACTTGATGACCTCCAGGTGACCTCTTTCTAAACCTGAATGACAATGTCATATAGAAACTACATCCAGAAACCTAGCCTTGTCTCCTCAATTCCAGTGACCTTTCACTGCATTTTATCGCTCAAGATTTCTAGACTTACATCCTAGATCCGGTTGTCACCAAATGGAATAGTGCCTCCATCTATAAATACTTAAGTTTCTTTCATTTTCAAATAAAATCCCTCCCTAGATTCTCTTGTTATCATCCAGACTTTGCTTTGCATCTAAACCTCTCTAAATGCTACGTCCCTTTCATCACCTTGTCATTCCTAAACCTCCTGTGACACGACATCCATCTCCACTGCTCTACTAAAAGTATTCTCGCTGGAGCCACCCAATGCCTTCCTTCACGAAGCCAGTGGATTTGCTTTTGGATATTTCTATTGCACTCTATATCACAGGGCCCCTGTCATTTCTCTTGCACCTGTGACAGCCCATTCATTTCTGCGTACGTCTCTCGCAGTTATTTTTCTTTGCCTTCTTCATGTGTATATGCCAAATCACTCTCAAATCTATATACTTAGCCATTCTCCAGACTTGTAATAAAGGTTACCATCTTCTAGTTCTCTCCACCTACTATTAAACTGAGATCCATCTGTGCAAATCAGAACTCATTATCTTCCCTGAAAATGGCCCTCATGCTCCAGTGGGCCAGTGGTTACAACCAGTGACAAAAGTTAGAAGAGCAGGCTGACCTTTAGCTCTTCCTCTTTTTTATTCCCCACCTCCAAGAAATATAAAGTCTTCAGCATGAGACATGGTTCAGAGTAAGTGCCCACAGAAATTTGTCAGTTGACATGAAGAACCAATTTCTAATTAAAAATTTTAAGAAAATGAGATTTTTTGCAATATAAATCTAAACATGTGGCAGGTTTGGTAAATAGTTGGCTTAGTATAAATACACCTAAAACAAATAGCAAAAAATATATGTGGTATTAATATTAACTTATATCCTTTCTCTCTAGGGAAATAATGGAACATTGTACGTCTAAGAAGGTTTGCTTCTCGGCTGTGCTTTTCCACAAAACGTTTCCTCCATTTTATTGTTTGGAACTGACTTTGGACTATGTGTGCCATGCCTTGTTAGCTCCATGCCTCTCTCTGTTCTGTAAGGCTTTTGCCAATTTGTGGTGGTGAGGAGGGAAATTTTATACCCTACTTGGTGATTCTCCTAGAAAAAGGGAAATTTTTTAGCTGAGAATGATTGTTTATATCCTGAGAGATACTTCTTCAGAATGTAGAAGTCGCAGACTTCATGAGTCTTAAATTATGCTACACTATTCCCACTGGTTAGAGATGCTTGGGGAGAGAGAGTGTTGTAAATGGCTACATGCTCCCCACCAATAATTTTTTTTTAAATTTTCTAACCTTTAAAAGTCTTTTTTAACTCATTACCAGTCACTGGAAAAAAAATGTGATATCTTTATAGGCAACACTGCAGGACTGTGCTATAACACATTTGTACACTATGTATAACACATCTAAGATTTAAGCGACAAACCTGGAAGTCCCATGTCAATTCTCTCTGACTTGATAGATATTTGTCCATATGGAGGAAAACTCTCTTTTTCAGTATGTTCATATAAATTGACAAGGACTCCGTGGCTTCCCCTGCACCTTGCAGTGACACAGTGTCAGAATGTTCAGCTTCCATGTCTGAGAGATCATTTCCTGGTGACTGCTTTTGATGAGTTAACTTGTTCTACTGGTGTGAGACTACTTCTATATCTACTTTTGTTTTGTTTTGGTTTCATGCGTTGACCAAGGACATATAAAGTCACTCAGCTACAATGTGTATGACTGTGCAGTGTCCTAACTTGACCCCCTTCAGGGCCGGCCCCCTGCTGGTGAATACTGGCGTGTGTGCATTATCCAGCATCCAATTTCACCAGCCTCTTCCCTTGCCTACTGATGTTAACTGTCTGAATATCACCCCTGACCATCTCTGCTTTTGATCTGAACCTTCATAACTAGCTAAATGCCGCATTGTTCCTCTATACCAGGGTGTACCTGACTCACACCTAATAGATGGGATCTACTTCCAGTGGGCTGATTTATGTATCAAAATTCAGACACTGAATTTTATATTTTCAACACACAAATTTCTTTACCTGGCTCTCTGACATTTAGAAATGTTTGGCTTCACAGGCGTCCTCTGCTAGAAATAGATTGTTCCATTTAAGCTTACATGTGAAGGTGCCAAAGTGTCGTTTATTTGCCCACAAATGTGTACACTTTAAGCAGTTGGTATTGCCTATGACTTCATGCCTGCCATCTCAGTCACTTCTAGCTGCCATGACAAAATACCACTGACTGGGTGGCTTACCCAACATAAATTTATTTCTCATTGTTCTGAGAGCTGGAAGTCTGAGATCAGGGTGTCAGCATGGTTGGTTTCTGGTGAGATCCCTCTTCCTGATTAGAGACCCAGCTCTCTGTTGTTTCTTCTTATAAGGACACTAATCCTATGAGACTAAGGCCCCACCTTAATGCCCGCACTTAACCTTGATTACTTCTCTACTCCAAATGGAGTCATACCAGTGGTTGGAGCTTTAACACAGAAATTTAGAACAGGGCACAGTTCAGTCCATAGCACCTACTTGCCTTGTGCTGGTTACATGGCAACTGAATCATAAACAAATCAAAGGGTTTTTAAGAGAGAAAGCAGAGCTCAGAGAATGGGTAATGTGCGTTGTTAGTGGAACCATCAGCAAGGTCGCATGGCTTTCTTTATTGATAGGTAGAAGCTCTGAAGCAAAGCAGTAAAAGAAGAGAGGGCATATTTTATCAAGGACTAAAGTGGACAAAGCATGTCAGATTAAACAAATAAGAAATATGAACTTAAAAAGTAAAGATTAGCAAAGCAGTGAGAGCTATTTATTGCTAGCAAACCCATTGTGCTGAATTTCCTCACAGGATTTAGGTGAAGAAACTGAGGCCCACAGATGTTCTAAGACAAAGAGTTCTTGGAGAACCAGGATGAGTCGGCCATCCTATTTGTCCAACGTGGCACACTATTATATGAATATGAGAAAGAAGACATTCCTCAAAGAACATTAAACCCCCAGATTCTCTTTAACTGTGACACAGTGATGCCATAATGATAAATACAAAACTATATTTTCATAGAACATTCCTCTCCAGAGAATGGCAAATTCCAAACTCCCAACAAGTTTCCCCCACACATGGGGCTTGTTAGAGGCCTTGCATGTCCCTTGGCAGGCGAGGCAAGCTGCATTTAAATACTAACTTGAGCTGCTTACCATAATGTATGCAGAGTGGGCTTTGACCATGTGTTGGAATGACATCAGCAACCCACAGACCCAACTGCAGAGGTTCAGAATCATTGCATGCCAGAGAGAGGAAAAGAGGAGGGGGATGTTATATGTCAGGAAAAACCTGACAAACTCATCCACTCTAGCTCACAGGACTAGCAAATTTGCCTCACATTGAGTGAAGTCTTAAAGAATCTCTGATCTTAGCTAGCATAGTCATCTATGCATTATTCAATAGATATGAAGATGAAGTGCTGGGAATATGTTCTGTATTTGCAGTATCAAATGAGTTTCATAACAAAGCCATATCAAAGCCCCCTTTGTGAATCTGCTCTGGGAACCCAAAATGTGTATCACACAGGAAATAGACTAAAGTCAGACACCTTCCTCCAGACTGTTCCCAGACACAAATCCTTTTCCACAGAACCCCACTCTTCTAGCTAATAACAAAAGACTCGCTTTTATTTTTAAAAGTGAATTAACACTGTGGCATTCCAACATATGAAAAAAAATGATTTTCCAAGTTTTCACAAAATGATTCCCATGGTTTCTTTGGAGTGGTAATGTTCAATCGTTTTCTTTTTCTTGACTCTGATGGCAGTTCTGATACCTGCCCACATGCAGGTAGAAGCCAAAAGTCTGTAATTTTTGCTGACAGGGAAGAAGATAAATTGACCAGGCTGCTGCTGTTCTATCTGTGAGAAATATTCAAGTTAAAAATAAGCACAGATGATGAAATAGATAGACTTATTCTTCCTGCTTGAACATGTTACATGCCATCAAGGCAAAGAGAATTTCACTGGACTTCTAAGCTGGAAGAAAGAGGGTGTGGAATTTTTAATGTTTTCAGTCTGGAAAGAGCAGTAAGTTTAAGGGAAAATTGGTCTGAAATTGTGACTAAGAGTTCTTGGTTATATGGCTTGTGCCAAGTGCCTCATCTCTCAAGAATAAAGTCCCTCACCCATTTCAATGAGACAAGTCCATTGGGTCATCTCTTTGGTGCCTTCCACCATGAAATTTCTACCCAAAGGGATGAGTCAGGCATAAACTTTGTATTGACTGAATTTTTGTGTCTTCCCCAAATTCATATGTTGAACTCTAGCCTCCACTCTGACTGTATTCTTAGATATGATTGCTGAGGAGATGATAAAGGTTAAATGAGGTTATAGGAGTAGTGCCCCAATCTAATAGAGCTGGTGCCCTTAAACAAAGGAGAGGGTGCCAGAGCACTGTCTGTCTCTGTCTGTCTGTCTCTGTCATGTGAGGCCCTAACCAGAAGACAGTCATCTGCAACCCAAGGAGACAACTCTTATCAGACACTGACCCTGTGGGCACCTTTGTCATTGACTTTGAGGTTCCAGAACTTTGAAAACATTTTCTGTCATTCAAGCCACCCAGTCTATGGTATTTGGTTATGGCAGACCAAGTAGACTAATATGTATTTATATGTTTAAATATTGTTAAAAATCTCAATTCTCACTCTTACCATGATTCCAAAGATTAGATTCTGGTTCTATTTAGACGCTTGTAATTCTAACCTACTAACACTTCAGATTTGATCCTTTTAGGCAAAATGACTTTATCTCTGAAGTCAAAGTTCCCCTAACCCACCAACCACAGAGATCTTATAAAACTATGATTTCAATAAAACTAAGTATTAGACTTTTTGCTCCTATATCTAAGCTGCTGAACACTGCTTGGAAAAAATCATTTGTTTAGATGAAAACAAGTCACATGTGACCTTTATCTGGACCCAATAACCTCTTTAAGCATCCGTAGTCAAACAACCTCTCCTTTGCTTCTCAAGAACTAGTCTGTGCTTCCATTTCTTCATCTCTTTATCCCCATCCTGACTCTCTGCAGGTGCTTCACTTCTTGCTTCATGGTAGCAATAGACACTTCCTAACCAGAAATTTTCTTACTCCCTACCCATCTATCTTATCATTCTCCACATGTCTGCATATATCCACATTCCTACTCTAATTGTACTGGTTAAGGCATAGCCATCCTTGAATCCACTCTCTGGAACCCAATCCTATCTGCTTATCCAAAGATTTTGTTTCACTCATTTTCCCCATTCTCTACTGGATCTTCAAACTCTACCTCTTGATAGCCTCTCCATCTCAGCATTTAAAGAAACCTCAAACTATATGCCTGCCTCTCACTTTTCCTTTCCAGGACAAGCTTGGTAAAAAAGTAACCATTGCTTGCTGTCTCCATGTCCTCTTTTGCCATTTTACTCCTCAATCTAATTGATGGGTTGGCAAATACAAACACATGCATGCCGTCTAAGAAGGAGTTTGGGGTACTAAGAGAAGTATTAGCCATAGAAGTTCTTGGTTCTGGTCTTGGCTTGCCCACTGTGTGTCTTGGTAAATCGTTTCCTTTTCTGAGACTCAGAAAGAACATGAAAATATTTTACAAATGATAAAAATAAAGTACTTATATGTACAAAGTCCTTTAGTAATTATAAAGGGCTATTTAAATATTAATTTCTAATTATTTTTTCCTGATATTATTTACATTTTAGACTGAATCTGGCTTTTTCACATTTAAAACCTGTTTTGCAAAAAAAAAAAAAAAAGTGCTTATAATGATGAAATTTGAGGAGTCAGCCCAAAGGGTGTTTTGGGCAAATGGTCATCACTTCAGTACACTCAACCTCACCTTGATGTCAAGTCACTCTTGACTTAGGTCCCACATGCAAAACGAAGTAAAGAACTGAGCTATGATAACAGCTTGCTGAAGGTCACACTCTACTTTCCAAATGTTTGAGGTTCAATAAATTTCCAGATGTATTTGGCCCTGAGCAATTTTATTTTTTTAAAACTCATGTGTGTTTTAAAGAAAATTTTAGCCATATGTTTTTAATTCATTTACACTTCAATCATTAAAATTTGGTTTATTTCATAGTTATCTAATATCCAAGAAGGTTTTAAAAAGTAAATGTTTAAAAGTACTTTTCTTAAAGGAAAAAAAAAGCCATTCTTAAAAAAGGTCAAATAACAGGAAGCTGTGGTTTGCCAAGAGCAAATAAATTTTATGCATCCAAAGTTTCCGTTTTGAGTCCTGACTGCAAACCTGTCATCTCTGTGTTGTGTCTAAAGAAACCTTAAAACAAATTCCACTCGCCAAAATAAGCAGAATAGTGCCAGGTGGACACAAACCTAAAATAATTAACAAAACATGGTCCTCAGATCCACAATCGCAAACATCTACCGGCTAATTTGTAAATAGATACCGTCTCTATAGCTGGAATCAGAAAGAGTACTTAGTTTATTTTATTGGTAAGTCATCTTCGGTCATTCATTAATTTAATAGCTTGTCAGTTTCCCCCTTAAGAAAGTGGAATTCTTAAGATCTGCCCTACCTATGGAAGAGCGTTGAAGATAGAGCCAAAGAATGTAGGGGACATTACAGCCCTCTTGGAAAATTTCAAGCTCTATGTAACAACATTGTATTCAAAGAACAGTTGTAAAAGTGTATAATTATTGCTGTGGAACACAGAATTTTGCAAAACTGTCAACTTTTGGTAATGCAATGTAATATTATTTGTGAAAAATATAAATATGAATTTGGGTGTTTGCTTGCTTTATTTATTATTATTTTAAATAATTTTTTGTTTTTATAGTTGACATACAATATTATATTAATTTTAAGCAACAACATAGTGATTAGACAGTTATGTAACTTATGAAGTGATCATCCTGGTAAGACTAATTTTTGACTTCTCTACTTTGTAATCATCATTTTTCTAATGCTGTGACATTTATTGACAATATCTTTTCTTGACCCAGAGGCATTCAAGAATGAATTTCAAGAATTTTAAAATTACAAGATTGTATTAAATACCCATTAAATCTTTATAATATGCCAGTACGTTTAATACACATTTTTTATTTTATCCTCACTTAATCCTGGGAAATGATATCATAATCCTGAATTTACAGGTGAGGAAATGAAAAGAAACCAGTCAAAGATTGCATAAGTGTGCAAAACAATACCCAAACAAACGTAGCCTTTAAACTCCAGACATTGTACTTCCTTTAATGGAGTTGTTCCCAACTTCCCAAAATGTAAAGAAAAAATATATAGTTTAAAACATAGTATTACTCTTCCTGGAAATACAAAGCCATAAAAATAAATAAAACAAATAGCTTTAATGTTTTCCTGGCTCAACCTTTACTTGCCGTGGACAAGTGGCTATTTATAATGAATCTTTAAGTACTAAGTTCAATGTTTAGATTAACAAGGGACATTTCATTGCTTTTATATAATAATATAGGGGTTTATGCCCTGTTTATTACCTAAGCAGATGTATTTATCTTCTTCAGTTTTATAATGTGCCATTTTGCTGTTTGGTATTTTTTGAAAACCACACCAAAAAATCATTACACTTTTCTAGAGCAAATGGGTCACCTCCACTAACATTTTTTAATTAAGCCATAAAATATAGAACCTGGTTATCGGCCTCCCACATTTGCCCAATGGTTTGTGTGTCCACAGTTTGTATATGGTTCCCGGCATCTCTAATTCGCCAGGATTTTTTTTAATAGCCCTGTGTCAGTTAGCTTTTCTAGCATAATAAGTGACCTCCCTACTTAACAGCTTAAAACAATATTGATTTAGTCTATGATTCCCTGGATCATCTCAGCGATTCCTCTAATCTGGGTTGGCTTGGCTGATCTTTGCTGGGCAACCTCACAGGTAGTCAGATGGCTAACTCACTGGTGGCTGGGTATCTAAGATGGCCTCACTGAGATGTCTGGCAGTAGGCATTGGTGGTTCAGAGGGACAGAAATGGCTGCATATTGAGTCTCTCATCATCTAGGAGGCTAGCTCCAGTTTGTTCCCATAGTGGTCTCATGACTCCAAAAGATGAATGGAAAGCCTCTTGAGGCCTTGGCATGGTACTTGAGCAATCTCACTTCTGCATTTTACTGGCAAAAACAAGCCACCGATATAATACAGATTTAAAGGCGAGGGAAATAGATTCCATCTTTTGGGGGGAGGAACTATGAAGTGATCATCCCAATTAGTGTAATTTTTGACTAATTTATAATCATCATTTTTATAATGCTGTGGCATTTATTCATCATTATTTTTTTTCTTGACCCAGAGATATTCAATAATGAGTTTTAAGAATTTTAAAATTACAGGGTTTTAGTAAATACCCATTAAAGATTCCATCTTATCTGGGGAAGAGCTATAAAATAAAAAGCCATTTTTGCTTACCCATTTCTCAATTCTATGACTACCTCCCAAAGCTAAATAAAACTTTGTGGAAGTAAAAGCAAAACCACCTTTGATATTTTCAGTCTAAGCCACCTTTGATATTTTGTTTTCTAGACAAATAAAAGAAAAATCTCACATACAAGTCTGCTGCTTGATTCAGAGTTACCAATTCTGGCTGCTTAAAGACAAGTGGGATAACAAATCTTCTTTGAGTTTGTCTCTTTTTTAGATCCCCAAAGTTGATCATTAAATTCCATTTCAATGCCTCTAGCGATGCAATTAAGATGTTTTGGCCTTTGGAGATGGGGGAAATTGAGATGGAGGCCAAGAAGTTGACAATTTCTTCCCATTTTCTGCGAGAGTGAAGGGCTGAGAAACAACTTCTGGTTCTCTCCTCACCACCCACACCCCCTCCATCTTTTCTGCTTCATACTTCACCTGAACAAACCTTTCTGGATCTTCCTGATGTAATCAACTCATGTAAAATACACATAGAGCTCCAACTTTAGATTATAAGTAAAGTGCTCCATCTAAAGTATTTTTGGGATATACCAGTTATTGTTCAATGCTGTTAAAGCAATTATTTAGAAATGAAAACCTAATCATCCAATAATATGATACTTCCCCAGGAACTCTTATGGCTTATCATAAGTTTATTTCATATAGCAGAAAGGTAAATTACGTAAAGCATATTCTAGGATTTAAAAGGTACCAGCATATAAAGGTTAATTTAATTCTTATCTAAATAATTTTATGCAAATATTTGATTAGGTATATTTTCTTTTCTTTTCTTTTTCAATTTATTTAAACTAAAAAAAGAGAGAGAGAGAGAGAATACAGTTAACCCATTTCTTCCATCTCCTATCCCCTGCCATCGATCTACCAATCTATTCTCTGTATCTATTAGCTGCATAATGAAAATGGAAACAAAACTTCCAAACTACTTAAAAAATCATCCCAAGAAGTTTAGGGAGTTTCAAAAGCACTTGATAAAAATTTAACATTTTTTTATTACATTGACAATACGTGATAGACACCTTGAAAGATGACTAGCTAAACAGTAACAATAAATTATAAAATTGAAGATGGACCAAAAAATGTCAGCCAATAATTGACTGACAAAGTGTAGCAGAATTTTCTGACAATTCCTACCCAAGATTTGTGGTCATAAATTTTGACCCTTATCTTTATGAAGTGTGTTCTAAGATATGTTAGTCATTAAAACAGTAGTCCCCAACATTTTTGGCATCAGGGACTGGTGGTCATATGAGAATCTAATGCCTGATGATCTGAGGTGGAGCTGAGGCAGTGATGCTAGCACTGGGGAGTGGCTGCAAATACAGATGGAGCTTTGCACACTGGCCCAGTTTCTGACAGATCACAGATAAGTACAGGTCTGTAGCCTGGGGGTTAGGGACCCTTGCTTTAAACCTAAGTAACATCATGAATTGAATTTAGACAGGTCCTTTGAATTACTGTATCATAGTGTTAAAATGAGATTTTCTGCAAGTCACATTAGTTATATTGCACATATAATAAAAGCAAACATTTCTAGTTTTGTTTATATGTTATAAGTTACATAACATGAATATGATTATAAATGTGTATACTTTATAAATATATAAATACCTTTGAAGAGATTTATGTTTAACATTTGGAGATATAAGTATTAGTTTCCTGTGGCTGTTTAATAAAATACCACAATGAGTAGCTTGAAACAACAGAAATTTGTTGTCTCGCATTTCTGGAGGCTAGAAGTTAGAAATCAAGGTGTTGCCAGGGCTATGCTCCTTTTGAAGCCTAAAGGAAAAATCCTTCCTCACCTCTTCCTGGATTCTGATGATTTGCTGGCAATAAATGGCAATCCTTGGCTTGCACAAGCAATACTTCCTTATGTCCCTTTATCATCACACAGCATTCTTGCCTTGTGTGTCTGTCTCTTCTTCTAATAAGATATTGGATTATATCTTCTTATATAATATTGGATTAATATGATATATTAATCCAAGTTAGTATGAAATCAACTAAAGAAATCTGCTAAGACCCCATTTCCAAATAAGATCACATTATAATGTACCAGAAGTTAGGACTTCAGCCTATCTTTTGGGGAACAAATCCAAACCGTAACATTCTCCTCGAACATTTTTTCCTGAGGCTTCTTCATCTCTGAAAGCTGTTATAAATAAGCCCCCATCTTATTTCCTCCTCATCTTCATTCATTCTGGCATTCCTACCGTAAAAATATTCAACATTATCAAATTCTTCAATCCATAGACCTTTTATTTTTCCATTACCCATCAGGACCTGTATGGTTTTACTTCTTTCCTTATTTAGCATACTCTCAAATTACAACCACACTATTGCAAAAAGCCCTTTTTTTTCTTTCTTTAACAAGCTCATGTAGCAGAAACCCAAGTCTATTTAACCCTAGTTTTTTCTTACTTGGCATTTGTTTCTGAGTAGGTAAATATTGAGGGACAATATAACAACATCAGATTTTCTGGGCATGCTTTGAATTTGATACCACAAATCTCAAATGAGCACTGTCAATCCTGATACATTTCTTTAGTCAGTTTTCTCTCACACATTCAGAGACAATTTCATACCTTCTCATATTTTTCTTGGACCTTTACCATTTCCTTAAGTTTCATCTGATGGCTATGCTTCTTAGTTCATTGATAAAATAAAGTCAATTAGAAGAAATTTTTTTTTTTGCAATATCATATTTACCAACATATCTATCACTGTTTCCATGTATGCTAACTTCTGACCTGTTCAGATGGGGGAATTTTCAGCACTTTTATCTAAAGCCAACTGGTATAACAAACCTAATTTCCTTTCATGATCTCCTCTGCAATCATATCCTCTCTCATCTCACTCATCAACTTCATCTTTTCCACTGTATCATTCCTGCCAACAGGTAAACATTTAAAAATCCTCCCTTAACTAACATCTCCCTTTCTTTAGCATCTCATTTTTCCATATTCATTAACAGGAAAGGTCTTCAAAACTATCGTCTAAGCTTTTGGTCTCCCCTTCTTCAGATTCCATTCTCTCCTTCACTTTTTACTCTGGTCAAGCTTTTCTCCCCAACAATTCATTAAAATACATCTTATGAAGAATACCATTAACTCATACTTTGATATACCACAAAAATATTCAACCTTTCCAACCACTTCAATGCACAGAAATCTTATTTTATATTACCCATCAGGACCCTTGTTGTTTTTCTTTTTCCTCATTCAGCATATTCTAAAATGGTAACCACATTACTGCAAAAACTCCTTTGTACTTTTTTTCCTTTAATATAATCATGTGGCAGACCTCTAACCTATTTAAAACCACTATCCTCTGAGTTGGCACCTGTATCTAAGTAGTAAATACAGATGTAAAAAAAAAAATGACAAAATCAGATTTATCAGATAACTGCAAATTTATGACCACAGTTATAAAATGGGAATTGTATTAATTTTTCTGTACTCATCATACTTAAATCTCTACAAAATTAAACATTATTGACCCTTTTCTCCTTTGAACACGTTCTTCTCTAAGCCTATTCCAAGACTTGTATATTTGTTAACTCAATCTTTCCACTTGAATGTACAAAAGATATCTCAAACTTAATTTGTCCAAAATTTTCCTGTGCTCTAACCCTTGCCCATATCTCCACCAACTCAGATTATATTGCAAGGCTCAAAGCATTTAAGAGATGCTTTAGGGTCGTTGTTAGTCTTAGCACTCAATAAGTGACCACATACCAGGATCCTCAGTTCAATGCTCTGCTTCAAAAAGTGATTTACCCCCTATCTGTGTGTGTATGTGATCTCATGATCATGATATGTTTTGTACATGAAAATGACATAAGGTAAAAGACAAGTATTTTAGGTACAATTAAAAATATATATATTTCTGGTTAATTTCATATTCCCCTCTCAGTATCCTCTGAGATGAGAGAATTGTTTATAAATAAAGGCATCCTTGCAATATAAGAAACCTGCAACATTCTTCACCCAGGGTCCAGCCACTAATCAACTGAGTTCTTTAGTAATCCTAGAGACACTCCCCCAAGTGGTAGGCAATACATTTTAAAAGCATTTAGGTTGGGCCCCTGTAACTGACTGTGAGCCTCTTTTTTATTTGTGTGAAGTTTCTGACTGTCTGTTTATTTATCCCAACATATGGGCTAAATTATACCTTTATTTAGATATGTAATTTAAATCACTTTTTCTGTCCATCAGCTTGTCAAAATTTGGCTACCTATAGGAACCTAAAGAGATTACACACTGAAAATACAGAGCTTTACACCAATCCCAACGTCTGCTCTTGAGCCTGAGGCTAGGTAATTTCATAGCTCAACATTTTGACAAACATTTATTGACTATTCACAAAGTACTGTGTAAGTTACTCTGGAGGATACAGGGTTGAATTTTTACCTGCAATCCCCAGAAATCCACCATCTGGAGAATATAGATGTGTTTCACACCATACGAGGCAGACTATATGATACAAGCCATGGTGGAAACACAATTTGATAGGTGGAATTTGGATGAGGTTCTGAAAGACCCAGAGCATGTCAAGAACAATCATAGGGGGCAGGAGATCTGCAGGGTGTGTTGGGAATGGAAGAATTATCACTCTCAGGTTTGTGTGTGTGTTTGAGGGGTACAAGGCTGGAAAAGAAGTTAGGAAGTAAATCACAAGGTGCTTTGAATTTCAGCCTTCAAACCATAGCCCATACTCTGATTGCAATGGTGACTTACACAAGTTTTGAGCAGAAGCGTGATACCACTATGCCTGTATTTTATGAAGATGGGGTGCAAGTAAGGGACAGTTTACAGTAGAGAAAGCCTGGAGAAAAGAATGCTAATAAGTTGGTGTAGATAAGATCTTTTGCCTTCTGCACACCACCAAGCATTCATGGCCTTTTCCTTTGAAAATAGTTCTCCCAGCCAATGCACTTCAAGTGGCGCTGATTCTATTTTTGGTTCCAGGTGTGACATTTGGCTTATGTGGCATCAATAAAACCAGTGTGTTCTTATAACTAAAAATGATTGGTTTTATAATAAGAAACAGGTCATTCGCATTGGAAATGCATTTGGAAGCTAGAATTGACTGCCACACTGTACATGCTCAATGAGGCATATTTTTAATTTATGAAGGCAACTATTTGCTACTCAAAATGAGTAAGCCTGGGAATAGAGCTGAAACTGGGATGGAGCAAGAGATACTAGGACTTATGACATTGTTTGAGGCCTGAAGCAAGTCTTCCTTAAAGCTGTCTCTAAGAATTTTGCCAATAAGAGATTCATAACTGATAAAGTAGAACACCATGAAACCCAAGAAAGTGGTGCTAGTCCAGGGATTTACCCTCAAACAAGGATCCACTTGCATCAGTCAACTGTTGACACAATAATTTTGTATATTAAACCATCCCATCCCAAACTCAATGGCTTAAAATAGTAAGCATTTATTCTTGTTCACATGTCTAAGCTGTTTGAAGGAGAGCTGAAATTGATTAGAAGTGCAAGTTGGCTTCAATTTGTGTATTGGACTCTTTCTGACTCTTCATTAAAGATTCAACTCAAGTTTTCTCTATTTTTCTTTACTGTAAAGATTACAATTGGCAGCAGTGCAGTTTGGGCATGAATGTAAGATGACAAGCCTAAACATGCGAGTTCAGATCACTCTCTTGCTGCCCTCACAGCCGCTAACTTTGTTTTGGCTGAAAGCAAGGCACATGGTTGAATCCAAAACCATGGTTCATCACAGCTCGACCTGCCTATGTAAGGTCAAAGCAAAATTCACATGGCCAAGTCCAACTTCAATAGGAAAGGTAAGTATACTCTTCATAAGAATGTGAGGAGTAAATATTTTTGGACAAAAATATATTCTGACCTACTATTCTCACTAAGCAGATAGGAATTTATCAAGGACTGGAAAGTCTAAGTACAGTGAGACTAACAACCAAATGCATATTAGAAGGTTGAAAATAATGAGCTGTAATATTGTAGGAGAAAATTCACATGTTGAGGGAGAAAGGAGCCAAGACTGAAACTTATGGGAACACCAGATCTAAACAGAGGCAGAGAAGCCAATCAAGAGAGGGAGGGATAAGGAGACAAGAGATCCAAAGAAAGACACTGACTGAAGAGGAAAAGAACTTGCAGATATTTGAAGTAGTTGTTGAACATTAATGCCATCCTTACTTAGTTTCTGAAAAGGAAGTTATTAAGAGAACACCTAAGAAGCAAATGAGAGTTAGAAACCAACTACATAGCACAGGAGAGAAAATTAGAGAAAGCAAATGGCCCTTGGTAATATTATAGAGCATTTCTCCAGACATTGTCTTCTTCCTTCTCACAAAAAAATTCTGCATTTTGATTTTTAAATTTATGTTATAAAAATGTTATGTCATCACAAAATCTTTGGAAATACTGTTTCTGTTTAAAATATGGTATTTCTTTATACAGGCATCATAAAACTTCTGTGAGTATTTCCTATGGCAGGGCATTCAGATTCTCCTCTTTATCCAACTTGTGGATAAAATACTATCATACATCCATAATTATAAAATGGCTTATATTTCTGTAATTTCTTTAGAAAAGATCCTTTTGATCAAAGTTTATGAACTTTTAAAGATTCTTCATATGTTGTAAAATTTCTGAGCCAGTTTAAACTCCCACCAGTAGAATGATGCAAACATCACCCTTACTAGTATTATTTTTTATTTTAAATTTTGGATTATTTAATATGTAAAACTTAAACTTGTTTTTTTCCCCTCATTTCAATTGCATCTCTTTTTAATTTTATATAAAGTTTTATTTATTGGTTTTTAAAATTTCTTCTTTGTTAATTATATATTTTATCCATTTTCCACTGAAGAGTAAGGATTTTTTCAATGGTTTTATGAGATAAATTTTATAAATATTAAAAATATTTATTCTTGTTATATTTCCTATAAACCTTTGATCAAGTATATGCTAGAGGATTTCAACAATCATTAGCTTATAAAAAGCATTTATTTCCTATGTACAATTCTGCAGGTCGGCTATGTCTCCTCTGGGCTCAGCTAAAGTTGGCTGAACTTGTTCTAGGCTGTAAGCTGGATTCAGATCTGCTCTATTGCTCTTCATTCTCCTTAGGCCAGTGGCTACATAGGATATGCTACCACGGAAAATGAAAGGAATTAATATAACTAAGACAAACCATAAAAGCACATTTCCTACAAACCTTTGGTCAAGCATATTCATCAGCTATTTCTGAAATAATGCTACAAAACAAGTAACCACAATACTCGGTGGCTTACCTTTTCCTTAGGACTGGTAGTAGGTTGTATCACTGGTCATTTCATATCTGCTAACATTCTATCTGCAAAATAAAATTATAAGGCAAACTCAACATCATGAGGCAAGGAATATATTCTGCCTACTCTAGTGGGAGATACTGCAAAGTCACATGGCAAAAGGCATGAATATTTAATTTTATAATGAGAAGGGAGAAAAATATTGGGAGGATTTGATCTGCCACATCAAAGTTTTTGAGGTAACAATTCTTCAAAGTGAACATTTTAATGAGATTAATCTCTTATTTCTTTTGGGAATTAATCCATGATATTTGTGCATGTATATTTTAATTTTAATTTAAAAAAAATGTTTTTTTTTTTTAGGTGAGGCAACCCTTGGTTGACCTCACAAGTTGCAAGGAAATTGTCAGCTTACAATCCCTTAAATTTTTTTATTTTTTACACCTACAGCACTTGGTCTTTCTAGGTGGTCTCCATGCAAGTACTAATCAGGCCCAATTCTACTTAGATTCCGAGATCAGACTGGATCAGGCTTGTTCGGGATGGCATGGCTATAGACTGTGCATGTATATTTTTAAATGAAATGTTCTTCTCTAACACTCTAAAAGTAACAATTATAGATTTAATTTCTCTTTTAAGTGGTATTTATTAAGTAAAAAAGCCACATAGAAATTTCCAAGTTGGTAGGTATTTTTATTAATTTCTGGTGCTCGAGAAGTATAGTTGGAGTACATGGTATATAAAATTTGTGTTTGTGGACTCCCCTATGCTTTAGACATCATAGGCGGTGGAGGAGCTTTTGCATAGCTCTGAAATAAGAATTGCTTTGTTTGTGTTTCATAACCCACAGATCCATCCAACCCACATCAGCAGCAGTGTGGGCACCTGGTGGGATGTGTTAACCAGCTGAAAATGAGAATCACAAGCTAGAACACTGCATTAGGTCTTGGTTCATGGTGAAACTACCCCTTCTTTCACATGGGAAATCTGGTGCCTAAATAAAACCTAGGAGTAAAAATTGCCTTTGTTCCCACAAAATGAAGAGGACATTTAAACTAATCTATACCACTTGCAAAGATGCCACAGACAAAATTATCTTTTAAAAGATGTGAACACTTGTATTTAAAATTAAGTCTCTGTGTAGGACAATCTTACTCATAAGTTGAAATGTTTTCTAAACATGAAGTGTGATTACATTGATTTGACATTTTCTCAGCAGTATATTTAACACATATACAAGTGAGAGAATTCTTTAAGTCAATTTACATAAGTTATATCACTAATAACATTTTTCCAGCATTTCACACTTCTGGAGAATATCAATTCCAGCATACTTTGTCAACTAAAATAATAAATAAAGCTTACCCATTGTAGCAATGCTATGCTAACTAAACATTTTGACTCATAGTTGTTTATACTGCATTAAATTTGCTCTCTTACAGTTGGGGATTTTCCCTCCCCTCTAATGGCTCAACTTTGATTGTTGAATTTGTTTGGATCATTTTAGTGTCTCTCTGCTCTCAAATTTTCAACTTCCTGAATTAAAGTTACACTCTTTAAATATGTGTCCCTCTCAGATATCTCCTCTCACGTACAAAGGTGAGACAGGCTTTGCCTATTTCTTGATTACCACAAAAGGAAGGAGAAGGGTTTAGGTTCAAGGGCACCATCTATTAAAATTTTCTTATGTGTTCTTTAGCACTGTTGTGGTTTCTTTCTTAGGACATTAGTGGTGAGAGTAAATTGACCATAGTAATACACACTTCTGGTATCCAGGTTAGATACAGATAAATGCACACTAAATATGTAAATATTAAATCATTCATAAATAAGATTAAAGATATCTGAAAAGTGGGAGGAACAGGAATTCTGTTACTATACCTTCTAATGTAGACTGAATGTTTGTATTCCTTCAAAAGTAGGATGTCAAAATTTATTTTTTTAAAAAAATCTAGTCCCAAGGTAATGGTGTTAAGAGGTGAGACCTTTGGGACATAATTAAGTCATGAGAATGGGATTAGTACCTTTGAAAGAGAGACCTCAGAGAGATGCCTCTCCCCTTCTGCCATATGAGAACACAGTGAAAAGCTGGCTGTCTATAAACCAGGGAGCGGACCCTCGCCAGACACCAAATCTGCCATCACTTTGATCTTGAACTTCCCAGCCTCCAGAACTGTGAGAAATAAATTTCTGTTGTTTATAAGCCACCCAGTCTGTGGTATTTTGTTATGGCAACTCAAATGGGTAAAAGAGCCTCCCAACATAAACAACTATAACACTGGACAAAATATATTACAAAACCTTTTCTAGCATTATTTAGCTGGCACCAAATTACAGTAATCCTTGAGACAAGAAAAATATGCAAAGTTAATCCCGTATTTGTTTTGGCATTCAGACGGCAAGCACTTTCCTTTCTATGGCACTCGGAAGTGGTACTCAAACAAAACAAAATGAGTTTTGCTAACATGAGAAGACCAAGATAAGAATTGCTGGCTGTTGAGTCAGATAAAATTTTTTATGTCAGAATTCTTAGGAGAAGAAAATATGGAGAGGGGAGCCCTGAAGTCTGCACAGGCTTCTTTTGAGCTGTTGGCTGGGACCACGCAAAACCTAGCAGAGTGGCTGCTAAGATGAGAGCTGCACAGAGATACAGAAATCAAGAAGCTCAAAGGTGTAGGAATTCAAGTCCAGCCAGAAAGAAGAGTTATGATTAAGCAACTTAGATATGTAGTGTAGACCCAGGAAAGATGATGTTTTTGAAATCAGGAGCAAGCTATAGACAAAGTGCCAAGCCCTGAAGAAAAGACCAAGCCCTAGAAAAAAAAGACAAATTCTCTGTCCAGT
This sequence comes from Cynopterus sphinx, assembly GCA_030015415.1. Classification (NCBI taxonomy): domain Eukaryota; kingdom Metazoa; phylum Chordata; class Mammalia; order Chiroptera; family Pteropodidae; genus Cynopterus; species Cynopterus sphinx. The sequence goes on along the minus strand of CM057379.1, from coordinate 6,691,191 downwards.
TCTGCTTTAACAAAGCATAATTCAAGTCTTATAGATCAAGAGGGTGGTTCAATAATTTCACTGATGTCAAAACAAAACTCAACACTCTTTAAGGGAATACAATCTATCCACCCACCCTACAACAAAATATCCACAATCTTTTCGATACAGAAAAAAAAAAATTAGGTATGCATGTATATAAGGAATTGACTTTCAAGAAGTATGCCAAATCTCCTAAATGGAGAAAGAAAATCTTTTTAATAAATAATATTGGAACAACTGAATAACCATATGGACAATGTCAAGTCCTGCCTCACACTTTTCAAAAAATTGATTCAAGATTAAAAAAATAAATAGGCCAAACCTTAAAGCAATAACTACGAAACTTCTCAGAATAAAAACATCAGAAAATAACTTACAATGTTGGGGTAAACAGAGTTCTTAAGGACAAAATAAAGCATGAACCATAATATTTAAAATGAATAAATTAAATTTCATCAAAATTTAATGCTTCTACCCTTAAAGAAATACTAGAAAGATCATGAAAAAATAAGCCACATTCTGAGAGGAAATTTATCTCTCTTTCAATCACCTGTCTGTCTATCTATCTATCATCGATTTATCGTTTATCTATTATCAATCTATTATCAAACTACGTATCTACCTATCTATCTATCCATTTATCTAACCATCCATCCATCCATTCATCCATCATCTAACTGATAAAGAGGGTTTGTATGCAGAAATTATAAAGAATTCCTACAACTCAATAATAAAAAGTCAAATGTAGATATATAATACAGCATCTATACCCAACTTATAAAGTTCTAAATTACTTTATAAGTAATTGTCACATTGGTGCTGCTATTTCATGAAAGTGATGAAATGCTAAGCAGGCAAGGAGCCAGCTGAAAAACTAGAAGGCTACTGTAAGCGTTTGGATGCCTAAAGTTATTGGTACTATTCTCTAACTTTTTTTAAGTGTGAATGATATCCCCAAGGATATTAGGTGTTTTACAGACCAAATATTTAGAAAATGAACCAGAACCTCTCCAAACAAAATTCCAAATTAGTCAGAAATGAAACATTAGAAAGATCCCTGAATGGAAAGCTGAGATATCTGTGTTTTAGGATCAGCAGAACAAAGCGTCACTGAGCCTTATTTTCATTTTGTAAAACACGGAATCTGGACTGTAGGCCTTCTAATATTCCTTCTGAATCTAAAATCCTTGGTTTCTTCATCCATTCATTTAGTTCTATTATTTATCAAACACTGTTGGTGACTACTACCTATATCTGCTACACACAGGTGAATGAAATAATCTCAACACTTACTGGACTCAATCCAATGGAGACACACAGAAAACAACAGAAGATTTTTATGAACTGCTAAAGAAATTCAAATCCAAGGATTGCCCAAGCAGGACCTTCAAGTGCTTGGTATGCTCAGGAGCAGCAAACGGTCACATGTGGAAGTGATGTGGTATGTTTTGAATCTGCACAGTGTCACTCAAAGAACACTGACACATTATTAGAAATACAGTTTTTCCAGGCAGCTTGACTAAAGGACATGGAAAAGAGTTAGCTTGACTAACCAAAAGAAAAAATAAATAGTCTTCCCTGCTGAAAGTAGCTATCACTCTCATTTTTTTCACTCTTTGTAATGCAGAAGATGTTCAAGTAAGATAGAAATAAATTTAAAATAATAATGTTTTCAAAGTCATGTGGTTGGATCTGTGATGACTTTCATGAAACTAAACCTGTTCTTCTATTCCCATTTATTTTGGCAAACTCACAGTTAAGTTAAAATGGCAGAAATTTGAGCAGTGTAACATTTTAGGATTGCCATCATAAGAAACATGAATTGGCGAATGTTAAAGCAGGTCAGTGAAATCTGTTTTTACTATAGCTCAACCACTTCAGCTATATTCCACAGTATTTTCATTAATACACTCCATTTATGGGCTATCACTGTATTTCAAGATAATGCTGTAGATAAAGACTTTTTTAGGCATGCATTTTGAAATATTTTATGGGAATATACTTTCAATGCTCAGACCACAATCTTATAAAGTCTTCTTAGTAGCCAATGGTCGAATATAGGAATAAAAATAGTCCATTTATCAGTCAGGATTTGGTCAGAAAAAGTAGAAATTATGCTACATATTTTAACAGGAAGGGGAGTAATGCAGACTTACACAATAATTGCAAGGTAAAGAAAGCTAAAATAGCATCAGACAATCAGTAAGTAGAAGAATCTTAACAAACATATACCAATGATCTTTGCTGTTTACAGCACTACAGGACACCAGAAAGCCATTGACAAAACCATGTAGCTGCCATCTGCAGATGTTTAGCTGCTCTTGGAGAATAATGGCTTCTCTATATCTTTTGCTCCAAAATCTTACACAAATGCCTTTCATTGGCAGAATTTAAACCAAGTCCTTATTAGCCAGAAAATCTGGTTAATGTAGCTTCCAAACTGTCCTGTGCCATGTTATGTGACAGAGTTTAAAAGAACAGGGGTTGTACTATACATATCAAGACACAATATCTAGTTTGGTTCACCATATATGTATCTTTTAAGTTCCAAACAACAAGAATCTTACCTTTTGGCTGACCTATTACAACTATCCCTCAATCTAATGAAGATGCGCTCACCCAAATTTCCTTGTACCCGTCCTTAGATATTCATTCTTTTTCACTTCAGTTTCAGTCCCAATTTGATATTCTGTAATTTTCAGACTGAGCTCTAAGTTTAAGCAGCATCAATGCTTCTTATATAAATTAGGAGAAGAAGAAAGAGAAAACAAATTTGGCTAATATGATATATATGTAATACAGCAAGAAGAATATAGGCACAATTACTATTCCTTCCTTCTGCAACCGATCATAAAGCTTGAATTGGTTTAGAACTTCTGTTACCCATTCCATATTCACTTTGTCCCTAGTCAACATCTCAGCGGGATGTGGGCTTCTGCCTTGTGGAACAACCCTAAACTTTATTCCTGAGTGTTCCAAGCCATTAGTAGCCTTCCCTCTATTGGATAACAGTGATTTTCCATTAACAGTATTAGAAGTATTAAGAGGCATGGTCTGACAATGCACTGCACACTTCTGCCCCTCTGATGGACATCAGCCCCACATCCACTTGATAATCAGAATTACTCTCCCATCAGTATAATGTTTCCCTGCTTTGTTGCTACCTCAATGGTATTTGAAATTCAATATGGCTAGGTTGCAATCTGAACTTCAAGGTCACTGTGCTCCCTGTAGAAATTCTTCTTTCTTGGGAACCAGGATCTCAGGATCTGCATAACTCAAGGTTATAAGGACAGGAATCATAACTTTTGAGAGAAGCTTATTAAATGAAAAGATTGAAAAGAATTATGTCCACTTATTATGTCCACTTATATTCCTTTTTTCTCAGATCTGTGATGTTCATAGGCATGTGGTTTAGCTTCTTTAAGGTGTTGTCTCTCAGCCAGCATATAGCTGAATCTTCAGTAGGCTATTTAATTTTTCTATCAGGCTATATTCTATTATTATAAAACAATTTCTTGGTTATAAGTGATGAATTCATTATCACCATGATCATAAATAGAGTTATCATAAAGCTATAGATGATGATACATGCAGAAGTACTAGGAGTACAGGAGCTAAGCCATAATAAGAGGAAATATCTGCTCCATTGAGTATATATCACTATCCCTTTTCTAATAAAATAGTTTCAATTGAATTAACCTGTTATCAGATGGTTGGTTAGTTGCTCTGGAAATTGATGCCACATCAGGGTATCAGTGTTAGTCTCTGATGTTGGTAAGTTGGACCTCCAGCAATGATCATGATCAGATCCTCCTTGGTTAGAGGACACCCACATTTTTGATCCCAGACATAACCTCAATCCTATGACCATGGCTATTCAGTTCATGGACCCGTAGAGTGAGCACTGAAGAGACTAGGATAAGGTGCTAATAGGCCTTTACAGTAACATTTGATTAATATTTTCATGAAAAAACAAATATTTTCATACTCTCTGTGCCTTCTTAGAGCTCCATTCTTATACCTCCTTGTCACTTACCCTATAGAATAATTCCTTTCAAAACCTTGATCATCTGGTCAAGTTTCACATTCCATCCATAAATAAAACTTTATGTATCATCACTCTCTTCTCATGCACAATGAAAGACAAGATGCTTGGAGTTCTTTCCAGTGAGAAATTTCTCTTCCCTTTTACCTTTGGGGAATCCCCTGAGAGAGCTATGAAGTTGCAGCAGTCCAAACATGAAACCGACCTAACCCAAGAGCAGTTGTTTTCTTCCTCAGTCAACTGATTAGAGGAAATTTACTATGAGGACATAGCATGAGTTGAGGGAGGGATAGTAACACATTAGGAATTATTTTGAGAGTTTGAGTCCTCTTTTATTAAATTTATTAGCCCTCAGAATCTACTTAAGGCTCACCTTATATACACGCCACTCCTGCCTGAAGAAAAGTGTTTTTATACCATCATTCTGTGAATATACCATCATTGGTTTTTATGCCATCATCTTGATATATCAAATAAACCATTTCAAGGTCATGTGATCATGTCATGTCCCGAGATCAGGCAATTAGTCTCTACCAAGGCCCAGTAGCAAATCAAGGAGTTGTTCCTGAGAAAGTTATATGGAAAGAGGGTATGGATTTGTCCTAAAACCATAGGGATCTGCACAGTGAATCTCTTATAGGAACCTACCCATGATTCCATATACATTCCTGTTTGCACCATAGACAATTCAAGTCTCGTTGGATCTATAGGTCACTAAGGCATGGTTGGCAGAGTGGTCTGGACAGGTTGACAGGCTTAAGAAATGCTTAGTAAATGGGTCAGAGCAGCACACTCATATATAAGATAGGTTGCCTCCAAAATGAAACAAGGTTTCCTAGCAGTTCGTTTTTTCCTTATGGATTAGGAATACAGGGTTCAGCAACTTGTTTTTTATGTGGAATGTAATATCTCAACTGGGCCAGACCACTACACCACTAAAAACTCACTGAGGTGGTAGGTCACTGACTTTTCAAGAAGTTCTTCCCCATCATCTGTCATACATTCGGCTCAGCAAGACATCTAAGATATTGCCTACATCCTGCTCATCAGATTTTATTAGTGTGATATCATTGATGTAGTGGACAATCTTAATGTTTTGTGGAACAGTGACACAATAAAGTTGCGTAATCTAATCAAGAATTAAATTATGACAGATAACTAGAAAATTTAAGTAGCGCTAAGATAAATCTGTTAAGCTGTACTGCTATTTCTATAAAGTGAAGGCAAATTTAGGCATCTAGTTTTCTAAATTAATTAGTAAAGATAAAAGGACATTTTCTAGATCAATAGCTGGAAACCAGGTGTCAGAGTTGCTGCTGTCAGTAGAGTGAATATCTATCTTAGTTCACAATAATCTACTCATTCTCCAATGTCAAGCTGTCTTTCCATGGACCAATTAGATAAACTAAATGAGGCATGTAACGAGTCCCAACTCTCCAGCATCTTTCATGCTTTGATGGTAATATTAATCTCTGCAAGCTCCCCAGGGATGTGTTGTTGACTTTTGTTTACATATTGAGAGTGTTGTATGGCTTCCACTTGTCGCTTCCTTCCTTAAAAGCCCTTCCTTAATTCCATGAGGGAATTCTAATAGTTATTCACTATGTCCACATCAAGTAAGCAGTTAGGAACAGTTTCCCAGTTCTGCTGTAATCACTGTGTGACAGACTTGTGACAAAACCCCACTGACCTCCAGAAGTCTCTTCTCTGACAGGTGACAATGAGTCAGATTTCAGTTTTCTATTCATCTCAGAGCAACTGTCCATGAAGTCTCCAAAGGTCCAGGTAACTCCATGTTCCTAGTTCACAGTCACTATCTTAAAAAAACCAAATGTCTTATCAAGAAGGCTAGAATGGAGACTTACCATAAATATGTGTGTCACTATCACAGGGTCTTCTCTTAAAGAAATGGTTTTCTTTCAATCAAAGCACTCTTGGTGCTTGCTTTGGTTCAGGTCTGGGAATTGAATGAAGGTGGTGGCACCACCATCCATAGTATTGAATTAAGACCTACACATTTTTGGATTATATATTTCAAGTAATACATTAGCAGGCTCCCCATCTATTTTAATTTTACAGGTACCATAATCATTTAGCCATTGTCAAAAATATCTGCAAATCAAACCATTTTGATGACCACTCCAACTCTGAGCCCACTTCAGTAACTCCCCAACTTGTTCCTGGTGCTTGAGCGCAGCCAGTCATTTCTGCTACCCTGGGGTGTCCTTGTTTCTTTTTAAGAATATTTTAAGTTATTAAAATCCATTCAAAATCACCATTCCAGTTCTTAGGAACCTACTCTTACTGAATCCCTAATTTTCAAATGAGACCTGGTAAGACAATGAAATCAATTGGTATTTAATTTCTATAATCTATAGGCTCAAACCTTGGGTCTGTTCTTTAATAACCTGGCCTTATGACTATAAAGAGCTACAAAACATTTTTAGGGCAATTATTGAAGCACCCTACTTCTCTGAACTATAAATGTGACTTTGCTTGACTTAAAGCTCTCCGTTGTAGTAAGAGGCAGCAGCCAAAGCATTCCAAAGTCTGTATAACAACCATTTCCACTATGACATTGGATTGGAACAGTCACTTGGTCTTCCAGTGTCTTTCCTTTCAATAGTCACATAGTTGCAAGTTTCTATAGACATTAAGCAAATATTTTGCCTCTATACACTTGAACTACCAATAGTCCATTTTTCATTGGCAATGAAATCACTACTGCTTTCATATCTAACCCATTAAGATAACTAATCTCAGATTCCCATCTATAAGGTTTTGTACCTGTATCAAGCTTTGGTACCAAATTCTGTACCCAAGAGCATAAACCAGGAAATTGGAAACCACTGTTGATGTACATAAGGGGTTGCATAGTCAGTCACTGGGAAGGATGAAGGAGTGAAAATCAGGGAAGCTGCTTTTGCAAGAGAGCAGGAGTACTGGGATCCCAAACAACTAGCATCAGATGAGTTTAAATGCCTGTACATTGTAGTAGATGCTTCTAAAAGGTTACTATTACGTCACTGGCAACACTCTATAGCCATTTGCCACTGTAAAATAGAAGCTTCTTCTCTTCTGCTTCCCAAACCTCACTGAGAACTTCTCAATGGCTGAATCTACATAGGACCATGCTTTACACCCTGTGACATGGAGAAATGCTTAGAAGGGAGAGATGACATTGAGTTTCAACAGAGAATATCTGACATGGTGATCATGAAGAGAAAAGAAAATCTCAAGAACTGGGCTTGTTTTCAGAGTGTCTCAAACTAAATAAACTAATCGTAATCAAATATAAATTCAATTCTACCAATTCTAGATGGATGAATTGGGGTACTAGTCTTTATCTTTAAACTTTCATTTTCTCCTCCACCATTGGAATTATGTATGATGAATGTTCTTCATTTAGTTGAGAGGATTTAATATCATACAAAGAATCTAAAAACAAATGTAAGCAATTTTTGAATAATATAATATTTTTTTTGTTTATATGAATGTTTTACATCTAAATGCATTTCTGTGTATGTTGTTTTGTATCTTAATAAAAAAGGCACAATTATAGAGCTAGAAATAACTTTATTTAAATGATATAGGCAGAAAACTTAATATACAAATAAGAAAACTCTTGGTACAGTGAGATTAAATATCATATCTATAACTCAGGCTATCTGCCTTGCAGTATTTCATCTTATTTACCAATATAGATTGGTGATGACATCTGAACTTTATTTTTTAGTTTATATACATTTCTGACTAAAGTAAAATCATTAATTTTGATGCTTTGCCTTAGAAAAATGATACCATATGGATCATGAAAACATGATTTATGTTAGTTTTTAAAGCCAGAAATTAAGTAATCATTAACGTCAATAACTCTAATTCAAGATGTGATATTTATTCCAATTCAAATCTCTTAAGAGATTTATTCTAGAATTAAAGTCATACAGTATCTTTAGGCTGTGTTATTGAATTCAAGATTGATAGTAAAATGATATACTTTCTAACTCTCTAAAGAAGGCTTTATCTGTTGCTAAATGGTGTGCTTTGTTGGTAAACTTCCCATTTTACTACCCATCTGATAGTCTGAATTTAGTCATCATTGAGTTGTAAGCAAAACCATATTTTATAAACTCATGCATATTTTTATTGTGTTTAAAGTTTTTCTAAATATAGTAGAGTCTAGAATAAAAAATGAGCAAATATGTACGTGTAACTAATTGCACAATAAACTTTTATAGTCAGCTCATAATTATTTTCTTTTCCTATTTTAAGCTGATTGTTTCTAGTTACATAGTACAGATGTTAATTAGGGAAACTATTTTTCACCATAATAATTTTTTTTACAAGAAAGAGGCAACAAAATACAAAAGACATTATCGTTTCTGAAGGTAACATTCTGAATGGTGATGTTACATACTGATGTATGAATTATCCTTTACCATTCTGCCTCACTAAGGTATTCCTTTTCCAATGATATCACACCAGAATATGTGTTAGAAACAATCTGTCAATATGAAATGCCAAGCTGTACAGAGATAAAGATGTAACTCTAGTTGGTTTATCCCAGGGTCTAATACAATATCTAAAATTTATGTCATCACCCTCTTAGAGAAGAAGAGTACACCTGACAGATAGAACTCTTCATGTTAAGCCATCCCTAAGAAGGTAGGAATTTCTGTTCTTATACAAACATATGTAACATATGTAGAAAATTAATAATATGAATCTGTCCTAAAAATAAAATATCATTTGGCATTGGCAATAACTTTTCTAATGGCTCCAAGTCAATTACATCTTATTTCTCTAATTAGTCCATGTGCTCCAGAATTAAAGATATCATTTGTGTTCACTCCTTAGAGAACCATTTTTGAGCCAAAGTAGAGGTCATACACACTGTAGTAATGTAATTGGAACAATACACATTGTGCTTATCTCTGGCTCATTACCCTCATTAGTTTAAAACTAACACTAACAACAACAACAAAAAAGGCAGCCCCCAAGTCAGAGGAAGATGGGAATAATGGTAAACGGGCCTTTTGAAGAGGTGCTTCAGAAAAGGGAGTGGCATTTCTATCCCATCATCTAAGCAATGATAGAGGTTGTCAAGGTCATCACCTCAATTGCCTCAAAAGATAAATTTGAGGAACTTGGTATATGAAAGGTTTACTTTTTGCTTACATAAAGTCCAATGGCCCATCCTGTTCCTATGCCATATGGATCCTCCGAAGTCTCCAAGGCTAGAAGAGAGAAAGAGCAGGAATGTATAGGTGGGCCAGGGTTAGAAATGACATATCATTTTGTCCATATCCCAATGACCAATATCAAATCCAGCTACAAGGGAGGCTGGGAAATGTGGAGGAGTAAAGGGCTATGTGGGGATCCCTGAGATAAATATAGCAACATTGATCATTAATTACCCAGTTATCAGGCCTAAGAATAAATGTTACAACCAATGTGATCTATATTTCTCTCTTGGTTTTGTGCTCTCTCTCTCTCTTCCTCTCTTGTTTTCTAGCTTTCTTTCTATCTCTGTCTCTACCATCTCTCGCAAATAATCATGTATCAGATAATGATAATGTCATTTGCTTTGGAAACTTTCGTACCAAGTCTTCTTTCACTCAGGAGAGGTAGGTGAGCAAGACTCCTCAAGTAACACAAATTGCAATGAGCCACTACATGCAATTACTATATGTTTTCTGTGTACCTGCATACCTGGCACCACTGCTTCCCAGAGATGTCCTTATGCCATCATCTTACTAGCCTAGCAGTAAAGCCTCTGGTCCACTAGTGCTTTGGCACAACACACCCAACTTCATTTCTCTATTGCTGCTGAAAGCCTGCCATTTCTTCACGACAAATGAAACTAAGCTGCAGGGAGCTGACTACTTTTCTTCCACAGCAATAGTGCATGAATATTTCTCACTACAGCTTTGGTCCACTTTGATTTCAGACCTCAAACCTCAGCAGAAGAAATAAATTTGATTCTCTGTCTCTCTCCCTTCTATGATGTGGGAAGTATAACACTTTCTCCCTTAGTCTCAAAATTCAAACCTCTCTGCTCTCTTCGCAGTCTTATAAGTCAACTATGCTCAAGAATCCACTCTTTTTTATGGGCACTTATTATCAACCATGTTTTGTAGATTTGGACAGCAAATTTATCTCAAAAATTGTGGACATTTCTTAGGAAATTTGCTACAATTGCAACAGAAATTGAATGCTTGCTAAATTTATAGCATAGCCTAGGACTTTTATTTCACATTTGCTTGAAAGTATTAATTTCTGCCACATTAAGAGCAGATTTTCTGAAAAAGAGACTTTTGGTGATGCTTAAAATGTTCTCCATTTGCTTTATTTTGGCATCTTGTAGCTCAGTACAGGCTAATTACACAGGGAAGATTATTATGGAAGGCGTACAATTTGGAAATGTTCGTTTTATAAAGACCTTCTCTGAAGAACCTTCATTTAATTCTCAGTTTATCTCCATTATCTTGGAATTAATCAATCACTTTCACTAGATGGTGAATTCCTTAAGGGCAGGAATCATATTCTCTTTATCTTCATATGACCCAATAGAACTTAACAGTGTTCCATGGAAATAATAGAAATTAGGTAAAAATTTTAAAAGTAATTAGAAAAATAATTACCCAACTGTTGATTGTCTTCATGTCTCTTGCACTCATAGAGACCTAGTAGCATAGTGTGTGACAGAAAATAAGTGTTTCCATCATTGAGAGGAAAGGTCTTGTCTGTATTATTTACTCTTCCCTCTTTTACTCATATCAGTGACTGGCACATAGTAAACTTTCAATGGTTGAATAAATAAATTAAAGACAAAGGATTTTTATTAAAAAAAGGTGTTAGTTAAAACCATTTTATTTTGGTCAAAGAAGGTATTAACACTGCACCTAGCTATTTGCATTTCTTACAGAGTATCTGGATCTACATTTATTTATAAAATTAAAATGATATATCATTTTAAAGGTTTATGTAGTTATTCTAAACAAATTTTTGGAAAAATTTATAGCTATTGATATATGATCTTTCTGCTTCTCTTTTGGTTTATATTTAAGGAAAACAACTTCTGAATTTTTGTTTGCTTATTTTATACCTAAAAACATTGATATGCAAACAAAAGTATTAGGCTTAGTCACTTCTTAACAAAAATAAGAAACAGTCTTCCTTACTAGAGTGATAGAGAACATTTCCAAGAATATAATTAAGCAGCTTTCACAAATCAGATTTTGCACTTACAAATATAATATACAAAATCAAATATTGCACACTATTTTAATCATTTTGCACATAAAATCTAGAGTACAAGAAATTTCTGCAACTTCCTCTGGCTTTGTTTCCAGGCTTCTAAACCCATTTCTTGACTCTGTCTTGAGGATTACATGAATGAGTCATTTGGTCCCCTGTTCTGATAACCCAGGTTCTCCCATTGGGCATTGCATTTTTAGCATTGTTTAGTTGGTCTACATATGACACAACCCAACACCCAACCAGAACCTTGCATGAGTAGGAACTCGATAAAAGACTTTTACTTAAATTGAGACCTTGTGATTACTAGATCATTAGTGATACAGAGTAATTTATATTTTTCTTTTTTTCCTTCTTTCCCATACTCTATATAGAGCAAAATCAAAGAAGGTTATTCATTCCATATTTTTTCAAAGATTATATGTGTGTGTATATATATCCATATCCATATCCATATATATATATATATATTCATTCAAGGATCACACATTTTTTAAAGTAGAAAAGCAGTTGCTTTGATTTAGTTTGTAGGAAAATAGAAAAGATCACACATTTTAAGAATATAAAATAAAATGGAACAGAGGAAATCAGTACCTTTTTCATCACTCTGAGATTTTAAACAGTATAATATTTCTTATTATAATGAATAACAGAATGGATCTCAAGTGAGATTAAAATGGTTTAGATTTCAAGGAGACAAAATAGTTCTCAAATCATTTTTCTTCTGGTTCTGTCAATCAACTGATACACAGTGTATCCCTCCATCCTGATTTTTTAAAATCAGGATAAGCAAGTGTATATTCAGAACTTTCTCTCTCTAACCCTGTTATCTAACTAGTCCCAGATCCTGTAAATCTTACTCCTTAATGTCTCTTAAGCCTTTTCCTGCCACTGCCTTATCTCAGAACTTTATCACATTTCAGTTGATTTCTAATTCTTCTCCCTGAATCCAGTTTCATTTCTGTAATCTCAGCCTCAAGTTTATATCTAAAATAATTTTTCTAAAATTATAATAAACCACAACACTCTTCTACTTAAAATTTCTCAGCATCTCCAAGGAAAACTGTATAGTGAGTCCCCTGGTAAGATGTTATGTTAGAGGAGAGTCTATAAGCCCCAGATATTGGTGTTGGCTGAAGCTCTGTGGGCAGGAAAAGCATACTGATGGTTACTATGCATCAAACACTAGAGCAATAACAACAACAACAACAATGCAGTGCCCAAAGATAGAAAATTAGTTAAATAAATTGGATACATCCCAAAGATGGGATAACATGCTGCCATTCAAAATTTTTTCGAAGATGAGTATTTAATGATCTAAGATTTAATGATTTAAGATTGCTTTATGAGAAAAAATCAGGTTATTATGTCAAATTATTTCTTAATTAAATTTATGAGCTTGATAGTACACTATTTGGTAATAAGTTATACATTTTAAAAAGAGAAGGAAATTTTCTGAATTGAGCAACTAGGTTTAGAACTGCTAATTGGTTAAGAAAGAAGGGAAAGGAGGAGAAAGTTTCTAAGGAAAATGTTAAGTTCCATTACAAAACCACTGACATTTTTTAAAAGACTTTGAAGTAGGTCACAGAGAGACCACAACTATAATATTCTTTTAAAGCAATTGTGTCATTCAACAGGCTAAAGCCGCTAGCATCTTTCAGTTATAGAAGCTGGATAGAGTTCAGGCTGCCTAGACCAGGTGGTCTGGATCCCAGTCAACCGCCCTAGGTCAAGTCCAAGTCTGCAGCTTCTGAGCTTCTTAACCGTGGGCTATTTCTACCTCATTAACCAAGCTGCACCTCATCGTCCTCATGTATACAATGCAGACAGTAATAGTACCATACTCAGAGAATTGCTGGCACAAAGCAAAATCAGTTGCCAATGTTCTCAGTGGGTGTTTATGCACCCCTGTTCGGTCATGTGGCAATGTCCAGATATAATTTGGGTTCTCATAAAGGGGGTAGAGCATGCTACTGGAATTTCATGGATAGAGACCAAGGAAGTTGGTCCATCAATGCACAAGACAGTCTCTCTGACTCCATCCAATGTCAACAAAGCCAAGACTGAGAAATCCTGGCTTAGACAGAACCAGTCATATAATGATCTCACACAATGATAGTTATTCTTAACATGTTCTCAGCCCCTTGTACTTCTGGATTATTTCCCCTCTGCTGACATTATCAAAACAATTCTTATAATGTGAGTGCCCTCTTTGAACCATTCTCCTGTTCAGCAAAAAATTGCATTCTTTTTCCTGCATGTAAAGTATACTCACTCACTGTCGCTTTCCAGGGAGAAAACACAGAATCCCATCTTGTCACTATGTGTGGCTCAAAGTTCAGGGTTTGTAGGTAACATTTGAACCTACACATCAGTCCTACCCAGATGTGGCACTGATTGGTCTGCCTCCACCAACCACATGTCCCAAGCCTGAAGCCTAACTCAGCATTTCTCAAGTATGAGGAGAGACTAACTTTGCTTGCTTGTTAGTTTTTTCCCTAATCCATCATGGACCAATATTTTAAATTTTAATTTAATTACTAGGAAACATAAAATGAAAGAAAAGATCAAACACAAATCTTGATCTTTTATCGTTAGATTCAAAAGTCACAAAATTACAGTAGACAGAATAGTAATAAACTTAGCACAAAGAAATCAAAAAGTTTACAAAGTTATACCCATTGCTCATTGAAACTGTACACATAGAAGATTAATATAGATAGTATTATTGGGTATAAATAAAACAGTAATTCTGTACTAAACACCTTTATGTAAATTTTTAGTGAACACTGTATATATCAATATATGTTTTAAGTGTAAAACACAAGCTTGTTTCTGGTTCATTAATTCATTCAATCTAGATTGGGTTTTCAACACCACCTTTAGAGGATAATGTGTATCTAAACTGTTATTATGACTTGTTTTTATAATCCTCATAGTAGGGGAATTACTTTCACACTGGTATTTGATGGAAGCAGAAGAGATCTTAAAGCATCTTCAGCAAGCTCAAGATATTCATTTTCACTTTTATCCAAAGTGAAAAAAGCAATGTCATATTTTCAAGTTACTTTTAATTCTTTAACAGTAGCCAGTTCTAATAATCTACCCTATAAAGCAATAGTAAATTTAAATTATCTTTTGATAAAAGAAAGAGGCTTTTATGTATATATTTTCTTTTGATAGAAAGCAAGATTCAAAATGTTCTTTCGCTCAGGCTATTTTCAACATGTGGCCTCTAAAATCACTGAGGACAGAAAGAGACAAAAATTGTGTGTGGGAGGGTTATGGCCAGATGCACATAGGGGAACATCAGTGGTCCACATTCTGCTGGTGCGAATGTATCACAAGGTCCATTAGGGTAAACAGTGTTAGAAACTCTCAGTTATTCATACCCACTCGTATAAGCAAGATGATTAGAAGGAGATCTAGAGGCTCTGGAGTGGCCGATAGGGAGATCACCAAACCCAAATCAAAACAAGATGCTATGAAAAGCTTTCTGAATGTCACAGGAATGTCTGCAGGAATTAGTTGCTGGTTGTTATATACCAAGTCCCCCCAAAAATCCATGTATGGGAAGCCCTAACCCCCAACTATGATGGTGTTAAGAGGGGGAGCCTTTGAGAAGGGATTAGGATGAGGTGAAGTTGAGGGTAGAGCCCCCATGATGGGACTGGTGTCCTTATGAGTAAAGGCTGGCGCTGTGCCTCACTCTGCCAGGTGAGGACACAGCAAGAAAGCATTATTTGCAAGCCAGGAAGAGAGCTCTCAGCAGGAGCAGTATCAGCAGCACATTGATCTTGGACTTCCCGCCTCCAGAACTAGGAGAAATAAATGTCTGTTGGTTAAGCCACCAGGTCTGTGGCACTTTGTTACAAGTTAAGATACTGGTTGGGAGAAGGAAATGGGCAGAGGGATGGTGGGGGGAGGGTCTGAGTAGCCAGTATTCCCCATGGACCTGAGTTTTCTGAATCTGTTTTCATAATCACAAATTTCTTTTAAGAATCAGATGAGAAAATGTATTTCAGAGTTTTCAGACAGTAGAAGGCAAAAAAAAAAATAGTATGGATTATTTTTAAAATAATCAATATTCTGATTTTTGTTGCAACCAAAGCAAACTGTGTATTTCCTGTATTTTCCTTGTAAAGATAAAGGTGACAGACGGGCAGCTGCAAAACTGGGTGACCAATGGCTTCATCCTAAAATTAAGTGCATTCACGCCGCAAAATATTCACACATCCAGGTCAAATGTCATGAAGCCAGAGTCATAATTGGGGAAACTAAAGCTGTAGAAAGGCTTTTTTTTTTATCTCAAATGTTACAAAACTGCATTTTACAAATCTTTAAGCTGTCTGGTAAGCGGCCCATGGTTTATTAGGCTGCTTGGCAGTTTTTCCTCAAGGAGGTAAGAATTGAACATTAACCATTCAGTATAAACGTGAGCCTGCCAACCCTTGTGAAATCTGGTGAACAGTTTTAATAAGTCTAAACTTTATTTGACATTTGTTGCTTTTTCTTTTCACTAGAGTTTCTATTAATTTTCTCTTGTAACACTAATTCCAATTCTAGAAACCACTTTTTTTTTAAGGGAAATTGTAAGAAGAAGGAGAAAATCTTGCAAGATAATTTTGAACTAGACACAGGGAATCTTTTAAATACTTTTTTTGTTAAAAAAAATTTATTTTACTCAAAACCTAGACTTTTCTGGAATTGATAATATTTTGGTCACCACATTAAATTATGTTTATCTGAAAGTGAATAATGAGTTGAAGAATGCCTAAATAACTGACTTCTCAGGTGTACATATAGTCAATATTAAATTTTTTAGATTTCAGATTCATTGTTTAATTGGGTGACATTAAAAGGGCAAGATGTGTTTAACTACATAGAGATATTGGGATCTTTTTCCAGTTTAAGATTTAATCTATGTTTGTTGTCTATAATTCACTTTAGTATTGACCTCCAAAAAGCTGCATTTGAATGGGTCAGGGTATCAGATATTTAGCAAATTCTGTTTATTCTTCCGACTGTTTCCATGAACTGATATAAAATATAGGTTCCTCAGAGTAAATTCTGCAAAAGATACTACTCATACTGTTTTTTCCAACCATAAACACAAGGATCTTAATTCTAATAAACAGAATTCACCAAGACCATGAATATTTCATGAATAACAGGATCCACTGAAAATGACCAAATTCACATTCTGTGAAAACCCTAAGAAGTTTAATAAATGTAGTTGGGCAGCATGCTGACATTTTAAAATATTGACCAATACGTTGTTGATTGCTCTTATTTCCCCTACCCCTCAGCACTTCTTATGTCCAGACCTTCTGCATGCTTGCCTCTCAAGAGGGAAGCCATAGTAGAAACCTGGGGAATCAGAGAAGCCATTCCTGGCTTCAGAAGCTTTAATCTCAGAGAAAAGGCACAAACAGAAGACTATCTTCTGTTCTACATTCTCCTCTCATCTCTTACTACAAACCAAAAATAAAAAAAAATTTCTTTCTATTCCTTGAGGATAGGGGAGACACAGGACAGCGACATGCTCACTGGTTTCCATTCTCCCCACTCCCCAGGTTTGAGGAGCAAAAAGGCCTCACATGGCCATTTATAGGGAGATCTGAGGAGGCAGCAAGACCTCATGGTAATCATGGCTGTAGGACCATCTAAGCGGATGGACCACTAGACAACAGGATGTCCATGGCTCAGGTTGGAGCGTGAACAGCTGAAAATCCCCAAGGGGGCCCTAGAAGTAGCCTCAGATCATGTCCAGTGCTGTAGCATGCCAAAGAATGGTCCTGAAATAACAGAGAGGACAGAGCTGAGGGACTTGAGTTGGGCTTGAGGGAGTGAGTTGACAGTATCCTTGGATGGGCATCTATGGACCAGACAGGACAATAGAACAGGAAGATACTAGGGCAACCAAGTGAATGGAAAACCAGTTCCTAGCCCCACAGCAAAGTTCTCTTGTTATGTAGACACACACTTGGAGAAAAATAGGTAGAGATGATGAGATAAACTAGAATTATCAGAGATTAATTTCCACTACCTAATGAAATAGAATTAGGCTCCAAATTAAATTTTTAAAAATTTAATGGAAGTATATTATAGAGCATTAGAGTCTGTCCTCTAAAACTCATACCAAGATTCTTAAGAATATATTTTAGGTCTTCTAAAATTAGACTATAGGTCTTCTTCATGATGGAACATAGCACAACTTTTATTAGGGCTAAAGAAATCATATTGGTTGAGTCTAGATCCTATTCAAAGTGCCCTGGGGTGTTCTTATCACACATGAGATGGTTCGGGATAGCCATATCTAATTTTGAGCCTGTGTTACTAAACCTTAGTAAATATATATATATATATATATATATATATATATATATATATATATATAAATATATATATATATAATATATGTATATATTATTTTTTTTAATACATTATCTAAGGGCTGAATCTTTGTCAATTGGTTCAATGGAAGGCTTTCTTTCATCCAAAATTCTATGCAAAATTCTATTTTTGGCTGTGTTTTCTCATTGCATTTCTCTCCGATCTTGGGCTTCTGTGTCTGCTAACAGCTTCATTCAAGTCTCTGTCGGAACCAATGCATTCTTTCTCTCTGGCAGCTGTGTTCTCTCTGTAGGATCATCAGTCTTCTGCAGGCTGTGGTGATAGGATGGATTGTTAAACTCTTTTGGCACCAGGAGTCACTTCCTGCTTGGAGACGAAGATGAAAGTGAAACCTACACTGTGCAGAACGTGGACACTGTGACACTTCCTACACACCATGGTCCAGTTCCCACCACCCGCCATGCTTGCTGAGAACTTAACTGCCTCAGCCTTTCCTGACCTGGACCATATGAGCCACATCCACTTCTCAGCTTATGTCACAACTACTCAAGTAAAGGCTATTTCTAAATACTTGGACACTCAGCTTTATATCCCTCAAAGTTCAGATTAGTTGCTGCATTTTCCATTGTTTCCTTCATGTTTTAATGTAAGACACCCCCAGTCATTGAAATGTGTGCATCACGCATTAAAAAACAACTGCTATAAAATCTCTGGTTAAAATCATTCCTTGTGGCTATATTATAGGGGAAAAAATGTTAAGTTATAGTCACTGATTATTGGAATGCAAAGGAGGACATCTGCATTTCTGATCCCTTTCTGTGAATTAACTTTAAGTCACTACAAGTTATAGAGGCAATTCAGAATCTTTCTCCTGTTATCTCCAGAGAAGAAGCAACCTAAAAAGATCTTCAAGATGGTCTGAATAATCAAAGGGAATGAAACTGTGGCTGTGGAAGAAATCCTAGAGAGAAATAAAGGCGCCTCACCCTCATGCCAGAGCCACTCATATAGATATACCTTTCTTTCTCCTGCTTACAAGCCTATAGCCCATGGGGATTTGCAGGTTATCACTAGATATTTCACTTTTTTGGAGAATTTGTCCCATTCTACTCTCATACTCACCTCACCTCCCCATTTCTCTAAATTGCCACAGCCCCTGGTACATTGGATGGATTCAATCCCTGTTTGAAAATATAAGTGAACTGGAGAAGGGGCCTATGGTAGAGCCTGCATCTCTTTCTGAGTTCTCAGTAGACAGCCAGGAGCTGTGGGGAGCATGAAAACCCTTCTCTCAGATCACTAACTATCTTCATTCAGAGAGCATGCAGTCTTGCAGAAGGAGAAACCCAGAGATGGAAGACTGGAGCTTTAACCAGGGGATACAATGCATCTCTCTGATGATAAGAACACTGCATGCTACTGAACGGCAGATGTACCCTGCCACTGATGTCCTCTGATGATCTTGGAGGACCAGGAAGTCAGATGGAAGATCCCTAACAAGAAAATCACAGAAGAGAACAAATAGCTGATTTTCACTGAAGTATCTTCATTTAGACTCAGTCTTTTCTGTGGCCCTCAGCTTAAACCAGACAACTATAAGATAGACAACATAGATGCAATTAAAACCAGATTCATCAGCAGCCAGGCGGGTAGGTGCTGGATACATAAACCCAAAAGACACGTAGGTGGATGGAGAAAACAATGCCTACCGAACGATGACCAGACAACATGAAATTAGGCCTCAGGGAACATTCTAGCTTCCATTGCAGATCCAGCTCACTTTGGAGATTCATACAACAGGGACCAGGGCTTTAGTGAATCCACCTACAGAAAAAAAAAAAAAAAAAAACTGGAGGTAGCCACCATCTCCCTCCTTTTCCCACTGATAGATTTGCCTCTGATGCAAATAAAACAATTTTCATTGTTCTTATTGTTCATATAAAGTCCACCAGTTTATTAACCTATTGGGTTCGACCTACCCAGGGCTCCTCCCACATGCCATCCATGCCATGACTTCACAGATGTTGTCTCATCATGAGTTATGGAGGTTTTTGTTGTTGTTGTTGTTGTTGTTTTTTGCATACATTTTGAAATTTTAAAATATTACATCAAAATATTATTAATTTTGATGACTGAGTTTTCTGGCGTCTTCTTAAATTCTACACCTGCATTAGTTTCCTGAGGCTGCTGTAACAGATTACCATAAAGTAGGCACCTTGGAACAATAGAAACTTATTCTCTCACTATTCTGGAGGTCAAAATCACAGTGTCAACAAAGCCACACTCTCTCTGAAAGATGAGGAGAGAATGCTTACTGCTTCCTTCAGTTTCTGGTAGCTTCAGACACTCCTTAGCTTACGGCAGCATAGCTCTTATCTCTGGCTATCTTCACATGGCATTCTTCTCTGTGTCTCTGTGTGTCACAAGGCCCTCTGCCTTTCTTGGATAAGGACACTTGTCTTTGAATTTAGGGCCTACCCTAAATCCAAGATAGTTTCATCTGGAGATTCTTCATTACATTTGCAAAAAGTCTTTATTCAAATAGTGTCACATTCACACGTTCCAAGTGTTAGAACTTGGACGTAAATTTGGAAGGTCACTATTTGGCTCTCTTCAGCATCCAAGGCAAGTGCTTCATTTACCACAACCTCATCTCGATTCTGTTCCAAAGATGTATGTCCCTAATGGGTTCTATCTCATCATTAAAGAGTCACAGCTGATCCTTTTAGGTAGTGTGAAATGAGTACATGGGACAAGGTAAAAGAGTAAATGGCACACATGAAAGGGTGGGGACATTCTCTAGCCCATTCCACATACACAGAAAGAGTATGGTCAGGAAAAGAGAAATGACATTTTTCTACATTGAGGTTTTTAATAACCTCAGTGAAAGTAAGTTGTAGAGAAGTCAACAAACTCCTGTCGTTACAATAATATACCTTTGGGGTTTTCTTTCACATAATTTTTCCCTTGTCTTATTTTCTTTCAATATTTACTTCATTTATATGTCTATATACACACAAAACTATTGGTTTTTTTTAAAACCACAGCTGCATGGCTGTTGTAAATTGAAATTCTTAGAGCATGATCTTCTTCCTATGATCGTGGGAAAGATCAAGCTACTTTAAAAACACACATCTGAACACACTTCTTGAAGCCATATGAAGATTTTATTAATGCAAATAGAAGCTTGGTTTTCTCCCAATTTCTCACAAGGTGCTCATTAGCATCAGAGAGATCTTTGCCCCCAAGTAGGACTGTTAGGATGACCACTTCTAATAAAATCTCGCCACCCTTTGCATCGATTTTAAATATGTGCATCTCTCATCACTACTGCCATGGTATCAGGGAGCTATAAAATGTGAAAAAAGATCACAATCAGTTGTGACTTTTTTTTTATCTGATATATAATTATAGAAGAATGTGTATTTGAATTTCTACAATGTTAGACAAGCCATGAGTGTTATCTCAAAAAAGTACATAAATTCAATGTTTAGGTATACTTCTCATATTTAATACATTTAAAAATTGGCATGTGAGCAAATTATTTGCAGATTGCTAGACAAGATGAATAATCTGACACCATATGGAGACTATTTATGAACCACAGCAATTTCCACACTGTTGATCATATGTAAGATAAACAATGTAACAAGTAAATTATTACTTTTCCATTATTTTCTCGGTATATTGTATGTAATGTTTAGATTGAGAGAAGTGGTTTTGAGAGATTCTCTTATACATGTCTCACTATTCATCGGTTAAGAGGGAATTATTTGTATTTGCTATTTTGTGACTTTAACACTAAACATGTTTTCCTCCACCTATGTGCCAATTGATTCTTCATTTAAAAAGGATCAAATAACAGACTGTTAAGTAAACAGCCACTTTTGCTTATGTAATATGAGTCTTAGAGAACTCATCATGAGGAAAGAGGAGGTGGAATAGAGGATATGTGATACTGGGTCAATGGTGGTAATCAGTCAAAGAAAATAGGAATTCTGATTTCGTCTGCAATCCTTCATTCAGATGCCTCTCCCAACCTAGGTCCTCATGCGGCTATAGATGGAAGAAGAGGGTGTCACTGAACATTGAAAGAGCTTTTAAGGGACATCACAACAGGTACTAGCTATTAAACCTCCTAAATCTCTTTTGAATCTTTTTTTCTTCTACAGCTCCCATGTGACATTCTAGCCTGCCCTTCACTGTTTTAATACCATCCTAGCTTCTCTCCACTGTGTTAACCTCCTTGAACCCAGCTTTCACACACTGCCAGAAATATTTTTTCAAAGATGTAAATCTGACCATGTGATACCACAGATCAAAATTTTTCAATAGTCCCCTACAGAATAAATTTCTAATCCCATCACAGAACACACAGGGCCCTTCATGGTCTGACTTAACCCATCTTTCTGATCTGTCTCCTACTGTACTAGATGCATTGAATAGTCAACCAGTCAGTAGTAAAGGGGAACCATAACAGTAATGAGAGGTGAGAAGGAAGAGCCATCCTCTAAACCCTAAACAGAACAGCTGCATGTACATAAGTGCTTTAGGTGAGCTGAGAAAGGTAGGGAGCAGCACTCAGTAGGGGCAGGTCAAATCTGGAGGTTTTCATAACAAACATTTCATCTTTCAGAGACTTATTCCATACTTTAATGTCACACAAATGTTTATTGCTTTTCTTAACCATACATTTTTAAAAGATAGTGTGTTTCAAATTACTCTTTGATAGGAAACAAAAATTCCATATTGATTGATCTCCTATAAGTTGCAGGTACTAACATAGGATGAATTGAGGTATAGTCCATACACATAAAGGTATCACCATTAGGACCTTTAAAAACTTCAGATTTTCAATGAGAAATTCACTTAATACAGGAAATTGTGGCTCAGTATCTCCTCTCATTCTCATACAACCAAAATCCTGACAAAGGTGAGAGAGAGGTGTATGTGGGGAAGGAGCAGTATTGAATATGATGAAAAAGAACATGTTCTGTAGAGAATACTTAATGAATAAGGCCTGGGAATCAGAACACAGGAAAGGTTAGGCATTTCTGGCACATGGATAAGAGACAGAAGTACAGAGCAGGCAATCAATGTTGGTCTCAGCAAGGAAGTGCTGGCAGGCAGCATGCATCATCATTTTTACCACTTGGAGCTGTGGGGGAGGAAGATATTTTTCTATACCCTTCTAGGTTCCTTAGAGGTGAATAACAATCTGTATGAGACAGATTAATAAAAGAAAATTACCCAATTTAATCACATAAGTACATATGGGAACCACACATACATGGAGAGTCAGAGACCCTACACACATGAGAGGTCCAGAGACAAAAAGAGAAAATGAGGTACAAATGGCATTCTGAGCTAGGCATAAGGTAAGGAACCTTGGGGCTTCAGAGGAGAGAAAGGTCATTGCAGGATAAGAAGAACAGACAATCAGTAAGGAGCAGATTACCCTGCCATACAGATAGATCAAAAAGATTGTCTTTGACAATCTCTTATTATGGGCAAGTCCCCTAAGTTAAATTTTTCTTGGTAAGTTAAGGAATAAAGAGAAATTTTTCTTGAGTCCACAGAGTCTTGATTGTCTTTAGCTCAAAATAATCTGCACACCATATCTTGGGGTGATTTGTTCTGAACCCCTAAAGAGCCCTTCTTCACATGAGTTTCTACTCAGAGTAAGAGTTTGAAGTGCTAATTAGCCCTACATCTGTGAAACACTTAAGGCACACTCAGGTGACCCTCGCCAGGTCTGCCTGGGTACAGAGAAGATGAGGGAGAACTTAAAAGCTGACTTTGGAGTGTTCTGACTTTCCATGTTTTTAAGTGAATGTCTTTTCTTATGCAGTGCATTAAGAAGTCAGATGTGGTAGTCTGACTAGTTGTCAACTAGTGCTGTGTAATAACCTACCTCCAACGTCAGTGGCTGGTGACACAGCATTTACTTGTCTTGATTTTAGGCCTGGGGATTGGCTGAAGTGGCTTTGCTTTGGGCTTGGGCATGGACCTCAGCTTAGGTTCACATCTGTCCCACTTGTCTCGTTCTGAGAACCACCCTAGAGAATCAGTAGCTAGCAGGGTCATGCTCTTCTCACAGTGATCTGGGGATGCACTAGTGAGAAAAACTACACGACTTACTTAATACCTACATCCACATAACATTTGCTCACATTCCATTGACCAAAGCAAGACAGAGTCAGGGGGTAGAAAATACACTCCACCCCAGTGGGAAGGTGTTGTATAAATGCCTGACGCTAAGCTCTTTGACTGTAGAGTGTCTAACATTAAACTTTTGATTGATGAAGCATCCATTTTAAAGACATGTTCCCAGCTGTATGACATGGCTACTAGTAAAACAACTAAATAAGAAACAAGGCTGCCCTTTTAGGAAGGTTGGGTAACCTAGATAACTGACCACTTGAGTGACTCTATCTTCCCTTATTGTATTTTAATTCTTGCTCTTGTTTTAAATTTGCCACTAATGAGTGAATATGTAAAATCCTAGGCACCCCACTTTCTACCTCAAAAACAGAGCCCCAGTTCCTCTTTCCCACCCACTCTCACTAACCATTACCTCACTGTGTGACCCTTGGTCCTGCTATGTACCTGCCAGGACCTGTGAATAGTCTTTTTTTTTTTTTTTTGCAAAGCTCCCTGATGGTTGTGGCTGAGGTACGTTTTGCATTCACAACAAGAACCACAAGGCTGATCAAGCCATAATACTCTTCCCACCTGGGAAATATCTGTGGGAGCTCAGACAAGTACTAAGCACACCCAGGTGAGTGCCCCAGGCATTCCTAGTAGATAGCATCACTATTGATAGGCTGAGATGACACAACACAGAGGGGGAGGTTAGTGATGAGATATAGAACAATAGTCCATTCTATCGTACCAGGTGAGGCTACAACCTTTGTAACACTAGGGTTGGCAGAGTGACTAAGTGTCACAACTAGTACATCTCCCGTGTCCTGCCCTACACATGCATTTTATCCTACATGATGATATGAATTACCATGATGCTACCACATGCCATAAATTACCAGTGTCCTATTTCCCCCAGCAGCATTGTTATCTAAGACCTCACCCAATATTAAGGGTTACCGAATCCCAGAAACACTTTTTCAGGATCTGTTTTCTGAAGTCATTCCTGGTATCAATTATGCTGTCATATTCAGAAAATAATCCTATGCCAGGTTTTTGCTTTATAAGAGATCAAATTGAATATACAGATTTTATACATCCCACTGATAAAGAATTGATATCTTAAAAAGAATTTACCCACTCCTTTTATAAATGTTGTTGTTCAAAAATATATAAAAATTCTTGGCATTATTCCTTTCTCAGGTTCTTTGCAACTAATGTTGAAAATCTCCAAGATTGTTAAGAGTTTTAAAGACACAAGGCTTATATACTGCAAATTCTATAGATTTAATGCTACTCAAAAATTGTGTCCATGAGGAACTGCAAAATGAACTATATAAAAAATAGAAATAATTGAAAAAAAAACAGTTTATTAATGTCAGTTGTCATTGAAGGAGTTCAGAACAGGCCTCCCAGGATGTGCCATTTTGGCATGTGGATTATTTTGAGCTGAAGGCAATCAAGACCTTGGAGGCTCATGAGAAACCTTTATCTCTTCCTTAAAGAATTTAAATTAAGGGCCTTGCCCATAATAAGAGTTCACCAGAAATAATTTCTTATGACCTATCTATAGAGCAGGGCAAATTTCTAATTACTGACCTTCCTCTCTACAATTCCAAGGTGTCATAACTCATTCTTAGCTTCTAATGTTATATGTACCTCATTTTCCCTTTCGGTCTCTGAACCTCTCATGTATGTGCAGTCTCTGACTTGTGTATGTGGGGTTCCCATATGTACAAAATTAAATTCTATTATTTTCTATGTTAATCTGTCTCATGTCAATTTGATTATTAGACCAACCAGAAGGGGACAGGAAAGTTTATTTCTCCTCCACAGAGTGGAGACTCACTAATCTCCCAGGAAATGATATCGATATACCATCTTATGAAAAGGAACTATAGAAGATACACAGGACTTTGCTGGTGAAAGTGAGGATTTAGAAAAGAGGTCTGAGGAAATACTAATGGAGATCCTACTCACTTTTTGCTTTACAATATAAAATGAAAATAAAATCTAGCCTCAAAAACATCCTTTATATTGTCAATTGTTTTTGTTTGTTTGTTTGTTTGTTTGTTTTTTACATAATACCTTAAATTGTTTTCAAGCACAAAGTATATGTGTCTTTTATTCATTGTTAAAGAGGCCCGGATAGCAGAGGCCCCAAATGGCATCAGTGTACTTAAAGACATGGCACCAAATCCAGATTTAACACCTGCCCTAACACCTCCCAGAAACATAATCTTAATCAACCAGTCTGGAATTTTCCAATCAACACCGATGAGGTAACCTGTCACTTGGGCCTTCTTCGTCCCCCACAGAAAGAAGAGGCAATTGGCATGCTATAAAACCTTCTGTCCCTTTCCTCTAAAAGCAGCTGTCCTGGTCTAAAAATAATCCTTTTTTTTTTCTTTTTGCTAATAGCTCTCTTATCCCATGCTCCTTCCTATAAAAACCTTCCATTTCATACAGCCCTTCAGAAGGCCCTTCTAGTTGCTAGGTGAGATGCTGTCTGATTTATGAATTTCTTAATAAAGCCAATTAGATCTTCAAATTCATTCAGTTGAATTTTGTTTTTTAACACTGTAAACCTAAAGCATAAATATACAGGAAAAGTATGCTTTCTCACAACAAATACTAACC
The DNA here is from genome assembly GCA_030015415.1 of Cynopterus sphinx. Taxonomy (NCBI): domain Eukaryota; kingdom Metazoa; phylum Chordata; class Mammalia; order Chiroptera; family Pteropodidae; genus Cynopterus; species Cynopterus sphinx. Next base: position 6,664,718 of record CM057379.1, on the reverse strand, counting down.
AGAAGTATTTGTTTTCTACCCAAACAGGTGTACAGGGTGACAATGAAGATTACTTGCTGATAAAAATATTATTACCACATCTGGTGATGAGGAGACACCTGTGTGCACCTTTTTCCCCATCTGTTTGTTCTATGACTGGACACCTTAAAAGTCTTCAAAACATGCATGTGCAAAAGAAAGATATTTTATCATCTGCATGTGAAAGACTCATTATTTGCACCTGGCACTTAAATGTCTCTCCTTAAAGAAGAGGTTTTGGGGGTCTTTGGAGCATGAATCTGGTTCTAACCAACACTGACAAGCAGGAAGAGCAGAAGATTTCTGCTTCACACCGCTATGTCTGGGAGGGCCTGGGACTCCCGAATGGTCCTGTTCTGTCCTAACTCTACCTTCAGGTAAATATGCAAATGCTATGTTTTCTGGGGGACTCCAGGGACTGGGTATCAAAGGAGTTTGAATACTCTTCAGGGTCGGGAGTGATGGCTGTGGAGTTAGCATCTTGCAAGAGAGCAGAAGTACAGACCATAGCTGAGAGGACCAAGTGTGATTATTGGCAAATTTGTAACTTTTCTCAACAGCTTTTCCCTTTCTCCCAATACACACTCCTCCTTGGGCATCAGCTACAAAACACTTACAAGGGAAAAAAGTTAAATAGCACCTCAGAGATTCTATTTTCCAGATCTCAACTACGTTTCCATTTTGAACCTCCTTCCAGCAGGATGGCAGGAAACAGATCCCTCTTACTCAGGATTAGTGCTGGGTGACTATGTTCTGGTTTGCCTGGGACAGTCTTGGCTTATGCTGGGATAACCAGCATAATTATTAGTACTCTCAAATGTGTCTTGGGGACCGTATGTGGTAACATTGGTAAATCACCTTCTCAATTAACTTTTCAATCCCCAAGTCATTTCAAAGTTCCTAAAAGCTTACATGATTTAGTGTAAGTAGAGGAGACAGGAGTCTGATCATTAAATTAGCCAGGTTTTTTCAGAAATTCCCATAATATTGACCTGTGCAGACAATCAAGTCTGAGGGCTAGGACTTTCTGCCACCTCTCTGCCATGCTTGGGGAATGACACCTTCCAAATCTGTCATGTTTCAATCCAGAGATGCTGACATTCCTCTCTAGGGTCTGGATGCTTCTCTGATACAGTGTCAGAAAGTCAAACTCTTGTCCATATGGGAGGCAGACTGAGATGGCGTCCTGATATTCATGCTCAGCTCAACTGTGGGACCGACTTAGTGACATGCTTCTAATAGGTATAATACAGCAAAAGTATTGGAATGTCCCTTCCAATATTAGGATACAGAAAGACCCTGGCTTCGATCTTCATCTTCCCTTGCTCTTTGGCTTCATCGCTAATGGAAGCCAGCTACCATGATGTGACCTTCCCTAAGGAAAGGTCCGCATGACAAGAAACCACCAGCAAAGATCTGAAGCCCCTTCCGTCCAACAGTCCACAGAGTGCTCAATTCTCCCAGAAATCTCGTGAGTGAACTTAGAAGCAAATTATTTCCCAATCAAGACATAAGGGGATTGAAGGCTTGTGAGAGACCCTGAGCAGAGGATCCACTTTAGGTGAATTTAGATACTAACTCATAGAAATGGTGAGACAATAAAACTATGTTGGTTTAAGGTGATACATTTTGGGGTGATTTGTTACATAGCAATATGTAACTAAGGTAGCCCTCTCTGCTCTGGGACCCTACATACCTGTCTTGGATCTTATCAATGCCAAGAATTAGGGAGCAATCATCCCTTATAACAACAACGTCTTTTTTTTTTTTTTTTGGTATTTTGATACTTTGATATCTGGGGCCTGGCTGACCCTGTAGAAACTTCCTTTTCCAAGGTAAGCCAATACCTAGAGATAGTAAACAACTCACTAGTAAGTGTGCTTTCCAAATACAAACCAACCAATCCAGGGCCCATGTCCCAGTCACCTAATCTATCAGACTCTCACATTAAAGGCCACTGTCCACCTGCCCTAGCCACCCCAGGGCCAGGCACCAGACAACCAGGGACAGCCCTCAAGAAAATTATTCCAACCAGCCAATCCTAAACCTGCCTACTCTGCCTTTGTTCTTTACAAAAACCACCATAAAAATCCTTACTCTGTCTCCCAGCTGACCCTGGTGCTTCTCCAGGTAGCCCTTCAGGTGTGGTGTGCTGTCAAGAAGTATAAATAACTAACTGACTTTTCAATGGCAGTGGTGTCCTAATCTATTGGCTTCACATTTTCTATTAGTTCTCTAATATTTTAAAACACTCCTCCTTTTTTCTTCCCTCTAATCAGGGGCAACTCTTATAGTTTTGTAGGTTTAAAGGAAGCTCTTCTTTCCTTCCTGCTTCTACTCAAACGTTTTGTCTAAATATCATACTCCTCTTGTTTCCTTAAACCAACTACTAAATGTCAGAGACCATAGACCTTTCTTGCTCTCAGCCCTGTATATGATCCTAATCTTTGAACGTAAAGGGGAAAAAAATAAAAGAATACTAGGTGAAAAATACAGAGGTTAATACCACAAAATATTCTGCTGCAGCTGTGCATCACTTTCAGGAATGCAAAGCTTTTCCAAAGACAGTTCTAAAAGGAGAGGACCTTGGGAAAGAACTGTACATAAAATAAATCTTTAAGGTTCACAAGGAAGAAAATAAAGGCTTATGGGAAGTTGACTGTGGCTGAAGGTGATCTCAAGGATTTATATGGCAAAGAGAACCATCAAAATTTCAGTAAATGGATCAAAATGCACATTGTGATTTCTACATGTAGACTATTATTTAAAAGAACTAGTTTCTCTTACACTCCAAATCCAGGAAGAAGTCTGATTAAAAGTAAATTTTGCCACAAATGGTGACTTCTGAATACCAAAAGATTTTTTTTTAATCCTCTGGGTATAAAATTAGAAGAAATACAAAAAGGTCTATTCTAAGTACGTGTATGATTTTCCATCCACACACACACACCCCAGGGTAAATTTATATTGAGTAGTTCATTTAATAGAAGCCTTCTCAAAAACCGCAGCCCATATGGTAAGGTTTGTTTTACATGGGTCACTAATGTGGAAGGCTTTGATACCTTATGTTGAAAGTAGAGCAGTCAATTAATTCCATGAGTGTGAACTTGGCATCATATCCAATTTACCCTTAGGTGAAAGCTGCCAGCTTGGCAAATACTGGTTTCTAAATAAAATAAAATATTTAGTTTTCTGATTTGAAGTTAAAGCATATTGCTTTAATTCATGAAGGATGGACTAAAAAAAAAGTGTGTATATTTTTTCTCTTTCTGTTTTCCCTAAAGGAGTTCTGGGCAAAATTTGACTCCAAAAGAGGAAGAATTCTGCTTCCTAACACTCTGCAGACTGATGCATGACTATCTTGCTCAGACCCTCTTTTAGTCAGGATAGGATGAGTTATGCTGCAGGAACAATTCAACATCTTAGTGGCCCAAGGCAGAAAAGATTTATTCCTCCCTCATGCAATATATCTATCATGGATTGGCAGGAGTGTTCTAGTCTGCATAATCTCTCAGTGATCAATGCTGATGATGGTGCAGCCACATTCTAAATTTTTTTTCCTATGCCAGAGAGAAAGAACATTCTGGAGGACCTTGAACCTACACGTAATGCCCACGTCATCACCTCATTAGTCAATGCTAGTCTCATGACCCCACCAAAGAATGACAGGTCTAGAAATTTAATCTTTATTAGTCCAGATAGGGAGGATAACTAGATGTGGGGAAGCTGTCTCAATGACTACCACAGGTCCCCTTAAGAAAACCAACTTGAACCACACAAATGCACACCAGGCTCTGTTGTCTGTCCTGTGTGGTGGATTCCATAGCTCTGCAAAAGGTCCAGGCCACTTTCTTTTATATTCATCAGTTAATTCTTACATCTTCTTTTCTTCATTTTAGAATTCTCTCTTTAAACATTTTATTTTGGATGCTGATGTCCATATGATCTAGAGATTTGCACATATGGGCGATTATAAAAACCTGCAATTTTTTTTAATTAGTAATACTTAAAGGCCACCCACTATCAATGTTATCAGAACATGTGGGGTGTGGGAGCAATATACAATTATCCATACTTTTTGAAATCCTCCCAGGTGAGTCAAATGTGCAACAGAGATGTGAAGCACTAATGCCTTGAATTAATGGCCTCTGTGTCTGTCTCAGCATCAACATTTCAGAAGCCTTGAGTGTGAGAGACTAAGTCCCTGAGGTCAGGTTTCACAAGTTTGAGCAAAAGGAACTCTCCCTTCAGCCCCACACTGCATTCTCCTGCGGAGGACGATCAAATATACCAAACAGATTTCGTCAGCTGACACCCCTTGCCCTTCTTCCCATCACCGTACTAAGTTGCCAGAAGACATTATTTATGGAAGTGAAATAAGAGAGTTAATTACTCAGTTTTAGAAATTTGAAGTCATCCTATTCCATTGAACTATTGTTGTATCAAATACTAACCCAAAATTTAGAAATTTAAAATAACAACAACTATTTATTTTGCCAATAAATCTGCATACGACCCTGCTCTAAGTCGTGTCACCTGGAGCGGCTCACCTGAGGCTGTACTGGCTACACCTACAGTAACTCTCACAAATGGCTGGCATTGTGGGCAGCCTCAAGAAGCAGGAAAAAGCAAGAAATGGATTTTCATTTCTAGACCTGCAGAAATGATTGTAGCCTCATAAAACTGGCATTAAACATCTGATTCTAGACCTGTAAGATAATAAATATGTGTTGTCTTAAGCTATTAAGTTTGGGCGAATTTGTTACAGCAGCAACAGGAAACCAATGAAGTGGTTTACTTTTAATATCTTATGGTTGAACTTCAAAGTAACTTGATTTTGGATTTCCCATGTTTTGAAACAATTCTTATTTTTAATTAGATAAATGTATATTCTGAATGAAAATGGACTACATTGGGACAGGCTATGATTTTGCAGCATCTACACATAGTAAAACATTCAAATGGCTTGTAGAGAAATTTTAGACATGTTTTGTTAAAATATCTGTCAAGTAAAAGTGTTATAAATGGTAGTGAAAAGACAGTACTTGTGAAAATATTTGAGCTGAAATACTTATAAAGTTAAATATGAAAAAATATAAATACTTATAAAGTTAAATATGCAAATTGATAATTCCTACTTTTAGCAACTTTGCCTGAAATACCAGATAGTTTACAAACTTTCTCCCTTCAAATGCTGACCTAACAGTATTATGGTCTCGTATTGGTCAGAATATTAATGATCTAATATTGGTAGCATAAATATGGTCAGAAAAGTGCCAATTGAATGCATCAATATTTACATATTTATTAGTCATAAAATACAACCTTAAAGAAGATGGTATCTACTTATATGAAGAAAATAAGACTATGTTGAAATAAAATTTAAAAAAAATTTCAGTAACATATTACTAGAGGAGAATTCCTGGAAAATCTGAATGAGATATGGGTATATGTTCTACTCATGCTATTTTAAATCTTTCCATGATCAACATAAAATTTTCTTTTAATATAATGTATATGTTACTTTTTTCCTGTGAATTATTTTATTTTTAAAAATAGCTTGTGAATAGGTCCACCAATATAATAAAATTAACTTGTAGCTCAATAAACAACTTTAAAAAGTTATATAATTTAAATTTTCAGTACCACCTTTAACTCACAAAATATCTGTTTGTGTCATAAACTATACGATCACACATTCATGATTAGTGATGAAAATTTCTTATTTTTTTTTAATTAGTAACTGAAGCCTGTCCGACTTGGTGTGATACACATATACCAAACACTAAGCTGTAATATTCTGTCGCTTACAAGGTCACTTGCCAAAATGTATATTATATATCTTACAGCTGGAGCAACTGAGCTACCAGGATATTTCCCCTCTATTCAAAAATATCTCCAGTTCTTTTCCTCTTCCTAATCTCACCTGGACCAACATGCCACCTCTCAATTCTTGGGGGTCAGAGTGTGAGAGGGCATCACAATCACCTGCTGTACTTGCAAAAATGCATTTCTCGGGCCTTACTGTGGAGCCTTTTGATTCAGTAAGTTTGGACTAGAACCAAGGAATCTGCATTTCTCATAGCTCCCTTCAATGATTCTGATGCAGTTCTATTGTTGGAGGACACGGGACCACAATTTAAAGACGAGGTCAGGTTTATACCCTTTCTCCACTTCCACATGGCTGTGAGAGTGATTCTTTCAACATCACAGTGGCTTCTCACTGCCTGCTGAATTTAGCTTAAATACTTCGTGGTCCACATAAGAACCTTCACCAAGGTGACCCATGACTGGCTGTCTCCACCTCCTCCGCACTTTGTTCAACCTTCATATTCTGGTGTTCATGGCCTGGTGGTGGACTGTTCGCACCTCTTCTGTGTGTGCACACAGCCTTAAGTCCACCTGGGCTGTAGCAGAGCTTAGCAAGCTCCCAGGACTGTCTCAGACCTTGGAGACTCCTAATAAACCCTGATAGTCTGCCTGAATATTGCTTGTTCCAGATGGGCCTTTGAGTGAACAGAGCTTATGGCCCTACCTGTTGTCACCTAGTTGCCCCTTTAACTGACAGTTCTCTAAATCAAGTGAACCCCTTTCTGTAGGAACAGCTAAACTGGTGGGGCTTTATGACTGCCCTTCCTGCTGTGAATGAATGACCCCACAGACAGACTGGGGAAAGAGCAACAGCCCTGGGAAGTAGTCCACAAACTCACTTTCTTACCCACGCTGCAGTAGTTTTCATGAATAAACCCTTCTCAGTCTGTTGCCTGCTTTTGATCAGATTCTAGAGTGCTGAAAAATAGTTAGTTTGGACCATTTTGTCCAGCATTACAGTTGCTTTGGGGAAGCTCACAGCAGATCTTAACCCCATGAACTCATTGGAACAGCTACACATACATGCACACATACACACATGCATGCACATGTACGTGCACACTGCACACCCTTGTCTATACAGTACTATTGATCAACAGTGAAGCAAATGTTTGGAATAATGTATGCCCTGCTAGACAGGCTGGGCCACACAGAATCACTCACCCTTCTTGCATCTACCAGACTCTTTTGCGTGGTGGCTGGCCAGGGCACAAAGCATCGCTTCCCCAGGCATCTCATTTTCCAGTCCAAATTTCAAAGGCCCCTGACCCTTCTACCACATTCTAATTAGTAGCACATTCTAAATGCCTGAGCTGACAAGAGCCTCCAGCTCACCTGTGAGTTTCTGAGCACTGCAACCATACCTGCTCAAAGAGTAACAGAACCCACTGCAACACTTCTGGAGCTTCCAGGATGCTTTAGAAATATTTCTCCTCCACAAAGTTTCATGTGCTCACACTGAAGACATTCCAGAGAAAGCATCAACAACAACAAAAAGTTAAAGAGTTGTTTAGACATAAAAATAGTCAAATCCTTTTCAGGTATTGCCTAAGCAGATCTGATTAGCTCATGAGAATAACTCCAAACCCTCGCCAGAACATAACAGGTTTTCTACATAGGTCTAGTTGGAAAGAAAGAAAAACTACATACAGCTGTTCCAAGGCTGGGAAATTTTGTGCAGATCTGACAGCAGCTGTTTGCATGCCAAATAGTTCCAGAAATTTCTAATTAAATCCAGCTCAGGAGAAATTTTATGATCCATGTCACATGATTTCTGTTCGTATCTGGGATGCTTTCTTTCCCTATTTCAAAAACCCCTCCCGTGAAGTTTGTCTATTTTCTTCATCTTAAAGGGCTAATTAATGCAGAAACAAAATATTTTATTTGCGAGCTTAGAGCATTCCCAGGAGTAACCACAAAAACTGTGAGTAGGGGATCCCCAAAGTTTTAATGCCAAGGAATGAGAAATTGGGGTGATTGGAATGAAAGCTCCTCGTGCACCCCATTCCTGCAGCTCCACGAAGAGTCTCTACATTTCATTTGATTCATAATTCCCTAAGAACCTTAATTATAATAACATATTGGTAGAACCTAACATGCATATTATCTCATTTACAACTTAGAACAACCATGAAAAATAAACTGGGAAGATATTGTTATTTCCAGCTTAGAACTTAAAACACTGAAGCACTCAAAGACTAAATGATTTCTTCTTCAATGTTAAGGTCACAGCCAGTAACTGGCAGAAAAGAGCTTGGCAGCTGACTTTCTAACTCCCAAACCATGGCTTCTTCCATTTGGCCCATTCTCTCTATCACCTCATTAGCTGGACAAACATATCAATCTGTTTCTCAATTCAAAAGTACCATTTTGCCCAACAGTGCCTATTTATTCTGCAGGAAAATTATCCATATTCTTGATAACCTATATATGATTCCAAATTACATTTTCCATCTCTCAACAGAAATGTAGAGATGAACTCTACATGAGGCTGACTAAAATGGAAGCCTGAGACATACCAGCATTAGTGAATACTAAACATACTTAAAATTAAGAAGTATTCTTGCCTGAATTGGACAGGAGTCTCATTTCTCTGGGACACGATTCCCAAAAATCAACCTATAATAAACATTTGCAAAATCCCTGAGGCCAAAGACTGAAAAGAATTTATTTCATGCCGAAATAGAGGTCTGGCTGTGAATAAGATTTCCATCAAGGTAAACAGAATAACAACCCATGGCCTTTTACACATTTATTCAGGCGATTAATGCTTGTTTCCATGTGATTCCACATTCCTAGACTATTGGTAAGTGTTTGAGGAGACTATGCCGTTATTAATGAGATCAACCCACATAAAAATATGTAATGGGACCAAATTTGATGGAGGCGCTTGACTGCCACCCTATTTGATTATTTTTTGAGTTTATTAGTCAGGATAATTAACACTAGTTGTTGCAACAGATAAGCCCCCAAATCAGTGACAAAATACCAAAAATTCTATTTGTCATTCACACAAAATGTGATGTTGTTTGATCAGCTCTGGAAGGAGGGTTTGGGGACCTGAACTGCTCTCGAGGGATATTCCAGATGCCAGTCCTAGATGGAGCACACACCATTTGCATGCACATTGCTCTGGCCAGCTTCAGAGCCCCAATTCCACAGCAAGATATTTCAAGGAATGTGGTCTTCTGTATTCTCATGCAAAGAAACTGTCATGGGAAGCACCAAGCATCATTTCTGCCCACACTAAAAGAGAAATTTCTATAAAACTGGGATTTCTCTGCAACCCACTCATTCCAGAAGCTCCAAATATTCTAATTTGGAGAAATAATCTAAGAGGAACTTTGTAACCCTGTCAACAGGAAGTTACTAACCTTAGTGGGGTTTCTCTGTTGAAGAGTTACTCTCAAAGCCTCAAGCTCCTACTGCGGGGAGGGAGGAAGGTGTGATGAGGAGAAGGAGCTAGGGAAGGTTTAGCTATCCAGCCCTGTCATTTCAATGTCAGTCCAATAAAGATTTTCTGCAAAAAAAAAAAAATACACACACGTACATATCTATGTCTATCATATGTACATATGTATACACATATGTATTTATATAATTATATGTATATGTGTATGTATATGTACATATAGATAGAGATAGAGGTGTAAGTATAGATATAGATAATATAGATGATACAGAGAGAGATATAGACATAGAGACAGAGATAGATGATGATAGATGATAGATAGATGTAGAGATACAGTTATAGATACAGATACATGTAATTAAATATTTCTGCTGAGCAGACCAGGGCAAGCTTTGCCATATAATTTGGATGACCGTCTTGGAACCATAATAGTTTAGGGAATTCTGGATTCCCACAAAGGGCTTTTGTTCTACAGCATCCAAATGCACTAAATGTTAACAAAAGGGGAAAAAAAGGAAAGAAAATTTCCTCTCTGATAGTGTTATCTATGCCTTTTTGCAAAATGGTGACAGTGGGTACACTCAATGTTCTTATGTCATAGGCAGTTCTATATTTTTAACTGCTTTTCTCAGGATTGAACAAGAAAAGATTTCAGTGTGCGATTACCTGATTTTATTTGTCCCTTGTCCTTCGGATGCTTTTCCTCAGTATCTATGCAGTCATCACTCTGTAGATGTTAGAATCCATTATCTTATGAATGCAGTTTTTAAAAAAAACTTAGTTCCTTATACAGTCGCATCATTTTGTCTTTTTAAAAAAATCCTTTTCAAAGAAGACACGGCTAGGCCTAGTCACCCATATCTTCCCTGTGTTAAACCTGTTTACAAAGAACTAAAATAATTTAACCTTCCAGATGCAAATAAGGCAAAAGTGCAGATAAATAATATAACCTTCCAGAATGCATCGAAGGCAAAAGTGCGGATAAAACACTGGCACCGAATCCTGGTCGTACGTGTTGTTTTGCAGTTTAGGTGCTCAACTTTTAAAATCTGGATGTGTCAGACTCTTTACAAATATAATACACATTGAAATTTTGAATTAAATAAAGCCGATCAGTTCTCAGTACTTCTGTTCAGATGTTTACTATACATATTTCTTTCCCCAAGAGTGGAACAATGAATGTAAACCTATTAGAAACAGAATTTTATTTTCTTATGACATGCTGTCCAGTCCATCTTGACACAGGCAATATCAAATTTTCTCCCATCTCAAAAATGTTTCATGTTCTGTGGCATGTAAGCATATCAAGAGACACTTTTCTTCCAATAGGAGAATATCACACATTTTATCTTCAAAGTGGAATTAGTTCTATATGATGACAACGCTGTACCATTGGGAATTTTGAATCTATTGCAAATAAAATGGAAATGGTCACTAAAGTGGGTGGTTGTATCTATTTCCCCACTTTCCAGAAAGTATCTTTTTTTGGCTTAGAAAAATATATATTAGAAACCGAAGAACTCTATTAGGTCATTTAACCACTCATATATTTTCACATACTTTAGAGGTTATTGTATATTTTAAAGAAATAAAGAGAATTCTTATGAGCAGCAGAAAGGAAATGATGTCCAATTTTTTTTTTCACAATTGTTTGATTTGACTTAGAATATATTAAGAATTAGCACAACAATTCAGGGTAGGGCAGCTTTTTCTAAACTATTTGTATGGAACACCTAATACCATTAGTAACAGGATCCCTGGTCAAAAAAAAAGTTGGACTGCTTGAATAAATTGAATTAAATAGATTCTTTTATTGAAGGACTTTTCAGAGCCCATAATAAACTAATGTACATTGAGACTTTCCCAGATATATGGTCTACAAATGCTATATTTTCTAAACTTACTTGGCCACCATAAACCTTTTGTGGCAAAACTATTGCATCTTAAGTCTATAGTATTCTACAGAACAGAGTTTGGGAAAGTTTTAGGAGAAACATTATCCCCTCTTGAATTTCCCAGAAAATTCATCCTTGATAGTTCTACACAGTATTGAAGAACCTCAGCAGCTAGATGAGAAAATAAATTAGAACCAATTAGTTCGATATAAAAGAGTTGTGTCAACACAGCAAAAATTTTTTTAGTTACTACAATGAAGTACCAGTGTCATCTAAAGATAAGTACCTAATTATAAAAATTATAATCAAACTGAGGCATAACTAAACTTTTAAAAGTAACAAAATGGTTATCTGCAAACTAATACATATCTCTCACACACACCTCCCATTTATTCTTTTTGCAAATAATTAAAAAGTCCTCTATATAAACCGGTCTTTGGGCCAAGTCACCAAGGGCATAGTTGTGACAGACCCCAAACTCTCACCCACACAAAGGTTTTGGAGGTTCCTGGTAGTACCATCTATGTATTATTTATATCTCTGCTCCTGGTAATACATACCAGGCTTATCTGAGGTTTACCTCAATAGCAAGGCCATTATAATGACCTACAGTGAGAGAATACCAGAAATATGTTAAAGCTGAACATTTCCTACTAAAAAGTTGTGGATATAATTCAGAACGCAGATGATTAAACATTTTATTCTTAAATCTTTATAAATACACATATGGTACTCTCTAAGCCATTAGTGTAGTTAGAGCCAAAAATGACATTTTTATCTCAAGTTTCTGTTCAGTTTACAAAACAACTTTACAGGTTTCCTCTAGATACTTTCCATCTCAAGAAACCATGAAGCTATTATGTTTAGGAAATGTCACAATATTCCCCCCACACCATAAAGGAACTGCATTACTATGCTATTTCCAGGCAGAGTCATACATTTTCCAAACAAAACATGAGCTAATCTAAAAGTCTTTTTTTCAGTATGTAAACTTTCCATGTTTTCCATGCTTGCCAGGTTAGAGATGGGGCCAAAGAGATTGCAACATTAATAGAAGGTAATTTACTTTTGTAATGTAGAAAATCTCCATCCTTTTTATCAGGTGTAAGGGCAGGGTAAAGCAGGGAAAGGAGATGAAATTAGATTGAATTATTTTTTCTTTCCAGTTTGAACCATTTCCCTTTGTTTATCCTAAACTTTAGGCTTTACTACCAAGGAATGGAAGAAATACAAAGAAGAACAGAGATTCTAATAAAGGTGCCTAGATATATTTGGGATGGGCAGGGATGAGCATGTCAGGAGTACCTGGGCAAGGTGGGACTAAAAGTGGAAGCACATTTAGAAGATGAAGGATGACATTGGCTTTCTTACTTCTATGTCTTTATTACAGTAGCCATAAAAATCCTTCTTTGGAGTGACAACTACATCAGATAATTTATAATCTATTGACCCCTGTCCAGGTATCTCTATCAATGTGTTTTCCTGACTGGTTCAGTGACTGAAGCTTCCTTGATCAACTCATACAATGTCTGTTTTCTGCTTCAGGGTCTCTATCATTTCCATCTCTCTAGAGGTTGCAATCTAGTGGTTTATGGCCAAGTATGACATGATGGGCTTTTGCTAGACCTGGTTTTTTTTATCCCATTTAATCTATAGATCAAAATAAAAGTCAAGATATTTCCAATAAAGTCAAAGCCTCTGGCTTCTTTTGGAGAACTGAAATATCTCAAAACCCTGGCCTCAACATTTCTACAAAGGACAATATTGCTGTGGCTCAGGATCCTGGGAGCTCTAATTCCATCTACATCCTACCACTCATGTAACATCTGCAGATGTGCTTAAGGAAGACCAGTTCATTCGTGTGAAGCCCCTGCTTGACCCCTGGAGTCAGTAACCATTCATCTTGGCACCAACTGACACTCAGCATACAGAGGAAACCTGTGGGTAATTCCTCCATCCTTGCTGACTTAAGTTCTCTTCAAAGCTCATCCAGCCAGAATGCTCTGGTCTTCATGTCCCCAGCAGTCTTCTGGACCTCAGTCTATCAAGTGTTTCTTCTTTCCTGTTTCTTCCTCATTTTCCTCTCCATTGATTCTCTCCTATACACAGTTTTCATCTTGAAAGAAAAAATAAAGCACCTTCCTTTATACTTTGTCTCCCTCAAGCTACTCCAATTCTCTTTTCAGCAAAATTAATTTTCTGAAAGAATAAATGTGCCTTGCTCTTTGCAGTTCTTCACACATCATTCACTTTTCAAACCACAGCAATCAATCCCAGCAGACCCTGGAGACTACTTTCACTAAAGTCACCAGTGACCTCTTTTTCCCAACCCAAGGGACAGATTTCATTTCTTACTCAGTTAACCTTGGTGCAACATCTGCCATGGATGAGTATTGAGTTCTATCTTGAAATGTTGTTATTTCTTAGATTCCACAGAAGAACTGCCTTCTTGTTTTTATTCTCATCTTTAAATGCTCATTTTTCCCTGTCCCAATTTCATCAAAGATTTAAAGCATTTTTTAATTTTTAAAACATAAAATACTAAATGCTTTGTAACCTTCGAAATTCCTCTTTCAATATCCCTTTGAGTCACATCTAATAACATCACACCCATTTTTCAATGACAAAATATTTTTGAAGCAGTTGAACAAGCTTTACAAGTTTATTCACCTAACAGAAGCAGAGTTGGGATTCGAATTCCGATCTTTCATACAACCGACCCTGTGGCCTTTAGTGCTGCTCTGTCCCATCTCCTCTTCCTCAAAGCTTCTTGGTGATTCCCAGGGGTAGACTTCAGTTCTCTTCTCACTTTACATGTTTCCATGTTCGAGTCCAATGATGTCCATGGGTTCACAGCCACCTTCATGTTGAAGTTCTCCAACCTTCCACCTCCCTTCCAGGCTTCCCTTCCAAGAACTGAATGCATGTATTATCCCCCATGTTCTGTATTTACATTGTTTCATGGATATATGACTGTTTTTTTTATGGGGCAATAAAATCCCGAGAGAAATGCATCTTATCTCTTACATTTCCTCTTCCCAGTCTTGAGCCCGGCTCATAGGTGTTTAATGAATGTTAAATAACTGAATGAATGATAGGATGTCTAACTGCTGTATGAACATCTCTACTCAGACCATCCACAGTCCCCTCTCCTTTCTTGTCTATATTTAAAACTCAGCATGTTTCAAACTTTACTCTTGGTCATTTTCCCCACTCTGTTTGATTCTGTCCCCTAAATCCTTCATGCTAGAGCATAATACAAACATCTACCCAATCACCTGAAGCCAAAACTCTGAGTATCAGTTTCTACTCCTGACCCCAATAATTGATCAAAATATCCAGTTAATTTACCTCACAAATATATCTTGAACTTGCTTACCCACTCTCAGACATATTCATTGTGTGGGTTCCATCATTCTATGCAAGACAATTGCAACGGTCTGCTCCCTGGCAACCCAGCCTCTTCCAATCCATTCTGCATAGGAGCATTTGCTTTCTCTTTCCTTTCCTCGCTCTCTGCTCTTTATCTTTCTCCAAGTTTGCGATGTTCCTCCTTAAATCAAGAATATGAGGTTCTCTATGATCTGGCCTTTGTTTATTTGTTGACTTTCTATCCATTGTATCTCTCTTAATATATTGCATTTGGTAATTCTGAACCATTAGCATCCCTGGCTCCTCCCCTTCTTTCCCCAATCCCCTCACACAACTTATTCTTCTAAAAATCTTTATTTTTTCTTAAAAGTCTAAGTTCAAGGATTGCTTTCTCTAACCAGCCCTTCTTATTTCCCTGTACAGGTTTGGATATTATTTATTCTCTTTCACTCGTGCATATATTTTTTCATTTTAATAATTATCATATTATAAAGTAATTATTTCTTTGCCTATTTCCCCATAAAATCAGCAGAAGGTAGAATGTTAATTTTCCCTAAGTATTGCTCTTTAATGATTAATTTATATTCATTGATTCTTATAACAATCACATGGTGTCAGTAGTGATGTTCCCTTTCTTGTTTTGGCAGATAATAAAATTGATGAGATTCGTAGAAGCAGGCACTTAAATTCATATCTTGTGATCCTTAATCTCATACACTTTTCATTACATCACACCATACTGAAGTATTAAGCAGTCAGACTAGTGCTATACCTTAAGGATTAAGAACCAGGTGCACATAATATATAAAATATTAGCAGAGATTTCATTTATATCCACTTTCACCTATGGAAAGAGCAATCCACAGGGTAAACTCAATTGATTGACAACATGCATTCAATTGCATATAATTAAAAATTATGAGATCATTTTCAAGTAAGTGGCATCGTAGTTTGAGAACAGAAAGTAACCACATTTTTCTCTTTCTTTCTCTCTGTCTCTCTCTCTCTCTGTCTCTCTCTCTCTCTCTCTCTCTCTCTCTCTCTCTCTCTCTCTCTCGTAACATTATGTACACATATTAGAACAGAGGTATTGGAGGCACTTTGCTTTTGTCTCAAGAGGACATATGGCATGATTAAACGGTAAAGCAAACAGATTTCATTCAAAAGTACAGCCTTTCATTCAGTTAATCCTTGTATTTCCTCACTGATATATATGTCTTGTTTGCTTTTATTATGATTTGATGTTTTTTCTTAAAATTTCTTATAGTTAAGTCTTTACTTTTTTCATAAAGGCAAGATAGGTAACGACTATTTAGTATTTAAGTGTATGTTAGCTTCCTCTACTAGAAAGGCTAAAAATTCTCAATTTCCATGACTGCTTATAGATAGAAATAACCATGTAGCATGGTTCTGGACAATTACATGTTCCTAGAAATTTAGTGGAGGAAATTTCCAAGGAAGCTTTTTTAAAAAGGCCAGGCCTAGTAGCTTGGCCCATTTTGTCACTTAGGCTTTTCCTCCTTTTCCTTTTTACTGCTTAAAAAGACATGGCTTCCATCCACAATGATGAGAACAAGTGTTTCTTTAAATGGTGGCAAAGCAAGAATGTAGGAGCCCAGGCCCTTGGTGGCATAGGTAAGCAGCTATACCTTGAACTTAACTATTGAGGATTTATTATCATGTGTGATGGTCAGTCTCCTTCCGTTTAAGCTACTGAGTTGAGTTTTCTGTCTTTGTAAATGAGGTCATTCCTGATACAAATGTTCTTATGCAATAAATATTCTTCATCTCTGCAATTGAACAGGAGTGGATGACTTTAAGGACTCATTACCAAGGTGTCTACTTTATCTCGCTTTGGAAAATAAAATAGTAGCACTAGAAGAACTAGGAGAATAGTAGCACTAGAAAACCACTTCATTTTAAAATTTAGGAAATTACAGCCTAGAATGGTTCAGGAATTTTTTCAAGACCACTCTGCTGCTGATGCTTAAATGAGGATTCTGGTATCCTGATCTCCACTCAGGATGCTTCCCCGTATCTCTGAAATTACAGAGAACTTTTATGCATGAGACTGTCAAAATCCTGATTAGAGACTTGCATATACACATCATTAATATATTTTGACAGACCCAAGTTTGCAAAGTCAGTGTTGAAGAGCCTTAGGAGAAAAATAAGACTTATTAAGGAGTAGAAAATTAAGCTCATAAGGAAAATTGCAAATGATTTTGATATTTTTATAGCTGGAGGAAGAATGAGGCAGGACTTCCCCATCTGGAGCAGAAGATAAGCTTTGTCAGAGCACAGGTCTCCTCTGCTTTCTTTGCCTCTCCATTCATGTCATGTAGAACAATGCAAACATGTGGAGGATAATGAATTAATGCTAATTGAATGAAATAATTAATAAAGGAATAGTGAATAACCATATATAATATAATTTCCATAAAAATA
The DNA here is from genome assembly GCA_030015415.1 of Cynopterus sphinx. Classification (NCBI taxonomy): domain Eukaryota; kingdom Metazoa; phylum Chordata; class Mammalia; order Chiroptera; family Pteropodidae; genus Cynopterus; species Cynopterus sphinx. The sequence continues at coordinate 6,647,702 of CM057379.1, read as the reverse complement.
AGACTAAGGAAAATCATCTTGCTAACACATAAAGGACTTTAGGCAGGTTATAAAGGGAGGTATTTATATATGCAGTGAGTGATTTACATATGCTGACCATGAGAAGATCACTAAAAAGAGTCAGAGAGAAAAAGGAAGATAAATCATAAAGAAACAATAATTAAACAGGCAGTTGATCTCTCAATAGTGGTAAGGGCAGGTCAAACAGTGGATTAATATCTATGAGAAAATAAACATTAACTAAGAATTCTATCCATGGCTAAACTATCAGTCAAGAATAAAGACAAAAATAAAAAGAACATGTAATAATATAATAATACAGTAAAAATAGTATATCATAAACTAATAAAATGGTCTCAGAAGGGAGGGTGGAGATAGCTAAGGAGGGATGAGCATAGGAAATGGTAAACACATGGTTAGATCTAAACAGTTTCAAACAATAATAATAATAATATTTGATTATAGCACTTTAAAAAGTTGAAATAATTTGACTAGAAATAACGTTTAGAGAGAACTGGTTAGTTTTAAACTGTTCTAAGTTTCTTATATTACATGACAAGGAAATAACGATAATGGATAACTTTAGACTGTGCTAAATCAGTTATTCATGTTAATATTTTAAGGGTATGCACTAAAATAATGTGATTAAAATATATAACCTCCAGGAAAATAAAGAGAAAAAATAAATTTAAAAAATCACTAAATTTAAAAGGCAGGAAATAAGCAAAACAAAATCCAGGTGACTGTGTTGTGATAGACAAATTTGACACATTAAGACACAGGCTAGTTGAAGTCAAGGCATGGGGAAAAGAACAAACCAACTAAAAGAAAGTCAGCATGGCTATGTTAGTAACAGACTAAATAGACTTTATGTCACAAAGCATTATTAGTAATAAAGATTTACCTTAAAGATATGATATAAATAAATAAATATATAAATACTATTGCATACACTTAATAATGAGTTCAACATATATATATAAATTGAGAAACTCATCAGGAAAATATAACACCAGCTTGGTGGGAGAATTTAACATACTTCTCAGTAATTAATAGATAAAACTGATAAAGATGAATACAGACATCTGGGAATTAAACAATTTAAGGAAATAGCAATAAAAAGAAAGGGCATTTCCTATCAGAGAATGCACATACTTCGCAAGCATGCATGGAAGTTTTATGAAAATTGACCATGCATTCAACCATAAACCAAGCACTCATGAATTTCAAAATATATATTTCTTACTGAGCATGTTCTTAGACAATGAGGAAATTAAATTAGTAATTACCATTAAACATAAAATTAATTCTACTTCCATATATGAAAATTTTAAAACACATTCTGCATGACTATGACTCAAATAAAAAATGTATAATGGAAATGTTAAGACATGTAAAACTCTGCACAACACACAGCAAAACTGTGGGATAAGGCTAAGCCATTAAATAAAATGTATATTCTTAAATTCCTATAGTAGTTGAGAAAAAGAAAGACTGGATTAAGAAGCTAAGGGCTCATAACTTGGTGTTGAAAAAAGAATAGAATGAATCTGAGGAACTTAGAAGAAATAAAATAATAAGAGACATTCTTGGAATAGTTAGTAAAAATTTAGTAGAGGCAATCAATAAATCCAACATGATTTCTCTGAATAAGCCAATAAAATAGTCAAATTTTTGATGAATCACAAATAAAAAAGGGAAGTTGTCAATAAATAGTTCTAATAAAAGCTACCACACAGTACAGTTTAAAAAACAGAAAACATTATAAATGTATATTGGTTTATACATTTGAATACTTGATAAAAATTAATAAAATCATGGAAAAATATAACATAAAAACTGAATAAAGTCCATCACCAAATTGTCCACTATATTTGTGAGTCTATTTTTGATTAGTTTGTTCATTTTTGTTTCCTAGATTCCACATATAAGTGAAATCATATGGTATTTATCTTTCTCTTGTCTGATTTATTTCACTCAGCATAATAACCTCTAGGTCCATCAATGTTGTTGCAAATGGTAGAACAGAGGGGAGAGGAGTTGGGAGCCTGGGAGAATGGGGTGAAGTTGGTTAACAAAGTACAAACTAGTAGTTGATAGTTGGTCACGGGGATGAGGAGCACCGCATGGGAATGCAGTTAGCATTAATATGATGCCTAGGTAGAGGACCAGGGGAGGAAGGGAGCTGTTGGGGGGATTGTTTTATGAATTATATAGATGTCTAACAAATGTACTGTATACTTGAAACTAATTTAAATAAATAAATATTTTTTAAACTGAATTAAGAAAGAAAGAAAACCTGAGTAACTTTAAAATCTTTAAGTAAATAATAGTAAAAAATATATCTATCAAAATACCACCCAGAAGCAAGCAAATTCTACCAAGTATGCAGGGAGGAAAAAAATTCCAATCTTACAAAATCTTTTTCCATAGAACAGAAAATTAGAGAATGCTCCTCAGCTCATTTAATGAGATTTATATAAACTTGATGCCAGAACTAGATTTAAAAAAGCATAAGCTACAAAATTACAGATTGAAAGTCAAAATCATGAACAAAATACTAGAAGCTGTATCAACAATGTATTATGAATGCATGCTGCTATTCTCTGACCCAGCCAATCCAGAAGCAGACAGCCGAGCCTCTCAGCCTCTCATTTGGGCCTGGCGAAGTGTGTGCAGTGGGAGAGGCTAAGTGAGCAGGATTCAGAAGCCCTGTCACTGCCACGTGTTTCGTCTCAAGCTGTCCCTTGTGATGCATTTCTTCCCCTCTACTTTAAAGCAAAGAACAATGAGATTTGGAAATAAGAATTGATCTTCCCAAATTAGAGAACTGGTAAGTCGTGAAGCAGGGATTCAAGTTCAAATCATCTGATTCCAATTTAGCTTTGTTTTCCTTGCACAGTTGTGTACTGGTAAATGTTTAATAACCAGCTCTCCAGGAAAAATAGGCCTCATTTGTAGTATTTGCTGATTTCTGTGGTGTAAATGCTCCCACGGCTGGTGTCAAGCTGCTATACGATGTCACTAAACACAGAGTTGGAGAGAGAGAGTGAGTGCACATGGGCTGCAGCCACCCTTCACCCCAACTGGATTCAGTTCTGATATTTTTCTTCCTTTGTTTGTCAGTTCCTATTTATTCCTTACTAGCTTCCTTTGCATGTGGTAATTCACAAACATAATTCATTCCATAGATATTTATTGATCACTACAATTTCCTGGTCATTTTTCTTAGTGCTAAAATACAGTCGTAAAAAAAAAAAAAAGCTTGCCCTCAGGAAATATACATAGTAGAGGGGACCCATAGAAAACAAAAAGTAAATTATATAATAATATATTAGAAGGTGGTAATTGCTCTAGAGAAAATCAAACAGAAAAAATAGCAAAAGAAGAGCTGGATATTAGGTGTCAGTTTTAACAGGGTGGACCCAGTAAACCTTATTGGGAAGGTGATACTTGAGAAAGGACGTACAGGGATAAGGAACCCAGGCTTATGGATGTCTGCTGAGGACACTTTCAGATACAAAGAAGAATGGACATAAATATCACAAGGCACTATCATACCCTGGTGTAATCGATGGCAGCAGAAAGCAAGTACCACCAGCGCAGAGAGGGTGCAGCCAAGAATAAGTAAGAGGTGAGGTCAGAGAGAAAATGGAAACTCACGTCACATTAGGCCTACAGGCAACTGAAGGTTTAAGGCCTTTCTGTTTTACATGGGGTGAGGTTTCCACATAAATTCTTCTTTATCAGTTTTTTCTCATATATCACATGCCATTTCAATCCTCAGTTTATGTCTTTTTTCATTTAGGGGAAAGTTTCCTATATTATACCTCTGTGTACTTTCTTTTCTGTTTCACTACTTCAGTTCTCTAATTAAAAGAAACCAATTATTCTTACATTGAAAAAATTTCACAAGATTTTGTTGATTATCATTCTTAGTCCTGCTTCTGGCTCTTAGTCTGGCCATTGCTTAAATCTATGCAGAACCATTTGTAGTTCTTTCTTTGGCTGCCAGTTTTAAACATTTTTACTATAAAATTATTTTTTTCTAGTTTAATTGCTATTAGTAAATTTTAGCACTTTTTTGAACTTTTTAAAATTTATTTTGATAGAGACTGGAAAAAATGTTTGTGATCCTGAATTATTCTTCTACCTTTACCCAGATATTTTATCTTAGTTAATTTTTACTAAAAATATTTAGCCCAGAAATGATAACACTGTCCTACATAATAACTGGCATGTGTATCACTGGATCATCCAGTGATTGTTGAAGATGGTGCCTTCATAGTTACTTTTATCACCAGAATAAAAGAATTTGGTGGATAATGAATAAAGTGATACTTTCAAATGCCTTGACTCAAAAAAAATCTCATACCCCAGAAAGTTTTTATCTTCTCTATTTGTTTTAGAAGAAGCTGTTCTGCTTAGGACTAGGAACATAAATTTCTGGAATTCACAGAAGAGTTAAGTAACTATTTAGTAGGCAGGCTCTACCTTCCTTTTCCTCTCCCCCTCAATTACAGTGTTTTGACACCCAGAAGACATTTGTCATGACAAGAACACTCATTTTCAAGAAGTGTAATACTATAGCATCCATTGTCTATCTATTTTAAGTAGCTGATGGTCTATAAGATCCAGGGTTTAGTATATTGGTCTGCTCAATTTTTCAAAGATTTCTCTTACCAGTTTATGAGAAGAGAAAGGAAATAAGAATGTGTCAGAGGCTGGATCAAGGAAAAGAAGTTTTTATTAAATTCGATTTACTCAGTAATTTTTCTCAATGTCATTCTAAAATATTGAGGGCTTTTCCAGGGGGTTTTGGAAGATTCTCCCTACATCAGCCCTCTCTCTGGTTAGTACGTGGCCTCTGGGTATCTTGTTAGGGGCATATTCATCTTGAATATGAGCCGATTGAAATTGTATCATTTGATGAATGTGTATTTAGTATTTTTGGCATTATTAGGCAATTTCCCTGGTAAGAGTTGCAAAATAAGCAATTTTCTAATCAGAAACATACTGCAATAACTCTAGTTTTAAATGCTCAATATCATTTGAAGTCATTTTCTAGGTGACAGGGCTAACACCTCTCCATAGCACATCTGATACAGGGCTGGATGGAGACCAGAAGTGCAAAGCACAGAGGGTTCTAGAAAGCTCTGGACTGTGCCATTCAAGGTGGGAGGATTTGCTTCTCTGGTAAGCAGTGGAAAGATTCTCTGTGGATTAAGACCTTTAGTTTCTCTTAAAGGATGAATGGATATTATAAGTCCCAAGGATTCAATAAAACCTTTATAGCTTTAGTACAGCAGAGCATCCATCAGCCAATTCTGTGATTTTACTGTGTTTGTCTTTTGCAGAAATTCATGTGAAACCTCAAATGTTCCTTTTATGAGTTCTTTTGTTATACACACATGTTTTTGGTTAAATTAGTGGTGGTTCAATCTGGAAAAGATATCTGTAATTAGAGTCTAATTTTTGGAGTTAAAAAGGGGGAGTTAGCACATTTTCTATCAATTTTCCTCCCAAAAACTTGCTTTACCTTCAAGGACAGTGGCTCAAAACAACAGATTTTAGGGCTCTTGAGAAAATATTTTCATGTACTGCCATATTGTTAGCAAAAGAAGAGACTTCTAGAAGTTTTAAAGAACTTTGTTTCTCTCCTCAAAACTCAAGTGAGTACTCATTATATAACAGTTCATATCACTTTTATGGCGTGTTAGCTTTCAAAAGCCACATACATAATCAAATCTGATTCTCAAGCCAGTAATTTTACGTTGTAGGATCAGTGCTGTTATTATTATCCTCTTTTTTTTTTTAAGAAAGAGGACTAGAAATATTACGCCTTTTATCAAACTAAGAGAGAGAAGGTGAAAACTTACCTCTCGATGTAGAAAACTAATTCCTATTCCTTTTGCCCTGTGTGACCTCAGAATCTAAAGGTATAATGTGTTGATGTCTGAGCAGGAAGATGGCAGAAATGTCACAGCTCTAGCATTCTTTAAAATGCCACTGGACACACTGCCATGCTCTCCAAGCAAAGGGTGAAGTTGCTTTACGGCTTGTGCTACATCCTTAACTGGTGAGAAGAAAGGGAATAGAGAGGAAAGGAAATAGCAAGTAAATCCTTTTTCTAGTTTAAAAGAGTCTTGCAACAGTTTCTTTTCAGATTCCCAAACGATTCATCCTGCTACTTCCTTCCTGTTACTGTGCCTTACCTAAGATTGATGAAGTAGTAAATGGATATCTTAGGTCCTAAACAAAAATAAATAGTATTATTCCCTATTTTTTATACTTAGCATGCCTTTTTTATTTAATTCCTCAATTGCAAAATAATATTTTCATAATAAAAAATTAAATATACTTATGGGAACATTTTACTCTACTATTGTATTTCTAAAATTTAAATGCAGGCTATCAAAAGTATTGACAATATTTTTAAGAAATACATACGAAGTTGGGATCTGTTTTTCATTTTTTATGATATATTAAACCTGATTTTTAAAGCATTACTCTATTACTTATAAGTTGAGATGAGCTATGAGGATAATAAAAATTCAAACTAGGATGAAAAAAAATTTTTAGAAAAATTCTCAAAGTAAAGCTTTTGGTAATTCCTCAAGATATCAGAGCTGTTTTCCTAATGAAATATTGGGTCTAATTAAGTGATATTTATTTGATGTTTTTGGTTATAAGTAGTAGAAGCCTATCTTGGTCCAAATAGGTATTCTTACAGATTTTCTTTTTGATTTAAAGCAGGATCTCTCAACCTCATCACTAATGGCATTTGGAATAAATAATTCTTTGTCAGAGGGCGTTGGGCAGCAAGCCAGGTCTTTACCCACTAAAGTCGACAGCCTCCCTCCTAACCCACAGATGTAACAATACAAAATGTTTCTAGATATTACCAAATGTCTCTCAGGGGACAAAATCATTCTCAGTTGAGAATCACTGGTTTAAAGTATACAAAATGTAGTAGTTCCAATATTCACCAATTCTAATAATTTAACATAGGATTACATGTTTAATTCATCAAAAATGAATGAGCCTCCAATACATCAGGCATTCTGGGGGGTGCAACAATGAGTATGATATAGTCTTCAGCCTTCGGAACATATAATCCAACAGGCAAAAAGAGTCAGGTATACAAACAATGGTGACAAAAGCAAAATATGGTAAACAATATAAGCATATTTTTCTTCTGCCACCCCACATAAATAAAGTAGCTATTTGTTCATGCCTAGAAAGAGAATAATTCATATAAAGAAAAATTGATCATGAACAATGAATAATAGTACAGTTACAAAGTGCTATGGTCTACAAAGTCCTTTCACACTTTTCTTCATTTAATCCTCACAATTTTTTAGATGGTTTATTATTAAACCTCTATTAAAAATAAGTTCTATGTCTTATACACAATAGGTAAATGGTCAAGCCAGGAATCTTTGCTAGATTAATTGATTGTGTATTCAGGCTTCCTACAGTTATAGGTGGGCTGCCCTCAGCATCTTCTGTGGTTTCATAACAGGTATGAATGAACAGCTTTGGGATGAAAGCAGACTGAGAGAAGGCACCATCACAGTACATTCTATCTGGGTCTTGTTGGACAGGGAGACTTTAGTCATACTGAGAAAAGTGAATTTTTTCCAAGTGGAAGTACTGGCAAAAGTCACATAGGATCTTGGCATGCCTGACCTGGTGCTTTAACTGGCAGAAGACAAATCTGGCCAAGCAAAGTGAAGCCAGAGCTTTGAAAGTTCTGGTACAATAAGCTAAAATTTTTACTTATTTTAGGTTTTTGGGCGATTGAAAGCCACTCTAAGATTCTTAGGTATGATAGTAATATCATTTTTCTACTTAAAAAAAACAAAGCTATTACCTGTTTGGGTGAATTTGGAGAAAAAAGAAGTTAGGGAGAGGGACATAAGCAAGAGATAGTTTCAATGGCCTGGTGACAGGTGACAATAGGCTAAGAGAAAGAAACCAAGCAGTTATTTAGAAAGTAGATCAGACAAGGGATTTGGGGACTAGTGAATATGGAAGATGAGTGTGAAAGAAGACATCGAGGCAAATGATTCCATTTTCTGGAAAGAAAAAGAAGGAAGGAAGGAAGGAAGGAAGGAAGGAAGGAAGGAAGGAAGGAAGGAAGGAAGGAAGGAAGGAAGGAAGTGTTGCTGGAAAAATGAAAACTGTTCAGACTCTAATATACTGACATAGATGGAGGATGAGGTCGTACACAGTTCTGAGGAATTTTGCAAGTGAAAAGAAGAAGCAGTAATATAAGTCAATAGATCTAAAGTACAGCTGATTAGATGAGGTGCATGCTCATTAAGTCAAGGAGAAAATGATACAAATGATTATGCCTAAAAAGAGCCATCTTAGAAACAAAAGCATCTTTAACAGGCCTGAGTTCAGAATTCAGAAAGTCCATCTGACAGAATATGTTAATAACTGACCTCATTTCTATTTAACTTCACTAAATTTGTTGATCTGCTTCAACAATTTCCTTCTCCATTATAATTTATCCCACAGCAAAAAAAAAAAAAAGGCTGACCACCTCGTCTTTTCTTCATTTAGCATTCAGAAAAGAAAATACTCTACTTAAGAGCTTTTGTTCTGTTTATAAGACAAAACTTAAGCCTTTAGATTGAGTTGTACTCTATAGAAATATAATATATACAATCCCTGAGGCCACTCCAAATATTCTAAAACGGGTGGCTTTTCCCAGGATGAGTCGATTAAGTGGCTTTTTTAAATGACCTTCTCCAGCGAGCTAAGGATAATCTTTTTGCCAGGTCACATATAGAACAATTTTGAGAAAATAAGCCACTTTATCTTATAAAATTGTTTTAAATGCTTCTTTGAGGAATAATAAAGAGAAACATGTGCCTAAGCCTGGAAGAAATTTATGGAATCGACAAATCTACTGAGAATGGTAGAACTTGGTCTCCTCACTTGCTTTTTCATAGATTCCCCAGTGTGCCTGCTTTTGGGGTTAGGGTTTAAATTTTAGGGCTACCTAGAAATATTCATAAAGCACATTCCTGGTGTTTGTGAGAGAGACAGATAGAAAAACAGAGAGACAGAGAGACTGATTTTCCCCTTTTGTCATATCATCACCTTGGCTCCAAGTCTTGAAATTCAAAACCTCGTTTACCGATTGTCACTATATTTTTCTACTCATATAATATGGAAGATTAAAGACTGAACCTGTGGGAAATGTGAAAATTAATCTTACTTAAAAAACAGTGCATTTAAAAAGCACTCTGCTGAGCTTTTCTAATGTGTAAAAACCTGTCTAGAACAATGAAACAATAGTAGGAAGAATTAAACTCTTGAGAGATGTGAGTAATGTAATGAAAATAGCTCAAAATAGATGGAGGATGGAAACAGAAGAGTCATATAGAGCTGAACCTTCTGTGGAAACATTCTGAATTCAATCTGTCCCAATGACAAGCCTACGGAATAGCAGTTTATGGTCTGTTGCCTTTTAACATTTTATTGTGTGGAATTCATTCAACAAGCATTAGTCGAAGACCCACCAAACACACTCCAGTTGCTTTGGGAAATTCAAAATAAGAATACAAATTTTTTTGCCTTCAGAAATCCTTCAAGCTGATTACACAAACTTCAGAATTCATCTACATTTTTGTTTTCCTCTCTGATTTGCTGTGCTAATACTTCTGGCCTTAACTGTGTACTTCAGACCCTTTGATTGTCATTCATACACACCAGTAGCAAGAATAGAATGGTATTTGTAATTTCCTAGGGAGTGTTTGATGAATATATGAAAAAGAATCAATGAATGAATGAACAAATGATATATAACATATTAAGGGAAATTCAAAGACAATTCAAAAATTGATATTAGAAATTCTAAGACTTAAGCTATCCAATGAAAGCTTATTTAATGCCAGTGAAAGAAACTGATATTGAACTGATAAATACAATCTTGCTACCAATAAACTTTCCCAAAGCTAAACAAATATATATTTAATAAATAGCTTTGCATGCATTCTTCTTTCTATATTATGCTATGTAATCGTCTAGAGGTCTCCTGGGTCCCCTTGAATTTTCAGAGTTGCAAAATCAACAAAGCCATGAATGTGTCCAAAGATAGCTAACTGAAGCTGTTGTTTCTAGAAATCACCACAGAGGTATAGAACATTATCTTGAACATTCATGGAATAGCACTAGCTTACACAAATGAATCCAAAGAGAAACGACCTTCTCTCTATTTCTAAGATATCATTCATTCAATGTGAGGTGACCATCTTACCTTCTACTTTCTGATTTCCATAACCCATTATGGGCACTGGAAATAACTTTAAAATTTCCCATTTCTTCTTGGGCATGATTCCTGCCTCCAGTTGGCCCCTGTTAAGTGATTCAGGTTGTAACATTGGGAGAACTCACTCCAAATGAACCACAAATAAACAAAAACAAAAAGTATTACTTGACTTACTTTTTGAAATTATTTCATAGCATTATTTCATGTGAGTTCATGTAACTCCAGTTATCCCATTTCAGAATATATTCCTGAGACAGGTTTGAGTCTTACAAATAGATGGATGGACGCATAGATAAATAGACAAATAAACCTACAGGTACTCAGCAATCTTTCCAAAGGGTTGATCATCTAGTTTAAATACATTTAATTATTCATTACTATTTAAGTACATTTGATATTACCATTCTCTTTCATTGAGCTGTGGGGCTTTGTTCATCTCGGTTTGAATTTCCTTCAGAAGGCTCCAACCTAGTGATATTGAAGGCTCGTGCGTTTGTAAAGATAAGCCATCAGAAAGCTGGATCTGAGATTTCTAGACTTTTTAGAGTTCATTCCTACATTCCAACCCCACATTTCAAGTTCAACTCTTTAGTCTGCCTCTGCACCTTCACCCTCCCCACTGCCAAACACACTACTTCTAATAGTCAGGAGAACACAGGTATCAAAATAGTGCTACAGCTGAGAACATAGCTGGGCCAGCAGGAGCCAGAAGCAGCCTCTCCACCCGTGGAGCAGTGAGGAAAGAGATCAAAGAGCATGCAACATCCGAGACAAGGTACCCACTAGGATAGTCCTGAACATATCCTTCTTGTTTTAAAATAACTCACCTGGGACTCTTAAAATAGTGTGGCTTTTCCTACACTGCTTCTCTGAATATGAGGAGCAAAACACTGATCTTCAAAGAAAGGAACTGGAAAAATTCTCAGGGTAGGTGAATATGAGTATTGGTAGGAAACTATGAAGGCTTTTTAATGAAAGGTACATTTCTTTGGGCAGTTAACAAGGCTTAGGAATCTGTGGGGAAAAAGCACATATGTCTTTGGATTACTAGTATTGTAATTCGTCCTCCTTCCCCAACCTGGGAACCTGCCTGGGGAGGGGAGGTGGGAAAGACTGAGTACCAGTACCCCACATGTATTTTTCATGCTAACACGGTCTGTCCACTTCTACGTCTTCTGATGTCCCCAGGTTTTAAGATGCTAGCTGACTTTGAAGTACAGTTCAATTTTCTCATATGGTGCTTTTTTTCAAACCTAAAAGTTTAGAATATACGATTGAAAGAAAGAAGTAGTTAAAATCAGGAGTGGGACACCGTCTACTAAAACTCGCTGACTTCACAGAATAGACAGTCCTACTGATTTTTTTCAAGGTAATTCATGTTCATTTTTTTTTTCTCCCTGTCAGGTCCCCTTGAAGTACAGCTATTGCAGTGATGACTGCACTCCCCAGTGAAAAGGACTTGCTCTTTGAGATGTCAAAAAGACACAAATTTTCAAGAGATGGGTGGGGTTAATATTGTTTGTCCCAAAATCAACATTCCCAATACTTCCTATCTGCCAAAGTTGGCATGTGTTCAGGCTTCTTTTCAAATGAAGATATTTCTGATTATAATACTAGATTGCTATTGCCTTGACAGATAGAAAAGAATATTTATTTTTATTGTGTAGTAGTTTTTGTAAAAAAAATGTGAAGAAAACTTTATTTGTGATTTATAATGTGCTTCACTATGACTACTATGTAGCATTTACAAAGTTCTATATTAAAAGGTCATTAAAAATAATATTATTCATTCTACTTCTTTCATCCCTTATTCCATCCAATCCTCTTAGCTAAGAAAATAAGCGTTAGTGAGAAGAAAAAAATAATCCTATTTCAATCAGAAGGGTGTCAAAGCAAGATTTCCCCCCTGTATGTATTTATACATACTACCTCATTCAGAAAGTGTATTTGTTTAATGAGCATATTTAAGTATCAATTGTTTCATTTAGCAGGCTGTTGTCTTTGTTCCAATGTATGTGTTTTTTACTTTTTTGGGGTCACACAGCGGCCAATTCAAGAATATGATTAGAATTTAAATAATCTCATGCTGTTTAGCCTGTTTCAAATGCAATAAGCCCTCCTTCTTTTTTTCCTTAAACGTGAATAGTCATTAGATGACAGTCCCACAACCCACGTGAATAGTCATTAGATGACAGTCCCACAACCTGGGTGGTTACTATAAAATAGCGTGATTTCCTTAAAGAAAATAGTTCCATGAGTTTATCATGATGACACATTCCTGCTAAGTAGCCTAGAAGATGAGAAAATGGAAAGATAAAAACAGAAACAAAAATTTTAAATTAACTCATCAATTTTAAAATGCACTACTTTATGGGTGTTAGTTTTCAAAGAATCTATGAATGCAAAAGGAAGACAAAACTGTCCCAAAGCAAGAGAAACACAGGCATCTGTCAACTGTAACCAGCGATTATCATTTCTAAGGAAGCTGTACCTTCAGTAATTTTATAAATCTTAGCAGAATAAACTAATCTGTAATAAGGGAACCTCAAGGTCAAGAGCATAATTGCTTAGATGTTCGATTAGTTAACAACACACAGTGTCATCTTCCTTATCTGGCATTCTTTGGCAGACTTATAGATATTCTCAGTTCCTGGTCACAAAAGCATATTAATTAGTGTCTATCCTTCCTCAAATGTGAATAAAAGCATCGTAGATGGGTAAAAAAAATAGAAAAATAAAGAGAGAGAGAGAGAGAGAGAGAGAGAGAGAGAGAGAGAGAGAGAAAGAAAGAAAGAAAGAAAGAAAGAAAGAAAGAAAGAAAGAAAGAAAGAAAGAAAGAAAGAAAGAAAAATATTCTCAAACCTAACTACCTCTAGTGAATTGACGTGAAAGGAAATTGGTCATTAAAAGCCAATTTCTTGGGGTGGAAAGTCTCTGTTGGAAGAGCTTCCCTTTCTGGGTCACCTTAATTAAAACTTAATTCTTCTGCTATACACCTAAGTAAGCAATAATCCATTCTGGTTTATAAATTGACATAAATCTGAACCGATGGTCCTTCTTCCTGTGTTGAGAAAAAGGTCAGGAGGACAATTACAATGGCAGCCAAGTTTGTCGAATCTTTCCATCTGTGACAGGAAGCTGAAATAAATGTTAATTGAGAAAATAAAATGCCTGACATGCAGTCTGAAAGAAGTTGTCTTGAAGCGGTTGCCTGTGCCCTTCCAGTTCTCAGTGTCTCCTAGCGGGATGCAGGTTAACAACTCGAATTAGGAATTATAGGTCCCACTGATGTGCTGAATGTCCACTCCAGTCTTACGGAGCTGAGAGCTCGCTTTGTCAGGAATTCACATTGGTTCTCAGATACCACATGTTTTGGTCCGAGTTACCCTTATTATACAACACCCAACTCTGACCAGCTGGCTCAGGCAGGAATGATTCTAACCTTAACCCTGCAATTCCAAGTGTGGAAATCGTGTTCAATTCTTTCTCAGGCCTCAGAGATTGGTTCGGCGTTGAGCATTTGACCCAAGCCAGGCCAATCAGAGTGAGTCTCAGGTTTTGTGCTGGAACTCTGGGCAAAGAGGGGACTCTTTTCTCACATGAAGTTGCTCGCCTGATAGAATGTGAGCCAGCAGCCGTGGGATTCATCTTGTCACCATGAATAAAAGGACTGTCTGAGAACAAAGCCAGGGCAGAGAATGCAGGTCCAGGAGATGGGGAGAGACAAGTTTTAGATGTCTGCAGGTGAGCATCTGGCTTTGGCCTTGCCAAAGGCCTTGATATTACCTACCCTCAATTTGGTGTTGCATGACCCAACAAATCCCTCCCTCCCCGCTGCCCCTCATGATTAAGACACTTTAACTTCTCTCTCATTTTCAACTAAAAAAAAAAAAATCCTGACAAAAGCAGGAGTCTGAGTCCTATCCTCTTTTGTAAATGTTTGAATATGATTTGACACTCTATATAGGCAAGTGGCAACATGTTATTTAAATATTTGTAGCAATATGTTTTTTAAAAAATTATTTTAATTTTTTGTAAAAATCCCTTGTAAAATATTAATTTTTTTTGCCTGAAACCCACAGGGTATAACTACCCTATTCATTAAAACATGCCATATTCCAAAGCTGAGGGGTTCAATTTTCCAGAAATCCTCTGATCACATATGAGAGCTCATTGGCCCCCAGCACCACCTTTGTTGCAGCTGCTTCCTCTGACAGGTGTGCAAAAGGGTGCGGCCACTTGGTTTTCTGAAAGGAAATGCCAAAGATGAGCTAAAATTGCAAAATAAAAACATCATCATTTCTCTGTAACTAGTGACTTACCCGGCCAGATGTTAATTCTTAATGAAGTTATAATGCTTTCTTCTTTTAAGAAAGAAGTCACTTTGGATTGACTTGAAACCAAGAAAGGATATCTTCAGTGAAATGCTTCAAAATGCAATTAGATTTATTTCTCTGGCTCCTTCCTATGTTAGAATGAACACATTTCTTGAATGAGATAAACTTTGATGGACACCATTTACCCTCAACTCTACAACCCTCTACTCAACTCTGAGGATATTCAGAGTCTTCTCTGAATACAGAGCAAGCATTTCTCTGGCACAAAGTGATTCTCCTGAGTCCCCCTAAAGAAAAGAAAACCTATAAAAGTAAAGACTTTCTGAAACAGAAAAGTTTGTGTTATTAAATTTTTTATTCGTGCCCAAAATATGTCAATTTTAAATACATAAAGGATGTTGACATAACTAGGAAATTTATTACCAATTGAAGGTTGAGTCCTATGGGACCTAGGTCTATACCATTATATTTAAATTCTACTACATAAGCCAAAACCGAACTCCAAACCCAACTGAGTTATAAGCCATGTGTTTAGGCAAAAGAAAGACTGGAATAAAATAATGGGTTATAACTAATTCATCTATATCTGAAAACTGATAAAATAACTTCACTTTTATGTCTAATATTCATCTCAAACTTAACATGTCAAAAACATCTGATTCTCTCTGAGGGGAAAAAAACAATGCATTCTCATCTTGGTAAATAAAAAATAACACCTTCCTTCCTTCCTTCTTTCTTTCCTTCCTTCCTTCCTTCCTTCCTTCCTTCCTTCCTTCCTTCCTTCCTTCCTTTTTTCCTTTTCTACTTCATTTCTTTCTCCACGTTATTTTTCTTGCCTTATAATTAATCAGTAGCTATCTATAATAGAAATATAAGTAAGCATTTCAGACATGAACTTGTGGGTTTGTATGCTTTTATATTTCTCAACACCATTGTTAGATTGTATTCCAATCTGATCTACCACTTTACACCCTCACTGGTGGCACTTGAGAAAGGTAATTTTTCTGCACTCATGACAGCACCAGACACTTGTTTGTTTTACCTTTATTATCACAAGGAGGAAAACTTGAAATAGCTCTACTTTTAGATCTTCATTTCCTTGAGGACAAGTAGAGTACACTTTTCCTTTCTAAGAGGGACATTCCACAATCTGCTCTCTCCTCTTGGAATTGTTTCATGGTTATTACGATGTTAGAACTGGGAAAAGGTCAACCCTCTTTCACAGATGAGAAGATTGAGGCCAGCAAAGAGTCCTTCTCTAAGTCATTCTCCTAATTTGTAGAAGGACTAAGACGAGAATAATGAGCAACCTGACTCCAATATCAGCTCTCTGTCCATTGCACAAATTTAAAAAGCAATAAGTCATCTTAACAGCTGTTAGGATGGAAGAAGACTTTATAAAACACTAGCAGTGCTCATCAGGGTCCTTAGAAAGACCAGCATTTTGAGAAGCTGAACAAACGTGGGTGGGTCCTTTGAATAGCAGCATGAGAACTCAAGGATGGAAAGTTTCAAGGCTATGCTCCAAGTTCAGAAACAGGGCCTTTTCAGACACCCTTGAAAATGTAAGATTATCCTCTCCTGCAAACAGACAGAAGAGCAGACAGGAGAAGGTTTGCCCAGCTCTGCTTTGTGGTCGTGTGCCCCAGGACTGTGCAATTAGCAGCACATCAGCGACCCCAGCAATCTTACTGCAGATTTCAAGGCCTGCCCGCCCATGAGCTTTTGTAATTTCCCCTCCATTTGCATTTCTTTTTTCCCCCAGACAGAGGAAGGAATTCTCCACCCAGAGATATCTTCCTGGCTGACTTGGCCTCTGCTTTTTAATGCATTCTCTCACTGATTCTTGTTAGCCCATAAGCAGAGAATGATTTACCACGCAGCCTCTACCACAGACAAAACAGACACAGCCTCTGTCTGAAAGAGATTAAGATCTAAACAAACTTGAGTGTAGAGGCTCATGTTTGCTCAGGGAAAGTATCTTTAAGAGAGTGATATTACACAGAGGGTTCTGGAGTGAGATTGTGCCAGCACGCCCTGGAGGGGGGACCTGGGCACACAGCTCCCTGTAAGCAGAGCTGAGAGACTGAAACTCCATCTTTCCAGAGGTTCAGATTTCTCAAGATCTACAGAGCTCATCCCACCTTCCCAAGGGCTTCAATTCTACTCCATCCATTTTTGTCTTGCTCCTGAAAAATTCTCATCAGTATACAATCAAGCCATTGTAAGTCCTGTCTAAACAAAGATTTCTTCTTCGTCCTTACATGAAGTTTTCACTACCTACCATGTATTTGCTCCCTTTTAAGCAAAAATTTTCAAGAGATTTGTTTGTTATCACTGTTTCTAATTCCTCATCTGCCATTCTCCCCTCACTCTACTACAATATAGCTGCCATTCTCACTACTTCAGTGACATTGCTTTTGTCAAGATCATCACTACACTCACTGCTTGAAACCAATGGTTTATTATCCAAACTCATTTTACTTTACGCCTCCATAACATTCATCAAAGTTGATTCACTTCATTGGTCATTAAATCCTTCTTTTAATTTCATGACATGACACTACCTTAATTTTTTGGTTTTCCTTCTCCTGAAAAAATACAATATCTTCTTTTTCAATCTTTGATAAATTTTCCTCTGAAAGATCTAGAGATGTTGAAATGGCCTAGGGCCTGGTTCTAAAAACTATTTTGTTGTCAATCTACCTTGTCCATACAGGTAATGTAATTTCTTTTCATGGCTTAAAACTATTTTGTTGTCAATCTACCTTGTCCATACAGGTAATATAATTTCTTTTCATGGCTTAATAACTTATATGCAATGGCAATTTAATGCAGAAGTAACAAATATGTATAGGACATGACATTATCATCTGGGAATTTGTCTTACTCGTTCTCAAGAATACCAAATGGGAAAATAAAAATAATTAACAATCCAGTGGACTTATTTCTCAGTACACACAACTCAGGGTTATTGATCAATGACATCTCAGATACTCTTCATGATAATGTATATGAAGTTTGTGTGTGTGTATGTGTGTTTATTTCCTCATAAATTGTTCATAATTTATATTGTCTTTGAAAGTTGAGGCAAGCTTGCTTTCTGAAGCAAATAGTTTAAGAGCTA
Source organism: Cynopterus sphinx (assembly GCA_030015415.1). Taxonomy (NCBI): domain Eukaryota; kingdom Metazoa; phylum Chordata; class Mammalia; order Chiroptera; family Pteropodidae; genus Cynopterus; species Cynopterus sphinx. Next base: position 6,629,950 of record CM057379.1, on the reverse strand, counting down.
TTTTACTGACTAGCACTTATGATATTGTACATTTATTTTTTGGCCACTATTAATAGCAACTAAAAATATCCTGAGGCAAATTTATCTGATCTGAATTTTACTATGTAAGGTTTAGTGCCTCTATTTTATTTTTATGTACCTATATTTACTAATTATCATTAACTGCATAAATTGGATAAAAGACTCATAGTTGTGTATGTTTTCAGGACACAAAAGGTAGTTTGGCAGACAGGATGCTATCACTGGCCAAGAAATGAACTGTTCCTCTAAAATAGCTGAGCTATCCTCAAAAAAAGGGGGCGGGGATACTAGACAATTCAACCATAAGTGTTCACTTCAGAAAAGCCAGGAGCGGCACTTTAGTTATATAGCACTTTCTCCTTCTCACCTATAGCAGGAGTCCCATAGCTGCTTCCATGAGACTTCTTTATAAGTGTTTTGGGACATTGTATTTGACAATTTCCCCTTTGCTGCTCCTTCTAGAGTTATGCCACAGGACTTCAAAAGTAAGCTAAATATTTTGGCTACCTTCAGGTCTTTTTATTGAAAACAAAATATTTGCATAGGACATAGAACATGACAATAGCACAGGAGTGTTGGAACTTCCATTCTGGGTGACAGAACGTGGAGGTAGATAAGGACTGCTATGGCACTAATTACACTTTAGTTTCAGCTCTGGCATTTATTGGTGAGGGGAAAATGTTTAGAACCTTTTACAACCATCACTCATTTCTGCTGTAATATGCTCTTCATTTCATGAAAATTGAATCTGGTCTCCAGACCTCTGCAGGTTTCATTTGAATAACTGTGACTCTGGAAAGTTTTCGAAGCCATGGGGACTAGGAGCCTATTTTCCCTACTGTGGGATTCTCCTTTTGCTTTTCAGAATTAGATAAGCTTTATTGGTCTGATCATAAATAAGATATTTGGGTCTCAAAGTTCACTGAGGCATATACTTTCCAGAAAATGTAACTTCTTAACACCAAACCCATTTAAAGAATTATTCTCTCTTTCAAGGACATTTTTTGATCCTCTGGAAATCAATTCAGAATTATGCCTTGTAATTTCCATCTACCTGAAATTTAAATAACAGTTAAATCAAAACAAATTACAAATGACCAGATTTTGTACATAGTGCCCTATGATGATTATTATCGCAAAACAAGGACCTTAAGAAATGACAAGATCCCTGTGAACTATCAGAAATGGAGTAAATCATGTTATTTTTGTTCAATGTATACATTGTTGACACATAATCATGAAATAACCAAAATGGTTGATTTACCAGAAGATCTTCATTTTATTATTCTGGATAAATGAAAGTTCTCTATACTTTTATTTAAGTATATTTGTGTCATGGATATTACACTATCAGTTAAAGAAATGGTACTATGTAACAACAAATAAATGTCTTATCTAGGACAAAATTATGGAAACATTTCATAAAGCATAGAGTGCAACAGACCTCTTATTGGCTACCCTTGAGTAAGGTGTGTGCCATTTGATCCTACAGATGGGCAAAGGTAAATTTCACAGGCCACTCTTCTATCTAGGAGCTCACACCTAAAAAAACAAGGAAAAGAGTTAACTAAATATCTACAGTGGATCAGGTAAAAATCCCTTTTTCTGAGGTATTTGTGACCTTACAGAAACATCTCTAAAACATGTCCTTGGCAAATAAAAAAAAAAATACATCAGGCAAGAATGTTCCAATCATCCATTTTACATTCACTTTAGAGGTTTGGTTTTGGTGATTATGATGCCTTCTTCTCTTGTGTCATGGGATTTGATTCCTGTCCCAGCCTAACAGCCAACTTTCTTTTTTTTTTTAGGGGTTGGGGGTTAGACACCTGCTTCATTTCCTCGCCAGAGTCAGTCATCCACACTGGGCTCACTTCTCCAGCAATCTCCCCTGGGCACAGGGATGGGGACTGGCTCCCTTCCGAAAGAATCCTGTCTCTTCCAGTGTTTGGGGCTCCTCCAGCACTACCTTGGGTTATGTTCCTTGCAAATATGCCTATTTCTTCCCACTCAGAATCCAAGTAGTGACACAATCCTAATTATTTTAAGGTGATCTTTAGTGATGTCATTTTATTTGAGTACATGGCAAAGAATAAAAGTGAAGCATCATCTCTACATACTTGAAATAAGTACCTAATATGAATAAACTCCCAAATCCCTTTAACAAATGATATGTTTTATTTACTGCTGCTTTGGATAGTATACACTTTCTAGTATTCACCCAAAGGAGACATTTTTAAAAAGCAGCAGAGCTGCATCTGTATGAGCCAAAAAGTCTCTGGAAACAAACTATTTAACCATATGTCATATATTAGATAGTTCAGGTGCTGACATCTTATCTCTTGAAGACATTAGTATCTTGTGGAATTCAGTCATTTCTCAATCATAAATCTTTTAAAGAAGTGATTTGCCTTGGAATTAAGGTTTATTGAATTAACACAACTACAACCCTGTACTCACAATTCTAATGCAAAACAATAATTTGATGTATTAAATGGTTAATAGTTTGATTTCATCAGACTTATTTCACTTGCTATAAAAGTTTAAAAGTCTTTTAAATACCACTATTATTCAACGTTGTCTATGTTTCCTGTGAATGCACTGAGGCAAAAGAAAAAAAAAGGTATTATTTTTGGAAAGTAGTCATTTTTTGCAAATAATGATTTATCCATATAGAAGACCCAGAAAAATAATAAAAACTATTAGAATCCCTAATGTCTATTAAGAATTATATGTCTAGTATAAGATAAATATAATGAATAATAGCTTTCTCTTATATTAGCAATAATCACTTAGATAAAATAAATAAATCCATTTATATTAGCAACAGAATATAAAAATGTATAGACATTAACTTTGTGAGAAATATGCAAGCTCAATAGAAAGAAAACAATTTTAACTTTTTGAAGATCATGAAATAAAAATTGAAAAGATAGAAAAATATATCATTTTTCAACATGGATAATTTTATTATAAACCTGCTAACTCATCTAAAGTGTTTTCTATAAATTTAATACAATATCAAGCAAAGTTACAAAGGGTCTGTTCCATTGGCAAATTAACCTTAAAGTTCATCAGAAAAATTTAATGTTCAGATTCAGTAGTAATTATAAGTAAATTGGTCTGGGAACATGATTACAGGGTTATTAGATTTTAACTGCTCCATGTAGCCACTTATATGATAATTGCATAAGGAAAATTTTAAGTATTTTAATGAGACACTCAGGAGCATAGGAAGAACAGATGTTTAAATCTAACATTATCGTAGTCTTTTCTCAAATTCCCTCTCTTTATTCTTCTAAGTCACAGTGACTCTTTCTTTGTATAAAGTCTGCTAGTTTTGATACTTGTGTTGAACCGCCTCTTCAAAAGTCTCCATGTCTCCATTCTCTCAATGCTACCAAAATATTCAAAATACTGCTTTCTCAACCTTGACAAGCACTTCAGAATTTACAAAGACCTGTAGTAGACTATCAAAAAGAATTAAAATGACCACATACATAATTTTAGGTGCTTTAACCATGAAGTTAGACAGACTTCTCACTAACCTGAAATCTTAGATAAAACCTCAGTAAGCCTCAATTTCCTCCTCCTAAATGGGCATTATACTATCACTTCATAGGTTTATTTGTGGTGACAATTATGTGCAAGGAAGATGAATTGAAATGTTGATTTAGATTTTTGTGCTAATGGACGTAGAGCACTGAATGGAATAAGTCTCTCATCCCAAGAAGCTAAATAGACATGTTTTAAGTTTTCATTTCCTTGTGATTTTGAATCATAGAGATCAAAACAGAAGGTTCAAAGCATTCCAAACACCCAGGATGTGTCAGTGGCTCCGTGTGCAGAAATAGACCAGCCCAGTGCTTGATGTCCCCAAGTGGCTTGGGGAAGCCTTAGAACCCTGAATGGGAAAAGCTACTAGATGCTTCTATTATTCCCAAGCAGGACACAGGACATCAGAGCAACTTTCCTTCAAGAAAACCCATGAACATGGAAGGTGACTATATCAAGGTGAACTCAATGCCAGTGGGCTCAGCTTTATATGCTCTGGCCTGGGACCCAGCCATGATTTGAGAAAGAGGAACAGTCCCATTAAACATAACTGAGAATTTCCCATCAGCTGAGTATATGGGAATAAGAGCAAATTTATTTAAATTGATTTGAAGAAAGCTTTTAAAATGCAAAATCTCTTATGCCAGAATGTTATGGGATAAAGTTTCGTGCTTGTTATATAAGAGAGATAATGAAAATGAAAATGAAGTGCTCAGCACAGTAATAGGCAAGTATAGATACCTGCTATATGCAGTAATTATTGTTGTTTCATTATTTAGCTTCATTCATGACACCTCTTCAATCAGTACCAAGCAAGCCTCACTCTGTCCCCAAACAAAGCACCTAGATTTCAGGTGAGCTGCTCCTCTGTAGCCACCAGACATTTGCTCATAAGTGTCCTTGTGCTTATTGACTTCACTACCTCCACCTAGAGTGCTGGCCCCCTTTTCACTGATGTTCCATTTGTACCCATCCTCTATAGCCCCATTCAAAATAAGCTGTAATAATGTAACTACCTCAAAAACTTAGTGGCTTAAAACTCACTTATGTCACTCCACTTCTACATTTTGACAATTTGGGCTAGGCTAACCTAGAGGATTCTTCTAATCAGAGCTAGTCTTGTTTGATGTTGTTGTTCTTTTTCTGAGTGTAGAACCCAGGACATTGGCTTAGCCTGCCTTGCAGAAATGTTTTATTCCAGGCTAAAAATAAATTTGTAGACAGTAGTATACACACAATGAAGGCAGAGCAAGAAATGCTGTTATCATATGTGTTCAATGTCAAAAAAGAAATATTTACCTTGCACACACACTCAACCACCATCACCAGCACAGGTGATATTTAGTGGGAAAATAATGATTTCTTCTGTTGAGTAGAATTTATAGACTTGGTATTGCATCTATCAGTCAGAGTCAGACAGGAATTCAGTGGCACTCTCAAGGGAAGGTAATCTGAACAGAGTTTAATAAAAGACTCATTTAAAAGTAGGGGGAAGGGAAACAACAGTGTATGTAGTGCCCTGGGTCCTGGAGTTTGGGAGGGGGCTGCTTTGCTACCACCTTTAGGCCTAAATTGATAAAAGCAACTGTCAGTTACCAGAATACAGAGGCAGAGGTCTGGGTGGAGAGGACCAAGAACTGGAATCTTTCTTCAGAGGATGCAACCAATCTATGGTGTTTCTGCAGATAAATTTCTGGACAAATCGATGCTCTGATTCCTTCTCATCTCTGTCCCATCTCCTAGTGGCACTACCCACTGGTCAAACACAACTAGAAGCCAGGAGGCACAGGACTTTTTGGTGTGAATTACACAAGTTAGCATCTCAAAGCAGGAACAGGGTGGAGAAGTGGGGGTTGGTTCTGAAGAGGCAAACAGAAGACATTTATAATGTGAAAGCACAGACTTCAGCCCTTAAGAAACATAGAAAATAGTAGGTATTAAATATGAGAACCATTGGTAAGGTAGGTTGCAAAAATGACCATACTTGTTTGAAGCTCCTCGCTTAAGGGCTGAAGTCTATGTCTTCACATTATAAGTCATATTTGCCTCTCCAGGGCCATCTGCTTTTAAATTAAATCTTTGCAAGAATAACATTCTCTTTGGCATTTAGTAACCAAGGAAAGGGTCTTCACTAGGTTGCTCAAGAAGCCCCTTTGAAACTGTGTGGACTTCAATGGTTTAATATAATCTCCTTTAGAAAGGGACCTGCCCCACTCCACACACACAACACATCTCAAGGCATTACATGGTAATTAAAAGTTGTATTCAAACTGGCATCTGCCACTACAAAATTTACATAAAATCAGGATTCTTTCATTTAACACAAGAGTCTCAAATTCTATCTTTCCTTTCTTTGGATAAAGAAAACTATGATAAATAGAAGATGATGATAATTTTTTCACCTTAAAACAATAGGCATAAAAGATTTTGTATCTTCCCTTGCTGATATATGGTGTGGATAAAAAGCAGCTCAAAATGGAGAGATGTGTAAGACAACAACTGGCAGCATGGGTCACCTGGAATGGTGCCCGAGGGTCATCATAGTGAAACCTGCCAGTCTGGCCCAGCCCCTCTCCACAGGTGACCCTGTAATCCAAGAGAGTACATGTGCTGGTAAAGACACTTTTCTTTGTAATGTCCTTTTATCTCACGGGAGACAAGATTTTTCTGATGGTGGAGTGTCTCTTGGACCTTATGCATAAGCAGAAATATGCAGATCTTTGCCTGCTTCCCTAGAACTGTCTGAATTCCAGGCTTGACTCACCCTACCTCGGTTGGTTCACAATAAGCTACTATAACACGTCTCATTTCTTTTGCTGCTTGAGATCTTCAACTTTTGCTTTTCTTCCTAAGAAAGAGATCCTGAGTTGGGAGCCTTAAAGACATCCATTAAAAAATTATGGATTCGTCAGAACTCTTAAGTGAAATATAAAGATACTTCTAAATCTTTAAATTAAATTTTTCCTTTGAGGACTCTTAGTCATAGGAAAAAATGATCTAATTTTGTCAACCATGCATATAGTACAGTCACTCTAGAGTTTATAATATTCAGAAAACTTCAATCTCAATAAAATTCCTAATATTAAATATGCACACATGTGTATATATTATACATATACTTGCATATATGTTTATATCTCATATATAAATTTATATGAATTTTTAAGAAAGAGCTGGAAATTATTGACACATGTGATAACTAAATACAAGCAAATATTTAACAATCTAAAACTTGCCAATATAAACTCAGAATTTCCAGAAAAGTTAAATTTTCATCTTCATAGCCAAAGTGTACTGACCTTCTCGGATCTTACAGGTAAGAATTTTTCTTCACAGAAGGTTGTTATTTAAACTTAGTAATTTATTTAAATTTATTACATAGATTAACACTCAGAAGAACTATGAATTAATATAATTTTCTACTTGGGAACCCTGTCTTCCAGATGAAAAGTTAAAGCGCTCAAATGAAGTATAGAGTATTTATTTAAAAAATAAATATTGTAAATGCATGAAGTTGTCAAATGCACGACCCATAGCTTTGATGAGCTTGAGATCTTCAGCAAATAAAACTTTGGAATTCTCACCATGTAAAATATTAATGAGTGGGTTGTTGTAATTTACTACTATTACCTAGGGCCCTCCAGTGGCAGAACATTTGCGTGTTGAATAATGTTGGGTTATAATGATTTTAAAGTATTATCAAAATGTATCCAAAACCAAATTCACTCCTTTCATTAATGCATTCATTTTAAAAATATTTATTATGCCACTGTTGTATAAAAGGCACTGTCTCAGGGTCTCAGCATTAAAAAAAAAAATCCTTGCACTTTTAAAGTTTATAATTGAGAGAGACAACCAAAAATAAGCAAAAGAAATAAGTAAATGATATGGTACATTAGAGATAATAAGTCCTATGAAAAATATAAGAAATAGAGCAGCATAGGAGGTACTGGAAGTGTGGAGGGTGTGGAAAACATCAGGTTTCCATTTTATATAGAGTAACCATTAAAAAGGTGATGCTTTAACAAAAACTTAAAGGAAATGAGACAACCGTGCAGATATATGTGAAATGAGCATTTATGGAGTTTGTTGAAGAATGAAGTCATGTGAATCTCACTGTCAGGAACGTTACCAAAACTCATCGATTGCTGGCACTACCCGCATGGTCAAAGCCTTCCACAATGAGTCCAGGTTCTCTACTTTAAGATGACATCACGCATAGCCATCTGTAAAATTCTTAGCCTCTGATTCAGGAGCTGATAAACCACTGCTCACAAGAAACACCAGTTCACAAGAACACCTTGTACACCCAAAACTATGCAAAACTTGAACTTCACCTATAATTTGTAGATTTTAAAATCTAACCACTAGTTCAAGAGCTATCAATCAATGGTCCTGGCTGATCCAAGGTGTGTTTTCCCCCTCATGGGATACAGAAAATAATCTCCAAAGGATCTCCACCAGGCCTGCATGAACAAGGAAACTTTAGAACTTTAACTTTTAGTTTCCATCTAAGTTTGAATTTGTCCTGTATGTTAGAGGTTGATCATTGTTATCTTAAAGTATTTTTTTTTTTTTGCATTTACTGCCTTTAAACAAAGTCAACAAACAGCAAGTTTGAAGACAGAATTAATGCATTGATATTCTAGTCTCTACAGGAACCAATCTGATCACTTTGCTCAATGTATAATTCATCACTATTCTGGGCCTGTCACACCACCCATTGCTAACTATTTTCATAGCATCATTGCTGGTTGTCTCATCAACTAAGGATTGTCCATCACTAAGGACAATGTGTAGTGAGCAAACATCCCAGTAACTCATCTTTCCTCTGCTCCGAAGCTCTCCCATGTGGTCAAAAGTCTCATCTTTAGGGAGGAAAGGGCTCATTGTCATGGATTTATTAAAAATGGCCTGTACTTTACAGCCTGCAAATTATGGGCCTGTACTTTTCCCACTACTATGCTTTGTCTTTTGGAGCACAGGGACCCAACAATAATACTGTCCTTCATCTTTTACTTCAAGATATAACACATACAGTTTTCTACATGCCAACCTTCTTTTAGACTCCATGTGATGATGAAGGGAGCATTAACATTTCACCTGAATTGAAATGTCTAACAAATAAACATCAAGGAGTAAAAATCTCCCTGAATGTTCTGCATATGGCAATAACTCCATTTTAAAAACTGGTGTTTCCCCATCCCTTCACAGGGGCATAAACACTGACGCACCCCACTTTCCAGTTAACAACCCTATTCTCTAGATTGTTATGCCATGCCAATTTGACACTGGCATCTTAGAAAGTAATAGTATACTAGGCTAGGCCCACAAAAGTAACATTTACAAGGTGTAAGAGTACTCTGTTTTGGGGAGGGGGAATGTAGTTTTGTGAAAGAAGGTATGGAAACTGTGGTACTTATTGAGAAACCAAGAGATATAAATTGTGATGATGCTGAGAACTAAAATCTTGTTAGATAATAATGTTGGCAAATAACACCAAAGTTTCGCCTTTTAAAAAATATCAGATAGCTCTCATAAGATGTTAAATGAAACGTGTGTATACAAATCTAGGGGGGAAATAGATTTTAAAATGTGAAGTGGACCTTGCATATTAAACTTTGAAATAATATGATGCCAAAAGAGGCATCAGAAGGATAACTATTGAAGACTATTAAACCTGCTTATTCTTTTCTTAAGGACTGATTCCTGAAGTCTTTCTTTAAGTACCAATTTTCTTTAGATCCTCTATGTCTGATTCCATTCTTACTAAAAGAAATCTTACCTATTACCATGAATATGCAGACCTTTCTAATAAATTATGTTTGTGTAAGGAATTCTGAAAATATGGGGTGGAGAGTGCAAGTGGGTACAAGAAAGAGAGAGAATTCCAAAGAGTAAAACCTTAAAGAAGAAATTTGTTAAAGTTGAAAGCTGAGAATATTTACTAAAATTAAATTCTTTCCAGGGTTTAATAACCAGACAAGCATTCATTTAAGTTTGCCTATAAAAATCCCCCATGAATCGAGATGGATTTTAAAGGTTCAATGTTACCTTTCATGGAACATAAAAATATTACACATTAATTGACTGTCATGGTTCATATATTGAAATTGGCATCTGTAACTCCAAAAAGTTTTGGTTGGCAGAAGAATCCAGATTCATTCCATCTCTTCTTCATGTGGGTAAAGGCAATGTTAGCAAATCAATGACTCTGCAAGGTAATCTGTAGAGAATTTGTAACACCACTTTAAAGGCAGAATTACTTTCACATAATAACAAGAGAAGACTAAGCTAATACTCCAGCTCTATAGCTCAGATAAGACTCAACTAGCCTTTTTGGTCTTATCTCTGAAATGAGTATTATCACACATGACATTCTTGAAGATAGGGAATGGGACTAGAACTGCTCCTAAGATCCTATAGCTCTAGAACCTTAGATTCTGTACTTTAAAAACTTCAAAATTCTCCCATTATCTTCAGGAGAGTTAAAATACTGCTAATTCTGGAACCCAAGATTTTTCATTATCTGGTTTTCCCACTGTACCTCTCAACTCTGCATTCTCTCAGTATATACTAGCCCGAGACTCTTAACCACCTACAAAGCTTCTTCATTGCTCTGAAACATCTGTACACATTTTTTTATGACATGGAAAATGATTTCTCTCTAGCTATCCCAATACTGCCCAGCCGTGGTACGCAGAATAATGGCTCCAATTTTTGGAAGCTGTGACTACATTGCTTGGTGGGGTTAAGGTAGTACTTATGAGATAGGGAGATTACCCTGGATTATCTTGGTGGGCCCACGCAATCACAAGCATTTTTATTAGTCAAAAAGGAAGACAAGAGAAGCAGTGTCAGAGATGGAGATGTACAGACAGCAGCAGAGGTCAGAGCAATGTAATTGCGGGCTTTCAAGATGGAAGGAGGTCATGAGCCAAGACATGCAGGCAGCCGCTAGGAGCTAGAAAAGGCCAGGAAAGGATTCTCCCTTAGAGCCACCAGAAGTTCAGCCCTGCTGACACCTTGACATTAGCCCATTTTGGATTTCTGATCTCCAGAACTAGACAGATAAATTTATTTTTTAAGCCATTAAGTTTATGGTGATTTATTACAGCAGTAATGGGAACCTAAGGTCTAAGGCTTCAAGGTTCAACTCAAATCTCACTTCCTTGGCAGTTCTACCTCAGTGCTCTAATTTTTCCTGCCCAGCTTTCTTTAAAGTTGCCTTGGATATCTATTTGTTTTACCATGAATCCTGCAATGTAATGATGATAGAAGACAAGCTATAAAAAACAAAACAAACAAAAAAAAACCATAAAATCACTTAGGGTTTTTAGCATGAGATTAGAAGACATATCCTTCACTTTCTGCAATGTTTTTAAATTATTTATTGATGATTTCTTCCCCATACATGTTCTATTCTCCTTTTCTAGAACTATTCTTATTCAAATGTTAAACTTCCTTGGCTGTTTCTCTGATTCTCTTACTGTTTCTCTCTTATTGCTCATCTCTTTGCTCTGCTTTCTGTCAAAGTTCCTCAACTTCATCTTCTAAATCTTCTAAATACCTTTTATTCCTGCTGTCAAGTTTTTATTTTCCAAGAGCAATATTTTTGTTCTTTAATTTTTTTCTTGTTTTTTTCTTTTGTTTTTCTAACATCTTGTTCTTTTTTTTGTAGATGTAATATATTCTCTCGCCTCTCTAAAGATGTTTAAGTTGATTTGGAAGTTTTTCTTTATATTTTCTATTTCTCCAGGTTGCTTTAATTTTCTCTTTTACCATTAGGATTTCTATCTTCTATGGCTTTCCTTAGATGTCTGCTCACAATTGGTTATTTATGATTCACACTAGAGAAATAAGAAAGTACTTTCAAGTGGCTGTACATATTCTACGTGATTATGTGGATGGAGCTTATTGACTTGGAATATTATTGTGGAGTCATCTTGGTGAGTCTTTTGTTGGGAAATAACTGATGTAGATATTTGGTTTTCCCATTCTTTCACACTTATGTATAATCCATATGTATATGTGGCCTGTATTATGTGTATGTATTATGTATAATGTCTTCTATACTTGTTATATGTGCCCACTTTATTGGATTAAGATAGTTCCTTTTCATTTCTACTTTGCTGAGTGACATTTTTTGGTAATCATGAATGTATGTTGAATTTTGTCACTTTCAGTGCATATTAGACAATATTGCATGTTTTTCTTTCTCTATATTAAAGTGGTAACTTACCTTTAATGATTTTTCCCGTGTAAAACCAACCTTACCTTCCCACAATAAACCCCCCTTGATTGTAATAAATTATTCATTTAACATTGTTGGATTGACTTTTAACTTTTTGAGTTTTTGAATCTAAGTTCAAAAAAGAGATTGGTCTAAAATTTTGTTTCCCTGTAATGCCTTTGTCAGGTTTTGGTATCAAGAATACACTGGCTTCATAAAATAAGTTGAGAAATAATTTTTTTCTTCTATTTTCTGAAATAAATTTGTGTAAAATATTTCTTTCTTAAATTTTTTATAGAATTAATCAAGGAAATCAAATGAGCCTGGCAATTTTTTCAGAATTATTTTTATTTAGAAATTTAATTTTTTTAACAAGCAGAGAGCTATAAAATTTTTCATTTTTTCTTGTATTTGCTTCAAAAATTTTGCCATGTCATCTAAGTTGAATTTATTTGCACAAAGTTATTCATAATTCTCCTTTGTTATTTTTATATTGCTTGTAGGATTAGTAGTGAGGTATCCTTTTTCATTCTTGATATTGGTAATTTGTGTGTTCTCTGTTTTGTTTTGTGGGGGTTTTAGAGGAAAGAGTGTGAAAATAGTTAGGGAATTATAACTTGTATTATTTTTTCAAATAAAGTTTATTGATTTTCTTTATTGTTTTCTCTTTTATTTATTTCTATATTTGTGTTGATATTTTTTTTATAACTTTGGGTTTAATTTTTTTATTTAATAAAATTTTTCTTCCTTTTTATAGCTTATTTTTGTACTTCCTCAAATGTGAGCACTCACAGCCATGAATTTGCCTCTAAACATTGTTTTGGCTGCATCTCATACATTTTGATGTTATGTTTAAAAGTCTTTTAATTCTAAATATTTTCTATTTAATGCTGTGATTTCTTCTTTAATCCATTAGTTACTTGAGAATGTGTTGCTTGCTTTCCAAAATTTTGTAATTTTTCTGGATATATTTTATTATTGATGCTTAACTTAATTTTCTTATGTTAATAATAGAACAATACTGTGTATTTCAACCCTTAGATGTTTATCTAAAAATGCCTTATAGTCTGTCACATGGTTTACCTTGACACATATTCCATGTGTATTTGGAAAGAGTGAGTATTCTAGAGTTGTTGAGGATAATGTTCTAGATGATCTTGTAAGGGGTGTCAGAATTTTTCAGTAAACCTGAATGCTTTTTTACATATGCATTCTATTTATTATTTAGAATGTGGTGTTAATATGTCCATTTATTAGTGAGGACTTTTCTATTTCTCTCTTAGTTTTGTAAATTTAGTTCATGTATTTTGAAGCTCTGTTATAGCATATATATTCATTTAACATTGCTTTATGTTCTTAATGACCTGACCCCGTTACCACAATGAAATCACTGTTTACCTCTAATAATACATTTGCCTTGAAGTTTGCTTTGTGTGATGATAAATGGCATATGAGTTTTCCCATTTAAAATCTCATGGCATATCATTTCTATTCAATCTGTCTGTTTATATTTATTGAAATCTCTTACAAACAGCATGTGGTAGGATATTGCTATTTTTAGCTAGTCTGACAATCTGCCTTCTACATAGAATTTTTAGCATTTTTAGACTTAACACAATTATTGATAGAGTTGTGTTTAATTCTGTCATCTTGCTTTATGTTTTCTAGTCATTCCTCTGTGTTGTTTTATTTTGTGATTCTCATATCTGCTTTCTTTCATATTTATCAAATGTTTTTCAACATTCTCTTCTAGTTCCTTTATTGCCTTTTTACTGACACACACACATATATATGGAGTAACTTTTAATGATTGCTCCTGAGATCATATTATGCATCTCTAACTAGTCAAGTAGACTTTGAATTAATATTATATGACTTACCGTATAATTCAAGAATCTCACAACAGTACAATTCCATTTATACCCTCTTCCATTTTGTGCTATTATTGTTATATACTTTATTTCTACATATATCACAAACCCCTCAGTATACTATTAATATTTTTGTCATAAAAAGTCAATTGACTTTTTAAAAAATTGGTTTTGTTTGGTATTTAAAGTAACTGTAGTGAATATATTAGAAGAAAACCAAAATTATTCTGATAAATTGGAATTTTAAGTCAAAAATGTTTTGTTTTGTTTTTTTTACTTTTAGTAAGTACATTCTTAATCCAGAAGTGATAGATGTAAAGCAAGAAGCTATCCTAAGAATCACCCAGGTATAGATTCAGATGTCATTTTTTTGTTTCACCATTCGGTCTACTGCACAAGCTGATTGTTAGGGTATTACTCTTAATGCAAAATGTAAAATTTAAACCAATTTTAGATGGATGTTCTCATCCTAAATATGATCTTAATACAGTTTGTCATACATTCTTGCCTTGTTTCCTATGAAGCTTATAGGCCCCATTTCAATGCATCCTGTACACACAAGGGGGCAGAGTTAAACTAGTGGTGAGAACACAGAGCCTGAGCTTTCTGGTCTCTAAATAGATCAGATTTCATATTTGATTTACAACAAACATTTCCTATGTAGGATTTTTTTCTTTCCTGTGAAACATATTTGTCTATCAAAAACAGTCTTGTGAAGGAGATAATGGCTATGCCTTAGGAACAAATGATCAGTCTGTATTGACAGAGTCATTCTTTTTCTTGAATCTTCTTCATTTAAATATTATCTAAGTCTTACCATTCTTGGCCTCTGGGAAGAATGAACACATAAGTAAAACATAATGGCTTTTTTAATAAAAGCAGCTAATGAGAATGAAGACCTCAGTTCTTTTCTGTCCAAAGAAGAATAAAATTCAAGAGACAAGACCTCCGAGAAAGCTTGAGAGTTGCATTCAGAACTTAATATGTTGATTTCTCAAAGACTGCCAAAGACTTCTCAAATATGCCTCTGTTTCTCAAAGGCAAAATTTTACACACGTCTCTGTATCCCACAGGTATTTTAGAGAAGAAATATTTGTTCCTGTCCTTGTCATCATGATCCATCTTAAGTGTCAAATGTATGATCACGGAAGGACTAAAGAAAACTTTTTCTGCTTTGGAACATGTTTCCTTCACTTGTTAAGAATGTAAATGTAGGTTATCAGGAAGAAAGCTTTTTTTTTGATGTTTATTACTAACACTTAAAATGCTAATATCCACAGAAGTAATAATTTGCTGGCTTTAATTTACATACAGAAAAATAACGAATGAAATCAATTTCCTCCTTTAGCCCATGTTTTTAAAAAGCTGAGAAGGAGGAGAGGCTGAGAGGAAAAGTTCCACCTGCCAAGCAGAAGGTGAGGAAGAAACCAAGAAAATGGAAAACCCAGAATTAGAAATGGGTTGATGCCATGACAACTTACTTATATCACAATCTAACCTTGGGAACAATCTACTAAGTAGGCTGCTTTATCTGTCATTTATTTCAGGCCTCTTTTAAGAAGATATTTCATTGAAAGTTGATGCAGAAATGTGCTGTGTCTGATGTTTGACGTGATAGCAATAACTGTCATTTCCTCTTCTTGATTCATGTGAATATGTTAAACATCAGTGACTTGATTTATAAAATAATTACTTTTTTTTTAATTCTGAAGATCATATAGAAAAATAAAATGAACATATCACTAAAACTGAAGTTATATATATATATATACATATATATATATAATCATATCTTATTATATCTTGTATTTTGTCATTTTAAATGTGTTACCTTTGTTCAATTAAAATACTGTTTTCACAATGGTATAATTACAAAACAGTAAATGTTCAGTTACTAACTAAGGAACTATGGGCAAGTCAGCCTCATAATTTTATGTTGTGATAGAAAAGTTGAAAATTGACAGTATCTCAAATAAATGGAATGAATGAGGCATAAATGAAGAAAGCACCTGGAGAAATTTTTAATGGAACTAAAAACCAAGCATCATAGCTTTCCCATCCTAATTATTCACTGGTCAACAAAGATCATTTCCTGTCTCATTTTTGTATTTTAAAATGTTACCATAAGAAAAGTTTCACAATTACTAGATTCTTTCAGAATGTTTAATTTTAACATTTAACAAAAATCAATCTAACCACTTAAAAAAAAACAAGTTGATTAAACTTGTCAGCAGGCCAGGAAAACTACATGAATGGGTACTTTTTGCTACATGTTGTAGGAAGGTCTCATTTGATATAAAATAATTTATTAGGTCATATTTTTTTATTTTAAAAATTTATTATTTTATTCTTTATCATTTTTTGCTGTTGTCATTAGGTCACATTCTTTAGACATGTGATTTATTCCGTCTTTAATAGCATCTTTTTTCTTTCCTTTTATATCAAAACAAGCTCCTCCCTCTTAATTCTTTCTATTAACATGGTAACAATCATACTTACATTAGACTAAATATGTATTCAGATAAGATTTTTGAGGAAAAAATAAAGACAGTACATGGAGGTAAGAATTTATCCAAAGCATCATGTGTGCCCGTGCCCGTGTTTCCCTCTTCTTATAAAACACCAGTCATAATAGATTTTATCTAAGAGGTCTCATTAAATTATATCCTCTTAACTTGATTATATCTGCAGAGACCATATTACCAAATCATATTCACAGGTCATATTCACAGCTATTAGGGGTTAGGTCTTCAATATATTTTCAAAATATCTTTTGATAAAATTCAACCTGTAACAACTTTCAGAATACCCTGAAGCCATCAGTCAGAGTGATTTCCCTGTCAACTGTCTGGTTAGTCTTCTTAACTCCTATCATCACAATATATTCTCTGTTTACCTATTTGTTTCCCTCACTTGAATTTTAGAACACTGTTGTATCCTCTTTTATTCACTCAAAATATAATAAGCCCTCAATAAATATGTGTTGAACAAATACATAAATAAATGTAAACAACTATAAAGTGAGAAATTTTTAAAGCTCTCTAGCTTAGGGAAAGACTGATTTTCCTGTAGGCATGGTAAGGAGTACCCACCACACTCATTTATAAACCTACTCAATTAATCAATGGCAACTTACCTCTGCAAACACACTTTTACACATCAACCAATCATCATCAGTCCACTTCTTCAGAAAAAAAATTTAGCCAATCAGGGATGAATTCATTCTAATAACCACACCCCTGGGTGCCCACCAATCAAAAATGGTGTCTCTTGAATAACCACATTTGTGCAGATGACATCAGCTCACTTACATCTCTGAGTCACCAGTCCCTGAAGAAGAATCTGTCCCCTGACCAGTATAGCTCTCTTTCCCTATAGTCAATAATAAGCAATACATCTTATTTCAGATATTAAGTGGGGGAGGGGTTCTCATCATCCTTTGAGAAAAAAATATGAGACATCTTTGAGAAAACATAAGGTACTTTATAAATGTCATTTAACATTGAACATTATGTTAATATAGTGCCTTAAGGATCACTAGTTATTAGAAAAACTGAACACCTTTTCTGCATACTAAATTATTCTGAAGTTATTTTACTAATTTATTTTTAATTTATTATTAACAACATAATCAGGTTAGTTTTTTATTCAATCTTTCATTTTGTCAACAACTTAAATGTTGTAAGTCTACACTTACTGCAGCAGCAAATTTCACAGTGAGTTTGTTGCATCTTTCACAAAATGAACATCACTGAGGTGCATGCATTTGAGAAGCATTGATTCTTTTTAATGTTCTAATTATTGAGTGACTACTGTGTACCAGGTGCAATGCTGGGTCCTAGGTAAATGCAATCTCTGTCTCAGGGAGCTCACAGTCTAGTGGAGGAAATGGACATTAGACTGATGACTTGATACATTTATGTATTCACATTGTATCCTAAGTGGGTGAAGAGTGCCATGAGAGAGAGTGTCAAGAGCCAGGACTGAGTGGAGAGGCAGGGAACCTAAAGATGTGACACTTAAGTGGAGAGGAGGAAGAGCGTACCTAATGAAGCTATATCTTTGGGTAACC
Source organism: Cynopterus sphinx (assembly GCA_030015415.1). Taxonomy (NCBI): domain Eukaryota; kingdom Metazoa; phylum Chordata; class Mammalia; order Chiroptera; family Pteropodidae; genus Cynopterus; species Cynopterus sphinx. Next base: position 6,612,198 of record CM057379.1, on the reverse strand, counting down.
AAAGTACTTTCATATAGAGTATCTATTTTGATACTAATAATATCCTGGGATTCAAGAGCAAATTGCCTCACTTCATAGACAGCTGACACTAAGGGAAGCAGGTAGAGGCAAACAACTAGAAAGTGATAGATACTGAAGAAGACTTCATGTCTTTTGATGTCACTATTGGTGTGTTTGCCATGTGCCCAACTACTTCAGCATATTGTCTTGGTAACTAAATATCAGTGTATATCATTCACAATATGGGACTCAAGATTTTGATTGCACACATGTATTTTATGAAAGAAAAATTGTGGCTTATACTCTGCGTATTAGGCGAATAAAAAAACATACACATAGAAATGTATGCGTACGGTAGCCGCAAAAAGATATACCTGTGTCTTAATCCCTGGAACATGTAAGAGTTACTGCATGTGGGGGGAAAAAAAGTTGCTTCAGATATAATTAGGTTAATCATTTTGAGATGAGAGCATCCCACATTATCTGGGTCAGCCCTAAATCCAAGAGAAGTACCTTTATAAGAGAAACAGAGGAAATGACAGCGATGAGGAAGAAGCATGTGACCATGGAGACAGAGATTATAATGATGAGGCCATGAACCAAGGAACACCTAAAGCCACCAGAAGCTGGAAGGAGCAAAAAACAGAATTTTCCATGGAGCCCTGGGAAGGAATGTGGCCATCCTGACACCTTGATTCCTGACTGCTGGCTCCTGGAACTCCAGAATAAAGTTTTATCATCTTAAGCCATCAGTTTGAGGTACTTTGTAGCAGCAGCCCTAGGAAACATATATATTTGTCTCTTTAAGTAATTCCAATGAATTTCAAATTGGCAGTAAATGCTAACCCAAATTGATGTAACTGCTCTGACTCTTCCTTCTGTGTTTCTATTCACAAAGTCAAAATTTTACTATCACCACTAATAATTATAATAACATTATATAATATATAATATATAATTAGATATATTTGTTAATAATAATTATTATATATTAGATAATGCTGTGAAATAAGTGCTTTATAAAACCTTTATTTTTTTAGATAATTAGACTTAAGTTCTGGTTAATAACCCACGATTTTACAGTTAGGGTGTGATGGAAATGGCATTTGAAGTCATATTTTACTCTCAGTTATTCTACTATGCTACAGTGTCACTTTAGAAAGGGATCAACTGTTTAATTCCTTCAAATTATTATTCATTGACGTTCAACCAGTTTCTTTCTGTTTCTCTCTGTCTCTGTCTTCTCTTCTTCCTTTCCTCTCCACTTTCTCTGTCTTCTTTCCTTCCTCCCTCCTTTGAATGCTTGCCAGATGAAAGAACCCATGTGTCCTGACACTTTGTCCAGTTGAACTATTCAGAGCTCCAATCATAAAAATCTGGCAGGTCTGATACAATCCCAAACTGCTGAGTCCTCTAAGGGTTCGAGATTGGGCTCTGTGGAGGCGATTTCCTGGAAGAAATGTCACATCCATTACTTTCAGTTTTAGCTTTAGAAAGGTTGCCTGGAGAATGTCACTGAACACCAAATTTAACCTTTCAGTGATATTTGATATGAGAATAAATGAAACAGTCTATAAAGCTTGGACCTCCCTAAAATAAAGATGTTAAATAAATCCAGCAAATGTGCTGGAGCTATTGGGGAATTTTCATGACTAACTTAATGGGTTGGAAACAAAGCGTTCGACTGTTCCAACTATACAATTCACTGCTGTGATCGAGTTGTTGAATTTGAATTTGTGGATGGAATAAATCTGGCTAAAGAGTGGTTGGAAAGAGTGTTAGGTGATGTAAAATTGACCTTTGACCTTAGGTAGGTTGGCATAAGATGGCCTGGGACATTCTGACACATCCACAGGGAAGCAACTCAAGCATGGGTCCTCTTCCAGAAAACCTACCCCACCTCTCCTTGCATCCTCCCAGGCATGATCTACGGGCCTCACATTGGGGTTACCTGCTCATCTCATTGTACTGAAATTTTTTGTTCTTTGGTGTGTCTCTCCTAAAGGACTGCCATTTTCTCAAGGTTCATGGATGATTCCACATCTTTGCACCCCCAGTACCTAATCCCATCCCTTGTGAGCCCTTCCTAAAGAACGTTTTCCATATGCACCTACAGGACCTGACTTCCAGTAAGCAGGGCATTGTGCTTCTGTAAATTCAAGGCCTGGTGATGCTCACTATGCACTTTCTCAGTCCTTCTCCATTGGAAGAGGAAGAAGCAAGTGAAAGTGGAGGTCAGAGAAAAAGAAAAATGAAAACAAACATTGTCATAAATGAGGTGATGAGAGCTGACTTTTGAGTCCTCCTGAACTTTTGTTTAACTCTAACCCCAACTGGTGATTCCTATTTGACTTGAAGATTCCACAAGCTCTTCTCTTCCCAAGATCAGAGTCCTTTGGAATATTCCACCGCTCACCACCTACTAGAAAACTAGAGTGGCTGCTTTGAACACAACTGAAATCCTAGTTAGAGATACTCCCAGCAAGTGAGCCCACATTGAGAATGCCTTCATTGGGAATCAGATTTTTTCCAGAGTGAAAATGCTAACATATGAGATAGCAGAGTAGAAATTAGGATTCACTGTACGGCACAGACTCACCAGAACTCACAGACCCAGTTCCAGTCCTTGCATTTTCAAAGCACTACTCAAAAATATCTCAATTATTAATTTGAAGGTTAGAAATAAATTTTAGTAAGTAGGAATTCACAAATATGAAATTCACAAATAATGAGCATTCACTACATACAAAGTATTTTTGCTTAGCCTTAATTTAAATTGAATTTTTCAGAAATGTAGAAACTATGAAAACTAAGGGAAAGTTGTGCCTTAGCTCATAACTTTACCAAAAATTAGTCAATATTTTGGAAGTCATGTTACTGAAGGCAACACTGGTAAGGCTCTTCGAGCTACCAGAACAACACACCAATATCACTCTGAATTTGCAGCAATATTATGCATATAGTTCTCTCTGTGGGTGTAAGCAAATGCTATTTCTTTATGTTGTCTAGCACAGCTGATAATGAGCATCGAAATATTGAAAAACATATAATATCTCAATATAAGTCAGTATCTTTTTAAGGTAATTGGTATCTCTATCCTACAACCCTAAAAACAAGTAAAACACATTTCACTTATTTATTGCATCTTATTTTTTATTTTATTTAGAGTTCTTTTCTACTCCTTCTTAAGCATAAAAAATAGTAGTTATTTTCATGATTGAAATTTAATTTAATTCACCTCAATTTTGTGCTTATAGGTTTTTGTTTTGTTTTGCCTCCCATTTCTTCTCTCTGAGTAAGTTTGTGTCCTTAATTGGTTCTTTCAATGGAGAACTATGGCAGTCACACTCTATACACTTGGAAATGTGTTCATTCAACCCTCATACATAAACTACATTTTAATGAAGTGTAGCATTATTCTGAGTCAAAACCTATTTTCCCTCAACATTGTAAAGATATTGTTCTCTTTATCATATATTTTTATTGTTGAAAAAATTGCTGCCAGTCTTTTGTTCATTTGTAGGTAATCCATATTTCGCATTCCAATAAGTTTTAAGGTTTTAAGATTGTTTCTTTTTCTTTGGTTGGTTTTTTTCTCCTAATATCTACAGTATTATTTTGATGCATCTGATGTTATATACAAAGAGTTCTATACAAAATTTAAAAATTGATTTTTATTTATTCTACCCAGCACTAACTATAAACATTAAATCTGAGGGCACATATAATTCTTAATTTCTGGAAGTTTCTTTGACATTTTATCTTCAAATAGTGATTCTTCACTATGTGCTTACTTGTGCTTGCATGCTCTCTCTCTCTCGCTTCCCCCTCCCTTTTACTTTCCCTCTCATTCTGCCACTTGTGTTTTTTTGGGGAACTCAAATTGGACCCTTGTTGTATCCTCTCTATAGATCATTCATAGCTATGTATTAGTAAGTATTCTCCAGAAGAACAAACCAATAGGAGAGATAGATGGATGGATGAATAGATAATAGACGATATAGATAGATAAAAGGTGATAGATAGGTAATTAGATATGTAGATATAAATATAGATGATAGATGATGATAGATGATGATGATAGATAGATGGATGTATGGATAGATAGACAGACAGACAGACAGACAGATGATAGATAGATAGATAGATAGATAGATAGATGATAGATGATAGATTAGACAATAGATAGTAATTTCATTTAAGGAATAGGCATACAGGATTATGGGAATTGGCAGGTCTGATATCTGAGCAGGCCAGCCAGTTGGAATGTCAGGTAAGAGGGATGTTGCAGTCTTGAGTCATAATTGGTTTTTTTGTTCTTTTTAAGGAGTTTGTTTGCTTCTTTGTTTGAGTTTTCCCTCCAGCTCTGATATTTCTCTTTTCTATCAATCAAGCAGTTTTGCCTCCATCCAGCTACTCAAGATTCTGTCACAACGTGGTAATAAGGAGATTGTCACCCCTATCCCTGAGCCAGTGGTGAGTTGTCCCGCATCCTGCTGGTGAGGCAGAGTCTTCTTCTCCCTCATTCCCTAAGATGTAGGCCATAGGCAGAAACTGGTCAGAACTTTTTACCCTTCTTTTCACCTGCTTCACAGTATAAACTGGTCACAGTCACCTACCCCACAGAGTACCTTGTTTCCCATTAACACAGGAATGGAAAAACCAGGCACCTCTGTCCATCCCCTTACCTGGAAGCAATGGTTCCATCCCATTTCAGTTCCATGGGTGCTGCAATGCCACTTGCATTTAGCTCAGCTTCAGTTCTAGAGATGCATCACTTCACTTTAGATGTGGCTTTAGCTGTCCTTCTCTTTTTAAATGCTTAACTCCAACTGATATATGTAAATATAATTGCTTTGTTTGAGAAAGAAGAAAGCTTCTCAATTTATGCATACCTACTGTGCCAACTTGACAAATTCACTCATGACATATTTATTAAAATGCCAGTTTGGTCATTGTCTATTTTTTTTCAGAGCTTGTTTAATACCTTTTACTAATGGAGAAGCAGAAACATGTTTTCTAAAGTAGTGAGAGTTTATTGAAATGATATGTGAGCAATTTAAGATAAACATGGCAGTGAACAAATTGCTGTCTCCAAGAACCAGATGCTGTTCATGAAACTAAAGCCAGACCTGCATCCCAACCATGATGCTCGTATCCACTTCTTGCTTTGCAGTATTCCCCTTTCTCTATTTTCTGTGGCCACTCTAATTGCCTCTCTCTACTTGCTGCCCAACTTCATGGTTTCTGCCAATTCATAGCTTCGACTGCCTCATTGCTTTCTGCTTATTTCTATTCTCTCTCTGCCTCTTTTAAATTATCTTCTGTTCTGCTATGTATTTCAGTCTTTCTTATCTTACTTTCTCCAAAGAGATCACATTGGCTTGTGAAAGTTATCACCACTAGGAACAAAATGCTCATACCTGGTAGAGCAAAAAATCACATTCTAAGCCACTCATCTGTCTTATGCCCAGATATCATCATTGGTCTCATCACTAGTAGCCAAGTCTACAGGTTTCATGATGTAAAACTTGGAAATCTAGACACAAAAAGCCTATTGCTTCTTTGCTCAGAAAGAGAGAGTGTAGGTGGCAGGCACTTGGAAAATAATAAAATATGCAGTGCAGAGCTGGTCTAAGTCATTTCTGTCTCTAGCCCAAAGCATCTACAATCATGTTCCTGGTAATTGAGGGTTCTTTGCAAATGTCATTATAAGATTGCTTTTATCTACTAGTAAATCCTCATTTTGTGGGTAGTATTTTTTTCTTGTGAAATTATACCCTAGGGAAATGTGTATTTCTTAAGACTTCAAAATATACATAAGTATTCCTCAAAATCATGAATACTGACTCCAGAGTGATAAGCATGATTGTGAGAAAGATGAAAATATTAAGGTAAAATTTTGCCTGAATATCTCTTCAGTTACTCTTTAAACATGTATTATAAAGCAAATCTTGTTTATTTTCTTTACACTATTTTAAATAATCTTATCTCACTGTAATTCTTTATGGGTTCAAATTTAACAGAGATAAAGTCCATCTGACAAGCCATTTGTGCTTTTAATGGGTTATTCTACCACAAGCAAACAGTTGTTCTCGATAGCATTTGGAATCCCTGTGCCGGCAAACAAGCTAATGACCACGTTTAAGGGGCCTATTTTTTTTCAATCTCTAATCAAAAGGCAAAGGCTATTGAAGGCCATTCATGTAGTATTTGAAATATACTTTCTGATTAAACATACCATGTGTGGAAAAGAAGGCAACATAACGTTGGTTATTCTGCTAAAAACTCACTCCATTTCCAAAGTAATTTTGGCTAATTCCATTCTCTACACAGTGAGATGGTGATAGAAACAGATCCCATCTGTTCTCTCTAAGGGGACTGACTAGGAAATCCTTAGTTCATACTCTATATCTGGCCTTTGGCTTAAAGTTATATTTGTAAAACCCACAAGGAAAAAGGCCCAGAGGACCTACATGGTGCCTGAAAGCATGTAGAAGACCTGACTGTGCCACACAGGGAGAGAGGCATTTCTGGTAACATGGTGGGCTGGTTACTTTCCCATGAAAAATAATAAAAAATGCTAACGAAAACAAACAAAAAATTTTTACATCTTCTTAAAAGCACTGATGAGCTGCAAGATAGTAAGACATTCTGGGGCCAAAATCTAAGCAAAAATTGGAAGCTATAACAGAGGGTGTGCTCCAGTCCCTTTGGCTTGAGGGCATCTGCCAAAGTGGGAACTTGAGAGGCGATTTTCACGTTCTCATTAGGGCATGTAGAACAGGGACAAAGTGGGTGGTCTAATAACAAGCTTTTCCCTCATAAAGCTCGGACCCCAAAGAGTTCTACTTTCAGTTTAAAGATTAAATAGAAGAGAATTTATCAGCCTCCTCAATGAAGACTGCAAGGAAAGTTGCTTGTTGCTTTGGCAATAAGCAAAGTAGAGGGAAAGGAGTGGTGGGAGAGAAACAAAAATGCCATTTCAAGCTTATTTTCACAAAATTTTTGCCCAAATTCACATAAGCAAATTTAAGAAGTTCATTTAGTCAAAGAATGTCCAGATTGGGATGACCCCTGGGAATCTACAAAATTTTATCTGGAGGAAATTGCCTTTATTCTGGATATCAAAATGTTCCACCATAAATTCTCCAAGGAATAAGGAACCATGTATAAAAACGAACAGTTCAAAGTAAAAATTAAAATCCAGGCTTGCAAATATTTGTAACATAAAGAAAATTACTAAGAATGACAATGGACACTTGTACACAAAGCAAATAAAGTCTTTAGATAGAAATACAAAATATAATTGAAAATAAATTATAAGTTTCAAAGATTGTTGAAAAAGTATCTCTCATTCTATAACCTGTGGACAGGTTTATAGCATATGAGACACAGCTGAGGAAACCTGGAGATTAGAGTGATTATATCTGGATAAATTTCAGCCATCATCACTTGAAATATTTTCTGTGCTCCATTCTTTCTTCTTTTTAGGAACTCTAAATATTTTATTTTTATAACTAACAAATATTCAGTAACATCCAGATATTCAGAGTTCTGGATGAAGAGAACAGAAGATGGAATGTAGGTAATATCTAAAGCTTTTCTAGAAATGGTGAAAAGTTAAAATATAGTTTCAGGAAGCCAAATGAATCTCAAGCAAGAAAATAAAAATAAATTGACACCTAGATACAGCAGAATGCAAAAGAAAGACATGAAGAAAAAGTATACTATTAATAGAAGCACAAAGACAAAATATAAATATAAGAACATCATTTAGATTGACAGATGACTTCTGAACAGCAATGGTGGAAGCCAGAATAGAGTGGTATGATATCTTGATATAATTGAGGTTTAGTTATTTATTGCTGGGGAAACAAGCCACCTCAAAATTAACTGGATTATAAAAACAATGATCATTCACTGTATGCAAGAATCTGTGATTTGGGTGGGATGTGACAAGAATGCTTCACCTCTGTCCCATAAGACATTATACATGTAGTTGTCAACTGAGGACTGAAAGACTTATCTGTAGTGTGGCTCATTCACATGACAGAAAAATTTTGATATAGAACTCTCCACAGGCTGTGTGGGCTTATTTACAGTATAGTCATTGAGTTCCAAAAGCTAGCATTCTAAGATAACAAAGGAGTAGTGTGTGGCATTTTTATACCTAACTTGAAAAGCCACATAACATTCCTTCCACCATATTCTAGTGGTCAAGCAAATCACAAATCATACACAGATTCAAGGAAAGGGGACAGATTTTCCCTCCGATAGAAGAATAGCAAGTTTCAATGAGAGTGTATAAGATGAGAAACACTTTCTCAGCGATCTTTAAAACTTACAATTTGCCACAACCTTCATTTGGCACAGTAATTTACATCCTTCCCACGTGCAAAATATATTCGCTTCCTTCCCCCAAGGCCTCAAATCTCATCACACAGCAAAAGTCTTAGTCTCAAGGTTCAGAATATAGTCTCCGACATTATATCCAGATGTGGATGAGGCTTCTCAAGTGCATTTCCTCAGATACAGCCTTTAAGAATCATTCCTCTCATTCTGAAAATGTATAAACTAAAGAAAAAAGATATCTCATCACACACGCAAACACACACACACACACACACACACACACACACACACACACACACACACACACACACACACACCCAGAATACAGTTGTGGGACAGGCATAGAAAAACCACTTTGACATTCCTGTTCAAAAATGATAAAATAACAGTCACTGATCCATAGTAATTCTGAAATTCAGCTAGACATAGGTTGCCATCTATTCGATTAGTGCTAAATTCTATTCCACGGGATTATGCTCCAAAGATCTTGAGTCCTCCTTTAGAGTCATCTTCTTTTGCCTGATTAATATAAGTTTTTGTGGTAAAAGGGCTCTTTTTATTTTGTAGTATGTTTAGGTTTCTTTAACCCACTCTGGAACTATTTGTTTTAGAAAATTTTCTTTCAAACATTTTTCATTTTCTGTCAAACTTCACAGAGTCATCTCTGTCAGACAAAAGCACAACCACAAATTTCTTCAGCATAAACCTCCTCTACCTCTCTTTGGACACTGCTTTTAAGATTATTATAAATTATTTTGTTTAGTAGAGAGAATCTGTAACACAGGCATGCCCTTAATATCCTATGAGTTCTTGAGAAGCATGGAAAAATTCTAAAAGGTATGGCATTAGATTTTTATGATATCTGTTAAAAAAATCTTACAATTCTGCCCTCAATTTATCTTTAGTCTGTGGCCCTTTCTTGCTTTGAGACTTGTTTGCAGTCTGGAGAAGCTGGGGAAGTCCTAGCACTACATTTAACAGTTCAAAATTTTAGCTCATCTCTCTCCTCTTGCATTTTGTTATGAACAACAAGAGAAAAAAAAGTTGCCATATTGTACCTTAAAATCTCCTTATCTAAATCTTTGAGTCTGCTAGGTATTATTTACTGTTTTCCTTACTATCAAATGACTATTGCAAAACTTTCCCCCACTAATTATCAAGGATTCCCTTTTCTCCAACTTCCAGTAACACTTTTCTCTCACATTTCTTCAAGCCCTCACTGATAATGACCCTTTAGATTGTCACTAATATTCTCTTTAAGATCTTTCAGGCTCTCACTAACAGTCTCCTTAAAGTACTTCCAGCTTCTGCCTATCTCTCAACCCTAAAGCCAGTGTAAAATGTTTTCAGTTTTTTTATGGAAGTACTCCATTCCTGGGAACTAAATCTGCTGCAATTTTCTATTGTTGTATAACCACCCCAGCACTTAGTGGCTTAAAACGTCATCATTTATTTTACTCATAAATTTGATATTTGGCCATTGGTTGGCAGGAATGGCTTATCTCTGTTCCACACAGAATAAGAGCGCTCATTCATTGACTGGCTAGTTGATATTAGCTGTCCACTGGCAGCTCAGCCGGGACCGTGGGCAGGGTTTTCAGTGCTTCTCTGTGTGGACCAATCCATAAGACTGCGAGGCTTCCTCACAATATGGCAGTTGGAGCCCAACGTCTAATGTCCAAAGAAAGTCAGATAAAAACATGTGGGATTTTTTTGTGATATAATTGCATAGTGTCATTTCTATCATACATTATTGGAAAAGCTAGTCATAAAAAAATAACCTGTATTTTATAAGGAGAAAACTAGATTCTACCTCTTCCTAGGGGCCACTTTGGAAAATAAAACCTACCATACTGTTCAAAGATAATAGATGTCAATATAAATTATGTAGACATACATATGCTTATGAATATACACATACTTATCCATATACATATGTTAGAGATCTTATATCCAAATCCATATCCAGATACCTAGATAAAAAAATATTAAAAGTAGACTCCCCCAAAAAAATATTATTTGTAAGGGAGCAATAGTTTGGTGACATCAGAAGAAATTCAATAGAAGTAATAGCCAAGTAATATAATGATCAATTATTACAATGCCCCTTTTTTATACCACCCACTCTTTTATTACCCTCGCATTTTGTCATAATCACTTAGCTAGAATCCAGTACTCATGAAATCCAAATCTTTGCTTATCTCAGGCCTACAACCAAAGCTGCATCCCAAGAACCATAGAAAAACACAACTGTGCAGATGGGTCTCCCTTTCAACTCAGGATCACCATATCGTGCTTCAAACTAAGCTGCTATAACCAAGAAACACAATAATCATTGGACTAAGTATCACAGAAATTCATTCTCTCACATATTACAGTCCAGTGGGCAGAGTATCACTGCCTCATATGGTCATTCAGACACTCAACCACCTTCCACTCAATTGTTCTGATGTATCCTATGGTGTTCTTGTTGTCCACATGGATGAAGCTGGGGAAGCTTCCACACCAATGGTCCAGTCAGAAGACAGAGGAAAAGAGTATGAAAGAATCCATGTCCAGGGTTTTAAGCCCAGACCTGGCTGTGACTCACATCTCTTCCAGTTTGTTTATAAGAACTTAGTAAAATGTCCACCAAAAATTATGAAGGAAACTTTGACCATAAAAATAGCTGGGTAACCAAGTGCTCAGGTAAACTCTATGACTATGAAGCAAAAAGCGTGCCAGTTGCAATTTTCAGTCATTGTCACAATTATTAACCTCAAGCGGGCCATCAGCAGGCCAGCAATCTCCTGCTAGGCATTCCTAATCCATTTCTTTTCCACTATTCAGACCGTTATGTCATACCTCCCTCCTCTTCTCATCACAAATGGGCAGTTCCTTCCTCATCCTCACTCCCAATTCATTGACTTCCTTTCTACTTTACTGAGATAGTTGAAGTGATCAGAAGGAAACTTTCTCAGACCCCAGCGTTGCATCTGCACATCTGTCTGCATGTCTCAGTCACTAGCCTCTCTCCTGCATGAAGGGTCTGTATTCTCAGCTCATGAAAACTGTCCCAATAGTCCACCAGACCCCAGACCCTATCACTTACTCAAGGACATTTGTGCAACAGTGGTCCCTTCTCTCTTTCCCACAGCACATCTCAATTTGGACTGACCACATTTCAAGTGTTCAGTAGCCACATGTGGCTAGAAGTCTACCATGTCGGACAGCACAGAACTAGACTTTACTGATGCATCTTGCTTTTTTCTTTCTCTCCTTCCAGAATGAAAGCTACATAAGGACACAGGTCTTTGTTTTGTTCGATATGTACCTCCCCTGTGCCTGCAAGCATGTCTGGACTTAGCAGCCCTCAAAATTATTTGTGGAATAAATGGATCTATGAACATCATTAGGATGCTGAGAGAAAATACTGGATTGGCTCTGTTTTATATCATTTCCCAGAATGTCCCAGAGAAAGTAAACTCTGGTTGCCCACAGAGGTAGCTTGCCCTTAATGGCTGCCTTCCCTTACCTGACCCATATTTCTACTCCCTTCCCAGGTAAATTACTTGCACTAGAATTCTTACCTCAGGGTCTGCTTTGGGGGAAACCCAAATCAATACGCTGGCCTCAACCTGTCAGTGCATTCCTCCTGGATTTAGCTGGTGTGGGTCCCTCTCCATTAGACTCTCTCACATGGCTGGATGAGGGCCATGAGTCATTTGCAAAAGAGACGTGAGACCAAGTTTAATGCTCAGCATAGTTCTTCATCTGGTTGACATTTTCCCCATTCTCCTCTTTCACCCACCACCAGATTCAAAGAAAACAATTTGTAAGATAAAAATTACCACAATATTACCCAAGGCCCGTTAGCATGCGTGGAAAAGTTAAGTGTGAGCTACATCCCTGAAATTCTTGGTGAGTGACAAGGCTCTTTTTATATTTTGCTTTAGTGTTGACAACTGGGGAAAAAATGCACACAAAACATTCTTTGCAAAAACTCAGCTGAAGGCTAGCTAGGGCTGGACGATGCCATTTCATCTTAAGCGACAGAAACAAAAAGCCTTTTATTTAGAATTACTTCTCCAAAATCAACGTTTTTGAAATGGTGCCCATTCTCATAGCCTCCTTCTCTGAAGCATAAACATTGTAACCAACTCTTTGAATCTTAAGAGTTAGGCCACAGGGTCTGGGTACAAATACTGTGCTCCAATATTAAATGCTAGATCAGATGTCAGCTTTGATCCCTGGGGATTTTTAGTACAATATAGCTGTCTGAACAGAAAACTTTTTTTTTTTTTTCAACATAGCAAATCCTGCAGCTCTGGAATTCTGAGTTTTGGATCGAATTTGTTTGGATAACTCATACCTCCGCTTCTTCTTGAGGAAGTCCCTCTCAGGAGTGAACTGATGGCTTCAGTTAGACTTGGCTACACCAGTCAAAGCCTACAACTGTGATTCAATGGGCTGTCAATGTTTTATTCTGCCACCTGTGACATACATTGTTTTCTGTTCCTGGCTCAGCTCCAACTCTGTTCCATGCAAGGCATTCACACGTGTGAAATGTGCCCTGTGCACAATAGAAGCTTTGATGGCTTCTAAGTGGAATGTGCCCATATTCCTTCCTACCTGCAGATGCCTCTCGAAGGAGATACTTCTGTCTCTCTTTCTACAAAAGTAAGTCCATGCGTCGCTGCAGGGCACTAGGATAAGCCAGGTGACACAGACACCCTAAGACAGATGTAAGCTGCTTCTTATGATGGTGCCTGAAATATTAGAAAAGCTCAGAAATGTAAAAGAAACTGAACTTTAAAAATGTAAGCAACAGATATCCAGAAACAGAAAAGTCGTTATCTTCAGCAGCTACTGAGATTTTAAAAAATAGGTTTTATTTCACAGGAATGATTCCTGTAGTCATTTTCTCATTTCAAAAGTTATCTCTTATTTTCAAGGTTTTTCTCAAATATTTAGTTGTTATCTTCCAAATGAGAATTTGATTTAAAGTTGCAAAACCAATTCCTCTCCTTCACCATGTTCTCTTTTGTTATACTATTTATCACCTTTTAATACTCTGCATAATTTACTTATTATGTTTATTATCTATTACATTTAATGCAAGCTTCATGAAGGAGAAAATCTGTCAGTTATATTCAAGCATCTAGAATATTGTCTATCCAAACTGACACTCACTGGATTACTTCAAATTAATGTAGAAATGAATTAGTGAATTGAGGATGACAATGTAACAGCCGCCTTTCAGACACATGGATAAAATCATATTAAGTTATTCTGGATCAGGGACTGTAAACCCAATGCCTCAGGGAGATGCAGCCCAGAGTGGTGGGGCCAGATATGAGACAACAAAGGTGGTAGGATTGGGGAGACCAGAGAATACCTCCCCCTACTAAAGGTACCAAATTCAATTTAGAAAAACCTTCTGCCAAACAAAACACGTCTGTAGGGTGTATGAGCTTCCACATTATGACCTGTATAATTCTACGTATTTTCCAACATACCCATATTTTCTCCCTCCTGTTTTTAATTCTTTCTCAACTTCCTATCTCAAAAAGTCAAAATACTATAAAATCAGACTCAATCCTAATAAAATTGATGTTCCGTTTTAAGGTTATCTTATTTCTGGTTCTAATTAAAAAGAGTTATGATCAAATATTATTCAAGAGATTTAAAATCTATTTCATGTGTAAGAAACAATAGTCACCTCCCAGAATGTGTGTGATTGACAATACAGGAATATATGGAGACCCAGACTAATTTATCTAATTTTTTTTATTTCCTTCATTTAATTTTTTCATTTCATTTCACACATTTGCTACATGAACTGGAGCCTTTCATTTAAACTCTTTAGATCCCAGTTTATTATCCATATAAAAAATACCGTGTTCTTCTAATTTTATGATTCTATCTAGATTTTGTTTCTCTTCCTTTCCTGAAGGATACACAACCAAACATTTTTTCGTTTGCGAAGCCAAAGAATGCTATACAAGGTATTTTGTATTAGACCATTGTATCAGTCAGCTATTGCTGTGTAAGAAACAACCCCAAAACCTCAGGGGTGTGCACTCATGACTCTGTGGGTGAACAGGGGTGTCTCTACTCCACATGGCTCACACTGCCAGGGTAGATGGCAATGGCAGCAATATGAGATGGCAAGTCTATCAAATAAACATTTTGCCTCTGTCTACATCTCATCTGGGAACTTATCTCTGCCCAGAGGAGGCATGAGAATGCACCCCTCAGATACCCTGCTACAGCGATATTACCCGACCAAACATGCCAGTTGCTGCTACTGTGGTTCCACTTCTATGTTCACAGTGGGGCTGACTGACCCATGGGCTGGTCCCAGCCGATGACTGGTTCAAGGATAGAAGGCAAGAAACTAAATCTGTTGACAACTCATGAGCTTAAAAGAGCCTGGCCTCACATGAGACTGCAGCCCCAGCCAGCACTTTGATCTCAGCCTCTTCGGACACTGAGCAGAGGACCGGTTAACCTGTGCTCAGACTCCTGACGTATGGGAAGTGTGAGATGATAAAGGCATGATGTTTTAAACTGCTTAATTTGTGACAATTTGTCATGTAGCAATAGAACTTTAATACAAAAACACATTATGAACTCAATAGAGATGGCACAGCAATAGTTTAGGTTTATTCAAATTAAAGAAACCCTTCAAAAATCAGTAAATGTTGATGGCTTCAAAGTACCTTGTAGTCGATAAGTCACACTCTTGATCTTCTGCCTCCACTGGGCCCTCCTATAAGCTGTGATTCTCTTTCTCCTAGTTGGCTTTCCTTCCTGTCACTTTTAACAGCCATAATCCTTCCCATTCAAACCCTCTACCCCTGTGAACATACAGCCTCTTTGCATCCCCTTCAGTTTCAGATGACATAACCACCTAATTTCAGCCACATGTAACAATAAATTTCATTTGGGTTTATGTCACTTTGGTTTAGCTTCCCCATTGCTTGGAATAAAAGGTTCCTAGTGAACAAATCTCTTCCAGCAATCATTCTTTCTGTATTTTCCTTTGCCGCCAATGTTGTGAAAACCTTGACCCATTTTCCTACCCTATCATACATTCCTGGATCACTGGGGTCTGAGGCCCTCCCATCCCCCAACATACACTCCAGAGGAGGGGTTGCTGCCAAATCCCACATAGACTTTAATCTTTAGAGCAAAGACCACTGCTCCAAGCTCATTTCATCAGATGTTCCAGTAGCACTTAGCAGTACTGACCACTCTTCTCTGGAAATGGGCTACCCAGGTTCCTATTTTTTTCTTATTTTTCTCCTTTGATAAGTCCATCTTAGTAAACTTTTGGAACTTCTCACCCTCTGCTCTTCCCTGAAATGACGATATTCTGGGGTGATGTCTTGGTCTATAAACCTGAAAGTTATGCTTCATTCCATCCTCTTCCTGTTTCTTGAAACTAATTGTTTATCAAGTTCTATGAAGTCTGCTTCCAAAATATCTCCTCCTAAATCTGTCCACTTCTAACCCTTCCCACATGCTAGCATTACCATCGGGCCATCGCCCTCCTAGTGCATATCATGTTAATAGTCATTGTTGACTGAACATTGAACATTGAGTGAGTGTGCACAATGTGAGCTGGACATGTCCATTGATAGTAGTTTTGTTCCTCCTCAGTTCCTGGATCTCTGTCTTAGAAACTGAGCCCTGCTGTTGTGCAATGAGGGACCATTTGTAGGCACTGGCTGGACCCCACGGCTCCTGAGCATGCCAAGACTGAGCTTGCTAGGCAGAAGAAGGGCAGGTTTAGGTACCAGACTCTCTACTAACAGCCCCCCACCCCAGAGAAGAGGGGTCCAGCTTTCCACTTTAACTTTATTTCCTGCTCCCTTAGAACTTTACCTTTAGATCAATAATTTGTAACTGGGAGCCTGCTGATTTATAGAATTCAGAAATTCTGTGAACTTAAACGGGAAAAAAATAGATCTTTATTTTCACTAACTTCTAACTAGAATCTAACATTTCCTGCAGTTTCAAAGCAGGCAACAAACTACAGTGGTATTTGAAGAATTTATGACATTACTACCAAAAAAATCACATGTAATTTCACATTATACATGTAGATATCTCAAAATATCATCTGTGCTCATCGCTACTTTGAAATAACATTGTTACTAGACCCTCCACTGGATAATGCGTTAATAAAAAAGCACTGTCATTCTTTACTCTTTTGGCAACTACATTTCAAGAAAGTTGCAATTTTCTAATCAATGTATTATAGCTTATGCTTTTATAAATATTTTCAAGAAATGATTCATGGGCTTCTCCAGACAGCCAAGAGGGTCCATGGCATAAATAAAAGTTAGATTTAAATAAAAGTTAAATAATTCTACTTTATTTTGTAAAATCAGACAAAACACTCAATATCCCTCTCCAGCAGCCCTTGAAAACACAAGCTTTGCCCTTTTCTTCCTCAACTACTGTCTCTAAAATATGAGTCTATTTTGAAATTTTAAAACCATTAACGCATTCTCGTTGCATGTTTGCTCTAACCATCATAATCTCCCCTTGGAGTGGAAGTCTCTTGCTGAATTGGGTGGGGTCAGGTATGGTGAAATATAAGAAAGGAAGTATTTGTATTTCACTTAGCATCATGAAATATTATTTGCCTGAAAGTGCTCAGTAATGAAGGGTCTAAAGGATACTTGGCACTTGAGATTTAATCCAAAAGACTCTGGCTCTTCCTGTGACCCACTCCCTGTCCCCCCCCACTCCACTCTTCACTCTTAGACAGAGAGCTAATGTATGGCTGACCAATGAGATGTAGTAGGAACAGAAAAGACTTCACAGCTCAACAACACCCCAGTCATCCGTGGCCTGGAGGGGACACCACAGGGACACCCCTGGCCACCTTCATGGTGGAATTCAGTTTATAACTGGTGGCACTTCTGCCATTGGCGACACCCTGGAAACTAATTCTTACCCTCACTGCCCAGCCAGCTGCTTCCCAAAGCTCAACTCTCATCAATGGCCAGGACCACAATAGCGAAGCAGGTGACACTCAGCATTAGATTCATTATGCCATAGCCTTGCCTTCTGCCCCTCCTTAACTTAAAAAATGTAAATCAGTAGTTAGTTAAGATTTTTGTAGGAAACACCTGAGGATCAGAAAACAATGGCTTTCAAATTCATTTTACTTTTCAATTTTTCCTCTTTGTATTATTTCTTATTTAGACATCAGCAGTCATCCTGAAAGCTCATGAATTTGTGATGCCATTAGTGTTTTGAAAGGTGAGTACTTCTCTTTCCAAATGTCATTCTGTATAAAGACTGTCCTCCTGTACCAGTTAAAATAAACCAAGTCATGGATCTAATTTTAATGAAGATACAGACCTCACTCTAAGTCACATGCCAGCTCTTGTGAATAAATATTATGACAGCCTGGGCACATGATGTGTTTTGATGCTGGTTAGAACAGGGCAGACTTCCATTGAAGAAGGCAGCAAAGACCATACTGTTGACACACTGCTTTGCTCTTCTCCCTGGACCTCTGTCCAGGGAGAACCATTTGGAGGAAATACCACCGTTTAATACCACCGTTTAATTTGCAATTTATCGCAGGACCTTAGAATCAAAGGCTGGGAGCACAATGCTAAGTCCAGAGCACACTTTTCTTTAGCTACATTTACCACATCATACCATACCATATCATATCATATCATATCATATCATCATGGTAAAAGCTCAACTCTTGTTTTCACTTGAGCTTCACCCACCTCGCCTATTCTCAGCTTTGCATTCTCTTTTTATTTACTTGCCCACAACAGAAGCAAAGAACAATTTAACATTCAGAATAAACTCATGGTTAAAGAAAATAGGAGTTTTAGATCATAAATATGGAAATATTAGAATTTCACATAAAGAGGGCTCTGTTGGATAGTCCCTGTTTGCCATTTGACATCTACTCTCCATCCTTCTCTATCTTGTTATGTGCTTCTATGTCAAACTTGATGGAATGTATCAATATAACCCTGTTGTCTTTTGGCTTCTTAATTGTTTGGTCAATGTGAGGCATTGGTGGAAGATCAGAGAGCAGGAAATCAGCGATATTGGTGGGCTTCTTTCTTGGCTCCCTCCTTCCTAGGCAGTGGTTTCTCAAGAGTGTTCCACGTAAGCCACATTGCCCCTGCCACATGAAGCCCTCCTACAGCCAAAGCTCTCCCTAATCTAACAACATGCTCTTCCTCCTTGCCTCTTTCTACCTGGGAAGGTAAAGCTTCCTCTTGTTGCTAAGCCAAGGGTGTTTCTTCATCCCTTATTCATTTACCATCACTCTTTCTACATATTGCAAATATCCCTTTCATTAATCTCTCCTCAATCATCTCTTTTGATTCCCCTTCCTGTCAGAGTTTAGTCCAGCATGCTACACCTCATCCTGACTTGGACCTAACGGTGCCATTATAGGGTCTCAGAACTGGTCCATCTTAACTGTAGTACGTGAATGCATGTTCTACTTCAGTGCTTGAATTTTAAACAAACCGAGGATGCTCTATAATCTGTCTGCTTCTGATCCAACTTTAACTAGATTCCAGAATAGATGAGCAAGCAGAACCAAGATTCGATACTATGTTAACTGTTCTCTGCCACAGCATTTTGCTAGAAGTGTATATATAATTGCACTGCTTACACTGCACCTTATACTTTTCTTTTTATATGTCCCTTCCAGTTCATAATCAGATGTTACAATACATCATGACAAAAGTTTTTCTTCTATTGCCCTATTTTGTAACTTCAAGTTCAAATTAATTATTCAGATTCTAGCTTGAATCTCTTCATGAAAAACGTAAGCTCATAGTCCATTTTTTCAGACATTTTGACAGTGACTCATATTACAACATAGACACATAAATTTATACACAGAGACAAACACATGACTTACTGTACAAAATTTTAGTGAACAATAACTTTACTGCATGTCATAAATTCAAATATTTTATTTTCTATTCTATTTAGAAAAATAATCTTGTTAATAAGTCATGAATATGACTATATGACCCACTTGTGACTGTGACATTTAGTTTGAAATTCATAGCTCCAAGTTAATCATAAGTGAACAGATATGAACAGACATCAAGTGAGGCAAATGAGGAGATCAGTTAGCCAAGTTCAAATTAAAGTTAAATTTTAACTAAACTTTTGAAAATTTATTTAAAGCAGATTCTTAATAATTTAAGCATTAATATTTTAAACAAATAATATTTATATTTAGTATTTCAAATAAATTAAGAATAATTTTAAAATTTAAGTAAAATTTTAAGCAACATTTATTTAAAGCCAACTAATATTTTCTATGGAAATGTCGAATCAAAAATAATTTTGTGGGTCCTGCAGTCATACGGACTCCCTTCATTCACTGAAATGATTGTCATCGTTATCACTTTCATTTTAACCAACACACATTTCAACATAGAAGCTCTGAACTTTCCCATACACCATTTTTCCCCTTTGAAGAAAATCTTAGTACACTCAGCCAAGCTCCTAGGTATCAAAATGAAGTGGAACTTTTTCCAGGTGTGAACATGGCTTCCTCTGGTTAGCTGCTCTATCATTTGTGATGAGCCATGTATCTCTGCCTCTGCAAGAAGGAACAATACATGCTCACCAAGGATCCCAAATTTCTCACTTTTAATAATAGCACATCCTCAAAAGATACAGAAATGAATAAAGACCTTATTGAAAATTAAATTGACCTTTATGGATTGTAGGTAAAAAATATAGTGTGATAGTCATTGGACTTTTCACCCTTGTCCTAGCTCTATCAATGTGTGGACAAAATCCCTAGATATCCCTCCTAGGGACAGGTAATATACCTTTGTTGTTTTAAGCCACTGAGATTCAGGAGTTGCTTTGTTTTTTCTCCACCTAAGCTCATTAACATAGTTATCCACAGAAGTGACATAGAAACATGTTGTGTGAAAATAACTCCTGTCTGTCCAGATCCCCAAAATAACTTTTCTCTTTCCTTATGGGTTTAAAGCCATAAGAATTGAATTAAAAAGCTTTTTAAAAAGTGATCTCACTTTGCCATCAAAAAATATAAAAAAATCCTCTTGAAAAGAACATATCTCCTCTTATAGTTTCATTTCCCATGAGAAAGAAAATTTCTATCAGAACACCTCATTTAGGTTTCACAAAGCAATATTTTCTAACCCTTAAGCCATCCAGCTGACTGCCTGTTAGTTGTTGACATTGAAGAAAAAAGATTGGACCATTTTAGCTCTCTTGGAAAGAGTAAATGGTCTGGATCTTGTCAGTGACTGACCAGGAATCACCAGACAGCACTCACAAGTCACTCTTGCTCAAGCAAGCCAGGATTCCTCTGTCTGCATGGTGTCCTACCAGATTAAATATGTACCATGCTATATCACAGTCAATGATTTTTTTGAATGCACTCTTTAAATGATTCCACACCAAACCAAGTATCAACTTGCAAGCAAAGTTTACAGAGCCAAAACAATTGCAAACTACCACCACATTAAAAGTCTCATTTAAATAAATGATCTCATCTTAAAGCTAGGAAATTTAATTAGCATTTTTTCTTTCCTAGCAGTGAAGAAACCACCCTCCAAATTCCAAAGACTCTAAAACCTCCAATATCCATATGTTAAAAAAATATCTTTGTTCTGGACAATTTTTTTATCAATTAAAAAATATACTGACAATGGCTAAAAATGTGATCAACTGCTTAAGTTAATTTACAAATATTTGTCTCAATATCGTATATGTGTACTATTGAGGAAAAATGTCGTATAGACTCATAATCAAAGACTTCAGTGGTGACAGGGGTCTAGGAAAACAGACTTTATACATGCTTCCTTTACAGAAGAGAAAAATATAGATGTCAACTGACAAAATTGTCTCAACTAGTGATATATATCAACTACATTAAATTTACTTACTGGGACTTGAAACAAATGAACCTAACTTTGTATGTAGCTGGTGGCTTAACTATACAGAGATGAACTATTCCGAGATAGCTTAAAACATAATAATTTATACCAACCATGCCTAGTGAGATAGACCCTACAGAAGGAAGGCATGGCAAAAACGTTAAATTGTTACTGTCATCACAAAAATGTTTTACTTACTAGGAGTCATGATTGTATTATGCTTCCAACAGCCAAGACTAAGCTCTTTCATCTTGGAGATAAGACAATGAGCGATGTACATCGCTGTCATTATAAAAAGGAAGCAAATTATCTGCATCACAGAATGCATCACGTGACCTTAGTCTTTACAGAGGCTTGTCAACAGCCGTGGGAACATTTCAAGCTACATACCCACATCATTTGTAATTACAAGGAGTTCTCGTCAAATTAGAAAACCTGATGGAATCTGAGGATGTAGGACAGCATCTCAAGTGTCTTTCTGAAGGTCTTGGCTCCCACAAAACCTCAAGCACAATTGGCCAACCACTTTCACCCTTAACTTTCAAGCTTATGTGTATTTTAAGAGAAATTCAATCCTTATGTTTCTGAATCATGGACACTGAACCCATTAAGATTTTTGTTTGGTAAGAGCTTTCTAAATCCCAAGATGACTTATGAGACTTTTTATAGCATGTTTACTTTGAAGCAAAGAAGTCACGTTTTGCT
This sequence comes from Cynopterus sphinx, assembly GCA_030015415.1. Classification (NCBI taxonomy): domain Eukaryota; kingdom Metazoa; phylum Chordata; class Mammalia; order Chiroptera; family Pteropodidae; genus Cynopterus; species Cynopterus sphinx. Next base: position 6,590,218 of record CM057379.1, on the reverse strand, counting down.
GACAGTAAACAAGATTTAAAAGTAAGAGACTTTGAGGTTTTGGTAAAACAAGAGTTCAAGAAAGTTTACGCACATCCAACCTGTGCGAAAAACATTAGTTAATTTCTCCAATTTACCCAAAGCAAAAAGAATAGCACCTTGGGCCAAAAAAAATAGTTTTTATAAACATGATCTATAGTATTTTAAAACATCATAGTTCTTTTACTTGAGGCAATAATCAGTCATTCAATAGAATTACACGTTTATTCCTTTTCTGGTGGAAACATTTTCAAAAGTGAGAATCGCTGATTTTGAGTTATGATGGGTGAATTGATTCCAGTTTGTGAACAAACTCTAAAGTGCTCTTGGCAAAATCATTAATTCACATACCGTTAACTTGGAATTTATGATTTGGGGTAAAGTTTAATTAATATTCAACTATAGAAAAGAATTTGAAAACAAATTTATATATAAGCAAGTGTTGGGTAGACTCTTATTTCACCTACTTATGATAATAAACTCTATTTAATGAACACTCCTTTCAACATAAAGATATATACTCATAAATTATCTTTATTGAAGTTATTAAAATACTTTAATTGTCAAAATTTAATATAGCTAGATCTAGTAATTGTATGTACTTAATAGTAACAAAATATATTTAATTATTTAATTAACCTATCATTTAGATTAACCATTCCTCTCTTTTTTGCCTGAATTACTGGTATCTGTTTCCTGATGTCAGAAATTTTGTCATTCTAATGGATTAACAGAGTCAAGGCTGCACCACTTACTGATTTGACCACATTAATTTCAATGTATTCTGGTTCTGAATCTGTTTAACAGACATCTAGAAGCCACCTCAATCATAGTTAGAGCTCAAACAGTTATGGCTTTGAGACTATTAGTAAAACATACTTTATTAATTTAAATGTCTTGAAATAAGTCAGCTATTGGTAACAATAAATATATTTTCAGCAAGTGCTATGTGCAAGGCACCAGGCTAGATATTAAGGAAAAACTTATTTAAAAAATATGCAGTTAATCCCAACACAGGCTGAGTAGCAAATGCTTTTTAAATGTATTAAGATATGCAAGGGCAGAATTGGAGAGAAGACAATGGAGAAAGCTCTGAGAATGTGAATTGGGCCCTGAAGGAAGAATCTACCTGGGGCAAATGGGAGGGAGGGGTGGTGCAGGAGGCCATTTCCAGCAAAAGAAAGCAGCACCATGAGCAAAGGCAGAGGGATGGGCAAACAGAGCAGGTCCATGGTATCCCAAGCAGCTCGGCAGGACAGGACGAAAGCACCAGTAGTAAGAAAAGATTAACCTAAAGCTAAAATGGGATTGGATTAAATACAGCATGGGACATTGTAGGAAAATCCAGGGATGAGTGTGGAAAAGGGAATACAAAATTTACCCAATATTCAATTGTGAAAGAATGAGAGCAAAAGACATAAATGTTCTGACAAGAGAGGAAACCTATCCAGCAGGTTATAGATAGGAGGCTACTTTTCTCTTTCTAGTTAAGAGAGTTTAAAAAAGAAAAGAGAGAGGGAGAGAAACAGAAAGAGGAGTGGGGGTGAGAGGAAGAATAAAAAAATATATCTTCTTATGAGAATTCTAAGCATGTATACAATGTATTATTTTGAATGAAATATCTTTGAAGTAGATGTTGAGATAATAAAATACCAAATTAACGTGTCATCGATCTCAACAAAGAAAATAGACTCTTCTGTCAACTTTAAATTTCTAGCAGAAACAAGCTTTTGAATAATTTCAGGGTTCAATTCCTCCACAGATTTAAAGAAAATACATTCCTTCGTTTAACATTTCAGAGAAAACCTAACTGAATTACACATTTAGGGTGTAAACTTTGACAATGAATGCTGTCCTATTTCATTTGTTAAAACACTGAAAGCCTTAGCATCACCCAACTTATTATCCCTGACAGAAGATGAGATCACACAGATAACTGAAATATTCTGTAAACTCTCAACATTCCTCAAAAAAAAATTTCGTATTCCTGAAGTCAAGGGCCATACCAGTAAGTAGTCAAACACAAAAAGAGTAGTATAGGTTTCTATAATGTTAACCCATTTATTTAGAATATTTTACTGATTTCTTTTTTAGAACCTTTCGTAAAGGAACACCTTAAATGAATGGAGTTTGTCTCTTTCTCCTCCTTCTTCTCACTCACCTCTGTTATCAAACAATCAGAAGGGAGAAGTCAAAGGAGTCCAAGTTATCTTCATAGCAGACTATCTTTGAAACTATCCAAGAAAATGTGATGGAAGTGCTCTTCCATTAAAAGAAATCGTTTTATCATTTTTATTGTAATATTATTGCATGTGTTACACATATCATAACTCTACAGCTCAATGAAGTTTCACAGAAAGAACCTGCCCAATAACCAGCATCCAAGAAAGAGGATGTCCTCATGCTCCCTTCTAGTCACTCACTACCCTCAAGGTGACCACTATGCAGACAATATTTGGCCCATCTGGCACTTGTTGTAAATGGAATTATATTGTACATTGCTGGGGTGTCTGGCTTCTTTTATTCAACATCATACTTGGGAGATTCACACATATTATGTCATGTAACTATAGATCTACAGATTATTTATTCTCATGGTTGCATAGCATTCCATGATGTGAATATATCATCACAATGTAGTTACTCATTCTACTGCGGATGGGCATCTGAATAATTTCTGGCTATTTTAAACACGACCACTGTGAACATTCTTGGACATGTCCATGGTGAACGTGTGTGTGTGTGTGTGTGTGTGTGTGTGTGTGTGTGTGTGTGTGTGTGTGTGTTTTGGGGACTTATCTAGGGGTGAAATGCCAGTCATATTGGATGTATATGCTTGGTTTTAGTAGATACTTGCCAAAACAGCTTTCCTAGGTGAACTGATCCACACTCTCAGCAGCCGTTGTATCAGGGTTCTCCTTGCAACACAATGAGCCAACACCTGAAATTTTCATTTTCTGTTCATTTTAACTGTTTTAATAGGTGTGCTTAGCACCTCTTTGTGGTTTTAGTTTGCATTTCTCACTAATTAATGAGTTTGAGAACTTTTTCTTATGCTTATTGGCCATTCAGATATCTTGTTTTGTGGTGTCTCTTACCCATTTTTCTACTGGTTGTCTCTATTTTTTTTTTTATTGTTTGTTGCGTTCTTTAAATATTCTGAATATAAGGATTGTGAATGTTTTTTCCAGTTTTTTGGGTTCAACATTTTCTCTTTTGATGACCTTTGTAAACAGAAGTTTCTGATTTTAATAAGGTCCAATTTATCAGTTTTTATTTGATGGTGGATCTTTTTGGAATTTTTCAAAAAGGAATGCTTACAAATGCCAAGTCATAGAATATTTTTATGTTTTTTTCTTTAAAAGCTTTATTGCTTTGCCTTTCACACTCAGCTCTACAATCCATCTGGAGTTTACTTTATGTATGGTGTGAGGTAGGGGTCAAGATACATTTTTTTTTCCACATGGATATTCAGTTGACTCATCCTTTGCTTGCTGCACTGCATTTTGAATTTGTCACAAATCAGATGAAAGCATATCGTGGTCTATTTCTGGACTCTCTTCCCTTCTGCTAGTCAGTTGGTCTCTTCTTGAATCCAGTACCACAGGGTTAGTTTACATGCTCTAGTTTTGTTATTCTTCTTCAAGATTGCCTCAAGTGTTCTTGGCCCTTTGCGTTTCTAAATGCATTTTGTAGTCAAGTTACACACACACACACTCAGAGATTCTACATGGATTTAGAATAGCACTGCATTAATTTAAGAATCAGCTTGGGTATAATTGACATTTTAATCATTTGAGTCTTCCAGTCCATGCTTTACCATTTATAAAGTTTTCTTTAATTCCTCTTTGTTTGTTGATGTATAGAAATAGTTGAGAAAGCTTATTAAATTCACTTGTGAATTCTAACAGTTTGTACATTCTTCAGGATTTTCTACACACACAATGTCACCTTTACTTCCTCCTATCCAATTTTAGAATTAAAATAAATTTTTTTTAAAAAAGTAACAGACAAAAGTTATAAAGATAACAGAAAACCTAAACATATTCAAAAATAACGTCTTTATGTACATTTTAATGTTAGCATTCTAAAGCAACGAATAGCATTTTGTTTCCTAAAAGGAAAAGGCTTTTTTAGTGTAGGGCACCTGTTTTTAATTCAGGGGTCCCCCTCACATCATCAAAGCTTCCTGCATGGTTACAGGATTGCCATGGTAGATTTTGGCTCAGAAATTCTTGCTTTTAGCAGATCTGCTGAGGATTAACACAAGTAACCACCAGACCAAGAAGCGGTGAGGAGCAGCAGTGCAAGCTGTGTGGGGGTGGGGCAGCCAGAATGTTCAAAGCCCATGTTCCCCACTTTTGTGTTTTTGCCTTCCTCGAGGGGGAAGGACAGGGCAGGGGGCCCTCCTTTACAGCAAACATCTACTCTAAGCAGTAGGGAGCTGAGAAATGGATAGTTTAACCAAGATAAAATGCCTTTCTTAATGAGTAGACTGTTTTAGTCTTTTGAAAAATATCTCTTTGAATAGTCTTTTCTATTTCATTTTCTGTTTTTATTTCCCTATAAGAGATGAAGTTGACCGACAGCATATGCCCAGGGGCATAGATAATTCGATTTCTACGCATTTGATTTCTACAACAAGTCAGTCAGTCTCATAGAGTGAAGACAATTATTTCTTTTGTGTTTCCTTTATAGTACATAACAGAGTCTCAGAAGGTGGCCTTGGAGAATGTAAGCAAACATTTGAGGCTTCTTTCTTCTCATTACAGCACAGCATTTATGCCTATATTGGGCATGGGGAAGGTCCCACATCGACAGCCTGGTGCAGTTAGACCCCTGGGCTGCAGAAACACAGAGGCAGAGGTGTAGAAGGAAGGTCAGTGACTCCAGCAGAGAGATGGTGGGACTTGGAGGGGTGCATACGAAAATGTCTTAGGCTGAGAAAACATTTTTAAGCCAGTAGTTATTTGGAGACATGAGCTAGTCAGGGTTCTCCAGAAAAATACAACCGGTAGGATATACAGAGCATTATATATAGAAAGAGGTTTATGATATCATGAGGAATTAGCTCATGTGATCATGGAGGCCAAGAAATCTGATGACCTGCCATTTGCAATCTGGAGGTCCAAGAGGGCCACTGGAGTATTTCCAGTTCAAACCAAAAGCCTGAGAGCCCATAGAGCCAAACGTGTGACTCCCAGATCGGGTCTGAAGGGCCAGAAATGGAACACCGGTGTCCGAGGGCAGGAGACAGTGGATGCCCCAGGTCGGCAGAGAGAAAATGGCCCTTCCTCCCAACTTTTGGTACTCTTCATGCCCTCAATAAATTGGACAATGTCCTGCGCATTGGTCAGGGTGATCTTCTTTATTTAGCCTCCAGATTTGAATGCTAATCCCTTTTGGAAATGCCCCCGCAGATCCCAGAAATAATGTCTTACCAGCTATCTGGCCAACCCTCAGCCTAGTCAAGTTGACACTTAAAACCAACCATCACAGGAGACAATCCAGGAATATAGAAGAGTAGGAATGTGAGGTAGGAAAGGAAAGCCAGTGAGTGTGGTATATTAATGAGTGAGTGACCACAATGGGTAACTAATGCTCAATCTGCCCTGGACCCTCTGACAGACCATGTGTGTACACTGTGCAACACGGTTGCCACCTGCCAAGTATGGCTATTAAAAATTAAATTTTAATTTAAATTAACTAAAATTTAAAATTCAGTTCCTCATTTTCACTAGCCACATTTTAAGTATTCCATAGATGCATATGAATAATCGCTACCATATTGGACAGGGAAGATGACAGAATATTTTTATCATCACAGAAAGTTCTATTGGACCGTGCTTGTAGAGACCCTGACACAGAATTCCCCCATCCAAGGGCAAGGAAAACCAAGGGCAAGGGGTGCTTATCTGCCATCTCTCATCTTTTGTAAGGGTCATTCATGAAGCCTTAACTACATTGCCTTTTAAGTTTATTTTCTCCACCAGAGACCACTCTCAGGCAGAGATACATGGAGCCACCTAAATGTACAGGTATTGCTGACAGGTGACCTCTGGAATAGTGCTATAGTTGCATCCAAAACAGATGGGAGGCAGAAATCATAATAGATACAGTGAAGTTTGGGGGCAGGGGAAGCCTGTTAAATAAAAAAGAAGGAGAAGAAGGAGGAGGAGGATAAGTAATAAGAAAGACAGAAAGGCGGAAGGCAAGGAAAGGGAAGGGAAGGGAAGGGAAGGGAAGGGAAGGGAAGGGAAGGGAAGGGAAGGGAAGGGAAGGGAAGGGAAGAGAAGGGAAGGGAAGGGAAGGGAAGGAAAGGAAAGAGGGAGGAAGGGAAAGAGAAAGGGAGGAAGGGAAAGAGAAAGGGAGGGAGGGAAAGAGAAAGGGAGAGAGGAAGAAAAGAAGGATGGAATTATTTCAGAAAACAGCTACATGAAAAGTAAAATGCAACACATCACTTGGTCAAAACAAGGAGCTGTCTCATCACCAAAGAAGATGCTTGTCAAACATCGACACACAGCTGTCCTTCTGGGATACCCAGCCCTGCACCCACACATGCCAGCCTGTTCTTCTCTCAGATGGAATGTCGACCTCACTGAGACCCAGCCCCAAGCCATGGTTTACTGCTTTATAAAAGAACATTATAAATGGGAAGGGGGCCCAGGGCAGGACTTACTACTTTGAAGAAAAGGCAGCAGATTAACAAGTAAGAGGTCAAAGATTCTGGAAAGAGAACATAGTCCTCCCAAGCCCTCCTCCCCTCGGCCTGCCTGATGACTCAGGAAAATTATTAAATCCTTGCCAAGCCACCTATCTGACTTCTTGATGGCCAAAGTAATTTTAATGGGAAACAAAGCCTCCTCTCCTGTGATTCCACCATCAGACACAAAGCTGGGGATCTAAACATCGCTGGAGAGGAAATGATATTCGCATGTTTTCTTGGTTGTAGATAGTTCTCTCAAATACCTTCCTGAGAGACATTTAAGTTGAGAAAAGGGATCGTTCTCCTCTCTGAATGAGAAGGAGACAGTGGTGCTGCAGATGGTGGGCGGCAGGGGGTGAAGATTCAGATGAGAGGCCTCCTGGCAGATGGGACCTGAGGCGGGGGGGGCAGGGGACTTCACAGTGGTGAGTGAAGTCTACATTAGGCACCGCGAGAAGACGGAATGAGAAAGGCACTTCACCTTCACAGCATTCTTCTCAAAAAATTCAGAAACCCTGTCAAATCCTGAGAAAAACATCGGACACACCCAAGTCGGACATTCTACAAAATTCTTGATCTGACAAGGCCATGAAAAACAAGGAAAGACCAAGAAGCTGTTGCTGACCAGTGGGGACTAAGAAGAGAAGAGGACTGAGCTCAGCAGGATGTCTGCAGTGGAATCCTGGAAGGGAAAGGAGACAGCAGTGGAGAAACTAGGGAAGTCGGAATAAAGGTCAGAGTTTGGTACTTTAATTTTCATGTTAATTTTCTAGTTGCAATGCATGCATGACAGTTACGTAAAATATTAACACAGGAGGAACTGGGTGAAGAATATGTGGGAGCTCTCTGCCACTTTTGTATAAATCTAAAATCATTCCAAAATAAAAAGGTTATTATAAAAGAAAAGGAAAGGAAAAGATTGAGCTACCAAATACCAATTGCATAATTCTGCTTCAGGCTAGCCCTGTGAGAGGAGAAGCCCTGTGAGAGGAGAAGTGAAAATTATAATACTTAAATCTTAAATCTTAGAGATATTGGAGGGGTGGGTAAGTGGGTATATAACAGGGAAATATAAAGAATAAAAGAGAAAAATCCTGTTTGCTTATTACCTTATACTTCCTTAACTATGAAAGATTCCAAGCAAAGATAAAGGTTTTCTTTACCAGAAAAAGAGTATGTTCATATACCAAAATAAGTTTAACTTGACAAAATGTACTATTAATAGTTGCATTCAGATGAGTGATGGGGAAATGAACTGTGCTTTATGTGCCTGAGCCAAACCCAATGGTCTAAACTCCAGTGGTAACAGATGGTGTACAAAAATTAGGTCCAGCCCAAAGCTTTTCAGATAAGTCAGTTAAAATTAAAGGAAACAAAAACGTTGAAATGTGTATGCCTTTAATGTATGTCTTATGCATGCTAGCCTACTGACAAAACGACAAATTGCAGTTTGAATTAGTCCCAACAACAAAAATTCTAATTCAGGGAATTTCTTTGTAATTATTTTAGCTGACTCTCATTAAACACACATACGCCATTTTTTTATGACAAATAACTGAACAGCTAACAATTCCAAGACTCAACAGCTTCAACAAGGGTTCTATAAATGGAAAAAATTCTTCATACCCACTAACAATGTAACTGGAAATATGGAAAAGTTTACCCAGTTTACAGAAAGAAATCCCTGAATTATATGAAGCAAACAAATAAAGAATCTAAATTGCTGACTTAGCATCAGGGGTTTAGGAGGGTGAAGATTAAGACATGGTAGGAAAAACAATTAAGAAAAGATGGGAGAGGGGGGGAAACAGCATGTAACCAAGACACAGTTGAAAATGAGACTTCTACACATACCGATGTGATAGCATCAGATGCCACGCTTGTTAACCCTGAAACTTATTCCCTGTGACCTAATTAGTGTTAAAAAATGTGCTACCTCATCTTGTATTTTTCATTCATTTTCTATAATAGTATTTCATTATTTACGACCTTATCGTGCATGTGTAAGAGGCAGGGAAGCTAAACATGACTTTTCCTGGACCCAGCAGAGGCTCCTAAGCCCATTTTGCAGGCACACCATCCATTCTAAGTTCCTGATCACTGCTTCTCAAATTTTAATATGGATATAATTCCCCCGCCCCCAGGAATCTTGTTGTAATGCAAGGTCTGTAGGTTAGGGATGGGGCTCAATGTTTGCACATCTAGTAAGCTCCCAGGTGAAGCCCATGCCTACAGTCTAAGACCCTTACTTTGAATAGTTAGAGTTGAGAGCACCCAAAAGGGACAGGACAAGAGACGAAACTGCTCTGCAGGCCTGGCCATTTTGCTCCCATCCAGGCTGCACAGCAGAAAACAGAGCATCCCTGGGGTTTTTCAAAAACCAAGTCACGAGGGCCTCCTTTGTAAACAGTGCTCTGATATGCTCCAGTGGTTTTCCCTTTCCTGTAAATCAGTTGGAAGAGAGAGTGTTAAGAGAACTCCATGAATAACCTCACTTCAGTCTCTAGAGTTAGGGATACAGGGGGTGGCTACCTGATTCCTACCTGTCTAAAATGAGAGGGTGGGTCTGTGATATAATATACTGAACTTTCAGAGTCTGTAAAAGCAAAGATGCATGCAAAAAAAAAAAAAAAAAAAAGGATCAGCAGGGGATGCAACCACACTTGATGGAACCAATGCCGGATTATAATTCTACCAGGTAAGTACAGCCTCCCTCTCCTGTGCTCCTGATTCTTCTTGCTCCAGGTCTCTAAACTTCAGTTAGTGAAGAGAGGAAGGGCTGGAGACTGAAGAGAGAGAAGTAACCAGTGATAATACCAGCATTTCCCTCCACTACACAGGTCTCCAACCCCCAGGGCCATGGACTGGTACCATTCTGTGGCCTATTAAGAACTGGGCCACACAGCAGGGGGTGAGTGGCAGGCCAATGAGCGAAGCTCCATCTGTATCTGCAGCTGCTCCCCAGCGCTAGCATCACCACCTCGTCTCCACCTCAGATCATCAGGCATTAGATTCTCATAGGAGCCCTGGTCCCTGGTGCCAAAAAGGTTGGGGACCACTCCTCCACTAGACTCATTGCAGGCATCTGAGTAGAAGGCTGGCCTGATCCAGAGGATGGGAGAAGCTCTCAAGTAGAATCAGAAAGATGGCAACATGCCATTATATTTACAACTCATTTATTAAACTCATCCCTTATCTTTGAGCACTATAAACCGTGCTGCTTCATTCACTTTTAAAATAATGAATAGGCACAAAGTTACATTTTAAATGTACATGTAAAATGTAATAGCACTACTATGAAGAATAATATATCCGCCATCTAGTTAGTCATTACCTTGAAGGCCTCAATTCCATTTCTTTCCTGGCCTCTCTAAGTGCTATTTTGGATTTTGGTTTATCATTACCTTTTTTTTATTGATCATTTTATCACCTATGTTTGCATCCTAAAAAATATATTGTGTAGTTTGCAAGTTTATAGACTTTACATGAATGATTTTTATATAGTTCTATAAAGAAAAAAAATAAAACTAAAGCATCACATGATTTTTTCCACTGGAGTGAACTTTTAACTTCCAGGAGACACAGGATGTCCTGAGATTCCCAAAGCTTGATCCAAAGTTGATAAAGAGCTATTATTCTGTAGATGAAGTTCCATGGGAAATGGTGAGAAAGGATCAAGCTGCTTTGTCTTTGCATCCCAGAAGCCCAGTTGGTTCCATATTTGATACTATTATGTTGTGTAGAGGAAAGAACTTCATAGATTACACATACACCTGTGTGTGTGGGTCATCGCACATGTGCCATGATAAACAAGCAGAAAGCTTTACCAAGGATAGAGCATTTATATTAAATCAAACGAAATAACCTTCGGCTATTAGCTGAATGCTGACCTGCTTTTCAAAGACTTGGACTTGGAGTGCTGACAGAGACTCTAAGGCTCATCTGATCAAAACTTTACGTTTCCTGGAGGGGAAAGTAAGCCCTGTACCATGTCAAATTATTTGTCTGAAGAAGCAATCGCTGGTTGGTGGCACTCAGGCCTAAAAGCCTGCTCCCCTGACTTCTAATGCTGTTCAATAAGCCATGAAACCAAATAAATAATTTCAAAGAGGCAATGTACCTAAAATAGCCAACGAATGTGTAGTTATTTATTGCAAGAAAAACCATTTCAGTGGGAAATTGTATCTGGTGAGTAGGACAGGAAAATCATCATGATATAAACATGATATATGTAGTATAAATTAGCTTTTAAAATAATGTTAAGGTAAAGCAATCTTGAAAGAGAGGAACAAAGTTGAAAGCCTCACACTTTCTAATTTCAAAACTTACTACAAATGGACAGTAATCCAAACAGCGTGGTATGGTACTGGCATAGAGATAGAATAGCGAACTCCAAAATGAACCCTTGCATATACAGTAAGCTGATTTTTGACAGGGGTGCCAAGACTATTCAGTGGGGAAAAAAACAGTCTTTTCAACAGATGGTGCTGGGAAAACTGGCTACACGCATACAAAAGAATAAAGTTGGACCCTTGCTTTATACTGTATAGAAAAAAAATAGACTCAAAATGAATCAAACACTACAAAAATATTAGAAGAAAACATTGGGGAAATTTTCATGACACTGGATTTGGCAGTTGTTTCTTAAATATGACACCAAAAGCACAGGCACAAAAAGAAAAACAGACTAAAGGGACCACATTGAACTTAAAAAGTTTTGCTCATCAAAAGAAACAATCAACAGAGTGAAAAGGCAACCCATCAAAAGGGAGAAAAAAATTGCAAATCGCATACTAATAAGGGGTTACTATCTAAAATATAAGAACTCCTACAATTCAACAATGACAAAACACACAAAACAAAAACCTTCATAAATAGGCAAATGACTTGCATTAAAAAATCTCCAAAGAAGATACACAAATAAGCCAATAAGCACATGAAAAGATGTTCAAAATCACTAATCATTAGGCAAATGTAAATCAAAACTACAATGAGATATCACCTTACGGCCAAATTTTTAAAAATGCATTTTAGTTTTACCACACTTATGAGTCAAGGTTAAGGGGTAGAGATGGGGCTTCTAATCAAAATTAGACACCATAACTTCCCAAAGTTAAGACTTGTGGCGAATAAACACTGGGTCTAGGAGAGCAATGTCAAATTGTCAGCTTTTATACTGATAATAATTTTTTTAAAAACCCACAACAGGGGGTACCATTAAAGTAAGTGCCAAAGTTTTAGGTCAGGAGCCTTGTTCTTATGGTGGTTTGCCCACGTGTAAACAAAGCAAAGGGAAAAGGAACATCCCCCTCCACGCTGACATCTGAGTACCACATTCTGGTGGAATTTTAAATTCTAAAATTAGCAGCTGTAATCAAGGGAGCAGAAGATATTCTTTATAAATAAGAAAATGGTGAAAGAACTAGACTTAAAGCCCACAGTTTGTTTGTTTTTTTCCAAATTCTGCTTCAGCCATTTAAAAGCTCTGCTACTAGATGAATGAACCTTTTAATATCTTAACCTGTGGAAACTTCAGGTGCCCATTTATATTCAGAAATAACAGTCCCCACCCTACTTGTTTCACAGTGCTGTTCTGAGGATCCAAAAATTAAGTTCTTGAAAAGTGCTTGACAAACAGCAATAGTACTAGGTAAATTGCATTATCCCAGTTTTCAAACTTACCAACTGCCAAGGTTTCCCAAATCTGCTAAGTGCATCACGTGAAGGAATATCATGACATTTTAGTTCCCTTACTCAGACAAAGTGAGTCAGTGACGAATTTGTCCTTAAATTTCTGTGCTGGAAACTGCTTATGTTACAGGATCTGCTTTTATGAGGAGAACATTTCCTTCTGGAATGGCAGCCAGGAAACTTCCAAGTGAGTTGGATGGTCCACATCCAGGTGACCTGAAAACCAAGACACGGAAACACATGGGCGAGTCTGAGTCACGGGCTGCATGTGTCTTGTGGGGTGTGCTACTGGAGTTTAAGTGATAAATCATCAACTAGAGAAATATAAACACTGGTTACACAAACAAATTCTATTTAAGAGTCTTTTAATGAACCTCTAACAAGTTACATATGGCCAGTGGATGCCCCACAGGCTGCCTCAGTGTGTTTACTTTGGAAAAAAAAAAAATTAAAAATGCATCAGTTCCCTTCATCTTGTGATTCATCTCATTAGCAGAATGCAATTGAAACAACTGACATTTGAATTAAAATGCTTTTTCCAAAGGAAGAGGGAGAATGCATCTGCCATTGATAAAGTGAAGGAACTGAGAAAATGTAATTCCTTTGGTTACGGCAGGAATGAAGAAAAGAACAGGGATGCTTCTTCCGATGAGTGGTGATCTATGAAAAATGTAGAACTTTCTATTTACGGCGCATGGTGCCATAATCAAAGTGACCTTTTTCCTTTGCTCGCAGTTGGAACTTTAAAGTTATAGGGTTTTCCTCCTCAAACTTTGTCTTTTTTGGCTAAAACTTAAACTAAACACATACTCACACATACCCAAAGCATTTTTCCTTAGGAGGGAAAGAGATAAGGGTTTAGGTTTGTATAATGAAAGACTAGGTAAAAGAAGGCAGTGACAACTAAGATTTTTTTCCATGGTGACCCAGATCTACCCACAGCATTTTCACTTACTAAAAATAAGAAGCGCAAAGTCGAAATAGATAGGTTGTGAAACAGTAAAGAATGAACTTTATTAAAAGGCAATGCCTATTTCTATCACTTTGAGGCACTTCCTATCTCACATTTTCAGTACATGACATTGGGTATTCACTTGTTTTGTGAATGCCTTACACAGAATCCTTTCTCTTCACAAAATAACGATTCTGACCTCACACAGGTGTCTCTAAAGGCCAAGTCTACCTGGACAGGGCCAAGTAACCAGCAAGTAGCATCTCAACCCGTCACAATGAAAGGGGCTGCCAGAGCAGAGAAAACCGGCCAACAGAAGTATGTTGAGTTGGGGCAAACTCCACACCCACCCCATCAGGGTCTGCCAAGCACTGAAAACAGTTCTGTTATTTGCTGACTTGACCTTGATTTATAGAAAGTCTTAAATATATGTATGAGGAGGAAAAAAAAAAACAAAAAAGATCTTAATAGAAGGTCTAGACGATGCTTAGAACAAAGTCTCCTGGACCAGGTACTTCAAGCCGCAACCTATGGCTTGGAGGTTTTAAACAAAACTTGCCACCCACCATGGTGCTTCTTTTCCTAATCCCCAGGGTGAATCTCTCCCGTGAAATTCTCCCACTGTGTTAGTTGTATGCATTTATTGACTCCAGAAGGTAAGTGTACAAATATGCCTAGTGTTTGTAGACACACCAGCAGAGGTCCTTCCTTGGGCAATTCTACTTGAGTCTTTGTTGCCCCAGGCTCCCCAACTATAAAATGTTTTAGTCACATTACCCGTGTCATAAGGCTGTTACAAAGATTAAATTAGTTAACATAAATGAGCAGTTAGAATTGTGTCCAGCACATAGTAAGCATTATATAAGGATTAGATATTATGGTACAGATATTTATTCATTTGTGGAAAGAAAATTTTGGCATATATTATGTGAGGCAATGTTTTTGTTGCCAAAACAGAGTACTAGCTGACATTTGTTGACTACCTAGTATGTGCTGTATGCTGAGCTAAACATTTTACATTTGTCTCATTTAATGGTAAAGGGTAAAAAATAGTTTATATCGATTGGCCACCAGGTACCAGGGAATTTTTCTTAACTACATCTTACAGGTGAGAAAAGCAATAACTTGCTCACAGTCACATGAAGAATTGCTTTTCTTTGGCACAAAATCCTAAGAAAACCAATGTTTTCTAGGGGGAAAATGCCTAATATAGAATAAAACTGTTTGGGAAGAAAAAAGCGTGTCTATGCTTCTAATGAGAGGACACCAACTGTCTACTTACTGGCATTTATGCCTGTGGAGGGGTTTTCTTCAGCTGTATTTTAATATACAAAAATAGTATGTTAAAAGGGAAATTACCGAGGTTGCCATTGCTGGTCGCAGTTCCAGAAACTAGCCTCTTACAGGCCCTCTCCTAACATTTATATCAACTACAGACCCATCACAGACATTTGAATTTGGTCCCCTGAGAATCTGAAAAACCCAATGAAAAATGTTTTCAATTATGTTTGAAATTTTTATTTCAGATATAACCTAAATGTTTCATAGGTTTCCAGAATAATTTATGTAACCCTTTGCTTTGTTTTTGCCTTTGTTTTTGGCATCGCTTGAGCTAGAGAGGTGGGTTGAAGTTTTAAACCATGGAGATAAGGAACTTCATCTCCAGTCACCTTGTTCTTTCTCACTTGGAAACAAACATCCCTTTAGCTGCTAGGCCTTGGGTGGAAGTGAAATCCTTAGAGCCGCCTTGGATTAACAGAATGAAGACCTTTATTTACTGATCTCTGCACTCACACATTGTTGCGACATGAGATTCACAGGTGATTGAAGCTGTAGGAAAGAAGTTAGGGGAGCTGAAATAAAACTAGGGCATGCAGTTGAATTTCTCAATCCATTTCTCACTGCAGGGTCAATGGGTTTCCCATTCACTCCCAACCAATCACTCCTGCCTCCTCAAACAGCATGAGCCAGGAAATGACATTTTTTTGGTAAGCCTCCATTCTCTCAGCCTTTTGAAGCCTTCCTTTTTTGTCCCACCAAACAGAGGCCACACAGATTTCTAACTTAAAAAAATATATATAGTAAGGTTATCTGGTCAACCTCCTCTAGCTCCTCATAAGATACCTTACAATCCTGCTGCACATTAGAATGACTTGGAGGGGTTTCATATAAATAAAAATGCTCAGTTCATCTCAGAGAGTCTCATTTCATGGGCCTGAGGAAGGTTCTGGGCATTAATATTTTTTAAAGTTTCCCAGAAGGTTCCAATGCAGAGCTGGTGGAGAATCACTGCCTGCTCCAAAGGTCCCCATTTCTCAAGATGAATCCCCCCTTTTCACCTTGAAGTATATGTCAAGTTTTGAGTTTCCTTCTGCCTCTTCTCCCCAGGAGTCAGCTGTGGCTTTCTTCTCAAGAAGTTGCTAGAACTGAATATTTCTGTCTCAACACTGCCTGTACATGACTGTTTTTCAGTTACATTCTCCAATATGGGACTTGTGCAGAGGATGTCAAAGGCTAATGAGCCACTTGCCTCCAGCCCCACATAGATGGAAGTCTCAGATGGAGACTCGGCCTGAACAGCCAACGACTGGTTGCAGGCAGCCAGAAAGACACAATGGCAGGACTGAAAGAATACCTTCTTCTAACAGTTTCTAACATGAGGCCATTAATAAACTTTAGCACCTAGAATGTGCAATGAACTCATTTTATAAGCCACAAAATTAATTTTGAATAACACAATTATAATACATCATATTTGGGGAGGTTTATTAGAAGCATCAATGAGTTCAATTGCAAGCATTTTAAACTCATCACAAATTTGGCAACTCTACGTTGGCTTCTTTCACTTTAAATGTCTTGAGAGAGGTGAGAAAGAGCCTTGCCGCATCTAGCCCTGCTCACAGAACTTACCCAGGTGTGCTGTCACAGGCTACCTACCACTTTCCACAAACAGACAGAAAACTAAACCAGCAATTTTTCTATAGCATACCCCTTCTTCTCCACAACAAGGCCAGGGAGAATGTGTGGTTAAGAGAGACACTGAGGGCTAATATTTAAGGAAGCACTCACTCTCAGGCACCAAGCCTTCACTTGCACAACCCTGAGAATGAGGACCTCCTTAAATATTGCACTGTGGGTGCTCAGAGACTTTCCGAGCCAGAAACTGATGCACAATTACACATACACGCATGCACGCACGCATACTAGTCGGGCCATCTCAAGACCAGTTTGATGATGATATGTCTTCAGTATCCCACAGCAATGCATCTTACTCAAAAGTATGTTTTGCATTCAAGAGACCTATTTGATCTTTTGATTTTCTATAATAACAATTTAAAATGTTCAAACCTTGCTATAAGACATTGGTAATTCTGAACTGGTTATAAGGTGCATGGAGAAGAGAAAATAGAAAATGGGTTGAAAAGGCTTGTGGTCTGCAGCTCCTATCCTCGTAGCTATATGAGCAGGAGAGAGTGACAGGGACTCTTGGCAACATAGCTGCTGAGAGTCATAAGTATTACTTTTGTTTCTATTAAAAGGTGTTTTCACAAAAGTTAAAGTCTATGGCATTCTTTGGAATGATGGAGATGATGAGAGAAAATACCTAATCTAACCTAGCCAAGTGGAAAACTATGTGTGTCAAGAATTCCGTGATGTGCCTATGATTAATCCTGAGGCATTGTGCAGTGAAAAATACAAATGACAAAAAAACATCATGTTGTTCTTTCTTAAAAAAAAAAAGTAAAAAGGCTAATATTGTTTATATCAGTTTACTTTATTATTTCAGTTCATTACAAGTTCAAATAACTTGTCCAATTTGAAAGGATTCCTACATGTATATAAATACACACAAACATATACAGAAACACACCCCTAATGAGTCATCCCACTTGAACTCAAGAACATTTACTCATCACAGCAGCTCTCTGAATAGAGAACTATTTCTCTTTCAGAGGAAAGTGTGCTGCTCCTTAAGAGAACATCAGAAGAGAAAAAAAAAAAAAGCTTGTCTCTTTATAGAATCCCATACACAGATTTCTTCTAGAAAGTCTGTTCCTTACCCACTAGTTCTTGATTCTGTCTCAACGTTGAATGAGCCTTGTCCAAGAGATAACTTAAAGAATACATAAGTGCAAAGGAGAAGGAAAGAAACAAGCAAGAGCAGATCTGTTTCCTGTGAATTGGCCAACATCACCACCAGTCCTGTGACTGCCGTTTTGCTATGAGGATTGATGTGGCTGAAATTACTATAAAAATAAATGATGTTATAGATTCACTCCTCTGCCTTTACATGAAGAAGAGGCCAAAAAAAAAAAAAAAAACTCTTATTTACTTCTTAATTAACACAGTGAGGGGGGAAAAAATTCATTGTGGGAAAAGTTTGCTTATCCAATGGAAGTTTTTACACTCTGGTTCTTTAACTAAATATCAGCTTCTTATGTTTAATGTGACTTTTATAAATGAATAACCACAGGATCAAGATTGGGAGGTGGTACAACTTATAGGCTAATGCCATCCAACGTAAATAGTGTCAGATTCCTGGGTTCAGATCACAGCTCTGCCACTTTACTGCCTACCTTGCCCTTGGGCCATCTATTTAGACTCTGCTATTCAAGTTCTTCATCTGTAAAATTCAGACAATAAAAACGCCTACCTACAACCACCATAGCAACCAATGATTCAACTTCAGCCTCTTAATGTTCGCCATGTGCTTGCAATTATGTCTAGCTTAAAACAGGGGCTCAAAATTTAGCTATCACTGTGGTTAGTATTATTAAGACTCCTTCAGTAATTTGTAGATATAAGATCCTTTACACAGATCTTTAAAAAGCTCTTTTATAAAGGATGCAAGATTTTTTAAGAAGTCTGTTTAGAAGATCTTTTCAAAACCATCAGCCTATGTTAAAAGTAGCTTTTTGGGAAGAAGCTGAGAAAGTCCAATTCATTAATCTAAAGTTTATCACAATTGTCATTTATTGTAGGTTCCAGTTACACTAAAAGTTTTCACTCACAGGCTTCAGTTGGTGTTAACTGAAGTTACATGTTTCCCTAGCAGTTGACTGGTGTTGTTACAAGCAGTGTAGGATAAAACCATCCTTTGGGGCTAGGAGACAAAAGTCACTATTTTCAAAGGAAAAATAATAGTACCCCCAAAATAGGAGGAAAAACAAATTCTTAAGAAGCAAAGATGTTTTCGTGTAAATATCCCTAAGGAGAGAAAGAAAGTGGACATCAAAGCTAAAGAACCAAATTTGCTCTGCATTGTGTAAGCACAGTAAGGAAGCAGGAAGTCTCCAGATGTCACTATTCTATTCTTGGCCAGACATCAGTTCCATGTGATACTTGCGGAGGAACAACTTGGGTCTCTTTTTCTTCCTCAGAAAAGCCACAAACATTATCAACATTAACTACATCTTAATCCTATTCCCGAAGTTATATGAAACCTTGAATAGGAGACCAGAAAGCACTGTGAAGGTAACCGATCAGGAAATATCAAAAATTACTTGTCTTTTGCTCATAGAAATATATCTCCTCTCTGGCCCACCTCTCCTTCTGTGGAGAAAAGCAAAATGAAAATTTTAACCAAGCAGATGAGAACGCACTAGCATGGGGTGTGGATATTACTCAAAGAGGTATGTATGGTGACATATTAAGTGACAGTCATAAGCTAATGTTAGCCATTCTAGATAATTGACAAAGATGTTAAATCCATGATTCTATGTTCTGTTTCCAGCATCTCTGAATTTTTCTGTCCCTACACAGTTATTTTTACATTCTAACCCAAGAAAAGCATTGAATGTATTGGTAGCACATTTTTGTAATTCATGGTTTACATGACTTTCCCTTCAAGTTATGTGCAGAAAGGTACATGAGAAGTCCAAAGAGTGTCAGTTAGCTGTGTTTATGATTGTTAAATTTTTCATGATTACCACGATTATAAATGTCATTGATTGATAAGTTCCTCCAGCGCTGCTGTTTCAGGATTCAGGGAGAATTCAAGTCAAACACAGATGCTCCTGTAACTCTGATCTTTAGTATTCCCTGGCCTTCTGAGTTTGTTTCTGTACCACTAACAAGAAGCGATGTTGAAACTATCGGTAGCATCTTGGCCATGGCTAAAGACCCCATCATGCTACTAAAGGTGACTGCCACCTTCAGCTGCTTAAGGCAAAGGGCTTGGCTACAGAGTCAGGCGGACGTGAATTACAAGCTTTGCCTTATCACCTGCTAGTTGTGTGGGACCATAGAAAATAGCATTTTCTATTTTTTTTTTAACATGGGTGACTCAAGAAGGGTATAGAAATTATGGGAGTCAAATTTATTTAAATTATTTGGTTTCTTGTCTTCCCTAGTGGTTAATAGGTAAAAAGGTCTTATTATAATCTAGGATATGCCATCATTAGTATACTTATGATGATATCAATTTCCTCACTAAGGTAAATTTAATAAATTGAGATCTGGCATTAATAATACAACTCAATGTTCTTAATATGAACTCTGTCACAAAAAACATCTAGGGCCCTCTGCTAGCCAAGATGTCTCATGAAAGCAAGACTTAGTGAGAAAAACTACTAGATTTTTCTAAGTGATGAATAAACTGCATATTGCAAATTGATAGTCCAAAGCTAAGAGTGGCAAGTTCTCAAACCAAATAAGATGACATTTTTATTCTATTCTGATCCTCAGGTCTTTTCTAAAAACATTAAAGTTCTAGGATAAATACAAGGTCTTTCCTTTGGGTTAAAGAAGATGACAATGGCATCTCTCTAGATAAGCCACAGTTATGGGGAACAGACTTAGAAGTTTTATCACACAAGGTGATGTAGCTCCAGGAAAAGTGAGACACTGACACTTATGTCACATGTATAAAACGAGATAAGAATTATTCTCTGCCCAGGTGAAACATTACTTGGAGCATGGAGTGAAGTAAGTAAGCACAAGGTGGGGAATATGGGCGTTTGGAGGAGTGAGAAAGAGAATCAGGGAAGGATTTGAAACTATGACAACTGAATCGTTGACTTTGCCTTCTCTACCAAGGCCAAGGTTACAGCTTCCTCTGTAGGGTTTGTTGCATCTGCAACTTTTGTCATTTCTGCTTCCACCTCTTGCACTCCCCGGAGCAAGTCTGAACCTCTCTTGTCTCTTGCTGTTATTCCAACACCTTCTCCTCCCCTCTGGGCTCGCTCCCTGCCAATCCCGTCCCCAAATAGTGTCATGGTTTATAGCTCAGACTCAGGAGCCAGATGCTTGGGTATGGCTTCTGGCTCTGCCACTTCTAACTATGTATATTGCTCGAATTCTCTGTGCTTCCATCTGGATGGGGGTATTATATTTATTCCAAAAGGCTATTGAGTTTAATGTATTCATATATTGGCTATAATGTATTCATATATAAGCAGCACTATAATAACATCTGCACCCAGTAGGTGCCTTATTACCACCTATTCAAGTAGGCTTTATGTCGCTTTCATTTTCAAATACTGCCAGGGACTCATATTGCCTAAACACTAGAGATCAAACATCTTGCTCTACCTATGACCTAACTTACTAGGATTTCTTTATAGTCTATGCTTCAGACACATGAACAGTACAATCCAGGTGCATCAGGCTACCTGACATCAATCAAAACTTGACATGTATTTTCTCCATCTCGTCTTTTATGCTATCACAGCCACTCTTGACTAAAGATCGGCTTTCCCCAAACTGCCTTTTAAAATACTGCATATCCTTCAAGGTCTGAATCAAATGAACTGTCATCCAGAAATACAGCCCTGGAAATACCATTTGGAAAAATTATCTCATCTACTATATTTTTCTGGCCCTCTGTCACTCTGTTACAGACATCAGCACATTCACACCTGCATTCCCAGAGTTAGGGGGTAGGGGTGAATCACCAAAAGGTCTCAGATTGTACTCTTTGATGTTCCTGCTCTGAAAGCAGAACATGCCAACAATTTACTCCTTTAGCTATCAGAAGTAAAAGAAGGGAATGGAAGATGAGCTGTGGAACTGTTCCATGTGTTAAAATCTGAGATGGCTGACATTCTGAGAAGAGAAGGAGATAATGCCATATCAAACAGCTGTGGGGACATGTGGCTTGAAGGAAATAGCAATCAGGTCTGAATCAATTCAAATCTCCAAAACTAAGCTAATCTCTGTTGAGGGGTTTAGTGTTCAACCTCCACTCAAACCAAGGCAACTCTGAACCATTCAATATGTATGCCATCTTACATTTTATGCTCTTTGAACCATAAGACTATGTCTCCTCACTTAAGCTGTTGTCTTGAGATTTTTTCTTCCAAAAAGCATAGTTATCACCAGCTATTGTTACATGTTGGAATCCTTCAGTCTTGCTGGACACTGGAGCCACTTTAAAGGCCAAATGGGGTGCTCTGGCCAGTTTCTACCCTAACAATTTATGAGGGTGCAACTTGCTAACATATTAATAGAAACTGATGTTAGAAGCTGTGGTAACTTCATACAACCAGTCAAGAAACAGCTGCCTTAAGCATTTATCTATTATTCTGGTCCTTTTCTGTTTTAAAGTTTTAGAAACAATTAGAAAAAAAATAGGCTCTGTTATAAAAACTTTAGTTCCCGACATCACTTTATAGGGTGATAAAGTGTGTTTCATTTAGGCAGAAAAACTAATCCATGATCAATGCAAACCTTAGGAAGCAAGTCTTGGTAACAATGATGTGTCTCGATGTCAGAGGCAAACTACTGACTTTGGTGTTTAATAGGCTCCACAATAATTCATCCACAGTCCATAGTTAATCCCTTGAATTTTTAGAAAACCAAGAATAAAAGGTAATTGATAATTTTGAAATAGCAAAATATTCTCTACCTCGGAGGCAGACTGTGCTTATTTGAATTCATGGATAAGTCTGAGCTTGAGCCCTTCCACGTGCATCACTGTATCCTTACACAGCGCGAAGCCGTTTTGTAAGCTGACCTGATAAATGAGCTGGGACTTAATCCAGTTTGTGGGTTCACCAGGTGAAAGACAAACATTTGCCCTTCCTGCAGCCTTGGATAATCCAAAGTTTATACTGCTCTAACAAGATAATCCTTTAAGCATAGCTGCACAAGTGTCTATCCATTGGAGGCAGAGATTTATCAGGAGACTGTCAGAGGCAAAAAAAAAAACAGCACAAAAAAAAAAAAAAATGATGCTTCTCCAGACATTGAGCTGCAGATTTGAGAAGGGCCTTTGCCAAAGAGCCCACACCAGAGACAAGCCTACAAGCAGATTTACAGAGCAGAAAGACCACACTCGCTGAGAGGGTCCCACAGCAGCCTCCTCTCCTCTTCACAAGCTTGGGGTTTGGCTTCACCAAACCCAAGATCTCCTAGACATTTGCAATGATCTATTGACTTAGTTTGAAACTCATCCAAAGGTAATTGCCAAGCCATCAAGTTTTATTTCTATTAGGCTACTCTGGGATTTCTGAGTCTGCACCGGACTTGGGACAAAAAAGACCTTCATCGGCTTTGTCAGAGGAACATAGGAATCATATATTTTAATCATTAGCTCCTCACAGACTATGAAACCCCAGTGTTAACATCGAATTTATCAAGATCGAACTTATCCTATGCAGAGGGTCTAAGTGAGAAATGTTTTCTTCTTTGGTTTCAAAAGATAATGGCAGTGTAATGAAAAACTCACACATCATAATTCTATGAGTCCCCATAGGCAGGAAGAATATTCACTGGTGGTTCTGTTTGGAATTCATGTGACAAATAGAGCTGAATGTAGTTTATATTTTTTGAAGTAGTAAATTTAATGGGTCATGAGATAACAGGGAAATGCTAGGTGAAGTCCTTGCATTAATACATGACACACACAGCTGGAGGAAAATGACAAACTTAGTGTTGGGACAGACAAGAAAATACTTCATGGAGTTCCATGGATTATTGCTATAGAAATGGGCTGCGCTATAGGCAAAGGACTTACAAGGAACAACTCATCGATTGACCTATTTCCCAATCCACCTTCCCAGCCATTGCTTCAAGCACAACCTTGTGCCATCCCTGCCCTCTTCAGTCCTTCTGCCACTCACATCTAACGTCAAAGGAGAACATCGTTCTAAAACACTGCCATCTTGCGGCCACTCCCAGGCAGAGCATCAGCACTGGGCACCCCAAACACCATTCACCCCAGAGAGGAAACTTGGAGATCAAGCTTTCACAAGTGGGCATTTCGAGGAAGTTACTACCCTCAAAAATGTCAAGTAACATCTCCAAGGTGATTCGTTTAAGGAGTGACATTTATTTAAGATACAGTTTACTTTGAAAAAGTATAACAGTATTTTCAGTGTTCTAAGCATGTACACAGCCAAGGCACCATTCTGGGGGAGAAAAAAATAGAATTAAAGAAACAGTAAAAAGTAAATAACTAATTTCTTTAAATCTGAGCAATGTCAGCACTGACCAATAGAATTTTCTGCAATGATGTTTTAAAAAGAAGGAGAAGGAGAGGAGAAAAACAAGTCTCAATAAGACATCTACCCTTAGAGGCAACTCAGAAGGTGGTTGTTGGTCTGTGAGATGAGTTCTAAGCATGGTGTTCCAGAAAAGAGGTGCAGTATTAGAGGTCGTGCATCCCCAACTTTCTACCTGGAAAATTTTCAAGCCTTAAACAAAGCTGAATAAATAGTGCCATGAAACACCTTTAGTTCCCGTCCCTTAGATTTCACCTACTGTTAATATTTTGCTGTTTTCTTTCTCTATTTCAATCTACTTTTTTTCTTCTAGATGATTTGACAACAAGTTGCAGCTATAATGAGATCTCACCCTGAAAATTTTAACATGTGTGTCCCAAGGGCGGTGATTTTTAAAAGTTAGTTTCATGCGTACCCCTGACATGCCAGCCACTTTGGGAAGGTGTGCTGTTATAAATTAACAAGCTAGGCAATGATTCTTTAACAACAGCACTGTCACCAAAAATAACTTTCCAGAAATAAAAAATTCAACCTGTTTGCTGTTTATGGGTTCAGCTCAGCAGTAGACTTCAAAGCCTGTCCACAAGCTGTGTGTCTTCAGAAGGTTAGCTAACTTTCCTGAGGGCCTCAGTGGCCTCCTCAATATGATAGGGACAAAAAAAAAGAATGTGTTTCATAGTATCAAAGTAAGAATAAAATAAGAGAATTTATGCAAAGCACTCAGCACAGTGCCTGGCACACGGGCAGTGTTCAGAATTGCTGGCCACATCCATCATCATCATCTAAAAACAAAATATATTCTTTTGCTGTTGTATCTTAAATATGACTCAACTGCATCACTTTTTGTTTTTAAGCCTACAGCACCTGGTATTCCTAGGTGGTCTCTCATTCAAGTACAAACCAGGCCGGACCCTACTTAGCTTCTGAGATCAGACAGGCTCGGGCACGTTCAGGGTGGCATGGCCATAGACATGCATCACTCCTAAGACATACAAATAAAATAGGCAAAACAAAAAAATTATGAGAAATTAAGAATCTGAAAGTATTACAATTGGCCACAGGCTCTGGTTAACATGCAGTTGGGCATGCTTTGCTGAGTTGCCACCACACTGGGCGCTTGGCATTCTCTTTATAGCCTCACAACCACCCTGACACAGAGTTCTTGTCTCCTATACAGGGCCAGGGGCAGTTACAGTCCATAGAGATGCCCCAGTTCTTCCTGAGAGTAACCTGTGCTCAGTGCAGGAGGCAATTTCTCTCACAGAACTGACTTTTCGTTGTACCACTTGATCCCACCACTCTGATCCTCGTTAGGGTAGACCAGGCATGGAGGTTGCATCTAATGGTGAACAGTCTTACAAGTCTATTCAATAGGGACACTGGTGTGGGCTGGCTAATGAAATCAGGTCTTCCCTGGGGAATCTGAACTCAAGACTTGAGAGAGAGAGAGAGAGAGAGAGAGAGAGAGAGAGAGAGAGAGAGAGAGAGAGAGAGAGATGGTCAGCAGGTGGCAGTAAGAGCAGAAGAAACCAAGGGAATGGTGGCGAGATACTAAAAGGACAAAGCACTAGAGAAATTTTATCAAATGTTTCTGCTGCTGAGGAGTAAACAGCCTATCTTTTCCCAGCAGACCCTAAAGACATTACTTATCTTGGGAGAACAGAGCAGTCACTAAGCACAATTGCAGCTGGTCTGAAACTGGACACCATGAAGCTGTAATATAGAGCAAGATGAGACATGAGAATGACAGGTAAATGTCATTATTAAAAGTTCACAGTAAATACAGATCTCAGGAGCCTTAAACCTCCTCCCTAGAAAGAAGCTGATTGAAAAAAAAAAAAAAGGAAAAAAAATACCAGGTGTGATTTTGTTATCTTTTTAAACTATGTTCTCAGGACTGAAAGCAGCTATAAGATTTTATCTTCATAGAAGAATCCAAAATGACATTCTTCTGGGTCTGGTATCCACCCACATGTTCCTTGGTGCCAACAGGAGTCCAATCTGCAGAGACAGCTGTGAAATTTCAGCAAATTGATTTGACAACCACCAGAGTCCAATGGTTTTTTATTTTCTTTTTCGGTTGCCTTCACAATGAACAATTTTAAATCCAGTGTGATTGCTGAGTAGACAGTATGTCTAAGAGCAATCTGTCTCTCTTCCCAAATCAATCCTGGCTTGGCAGAGTCCCATCCTGAATCTTGAGAGCTGGCAGACAAGAATCTACATTTACCTCCCATATTAACCTGGCCACATCAAGATGGTTTTCTTTCTAAAGAAAAGAATATATTTAAAAGGGAAAAGTATATGCATGTAGATAGATAGATAGATGATAGATAGATGGTGATAGATAGATGATAGATAGATGATAGATGATAGATAGATGATAGATAGATAGTGATAGATAGATGATAGATAGATAGATAGATGATAGATAATAGATGATAGACAGATAATAGATATAATAGATAGATGATAGATAGATGATAGATAGATGATAGATAGATAGATAGATAATAGATAGATAGATGATAGATAGATGATAGATGATGATAGATAGATAGATAGATGATAGACAGATAATAGATATAATAGATAGATAGATGATAGATAGATGATAGACAGACGGACAGACAGATGGTTTATGATATATCAGATCACTGAAACGTAGACTAAATTTTTTAATGAAACTACATACAATTTCTGAAACAAACACTAAGATAATAGCATATTTATGGCTCAGATGGTAATTTATAAATTTGACTTATAAATATTACCAGCACACACATTTTTGTCCTAAAGCTCTTCACCATGTCAAATTCTCATTTATATAGGCATTTAATAAGTACTCATCAACTCTCTTACAAAAAAAAAAAAATGACCTTTCCAGTATATTCTATTTGATTTCTGAGCTGGATAGCACAGGAAATTGTAGACTTGCATGACTACTAATCAAATAGGTTTCTTTTCAAAGACTGAGCAGAGCTTTAGAAGAACAAGATACATGAGTGTGTTACACAAGAGTGAGACCAAGCTGATAGATTTCCTGCAGCTTCTGAATGCACGCCAACACATTACACAGTTTTTGACTTAGCAAAGATGGCACTAATGCTAATAGTTTCTTTCTAGGCTCTCAAAGATACAATTGTTGGCTTCTTTAGTACATCACAAAGCTGTTTCATTTGAGATTACACTTGGGAGAAGCAATTTTCAACCAAGTAAATGTCCTTTCTCTTAATTATTGTCTTAGAAATTTAAATCAGCCACCACATTAATGAGAATCACATTAAAATTTCTAAACTATTGCTGATCAAGGAGACGAAGAAGTTGAAAGTGCTCAAGTCCAACAATAATTAAGGTTTTACCCAACGCAATAAAATCATGACCTGCTTTGCTATAGCACTTGACACATCCTCCCATTAAACCTAACATTCAGGATACTTAATGCTTCCAAGGGATGTAAAATTTTAGGGTAAAAGGTAAAGGCAGCAATGTGAAACAAAACAGTAATATGAGAGAGAAAGCATTGGAATACTAAGTAGTCAACATAACAGTTGAATTCTCTCCATATCACGTAGTGTTAAATATGTCACATTTGCTATGCAAAAAGCCACCCACTTCCCAATCAAATTGCCTCTTTCAAGAGTTGAGAACCAAGTAAATACCACTCCTCCTCACAACGCCCAAATTTCTTAATTCCAGAGTAACTGCAGCTTTTCACAGTGGCCTAGTGTCCCATCAATTGTGCAACCCATGCAATCTAGTAATGTATTACTCAGAGGTCATTATTTGGTTCCTAATCGTCATGTAGATAGTTCTTTGGCCTCATTTTTTAGCATCTAGGCTAATTTATCACCATTTCCACTACTGCCAACTCTTTTTCTTTATAGATAAATACATCGGGTTTACAATTTTCATGAATAGTTTCATGAAACTTATACTGTTTGTCTTTCTTGACACTGTCATTTGTTTTTCATGTATGTTAGCTAATCCAACTCACTCTTCCTCAGTCACTAGGCTAATTATTGGCAAGCTAAAATTCACCAAGAAAGGATAAAAATTATTATTTTCCAAATACCTTAAAAATGATTTTCTGGAGACCCCTTAATTGACAGTAATAAATGTCTGAATCAGTATTAATAGCAGTGATAAATTTCAAAAGGGTATAACACATAGAATTTAGGTTAAACTATATCATTAGTGCCATGTTCCTTCTTTCAAGTAGTCACTGTGGCCTATTGGGTTGGACCTCTGTCATAGAGGCAACAGGGATAAACTTGGCTCACAGAATCTAAGGAAGATATATGGACTTCTCAATGTCTAGGACACATTTAGACTCTGGGACTCACCTTATGCCTGGATCAATAGGAAAAAATGTCATAAAAACTTGAGAGATGAGATCGCCCACCCCAGCTCAAGACTACAATACTTTCTCGTGGTCACTCTCAATTCTATTTGTGCCCACGTCCACAACAATTCATACCCATGAGCAAAAAGGTATGAAAAGCAACAACATTTATATTTTGGTGGTCTTATCTTCCTTATCTGTGGTCTAAAATGCACCAGCTGAGTTCTGGTTTCTAGCCATTTCATATTTTCATGATTCAGTTCAAGCTTGTGCTTTGACGTTCTCAATCTATATGAAATTTACATTGTGTTGGGGACACTTTGAGCCTATGAGGTGGATATTTGAAGAGCTGTACAAGAGACTCTCTCTTTAGAGTGTGCAAAAGTCCCAGTGCTCCAACCATACCTGAGATGAATCACATCAGAATCTCTGGGTGTGAGATGTGAGGATGATTACTATTTTGTAAAACTCAGTGAGTAGGCAAGACTGAAAATGTCTCCTCTAAAGTAGCCAGGAGTTTCTTTGTCCTCCTTCTTCAGCTTCAGACACACTCATCCATCAGTCACTCAAATCCTCTCACTCTCAGAGACAAAAGGACAAGTTCACTTTTCATCCCAGAGATCACTTGGCTTCCCTTCTGCCCCACAGAATCACCATATGGGAAGAGGGCCCTAGACTGGCAGATGTGAAGTTTTCAGGATCGTCATTTTACATGTTTTCTCTAAAGAGCATGTGAACAGGACTTTTCTTTTACAAAGGGCTTGCTTATCTTTGGGGAATCTCAACAGTCCTTAGAAAATTCAAATCTGATTTCGGTATTGAGTTCTGAGACTAAATTAACAGTTAATAAATTAGAAAGGATAAATCTTAAGAAAGTTAAAACAGAGAAAGAGAGAGAGCCTGCAAGCATTTTAGAAACTAGTACTTCAGTGCATCACAGGAGGGCCCACAGGCTTGCTCCCAGTCCTGGAACTTACAGAAGAGTGGCCTGTGGCTGGGGTATAATACTGGGGTCACTCAGACTGCAGGAGCCCAGGCAACCAAAGTAAGACAGAGAAAAATGGTCAACTCCTTATCATAGCAAAAAGGACTAGTTCTCAAATACTTCTCAAAACCCTCTTGGGCTTTATATAATTGGTAAAATCGTGGGATACTAGGGATATTGCAATATTAGGAGTGAGAGTTAGAAAAACACATTAAGGCCCCTTCGCCTGGCTTCCACAGGTTGATGTCTGGAAAGCAGAAGTTATATAAGGAGCAGATAGATGTGTTTAAAACTAAGTGTCAGAGAAGAAGAAAGAAAGATTCTTATTTTCTCCCCAGGCATCCAGTTTTCTTATCATTGCTATCAATCTTCTTCTCTCTTTCTAAAGTTTTTCTTACCAATCTTATCCTTTCCCAAGGATTATTCTAGTATGACAACTCCCAAATGTATATATTTAGCCTAGACCTCTTCTCTGAGCCTCTCAGTCATGTATCCATGTGTCAACTTGACATCTCTGCTTGGAAGTCCACAGTCATCCCCACCTCAGTCAATCTCAGTGTTGGGAGCACAGCCATAGGACAAAGGACCTGAGAATTATGTCCCCTGTCCCACCGCAGGCTCCACCACTCACTGGGTGGTGGGAGTGAAGATTTGTGGTTTCAAGATGCGGATAATTGGCGGCATCCTTGATGTGGGGAGGGCACTTCAGTCAGGTGGTGTTATAGATGGGAACAAGCTAGATGAGGGCAGGCTTTCTAAAAGGTCAAACCTGGAAATAGAACATCCAGGGTGAGGAAAAATACAGGAGCTTGGGTGATGGAAGGCTGGGCAGTGAGTCTAAGAGATATGGCAAGAGATGTGTGGGGATAGAGTCTCCCCTGGTGTGATGTGAAGGGGTTACCCTTCAAACTGGGTCTTCTATTTCTAGGTTTTCACTTTCTATATATATCACTGTGGAAAAGAATACATTCTCACAGTTTCCCTCTAATGCTTCTGATAATTTCTTTCCTAAGTCAATCACATGGTTCTCTTGAGATTTTCTGAGGGTTTAATATTTGTTCATTTATTAAATAGAATAATTGAGTATCTCACATGTGCCAGGCATTATGCTAAGTGCCAATGATATAATGGGTGATATAAAAATAGACATAGGAGGTGTCTTTGTGGTGTTTAAAGGATACTCTAAAGGGCTAGACAATAAGTATTAAAATGTAAAAACATACTCACAAAATACTTGTAGTGGTTACAAACACTATGGTAAAAATATAGGATGCTATGATTGAGAATACTGGGGGAACCTACTTCAGTTGCAATGATCATGAGAGGCATCCCTGACATTTAAGCTGAGAATATAAAAAACAAAGAGAAGTGGCCCCAGGTGCAGTACAATCATTACTTAAAAAATAAAAGGAAAAATTCAAGAGAAAAGGCTTATATGCTGGAAGAACTGAACGAGGGGAGAGGTGTAGGAGATGAGGTGGTAGAAGACCATATAGGGCCATTCAAGTCACATTCTGTGGTTTGGATTGAACTGAAAAGTCATAGCGAGCCATTCAAGCATTCATGCAAGGGCACAGGAAGATACAGTTAACATTTTTAAAACACAATTGTAGTTGATGAGTGGGTGGCATAAAAGGAGGCAGGGAGGCCATTCTAAAGAGGCTATTGAAAGAGATAATGGTGCAGGCAGTGGAGACAGAAAAAATTGGAAAAATTCAAGGTACAATAGTAGATCCAGAATCAATAGTATTTGTAGATGAATTATTTGTGGGGTTTGAAAGAATGAGAAATAAAGGTTGACTCTTAGAATTTGGCTAGAACACTGGAAAGATGTTGGAACCAATTCCCAAGATGAGAAATAGGAGGACATAGAGATTTGGGAGGACTAGGAGTCGACTGTTCAGTCTCAAACATTAAGACTGTGCTGCTTATGGGACTTTCAAACAGAGATATGACATAGACCTATGGGTATATGACTCTTAGGTTCAGTGAGGCTTGGGCCAGATTTGTGTATTTGGGAGTTGTCACTATAGATGAAGGGTGGGAAACAATGTAACAACTTGGGCTTCCTCACAGCATGGTGGTATAGAGTAGCTTCCTTACATGGCAGTTTGCTTCTTCCAGAAAATGGGTTCCAGAGAGTCAGGATAAAGCTAAAAATAGCACCTAGTGTCAGATATTACAAACATTTCCTCCCATCATAAACTGTGAAATTTTATACTTTGATTAGAGTTTTCCCAGATTTCTCTCTATAGACTACTCAACTGTGTCTGATTCTTCCAGACTCCAGATTGAAAATGGGATTGTTTTGTTACTGGGCACATATTTCAACCACATTCTAAAATGTAAAAACTTTATTTGAAAACATATTAACAAAAGTAAAAACTGAAACATGGAACATAATTGTAGAGACTTCCTTCTTGGAAGTATTGCAGAAAAGGCAACCCTGAAATTATGAGACATCGATGTTATTTGCCACCAAACACACAAAAACTAACATGGATCAGTTCACAGCCTGAGTTACAGAATAATCTCTAAAAGTGTTCTCACAAATATATAACAATTTCTAGCCATGTTCTTTCTCCCTCTCTTTTACCCAATATCTCATTTCTAAATCCAGAATTCTCTTTCTCTCTTTGTATGCTTGTTCATCTCTAAACCACATCACCAAAGACAAGATACCCAAGCCACACAGTATTTTTCTCCTATTAGAGGATTTTTTATATTTATAAAATTAAATTCCAGGTCCATATATTCTACCCAGTCTGTCTAGACAGCCACTGAAATTTGCTTAAAAGTTGTGCAAGTAATTATATTAGAAATGTATTGGGGTTACTGGGACTCCAGTATTCAATTACATAAACTTTTTTACAATTAAAATTTTTGCATAGTGAACTTCTGGCTCTGATCCTAATGATGCCTTGGGAAATGTATCTCACCACTTACATACTAAGTTTTATTCCAAGAAATCTTTTTAATGTTATATTGACTGGAGTTAAGTCATTTTTTTTCTTCTCAAATAGTATAAAAGTACCAAATTTCATAAAGTTAAATATTAGATGGAGAGACTGCATTTCAAGGACAGGTAGGAAGCACACAGCATGGACACTGAGGACTAATTTGAGGTGACTCCCTCCAGAAGTATAGTTCCTGGTCCTCCTCCAAGGGCTGCAGCTTGGTATAATGAATAAATAACAGATGAAACACATCCCTGAGAATGAGCAAAGTGTTATAAACATAACTGGAGAACTCTCAAAACATATCGCCATTTTTTAAAACTGAGAGAATTGTTTTTAATTCAAAGGAAAATGGAATAAAACAACTTTGTCATTTCTTCAATTTGAGAAAGAAATACTTGAAATTGTCTGAATTGTTGAAATGTCAAAGTTTCACCAGTGCCTATGTTGTTCTAAATTAGACATACTATGGATGTTTATTGAGTTATTTAGAAAATTGATAACACATGTCTAAAAAATTTCCACGCTAAATTATTATGGCCATATTTCTTGGCAGAAAACACAAATTGGATGTCCATAGGCCAAATGCAACCCTCATATGTGTTTTATTTGACCCACACAATGTTAAAAATAATTGAGATTTCATCCAAAATTATTTACTCATGTGTTTAGCAAATATTTACTGAATACCTTCATATGTACCAAGCTCAGCACCAGATGCTAGAAGTACTACAGTAAAATAAGATGTGATCCCTGCTCTTATGAAGTTTATAGTCAAGAAAAAAAGACAGGTAATTTGATAAACCATTAGAAAAAGTACGGTAAATGCTATGATAAATTAAAGGGCAGTGCTGTGTATTCATTCAATAGCTAGTATTCATTGAGCATTTACTATGCTCTAGGAAATTGTATCATGTGCTTTACTGCATTCAGTCATCACGACAACCCTATGAATACTGTTATTGTCTCCATGTTTCAGATGAGCATTCTGAATCACAGTTTCAGTAATTTGTTCAATATCATAAGTTACCCTTTTTAATTCTACATTTTGATTTATCTATGATTTAAGAATTGTGTTCTTAAGTCATTTATTTCAGGAAGAGAGCATGGTAGTTTCATAGCTTTAACTATTATTCATAGCTTATTGGAAATGCTAAACTATTTTCTAATACTTTTTTCTTATTTTAACCTATGGACAAAATATTCACATTATAATGGATGAATGTAGACTTTGAAGCTAGTTAGACCTCAGGTAGCCTTTGAATCTGCCACTTTCTAATTTTATGTCTGGTGTAGGTAGAATTTTGGCCCATGTGATCTTCACTCTGTGGTATTACACCTAAAATTATATTTTACTACATGGCAAAAAGACTTTGCAGATATAAAGTTCTAAGACAGTTGACTTTAACAAACAGAGCTTGCCCAGCTAGGCTTGCCCCAATCAGATAAGATCTCTTAAAAGAAGACAGCTTTCTCCGGCTGGGAAGATGTTACAGAAGAAGTCAGAGAGATTAGAAGCATGGCAACGTATTGTTGCTGGCTCATTGGGTGACTAATATATAAGTAGCGAATTTTGATGTCCATTATATCTTAATGAGAAAGGCATGTTTGT
The DNA here is from genome assembly GCA_030015415.1 of Cynopterus sphinx. Classification (NCBI taxonomy): domain Eukaryota; kingdom Metazoa; phylum Chordata; class Mammalia; order Chiroptera; family Pteropodidae; genus Cynopterus; species Cynopterus sphinx. Next base: position 6,556,507 of record CM057379.1, on the reverse strand, counting down.
AATGTAAAACTACTTGCAAATAGTACTATCAAAATCTGGGTCTCATAGCCATGATTCTTCCTTTACTGGCCAACACTAGATGGACCCAGCCAAAGTCTAACTCTCTATTTTCTGTGTGACCACTGGGCATCATATGTGACCAGCTTTCATCACCACACCTCAAATCCATCTTATTTCTTTAGTTATAAAAAATTTTCCTTTGCTGCTTGTTCTTACTCTGACGTCATTTCTTTGCCCATCTCTGATGCATTATAACTTGGTCTGTTGTGTTGGAAAACATTATAAGCACTAAAAAGCACTCATGTTTTCAAAACATGAATATTTATATTTTACACTATGATTTAGCAGTTAACAGCTTCTAATTCTTTAGGGGAAAGGTAAAATATAAATCAATCATCAATTAACTTTTTATTCCCAAGCAAAAAGAGCAGATTTATTCATGTGGAAATAGACAAAATATAACAGATTTGTTAAAATAGGACATCTATCAACCCAGAAATAGTCTATGCTTTAAGTTATATGTTATCATGAGTAAATCAATGTGTTATTATTTACTGTAAAACTTCAGCAATAGATCAATTACTAAAAAGTTGACTATAAAAAGTTTTTGATAATAACAAGTGTTAGAAATAATACAAAGGAAAAGGAACCATTATACACTGCTGATAGAACTACAAATTGGTACAGCCATTATGGAAAACAGTATAGAGGTTCCTTAAAAATTAAGAATCGCTCTATCATACAATCTAGCAATCCCTCTACTCAGTATTTACCCCCAAAGACTTGAAAACTTATATCCAAAAGATATTTTCACACCAATGCTCATAGCAGCATCACAGTGGCCAGGACATGGAAGCAATTAAAGTGTCCTACAATAGATGATTGGAAAAAGAAGGTGTGGTACATATATGCAAAGGAATATTACTCAACCATAAGAAGAGGTGAAATACTACCATTTGTAAAAATGTGAACAGACCTTGAGGTAATCATGCTAAGCAAAATAAGCCAGATATTAAAAATTGAAAACCACATGATATCACTTATATGTGGGATATAAACCTAAAAGCAACAAATGAACAAGACAAACAGAGACTCATGGACATAGACAATAGACTTTTTACCAGAGGGTAGGTGGGGAGCGGTAGATGGAGAAAAAGAGGTTAAATATGTGGTGACAGAAAAAAATCTAACTATGGGTGCTGAACACACAATGTAATACGTGTATGCCTTACTATTGAATTATACACCTGAAACTTACTGGATTTCATTAACCAATGTCACCATAATAACAATAAATACATTTTTTAAATAAATTTAAAAATAAAATAAAATGTTTTTGAAACTGAATTTTAATATTAGGGCAATTTTTACTTAAAGTAAAATACCTGTGTTTGAACTTACCTGTTTTTGTAGATTCAGAATATACATAATATTTTGTTTTCTTATTTCAACACACATCTATCAAGGCAATTTTAGTAGAAAAATTTAATGTGCTTTATGGTTCCACCCATCTATTCAATCCTCTATCCATCCATTCATCCACCTACCCATCCATCCATCCATCTATCCATCCATCTATCCATCCATCCATTCATCTATTCTTTCATTTTCACTTATCAGTAGCGTTAGTAGACCCTGAGCTATGTTATATGCAAGGCACTGTTTTCATTTTTTGACTCCAAGGGTTTCTAATTCATTAGTGAGATAAGACCAACCTGAGTACTCAAGGCACAAAGAATGCACAGGACCGATCTTGCACAGGTCTCCTCCCAAGGCTGAATACAGAATCATCCCATGCACAAGTAAGACTTGGAAGCAAATTCATAACATAGCAATAGAAAGATAACCAGATAATGCTCCCCTGTCATTCATTCTTCAAGTGACTTTAGGCAGCAACTTCTCTTCACTAGACTCTCAATTTTTTTAGAAAATGGAGGAACTCTTCATGAAAAACAGAAGCAGTCACTTGTTGCCCCAGGACTTCACAGCCAGTTCCCATGGCCCTCACCCAGTTGAGGAGTCAGAAACAAGAAAATGAGAACTGAGAGAGTTGGGAGGAGCTTGTCTCCCTGCCTCTTTCTTTCTTCCAAGTGAGAAATAGGAAACTGAGAGATTTACAAATGAGGAAGGAAAACATCATGTGGAACATCAGCCAGATCAGCAGTGATATGAGAATTCAAACCCAAGCTTTCTTGACCCTTACATCAATGGTCATATTTATTCTGAACAAAAGAAACCTCATCAAGTTTAACTTTAATGTCTAAGGAAATCATCCAACACCTGACATAGCTTATATTATGCTAGTCAGAATTTTAAAAACTATATACTTCTAATGTGTTACTGTCCATCACTGTAGCTTTCATGAGTAGAGCCTATGTATCAACATTAAATTTGAATTCAAATCTCTCTCTTTATGTGGAAGGTCAGCAAATTCCTTACCCCTTTCCTCAGGCTCTGAGCCACCTCTCACATCCCCATTCTGTGATATAAGAATCTAAGACATATAAATGTTAGACAGCTTCTAAGACGTGTAAACATTATTTTAAACTACAAATAAAATAATTTTTTTAAAAAGTCTTCAACACTCTCTATTAGTTACTCATCTTAATCACTTTGATATTATCCACCAATTCTGAAATTTGGGGCAATTTCAAAGAAAAGACTAAAGATTTCAAATAAACTATGCAGTGCACAGATATATACAACAGATGCTAAGAAAGTGAACTTAGAAGTCAGACTGCATGGGTCTGCATCCTGCCTCCACAATTTCCTCACTATATGACTTAAGACAAGTTACTATGCCTTCCTCAGCTCTAACTTGCCTGTCTGTAAAATGGAGATAATAATGTTACTTGCCTGCGCTATTGCTGTGTAACAAATTACCCAAAACTCAGCAGCTGAGAACAACAAATATTTGTTATCTCACGCAGTTTCTAAGGATCAGGAATCTCGAAGTGGCTTAGCTGGGTGGCTCTGGCCCAGGGTCACTCACAAGATCGTAGTCAAGCTGCCAGCTACTGTCATCTCAAAGCTGGACTGAAAAATCTGCCTCCAGAATCACTACTGTAGCTGTTGGCAGGCCTCGTGGCTATGAGCTAGAGATCTCAGTTTCTTACCACTCCCTAGGGCTCTGTGAGAGTCTCCAAGTCATGGCCACTAGCTTTTCCCTGAGATAGTATAGAGGAAGAGGGAGAGAGAGAAGAAGAGAGGGACTGAAATGGAAGCCATAGTCCTTTTATGACCTAGTCTCAACAGTCACACATCATCACTATAGCTTTATTTTACTCATTAGAACAAGTCATTAAGCCCAGGTCACATTCAAGGGGAGATAAATTAAACCTCACCTCTTGAAGGGAGGCACCTCAAAGAATTTGTGGACATATTTTCTAGAGTTCCACACAGCCTGACAGGATTATAGTCAACAGTAAATGAATCAATACATGCAAAACACATAGAACATGTAATAAGAGTTTGAAAAATGCCAGAACTTACCACTATTTTTATTTTTGCTGTGTTCAAGGCATTGTGATCTGTCAAGGAGAGGCAGAAGCAGTACAGAACTTATAACAGGCTGACTCTGGGGCCAAGGTCCCAATGGAGGATGGAGCAACATGTGGGACAGGGGGGAGAGGAAAAAATACTAGTACGAAGACGGACGCCTGGGGTACCTCTGCCCTGAATCCCACCTTCCTTCTGGACGTGCTTCATTGTTTATGTCAGTTTAAGTTTGTTGTTGTTGTCGACTTTTATATCCAAAAGCATCCTCACTGATAAATCCTTAACTAGTCACTGCCGTATTTTACATATTTAATCACGGATCTAAAGAACCATGACTAGGTGGTCACTTTGGTTAGGGAAATGACCTCAGAACAATCCATTTTAGTTTGTCCAAATTTCATAACACCTGCATTTAAAATATACATTCCAAGTATCTGGTGGTTTATTTCCTTCTTGGAGAAGAAATAAATAAAAAGTACAAATGGTGGACTAGTATGTGGTAGCATGTTATAATCAGACTGTAATATTAGTTTCACCATTTAAAGGGTTAGACAATAATAGTAGGAAAATACAATATAGTAGCTCCTAGCTAAGTATGCTCCTTAAGCATATTTTTATTTCTCTAAGAATATTTAGTTTGGAAAAGGAAAGGAACCACAGAATTTTTTAATAAATTAGAAAGAATTCCTATGTGGAATTTTAGTTAATTATGGGAACTCACACACTGCTAATTCCTAGCCATCTATCTTTGGTCAGACTCTTTAAATTTCTTATTGGAGTCAGGATATTTTCTTTGGTTTGACATTAGTGATAGCTAAAAATTAATTTTTCACCCACAGGAAATATTAGTCTCTCATTTGAGAGTCAATAATATTATTTTTCTCAGATAAATCATCAGTAAGTCAGCCAGCTCTGTAACCCAAGATTCATAAATCATAAAAATCATGAAGTTGAAGGCATCTTAAGATCATTAAGCCCTGTCCTTATATGGATAAGGAAACTAAATCCTAGAGAGGAGAAAAGAATTGCCTACAGTCACAGAAGCTGAAAGCAGGCAGGTCCAAACCCAGGTCTCCTCACTCCCAAGACCCATATTTTTCAACTACATTATTGCTGAAATAAATATTAATTTCAGTTGTCATTTTAAATAAATAAAAGTATAAATCGAATTTTAAATATTAACCACTAATCAAAAAGGAAGCTATTATGCTCTTTCCCTGTACTTCTAAGTTTTAACCTCACCATCTGACCTGGGTCTATTTTGGCTGACCCTGCATTTCTAACCCTTAATTTCTCACTTTTATGTTCCTAAGGGATGCAAGTTAGAAGTTATATTTGTTCTGTTTTCTCAGGTAAATGTTTTTAACTTTCAAGTCAATCACTTAATTAACCACCAGGTTTGCCTAAAAACGATTTGTGTTTTATAACCTGGCCCTCCACAGTTGGCTCCCTCCCCACCAAAAGATGATCAGAGTTCTTCCCATGGTTAAATACAGCTCATGTACATCTGAAGAAAACAGAGGATTTTATTTTGTAGCCGTCTACTCGTGCTCTTCGCACTGTTGATCTGCCCAGGGAACACCATGAATAGCACTTATTCATCTTGTTGAAAGAAATTTGGCTTTGAATTTACTATGTGCACTTCAGGGAAAATCAGCTTTCACCTCTGTGCGTCCTTCTCAGCATTTCATTGCAGAATCTTAAAAGGGGGGATTTTCTTCTACAAAAGAGAGCAATTTTCTTGTTTTACATCAGCTTATTGAGTCCTTCTCTGGAAATTGTTGCCCAAACGTTTCACATTAGTTGATGCCCATTTCTCAGTTAATCATCCAGTCAACAGAGCCTCAATGATAATTTTCTATGTTTTAATATGTCTTATCTAGAACAGAGACTTCTTTACGTATCTTACTAATAATTCCTGTAACTAAAAAATATTGCATTTCTACAAAGCCATAGTCAAATAGTTCTTATTCAGACACGAGGCTTTGTCTCTGCCCTATAGCTATTTAAACGTTAAATCTATCAAAAGCTACTTTAGAATGTCACTATGGAGTTAGCAGGAAGCATGCAGTAGATAGGTTCTGCAAGAAGGGAGTTTACAGAAATCAAATACTGGCTTGGAGAATGTAAAAAATAAGTTTATGGGTAAAATAAAAGAAATGCCACCTACTTGAAAAACCCATAGGTATAGAAGCATCATTTTTAAGCAAAGCTGTTATACCTGATCTTTTCCTCAGGCATTATCTATCCCATCATTCCCCAAACATGAGGAAAAGGTAAGAATTGGGATACCCCACTCTACAACAAAAGTAGTAGGAATGCATTTTATTCTATCAGGTGAAAGAAAAATTAAATCTGACTCTAAGTTCCAAATTACTGGAGTGACTATAAATTCAACTTCATTCGTGTTTAATGTTCAACAAATGACATTTATTCATGTCATAGGAGAATCTAAGGTACCAGAAGACTCATGGGAAGAAGATACATGTTTTGTCCTCCCTGTCCACCTGCATAACTGTTTACTAGTTTCTTCTCTATTTGTGGAGTCCTTGATCTAACAATAGCAAATTCTTTGTGCCCATTTTATGCAAACCTGCCCTTTCTGGATCCATGTTCTCATTCTCAATGTATGGCCTCACCTCTTACTTTAATAAAAAATTTTAAGACTCTTCAAATCACAGGCTCATCTACCTCTCTTACTCTCCCATTTGTCACTTGTCATGTGCTATCTTATACTATCATGTATATGTTCTGTCTCCATTTGAAATGTGTACTAAATTATATTGTATCTTCAGCAAATAGGTAGCAGAAGATAGAACTGAAAATACTACTGAAGTGGAACTATTACAGTGTAGACTGGGGGACTCACTTATATTGACGTGCTGGCCCAGCCACTTACTAGCTGTGAGGCCTGAAGATGAGTTGGCCTCTCTGAGTACCCAAATATCACTTACCTTATTTTTTTTTTTAGAGCGGTCATCTCACAAACAAAAAATAAAATCAACTAGAAATGTTTAACAGTTCTACAAATACACTTAATTTGATAACATACTAAAGGATTTTTGATGAGACAGTACTTCCATTTTCTTTCTTCTCTTAGCATACAAAAATACTTCTTTTTTAAAAAATTAGTGGTTTTCCTCAAGCTTGCAGTGAACATTTACAACTAATCTAAGTCTACATTTAATTAACACTGTACCACTTTGTAGATAGTGCAGGTACCTCCTAGTAGAATATTCCCAATCCCTCTCTCTCATCCCTTATAACATTGTTGTCATTTATTCACTTATTCACAAGATATAATAAACCAATACACTGTTGCTATTATATTTTCAACAAATAGTTATCTATTAGATTAATTAAGAGTAAGAAAAAATATATATTTTACCTTCACTTATTCCTTCCTAACGCTTGTCCTTTCTTTAAGTCCACATTTTTAACCTAAATCATTTTCCTTCTTCCTGAAAAATACCAAATGTTGGCAAAGATGTGGAGCAAAAAGACCTCTCACTCGCTTCAGGTAGAAGTGCAAAATGGCACAGCCCGGTACAGTTCGGGCAGGTGGATGATGCTGCAATTTGAAGAGTCTTGAAATTTCTTATAAACCTAACCATAGGCTCACCATACAATGAAGCAATCGTATTCCTTGATATTTACCAAATGAGTTGAAAACATGTCCATATAAAACCTGCATATAAATGTTTAGAAAGCCTTATTCATAATTGCTAAAAACTGGAAGCAATCAAGATATCCTTCAAAAGGTAAATGAATAACAAATAAACTTAATTTCAATACTTCAGATAAGAAACCTGTTAGTAATAAATACATGAAAGATCACTATTTCAGCAATACTCAAACTAATCGTGAAAAGTTGTTAAAGTGTAATCATAAACAAAGCTCAATTTAAAGCACACACAAAAAAAACATTTCTTCACACTACCTTTAAGCTGGTATCAATCATGCATTAAAAGGTGAAACCCAGGTAATAAGAGAAATTTGATAACACTTTTGATGTAGATATTTTTGGATCTGTTTTAGGTCAAAAAGAGAATACAGATGTAAGACATGCCCTTATCAAAAAAAACCTCTGAATGGCATAATTTAATATGTTCAAAAGTTTTATTGAAAAATTCATTAAGATACTGAGTTTCTCTATTTATAACCAGCTGAAAGAATAAATGTGCAATCTTTAGTCATTTTAGTGGTGCTCTTCTGTGAAAACATGTCTATTTGCAACACAATTGATGGAGAATAGCTGGTGAGGAAAAAGGAAAAACAAAAATAAGCAGTGAGTGTCTGGGGTGGATATAGGGTCAACTGGAAAAACTGAATAAAAAGCAAGTGTGTAGCCAAATCAATGAAGACAAATCTGCGGGAGTGGCAGCTGTCAAATTTCAGGCCACTAAGAACAAGAAATGCATCAGTGTTCGTCTCATCATTCACTGAGAATAAAGTTCTGCCTCTTGATTTTTCTCCCTGTGGTTGCTAAGGTGGTAGAAACGGGCAATTTGGTAGAAAAAACAAGAGGACATAAAATGGGTGCTTAGAGATGTCTTCAACAAAATGGGAAGTAACTGAAAACTTACTCTAGAAGACAGGAAATGGATTGAGAAATATCAATTGACTCCGAAGAGCTGAGGAAGACAAAAAGTCAGGAATATACATATAAAGGAGGCTGTATGAAGAGAAAAGGGGGTGATTTAAGACTCCCATCTTGGAGAGGCAAGAATGATGGAGGGCAAGAATGAAAAGAAGATGGAGAGCTCTAGAAGGAACTCTGCAGGGAAAGGGTGTATTCTCGACATGCACAATATTTGATACTGTCAGTAGCCATTGTTATTCTTTACAGTTTCCAGATGTGAGTCATTTTACCAACTGGAAACCCTACATGAAAGGGTCTGAGGAAGACTATTACAATGCCCTCCTTTGAGCCCACAGATAAGAGGCCTGCCATGACTGACCAGAATGAGCTGCTCTGTGAAGGTAAGTCATCCTCCTTCTCCACTCACCTGTTCCTCAGAGATGGACTCATGAATGAAACAGCTGCAATGGCACAGTGGACTCTGCACAGTGTTGATAATAACAGCCTTCCCCTCAAAGGCCAACCTGACTGTTGCCATTTCAAGTTTCTGACATTCCAGCAACAAGGTCCTTATCAGGCCTGAGATATGTGACCGCATTTCAAGGGGACAAATCCTTGATCAAACAAATAGCAGTGTTTCTGCCTTGGAGAGGAGAATATTCGACTGACAGCATAACTCCTGCACTCTGAAATTCATCTCCACATTTGTATCATCACTTTTCAGGAGCTGCTTTACAGCCAATTACTGAGCATGGCAGGGAGAGTTTAATCATGTGCATGTATTTCCTAATAAAAGTTATAAAATTTAATATAAAAAACAGTGTAAGGAAAATTAAATCTAAGAGTTAGGTAAGAAAGTTAGTGATGATCTCATGGGAACTGAGTTAAGACTATGGGTTCATTTTAATTTGATTAAAAATATCAATGTTAAAAAATTAAAAACATCAACTTTCTTCGAAAAACAACTGTCTGAGGAGTGCTTTCTTGAGGCCAAAGAGGGATCTAAAGCATGAATCAGAAATTATTCCAGTCAGCATATTATTCAACCCGTATGCCTCTCAAGGAGGAATTTTTATCAAAATGTCCACCAAAAGCAGCCTGGAATCATTATTCTTCACCTCTCTGCCAACAGTTCTCTCCAGAGATTATTCTGACAAAATTCCTATAAAAATATAGCAGAAAAATACTATTTATATTTACATATTTCTTTAAGTCTGAGTTATTGTGACAGCAAGAAGCAACAGAAAATCAATTATACTACAAATCTAATGTATTATTTCATGGTTCTTCAATTCAGCTCAACTTTCTGCAATTGACAAGGTTAATACAATACTTTTAAACCTAACTAACCACCCAATGAAACAGGGTTTCAGGCAAGAAACAGAATTTCAGGCATTTATGTCCATGTTTATCTATTTTTTCCTGAAAGTATTTTAAAATAGTATTTGTAAAATCATAAAAATATAGGCTATTTGGATGTGACAATCACACACAAATTTCTAAGATTAAACACAAAACTTCTAAACAGTGTCTCTTGCAGTCAGTTCAAACCACTTTATAAATTTCCCAAAGTTCAAGTCCATGTTCTTGTTTTTAGGTATAATTCAGTGAAAAACTCAAAGTTAAGCAGAGTAGGGCCTGGTTAATACTTGGATGGGAGGCCACCTAGGAAGACCAGGTGCTGTAGGCCTAAAAAATAAGGGATCATTTGCTGACAAGACCCTTGTAATCTGTAAGGTCAACCAAGGGTCACCTAGCCTTAAAAAAAATAAAAAGAAAAAGAAAAGGAAAATTCAAGAAACAGGTATTTATAGACTCTATCTTGATTTTGTAAGTAATGAGAAGCCTTTTTAAAGTTAAAAAGAATTATATCAATCTATAAGGAGAATCAAATGGAGGTGAGAAATGGTGCAACTACAATGATTTTGATTTAAGATGAAGATTCCTTGCATAACAGAATGTTCAGAGGACATTAAGGAAGAAATGAATTTTTTATTAAAATTTCTAATTATCTTATTTCTACTCTATGCTCACTAAGCTAAGACCATGGTCCTTACAAGCTCTTTTTTAAAGTAAATTTGTTGGGGTGTTAATATCTTACAAGTTCATATCGAACTCCACTCTTTCCATCGATTCTTTCCTATGACCCTCTCTTTAAAAGCTGTCATTCACCAAAGTCATTACAAAAAAAAAAAAAAAGTCATGAGTTATGGACAGTGAACACAGGATTCAATTGTTCTAAACACATTTTTTCTTACTTTTGTCTATATGTTGCAGAGCGTTAGCAAAGATCGAAGGACTTAGAAAGAATTGCTTTGAAATCTTGAATTGTTTCTAGGAAGTATGCTATTTCAGTCTTCCAAATGAATTTCCAGGTACCACTGAAATTGATTTGCCCTAATATGGTGTCAAAAACCAAACAAGTAGGTTGCTTACATTCTCTATGTCCCCTTTTTATTTTCTATTTCTCTTTTTGGAAAAAAAAAAAAAAGGAAGCATAATAATTTTATCTTTGGAATAAACACAAGAGCATTCATCATTTTCTTTCTACCCTTCATTTCCTCACATTTCCCTCCACACATTACAAAATGTGCTATAGAAAATGTTAGATGATGGATGAGAAAGAGAGAGAAAGGAGACAGAGTGAGAGATATAATGTATATATCTACGTGCATACATACATAACAGAAGGGATAAAATATGGATAAATAATCATGCTTATTTGACCTAGGGTAAAATAGAAACATTTGAATTTTCTATCCTCTGTGTTGTCTAGTGTGAAAGAATTTTTTGGGTTTTCTGGAAATTGTGCTGTCCAGATTAGCCACCAACCACATGTGGCTATGTAAATTCAAAATTAAACTAATCAAATTACATGAAAATGAAAATTCAGTTCTTCAGTTGCACAAGCCACATTTCAAACACTCAGTATTCCTATGTGTCTAGTGGCAACTGAATTTAATAGCACAGATATAAAACATTTTTATCATTGCAGTAGCTTTCTTGCAATTTTTTCACATGTATATTTTTCTATCATTAACAAAAAGATTTAATTTGACATGTAAGAGCTAAAACATTCTTTTCTCAGAAGGAAAACTGCTTTTCTCAAACTCATGTAGGAACTCAAAAGATGTCCTACAGATCAATTTTGAGTCACCAGAACAGGAGATTATAGAGAGCAGAGCTCAAGACCTCCAGATTTCAAGTCCAAGATTTTCTTCTATAATTACTCTCTTTTCTTAAAAAAAAAAATTATATATATATATATTTCTTTTTGAAAGAGGTAACACATAGAAGAGTTATAAAACTGGCTTGTTTATCAAATACCTAACATTTCTTTTTTATACTTTTTTGTATTTTATTTTATTAGTTTCAAGTATACAGTATAGACCTGAAAGGTCTTCTGAGTCAATTAGCCTCTCCAGGTTGGCCAATGTCCCTTCAAGAATTCTACCATAATGTAATCTAGCTCATGCTCAAAAACTAGTAGTAAAACCTAGCTGTGCCAAGCCCAAAGAAAATGCCCGACCTAAGAGGCTGTTAAATAAACAGCTACTAAAAGAATCATAGATCTCAGTTGTTCACGGTTTTACTGCTGGTGATTTTGTTCAATTGCCACTGTGCTAAAAAGCAGTGAGATACTTCCTTTAGTGACTTATTGAAAAGAAAATTAATAGCTTCTGAGCAAAATGTCATCTGACAGCACTTAAGAAAAAATAGCTGTTTTTCTCAAAGCATTTTGGTTTTGACAGGGCACTTGTTCATTCAACAAAATGCTTTCATAGTTTCGCTAATTCTTCACCTAGCCCATGGTCAAAGACCCACTAGACTCTTGACCTTAACCACAGCCACTTTTTACACTGACCTCAAGTATATACTATTTGTGCAGTTACAACAAAATTCTTCCTTTCTCCTGGGTCCATCCATAGATGGAATATGACTGTGATGAATAATGAGGACTGAACTTGACTTGCTTATGATACCCTCATAAGCAAGAAAACCAATAAAGTGTTCACGGATGGGAGCTGAATAGAGTCTGAGATATAATAAAAGGAGGTAATATCATTTTGTCCTTTTATGTTTAGAACGTCCCAACCATTATAAAGATGCTATCAGGCATTTCTAATGGAATTGTCATGGTTTAGTTATTTCACACCAATAAATCTGCCTTCACCTTGGTGTAGCAATCTAGAAAATTTCTGAGTAAGAGAAAAATGGAACTAAGCTCACCCTGCGGTTCATAGATCATAATTAGTATTTGAAAGCCTATAAATAAAATCCATAGTTTCTTCAAATAGCAGTAAATCGATTCGAGAACATAATCGGTTCTCCACAAGTTTGCTGTGATATCCTTTTGAAACATAACTCAGGTTATATCACTCCCCATCTTATCCCACTAGAATCATATGCAGAGTCCTTTTCTTTCCACAGCTTAGCGGGCTCTGCATGGTTTGGTCCCGGACTATGTCTCAAATTGGATGCCTTGCCTGTTCTCTTCTTTCATTCTGTACCTGACTCCTTGCTGGCCCCCTTGCTGTTCCTCAAATATGCCAAGAATATTTCTGACTCAGAATTTTGTACTTACTGGTCCCTCTGTCTGGAATGCTTCCCCCTCCACCCCTGCCCAGATAGTCACAGGGATTCCTCTCTCATTTCAACCAGAGCTCAGATCAATTGTCACCTCTTCAGCGAAGCCTGCTGTGGCCACACTATGAAAAATAGTACCTCTCTTCCATCACTTTTCGCCCCTTACCTTGCTTTCATTATGGGACTTATCCACACCTTGAATGTTATCATTTTTCTTGTTTTATAAATCCTGTGAGAGACTCATTGTCATTGCTATAGCAGCCAAATCGGTTTCTAGCACATAGTCAGTGTTCAGTGAGTACGTTTTAATAAATTCCAAATGAATAAATGAAGAGCACCAGCTGTCCATTGCTTTTCTCTCTGATAAGAGTACCCAGTATTTTCCCTTTACAATACTGACAGACCTTTTATTTACTTGACATTTTTATTCTATGCTAGATTAAGGCTGCTTTCATTCACTGCTATAAACCACCTCCCCTCCCAATGCTTTTCAAAGTGTTTTTTTTTTTTTAAATACACACTGAGGGAAAATGAATGAATTAACTGTCCACTTTGGCTACCCATAGGATCCATCCTGATGACAGATTTGACTCTCAGCCTCAGACAATCAAGGTAGATGAGAAAAATCTCGTAGGCTAGTTAGTGTTGTCATGATGACTAGCTAAGAGGATCTAGGGCACTAGACTCAATGGCCAGATCAAGTCATAAAAAGCAGTGCTATATTAGAAGTGGAAGCCTTGTGCCCAGGAAAAGTGTTCAGAGAGCCCACGTGCCTGGAGATCAATGGCCTCCCTGCCCACCAGGCCCACGAAGGATGGAGCCAGCTACACCAGGAGACACACTCAGAAGAAATTGTTTCTGCCATACACAACGTACAAACTCTTCTCCATTCATATTCTTCATCTGGGGACTATAAGTGGCCCAGAGAATGTGTTGGGAAATAGAAGTCCTGAATGTGTTCTTTGTTTTGCCCAGTAGCCCCCTGATATCTCATTCTGGGTTACACTGGCTCCTACATTGAAAACTTTGCTTGGAGCAGGTGTGAGTGTCTGGCCCAAGTCAGGTGGGAGACCAAGACGGTGACCTTGTGTTAAAGGAACCAAGATAATTGTGATTAAGTGAGTCAACTGACTGGGTTCCTCTGTATTCTCATTGGAGATTAAGGAGATGATTGGTTGGTGGTAAATGAAAAATAGCAGACTCACAGAGTAAAACAGAGATGCCACAAGAAAGAGAGATTATGTGGACCTTGATAGCGGCAAGAAGCTAAGAGGGTGTCTGAGAGGCCCATGACTCCAGATGAGCTTCCTGTGCCAACTTGAGGTTGCTAATAGTCCTAAAATAAACATTTTTTTAATGAAAGCAGCTAATGTGCATCATTTTTAGTTTCTTAAAACACAGAAAAGATGTTCAAGATGAAGGCTCTAAACAACTTCTCAAAGAAGATACAGAGTGAACATTATAACCTGAAATGGGTGAGGATGTGCGGTCCTCCCCTCACTACATGGAAAGCAAACAGTCCATCCTTCACCGCACAAAGAAATGCGTAGCTATTGTTTCTGACCCTCTGTGATAAAAGGCAACTCAAAAGGAATAAGAAGCTCAGGCCAATAAAGACAGAAGACCTCTTCTCCCAGCATCAGACTGCTTGCACTACAAAGCGGAAAGTTTGTCCCAGATTGCCCAGGGAAGCAGGTAAGGACACAGCACTGGCCATTGTGGACCCCAGCTGCAGGAAAAAGTTCCTGCTTAGCTAGACACCCTGGGAGGCAAACCAGAGCCAAAAGCTATTGATGAGCATGGTCTTCTAAATTCACAAATGTCCAGGATTTTGTTTACAATGAATGAATGCTCTAACTGGAAACCACTGTGATCTGAGAAGTCGAAATGGGAGAACTCCAAACAATAGGATTCTCCAGATGTTTCCCATGAATTGGAAAGTGGGTCCATCCACCTTGCTGCGGTTCATACATGCTCAAGAGGGTAAGAATACAGCATAAGACTTAAGAATATATTTAAACATTGGATGGAGGAGAATTATACTCAAAATAAATTGTAGGTATTAACTAAGAAAGATTGCTGAAAACTAGGGAGAGAATGTGTTGCTAAGGAATTTATAAGAGCTCATCCAATGAGGATGACATCCAATTTTATATCAATCTAAATTTATTACAATGAGTAGAGCTTACCTAAGATGCACATTTAGTGACCAGAGGCTGAATCAGGCCCTAGCTGATGATGGCTGACATTGACCTAGTGCAGAGGACCAAGCAAAGACTGTAGAAGAGAGGATGCAGCCATCTCTGCCACTGTTCCTCCTCCCAGCTGTTAAGACACCAAGGAAAGCAGACACCCTTGGACATAACTTTAAATAGAACAACAGCAGGAAGTAACTGGATTGAGATGATTGATAGCAATAAAGATAGTTGGAGCTAAAGCTAACTGAGGCAATAATTAGAAGTAAAGAGAGAAAAATAAGGCTTCAGCCAAAAGTAAACACACACACACACACACACACACACACACACAAATACATAAATACATACACACATATACGTGCACACACATGCATTCACATATACACGATACACATACACACCTACATTCATACACACCTACGTGGAGACACTCCGGTGAGATGGAAATCCCTGTAATGCCTAAAGAGATTCCCACCCAAGAATGTGAGACTTGTGAGAATAAAACAGATATGCAACTCACTAAGTCTATTTAATTTTTGCATTAGTTTGCTATTTTTGCAAAATCTGGTGCCTTAAAACAATCATTTAGGACCATTCGGACATCCCCCTGACAGCTGGGAGCCTGCCAGTCTAACCTGGGCTCGCTGGTGGCTCTGGACACCACAGCTTCATGGCTCTACTCCAGATGCTTCTCCTTTTTCTTGTTCTTCTTAAGACATGGCAGAGGCACAGGCAGGAACATAAAAATGCATGAGGCCTCTCGAAGCCTCGACTCAGACTGAGACATTCTCATTTTCACCCACACACTACTGTCCAGGGAAACTCACATGAGCCAGCTCATAACCTAACGGGGAGAAATACACTGTGCCATGATGAATGAGGGATGCAGGGTGGGATGGAGCACTGGGGCCCATCGTGGAATCGGCCACGATTTGTATCACCAGAACCCCAGGCCTGAAGGACAACAGCCGGACTCAAACCTTACACTGCGGTGTTGTCATTCTTCAACGTTTCCAAATCTGAGTCATTTTGCCAACTATAACCTCTTAAATAAAAAGGTTTAAGACATTTAAAAATTGTTTTAATATTTTATAACACCTGCATCTATTGCGTTCATCTATTGCAAAGAGACCTGACATCATTTATTAGGATGAACTGCTCTGCAAATATTAATCATTCTCTTTCCTCAATCAGTTTGTTTCTTTTCAGTGGATTCATGAACAAAGCAGCTATGATGGCACAGTGAGCTTTGCACAGTCTTGATAATAATGAAAGTCTCCTCTCAAAGGCCAACCAACTTAAAATTCTGGATTTTCCAGGGACAATGACCTACCCAGGCCTGGGATAAGATATTGCACCTTAAAGGGACAAGTCCTCATGGCAGGTCAAACAGATAGAGGTTCTCAGGCCAACAGGTGGAACCACTTGCAATTGCCATCATCTCCTACACCTTTGTTGCATCATCTATTTATTTAAGGTTTCCTAAAGATGGATACATTTATCATATAACACTGAGAAGTGACGTTGTGTGGAAGGCCAAATAATGGCTCTTGGAAAATGTTCACATCGTAATCTCCAGAACCTGTGCATGTGTCACCTTTCACAGTAAAAAAAAAAAAAAACAACTTTGCAAATGTAATTAAGTTAAGGACCTCGACATGGTGAGATTATCCTAGATTATTCAGGAGGGCTCACCATAATTATAAAGGTCCTCATCAGAGGAAAGCAGGAGGATCAGAGTCAGAGAACATGTTACAGTAGACGTGGAGATTGAAGTGATGTGACCACAAGCCCAGAAATGCAGGCAAACTCTAAAAGCTGGAAAAGGTGGGGAAACAGACTCTGCCCTGGAGCCTCCAAGAAGACCACAGCTCTGCCGACCCCTTGATTTTAGCCTTTAAGACTTATTTCAGACATTTGACCTCCAGAAATATAAAATAATGAATTTGTATTGTTTTAAGCCACTGTTTGGTAACTTGTTACAGCTGCAGTCAGAAACTAGTATGCATGAGAATGGAATAAATACAAAGCTAAGTTATACATGGATAGAACTTGAGATCTGGACTCTTAAGCAAACAAAAAGCCTTCAAAGAGATCCCAGAATCGTACCTCTGTAACAAGTAGCAAAGTGCAATTTGGGGGAGGGTAGTTAATTTTGCAGCCCGATGTATGATAAAACAGTTCAACTGGATATCCTTAGAACTAGATAAATAGGAACAAGGGTACTTGTGCATGGCAATTGAGGGATGGAATGCACTAGAATTATGGTGCCTTCAAGAATTCTTTTTGGATGTGGTTCCATAGTGCAGCAGTTAGCACATCTGCTTTACATTCAGAAGGTCCTGGGTTCACACCCTCGTAGAGCCACAGTCCATGGTCTACGGCCATGCCACCATGAACAAGCCCAATGTCTCATCTTGGAAACTAAGCAGGGTCAGGCCTGGTTAGTACTTAGATGGGAGACTGCATAAGAAGACCAGGTGCTATAGGCATAAATAATAATAATAAAAGAATTATTTTAAATCACCCCACATATGATACCCCACGCAAAAATTTCCTCTCACTAGACCATTGGTATGTGTGTCTGACACAAAAATTAATAAATTAGATTGAGACTATTTAGCATCAACCACCCACAACATGGCTGGTGCAAGAAGAAAGGGAAGAAGAAAGGTACAACAATAAACACATATATTCACACTCTTTCTGCTTAACATTGTGGAAATACACCTTAAATAGTGAGAAAAATATATTTCTGCTTCAGATCATGTCACGCATTTCACAATAGTAAACACAAGGTAAAAAGCTTGATACTTTTCTCACTCCATCACCGTCTTAAAAATGAAGTTTTACAACAGTCAGAGGCTATAGATGCCTTCAAAGGAGTGTTTATTTCTTCCCAGTCATTACCTAACTATGTTTCCCTTTGAGAACTGCTACATTAAATGACACTGAAATGGCTCCTAGCGAGACAATGGGGGAAGTGCTAAATGTCACTCCACTACTTTCAATAATGGCTTTAAAGCTACTAAAAATTACAGAACAAGAGAGTAGTCCCCAATAAGTGTGTCTTTTCATTAGTCCAAGCCCTTTATGAGCTGACAGGATCTAACTTCTAAATTTTGTACATGGCACCATGCATGCTCTTATAGGAAAACACCCTCTGCTAGAAAGATAAAGTTAACCAGGTAAAGCTCTTCTTAGAAAACTATTCCTTGAGTTTACTATGGTTATTGTATAAAGGGATACCGGAAGCTAGTAGGTTAGTCCTCATCTTCAACATGAACTTGTGAATTTACTTAGCTTCACTCAAGTGTGGGAAAACAGATATGACTTAGGAAAATTTCAGGGAGATTAGTGAGGTTGTGAACACACACACACAGCTAAAAATGCCCCCAAAAATAGAGATTTCTTTGTAGGAGCTACACTGAGGAATTCAGTAATAATTCTAACAGCAATTATGAGGCACATACTATGCCAGGTATCTTAATGCATCCTTCATCCACTTGTCACTGAAACCCCTTACAGAGGTGGCTACTTTCGTCCTCTCCATTTGATACACACCTCTGCTCATTCCCTTCCTGCTTCTTGCTGGCTCCTGAGAAAGGCAGATTTTCCAGTATCATTGCTCAGCACCTAGGACATTCCTGGGGCCATGTTTCATTAGCGGCCCCATGCCATTTCTCTCCCTTGTAGTGCTCCTACTCCATACTATGAACCTGACAAGCTAAATCAAAGTCTGGGGTCTCTTTTCCCACATGCACCTCTAAACGCGTGTGCATGCAGATCCCACAGTGTAGATTCCAGGGCTATGTAAGAGACCTCACTTCAGCTTAAAGCACACAAATGCTAACTCAGCCTTTTACTTGGGCCCTTCATTGAAATGTCAGAATTTGCACAGCCTTTAATCAAATGGTGAGGAGAACCCCAGTCTGCTATTGTTTCAAATATTTACAAACCTCTTGAGAGCATGTGGACAAAGAAGAATCCAAGCAGGGCAGAATTTTACTTGCTAGGTCCATAGCTACAATATCATTTAATTGCACCAAAACCCTCCCTTTAAATACTAACAGTCCTATAAGGTAAGTACTGGTATTATCCCCCATCTTAAAAATGAAAGAACTGAGGATTAAGTAGTTTGTTCATAACAGAGCTGAGCTTTAAGTTCAGTTCCGTCTGACATCAAAGTTTGTGCTTTAACCACTAGAAAAACTTAATCATAAGTCCCTGGTTTCTGTGGCCTCAGTAGCACCCTTTTGAAAATCCAAGTAAATAACCTGATTCCATGATTTATTCTATACCAATGTGTAAACAATTGTAAATCATTTCCATTATCCATGTTGAAAATCTTAATGCAACCTATACAGTCAGATCAATGTTTCACTATTGTCAACTCAATATATCTTCATTTTACAACCATTTATTTACAACATGCTTATTGCAGATTGACTTGATGAACTCCCTTTTTGATTTAAGCAGAAAATAAAGACGCTTCTGCTAGCAAAGGGTAAAATATGTTATAAATGGATTGCCAGCTCTAATTATTGGTGGGTGAAGAAAAAAAAAAGTTTTTCCAACTATGACCTTTTGCAAACATAAGCTCCATTCGAGCACACAAATACTCAAGACATTCAGGTTAAAGAAAAAAATAAAGACGATTCATACGGGAGAGAAGGTTAGCAGGATTGCATTAGAAGTTGAGGCCCCACTCTCTCTATTATTACTTTTCTGGACAGGCCATCATCATTCTGAAGTTCAGATTTTGCCATCTGGAAAATGCCAGATACCCTCAGTCTTAACAACTGCGGGGTAAAGCTTTTGTAAGACTCAAAGAAAATGATGCAAATGAAAACATTTTAAACAGAACAAATGATACTAATACTAATTGATTTATTTGGTGGGAGCTTCTGAGATACTTAGATGGTGGGGGCAGCAGGAATTCGAAGACAGAGTCTAAGAGTCTCTCTGAGGAAATAAAGTCCCTCTGCCCAGCCTATCTCATACTTCAGGTTCTCCAGTTCCTGCAGAAGCAAGGGAGAAGTGGGGGTCAATTTAGGTTTGCTCTTGACTATGTTTACTTTCCTGGAGACCCTTAAAATCAGAGAGGACTGTATTTCTTCCTGATCATATCTAAAAATATTTCACCCTAGAGAACTAACTCCAGCTTTGCTGGATTTTGGACTTCCAGCCTCCAGAACTGAAAGAGAAGAATGCCTGTAGTTTCAAATTACCAAGTTGGTGGTAATTTGTTACAGTTGTACTAGTAAATTCATATAACATCATTTAAAACATTACAACTGGATGACTCCCAAAGGGAATAAATATTGATAGAGTAGAGAATGTAGAATTGAGCTCTAGGTCCCTGCAACTATAAAAGGTTGGCAGAAAAGAAGGATCTAGAAAAGGACAGTGACATAGAAGAAAGTCATGGAAGGTGGTTCCAGAGTATGTGAAAAAGGAAGGTTGGCTAAAATGCTGCTGATTGGTCATGAAGGATGTGGAAAGAGAACAACTGACCAGCAGACTTAACAACCTGGAAGTCAGTTTGGGTTAATGTGGGTTAATTGAAGATAGAATTGGAAAGAAAAAATGGAGGCTACAAGTATTTGGACAATTCTCTCAAGATTTTGCTGCAAAAGGAAGGAGAGAAATGGAGTGATGACTAGGTAGGAAATAAGGTCAAGAGAAGGCTTTGCAGATGAGAAGAGCTCCAACAACATGCTGATATGCTAATGGGAATGATCAAGATAGCACCAAAAAAAATTATTTCTTAAGAGACAGGAAAAGTCACTGGGTGATATACAAAATAACAGAATTTTTTTTACCTCTATTCTGCCAAAATAAAAAATATTTAGTAAATTTCCTTAAAATGCTTTTTTTCTACGTCATTTTATGTGGCTGAGATTATAGCTGAAATATATACATACATATATATTTAAGGATAGTTAGCACAGTAATGTGCAAAGATCCAGGATGGAGTATTATTTGAACAAGAGTTTGATGACTGAAAATGTCTGCTATTGGATGATTTAAAAAAACAACTCAGTCCATTTAGTATAGAATGCCAAAAGTGTTAAATTCCTTGGCAACTAAATGGTCATCATGGAGATCTATGCAATTCTGCTTTTGTGAAAGCAAAAGGCTTTTTTTTGACAATTCTCCTTACACTATGTCCTGCTGTATTATTAATTGATGCATTCTTAGAGGTGCTGGAAAGTGAAGAGCACAGTCATTTTTTATGTAGTTATCAAATATGTCAAAAAGCAATTCTGAACAGTGAGTTGAAAGATGTGCTTGTGGAACATGTTTCCCGACAGAAAAAGAAGCCGAAAAAGAAATAAGAAGAAATCAAGGAAGTCTCAGGTTTCACCAGTGACCTCCTGAATCAATAAGATGGCAAGTAATACAAAGTATTCCTGGATTAACATTCCAATTTCAACTCAGGAATATGCAACATCCACATTCTTGAGTTCTTCATTTACATTTTGAAACCTCCCATACTTGACAGAGGTTTTACTAAGGAGTACGGTCAGCAGACAAACTCCATCGTCAGCTCCTTCAAGTTCTGCCTCAGCTGCTTAGAGCTTTCTCACCCTGGGTCACCACCTTTGGGGGGAAGCCCATGCCCACCCAGCAACTGAGCAAGGCAAGGGTATGAAGATGCCACCATCTTGGTCTGACAAAGACAACTTTGGTGGGAATGTTCCTGCTAGAGGTTCCCACAAGTTTGGCCAAGATTCCTCAGGCTTACAGCACCCTTTCACTGCTCCCTCTGTCCGGTGTCCCTCCTTCCTCTCTCAGCTACTGATTTCTAAAAAATCTTGCACACCAAATGCTATATTAGCTTCTGGAAAGCCTACTATGTGGCTTTACCTCAGAGCCTCTCTGCCACTGGCTCTGGGGCCTTAGTCCTACAGATAGAGTCTGGTCCCCATAAATACAACCACCCTCTCGGTTCTCAGCTTCATCCCTCACCTCTTTACTTACATCTAGGAATAAACACACACACACACACACACGTACATCTTACCATTGTGATCAACCTGTTCTCTAATGGTATACATTAGCAAGACCTAAAATAGAGATGAACAAGGGGCAGCTCACAGTCTGCACTGGGCCCTGATGTATAGGAATCGAATTCAGACCCAGAGGAAAGTCTGCCCACTTCTTCTCTATGGAAGTGATGGGGCATCTAGGTGTTTCCCCCACACACCCGTGCCCCTTAATCTGAGGTTAACATTGAGCCCAAGATGGTCTGATCAATAATAGAAGAATGGGAAAAAATGGAAAAATGGAAAAGCCAATGGGAAGAGAAAGAAGATGGGATTTAGCAAAGCTATCAGTTCAAGTCATTCCTGAGTTACGTTTTAACTCCCAGGCTGAAAGTCTCAGACCACAGCAGGAATCCAGCCTGAGCCACTAGCTGGTTCAGGAGCTCACGATGCTGGCTCATATGGTACAAGCACATCATTGGCAATTGTATGCTCTGGCTCAGACAGCTACTGGATTAAGAAAAAAATCTTGTCATTGGTGCTAAATTAAACTTGATTCAAATCCTCACATGACTAAAATTTTCTTCTTTTTTTTTCTCATCAAAAGGTGATTTATTGAGTAAGAGAAATGGACATTGGGAGCAAATAGCAAAGTGAATGAGCATGAGTATGTCAAAGGAGAAAAAGGCACTGCTATGGTCTTGTTTAGTAGTAAATCACCCCCTGTAGAATTATCCCCAGCAATGAGAAAATACATCCATCAAGTAGACAGGATGCTAGAGAGTCTGTGAACAACAGCCAAGGAATCAGCCACCTCTCGTTTTCCCAGTGTGAAGGCATTCCAAATTTCTGAGAGCAAAGACCAGGGTCCCTGGTTGTTCATATTACCCTGAAATGAAACCTCATTACTATGAGTCACTATGTTCCAGTAGCTTTATCTCTAGTGCCTTTAAGCTGCAAGACTGTGAATATTTCATCTGGTATAACTTGTGGTTTGAGGCATTATAGAATCACAAAAGGTAATTTAAATCACGAAGAATATCAAACCAAATTAGATCAAGATGGCAGACTGAGAATATAGACTGCCTCTTCTCCTGCCCCAAGTCTCCAGAAACATAGAAAAAAAAATTGAAAAGTGTGTGTGTGTGATTTCCAAAAAAATGGAAGGCATTGAGGTTGGTTTCTCAAAGCAAACGAGAGGCCCAAACTCAGCCCAGGAGAGAAGAACTACAAAAAACCAGACCAGAGCTGGTGTGCTCTCAGCCTGGATGTGGCAATTACAAGGGGCCAGGGAGACCACAGGACTCTGGCATTGCTTTTAGAGCATTTAATCAGTCTGGCGTGTCTATCATGCCTTCACTGTTTCTTCACCCCACACCTCCACTGCAGTCAGAAGAAAGCGTTTGCCTCTAGATCATAGCAGTTAGTTAGTTTGACTGCTCCAGTTGGAGAGGCTGGTTTTGCCAGCATTAACTTCTGAATAAGAGAAACCCAAAGCCCCCACGTCCCAACAGGGAAATCAAATGCTGCATCCTGTCCCCATGTCCAAAATCACTGGAGGCAGGTTGCCTCACATAGGAAGAAAATCACACATATGTAAACAGAGAATCTCAAATTTTGAAAATGAGTACATGGGCAAGAGATAGAAAGCATTTAGGAAAACTCAATTTGAAAGAGAAGCAAGCAGAGAAACATATGCAATAGAACAAATGAGAACTTTAAATAAAGTGCAATTAATAACCTCAGAGTTATAAAAGAGGTTATCTTATCTATGAAATAAAAATGAGTTATTTTAACAAAGAACCAGTTAGAGATCTTGGGAATAAAAGAAAATGATTATTGAAATAAAAGTCTCAGATAGACCAAATATCAAAACAGGCACCTCTAAGAAATAAATTACTAATTTGGAGGGCAGAGGTGAAAAATTCTCTCATAATTCTGTACAAGACAAAAAAAAGGGTAGCGGGCGAGGGGGGAGGATACTTGTAAGAGTTTGAAAATCCATCCAATCAGAGAAATTCAGTTCAATCTAAATCAAAGTTCTAACACTGCCATTGAACTTGACAAGTTAATTATAAAATGGAAGAGAAAGTGTACAATAAAAAGATTAATGAGAAAAACTTGACCTACCAAATATCAAAACAAGCTATAAAGTTCTACCAGCTAACACGACATGGAGATTGTGTATTAACTAGGTCTCTCTTGTTAGATGAACAAACATAGACAATTATTTAAAAATTAGAAAGCTTATATTGATATATTTTATATGGACAGTTAATAGAATGCCGCAGAGATTTAAATTATTCTTTTGAGAACAGCTTCTGGCTTGTTAACAGGCCTTAGTAAAGACTGAAGACCTAACCATGGGACATCAGGTGACCACGCATCCTGAGTTTCAACATCCTGAACCAAGTATTGCCTGATTCACCTAGTCAGTCACAAGACTGGGTGTGAGCAGAAGCAATCTGTCATCAAGTGGATGGGATATGATAGCTTTGTAATGTGTCAGCTGCACAAAGCTGAACCTCACTTCCCAGAATTCTCTTTCTTATATGTTTTTGGTTAGGGTGGGTCACAAGGGAGACTCTTGAGGTTTTGGGAAGGCAGAAAAGAAGCAGCAGCTGTTCATAATGCACACGTAGTTGCTGCTAATGTTGACTCATCAGGATGAAGCAAACACTTTATCTTATCCTATATCCTCTCTCAGCTTTTATGAGTCCTGGGCCAGATAGGTGTGTATTTCACCTCCATGGTAAAGGGTTATTAAAGTCAGGTCTTAGTTTGTCCTCGTGGGGTTCTGAGTCATGCTCACTGGGTTTCGATTTCTTTGTGAACTTCTCTTGCTGGCTGCACCCTGGCTCCTGACTGATACAGGTATGAGAGAGATCCAGCTCAAATGAACCCAGAAGGAACAAATAAATTACTTCTGAGTAATTCAGATTTCATCGACACCAACTCCAGTTGGAATTGCCTCTTGTCCCTCAGTCTACAACCA
The DNA here is from genome assembly GCA_030015415.1 of Cynopterus sphinx. NCBI lineage: Eukaryota > Metazoa > Chordata > Mammalia > Chiroptera > Pteropodidae > Cynopterus > Cynopterus sphinx. The sequence goes on along the minus strand of CM057379.1, from coordinate 6,531,655 downwards.
TGGCCTCCTAGGGTGTCCTTATAACCAGTTGACTAAAGGAAAAAGATTTCAGCATGATATGCTGGCACTACCCGAAAATGGAAAGTGTTAGCCCTATAGCCACACTTTGACACTGAAAGACAAAGTGAAGGAAAGTCCTCCACTGGGAAGACGTGTGAGCGGCACCTGTCAACTTCTCTCAATAATAAGTAATTTAAAATATTAGCCTCACATTGGGGAGTAAAATGCAATATTCATTAGAATTTTTTAAGTAAAATGAAACTAAATGTAAAATTTCCTACTTATGACTGTGCCTCCCCCCTATCCCCTCCCTACCCAAGCACCACCTCTTCACCAACAAGGCCACTGCACACAACCGGGGAGGGCACTGGCCACCAAATTATTCTTAGTGCCATTATTGGTGATAACAAGAAATGTGACATAATTATCTCCAACGCCCTCTAAAATATTGGCTAGCATTTTAGATATTATTTGAATTGGAATCTGGTACATATAGATATATATGAGGATAATCTGGGTTGTTAAAGTTTGAAACTGCGTTTTCTTCCTCATTATTTCTTATTATAAGTTTTTTTAAAAGATCATTTTTTAAAAAGAATATATATTCAACAAATATATATTATTACCAAATGTGAATTTTAGGTAAACCACTAACAAATCGGAAGCCCACTACTAGTGGCAAAACACAGTTGGCATCACCCATTTCTTCCTGTGGTCACTGGGTTAGCTATGGGAGGAAGTGCATAAAAATGGGAGAAAAAGTGTCCTAGCAGAGAACACTTTCTCAACAGCAGCACTAGTGAAACTGGGCTGGATACTTCACTGGAGGGCTGCCTTGTGCACTGTAGGATATTTAGCAGCATCTCTGGCCTTCTACCCACTAAATGCCAACAGTACCTCCCCCTACTCCCAGTAGTGACAATGAAAAGTATCTTTAGATATGGCCAAATGTCTCCTGGAGGGCCAAATCACTCCCTTCCCCCACTGAGAAACACTTTAGTAGACAATAAACTCAGTCGACAGGAGACACAGGAGCTAAGATCTTTTTAAATTAGACACATGCTCTATTTCACCTCTTCTGTGGCTCCAAAAGTAATAATAAAAATAAATTCTGCTGTAGAACAATTGCCAGCAATAAAATGCAACCCATCTTCAGTATAAGAGTTGTTTTTAACTGAAACAAAGACCAGGTATGGGGAAATCTGCTTCTTCTAGAGCCTGTCGTCATTCTTGGGTATGGATCTAAATTCCATTCCTTTTGAGAGAAGTTGCTTGTAATTGTGGCTTACATTATTTTTTTCCGCATGCCAGAAACTGGAATAGATAATGCCTTTTTCATATCATTACTTTCAAAATGCCTCAGACAACAGCCCGATCTGCAGTCATCCTTAAGCTGATCATTTTCTTGGCTTTTGCAGCCTTGGCGGGAAGTGCTAACATACCTGGCGTCTCAGGTGCTGTCTGAAACTGTCCATTAGAGACACCAGGGCTGACCTAAGGAGATGCTAATCGCTCACCTGAACTTCAAGGGCTAACCTCATTTCATGAGGGGTCAGTAAACTCATAGAAACACTTTATTAATTCAATTCCAACTGAATGTATTGTTGAAAATATTTATGATCCAGAAGACCAGAAGTAAAACGAAAATCTGATTGTGCGAACAATTGCCAAAGAACCTCTGACTGCCTCACTAAAATTACTTTCACCTAGATCTTCATTTTTTTCAGGGACCACTACTTTTTTATTCTTTATTGGACTGCTTGCAGATGTCACACAGATCTGCCTTTTTTTTTTCATTGCCAAGGAAGTGTATAGCCTTGGCATGGTCCACCTGGTTTTGGGATTTTTTACCTTCTGTTTCTATTTTTAGGTTTTGTTTCAAACCTGAGGAACTCAATATTTCCTCTGGGAATGAAAAAAATCTGTCTTATAAATATGAAGAGAGGAACAAGGGAACAATGTAGGGCCAAGGAAGTATCGGGGCACCCTTCCACTAAATGAGCCCGCCTCTGCCTCTACTTCTCGTTCATTTTGCCTTTTCTCATATAAATGTTTTGTACCTAGGAATCTAGAAAAGAAAGCAACTATACGTGTACTGTCTATATTTTTCAAAAAGATTCTTTTAAAAAAGCTCCTGAGCTTGTTCCATTAAATTCATCTGAAGGTGACTCTGGGGTTATGTCTTGTCATCAAACTCACATCATGTTTACCTCTTTTTTCTTTTAATTTTTATTTTTCCATTACAGTTCACATGCAATATTATTTTATATTAGTTTTAGGTGTACTTCTCCTGCTCTTTCTCATGTCCTTTCTATATCATGGCCCGAGGTTGGGAAGCTGACAGTGCTACTAATTTTTCTATTTTATGGAAGGGAAAATTATTAGAAGATCTCAGTCGAAGACATCATTCTAACTAGATCTCAGTTTTCCAAATTGTTTCTGCCATGATTCTTATCCCAAAGTTGATTTATACAACCTTTTGATCATTCTCAATGTTATTATGACACATTATGAAATATAGCATGTGTTTCCTGAATGGTTCTATTTTCAAAATGAAGAGCATACATTTGAAACAAGAATTCAAAGATTATTCTTTGGCAAAAGTCACAAAAGTTCATCACCACAAATCTTTATCTAATAGAAATAGGTAATGTATCATAGATAGAGACTCAAAATACAAATTACTTTGTCTCCTCTCCAGTAAGTTGAATAAACACATGACTGTTCAGTTAAAATATGTGATTATAAGGTGGAAAGGTAGTAAAATCTAAATATAATTTTTCCATGAAAGCCTTATAAAATCTATTTAAGGAAAATTGGTCTTCTATGGAAGATTTTTGAGAGCCTAGGACAAAAGGAGTTTAAAAGTGTCTTAATTTACAGCTAATTGGAAGGGGTCTGGCTTTTCTGAGGGAGTTTGTTGGTGCAACAGGAAGCAACAGAGATATAAACGTGTGTATGCACTCAGTACTGAACCCAATAGGAGAAATCTAAGCAAAGGCTCCAGGTGGTGGTGGGGAGTGGGGTGGATTCTTTCTGGGCAAGAGTGTGGGCTATTTGAGTCATTCTGACATGAGGCAAATAATAGATATAGATCTAACTAGCTTTATCTCTTCAACTCAACTTTATAGGCACAATGTTTCAACCCATGCAGAAAAATGTTTGCATTATCACATTGTCTTTCAAATAAGCGGAAGGAAGGCACTTTTATGTTTTTATTGTTATTATTGTTCTTTTCAGAGTCTAGGAACTCACAACAGAACCATAAATAGTCAACGCACTTGAAATCTTAAATGTTAGTGATAGTAAGGCATTAAACACAAGGCACTGGCCTTGAAGGTAGGAAAGTTACTGAGTCATCACAGCATTTGTCTCGAACTCAGTGTTGCCAAGAAATGGCAATATTGACACAAAACAAAAATCATTTCCCTCTCATACCCTTCATTCTCAAAGTCCTGACTCAAAAATGATGAGTTAGATGTTGAATCAAACAATAATAGCAGTGCCTTTCAAAAGGCCAAGTCAAATAAGGTGAAGGGAGAAGCTAGAGAAACAAGACATGACATTTCTGAAAACTTCCAGGAGGGATTTAGAAAACACAAACCAAACGACTCAGCCACATGATTTAAAAAACATACATAAAACCCCTGTTAAAAGACAAAATGGATTGTCAATAAAAAGGAAATGTCAAAATGATTGATAGCTATATTTCATTTCCCTCTTGCCTTCCAGAACACACTAGGGGTGTCATCTCCTGGAAGGTTCAGCTTCTCCTGGCCACTGTCTCTCCCCATGCCCAAAGGAGTGTGACGTTCAACAGAAAACACCACAGAAGAAAGAAGTTTTATATTTTAGTACTTTCAAGAACATCTTTTTTCTATTTTTTAAAAAAGGTGTCCTACATTTTTATTTTGTTCTGAGCCCCACAGATTACATAGCCAGCCTTGCCAGAAACATTTGAAAGCTAAAGACCACCCCTCCCATAGACAGTGAACAGTGTTCAAGGCATTTCTGGGAGATTAACTATCTATTCACAAACCTGGAAGGGACCCAATCATCGATTCATTGTTCTCCTGGAGACTAAATTTTGAAGCACGCTAATGAAGACATAACTCTGACTGTGGATTCCAGAAAATGGACATAAATAGACTTCCAGGCTCTAGATAAAATCCTGACAGCATTGTTTGAGGGCCCCAAAGGGTTATCTAGTCTAGACACTTAAGTCTCTCAAACCCATAAATTCTCTTTGCTGCTTAAACAAATATGAATTGGCCTCTGTAATTTTCAGTTGAAAGAGTCCTAAGCTGTACAGGCTTCTGAGATATGTGGTTGCTGGAAAGGGGGACTTTCAATCTCACCCCCCACCATGATAGAATTCCCATATGCTCCAAGAATGGGGCTTGGTAGCGAAGATGCCCATTACATCGGGTCTGGGTGACACCACCTCTTGAAGTCCCATCCCACACACTTGAAGAAAAATGTAAATTAATGAAAAATTTGTTCCAAAGTCCATAGAAAATTTTTTTTAAATAGGCAACATATGAAGCTAACTTTGATGGGAAGATAATTCTAAACAATTGATCAGCTGGAAATTAAGCAAAAGGTGGCTTTCAAGAGTCAAGAAAAGTAAAAATATTCAAGATCTACTCTTATGGAAGGGTCCACTCTGAAGTTACAAACAATTTACAACTTTTGGCAATAAGGCCAAGGCAATTTTGGAAGGAACAGAAAAGAGTAAGCTGCTCAGGGCAGAAAATAAATATTATCACTGTTTTGCCTATAAGAGGTAGAAGACTTTACAGTTTGGGGTGTAGAATTAGCTTTGGGATCTAGCTATATATTGATAGCATTGCTGAAAATAATTTCAAGGCAAAAATCTGTTCTCATTTGATCCTAGAGTACCTTTTTATTTGTTAGCAAAATTCACTATTGCAAAGAATCTAGGGTGTGCTTTTTATGTCATATTCTCTGTTGTTAATGGCCGGCATGTTGTGCTAGGCACCATGTTAAATGCTTTCACATACTTTCCCCCTATTTAATCCTTACTTCTCCGGGAGATAAATTAGATGACTATTTCCATTTTATAAAAATAGAGACCCAGACATGTAAGAGATCTTGCCCAATATCTCAGGGAAAACTAGCAAGTCCAGGATTTATTTCGTGTGTCTGAAGGCCCATGGTGTGAATTTAGGTTTACACAATTTCTCACAAGCCGGAGAGGGCCAGCATGGTCAGAGCTTCCAGACAAAAATTTTTCAGGGAGGAAGGGTGCTATACACCACAGGCCAACCCAGACTAAATGTTGTCAGTTTTTTCAGCCACATGCCCTTTTCCTTCGCTTAGAAACAGAGAATAATACTACTATCCCTACTTCTCTCTCTTGATTTCAATCTCCCAAAAGACAACTTCCTTGTGAGTTCAAAACAGAAATTTCTTCCATCATTTGGAAAACAAAAAAAAAGGTTGAAAATTATTTTATTTCAAGAAATACATTTTGGAAAAACAGTTTTAATAAAAATACAATTTATGCACGTCAAGTATAAAATTTTGCCATGTGTGTTTGTGTATCATCTGCCTAGCACATCGCAGTAAGGCAAATCCTGAACATTTTATAAGTGCTTGAAAACAATGTCAACTGTGTTTGGCTGTCACTGGATCTTAGATTGGCTGTGACTCCACATCAAGATCTACCACATACAAAAGCTTTACACCATTGTTCAAAATGGTCTTTTCCTAGTTTCTTCCAATTCATAATTTCTAGCAAGTAAATGAAAACACTAGCAATATTCTTACCTTTGTTCAAGTTGAAACCTTAATTTAAAATGTCACAGAGACCCAAAATAACAAGGTGAATTTGTCCTCACAGTCACATGTGGACCCTTTGCCGCCTTACCCAGCAGGGAATGAGAGAAACAAACTTGAACGCTAGAGGGCAACATGGTTCCTCCAATACATACTCTAAAGGAAAACTAGGGGCGTATCAAATTCCTCATTGTTTTTTCTCCCCTTTAAGAAAGTCCCTATGGATGTATACAGTTTGAAGATATGCATATGCTCATGAAACCATATCACAATGAAGGTAACAGACATATCCATGGTCTCCAAAAGTTTCCTCCTGCTCACCCCTCTTTGTGGGTGTGTTAAAGACATTTAAAATGAGATCTACCCTCCTAACAAACTTTCGCGTGCACAATGCAGTATTGTTGACGACAGGCTTTATGCTGTTACAATGACCTGCCTCATTCCCAGCAATGGCCAAACCCCGCACTTACCTTCTACTTCCCTACCCTCTCATCTGTCCCAGGACATTGCTCTAATAACGTTTTCTCTCACCTACTGCACTGTATCAATTTCTTCCTCTCTATTATAGCTTTTCCAACATCAGTAACTGAAGAAAGAAATGGGGTCAATAAAGAGAGTTTAAGTAAACATTTCATTAAAATATATGCATGAAATAACATATGCACAGATGAGTACACAGATCATGAGTGTGTGCGGTTTGCTGGTTTTTCACGAAGTGAATACAATGATGTAATCAGCACAGAGTTCAAGGGAAAGCACAGGATCCAAATCTCAGAAGTCTCCCTTGTACCCCCTCTCGATTCACTGCCCACCAATGTTAGCCACCCTTTTGACTCCTCCCACTTTTCTCCCTCCCATTCTACCTAAATGGAAAAGTACAACGTACACCTTTTGAGTCTGGCTTCTTTTGCTCATTATTAAGTGTAAGAGATTCATTCCCATTACTGCAGGTAGTTAAAGCTCATTCACTGTCGTTGTGGTACAGCCTTCCCTCCTACAAATTCACCAGGATTTACTTACCCTTTCTACCTGGGGTGGACATCTGAGCTATTTCCAGTCTGGAATAAGTACTGATGTTATAAAGTCTTAAATGTGCCTTTTTATGAAAAGATCTATGTATTTAAACTGGTATACAGCTAGGAATGGAAAGATACATACATATTAGATGAAATATCCGATGCTCTTCTGCAAGAAGAAAGGTCTCAGCTGTGTGAGAGGCTATAGAAATAGTGTATTAGACTCAATACGCGTCAGTCTCCCAAATGTATTTATGGATTTATCTGCAGCCTGCACCTTCTCCGAAACTCCAGACTCCCATCTCCAGCGACCAAATCAACTTTTCCACTTTACTGTCTAATGAATATCTCAGATTAAACTATTGAAAACCACACTTCAGCCCTTTACTTATTTGTTTCCCTTTACTCTATCCCATCTTATATAATAGCAATGCCATTTCCAATGAGACTAGTCAGAAATTTTTGAAGTATCTTTAAATCTTCTCTCTTAGACTCTGCTTCCATTTGGTAAATCCCATTGGCATTACAAAAAAAAAAAAAAATCCAGAATTTGATGACTTCTTAACAGCTCCACTGCTAATGAGAGGAACTAATTCAAGTCTGTCCACCATTCTGATGGAAGATCCTCACCCCAAAATCTCTTCATCCAGTATTGCAATAGCCTCGCTTTGTGCCCTGGATTCTGCCCTTGTCCCTTTCATTCCACTCCTAAGAGTCAGAGTGAATGCACAAACCCATAAAACAACATGTTCTATGCTTTTGTGATTTACAGCAAGAAATATAAATTTGGACTTAGTCCAGTCCTTGGCACCAAAGCTCCTAAAACCCAGGGTATTTCCTAAGTGACCAGAATAATCAAGGTGTCTTTTATTATGTTAATGAGATAATTTTTGGATTGCTTCTAAGGATGTGGGCTGGTTGCCAGGGGAACCAACATAGTGATTATAGGGTTGGAGCTTTCAGTAGCACCTCAGACCCCAGGTGGGAGGGGTTGAAGAGAGAGGGGCTGGAGGTTGAGTTCAGTCACCTAGGGCTAATGATTTGATCAATTATGTAAAAAAAAAAAAAAAAAAAAAGCCTCCATAAAGCCTGAAAGTGCAAGGCCAGAGAGCTTCTGGGTTGCTGAAAATGTGAAGATCTGGGGAGAGTACGACACCCAGGGAGCATGAAGGCTCTGCATACCTTGCCCTGCACACCTCTCCAACGGCTGTTCATTTGTAGAATTTCTAATATTCTTAATAATGAACTGATGAACATAAGTAACTGTTTCTCTGAGTTCTGTGAGCCACTTTAGCAAATTCTTTGATCCTGAGGAGGGCATTATGGGAAACTCCATTCAGAGCCAATTGAAGAGAAGCACATGGGACAACCTGGACTTGTGATTGGCACCTAAAGTGGTATGGGGGAGGGACAGATTTGTGGGACTGAGTCTTTAACCTGTGGGATCTGACACTATCTCCTGGTAGACAGTGTCAGAATCGAGTTAATTGCTTGGTGGTAGGAAAAAAATACACGCTGGAGTTTCACTCTGCTAAAAACTGTTGACTTAAGAAACATCCAAACCTGTAGAGAATTTTAATAAGAGTTCATTTGAGCCAACTGACAACATTGCCAGGAAAAAGATCTCAAATGCTCTGGAGAATAACAGTTTTGCACTCTCTTTTATACATTTGGAATTAAAGAGGAAATGTAAGGAAGACTACATGAATTCGGGAGAAGGTAAGGAAGGGTTAGATTACCCTACAGTAATGTGTTCTCTTGAGGGTGGTTAACTTCCCAGGGGTCTGCAAAAGAGGCATCTCAAAGGTGTGTTAACCTAGATGCACAGAAACAATGGTCAGGGCTTGTTTAAGGCAAAGCTAAGCCTTTTACTATGGAAATTGTATGCCTTGGGCATGGCAACCCACCATGACCTGCCCAGTCAGAAACTTATGGATGACAGACCAGTTATTGAACTTGTCAGATTTATTATAGAGCCTCCTTTATTTTCCCCAGAACCAACCAATGTCTTCCGATCTCACTCCAAGCAAAAGCTGAAGTTTTTACAATGACTGACAGTACTCAACATGATGTTCCCCCAGCATGTCCTGCCCCTTTTTGTCTTTGCTCTGACCATTCTCCCCTTTGTCCACTCAGCTTCTTCACTCTGCTCACTGACCTCTTTACTGTTTTTCTTACACCAGCGCCTCATCAATGGAGACTATTTGCATTTGTAGTTCCAACTCCTTGAAATTTTCTTTCCCCTAAAGATTTGCTTGACTTTCTCCCTCACTTCCTTCAGGTCTTTATTAAAATAGGCTTCCCTTGGCCATTTCATTAAAAATTGCATCCGTAATCCATGTTTTTCTCCATAATTTGTTTTTTTACTTATGTTATTTTTTGTAAATTGTTTTTCTGTTAGAAAGTGTGTACTATTGTATGCCAACTGTAATTGGAAATTTTTTAAATAATTTTTTTAAACTTTCTATACTTTGCCCACTTTGTTTATTCATACTAAACTATTCACCTTCACTCTCACATTAAACTAGGGATTAGGAAAACGACTGCCATATAATATTCACCTAACATATATGTGAAAAGAAAAAGAAGACTCCCTTTTGGAAAAATCTTCCTATTTCCCAATGACATTGAAAATAATGTATTATTTTATTTATATTCCACCATAAATTCAAAATGTCCAAAACCTGAGTTGCTATCTTTTCTGTATTCTTGACTTTCAGATTTGGTTGGTAGAAAGTACTAACAGATGCTGAGACAGAGACCTGGAAAGCAGGCATTCTACCATGCTTATCTGGCTTCACTATCAGTGGGCGTCTATGTGTTTCTCATCCTCACCTGACTTCAGTCAGTTAGAGCAGAAATATGATTATCTCACCCACCATTGTGTCCTCAATGTTTGGCACTTCATCTGCCATATGGTAGGTATTTGATAAATCTTGGTTAGACAAATCTCACCAAATAGATTCTAGACTCCTCTCTTTCTCTCATTCTCCACTTTCCAAGAGTCATCAAGACCCTGATTCTATTCCCAAATGTCTCTTCCCTCCAACTCCAACAACTTTGTCCAGGCCTTTCTAATTCTTTGTTAATCCTTGTAATAATCTGTTAAATGGACTCTGTACCCACACTTACCCCCTCCTGTCCATCCTTCTGCCTACCATCACATATTTCTAAGTATCTGCTTCAACCTTTTAAAGGATTCCCCTTTGCCTACAGCTGGAAGTCTAACCTCTTTTGCACTTTCTTTCATGCCAATCCCCACCTCCCCAACTGGGCCAAAGTACTTATGGTTCCCAGACCACAGCAGGCCCTGGCCTGCCTCCACACCTCTACCATACCAGGTGCTGTGGCTTCCACCTGGAGCACTCCCGCCCGCCTGTCCATGTCTGCTTAATTAACACTGCTTTTTTCCACTGCACCAGAACATACCTCTATGATGGCTCCCGACCCATGGGCTGAAATTCTCCATTCCTATTCCTCCCCGACCTGTGCCTTGAGGGCAGGAATTTAGTGTGTTTTCTTTTCATATCCCAAGCACCTGGCCTTGTACCTCCAGGATGCCAGGCCCCTGAAGACCATTTGCTGAACTCCAGCTTGTGACCACACCTTCGTTTATAAACCTACATCTTTACTCTAGCTCATTTTTAATTTCCTTTGTTATTCTGCTGTTAAGGCATGTGAAGGGTTGAATTTCTATTTTCATAATGACTTTTAGGAAGTCTTTCTTTTCAAAAATGCTCATGAAAACTTTACTGTGGTAACTGGGTTAGGAAAATTGAAATCTAAGTGTTGACTGAACTCTCAGATAGTTTACCAAGAAGTAGGTGTTCCAGCTTCCTTGACTGGGGTAGGGGTACAGACTCAGTGAATTCTCTTTGCCAAGAACCAACTGCCATACAGACAGCACTGCTCACCCCCAAAAAGGGAGGACTATCACCCATGCCTGTCACTCAGGACGCCTGCTGTGCATTGAATTGTGTCTTCCCCAAAATTCCTATGCTAAAGTCCTAACTTCCAATATTGCAGAATGTGACTATACTCAGAGATGGGCTGATTATGGAAGTGATTAGGTTAAAATGAAGCCAGTGGCGTTGACCCTAACCCCATATGACTAGTGGACACAGACACACACAAAGGGAAGACTGTGGAATGACAAAGGGGGAAGAGGCCTCCGGAGAAAGCAGCCCTACTGACATCTTGACCTGAGACTTCAGCCTCCAGAAGTGTGGCTTAAGCCACCCAATCTGTCGTACTTCATGATGGTGGTCCTTGCACAAATACATCGTGATTCAAGTGTCTGTCCTTCTGCATGTATGTCTTTCCAAACAGTGGAATCTTACTTATTTCACAACTGTCTTTTTCATGAAACAGTAAGTGAACATCCTTCAATGCTCAACATTTTTAAAGCCCAATAACTATTTGGGAGATAGCACAACATAATGCAGTCTTTTCTTAAAGAAGCCACGTTGTCATTCCAGACACTTTAAAACACACTTGACAGGTGTGGAATAATTTGTAAAAGTGTCCCATGGGGGCCTCGTGCCCATCAACTCACATTCTCAATTTCACTTTTGGAGTTAGGAAGGAAGAGAAGGAAAAAGAGGATCAGGCTCTTTTTGGAGAATTGATGATTTCTCATCTTCATGGGAATCACAAACATATAAATTCTTCAAATGCCATTGTCCTTAAGTGATTCTACCTTAAAATTTTCTAGAAAGAGAAAGCATGGCCCAAAAAGTAACTTGGACTTCATTTGGTGTTGGCTTACAAATAAAAAGTGCATAAGCTGAGATAGAATGTGGCTTATTACATTAATGTTGCCTTGTGCATTCCTTGTTTTACATTTGGGTTTCTTTTCTAAATTAGAGTGAAACTTTTTATAAACATGTTTCATGCTTCATGTAAGGCTTCCTTTATGAAAAACATTGTATTAGTGGGTAAGACCTAAAGGTTTGATGGCTATCCTCTACTGATAGGCAGTGACACGTGGCCCAAGCATCTTTAGCATTCTGAGTCAGTTTCCTTATCTGGACATCTGTATCAGACTAGCAATACCTCTCTAGGACTGTGGCAAGGATAAATGAAACATAAATTACTTAGTGTAGTGCCTGACACATAGTGGATATTACTTAAAAAAAAAAAAAGATATTATATTCCCCTTGCCCTGGTAACTTTTCGACGAGGAAATCTCACATTCTGAATACAAGAATTTATATCAGATATTTAGAGCATGCTGGCTTAGGTAATATTTTGTCCTACTTTTTAATGGTTGATTAATTAGAACGTGGCCTAAAAAAATAAAGTTTGCAAAGAGTAAGCAAAAGTATAAGCACAGAAATTAACTTACCCTTTATTGCTGCCACAAGAACATGCCAGTGGGTGGGCGCTTTTAAGCGTTTCTTTTCTACTTAAGATACCTTTTTATTAACAAGTAGTTCAGCTGCTGTTACTCGGTTTCATTTAGCCACCTCCATAACTGTTGCAGAATTTTGGAAAATAAATATAGACAGCAGATCAGAGAGTCCCCAAGACTGATGTTTCTTGGGTCTGAGGCCTTGGGAACTGAATCACCACAAATAAATCTGAACAGACCTTATCCACCCACGGATGTTGTGGGGTCTCTTCTTTTGTGTAGAGTGGGCATTTCTACCATGGTGATGTAAAGTCACTTATTTAGGTATAATCTGAGAAGCAAGTTTTATTTTTTAAAACTTTATTTTTAATTACAGCAGACAATTTTATATTAGTTTCAAGTGTACAACATAGTGATTCAACAAAGTGATCACTGACATACATCTAGTAAACACCCGTCACCATACATAGTTGTTACGATGTTATTGACTACACTCCTTATGCTGTACAGTATAGTCCTCTAATTTATTGTATAATTGGAAGTTTGTACTTCTTAATCCTCTTCCTCTTTTATGCCTAACCCTCACCCCCTCGCATTATTTTGTTCTCTGTATCTATGAGTTTGTTTCTGTTAAATTTTGTTTATTCATTTATATTTTATATTCCACAGGTAAGTGACATTTTATTGTATTTGTCTTTTTCTGTCTGAATTATTTTACTTAACGTAATATCCTCTAGGTCTATCCATGTTGTGGGAGCAACAGGTTTAAATAAAGGCACTCTCTCCTCACAAATGTTCATCTTAGTATTTCAAGAATTAGAATAATTTTAATGAACCATTGTAATATAAATCAGTCGTATTTTCTGGTTAGTTTGAGGTGTCATTAGAAAAAAAATTATGTATCACACTTTCTTTGCTCAAGAAATTAAGTCACCTTTGTTGTTCTTTTAGTTTAACTTTGATCTCCTTTTTCAAGTTCATTCTATGACTTTTCAGGATTCTGTCCCTTTCTTCTGCCTCTCATCAAATCACCTTTGATTATTGCATCACATGCCTGCCTCTTACCCAGAATCCCCTAACCCACCTGCCAATATGTGCCTGGCTGGTCTAAACATTCCACCCATAACTCTGAGCCTCCAAAAATGCATCTTCCACAGAAAACCAAAGGCCAACTGGGTCTTGAGCCAAGACGGCTTTCCCCTAGAATCACAGTAAAACAGAATAATTCTTAACCATCTTCATCAAGGGATTCTCTATGCTTCTCTCCTCTTAGATGATGATTAGGGAATGATGCATTCAAGCAGTATTTTCCTCTAAAGGTAGGAAAGAGAAACCCTTAAAGAAGACAGGCTTTGATTGTTGAGAAATTCCTTTGGGCTTCACTCCATCTGTCCCTCCCTGCCTACCCACATCGCTGCAGCAGGCAACTTACAAGAGTCCAACAGGGCCAAAATACACTGACTAAATGGAACCACAGTGCTTCCTGAACACTCAGCCTTCGGATGACGCAAGACAGTGGTACGAGTTAGTCACGCGCAAACAAGAGTGACTCTTAACCGGCTTTATTTGCTTGGGTTCCAAGTATCACCATCCTCACTCTACCAAGCCTATAATGGTAATAACAGCATTTGTTCCTTTATTGATCAATATAGCAATCACTTATTGAACAACACTGTGCTAGTTCCAGCAGGAGCAAGGGGGAATGAAACAGCGTCCATGGACATCAACAAGTCACAATCTAATGGAGAAGAGGACAATCCTAGAATAATATGCAAACCCAGTGACAGGATTGCAGCTTCTAACCCAGAGGGTAGGGGAAAGAGGTATTGGCAAAGACTTGTGGGAAAGCCAATGCCTGCACTGAATCTGGTACCTGAAATCTCAGAGATCTACATAGATCAAAATATTTTTACACGCCGATGAAAGTCCCTGTGTTTCAAAGAGATCACCTCTCAAGCCAACTTGTTCCACAAACACCCTCAGTTCCAACTGGAAAATGGGCTCCAGAATGTGATTTTTTTATATATATATATAATTAAATTTTGTACATTTGCTTTTACTTCTTCTTGTACGAATAAAACCATGAATCCTGTTCACAAAATAGGTATTTCTCAACTTCCAAAACTTTGGTTCAGAAAACATCCATTTCCTGCTAGGTTAAATAAGGTTTTGGCAGATGCTGGTTCTCACCCTCCTGCCAAAGCCATTATACACGTGGGCTGTGGTGTTTGGACAGACTTTAAATAGGAGTGTTGAATCCCAATGGGTGTGTCCTGATGTGATAATTGCTTTTGGGACAGGTTATTGTGTGCGGCTTCCAGTATGGGATTCAGCTTAAAATACATTTTGCATATCGTGCAAATCGCTTGGAAAAAAATCCCTGATGAACTGCCTATAAAATTTCTAGCACAAGGCTAAGTCATATCCTTAAGTATTTCATTTTTCCATTAGACCCAACTTCCCAAGAGTTTTTTTTTTTAATAGAGACTTTAATTAAAGGCAAATTTTATTATTCTTACTTATGGGTGGAGAAACTGAGACACTAGCATAAAATGAATCATCCACAGTTGCAGAAAGGTCAGATCCATTGGTAAATGCTGGTTGAACTGTCTGTGCATAATATGTCACTACTTTTTATGTTCCCTTTCAAAAAGATATTTTTTCATATTTGTGACACAATGCAACAGATCTGTAGAAGTGAATGCAGAAAAGGGAATACAAACTATTGAGATGGATGTCAGGATTGTCTTGTCATTATGTTTTAATTATATAATGCATTATACATGAAAACATATCTTTAATTTTCTTATCCTTCTGAGTACATAGCTATGCTATCCCTCAGTATAGCATATTGGGAGTTGTAAACTTATTTCTGGTCTCTCTGAAGTAGATTCTAGAACTATATTGATATTATTAGACTGCCTTCTTACAAATGTATTACTCTATTAAATTATT
Organism: Cynopterus sphinx; assembly: GCA_030015415.1. Lineage (NCBI taxonomy): Eukaryota > Metazoa > Chordata > Mammalia > Chiroptera > Pteropodidae > Cynopterus > Cynopterus sphinx. The sequence goes on along the minus strand of CM057379.1, from coordinate 6,516,529 downwards.
TTTAATTTATTCATACCAGTGAATATTCACCAAGAAATAGAGTGTCAACTTGACTAACAGTCAAATGGGAATATACTTTGACTATTGAATGTTGAGAATGTTTGTTTTTTCTTGGTAAATATTTACTGCTGGAGACAATGAATTAAGTTAATAGGACAATACCTTTCTGGGGAAGGCTATCCAATGATCAAATGTAATCTTTGATAATTCTGGTCCTAGCTGGCCAAGCCATAGATGCATTGTCAAGGGCAGGGGGAAACACTCTCCCCAGGCAATGGAATTGGGTCACCTCCCAGCAGGGAGCTCTGTGCTTCTCGGCAGCAGTTACATGAACTCGCCTTGTGGATGCATGTGCCCGAGCTCCATCCTTTGGAGGGTGCCAGCTACTGGCAGTGGGCAAACTAATAAATCCACATTCTAGCTTTCATTCTTTCCATGGTTGTTTATTGGGCACCTCCTAAGTGCCAAGCTCTGTGCAACACCTTAGGAACAGAGAAGTGTACGCAGCAGACACAGCCTTGTGGAGCCTACAGTCTCGTGGAAGGGGCCATCAACCAACGTGGAAATGCAGAGAGTGCTGTGAGGTCGTGGAATAAAAGAATCCAAACTAGCCCGGGAAGTCAGAAAAACATCTAATCTAAGAACTGGTTCTCAAGTTTTCCTACACATTTAAATCACCTGAGGAGCTTCAAAACAAAAAACAAAAACAAAAACAAAAAAGAAAACATACTTTTTCTTGGGTCTCACCTTCAGAGATTCTGATGAAACTGGTAGTGGGCAGAGTCTGAGCATCAGGGTTTTTAAAAACTCCCTGAGCAATTTTGATGGCAGTTTGGGAACACGAGTATAGAGAAGAGGAAGAGTGAGATCAGTTAAGATTGTCCCAATGGAGGGGCTAGCATGCCACTAAGACCCAAGGTCTGAAGGAGCTGAGTGCCTTCTGGAAAGAACGTATCTGAAGTGTAAGAAGGAAGCTGGGAGGAGCCAGCGGTGAGAATGAAGGTGAGAATAGAGAAGTAAGCAGAGGCTAGCTCACACTTGACCTTGGTAAGTCAAGTTATAGATTTTTACTTTTTAGTAAGAACAATGAGAAGCCACTGTATGGCTTTAGACAAGGAGGTGATATTATCAGACTTGTATTTTTAAAAGGGATGTCTGACAGCTGGGCAGAGAGTGTATTGGCAATAACAGGGCATCATGATATCAACCTAAGGCTCTCTCCATTTTCAAGAAAGTCGGAGCTATAGAAAGAGCATGATGCTAGGACAGCGGCAGGGCCATGGTCATGCCCAGCGAAGCAGACACAAGTGAAGGGCTCCCAATTGATCCTGGGTTTTGGGAAGAATCTGATTTTCCTTTAGATAAACCACACTGAGGCCAACTCCCTTCTATTATACTGATCTCTTGTCCTCCATCCTCCAGATCTGAATTCTGCCTTCCCCTATCCCATCCTCCCAACCACCCCAGCAATGAACCCAGACGATACTGAATGGACAGAAATGAGAACACAGAGAAGAAGGAAGTGTGCCAAGGCAGGAGGTTCTCCTGCTTACCCGTGGTGATCACCTGATGCTCCCAGAGAATTGAAAATAGACAGGCCTTCAGCAAGGGCGGGGGGTGTGCCCTTGACAGGAGCCATCCCAAATCTCCGCCACCCACAGCTGCCGCAGAGGCTGGAGAAGCAGTGTGGCCGCTGTACGACCCTTCTCTGGACTCCATGCCAAGCTCACTTGCCAAGGACAGCAACACTATGTGATGGGAATGAGCCACTCCTTCCTTCCACCACGAGTGACAAATTAGGAATGGAGTCGCACTTTTCTCTCCATCCCAGATCTGCTGTTGAACTCGAAAACAAAGCCTGCCTGTCCTGTTTTCTCCATCCATGAAATAAAAGTTCTGATACATCGAGAGGAAGGCAAAGGACTCCAGTCATTGTATGATTTTGGGACTCAAAGAAATTAAAACAGAAATCTACCAAAAAAATTGTAATTAAAATAGAAATCTAGTAATAGCCTTATAATATCCCCCATGAGCCAGACTCTACACACATATGTCTCATCCAACATTGCCAACTCCCCACGAGGAAGGTATCATCTCCACTTGACAGAAGAGGAAACTGAGGTTGAGTGGATATCATAATTTGCCCAAGGACACAGGAGGAGTAACTGGCTGGGTTATGACTTGAAACCTCATCCACTCAGTCAGTATGCCCACTGCTTCCCAAACTGCTGGCACTTTCTCAATCTGGAAAATTCCTGAGCCCCACCAATGTCATGGTACCCCAGCCGAGTACACGTGGTGACACTGCCATCAACATCCCGGAAAGTCAATGTCAGTGAGACAAAGAAGGTTTTTGTCTTTTGAATACCAGATGTGTAAGGTGGGTCAGTTACTTAAACTCTCTCTGTGTCTCACCTGTAAAATGGCAATATGAGAATATTTACCTCAGAGTCTTGTGAGGATTGAACAAAATGATTTTTGAAAGCATTTAGCACAAAGTCAATCATATAGCTTGTGCTCAATAAACATTAGCAATGATTGTTATAGTTATTATTACAATAAGTTTGCACACTCTCCATCTTTTTACGCCAGTGGAGCGGTGCCTTTAGTGTGCAAAGTGAAAAGTGGCAACAAATTTAGATGAAAGATTTTACGTAGAATCCAATCAGCCATGCTTTGGCCAGAATTTGTTTGATGAAGGTGGGGTACGGGGTAATGAAGAAAAACAGCTTTGCCAATTACCACTAGATGGTGCTAATATATTACAACCCACCCACAATGCTTTTCATATAAATTTCACTATAAAAAAATGTGCTCTGAGGGCTGGCAGGCGCCAGAGTATTATTTTCTAAATGTTGCCTATTATTCAACTTCTGGCACAAGGGCCCACACTGCTCCTTACATCAGGCCATGTGCCACCCCAAGAAAAAGGCAAGGATTGTATTCCAACTGCTTTATTTTAGCTGGAAGACAACTTAGTCGTCTTTTGATGTAATTACAGTCATGCAGTCAATGCAAGAAATTTACATTTTTTTCAAATGTAAGGATACTCCATAATGATGTTTAATTGTCCCAGCTAGTGGAGTTGGGAGAGAAGGAGCAAGAGGGAAAGATTACAAAGGGGGCCTAGAAAGCTTTGGGGGGTGATGGATAGGTTCATTATCTTGATCGTGGTAATGGTTTCATGGGTATACACATATGTCAAAGGGTACTCTTTAAAAATGCACCGTAAATGCAATTAATGTCTATTATGCCTCGTAAAACTGTTTAAAAGATGAAATTACAAATATCAAATTCTTTCAAAGAAAGAAAAAAGAAAAAGAAACTTACATTGTTTTCTAAATGTAAGGTATAATAAATTATTGCTATTGAAAACTGACTGGATGAAAGCAGAGACCAGTGAAAGAACCCCAGACAAGAGTTTTCCAGTTAGTTGTTTCCTTGATTAAGAAAAATCACATGACCTCCTAGAATTCTAACGTCCTCTCAGGCTCATTTAAACGTTATTATAGTCCATTTTCCCTGCCTAATTGTAAAAGTAAATCCTTGCCTTTTCTCAAGTTTTCCGTATCAACAATACCCAGTTTCACCCACAGATGGAAGCCCTGAACACGATTTCAAGCTAGTTTCCGTGAAAGGTCATCTAAGGATCCCTGCTGGTTGCCACATTGCCTCGGTGATGAAATGCTGTTGTCGTTGATCCTTGGGAAGCACCAGGGAGAGTTGTTTGGCAGTCTCTGTCCCACTCAACAGAGGACTCTTCCCTGAGTTGCATGCCTTGCTTTTCCAAATGGAAAAATTCTCTCTTCACAGCCTTTATCAGCAGATTTCACCCAAGGCGTTCAGCTATCTCTCACTCAGACTTATTCCAAATGATGGAGCTTGAGACACCGTTTGCCAAAGGGAAAATATCATGCTATGTTCTGTTCTCACAGCCAAAAATAATTTCAAAGGGAGCCTGTTTTTAATTTCTTGTTTTGGTTTCCATTTGGACATGCGGAATAGCTCTCAAAAGTTGTATCACTGGGGATTCTGGATCTGAAGGAGAAAGACTTGCTTGTGCAACCCAGTCATGATTCAGATACCTCCCGTGATTTAAATACCTCCCATATTTCATCTTCCAGTTCATAGCCCATTTGACGTGTTTTCTCATGTTGATCCCTATACCAATGCTGTTGGAAGACAAGGCGAGAAATTGCTACCACTCCCTGTCAATGCATAGGATCTGGTTTGTCCAAGATTGGAAGTTAGCCAGCAATACAGTAGGGACTCAACCCCGAGTCTTCAAACAACGTTGCTTTGGTTCTCACTATTGCACATCACATCCTGCTTCTTAATCACTTCTGCATATTTGATATTCATCATCAATTCCCATCTACTCTTCACGGGTATATGTAGTCTCCATCCAACTAAATTTTAAGTTTAAAAAGAATGATTATCTCTAATAAACCTACTATTTCATAATATCTTAAACGTGCAATAAATAATTATTGGATAGATCTTTCCTGTGTGAAGAATGAGAGTAATAGTGGCATTTTATTTATAAGCTCTTAAATCAAAATAAAACGAAATTCTTAGATTCTCTGTTTTAAAAGGAAAAAAAACACATCAAGACTGAAAAATGGACAATTTTTTCAAACTCATTTTAAATGGAAAAGTATGTCAATTCAGGGCAGACTCATTTCCTATTCTATATCCATTGTGGGTTTAGGTTATAATTTTGATGACAGCAAAGAGACTGGGGTGATTTTTGTTTTCCTTTGCTAAATGACATGATTTGGGTACAAGTAAAATTGTGTTTCTGTGGGTTCGCCTCCATATTTACTCTCCGCCTGGCTCCCATTTTCCAGTGTTTCATAGTCTGGAGAGGAAGTGTGGTCTAGTGGTCAGAAAAACAGTCTAGGAGACTAGATCCATGGGTCTATTCCTGTCTTCCTCCCTGACTCATCGTAAGATCTTAAGAGAGTCACTTAAGCGTTATAAGCCTCGGTTTATCTACTTTTTTCCTCCTTTTTTTTTGCTCAGAAATAATCAGATCATTGGACAATATGAAATAAGAAATAAGTTTGGCTCTAAAAAGAAATAATACAATCTGAATACAAAGCTTCATGAAATGGGTAGTAATGGCTACAGAAGAAAAACAGGATTCTCTAATTTTACCAGCTAAAAGGAGTCATCAAAGACTCTCCAAGTAAGCATTTGGTTCACCTAGTTATAGGTACTCACTGAGGGAGTATCTGAAAAATGATTTACGATGGAATCAAAATCAAAAAACAAGAACCTAGAAGACAGGAAGGTCAGGAATTTGGGGGTCTTGTCTCTGACAGAAGGAAAAAGAAACTAAGGAGATTAACTCAAATTTCACTTGGGAATCACACTTGTAGGCATACCAATAGACCTTGGCCATTTCCATCTGGTCAGACTACAAATTCAAGATCTACTCGAGATCCTGGTTTCTCTCCACCCTTCATTGTCTCCATATATCCTTCTTCAACTTGAAAAGCTCAGAGAATGTTATACTTTCTTGAATTAAAAAGGGGTGGATTTTGCAAAACAAAAATCAGGCCCCCAATTACCCATACTCAGAGAATTATTTTTTTCCACCACATGGTTTAATGGCTTGTTGATTGACTCTGGTATTCTCAGCCACCAATAGCCAACCAGGAGAACAGAACAGGACTAGCCCCAGAACCTCACTGTTGGCTCAGTGACAGATGTCATTGCATTAGAGGTCACTGTCATCTTTGTAAGACAAAACCTGATGAATCAATAGCTCGCTATAATTCTGACATTAAAGCCGATAATAATATTATTATTATAAGAATAACAACTATTTACTAAATATACACTAACTGCCAGGCACAATGCATAGCTTGCATATTCTGTACATGACCTCATTTAACTCTCTCTGAAATCTGATAAGGTAAGTTTTGGTATTCTCATTTTACACAGAGAAAGAAACTTAGACTCAGATATAAAGTAAATTAACTAAAGTTACAGAGTAAGGAATGAAACCCAAAGCTATCAGAGTCCAAGATTACGATCTTGACCACTGAGATGTGCTGCCTTCTTCCAACTGGAACAGATCAAAGGGGAGCTTGCTCAAAAGGTGTGAGGGAAGAAGCAAAGGGCTTGACAGTCAATACAGCTTATTTTCAAAGAAGTGGAGTAGCGGAGAGGAATGTTTCTATGGCCTATGGGAATTCGATGGGTTTCTTTTTCTGCTGATAGCCACCAATCGGCCAAGCTGGTCTCCCTGCTTAAGGAGCAGATGAAAGGTTGAGCCAATTCCTGTCTGCACACCTGCTTGTTATATTCAACGCAGTGTTGTTCCTGGGTGGGGCGGGGAGAGCAAGGAATGAAGAAAACTAACAACTCAGGATATTGAATGTTCTCAGGATACAACTTGGTGAAGAAGAAAAGAGAAGATGCTTAAAAATGGTCCACCTGTGTAGCAGTTATAGCCCATCTTCCACAAACAGTGAACCAGGACCTGCCACGGATCAGCCAGAACCACACTTCCTGCAGGAAAGAACCAGAGAGACCAGTACATTCACACTAAGAGGTCAAAAAGAAAAAACCCCATGTGGATAGCACAGTCCAGCCATACATAGACTTGACTTAGCCAGGAGCATGTGACTGGAAAAATCCCCAAGAGCTGGAAGTGCTGGTCAGGAAATTAAAGGGCCAGGGGGCACAGATGTTGTTTTTATCTTTATTTCTAATTCAGACTTTAAGAGAAAATGCAGAATGTGAGAACAAACTTTAAAAAGGTATTCATATAATCTAGAGTCCAAGCTAGCACAGTTTTAAAAACAAAAGAGGGAGGTATTAATTATTAATTACTGCAGGAACAACAGATAGACTGGGACTGCCTCAGGCAAACTGGGACACAGCGTCGCTCTAATCTTTGGAGAAATCTGTCAATATAAGAATAAAATTTTAGTAAAGAAATCTGGGGGATGGTAGAATATATACCCACATATACATGTGTATATATACATATATGTACAACATTTAGAGAGGGGAACTAGGGAGGCACTGTAATGGGAATATACTAAAGGAATTGGTTAATTTTGACATCGATCATAAAATTGGCACATTGGCAAGTTATCGTAGTAAAGAGATTCCAAATACCTAGAAATAGTGGAAATTTCCATCTGAAAATCATGTTATTTCATAAATGTCTGGATTTAACTGGCCTTGCTTACAATTTCACCTCTCACAAAGTAAAGGATGTGGCAAAGGAACTGCTGCTTTGAACGTGATCCTCCTCTAATAAAGAGGACTTCTAGGGGATGTGAGATCGAATGCATGCTCAGATCTGTGTCCTGCTGCAGGTCCCAAAGGTTTCCAAGGAAAGAGAGATAGGGTCCTTGAGACCAAGATACTTTGAGAGAAAGGAAAAGCCCAGGAAAAAGAAAATCACAAAGATAGTCACAAACAGTCTCTACACAATAAAGGGCACAATACTAAAAAGACCTGTAAAAATAGAGTCTGCGGTGACAACGCCAAGACAGTGTGAGGCAAATGAAAAACTCTAAGCCACAGAGAAGACTTTCTTTGGAGCAAGATGGAAGACAGTTTCGGACATGTCTCCCCTTAGAGGACCCCTCTCAAAATGAATGAGCACAGAAAGTAGAGGAGCCGAGTGATGATACGCAGGGTTGGTCGCATTCTTCTAATCACGGCAGGTCATTCATTTATTTCCACTGGAGAATTTTCACTTTGAAGTTAATCCCTTGCCCCACCATATCTCCATCTCTGTCTCTCTCACTCTCTCCCTCTCCCCCCGTCCCCTGTCTTCTCTTTCTCTGTTCCTCTCTCCCTCCTTCTCTCTCCCTCAGAAAATACCCCAAGGAGAATTTAATTTGTAGTCAGTCTGTAGGAATAAATTAGAGAAGAGATGTAAGGCACTGACCATAGCAATGGGATTTATGGGATTTGAAGTAAACAGGAATATGGTTTGATGTCTGGAAGTTCTTCCCATAAAAACCTAAGGGTTGAAAACAGTGGAAAAGACACACATTGAATATGGATACTGAAATAGAAAACTTTGGGAAATCGAGTTTCAGCTGATGGAGGAACCAGGATGCATGGCCACATTCTCAGGCACTGGGAGTCTCATGTCTTCCTACTGCCTCATAGTGCCATATATACGATAGTACTCAGTAAGTATTTGCTCAATAAATAAAGGTAGGATCAACAACCATCAATATAGCCCATCAATTTCTGTTGTACAGTCCTCCAAGGACTCACCACTTCATTAGCAACCCAAGGAAGCCGAGAATAAGAATACCCAGCTCTTATCAAGTAAACAATATTTTTCAAAGACTCAACTTACTGGCCTGTAAAATGGGGATCCAAGTATATCACGTAACTGTAAAGCAACAAAGTAAAACAAAATGGGCAAAGCATGCAGGATTCCTGGGACTAAACTGGCTATCTCGCTTGGAGCACAACATGGGATGGCGTCTGGGTCTCCCTCTGCTCTGTCTGCATCTGCCTTTGCTCCTCCTAGCACTTCCCACTCCAGTCACACAGATGGGCCTTGGTCCTCACTCTTGTCTTCTCTACCTGGAAAGCTCTCCTCCCGGTTATCTACATGACTATTTTCTCTCTTCTTCAAGTCTTTGCTCAAATGCACTTTCATGGTGATTCCTGGCCTGAAAACCCAATTTATATTTGCAACACCATTTCCACTTCTGTATCTTAGCTTGGGGTCCTCCAAAGCAGAGCCTGAACAAGGGGTTTCATGCAGGGAGTCATTTGAAAGTGTGATCTTATGAGCAGAAGGGCAGGACCCAACACGCGCAAGAGGCAAGGAGGGATAGGCTATTGAAGATGTGCCATCTGGGTGGCTGTCCCCATGAGATGACAGGGCCTCTGGGTTGGTCCTGAGGAACCTTGAGAAATATGTATCAGAACTGTCCCTATAGGGAACAGAGAAAAGAGGCATTTACTGACCTTCTCCTGCCCATCTGGGCACTAACTGCCTCTACTTTGGGGCTGTGCACATCTGAGTATAGACATGGTTCCCACTGAGTGTCCCAGGATGGTCATTAGAGAAGCCACAGAGCTGGCCACGGCCGGCTAGGACTGTCCTCGGCAGCAACGGCTAGAGTCCAAAGAGGGGGTGGAGAAGACTAGACACAGTGCACAAAGCAAGCCCATCTCCCTTCTCTGCTCTGTGTTTTTCCATTGTTCTTGCCAGCATCTGAAATGCCATTTCACATGTGTACTTATTTAATGCTTGTCTCATCCCACGACTATGTAATCTCCACAAGGATAAGAATTATTACAAGTTTGGTTCACTTGTATCCCCAGTACACAGAAGGCTGTCTGGCACAGAGTGAGCACTCAGTATATAATGAATGAATTAATGAATAAATTAATGCAAACATGCATTTTGAAATATTGTGAAAGATTGTGTCTTACTGGGAGTTTAGGAACAGAAACTCACAGGTGATGTTTAGTATCACACATTATCATATTATTATCACATTTTCCTCAAAATTTATCCAGAGAGAATTTATCTTCTCTATGCCACGACCAAGCATTGACCATAATTTAACCCAGAGAGACAGTAGACAAAAGCAACCAAAAATCCTTCAAAAGAAAATAAAAACATTTTTAGCACTTTTACTTCTCTTATTTTCTATCCAATTTCACCCAACCATATGCCATTTAGAGATAGCCTAGGTCAGCCACAAAACCTAGTTCCCTTTGCCCGATGCTTTCCATTGCTTCTAGCAAATATAGCTTTCAGCCTTATTTGGCTCAGCTTACATTCAAAATATATGTCTAATATATATTCACATACTTTTTAAATTTCCATATAAAAATACAGTCACACAAATGCAAATTTTATGTCTTATTTCCTTAGTTTACAAATTAATATCTCTTGCCTTCCTTTCTTATTCCCACTCGAGGTCATATTTCTAAGCTTCTACTGCCACATACAACACATTAGAAAGGTGACCCAAAACCTGCTCACCTAAATAATCCTGCAGATAGTCACCTAATTCAGGCACTGACCTCTTTGAGTCAATGCAAATAAAAGATACTGGTGTCTCCAAGAAACTCCAAATTTGCCAGAGACAACTTCCTCTCATTCAAAACATTTCCTTGTGAAGTAGCATAACCTACCTACCGGCGCCATTAAATGACTGTTTGTAGACTGATAACTGCTGAGCAGACTTCCAGTCGCACAGTTCTGCCCTAATCGCTTCCTTAGCATCACAGTAACACAAGGCCGAACATGATGGTGGGCTTTTCCCTTATTTGTCCTAAAGTGAGATAGTCGATTCTCATTGTTTACAGATTCGGTATTTGTGAATTCGCCTGCTCAATAAAATTTATTTGTAAACTCTCAAATGACAAAACTTCACTTTTATGATTATTCACGGATACGTGCAGAGCTGCGAAAAAGTTGACTCACCTGGTAAGTTCCCAGCCGAGGCAGAACCAGATGACACTCTGCCTTATTGTTTCAGCTCTCATCCTGCAAACAAGTGTCATTTTCAAAGTCTATTTAGTGCCACAATTTTTGTGCTTTTTGTTGTGATTTTGTTTCTTAAAAATGGCCCCTAAGCATTGTGCTAAATTGCTTTCTGGTGTCCCTACAGGCAAGAAGGCCCTACAGGGATGTGCCTTACAGGGAGAATGAGGGCTTAGACAAGCTTCATTCATGCATGAATTAAAAGTGCCGTAGGCTTTGAGTCTGCTGCTAGTACACATCGTATGTTAAATCAGCTCTCTTTCAGCACAAACACATACAACCGGGTTCTGTATTGATCTGTTGGCGAATTAATGGCTCACAGGTACGGAGCCCTATATTTCTTCCAGGAGCAATGGTTCAGTATTCACTAATTCACTAACTGGTGTTCACAGTGACTTTATAGAACACAATCACCACAAATAACAAGAATCAACTGTACAAGGTACTCTCTGGGCACAACACAGATCTCTCCTGTCATGGAGACTCTGCCAGTCCTCTGTTGCATACCCGTAGCCCTCACTGCTACATGGCAGTGCCGGCCACCCTGAGCTCTGCTGTCTGACTTCAAGACAGGCAGGAAAGCAGGTCCAAGTAAGTTCAGGCCCCCTCAGCCAATAACTTCAGGAGACATATGGCAGTCAACGCCCAGCTTCCTGGAGCCATTAGTGAGATAACTCTGAAGCATGCTCTAGTCCACACTGTTGTCCAAGGTCCCCAGAGGCATCAGGCTCCAGAGCCTACAGGTGACTGATTAGATAACACAATCTTTATTGGCCGTAGCCCCTTCCTGTCTCATGCCTCCGGAACCATCTCCCTGATAAACTACTGCGCTCAAATCCTCATCTCAAGGTCTGCTGGGAACTCAAAAGCACATGCTGATCCCGAGCATCTCAATTGAGGTGATGCAACAGTGAAGTCACCACCAATACAATGGTACTGCCTATGGAGAAAGGTATTGTATGACTTAGAGGCACACACAGAGCAGAGGGCACGAGGCAGCCACAATCACAGGGCTCCAGCCAAGGCTAGAGATCATTCTGCAGGCTAATCCCTCATGATCCCCTGGAGCTCCTGGAGAATTCAATGCAAGCGACCTCCTGACATTGCCTGGCACATGATATGTGCTCGAAACTAGTTTTTCAGTATAGTAGACTCTCAATGTCATCTCCTGAGTAATGCAAAACCATTGTGGGGTTTTGAACAATGAAATAGCAATACGATTGTGTCTCAGAGACATTAATCTGACTGCGGCATAGAGAATGGTTAGGAAGGGAGATTGAACTCTTCTGGCTAAATGAGAAACCAGAGCATTTACTTAGATTTTTTAGTGTAAATAAATTCAAAAGCAAGAGATCAAATGTTACATGGAGAAAGAAGAAAGAGAGAGAAGAAAGGGAAAAAGGTGAGAGAAAGAAAGGAAGAAAAGAGAGGAGAGGAGAGAAAAGGTGGGAGACAAGAATGGAGGTGGGAGGGAGAGGGATGAGCCTAGCAAGGACATCCACCCCACCACCAGAGTGTCACCCACAGACCCCAGCCATGTAAATAAACCTGCAGAACAAAGCTCCAGTCAGAGCAGGGCTACTGGGGGCAGGGAGGTCAGGCCTCACAGGACTATCGATAGCACACACAGCGGCAGGCAGCTTCCTGTGCAAGGGGAGCAACCGCGGGCAGGAAGCAGCCTCGGTCTTAATTCCTTTCTGAGATATTTATACACGCCACTGTGGCCAGCAAACATGACTGGTGTAACTTGGATGAAATTTTAATTATACAGGATTTTAATGATTTAAGTTGCTGTGGGCGGAGAGGGGAAGCCAATAAGGAGGCAGCAAAGGTTCACCCAAGTCCAGCTGCCCATTTCCCCTCGGCCCTGTTGGAAAACCAGCATTCCGGAGGAAGGTCTTAAGGTTCATACAAAAGGTAGGAGCGAGCCACATAATTCTAGCTACTGGCTATGGGCACTGGCTCTGTCAATACTCAGTCTCACCACATCATGTCAACAAGTTTACAGATCTGGAGTTGATAATCTTGCTATAAAAAGAATTTATGGGGATAATTGTCATCTCCATAGTCCCCATTCTTTACCCACAATTTTCTTCTGGACTTCTTTATTCTTCTGGACTAGCCCAACCCCACTCCTCTCCATTGTCGAGAGCTGTACCAGAAGGGGACCACTCCATCTTGCGCAGAATAGTCTCATCCTTGCAAACGGGGAGGATGAGGGTGGCTAGACTGGCCTCATTGTGGAGCTATAGATGGGGCCTCGATGAGACTTTCTCCCAACACTCACACTGTGGACACATGCCGGCCTGGCTTGGAGTGGAGTCAGTGCTTGCTCAGTGATACTCATCAAAAAGTCTTTTTATTATTCCATAGCCCTATTCAGCAGATCTACAACTGATTTGGATGTTCTGAGGGGCTTTGCAGGATGGCCGAGTTACCCACATAGTCAGAAAGTGTGTGTTTTTATTCATTCAATCATTTGCTGAGAATTAATGGCTGCTCTAGATGTCTTGGTGGCTACAATAATGAATATGAGTGAGATTAGGCCCTCGAGTTGTTGATAATTTGGCAGGAAGCAAGACATATGCTCAAACAATAGAACGTAGAAAGCATCCTGACGGAGAAAGGGGGTGACAGCTCTCAGCTGGGAGTTCAGAGAGCATCACAGACAGCCTTTGACCTTGTCCTTGGAGGACAGATCGTATTTCTATATGGAAAGACAAAGGATTTCAGGTGAAATGAACAGAGGTAGGAATGGACAAGGTCAGAGGTGGAGGCATTCAGGGACAAGAAGTATTTCACTTTGGCTAAGGTACACATCTGTTAATAGAGATGAGGCTGAAAGAGCTAGTTTAGGGCTAGAAGTTGTGGGGGTCTGTTTTGTTTTGTTTTGTTTTTTTCTGTTTACAGGCAGTGGGCAGGCAATGAACATCAGAGCACTTGAACCAGGCTCCTCACTTCAAGGATTAGAGCCCCACACCCAGAAAGTTACGAGTATTTCCATGATCCCATTGCAAGTCAGAACCGGCTCCAGGTCCCCAGCTCCAGGGCCCCTCACTGTGTGTGGCTATTTCACAAGCAGAATTGAGCCTTAGGACAAATAATCTGGCAGAGGAAAGGTGATGACAAAGGTAAAAGACTGAAGGCACAAGGAGGCCTTTACAGGTTTCAGGAAAAGACGACCAGGCACCTGGGCCAAGTGGCTGGCAGGGGGAATGAGAAGGAAGGCACGAGTCCAGGAGCAATGATGGAGGGAGGATTTACAGGACAAGATGACTGTTTAGATGTGTGGGCTGTGGCAGGGGGAGGCAGGAGAGTTGACTCCAAGGTTTGAAGCCAAAGTGACTAGGAGTCCCTTTTATGGGAAGAAATCGCCCACTCTTTCCTTCGCTCCTGGCAGTGCACCTTCCTCTACGCCCCTCGCTGCCAAGAGCCGTCCCTCTGTACAGAGCCCTGGCCTCCCAACACGTGACACTGACACTGGTGTCCCCCCCCCTTCCTGGCAGTCTCCCCCGTCGTGGACTACTTGTCTCCATAGGCTTTTAGAACATACTCTCTATTTTTCTTCAGCCCTATAAATATAACTGTTTTCTAAATTTGTATTATTTTCTCTTTTCGTAGTAGCAACATATGACAGAACTCAATTAAACTAGTTCAAGTAAAAAAGGAAATTTATTGGTTTCTAAAATTGAAAAGCTTAGGGGTATGTATGATGTAGGTGCCTCAGGATCCAAAGGACGAAACTACATTTCTTCCCCTTTCTTCCTTCCTTTCCCTTTCTTTCTTTCTTTCTTTCTTTTCTTTTCTTTCTTTCTTTCTTTCTTTCTTTCTTTCTTTCTTTCTTTCTTTCTTTCTTTCTTTCTTTCTTTCTTTCTTTCTTTCTTTCTCTTTCTTTCTTCCTTCCTTCCTTCCTTCCTTCCTTCCTTCCTTCCTTCCTTCCTTCCTTCCTTCCTTTTTGTCTGTCTCTTTACTTCCTTCCTTCCATCCTTCCTTCCTTTTCTTTCTCTTTCTTGCTTTCTGCCTGTCTTTCTTTCTATCTCTTTTCTTCCTTCCTTCCTTCCTTCCTTCCTTCCTTCTCTCTCTCTCTCTCTCTCTCTCTCTCTCTCTCTCTCTCTCTCTCTCACACACACACACACACACACACACACACACACACACACACGAACTCTGCTTCTGTTTCCGTTGGTTCTGCCCCCACACTGACTCCACTGGTCATACGGCCTCCAGCACCTCAACAGCTTCCCAGTTCAGCTGCCCCAGTGGAAGGCAAAGCTCCAATGGTTCCAACAAAAGTTCTGGAATTCAGTTTTATTACACCCAGTTTGGTCAGGGGCCATTCCTCATGTAGTTACTGTGACCGGAGGGGTGGAATCTGCCAATTGGCCAGGCCTGGGGCAAGTGGCCGGGGTTTGCCTCACCCAAATCACATGAGCTAAGAGGGGGAGACGGGGTCCCCAAAAGGAGACCCAAAAGGAATTCCCAGCATTGTAGTCACTCGAGAGAGAAGAGGAGTGGATACTGGCTGATTTTTCTTTGGATTTCTGAACCCCTTACTCTCTCCTAAAGATCTCACTTTTATTTTAAACTCTATACATCCCCCTACTGTATTTCGTATTTATCTGCTTAGTGCTACTATATTCTAAGTCATCTGCAATCATGACTTAGGAGTTTTTTTTTTTTATTCTTCTCTCTTTGATACCAGACACAAGCTCTGCTCCTCAAAATGCAAGTGCTTGCATACATAGACACACACACACACACAAGCACACACATATGCAAATGCAAGTCTTTTTCTTCCTTTTCTCTTTCATCTCTCACACCAGCCATCTCACCCTATGGAGTAGATTATTATAAAAATGTCCAAATCTTCCACTCTTCTCTGTCTACTCTGTCTCCAACACGGTTATCCATCTCCTCCCATCAATAGGTAGTTTATTTCCCACTCAGGGAATCTGGGTGGACTTGTCACTTTCTTTGGCCAATCTGACTGGTCTTCATGACTTTGCCTGTGACTCGCTCCTCTGTCTTCACCATGAGACCACACTCAAGCTAGCCCATAGAGCAAAGATAAACCCTCCCAGCTGAGCCCATCCTAGACCAGCCAGGCACTAGATAACCTAGCAGCTGACCACAGATGCTTGAGAATACAGAGCCCAAAACAAAAACCTGCCAAGCTGAGCATAATCCAACTCAATGACTCATAGAACCATGAGCTAAATAAACAGTTGTTATTTTTAAAGCACTAAATTTTACACAGCAAATGCTAACTGATACACCTTCCCTCCTCTTGACACTGACTTACTTCCATTTCCATCGTACCTGACTGGTGAGTTGTTTAAGACGGTCTTACAACAGCTAGTAATAATTATTTAAACACTTATGTAGTGTTTATTCTATGCCAGACAGAATTCTAGGCATCTACATAAACTCACTAAAAGTTTCACAGCAGCAGACTACATTGCTACCCAAGACACAGAGAAACCAGAGTGCATGTGACAGAGAATTGCTGGGAAATATTATTTACCCTGAAAACAGATGCAAACATTCAGGAATATTTGGTCATAAAGAGGCATATGAACTTCCATGACGGATTTCATCTGTTAGATCCCATATGAAATCTCTCCAATGTGAAATCTACAATCCAAGATTGCATTTTCCTTTTTAATCAACCATACTAAACCATCCATCTCTCTTAAAAAATACCCAAGAATTTCATACAAATCAATGGGAATTGCCTATGCATCTCTGAGAACTGAATCGATCTTTACTGATGGAAAAAAAATGCTCAAATAAAATACTATGGTAGTAAAAGGATTCTGTTATTGTATCCTCTTGCGATGCTTATCAAAGCAATTTTGTTAAACAGACAAATTTAATCGAGAAAGTATCTATTAAGTATTTAATGATAGCAATAAGAATTCTATTCAAATAGTTCTAAATAATAAAGATTGCCTGAGCTTCGTGCCCACCCCCGTCAGTTAATCTGCCATTGTTCCCAAAATAACCCATATTTAAAATGAATTCAATGACAATTCTATGGAAAGTTCTCCATTGTAAAGGAATTCCCGGAGTAGTGGTGAAGGCGGGGAGAAGGTGGAAGAAGAGTTTTAGAAAAACTCAGCATCTTTTAAAAATTAAATTAAGGATTATATTTGAGGACTATCTGAGAATCTTACACAATTCAAGACTAGCTTCAGTACCTTTTTTTTTTTTTAGTTAGTCCAGTATTTCTAATAGCTATATTATTTGTTGTTTTTATTCCATGTCTTCCAAGTCCAGAGAGAAGGGCCATTTTCCCCTGCTATCAGGTGGGGCTGAAAATAAACATTTTATTGTTGGTCATGAAAATAAGCCCAGCTAAGAATTTTATTTTTGTTGAAAAAAAAAATGCCACAAGATAGATAGAGGTCAAGTTTAACAAGATCATAAAATAGGAAAAAATTGCAGAATAAGTCTGGCTCTGATTCTCAAAACAAAAAAGCTCATTGTGTTTGCAGCGCTATCAAAACCCTAGGTAGGCATTCTGTGCCCTGGAAAACATCATTTTGATGTTGTTCTTGGAGCTTGAACTATTTTCACTTTGTCGCTGCTAAAATACACACAAATGGTTCATCAACATATATGAGCACAAGAGCAATGTGGCAATAGAAATGAGGCACCGATGACCTGATTTTGAAGGTATAAGATGAAATGGTCTAATGTCACCAAACAATCAAATATATGCCATGTAACCTACCATGTACCTAATTATTTTGTATCCATTTAAGATGCTCTTGCTATATGGCTGTGAAACAAATTGTTACTTTATTTTCTGGTGTTGGTAATTGCAGAATGCAAGGGGTGAAAAAACTCATTACGGGAAAAGCACTAAAAGTGACAAAAAGAAAAATCCCTTCGATCAGGTGAGAAAAAAAAATGATGGTGGCAATGTTATGTTTTATTGACTGCCCAGGAAAAAAAATGAAAAATATTGTAATAGACAAGTTCTATTTTATTTTACTCTGGAATAACTTCAAAGAACATACGAGGGAGAAAAACGTAATCCTGCTTGCCACTTGTTATCTATCTTGTATTGCTGAGTATTCTTATTGTCTTGGAATGCAACCTTACAGTGATTTTTTTTTAACCTTCTCTCAGTCTCTCTTAAAGACAAACTTAAGATATATTCAGCCGTAAAGAGGTCATAGACATTTCTTTAATCTTACAGCACAATAAAGGTACACAGTTAGACAAGTCTAATATGGCAGATCCAGGACTTGCTCCCAGTAGCATTGCTGTGTTTGCCTCTTCAGAACAGTGTCACTCTATAATGATCTCTTAGTTGTTATGTACTATTGCAACCCACAAAACTAATAGCTGATGAACACGCTAAGGCAGTCATAATTTCAAAATCTTAGTGTTCCCTACACTCTCAATTTTGTGTATGGGTCAAAAGTTTTAAACACATTGAGTTTCCTTCTGCGAATCTATAAAAATCCTGTGCTATCATGTCGCTCATAGAATGGACATGGACATGGACCCAGATACCACCAAGCCTCATTTCATAAATGAGGAAACAAAAAACCTGAAGAAAAAGAAAAAAAAAAGAGTTTTCCCCAGGATCACGCAAACAGTCAGTTACAGAGCAAGGATGAAAACGTCAGGTCTCTAGCCTTTCAGCTGAGAACTCTCTCCATTTGTAAGAAATAAGTGACCTTGAAGCTTTTGAAATACACGTGTTTTCTTGTAGCAGAGCTCCTAATTATAGTGTGTGGAAAACAGATATGTAATATGAGAGTTATGCTTTCTAAGCATATCAGAATATTTTATGGAATGGTTCTATGATCTAGCTAAAGAGAGCATCATTGAAAGTCATCATGGGCTTCTAAAAATGTTAAGCCCTCTTTCTACAAAGGATAATTTGATAGGGGTAATCAAAGCTCCGTGATGTCAGACCCCCTGACAGCAATGATCACATGTGAAACCGCTTTAAGAATACGAGAAAAGACTGGTGAGTGCTGCATAATGATTACTAGACATTCTCTCTTGTCATTCTGCTGGTTTCTTCCCATCTATTCTTGTTACAAATTCTGAGATGGCCACCACCATCTTTGAGTTTCATGTGACATGCTTGTCCTCCAGATACTGTTAATACAGAGTAAAAATTTCTGTATGTGGCATAATAGCTCTGACACAGAAAAGTAGCATCAATGTGGCTATCATTTAACAAACATTTGCTCAGTATCTACCCTATACCAGGTACTGAATTAGATGATACAATAATTTGAAAAAAGAATAAGCTTTGAAAATTTTACAAACTTTAACTGTTAAGCTTTAGTACAATAAATGAAATGCTAAGGGAGCAGAGAAAAAAAAAAGCTATTAATTCTTGGCAAAGGAACAAACAAAGAGGTTAAAAGAGCAGCTTCAGAGAGAAAATGTTTACACTATTTACTGTTGTTTAACAAACTACAAACTAACTTAAACTTAGTAGCTTATGACAAAGATGACATTTATTTTGCTCCTGAATCTGCAGTTTGGTGCAAGACTCAGTGGCAACAGCTCATCTCTGCTCCCTAGGGCATCATCTGAGGCTGCTCAATGCTCAGAACCAGAATCATCCAAAGACTCATTTATTCACTTTTCCTGGAGATAGATGCTGATTCCTGCCTGGGACTTCTAACTAGAACACATACATGTAGCGACTCCCTGTCACAACATGGTGGCTGGATTTTCAGGGTGGGGTGGGGAAAAGAGAGCACCCTATGACCTTTGACCCAGACTCAGCAGTCATGCAACATCCACTTTGCCACACTCTATTCATTGACATGGTCGCAAAATCCTGTCCACCACCTGATGGAAAAACGGTGACGTTCTGAAAGAGCTTGTAAGATCAGAAATATGGCTCTGGCCATTTTGGAATGCAAAATCTACTATAGCAGATCATTTTTGAGCTAGATCTTGAAAGATGAGAATTTTTTTCCAGGTAAAGAAGGGAATGTTTAGACACAGAGAATATATGAAGAAAGAATCATGTAGATGGAAACGCATAGCATGTCATCTGACCATAAACAACACAGAAATCATAGAACAAATAGCTAAAACTCACTAAATCAAAACCATTTTTCCAACAATGTGAAAAAAAATAAAAGTAAATATATAATTTCTGTTCCATCACTGACTATCACATGCCAGACATTGTGAAAAGTTCTTTCTACATAATTCTCACAATAATAGTATTACATCCTCATTTTACAAAGGAAAACCCAAGGTTCTGAAAAGTTAAAATATCTACATAGCTATTAAGAGAATCCTGTCCTGGGTCTATGTGATTCCACATCTCATGGACTTAACACCAGTGTTATTCTAGGAACAGAAGAATGAGAACTAAATTGGAGCCAGAAACATAGGGCTATCATCTTGGTTAAGAAATTGCCAGCCGATAAGCAAATAAACTCCCAAATCTCAGAGGATTAATATAGCTGAGCTTTATTTTTGCTCATGAAAATTCTGAAATAGATGTTTCTGATCAAGAAGGGTCTCCCTCAAACAGTACTTCAGGGACCAATGCCCCTTCTTACTTATGGTTCCACTGTCATCCACATTCTCCCTCCAAGTTCGCCCTTGAAAGGCAAAGAGCTTAAAGACTTAGTGGCTCAGGCTGGAGATTTAATGGCTCACCTCCACTCACCTTCAGGGGCCTAGAACTAAGTCATGTGACCATACTTAACTGCAAAGGAGGCCAGGAAATGTGACTCAACCATAGGAGCTTAGCAAGCAAAGTCACCCTCTCATAGAGCTATGAAATCCGCTCAAAGTGTTGAGAGGTTTTAATAAATAAGTATTTCACTCATGTTGTTTAAATGAATAGATTCTTATTTATTTCTCCTCATACCAATGTATGAATTTCTGAACAGCATTAGCATATAATCTAAATATAAACCACCATAAATCATTTCCCACGCTTGTTTTTATGTGAGGCAGTAAACATTACAAAATGAATACCATAGTCAAGGGGAGAGTTATAGGCTGAATTAGACATTGCCAAAACAAAAGTGTAGAAAGATTTTGGATTTTTCAATAAATGGGCTAATCTGTAATCAAAAATTAGTAAGGAGTAAAAACACAGTCCACAGTAAATAACATTGGATGACCAAGGTCACTGTGGACTCGAGTAAGATAGGACACAGTGTCCAATGGATTTGACATATGATGTCAGTGGCAGTGCGGCAGAGGCCAGGTTGCAGCAGGCTGGGCAGTGAATTAAAAAACAAGTGAGTCTAAAAAGTATAGAGTGGACTTTAGAGTGGCAGGTCTCAAACTGGGTCCCCAACCATCGGAACAACTGTAAACTTATTAGAAATGCATATTCCTGGACTGTACCCCAAACCGACTGCATCAGAAACTCAGGGGATAGAGACCAGAAATCTGTGCTTTAACTAGTTCTCTAGTTGATGCTGGTGCGTGCCAAAGCTTGACATGCCCAGACCTAGAGAAAGTCACACCTGGAGAGAAGAAGAACTGTTGGTGGAAGGAAGAGGAGGGCAGTCAAGGGAGGGATTTTTTGTTTCAAAAAATGGAAGAGATTTTTAACATGTCTTCATACAATGAGAAAAGGAATCAGTGTTAAAGAAGAAGAGACTAAATATACAGGAAAGGAAAGGTAAGTGATGGAGCCAACTCAGGAGAACCAGAGAGAAGATGGTGACTATTTTGAGACAGAAAGACAGACAAGCAGCCTAAGAATTACATCCCAGTGCTGGTACCAACCTATCCAACAGGTAAAGCAATGATGAGAAGTCTGTTAATACTTCAACCACTGCCTCCTCCAAGAATTTCCTTATTTTCATTTACTAAGTGACTGACATCTTCCGGGTTTAAAGCATTTCATTTCATCTGAGTTTTGAAGTCTAGGCAGGCCCATTGCAGAGTAAGCATCCACCTCGACCAGGTCTCAGGGTTATTGTAACATGTGAGCTTAACCCTACCACACTCTAGTACTCTGGCTATAGCATTTGCCTCCACATTGGGTGGTCTGCATACCTGGGGCCACGTGACCCACAGTACTCAGAGTCATGACCCAGAGAAGCCAGGAAGATCAGTATTTTCCTTGCACAGGGGCAAAATGAGAAGACATGTCTGGGAATTTCTCCAAAGTAGGTAGGAGATGCTCTCCCAGTGGCTTCATCAACAACAATATTCCATCCTCTGGGGTGATTCAAAATGTCAAACACAGACAAAATTTTAAAGGGAAAAAAAGAGGTTTGTCTGATGGGGAAAAAAAAAAAAAAAGAGGGAGAAGGCTGCCGGTTATGACAGCCATCATGGGTGATGTTTACTTTGCTTTTTCCTGGTCAAGCTGGTCTGCAAAGACCTGGCAAAGCCGGGCAAGAGACAGTAGCAAAACAAGTGTCTGTACAGGAGACCTACAGGGAGATTCAAAGATTTTTCACTTTCATTAACCCAATCTTGACATTCTTTTTCTTAAAAACATGGTGCTAAATCGTTGTGGTTAAAATCCTAAGCTGACAGCCTTTAATAAAGAGGTCCAGACACTGGAAACCCCAAAATAAACAGAACTACGGATCAAATGACATTCTCCTTTGAAATGTGCTTTTGAAAACCCAATGGAGCACCATTAGGAAAACAGGAAAAGCAGGCAATTCACTTCTCTTCTAGGGGCTTTTAGAATGTGTACCAGAATTGACCATGGAGAGCAAATTAATGTCACATTAAGGCATTAATTCAGATCACCAATTAGTTAGTCTACTCAAAGTCCTGTTGGGTACTAACTTCTGTTTACAACCAGCCTGAAGAAGGTGTGAGAGTTGGAAAAAATGTCCCTATTCCCAGCATCAATCCATGCACTGTCCAGTTTCAGCTAATTAATTTTTTTCTTTCCCTTTCTCATCCCACTTGAAGGGGAAAAAAAGTCAAGTTTGGGGACTATGCATGTTAAAAGAGAGAATGAGAGAGAGAAAGAGAGCGGGGGGGGGAGGGGAATAGAGAGAGGGAAGGAGGGAGGGAGGAATAAATACAGCATCCTTGTGTGTATCTGTATGGTACTTCAAGAGCACAACTTTCCTTCTCCTCTTTATCCTTCTGACCTTGGAAGGAGCATGTTGCCCAAAACCAGAGTATCTGTGGGCCCCACGCTGTTCATTGACAATGCTCATGAAAATGTACCACCACTGATGATCTTTTCTAGGAATAGATCCAGTGTTTTCTACCAAACATTAAAGTGTTATAAGATTAATTTAATGAGTTATGGTGAGTAGTATTTTGGCTACAGATAGGGTAGAATAGATAGCATAGGATACAGTGGATAGTCTAGGGTAGGATATAAAAATCAGAACAAATCACGAGTAACCAGGAGCAGAACCAGTCTGTGAAATTTTTATTTAAGTTTTGTGTGCAAGTGTCTGCACATGTACAAGTGTAGCTGTGTTCGAGGCCACAATGTGAAATGGATCTTTTATCAGAAGTTGAACACTACTGTAATAGAAATGAGACACTCCGCCTAAACCCCAGGGATTGCCAGTTTGCCCCTATAAAGAATTGTTCACAGTGACTGAGCTTGTCAGCAACACATTCAGAGACAAAATTAACAGGGTCTCCCTAGTACTGTGACGCTCTGAATTGTGACTTCTCTGGGATACCGTGGGGCCAAGTGTCATGGAATTAAAAGGAGATGAAAGTGGGAAAATCGTGAGACTTATTTCCAAGTTTTCTCAGAAATAATGTGTCCAGGACTACCCACACCTCACTCACCCCAAAACACTCATCCAAACACCCAATCTCAGTTCAGCCTCTAAAGACCACCCATCAACAACGTAAGGAGCCCAAAGGTTTGCGTTTTCAATTGTAAATGATGTTTTAAGAAAACACTTAAGTATCACTTTCCAAGAAAATGGTTAGAGAGGCTCAAATACAAACACTCTCATTTATATTTCATTCTCAATCAAGATGAAAAGGACTAGGATAAAACTTTTCCTTTGCATGCAGCACGTTTGTCCCCTGAGTTTTACCACAAGTTGAAAGCATCCCCTGGTTTAGCAGCATGACTGCCCTCACTGTCCCTACCTTTGATGACTTTCCTTGTGGATCCTGCTCTTGTTAGCTCACTGGATATGCACTGGGGACACTCCCATTTGCACAAAATGTGAACATTACTTTTTACTCAAGTTATAAATGAAGTTGCAAAGTTGCTTGTTTTTTTTTTTCCTTAGAATTCTCTCAAGATAACTTTTGTAAAGATCCAAATCATTTTAGAATTAAAACCTCCCTTTTCTCTTCATACACAGAAATAGAATTTGGAGGCCTTTAAAAAAAATAAAAAGCTGAGGGTTTTACAAGGAATATCTGTCATGCTCAGAGAACATCAAAGCATCTTAGCGTGTGTTTAATATGTTCATATCAACAGAACTTATATTTTAAAGTTATTTGATGAAAGACAAGCCACTATCCAAGAGATAAAAGGACCAAAAGAGATTTTGGTGGAAGAAAAAAGAATTTGTACAATTTTATTTGACAAACTGCACTTGAGAAATAAATTGGGTAATTATTCCCCTCTGTAGTTTACCTCAATGAATCGATGCTTGGTGACCATGGACTCTAGACCTATTTCTTTGAACTTAGACATACGTTTCTTTCTTACCACATGCACATTACATTCATTCTCATTGCATTCATTGTGTACATTCCAGTATAATATATACATAAAAGTACAAAATTACTAAACAAACTAAAGAAGCTGTATGAGTCAAATTTAACATCACTCCAAATACAAAAAATATATATAAAGCCACAGCAAAAGTTTCTACGAATAAATATTGGATGGCCAAGCACACATTTTATGTTCTTTATTCTAAAAAAAAAAACAAAAACAAAAAAAAACAAAAAAAAACAACAACAACAACAACAACAAACATTACCCACAAGTAAGGAATTCACCCCTACAGAAATTGTATTTATTCTAGTATCTTCTGAATTAAGGATCCTTTAGAACTCAGCACAGATGACAAATTCTCAAAGGCCTTCCCCTACAACCCATTCTCCAGAAACAAAAGCAAGGAGATGGTTGAGCGAGAGTGTGGATATTCACCTGTGAAGCTTTCGTGACAAATCAGAGAGTCTGGTGTCCTGAGCACATGCCCCCCATCAAAGTATTAGAAGCCATGAGAACAGGACAGCGTGAGCATGATCTGACTTTCACAGCGCAGGAAGGGCACCACTTAGAAGTGGGAGAGCAGGCCATGCAGGCCAGGCCTCTCAGGGCTGACGCTCCCGACGATGGACAGACGGCATGGCATTTTCAGATAATTCCCTTCCAACCAGAGGTGAGTATTTTAACTGTGATGGTTGATCTTATGTGTCGAAGCAGCAAGGCTACAGCACAGTCCTTCTACCAGCAATGATCCAGGTGGCTAACATCCACCATCAGTGAACTCTAAGGAATGGCAATTACCCTCGACAACGTGAGTGGATATCAGCCCATTCACCGAGGCCCAAGGCATAAAACCAATGTTTCTCAGGGGAAGAAGGAATGTAATGTTAGTTCCTACCTGAGAGTGTGCAGACAGCAATTCCCATCTTAGTCGTGTCACACATGCCAGCCCATGCAATCACTGGCTCTGGTTCTCTGGTAGATCCTGTCAACCGGTCTGGGATGGTATCGATCTAAGTTCATGCACAAGTGAAGGGCCTCATTATGCCTTAAATTTTAGTCAGTTGACAAATCCCAGAACGTTGTTCTTATAAACTTTAGAGCACACAGAAGCAGACCTTTAAAATGATTTGCTGCTATGTTCTTAAACGTAGATGGAAGTAGTAAGAACATACGCCATCGTACGACTAGTTAATACTAATTTCTACCAAGTTGAAAAGACACTTGAAATTGGTGCTTCAACTAGTTAAGTTTCCATTGCCTTTAAATGGCTGGGGCCTTTCAAGGCAGAAAGAAATATGTATGGTTTCTGAAATGTTACCAAAACCAGAGTCACTTAAAATAAGTACCACTTGGAGAGTGTTAAAATGAAGTTGAAATCGGTTTCGGCCCATTTCCTAAGTTGTAGCTGTTCTCCTGATAATTCTACCTTACCTGGCTTATTTCGGTAGCTTCCTGGAAGATTGTTTTCTTTTTAATCCTCATCTTCGAAAGAATTTGTATTCTAAATTTTTCACTCAAACTATCACTGATGAGTTTTAATGGTTTTTTTCCCCACCACGAAAGGCTACAAATTTTCTTCCTCTCGCATTCCTCTCTTTCCAAAATAGGCCCCTATGGCTGGGTGGTTTTATTTTGTTCCAGCATAAGAGAGTTTTAATATAAGCTTGTCAAAAAAAGAGACAGCAGTGACAGTTAAATTAAAAGTGGCACCAATTAACATATTTATAGAATGCCAGACACAGACAACAGATGAGGAGGGAATATTTATACATGAGAAGCACACCAGATTCAGCAATAATCAATTTTTCAAGAAGGCTGTGCTTCTCACAATTTATTAGTAAGAGAAAATCTCAAAGATCTAAAGAATATAAAACAGGGTCATTTTTCCTGATTTCTCCTGGACCACATCTGTGACCTGGAAAGCAATAGCCCAAGGGTAAAGGTCCTTGGAAGATGGATTAGCTAATTCCTCAGTTACCCATCATCTACAGAGGACTGCACTACAAAAGAGATATAGGCTATCTAGCCACCTGGCCCCTCTTGTTATCGTAGCAATGGCAGGCTCGCCTGCCTTCGTCCTCTACACCAAGCATCTGCAGACTGTGTTCCTCTTCTCTGCCTCTCCCTGTCATAGCATACCTGTCCCTGCATCCCAATCCTACTCTTAAGGAAAAATCTGATATCTGCCATTCATCAGAGTTAACATGTTAGCTACCTGTGCTCTCAAAGTTTTGAAAAGGTTAAACTTCCATTGGCTATAGAGTCTCTTCCTCATTGAAGGGGTTTTTGTCATCCAAGATAGACTGGGGTGGAGGAGGGAGAGAAGGTGTTTAAAGGCTAGGGGCGGGAGGGCTCTTAGGTTCCCAAATGACATAGACAGTCAGTCACTCCCTGCAGTATTCGTGTCACTCTGGAGCTGCAGCTGAGGTGAGATGTGGCTCCACGGAGAGTGAGGTGCTCTCTCTCCACACTACAGGCCAATTCAGAAGGAAGAAGGTCCAGAGTTGGCAGTGTTCCCTGGGACAAAGCAGTTGCTGGGACCTCTCTCCATCCATAGACTCGTTAAGCTCCACATATGCTCTAGACTGAATGCCTGTGTCCCCCTAAAATTCATATGTTGAAACCTAATCCCCAAGGTGATGGTATTTGGAGGTGGGGAGACTTCAGAAGGTGATTGGGTTGTGAGGGCAGAGTCATCATGAACAAGATCAGTACCTTTATAAAAGAGACCCCAGGATGCTCTCTCACCCCTTCCGCCATGTGAGGACACAGCAAAAAGACAGCTGTCTGTGAACCGGGAGTCCAGTTCTGGGCAGACACGAAATGTGCCAGCCTCCAGACTGTGAGAAATAAATTTCTGTTGTTTACAAATCCCTCAGAGTATATAACAAGTGTTTTGTTAAAGCAGCCCAAAGGCACCGAATCACCACAATAGTTGGTTTCCTAAATGACCTAAGGCTTCCCAGATGTCAGCAAATACATGTCCTAAAAGTATAATTGTAAGGTTTTTTATTCTGGCTATAAATACTAAAGAAACACTTAACAGAACAGATAAAAATCTCTTTCTTTTTTTTTTTTTTTTTTTATTGTTTAAAGGCATAGGGGAGCTGCCAATGCAACTAGGCACAATTTGTGCATCCGATCCAAGAAAGAAGGAAAACTGACAGAGGTGAGCCCATCTTTCTGCATTCCAATTTCACCTTTGGGGTATGTGCCAATTCTCGGTGTTGGGCTACAGACAGAGAAGCTGGGCAGAGAGGGCAGCTGCTGAGGAGCAGAGAGGACAGCAGAGTTTTAAAGAATTTTCCAAAACTAGGAAGACAAAATGGGATTCAAGGCTACGAAGTGGCCTTGAGAGACCGAGATACCAAAGCAAAGAAGGGCACCAAGAATCATCCAACACTCAGCAATGTTGTCTCCAGTGTGTCAGGCAGAAGATGACAACACAAGAATACATACGAATGATTAGCAATGTAAATTTATGTAAATCCAAATGAATATTAATTGTATGAAACAGTAATAAGGTTGGCTTGTGGAGATGAGATTTAAATAAGTGTAAAAAATAAACTGCAGGACAAAAATAACAGAAGGAAAGAGTACATGGGAGTTAAATTGTTCTAAGGATTTAGCATTATCTTATGAGGGGTAAAGAATTTATTTAATCTCTAGGATAACTTCCAAAAGAATAGTATAAGAACATCTTTTTTTAAAAAAAGAATAGGATAATTTTTAAAAGGCTGATTAATCCGAAAGAGACAAAATGAAACATAACAAACAAAAAAGAGAGCATAAAGACATAGGACAACCATAAAAATAGTAATATGGGAGAATTGAAAACTTATCTATTAATAATTACACAAAATATAAATGCTATAAATAATATAAATGAAAAACAAAGACTGTCAGCCTACATAAAATAATAAAACCTAACTAATGCTGTTTAAAAGATACAGATGGTAATATAAAAAGACATAAAGGCTCAAAGTAAAAGAATGGAAAATGTATACCAGGCAAACTGTGATATATAGGCAAAGCAAAACTTAAAAAAAACTTATAAAAACTAAATCATGTTGAGGCCACATTGCTGAATATAATGATATATAGGCTTAAATGTGAATAATTATTATAAATAGTATTTACAACATTTTTTCTGACTTTAATACATAAATTTTCTATTTGGTCAATGATTTAATCCTATCATAATTAATTCATCTGTTTTTTAAACTATTTGTGCTATAGATATAGTTGCCAGATGATAAATTTTATGTGTATTCTCAGTACTCTTGTAATAAAAAAGCATGTAGACTGTAAAAAAAAAAAAAAGGTAAAAAAGAATGGCTGAAAATCAATTACCTAAGTGTTCATCTAAGGAAGTTAGAAAAGGAAAAAATTAATTTCAAAAG
Source organism: Cynopterus sphinx (assembly GCA_030015415.1). NCBI lineage: Eukaryota > Metazoa > Chordata > Mammalia > Chiroptera > Pteropodidae > Cynopterus > Cynopterus sphinx. The sequence goes on along the minus strand of CM057379.1, from coordinate 6,487,977 downwards.
TCATGAAGAAAAAATTAATGTACAGTAAATACTATTAGCAAAATTGACAAACATAACAAAACCAATTAAAAGAAAGAAATGCTACAAAAATGAATATAAGGAGTGGGAAAGGGAATATTACTATTGCCAATTTCACAGATATGTAAAAAGATCTTAAGTGGCTCTTACAAACTTTATTCCAAAAAAAAAAAATTTAATGCAGATGAAAAGATAAATTTCCTTAAAAAATAAAAACCTAAAACTAACACTAGAATAAATAGAAAATATGAACAATTAGATATGTAATAAAGAAATTAAAACTGCATTCATAACGTTAACTCCATGAAGATTATCTCCAGGCTGTTAGAGAAAATCAGAGCCAGGGAATGGTTACAACAGATTTTATTCGGGAACTATTGCAGTGGGGAAAAGATACTTCAGTACAGAAGTAGGATCAATTCTGAATACAGTAAAGATGGCTGAGGATTTGGAACCCATGACAGAATGAGAAGGTCAAGGGATGGAAAATCAAGGGTAGGGGGGTTACAACTAAACCAACCTGACAGGATTCTTGCTGAAGCCAGGCAAGTTCGGTCACATATTGAGGGCGGGCTATTCTCTCTGACCTGATCCAGCAGGATTCTTGTTACAACTGAGCCATGCAGGATGGGGTCAAGGTGAAGGCCTCATTGAGAAGAGAGCTTCACTGAGGAGTTTAATCAAAGAGAGATTTGTCAAGGCTCAGATGTCTTTACCAGTAAATTTTCTCCAAATGTTTAAAGAATACTTGATACCAATAATATACAAAATTTTCTACATAATATAAAAAAAGAAATATACCTCCTAATTCATTTTATAAGGGTAGTTTAAGCTAGATACCAAAATCTGAAAAAAATTTTCAAAAAAAAAAAAAAACTGCCTGCCTATTGTCGTACAAACATAGAGGTGAGAAAGACAACATAAGCCCCTAATGTCTGGAAGCTAGCTGGTTCTGTCTGCTCACCCTTAGCATTATCCCATTGGACAGAAACCTTTCCCCAGAACACCAACATCAAGTAAAGTCACTCTGTAATCATGATGGATCAAGACAAAATAACACTACATAATCATCTTTGAACATGGACAAAACCAAGCCCATTGTTCAAAACATAAAAAGGACTAAACATCGTCCCATCCCGGCTAATATGAGTCATGGCTGCTTCTTTACTAATTATATCTTTAACCTCAATGCATCCCTCCTGCCTTATATATAAGATTTATTAAAACACCCAAACAGAATTGTTCCTGATGCCTGATAGCATGATTGGAGCAAAGCTCTACTGCCTTAAATCCTCCCTATAAATACCAAATTCTATAATAAGTTGTTCTTAACTCCTCTTACCAAGATGCCCCATGGTTCCCACTGTGTGTAGTCCCTCCCATTCTAGTAAGAGATAAATCCAACTTGTTCAAATTCAAGTATGTTCCAGGAGGATATTGAGAGATGATAAAGTACTTGTCAAATATTTACATATCAACTTCAACAGAATAGAAACAAACCCAACACACCCAACCAACTTGGGTTGATTCCAAGAGTGGATTCAAGATAATACTCAAAAATCAATCAATGTAATTCACCACATATGGGAAAACAAATGTCATCTGATCATATCAATAAATATACAAATTGCATTTGATAAAACTTAATACTCATTCATGTTAACGGAAATGAAAACTTAGAAAACAGAAGAAAATTTTCTGTATCCTGATATAGAGTATCTATGGAAACTATATAGAAAACATCGTACAGTGAAATATGAAGAGAACTTTCCCTGAGATAGAGAATAAAATAAGTATACCACTATGATCACTTCTGTTCAAACAACTGGAGGTATTTCCTGTATAATAAAAAAAAAAAAAACAGCCAGGAATAAATCTGACAAAGATTTGCAAGACTTCTAAATTTAAAATTGCAAATATTGAGAGAAATCTTTAAAATCTAATTTAGTAGAAAACTATGTTATGCTCATGGATTGAAAGACTCAATATTGTAAAAGTATCAGTTAACCCCAAACAAATCTATTTCCCAGAAGAGTGTTTTAATGAAAATTAAAATTTGATTTAAAATTTGTGGGAAAATGCAAAGGTCCAAGAACAGCCAAGACAATCAGAAGAACTTGCAGTCTTACATGAGTAGATATCAAGACACATTATAAAGCTACAACAATCAAGAGAGTGTCATATTAGTTCAGGGATAGACCAATACACTTATGACAGAACAGGAGGTAAGGAAACTGTCACTTGACTTTTTTAAAGCTGACACATCAGTGAGTAAAGAACGGCCTTTTTAATAAATTACACTGGAACAATTGGAAATCTACATGAAAAGAAAAAATATTAAATCTCTACCTCACACCAAACTTACCAATCAACTCCATGTGGACTCTAGCTATAAAAGCAGGTAAAAATAAAATAAAAATTCTGGGGAGAAAAAAAAAAGGAGAAAATCTCCATGGCCTTGGGGTAGGTTAAAGAAATATTTAAGAAGATACAACAGTAATAACCACATTTAAAATTACAGATAAATTTGACTAAATGTAAAAGTAAGAATTCAATTCATCAAAAAGATACCATTAAGAAAGTGAAAAGGTAAATAACAGACTGGAAAAAAATATTTGCAATACAAATATCCAAAAAAGGACTCATATCCCACATATATAAAAACTCTTACAAGTTGATGAGAAGAAAGACCATCCAATAAAAAAACAGGCAATAGACTTGAACAGGAACTTTTTTAAAAGAACATGCAAATGGCTGTGGAACATATAAGAAGGCGCTTATCATTAGTCATCAGGAAAATGCAAATTAAAACCCCAATGAAATGCTACTATGTACCCACCAGGACACCAGCCTCAGGTGAGGCAATGAAGCGATTGGATTTTCCTGGGCTGATGGTAATGTAAATTAGCATAACCAACTGAAAAAAGTTTGGCTTAAAGCAACCATACGCTTCCTCTATGATCAGTGATTCCATGCTTACATATATCCCAAAAAGATAACAGGTTCACATCTGTACCAAGATGTTGTACTCTGCAGAGTAACCAGAAACTGAAATAACCCAAAAGTCTACCAACAGTAAATGGATAACGGTTTGTTCACATGATGAAATGTGTCAATGAGGATGAACAAACCTGCTACGTGTAACAACATAAATGAAGTTCATTGACAGATGTCGAATGAAAGAAACCAGACACCGAAGAGTGCCTACTGTATGACTTCATCTATATGAAATTCAAAAACTTGCAAAACCAACAATGAGTGGTAGAAGTCAGGATATTGATTACCTTTGGGGGAAGGAGACAATTTACTGAGAAGATGCCTGAGGAAGGCTTATTAGTCATCAGTATTATTCCGTACCTTGGCCTGGATGGCATTTCTAATTTGTGTTTACCTTGTGGAAAATAATTCATACAGTACATTTCTTTATTTTTTTTTCATACTTTAATAAAATATTTATTTTTAATGTGCCAAATATAGTAAATGTGAAGGAGGGGGGATAGTTATTTCTTTAAAAATATGTAGGTGTGTAGAATTATGTAAGGGGCTAATTCTGCTCGGGATCTGAATGGGAAACTTTAGAACACTGTACAGAAGCTTCATTTCTTTCCAAAGACATTACACAACTTATCTGCCCATTTATAACGATCTTTTGTTACTTTATGTCTTGTTCAATTCTTTCCACTCAATTTTCTAAATTCCCCCAAAGCAAATTGTGCTGTTTGTTCCCAACCCATTGGCATCACATCAAGGCTTGAGCGAAAAGAACTAAGACCTTAAACCCATATCTCCTCACTAAATCAGTGCCACCCAAAGCACCACAATGGCCCAGAAATGGAAACGAGCATCTTGACCATTTCCCCGGGGAATGCCACAAAGGCTCATTGTGCCATCGCAAAGGGCAAAGGGCAAGGCTTCCAGGATGAAGTCCCTTCTCAGGAAGAATGCTTCTCACCCTGAGTGTCCCAACACAGCTTATTCAGATCACCCTGCAGAAATGAGTTCTTCCTCTTAGAGGCTGTATAAACAATGTTCAGAGCAGAGCGTAAAAAAGAAAATAGGTAATAGGATAGTGGGAAAATGCTCCTGAATTTAAATTTGGGGTTCTTTTCCAACCAGTCGTTTAGTACTGGCCGGCTTATAGAATCTATCAGCTTTTAACATCTTTGCAGATGGATATATGACTGGAAAGGTCACTAAGCCCCTTCGTCATACAAACATTCTTTGATACTCTGGTGAATCCTTTAAAGTGATTTTAGAAAATAATAATAAAATAAAGTAAAATGAAATAAAGTAAAAATAAAAGCCCTAGCTCTATACCATGAGTTCTAAACCTGAACTATGTACTGGTGCCCCCCGGTGGATGGCATATGCCAATGTGTTGTTACACACACTGAAATACGAACTGGGCGTGTTGCAAAACATCCTTTCTTCATTCACTACCCACCAGAGAACGAGTGTTTTGAGAACCTAAAACTATATTCCTTCTGCTAGAGCCTCAACCTACCTAAGCTTCTGACTCTGGTTCTCCATTTTTCTCTTAACAGTGAATAGAATAGTGCACACTAACAAATAGAATTCTTAAATGGAGCCAAAACCCAGCATGAAGCTTTTAATTCACTAGTCAGATAGCCAAAAACAGGAAGGAGATTTCCACTTCTATTTTCCCAAATGTTTGAATAGGATGTGATTTCTGATCACAGGCATTTTAAATTGTTCTGGGCAAAATCAAAAACCTGTGTCTAATTAACATATTCTAGAAATAGAAATCTCCCAATTTACTTCCCACTGTACGGTCACATTAGACAGCTTCCGACCTTAATCATTCCGAGTATGATGTGACCGACATGGTTATAAGTTCCAAGGGGCTCAGGACTCAGTAGGAATGTCTGCCCTCCCGTGCTCAGGTCACAGATCAGCATTAGCAACAACATCTTTGAACTTCTTGAAATAGTCACAGACTGCACAGTCACTGAGAACTTACTATGTGCCAAGCACTGTTCTAAGCACGAGAAATACAATGGTGCACAAAAATAGACACAGCTATTGACTTCGTGAAAATAAAACTCCAGGGCAATCTTAAGAAGTGTAAGATAACCAGACATTCTCGATGAAATTTAACTGTGTGAAATCCCTTCAAACTTCTGGTTTAGAAAAGATCTCTTGAACTTTTTATACAAGGGGACAGGACTTGGCGGGGGGCACGTCCTTCTAAGGCTCTTAATTATTATCATTATTTAAGGATGATTTTATATGTTAAAAGTGACTCCCATATGTTATTTGCAGATGTCAATGAAAAAGCTCAATATTCAGCAGAAAAGCAGTCTTTTATAAAGGAGATGTACTCTCAGTTTGGCTGTCAACCAACTAATGATAGACATTGAGAAACTAATATTTTTCTGGAGAAGACAAGAAGAGCTATCACTAGCAGCAAGAGTCTGCATCACCTTGCTAGATGGGAAAACCAGGGGAGATAGGGCTGTCAGAGAGAAACCTGTGCCTTTAGGAAATCTAAGACATTTAGGAAAAACTGAGCTCAGAAGATAGTTTGATTAATGGAGAAGAATCATTCTCTTGGATCTCTGATTTGGACTATCCTGTAGAAAAAGATTGATTTAGTTCCCAGGAAGATTTTACTTGTAGATTCTAGAGGGTCCAGAGAAAGGATCAGCTTGCTCACAGACTCATGAAGGATCAACTAAAATGGCCAAGAAAGCAAGGGGATGCCGGTTGAAGGCCAGGTGAGCGACACAAGGGAAGAGTATGAGACAAACCAGACCCTTCAAGGTGATGGCTCATTCCCTCTCAAAGGAATTCCAAAAATGGCCTATTATTTGAAAAATAAAGTGCTCACTTTGAGGATGGATGCATTTATTGTTAGGATTGGTTAAAACCATTCCCCACGACTTAAGTCACACATTCTCTACATGTAAATAACAAAAGGAAAAACAGCTCTAATGACAGTTGAACTGGCCTTGATTTGAACAGAAAGCTTTCCTCTGGCAATGTAGGGTCACTGTCAAGGCTGTGTACCTTAAAGTAAGCCATTATTTTAGTAGAAGGGGTTTGATTTTTGGAAGAGATAATGATAGATTAAAAGATAAGCATTTCTGCGTAAATTACAGATACGCTTTTTATAACATCAGGTGAAAGCTTACAGTAGTGGCAGCTTAAATAATCAAAGATACCTGAGAAATTTTCTACAGGTTCCAAGACCCTGACATATCTTTTTATTCATTTGGTGATTATAAAATAAGGCAGGACTGACGAAAATGAGAATTTTGAACAATGCCATTATCTTATAGAAGTCTAAATGCAACTTTCTGTGATTGGTTATAGGGTCTAAAATATGCTTGTGTTTTTAAAGCTATTATGCTTTTCAGGTACATAATTTATAGTTGATTAAATAAAGTGTCTTGTCATTTCTATGAAAAATTGAGCATCAGCATAATTCCCTTTCATGCCAGTATTTCAAAGTACAAACCATTTCAGATAATAGCCCCCCTAAGAGGTGTATGTGTACAGTGGTAAACACTCATTTGAGCCCTAAGCCAAAAAGAAAAATATCTGAAGTTAAACTTCATTATTTTCAGTCAGTTTTAAGAGTCTATTAAATAATATAATCGTGTCATTCTCCACAACCTACGCTTTTGTGTGAGGATTTGATAAATGTCACATCGATGAGTAAGGTAAAGAACCGGAACTATATTTAACATGACAGATGCAAGTCCCTGTCAGGTTTGAGATTTGAGGTCAGGTAATCCTTTAGCTCCTGCCTCTGTGAATATCAACAGATAATGTAATTCTTCTGAGACTGTGAAATTGGGAGAAAAGAGTTTGGTTAATATGGAGATTTTGATTTGTGCTGTCAAATAGATTCCAGGCTTTTAGTTTGTCTAAACTATGGTTTATTTTTATTTTTGTTTGTTTGGTACTTAACAGAATTAAAGCATAGAATAAAAATATACCAAATCACCCTTGTGCTCATATCCTGCTTGTTAAATAGGAATGGGATAATGAATTCAGAAGGTTATTTTTGAACCAAGCTGATGTCAGTTTCTAACCTGCTGAGCTGTCACATATGCAAGAAGTGAAAAGATAACCCAGAAAAAATGTCTAAGATAAAAAGTATATTCGATTTGATTTATTTGGTTTGATAGGCTAGTTTTCCAGAGGAAATGGACTCCATGTCTCTAGGTGCCCTGGGTCTGTAAGCATGGGAGGTAGGTTTTTCAACTCGATGAGGTCTCTTCATCTATCCACAGAGATACTGGGAAAAACAGAGCATGTGGGTGCCTGTTTCAGGATATTACACCAGGTACTCACTTCCTTGTACCTTCAAGCCAAACTTTGCTCTGGGAAGAATTAATTTTCTCCTCAAGAGATAAATGCAGTTGATGAAAGAAATATCTGCCACTCTTATCTTTTTAATTCCAAAGCATAATGGAAGAACAGTTTCTATTGGAGATCACTGCCTTCTCTACCTATATTAAAATGAAAAAAGGTGGTGAGGGGGGAGGGGCAGGGACAAGAAACATGCCCTGAAACTGAACTTTCAGAAAATATTTTTAAAAAATCATATAATATGGCTGCTGTTCCCAACATTGGGGAGAAAGTTAAATATCAGTGCCTTCAGGGGGGAGCATTTAAAAATCATCTCTTTTGACTAACTTGGTCAACCTCAAACTTATTCTTTTCATTTCTCTAGAATGTAATGTTTCTGAGGATAATTTTATAAGGCTTTCCAAAATGAATTATTTTAGGGCATGTAAAAGGGTTCTTGCAAGCATTTTGGATATAAAGGTAAAAAATTCTATAAAAGAAAGAGGAAGAAAACTCTTCAACCGTTCCTGCTAGGAAACTATACAGTTTTTTTCCTATGAACTTCTTGGAGTCATTACCCTTAATTGTATTTAGATAACTGTTAGTCATGATTCATGGTTACATGATCAGTAGATATTTTTCTAGACAGTTTTCGTGCTTCGTCATAAGCATAATGAGTTGTTCTTGCCGCAACATCAAATGTTCATCTAAATATAAGGAAAGGGACATAAGTCAGTAAAGGGGAAAGACTAAGGGGCACCTGGTCACTAAACAGATTTCAGGCATCCAAAAAACAAGTCAGAGAAGAGTTTGGGTAGGTTGTCCACACCAGGAATTTACCAGATGATGATTTCAATTGACATTGGAAGGTTTGGGTTCTCAAATAAGTCCATCAGGGGATCAAATAATAGAAATGGCCCTTTATACAGGCATGGCTTTAATTATAAACCCTGTAAACAGCTATCTTTGTGGATTCATAAATGAAGACACAAAATAAACAAAGATTTGTCTTATCCCAACAAGCTTTCATCAGGAAGAGCATTTTCCATTATATCAAAACACAGAGAATGTCTTGAAAATAATTTCTTTTTCATCAGATAAGAATTTTCTTTGTCAAGGAAGAGACAGGAATGTCCTCTAACTAGGTGGTTTGTCCTTTTGACTCTGGGTAACAGCATTCCACTCTGGACTGACGACAGGAAAGTACAAAAACAGCAGTCAAAATGGAGTCGAAAAATTGCCAGGAAAGAGATGCAGAATTTTGGAGTTGCTATTTCTCTCCCTCCAATACTCTGAGGCTCATTTTTTTTCTGCAAAAGTCATTATAAGGTATAACCAGTCTCCTCTTGGAATACTCCAGCTGCGGTTTTCCCCTGCCAGTCCAAAAAGAACGGACATTTTGTGCATCTCAATGTTTTCAACTAGAATTACAAACAGAGAAAAGTGTGTGGTTTAAAACATCTTACTACACACAATACTTTGTCTATCCATGGATGGAAATAAGGCTTATGTTCCCTGGCTCTTCTCACTTTCTTGTTCTTATTTCCTCGGAGAAACGGTTCATTTGATAGTGATGCAGAGCTAATTAGCACTTTTCTCCCTTCAGCCTCTGCTCTACCAGATGATGACATAAGAATACACTGATCTCACATTGTCCTTTTTTGTAGTTGTTTTTCAAGATAGTGCACCCATGGGTACACAGTAGTAGTTGCGGTGGTGGTAGTAGTAATTGTAGTAGTCATGGTAGTAGTAATTAACATTAATTGGAAAGATTTGTTACAATAACTAATTAACATCTGCTTTCTAGATGCCAGTCACTGGGTTAAGTATCTTCCTTGTGTTATTTAATTGAATCCTGACAAGAACCCTCTGAGGTAGATAATATTATTATATTTATTTTTCCAAAGAGAAAACTGAGGTATAAGAGGCTAATTAATTTGCTCGAGGACACACAGCTGGTAAATGATGAAACACCAAGATTTGAATCCAAGTAGATTAATGCCAAAGACCCCATTTTAGGAGTTTTGATGTACTGCTGTTAGCAAATTAATGAAAGAAGAGAAAGAGGAACCTACAAAATGCCATTCCTGAGGCTTTCCTTACTATCATTGTCAACATTCTTTGAATTTTCAGGATGCCAACGTTATCAAAGCATAGTAATACTAACACTTGGAAATGTATTAGAGTCTCATACACATTTTTGAAAGCTAAGAAATAATTTCCCAAAATGTTTACCTTGAAATTGGTGTGCAAATTTTTATAATGAATAATTTTGCATTAGGGTGGGTACTACCATGGGAAAACAGGGAGAGTACACTCCATCCTTCACATGCCTCCCAAAACCTACATAGAAATCTCAGATAAACCAATTAGAGTGGCAACAGAACAGGAACTAGACTATCAGTTTCTTCACTCCGGTCATGATCTGTCAGGGTGACAACATGTGCAAAATGAGAGAGGCTTTGCCATCTCCATCAACAGGACAGCCTTGGGAAGAGTCTACTTCAAAGAGTTTGCCTAAAAGTTACACAGTGTCAAATGGCTCCATCTCTCCACTCTCTCTTACAGTAAGTAGTCTTAGTGGTTGACTCCCCCCAACATCCATCCAACCCCAAGTGGTCAGCCACGGTGATCTCATTCCTCTTGCCAGTAATTGGCTTAGAAGTGGCATCCAATTGAATCCTGGCCAGAAACAAACAAACAAACAAACAAACAAATGCAAGCAAGCTTTGGGGAAAAGCTCCCCCTTCTTTCTTCAGAAGATTCCCTGTAGCCCTGAGGTCGACACATGGTGAAGGTCAAACTAAATAGAATTTTGGAAAAGCAAAGCTAAGACCTTGAAATAACACAGCAGGAGACGCCCTACCCATGAAATTCCTTTTGAGTGATATGAAAAGTTCCTCACGTTTTCTTACATGTAAATCAGTTTGAGTTGGAGATTTCTGTTGCTCAAAATATAAGTTGTTCTGAGAGCTTTTCTTAACATTCAAAACCTCATAAATTCTTGATAATCACTACAGATGTAGAACACATTCAGAATAGCACTTATCTATGTAGGAATTAGTATCTGCAGACAACACATGAACTAGCCAGCCAAAGTCACCTCCATAGAAATCATTTCGAAAAGTGTTTACGAGGAATATCTGGAATGAATAAGGGGGATTGAGATCTTTTTTCTTCCTATCTTCTGTACATGTAAATACACAGAAGAGAATAAAACAAAGCTAAAATAATTTTTTTGTAAATGTCAGAAATATGACAGACAGAATTCTCTTCCTCTTTTCACAGTGCTTTATACCGTGAGGAGTATTTTCAAAGTACTTTTTGTGCATCACATTTGATGTTCACCATCATCTTGGGATTCAGGTAGAGCTCGCATTAACTTCCTTTAACAAATAAGGAAACTGTGAATCAGAGAGATTATGTTAAGGGTGAGAAATTTTCAAGTGAGCCAACTAGCTAAGTCAGCTACAGGGAATAGTATCTTTAGATACCAGAAGTCGCCCTGCCAGCCACCAGAATGTGGTTCTAGGAGATGTATTGTACAAAAATATGCTAACAGCCAACTTCTGCTTTTGTGGTTTCAGGCTTTATAAGCTGCCTCTTTTGGGAGCTTGCTGCTGATCTCTTCTAACTCTGCGTGGTAGAGAGTCAGTCCCCGGCCGGCTAATAAAGGCTCATAATTAATCTCAATCAGCTCCGTGGGTCTTAGGTTCAGTCGCACCACAACATTTGGAGGCCCCAGCGAGACATCTCCAGAGAGAGAGATCTCCTAAGACCCGTGACCCCAGCCACCTTGGGTGAGGATCTGCCCCATCCAGGGGATGACCACTGAGAGACGTTCCTCAGCCCCTGATGCCAGGCAGACTCACCCAGGAGGGCAGATGGATAAAAAGTTCAATTCTGTAACAACTGGGTATGAGCCATCTGGAGCAGCTTCACCAGTAAGACTGTACTACAGGTATTCAGGTTTCTGGGTATCTGTCTGTCGGTAGGCCCTAAAGAAAAGTAGTAGAAGGCTGGATGCAGCGATATTTCCCTAGTTTGGTCAAGGTCTGAAACATCAATATCAGACTTGACTCTACGTATTCAGGTTTTTGGGTATGCTAGCATTTTGTGCTACCTGTAGTTTGCCTTGTCTGTCTGTATTGTGTCTGTCTGTCCAGACTGGTCGAATATACTGTTACCCTCCTATTGCCTTGGTCTTCATAAGTTTATTCCATATATCGATATGTGGTGGTTAAATTCTTTTCTTAGGTCTGGCCTCCGTGGCCCCATCCGACTAGACGCTAGATCAGAAGCTGATCCTAGCCTTGTCTTATTTGGCTTTTGTGGGGACCTTGCCTGTTTTTACTAACATGGGTCAGGCTTCTTTCTCAAATCGTCCTATCCCCCTTCCGTGCCTCCTTAACAATTTTAAGGATTTCAGGAGACGAGCCCAAGCCTACGGAGCTACTGTCATTCCCTTCGATCTTCAGAGGTTCTGCCAGTTAGATTGGCCCACATTGGAACAGGGTGACCATCAGAGGGGTCACTCAACCTGCAAACAGCCTTTCAGATGCAGGATCTTATCTACAGAAATCCTGGCCACCCTGATCAGACTTCATATATTAATGTATGGGTCGATATTGTTTCTGATGCCCCCAAGTACTTGAAGGACTGCTGCTGTGGCCAAGAGTTAAGGCGACTCCCAAGTCTGTTCTTCTCTCAGCACCGAAGGGGCCAAAAGAGAAATCACCCAGACAGACATCTACCTCTCTTTACCCCATTTTACAGGCACCCCCTGAGGATCCTGAGATTACTAATCCTCCCCCTTACTCTTCTCATAACCCGTTCTGTCTCCATCTAACCAGGAGGCAGAACCCCTCAAGAGTCCTCCCCAAACCTGCACTGGGCTGTGTACCAGCCCCCACAAGACCCTAATCCTGTTCCTGAGTCTTCAAACCAGGCAGCAGTCCTGGCCCCACTCTGGCAATTGGCTCCCCTGGTTGGGGAGAAACCCAGAGGCCATTTGTAGTCTGTGTCCCTTTCTCCACCAGCAATCTATACAATTGGATTTTGTGAGCAGTGGGGATGCACTGAAGATTTTGATGGCAGTGACTTCCATTTAATGGGAGCTTTTGGTGTCCCTAGCAGTGTTTGCATTGCTGCGGCATTTAACTTTTGACAACATTCTTTCACTCAGTGGTTCAGCACCTGTCATGTGCCTGATGCATAACTTTTTTTCTTGTTTTGTAGATGAGTAAACTGAGGTTCAGGAAGTTTAAATAATTTACCCAGGAATGGAAGTGAGTTTGTTTCTGATATTGAAAATAAAAGAGTTGAAGAAACTAATAGGGGCCTTTTGGGCTAATTCTTATTTATATTTTAGATTAGAGTGGGGAAGAGCAGTAGGAAGATGGTTATGTAAATAGGGATGAAAGTGAAGATGTTGTTGAAAACTAGTGAAGGGATGAATGTACAGTTGATTGGAGATTTGGGTCTAAAGAGTGACTAAACATAAATTTGATAAAAGGTTCACAAAGTATCTGTAAAGCAGAATTCTAAATAATAAAGTCTCCTTTCTAACTAGTTCTTCAGTTTAGGTTAGAATTTATTTTTATAGGAAAATTCCTCATTTTACCAGCAAAATAAGCTGGGATATATAGGACTGTTTTTTTGATCTTCTGTCTGTGGCTACCAGTTAACTGGGACAAGCTGATTAAAGTCTTTTATTATCACGTACATACTAAAAGAATTATTTTTGTTGTGTTTAGAAATATAGCACAAGGTTTTGATAAAATTAAAATGTCATGAATATCAAGAATAAACCTGACTAATCAGAAACAAAGGGCTTATATAGAAGCAAAGGGCATGGTTCTGATTTGGGCCATGACAGTAAAACTATTACAATAATTAGATAACTCTCAGAAAGGTAGTTAGCTATCCATCAGAGCACCGGAATCTTTAAAGGGGCTAAACCTATTTCTTAGTTATATCCCAATCCCTTACAAAATAAATGATGTTTTGGGTGAATATGTGGTCTTGATATTGAATCTTAGTTTTTACTATAATAACATTTTTATAGCAGGTAGAGAAGATGAACAGGACCCTGAAAGAAACTTTAACCAATTTCAAATTAGAAACTGGCAAAAACTGGGTAAGCCTCCTTCCCTTCGCTCTGTTAAGGGCACGGTGCACCCCCTACTGTAAAGGGATAACACCTATGAAATCATGTTTAAGTCATTAGTTGTTTTTTTTTTTTTTTTAATTTTTATAGTCACTATTAGATGAAGAAATTTGGTGACTCACTGTAATTGAGAAATTTGTTTCCACTTGTAATTTTACATGAGATGTTTGCTATAAAGTGTTGAATACTGGTGCGCCATATTGTTGAAAGTTAATAAATAGGTAGTTATACTTCTAATATGTTGAATACTCAAAAAAAGATTTGTTTATATTATTATACTTGGGAACATGTAGATTCATTTACATGTAGGACATGTAAATCAGAATGTCAGGCTTTCAGAGGCAAATTGTTTTGCTGATTGTAAATGTTTGATATATTTAAGTCAAATAGTATGTTAACAAGATATCATTTCAGAGAGTATATTGAATGGTTAAAAAACTTTATTTTCAAGGAAAGTTTATTTTATATGGCATATTGAAAGCTTCATTATAAAGGTACAGTAAGTATTTCATTTTTTTTGGATTAAAATAAGGTATTTATCCATGTCTTTAGGTGTTATCCCCTTTCCGAATTAGCTCTACTTATAAGCCTCTCTGGCCATTTGGAAGTGCTGGAATTTTTTAAAGGGAGATTGTTTATCACTTTTCCACTTTGTCATTAAAGTCACATATGAAAGGTAAATTATTTTTGTCAATATTTTGTCTTTAAAAGTTTTAAGTGTTTTGAAATTTAAAACATTACACAAATAACAAAGTGAAGATGTGTTTTATTTTAGTTAAAATAATGTTATAGGAAAATATCTGGAAGTAAGATAAATAAGGTTGATACTCAGAGTTCAAGGCACAACACAGATTGTGCTGATATTGGGCTCTAACAGTAACCTCTGGAGAGTTTTATTGAATACCTAGTAACAGGTGCCAGCGTTCTGACTCCTAAATAATTTGCCTTACACTTTAGCCCTTCCACTTCTAAGGTTCAGATTAGTGCCTCAGAAATTATTTGTCATGTTTTATTTTTTAGCATAGATCAGGAACACTCGAAAACTCAGATGCCAGGGGTCTTCTCTTATATCAGTTAAATGTTTAGTAGAAACTAACTCCATAATAATTAGAATTCAATTCTACACATGGTTTGTTTAAGCACACTTAATAAGTAGCCTATTTTTAAATGTCTTTTTTAAATGTAAATATTTAGATGACGTTTTTGTTTGTTTTGATTCATTCATTTACTGCGTCAACCATAGTTTCAGGATTTACCTTTTGAACAACTTAGTTTCAGAATCTGTAAAATGAACTAAGAATCTTGTGTATTAATTCATACACGTGAAACTAATGTGTTCCTAAGCATAGACCTTGCTTTACTTGCATAGCTTTAGGTGAAACCTGCTGTTTCTATGCTAACCTTTCAGACATTATAAAAGATAGTTTAGCTCTAGTTAGACAATGGCTCAACAACAGAGAAAAACATTGCCGAAGGACAGGATCCTGGTATAAAAACATGTTTAACTAGTTCCCTTAGTTAACTACACTACACTACTTACTTCTGTCACAGGGCCTTTAATGCTGATATTGCTAGGATTACTAATTAGACCTTGTATAGCTAATTAGTTAATTACTTATGTCAAGAATTGGATACAGGCAGTAAAACTCATATTTCTCAGCCAGGTTAAGGAATCAATGATTTGAATTTCCCTAAAAACCAGTGGGGAATGTTCAGGGTGGGAAATTTTCAAGTGAGCCAACTAGCTAAATCAACTACAGGGAAGTGATATCTTTAGATACCAGAAGTCATCCTGCCAGCCACCAGGGTGTGGTTCTAGGAGACGTATTGTACAAAAATATGCTAACAGCCAATTTAAAAAGCAATCTGTTTGCTTTTTAACCAGGATGTGGTTCTGGGAGATGTATTATACAAAGATATGCTAACAACCAACTTCTGCTTTTGTGTTTTCAGGCTTTATAAGCTGTCTCTTTTAGAAGTTTGCTGCCGATCTCTTCTAACCCTGCGTGCAAGAGAGTCAGTCGCTGGCCAGCTAATAAAGGCTCATAATTAATCTCAATTGGATCCATGGGTCTTAGGTTCAGTCATGCCACAACAATTATATGATGTGCTCTTAGTAAAGATACATCTATGACTAGCACCCGGGTCCCCTGATTTGTATCACAATGCTTTCTCTATTGTCGGTAATTGGAGGTCAGTACAGTGGAATGAAAAGGGTATGAGTTTTGAATTCCAGCTCTGCTCCTAACAATACTAACCATGTTACTTTACACAAACTGCTTGTGCCTAGTACTTCATAGATGCTCACGGATGACTCATTACTTTTATTGTTCCAACAGCCATCCTTATTCTCTATGTCTTTATCATAGGGATACACAGACTCACAATCATATATTAGAGAGCGATTACTAAATGTAAAATCTTGCCAAAGTCAGACAAGTCACTTTTATCATATTTACCTAAATGAATTATTTCTGACTTTTAACCTTTAGCGCTTAGAATCATAAATGACTTTCCCATGATTAAGCATGTTCATGTAATAGCTTTTATTATGGTGATGATTGCCTTGCTGTGCAATGTACTTAACAAAAAAAATGACGGGGAGTAAAAGTATTCCTTATAAGAAGGGTTATCTTGCTCAGTTCCTTCTAATCCCTAGAAATGAGTCCAGACCAAACCTTACATCTTTTCCACATTGTGCGGGCCCTGGTGTAACTGAGGTGGTCCCAGGCTGCCTTGTTTTAGTGTGGTCTGAAGGGGGCACAAGAATGGCCATAAAGATCGCTTTACTCTGGTCTTTGCATGGACCTGAACCCAGCAGTTATCTCTGTCATGGCCACACTCAGTGTCAGATGATTTGGGTTGACCTGTCTACCCTCACATCACCAGAACAGGCCACTCTAGAAAAGCACAGAGGTAAGGGCAACCACCACAGCAATGGACTCTAACCTTATCATCCTTTCCACTGAAAATCTTCCTCACAGGTTTGAAGAATTAAAATTTGTCTTGTTACTAACTTTTTTCCCAGGATAAAATAATGATAACAATGAAAATAGAAACTCATGTGGTCCAGTGACCTTAGTTAGCATGATGAACCATCTCAGTTTGTCCAAGATAGTACTGATTTATGTCTGTTGCCCTTTCATAAGTAATAGTGCATTCCTTTTTTCTCAGAAGTGTACTACTTTGGACAATAAATTATATGGTCCACAAGAATAAGTTACTTAGGAAACAACCATTTGTTTTTGGTCTAAATATTTATTAGTAAAGCTCAAATTATTCCCTCTTGTAGGAGAAAATTATTAATCCATTTTCATAAGGATGAGTTACTGTGATGTTTCACATCCTTTCCCTGTCCCCTTTATCAGAAATGTGTCGAAGATCTCTGATTAAAAAGATTTTATCATTTCATATAATGACTAATTTCTCTGGCGTTGACAAGAAATGAGATATGCAATGTAAATATAAAATACACAAAATTAAACCTTTCTTTACTGAAGACTTTTTAATTTCATGTGTGTAGAACTTTTTGTTAAATGTAGTAAATGGGTTATGCCAAACATAATTTGGTCTCTCCTTGCTAACTGAAGTTCGTCATAAAAGTTATTGATTGCCTTATAGAATGCTATGGTCACTGAAGTAATTTTTATTTCATTTTCCTTTTCACTGAATCCTTCTAACTGCTCTTCTTCCACATTCTCTTTATTGTCATTTCTCCAAGTGACAGCTGTTGGCAATTCCCAACTCTCCCTCACTGCTTTTAATTCATTGTATGTTATAAACTAAAAAGAACCACAAGTTACTAAGGAAAACACCAAGTTTACTAAATCAGTACCCTAATTTTAGAAATGATTTTTAGTCATTTGGTTCTTATCAGAAAGTAGATATCATCGAGTAAAACACAGATTTATGACCATCATTGTCTTCGCCCCTGAGAGGAATATTCCAATATTTTTACATTCTTAGATATATTCTAGATAGCAATTTGCCAAAATGCCTAACCTCAGAAAGGGTGGGGCATTATTAAACCACTGGATTTATTTTGTGAATTGGAATAGATGAAAAATGTTCTGCAAAATTTATTACTTTCAATAGAATATTAAATAGCAATGGTGAAAACAGGCATTTTTGTCTTGCGCCTATTTTCACCACTGTTATTCAATATTGTACTGGAAGTCCTAGCCAGAGTAATTTGGAAAAATAATAATAATAATAATAATATAATAATAATAATAATAATAGGCAGCCAAATTGGAAAGGAAAAATTAAAACTATATTTATTTGCAGATGGCATGATTCTATACATAGAAAATCCCAAAGAATCTCCCCAAGAAAACGACATAAACTAATAAACAAATTCAGCAAAATAGCAGGGAACAAGGCTAAAACACAAAATTATCTGTGTATTTATACATCACCAATGAACAATCCAAAAAGAAAATTAAGAAAACAATTCTGTTTACAATAGCATACAAAAAATATAACCTGGTAATAAAATTAACCACAGAGGTTAAAGACTGGTACACTGAAAACTATAAAATATTACTGCAAGACATTAAAGAAAACTTAAATAAATGAAGACAACCGGTGTTCATAGGTAGGAAGACTTGAAATTATTAAGATGTCAATACCTCTCAAAGCACTTTACAGATTAAATGTAATTCCTATTGAAATTCCAATGGCCCTTTTTGGGGAAATGGAAAAGCCATTCTCGAATCTATATTGAATTGCAAATGGCTCTGAATAGCCAAAACAATGCTGAAAAGGAAAAAAAGAACTAGAAGACTCACACTTCCTGGTTTCTAAAGTACCTAGAAAGCTATAGTAATGAAGACAGTACAGTATTAGCTTGAAGTTAGACATATAGACAAATGGAATAGAATTGATAGTCCAGATATAGACCCAAACATCTATGGGCCATTGCTTTTTGAGAAGGGTGACAGAATCATTCAATGGGGCAAAAATAGTTTCATCAACAAATTGTTCTAGATAAAGTCTATAAACACATGCAAAGAAAAAAGTTGGACCCATATCTCACTCCATAATCAAAAATCAACTCAAACTTAATTACCCGAACATAAAAGCTAAAAATATAAAAATTTTGGAAGAAAACAGGAGTAAATCTTTATGACCTCAGATTTGGCAGTGGATTCTTAGATATGACACCAAAAATATGAGCAACAAAAGAAAAAAATGAGTAAATTGAACTTCATAAACATAACATTTTGTGCATCGAAGGGCATTATCAAGAAAGTAAAGGGGCTTCTGGTCAAGATGGCAGAGTAGGTAAATACTGTGCTCTCATCCTCTTATAACCACATCAAAATTACAACCAAACTACAGAACAACTATCATTGAGAATTGTATGAAATTTACCTGAATTGAAGTCCTACAACTGGGGACACACAGAAGAGGCCACCTTGAGGTTGGTAGGAGGGACAGAGAGACACAGAATGAACTGGTCCCACACCTACCTGTGGCGGTTAAAAATTGAGAGTGATATCTTGGCTGTGGAGGTGCCCCTAAAAAAGCAAGGGGACCTGGCCCCACACCAGGCTTTCCAGGCCAGGGTTCCAATGCTGGGAAGAGAAACCCCCACAACATCAAGCAGTGAAAATTAACAGAAATTGTGGCTGAGTGAGATGGAGAGCAGCTGAAATTCCTCTTATTGGGCCCACATGCGGACTCACCACTGACAGACTCACTCGCTCTGAGCTCCTGGACTGGGGTGGCTACTTTAAAAGTACCAGGGACACACAGGGAGGAACTGAATTATCTGGCTTCGGGGCGAGGGCAAGAGGGGCAGATTTCTTCCACACAGAGGTGCTGGCAAGATCCATTGTTCCTGTTGAGCCCTCCCCACTTGCAGATGCAGGCAGCCACCATATCTCCATCAACCAAACTAGTGCTGGTTGCTCAACCCAGATGATTTCCTGAGATCCCTCCCCTCCCAACTTGTAGACCCACTCAAGCCACTTCCAGTGGCTTTTCCATACAAATGGCCTGTCCCAGCTCCTGCTGTGGACTTTTCTAAAATCTCTCAAAGGTTCACAAAACTTAAACAAGCAGCATCTGGCCTTAGTGTACCCCATATCTCTTGCTGAGCAGCAGCAAGCCCAGTATTAGCAGCAGCTGGCCTCAGTTTGCAACTTGGCCTCTCAAGGCATATACAAGCCCAGCATGAGTAATGGCCTCCTGCAGATTGCTTGGTGGCTCCTGCCAGGTGGCCCCAGGCAGGGAATAGGTTGCAGCTGAACTTGGCCTGCGGAGGGGTCCCTCCCAGGAGGCCCTGGCCTGAACACCTGGGGCCAGCTTGGGTCTCAGCTGGAGTACCACCTAGAACCTCATCCGAGGATGACATCCCCAAAGGGCAGACTAGGCAGGCACTGCTAAAGTGAATACTGCTCCATAATGTCAACACCTGTACAAAGGCTCCTGCACTGTACTCACTGGCCAGGTCTTACAACCAATCATCCTGATTGTCAAGCCCTCTCATCGACATGCAAACAGCATCCAAAACTCAATTACATCAGGAGGGCACACATAACTCATACGAGGGACACACCTGGAGCACCCAGCTCTGGTGACCAGGGAGAATGTGCCACTGGGCCCCATAGGACACCACATAAGGTCACTGTATTAAGACTGGGATATTTAGAAGCCCTACCTAATACATAGCTCTACCTAATAACAAACACAGAGGGGCAGCCAAAATGGGAAGGCAAAGAAACATGATCTAAATGAAAGAACAGAACAAAGCTCCAGAAAAAATGGAGACAAGCAATCTACCAGAGGCAGAGTTTAAAACACTCGATTATAAGGATGCTCAATGAACTTAGGGGAAGAGTAGATGAACTCAGTAAGAACTTTAACAAAGAAATAGAAAACATAAAAGTGGAAATAGAAAACAAAACATAACCAATCAGAAATGAAGAATGCAATAACTAAAATGAAGAATCCCTTCAGAGGAATCAACAGTAGATTAGATGAAGCAGAGGATCAAATCAGCAATTTAAAAGATAAAGTAGCGGAAAACACCCTGTCAGAACAGCAGCAAGTAAAAGAATCCAAAAAAATGAGGATAGTTTAAGGGGCCTCTGGGACAATATTAAGTATCTTAACATTCACATCACGGGGGTATCAGAAGGATAAAAGAGAGAGCAAGGAATTGAAGACCTATTGCAGAAAATGACTGAAAACATCCCTATTCTGATGAAGGAAATAGATATAGAAGCCCAGAAAGAGCAAAGAGTCCCAAACAAGATGAACCCAAAGAGGCCTACACCAAGACACATCATAATTAAAATGCCAGGTTTAAAGACAAAGAAAGAATCTTAAAAGCAGCAAAAGAAAAGCAATTAGTTACCTACAAATGAGCTCCCATAAGATTGTCAGCTGATTTCTCAAGAGAAAATTTGCAGGCCAGAAAAGACTGACAGGGGATATTCAAAGTAATGAAGGCCAACAACCAAGGTTATTCTACCTAGCAAAGCTATTATTTAGAATTGAAGGACAGATAAAGAGATTCCCAGATAAGAAAAAGCTAATGGGGCTCATCACCACTAAGCCAGTATTACAGGAAATATTGAAGGGATAAAAAAAAAAAAGAAAATGAAAGATGAATGATAAAATGGCGATAACTACATATCTATCAACAATTACTTCAAATGAAAAATAATTAAATGCTCCAATCAAAATATAGGGTGGCTGAATAGACAAGGTAACAAGATCCTCATAGATGTTGCCTACAAGAGACTCACATCAAGTCAAAAGACACACACAGACTGAAAGTAAAGGAATGGAAAAAGATGTTCCATGAAAATGAAAACAAACAAACAAAAAAGCTGGGATAGCAATACTTATACCAAACAAAATAGACTTTAAAACAAAGGCTAACAAGAGACGAGGAAGATCTCAGCAATCCCACTTCTGGGTATTTATCCAAAGAAACCTACATCACCACTTTGAAGAAACATGTGAATCCATATGTTCATTGCAGCATCATTTACAGTAGTCAAGATATGGAGGCAACCTGAGTGTCCATCGATGAATGAATGGATAAAGGAGAAGTGGTACATATATGCAATGAAACATTACTCAGCCATGAAAAAAGAATGAAATTTTGCCATCTGCAACAACATGGATGGAACTAGAAGATATGGTGCTGAGTGAAGTCAGACATAGAAAGACAAATGCCATATAATTTCACTTAAATGTGGGATCTACAGAACAAAATAAACAAACAAAACAGAAACAAACTCCTAGATAGAATATCATGATGGTTGCCAGATGGCAAGGAGGGTGAGAGGTGGGTGAAAAAGGGGAAGGCATTAAGAAGTACAAATTGGTAGTTACAAAATGGTTATGGGGATGTAAAGTACAGCATAAGGAATATAGTCAATAATATTGTAACAACTATGTATGGTGTCAGATGGGCACTAGACTCATCAGGGTGATCACTTTGTAAGTAATATAAATGTCTACTATGTCATACACCTGAACCTATAATATCATATACCAACTGTAATTTTTAAAAATAGTTGCAAATTATATACCTCATAAAAGCTTAATATCCAGAATATATACAATTGTGACAACAACAAAAAGACAAACAACCAAATTAAAAACTGGGCAAAGAATTCGAACAGACATTTCTCTAGGCAAGATATACAAATAGGTCTACGGCCATGTCACCCTGAACAAGCCTGATCCCATCTGATCTCAGAAGCTAAGCAAGGTTCGACGGGCCTGGTTAGTACTTGGATGGGAGACCACCTAGGAAGACCAGGTCCTGTAGACATAAAAAATAAAAATAAAAATAAGAAATTGTAAGCTAAGATCTTTGCAATCTGTGAGGTCAACCAAGCAAGGGTTGCCTCACCTAAAAAATAAAAAATTTAAAAAAAGATATACAAATAGGCAACAAGCAGAAGAAAAAGTTAACATCATTAATCATTAAGAAAATACAAATCAAAACCACAGTGAAATACTACTTTACATCTACTATAATGACTCTAACAATATATATATATATATATATATATATATATATATATATATATATATATATATATAAAACTGATGGCAAAAATAAAAAGAAATAATACCCCTTGTACATTTTCAATGAAGCAGCCACTGTAGAAAACAGTTTGGTGGTTCCTCGAAAAAATTAACCACAAAATCACCATATGATCCAGCAGTAATACTCCTAGTTATACTCCCAAAATAGTTTAAACCAAATGTTCAAAAAGAACTTATTTACTATTTACAGTAGCCAAAAAGTGCTGATACATGTTACAATATAGATATACCTTAGACTCCTTATGTTATGCAAAATAAGCCAATCACAAAATGTTGCATATTATATGATTTTTTTATGTGAAATATCCCAAATAAGCAAATCCATAGAGGCCGAAAGTAGATAGTGGTTCGCAGAGGATTGAGAGAGAGGAGAACGGGGAGTAATTACTTAGTGTACGGTTCTTCTGGAGTGGTGAAAAAGTTTTGAAGCTCGAGAGAAGTGGTGGTTATGTGACTGTACTAAATGCCACTGAATAGTGCACCTCAAAATGGGCAATTGCATAGTTTGTGAACTTCACTTCAAATTTTAAAAAGCCATTACTTTGTTGGTAAATAATAGTACATTTCTTAAATCCTAAACTAAGTTTCCTTGTTCTCATACTATCTCATGAAATATCAATCATGATGACTTCTTAAAAAATCACTTTCAGGTACAAAAAGTTTAAAAAGTGATAACCATGTTTTTTTAAAAACTATTTGACAGTAAATTGTCTAAAGAATTCACCTAGATGGATGCCACATAGAGGCAATTCCTTGCTGATGTTTTAAGAAGACAGTTACGTTTGCAATATAAGTATTGATGCGAATCCAAACATGGAAAATGCTTTATCAGAGACCAATATGTCTACTAAGTGTTTTTAAAGACTTGATTGTTTCAATCCAACAAGGAAGCAGGAACACCGAGCACCCCCAGCTCTCAGTAACATCAAAAAAAGCTTCTGTAGTCCAGGAAAGCCTGAAATATAAGCAACAGTTAAGGGGGAAATGCAAAGAGGGAGGGGAAAGGAAAAAAAACAAAAGGAAGAATATGAACAAAAGGCGTCGAGAAATGAATTTTTGACAGCATCTCAACTAAATTACAAATTGCTTATCCTGAACAAAATATCTTTCGCTCAAGTCCAGTCCAGGAGGTTGGGGCAAAAATTGCCTAATGTCATTCATTGAAAAGGGGCTCCTAGCAGATTTGTAAGAAATAATTTGGCCAAAAGCAATTTGGGAAAGGTGACCACTGAATCAAGGGGGCGAAGTATTTGAAAACATATCTCCAGCTAAAGATTTTTTTCAGATTGATATTTTTAATTGTGGTAAATACGTATAACATAAAATTTTACCATTTAAATCATTTTAAAGTGTACTGTTTAGCGTCCTCTATTGAGTACATTCACAATGTTGTGTGACCATCGCCACTACCAAGTTCCCAAACATTTTCATCACCTCAAAAGGACACTTCCTACTCATTTAGCTGTCACCCCTCTGCTTTCCTCGGCCCTGGGCAACCACTAATCTGCTTTTTCTCTCTGTAGACTTACCAATTTTGGATATTTCTTATAAATGTAATCATACACTATGTGAACTTTTGTGTCTGGCTTCTTTCACGTAACGTAATGTTTTCAAGGTTCATCTGTGTTGTAGCAGATATCAGAACTTCCTTCTT
Organism: Cynopterus sphinx; assembly: GCA_030015415.1. NCBI lineage: Eukaryota > Metazoa > Chordata > Mammalia > Chiroptera > Pteropodidae > Cynopterus > Cynopterus sphinx. The sequence goes on along the minus strand of CM057379.1, from coordinate 6,463,735 downwards.
TTAATGGCTAAATAATTTTCCATTATATGAATATATCACAGTTTGTGCTCCCTTTATGTATCTTTGCATAATTTCTACCTTGTGGCTCTTGGGAATAGTGCTGGTATGGACAAGTTTTTGTGTGAACATCTGTTTCCAGCTTGAGGGAATATACGAATTGCTGGGTCACATGGTGATTCTGTGCTTAGCTTACGAGAGCGCCACCACACTGTTATCCACAGAGGCCGAACCCCTTACATCCACACTAGCAGTGTATGAATCTCACTTTTTACTTCTTCAAGCCTTGGGGTCCATTTTATAGTCACTTCGAAAGGGTTTTCTACTAACACACCTTTTAAATTTTGTTTTCTATGAATCATGCAACTTCTGCACTATTTATAACAGCAAAAAAGTGAGAAACGACAAAAAGCAAGACTATTTAAATCAAGCATGGTATATAATGGCCTAGAAAAGTCATTTTTCAATCTTCTCATTATTGTGATTTTTCAGTCTTAATATAGATAAATGATAACTTATCTCACCATTTCTCAAGATCCTTTGACCAAGAAACACTCTTAAATCCTAACAGTTAAAATAAAATACTTTTAAATTTATTTTTTATTAATAATAATATCTTGAGTTGCTGTAAGAAGATACCAAATTTATTTGAGATTGATAAACTTTTTAATAGAGCAAAAATAAATTGAGAAATAAAAAATGTTAATATTTAATATGCTGCTAGAAGGAAGAATGGTGTTGCTAAATTCAATCTTGATATAAGTGGTAGCATGAATAAAAACTAATAAAAATAGCTGATCCGCACTGGCCATTTACTACATACCAGACTTGGCACGAAGCACTTTACATTTCCCTCTCAAAACAACCACATGCGGTTGTTTCATCCTATAAATAAGAAAACAAAAGTGTTCGATTAATGCTCAAAGTGAGAGTCAGTAGCTGGTGTCTGGATGAGAACTGGCTTTGTTATACTGAATCCCAGCATCTCAACAACTGTGCAGTACTCCAAGTTCACGTTTTATGTTTTCACTGCAGTGTTGTGTTTTGAAAAATCCTATTTCTGACAGGTGCACTCTAGCAAAAAAAAAAAAAAGAGATGTGAACTGCTGGTGTTATAATATTTGGGTAATCGTGAATTAGGCTGCTTTAAAATGTACAGGTTACCTTGAATAATTTTTTAGCAACCAAAGATACTCTTATTACTAATATTCCCTTTAAAGTCTTCCTGTTTCAGCTCATTCATAGCTGACATGGTTTCAGTACCATGATATCTCACTTTTCTGCTTAAACTTTCTCTGTCTGTTGGAGATCTTGGAAAATGAGTTTGTGTCATGTAATTGGTTTAGTAGCCTTGATCCATGGAATGACATGACTAACATACATACAGAAATTGAGAGACAGGATACCTAGCATCTCTTCAAAGAGAATTCATATCCACTCAACAGACAGTAAAGGGCTGTTCCCCTGTTGCTGACAGACGGAATGTCATATGTGTTAAGCAGTCTTCTTATATCTAATTTTTAAATAGAATTTAGAGGGCAAAAAATCCATGGCTAATATTCCCTTTTACAGAATAACCTATGGCATAGCATGGAATTCTTTAGGGAAATTTTTAAAGTAATTTTGAATTAAGACTCACTTAGATGAGAAGCCATCAGTGAATAACATTGATGAAAGGGGAACTCAGATGTTGCATCCGGCTCAGCTAAGGTTTGCTTACCTCTTTTATTGAAAATATTATGATTAATTCTCACAATAATGGCTCTATCTTTCTGAAAGATCCTTTCTTTCATTCATTACCTATACCTAGTGGCCCCCACTAGTAGCACTGGAAGGATTTTTATTTTTGAAACTTCCAGGAGAAGGTAAAACATACCTTACTTTCTGATGTTTTAAAGTAAAGAAAAAGCATGGGAAAGTCATTTCAGCCCATTCAGAATTTAAACTATTTACAGAGAAATTTAATTCCATCTAAATCCTGATGGAGTTCTCACAATCTGACATTATCCAGAATTAGAGGTCTCTTTTCCTTCATTCGAGTAATGAAAATATGGCAGTCAAGAGAGGCTAAAAAGAGTTCAGCAGCTAATACGACCAGAATTCTTAACGACCTAAAAGTACCAATAATAATATTTTGTCTCTGTGAAACAGCTCTCAGACAAGAAGCTCAACGCTGAATGTAGTCAGAAATACGAGGGCCCCCTTAAAGTTCTCGAGATGCACAGACTAGCATTTCAGGACGTGAAAGCTGACAGTGGGTACAGGGTGTCAGAGCAGATTTGGACGGAGGAATGCCACAGAAGAAATGGTGACGTGTCCAGCTTACCTCCCATGACCTCTAGGCCAGTGCCTCATGCCTCAGAGGAAATGTTGCCATTTTGTTCCACAGAAGTCTCATACCCTCAGCACCCTGACTGACAGCCATTTTCCCTAACAAAATAGGTGTCGGGCAGTTTTGTACCCAGGTCGGTCAAGATTGCACTTCTCCCAAGAGCACCTCAAGTCATTCCCGAGGGGTGGGCCTCCAGTAGGGGAATCATAGCCAAGTAGTGGAGTGAGCCTTGTGGGGTTACTCTCCCTTAGAGCCTCCAGATCTGGAGGACAGGAAATGTGACGCACTTAGGACTTGCCCACAAGACAATCTCCTTGAGCCTTCATTTATTATCAGCAAAGCAAGGAAAATGAGGCATGGCCAGCAAGGTCTCTTTTAATCCTAGCAACTGAAGACCCCGAGAGGACTGTAGCTCCTGCTCAAAACTGGTGAGCCAGGGGCCAGCCCTGCCTGTGGGACACATAATGCAGAGAGAGAAGATGTGACTAGATTGCGAGCACAGGGTGAGTCAGCCTGGAGGTTAGGAAAGTCTGGCCAGCCGGAACTCAGCCCACACTGGGTGAGGATGTGTGGGTGGTGGAGAACGCTCTCTCCACCAAATCTCTCACCACAGCTGCCCACATTCCACCTTCTTTGCCATCCTCAGAGATGAGATGCAGTAGAAGAAAAACATTCAGGAGGCAAAGGTGGTGACTAAGTCCCGCCGTTACAAAGGGGACCCTACCACTCTCTATGGGTCATTGGCTTTACCCGAACTCCCCTTTTATGTAAATCTCTTGATTGTATGCTAAGGACACCCTGACTTCAGTCCAGAGTCAAACAATTGATACAGTAAAGAGAACACTGGGCAGAGTCTCAGGTTATTCTAGTTCTATTTTCTGCAGAAAAGAAAGTACCATTTTTGTTAAAAAATCAACCTTATCCATCATACACTACAAATTGTCTGTGGATTAAAAGCTTATGTGCAGCATTAGCAAACCTTTTTGCCCACACACATGGTTTTAAACGTAAGCTTACGAATCAAATGTTTTATTCTGTGCTTGTTTTTAACAGTGAAAAGTTTATAACAGTGGGTGAATATGTTTCACAATTTTTGTTTGCAATAGCAGCCACGGTTAGATATTTAAAGCAAATACGACAGGCTAATAACCTCTCCTTCCTGTGGTTAAAATTACAGGACGTGATTTACAAATTATCATCGGAGTTAGCTCAGTTAAGCAATATTGACTTTTATTTCATTTAGTTGGCATGGTTTAAAACTGTTGGTAAACTAAAATAAAAAGTATAATCTTCAAACAATGAAATTCACAAATCAAAAAAAGTCAAAAAATTAAATGAGTGTTTAGATGGCTATAGACTTGCAAAATTTTGGACTTAGAGGTATATGAGGAGTAATCTCCGTTAGGTATTGGTGATTTCTAACTTAAATCTCTGGAGGTATGAGTTAATTGCTAAAGAGAACAAGGAGAGATGGACAATAAAAAGCTAATTTCATTTTACTAACCTCTACAAATCAGATATAGTTTACACTGGAATGCAAAATACTATGTGCTACAATTGCAATGAAAATGTTAATAAAACTGTAAACACCTTATTGTTTTCTGAAAATCAAGCCTATTTCCCAACAATTGATTAATTCAGATAGAAATCGCTGCCTTCTTGATTTGGGTCTAGCATTAATCCCTCCACAAGAATCCTGGCACATGTTCTGTTCAAGAGTCTGCGGCAAACCACTGATTAAAGTGAGGTTTGTATCTTACATAATAGAGGTTCTCAAATATTTGTTCACTCATCGTCCTACAGGTTTACTCCACATCACTCACATGAACCAAGGGCTATTGTCTTGGCCCTGAAATAGAACAACACGTTTGAATGTCATTGGAATAAGCAGATAGAAATCTAGGTGTACTAGTATCATATTTTATAAATCTTAATTGCTAAACTTATTTGAAATATAAGATTTATAATAAGCTTTGAAATGACAGTGGCCAAATAGCCACCATTTCTAAGAATTAAGAAAAATAAAATATTCAAAACTCTCATAGATGGATGAATAAATATAATATGACAACACCATAGAATATCACAGAGCCATTTAAAAAATGAATTGGAGTTAAGCCAATTGACTGGGAACTCTCCAGGAGGTGTAGTAAATACAAAAAATAAAATGCAGAGGTACATTCATTGTCTGAGCTCATCACACACACACACACACACACACACACACACACACACAATTGTAAATGTATTTACACATTTATGTGTCTAAATATTTCCATGCAAGTATATAAAATATACATGCCTACATGTATATTTATATATATTTGTATAAGGGCACATAGAAAAAAAGACTAAAGTGTACACATCAGGTTGCTAACATTTTACCTGGGAAAGTAGACTATGGAGTGCTACAGGGAGAAGGAAAAGAGTAGAAGGAAAAGGAAAAAAAGACTGAACCAAAAAAGTGTAATTCTATTTGTGAAAAATTATATGTGTGTGTTTAAAAAAATGTGGAGAAAAATTTGTGTCTATCAACTTCTAGGGAAGGCTTTGTAACATTAAAAGGTCAGTTGCAGGGTAAAGTATCTGGTATGGTTGGTTCTCTTTTGTTTTTATTTTTAAAGATAGCTTTATTTTTTTCTTTTCATGAAATAAACACTTTCTCATAATAAACTATAATAGAAAATAGAGAACCAGAAGGGGAAAAGTCAAAATTACATATAATTCTAATAACCATTCCAACCACCATCCTTCCATTGCCTCACATCCTTCCAGGTTTTGGTTATTAAGGAAAATGTGATTATATGCACCATAATCTTCCTTCGCTGGGTTAAAATAAATCATTAATAACACCTGATCAGGTGTTCCTCCTTGCCAGAGGGTCCCACATGTCTCAGGCACTGGAGATCCCGTCTCCAGCATGCCCTGAGTGGTCCTTCTCTGGCCTCTGCTGAAGATCCACTTCCCCTCGTCCCAAAGAGATGTGTGCTGACCTATTGGCCTGAAACTCAGCTGCTGTCTGCACCTCCAGCCCCAACCCAACACCAGGCCCCACTCATGCCCCTCCAGAGCTACTGAAATCCCGGCGCACTCTGTGTTTCCTAGGTTACTTCCACGTGGGTGTACCCTGGTTCAAGAGGAAGCACCTGCAAGACAATCTTTTCCCAGAGCTCCAAACATAAAGTGGGGGGCACAGTCTCTCCTCAACTTATTGACACCCTGGCTTTCTCTGGATTTAATCAGGACGACAGGAGGTAAGAGAACCTTGCACAATGCTGGCAGGGATGTAATCTGGTGCAGCTGCTGCGGAAAACAGTATGGAGGTTCCTCAAAAGATTGAAAATAGAACTACCCTATGATTCAACTATTCCACTTTTGGGTACGGGCCTGAAGGAAGTAAAATCACTGCCTTGAAGAGAGAGCTACACCCCCATGTTCACTGCAGCTTTATTCACAACAGCCAAGATGTGAAAACAGCTTACGTGTCCATCAACAGGTGAGTGAATAAAGACAATGTGGCCTACACGTACAGTGGAATACTACTCAGTCTTATCCTGCCATTTGCAAAATGTGGACAAACCTAGAAGACGTCATGCTAAGTGAAATAAACCGGACACAGAAAGAAAAATACCACATATCTCACTTACACGTGACATCTAACATAATCAGAGAGTGGAATCAGAGAGGTGATTGCCAGGAAGACTGGGAGAAATCAGCAAGTGTTGGTCAGGGGGTACAAAGTTTGAGTTCTACAAGATGAATAAGGTCTGGAGAGTGAATGTACAAGAATGTGACCATATTTTACACTAGAAATTTGCTAAGAGGGTAAATCTTAAGTGTTCTGACAAAAAAAAAAAAAAGAGGAAGAAAAATTATGTGAGGCCATGGCTATTTTAATTGCCTATGGTGATGATCATTTCACATTGTATGCGTATATCAAATAATCAATTGTATTCCTTAAATTCATAATTTTATTGGGGTAATACTGGTTAATAACACTATATAATTTTCAGGTGTACGACATTATAATTCAACATCTGTTCTCTCGCATGCTCACCACCAGAATCTAGTTTCCTTCCATGACCATATATCTGACCCCCTGAACCCCTTTGCTCTACCCACTTTCCCCTTTGTTCCATCATTGGTATCTGTGAGGTTTTTTGTTTGTTTGTTTGTTTTGTTCACTTGTTATTTTTTGTTTCATATTCCTCATATGAGTGAAATCGTAGATTTTTCTCTTTATCCATCTGACTTACTTCACTTAGCATAATATATATATATATATATACTTATAAATTGTCAGTTACTCCACAGTAAAGCTGGGGAGTAGGAAAAGACTACAGTCTTATTTCTTCCTTTTTCTGGGCCTTTTTCTCCTTCTTTCCATAGACTTGGGAACAAAAGGACTGGGTGTCAGACCTTAATAATTTGGGGTTCTGTCTCTATAAAACCTGGCTTTAAAGTCTATTGTGTTGTAGCAAGAGCCTATTTTGAATGTCAGAAGCTGAGTATTAATTTTTAAATTTCTCTCGACATTTCTGTCGTAACGTCAACAACAACCCATATTGCTTACACTAGCACACACGCCTATAAGGCAGGTAGATACCCTGGGGAGATCAGGGATAAGGTGACATACCCAAAAGTTCAGAAGAGAAAGCACATTAATCTTTTTCCTAATATTATTCCCTTTTCACAAAGAAATAACCTTTCAGCGATCCCCAAATAGCCTTAATTTTCTCTAAACTTATTATTGGTTGCCTTGGACTCTTAGTGGCATTGGTTACATTACAAGGTAATTTAAGCAGAAAAATAACTCCCCCAAGAATGAGGACAGAACAGATCTGAGAAAGCAGACACACTCCTTAAACACAGACCAAGAGCACAGCTTAAATCTAAAAGGCGTGATCAAAGTCATTAGGTTCATTGAACAAAATTTCGGAATAAGAAGTTAGATTTTTAATTTAAAAAAAAAATTTAATTTTTCAATCACAGTTGGCAAACAATATATTAGTTTCAGATGTAGAATGTTGTGTGGATTTTCAGAATTTGATGAATGATGGGACAGATAGAACTAAGAAATATCGGGGCTCAGTGCAGAATGACTGAAAGGTGCCTAGGAGGGGTGTCCTACATAACAACACCAGAAACAAGGGCACAACTTCTTTCAACCCAACAGGCTCAAGTGGGAATAGCCCACTGTCACTCAGGGACATGAAGAGCCTCAGGACAGGACCAACAGAGAAAAGGCCACAGCAAGATAAAGGCCCAGGTCTCCAGACCAAACCAGAGAAGGTGCCAAGTCCGAGCGTGGCATCCAGAGGCCCGAGCTGGGCAATGAGTGGTTGGTCTGAACTTGGGTAAAGCCAAGGTCAGGAAACCGGCACCCAGGAGTCCAGTTGACCAGAAAGGCACAGACTCAAAGAGCCAGAGGCTAGAACCCAGCACCAAAAACTGGTAAGAACAAGAAGGCAGGTCTGCGAAGCACAAATAGGATCCCGGAGGTCCTGGCCTCGTTAAAACAACCCTCAGTGTGGCAGACAATGGCTGGCAGGCAGGCCTTAGTCACTGAGCGGGCCACACCCTGAAGCTATTAGTGATTACGCAGATCTCTGGGAAAGAACTAGAGAATTCTGGGAGGGGCACGGGAACAAGCCAGGTGAGAATCTGCCTTTACAACAGCAGCAGATAAGGCCTTACCCTGCCTGAGCCTCCTCTCCTATAACCCTATGGGTCAAGGGCAGGAGAATGATGAATACCTGCTAAGGGTGCCTCCAAGCTAAAAAGCTTTCCCTTCCCTGGACCAGAACCAAAGTTAGAGGGTAGAGTGTTCCTGCAACGTGTGGAATCAGTCACAGCTAAAGAAGAGGGGTGAAAGTGAGAGAAGAGAGAGAGAAACAGAGAGACAGGAACAGGTGGGGTGCAGCGGTGCTAGTGCAGGGGTAAAGGTGCAGTGACCTCACAAGCTCAAAATTTCTGAATTAAATGCCATTTCAATCAGTCTCTGTTAAGTCTCTATTAAGTAGAGAAAGAAGCACTATCGAACCAAACACATAGTACTCAGAAATTCAAAAGCTGGACATAATAGCTATTCAAAAAAGCCGGTTCCTAGCAATAGCTGGTGTCTGGCCAGCATTCTCAGCTGGAAATTATAAACTCACTTTATTTGGGGACATCTACAGCCTCAGGGCAGGATATGATAAGTCCAATAAGTGCCCACGATCCTCCCTATAAATATTTCCAGAATACTTCACCTCCAGGCCATTCTCACCACCTGGGTTTGAATGCAAGCTCTCATCAGTTCTCACGTGAATTACTGAAACAGCCTCCCAGCCAGTCTCCCGGTGCCAAGCGCACTTCTCCACCCCCATCTCCAGGTGGATGCCACAATGTGCTTTTTGTTAAGGCTCCAGGAGCCACCGTGACCCAGAGAAGTGAAAAATGGATGTGCCAGGGCTTCCCTCCCCTGTGTGTCCTGAAAACTCTGTGGGTCCCGTGTGGATTCACATCCAGGCACTGACACCCCCCAGGGAGGGGGGCAGATGTTCAGCAATTAGAAGTTTGTTCTGCCATGTAGTAGGGCCACACAAAGTTATTTCTAGTGATAATTCTTAAATTGTGGGCCTTGGCCGTAATAAATTTTTTAAAGAAAGGGTAAAAGTATCTTGTGTTTCCCCCAGGATCTGGATTGCCTTCATCTCAAAACAAGGCACTTGACAGAGTGACATATCTTGGGATGGCCTGTTTGAACCCCTTTGGCAGGCAGGTAAACTGAGGCACAGTGTCAGGGCCAGAAAAGGAAGCCACCAGTCTCTCTCCAGAGCTAACTCTGCTCTCTGCCTTGTCCATCAACGGCAGGTTCCAGGTAAAGGACACGTTCCTGCCCACCAATGCTCCTCCTGCCCCGCCACGTCTGCCAGCCTTGCCCAATTACCTTTGTAGGTCTAGGTCAGGATCTAACACATACTCGGATATAAGCCCAAGGAACAGAAAACACTGGAAAATGAGCCTTTATTCTACCTTCTCACACAGAGCCTGTTGCCTTGTTTATGGGACATGGAAAAATAAAGAGTGCCTTCCTGCCTGCTGAGTGCACTCTACTATTTTGAAACAGGTCTTTGAGAGTAGGTAAAAATTATTGCTTTCATTATAAGTATTCCCCTCCAGCTCTAAAACTCTATGATTCAATACACGGGGCTGTGAGCGATTGCCTGAGAGGCTGGCTTCCCACCATCTCCTCAGGTGAAAAGTTCAAGCCTAGGATCTCACGGCGTCGAGGCCGCTGGCCATTATCATGACGGATTTTCTTGCCCACTAACACTTGTGCATTGTACCGTGGCAGTAGGTAATGACATACAGTGGTGCCTGAATCGTGAGCATCAGTTCCACCCAGAATGAAAAACAAAAAGAAAAGCTCTAGTTGCCATCACTAGCTGGGACTAACACCTCCTTCGGATCTCTCAGAACCAGGGATGCTCAGAAAAGCCAGGCTGTGAGTTCTTGAATTTCCATGCAACAATCCTCGAAATGGCAATGGGTCTGGCAAAAGGGGATGCACCCCAGTATCAGACAGACCCGGCTTCTAACCCAGGCTTTGCCCTTTTGCAGGGGTGTGATCTCGGGCTGGTTACTTCACTTCTCTGAGCCTATTTTTTAATCTGTAAAACAGAGATCACAAACCCCACTTTGTGGGGCTGCCCGGCCAATGAAAGGAAATCTAATAAACACACCGTAATAGTGTCTGGAACATAGGAGACAATCGATAAATATTTCTGACTTTATTTTAAAAGTATAAAATCTATCATGGGGTCGTTTCTCAGGGCCTTTGTTTTGTTAGTGCAGCAGCGTTCACAGGAGATTTTTATGGCACACACATACGGGGTGATTATTCCCAAAATATAGAAAATTCTGCTCCCTGGTTTTCTCTTAACCAGACTTTTCACACAACTTTCATACAATTGTAATTTTTACTGAGACACTGCTGTCTACTAAAGAAAACAGATTGAAACAGATTAAATTATGTTTTAAATGGCACTCTTTCCAATGTACTTGATTGTACTGTTTCTTAGATATGCATTTGCTAAGGAAGAGATACTCTTCCCTTTCATTTGAAGACATAGTAAACTATCTCTCCCTCCATTTCCTGTGAATTTCTAATTAGTCAAGGATGAACATAACACAAGTCAGTGATAAGTCGCATCGCTCATTCACCTACTGAAGGTTGGAAAATATGCAAACCTTCAAAACAGTTGTTTAGCCATCAGGATCACAGCAGGAACCAGGTGGCACACACAGACTGGAAGTATCAAGCCGTGGGCACCCACCTCACTCTTTTCCCATCCACCGATCCTCTCTTTTGCATCCCATTGGCTGGACCCAACTGGAGGCCAGATGGCAAAATAGATGCCATTGATGGAGCCCAGTAAGTCCAGCCCTCAGGGCACAGAACACAATGGAGAAGGGAGAAGACTGGATTTATAAGGCATTAAGAAAGATATTCAGCATCGTATGTTTACCCCATTATCCAGTGACAATGCTACTGTCACCGGGGGGAAAAGCCTGGTTTTTATTGTTGTCGTTTTTTAAATTAGCTGCAATGTATGGGCTTTAAATCTTCCCTAACATAAACAAAAGGTTTAGAAATAATCACACTATTATGTGGATAAGTCGCCTCCCTTATCACCAGAAATATTTTTAAGTTTATTTTATTCATTCAACACCTCCTTACTTCATGCCTGTTTGAAAAGAGACACCAACATTTCTGCTAGATTGCAACATGTGCATACCTGGACATACCTCCCATTCTCGAAAATTATGCACTAAAATCACAGAGTTTATGGGGAAAAAAAATAAGGTAGGGTAGAGCATTCCAAACAAATGCAAAAAAAAAAAAAAAAAAAAGCAATAATTGGTTCCTGGGGAGATAACTTGAACAGGCAGCTCAGCCTGGCTGGAGGCTGCCACCCTGCTATTTAAAATGCCCAGAAATAACAGGATGAAAATGGTACTAACACTCTAGTTTGAGTGAAACGATGCCGGTGGGAGGGGGCTGCCGAGCTGGAGGGGCTTCAGTGAACAAGAGCTCAGGAAGCCGCACAATCTGACCCAGCCCAGAGCCACACGCAGCCAGCCTGTCTCTCTCTAGACAGGGAGCCCCAGTCAGGCACTCATTTTAATTCTCTTAAAATGCAGCCAAAGGGCTCTTGCAATGCGGGTAGCTAGCTGCTCAGGTGAAGGCTTCTCCCGTACCTGAAGTGGAAGGTTATAATTCTACTCGCATTGTCTAGTCTGCCTTCCTTCATGTAGGAAAAAATCAGGTATGAACCAGCTTCTTTTGGTCTCCTGTCCTTCATTGGTAAAGCTTACCTCATGGTGTGTGAATTCCCCTATCTTACAGGTCAGGTCACACCTCCCACTCCCAGACGAGGTGGCACCAGGGTCCAGTTGGGCTGAACGGACACTGAAGCTGCCCCAACCCTGACCATTACATGCAGCGGAGACTGAGACGACCAGCTGCAAACCAGGTAGCAGCCCAAGCCATCCTGGAGGCCTCTCTGGCTAGGAAATGGGGGTGAGGATGGGGGCTATCAGATTTGGACAGGCACCAAAACTGGCTTCAGCACTGACTTTATTCTCTTATTCACAAATTATGTGTGCATTCATTAGTGTTCTAGAAGCCCACATTACAACAAAACAGACTGAACTATGTACAAGCACACATGCCAGTCTTCCAGAAGCTATGGTCTTATTAAATATAGAAGATAGAGACTCACAAAGAATACCAAGTCTTATTCTCATCTGACTTCTCATAACGACCCCCCACCCCACACACACACACACACACACACACTAGTCTATGCTTCAGTGGATGCTGGAATGATTTTAAGGCACATCCCTTCATATCATTCCCTGCCTAAAAAGCCTCAGTGCCTCTTTAGCTCTTCATGGTGGGCTAAATCCATACTTCATAATTAGCACACAGGCCAACTTCTCAGAGATTGTCCTTTTCAAGGGCATCTTTTCCAAACCAAGCAGCTCTTTATTGTTTGCTCTCCACCCCTCTGCTCCCCCTGTCTCCCTCCACATCCCCTCCTGCTGTTGGGGACTTGGGATGATGAAAAAGAAGGGGAATAAGGTTGGTGGTAAAGAGATTACTATCGCACCATAATAATCGTCTATGAATTAACTGAACAACAGTATTTGGTTTCATAAAAGTCAAATAGTTGGTCAGTTTCCTGTGATCCACCTAGAAGGTCACATTCCCAAAGAGCAATTTAAGAGCATTTTTATCAAGTACTATCGTATTTCCATGCCTTTCTGGCCTCAGACACTTACTCATCAAGGGTTCCAGGATGTAGGATGAAAGATGCTTCATTCTTTCCTTGAGCTGAAAAAGAAATCATCAGCCTATGAACATGCAAGTGGAAAAAAGAGTGACTGTGTTATTTTATTTTTCTTTATTTATGACTCCCTTTCTCTTCGTGTCTCTCACTCAGACAGTGGTTTTGTGCTAGTGCTGACGATAATCGTTAAGAGTACCTGGTGCTTCACATCTGACACGTTGTGTGAGGAATCCCACGGAGGGGACCCTCTCTATACACCGAGTTGATGGCCAGCATGCCCTCTCTGCTACTGCCTTTTGCTCAACTGCACTAGGAAACGCCCCCCCAACCCCACCCCACTCCATCTGCTTAGACATTACTGTATGTGTGCATGATTCGACAGTGCACACTCCCATCCCCACTTCTCTAACTCACTTTTCATTCATGGACACCATGCTTTAGACAACAGAGCTGATAGTAAACATCCAACAAATCAAATGCGTAAATACCCAACAGGCTACTAAAACCCATTCAGTTAATGAGTCAGTTAATGAAGTTGGTCTCATTAATTAATCCCCAAATAAGCCAGTTGCTTAAATAGACACCATTCCATAGACCAGCTTTTTACCTGATTGTATTTCTCTAGACACTAGTACCCAGTAAGAAGATAATATGCTTTTTAAAAGGAAAAAAAAGTGGGGAGAGAGGCTTTCTTGAGCAAATAAACTTGGGGAAAACGGGGTTATACAATATGAAAAGGCATCTTCACTGCAGGGCCTTTCCGTTAAGGTGTCCTGTGATTCTGCATCCAAAAGGCAGCTATAACATGCAGTGTCCCCTTCCCCCACTTTTTTGTTTTGGTTTTTTCGTTGTCTTTTTTTTTTTTTCCCCGTGTAATAATTACTTTAATATGTCAACTTGAAGAGTATTTGTGAATGAAGTTAACATTTAAATCAGGGAACTTTGAGTAAACCATATTGTCCTCCAGAATGTGGGTGGGCCTCATCCACAGCCAGGACTCACAGGTCCAAGAACCCAGGAGTGGAAAACTCACTATTAGCCCAAGTGATCCACTAGCAAAATTTTTGTTTACCATCCCCATGACCATATCCCATGACCTCCCCACAAGGCCTGGACGTCTGAGTTCCAAAGAGAGAGACACTTTTCACCCAGAGCTACAACTATGATTCCACTGAACTAGAAATTGAGACTGACACCCACCAGCCACTTTGGGCTCCTCATGCCTCTGAATTGACAGGCAAAGAAGAGAGTTGCTCTTCCGGTTGGATGATTGATCTTGACTCCCAAGGGGACATTGAGCTGCTACTGCACAATGGAGCTAAGGAAGAGATTCCATATGGCGTCTTAGCACTACCACGCCCTGTGATTAAGGTCAATGGAAAACTACAACTACCTACCTAGACAGGACTATTAACAACCCATATTCTTCAGGATGAGATTAACATTTAAATTCATAGACTTAACAAAATTTTGAATAGAGCAGATTTCTCTCCATTATGTGGATGGGCCAGATCCAGTCATTTGAAGTCCTAAAACAAAAAAAGCCTCTATGGCCATGCCACCTTGAATATGCCTGATCCTGTCTGATCTCAGAAGCTAAGCAGGGTCGGGCTTAGTTAGTACTTGGATGGGAGTCCACCTAGAAAGACCAGGTGTTGTAGGCGTAAAAAATAAAAATAAGTAAAACAAAAAGACCAGCTTGCCCCAAGCAAAAAGGAATTTCCCAGCAGGATGTCTTCCCACTTCATCTGCATCACAGGCTCTCCTGGGTCTCCGGCCTGACGGCCCACACTGCAGATTTTGGTCTTGCTGGTCTCCATAATCACATGAGCCAGTGCTTTATAATAAATCTCTTTCTATTTATATATACATTCTATCAGTTCTGATTCTCTGGAGAACCTCGACTAGCACAGCCATAAAACCCCTTTTTCATGAAACAACTATTAACATTTTCTGAGTCACTAGAGTTCCAAGAATCATTGATTAGGGGAAAAGCCACCAGAGACCACATAGGCTTCTGAAGATCTCCTGCCTTGTGAATTCAGAATATTGTTAAGAAAGGGATCTGAAAAAAGTGAAAGAGCCTAGAGCCATCATCACCACTGGCGAGCAAGCTTTTCTATTAGTGGGTTCACTCGCAGGATAATTTTTATATAACTAAATAGCCATTTATTCACATATCTCAAAAAAAAAATAAATTATAACACAAATATAAATAAGAGATCAGGACTCTAAAAGACTTTTTTTCCACTTGACACACCTATATTCCATGCGTGTCACAGTGTTTCTTGGAGCATTAATTTGCAGGAGTGGCAACAGCTCCGTCTGTGACGCAACCGGTGCTGACAGACATTTCATCTCAGTTCCAGATAGCTGGCGTGATTTGAACCGTGTGTACGTTCTGCACGCCTATCCCTAATGTGTGGAAAGACAACGCACAAAACAATTTTAAGATGCTCTCCTGACCCAAGCAATATATTATCTCATCAGCAGGGCAAAACATGTACCAGTTGGGTAACAAGACGGAGATGAATTGAATCCTTTGCTAAAACGCATGACAGAACCATAAAGGACTCTAGGCATTTCCATGATGAAATCACCATTAATTTTATTACAATCTGAAGTAAATAAAAACTATTTTTGTTGTTGTTACAGCTGGAAGAAATCACCCTCACCTATTTTGAAATGGATTGTTTCAGGTACTGATAATTTAGGAATAAAATAACTATATGTGCCTAAAATATTATTAAAACCCAGGAAGTCTTTCTGCTAGAGAGAGGAAGAAAAATTGAAACATCGCTTTATCAACCATTTTTAAGTAAAAATATGTCAGTCCTAAAAAAGTCATTTTGCTAGAACAAGCAAGCCCTATTGGAGATTCTTTTTCTGATAATACAATCTGTTACTCCCCTAGACCATGTAGTTTACTCATTTTACATGTAAGACTAAGAAATTATCTGCTACAAAACAGTTTTAAATATTTTAAATAAAAGGTGCTGAAATTCTACCAAGTATTGTTTTGAATGACAGTGGCATCTTAGCTGGGCTAGAGTGAAACTCAAAGCATAAGTCCACCTAAGCCTTCAGATGACTCCCAAGGTTAGTAGTTCCCATGAACTAAATAGACCTGTGAGCAAACAAGGTTGCAACTCTTCAAAAGTAGGCTTTGCAGTCTAAGGGTTGAGATGCAATACTCCACCGGTGATTATGTGAGATCTACCCGAAAACCAGCATCTTTCATGTAAGTGAAAGACAAAGGCAACTGAGAAAAGGTGGCCTTGAGAAGCATTATCCCCACAAAGCTGATCTGAAGGTTAGGTATCTTTCAGGTAAGACAGAAAGAAAGCATGGTCATACTTTATCTAGGTCATTAGACATCATCGATGCTCTTCAAATAAGAAATGCCTTTGCCTCTCCAACTCCAGCCAAAGTGATTATTCAGCATTTCTAAAAGAGCACTGAGATATTATTAAGATCCTTTCTTTTCCTAGCATATCTGGATTTTATTAATATGGCAGCAAGATATTAAAACAGTCACTGTATATCTTCAAGTGTGAATTTTACAATAGTGAAAATGGTCCTTGAATGGGAGATTAAAATATTTTTTGAGCATTTTCAGTCTCCAGCAAATGAAAATAACTACACAATGAGAAATGCATTATTTCAATTGAAAGGCTGTTATAGAAAAGTAATGAGTTTAGAAAAATCCTTAAAGCAAGTAACTTTATTCTGATAAAATCACAAGACTTAGAAAGAGCTGGAGAATGACTTTTCTCGTTGAACAGCTTCTCCCTGAGAAATTTTCAAAGCTTGATGAGAGGTCACTCAACTGTCAATTTCTATTAGCATTATTAGCAGTAAAATAACGCAAGAAAAGTTAGATTCAGGAGAACCTTGTCCTAAAACCTCATGCTTAGAGTGGTTCTGTGGTCACCTGTTACTGGGAATACCAGCACCATAGAGAGAACCTCTTTTCCAGTACTGGGGACAGGCTCATGGCTCACGGGGACAGGAGTGACATGTAATACACAGACAGAATGACCACTCACATAATGATTGTCATTGAAAACAAGGCCATTTTGGTAGTGCCTGAAAATAAAGGCAATAATGCAGAGGAAAAGAGAAAGATAAATGATTTTTATAAACTACTTTATGACAGACAAGCAACTGGTCACCTGTCACTGAGGGGAAGTTTTTTACCAAGGATCTAAATAGAAATAACAGCACCTGAAAACACATCTTAGGCTCACTACTTAATTGAAACACATATATGACCTTTTAATCAGGATATGTTCCCATGCATTATTTTATTTACTTCCCATCTTTAGGTGGGGTGACTGTCAACTGTGTCTCTGCTCTATAGCCAAAAAGGCAGATTATGAGAGAAGTAAATAACTTGCTCAAGATCATCAAGTTTAATCAACTTCAGGCTGAGGCTGAGACCCATATCCCTCTAGCCCTGGGCTCATTCTAGCATTTACCAGAGCTTTTTATTTTATTATTTTATTTATTTTATTTTATTTTATTTTATTTTATTTTATTTTATTTTATTTTGGTTAATTCATAGAATTGCCATTTTGATTTTTCAATAATTAAAAGAAATCTAAAAATCATCGATCAATCACTAAAACCCTATTGTTGACTATTGTTTAGTGTTGACACTTGCAAAAACATCTGCCGCAATGTAAAGGTTTGAATGTACTTTAGTCCTGAAAAAGGATTTAGAAATTATATATCTGTTCACAATTTTAAAATATACAAAAAAAAATTTTTTTTTAATTGCTTTCAAAGTAACCCCTAAAACTCAAGGGAACCATAAAACACAATATGGACAACCCAACAGGCTGGGTCACCTACAGAATTATTTTGTGAGGGCACCCTAAAACCCTAGCCATGAACTTCCCCTGCCAGGCATCACCGAGTCATCGACTTAATTTTGCATGACACCTGTTTTCTAGTACGTTCGTAGAGTCAGCCCAGCTCTTTAGGGTGAGAATGTTCAGCAGCTGCTCTGTGGCCCAGTGACTGCAACTAGGGGAGCCATGACCTCGCCCAACAGTGCCCTAAAATCAGGTTGCTGATCCCACCTGTGGTCCCTGGTCCTCACATCTGAATTTAACCCACCCTTCATACAGCAAAGCACCAGTGCTGACTTAATGACGTGTACTGGCTGCATTCTGAATATAAGATACATGCATGAGTGGGCGCATACCTAAAATAACATAATCTGTCAGTATGGCCACCCTCCTCTGCCCGGCAAAGAAAAGCAAAGCCCAGTTGCATGGTTAAATTAACTCAAAGGAAGAACACACCAAAGAAGCATCGACTGTTATAAAAGAAAAATCCCTTCGCTTGGTACTTTATTGCTTCTTTTGCAGATTTAATTTATGTGACACATATTAGATACATGATTGCTGTTCTTTTTGAGGTTTCAGTAACAAAAAAGTAATTTACTCATTCTGTGTGTACCATATGTAAAAACGACAACATAAAGATAAAGAAACTGGAATTATCCTGCCTCCCTGAAAAAAAAGTGAAGCCCCTGCTTTCAAGGGGTTTACAGCCCAGAAGGAAAACCTGCCATGTGCAAGTCTGACTGCATTCCACACTAGAAATGTGAAAATGCAGCGGAGTGCTTCAGGGGAGGCCCAGAGGAGGGTGGTCAGAGGGTGGTTAGCATGAGGGAGATTATTCCAGAAAGGAGAGGAGCCTGAGGCTGAACTGCATAGATGAGATTGGCAGGAGTCAGGTACAAACCAGGGCTGAGCAGAAGGAATGCTGGGAAGGTGGAATGGGATCTGACTAGGGAAAGATTCTGTGGGGAAGGAAAAAATAATTTTCCTTCTACCCTTCTAAATTCTTCTGCTGGAGTAAGAGTCAAATTGACACAAGACAGACGAACAGGGGGAAATGACCAAATTTATTACATATGTACACACAGGAGTTCTATAAGAATATGGGGCCCAGTTGACGTTTATATGCCATCCTGAGCTAAGAAGAGGGGATGTGGTGGGGATGGGGTTGTAGTTTGCAACTTCAAAGGGCAGGAAAATAATTCACAGGGAGATAGAAAAGTAAATGTTTGGTAAATGAATGTTTGCTCGGCCACCTTTAACAATGAGACACAGAGAGGACTTTGATCAAAGGGGCCTTGCTAGGTTCCTCTCTGTCTGTCACACACCAGTTTATATTAAACTATAGTTATCTGTGATGCTATCTCCCTTCCTGAGCAGGTCCTCTTTCTAAATTCTTTTTGCAGTTAAGGAGAAAGTCAGTTTTTTTCTGAGTCTTTGTTTTTTTTTCTTTTTTCTTTCTTTCTTTCTTTTTTCTTTTTAAGGCTTAAAATAATTAACATCCCCAAAGGCATATTTTGCAGTGGCAAGCTCTGCTTCCCCTTAGTTTATACACCCAGCCAACTAAGGGGGTTGATTTTCTTCTCTATGGGTTTAGAAGAATAATGCTTGACATGACTATGGACCTAAACGGCTCAGCCAGACACTCTAGGGGAGAGAGAAGAGCAAACCCACACCTTCGATGGATGACGCCAATGACAGCGCTTGACTCATTCGCAATGAATCTAATTAAATCCAGCTGATTGTAGAAAGGAAAGTGTGAGGCCTGTGGGAGGCCAGCTGCATGGGGGCTAACGAGAAGTAATGAAGGCCTGGGAAGGGGATGGCAGTGGGGACCTGGAAACGCCCAACAATGATCTCCTAGAGTAAACATGCTCCCATGTTATTTCGTGGAAACACAGAAAAGACAGCAATAACATCCTAACCACAATAGAGAAACAGCAAATGCAGGCCCATGAAATGGGGGCTTTTCTTTATAAAAGGAGCTTGATACTGAGTGTGACCATTGAGGAAGACCAGACCCCTGCCCTCAAGCTAAACACTGGGGGGTAGGAGATTGAATTTCTAAAGAAGCAAAAGACACATGCCCTTTAATGCCATTGAGGGTATACGACCCACAGACTAAAATCAAATTAATCCTTTCAAAGTAAAATGACAATGATGGTAATGAACTTACTAACATGTATCATTTTATTGAACTCTATTGTGTGCCAGGCACTTAGCAAAACACTTAATGGGCATTCATCTCTTTTAAGATTCACAATCATCCTTTGTGATAGGGACTGACAAATTTTGTCTAAATTCTAAGATGTTTGTTTGTTTGCTTGCATGTTAACACATCTGAAAATTATGTGGGTTTTACGATCAATACTTATATTTAATGTGGGAGCAATGCTGATTTGGGGGTGGGGGTATGGTTTGATTTTTTCACCAAAAAGTTATTATAAAATGATGGTCATCTTAAAATCAATAGTGTCTTAGGAGGGGAGAAATGTGAATATACTGTCCCCATTTTAAAATGAGACTGAGGCAAAGGTAATAAGGTCCCTTCACTAGATGAGAAAGATGAGAAAACCTGCCCATCTGTCTGAACAGCCTCTACTCCATATGACACTCTTTTATGGCAGAAGAAATAATTTATCTCCTTTCAAGGAAATTGCATCTGAGGGTACCTAGCCACTACACTAACCCAGCCACACCATCAGCCATATTTTGTCACTATTTATTTATTCATTAGATAAGCACAGATTCAGCATCTATTGTCTCACATTGTACCGGTAGCTATGTTTACGGAGGTAAGAAAAAGCCGTCCCTCCTCACAGAGAAGTCACAGATTAATAAGAGAGGCAGGCCTCAAACAGTGATGACACAGATAAATATAGAATTGCAGACTACAAAGCATCACAAGCAAAAACACAAGATGCTATAATTAAACACATCAGAGGGTCCAGATGTGGTCTGGGGCATCAGGAACAGCCTTTCCTGAAGATGTGATTTTTTTTTTAAGCTCATCTAAAAGATTCCACTAAGGCTGAGCAAAGAAGGGTCCAGGGGTGGAGCCTGCTGAGTCAGGATAATTTCCAGGAGGAAGCAAATTATTCCACACAATGGAAATAGCACGTGCAAAGGTCCTGAGGCCAGAGGGAATGAGCAGAGTTTGAGGTGTAGAAAGAAAGCTAAGGAAGTTCAAGGGGGATAGTTTGCATAGAACAAGACCAGACAGGCTTGTGGGTCATCCTAAGAACGAACAGTGGGAAGTGGCTACTTTTTTACCTTAAAATCCTGAATGGATGGAAACTTCATGGTGACAGTTGCAAATAGTTTTTGCTTTACATCAATGTAAATTTAAAAGCAATATAGTATAGTAAGGTGGAAAGCTTTATTAAAACAGTTGGGGCTCATGTCTACAGATATTCCTAAAGTAACTACATGGGCTGTAACAAACACATGCATCATGTCAGTTAGCAAGCCAGAACTAAACTATTAGTTTCTCTCCTGGACCATTTGATACACCCCGATAGCCCACTGACTAGCATCAGCTTCAGACACAGAGAGGCGTTCCCTTATGGAAGGGATTTTTGTCAGAACATCAAGACTGGATTATCACATTGAGAAAGGGGCAGTCACTTAGGGTGAACCTCTGTTTTTGCTGAGAGTATTGTCATTGGCTTCCTGCTGGTTTAAGACAGCAACGACTATAAAATAACAGGCTGTCCTTCTTCTGTGAAGGAAGACTCCAGTGTGTGTGTTAGCCACAGAGTAGGAGGTGGTGAGCAGTAATAAGACGCCCTCCACCTAATGACTGGAAGTGACTGAACTGATCAGCGGGAAAAGGTTGGCTTTGAGGATCCCACAGGAGCAAATATTAAGGAAATCGCCCACCTGGCCTGTCTTCCAGCCAGAATTTACTCCCTTCCTGAGGCCTAATGGCCCGCTAGAGGGAATTCAAAAGAAAACAAGCTGGGAGGACCAGGGAAAACAAATTTGCTGAAGAGGTGGGGGAAGTTAGGAGTTTTATTATTGGGTTGAAGGACCTTAAAATCAACACGTACCTCATACAACACCGGTAGAAGTGCCCACCAGCCCAATCTTTTGGAAAACTATTTTGGCAATGTATTTCAATAGCTTTCAAAATGTCCATACATTTTGGACCCGTAATTCTATTCTTGGAAATGTATCTTAATGGAATAATAAGCAATATGCAATGTTTATAGTCTCATTATTAACAGAGACAAAAAGTTGGAAATAGTTTATATAGCCAGTTATGGGGAAATGATAGAATAAATTGTAATACATACAGAAGATGAACTATTTTGCATCCCACTGAAAATTATGGCTTTAAATGATGAAAAACAAAAATATGGCACGTTAAGTTTTAAAAGCATTTTATAAAACTGCATGTACAGGACAATTTTAAACACATATCTACATACACATCTTTCGAGGAGAAAATAATGATAGTAATTATATCTGAATAGTACTTACTTGTTTCTTCTATGCTTTATTTTCTAAATGTTCTGCAATTGGCATGACAGCTTTTTTAAAATAAGAGAAAGTACAGGAAAATAATGGACCTCCACCAGAAGTAACTGTTGTTTTTGCCTAAGATATTAAATAAAGGAATAAAACATTCTAGAAGATGTTTAAGTCCACTATGTTCTTAGTCCCACATTCTCTCTTCCTGAGTTTACATTCATCTTGTCCAGGTCTGTGTTATTTTGATATATATTATGCTTTCATAAACATCATATAATGTTGCTCTTGGAGTTTGCCAAAATTTACATAAATTTTATTACCCTACTACTTACTGTTTTCACAAACATTAGATTTTGAGAGTCATTCAAGTTACCATGTATTGAACCAATTTATTTATTTTAACTTCAATAGACATGCATCAAATATACCATAATTAATTCATCCATTTCTTTCTTGATAAACATTTAGGTTGTTTCCAATGTTATAAATAATGTTTCCACATAGAGCCTTCATAATCAGAAAAATGTTATTAAATTTAAGAGACAGAGGAAAAATGATGAAGATACTGCTAATTCTAGTGAAAGGGGCACTTCTGCTTCCCGGACTCTGCCCTGGGACCCTCCAGACCACCTGACTCAGGGTTCTCTCTACTGCTCTAAATGTGGCCCAAGGCCAGAGGTCCCTAACCAGGCACCCTCAGTCCAACCCTGCAAGTTTGTGTCAATACCTTCAACTGCGTGGACATTTAGGACTAGAGCACCTTCCCTACTTCACCCTCCCAGAATACCAAACGTGTGAATAGTGTGTCAGGAATTTAGTAATCTTATCAACTTGTTTAATCCTCAGGCCATCCTTATAACCTAGTACCATTGTTTTCCACTGGGAAGAATAAAGTACAGGAAGGTGAAGTAACTTACCCAAGGTCACACAGCTTGTAAGAGAACTGGATTTAAACTCAGCCAAAGTGACTCCGAAGTCCACACTCTTATCTTCTGCACTCCATGGCCTCCCACAATTTCCCCCTGGCCCAGGCCTTATCTCATTTTCCTTACTACAGCCTCTCCTCTCCCTTATTTCAAGGTAGATGAGGGAGCCTGGGCTGCGCCCTGGGTCTGGACTCTGACCCCATTCTCTGGTCATCAAATGCACTGGCTCCTATGCTCATACTGCTCCAGCCTCCCCACCATCATCCCCAGATAAGTCTCTGTATTTATAATTCTGGTCTTGTCATTATTTATGTGATTCTTGAGCCACTTTCTTTCTCTTAATGTCCTTTTGCCAAAGCATTGGGGGGTAGGAAATAAAGTGAGAAAGTTGCAAGCTATCCCTGCTCTGTTTTTATCGAATGTCTGCAACACTCTTATGAGGAGGAAGCTTCCTAACAATAAATGCATCAAAAACCTACCAACACTTAGGAAGATACCCCATGCCATGGACATCTGTCTGTCAGTGGGGCGGAATGAATTTTCAACACTGTTTCAGCTCATTGCCCAAGTCAAGTTGGTAAACTGTATTGCTCAAATATTTTATCACGAGTACTGATTTTTTTTTCTGCCATCAACATAAGAATGTTCACAACCGTAGAGAATTTTTATAAAAAATTTTTTGAGCCAAAAAGAGGAGACGCCTGGAAGCAAGATGGCAACAGAATAAGGTAAACACTCCAAAAAATAACAGTTTAGAGCTTCTTTTACGCATTTGGAATTAAGGAGGGAATGTAAGAAAGATGACATGAAAGTGGGAGGAGA
Organism: Cynopterus sphinx; assembly: GCA_030015415.1. Lineage (NCBI taxonomy): Eukaryota > Metazoa > Chordata > Mammalia > Chiroptera > Pteropodidae > Cynopterus > Cynopterus sphinx. The sequence goes on along the minus strand of CM057379.1, from coordinate 6,439,989 downwards.
TGAGGCAGGGTCTGGATTATAAAATAGTTAAGATTATGTGTTCCTGGGAGGAGCCAAAGGCCTGTAAACCTAGCTACACGGCAACAATGGACAGGCCCACTTAAGGCAAAGACAAACCTCTCACTAAAGAAGTTATAGGCCTGGCTGTGACCGCCCACCATGACCTGCCCAGTTAGGAATTTATGGTCGGATCACCCCATGAAGTTGCTTTCCACAGAACTCCTTTTTCCGTCCACACTTCTTATTCTATCAGTTACTGAGAAATGTGTGTTGGGAACTATAACTCTAATGGGGACTGTTATTTCTCCTTTTAGTTCTGCTGGTATTTACTTCACAGGGTTTAAAGCCATGTCATCGCATGTATACAGTTTAGGACTGTTATGTATCTCTGTTGAACAGCTCATTTTATCAGTAAGAGATGTCCTTCTTACCTTAGAGTCTACTTGGTTGATACTAAGCTCAACACAGCAGCCTGGGGCTGGCTAGTGTGTGTGCTGCGTTCTTCTCCACTGTTTGCGTTCCGCCTGTCTGTGTCTTTATTTAAAATGCGTCTTTTACAAACAGCACCTAGGCTGTTTCTCATCCAGCATGATGATCTTTGTCTTTTAATTGTGGTGATGGTTCTATGTGTTAGTTTCTTAGAACTGTCATAGGAAATGGCCACAAAGCTGGATGACTTAAAGCAACAGAAATGTATTCTCTCAATGGTCTGGACCTTAGAAGTTCAAAACGGAGGTGTCAGCAGGGCCATGCTTCCTTGGAAAGCTCTAGGGAAGAACCCTTTCTTATCTCTTTCTAACTTACTGGCGTTGTTGCAGTTCTTGGTGTTTCTTTAGCATGTAGCAGAGTAATGCCAACCTCTGCCTCCACTGGCCTCAGCCTCACATGACTTTCTTCCCTGTCGTCTCTGTCTCTGTATCCATATCGTCCTTTCTGCTCATGACACCAGTCATTAGGTTAAAGGCCCACCTAATTCAGTATGACCTTAATGCTTTCTTTCCAATTTTATTGAAGTATAATTGGCATATAGCACTGTGTAACTCTAAGGTATGCCTAACAACTCGACTGAACATAGATGGTGAAATAATGACCACGATAAATTTAACATCCATCTCATAGAAAAAGAAAATAGGGTTTTTTTCTACAAAACTCTTTTATAAACGCAAATGGTTTATATGATATAACATTTATGATTATTGAGTCTCTGTTAGCAAAGAAAGGGAATAAGTGAGGTGTGCTGAGTTGGCCAACAACAGTGTTGTCTGCAAGCATCACACGCAAAATAACAGTTCAACTCTTTGGTCTGGTTTTCAAATCTCCCACAATCTGGGCCCATCTCGTCTTCCAACCTAAGTCTCCACTGCTCGTTCCCCAGACTCCTACATTCCATTCGCCTGGATTATTCCCCACGGAAAAAGCCCCACACTCCCACTCTCTGCTGTTTCATCTTTTAGGAATGCATTTCCTACATCCTGATGGGCCCTGATCTTAATTAGTAAGATATCGTATGTCTTAGTTCCTCTTCTAGGTTCAATGCAAATGCCATTGTTTCTCCTAAAACTGTCTGTCCTTCATGCCCCAGCCAGGAAAACTCTTTCCCCTCTCACCTCCTCCATACCTCTCCCCAGCACTTCATTGCTTTCTCCGTTTTTACTAGCGTCCTGCCGATATACATCTTCTATTCCATCTAGATATAAGTGCTCTGAGAACAGAGGCTGTGAAACTTACCTACGCTAGATCCACTCAGTTGTGGATTGGGGAAACTAGATTTGAAAAATCTATGTTCAAAATGGTACTGAATTTAAAAACATACCATCAGAAAATAATAACGTATGTAAAGTGGGGCAGTGAATTAGCTACTTCTGTTCTCAAAAAAAAAATGAAAATGGCTTTTTGTGCAAAAAGTCTTTTGCAGTCAAAAGATAACATTCTTCAGGGATAAGAGTTACTTATGCTATTCCTATGGTATCCTAATTAGTTTTTCTTTAATGCATATTAAGCATGACAGAGAGAAAGAGAAAAAGGACAAACACAAAGAGCTTCGATTTCACCCACAAATCTATGTTGTAGCTTGCAGTCTCTCAGAAAAGGCTGCAAATCTCCCACGACATTTTTTTTTGGTATAAACACTTTTTATTTTGAGCTTTCCCTCTCTTTCTCTCCCTTCCTCCCTGTCTCCCTCCCTCTTTTCTCTTCTCTCCCCACCCTCCCCCTAATAAGGACATTTTAAAGCAATCCTAAACTCAAACCAAGGAGAAACAGTAAGGCAGGATTTTCTTAAATGGTCTCTATTATCTTCTGTTCTCATTTTGAATCATTCTCTCAGAAGATTTTGCAATAATCTGTCACCCTCCAAATGGGGCTGAGTTAGGCTTTTAGAGCATTGTTGTTATTTACCTGGAGGATGAGGTAAGAAGCCCAGCAATCACAAACTAAAAGTAGAAAGTGAACTGGGTATCTCCAGGCTAGCCCTGGGGCAGGGAGCTGTGAGGCCCTGGGTTCAGTCTGGGTGAGAAGGTGGGACCCCCATCCCCACCCCCCAACTCCATCACAGACTGTCGTGAGCCTGGCAAAGGCATTAAGCCTCTCTGAGTCTTGGCTTCCTCAATTGTAAAGTGTGGGTAATCAGAGTACCCACCACATGAGGTTTTCACAACGTGAAATGCATGTTGCTAAACCCTGGGCCAAGCCTGTCTTCATCTGACTTATTCATGCACTTGACACAGTTGGATGCTTTCTGGATTGAATGTCAAAATAAGCAGCACTCTCCCAGTTTCTCCGCCACTTCTTTGAACTCCCCTGAGCGCCTATCTCTTTCCTGCTCAAGAATGTTGGAGTACCTTGGACCTCTTATCTTCTCACTCCCTTGAGGGCCTCATCCAGGCCTCACACAGCACCTTTCTGCTGATGACAGAATCTAAATCTCCAGCACCCCCACCCCCACCCCAACTCCAGTGGACTCTCTCTCCCACATCTCCACCTGGTGTGTAATAAGCATCACAAAGCCGGCACGCCCACACCAAACTCTTGATTTTCATCTCCATTTCAGCTCCTCCTCCCGTGATGCCTTGGTCAGCAAATGGTACTGCCAGTTTGGGTTCAAGTCAAAACACGTCTTCCCTCCTGTTCTCACTGCACATGCAAGCCCATCTGTGAATACTGCCGTCGTAACTTCAGAGTATTTCCAGAATGTGCCACTTCTCACCTCCTCCACTGTTAGTTAGCTCATAGTTTCAAGCCATCATCATCTCCCTCCTTGACACATATGGCATCCTCCTAACTGGCCTCCCTGCTCCTGCCCTTGCTCCCAAACCAGCCTTTTCTCCACTAAGCGAAAGGAACAATTCCTCTTAAAACCTGTCAAAACGTGTCCCTGTGCGACAATCTCCAACGGCTTCCCCACTCCACTCACACCCTTCCATGGACCTCATCCCCACCCACTCTCCTTCCAGCTCCCTCCTCAGCACCCCAGGCCCACCTCAGGCTAGCGCCTGCTGTTTCCTCTACCTGGGAAGCAGACAGATGCCTCCTCAACTGAACTACCTCCCCAGGCCCCCTCTGCTTCCCCTATCCATGCTCAGATTTATTTTTCCTCTTAGCACTTATCTACTTTCTATTACATTCATATTGGTTTGTTGTCTGTCTCCCTACTAGAATGTCAGCTCCCTAAGAGCAAGGACTTGGCTTTGCTCATTGCTGTATCCTTGGCACCTAGAATGCTGCTTGACACATTAATAACTATGGAACAATGGAATGAATGAATGACGAGTGGTTACATTAAGTCACTGAGCCTAGTATGGCACACACTATGTAATTGGTAAATGCTAGCTACCTGCTATCATGCTCGTTCTTTTCATTATTAATTATTATTTGTCTAGGTTCTTTACACCCCCTGCCTTTCCTCGTGGCCCTTCAACATTTAGACAGCCCAAGGCCACACCCAAACGTCACCACTGGAACTTCAGAACAGTAAGAAGAAAGAAATGGAGATCCCCAAAACAAGAAGGAATGTCATTGACTAACCTTCTGTTGTCACAGGTTCTGCCAGATCACACATAAGGAGGACGGTTAGATTAAATTGTCTTCCAGCAAATGCCCTGGACGTTTTTTGCAGCAGTGGACTAAATTGTCTTCCAGTACAGTCGTCAGCAAACGCTCTGGCTGTTTTTTCAGCAGCCTCAACTCCAATATGCTCTTTCATTTTTATCAACCATCCAAAACTTAAATATTTCTGCCTTCAAATTATACCGCCCAGACTGGCTTTGTAAAGTAGCCAAAAATAGTATTCGTGGTTCAGAAAACACAGTCGATCTTACCTTCAATGACTATTGTGCTGTTTTGAAGAGTATATAAATTTAAATATATGAAATTTTGTGGGGGAAAGTTAGGTTAGTCCTGGGGAAAGCAAACCAAATAAACTGGTTCCATACTTTGCATTGGAAACTGCTAACCGATAGCTCCGCATCAAACCCACCTTGTTACTGATTACACATCTTTTCAACCTGTCGGCCTCATGGGCTGCATGGACTCATCAAGGAGAGGTGAGCACACGTCATTGTAAACATGCCTTAAAAGCACCACGCAGAGTCTGCAGGAAATGCTGGGGTTAACGATAAGGTGCTTTTCTCACTGCTGGGATGGGACTGCCCACAGCAGCAACCTTGGCCTGGTAGGGAGCCAACTCACCCCCCAGATAAGTCCTGTTATAGATACCTGTGCAGACACCCCGGCGACTAGAGCTGATGGATTTAGTTAATGCGGGCTCCAGTCAAATGCCCACTTGGGGCCTAGCACTAGGAAAGAACTGGAAAATTACTAACTCCAAGGAGAAGAGGGCTCAGTCTCAGTCCAGCGTGCCCTCAGCCCCCATCCACCCTAAGGGCAAAACATACTTTTGGAGACAAACTGGCAGGGTTCTTAGACAGAAAGAGACAAAAATCACTGACTCAGGAAAACCAGACCCTCTCCGGAGGGGCTAAGCCTTTTAAGACATGACTGGAACATTTCTTGGTTAGGTAGTTCACCAAAAAGCAAACGTAGAGGTTCACCTCCATCCAGAACAAGGGTTTCTGTGAGCAGCTCCAGCTGCTGCCTCCTCCTCGGGTGAGGCCACTCCAGCTTCTCCTGAAGGTCCAGTCTTTACCTTGGCCACAGGGACCACACCCTGGTGTGTCTCAACTCCTGACCCGCCACACAGATCCGGCCCTGCCTACAGGCTGCCCTAACTCAGTACAATTTGGGGCTGCCTTCCTGAGCAATCTCTAGCTCAGTCCACCTCAGGTGGTGACCCCAGCTCAAAGCCGGCATGGATGTGGTCAAGCCAGAAGGAGCATAAGGGAAGTAACTGGGAGAACTGGCTTTAATCAGAAAGACTGAAAAATCCTGTGTCTACTCTTTTCAGCTGTGCAGACAAGCAGGCTTGCTCAGGGAACAACTGTGGGTACTTTGCTGCATTTCTGTTTCCTGGCAACAAGGTAGTAGGTCCAAGGACTCAACCCGACCAGGCCATCTACCTATCAATCAAAAGTAAATGAGTCCGGAGGCCAAGGGGCTCAGATTTACCAACCAGAAACACAATTAGGCAATACCCAGAATGTTCTGAAGGAGAAATAAAATTGAGAGTTTTTATAGTAAAAAAAAACATATTCTTGAGAAGAATGAGTTCTGCATTCTTGGCTTCTGGATTGGTCCAAGATGTTAATCCTCCAGATCAGGGTACTGGTCCGTGGCCTGTTAGGAACCAGGCCACACAGAAGGAGGTGAGTGGTGGGCCAACAAGTGAAGCTTCATCTGTATTTGCAGCCGCTCCCCAGCGCTGGCATCACCGCCTCAGCTCCACCTCAGATCATCAGGCGTTAGATTCTCATAGGAGCACCGGTCCCTGGTGCCAAAAAGGTTGGGGACCATTGCTCTAGATGACCGGTGGTCTGGGTCATGGATGTCAGGCCATCTGGACATATGAACATTCTTTTGTAAGTTCTTCAGAGGGATATCTGTAGGACGTGTGTGTGTGTGTGTGTGTGTGTGTGTGTGTACGGTCATTGATGCACAACTGAAAATATTCAAAGTCCTCAGGCTAGTTAAAATAAAGTAAAATTGGTTCCTCATGTTTCGGCCCACTCTGGTCTGAACCAGTTTTGCCAGCTTACCTATACAGACTCCACTTTCAGTCAGCTTAGCTGTACTGACTCTATCTCGTTTTCTTTACTCATCCCTCACACCCCACCCACACAAAAAGGGTTCAACTGCCCACAGGACAAGGAGTGCTAAAGGTCCCCAGGAGCCAGACAGCTGGCCTCCCCAGCCCTCCCCTAGACCACTGGCATCTTAGCTCAGTGTTCCAAGGATGTTTATTCCCTTGGGCAAGGCCACCCTTCACCTATAAAAAGAGAAATCCAAGGTAGGGCCTTCCGGCTCAAGCACAACCCTGTCAAGTATGTCACTGGGCCCAGTCCAAGATCTCCCCACTATAGAGAGATCAGGGAACCAGGGCATATACACCAGATTTTGAAGATTTTGTAGAAAAAAGCAATGTAAAATATTCATATTTTTATATTGGTTAGATGTTGTAATAGTGATATTTGGGGTACATTGGGTTAAACAAAATACATTATTATTATTAATTTTACAGGTTCAGTTTACCTTTTTAATGAAGCTACTTGTCATAGGCTAAATAATGAATAAGTATCCAAAGATATCTACCCTTTGGAGCCTGAGAACATCACCTTGTATGGCAAAAGGAAGAATATCACCTAATATAGCAAAAGGTGAGATTGTCTATGAACCATGGATCTCAGTTCTGCAGAGAGTTGTCTTCCATTGGGGAAGGAGTATATGCATTTGCAGTTGTAACTGGAATCGTTGGGTCTTATTAGGCAGAGGCATCTTGGAAAACTTGTCCATATGGGATGATGCGTGTATACGTTACACAACCATGGGGCAGTGGCTCATGTGTCAGACACCTGTTAAATTGTCTGCCAGGCCCCCCACTCTGGGGCTCCCAGCAGTCATTGTGGACAACTGGACCCCATCTGACTCTTCTGATATAACCAGGGTGAGCACCTGACCCAAGGTGGCCCATTCAGGATTTCTTTTGTTGAAATATAGACCTGGGAGCACGAGGGACCTAATATCTAAGCTTGGGAGTTATGGATGGGCACTTTCTACCCACTATCTGGATCACAAAGGCAGGGGATGACAGACAGAAGACAGGGTGAGAGGGAGGAGGACATAGAGAGAGAGAAATAACGATTCGACATGTGGAGGGAGTCCTAACACTAGCTGGGTCCCTGGTTCCTGTTCATCCCTAAGGGAAGCTGCTCCTGGCATGGGAGTCTCTGGGACAAACCTGTATCTTCACAATAAATCCTTCCTTTCAGCTTAGGCTATATAATCGGATTTCTCTTACATTCAACAGTGGAATTCAACAAATATATCTTTTCCTATTTTTGTTGTGAGAAATTTTTTTTTACGTGTGGTTTATGTTTTTGATGTGTATCTAAGAAATCTTTGCCTCAGGTCACAAAGATTTTTCTCCTATGTTTTTGTCTATAAGTATTGTATTATTACGTTAAATCTAGAATCTCTTTTCAGTTAATTTGTATATATGTCATAAAATACGGCTCCAGGGTCATTACTTTGCATATGTCCCAGCCTTATTTGTTGAAAATATTACTCTTTCTCCATTTAATGACCTTGGCATTTTTTCAGAAAAATCAATTGACCATATATCTGAGGGTCTGTTTCTGACTTTTTCTGCTCTGCCATTGATTTCTGTGTCTATTTTACCAGACCGCACTGTGGTGATTCTGGTAGTTTTACAATAAGTCTTGGAACCGGGTGGCCTGAGTCCTCCAGTTTTGTTCTTTTTCAAAATTGTTTTTGGTGATCGTCAATCCTGTGATTTTTCTTTTTCCAAAGGATTTTTACTAGGATTCTGCTTAATCTGTAGACCACTTTGGAGAGAACTGATACCTTCATAATGGTGAGGCTTCTGATCCATTAACACATCACACCTCTCTATTTATTTATTTAGGTCTTCTTCAAACTCCTCCTCTTTGTAGTTTTCAACACACAAACTTGTATGTATTGCATTAGATCTATTCCTAAGTATTTCATGGATTTTAATACTATTGTAAATGACAGGTTTTTTTTTTTTCATTTCAATTTCCAACTTCTCACTGCTAGTACATATAAATACAATTGCTTATTATATATTGACTTTTTATCTATCCTGTAACCTTGCTAAGCTCATATATTAGTTCATAGCTTTCTTGTAGAATCTGTGGGATTTGCTATATAAATTATTTCATCATCAATGAATAACAAATTATTTTTTCTTTCCAATGTATAAGACCTTTTATTTCTTTTACTTGCCTGAGTGCTTTTGGCTCTCATCTCCAGTACAGTATTGAAGAGGAGTGGTGAGAGAACATATTTTTAGTCCCCATCTTAGGGGGATTATGTTTGTTTTGTTCCATATTATATACTCAGTACCATGTACCATGCCTGGCACACAGTAGGTCCTCAAAAGAGGTTGCAAAATGAATTAAAACAAAGTTAACTGATCTACACAGAGATTAAAATTGCATCGGTTTCATTAATGCCTAGTCCAACTAATCAATCTATTGAGTCCCAAGTAAAATTAAGCAGTGGGATAACATTTCGAAATCAGAAACATTTTCAAATATGAAAATGCTCTGGTGAGGATAAAAAGATAAGAATAAGCTGTATATTTACTGTGAAGGTGACACTGTACTACATACTTGTCTGATGAATTAACACCTACTCTATCTAATGAGTAACACCGAAAAGGGAAACTCGATTTGTTTAAAATACAGTCACAGTTAAAAGAACTAGTCTTTGTCTACCTCTTCTCTGGGAGAGTAAAATAGGAGAAGCTAGGAATCTGATTTCCATATATTATCAAAATGCTAAGGATGTTGAGTCAGTACTAACTGTATAATTGAAAGAAGAAAACACTTATCAACTTGGAGATTTGACATAAAAAAAACCTTATGAAAAACTCAATTTAAAATATATTATCTAGTGCTATTATTGTCCTAGGAGTGGAAGTAAGAAGTGGACGGCGAAAGGAGATGTTACGATATTTTAAATAGTTCTCAATCTCGGGAAGTTTAATATTTTGTGGTAGACAGACTTACATACTAGAAATAGAGACTAATGCAGCTCTCGCTCTGATTGCCAAAATATAAAACAGAAGAGGAATTACCAAAAGGAGCTAGAATTACAGGAACTAGGAAATCTTTATGAAAAACATGATATTTTAAAGAGCTTCAAAAATAAAAGTCAATAGACCTTGGATTGGCTGCAAGCATGAAGATTTAAGCTTTATTAAATAATTTTTAATTACAGGCTTTTTGTGATATTTTGGTCATTTAAATCAAACAAGCAAAAGCAGAAATTGAAGGGAGGAAAAAGGGAAACAAAAAGTAGCTACATTTTAATTTCAGTTATATTCTCTATTCCATTCAATTGGTTAAGAACCGCCAGACTGAAGGTTTGCAGAGCTCGGACGAATTACATACACTTAGCTTATGAGTTTCCCCGTGAGTCAAACGTAAATCAGCAAATCATCAAATGTTCACCTGTACAAAATATGTTACATCCAGAATCCCCAAAGTTAGGTGATGGTAGTGTTTTTGAGTGGCATGAACAAAATTCATCCAAAAACTTTCTTTCGTTTTTTAGGCCACTTTCGAGATGTAGGAGTGAGTTAATAATTGCCAATACACAATACCATCAGGTTACATAATTGACCTGGCGAGAGGCTCCCCGAATGTTTTATTTTCTAGCAATTATAGAAAAATATAAATTTGTAAAAGTGGTTAAGGCATCTATCTGTGCTCTGATCAAAGCCACTTCAAATTTTTTTTAAAAAATAAAAGAGGAATAAACAAGAAAAAAAAAGCATGACATTTATATGTTTGCTGTCCATAACTGTTTTCTTTTAACTCAGTTTTGTGTTTTCAACATTTAAAACATGAGTGTTTCTAAAGCCAGAATTAGATAACAAAGTATATACAGAGTTTTTCTACCTGTATTCTTGACTGTTCTCCTTGTTCCCTCATAAACATTTAAATAATTTTTGGTTTATACTTCCAGAGTATCTTTTCACAAATATAAGCAAATACACATATACACACACAATCATATCCATATTTCTCTCCCATTTTACCCCCCAAATAGCATATTATTTCATAGTTTGGAAACTTGCTTTTTTCAATTACCAAAACAGTCTGCAGATCACTCCTTATCAACATGTAGATGTTTTCCATATTCCTTTTTACAACTCAACATTTCGAGAGCATCTGTGTGGTACCTTTAAAAACATATATTAAAGCAGTCATTAGAAGTGAGAACTAGACTCTTGGCAGAATTTAACTAGCTAATTCTAGCTCATCTATAGCAAGTGCTCGATTCCGGGGTAATTTACCGATGCTACTTACCTCCTATCTCCAACAGTTGGGATGTACTAAGAGGACAAGTAGTTTTGATAATGAGCCCTGAAAAATCTACAATTGGGCTTTGGGCCGGGATGACACAAAAATGGGAAAAGTAAAGCATGCATTTGGGGGCAAGAAAACAAAATCTCTTATTGCTCTTCAGAAGCTTGGATCTGGGCAGAAATCATAATCTCATTAAACAGAACAATATTTATATAAACACAATTCAGTAGTCTGTTATTTTAATAATTATGATAGTCATTGATTTATTTAAAGTTTACTAAGTCAGAGGCTCATCCTCACCTCATCCCCATGTAGTAAAACTGCATGAGGCCCGGACATAGAATGTAAGGCTTGAATGTACATCTATTTTGGGGGCTTACTTCTCATTTCGAAACTAGGCATCGATATCCAGGACTAAATCTGCCATTGAAACTAGGTTAAAGAAGTTGGTTATACCAAATATATGATATAGGATAATTATGTGCATGGATAACTCTATAAAGTCAGTCTTATATAAACCTTCCAGACCACGTTCATTGCTGCAGTTCTGATTAGCTGCCATTGGGCTCATCAAATCAAGGAAATCTGAGTTCAAGAATTCTAGGAATGGATAATCTTAAACTTGATCTTTTGTCCTTTGCAGCAGATGTTCCTTGGGGGTAACTTGAACATATTCACTTAAGATCAAATCCAGAAAAAAAAGTTAATCAGACATGCACGTAACTTTTAGTTTCTCTTTTTGCATTAACTTCTTCAAAAGTTGGACTTAATTATTTAAGGCATCGAAATAATTGTATAATGCTAGTCATTTAAGAAATTGTTTTAGGAAGAGGAATTCTTTCCATACTCTGAAATCAGCACTAACTTGCACCCCTGATGTTTTACAAATATTTAAAAAATTATTTTCCTTTTTATAAACATATATGCTCAATGTGTTAAACACAGAAAAGCATAAAGGGAAACTAATAATACTATGCAGCTATAACTAACCATTGTTAATAGTTGAGCAGGTTTTCTTCAAATATTTTTTCTTATGTGTACTTTTTTTTTTCTTACAATGTCCTTTGGCCAAAAGCAATCAAATCCGGCCTGAGGTCTTTGTAAATTGAAGATAAAGCTGTACCCTCTGAAAGATACCCTCTGATTTAAGTGACTTTGGGATCTCTTCTTGGGGTTCTGAGTAAGATAGAAAACTCCCTATTCGTTATCATTAATTATATTCTGGAGTTTTCTTTTCAAACAATTAAGTTAAGAAGAGGGAGAGAGAGGCCAAAAATTCTCCTTGAAATGTTCTCTGATCTTGATTGAGGGAAAAAAAATAATTAAATGTCCCATTCACTTTCACGTTGCCACAGTGTGACTGAAATTCAGAGGCCTTTTAAATCTAAAAAGTGCTCTCTGTCATAATCAAAGATGACGCTCCTAAATCACTCATCGAAAAATACTCAAAAGAGGATGATGGCCTTTCATTGATGTACCAGGACTTCTCACCATTCCTCTTTAAGACCTGAGTTTGTCTTGGTTGGCAGCAGCAGTGTGTCATTCCTTGTCCAGGGACCAACCAAAGCAAACTGGACTTGATGAGATTGATCCAGGACCTCATCAACCCACATTCTAGACAAAGGTCAGTGTAATTAGATTGCTTTAAGTAAATGAGTCCTCGAAAACCTGGACTAACAGAATTGATAAACCATGCAGTGAGATTTGCTTAGAAACGAATTTCTTCCGGGAGAATTCCTTTAAATAACAAGGTCTCTTCATATATTTAAAATAAGATTTGACTATATTAAAGCACACCTATGTGCTATTGAGGAAATTCCCTTGCACAAGAACTTCCTGTTTTGCTGTCTTTTAAATCATATTATCTGATACATTTCACACAGTAAATAATTACCAAAATTTCATTGTAATTATAGGGGATGTAATTTGAGGTTACCTCAGAGCTACAAGGTAAATTAACTTCCTATTTCTCAAGGCCTCCTTCACCCTGTGTGGAATTTCAAAAGGTCCCATAAAGGGCATCTAAAACGTGGAGAACATTTAAGACTTTCAGATACTTCTGAACTACCTGACACTAGGACATGGATGCTCCCTATGAACATCCAAGCTTTACAAAGCCAAATGTGAGACAGCAAGCTCATTCCTAGGTGCAAAATTAATCTATTACTTTTGATAATAAATTCATTACGCTAGTTAAACTTGAAAAGATGCTTGGGAGGGTGCAAAATAAGAGGAGCAGGACGATCTCTATAACTTGGGCCACTCCCTTCAAAACTTACGAGTTGGGGAAGGCAACAGCACGCAGTGGCGACTGCACGGGTCAGGTCGCATGCCCACGAAGCCGGCCAGGCTCACATGGGGCTCTTTCCCCACCTCCTTCTAATAGGCTGTATTTCTTTGCTTTCCTTTGTTTTTATTTGTTTTAGGGCACTCTTTGGTTCAGAGTAAATTGCGTGGAAGGTGCAGAGATCCCCCACCCTAGGCCCCTGCGTCCCCAGGGGCCTCCCCCTCGGGTCCGGGCGCGCTGAGTGCAGAGGGGGTTGGATGCTGGCTTCGCTGTCACCCTCTCCCCAAGTTTTCGGTAAAGCATTCAGCACCGGCTTCTAGTTACCCTGAAGTCCCTGGGGCGCCGTACTATGCAAGAGATTTTATTTTTTTTTTCTCCTCTTGTTTATTTAAAAGACAGACTTTTTGAGTTTTTTATTTTTCTTCTTTTTATGACAACAGCGCTGCATAGAGGGGAGTGTGGGTCTCTCCTTCTTGGCAAACTGCGCCCCCAAGGGCGGCCTGCCCCCAAACTGCGCCCCCAAGGGCGGCCTGCCCAGCCCGGGGGGACGGGGGTGGGGGTGGGTGAGCCTGCAGGCACCGGTCCCTGCGGGCCTCAGGTGCATTCTACCCCGAGGACCCGTCGCCGTCGCCACCTGCACACCTGGAGGGCGAGGCCCTCTTCACGGCCACCTTTGCGCGGCCCCTGCATCGCTCCTGGGGTGCCCCCCACCCCGCCCCCTGGACCTCATGCACCCAGCGGGCCTGGCTGCGGGCGGCGCCCCCCGCGCATCCCTCTGCGCGGCCGGAGGCGGCCTCTCCCCCGCCCCGGGAGCGGGGATGTGGAGTGGGACCGGGGCGCGCGGCGGTGGCGGTGGCGGCGACTCCCCGAGGCCGCGCCCCGCGGGGACCCCGCGCGCCCCCTGGCGGCGGCCGCGCCGCGCGCCCCGCCCCGCCCCGCCCCGCGCCCCGCCCCGCCCCCCCCGGGCCGCTCTCCCCCGCGCGGCGGCCGCGGCGGCGCCTCGTGCGCGGCGGGCCAGGCGGCCGTCTATTTATTTCCGGGCCCCGAGCGCTTATAATGGGGCCGCCCGTCCCCGCTGCCGCGCCCGGGCCCATCCCGCCGCCGCCGCCGCCGCCGCCGCGTGTCCCCGGCGCGTCGCTGTCGTGCGCGAGGGCGGCGGGCGCGGGCCGGAGCGCGCGGACCTGCCCCTAGGGCCGCCGCCGCCTGCAGAGGCCTCGCGCGGGGCCCCGCACCGCACCCCGGTCCCCCCCCCCGCACCCGGCTCGGCCCCGCGCCCCGCGCGCCCCCCGGCCCCGGCCCCGCGCGGCGCGGATGCGCGTGCGCTGGGGGCGGCCCACGGCGGGGACTATGGTGAAATTCCCGGCGCTCACGCACTACTGGCCGCTCATCCGCTTCCTCGTGCCCCTGGGCATCACCAACATCGCCATCGACTTCGGGGAGCAGGTAGGCGCCCCCCGCCGCATCCCGGCCCCGCGGAGGGGAGGGGAGGGGAGGGGCGCCCAAGGCAGGCACCTGCGCCCACGTCCCCTTGGATGCTGGGTCCTTGGGGTCTGGCTTGGCAGCTGCTCAAGGAGGAGTTAGTTGCTCCAGCAGCACCCCGCGCCCCGCGATTATTCAGCAGAGTTTTGCCAGTTCTCCCTCTCCCTCTCTTTCCGAAAAATGTGAAAAAGATCCGGGGGTTGGGGGGGCGGGGGATTGGGAGCTTCACGTAGAGAAGAGCTTGTTCGTGCCCGGCGAGAGGATTATGTAATTTGTGATTATGTAAAAAAAACCTCAGGTCTGTCAGGAACATGTAGTTTTCTGAGTTCCAGGGCTGGGGATTTTTATTTATCGCGGTGGGTGGTGGTGGTGGTGGTGATGGGGAAATGTCGTGTTAGAATGTGTCCAAGTTGGTTGCCCCAGGACTTTTAATTTATTATTATCATTTATTATTATTATTATCATTATTAAAGCCCCGGTATAGATTGAGGGTGTCCCCACTGTGTCCTCATAAGCAGCCCCTGACCATCTCTACTTTGGAATTATTTGTTTTCCTCTTGGACCACTAAAAAAATAAAAAAGGGAGCGAGCACATGTTTGTTGTCTTCTCGTCCTTGTTCCCTGTGCACGTTTTCCCCCATTCGTCCCCATGTGGCGTCGTTGCCGGTCTGGCGCTGCAGGCTCTCCCGCAGCGAGGCATTGGTGCCCTGCACTCAGTCTGTGGGGACCGTCTTTGCAGGGGCCCAGGCGCGGTGCCGCTGCATGCAAGGCCAGGAGAGGAGGGGGTGGCATGGAGCAGGCCACCTTGCTGCGCAGGTGTTGGAACCGGCCAGGCGTGTGGCGAGCAACCTTCCTGATGTGGCAGCACTTTTTTCTTCTCTTTTCTTTTCCTATAAGTGAAGAGACGTCAATGAGTGTTTTTATTTAAATATATATGTGTATATATATATACACACACCCATTTGGATGCACTGTTAGTTTTTTAAAAAACCGTTTTTCAGAAGAGGGCCGTCTGACTCCCTGACTCCCCCATTTGGTGACTATCTGCTTGGATTTGTCGGTCTTTTCGCAGAACTTATGATGGATTGCAGTTCTGTAAGCTCCCTGATCTTTAGCCCACATTGTAAGCTGCTTTTCACTTGGAATTTTGTTGCAAATAAGTGTCCACATGTAGCACAGTCTCTATCTAAAGGCTTTTGATGAGAAGCCAACTAATTTCCTTTGATTAACTATTATATCGTTTCTGTTGCCACTGCGCCCTGCGGAGCACCTTGCCAGGGTCTCCAAGGGCTTCTCTGCGGCTCCACCTCCTTCCTGCCCACCTTCCCTTTTGCAAAATTAGCTGGTGACTTTGGCCATTTCCTACAATCTGTGAAAAGGTTTTTAGACCTGAATTCACTGCACATTTTAGTGAGTCAAGTTTTGTATGTTCACCTGAACCTTTTACTGTTTTAAGGCTTTCTTTTGGAACTGCCCCAAAGGTTGGCAGCCCAGGCTGCTCACCTCATCACTTCTATGGGATGTGTGGTGTGTGTGTGTGTGTGTGTGTGTGTGTGTGTGTGTGTGTGTGTGTGTGTGAGAGAGAGAGAGAGAGAGAGAGAGAGAGAGAGAGAGAGAGAGAGAGAATATGAATTATATGGGGATAACTGGAGGAAATAAAGGTATTCTTTGTCATAATTAAATGCCTGAAGCATACCATACTATTGTCTCACATTTGTCTTGATTTAATACAAGGCCGACTGATATAACTAAGGATTTGCTTTTAGGGTAGAGGTTACAAAAAGGAGGTTAGACATAAAGACAACTACACACGATGGTTTATCCTAATGGCCTAGTAAGTCAAACGCATCTTTAAAACAGTGCTAACCTCGTTATCATAGTCGACATAAGCGAAGTACTAGAAGAGTTATCTTTTTGCACAGAAGCAAATTTTATCAACAAGTGTTTTTTGAAGTCCTTGAGCCTTAAATGCCAGTGTGTTTTGCAGTTAAATGATGCTCTGAGGTGAAGATATTTTATCACAGTTAGGAGTAGAGAGAGGGAGACAATAAATGGATAGGGTTCCAAAACCTTACTTTGCCTTCTAGTATCAGATGATAATTGTTTTCACAAACTGTACAAGCAAGAAGAATGGAACTTAACTTTTTCTTAGTATTAAACTGGAGGAAATAGTTCGCAGTAGAACTAAGGCGTGACCCAGTAATTTGTGGGTAGTGAATAGAAGAGCATTTTATTCCAACTGCTTTGAAGTATAATAGAGAGGAAGAGAGATGGACCTATTTGCAAAAGTAGGTCTACTACATTAGGCTTTCGAACCTGTGCAGCTCTTGACATGAATTTTTATCAAATTCCAGACAGATGGACACATACAGAGCACCATTCTTATTTCAGACTAGGCAAGTGTATGACACGTTGCCTTGAGCAAACAATTATTCGTATTTCAGTAATTTACTATTCTTAAGTAGAGAGGTGACGTGGGAATACAAAGGTCAAAACAGGCCCTGGTTCTCATACTTTTGAGATGATAAAGAGATGCAAAATTAAAAAAGAAAACATCTCATCAGTTGTAGGGCTCTGACTTATCAAGAACAAAAGGATAGTAAAATGTTAAATGTTTCTTATATGAAGGCTTTCTTTTTAATGATTATAAACAGCTCAGTTTGTGGTTTCTGTAGAAAATGTGGGCAGGACTTTCAAAGTGGAAATCCTCTGAAATTTGAATAAGTGGCACATACGTGACTGTATAGGAATTACACATTAATTATCTCAGAGCTATTAATGCATGTAGGAGAGAAGGCCATAAAGAAGCCTGTAACAATCCACCTTGAGCTTCCTGATATCCTCCATGAACATTATCTTATATACAGATTTCCCTGTAATTTTATACCTCAGGGAGGAAACCCAAATACTATGGAGTATTTATTCTAACAAGACTAGCAAAATTTATTATCACATTTTTTAGTTTTGGTGGTGGTAGTCATTGGGAGGTGGGAAGGAAGGGTTGAATTCTACGCTGGGGAAAAAAAAAAGCCATATGGAATAGAATGACTTGCTTTTTAATATTAAACATAAGCATCGTCGAAAAGAATGAGAATACACCCATTATTGCAAAAGCTACAATAATGTTTGTAGAACTCTGCAGATGTGTAGGATACTTTATAATAATTGTAGCATATCTAGAATTATCATTTTATCTCTATTTTTATTGCTTGCATTCTTTGAGCACCTCATGTGTGTTTATAACACCTGAGTGCATGTTGTTATGTGAGGAAAGAATGAGAAGCCTAGGCATTTAAGTAGAGCCTGGGAACCCCCCAGGCTCTACTGGGCAGAGCCAAGGTCCATGCCCACATCTGTCTGGCCCTTAGCCATTCTGCTCTCAGACTCTTCCAGTCAAGTTCAAGCACTGAGATCTGCCCAGGAGTCCTTAGAAATTTAGAAATAAGTTCTAGCTTTTCTAATTCCCAGCCTAGGTTTCAGTTTAATCTTAGCTGTCATATTTTGAATTTCAAAGACTCAATAGATGTAGGACAATCATAGTGAGAGCTCATAGGAAAGAGAGATTGTGACTGAGTTCACGTAAGAAGAACCAAATTATCCAGGTAATGAATTAACTCAATCCAGGTAATTAATTAACGATATCTTATTGTGACAAGGTTAGCGTAGCCTTTGGTCAAGGGGAGGAAAAAAGATAAATTATTGATGCTTCACAATACAGTTATTTAGAAATCACTTAGTCTTTATCATTAGAGCAATACAGATTGAAGGAAAGGAGGATGCGAAGAGACAGTTCAAACAATGTATTTCCTCAGAATCTGCAGCTCTCCATTTGACCTCATCATGTTCAAAGAACTGGTATTTCTGCTTAAAACTAAACTTGGTAAAACACAAAAAACAAAAAAAGTCCCTGAAAAATCAAGTTCCTTTAAAGCCAAGTTCCTTAAAAACCAAGTCTACCAAATTATGGAGAATAAAGCAGTGAAGTTTTTTTAAAGCGACATTTAAAATGTTAAGGACAACTTCGCCATAAAGACTTTGAAAGATAAAAGAAAGTTGACATTGTTCTCAAGAAGAAATGTCTTCTGCCCAGTGTCAGGCACTCCACACTCCACTCTTTTACACCAAATTGTTATCTTTGGATATTTCAGATTGCCCTGTGTGACTCCCCGAATTGGGTTGGGTCCTCTATGATAATTCAGTGACCCCAGATGTTTCTCTATGAATGAAAAAAAAAGTTTTACCTCTGGATTGTTCCAATTACAGGAATAATTTGTATAGTAGAAATGTTAAAATGCTTCCCCCTTGCTAACTTAGGGTGCCTGCTGGTAAGCTCCCACAATAGAAGAAGGTCCGGTTATTAATATCACAAAAAAGAAAAAAAAGAGAGAGAGGAGCCTAGGAAAAGTAGCTTAATAAATGCCCTTCCTGTCTGCTAAGTAGAGAGAACCAACCCCACCACCACCACCAAAAAGTGTCTCCATTAAACTAGGAGGTGCAGGAATTTAGAAGGGTGCGTGTGGTGTATGACACTGGCCACTGCTGGGAACGGACTCCATCCAAGGTCACTGAGTCATGGAGGAGCTCTTCCCAGGCACAGCTTGCCTTTAGGAATAAGGGAAGTGTCCACTAACATGTTCACTTTTTGAAGTACTTACAGACAGAAATGGGACTCTCAAACTCAACGTCTGACTGTGGGAGGGAGATTTCTTCCCCATTCATCTGTGTGAATAGAATGCATTTCAAAATAATGATTGTTTTTTCTAATTATAAAAGTAATACATGCTCACTATTTAAAGATTGGTTAAGTATGAAGAATGGAGGAAAAATAAAAAATACCCATAATTCTACTCTGGAGGAAACACTTTAACATTTTGGTCATCTCCTGCCAACCTTTTTTTTAATTCCCAGCATAACTGAGGCTGTCTTTCTGTGTGTCTATGTGCATATGTGCATGTGTGTGTTTCACAGAACAGAAAAGCATTTCCCCATATCACTTTAAAGCGTTTAAGTATGATTTTTAAATAGCATAATGTTTGATTATGTGAGCCTGCATGCTGCAGTTCCCTTTGCTGAGATCCCCCTATTGTTTAAATGCTGAGGTTTCTGTTTGGTTTTTGCAATATAAAGTTTCAATGAGCATCTTTGTGTAATAAGTAGATAATGTGTTTTCGCTGACTGCCTTGGGCTTTATGCCTGGCATAACTCCGTGCCTATTTCAGTTTCTCATTCATACATAGAAAATGAGGTCACTCCTTTCTGGCAGTCCATATTTAGTCAAGGACACTGTGACCTCCTCAATCCAGTTGGCCTCACTTCTCCACCATGTTTCCCTGTTCTCTTCAGAGGTTCATCTCCATTTTAAGGACCTCCTTGGAGAAGTACTTAAGACAGGCAGATTGTTCCAGGAGCCACAAAGGTGTAATCCTGTGGTTAGTTTTTTTTTTCTCGGTTATTTGTTGAGGTGGTTGGATGACCAGCCTAACTGCTACTTTGTCAGAACACTTCCTTCCAAGCGTATCCTTCAAAAGATAATCAGATACTTAATACAGCAAGACAATATCCAAGTCTCTGTCTAGCAACGTCAAAATCTTTAAAAGCAGGTTTCGAAGTGTGCCGTGTAATGTCGTTGGTGTTACTGTCACACTGAGATGCGACAAGCTCAGTTTTATATTAATGGTGAGTAATTTGGTTTCCATGTCTTTTCACTCTCCCTTGTCTGATTTGAGGCAGTGGGTCAGTGCATGTTGGGATGGAAGGACAAGAAATCACGGATAGAAAAATCATTCTTTTAATGGCCTTTGTCTGTTGGAATAAATAAACCTCATCAAACTGTTGTTAAAACATACCAGAGTGACTTGGGTGATGTCTACATTTTAAAAATCAATCTTTTTTTTTTTTAACATCTGTGACTCTACTAGTTGCTGTGGAGATGAATTAGAAATACAGGAAACCCTGTTTTATGCAGTATTATCTGGCTAATGAGCTACCCACATGAGTGCATTTTCTTGGTAACTGAAGCTTCTCCTTTAAAATGCAAATTATTGGTTTTCCTTTTCTTTTTTAGTATGAGAATGATTGTCACTGGAAATCTATATTGCACATTTCTTTGCCTTACTGAATAAGTATAACATGCAAGGTGTAACGGAACAATTTGCGGGGGGGCCTATGAATATCTGGGCGATCACAGGTATCCACTGACAGGTGATGCTCAAAATACTTAACAAAGAGTTTGGCACTAACCAATAAAATAAAAATAATAAACAATAAAAATAGGGAATACATGTTGGCTACTTTTTAATTTTCTGCTTTGGATCTGCTCTGGGCCCTAGGAAACTAAAATTCATTAGAATTCTCTGAACAATAAGAGTAAAGAGTTTCGGAGGCCTCCTTTGAGAAAAAAAGCTTATATACTCTGTGAAACTTGGCTTCCTGCCCCACGCTGATTTTGTTTCTGTTCTAGAGAGATTCTGGAAGCGATGCCAGTGACGTGGCCTTAGAACAAGGGAAGCGTTGCCATATTTGACACGGCCCTTGCCCTCAGGTTGCTTTGCATGAGAAAACGTACATGAAACAAACACTTTTGCAATCAGAGCAGCGTGGAACAGAATGTCTGATTGCACAGGGCCGTTTGTGATGACCTGTGGCAAGGTGCTTGGTCGTGACCGTGGAACACCAAACTGCTTAGACAGGAGTTTTCACCCGGAGGTTGTAGCAAGCACCCTGCTCCCTTCTCTGGAAATGCTCTTGTCATCAGAGTGGGCGGTACCCATCTCAGGAGTTGAGGACAGTCACGAGACAGGTAAATTAGCAGACTTCACATTAAGCCATTCAAACCCAGGTTTTGTTTTTGTTTCTTTTGCTTTTGCTATTTCCATGGTTTTGAAATCCTTCAGCTGCCCTTCCAACAACCCAATACCATTCACGGTGCTGAGAACAAGTGAGCTTAAAATGGCAAAGGTGGTGATGGTTGTCGCCATCAGTGGGAAGACTCGTGCATCACAACTTTCTGGTTCTCCTAGGCGGTTGCACCTTCAGACCATAAGTGTTTTCAAAGTCTACCCAGGAAAGGGAGTAACTTGGTTATTTGTCAGGGCAAAGAGGGTATTTATTCCCCCCAAAATGGCATATACCTCTAGTCCAGGAAATGTGGTAGGAACAGAGGAACCAACTTTGTCTCTAGTCGAGGGAGTACATTTTGCTTTCTTAGCTCACAGGTCCCAGCTGGTTTTTAGATTTTTTTAATGGCATTTTGGTATGACTGGATTAGCAAGGCTCTTGATGAGTCAGACACCTTTGGCACTGGTAGAAGGTTGCCTTTCTGTAAGGATGGGTATGTAGGTATGAACCGGCAGTCCTCTGAGTCAACCTCTCTGTCCCCAACTTCAGGGGCAGTAGAGGGTCTGTGGGTGCACCTCATCCTCAAGCATAAGGAGGCCAGAAGCAGCCACATACACCTCCGAGCTCACGTGCCCCAGTGTTCTTTCTGGGTCCTGTCAGTTTCTGCAGTTTCCCGATTATCCATCACCTCACCTGGAGGGAGGCGAGGCTGGAGGTGGGGATCTCTGGAGAGAAGCCTTCAAAGGTGACTAGAAAGGTGAGGCTCCTCGGGGCAGTTAGTTGGAATTAAATGGCTGAAAAGCAGAGGGTCTGTTGGCAGGTTAGGGAGACCTTTTCTGGGGAGCCAGGGAGAGGGGGTGGAAGTTGGTTTTGTGGCTGTAATCTTCCTGGGACGTAGAGGTTTAGGCAGCTTCCTTCGTGGGACACCAGGAGAGGACTAATGGGTGTCGGAGACCTTGCATCATCTGGACTCCCATGTCAGTATGGACGTCATGAGAGCTGGTTACTTGGGGTTACTGCCCTCACTGAGTGGTGATGAGTCCACATCGATGAGCTTGTCAGGATCCCTGCTCCGTTTTTGGTTTGTTTTAAATAAATATAGCATTAAGTCTAGGGAAGCGTTTGAGTCCCTGACTGTCATTTTCTAATTTGCCACTGGGCTTAGGTGTGGCTGATTTATGTTTTCAGAGCTGCTGTTTAGACTGATAAGAAGTTTGTATGCTATTCAGCCTTGCTGGTAAACAACCTGGAGATCTATTGGCTGCTGGGTCCTGCATTTTAATAGAGGCACATAGTAGTTTGGAGAATCTAAATTAGCAGATTGCAAAAAAAAAAAAAAATCGTCTGACAGTTTGGGTGCTCTGAATCGTTTGGCAGGAAATTCACCAAGACTGAGACACCGAGGCCTCCTGCAATGTGTGGCCTAAGCGTGACATTCTAGAAAGACAGACTGCACAGAGGAAAGTACCAGATAACCATGTAAATAAGAAAGAGGTAACTTTCACCTCTTCAGGATCCTGGCCAAGTCCAATGCCAAAGCAACCCGAAGGGTACCTTGCAGCCAGCCAGATCCGAAGCAGGGGAGGCCCCGGGTCCCTCCTCGGCCCTAGGCTCCTTGTCCCCTTGTCTCTCATGAGACCTTGTTTCCCTTTGAGACACTGTGGTTCGACCCCCTCCCTTTTCAGGAGCAGCTTTGCCTCACCTGGGGCCCACCTGCAGTCAGGGTGCAGTCAGGGCGCACCTGCTTTCCACTCCCACACAGGGCCAGCACCTCTGGGTATTTCACCACCTGGGCCTTGCTCACTTGATTAAGCTGTTTACCAAACATGACAGGTCCCTGGCCTTGCTTGCAGGTGTTTACCAGACTTCCCCAGACACACCTGAGTTTTTGCAGCCAGGGTAAAGAACTTGGATGGTTCTGGAAGGAGAGACCCACCGAACGGCCCCAGAGTGGATGGTGGCATTGAGCATCAACAGCCGAACTGCAGAACCACCTTTGTTTTCCTATAATTTCTATTTGTTCTAATTTCTTTTAGGTGTACATGTACCTCCTTTTGGGGCTTAGTGGGGGCCTAGCAAGCCAGTCTCTCTCGAGCAATCAGAATATCATTTACATGCAGTGAAGTTGGACAGATCTTATGTGTTTTGACACATAGGCCCATGTGTTTTGACAAATGACAAATGCCTACCTGTGTATAACCCACACTGCAGGTGAGATCTGGAATGGCTCCATCAGCCAGGGAGGCTCCCTGGGGCCCCTCACCCTGGGCAGCCACCACCCCGAGTGCTGTGGCGAACCTTTTTAATTGCTCAGACAAAATGACACATATGATAACTGAGTTTGGGGCCACTCATTGTCCTTACAGTGCATGGATGGCACTGTTATTTTTTCCTATTGCAAAATAGGGCTCAATATTGTGAATTGTCGTGGAATTAAGGCAGCTAAGAAATTTGAGTTTCCCTAAACTTGTACCATTTTGGTATTTTTAATCCTTCAATTGATGTATATCTTTTGATTACATGAACTGCTGACCATCATGGAAGTCCTGACATGCTTAAAAATTAAAATCTGCTTAGAAAGCTAACATCATAAAGCAAAATGTGGTGTATACATACAGTAGACTATTCAGAATGAAATTATGATGTATGCTACAACGTAGACGAACCTCGAAGACATTACGCTAAGTGAAATAAGCCAAACACAAAGGACAACTCTTGTATGCTTCCACTTTTATGAGGTACCTAGAGTAGTCGAATTTATAGAGACAAAGTAGAATATCACCAGGGTTTAGGGAGGCAAAAAGGGGAGTTACTGTTTAATAGATAGAGTTTCAGTTTGAGACAACAAAGTTCTGGAGAATGATGGTGATGATTGCACAATGATGTGAATGTACTAAACTCTGCACTTAAAAGTGCTTAAAGTGATTATTTTATGTCATGTATATTTTATCAAAAATTTTTAAAAATTAACTTATAAGCTTCTGGGAAAGCCTATGACTTTTGAAAAAGATCTCTCTTTAAAAAAAACCATTCTAGTTATAGAATAATTTGTTTTCATTGTAAAAATGGAAAATAAACTAAAATATCTGTAAGAAAATAAGAATGCAGGCCTGCCACCTAAAGATAGCTCTGTATCTTATTTCAGTGCATGTTCTTCTCATCTCTTCTCTGTACATACGTTTTAAAACAAAACTGTAGCCTCTTTGCATTTGATAGCACGGGCGGTTTCCCTGGATTTTAAACATTCATCTACACCGTGATGACAAATGGCTTCCCTAGCATTCTCTCACGTGGATGTACCATAATTTACCTCACTGATCCTCTGCGGTCAGATGTTCAGTGGTTTTGGTTTCGTTCTGCTACAGATTACCCTCTGAGACATTTTCGCACAGAAATCTCCATGCACATCTGAGTACTTCGTTGGATCAGCGTGGAAACACTTCTGCCGCACACTCTGTCCCAGTTTGCCCTGCAGGCTCCGCCTTTGGATGTGGCCCTGGCCCACAGTGGGCGTCCCCTCCCTCGATGCTCGTTAACTGCCCAGTGACCTCTGCCACAGTCATCTGCGTTCCAGTTCTCTCAGAGCCACGTGGTGCTGAATTCTTTCAAATGATTTTTTTATTAAAAGCATTTTTTTTCCTTTTTTCTTTTTTTTTTTTTTTTGCTAGGAGGTCAATTCAGTTTCTCATAATGTTCTACTTTTCAGTTGTGTTGGGACTTCCATTCTTTTTAGTAAGCACATTTTGAGGCAATTAAGGACCCCGAGTGGGCTTAGACAGATGAGCTCAGGGAGGGAAAGGGCTGCGGTGGTTTTACTTGCATGTATCTGGGAAGACACCTGTCCCTGCAGGTTTCAACACAGAGAGAAGTGCTATTTTGTGTTTATATGTGTGTGTTCAATGATGTGTGAGAAGTTTGCTGTCCAAACTTCCCAGTGAACACTTGGGAGAGGAGAAAATAATCACTGACCCTCCTAGGTGCCAGGCCCTGCTGTAGGCATGTGGCTTGACTTTTTGGGCTTCGGCAAAGAACTTGACGGTTAGAACTTGATGGTGGGGAAGGTGACCCCCACCCCACTTTAAAGATGAAGAGACTGAATAGCTGTGCCGGGACATTGAGCCTGTCTGGAGCAGCCAGGCTCCTCTGACTGCTGGCTCAGGCTTAGAGTCTCCTAGGAGAGTGTTGGATGTTGACTGTGTCCTGGGGACATGCAGAGCTAGTGACAGTTCAGGGAAATGGAAGAGAAGGTGTTTTTCTCTCTTTTTCGACCGCCCTGACCATGGCCTCCTTGCTGTTGAGAACCCACCTTGGAGGAAAGGGGCAGGAGCAGAGAGAAGTGTTTCCTGCTCACTCGGAGGTGCTCTGGATTCCTGTGGCTTCTCTGTCGTTTCTGGCTGAAAGAAAGAACACCCACTTCTGACAGTCAGGACCCCCGGGGTTTGACCTCCATCTCTGCACCCCACTGGCTCTATGGCTTTGAGCAGAGAACTTGACCTCTGTGGGCTTCACCTTTCCCAACTGTCACATGAGGAGGAAGGGTTTCTATACCTTTCGGAGGTGTAGACCAAAGAGACTGCTTTGGAAAGTAGGAAGCGCTGCACACACGTGAGGAGGTATTGTGTAAGACGTTGAGCAAGGTTTTGCTGCTGCTACACCTGTCTGTTTTTACACGTCCTTGACTCGCTGACTTTTCTTGCTTTGTATTGATTCAGTGACTGGCATTAAGGTGATTTCTTAAACTAGAACCAGCTGGATTAAGGGCAAGCCAAAGCATACTGGAGGATAGATGCTGGAAGCACAGGTTTCACAGCACGTGCGCCAGCAGCATTTTTTATGTGCTTGTTTGCTTTTGTCTCATTGTTGTTGTTTTTGTACTTTATAGAAAAGACTTTTAAGGCTGGATTTATTCAGTAATGTTGTTTGTAGTTGAGTTTCCATTTTTTAAATTGAGAAACCAGGATTGAGCTAGTGTGCTCTTTGAAATGGTGGGTTAAATTTAATTTTCATTACGGGCTGCTGTTTGACACAGGTTTAGAGGAGTGTGGCTACATATGCCATTGATCCCTTCTCTAATCTAGACATGTAAATGGGACCACACTTTTCTCAATGTCGTTTACAGTCATGGCAATCTCAGGCCAAGGTGTTTGAAACAAAAGTGCAGTGGCTGCTCAATGAGCTGAAAGTTATAACTCACTTCCCAGGGGCTGATCTGATGTGGAGTTTTCACTCTTAAATAGTGGGGAATAGGAAACACGGAGAGTGAGAGTGTCTTCATGAATGAGTGGGTCCCGTAGATATTTCTGGCACACCAATCACTTAAGATGGAAGAGGGAAAAGGACCCATGCAGTCCTCTCCTTCAGAGATCTGTCTAGAAAGGTGAGCAGCCACAGGCACTTAATAAAGAATGTGATCACATCGGAGATAAGCGGAAGAACAGGGCGTTAAGAGGTTTTATCTCAACAGAGGGTTAACGATTTATCTTGTGGACCTTTAGCCCCTCCCTAAGGGTCAGAGAAGCTTCTGTTCAAGCCAGACCTGAGACCTAAAGAGAATAGTGTAAGGAATGGCAGGTGCTTAGTGTGACGAATGGGGAACGAGGCTGGGAAGGAACGGGAGGGCAGGAGGGTAGGGTGGGAGGGTGAGCAGACCCCAGACCAGAAAGGGCCCGGTCAGTCAGCGTGGGGGGTTTGGCTGGATCCTGAGTTGCGGGGGAGGAGGTGTCAGGGACTTCGACGGGTTCTCAGAAGGGGCGTAGTGTGCTCGAATTTGCACATTTGAAAGATAATTTTGGTTTCAGCCTGGCTGGTGAACTAGAGGGAGGTGAGACCAGAAGCAGGGAAACCCATGAAGAGGCTCTGGTGGTGACCACCAGAGACAGGGGTGGCCTTCATTCTAGATAAAGCTTGGGAGTGGAGCGGAGGGTGAAAGAACCATCTAGAATCAAGCGGACTTGGCCACTGATGGGATGGGGTGGGGGAGATGTGACACCACCACACAGAGAAGGAGCTAGTCTGGAATGAAGAGCATGGGTGCCATTTCGGTCATGTGAATTCATTAAGAGATTCTGTGACACGTTTTAAGCTGCAGGCCTGAGAGAGAATACAAATTATATGTAAGGGTGCGGCCTGCAATAAACGCCCAGTAGCTGGGTCCCCTGCTCTGTCTCTCTCTCTCTGTCCCTCCCTCCTTCCTTCGGGCTACCTCATTACGTTCTCTGTAAAAGGGGGATTCTTGCATCAATGCGAAAGCTATGAATATTCATTTTTCCTTTCAAAATGTCATGTGCTTTCGTATAATACAGTCAGTTCTCAGCCTTTGGCCTTCATGAAAGAGTGATATGGAAAATTCAATAGTGTTTCTGAGTTATTGGAGTACATTATAAGGACTTCGGGGGAAGCAGATTCATCTGTACCATCGTGATCTGCTAAAGATAATATTAGCGTTGGACCAGGCGCCCGGTGACAGTGGAGAGATGCCATCTGGACTTGAATGTGATGAGCCGCCTTGGTTTGCTCTGTACATCAGATGTTTACTGTGTAAACGGAGTCGACTAACCTGAGAGAGGTGTCTTTAATGGCTTTATATTTATTTGGTGTTTAGCGCTGTCTGCAGCATGCAGCCTGGTTGTAATTCATAAAATTCATTTTTGAATATATTTTCCTATAGAATCACGTTATAAAAACGGTGGTCAGGTTTGCAGGCCCCTCCGCCAAAGTCATATAAACCCTAATATTATTAAAATATTCTGCCTCCGCAACGAGGAGTCGTAGAAAGCCATGTTGCTGGAGTAGTAATCGGGGAAAGCAGGGATGTTAAAATTTGTTCTTCGTCTCCGTCAGCTTTAAGAACACTTGGCTTAAGAGCAACGAGAGGGGTTGCTGGCGGGCAGGCGGGAGCGGGGGTGGCTGGGTCTCCGGGTGGGGACGATGGGGTTAATTGAAAATGAAGGCCTCTTCTGGATGCAGGGGCTCATCCGCTGTGATCACGGTAATTCGAAACTCATAAAGGGAGTTTCTTGACCCCCCACACCTGCCCCCCGAGGGGATAACTTGACAAGACTTGGAAGAGAGCGGGATGGATGTGAAGCGGGTCCCGTGGGGCGTCACTAACGGGTGGGAGTGGGGCCAGTTCCCCCGCGAGGACTGTGGGAGGCCAGGGGCCAGCCGTCCCTGTCCCCGCGGGCCACCGCAGGGCTCCCGCTCCTCGTGGCATCTGGGACCCGGGACGACAGGGTTGGCGGGGCGGGAGGAGATGATGTGCAGCCGGCCACGTGCCTGCGAGCCCGTGGCCTGTGACGCGCTGCAGCCTGACGCGTGGCGGCCGTGAGCTGTCCGCTGCCGGGGCACACGGGGAAGCGGTCTGGAGAGTTTCGTATGGAAAGTGAGTGTGATCTCCGTGTGGCTGGAGACGCACCTGCTCTACCCGTGATGGTCAGCAGCTACCGGGCTTTAACAGTTGCGTTCCCCGCCCTGTCATTTATTGTCACCCAGCCGTGTCTCTCGTGCCTACTTGATTCCCAGGGGCCCTGCCACCTCTCCACCGGGTTTCCTTTTCCCTAATTTGTCCTAACGGGGTATTCAAACCTTCCTTTGAAATGTAATCTTTTGTATGTTTTCCAGTGAGGGCGCAATTTCAAAACACTTACTGTATCTATGGGTGGAGGCTTGTCTGTGTCTTCATTTCATCGACATCTTTAAAAAAAAATAGTGCAAAAAGCAGCATTTAATAGTATGAGACCCACAGCTACTAGAGGATCAGCATTTTCTGTACTCGGACCCCATTCGTGTTGTAAAAGGAATATCTAACTATATATGGTACATCCAAACACAGATGCTTCCCTTTTCTTTTTTTTTTTTTTTCTTAGAATCAACCAGTGTAATGCAGACGCCTTAGACTGGGGGCATGGAAGACACACACTTAGCTGTCCTTTTTTCTTTTCAGTCATGCCAGGGAGCAGTCTTATTTAGGGTGCAACAAGATGAACATGGCCCTTCCCCTTGCCCAGTGCATGTTTCTCATTTGTAGAGCACTTCCCAGTTTGTAAAACGTGTGCTCACAGAGTGGAACAGCAATTCCACAATCCACGGGCACACACGTGGGGTAACCCCGCATGGAAGGAGGTTGAGGTGGCCACCCGAGGGCGTCTGTAGAGAAGGCGAGAGCCCACTGGCCCCAGCTGCCCTCATTTCTCTCCTTGGAGCTGACCCCCATCTTCCTTCTGCTCCCTGTGGGGTGCATCTCTGCAGGGTCTCAGGGGTCCTCTTGGAGCACAAGGGGGTAGGGAATCTGGTCTTGGAGTTAAACCCGACAGGACGGCAGAGAGGTGGCGAGAGTCAGAGGCACTGAGAGGCTGACCCAAGCTCGCGTCAGAGGCCCTCAGCCCGTGGACGCCTGCCCGTTCTCTCCTCCTCCCTTCTCCTATTCGAGGGCCTGCTCTGTTATAGTAACAGGATGGGTGCCCCTTGCAGCACTGAGGTGGGGTCACAGCACAGGCCAGGCAGGCTTCGATGTCACCTCCAAGTCCCATCCTAGTCCTCCTGGAGTTCTGTCCTTATGTATAGAGCTCTCTAATTCCTTAAACGTTATAACTTGTGGCTGTGGTGTTTACCAAAATCCCTGGGCCCAGCTTCGCCCAGCCCCTCCCCGCCCTCCTCTGAACTAACCCGAGTGCCTCAAAGTTCCTCCTGCAGAGCATTACTTTCTTGGTTGTCTTCTTTAATGGAGTTTATTGGGGTAACACTGGTTAGTAATATTATATAATTGTCAGGTACGTAAGATGATAAGCCAGCATCTGTGTACCCTATAGCATGCTCACCACCCGAAGGCTCGTTTCCTTCTCTTACTGTGTATTTGATCCCCTTCACCCGCTTCGCCCCCTCCCGATTATTACTTTCTTAAGATCTAATCATCAGGTGAAAAGAAATATCCAGTGCGGGCCCCCTGGGCTTTAACAGGCTGTGCCTTCTGGCAGACGGTGCAGGTTCCTTGGCTTTTCAGCACCTTTTCATAAATCAGGTGTCTCTCTCTATTTTTTAAGACTTCTGTTTCTTTCCAGGCATTCATTAATTTCAGATTAACTTGCCTGGGTTTCTGCGGTGATGAGTCTTTTGCCTTTTTATGGCAGCCGACTCCAGACGAGGCAGAGAGAGGCCCATTCATTCTGCTCTCTGAACCTCTACACCCCCCTGCCCCCTCCCGTCGGCGCCAGAGCTGCCGCCACCCTGCTCCTCCTCTCATCCCCATGGTCCATCCTCTCCATCCTCACACACCTGTCTCACCATCTCACCATAAGCCCCAGGAGGCGGGACTGGTGTGTGACTCCTGCTGTGCCTGCCTGTCGGCTCCCTTTCCTACAGCCCAGGGGAGGAACCCCAAAAGGGCTGGAGTGAAATAGGGAGGAGGTGAAGGGGTGCCTGCACGAAGAAGCGACATGGCAAATGCAGTTTGCTCAAGGTTAGCGTAGATGTCCCCGTCTTCTACCAACTGAAGCACACCTGTCCCTCTAAACGGAGGGACGACAAACAGAGTTTATTAGATTTCGTCCTTCGCACACCACCTTGTATGTGCACTTAGCTTAGGGCATGTGGCCCGAAGATGCTGCCGCATTAAAGTGCAACCAGGATGGCCTTCCTTTGCCCCCCAAAGAGAAAGACAGCTCCTCCCAAGCACTAGGTCTGGAATTCTGAGTTTCTGGTGGCATGGACTTGATATTCAGGTTCATTAACTGGCCGTGAGGTAGGTACCAGTGAGATTGGCTGCCTTGTAAAACAATTATTCTTGAGTGTGGGGGAAATCATTTTCTGACAAAAGAAAACATGCAAAACCATGCTTTCTGTGTGAGTTGATATCACCTGAAGGAAAAAAATCAGAGCGGTCCATAGTGAGGACGAGGTCTTCACCCTGCAGGTCATACCACGTGAGGGAAGTGCAAAGTGGGAACAGGTGCCAGGGGGCCTCCCTGAGAGTCCTCAGAGGGCACCAGCTTCTCTTTGGGGTGCACATCCAAGTGGCCGTGCAAGAAAGCGGTCTCTTACGTAACGGCAGTCCTGTCTGATTGTCAGATGTCGCTATCCGGGGAGGGGAATCATCCTGCACAACCATGGCTGGAATTAGACTGGATCCGCCCGGATGTGAAGAGAGCAGCCTTAGCGAGAGGAGTTCTTGTTCTCTTAGCTATCAACCATGAAGAAGAGCATTCTGCACTTTGCACATTTGAGCATCAGGGTGAGCTGTGGCCAAACCAGAAAGCTTTTAATGTGCCATATTGTGTGTCATCGCGATGACAGTAGTATATGACATGTCGCGGCATGGGATCCAAACAGAGAATCACACCGAAGTAATAGTAATCGAATAGCTAGTACGCACCATTGCCGTTAGGCCTGCTTCTCCCATCTGTTGCAGACGTAGCCTGATAACCTGGAATAATTTTCTCTGCAAATAATATTTACAATCACAGTTTACAGACCGTGCATGTCTTTAATATTGTAAGAAGGGAGAGTCCTTAGCTGTAGGGACTCTGAATCTGCCACCTCATTTGCCGTTACACAACGGGAGAGAAAATTACCCAAAGTAGAACTAGAATACTTTTCCTCCCCAAAATCCAAATGAGAAAGTAAAAAATGCATTCGGGACTTACCTGCCTTACAAAGTGTACAAAGAAGACAGCTGATCTCTAGGGTATGCCTCTTCCTTAGCTACTGGGGTCGGGGTGCGAAGTCCAAAGGAAAAGATGGAAATCAGAGTTGATATGCTTTCAAAACACAACACCTTTTGGTAAACTACACCCCTGCCTTCCTGAACCCAGCACTATGACATGTGCTTATTTGCAGGATTTGCCCTTTTGAGGTTATTAAGGCATTGGTTGCATAGCCTTGGCCACTTTTCGGTGATTGTTGTCTCCCGTAGAGTGACAGGAAATATTACAGGTGGTCTGAAACAAGCCAGATTTCTTAAAAAATGGAACGGAGTGCGGTTTAGAAAAGAAAGGGGAGAAAATACCTTAGAAAGCAAAGCGTGGACTTGCCAGAAAGCTGAGAGCAGGCTTTCGAAAATAAAGCCTGCAGCCCAAAGTGGGTGAGAGCACAGGACAATCAGTCTTTTCGTGACACATTAACTATCTGGTTTCAAAAATGTAGAAGTAACCTTTTCATACGTGTGCTGTTGTTTTATTTTTTTTTACGGGGGTGGACAGCTTTGAGGCAAAATAAGCATTTTTATTCTCTTATCTGCTCTTCAAATTGTTCTTTGGTTTGCTTGCTTTTTTTTTCTGTTTTTGTTTTGTTTTTATAGGAAGGGAAATGGGATGAGGGGGAGCATAAGGGAGGGAGATAAATCATCCTTTTTCTTTCAACGCCTCAGTGAAAAAGCTTATGACTTACCTTACTTCATAATGAAATATTTTCTTCCTCACAATGATTACTGCTTTATCAGGGAAAGGTGCAGTCATGGCACTTGAAGTTTCTCCTTCATGGAACAGAGTGTGAAGCTTAAAAAAGCAAATTTAAAATCCTTACCGACTTTTTGACTGTCGTTTTCATGGGGTTTTGGAAAGCACAGGGTCCTCCCATACTGAGTAGGGAGAACTCTCTTTATCCTAAGATTGTCAGAAAGACCAGGCACAAAGTACACAGCCCCTTCCGCTGCCACGTGATTCAGCTGCCTGAGCAGGAGATTGTCGCTCAGCTGACGTGGCCGCCAGGGGTTGTCATGGGTCTGAACTGAAGGACAGCAGCTAAGATGACAGGTGCGCCCCGTGCAGAGGTGGGTCACAGTGTCCAGATGCAGCCCTTGCTGCACTGCGTCCTGCCTGGTTAGGCCCCTTTTGGTCACTTAGCCTCGCTGTGAACTTGCCGCTTCCCTTTCCTGAGCCCTGCAGGCCCCAAAGGGGTACAGGCTCCTTTCCCTTCCCCTCCAGTCAGGGTGCCCTCCTGCACGGCGGGCATTCAGGGCACAGCAGTGGCAGCCTCTGCAGCAAAGGCGATTTTATTTCAAATGATTATTAACAGCCTTCCCCGCCTGCACCCCCTTAATGAACTCCGTTTTCTTGACCAGCTACATAATCATTCATTTCGAGGTGCTGCCTACTTTGACCCTGTTTTCTTTTTTACCCCCAATATGAATGAAAATACTAGAACTAAAGACTTTGCTCTTGTCAACTGTATTTTTAGCAGTTTACAAGCCACTTTCCCTCCCCAAGAATAATGCCTTGTTTTTGATGAAAAGCCCCTTATCTTACAAGACGACCTGCAAGACTCCCATTTGAAAAGCACCGAAGTTGAGGTACACTCTTGGCGGTCCATTCCGCTTTAGTGGTACATTTCACGACACGTCAAGTGCGACATAAAGTAGGTCTCTAATAGAAACAGCCCAAAAAACAATCACCAGTCTCTTAGCTATGGCTTTGTCATTTACTCTTGAACTGTCATCGCCCAGCTGTGAAAGAATCGAAGAAGAAATCCTCTTAAAGAACTGAATGACTACAAAGCACTAAAAAGTGACTATTAAACAAAACCTGTCCACTTCTTGTCATGGTCCGAACTCTGTGCCACCGAAGACGTGTAAATGGAGCTGTAAGCACCACAGGAGCTGTCCCTCCTGCTCTGCGAGGGGTGTCGAGGCGTGCTCGTTGGTGGAAAATCGAGGATAGTGGGGGGAGGAGGACTTCTGAAACGCCGAGTCACGGCCACTTTGTAGTCTTAGACACTTGGATGACAGTCTTCAAACTTTAAAATCGTAACCACTCCCTAGCAGTTTGACCTGGTGCTTTAAGCATGATTTACCAAAAGATGCTCACGAGGTTAGGATTTGGCTGTCGGAATAAGAGTTTTACGAGAATCTCTCTCTCAGTCGGTGAAAAGCCTGCACAGGGATTTCCTGAGGCCACAGCGTGCAGTTCTGGGGTAATTAATCCATTACCTTCTTCTCATCACTACGTGGACGTACCCCAGGTTGCCTTGCACTATGGCCGCTGACCAGTGTGGTCAGTCATTAAAGTCACCCCACAGAGCCCAGTGTGGGGACAGTCACGTTGGTTCGGCTCTGCCTGGCTTCCCCGGGGATTGGGATCCTAGGGGGACTTTAGCACCCTTGTGTTGCTTCTCCTAGGGCTGGACCCAGAGGAACTTTCTCTCAAGTCATTGCTGACCTGGATCTTTGTGCAAAGGGTTCAGAAGACTCTGTCATTTTATGGCACTATAGGATCAAGGCAGGAGGGAATAACGTCTTAATAGAAACTCCTGAGATGATTCTTTGTGGACACACACCCTTAGCCACACACACACACACACACACACACACACACACACACACACACACACACTATACTGCCTTCTTTCTTGCCCTTTCTAATGTTTCTGAACCCAGAAACATTAACACACTAACAGACAAAAACCACCATGTTTTCTTCTGCCAACGGTGACCTCGGGATGGGGGCTTCAGGTGCGGGATAGGGGGAAGGAAGACTAGACTTTCAGCTTATTCGCTTATTAGATAAACAGGTAAAATGATCCTCGTGTTTGTTCTTTGCCAAAGTAACACAATGGAGGGGCTATTTGGAAAGCATATTTCTGTCCGCCCCGTTAACCTGGGTGTTAAATGATCAGATGTTAAAGATCTTCTCTGAAAGTTCAGTTTTAAAGAGGTCTTCCCCCCTGCCCCCCCCCCACACACACACTTGCATGCTTAGGCAAACGGGAATAGGAGAGCAGGAGGAAGCTGATAATATGATCGGTCAGTAAGCAGTATCTCCCCCGAGGGAAGCGTTTTTAAGCAGAAAATTGATCCCAGCCCGTTGGCTCTAACCCCCCCTGGAAAACGGTCTTCGTTGCTCCAGAACTCCCGGCCCAGACAAAGAGCTTATTATGTGCAAAGAAAAGGGGGAGGAGCACGGAAGACAGAAGTGACTCTCCACTCAAAACAAACACGAAAACTCCTTGGGGCGTGAGGAGTGTGCCCACACACAAATCCCAAATCCGCACGCTCTCCTGTGCCACCTCGAAGCAGAGTGGCCCAGGGCAGGGGTCATCTTGCCACCCGAGGGCCGGGTGGCCTGGCTTCCCTGTGCTAATTGTAAACACAGAAAATGTGAGGTTATCTCCGACCTTCGCTGTTTCTCCAGATCTCTGAGCTGTCGCTGCCGCACCCCAAGAAAACCTAAAGAGCCACAGCGCCAGCTCGGCAAAGTGAGAGCAGGTCTGAAGGTGACAGGCCTGCAGCCGAGATAGAAAAGCGTTGTCGTCTTTTAGGTTAAGAATGTCTTCTAAATGAAAGTGTGACGGATGCTTTTGAGCGGGGAGCCGAGAAGTGTGGTGAGAACCCTGAAGTAACACATGTACCTGGAAACACCTTAGGCTGAAATTTAAGGTCGGGGAAACGTGGCAGCTGAAAGGTACTTGTGTGTCGAGGAAGTCCGAGAGCCTGTTGGCTTATCATGTAGGGAAAAACCGGACTACAGAGGAGACACATAAGCTTCAGAGTCATCCGCAGACTGCTGACCTTGGGGCTATTCAGGGGGAAAAAAGGCTTTATGTTGTAGTTAAAGTCGGGGGAACCAAGGCATGAGGCCGAGAGAGATCCCGCAGCCCAGCTAATGAAGTTTTCCTGCTCTGCGGCCAAGGGGCTCGACTGTGAACGTGAACTTGACTCCAGGTCCGAATCTTGTGCGTGAGGCCAGTACACGCTCTTCGTCCCTTTTATCCCTGCTTCGTGGATTCACACGAGGAAAAGGATCGTGTCTGTTAATGGAAAGGTCACACTCGGGGGTCTGAAACAGATCGCAGGTGATTTCCTCGCCAGAGCACGTGAAACCTGCGCCCGCCATGCGTGCAGCATCGGGCGTCTTTAGCCCTGCAGGTGACCCTTTAGCAGTGACTCATAGGCTCTCCGGAGCAGGCATCGAGAGCCAGGAGGTCCCCGAGGGTCGCTAGCGGGGGAGGAGGAGAACCCGCCTTGCACCTGCACGTGGGCGGCTGTGTCAGGTTCGGCCTTCGGACTAGGGCCCAGCGATCGGCTGTAGTGTCAGCGTTGCCTGGCCCGCCTCTTCTGCTGCTGTCAGATGGGCTCTTTTTCCTTTCTGGCCAACCCCAGTGATGATGTGGGTGGGACCGTCGTTTGTTGGGGTCTAGCGTTTTACAGAACTGCAAGAACACAGGTGGCTGCTTTGTTAGGGACCCGCATGGCCCAGGAGAAGGGCTGTCCGCAGCCGTGCTGTTGGCAGTGACCACACTCGGGAAGCCATGTCTGTGACTGTTCTGATGACCCTCACGCTCTGGCCACAACTTAGAGGCCCCGCTTACTTTGAAGCAACTCCACAAGGCATTTGATGTCCCACAGCCAAATCACAAGGGGACAGAGAATCCCCAACACCGGAGGCAAGACGTCCGGATGTTCTGGCTAGGCCTCTTTACGTGCCCTGCTTTGCATGTCCAGAACATTCTGCTCCAGGCACCGTTCCCAGGAGAAGAAAGGGAGGTAAATCACTATCCAGGGGTAGCATGATGGGTCAGTTGTCACTCCTGAGCACTTGAGGAACGGAGGGGACTCCTCAGTGTTTGTCGTTCAGGCTTGGCTAAGACAGGAGAAAACCCTCTCCCTGCCCCTGCCGGCTCCGTGTGTTTCAAGCCCAGCCCAGGAAGCTGAGCTGAGTGTTTCTCAGGATGCTGCAGACTAAGCTTTGATGCTCTGTGGGCCTGGGGGACCCGTTCGTTCTGTTCCCCATGCCTTATGCAGAGTGACACGTAGCTGATTCCTAAGGGACTGATCCCCTGTGTGTCCTGATAGGTCTGACCATGCCAGCCAAGACCAAACGCCCAGCACTGCCCCAAGGCTCCATAAGACATCGCCGAGCTGGTCTGGAACCTCCAAGCCAGTCCTGGGGGTGTCGCTTGGTCGGAACCGGTCTCTGTCCTTGGCCTTCAGATCTGCAGGGTGAGCTGAACTTTTGATGGGGTTCACACCTGCCTGAAATACGATCCCCTGATCTGGCAGGAGAAACACTTGGCAAGGCCAGTAGGAAGCCGTAGCCCCTTTTCAGGCAAGATCAGTGCTATACAGGGGACACCAGTTAGCTGTTTACTGCCTCACCTTAAACAAAGGCTGAAATGGTATTTTAAATTTCCTCACAATACATAGCCTCCCATGTATCTATTACCTAGGAATTTGTCTAATTTTAGCGAAAACATTTATCTATTTAGACTTCTACTACCTTCTGGGGGTAGAAATTGCTCAAAGTTTATCATCCCTTTGTAAAGCACGTATCCATTTTTCTTAAAACTCACGCCTTGGAGCTTTAGCATTGACACCTAATTCTGGAATCCTAGGATTTGGGGTAAACTAAATGGCACACTGACACACACCACAACACAGACGAGGCCGGAAGACGTTCGGCCAAGTGAGCAAGCCAGTCACAGAAGGACACATGCTGGATGATTCCACTCGGGAGGTACTTAGGGTCATCAGAATTCGTAGAGAAGGAAGTAGACGGGTGGGTACCAGGGACCGGAGGGTTGGTGGGGGGAAATGAGGAGTTAGTGTTTAACGGGGACAGAGATTTGCAAGGTGAGGAAAGTTCCAAAGATGGACGGTGGTGACGGCCCTACAGTGTGAATGTGCTTGGTCTCCCTGAACTTGATACTTAAAAATGGTTAAAGAGGTAAATTTTATGTTAGGTATAGTTTACCATAATGAAAAAAATAATCTAAAAAAGAAAAACAGGATCAAATAGTGTATGCTTTAATTATTTTCTCTAAGATCCCTGTTTGTCCAGATAGAAGAGGCCTAAGTTTTTTCTTATTTTTCTTTTTTGACAAAACTTGATATGTTTGCTCTTTGTCCTCTAATCATTTCGTTTGCCCAGTTCTACCTAATAAAGGTAAAACTAGTAGCGATGATGAGTATCTTTATGGATGCGTTAGTCATACACATCCCCCGTCGAAACTTTAGGACAGTTCTAGACATGTGCTGTAGGATGCAGAAGAAAAGAATCGTGATTAAGGAAGGGATTAGCCTGTCAAGTTCCATAAAACCCAGAGCACACTGATTTGTAGCATCTGTGAGCGCTGCTTCTGAGGCTCCACTCAGTGGGAACTTCTCTGTTTTCCATGTGTTTTCCATTGTCACAAGCGCCCTTCGAGTCACCTTCGAGGATGTGCCTTGTAAGTAGACGATTAGATTCCAAGTTTAATGTGGTAAAACCTACGTTAGAAACCTCAGAATCTGGTTGAGCTCTGAGTCCAGAAAGGAATCATCCATGTTTGTGACTTTTTTCACGTTTAACACTGACCCCCTTGTAGAAAGTTGTAGCAGAAGCAACTTTCTTAAGTGTAGGTTCTGTCTTAGGACAAAATGGAAAACGAGGGACCTTCCCGGAATAATGCAACGTCCTTCTTAAAAATCTTGGAACCATATCTTAGATACAGAAGGGGGAAAAAATAAACTATTATTATTAAAAAGCATTGGGGAAGGTGCTCCACTCATTGAGAATAAAAGAGTGTTGGAGTCTCTTCATGAGCAAACCTGTTTTAAAGCCCCTCATGTGTTCTCTTGCTCATTCCCCGAAGACATTCATAGAGGGTGTGACTAAATGTCATGGACAAGGCTGGCCTGGATCTTGATTATGTTAGATCCCAGACAGATCAGGTAAAGGACATTTTCTCTGGTTGGACCTGCAATTTCTTACTGGCAGTCAAGGCCGAGTTCCTACTCCTGATGGCGCATGAATTGTTCTGTCTTCCCATTGTTTCACAGGCCAGGATAAACTCTGGGTCCCACGGACCTCCACAACGTGCAGAAAGTGTCTTGTCTACGGCACAAAGTTAGAATACAGAGGACGAAAAGCTACGTGAGGGCCGGGAGGACTTTCCTTCTGTTTTCCAGTGTCCTATAGTTTCTTCTAAGAAAACGAAAATCTAGGCCTTGACGTTTTCTAGTCATGATTTCAGGCCGAAAGTAATATGGGTTTGGAGACGGATCAAAACCTAGCCGGTCTTGAAAACAAAACAAACAAAAGCTCCTTTTTATACTTAAGATTTCTTTTTTTTAAGGACTCGCTCAGGGTTTTGTTCTTAACTGATAAAACTCTAGGAATTGAGACTAGACCCTTAACCTTGACAGCTGATATCCTCTGCTTCGAGAGGACCAAGTAGACAGTAAGCCACAATGTGTGCGTGTGTGTGTGTGTGTGTGTGTGTGTGTGTGTGTGTTCTCAAGTTTCAAAGTTTCCACTCCCCTCTGTTAGCATTCTTTTTACCCGCAAAATGAAAAGTAAGTCTCCATCTTTCCCAATTCAACGCTCAGGTTTAAACCTGAGGATGCAAGTCGGGCGGTGAAAGAGGCGAGTGCTGCGGTTGCCATGGCAACCCATTCATGCCTTTCAGGCTTTATTCTCAAGGTCTTTCCCCTTCATGTTAAACTAACATGGCACTAGGCTCCCTCGGCTAAAAAAGTAAAGGAAACACCTATTTGGATAACTGGGTCAAAACCACAGTAAGGACCTTTGCTGCTTATGAATAGTGTGTCACTTGGGCTATTGTTCCAAGAGATGCTCGTGTTATTTACAAACACCGAGTCCCCGAGGGCTCAGCCTGTGCGGTGTCCTTTACCTTCACGTGGATAGAGATCCTGCTCCCTGAGCCACGTTTGCACACCTTGGGGGCCAGAAGGGACTTGGCTGGGTGTTTGCCTGGGAACACTTGCAGTTGGTATCCACTGGCGGGAATAGTCACACTGGGCAGTGTTGTGTTCTGCTAATTAAATCACTTAATTAGCAGAACAGAAGAAAAAACAAACTGTTTCTAAACTTTATCAGAAACTTTGCAAAGAGTCATGTACCAAATAAAATAATCTCATTGGAATTCAGCAAATAGCCCTTCCCCCTGGGGCTGGGGCTAGTTGTTTTGGTGGAGTTTCTCCCCTCCTCTGTCCCCTCTCCCTCTGTCACCTCAGGTAGGGGACTGGTCCCTCCTGCAGCTGAGCTTCCTCATCTCAGACTTGCACATGGGGAAAGCATGGCTCTCGGTAAAAGACACCTGTGGTTTTCTGGATTGCCCTGGAGCATGGTTCTTTCTGGGAGACAAAGAAGCTGACTGGTTAAGCAGAAAGACAAACAGGAAAAGTAGTTCATAGCCAGCAGGTACATCTGCCAGAATGTCACCAGCCACAGGATCCCAGTGACACCGCGTTGGTGCTTCTGCAGACTCGAAACGAAATGATGGGGGCCGTGACGACCTTCCTGTTGGGCTAGGACACGGGACCCGTGCTGGCCTTTACCACCCACACGCCGAGCCATCAGAAAGTGATCGGTGTGACGGTAACGGTGGTTTCCAGAGTCAACAGTGCTGGCCCTCGGGAGCGTCGCAGTGTGCCCTGCTCTGGGCACAGATGGCTAAGTTTTTCTAAGGTTTGCTTTCACAAGGGGGAAAAAAAGCCGGGTCACCCCAGAGATTGACCAGGGGGCCACATCCATCACTTTCAGCAACATTAGTCTCCCTCAGTCTCAGAACTGAAAGTATCCGTGGGAGCACTTTAAAATTGAACAAGCTCTGTACAAATCCAGAATTGTGCACATTAAAACAAAGTCTTACAAAGGTATCACCATAAAAATGAACTGTGCCAGTATCAGGAGTAATGATTAGTCCTGCTTGATTCCTTAACGTCAGTGAAATAAATAAGCTTTCTCTCCTACTTTGGCTCACTGTTTGAGCCCATCGCCTTTCTTTGTCTTAACGATGGCAGTGACGGCTGTATATAGCCTGGACTGCTCTGAGTGCTTTATGCATGTGGGCTCATCAGTCCGCCAAGGAACCCCATGGGGCAGCTACGGTAGTGACCCTCCTGCTCCAACTGAGGACACAAAGGCACAGAGATCATACGTGACCTGCCCAAGACCACACAATAGATCTTTACTTTTTTAAAAGAAATTTTCTGGTAAATCAGCAGCATCTATGGGTTTTTCTCCAAATAGTGCTCTCTCTCCCTATGGGCTTTGAGCCTGCTTGCTTTTACTATAATTAGTAATAATAATAATAATAATAATAATAATAATAATAATAGCCATTGCCATTTACAGGGCTCATCACTCCAGACCATGCAGAGAGACTAAGCCTTTTAAATGGATGTTTTCCCTGTGATGCAGCTCCTTTATGGTCTCCATGAGACAGGTGGGGAGACTCAGCTTAGAGACAGCAGGTAACTTGTGCAGGGTCACACAAGCAGAGCTCTCCTCCCTGTCAGCAGGCCAGCCCTACAGCCATGCCATCAGTCCTCCTTTCCTTGTACTTTTAAATTTCCTGGAAAGTCACACTAGTCTGTCTTTCGTCCTTTGAAGACGCTAATGAATTTTGTGGAAGGGGAGCCAAGGTCTGCATTTAGGCGACATCCATGCACGTTACTGCTCCAGGTAACTGTCAAGACTGCTATTTCCAATAGCTCGACAGGTTAGTTGGAAAGAGCTTTGACTAGTTCATCGCTCGTTTCCTTGAACAGCGATCACCCTGGTCTGTGAATGAACAACTCCCCCCACCCCCAAGACCTGAGCTTCAGACAGCAGCGGCTGTCAGAATATCAAGACGGATCTTCCCATTCGTAATGAGCGTTGTCAGGCCAATTCTTGGCAGCGTCAATTTTCTGATATAGCTTCCACCGTAAACGGCTGCACTGTGATTTGCGATGGAACGAGTCTTCCCCTGCCTCTGTGACATGTTAAGGTGCAGGGGAGGGGACAGAGATCACTGCCCTCCAGGTGGTCCCTTTTCGCGGCCTGACTGATCTAGGGGACACTGGAAGAAGAATGGAGGTGGACAGAGCCCCACCCCCACCAAGTTCATCCCAGCTCAGGGCCGTCAAAGCAGCGGTGCAATTTCATCAAGAGATTGGAAACACTTTAAGCACGAGAAATTCCCTGGCCTCTCATGCCATTGTAGCCGGATAGATTTTAGCCATCGATGGGAAGGTCGGTTGGAGATAATTTTTTGCGAGCCATTCATTGCAGTTTCTCCTTCTCAGAAAACTGAAGTGTTGGCATGTTTCATCGTTATTCCAACGTTTTCATCGCCTCCACAGACATCCTTACCCCATTTCAGAGCTAGAGAACTAAAGCATGAATAGTAGTTAAAACTTTAAAACTTACTTTAACCTTTTTTTTTCTTTTTTGGAAATTTGCCTTCTCCAACTCCTCTTGCAGCAGTTTTAAATAAATGTTAGGATTTGTTTTTAATTCTCACAGTGTTTTCTAGGCGACTTGAACAGTGCTATAGATCTGATTATTTACTGAACATAATCTGTTTGTTTTAACTTTTTTCCCCCTGTGTATAACTTTCCTTAGAACCATTTACTAGTAATTTGATCACTGACTTTGGTTATTAAATTTTGGGAAAAGGATACGGCCTGTTTATAACCCAGAAGCACTTTTTCCAACCTCATTGCAACTGTTTGGGGGCCTTATAATAAAGCGCAGTAGTGGAAATAATATTTACTTACACGTGGAAATAATATTTTCTTACACATGGAAAGCTGTCAGCATTTCCACAGAGACAATAAATTTATGTCTATGGCAGCAGCGTTTTAATAACTTTTAAATACTCTTTGTTATGTTTTTAGTTTGTGAACTGCGTTCCGTTTTGGAAAGGTGACTGCTTGAACACTGGTTTCTTAGTATAATTTTTAGACCAGAAAATCTTTTTTAAAAACCTGTATCTGGAGGTTATTGATCTAAAAATTGCTTTTCTTGGAAGGAGGCTGCCAGGAAATTTCACTGTAATTCTGATAGGGCTGTTGAGAGTACTAGTGGAGAAATGGATATTTCACTGGACAAAGATTCCCCCCCTCAAAATTTAGGGTAACTTTTAAAAGCAAAATATCTTTCAGAAATGATTAAACCATGGTTCCTTAAAGGTTATCCTTCTTCCTTACCTTTCTTAATAAATTTAATTTGGCAATGAAAAAGATGAATCTATGAGAAATAGTCTAGGGTAGCTGCTTCTCTCCAATTAGCAAGATTAATGTGCTAATTGGGAAAAAGATACTATTTGTTTCCAATTCTGTGAATACCTTAATTGAGCAAGTTTCTCAATATATGCTGCAGGATAATAAATCTTAGGTGAAAATTGGACACTGCGATTAAGTTAGTTTGGCAGGTGAGAATTCTACCATTGAACCACCAGTATCCAGATTCAAGTAAGTTTGGGCAATGTTGGGTTGGCTACAATAAAATCATTTTCAAAGATTTTTTCTCTCATGCCTGACCTTTGCAAATGATTAGTATGTATATTTAAATACTCACTGAAAGAAATGGCAATCTGTGATATTTTGTCAAAATCAGCAAATACTAAATACAAAAACCCAAACAGCCTCACACTGTGCCTCCAGAATCCCAAAACAGTAAATCGAGTGAAAGGACCCCATCAGGCAGGCAGCCTGGGGCCACAGAGGGGACAATCAGGAATAATCGTGCGCCTGATGAAGTATCCCAGACATTTTGCTCCAACATGGGCCTAATCGTGGTCACGCCAGAATGAGAAAGCTGCGCGGTCCTTCCTGGAGTCTCAAGCCTTTTCCTGCCCACTCTCTTGGTGTCTTTGACTCATCATGGTGCATTTGCCTCT
Organism: Cynopterus sphinx; assembly: GCA_030015415.1. Lineage (NCBI taxonomy): Eukaryota > Metazoa > Chordata > Mammalia > Chiroptera > Pteropodidae > Cynopterus > Cynopterus sphinx. Next base: position 6,396,321 of record CM057379.1, on the reverse strand, counting down.
CCCTTGAGTGGACAGGTGAAGCAGGTGAGTGTGGGAACTTGTCATTTCATGATGGAGAATGGAGATGGAATGGGATCAAGTATCAGTAAGGGAGACTGGAGACTGGGGACTAGCGTCCAGTTGAGGCCCTAACCTCCAAGGTCAGATTTCTGCACACGAGGCTGCAGCCTGGCTCCGTGGCTTCCAGGGGTGACAGCTACAAGGGAGGATTTCCCGCAGCACAGCTTGAAAAACTTTGTGCAAATTGGAGTTGAAAGAATGTTGCTTTTAAATATACCATCAATAGTTCTATTAAATAACACATCTTGGTTATAAAAAAAAAAAAAAAAGAAAACAAACTGGAGATTGCCTTCCATGACTTTAAAAACAGCTTACTATGTTTGAACTTGTCACTTTGTGAGTGGTCCAGGGTTGGGAATACTCAAAATCATCGTTGCCGTTGAAGAATATTCTATTGATCAACAACAACAAAAAAAACTATCAAGTCGCTTCACCTAAAAGTGTGTCCTTAAAAAAACGAGAACAGTTGAACCACCTCCCCATTTAAGGCATGCTGGGACAAAGAGCACGAGCTACCTGTAGAGTGACCAGCTGACCCAGTGCACCCAGGACTGCAGGGTTCCAGGGATCCAGGCCATTCAGTGCTCAACCAGGCGGAGCCCCAGGAAACCAGGCCGCTTGGTGCCATCGAATGCCAGGCTCCAGGCTGGATGTGCGGTAAATCGGTCAATCGAACTCGGTGCTTTGCCACCAGGACCCCAGGGCTGCCCTTCCTGGGCAGTGCTTGTGAAGGTACCTGGTGGGGAGGCAGTCTGGGGAAACTGACCTCCAACCTTGGGTTCTTAAACCGCTCTTTGCTAGCATGTTTGCATTTGCTGGTATAATCTATTAGTTATGGCCAGATTCTTTCTCTAAATTAGCAGGGTTGCTTTTTATCCCTAAAAGTGCACAGGTGTGTCTCCCCTCCTCCCTTGTACACGCACATGCACACACACTCACATACACACTCCCCAACCTACAACCGTGTAAATACCCCAAACCACCAGGGAGCATCTTCTTGGCCACCTCCCTTCCCCACGGGCCCCCAGGGTGTTTGATTTGGCCTCTTGGTGCAAACGCAGTGCTTTCCCCACTTTCCCATTCATACTGCCCCCGCCTTCGGTTATTCTGGCCTATGCAGGTGTGTGTAACTGTGCACGGGGCAGCCCCGTGTTGGGGGCCAGCCACGACTGACGTGCCCTCAGTGGGAGCGTTAGGGAAACACGTCTGCCCAAGGAGCCCAGCACTGAAGGATTCGAAGTTGGGGAGGGCAGTTGCCGATACACAAGAAGAATCCTGCCTAACAGTTTGGCTTGCTATGCCCATTTTAAAGGACATGCCTCCTCGGTACGCTTAAGTCTGTCCAACCTGTCATGGTGACTCTAGGGTACCCTTTAACAAGGTGCTTTCCAGCTCAGAACCCTGTACTTTCCTGAGGTTAATTATTCCCTCCATCCATCTTCCATGGGAAAAAACAGATGGGTGACTTCCCCCCCCAGTCCCCAAACTGCAAAACCAGGGTCAGAAACCGAGCATTAATAATTCCCTGACCTATACAATGTGGTGCAAATATTGCAAAGGATCGTTTCAGAGGCTAGGTTGGTGTTTCCTGCCCGAAACTATTATTCAGTTAAGGGAGAATCAGTGAACTTGAATGTAGACCAGAACTTATTAATGTATCTCATCTTTTACATATATACACACACATATATGGGTATTATATAACATGTGTGTGTGTGTGTGTGTGTGTTTGTGTGTGTGTGTGTCTGTATCATACCTAAGGATGGAGAAAACTGCTTATATTTGCCTCAGGACCCTGTCTAAAACAGGAAATGTACGACAACTGTTTCTATTTGGTATAACTTTCGTGGGAAGACTTTTTCCAAAGGCTGAATTTTAAGGCACACGTGATGCCTAGCTCTGGGGCCGTGCTGGCCTGTCAGCCGGGAATTCGAGGTTGTGTGTCAGGCAGCGTTGTCAAGTCGCTGCACGAGAACAGGCAACTCGCCCAAATACGTCCCTCCTAAGCATTTGGTAGTTTATTTATAAAGTGGGGATTTGACACTTTCCTTCTTGCGTCTCAGAGAGAAGGAGGTATTATTTGTAGAACTTGACATTTGCCGGTGGAAGCCGAATGCTAGCTCACTCATGGCACGCTCAGCTTTCGATTGTCTGATCAGGGGATTTAGAAATCTCACCACCAGGATCCAGGGAGGAGAACAGGGGGACCTCGGCATCTGCATATCAAAATCCGTGTTTCTGGCTACACGCAGTATGGTAGTGGTTGGAAGTACTGAAAACTACTGACGAATTTACCTGAGCTCACATGCTGACTGTGTCACTTAGCAATGTGACCTTGAGTCAACTCCTCCCAGCCAGCTTCCTCCTCTGTAAAGAGCTGGTAAACAGACGACAGTAAAACATATTTCATGGGGTGGGAGTGAACTGTTAGACATTTACTGATACTAAATAAATTCTTCCAGATTCTGTCCTTTCTCTTCTTTTATAAGGTACAATAAGCGTCATCGGTTAACCCTAAACCGTGGTAAAGGCCCAGGCTTGGAATCGCTTCTTCTGAGTGACTATTCCATGGGGAATTCCCTTGGGCAACTCAGACCTTAAAGAAGGGTGCCCTGGACGGGGGCGAAGGCATTTCCTAACTGGTCCTCTGACCTCTGATTTGAATACAGCGCAGGGGATGTGCCTCGTCCGAGAAACTAAACCTCCATCACGGATAGACTCGAGGCCGAGAAACGTTTTCACAAGCACGTTTTCCGTACCCTGAGATCAGCATTGGAGGGCCTGTGTTACTACTGGTAGCTTTTCTTCCACGGTCTAGCCCCGAGGAGCTGCATTACAGCAAAGACAAGCTTGTTTTATAGCGACAGAAGATGACCTGGGGAGGTAGCCCAGCTGACTTGTCATGGTCAGCCTTGTGGCTAATCGTGTGGTTCCTTTTTCTAAATAGCACGAAGTAAATGGCGGTCTTTAAAGTAGGGTGTTGCAGCAACAGCCCAGAAACAAGGGTGGGGGGAATGTTTCAGTCTGTCTGTCGTTGATGTGCTTGATCCTGTGAGGGCATAGATGCCCACATGCTGTGATCAGTGGTGTGCCAAGCAAATATGGCTGGCTCCTTCGCCCGCCTGGAGATGTTGGAAACTCAGCAATCAACTTACCATTTCATATTACGGCATTGTCTCTGGAAGGCCTCTCCCGAAATCTCTGCTGACATAAAAAGGGAACCTGAGAGGAGAACCTCGACATAACAACTGCTGAGTGATCAACCCTCAGCGAGCAGGATCCCAAGAAAAAATAGATCTTAACAAAGCAGTTTTGACATAAGGAGAGGAGAAACAGAGCTCAGAGAATTTGTGGAGTGTGCCCAGATTTGATCCTTGAGATAGAGCCCTGGAAGCCAAAGAAATGATGAGACTCCTGCCTGACACGGGAAGTGGGGGTGTGTGAAAGGGTGCTTCAGGGACCCTTAATTGACATCCAGACTCCTTTTCAGGTATACCTGGACGGACCCTAAGTAGCACCCAGGTGAAAAACCCCAAAGGGGTGTGTGCATATGTATGCATTAATCCTTAAAAGGCAGTATACACAAGTGGTTGGGAGTACCGACTCTAGGGCTAGGTCACAGTTGTACCCTAGTTCATCAACTTACCTCAGCTGTAGACCTTAGATCAGGGGTTCCCAACCCCTGGGCCGCGGACCTGCTCCTTGGCCTGTTAGGAACCAAGCCACACAGCAGAAGGCGAGCAAGCGAAGCTTCATCTGTATTTGCAGCCGCTCCCCAGTGCTAGTAGCATCACCGCCTCAGCTCCACCTCAGGTCATCAGGCATTAGATTTTCATAGGAGCACCGGTCCCTGGCTCCAAAAGGGTTGGGGACCGCTGCCTTAGATCAGTTATTAAACTCTTGGTGCTTCACTTTCCTTATCTGAAAAATAAAATACCTGGCTCATAGGGTGGTTGAGAGAATTAGAAGAGCTAATATGTGTAAAGCACTCAACAGTGTTTGACATATGGTAAAAGGATTAGCCGTTATTGCTAATAAGATATGTCACGCCCGCAGGAAGGAAAACGCATGGATTAGGGTCTGCTCACTGCCTGAGCAACCCATGCCGACATCTCACTTAGCATAACAAAAGCTGCTTTCTCGTTGGTGCCACAGTGATGTGGCTCTGCCCTATGCCGATGTCTAGGAACATCGGTTCCTCAGAGAGAGCAGTTCCCGTATTCTAGCTTCTCTGAATTCTTCACTGGTTTTCAGCATCCAAGTGGCAGGTGAAGGAGGAGACGTTTTGCTTGCTCAGGAGTTCTTCGGGAGTGGATGGTCTGCATTCCCACATCTCCCGCATCCACGGGCTTCATTAATTCTCTGTCAATGCCGTGGCCAGAACTGGTCCTATGGCCCCACCTCACTGCAGAGGAAACTGGGATGTGTAGCTTAGCCGTGTGCCCAGGAAGCAGAGAAGAACACGAGTATTAGTCGGTCCCTGGGTAAACCAGTAGCACATTGATGATTTTTACTTCGTTTGATAGTTTCACTCTGAAATATAAGCATTTTTTTCAGTTTCATTTTAAGAATTACTGGCAGAATCTACTCCCTTATTCTGCACACAACACTCAGATTCTAACGTTCATGCAGAAAGTCAGCTGCATTATCCTTAACGAATAAAATACAAGCTAACATATATGGAACACTTACTGTATACTGAAATGCTGAGCACTTTACGTGCTTATTTTATCTTATTTAATAAGGTGAAATTAATTTATTTAAGTCCCACCACAGTCCTTGTAAGAATTGTCCACATTTGATGGATGAAGAAACAATTACAGGGAAGACGTTAATCCGAATGAAAAAATATATTTATATGAATTGATGAAGAATCACAAACAGGGTTAACCCAGCTGCTAGTTTTTATTTTCCTCTCTCTCTTTAATCTATAACCTGACAGCATTTGGTAGAGACCAAATTTATCATCGTCAACTCTGTTTACTACTTAGGGAGATCAAATCCAGATATCCAGCGAAAGGGACTTAATCCAATATGGGGTGTTCCGTCTACCTGATACAGGTCCCATTAATTTGTCATGAGCTGGGCACTTTGTCAAGAAAACCCAGTACACTTTAGCATGGAAAAACACACATCGGTGTGTACTCTGTCCTTTGGGTTTTTTTAATTTATTTGCTTAGCTAGATGTGCCTTGCTTATTGCCAGGTTCACTATGCATGCATCATACCAGGCCAGAAAAGAGCTTTAGTGTTGTAACCTCTGATATGTTTAAATATTCCTTGAAAAATCAGTTAAGTCCCTTGGCGGGGCTCTGCAGTTAATATTTTTAATCACAGAAGTTCAATAACTTGATGTCACCGGTATAGGTGCTTTAATCTTTCGTGTATCGCATCAAAGGGAGAAAAGATAAAAGCACGATCATGCGAGCGCCTGTAGGTGGATAGTGCAGAGACTGATCTTTGAATTAAGTACTTATTTTCTTAAGAAATTCAGCACGATCAGTGAAAATGAGTCAGCTCGTTGCAAACTTGGCCAATTCCATAGATGTCGGATTTCTCTATGGAACTAAGATATGTTTGTAAAAGCCCTGAAAAGCTGACATTTAAACAGATGTCAGATGGCAGAAACAGATGTGTAATCGCCCAGAGGGCGTTGGTGGGCCAGGGCATAGCTGAGTAATGAGAATTCCTGTGCGCTTGGCACTTTTGGCCAAGCTATAGGACAGCTGGGTGTCTTCCCAGTTGTTTGTGGTCTCATCTGCCTCTTGAAAAGTCTCACTGTGGCAGCCGAATGGAGAAAGCACCGACTTCTGAAGCTTTGGCCCTATGCTCATATGTTTTTTTTTTTTCTTTTCCACACTGCCCTGTTTTGGTTGTATAAAAACATGAGGAGAAATTAGGCTTACGATCGATCTGTCTGTCCATCCCTAACAAGTGACGATCCCAAGCTTTTTACCTCTGGATCTCTTAAGTATTGTTCACTGTGCAAAGTTATAATATTGCTTATCGCATCTGTTCTTCCCAGTGACTCTCATTGAGGAGATAAAGTAACATTGCTCACCTGATAAGGTGAGCAACCAGACCCGTGGGGCTCTGAGGTGAGCCCTGACAGGCCAAGTTCAAGTCCGGGGCCAGGCAGGAAAGAGAAACCGCCAAAGCCGACTTCTTGGGCTGTTAATAATCCTGGTAATTTAGCAGGGACTTTCGACTTGAGGCCTCATCCTTGCGAGCTGTGGACCAGACTGTCTCAGTCATATCAACCTGCAGGGCTTGTCATTGTGCTTATCAGCCGACATTGTTGGGAAATGACTGACTCTGTTAAGAGTAGCACCACGTGGTTATTCTCATTCCATGAGCTCCTGCCGAGGGTATTTTTGATTCTGTGGCGCATAGGGCTGCTGTGTTTGAGATTTCACGACCACGGCCGTGCATTATCATTCCTCTACTCCTTCAGATGCAGCTCAGTTTTAACATTCAAAAAGAAACCACGTTTTACTATTTGTACTCCAGGACAGATTCCTCATTCGTTATTGCTCGTTAGGCTTCTTAGTGGATTTGATTTCTAAACCAGAGTCCATTGTGTGCAGCAGACAAACCATTTCTAGGCTAAGCCTGCCCGACTCTCATTCTCCTCCCACCGTAAGAAATGTGGGGGGACATTAGTTTTCCATCACTTTTTAATTTTTTCCTTTTCGTATTTCATCAGAACTTTTTTTTCCCCTCTTTTCAAGGAAGGATGAACCTACTGGAAATAGATCGTTTCAAGCTTTATATTTGTGGAGACAAAATGTAATGGAGCTGGTGTTTTTCCTCAGTCAGGGCTGTCTGAAGGTTCGGCAGACTTTTCGTCAGTGTGAGATATTCTTGCTGCCACCTACTTACTTGTTCAGCGGGTTTCTGTCTGCTGCCTGTTTATTTGGGCAAAGACGCCACAAGAAGCAAAGAAGGTTTAAATGTGGAAATGACTTCTTATGCGTCAGAGGCTGTGAACTTGAAAGTCATTTGTTAGTTTTGTTCTCCGGTTGGCTTGACAATAACCCGCTTTTTCTCTCTGTTTCCCGATTATTGAATTATTTGTCGGAGGATCACCCACTCAAACTCTGTGCTCTGATTGCTTTCTTGCCCCACAGCATTGTGAATGGATTGCCACAGCAAATTTTTCATTTCACAAACAGGATCTCTCTTTTTTTTAATTATTATTTTTTTAACTATTCCTGATGTTCTAGAGGTAGACACATGGACATCTAAGTGAATCACGGTCTAAAGTACTTTGGACCAATAAAATAAATCAACTAAAGTTATTTTCTTATAAGGAAACACAATATAGATTCAGCTTTCTGACTACCAAAGCAACCGTTAAAAAGAATCTTTGAAGTTCATACTTTGCCCTTTGCGAATATGGTCAGTGTCAGATGTGGAGTTGAGAGTTTGGTTTCAGTTGGTGTTGTAAAATTTCATAGTGCTGTACTTAATATCACCAAGCCCAGATAACCTCAAGTTAATACTAATGGCAGGTACTTGGGGCACAAGAAAAGGGCAAAAGTGGTTTCCATGTATTTCTTGGATTTGAACATTTGTGGTCGTGACATTTTCCTTGTTTGAGTGTTGACTATTGCGGTTGGCATTGCTTCTGATTGCCTGCTGTAGATCATGGAAAATGAAGGCCGTTATCTTTTTATATACAATAAAAAGATTATATAACCGAATTACATCAGTATCTGAGCAGATGGGCCCTTTGTAGGGTCATTATGTGATTCTGCTACTGTGTTATTTCTGACGTGTGAAATCTTCTATTTAGAAGGCCAGGAAAAACAGCCTCCCCCAAAGAACTGTGTGATGCGGCACCGTCCAAAACAAATGTCGTATGAGCCATGTATATAACTTAAATTTTCTAGTAGCCCCATTGGAAAGGTTAAAATAAGCAGGTGAAAACAATTTTTGTACTATATTTCATTTAATCCAATATATCCAAAGATACTGTTGTTTCCAAGTGTAGTCACAGGAAAATTATTAATGAGATATTTACTCTTTTTGTGCTAAGTCTTTGAAATTCAGTGTGCATTTTACTCTCACAGCACATCTCGGTTCAGACTGGCCACATCTCAGATGCTCAGTAGCCACATGGGCCAGTGGTTGCTGCATTGGACGGCCCAGGGCTAAACATGTATGTAAATAAAATCCCATTAATGGGTTGTTTGCAGCTTCAGATAGGAGGAAGAAAGGGACCCTGTGAAACGTCTGCTCGTGTGCAGAAAACTAAATCTAAGCTCTTGAAAAGGGAAATGTTGACAGGATTTTCTGGAAAATATAACTTTATTTCTGAATCGTCTATTTGTACAGATCAAATGCGTCTCCTTAGCAGAGCCGACTTTATTTTTATGGAAAAAAAACCACACTAATCCCATGTTAGTCATTTCCTAAAGGAAATTAAAATTTAACATCGTGATGTCTTAATGTAAAGGATTCCTTTTTTCCCTCATTTATCTGGGTTTGCTGTTGCCATAGCTACACAAATGCAATGTAGTCAAAATTAAAGACTCCTGTTACAGTCACAGTGCTTTCCTTAGTTATATTACTTTTCAACTAATGGTTCTTTTTACTGTGTTGGGATTTCCCCCCCTAAAAATGTGGAGGTTCTGCTTAATGAATGTGCATATTTTCATTTGGTTTGGTCAGTGAGAAAATGGTGCTTCAGTGCCATTCCAAGGGCTTCGAAGCCCTCCCGGCGACTGTAAACTGTAATCACCCAAACGAGTAGTGTTAGCTTATTCTCACCAGAACTAGCCACAGTCTTTACTTGTGGCGATTTGCCCCCTTGGGTGCTTCGTCTGGAATACGGGCTATCTTATGCCATTCCATTTTCAGAGCGAAAGAGCCATTGCTATAATTCTGAGTCAGGTGATAACACGCTCTGTCTTTGTGGCCAGTTAAAAGAGTCGCTGCCAGCCAGATGACGCTCATTCGGCAAGGGCTGTGACCTTTGAGGTTTTGCTGGAGTATTATCCCCTGGGGATCAGCAGTAGAGAGGCACATGCTCTGAAGTAGCTTGGACCCTTTCTACACACCCACAAGTCTTATCACCGTCTTGATGTTTGGCACCCGTGAAGTTTTTGCATGTTTTTGAAGTTTAATAACTTAAAATTGGGGTATGGTAGAAGTCGGCAAAAATTCTATCCTTAACCAAATTTGAATTAGCCTTCTTCTCAAGTGGGCCTTGACCTTGGTTTTTCTGTGTCCTTCCTTGCCTGGCCTGCCTGTAGCAAGAATCCTGCTATGGCAGTTTAGAGAGAATCCCTCACCCTCATCACCTGATCACCCTCAATATTTGATCAATTTCTCATCCCCCATCCTCCATGTCGAAGTCCTTGCCCTCCCCTTAGCAAGAATCTTGGTAAGCCAGTTTGGGAAGAATCCCCTACCTCTGATGTCTTCTCGTAGTAATTTTCCATCCCTGAAACTCTCACTCTGCTCGTTGGCAGTAAAGCCCTACTTGTCCTTTCTCTATTTGAAGTTGAACTTGACTTCTGTCTTCTATTGCAATGGTATTGACCCCTTATTACAACAGTCCTGAATAGTCTCACCTACTATGTTAACAGGTATCAGAATAACTTTTCCTATGACAAAATAATAAGTGGCATAAAAAGCCCATTTATTAGAACTTATGACAATTTTATTTTATAATGATACACAGTAAGTTCTTATTTTATTCCAACTTAAAAAAAAAACCACTACTTTAGGCAGGCTCAAGTTAATGATTAACATCAAAGTTCATACTTATTTAGAAAGTTTGTTGTTTATTACTATTATATTATGTAGAGTTTTAATTATACTTACGATCAAAGTGTAAAAACCGGCCTAAAACTTTATAAAAAGCTTATTAATAAAATGCTGGATTTCCCTAGTCATAGCTGGTTCTATTGGAGCAAGGTGATCATAATTTATACCATAGTGTTTGGCCCAAAATCTGTGGGCATATATCTCCCAGTGATGTTCTCTACTGAGCTGCAAAGGTTGTTAGCTATTAGGTTTAAGTTACTTTAACCAATTTTAAGAAGTCAGTGATTGTTCACAGGGCCAGTGGCTTTCTGTGTGGCAAAAGTTAATGTGCTAAAGGAAGATGATAAAGAATTACATTGTAAGCCTGGGCCCCATCGGGATGGCTTATTTTTTCAGTCCAGACCCACATTCCAGGCTTTCATGATGCCATTCCAATGGTATAGTCTCGTATAAGATGGGGCTGCATAGACTTGTGTGTCTGTTTCCTGCCAGAAATGTCTGTCCTCAGTGTTTAGTTACGAGTTATGCAAACGAAAGAAAGACAGCAAAATAATATGTCGTTTCAGTATTTCATTTTTCCCGCAGCAACTGTGGAAACTCTCTAGAGTCACCTTCGAGGACTTAAATGAGCTCTTTTAGGACACCGGCCCATAGCGCCCGTTAGTGACAGACAAGGGGCAGCTCCTGCCTGTGACCTGATCATTGATTTCTTATTCAGAGTTGAGCTTATAGGGAAACCACTTCCAGTCTGTATGTTAAAACTGCAATGAACTTCTTCTGTTTGTTTTTAGAATACGTATTTCATGATTTTAAAAAGTCAGTGCTTTTTGAAAGTAGTTCTGCAGAAGCAATGAAATATTTAAGTTCTTTGGGGAGGCCGTTGCTGAAAGACCCTTTTATTGAGTGTCCCCGAGGTGCAGGTTTTAACAAGTCACAGACAACAATGACAGCAAGCATTTCAGTGAGGTTTTTTTATTTCTTTGTGAAAGAAGCCAGGGCAGAATCATCACGTTCCTTTAAAAGTATGGCAACCGTGAAACTAGGAGTAGAGTGGAAGCCAGTTTTCATAGATGTAACTACTTAGATGAATATGATCCCATTTAACTTCTGCCTCATTAAAAAGGAAAAAAACTGGAACAGCTCAAGGAGGGGTAGATGGTGGTGGGAGGGGACCAATTTTCTCCCTCTGCTGATGCTGTTGGGAGCCACAAAAACTTAAATATGGAGTATGGGCAAAACTTGACCTCCATGGGAATAAAGTTGGTAAGAGAAAAAAGCTAAAGGTTTCACAGGGATGCTTAATGGATCAGCCATTATGGGCAGACTGATTGCATAGGTTAAAAAAAATGTACCTAGCCTTTGGTTTCTTTCTTCTCTTTTTGTATCCTCTTTTAAATTTTCGGCTTTACAGCTATTATAACGAGCTCATTAGCTCTTACAGTGAACCTGTGGTTGACACCTGTATCCAGGTAAAGCACATTGATGCTGAATGCCGGTGTTAGAGGTCGTGTAGACTTGAGGCATGACTGCCACCTGGGAGGGATTCTCCAGACAAAATATCCTGGGGCAATAAGCAGCCTTTTGATTCTTTCCACTGTGAACCTAGGCATGTAAAGCGATGGCCATAGTCACTTGACTATTTGTATATAGGACAATACAGCGGGAAGCGGGGGAGTAAGGTGAGGTGATTGGACAGTGAGTGTATAATTGGGGGAGGATTAACTCAACACTACAAATGTGTCCCATCTCATGGTAGTTCCGAAATATCTATGTTCTTTCTTACATTTGTGCGGGCTCTTCGTTTTTCCTTTTATTCCCTTTTTGCTCTTCTTATTTTCATCCTTGCATTTCGCTCATTTCCACTCATGTTTACCAGTTTCCATCGTTTTCTTCTGAGTTTTCGTGTCCCACACAGAACCCTGCCACCATCGACCAGCACCACGCGGAGTCAGACAGCCTCTGACACATGTAACACGAAGCTGCCAAAAGGCACCACAGAAAGCCAAACAGAGTTTGTAAGCCTTGATTCATCGTTTCTACCCCACGGCGTCCAATCCCAGACTCTTACACGATACATCCTTTCCATCTGTCTCTTTGGCAAAAACAACAGAAAAATGGGAGCCTGTGTCTAAAGGAATTGAAGCATTTTATCCAGTGAAATATTTGAATTTAGAAACTACTATGCCACAGAATCATCAAAGCAGAATTGCTATTATTTTTTAATTTAAAAAAAAAATATTGTGTCCAGCAGAAACTCGGGGCAATACATGTAGGAAAGCCAAAATCCGCAGAATCAGATAAAAGCACATGCCTCTCTCCCCCCACCCCCACACCACCTGGGGCCCTTTCTTTCTTCACATCCCAAATGAGTGTTTTTCTTTTCCCCTGGGAGAGTTTGTTTTGCCACCACGGTGCCTTCTGTCCAAAGCCTGTGGCTTGTAGCTTGTTGACTTCCCTGCCTCTTGGTCGGGTGAATTTTCGAGAAGCTTTTCTTGGTGCCAAACCAACCTGTTACAGAGGCACCACTGAGGAATAGTCAGGTGTACTTGACGTTCTCGAGCCAAGGAAGACGGCCAAAAGGCTTGGGCCTCGTGGAAATATTGACACCTGAATAAAAACATTTTGTGGGAGAACAGATCCAGAGAAGCAAGTCATCGATAAGACTTCTACATCCTTTGTAAGATGGTCATGATCTACCTCCTTCTTCAAAATGTGACAGTTTCTGATCTGAACCATTTTGTTCCTCTCATGCCAGTTCTTTTTTTTTTTTCTTTTCCTTTCTTATGCCCCAGGTCACTCTCTGGGGGAAAATCAGATCGTTGGGAGTGAAAGCATTATGAGAAAAAAAAAATCACCAGTGCAACTATTCAAAGTTTAGAAAAAATTAAACTTAAAGACGCATTGAGCTCTTCTCTCTTTTCTTAGAGCTTCTAGAACAACCCTCTCTCATTTTGTACATAAGGAAACTGAGGTCCAGAGAGGTTACTTATTGAAGCTAAGACACTCAGATATGGCAGATCCGAAAATGCAACGTCAGTCCTCAGACAACCACCTTCTCTTTCTTCTTCAGCCACTTGAGGTCAACAGAGTAAAATGTGTTTACGTTGGGAAAAGAAAGAGATTGAGCATAACATGCTCTTCTCATTAGAGTAACAGTGAGGGACGTTTTATAAATCAGGAATACTTTTTCCCCCTCATAATCTACAGTGCATTGCCATTCGTTTTGCTAAAAATGCCTTTAGCCAGTTGGGCAGACAGACTAGTAAGTGCTTCTTGCAAACAGAAAAAATGTAAGGCCTGGAACGTGGCATCAGCCCTTGGCGGCAGTATCCCATCCACCGAGGGCTGACTCCCTGAAGCCTTTGATTTTCCCCCAGAGTCTGAGTAAGCCGGGTTTTAGGGTAGCCAGGCTCACTCCGGCAACATCCAGAATTTTTTCCAGCTTCGTTAAGCAGCATTTGGTCTCTGTGTCTGGTGCCTCTGTGCGCTGTGACAGAGGTCACCGTTCCTGTGTGTCTTGCAGCCCCCGTCTCTGTGCGTGCACTTAATGTTTCCTTTCCTGTTTGGGCATAACTACTCTACTGTTATTATCTTATAAATAAAGATACTCCTTGGTAGGAACTAATGAGTCCTTTGTCGTCCATTATAACTGTCATGGGCCCAGGAAACCAAGAACTGGCGTATCTCCAGGGAAGTGCAGAACCCACGGGGTTCCCTGGAATCGTATGAACTTGGGATCACATGGAAAATCAAGATCTCTTATGTTTTCATAATGATCTGTGGGAGGAAGGATGGATGTAGCTAAGACTGCAAGTGATGAGAATGACCATCAAATGAGAAACTCCAAGGCTGTGGCTGTGTTCTCGTTGCACACCCAGCGCACGCACGTACACGCTCACATTCACACAGACAGATGAGATTCAGCCCGGCACCTTTTAGCTAATCCCTTTATGGGGCAGGGTGGGGGAGGAGCCCCTCTGATTACAGCATAATGGGTGTCGATTTTTAAATCCTCGCATGCGATACAACCCAGGAGACACAAATTCTCTCTCGGACACATCAGCCCAGAGGTTCTGCTACAGCCCAGCAAGTATCATCAGGTGGAGGATATTGAAAGTAAAACAGAAAATGCTTCCTTGCTTTTCTGGAAAGCCACAGACCTAGAATGTTGAGCATAGTTTGTCTATGTAGGATGACAGAATTTCCAGAAGGGGCCAAGGGGAATGTTCCAAAGGACAGAGGGAAGATGCCAGCATTAGGAACACACTTCAGACAATAGGACGCTTCAGACTAGAAAGGCAAGAGCCGTATTCAGTTTTATTTCCAGCATGGATAGAGCCGAAGTGGCCTTGTTTCGTGAATACTGGCATCCCAGAATTAGGACTCCTTCTCCACCCCCCTCTGCTCCGTGAAATTTAAGGAAGGAAAATGTTATTTAGAAAGGAGAGGGAGAGAAAGGGTGAGATTGGGTGACTCTTGGTGAACTTAATGACCCCAGGAGGCGTCGTAGATTGAAAGTTATGAGCTGTTCAGAAAATTCTTAGATGGATCGATCTAAGATGTATCCTTGAGTCTGAGTCGAGAAATGCCATAAAATGCACCTTAGTGTCAGAAACAGACTTGAACTAAAGGGGAAAAAAAGGAACTGACTTAATCTATCCACTTTGGTGTCCATTTATTTACATTTTTGAATACCGGATATTCCTCAGAAGCTGGGCTCTGCACTGTCTTATAACACACACACACACACACACCACGTGCAGTCTCTGTCCTCACATCATTTATGATCCAGGGGAGCCGGCAACCATGTAAATAACTAATTTTATAAAACTATATATGAGTGAAATAAATATCACGCAGAGACTAACAGTTGTCTAGGGAAGGACCATTGGAAAAGAAATGATTGATTCTGACGTGAGATCTGGGAGCACGGTGTCAGGGGCCTTAGCGCCTGAGCTGCCCTTGAAGGACAGGTGGACTGGGGGATGGATCCAGCAAAGTAGAAGGGAAGTGTGATGCCTGGGGAGTGGTGAGAAGTCAGAGAGAATAGGATGGAGTGCGGGATGCAGGGAAAGATGGTGGGAGAGGAAGCTGGGATGGATGTGGCCTACAGCGTCCATGGGTAGGAGTTTAGACTTGGATTGTAGGCAGCCGGAGTCCTTAATGGGCTTTGAAGATGGAAGTGGCAAGATCTTGTCCATGTTTTAAGAAGGTGACTCTGGATCAGAGGGGAGAAGCAACTGGAGAGCCGAGAGATGAGAACCAGAGTTGATAGGCGGTGATTGGGGGCCCAGAGCCAGCAAAGCTCAACCTCTGAGAGATGCCCACCCAGGGGTCCAGGCCTCGATGGCCATCCTGTCCCACATAAATACAGATCCTCCTCACACTGCGGGTTTCCAGAAAGACACGAAACTTCGTGGTCACCTTAATGCCACAAAGCTGAGAACATTGTGACACACTTTAATTTTATTCTCCTTGTGACTTCCGCATTTACATTTTGGACAAAAATAACTCTGACAGCCACCTGAACCTAACATTGCCCTGAGGGGTTCAGGTGTCCATTGGCATCACGAATCAGCGTGGTATTTTTTGACAAAATTCATGCTCTGTATCTGTGGACCTATTTTTAACACCACCCTGAGACCTTTACATGCACCCCCGAAATGGGCTACGCTCATAAGGACCCATTCAACCGTAGGTAAATATAACAAGGATGATTACACTGCACAGAATTAAAACACAGCTCTGTGCTTGTGCTGTCACCGTCCGGAGCCCTCATTTCGTGCTCTCTTGCCTTCATGCCGGCTGTATTGCCTGTCTCTCCCAGTCTAGACTGTCAGTTGCTTGAGGCCAAGGTTTCGGCTTTATTCGTCTTTCGATTGTCCCCCATGTTACAGAAAAAATTATCTGATAATTGTTAAAATGGTGAGGATCACTTCATCTGGGACTCATCAAGACTCTCCCAGTAGGAGAGAGAGATTGGTGTCAACTTTGACCACATACAGCAAAGGCAAGCGAGGCTTTATCACCAATAAACACAGTGAGGGGCTCAGGGGTGGAAGATGGCTAAGCAGAGACGTGGAGGAGGGGGATTCTTGCTAAACTGGCCTGGCCTACCAGGATTCTCCCTAAGGGCAGGCCAGGGGTTTTAAACATTGAGGGTGGGGGATGAGGAATGTGCTCGGATGCTGAGAGGAATGCCAGATATCAAGGGGATTCTCTCTGAGCTGACTTAGCAGGATTCTTGCTACAAATGGCCGAAAACAGAGACCAAGGTCAAGGAGGCCCCCTTGAGAAGGAGGCTCAGAGGAGCCGGACCGATGTTGTATCAAGGAGAGGCTTGTCCCGAAACTGGAAAACGTGTAGAGTTATGAGTGCATGTGGCAGGGAGGGGATCTGTAGTGCCCCGTGCAGTTGGTTTCCAGACCAAGAGGCATCATGAGAGTTTGTGTCACAGCCCGGGGTGGGGGGTGCTCTCAAGGAGGCAGGTGGCCACGTGTTAACAGGAGCAGAGTTAAGGGGCATTTCGACAGCCTGGTCCAAATGAGAGAGAGAGTTGCCCAGACATCAGCCACTCCATTTACTTATATTTTGGCACAAAACAACTTCTTGATTTTGGTTTTAAGGAACATGAGCCCTTAAAGGAAAATCTGTTTTCTCTTGGCAGTTTCCAGTCTTCTTGGGGCTTTTTCGATTTGGTTTATTTTTAAAAAGGCAAATACTCTTAACCAAAAACAAAACAAAAACAAAAAACCACCTTCAGGATCAAATGATGATTAACAGGGTCTAGTCAAAATTTGATTAAGGGAAGTGTAAAGGGAGAAAGGAAGGAAAGGACCGTGATGGCACCATGAATTGAACTAGAAAAATGTTATTTTCTACATTCCCTCTTGAAAAGGGGCTGCAAATGAGCCATCACGTGTACTTTGCCCGTCGGTCTGCAGACCTTGAAGGATTAAGAATAGGAGGAGAAATTGGATAAGATGGATGGCAGCAAACATGGACTCTATGGAGAAGCAAAAGTGATGTCTCAGCCCTCATTGCCGTGGTTGATTTGGTGGTTAAACTCGGGAAAAGGTGAACAGGAAGTCATCGAGAATTTTTTGAACAGAAAACAGGAACTTAAAAGAAAGCGGCAGAGTTCCTCTTTGAGCCGGAACCTAGGACCGCAAGGAGAGGGGTTTCCTCCAAAATCGAAATACCTTCCAGTGTTAGTAAACCAAAGATTCAGTGGGTGGAAAAATCAGAGTTTCGGTATTCTTTCCGTGATCGTCCTATCACACCAGGCTAACTGTTTGCTTGTATTTGGGGGTGACATGTGACATAATCCGAATGCTTTTAAGCTGTTAGTTCCAACATAAGGCAACTCAAAAAGATCTAGTCTTCTGGGGTGTCGTGGGCTGACACCAGCGATGCTGCCTCACCTGGGAGTTGGTGTTGGTCCAGGCAGCCAGTGGAACAGCCAGAGAGGAGTCCACCAGCTCCTCCTCCTTCCCCTTCGCTGTGTCTGGGCCACAGCCTGTCTTTTTCTTCTGTAGGAGCAAGGGCACGAGTGGCTGAGTTTATTTCATTGGCAGAGCTGAGAGTTTTGAAAGCCCAGTGACTGTTCTGTTACCAGCCCAAGTCAAGGGTTTAGAATGCACTTTGCTGCTCAGGCCCTTATTTAAGAGGCTGACAAGGGCCCTTATTTAAGAGGCTGTGTGGGCTGTACCGGATGGATCAGGAGGAAAACTTGCAGGAACATGATTTATCTTTTGCTTTTCATAGCCCATTTATTTCCCATCTATCCTCTTCACCCCACAGTGTCCTGTTGAAATCATCATTCTCTGTAAAATGACATTTTCTTGTCACGGAAACGCCAGCATTGAATCTGGAATTTTATGAATGCATCGTTACCATCCAGGAGTCTAGATGTAGGAGAGGCAAAATAAATAAATAAATAAATAACCTTGACAGGGATTCACAGCAGGATTGATCTCCTGCTAAATCTTGTTCTCCTGTTGCAGATTTCATAATTTAGAAACAAAACATTCGTCGTGGAACAAGCCAGGGAGCCAAGGTTGGATGAGTAGTGAGTGGCCTCTGAGGACACCGTAGAAAGTAGAAGTGAAACATGTAGTTGTCTCTTTAGTTCCTTAGTGTCACCAGAGAGTCCTGAAACTGCTGGAATCCATGGGCAGGCACTGAATTCATGGTTAACGTCGCTTAGTCTTGTCACTGGGGTACTTTAAGCTCAACATCGATGAATGTTAATCCTGGCTTATCAGTGCAGCAAGTACAAACATGCTCATCAGGTTTTTTTTTTTTCTACTTTACATTTTAAAAGTTAATCATTGACATGCTTTTATCATGGTTCTTCTCCTCTCCCATGAAATTCCGAATCGCATCTCGTGTCTGGCCTCCGCTGGGACAGGGTTCAAAAGCTGTGGGTGGTCCACAGCCCCTGGCAAATCGGAATACCAGGCAGCAGTGCCACGAGAGGGTGAAGACGGGGCCCATGTCCGTGGCTGCGGTTCAGCTGGCATCCAAAACCCGACTTCCTGTTTGGGCTCCTTTGTGAGGAAAAGCTAGGTTTCAGATCTCAGTCTGTCTTGGCTTCAGGAGCCCAGCGCCCACTGCGGAGTGACATTGAAAGTGGCTGACTCAGGAAGGAGGCTCCTGGTGAGTCATCCACCCGACTTCCCTGGGTCCAAAGCTTTCCTGAGAGGGTTTTCATCCGAGTGGTCCCCGGCCTCAGCCTGGAAAGTCTGAAAAACTCAGAGGGATGAGAACTGGATGGTGCAGATCGTACTCACTCTGCGTTTCATCTCTCTAGAAAGATATTATTTTATCCCATGGACGGTTTATTTCAAGGAGAAATAGAAAATTGGGGGGTGAGAGGGGAGAATCAGAGCTGCTGTTGCGAGGTATGAGATTATACACATCTCATCGAAGCGTGTAAACACTCCGCTTGCCCCTGCCACTTTGCTGTAAACGTACTCTAGGGGGACACAGTGCCTGCTTTTTAGAGATTTATAATCTAAAACAGATGGGCCTAATCCAGATACATGCGAAGACACACACAGGAGCATTAAAAACACTCTCAGAGGCTTTGCCTTCCTCGCAACTGGTTCAGGGTAGAAATCGGCACCTGAGGAGGCCGTGTGCAAGCAACAGTGGAGCCCCCGATGCCAGGAACTCAGTGTGCCCCTCGGTGGCGTGGAAGGGACGTCATGGGAAACCCTGGAGGACAGCTCAGCGGCCATGACTCGGTGGCAGCAGTTTCATGCTGAGATAGTAAGAAAGAGGCACAAGAAATGTTTGTCATGTGGACAATAAAGAAGAAGAGATTTTTTAAAATAAAAAACAGAAAAACTGTGCCTTCTGGATCCATGGTGACAGCGCTGTTCAGATCTGCCCGTCTAAGCTAGCACGGGCTGTCCAAAGTGGGGAGCTCTGCGCCAGCGGGGTACGGCCCACACCTGCTCCTTTCTCCTCTGTTAGTTTCCCAGGTGTCCGTTCAGGGGTTCAGGCGTTCACTGTCTTTTCCTTTTTATACTTCCAAGAGGTTGCGGAGGGGACAGTCAACACTGACGATGACCAAGGACAGAGCACAGTGGCTAGAATCGCTGCCTTGGCCCCTTCCCATTAGAAGGGACTGCAGGAGCACCAGCCACACATGGGGACGGGCCCTGCCCATCCCTGATTGTCTGGAGCCACCTCTGTGCCCTCGTACAGGAGGGGGACCCAGGACCTTCTGCAGCAGCCACAGCGAGCACTGCCCAGACCTCCTGAGCGAGGGGGTTCAGTTCACAGCACGAAAGATGCTGAAATGGCAAATGCTCATCAGACATGGCTGCAGAGGGACATTCTGGTGGGTTCCAAGGTATTTATTGAATGTTGATTATTAAAATTGGGATGAGTCGTCCATTTAAAACATCGAAGTCTGTCATTTGAACCCCGTTCCAGCAGTAGGCGTGTATACGTTGTTTTTCCCCACCCGAATATAATTTACGATAAGATGTTTAGAATTTTGTTGGTTTTTTGGGGGGGCGGGTAGTGCTACAGGGGGGAAATTCTCTTTAACTGATTTATGGTTTTATTCAACAAGCATCGAGTTAAGCAGCTCGTATCATTAGCATTTTCAAAACATTAATGCACCAAAATGGCAGAAGCGTGGAAGCTTTGGAAATTACGGTGCAAAGTTGCACCCAAGTTGCCTGTCTGTAGGTCTCCTTGAATACGTTTTCTAAGGTCACCTTACCTCCCTGCCTAGATCGCGAACAGGTTAGAAATTACTTATTAATTTTACATGGATTTTCTCAGAACTCCTAGCTCAGTGCCAGTCAGAATCCTCAGCAGCACAGGGTGGTGGAGCTGGGAGACTGTCCCAAGCACCCGTTGAGTGACACCTGGTCAAGTGGGGGGCCCAGCTTTACCCGGATAAAGAGCTAGCAGCACATGCTGTCCTGGACGGCGTTGTCCTAACTTTGTGTGGGGAAAGTAGGGGAGTATTTTTGCAGTTGGTTGGAGCCATCTACAAGATTGCTACACATCCAGCCCTGATCACACATCACCTTGTTAGCGTGAGCTGCCGCCTAGCACAGAAAAGCGGTGTGTCTGTAGACGACACGGTAATTAAGAGAAAGGGGAGACAGGCCCCATGCAAACTCACAACAAACACCCACAACGAGAAAGACTGAACTGGCTTTCAGAAGAGTCAGACCTTGACCATCTCCGGCCGCACCAGGCTCTCTCACACATAACATGAGACTCATCATACATTAAAGGACCTCAGAGGCCATCCATGTCATCATATAAAGCGACCCAGTGACCTCTCTGAAATCCCAAATCCCACTGCACCAGAGAAGAAACTAGATCCCAACAAGCTGCTGCTTCTGCTCTCCCAGCATCACCTCATTTGAATGGTCACTGAGCACTGACGATGAGTCTTTAGTTTTCTGTTCAAAAAATATACCATGTATTCATTTCTTCAGCTGCGTGTGCGTACTTTGCAAAAGTAGATCTTATTTGGAAAAATCAGCGGAGTGGCGTGCACCTCCAGGACAGGGTGCTGTAGACCAAAATACGTGGGAAGCTCCCTCATGCCATTCGTGGTCTGTGACACACGTTGCATATAAAGCCATCGAGAAGTTGTGTCTTTTGGAAAAGAGTTTAATTTTGTATCCTGAAGTTATTTGCGTGTCTAGGGCTTTTGTTAAATATGTAGCACCTAGTCACAGCTGGGAGAGAGTTGTTGTTGTGACATACTTTTGGGAGCACTATGTGAGCTCACCCATTTCCAAACCTAGGGTATTCCAGAGGGAGTGTTTTTCAATCACGAGGTTGGGTATGAAGGAGAGAGGGGAAGCAGTGGAATTGGCTTTCAGAGGGCCAGAAGGAATTGAGGGACTTACAGAAGGCATCTGATAGGGTCCTGTGTAAAGATAAGAGGTTAATGAAACAACCTGGTTTAAAAAACAAAAACAAACAAACAAACAAAGCACCCTTTTGGTCTAGTGATTCTGTTCAGTTGTCTAGGACATGTCCATCAAATCACACTCAGGGCATGGTACAGGTTTCATTGTAAAAAAAGAAAACGTATCACACCAGAAAGAAGAGTTTCGTCTGAGATCCACTCTGACACTGACAATGCACCCAATACAATTTTAACTATAAAAGTCTCCGAGAAATACAACACTGACCGGCGTGACGTTGCAGAAGGATGTATTCCCCCGCCCCGTAGCCTCAGGGGTCATCTCGGGACAATGGCTTTCATATATTTCGTGCCACACGCTGCTTTTTCATCATCCCTTGTACAGCTCTTATCTGAAAAGGGTGAGGGTTTGCTTTTAAAAACCCAGCATTTCTGGTTTGTTTTTGTTTTTTAATATCTCATTAATCCATTTCACATGATTTCGGACTTGTTTTCACTTAAAGCGAGTTTAAGAACCACAAAGTATTATTATGGGGATTGTTCTGGTTTAGGAGAGAAGCTGCACATGGGTTATTCGGGCTTTTCCGAAAGCAGAAAATGCTGTGTTTAGTAGATCGTTGGTTGGATTTTACTGTCATCAAAGGTCGATTTATTTTTCACCCTCCTGTTGCTGATGCATTTCGATGTTGGGTAGCAGGGCCTCCAAATCAGTGACCGAATTTTGTGTTGCCATGAATGGGCCCCAGGGAAAATGGTAAATGTTTGTATGCACAGACATGAGAAATCCAGCTGCAGAAGGGAGCAGCTGCTTGCAGCCATGTGTGAAGCGTGGGGTGCAGTGGGGAAGCTTTGGACCAGACCCGGGTCCAGGCATTTTCACGTCACGCAGCCGAGTAGCACAGAGCACGCATTATTTCTGTCTGCTACCCCAGAAACGGTACAGCCCAGCGGAGGAAGACACCAGAGCATCTCTCCCAAAGCACAAAAGGAATGCTGTTTCTCACCTCGTGCTGAAGCAGATGCCATACCTACTTCCTCGAAGTCCTAGGACGATGCAGTGTCAAATGCACCGTTAACCCATTTCCCAGACTGGCAGTTCCAAACTTGGGTGCCAATCTAAAGGCCATGTCTGTCAAAAAGCAAGCTTATTAGAGGATTTGTAGCCAGCTCTGCTGTTTGCGTATTACGTTTCACACCTCCACGGGGAAAATAATTAAACCAGCACGTTAAGAAGTGATCTGCCTGTGGATGGGGTCCGCTTTTAACCACAGCACACGTTAAAGTACAGTGGTTAGTAAACCTGAGGAAACGTATCCTAACTGCTCTAACAGTAAGCAAAAGGATTTTCTGTGGAAGGGGACTACTCATGAGGCTAAGGAAGAGGAAAGGAGAGGAAGAAGACAGACATGTAACTGGAACATCCCCCAGAGCCCGGTGAATGGCCTGGTGCTGCCCCATCCTCTCTTTGGGACGAGGGCTTCTCTCTACAGCCCTGATTCCTTCTTACTCCCTTCTTTCTGCGTGTCTGGGCTTCAGTCACACTGTAGATGCATAGTCAGGGCTGGATGCACAGGAGACTGCAGATTCTGCTTTAGCAGTTCTGCTTTTTCCAGGTCTCCATCCACTGTGGCTAAAATGAGCGTCTTTTGAAAATAGGTCCTGCTGCCCCAGGACAGGCTGGTGTTCCCAGCACGCTTCCCAACGACGCTTTCCTGCCCGAAACCCTGAGGACTTCCCAGTCCACACACCGTGTCGTCTCTCGCTTGCGAGAATAGAGCTTTGCAGTTGCACTGACTCTGTCTCCACCCCACGGGGTCTGGTTCTCACCAGCGTAAACAGATCCCGGTGATGATATTTCTGTGTATCCCAACAGGAGTGTGCCACCAGATAAGCATGAGCTCAGCAAACACATTTGCTTTGCAGACTCAAAAGCATCACTGATTAGCGTGACTTCTTGCACTTAGAGAAGGACATTTTTCCCCCAGTGGGCGGTCACCCCATTCGTTGTTCAACAGTCGGCAACAAAGAAAAGCAAAGATACCAGATGAACAGGGAGAGGACTTACTGCCCCACGAGAGAGCACACCGGTCAGGAAACTGCTCCTGCCAGGGCCCTGTTTGCTGCCCCCACCCCCACCCCCCCGAGGCTACCCAGCTCACTGGGCCACTAGCTGTCACCTGCAGACTTGCAGGGCAAACGCACTTCAGATGGGATGTCTCAAGTGAGGAGCAGACACAGTGAAGGCAAGAAAGCATCGGGGCCCCTTCTCGTCATCGTCTGTCCCTCTGTCTTACTCTGTGTCCCCCAGTCCTGTAAATCTCCTGGTTCTGGCCACCTGGCCCTTTGCCCATTTATGCTGCCTCTTCACACCTTGTGCATCTCAGACCACTTAGCCTGCTGTACCTCTCGGGGAACCGGGCCCTGGATGTCGGGTGGTCTCACTGCCCTGCAGTCTGTATGAGCCTACAACCTCTCAGGGGTTGGGAGAAGTTCCTTGAGTTGCTAGGCGAAGCCACCAGAGGTGAGGGGCACTTAGGGGTTAGGTCTGAAGCATGCATGGTCCAGGGATCAACAGGATCCTGGGAGCTGCCCCTGTACATGGTGTGGAATCAGCGTGTGGCTGACTGAGTGACAGAAGTAGGTCCTCATTCGTCTGCAGCAACTCACAATATCTCTACTGACATTTTTTTTTCTGTCCAGTGTCCTTTCTCCATGGCCCTCCCCACAAGCCTCTGCTGTCCCCCATAAAGGTCCCTGGCTCCCCCACTTCCCTTGACCCTTAGAAGTCAGGGTCAAGGCTGACAGAGTCTGAGGCAGCCAGGCTCTGGCCAAACTTCCTTCCCTATGGATTATATCCCTCTTTAAACTTGGGCGAGATATCCAACTCTATTTTTATTATAGACACCATTGTAACTAAGCATCGTGTTACTTTTATTTTAGATGACTTGGAGAATAGACAGTCCCAGGTAGTGTTTTCAGCTTTCGTTCACCAGTACCCAGGTTCAGGCAGGGACACCCCTGCTGCTCCCCAGCTAAATACATTGAAATCATTCTTTCATTTCACCAGTGTTGATTGACAGCCTAGACACAGGCCCCGCCCTCAAGGAGCCTGGCACAGGAGTGGGGTGCTGAGGGCAGGTGAGAAGCAGACCTAATTTCTTGCATCAGAATAAATACTGGTGCCCATCTTTTCTCCCCAGCACCAGCACCGTGGGTCCTGGACTGGTCACCTCTTCTTCTCTAGGGTCCTGTGACAACAGGTGCTTTTCCAACTCTATTTTCTTGCCATTTTAGCCCATGACATACGTTCCTGTCAGATCAGTCTTCATAAACTCTACACTCACAAGCTTGAGGTCTTTCCTGTCACCTTTCACATCCAACCTCAACTCCCCTGCCTGGGATCATGTGACCTCCCCTGACCCTTCACCCCGCACCCCCATCATCACCACCACCACCACCACCAGCTTCCCTTTGAGCAGCCTCTCCTCCGTGATGCCAGAGGCCTGGGTAGATTTTTGACTTAACGAGATATTGCTGAAAGTTGCTTTTAAACCTGCAGAACCAGCGCCTCACTGCACACTGCACGTTTCCTCCTAAAGCTGTCAGATGAATGAGATGAGTATTGAGCAGCGAGACGTTTGCTTGGTTTTGCTTAGCTACTGCGGCCTTTGACTTGCGTGGCTGAACTTTTTAAGCAAGGAATCCGGGTTTATAAAGAGAACATGAGAGGCGGACAGGGCTTATTAAAACCGGAGGAGCCGGGCCGGGTGGCACAGGGCCATGGTGTGGAGGTGCTTTTGGAATTACTCCATTGAGTCTGTAGCTTTGCTTTTTTTTTTTAATGGAAGTCACAAACCAGCTACCAGTTATCTTCTTGCTGCCCCTCTCCCCCCTACGGACTGGAGAGTCATGAGAGCTAGGCAGTTTGGGTCAACATGGTCACTTCTGCAAAGTTGAGAGCCTCATCCATCCACCCAGGGTTTGGGTGGGACCCAGTGAATCAAGAAAGTCATTTTTGCCTTGAATCGCTCCACAGGCTGCAGCTATTCTAAAAAGCAAGTACGTCCCAGAAGATTTTGAGACGTGCTCAAGTCTTCAGGACTAATTTTGAGTCTGCCTTGAATCAAAACTGCCCTGAATCAGAACATCGGGGCTTGGACGACCCTGATGTGCCAGGCCTCTGGTCTGGGTCAGGGACTCGCTCGTCTGAACATCATCTCTCCAGTGTCCTTGGGGGAGGAAGAGAGGGTTGGTGTCGTGCCTCCTTGGGTACTAAGCACTTTCATGCACATAATCTCAGTTAATCCTAAAATCCGGCCTTCAGAGACAGATTTGGGTGAACATTCCTACTCTGCTAAGCCTCCTGAATCTCAGAGAAGTAAAGTCATGTGCTCAAGATCACACAGCTGATTCACGGGGAAACTCAGACCTCACCCGATGGGCCACGTGCTTCGCAGGGCTCTCTTGCCGGATTTAGAAGCCAAAGCCCCATTTCTGTGACTAACAGCTCTATGACCTTGCGGAGACTGTTTTTCCCTATGAGCCTGTCTCCCCATCTTCTCCAAGAGCTAAACCTCCCTACCTTGTGGGGTCTCCAGGAGAATTAAATGAAATGTGATAACTCGTGAGCACATGCCCAACGGAGACCCCCGTCCATACTCATGAGGGTTCTCGGCACCTGTCAGGGCCTCATACAACTCTGCTGATCCGTACTTGGATGACTGTGAAAATAATTTTAGATTTCTACTTAGCAGTGCCTCTAAAATGAATCTTACAAAAGGAAAGGAAGAGAAAAGAACCTATGAAAAAAAGGTGATTTGAATCTCATTCCTGATATATTTTAAGGCTCTGTTCCTTTTACAGAGTTTACAGCCAATGTCAACAAATACTTAGTTTGTCTATTCTTTTTGTGGCTTGCATAGAAGGCGGACTGAGTGTTTTTCAAAGCTGGGACTTCCTGTTTTTCCCCCGATCAGTGTTTTCCTCTTTGAATTCTCCAATATTTGCCTCAGCCAAGAAAACACGAAGTACAGTCCTAGGGGACGAGTCTTAAATCCATATGCGTTTGAGAGGATTAGAAATTAGGTGACATGATAGTTTGTCATATTGTTTCTATTTAGTATACTTTCATCTTTACATAGATGTAATTATAGAGAAATACCTTTGTTCCATAGAAATGGTCTTTTAGAAAGATCAAGGGGAAAATCTTCATGCACATTAACTTGTGAGGAAACATCATATTCTGCAGTGAGCAATTCAAAGGCGTCATAAAGCTCCCTTTAAAAGAGATTGAAGGGTACTGTCCCGGTTATTCGTTTTATATAGCGAGAAACTATATTTACTCGAGTCCAGAATTATCATTGGTTTTACCCTTAACGTGCAATTTTTTAATCACTTTGCCATTTAGAAACATAACAAATAACCATGGGAGATTGCCTTTTACTCTCAATAAAATAGGAAGAAATGTTTAGTTCGGTGTATTCCTTAGTGTTCAGGAGAGTTAACCAAGCCAAAACAGTGAACACCAGAGAATTTCTAGAAAAGGCTCTTTGCTTTTTTTTTTTTTTTTTTATCGCTACCACTCCAGGAGTTCACCATAAGTTTAGGGTAATCGAATGGACCTAAATGCGTTGCAGGACTATTAAATTTGCTTGTAAAAAAATGCATTTAACCTATAAGGAAGCTCGAGCTGAGACTTGGTAAAACAATTCTTGCGCTGAGATTGGAATGATGCTTAAATGCTTATGGGAATGCTTTTATAAATGTCAAATGAGTTGAGATGTAGTTTTACCCAAAGAGTTTCTTTGTGCACAACTATTTAGGGCACATTCCACATAGCTTGTTCGAAAGTTCCTTTCTGGACTCAGTTTGAGCAACTGGAACGACCATCCAGTCTGTACGACGTGCATAGCTGCGCTGTGGTGTTGCCGCTGTCTTAGCACCTGCTTCTGTGATGGTTTTTCCGTATGGATCTCGCTCAGTCAGCTTTTTCACCGTCTTCCCCCACCCCCCACCACCACTTTTTCCACCTTCAGCTCCTCCAGTCTGTTCTCCTCCTTGTCATATAAAACTGCCCTGATCCTTACAACAGTTAACAGTGAGGAACTGTCCACGCGAGCCCCCGATTTCTAAGCTTTGTGAGGGATGTGATGAAAGATGCCATGTGTACTTAGTGAGTGTGGCTTGGTTGCCTGGCACCATGCACTTTACTGACTAATACGCATGACCTGGTGACCATTGATGGTTGACCACGGTGTCGTGTTCACTGGCCAGCAAAAAGTATGGTGCCATAAAAATGACCATGGTAATGACCTGTGACATGTCTGGACTGGTTAGGGCTCAGTTCCTGGGGGAGCAAAGACTTGACCTTGATCTCAGAGGATGGGTGGGAGGTTCAGGAAGACGCTGTTGTTTCACCTGGGGTTAAGAAAGAGCACAGCAAGGAAATCCAAGGGCAGCCTGTTGAGTTCATAAGACTCCAAGAAGCCTTCTCTGACCCTGCAGACTGGGTTACGTGCCTTTATGCTCTGGTCAGATTCTGTTAGAATTATTGGTTTACCTATTTTTAAACAAATCAAGACTTAGGTGTGCTAAGTCAAAAAAGGCAGAAATATGTCGCCTTAACCAAGTAGCAGCACGGGGAAGAGTTAAAAGAGAGAAGATTCCTCTTTTCTCAGACCCAAAGGTCAAGATTTTGCAACTGCCTTTTGGCCAACACATGGCTTCTAGTATTTAGCCTTGTTTTTAAAACCGTTGGAAATCAAGGCTTATTTAAAGTAGGCTGAAGAGAGAGAATCCTCTTCAGAGTTCTCGTCACAGGCGATCATAAAAAGCATGCCAGTAACATGAAGCAAACTTTGCCTTATGGGGTGGTCGTCTGGTTTCCTACCCCTAAAATTAGGCATTTCGTTTATTTTGTGTGCATTGACATTGGTTTTTTTTTTAATTTAAACAACAAAAGTGACATAGGCTTTGTCATAAGTAAGACAGCACAAGAGAGGTGTGTAAAGGTAATAATTTTCCCCTCCCTGCCCCCGCCCTTAATCCCACCTCTCCCAGAGGAATCAGTACTAACAGTGTGGTGCGTCACTCTCCAACTTCCTGCTCATATAGATGTATTTACACATTTTCGAGGGCCTTTTAAATTTTTTTAGTGGAGCAGGAACCTCCTGGGCGGCTTAAGGTGCACCTTACTTTAAACTCTGTTCACAGGCCTCTGTCTAGCTCAGCATGCTGAGCTCCCCCTCGTGCTTTGTGTCAGCTGGGTCGCAGTCCCCTGTGCGGACGTGCCATCATCATTGAGCCTTTGTCATACTGACGGACAGGTGGAGTGTTGTCAGCTGTCTGCCCTGACAAAGAAGGCTTTAATGAACGCCTTCGTGTGCGTGCCATTGTGTCCTCGTGTGTTATTTGGTTTGGATGCATTTCTAAAGAGGGATTACCGGATCGGGGAGTTGGTTCGCTTTTAATACCTCTTGACATATTTCTTGGCCACGGGATTATGAGCAGTTTACACGCCAGCCAGTGCAGGATGAAATTTTCCGTTATGCCGGATCTTCATCACCACCGGATTTTATCAGTTATTTTCATTTTAAAAATCTGATGGCAACCTTGATCCCATTTCTCTGTTAGCTTTTCTTCTTCTGCAAACCTCCTCTTCGTAACTTCTAATACCTGGTAACGGAAGCCCCCCTCGCTGGGCTCTTCATCACATTTTCTTGGTTATCCTTCCATGTAAAATTGAAAACCATTTTACCCAGGTCCAAACGGAAACCCAAATCACTGTCATTTTTGATCCAAACCCCATTAAGCTCACAGATAAATTCAGAATGATCTCGGATGTATTTACATTATCTCTTCTCATCGTGAAACATAGCTTGCTTCTCTGTTTATTTAGGTCTTACTTTACAAACTTCAAGAAAATTCTGTGGTTTTCTTCATTTAGGAACTATAATTTTTGAATTTATTCCCCCAAATTTTATAGTTTTGTCTCCTTTATAGTGGGAGAGAGACAGTTTATTAGTCTAAGATTGGTCCAGTAAGTTTATTAATCTAATAAGACACAGACTGTACCATCAGAAACAACGAGAAAATAAGATTTTTTTCTTTCCTCGACATAGTACTCTTAAATACTAAACATACAGTAAGGAGTTTTATTAGTTCTTTTCATACCCATCTATATTAATGTTTTCCTAAGTGTTGCTTTAAAATAATTTCAATTTCAGCTGGTAAGATCTAGAGCTTATACCACACAGGCGTCCTCTCAGCTTCGAAACCTGTCCTCCGAGGGGCACTCTCGTGGGCCTGGCACAGGCGTAAAGAAGCCCATTTGGCCGGTGGGTGTTTTCAGGGAGCTCCACTGTCTGTTCTCAGTTTGTACCGGGACAGTAACATTAACCTTCAACTGTCAGGAAGATGAACAGAAACTAAGGACAAACCCCAGCCCATCACACGTGGATCATTTCACACCGTGTCCTGGAGCTGCTGGAAGAGCACCAGGCGTGAACCATAGACCCTTCTAGAGCCAGGTGGTGCCACAGCTCCTGTCCGGCTGTCAGCAGGGACATCGCCAATCCTCCCCGTTTGGGAGCATTGAGGCCTTGCTTGGAGCGCCCTTCCCAGGTGGTCTCAGGGACTTCCCTGCAAGCTTTCCCCCAGGAAGCTCCCCCAAGCCGCTCATCCTGAGGCCACTTTTGCTGATACTGCAGGGTGGAGGCTGACAGGCCTGCTCTGTGTCAGCTCCAGCAGCTGTGTGATGGTTGACGGGTGTTTATCCCACCCCACTCCCACCCCCATCCCTCTGCCATCTTCTTGTCCAGTGTGAAGAAGGGGGTAGGTGACTTCTGGCTTGGGTGCCCCACCTATTCAGCACGAACCTCAGGCAAGTCATGGAATGTCTCTGCGCCTCAGTTTCCTTTTCTAAGAAATGAGAATTCTCACTACTTACCCCATCGTCATCGCTTTGTTAGACAGAACCTGTAATAGGTGAGAGCACGTTTGAGACTTTGCCACACTGTGGATGTGAGAGGTGGTGGTTCCTTACATGCTCCATAGGTGGTTCTGGAATGAGTTCTTATGCACCATCAACAAACATGCTGCTGTGGCTGCGACACCCTCCCAGGCCTCTGAGGGCCCAGGGCAGAAGGACGCGCATGTCTCCTTCCACCTGGTCCCCTTCGTCCCCTCGTCCATGTAGCGGAAGGGGCTGGAGGGAGACAGCTCTTCAGGCTGCTCTGTTTTTCAAAGATACAAAACCTGAATCTCATGGAGTCTGGGTTTACAGAATGAAGCCCAGCGCGTGCGTTTATGAACTCATGCATCATTTGTATGAAACAGTAAGTGATAAAGATGCCTTCATCGTTCTCGCTTTAGGAATTTTTAAAGCACTTTAATTTCATCCACATTATTCTATAGCTTATTGCTTTATCATACCACTTCTCTCGGTGAAAAAATATTGGGCATAAAGCACGATTATAGCTGTAAAGAGAAAGTAAATTCAGGATACGTAACTCTTCCATTCCCGATACAGCTAATGACACCATCTGATGCTTCGCTAGTTTGCTTGTGCCACAGTGATGCCCTTCATCCACTCTTGGTGTGTTCCGAACAGTTTATTCAGTGAGATGATTGTCCTTTACCTAGAAGACCAGAAATCGAGTCAATAAAGTAGTAGCGACGTTGGGAGCGTGGGGGGTGAAGACAAACCTGCGCACAGTAAAGCAAACACTGAAGACAGCTTTGTCACGTTAAATGTCATCTCTTTGAATTTTGTTGGGATTCCTTCCTCAGCGTGTGTGTGTATGTGTGCGTGTCTGTGCGTGTGTGTAAGACACTGATGTAGAATATCCAGGGACCAGATGTTGACTAACCTGTTTCATGACTAATTTTCACTCTCTCTCACACGCCTCCCCAAAACAAGCAGATCAAAAGCCCCAGACCCTTAGGAATCTTCCACGAAACTTCGTGGTGTGCCCATCGTATGCGCAGCAGGGAGGCATAGCTGAATCCCACACAGAAATAGATGAATTTCGCAGCTGGGAAGCAAATAAAAATTTTGGACACCTCATCGTTACTGGGATGATGCATTCGCCTGAGCATAAAAGAAGCCCATAAACACCTGTGTCCACTGTCACAGGCCCTCTGGGCCTTCCCGCCACGCTGGTGACAATGGATCAGGTGCCCAAGCTACGTCTGGCGGCCCACATGGCACTGGGGTCACCGGCTTATACCCTTCGCTATGCTGTATGGTGCCAGTTGTCAAACACAAGTGACCAGACTTCTTTTCTCCTCATTTTCTTGGTGTGGCTCGCTCCATTCAGTCTCGCTCCATTCCCCCACCGCATTTAACACTTGTTGTGCTTGCTGTTTGAAAAAGAAGTTCACTTCAGGGTCTTTGGAGTTGTTTATACAGGTAGTCTTTACCCGAAAGTTCTCTTTGATCTGATCGGGAAATCCTCTCTGCTGCAAGTAAGCAGTTGGCACTACCTGTGGCCTCTGAATCTGAGCGGAAGGAGGGATTGGTCTCAGTACAATAGAGGAAGGTGATGCTCGGAAGACCTGAGGTCAGGGTGTCTGGATGCTTCCCCGAGCTCCGTGTCACCCAGGACAAAGCGCCGTAGCTTCTCCATGTGCCGGTTTCCCTTCCAGGAATCTGGGAAAGAATAGCGCCTGCCTCACAGCGTTGTCGGGAGAGGATCTTAGAATAGCGTCTGTGGCAAAGCGAGCACTTGGTAAATGTTAGCCGCCAAGGTATTTCCAGCATCACCGCTGTTGTGGTCACTGGGTTTCATAAGATCCGAATGCAAATACGTATCCACGTTTTCTTCTCTTGGTATAAATGCACTTATATATGTCCATAGAGAGAAATAAGTGACACTTCTGAATATTGCATTGGAGTCAGAAAAAAAGAAATGGTGCTTCTGAGCTGCTCAGAGATCCACAACCAAATTTAAGGTGCTGGGATAATCAAGAAAGAAAATATATATTCCTAAGCATGGAGAGTGTGTGTAAGTACACAGAGAGAAAGGTATAGAAAGTTAGGAAAAAAGAAAAAGGAAGGAAGCAAAAAAAAAAAGAAAAAAAAGAAAAGAAAAGAAAAAGGAAAAATCC
Source organism: Cynopterus sphinx (assembly GCA_030015415.1). Taxonomy (NCBI): domain Eukaryota; kingdom Metazoa; phylum Chordata; class Mammalia; order Chiroptera; family Pteropodidae; genus Cynopterus; species Cynopterus sphinx. The sequence continues at coordinate 6,363,960 of CM057379.1, read as the reverse complement.
CAAACTCCCTGAATCTCAGTGTTAGTCTCTTCTAGGCTATTCTTTATGGATTTGTTGTGTTCTTGGTGTTTCTATAAAATCCTTTTAAGCTCAGTTTTGAAGTAGATGGATATAACCTTGAGATATTAATCAAGAAATATCATTTGGGAACCATGTAATTTTATCAGTGTAAAAAATTAGGAAATTGGAATTTCTATAATAGTAAAGACGCGAGATCAAGGTGAGGAATAAGTAAAGATTCTTAAGCGCCACAGAAGTTTTGGCTTTTTAAAGTACGCTGGAGTTTCCACTGTAATATTTCTTTCTTATCAAGCCTCTCACCATCTTGAATTGAAGTTAATTAAATTTCAGTGATTAAGCTTCGTCTTTAAATGAAAGATGAAGAGGACTCGAGGATGGCCCTATGACCCTGCAGCTTATTTAATGAACTAGCCTATTTCCAGATACGAGGTCAAAAGGAAAATGCTTGTTATGTCCCCTGAAATATGGAAGAAACAAACCGACAGGAGAAAACTGAGCTGGCCAAACTGTGTGCCCGTTTTGGTAGTTTGTCTGTTCTTTGTAGAAACTCCCCTCGAGGCATGGGATGTGACAGGAAAATAAAAAAAACAAACAGTATCATATTTTGGACTCGCCCTGTGTCATCTCCAGGTCCTCGGGAAGCACTAAATATGGACACCACCCCCCGGAGCAGGGACTTTGACTCCTAAGGGGACCAGGCCTCCTTTTACTGCTCCTCCCTTTCAACCACAGCCTCCTGTGTGGGTGTCAGGTTCTTGGCTAGAGCGCTAGCTAAACAGAGCGAGGGCGTCTCGTTTAGAGCGGTATAGATCCCTGGGAAAAGAAAGCAGGGCTGGAAAACTACCGGGGAGACAGAGCCTCTCATTTAACCCACACTGGCTTTTTTAAGATAGAGACAGACAGAACAATAACAGTGGAACGTTACGGGAACCCAGGCTCCTCAGGAAGGCTGAGACCCGAAGATGATGCATTTGTGGAAGTGGGAGAATCCAGGCGTACAGATGTAAATGTTCCGTGGGTCTTCGGTTTTAGGAAGAGTTTTAAGCTGGATGTCACCCGTGACGGTGGTGAGATTGCGTCACATCATAAAGGAATGGTTCGGCAGGGTTGCTGGGGCTGTAGACAGGAGTGGTCTTTTATCAAGGAGTTAGGTGGCTGCCTAGCAAGACTGAACTGTTACCCAGCCCCGCGTCCCCTTGGCTTTTCTAATCCAGGATGAGGCAAGTGAAGGAAGTATTCATCTTCCAAAAAGTATTTGTTTAAAAAATGGGACTTTCAGCGTTTCATATAATAATCTCTTGCTATTTGCGGGAATAATACCAGTTTCCAAGTCAACACCTTTTTGTGGAAGGATTTGCAAAGCTTTTTCTATATAAACAACATTTTTATTTTATTTTATTTTATTTTATTTTATTTATTTTATTTTATTTTATTATTTTATTTTATTTTATTTATTTTATTTTATTTTAATTTAATTTTATTTTATTTTAATTTAATTTTATTTTATTTTATTTATTTTTACCACGTGGCCATGAACATCAGTTACAAGATCAAGGTGACAGCCCTTGGCACTCCCCGAATTATGTGGCCATCTCTCTCGATGCCTTGTTGCCCTGACAAGCCCCCACCTTTCGGAGTTTGGAGCTCACCACCCTAGTTATCTGTCAGGGGCACACTTAGCTCTCGGCAGGATTCTCTCAGCTTCTTCAGGTCTGTCTGGGCAGAGAAGGTTCGCTTATCCTTTGACTATAAACTTGTTTTCATCAGACGGCAGCTAACTTCTGTGACAGGACTTGATCCACAGAGGAACGGTGTGTCCTGTATCCCAGGTAACAACATCCAAAGGACGTGAAAAATAGAGTCGGAAAAAGTCTTTACACCTAAGCTTTACACCGAAGAGGCTAATTACGTGACCCAGTGTTGCGTTCTGTTTATGCCCACGTGTCTAGGGTTAAGCACCCAGCCTTTGTCTCATGCCTATCGAGTGTCCAGTGTGGCCCAGTAGAAATAGCCTCTTGAGAAAATATCAGAACTCCAAGCATGTGGACAGTGCTACTGCCATCACTTTCCATATTTTAAATACATTAGATCCTACCAAACATAGGTTTATTTACCCAGAAAACCCAACCCGCAGTTGCAGGATTTTGTTTATGAACGACCAGGTAGAGTGGTTCCATGAGAAAAGAGCTTAAGCAAAGCCCTTCAGACGAGGAAGAGCATGGTAGAACCAGAAAATTGCCAATCGTTTAGGCCTCATACAACACCTCGTGCAAGGGGAAGTGTGGGGTCGAACCAGAGAGACTGCAAGGTCGGGTCACGAGGGCCATTGTAATCGGTCACTCATTGCACGAATATTTATCGGATGCCAACTACCCACGTGCCACACAGTGTCGGAGCCTGCGATCATGCACAGGTGCAGCCCTGACGTGGCTCAGATGCACATTTAGCAATGTGGGTTTTCGTGACCAGACCACAGGGTGGAGGGCTGCAGGAGAGCATGGGAACAGGAGTTCGGTTGGCGACCTGACCCAAGGCCTGGTGGCGAGGCCGGAGAGAACTGGACAGATTCAGGGGTGACCACAGGAGGAGTATGGATGGGACCAAGAAATCTGTGAGCGTGGGGGGTAAGAAAAGGCATCCAGGGGCATCCTCGGGTGTCTGAGTGAGAATCCTGGGCGCGTTCATTCAAACAAACTCAAGAGGAAGCTCAGGTCTCCAGGAACCCAAGGAGCCTCATAGGCCGTGAAACTTACTTTTGGCACATTCGAATGGAGAAGAGGGAGTTTGAAGTTCAAGAAAAGTCTGAGAAGTTTGAAGAGATGGATCTGAGGATGCTGAGCAGACAGAAGGGAGTTGAAGTTGTGGGATCACTGAGCGAGAGTGGAGACTGCGAAGGGGAAAGGATCCCAGGCAGATCCCCGGGACACCAGCATTTAAGAGATTAAGAGAAAGCATCAAGGAGAACGAGCCGAAACCAGAGATGGGAGGAAAACCTAGACACCTCAATGTCGTCATAGCCCAGGGGAGCAGGTGTTGCCAAGAGGCAACGGCCAGCAGGGTCAGACCTGCTGAGGGGTCAGACAGAGGAGGACGGAAGAGCACCCATGGGGTCTACAAGAAGAGCAGGTGTGGGGGAGAGAAGGACAGATGTCAGAACCCAGTGGGCGCCTTCGACGGATTATCATTTGCCGACCACCTGTAACGTGGCCAGACCGTGTTCTGGCTACACATCAGGGAATACAGGTTCTTGCTGCTGTTCTCACAGGCTGAGGAGTCAATGGGAAGGACAAAGAAGTGCCAGTGATGAGGACAGGTGGAAGATCTAAGAAAGGAAGGTGAGAAAGAGGGCGGAGCTAGAGAAGACAGGAGCCGAGAGCAGGTGTACTTTTAGGATGGAAGAGACGTGTGCATGTGGAGGTGTTGACGGGAGAGAGCCAGTCAACCAAAATCCCACGAGCAAGAGGGCAAGGCGCTGGCTCTGGGCAAGGTCGGAGGGACATAAATGCAGAGACCGAGGTCGAGAGTCCTAGACTGGCCTTTCCCCTGGAGCAGGACAGGAGATGAAGGAGTGTTGGGGGCGGATGTGTTTCGTGGAGGTTTGTTTTAGGAAGAGAAGCTACAAGATGCCTTCTACCTGATGGACTCCATATTCCAGGTGAAGCCAGAGGCGAAGTGATCTGTTGAGGAAGGAGGAGTTTTGAGAGGAGGGGATGGGAGAGATGGAGGCAGTTAGCAGCCCGACCGAGGATCAAGACGAGTGCGTAGTGGCCACAGTCTGTTGTACGCTTGATTCCAGCCACTCTCAAAGCCCCAGTCTATAAATATAGATAAGCGTGGAATAGGTAGATAATTCGATGACTCTGAGGTCGGAGATTTGCTGACAGTAAGTTGTGGTATTGACAGAGGTGCAGTTAAAGGAACGATCATAAACTATAGGCTAGAATCGTAAAGAAGGACAGACAGGAGAAGCGAGAGAGAGAACGTATAGGATCAGGAGTGACAAGCTTAGTGACGATTGGAATAAATGAAGGGGAAGAGGCAGGGTGGCCTCACAGTTCCCCCCCACACAGGAGATACGTTGAGCACCCGACATGCTCTCAGAGAGGGGGTGTCATCTCCTAGACCCGTTCCCCAGGGCACACCACAGCCCTCCCAGCTAGCGAAGAATGCTTGCCGTCGACACTGGCATGAGATGACTGGCAGGACTGGGGTGAGCTGGTGCCTCCTGGTCTCCGGAGCCAAAGTTTAAAATACCGGAGTCTCTTTTAGGGTTTCATGGTCTAAAACTATTCATACCAGGGAGATCCCATGTGGGGCTGTGCGTTTATTTTTTTATTTTTTATTTTGTAATATCCTGTAGTTTTGCTAACTTTCTCGCAGCGGGGGGGGAAGTCGTACAGAGAACACCATAAACTCGGCAGGCACTGGGTGATATGACTGAGGCGTGCAGAACCCCCTCTACGCCTTCCAGACCCAGGGATGTCTTTAAGTCGGACATCCCACGTCGCCGAGCGTCCACTGTGCCAAGAACTGATCTGAGTGAGTGTGAGGTGCCACCTGGGACCAGACCAGGCTGTGACTGATGGGCCGCTTCGACCTACGGTGGTCGGAGTCCGGTCAGGTCCGGCCCTCCTCTAGCGTGGCTTTCCTCTGGCAAGCTCACGAATGAATAGAAACTTGCCTTTTAAACAGCGGGGGGATCTCTGTGCTCATGACAACCCGGGGACAGAATTCTGCGAGAAGGCCTGATTCATTCTGAAGACATCTCTGTTTGCAATTCAGTGGTCATCTCCACCTGAAAGGGGGCCCCCAAAAGGAGCTCTTGCTCTTTCCTCGCAACCCCCTCCCCCCATCCTGGTCCCCTCATCTCAGTCAGTAGTCTTGCTCTTTGGCCACTGACTCAAGCCAGGAAACTCAGCAGTCATCTTTGGTTTCTCCCGTGTCTGTCTTCATGCCCACCTTGAAGTCCACCACCAGATTCAGTCTTTTTATTCACAAAGAGCTCCCAAAGCAATCTACTCCTCTCCATCTCCACTCTCCCGGCCCACTCCGAACCGTTGCCTTCCCTTACCTGGATGCCATAAAACTCTTGACTTCCTGCCCCTGCCCTTCCCGCTGCGGTCCACGTTCACCCCCACAGCCAGCGAGCCTCTGTCCCACCCCTGCCCAGATGCTTTCACAGCTTCCCACTGCTCTTAGAGCAAGACTCACATTCTTCATCAGAACCTGGAATGACCTCAGTGTTGCCTACTGCTTTTCAGTTTTAGGTGAGGCAACCCTTGGTTGACCTCACAGATTGAAAGGACCTTGTCAACTTATAATCCCTCATTTATTTTTTATTTTTTATGCCTACATAGCACCTGGTCTTCCTGGGTGGTCTCCCATCTAAGTACTAACCAGGCCCAACCCTGCTTAGCTTAGATCAGATGGGGTCGGGCCTGTTCTGGGTAGCATGGCCGTAGACATCGTTGCCTACCTGTAGACTCACTTTTTCCCCCTCTGCTCATAATGGCCTCCCTTCTGTTCCTTTAAAATACTAGGCCCTCCTGCCTTCCTCTCTAGCTGTCAAACCACTGCTTAACTCTCATTCTTCAGATCTCAGCTCAAACGTCACCTCCTTGGAGGAGTTTTCTATCTCAATAAGCTTCTCCAAGGAGTGCCCAGGTCATCAGCATATTTTATTTCTTCAACGCTTATCACAGTAAATGTTTACGCTGCTTGCATAAATTTTACCTCATCCTCTCAAATCGTCGTCAGTCACCTCATATGACCCCCTATGGTGTTGTAGGTCTGGAAATGCAGCATGAACCAGACAAGGGTCTCTGTGTCCCAGAGCTTACAGTCAAATGGAGAGGAGAGGCAATAACATAAATAACAAGTAGATAGACAAAATAATGTCAGGGGATGAATGTACGATGATGAAAAACGAGGCAAGCAAATCGGGGTAGACAGATGATGTAGACAATAGGTGGCTGAAGGACATGTGAGAACTGATGACTGGTTAGGAAAACATCCCAAATAAATGGACAACAGGTATTTTATTTAAATTGGTTTTGAAGAAATAAACTATTTTGAGACAATTAATTTTAAGCCATACCTTACAGCATAAGTTCCAGGAGGACTGAAAAGTGAAATTCCCAAATGAAACCATAAACTAGAACAAAATTATCTGTGGGTGGGTAGGCCGAGTCCAAAAGTAAGGAAAGAAACGCCATAAAATGATGGATCAGCTACATAATAACTTAATATTTCTGGTGTCAAAAGCGACCCGTGAAATTCAGAAGTGAACAAATCGGGGAAAACATTGACTACAAATGGAAATCATAAAAAGGCTAATCATGTTAATATAGCACATGTTCTAATTCTAAAGCTCTTTATTTTCCCCTTACATCTTAATGTTCCTTAAAAATCAGGATGTTTTTCAATCACTGTGTACATTTCATGAGATCATTAAAAGTATTTAACCAATGGTATATCTTACAAGTCATAATATCCTGCGATCATGGTGGGGTTTGTTTTTTTTTAAGTTCATAAAAATTAATATGAACTTTAAAGTTCCCAGTTGAAAATGTTTCATTCATTTAACAAACATCTGAGTGGTTATGATGTAGCAAGGTGGTAGGTGTGGAGCGGCAAACAGAATAGACAAAAATGCTTGCGTTCAAGTGCCTTCTCGAGGCCAGACACTGCTTGGTGCTCCAGACACCTCCTCATGTATCCGGTCTAAGGTCAATTGGGTTGTTTCAGCAAGAATAAGTACCTGGGCCAAGGTCACTCAGTGGTTTAGTGACAGGAGCAGATCCAACCTAGACTGCTTGGTTCTAAAGCCTGTGTTCTTTCCTCGAATTACCGTAATCGATGAGCTAAGTGGAGTTTCACACTCAGTCTTACTAACAGAGCTGTCATTCCTCGTGCCCCTCTTTCTTCTCGCCTGAGTCGGCCTTGGGTTCAGGACTCGATAGAGAAACTGTTGGTAGAAATGGGAAAGCATCGTGGTGATGTCCCACCAGGGCGGGTGTCTTCTCAGCGATAATGAAGTTTTGCCAACCAGACACGTTAAAAAAGTCTAATCCTGCATTCTCTCGGTGCCGTCCTATGTGCTTTTAAAACTTGTGCTGAGTAATGTGTGTCATGTAAATTCGAACAAACCTTTTAGCAATAAAAAACAAATTTACAGTCATCTATTTGGGGAAGGACAAGAAGGAAAAAGAACAAACCATACACTGTTCTCAGCGTCCGAGAGAAACCTAATTAGAAGTTGTCCTAAGAGGGTTCTCTGAAAGCAGAACCTGTGCTGGGGAGTTCTTGTCCGAGTGATTGATTAGGCGGGTGCTCTCAGGGGAAGGGAGAGGCGAGCAGTGGGCAGTGGGGAGAAGTGGGGAAAAGGAGGAGGTGATGCGGTCTCCTCCGGGGATTAGCTCTGCCTGATTCCCTGGGGAGCACAAATCGTACCCGCGTGGTCCCTCACTGAAGCAGGGAAGCTGACCTTTTATACCCCTGTGTCAGCCAGCAGTTGGCTGGGGGTCAGGTGTGGCTTAGCCTACCCAAAGGGGCTGGGTGCAGTGTTCCCCATCAGTGACCAACTCCCAGTGCCTGGGGATGGGTGCGCTGCCTGCTAAAGGGGCTGGGAGGGACCCTACAGCACCTGCTGCTGAAGTCCAACGGGAAGTAAATTTGGAAGATTACCAAGCGGTGGGTTTCCACACATAGAGGAAGCCTCCTGCGAAATCCTCCTATTGCACACAGGATTTATTACAAGGCGCTTCTTGGTTTTTATTTTGCTTTAGGGTATTAAGGTATTAGATCAGCTTTGGTAGGAGGAAAATTTGCTTGTAAGGGAAGGCATTGTAAGGCCGGTATGCTCTGCAAAGGCCGAAAAGATTCTCCTGGAAGTTTTGTTGTTGTTGTTATTGTTGGAAAGAAGGGAAAGGATTTGAGATATAATTGGAAACGGTTATCTGGAACTAGCTCACATAATGCCGACTTTGTCAGAAGAAAACCTACAGCTGGCATACTCTTTTCTAGATTTTTCTAACATCATTTTGCACGTTGGTACTTTAGATGCGTGTTTTGCTAACTGTGCTTTGCATCAAATGTTCAACTATGTAGTGGTGTAAAACGCCAAGCATGAATTTTCATGTCAGCTATGGACACTGAGTAATAGAGATGGGTCAGTGTAGGGCCATCAATTATAATAGATGATGTCCCACTCTGGTGGAGGATGTTGTTGGTGGAGGGGAGGGGGAATATGTGTGCAGTGGGACAGGCATTATATGGAAGCTCTCTGTACTTGCTGCTCCATTTCCTAAATGGCCTTAACACACAAAATCTATTTTAAAAAATATATAACGTTACAAAAAAACCGTCTCTCCTGCCCAGTCAGCTGCCTGATCTTAAAGACAGACACGACGTACTGGTGACATTTTTAAAATAGAAGCTCTCTGCACCAGGACTCCACTCCCACCACGTCCGGTGCCATTTATTTGTCTAGGAGGTGGGAGAGTTAGTTTGGAAATGCCACCCTGAGAAGCCACCAGTACCTCGGAGGGTCCTTCCTGGAGGTGGATAACATCATCAGGATCTTCTGCGTTTGCATTGTCTTGAGCAAGTGCTGTCCAGAAACATGTATTTGGCTTAAAGGGTCTTTTTTTTTTTTTTTGTATTTGTCTGCACAGAATTTAGGAACATATTTCAAGTTAAAGAATCAGGTGAATAGCGTCTATTGACGATATAATAAATTCCTTCAATACCTTTTTTCATTGCATAGACCTCTATGCTGTGAAGGCTGCCTACCTAACATGCACACGGTATTTCAGGCAAAATGTGTGCACACACACAGGCACACACCCCTTCGTTAAAAGAAAAGAGAAACAAACCATCATCCACCCTATAAGAGTGGTTGACTTGTTTCCAGAAGACCTCCTGCTGTTACACAGATTCGGCCTACAAATAAAGTTTAACGTGTTAAGCTTCTTAGAATTATTTCTGAAATGAACATAAAATGCCTGCTGGGTTTTTCTTCTATGCCTTGAACCCCAATGGACAGGCATCTCCCCCACAAGAAGATATTTCAAACTAAAGCTAATATGGATGAAAATGGAAACTAATAACTTTTATGAAATTACAGCGCGGTTTACCCTATAAGCCGCTTAGCGTTTCCATAGAAACGTGATCTGTTGTTGAGCTGTATTTTAAAGTGTGGTTCCCTAGAGATGAGACGACATTTCTAATGCTGTGCGTGGGTTGTCTTTCCCCCTCACAGGCCTTGAACCGGGGGATCGCGGCCGTCAAGGAGGATGCGGTGGAGATGCTGGCCAGCTACGGGCTGGCCTATTCCCTGATGAAGTTCTTCACCGGCCCCATGAGTGACTTTAAAAACGTGGGCCTGGTGTTTGTGAACAGCAAGCGAGACAGGACCAAAGCTGTCCTGTGCATGGTGGTGGCCGGTGCCGTCGCCGCCGTATTTCACACCCTCATAGGTAAGGCTGTTGACCCGTCACCGAAGAGTCTGGCTTTGATGGTTCCTCATTTCCTTCCGGCTTATTTAAATGTATTTATTGTCATAAATGATTTCTTCAGTGGTTATTAGATCTTTCTCATGAAAATGTAAAGAGATGGAAGGGATGGCGTTTGTGCTCCTCGCTTGAGAAAAGAAAATGCGTTTTCTCTGGGAAGCTGTCGTTTTGCTTCCCTAGTTCCCCAACCCCGTGTCACCAAGAGAGTGATTGCATTGATAGGTGATCGGATCTAAGGTCACCATTCAGTAAGGTCAACAAAACAGCAGGTGCTTTTGTTAGGGACACGCATTATTGTACATCCTCACTTCATCTTAGGAATAAAAATAGAAGGATGTTATTTGAAATTAATACTTGTCAGTAATGACAACACAGGACTGATCATGTTAGGTATTAAAATTAACTTTCGTCCATGGCCAGGCCACCCTGAAAAAGCCCGATTCCATCTGATCTCGGAAGCCAAGCAGGGTCGGGCCTGGTTAGTACTTGGATGGGGGACCACCTGGCAGGATCAGATGCTGTAGATGTAAAAACTAAAAAATAAGGAATCATAAGCTGACAAGGTCTTTGCAATCTGTGAGGTCAACCAAGGATTGCCTCACCTAAAAAAAAAATTTTTTTTTATATCAAATTAACACACTTTATAGGGCCTCAAAGATAAGACTAAATGCTCTGCGTGGTGTTCTCTCCATGAAAAGACGAGAAAGCCATGTCACGCAGACAGCAAAGAGCGCCCTCTTTTAGGGCCAGATTCTACTTCTGCTGCCTTCCTGGCGGTGATGAAACCCCAAGGCCGTGATTTCAGACCTTCTTGGCTTTAAAACAGCTCCGCTTTCCTGGTGTAACCATTGAATGGCACATCTGTTGAACCCAGTTGAGCAAAACCGTTTATGAACGACGCTTCGTAAACCCATCGTGCACTGTCAAATTAGCACTGGTCCTGTGAGGACCGTGAATGTCTGCTGCATCCATCAGCCTCGCGCCCCTTTCCTCCTCCTCTTCTTACTAACCCTGGCAACTTCCCTAGACCCAGGTCTTGCCCATCCCTTGTTTCCCATTCATTGGACCACAGGCTACGGTGGGGATGTTGCTCTGAAGCCATCCTTTTCCAACTCTGGTTTTCTACCATCAATAAACTTCCCCCCGTTCAGATTCTCCTTTGTGTGTCACCTGCTCTGAACACTTAAACCCGTTGTCACGTCCTAGTAATGCTGAAAACGGCTGCTTACCTGTCTCCTTTTATAGTCGCCTCTTGGATAACTATGCTTGCGACAGGGGGACAGTGACACAGATGAAACAAAAAGGCAAATATTCCAAATGTATTTGACTGGAGAAGCCGTGTGTGCTCCAGGCTATCTTTTTAATGACATTTATTTGGACTGATATTGAGATAAAAGTCCATTCCATCCACACACAGCTCCTGAGGGGCCTGAAGGAAGCAGAAGAGGCTCTATATCACGAGTTCACCGTGCTTGACTCAGAGTGGAAGTGTGAGCCGAGGAATTCGGGCTCGAAACTTAATTTTTCTATATTTTATGCCGGTGAAACTCGTCTGATTGCCTCGATTCCTCATTGCCATTTCTCCGTCGCCTTAATGAGTTTATTTCTGTTATCAAGACCTTCCAACTTTTCGGTGGCATTTATATGAGGACGTGTGAGAGCACAGAGGAGGAAGAGGTTCTTTCTCTTAGGGGTCCCGGGGCTTCAGATTCTTTCTCTGAAAGGCCTCGTGGAGTGGGTCATCTCTTAACTGGCTCCAAAAGTGTGAGTTGTTGCTCCCTACAATTCTTTCTACTTTTTTCCTTATTTCTCACACAAGAAGAAATGGAGAATTTGACCCAAGGCCCTACATTAGTATCTTGCTATAACCACATAAAATTCCAAATGGCGACTCTTCTTGCCTATTACTTGGCTTGTGGTTTTAACAACACCAGTTTAATGGCCAACTCTTCTTGACTTCTTTTTGCTTTGTTTCCTACTTAACATTTTACTCATGTTGTTCTCTATGATACCAGTTACTTTTCTCCGTGTGACGCCTTCTGTACATTTAACAAATACATTTCTTTTTCAAATGTTCTCAAACCCTGATAAAATTTCTCCACTTCCCTTATGCTGTCATTTATATGAACGTTAACTGTAAAAAGATAGCCACTAGTCTTAAGAGGGATGATACTTTCTGCTTTGAATGTTGGGGGCTTTGACTAAAGAAGATTGACAGTAGGAATTGCCCTTTGTTTAACTCCCTTTTACAATAATTCAGTCCCCATCTGTCCTGTCAATGGTCCAATGAAATAGTATGTGCATCTCATTCCAGCGCCTACTGATCAACACAGTTGGGAACAGAGGTAGAAAAGGTGTGGTGGCAGACACACCCCTTCTTCACGTAGATGCGGTCTATGGAAAAGTATGCGTGTCTGGCACCGATTTCTAGAAGAAGGCCGGCAAAAGCTGCTCGCAGCCAGCGAGAGGATTTGAGGGATGGTTAAAGTAAACCAAAGTAGGGGGAGTTAAAAGCCATCGCAGGACTTGAAAAAGCAGAGTGACAGCGGGGGAAAAAGAAAAGCAGGAATCTTTGGTGAGAAAAAGATGTGGGTGGCGCACAGGAGCCACCCATTTTTAAACGAGGGAGAAGTAAAGCCAGAAAGAGGTCAGTGTTGCATGTGAGAGGTGCCGTGTGCTAGGCCCGGGCAGGTATCCAGGTAAAGGGAGTGTGCGGCCTAAGCCTCTCAAAGAGCCCTGTAGACCCCCAGGATAGCAAAAGGGAGGGGGAGGAAGAAGGAAAGGAAACTGAGGAAGAGGGAAAGGGAAGCGGAGCAGGGAAGTCAGCGCAGAAGGAGGAAATGGGCAGGGAAGGCCTCTGGCAGTGAGCCCCAGGGCCGTATCTGAGTAATCCGAAGATGCTTTGACACCAGCGACCTGCCAGGGAGAACCCTATGGAGTAAAGCAGATTTATTCCAGCATTCGTGTCAGTATGTTTCATATAACTTTAGCCAAGAAAGATGTATCTATTCTGCTTGTTTGCTTCTTTGTGGTCTCTGAAGAGATTTTAATATTTTGAAAAATTAGATGCAGTTTCTCTTTCCGCATAATCGCCTTGGTTGCTGGTGCCTGGTTTGGGTACGCTGAGATTTTTTTTTTTTTTTTTCCAAAGATTGTGTATTGCATGATGCTTCCAGCATGGCCTTCTCTGAGGTTTTTTTTTCCCTCTGGGTGAACTTTGACACTTCAGAATTTCAGTATCTGGTAACAACCTACCAATCACTGGAGGACCTTCTTCGTTTAGAAAGGATTTCAAATGTGAGCCTCTCCGTATCTGAAAAGGCAGTTTTAGACTTTCAGTATCTGGTAACAACCTACCAATCACTGGAGGACCTTCTTCGTTTAGAAAGGATTTCAAATGTGAGCCTCTCCGTATCTGAAAAGGCAGTTTTAGACATAGCTCTTTGCCCTCACTTACCTGGTGTCACCTGTGGACATCAGTTAACGGCCCACAGTAGGGCGTTAGAGCTGGGCTCAGGCCAGAGAACGCAGAAGGCTCTATTGCTGTGTTTGCCCCGACAGAGGAAAGAACCCTTCACTAGCTCCTTTTCATTACATTCGCTGTAGTTGAAAAATGAATTCTTCTTCCTCGTGTTTCATATTCTTTTGCTCTGATATTTTTTCTTCTCTGCGGACCCCACCAGTGATCCAGGCGTTCTTGTCTCCTTGAGAGGTTTGCATGTGGTTGTGGGTCTTCTCAGACGTGGCTGGAGCAGATCCCACTGACCACACAGGCCCCTGCACAGGCCTGTCGGGGAAAGATGGCCACAGGAAAAAATGTACCCAACAACCCCCACCCCAAAACCTGATGCAGTAAGCCAGATGAGAACACACTTGGACCTGTGTGGGACTGACAGCCTTGAAGACGGCCTAGAAGTTCGTGTCTGCTCTATGCACACCCATAGCCTGGCTCTAGATACCCAAATTACAGCTGCCTCTGTGGGTTTTTCCGGCTTTTTGTTCTTGGCCTTTGTTCGGCACCTGCCAGTAAGTGTCCCTTTTTAAGCTAAATGGTAGCTAGGGCTCTTGTCATGGACTCATCTGTGAGACACCATTTTTTTTTAATTGCAAGGCATGGGATTTACTGCCGCCAGACCTTAATTTAGGCCAGCCGTCTGGGCGCAGGTATTATCCAGCTTCTCCCTTGACCTATATAAGAGGAAAACTTGCTGACCTCGTGCTGGGTCTTGTTGAGGTGCAAGTTCATGCCGCCTGCATGGAAGCAGTAGTGCGTGGCCGCCTATGGCACGTGGGTGGAGGAACCACTGCTGGGGATTTTTTATTCCTTTACGTGTTTCTTCTCACCAGGGACCTGTAAGGCCTCTTCCAGAGCAGGCTGGGCAGTCCGCAGAGCTCAGGGCAACAGCCGTGGCAGCTGAAGTAACTTCTGGAGTGGTTCTGTTTGTCAGAACCACTTGTCAACAGACTTGTCCATTATTTATGACGACGAAGCAGCCCTGGGAAGGGTGAATCGGTACAGTTCGATGTCATTTAAACCAACAAGGGTGCTGGCCATGAACAGGCAGGTTCAGTAGAGTCTCACAGTTTGTCACTGTGCAGCGAACCACCCCTATACTCAGGGACTCAAAACACAGGCATTTATTCTTGCTCCCGGGCCATGGGTTGGCTGGGTGGCTCTTTTGGACATGGCCGTGCTCGTGCCTCTGGGTCGGCTGACGGGAGGAGGCCCTGCTCATCTTGGTGGGACCGTGGCGGGGGTGGGGTGGGGTGGGGTGCGGCCAGCTGACTGCAGCTGGCCTGAGTGGCCTCTGCTGTGTCAGCAGGGCTCTGTTCCACACCGTCTCTCATCCTGCTCCGGCACAACCCGAGCTCGCCTGGGCAGCCGAGGCAGGACTCCAAGTGAGAGGACAGAGCACACAGGGTCTCCTGAGGCCAGGAGTCAGAAGTGGCACGCCATCGCTGCCACTGCGCGCTGCCGGCCAAGACAAATCACCAGCCAGCCCAGGGCCATCGGGGAGGAATGAGACTCCAACCCTGCAGATAGGGGTGTAAGGGGGACAGAGGAGTCGGGGACGGTTTTGCAGTCTGTCTGTCCCAGGCACCTCTTTGGGGGCAGTAGAGTCATGGAGTTCTTCAGTCAGGGTCTCCTGAACCCCTCCATGTGGCAAACTCTGGGCTAGATCCTGGAGATCCGGACGTGAATCGGGCATGTTGTCTAGAGCAGAGCAGGTAATTAGACGGTATGTCATTACACCCCCCTCCAGAGACTCTGGCTGGATACCACCAGAGAGACAGAACTTAGTTCTTGTGCTCACATCTCACGTTCACTCCACTCCCTTCGTGCCTGGGTTTCTGATGTCTCTCCGAGGCCCGGGCAGTGCTGGGTCCTCCCATCCCCGTATCTTCCAGACGAGGGTGACGGTGCAGGTTGTACGTGAGCACATCCCGTGTCTGCGACCCGCCCTCGGGCAGGTAACCAGCCTCTTCACACACAGCCGGGTTGGCTGGCACAGGCCCCGACACGCGCAGGTCATGCAACCTTTGTTGTCGAAGTGATTTCAACATCAGCCATCCAAGCCCACGCCCTTCGGAAAGGATCTATTAGGAACGCGGAGAAGGAGCCCACCTTTGTGAAAGCCGAATGAGCAGAAGCATAGTGGGCAAATCCAGTGAGACTTCTAAGCGTGGAACTTGGGAATTTAAATTAAAATGAGGGCTCTCAAATTGGCCTCTCGGAAACACACGTATTATCCTGCTATTAAAAGGGGCGGCGGGCTCTCTCCTGGATTCTCGTGGGAAGATGCAGGTATCCAGACTCGTTTGGGTTCGTACTGCTATTGTTTCTTGGCTTTTTACGAGTGCTGGTAAGTACTGGACGAACTAGATGGACAACCATCCAGGCCAAACAGGCTGAGGTCAGAGCAGCCTGGGCTTCGAATGGCCCTTCTGCTTCCTCCTCTGCCGGGCAGGGTCAGAGCTGTTGACATGTAAATAAGTCAGTGTCCTCCTACTGCAGCCACAGGAGGGAATCTGTGGAGAAACCTGGTTTAGTTTTTCCTCTTTAACGTTCTGCCCTTCATAAAGAATACGAGCCTCTTCAGAACCATCTCGGTGAAGACGGTTTATGCAAGTTGGAGGTTCGTAACTGTTGTTAAGGCAGCCAGCCTGGTCATTTCGGACTCTATATGCAAAGCACTTTAAACAAATTACCCCCAGCCAGCAACTGCGGCCAGAAACAGCTCCAGGGCACAGGCTGGGGGGAGGGGAGAGGAACAGGGTGAAAACCAGCTGCTGGGGTTTTAGGTTCCCAGCTCACAGGTGGAGGAAACAGCCTTTGTACTTATTATCAGACTCCTCTTCTGCCCGGGAGGAGAGGAGTAGAAAGAAGGGAGAAAAAAAAATAAAATGGGAGGAAAAAGCATTCTTGGGCCTCCAAATTTTTTCTAGTAGCTGGAAGAAGAAAAGAAGGAAACAGAAGCTAAGGCGGCCTTGGATCTGTAGGAAATTGGAGACCCCAGAAGAGCCCAGCACCTGCTGCAGGCTGGAAAGAGCAGGGAGCACATTCTGCCAGAGTCAGAAAGCTGGGCCGGGCTCGTCAGCCCCGTTTAAACTTTCCATGTTCACCCTTCACTGCTCTGCAGAAAGGCACTGCTTTTGACGTGGAGTGAAAGCAGTCTGCCGTATGCAGGCCTGTTCGCTGACGTCGCTGTCTGCAGACCCAGGCCGTACGAGCCGACTGCACCCTGCTCCGGGTCTCAGACTCGCGTGCCCCGTCTTCCTTGGCCCTGTCTCACGGGAGCAGAACTCTCTCCTTTCCTCAGAAGCCGCCTGCGCGAGTTTGCTAGGGCTGCCCGAACACAGCAGCGCACCCTGGCTGGCCCCAGCAACGGCAGCGTGTGGTCTCACGGTTCCGGAGGCTGGCACATCATGGTGTCATCGGTGTCATCAGGGGTGGCTGGCTCCTTCCCAGGCCGTGCGGGAGGGTCTGATCAGGCCCCACCCACAGCTTCTGGGAGTTGGCTGGCGTCTGTGGGTTCCTTGGTTTCTGCTGGCATCACCGCCTTCAGGTTCACGTGGCGTTCCCCTCCTGCACATTTACCTCTGTGTCCAGTTTTGCAGGACACTGGCCATGCTGGATCGGGAGCCACTGTACGCCAGGATGAACTCATCTTAACCAGTCATATGCAATGACTCTGTTTCGAAATAAGGGCACATTCTCAGGACTGGAGACTAGAATTCAGCAGGAGAATTTGTGGGGAGGGGCACAGTTCAGCCCATAACATCCCCCCTCCACACCTCAGCCTTTCTTCACCAGTCGTCTGGTCCCCAGTCACGTCCGCTCACCTGGCATTTTATATCAACTCTAACCTTTGCCGGGGAATTCTAGCTCATGAGCTATTCATAGCCAGCCCTGGGCTCTTGCACTTGGCATTGCACTGCTCAGCTCACCCAGCACGGCCGCCCTGCGCATGGCCAGCGGCCTCTGCCAGGGGCCAGCAGTGCTTTGGACAGGGCCAGCACAGTGAACTTTCCCTGACTAAATGGAAACAAATGCACAAATAAACGGCAGCAACAATCAACTTGAAGACAGAAGGTCCAAGGTTCAGCACCTGAAGTAGACTGATGGTATGATAAAGTAACATCTTCGGCCGGGCTCCATGATTCTACCAGCTGACCTCAGGTCTGAATGCCTCAGCTGGAGCCTTCTCCAGTCCACTTTTACCTGCGTATCTTCTGATCCAAACAGGGACATCACAACGGCCTCCCAATCCCACCTTCCCACGCCTTTTCTCCTTCTGCCACCTGGCACTCTCCCTCCTGGATGCATCTTCTTGCTGCCTCAGTGGCCCTACTGGCCCCAGCGCACTCTGCACCTGACACCTTTGGTTACCTGGCAGCTCACCTTAGGGTTTTTGCCTCTGCCCCTCCTTGGAGGACTCGGCCCTCTCATGCTGCATTGGCCTTCCCCGTCCTCCTGGTTCTCCACACATCTTTGCTCTTCCTGCCCCCTTCCCCTTGAAATCACTTATTCACACCTCCTTCCCCGCTGGGGTTCCCATTCATGCGTTTAAACATTCTTGATATCATCCCTAAGACCTCTTCGAATTCACAATTTCCATCATTCAAGACTAATTCTGACAGAAGATGGACCGTCATTTCTTTTCACCAGTTACTGTGGTAATAAGTCGCCCGCCAAGCTTTGAAATGAGGGGGGAAGATGCTTGCTACCCCTCACATAGTGAGGCTCATGCTGTGTCCTGTCTCCGTTCTGATTTCAAAACGGCCTGTCGTCACCAAAATGTTCACATTCGTATTTATAAAAGGATGAAAGCAGCGGGAACGCTTCTGTTAAAGCGCTGTGTAAAACCACAAAAAACACAGAGCTGAGTATTTTCCTATGTAGCCTAAATGCGAATCGATGAGATAGAACAAGCTTAATTTATTTTCTCTCTGCTCCTCTCTGTCGGCATGCCCAGCTCGTGCATCGGGTTGACCTTTCTCTTGCTTCCTTTACATCTGTTTGACCCCTAGGCACCCATTCGGCCCATAGAGGTTAAGTCCCCATCATGTTCCAGTCACCCACTGGTCACAAACCCGGATGTCGGAGGGACTTCAGAAGCACCCCAGAGATGTCATTTGTTCCCTGGGCAGGGTTGTGCCCAACGTCGCCACCTCCTGCCAGAAATAAAATGACACGAAAGGCATGGCGAGTGGTGACCAGCTAGCTTTACCTTTTTTTCTGAAAAGGCGTGGTAACGTCGAGGGGTTTTCCTCTTAGTAGATAATTAAAAACATGGGTGAGCATTTCGCTTCACGCTTATCTATCAAGCCTTCTTTTACAGCAGCAAAATAATGGAAACCACCTAAATGTACCATCACAGGAGAGTAAGTGGATGCTAAATAACCCTATGAAAAGACACGTAGTACAACCACCGACAGGTGGCAACGTGCAAACGGTTCGTGGTTCACAAGAGCATATACACAGCATGATCCGACCTTTCTGTTAAAACACACATGCACACCCGCTACACACACACCCATTAAAAAAAAAAACTGGTCACCTAAATTTTCACATTTTTCTACAAAAAAATTATATATATATATATATATAATTTTATATAAATATATATTTATATATTATATTTATATATAAATATATATTTATATATTATATTTATATATAAATATATATAATTTTATATATATAAATGTGATATGTATTTAAATGTGATATATATCACATTTAAAATTGTTTTTAAACTTTTGAGAGGAAAAGCATACAGAGGGAACTTTTTCTGAATACCACCGTGTACGTTTTTTTTTTTTTTTTTTTTTGGCTTTTGCAGCCTACAGCGACTTAGGCTACTACATCATCAATAAGCTGCACCACGTGGATGAGTCCGTGGGGAGCAAAACGAGAAGGGCCTTCCTGTACCTCGCTGCCTTCCCCTTCATGGACGCGATAGTAAGTAGAGTCGGCGTTTTAACATCGTGATAAAACACGCATACCATCGCACGGAGCCACTTTAAGCATTTTTGTGTCTACGGTTCGGTGGCATGAAGTGTGCGTTCGCTTCGTTGTGAACCTTCAAAACTCTTTTCCTCGCGTGAAACTGAAACTCTGTCCCTGTTAAGTACTAACTGCCCATTCCCCACCCCCTCCGCCTCTGGCCCCCACTCTTCTACTGTCTGTCCCTGTGAATTTGGCTACTCTGGGTGCCTCGATGAGTGAGATGACTACGTGTCTCTCTGTGACCGGTTTATTTCACATCATGCGATGTCTCTAGAGTTCACCCACACTGTAGTGTGTGTCACACGGCCTTCCTTTTTCAGGACTGATATTCCACTGCGTGTGCGCATCCCATTTTGTTTATCCATTAATCCGCCTGCGGACATCTGGGTTACTCCCCACTTCGGGCTATTGAGAGTAACAACTGCTCTGAGCTTGGGTGTACGGATATCTCTTTGGGCCTCTGTTTTACTTCTTTGGGGGTATGTACCCAGCAGCGGGATTGCTGGGCCATGTAGTGATTCTCTTTCTAATTTCTGGAGGAACCACCGTACTGAGTCCCATCGTGGCTGCACCATCCTACACCCAGCAGCCAGAAGGTTTCCAGTGGACCATTGACTTCTGACCAGTCCATCTTGTCCGTTTATGAGAATTGTCTATATTTGTAGTAAGTTTGGACAGGAAGCTAGAGAACCCGTTTGAAAATTTTGATTCATGCGTAAAGGTCCTTTATATATTTAGGATCAAAGGATCAGGATAGCTTTCTGACAATCAACTTGCTCCTTTTCTGATTTAAACACCTAAAGCTTCTTTAGAATGAGAATCTCTGGAACATACGGGTAGGATTTCATCACTTCAATAACCAGCTTTTCCACATTAGCTAAGGGCGGCGCCCTTCCATGGATGAAATTCCTCGTCATGGTACCGAAGAGTTCTCAGACGATGCTTTTTTCCTGTTCCTCTGTGTTACAGACATAAAAGAGACTTAGCAAAACAAGTATTTCCAGTCATGTCCAATGCTGGAGAAGAAGCCCTTTCATTTTCAATTACCCTCGGAAGGAGACTTAAACGTCTTAATCCGTGTGGTTTTTTACCGGCCCTACCTCATGTTTTATACACATTCGCTGCGTGAGGTGAAGGGACATCTGCATTGAGGTGAGGCAGCAAGCCCTGAATCCAAGGCCGAATGGGGCCAGGTAAAAAGTGCATGTGGGCCATTTTCCCAAATGCCATCAGAAGAAGTCTCAGTGTGCCTGCAGGTAGGTTAGCGACATGATCTTGTGGCTCTGTGACAGCCATCCACCAGTTCGCAGGGGAGCCCTGCATTTGAAACTCTCGGGTCTGATTCCAAATTGTTGCTTTAGGTGGAGAATTTGGCCGTCGGAACCCTCGTACCTGGATTTTTCCTTTTTTCTCATCATCAGGTGTGATGACTCCGAGTTGACACATATCTAGAAAAATAAAAAAGCGAAGGGATTGGGGTCCATAGAACCAGATTCTCCAAGGTGCCCGTGTTGGCCTACGGTGGCACCATAGTGCCTTCGAGTCAGTGAGAGAACTGGGTGAAGTGATCTTTTTTCACCCCCCGAAAGAGGAAAAGCCTGACGTCCTAGACGGAGTCCATGGTGTTGCTCTAATGGCCTCCCACCCATCCCGTGTCACAAACACATAGGAGAATTACAGTCACTCGGGGAATTAAGAGAACTGGGGACTGTGAGTGAGAGTGAACCACAACCTCTCAAGTGCCTAATATTCCACTTCCCTTTAGCTGAGCTTGTTTGCCGTGAGAGTTTCCAAAACTCAGTGTGTGTAACCCCAGAGCACACACGATTAGCACCGTCGTCTTCCACGGTTCACCTGCCCGTTTCCCCAAAGACCCCAAAAGTAAGAGACTGTTACTGAGAACCAAAATAATGCACGTTTATAAGAAGCGGGTCATCTCTCCAGACACACACACACACCCCAGGTATCGTGGTCCTGATACACTTGGTAGGAGAAATCATATTTGAAAACCACAGAGCTTATCGTGCAGCGGGCGTTTTGGTCAACAAAGACAGCCCAGAAGCTGCTATTTGCAGACGTTATCTACAGTTTGCATTGCTTCTCGCGTTTGGCACCGGGGGACCTATAAGCCGAGGAAAGGAGTAGATGTAGCAGCCGCTGGGTAAAGTCTCGACGCGGACCTATGGAGCTCAGAGGAAGTGTTGCTTCTGTGTCGGTCCAGACTGGCCTTTACAGGGGAGAAGGCTGATCCTTCAACAGAGGCGATCGTGAACATCAGACCTTCTCCAAGCCTGCCGTCCCCTGGGGGATGTCTCATCATCTGCTCCCTGTAAAGGACCTTCCTCTTCATTTCCCTGAGTGGCACGAAGTGTGGGACCAGATCCTGCCCAAACCTGAAGAGAAGGAAGTAGGGGGACCCTACCCGGGCCCTGCGACCCTGTAGCGATGGCGGTAACTCAGAGCCACGTGAGGGCCCCTCAGACAGGCTTCCCCTACACAGAGTGCTGCAGCTTATGATCCGGCGGCTCGAAGAGAGGGGAACTGGTTTCCCCCACCCCTGGCATCGACCCAGCTTTCCTGCCAGGCGCGTGGACCCAGCCTATGCACTCGTGTGCACGTAATTGGTGTGAACTAAATACCGCGTGGCCACTGATCCCACTTAAAATTCGAACATGGATCCGGCCACCACGCCACGTTACAGTCATTTTACCAACCGAACCTGTGCTCCTGAGGTTTGGGGGGGGGTGTGGATGGGGGCGCAGAAAGTCTCTTTCGGGAATGCCCAGGAAATCACAATGACCAGAAATCACACCACCCCGAAGGTGTCTCTCACGCCAACCTCTTTTCCTCTGGCAGGCGTGGACCCATGCCGGCATCCTCTTGAAACACAAATACAGTTTCCTGGTGGGATGTGCCTCCATCTCAGATGTCATAGCTCAGGTGAGTAAGGTCTGGGCGTCAGTCAGAGCTCTCAGAGTGGCAGAACCCCTTGCTGCCCCCTTGACATTGGTCCACTCTGCGTTCTTCCCCGCATCCCTCGAACCCGATGAGAACTTCAAAAAATGTTCTTGTACTGCGAGTGTGTACAATCGGGCTCGAATGAGGGTTTCAGGAAATTAACTGTAGTCTCAGGGCTTTTGACCGTGGTTTTAAAGAGCTTGCATGTGAAGGGACCGTACAGTCACAGCTAGTACATTGTGGGGTGTCCGTAGGGTCACCGCGCGCTTGGCTGAGCGGACACTCGGCCCTCTGTGTGGCCTGACAATGCACGGCCTGTCGCTTGGCTGGAGGCAGAGCTCTACAGTGATTATTCTGCAATCTTGTTTCTCATGTTGCTGCCACGCCTGGCTGCCATGCCCAGGTCATTTCTCCACATTTAAAAAGAACCGGGAAGTCAGACGCCATCGGACAAGAAGGCCTTCATCGCGCTGTGCGTCGGGTCGAGCCCCCCGGGGCCTGGCACCGGCCCCGGTTTTCCGTTCTCCTTCCTTTCTTTATTCACAAAGGATACCACATGAAAAGCTTCAGCAGAAAATTAGATTTCATTCCTGTAATCCATAAATTTCACGGCGTTCTGATAATCAGGGATTTGGGAGACTGAGTTCTCCATGGAGGCGGAGGTCAGACCGAATTCTATTATTCGTGAAGGGTTTGATTCGTGCCCTGGGTTTATCCCATCTAGAACGTGGTGGAGGAGCTGCAGCCCTGCCTTGGGAGCGCCAGACCAGGGACCTAAATGTCTCTGATGTTTCCACTCGGGTTCTGTAAAGGCGCCCTAAACCCGAATCCCTGTCTTCCATGTCGAACGTTTTGCTTTCGAGTAAGTTAATGGCACTACCGTCTGGTCAGAAACTGGGGAGCCACCCTAGCGGCACCCCTCATCGTCACTGGCCTTTAGGATTTTAATCCTAGCGGCTTTTTTATCTGCCCTGCCCTCCCCATCTCCGCCGCACTCGCCCTGGTCCAGGGGGTCACCCTCCCACCTGCACCTCCTGAGGTGCCTCCTCCCTCGCCTCCCTCCGTCCCCACTGCGGCCGCGGTGATCTCTTCTCAGTGACATTCTGGCCACCACCTCTCCCCCTGCCTGAAACCTGCTTTGAAACCGCTGTGTGATTAATATTTCTGCCTCCTCGATAGACTGTCAGCTCCACGATTACAGGGGCCGAGACTCTGTAAATTGTCAGGCCATCCACAGCGCCGGGCACAGGGCCAGCACGTCACTGGCTCTCGCTGGGAAAATCCTCGCCGCTGAGATGCTCGGCTTCCCTCCGAAAAGAGCCAGGCATGTTGAGATGACTCTATCCATGCTAAGTCGTAATTCTGGGGTGAAACGCTAGGGCCCACGGGTTGTTTTAAATTGATAAACGGCGCGATCCACGGTGAGGATGGAAGCTCTGCGACACGTCGGACCACGTGGCACCAAGCTATTAAAACCACGGCCTTCTGTCCCTTGTCCCGCCATCCCTCTGTCCCTGTGGGCCATTTCTGGGCGCTCCCCACACCTGCCCCCCGTTCCTGCCACTTCCCTTTCCCTTCGTGTCTGGATCTCCTCCTCCGTCTTGCATGGCCATCCTCACGGTCCTAGAGGAGGCTTCCTGGACGCGGCGGAGGGAGAGTTGGTCTCCACATGTTCATTTCTCAAGCAGCCGTGTTCAGTCCCTAAACACGGTCACCTCGGTTTACCACGGGCGTTTGTTTGCGTGTGTCGGTCGACGAGCTCCCTGCAGACGGGCTAGTCAGAGTAGGACACCGCAGAGACGAAATAAACGGGCATCTTCGCCCCATCATGAGGCCTCGGTCCCTGATCCAGACACAGTGGGTCCGTCACGAGGCTCCCCAGCTGGTCTCTGCAGCCTTCCGTCAGCACAGTGGTCGTCACACTGGGAAGCAGCAGGCCTGGCGACGGCCACGGGCATCTCTGCTCCTGTCCCTCGGTGGCCGCGAGTGAGAGCATCGCCCCAGTTTGTGTCCACTTACGCAGTCCCTGCCGCAGGCAGCCTAGTGTGTCCACGCAGCCCAGTGGAGCCTGCGCCCTGCGTCTTCCCCCGAGGGCGTCCGTGACGGGGTCTGTCGTCCCATTTACTGGTTTGAGAATGACAGCTCGGGGACGAGCATCAGCGCGTGCTGTAAGCGAGCCACCTGTAGCATCCAGCACTTCTTTTTCGTTCAGTAGGGTTTTGGGGAGATCACCTGCTTACCTGGGTTCTTTCTGACAACGAACGTGCTCGTTTAGTGAATCCCACTGGGTCTCCTTCTCACTTGAGTTTGCTGCCGTCGCTGATTTCACGCGATCGGGACAAGCTTCCTGTGGACAGGCTCACTCGGGGGGTGGCGTAGTTTACGTGCCTGTCATTCGTGGGTGTTGGGCTATTAGGGCTGACGATGTCGCTCAGGGATATGTCACTCACACACTCACACACACACACACACTCACACTCACACTCACACTCACCCCGCTGCCTGGTCCATCGCTCTGCTCTTGCACCCAGCACGCCTCAGTGGCCTTCTGAACGGGTCGGTCCCAGGAGGACGCGGGAGGGAGGCGAGGCTGCTTCTCCGATTTCTGCAGGACGGGAGGGTCAACACGTTGTTGCATTTACTTCAGAGATTTTATTCTTATTTCAGTCCCTCTGGACTCTGTTTTTATTTTGACCTATTCCACTTTTATAACCTAACACTTTAAATTTTAACTTCGCTTATTTTGTAATAATTAATATCGGTGTTTTGGCAGCATTTTTCGTGAATTCCAGCCATCTTATAAACACCAGTGTCTGTTTTCCTGTCTAGGGTCGTTGAGACTCTGTGTGTGTGTGTGTGTGTGTGTGTGTGTGTGTGTGTGTGTGTGTGAGAGAGAGAGAGAGAGAGAGAGAGAGAGAGAGAGAGAGAGAGAGAGAGAACTTAGGTCCTCAGGCGTGGATTATATATGCACCTCAGCCTCAAGGGAGAAAAGCTGGGCTGCATCTTTTGGGGCCTGGGGAGCCTAAGTTTCTAGATACTTTTTAGCAAGATGCACAATGGCCTTAAAAGTGATGACTATAACGGAGGGCCGTGTCATCGTCCAAAAGTCCACGAGCGTGGCCCTGAATTCTGTGGGAGCGGTGTTGAGCCGTAGCTGTTCTCTTTCTTCTCCGTGTCGAGGTTTTCGCTCCGAAACCCGTCCCGTGTGGGGTGCCAGACTTGGGGCCGCGCTTCTGTCGCTTGGTCGCTTGTTTCTGTCCCCACCGTCTGACCGGTTCTTGTCTCCCCACCTCGCAGGTCGTTTTTGTAGCCATCCTGCTCCACAGCCACCTGGAGTGCAGAGAGCCCCTGCTCATCCCCATCCTCTCCCTGTACATGGGAGCCCTCGTGCGCTGCGCCACCCTGTGCCTGGGCTATTACAGGAACATCCACGACATCATCCCCGACAGGAGTGGCCCGGAGCTGGGGGTACGTGCATGCGTAGAACTCGCCGGCAGCCTTCTGTACCTTCGGGTGGAATAAAGCTCTCCCCCCACCCCACCACCCCTCCAGGGAATGAGAAGTCAGTAGAATGAGCCCGTGCTCTGAGACCGCAGGTGCGAGGGAGTGTCCACGGGGACAGACAGCCGGGGGACTGAGGAGCCCTGGAGGTGGAGGTGACCTTGGAGGTCACTCTCCAGCCTCCTCATCTCTCTACGAGGCCGGGGAACCGTCACACAGGTCAGGCCGAGGAGGAGATGCGCATTAGGGTTCTTACTCACCATCATCAAATGTAAGTCGTTCCGTAGTCCCTGCAGATTTTAGGGCCCGCAGCACCTTTGAACTCGCATTGGATTATTTTTAATTTACAGCAGGGATCCAGGATTCGTTTGTACTTTCTGTCCTGGCCAGACACGGTCACTCACGCAGGAACCTTCGATGGAATGGGCAGAACACTGAAGCACCGTGGGGAAATTTTAAATGTGATTTCCACCCTCAAGGGGCTTTGTATCTCGTTTGGCAGATCAGACCAACACCGAAGCAATAGGCATGAACCCAAGAGAGGGAAGAGAGGTAGCAATAGGCGCTAGACGCCTCCTTGGTGGAGGCACAGCTTAGCCTGTCTCTCAACAGTTGAATAAGGAACGAGCAAGGTACGATCTTACCCACGTGACCAAAGCATCCTTTTCATCAAAGTTAACAGCGTCTGATGTGTACGTGTGCTGATCTCTTCTCTTCTTGGGTCGGAGACGTCATCTGGGTTAGTTTTCCGCTAGCCACACGGCAGATAAGCGGGGTAACACACAGCACTGACTAAATCACCACTCTCCACCCCCCCCCCATCCCACCTTTGACCACGTTGCTTTCGTCCTGTCAGAACGTAATTACGTTGCCCACTTAACCCGGATCCGAGGTCCGGCCGCCAGTGAAAGCAGATCGAGCGGTTCCCGTCCCAAGGAACAACCACGTCACATTGGCCTTCATGCTGACGACCCATCTCTTCACATGCTGCCCCCAGCAAAAGGGACAGAGGCGGCTGAGGCGGTTCCATGACGTGTCTTTTACCCTCACAAACAGTCAGAACAGCAGTTAAATAGCGAGAGCCAGGCTTGGAAGATGACGCCCATCCCCTCTGCAGAATTCCTCTGAGATGGCATGTTCTTTGCCATGCTTTTATTTTTGCTCAGGCTTTTCTGCACACGTGTTAGAGCTCTGAGAATAAGAGCCCCTGTCGTAGCTTTCCACAGTGTCCAAATAATTAGGCACGTTTGTGAGCGGATTCCAAAATAAGTAGTTTTTTTACTTTTAAGCGTTACCTTCTACTGACGTGGCTTCTAGCCAGTCGACTTGATGATTTAAACTAAAAACTAATTTCCAGGCAGTTCCTCGGGCCGTGGAGTTGGGGGTCTGTCTACTTGGGTTAGAATTGCCCTGTTTGGAAAGCAGGGGTTTGGATCCATCAAGGCCAAATGCGTGTGGATTTCGCAGGAGCTTGTATTTTAACTGTACGTGTTATTTTCATTCATCCTGGCTTGACTACAGAGGCGTTTGCTTATATTAAAAAGTGACATTAAAAGGAGCAGCCTTGACTCCGAATCGCCGTCTTTCCTGTTCTGCTTCAAGCCGGTAGCGAACCTCCTTCCCCATTTCTCGATGCAGGGAGACGCCACGATAAGGAAGATGCTGAGCTTCTGGTGGCCTCTGGCTCTCATTCTGGCTACACAGAGAATCAGCCGGCCTATCGTCAACCTCTTCGTTTCTCGGGACCTCGGGGGCAGTTCTGCAGCTACAGAGGTAGGGCAGTTTCCGGGGACGTGGGCACTCATGGTCACCTCACAAAGAACGGGGACTGGGGAAGCCGATTACACATTTGCTTCCAGTCCATCATGTAGTTCCATGATGTTAAATTTATGTGACACAGTCACCCTAGGAAGCCATGAGGACCTCACTCAGGGACTCGTGATCATGTAATTTTATATCTTTATGGAATAAAACATCTCATCCGTCCTGCTCAGTGACCCCATGAGGGATCGGAGGCCAGGGCAACACGGTTAAGGCCACAAAACTAGCAAGATGCTGTGGGCTAGTGTGAGCGTCCAGATTTTCTGACTCTGGTGCAACGGCCTTTTCTGTGTTTCCTGGAGTCAGCAAGACGCCCCAGCACTGTGGTTTCAGGACGATGGACCAGGCCAGCGCAGCCGCAGGAGGGAGAGCAGCCAGAGGGGGCGGGTCGATGCTTCCACTCTGACCCCCCAGACTCTCACCTGTTCTTTCTGTGCCCCCGGCACATGCTGCCCAAGCCCTCGTGGCTTCCTGTGCTCGCTCGTCGGCATCCCGCCCCCTGCAATAAGCAGCCCCATGACTTGACTCACTCACAGGTCAAGAGAGTTACCTGGAAACTGGCACCTGCTCCAAAGGAAAGAGTTGAATCCTTTTTCCATCTTTCAGGCACGGTATGAACAAATCATTTGTTTCCTTTCTCCGCTGCCCTCTGGAGAACTAATTCTGTCTCTGGAACGGCTGATCCTTCAGGAAGGCTGGTGGCTGCTCATCAGAGCCTCCTGTCCACACTCTGCCCTTGACCGCACCGTCAGCAGGGCCCCGGCCGGGGGCTCCTGCCAGTTTCCTCATCCTGGGGAGCAGCTTCATGTTGGCTGGGAAAAGAGAGGCCCATAAATCACGAGCAGCGCCCTCACTCTCGCCTCCGTGGGGTTCTGGATTTTGTTTTGGGAATCATGAATGTCATCTTGGGTGGCGCCTGCAACACAGCAGCTTTTTCACTTAAAAAACGGCAGTTTCAGTTGCCCAGTCAAAAAGCATGTGACCCTGTGTGCTAGGATTCTGTCTTCCCCTAAAAAAAAAAAAAGCAACTTATATATTAAGAGAGATCTTTGGTGGACCTCGATGGCATAGAGACACAGCACGTGGGGGACAGAACGGACGTGTACTGACCATCTGCTGATACGCAGGCGTGTACATACATGTCACGGGCTCTCCAAAACCACGTTCGCGGGTGTTGTCGTTCTCACGGTTCTGCTGGAGGGATGGAAACAGAGGCTCAGGCTTCACGCAGCTGGTGGGTGATGAAGTGGAGGTGTGAACCCAGGCCCGCCTAATTCCCTCCCACCGCTCCCCAGGCAGTTTCTTCCAGCTGGGGACATCCCCCAGGTTCCCGGCACGGCCGTTTCGTTAACTAAAACAGATGCGGCCTGCACTCCTCCGCTAGTGAGCTAGAGTTGAACTCTGCCAAAATGTAGGGTGAGATGCTTTGCTTTCATTTCCTTCCTTTTCATTCACATAAGAAAAGAAACTCATTTTCCTGGAAGAACATCTTTGGCTTCCCGTAAGAGATAGTTATTTCGTTTTCTTAAGTTAAAAAGTCAAAATTGGGCTATCCTGGCTGAACGGACTGGAAGTGAGTTGAGTCCGAAGGAGAGCACTTAAAGTCATCAACAAACACATAGATTCAGCCACCCCGAAGGACGGGATGAAGGCGTAGAGGTGGACCCTAAGCAAAGACTATCCGGCAAGCAGACAGGACTCAAAATCACACTCTGAGACCCAAGAATTGGGCTAGACGAGCGGGTTCGGTTTGGCTCTATGGAAAGAGCAAAGATTCTGGAGTCTGGACCTGGGTCGAGACCTTGGCTTCTCGAGCGAGCCTCCTGGGCCTGGATCTGTTTCTCATTGGGTTCGTGGAAAATCAGATGCCGCCTCCTGGTCTCCGGCTTCCCCTCTGAGCCCCCTCACCCCCCTCCCAGGGACGCAGGGACGCACCTACCCCTTCCTCCTGCTGCAGGGCCGTCCTTGTCACCCAGTGTGGAGTGATCTGCCATCGGTGGCCACACCTGAGACAGCTCGCTCTGCCACGTGGCAGACGGCAGGTACTGGAGATGCCCTCTGCGAAAGCCGATGCTAACTGCTGGCTCTTCCTCTTGCAGGCAGTGGCGATTTTGACAGCCACGTACCCGGTGGGTCACATGCCATATGGCTGGCTGACGGAAATCCGCGCTGTCTACCCCGCCTTTGACAAGGTGAGAACCTGGGCGACGCGGTGTCTGAGACGCACGCTTTAAAACGAGAGCCTGACAGACGGGCATCGCCGGCGAGGCGCGTTTTGGCGTTTCCCAGCCTCACCTCCCTTCGTAAGGTTAATGTGGCGTTGGGGGTGTCGAATGTAATTGTGGACTGTCCCCCTCAGAGGATGACAGAGGCAGCTTCAGCTTACCTGGCTGCTGAGCTGCAGGGCCTCTCCGGACGGACACGCACGGTTAGGTCATGCCTGTGAAGAAATTATTCGTTTTCAAAAGGGAAACTATAGTCTCAAAAAAGTTTAATGCATTGGATTCTGTTTCTGGGCTTCTTTTTTAAGTTAGACTCCTATTCTACTGACTTCATCGCTGATGTGAAGATGGATACAGACAGGAAGCGTGTGCTTGGAGTCTCCGGCGTGCAGGGCACACGCACGCCGAGGCTGTCCATGCAGCAGGCTTGGGCCTGGGGGGGTTTGGGCGCAGCAGACTTATTCTGGCTGAAAGCCTCTGCTGACAACAGCTCTGTCCTCCTGCTGCTGCTGACACAGCTGAGGGAGGCACGTAACCCCTCGGGCCTGTACCCTTCGGCTGGGTCACGACCGTCCTGCTCATCATTCAGCCAATGTCTCTTTTATTAAAGCTTAATTATTTGAACGGGTAGACTTTTATCTTTTCAAAAAAGAATGACTAGCAAAACAGACCCCCAAGAAGATCACATGCAATGTTTTAAAATAAAAAAATAGGAAAGAAGCACACAACCTGCCAGTGGTGCTCTTCCTAGCAACTGCTTGGCCTTGGACTTGTGTAGAACCAGCTCGGAGCCATGGCCAGGATCATCTCAGCTCATCCCAGCAAGAGCCCTGGGAAGGGAGGAGGGGAAGCGTGTTGTCCAGCAGATCTCCTTCCTCAGTTCCCACACTCATCATCACCCCTGAATATCAGCTCACCTCCAAATACGCTAGGGGATCCCCACCACACGGTCTCACGAGAGGGGAGCAGAGGCGTCGCCCGGGACTCCTTACCGGGTGTGGAGCTTCGCCAGTCGCAAACGTGCCCTTGCAGCAGCAGGTCGGTCGCAGAGCGTCTCCTGAAAACGCATCCGATTCCTGCTGCACAGGCCTTTGAGAGAGGACTCCAGAGGCAGGAGTCACTGGCGGGAGGAAGAAGAGAGTCCGTGCTTCAGTGAGCTGAATCCGGTCTGCTACAGAAACCGTCGCTTTCACCTCAGAAACATGGGTCCAGCAGTAACTCCTAGAAAACCAAAATGCATCTTAACGTCGTCTTGCTAAATTTCCAGCGCTCGGAGAACAGCGTTGTTTCATAAAACCTGATGACGGTAGCAGGCCCTAACGTGTTAGAACCTGCTGGCCGTGAAAGTCTCATCTGAAATTGCTTCTGACTGCCTGAAATCGTGACACTTAACACTACAGCGCTATACAGTGTCTCTAGGAGCATCCAAGGGAAACGGCGTTTCATTTATTATCACAGAGAAATGAGAAAATTCATGAGAAAATTCCTTGAACGAGCACACCTCCGGCCAGAAGCTGGGGTCCCTCAGGACACTTGAATCCTCACCCATTTTTTGGCACCAATCCCGCTGAGCCCTTTATGTGACTGTGTCTACCCACCCGAATCTGAGACACCTCTCTGCGGGCTTCCAGAATTTGCTGCACAAACGGTTGAAATCCTTAGCCTCTTTGTGGGTCCCAGAACAGGGGATTTCACGTTTCTCGCATAACCTCTGGTGGTCCTAGCGAAATGCTTGACGGGGAGGTTTCCACTAGGACACATGCTCTCTCGTGATCCGTGATCACCTGCAGAGGAGTGTCTTTCTCAACAGATCGGGCAAACGAGGTGGAGCACAGATGCTATCCTAAACGCTCTTTCTGCAAGAATAGACTAGCGTGGATCGTGTACACCAGCACGCGGCAGGTGGCATGCTAGTTTAGTCGTGCAGAGGGATTTGCCATTTTAAAAAGAAAAGCGTGCCTGAATAAGTGTGGCGTGTCACTGTCGCCACCAGACGACGCGCGGGCTTTGAGGCTGCTTCGTTCTTTGCAGGGTGGCCTCCTTCTCGTTCAGCCCACCAGGGCACCGCTGTCACGGGTCCCTACCCACTGCGAACTGCACTTTGCCATGTCTGCCGTTCAGAGAAGCAGAAATGCTTTAGAAACCGGAACTAGGATGTAAGCTCCTCCAGAGTTGGTGCTGGTGGCACGTCCAGGGGGACGAGACTGGAGAGACTGCCTCCCAAGTAAAGTAGCCAAACTGGAACCTGTGATGTCTCTGCTTATGGAGGCTGCATGTGGGACCCAGGTGCTCGGAGGGCGTTCTTGTCAGCCCTGGGCCTCACTGCATCCAAACGAGGCACAAGTTTTTGTTTTTGTTTTTGTTTTCTCTGCTGTTTTTCACAGTCGAGGGCCCGGCACTCGTTTTAATTGGGTGATGGGCCCGCTTAGGAGTGGCACTAGGGTGGCCTCAGCAAGCCCCAGATTGAGGCACATACAAGAGGACATTTGCTTAAATTCAGTCTAGCTGAGGCTTTTGAGCACCTTCTGTATTCAAGCTAAGTTTCAGGAGCCGAAGAGATGGGTGAGACACACGGTCCTTCATCCACGAGGGTGAGCCCACACCTCGCAGGGGCTTGGACATGGGCCCTGCATACTGGACAACACACCTGCATTCAGGGAGCTCCAGGTGGTCAGCATGATAGGACGGGGCTGGAGGCAGTTTGGAGGGAAAAGAACAGAGAGCCTTAGAACAGAGGGAATGTGAAGATGATGGGCCTTGAAGAAAGGGGTGGTTTTGACGATCAGAGGCTGCAATGAGAGGAGGAGGAACAAAGGCACTGAAACAGGGAAGCCCCGAGAGTATTAGGAGAAGAGCAGAAGGTTCCCTTTGGGACACAGATCGAGAAGTCACGGTGAGGAGGCAAGTCTGTGTCAGGGTGAGCGGGGCCTGGGATGCCCGGCCCAACTTATAGTTGATTTGGTAGAGAGGACAAGGCCCACGGGTCACCGGGCAGGACCATGGCCCTCAGGGAGACGCCCACAGTGGCCAGGACTGGGCTCACACAGGCGGGCAGCGAAGGGAGGGAGCCGATTCGGGAGCCACGGCTGGGGTTCAGTCTGGACCTGCCCTGGTGACTCTTCACGCCCAGAAACCCGACAGTCATCTGAGAGAGACTCGGAGCGACAGCCATCTTCCGAACAGTCGCCTGGCAGCTGTCCTTTAGACACAGCCACTAAAACAGAAACGAGATGCTCTCGAAAGTCGTACGCGTGGTCAGCCAGGGACGACCCAGAGCCCAGTCACCACTGTCCTTTTCTCCCCCCAGAATAACCCCAGCAACAAACTGGTGAGCACCAGCAACACGGTCACGGCCGCCCACATCAAGAAGTTCACGTTCGTGTGCATGGCCCTGTCACTAACGGTAAGGAGAGCGGCCACCCCTCACCCCACCCCTGTTTTAGTTTTCGGGGAAGGAGAAATGTTTCTATTAAGGGGAGACATCTTCCGTTCCATAATGTTACTCTGGATTAGTCACAATTTCTGTAGAACGTTTTCATTGCAAAATATGGGCCATTGTCATTCAAGGAGCCCGTTGCCCCCGGGAACGCGGAGTCGACTTCTGGCACTTCTCGGGAACTGGAAAACACTGGCCAGAAGCAGACTTTGCCTTCCATTTTAATATGCTCTCGTGTTGCTGAATAATGTCCAGACCATTCTGGACGTCTGGCGTCAACCGTATGGCCATCCCCATCCCTTCTCCAAGTTTAATCGGTGGCGTTTCAGTTTCCCCAGTGCAAGTTCCTCTTCTCAGTGCATTTACACCGACGCATCCTACTCGCTCACTCATCGATCCCCACGTACGTGTGGAGCCCCTTCTGCTTAGCACGCCCCGTGCCATCTTCACGGATGCAGCCGTGAGCAGGCGTGGGTCACACGGCTCTGTCGACAGGGCCCTCGGCAAACAGGACGCGGCCTTCCTTTATGAACTCCCATGAGCAATTCAAATGTAGAAGATAACGTGCAAAAAAAAAACGTGGAGAAAACACTGACAGGCTCTCTAATCCAAAGCACGGTGTATAATTTCAGATTCTTACAACAGTTATTAACGGGAGCCAAAAAAAAAAAAAACAAACTCATGGCGTTTATAGACAAAATTACATTGTAGACTGTGCCCTTTGGGTTCCAAAGATGGAGGTGAGAATTGGATGGAAGGAAACGTGGGTCTTTTGAACCCAGTTTAGTTTTCCTTGTTTCTTTGGGGTTACATGTTTCCGTTAAGTCCTTCCGGAATTCTCCGTGTGTGTGTGAGTGTGACATAAGTGTGTGGCAGAGATGCCTGAGTGTGTGCCGCTGTCATCATAAGTGACTGATAGCGGGGCCCCAAGGCCGTGGAAGGTGTTGGGTTATGCTGGTGACGAGGACACAGCGGCTGTCATCCTGCTCACCGTTATCACAGAACCCTCGTGCTTGGCGAGGCCTGGCACTGGTCCTATAACATCAAGCCCGACGTAAGTTTTAAACCTTGAGTGGATATTTTCCAAAGCCCACAGCTTTAATCGATGACCCAGTGATCCAAAAGCTGGATAGATTGTAACAAGGGCAGTACGAGGCCGTTAGCTCATCTAGTCGCACCCCTATCACCAGAGTCGTGACCTTTTAAAACTCTTTAGTGTCAGGCAGTTAACTTAGCAGAGGCTGTCGAAACGCTCCAGAGCGGCACACTTCGTGTTTATCCCAATGGACACGTCTCCTACAAAGGACAGACTCCCCGAAGGTCGCACGGCTCCCTGTTCACCTCCCAGAACTACGGCCCTTTGGGGCCCTGCTTATTTGTGCAAGGCCGCTCTTTCTTCTCCCGGGCTCTCTGACAAGAGCTGACCCCGAGGATCCTGCAGACGCCCCAAGGACAACGTGAAAAGTCGTGTGTCCATCCCCAGCGGGCTCGCTCTTCAGGCCCTGGCGTTGTGGGTCCCACTTCTGCCTTCGCCTGTGAAAAATACGGTGGTGTCACTTTTGAAAGTTAACAAGAGGCTACTGTCCCAGCATGCTACGGTGCAGATATTAATTCTTTCTAAAGTTTATAGCAAATCATAGTCGATGAGGAAGGTCTACCAGCTTTGGGTGATCCTAGTTGACCAGTTTCCATTTTGACTTTGCAATGGCATTTTAAGAACATCTGGTGTTTTCTTAAGCTCCCTGCTTCTCTGGTTTTGGGGAGCTGTTGCCATGAGAGGTGGGTGAGAAGCCCCACAGAGCCCAGGCCTGGCTGTGGCTGGGGCCTCCCCAGCCCCCTTTGTACAAAATGGAAATGGGAACCCATGGGTTTGGACGGGCAGAGCTAGCAGGGCACTCCTGTGCAGTGAACAAGCGTCATACCCAGCACCTTCCAGACGTTCCACCCAGAGAAAGTCCACAGGAGAAGAGCAAGGGTCGGGAAAACGGGGTGTCGGGGAGACGGAGGATTGCCCAGCTCGGGAGGAGAAAGGGGAGACGACGAGACAGAATGAGAAAGGGGCTTGAGAGTCAGAGGAAGGTGGAGCAGAATGATGGAGGGGGGCGCAGACCGATGGGGAGATCATGAGGGTCTTGGAGCCCTGGCAGCCCTTCTCATGCAAATTTCTAGTCTTTAGAAGACTTAGAAAGAGACAAGCTTTTAAGAAATCCATACATTTGACAATTTGTTGTCCAAACGCGTTCCACAGGCTGAATTTTGGTGAGCTGGCCTGTCTCAGAAGCGCACGTGTGGGGTTGGCGTCTCACCAGCTTCTCCAGAGGTGGCCTCGTGCCCTCAGATGCAGATTATGCCAGGGTCATGGGACTGTGCCAGGGCCTCCAGGCAGTGTCCCACTGGCCGCCCTCAGCCTCCTATGAGGCTGCTTGGGGTGTGTGTGTGTGTGTGTGTGTGTGTGTGTGTGTGTGCACGCACACGCGTGCATGTGTGCTCTGCTGTCACTGGAGGCAGAGAGATGAGGGAGCCTGCCAGTCTGCCATCCCTCTGCAGTGCCTCCCGCAAGAGGATGCGAGGTTATCTCAGGTCAGTGGTTGTCACTACTTAAGGACCTGGTTCTTTGTTTAAAAAAGTTAAAATAGGTTTCTACTCTGGATCTTTCTGAGCCGTGATTTTGGATGTCAGTGGGTGGTACAAAAGGAAAGCGTGAATCTGCACTCGATCCGGAATCTTCTGTTCTGATTGTTATGGGTTGACTCGTGTCCACCCCAAATTCCCATGTTGAAGTCCTAACCCTCAGCACCGTAGAACGTGGCCTCATTCGGAGATGGGGTTAAGATGAGGTCCTGGTGGGGGGAGTAAGGTGGACCCGTCCGGGGCCATTTGGCCAGGCACACAGGGAGAACGCCACGCGAAGGCTAGACTTACGCTGCAGGGAGCCAGGAGAGGCCTGGGACAGACCCTCCCCCGTTGCCGTCAGAGGGAGCCTGGCTCTGCCGTCACCTGATTCTGGCCTCCAGGCCTGCGAGGCAAGACCTTTGTGGTTCTGAACCACCGGGGCCGTGTGCTGCTCTGTTTCTGCAGCCCTGAGGACCTCGAGTGCACTGGTGTTGCTGAGGGGAAGGCATCTCCTTGTCACTGACAACCACACGGATGGATTAACCGGAGCTCACTGTCCAACTGACTTTTCTTTTTAAAATCTCCATCTAATGATTCCATAAGACATCTCTCTCTATTCTGTTATTTTATTTTATATTTTATTTATCTCATCTCATCTCATCTATTTCTGGATTCTCCCTGTGAGCATCTGAGCAGAGGATTTGCTTAAAGATACGTTTCATAGGGTACAGCGCTGTGCCTGCGTGTATGTGCTTAGTACCTCGTGGATGGTTTTCGGGGCCAAAAGGGTAGTTGTTAGCATCATAGCACCTAGCAGAAGCACTCGTGCTAGATTTAAGTTACTTTAGTTTGGGGATTTATTCTGCTTTTAGTCGAATAATCCAGCGCACCTCAACCAGGCCCTTGCAGTGCCCGCTGTCACAGCTAATACTGCAAAGCCAAAACGTGTCCCCAGTTTTCAGAGAGCAAATTAAATTGCTAGTATTTTATCCAGCTATATTTATCCCCCAGATTGTCTCAAAAACTTGATCCCTCCTCCTGCTTCCCACTTGAACCTTAGAAATGGTGTCTGATTTGGCACAAATGTATAAAAATTAGGTAGCTTCATTTTAACGTGTCCGTACACGCCTGCGTTCTACAAAGAACAGATGCGGGGCCGCCCCCTGCACAAATTAGAGAGCCACAGAGAAGACACGCTCTTCCCCTGGGGATCCTGCACGTGCAGAGTGGTGCCTGGACCCCAGGCTCACACCAAGAACAGGGTTTCCAGGCTCCACCCAGGGCTTTCCCGCTGCAAAAGCATTTTTATCGGACATAGATGGCAGTCACAAACCGTTATGCCACGCAAGTGGCAAAATAACTCAGTGGAGATGTCCTTCATGGACACCCAGGAATTCTCTTTTATGTCTCTCTGTGGCTTTTTTAAAAAAAGTCATTTTTATTGGTCTCTGCTTCAAGACAGAACCAGGAGTGTTTATTTTCTTATCCGGGGGTCAGGTTAGCCCCGGCCCTCACGACAAGACATGGGAACCAAACAAGGCAGTGGCGCTCGTTGCATCTGGGTCTTCTTCTTTCTGCACCTGCTCACACAAGCCCAGGGCCTACGGGCACGGAACCCGAGCGCGTGACATTGGGCCGAAGCAAGATGTCCTGTTCTTCTATGTCCATACGGCATGAGGGGAGTCGGCAAAGCCCAAGTCAAACCTCTCAAAATATAGTTTGTGAATTATCTCAGCCTATTTTTACGAGACACTGAACGGACGTATGTGCCTCAGGTAGCGTGTGAAATGAGCAAGGTGAGGACATAAACCACCACCACCACCCCCATCATCATGCTAAATGGTCGTTTTGTATATTTAATGAAACCAGAAACCACTGGGCCCAGGAACAAAAGAAAACAATCAAAAAACCCGTTGGCCACACAGAGGTATTTCCCTGGCTTGCCTCTTCCCAAGCGCAGGTGTCGCCTGCACCTGCAGACACTCTGAGAAGGTGACCTGGCAAGCACAGTCACGTTTAGCTCCTTTACTGTAGCTGCTTTTAGCTTTAGCTACGTGGCCTTTGCTAAAAAACGTTCTTTATTTTAATTTTAATTTAACGGGCTTATTGCCGCACATCCAGCGCTGGGCCAGGCGGCCCGACTCACTCAGGCACAGTGAAGTCAGCACCACTGAGTTGCGCCACGAGATTATTCGGACCTCCCGAGCCCAGAGCAAGCCTCAGAGGACCACGCTGTGATGATGCTGAGAAAAAGCACTTGTGGCAAACAGTCATGCCTAGAAGACCCGCTCCCCGTCAGTCAGGTGCTGGGCCGTGTTCAGGGGCCTGTGTGTAAACCCTCCCTTGATGCATGAATTGGCCCTTAACCAAAAACAAGCTTTCGAGAGAGTCGTGATGTCCTTGCCAGAGCCGGCATCTCTGAACTGGAGATGGGTCCGGGTACCCCGAATGGTCCTGCGGCCCTCAGGGCACTTGACTTCCCTTTTTGTGGTTTTTTATTATAAAACGGGGATAAAAGGAGAGGGATTTGGCACAGCATTTATGGATGTGGGGGCCCTGACGCCCCAAACTCTGGCTCCACCACTCACCAGCTGTGCGGTTTGGGGAAAGTCACTTAAAACTCTAAGCCTCGGCCTCCCCAGCTGCCACACGGGCATGATAATAATACCCACCCACCTTTGAAGACTTTTCAAACGATGAATAGCTTACACAGTGCCAGGCACGCTGTAAGCAAAGAATGTCAGCCGTCCTCCTCCGAAGTTCCCAGACACGTGGGAATCCGAGTGAGGACCGGATGGCTGTCCCTCTACCTGTGGCTGTCAGTAACATCGATGCCAACAGATAACCTCATGAACGTTTCTATTTTTATACGTGTTTACGTCCACTGAGGATGGTGTCCTGGTCCCCAGCTTCCTGAGCTAAGCCTTGTCTGGGAGGGGTTCGGTTGGAGGCTGCTGGAAAGAGGAGAGGCCGACTGAGTGCCCTGTAGACACATCAGGCCTGGGCCCGCGACGCAGCAGGTGCCTCCAGAAGGAAAACAGATGTCACAGGGGGTGGAGGCCACTGTGGAATTTACGGTAAAAGGTATCTCAGTATTTGAAATATTTTGGTCCCGAAGCTTCAGGATTTCAGGCCTCCAAGGGCCCCTCCCAGCAGAGAAGGAAAGCGAAAGGCACGCATCGGAGCAGGGAGCAAACACCTGCCACGTCACTTCACTTGTCTGGGACACGCTGCGATCGTCCCCTTGAGTGAGGCTCAGCCGATCCTAAAATGCAAAGTTTCGTGCAGATCTCCCTGGCTAAGGCCTCAGGAAGCACAAAGCCCAGGACAGGAACAGGAACAGCGCTCCGCCTCGGCCCCGCCCCCGGCGCCTGTGCCACCTTCAAAGGACAGCGGGGTCGCTGACGATGTCATTATTTATAGCGCCCCCGTCCCTGCCAGCGCCCAGACTCCGGCCACCTGCTCGTCTCAAGGCCTGAGCGGGTCGTCTGAGGTGCTGCCGACGGGGACAGTAGAGCCGCCCTGCCCACATGTCGCAGGCGTGGAGTCTGGCCCCACGCTACCTGTCGCAGCCTCGGTTTCCCCAGTTCGGAGACTTTTCCTTTATTTGAGGGCAGGTTTTGCATCCTGCGATTCAAGCTGAGCTCCAGATCCACCGCCACCTGCCCTCCGCCTGAGGTGTCACATGCCCAGGGTGGCACACTGCCCTCTGCCGCTGCTCCGTGGGCTAGCACGTCTCATCCCCCGAGAGCGCACCCACTGTCCCTTTTTCTTACTCAGAGCTGCGAGTCCGTCCTGAGCGCTGCTTCGGTCGTGTGCTAGACAGTTCCAGGATCCCAGCTGATAAACATAAAAGCCACCATCCCACCGGAACGCATCTGGGTGGCCCGGTTTTCAGAGTGCAAAGTTGGCTTTGTGAGCCTCGCCTTCCTGTTGCTCGATGTCCCCTGGAGCTGTCACTCAGTGGTGGCTGGCAGCGGATGCCACAGGCCTCATTCCCGCCGGGCTGACCCTGTGTCTCCAACAAGGACAGCCTGTGTGAGGCTTTGTTTCTGCCGGGCGGCCCCACCCCCGCCCCAGAGAGGCCTTCTCATTGTTCACCACATCCAGGCGGAGAAAACGACCCTCTTTTGCTTGGGGCGGAGGACAAAAAAGGACCAAAGGTAAACAAACCGAATTCAGAACTTTCTCATCCTGCCCTTCTGGGTGGAGCAGGCCCTCTGGGCATATTTAGAAATCCCAGAAGTGTGGAGGGAGCGAGGCCTCTGAGTCCCCAAGGATGGGGCTGAAATCCTAGCCCGGTCCTTTCCTAGCTAGGTGACCTGAGTGAGGCAAGTGACACTGTCCCCCGAGGCCTGGGTGCCAGAAACCCTTGGTCTTTATGTGGATTAAATGAATAACCTTGGAAAGCTCTGGGGGAGGGGGGTTTTTCCCACCGACCTTCTCTCCCTTCACAGTCTCTCTAAAGCTTCGGCATCCGCTTTGTAAGTCTTTACCCGTTATAGATCTGAGGGGTTGGCTGGTTGGTTTGGGGGGGCTCAGAGGAGATGAAGACAATTAAGACCAGTCCCCACAGCTCCCTCCAGCGACAGCGCAGGCCCACCCACAGTGCTTTCCTGAAACACGCGGCGAACGAACGAGCAGACCGTGCTGTTAGGAGCAGGTTCAGGTTTTTAAATTTTTTTTGTTTTTAATCGTGGTAAAATACGCCTCAGACGAAACCTAGCACCTGGAACCGTTTCTGAGCGGACGGTCGGTGCGTTCACC
This sequence comes from Cynopterus sphinx, assembly GCA_030015415.1. Taxonomy (NCBI): domain Eukaryota; kingdom Metazoa; phylum Chordata; class Mammalia; order Chiroptera; family Pteropodidae; genus Cynopterus; species Cynopterus sphinx. Next base: position 6,323,592 of record CM057379.1, on the reverse strand, counting down.
CTGTGGTGCTGCCATCGCCCCCTCCATCCGCAGAAACTCCGGACCCCTGAGCCGTACCTGCCCACCCCATCCCTGTCCCCCACCCTCACCCCCCAGGCCTGGTAAGTTCCCAGTCAAGGAGACGTAAAGGCTGGCACTCGGCCTCCTTGGGAGGGGTCCAGCGGGCAGGGGTGGGGACCGGAGGAGCCTTCCGATGGGGCAGGAAGCGCTGGAAAGGGTCGGCCGTTCTGTCGATGGAGGGGACCACCCCGGGGCGCCCTCTGCAGCTGGGCGCACGGCGCCCCCTGCTGTCCGAAGTCTGCTGTTGCCTGGAATTAATATTTGGCCTCAAAACGTAGCATCTTCTCATCAGAAAGAAGGACCGAGCGCCCTCATGCAGTGCATGCACCCGGCAGCGTCATCACGGACCCGATTCTGCCCCTTCCTCAGCTTCTCCCCGCCTGGGACTCTCTCCCACACAGACGGGTCCCCGCCCGTCACCCGCCACGTGCTGCCCTTGGGTTTTCTCGCCCCACTCAAGGGGCGTTTCACCCACGCCCCCCTCCAGGGCAGCAGCCCCATGCCCACCGGCGATGGCGAGCTTGCTCCCTGCCACCCTCGTCGCTGCTGCTCCCCAGAAAGTGGGCTCTCTGGCCTCTGCCACCCGTGTTCGCCCTGGCTCATCCTGACGGAATTCTGTGTCGTTCCCCTGGGGACACGGTGACGAGTCGTGAACTCACCGTTAGCGTTAAGACGGTGTAGAGACCACCGGATCCAGTTCTGGCGGCAGCGAGGGAGTGAGGCCCCTCAGCGAGGACAGGCCAGGAGGCCCCCAGAGGCAGCCAGGCCTCCAGCAAGGCTCACGTGCGTCCGTCTCTCGCCGTCACACGGCACGTTGGTCCCACCGCACCCCCGTGGAGTGTGTACGGCCAGTGCAATTTGATGCTAAGAGTCAAAAGGCCACATAGTGCCCCTCAGGTAACACCAGGTCTCTCTGAAAACTCAAGCAAGATAGGCAGGCACGTGAGCTTTCTCCGATAGCGTCTTGCCCTGTTTGGGCCCCTCCACCCCCAGGTAATTCAAATCAGGGTGCCTTCTGCATGGAGTGACATGGGACACGGTTTCAGAAGATGCTGGCGGTGAACACCCAGCTGTCGGCCACCTTCTGATAGCTGCCCCTCCCTCTGAATCCAGACTGCCCAGACCCTGTCATTAGCACGTGTTCAGATTGACAGCTCCAGGGGCCCCTGGTATTTTAAAATGTTTCTCTGAGAAAGAAAAAAAAAGGATCTGTGCTCTTTGTGGAAAACGGGAAAAGACCAAAAGGAAAGAAAAGAAGTCAGCCCTAAGCTTACCACCCGCAGATGACTCTGCTGATAGGGTTTCGTGATGGTCCCGGGAATCCTATATGACAGTGATGGCTACGGCCGATGGGTCACACTCACTGCGCCCAGACCTGCATAGATCATGGGGCCACAGACGCGCTGACCGTCTGGTCATCTGAGACGCACCCAGGAGCCGGCACCAGAATGCAAATCGACTCGCTCACCAAGCACACGGTCCCCAGCTGAGCGGTGACCACCTCTTTGTATGTGGGATTGCTGGGGGATGACCACCGCTGGTTCCCCCCGTGGAGACTTACCCCGGGTGAAACGCCTGTTGACTCTTTCTTTCTAAGTAAAACCCTGAATGAAAATGATGCCCGGGGCCAGGCATCTTTGTTCACGCCAGCTGCATGTATTTCACTTGTTCTCCCCACAGGGGACTCCTAATACTGATTATTCAGGGGTCGTGGCGACGGCTTTGGGACGTCTTCAGAAGCATAGGCCTCTGGACGCTGAGTCAAATCCAGAGCTCTTGGCAATGCCCCTCTATGAAGTGGAATCCCATTAGGGCTTGCAGGAATGGTGGCAACTCTGCGGATGGTGGCACCTCTGCGGCCCGGTGTGTGTGTTCTCTGGGCTCAGATGCTAACGGAGACAACTGGCTTCTTCAGATCCCAACTCCCGCGTTCTTGGGAAGGAGATTCGGGTCGTCCCAGGGACTGACCATGTGTAAGGAGGCGAGTCTCGGAAAGGTGCCCGCCCTGTGCTCCTATTTGGGGGTCTTGACCTATGGTGACCCTCTGTCGTAGTTGAGTTGATTGTGATGGGGATGTAAAAAGGAAAGGTTACGCACTGGCCCCAGCACAGACCTCCACAGACGTAAAGCCTACTCGATGGGTTGCCACTAAGGGAAATGTTAAATTGCTCATTGATCTGCCCAACCAGAGCATCATCGTTAGAAATGCGACCGTGGCACACACACGAGCGGGAAACTGCGCATTCGGGCTGAGAATAAAAGGGCTGCGGCCCGGTGGGGGTTAGTCTCCAGAGAGGCGGTGGAAGGAAAGGGTCCTGCCGGTGGCCGTGAAGGCAGAGGATTGTGTGGAGGGGACCCCAGAGTAGTTCAAAGCAGAAATTTCATGATCAGTGCCTGGTCCCAAGAAAAAAAAAAACATCACAGTACGTCATGTCAAATAGGAGAGCGATCAGGGGTCTCCTTTTTCCACAACCTTTTTGTTTTAGGATCGTTTTCGACGGACAGAAACGTTGTAAAGACGGCGCAGGGTTCTCACAACGCAGGGACCGACACCGGTGTGTCACTCTGAACTTGGCTCTGTAGCTTATTCCGACTTCACTAGCTTTTTCCCCGTGTCCTCTTCCCGTCCTCGGATCCCGTCCACATTACCACCTTTCCTCCTCGGTCTCCTCTGGTCTGTGGGAAACTGTCCCAGGCTTTGCTTGTCTTCGTGGCCTCTGGCAATTGTCCGGAGTACTGGTTAGGGATTCTGTAGGATGTGCCTCAATCTGGGGTTCCTCTGAGGTGTCTCTCCTGGTTACACGGGGTTTATGGACTTGGGGGAGGAAACCCACGTGGGCAAAGTGCCGTTCTGATCTGATCACGAGTACATGCTGTCCACGTGACTTCTCACTGCCGGTGCTGACCTTGACCACCTGGCCGAGATCACACTCGTCAGGGCTCTCTACGGTCAGGGTCCTTTCTTCCCATTTCCATATTGGACCCTCCTTGGAAGGAGGTTCCTAAGTGCAGCCCACACTTCTGGATGGGGCAGTAGCTTCCACCTCCCTGAGGGGGAGCGTCTACGTGAACTTAGGTGACAATCTGTGCAGGGGATTGTCCCCATGTGTTTGTTTATATCAATGTGGACTCGGGGATGTTTGTTGCATACCGTGGGCCATAATTCAGAACATCATTTATTTCGTTGCTCAAACCGTTCCAGCTTTGGCTCTTGGGAACTCTTCTTGCTGTACTTTTGTGTCCTTCGACGTGTGATTCTGACAATCTTGTGTATTTCCAGCCTTCGTCCTAGAATGAGCCATTTCTCCCAGGAACCCTGGTTTCTTTTACGGGAGAACAAATAGAAAAACCAAAGATCTGGGCCCTGAGTGGGTGGCTCTATTTTGCCGGCCGCTTCCCAATGAGATAATATTGACCGCAAGCTCCACGGCGGCAAACCCAACCCTGCAGCTGCTGTAAGGAGCACATCGTGTTCATTGTCAGGGGTTTGCTAGGTGTGTGTTCTGGCCTGGAAAAGGCGATGGCGTTAGCCTCTGCAAATATTTGAGGAACACAGCATGTCATGGTCAACCGGGAGGTCGCGTTCTGAGTCAAGACGACTCCTCTCTGGGCGAACTCACTAGAAACGACCCTTTTCCTGAAACAGTCTTTGTTAGTTTACCTTCTAAAAGCTTCTTGTTTTCCGAAACGGACTGGTGAAGTCTGGCCTGATGACCATGCTGGGGCTCAGGACTCACCTGCAGATAGATAGGTCTTGCAGCTTTTAGCCAAGGCCATACCTACTGGGCAAGGCAGGGAACAGGCATTTTTTTGTTTTTTTTAGGAACTTATCGGAAGGCACAGGGCGTTGTCACACGGGAAGCATGGCCGAGGCAAAGGGTCGAATTCGGGGACTTCAGGGAGAAAGGGAAAGGCAGCGTCTACGCCATGCACGTGGCGTTCCCTTCCCGCTAAATAGGTACCTGTGGTTGCTCAGGCCCCAGACCAGACTGGCGGCTTTCAGGTTCGTTGTTCTAGAAGACCTAGCCTAGACTCCCCGTGTACCTGGCTGAAAACTAAGGACGCCCCTCAGTGGCCTTGATGGGGGGCACTGAGGGCACGCTTGGCACGGGTGGGTACCAGCTAGACAGCAGAGCGGTTTAGCGGTGAAATCAGGCTGTGGAATTGCAAAAATGGAATATCGGGCTACGCTCCTGAGCAGCTCTGTGAGCTCTCTACCGAACCTTAACACGGTTTTTTTCCAAGGGACCTAAAATGGGGTCGCCACCACCCAGGTTCCAAATACTTGAGTGACTTGGGCATGCTCGCTGTCACTGTGTCCTCAAAGCGGACTGCCTCCTGCAAAGGCTATTGGTCCTCCATCTCCTCCAAAGGAGTCCGAAACCTCCTAGTGAACACTCCGGCGGAGCAGCCAGGGAGAGGAACCTGGCCGCTCCGCGTGAATGATGTGGAGTCAGGCCTTGCCAGGGACGCCCGCTCGCTCCCTCCTCTCTGAAGTGCAGTGACACCCTCCTTTTCCCTCACTTTGTTGTAACTTCAAAGCCACTTTACAGTAATTTTGCAAAGCAGAGAGAGAGGGCAGCGTGAGGCATCGTCTTAACGTTCAGATAACACCGGCTACGAGATAAAGACAGCGTCACGGTGGTGGGCCTGGGAGCCTTGGCGGGGTATGGCCGAGGTGTCCAACCCCAGTCGTTGAAAACGGGGCCCTGGGCACAAAGCAAGTCCAGACTCGGGGCGGGGCTCACTTATCTCAATCCTTCACGGCCTCACCGCTATGGAAGAATATCTGCCAGGGACATGAACGGTATCCCCACGCTGTGCTCGGTGTGGGGTTGAAGTTGGCGTGTGAAATGGCCCCCATACCTGGGCCCTAGACGTGAGCGATATCAGACCTTTTCGGGCTGGCAGGTGGCGGGCAAAAGGTGACAGGGCCGCTTGTCCAGGCCACTGGTGATGACGTCTCGGAGCTCGGAGCTGCCACCACTAGGGAAGTAGTCCCCCTTCGTGTCAGACGCGGGGTGTAAGATCTGCCAGCTTTGGGGTTAAGTGGTGGTATTTCTGTCACTTTTTGAAAACCAGTGGGAGATCCTTCCCAGATGCTGAAAACGGCATGACGGAATGAGAGTTCTGTTGCGTCGACAAAGGGGAACGCGTATCATAGATCCTCCCAGGTGTTTTTAAAAATATTTCGGCAGGACGTAGTCAATAGGACCAGCCTAACCCCGTGAAGCTCAATTGACCCAAAGCCGAAAGAAAGGGTGTTACGTTCCAAAATCTCTGTTTTCACGTGACTGCGATTCGTCTTGTAATGTATCCACGTTCATTTTGGGGAAGAATCACTTGCATCTGAACAAAGGGAGAGACATACCTGCTGGAAGGAGCTGGCGTGGCTCTGGCTCCACTCCTTGTCCATTTAAATTCCAGCCAGTCGACCAGTTGCCCCTCTTTTTTCCGAAAGTTCCCAGTTTCGTGGCTGCCGTCTCGTCTTCCCTTCCCCAGACCTCGTCAGGCATCCAGGCCTCTAATCAGTCTCGGTACCACGGTGTCCTTTTTCACCGGGCGTGCGGATTCAGGGTGGCTCCCCACACAGCCCGATGCCTTCAGGCCGCTTCCCATCACGTGGGTTAAGCCGTAAAACTTACGTGACCGCGTTCCCCCTGCCCTGACCGAGCCGGGGAGCAGTCTGGGTACGCCTTCCATGGGAGCACGCTGGTCCCCCTCCCTGGCCCGGTCACCCACTCACAAGCGTCCACTTCTGCCCCACCGACAGGGCCCTTTGGGGCCTGCGTTGACAGGCCGTGGCTCGTGCAGGTCCGTCCTCACGTCCCTTGTCTGTGCCTTTTCCTAACATCTTTGCCGTCTCCCCCCTCACCCCCACCTCCAGCTCTGTTTCGTGATGTTCTGGACCCCCAACGTGTCCGAGAAGATCCTGATCGACATCATAGGGGTGGACTTCGCCTTTGCGGAACTCTGCGTCATCCCTCTGCGCGTCTTCTCCTTCTTCCCCATCCCAGGTGAGGAACACGGAGTGAGAGACCGTCCCCGCTTGCCATCATGCCGGCCCCAGGCTTCTTTGGAAACGTGTGCAATCCCGTCCCAGACAAAAACGTAAAATTTTCACAGTGGATCGGGAAGACCCAACGACGTTATGCAGACGTTTGAAAGGGCAAGACGCGGAGTTCAACAGGGACACTCTGTTTCTCAAAGGACAGGGGTCGCAAGCACAGTAACGGGGAAGGAGACCCGCAGGGATAGCGTGGGGAGTTCGGGGAACAGAACGGCTTTGCCTCCTGGTCTGTGGGGCTGTTGGCACAGATCGGTGCGCGCACTCGAATCCCTAGAACTCTATACCCAAAGGTCAGTTTATTGGCATGTTCGAGAAGCAAAATGGGAAAAAGAGAAAAGAAAGGAGACTGCTAACGTCTGGAGACGTACAAAGAGAGGGACTATGGGGGATCGGGATCTAGGGGCACCGTCGAGGCCAGAGGGCGTGTGGCCAGCCGGGGAAGCCCACGGCCGAGTGTGAGCCGGTTTGGCAGCTCCCAAGCCGATGGCGTAGTATGAGGCACGCCGTAAAGAATGAGGAGGTTTTTATTGTTTGAGAAAATCCGGTCGGGGAAGGGTTGACTGTCATGCTGCCTTTTTGACAACAAAAGCATCGCATGTCCTTGTAGGTCCATATGTTCAGGGTAAGTCCATGCACGTCTGGGCACTGTTTCTAGAAGTAACCCGCCAAACCGCCAACAGCGGGAAGCAGGACCAGGGCCGGGGGCATGGAGGAAGACAGGACTGGGAGGAGACCTTTGTCCTGTGTCCCCTTCAGCGCTTTTTAAATTCTGTACCAAGTGCAGGTCACTCTGTGTTAAAACTTCACTTGCCAAAAACTTCCACCTAAATCATCCCGCCAGGAAGCCAAACCACTGAGCTAGTCGAGGCCGAGGCCAAGGGCGTTCGCCCCAGTCCTGGGCTGTCCCCGAGTCGGGCCACAAGCTGCCGAAGCGTTTAGATGCCACGCGTGCCCGGAGACAGGGTCTCTCGGGTGTCACCCTCCTCGCGGTGGCAGAAACGGAGGAATGGAAGGTCACGGCTTTGGAGCAGTGTCTGGTCTTGGTCAGAGGGACACAGAGGAGCCAAGCTCTGGGAGGTGACGCCACCCAGAAGGGGCTGCACGCACCTGTCCCGACTCCAGCCAGTCGTGGGCTGGGGTTCACCTGTAGTCTCCTCTCGACTCCACTTCCTCACCGGTCACACTGAGGGCTTCCAGACGCGGTCAGCCTCCACCTGTCTTTGCGACCTGCTGGGTTTGGGCCAGACAGATTGACGTAAAACTGGCCACCCTCACCCTGTCCCCTCGGCCAAGCTGGCGTGTGTGTCTGTGTGTCTCAAATTCGACGCCCCACCCCGGGCCCCGCGGGGCAGGGCACACCGTGGGCCTAGAAGACGGCGTCTCCTCCAGCGGGCCCGGGGCCCAGCGGGCACCGCTGCCCCCACTGCCCGCGGGGTAAGGGACTAGCCTGACGTGTCCCTCACCCCCTTCCAGGCTCAGATCACACCTGAACCTTCAGGCGCTTGTCACCCGTGGGGGCGTGTGCCCTCGCAGCCAGGTTCGGTCAGTCCCCTGAGCCCCTCCTGCAGTTCACGTCCGGATGGGGAGACGACGGGGCGTGTGGCCTATCGGCTCCTCGGAACGACGGGTGGTGCCAGGGGAAGGCAGAAGGGGGGTGGCCTCAGTGTGCGTGCTCAGAGGCGGCTGAGGGGACGGGCATGGACGAGAGCAGCGCCCTTCTTCCCGATGCCTCCCCGGACTGTCGTCGGGGAGGGCCTCTGGTCCGGCTTTTCTCCTCTTTCCGGGTCAGACTTGCTCACCGTCAAGTTGCCTCTTTTCTCTTGAATTTTCTCTTCTAGAGAGGAGTGCCCAGAGCTTGAGGCTGGGGTGGGGCTGGGGCTGCAGGTGACGGGAGAGGACAGGACAGTCCCAGGAGCAGGCCGGGCCGTCACGGGGAGGAAGGAAGCTGCCCACGGCCTGCTGTCCGGGTGCTGGGGGCTGTGGTGAAGGGGGGGGCAGGTAGGGACGGGGCTGCCCAGGCCTGGAAGCAGGGATCCGGGGCCCGGCGGAAAGACGAGGTCGCTTGCCCAGGGCCACGGCCGTCCGGCGACCTCGTGGGTGTCGTGCAGAAGGTAGAAGCTGGAGGCCGCAGGCCTGGGAGGAGCAGGGTGTCGCTGACCAGTCCTTCGCTGTCCCCTTAGTCACCGTGCGGGCCCATTTCACCGGGTGGCTGATGACCCTGAAGAAGACCTTCGTCCTGGCCCCCAGCTCCGTGCTGCGCATCATCGTCCTCATCACCAGCCTCGTGGTCCTGCCCTACCTGGGGTATGTCGTCGCGGGGCTTGGGGCTCGCGTCCTTCTGCCACTTTAGTCCCCAGGCCAGAGGTTTACATCTGCTTTCCCGTGCGAAACCCCCAGCCAGAGGCAGAATTCAAAAGGCAGCTGCCTGGGCCCTAGGTGGGCGGCTGTTGAGGTCCGTTCTAGAAAAGTATTTTCGGGGTCAGGCCCCTACGTGATGGTCATCGAGCACCCACTGTGGCCCCGGTCTCCTGGGAAAGGGGCACCAGCCATCCCCTTCCCCTTGGGGACCCGCACTGTTGGGAGGAGGGGTGGGGGGTGCGGTGGGCTCGCGCTGAGGGCCGTGGCCGGCTGGCGGTGCCCAGTCGGGACCCCGAGCTGCACGTGGACCGCTTCTCGGGTGCAGACCTCCAGCGCGACAGGCCGGTCCCTCTGCCTTCTCCCCGCACCCCGGCCTGGGTTTGACTCCGTGCGCCCCAACTCGGCGTCAACGACACACGGCCTTTCGGTTCTCATCCCAGGGTCCACGGAGCCACCCTGGGCGTGGGCTCCCTCCTCGCGGGCTTTGTGGGCGAATCCACCATGGTCGCCATCGCAGCCTGCTACGTCTATCGGAAACAGGTGAGACGGGGCGACGGTCGCGCACCCCTGCCGCGGCTGCACAGCCGCCTCCGGGGCTGGGGGGGACCTGAGTGGTGCCCCAGGGGCCCGCGTGGTGGCGACACCGCACAGTCAGCCCACACTCCAGCCGCACGTGCCGCAGGGCGAGCAGCTCGGCCACCAGAGGGGCTGAGCCCGGTCAGGTTTCCCGACAAGGGGGTGCCCCATCACGTGACTCCGTGGGTTGTTGCTCGCGCCCTGCCTCGCGTCAGAAGGCAGTCAGATATCACGGGAGGGACAGCGAGGAGAATCCAGGCCTGCCACCCCGCATCCTGCGGTTGCCTCTAACGACCTTTAAAAATGTAGAAACTAAATCGTGGTTTTGAGCATGAACATCCTGAAGAGGTGGTTCCCCCGGCAACCAGGTCCCCCCCTTCCCCGCCAAGTCCTTATAAACTCAGACTCGCGGGCTGCAGAAGGGCCAGGCCAGAAAGTCTGCGGTGGTCCAGACCCCTCGCCCACTCTTCGCCTCTGCGGATCCTTTCCCCTCTTCAACCCCAGGGCCCACCCCACTGCGGGCAGGCTCCCTTAGCCACCCCCTCCACGCACGCACACGCCACGATGTGCCAGAGGTCCGTTGGCGTGTGGTTAGTTTGCCCTGCAGGGCTCCCTAATTGTCGGGAGGGTATTTCCTTCCTGTCAAAGACTCTGACTGCCCAGGCAGTGGGCCCCATCCTGCGTCACTCGTTCACCCCAGGAGAGACGAGATTGACCAGGGAGAGGAGAGGAGGGCACCAGGGGGCCGGTGGGGGCTCCCCCTGCTCTTGGCTCTGCTGCGACGTGCCCCTGTCTTCTTTGGTCTAGAAAAAGAAGATGGAGAATGAGTCAGCAGCCGAGGGGGAGGACTCGGCCATGACGGACATACCCCCCGCAGAGGAGGGCACGGACACCGTGGAAATGAGAGAGGAGAACGAGTAGGGCCCACGCGGGGCCGCACGGGCAGTCGAGAGGAGGCCTCGGCGGCGTCTCCTCGCCCGCCGCGTTCCGCTCTGCTCTGGCTCTGGCTCTGGTTCTGGTTCTAAGGAGAGGCCTCGTCGAAAGGTCTCACGTGAACTCTCTGGCAGATGTGCCCACCCTCAGGCGGGGACCTCGAGGGTGGCCTTGGCCGTCGCTCTGTAAAAACCAACAAAAAACAATCGACTCCACGCCCCCGCTTCACGAAACCCCCAAAGACGTAGTTGCCTTGTAGCCCAAGTCGTGCCCTCCGCCCTCGGCCCCCGTGCAGTCTCCACTTGGAACCAAAGGACTGCGGCTGTGCCGTCCGTCGCTTCCCGGCCACCGCTGCCCAGCAGGCCGGACTTCACACCCTGTCCCTTTGCATCTCTTTTTAAGAATCAGCAGGTTACAACTCAGCTTTAAGTGGCTTCTCGGTAACACGGCCGGACAGAGGTAACCCTGGTGGCCTTCCCCGAGGGCCAGCGACAGCACGCCGAGGCCCGGATCTGTGACGGCGCTGGGCGGCCGGGTGGACGAACATCCCGTAGGAAGGCTCGGGATGCCGTGGGAGCAGCCGAGCCACGACACTCACCCGAGCTCCCGCCCTGTGCCCCGCCGCGTCCGCAGCCGAGCCGACTCCGTACCGTGTCACAGGCGCGCGCCTCCCCATGTGGGCGTCCCTCCGCATGGCTTTCCCCGAAGGCTTGTTTCTCACCCCCCCCCCTTTCCCGAAGACGGCCCTAGGCCAAGGGACATGGAGCGTTGCTAACTTTACCTTTTAGTTTTTGTAAGTGGACCGAAGCTTTAAGTCATAATCTAGCGCACCCCAATGCCAGGCTGCCCCATCGTAACCTCCGAAGTAGATGTATGACCTGGTCCTGCCCTTCTTAGCCGTCACCGCGCGGGCCGGGTCACTCCGCCTGTCCTCCCTTCGCGTGCCCCCAGGATAAAGCAAGACATTTTATAAACCAGTATCCAAGTCACTATGTGATCTTCCCTGAGACGACACATCTGAAATCCATTTAGTGCAGTCTATTTTTCTAAGTTTTGGAAAGCGGGTTTTTTCTTTTAAAAAAAAAAAAAAAATTACGGACACAGGTCAGCCAATTCTTGATTGCGTCAAAATTCCGAGACTGAAAGAACCTAAACTCAAAAATATTTTAAAAGATATGAATATATACTGTATATGTTATGTAATTTATTTTAGGCTATAATACATTTCCTATTTTTCGCATTTTCAATAAAATGTCTCTAATACAACACGGTGATCGCTCGTGTGTCGGCCTGCCTGCGGTTGGAACGCGCCGACCGATGACCGCTGTCTCCGGCTTTCAGCAGTTTCACATCGTCTGTCATTTGCACGTCACGTTAGGGGTCGGTCAGTGACGAGAGAACTATTTTTCACCACGGCTAACGGGTTTAAACGGGCGATCGTGGGAATGGAAATATATGCTGGAAGGGCAAAAGAGAGTCCAGCCTTTTGTGTTTATTGTTTTCGGTGCCGTGTGATCCTGTTGTTACTGGAAGGAAAAGAGGAATGTCAGGGCGGAAGGTCAGCTGGGAGCCTCGGGGCGGGGGGTGCGTTCACGTTTCTGGACGCCCAGGGCCCCTCGGGGTGCTCCCCGGGGTGACGCATCCTCACGTGCTCACATCCGATGTCCTGAAAAGTAAGATGCGCGGCTCTGGGGTGGTTCCAGGGGGCAGATCTGCGGAGACGGGGAAAACGAGTTGTATCAGCTTTTTCCAAAGTTCACGACTAGAAAATGAAACAGTCTTTTTTCACGGGTGTGACTATTCCATGCTGGGGTTGGGGCCCGAAGGTCCCGTTGAAAAAGCCAGTTCTTTCCCGCTAAACCGAGGAGAAGATCAACTGGAGACTCTTCCTTCATTAGGCACCTGCAACATGGCCTTGTGACTTCAGGTGCCAGAGAGTCACAGACTGTAACATTTGGGTGGAAACAGCCCCCAGACCCCAGACAGGGAGCGCGGAGCTGCGACTCGGGCCGCTGAGTCACAGTCTGAAGCCAAACCTGTCGCGGGCAGGGTCTGCTGCGCCCGGTCTGACGGCCGGGGAGGGGAAGGGAGGGCAGACCAGGGAGGGGGGGACAGTCCTTCCCACCTTGCAGAGTAAGGAGGGGCATTCCCTTGCCTTCGCTGACCAAAGACACAGGGTTCTTGTGTTTGTTCTAGAGCAAGTCGCTCAGCCGACAGAGTCTGAAGGGCCCGCGCCTGTGCGGGTCACATGATGACCATGACAAAGACCAGGCGTGGCTTTCTCACTGCGGGGTGATCCCTTGTGCACAAGGAGAATCTAAAACTACAGGGCGTGAGGCCTTTATCACGCAAATGCTGATGCACGTTGGCATGTGGCTATTCGCCAAGGGTTTTCTCTGCACGAGCCGGGCCAGAGTGGCCCTTCATGGCCTCCCCGCTTTTTTGTGGGGCACATTCGAGGTCTTTCTAATAAACATGTGGCTGATAGGCTCTGCCCCGATTAACGGGGTCTCCGTGGCCACCGACATGGATGAGACACCCAGGAACCGAGCGGAAAGAACCGGGCGAGGCTCGCCCCAGGTTGGTCTTGGCAGGGTTGGACCCGCCGGCCAGGTGGACCAGGCCTTGTGTCGGCGGGCACCCCTCCCCCGTTTGAAATTCTTTAATGTGGACACGAGCCACCAATCATGCCCCTCGCTGCCTGTCGGGCTCGTCTTTTGTGCCAAAAGCTCTCTCTCTCCTCCTGTTTTGCGTTGTGTCGTGTTCAAGCGCTAGCAGAGGGTGTCGCTTTGGAAAGGTCCCTGGAGGGCTGCTACCTGCAGAACTGGAAATCTTAGTGCGGGTTTAGGAGGGGCCGGGGCAAGCTCCTCTGTCATGGTAAATGCACTTTATTTTTTACTCCTTGAGTCCTCCCAATAATAGCCTTGGGAGGCGTGATGGGCAGGAGGCCCCCGGGAAGGAGGCCTGGGGCTCCCCTGAGGTCTAGCGCCAGGGGCCAGCCTTGCGGTCCTCACGAGCGGCCTTGTCTCAGGGGGTGGGAGAGTCACTGCGTCTCCACATAGCAGAACAGCGGTTCAGCGACATCTTGAAAGAAGTGAAACGAGCCGAAGGCCACGTCCCCCTCCTAATCATTCGTTTGGGGGTCTTTTCTGACAGGAAGGGCGGAGGAGGGGAGAGTGACTTTGCTGTTCCCGTGGTTGCTAGAATCCGAATGATTTAAAGACTCGGTAGTTCAATTGTTTTACTTCCAGCTGAGGTGAATGAGAACCGGTGTTACGAAACAGAAGGTGTCTGTATTGTGCTAGTTAAATGACAGTACCCTGAGAAATAATTTCCCGTATTTAAGAATCTCTCTAGGCCAGTAACTCCCAGCAGAGCAGTCAGTGCCCAGGGTCGCGGGCCCCGGGTGCACCAGTGGGCCCCTCGCTTTGCAGGCGAGCTGACCTCTACCCTTGGGGTGCTGTCTCCGACCAAAGCAGCATACAGTCCAGGAAAAGGAGAGCTTTTATGCTCGAAGTCGGCCTTTTTTTCATTTTTCCTTTTTTTTTTTGGCAACCAGAAATCGTGATGGACAGGGCTTTACAAGACATGGTGACCTGTGAGTGCTGAGATGCGCTTGGCACCTGCAGCCGACTCGGAAACCTGCCGGCCTGCAGACAGCCACGCTCACTCGTGGCTCTTTCATAAAAGTATCTGAACCCTAGAAAAGCGAGTTTTTGAGCGACGTGTTTCGTAAACATTCGAGATGCTCCTCCGTGTGGCTGTTTTGAGCATCGTCGTCATTCGAAACAGCAAAACACCACGTGGTTCATCAGCTGCTCTAACCGCAGGTAAAGTAGGCTAAAGAGAAATATCTGGAGACAATTAAATGCGCGCGAAAAGCCCCCGTTAGCCGCCCTTTTAAAGGCTGCACGTCTAAAAGCACCTACACCCCTGTTCGAAAGGAGAGAAACTATTATGTAATCAAAATCACCCACTCCGAAGTCAGAAAATGTGCGATAAACTATAGTTTACCTTCTGATTTTTAAAGGGAAAATTAGTGAAGAGCAGATGGTGAGATCTTGTTTCAAGGTGACTCTTCTCAAGGCGGGGAGGGGGTTCGAACGATGAGCGGCTGCAGTCTCTGCCAAGCCCACCGAAGGCAGGCCTCCTAAGTCATTTTATTTATTTTTTTAATCACCTTTGCCGAATCCCAGTGGTTCCAGAAGAATATTCTCGGCTTTAACTATAAGCAACCAGGGCCTCTAAAAACCTGCATAGGATACGCTCACTTTTACAGGCGGCGGCCAGCTCCCCACGGGTTCGGCACGTTTCTTACGGGGGACCTCGTTGGGAGGTAGGTGATGTAACCGAGTGACTTCACCAACAAAACGTGACACGGGCTGCTTCGGCCCGCGTGAAACAAAAGCGCACAAAGGCTGGGAACCCCTTCTCTCTCCAGAGGTACGTGTGGCCTCCCCGGGTTAGAGGGGAGACGAAGGCAGACCCGCCCGCGACAGCCGAGCTGCTAAGTTGTCTGGCTCCGTGGAGTCTCGGTGGCGTGCAGAACTGGTCGTTCCTCCGATTTAGAGGCGGATGTTCTCCACCTGGGAACCAGGGACAAGAAATGGTGCCTTCAGCGTCGGGAAACATTACAGCCTGGTGGACTCCGGGGTTTTGAAGCATGGGGCCACGAACTGGGGGACCCACTGTTTGGATGAACCTGCTACCGACAGCGAAGTTGAGGCCACCCTGGTCGAACAGGAGGTACAGGGTCCATGTCCGCACCAAGCACTCAGTGCCTGCAGCAAGGACCAGGCACCACGAAGCAGCCCATTCTCCCGGGGGGGCCTCACCCACAGGCTTGGGGGGCAAATCCTCAGCTCCTTGGGTCTATGATATATTTGTTTTGCTTCGCGATGGATCGAGAGGGCGTACGAGTCGGCTCAGTGCCGAGAGGCCTGTGCTCGCTCATTCACTGAAGGAGCGCTTTCATGCTGGGGGCCTTGAACGTGGCCTCCATATCGCTCACCCCTCTCCGGCCGCACATCGGTCACCTGGACGATGAGAAGCCTGGGCCCCTATTGCTAAGGTTCCTTCCTGGGCCAGCATACCATGTGCGCTCTAGGATTTAGAACATGGTACGGGATCCTGCAATTGGAAAAAGAAAATGACCTCATTCTACGTTTCAGATGTGATCGTCACCAGTGATCTAGAATTTTTTTTTTTTTTTAAATAAAATCAAGTCGACTGGGAGTCAGTATTCTACATGTTGAATAGCTGTGGCTCTCGGTTTACAGGCGCTTCAGTGCCACACCAGAACTGGGGGTTTCATTTAAACCGTTGAAACCAATCGCATTAAAATACGTGTGCGGCCTTTGGTGAAAGTTGACCGCAGAGGTCCAGATAAAACAATCTAAAAGGTTGTATTTAAACAAGTGCTGTGTGTGTGTGTCACAGATGTAAGTCTTTGCATTGTTAAGAGCATTGATATATGCCTTTTTCAAATTTTTTGGGGGAGAATTGGTGCTCATATCCTGTCAAATGGCTTTCATTCTCTAACTTTAGCTTAAGTAAAGCTTCGACCGTTGGCATACAGTCGAGATTGTTTTGTTTCTTGACTTTCTTCTTCTAACCATCTGTCTGGTCACACCCCTCAAATTACGTGGCTTCTGACTACAATTTTCTTGTCAAAAAAGTACGTGAGACCTTAAAATTTCACCCTTTACCTTGGGAGATAAGGCCTCTAACCACTGGGAAACTTCCCTAAACTGTCTTATTTAAATACGACCCATTTCTTCAAATTTTATTCTGTATTAAAATGAATTTTTACTTCCCACATCTACAGTAATGTCGAAAGCAGTTCTCTGAAGTCTAGCTTCTCTACCACACACAACCCTTCTAAAAGGGGGATAGCATCCTGAGGCATTAGGAAGCCAGAGGAGCACCCGAAACCCCTCCTGCCCACATCTGGGACGCGTTTCCATCTTTATGTAAAAAACATCACCCTTCTTTAAACTGTACTGCCCTGACCTCAAAGGGTGGCTCTCATTTTCTGACCGTCCTATGGGGAGTATATGGAGAAAGAGTTTTGACACACCTGTCACCCACAGGTGTCAGCGTGCCGACTTGTTTGACGTCACGTGCACCTCCCTCAGCTGTTGTATCACGCGTCTTCGAGTTAAAATCCCAGATCTCAGCGCTGCCTCTGCCACACTTCCCTTTTACTGCCTCCAACACGACCGTGGTTTTTGAAGCCTAAAAGGTCATCTTCCTTTTCACCCACGGCATCTGGGACGTCTTCCTGCCCAGTGTGACGTCAGGGTGCGGAGTCGATCATTTCACTGTGGAGCAGGACTACCCTGAGGGCCAATCTGCACCCCTCCTGTGCCCCCTCTTGACACCCCAGGTGAGTCACATGGCCATCTACCCAGTCCACAACACCCCATCCCCCACCAGGGGTCCCCACTGACCCGTCAGTTCTCCCTCCTGGGATCCCCCACTTGCATCCCTCCCGCTGCATCCTCCTGGTCCCACTGGCTTAGCTCAGTTGCACCTGGGAGCGTGGAGTCCAAGGACCACGCAGAAGGAACGACTATTGAACGTTGCATTGTTCCCCGCAGCTGAAGTGCTTCCATCGGATTCCTGTGAAAAGCTCTCTCTGAAGGCGAGTGGCTGCCAAACGCTGGCTGTGGTCGCTCCAGGACCCTCCAGGCCCCGGGCCGTTGGCACTGAGGCTCGCGAGTTCATGCTCGATCTGATCAACCCCGTCCTTGCAATGTCGCATCCCGAGCCAGCTCTGCTCTGCCTTCCCCCCGACACGGCCACGGCCCAGATTTCGGCAGCTTTCCTTCCTCACCCGGCCGCGTTTCTCACCCTATTTAATTCCACCTTCGGAAAAGCATAAAAATGGGCCCCGTGGCCAGCCTGCTCCCCCCGAGTGGGAATCCAGTTCTACATACGAACCTCGTCTAGGCCTGCTTCCAGCTCCAAATGCTGGTCCCGGGGTGGCTTTTCCAGCCCCGACTTGTCCCCAAGCTTCAGACTGGTCCCCTCCAACATCTCAGAGGCGTCCCAGAGGGGCCTTCGCCTTAAGCCCCTCGCTGCACCCGTCCCCACCCGGCCCGCACTTCCTCCTCACCAGCAGAAGCACCTGTCACCGCCCAGACACCTGTTCCGGGCCCCTCCCCGCCCTCCTCGTCCCCAGCCGCAGCGGCTCTTCCTCCTGGTCTCTCTCACCTCTGTCCTTCCATCAACTTTAGTCCCTCCAGCTTAGCTCAGGCGATGCAGGTCGCCGAGGGCCGGGATGCCACAGGAGCCTTCTCCAGGCTCACGTATGCTCCTGGACTGATGGAAACCAGGGGTCCGCAACCCTCGGGCAGCGCACTGGGACCGGTCCAGCCTGTAACCTGTTAGGGACCAGGCCTCACAGCAGGAGGTGAGCGGCGGATGGGAGAGCAAAGCTCCCTCTGTACCTGCAGCCGCTCCCCGGCTCCAGCATCGCCGCCTCAGCTCCACCTCGGACCATCAGGCGTTAGATCCTCGTAGGAGCACCGGTCCCTGCTGCCAAAAGTTTGGTGACCGCTGAAAATGACACCTCCCAGAGTTTGCAGTGCACGACCCACACCGCCATCCCCAGCGGTCTGACCGCCTGCCCCCACCCACCCCACCCATTTTCCAGGCCGGCCCTTCCCCCTCCCCACTCCCCGCTAGGCACTGGGTTCCTGCGAGGTGGCCCCGCACCTTCCTGGGTGGGCACCAGGCTTCGGGTAGTAAACGAGAGCCCAGCCAGGGAGGAGGACACCGGCACCCAAGGAGCAGCAGCAACGCAAAACGGGGACTCCAGCTGGTGCCCAGCGCCTGCTCTGGGGGTCTTAACAGCTGGCCCCATCCCGAAACCTGCACCCTAACTTACATCCTTCACCCAGTGTCACAGCACAAAAGGACCAAGAGTAGCCATTTAAACAGAGAATCTGCAGACTGAGGGACAGTTTTTTCTAGGGGGTGTGTCCATGTGTGGGGGGTGGGAGTCCTCCAGGACCTGAGGCCTAGTGAGGGGGCTCTTCAGGAGATGCTCAGAGAGCGTGAAATGGGCCCTTACAGTGGTGGGGACATGGCGTTTGGGTGCCCGACTCACCTTTCGAATGACAGAATGGCTGGGCTCTCGTTGGCTATCCAAAGCCTGGTGCCCGCCCAGGAAGGTGTGGGCCCTCCTCGCAGTGACCCGGTGCCTACCCGGAGGGGAAGGGCTGGGCTGGAAAGGTGGGTGGGGTGGGGGCAGGTAGTCAGACTGAAGAGAGAGCCATAGGACAGGGGACACTGGGGCTGGCTGGCACACACCATGTTTGACAGGGCAGAAGTCCTAAGGTCTTTCCCGTGAACCAGACCTGGGCCACACCGATCAACAGGATGACCCGGGGTTGTCCTAGGTCCCAAGAGAGTAAACAGGGCAAACTGAAGCTGCATCTCTCACTGGAGCGGGAGCTGGGACCCCAACCCCGAACCAGTGGGCTCGTCGGGAGCCCGGCACCATTTTGCAAAACCTCCCGGCCTTGGCAGTTCTTCCACCAAGACGCAGGCAGGTCTCTGCTGGCTCAACCTGCACTCCCTGTCCCCAGGAGTCCCTTTGAAAGCCCAGTCTCCCACATCACACCACTGACCTCTCAGTGGCAGGAACACAGGCCACACACACAAGTCCTTGCTGTCACTCTTCTGGGTGTGTTTCCTCCGGTCCTAATGGTCTGCGAACACCCAGGGACAGTGGATGCACAGCGGGCCCCTCCCTGCGTGCAGCCAGCAAGGCTGGGGCTGGACCGCGGCTGCAGTCAGTCCTCTCTGCAGGCCGAGGGGACCCTCCCCGAGGCCTCTGCTAAAGGCTTGCCCCTCACTTCGCCCCACCCCCACCCCAGACAGGCTGAGGGGCGGAGACGAAGACTGAGATGGGGGGAGGTCAGTAACGGCCCGAGCACACCCCACTAGCCGTGCTGGACTGGTCCTGAATGGAGTGCCCAGTCCTGAAGCAGGCACCGAAGTGTCGGGGAGCGCTTCCTATGGGTTCGGCACTGTGAAGTCACTGGGCATCACAGCTCTGTCTCGGGGGTGCCGAAAAGCTAAAGCGTCAGACCCCAAGCTCCCCAAGTCCTCAAAGGCAGGCCATTTGACCATGGAAACACAGCAGACTTCTGAGTTTTTATTTTGTTTATTTGTAGTTGTTTTTTACAATCCTCAAGTGACCGGGTTTGCTCACAGGGGTCCAGAGCAAAGCCCCGAGTCACCTGGACCTCTGACCATGAAGATGAGACTCAACAAGTCACAGAGGAAACTGGCTGGAGCCAGGCACCCGGCCAGACACAGGTGGGACATGAGGCCCCAAGCTGATCGGAGCCTGGGGGCCTGTTTTTCGGAGCAGGAGGATTTCCTGAAAAACGTTGACATTTTACAGTGTAAACAGAGGAGACTCGGTTAAACACGCGGAGAGTGGCCGCAGTCCCTGCCGATCCCCCTTCCCAGCCCGGCCCGTGGTCCGCGTTTTCCTCTCCAGAATAACAATATGGAAAGCAGACGCTGCCAAAGTGAAGGTGACAAAATCAAAACATTTTTATAAAGCGACAAAAACAAGGGAACTCGTTACATACAGTCATTCTGGCTGTTTCCGCATAGAAATGCCCAGAAGGGGTCAATGTCACTGCAGATGCTGCAGCGCCTGCAAGGGGGACCGTATTTTAGCACCGTTTACGTGGATATAGATCAAGGCATATTTCAATATATAAAATCAAGTACAAAAGACCATTGTGAAGTTCAAAATGAAGCCCACCACTGAGAAAACAATTGCCGAGACCGTGCACATTGCAAGCCCTGGATCTTTTCCTTGTATTACCCATGTTTTGGGAATTTTTTTTTTTTTTAAGATCAAACAACCCTTGGTTGACCTAACAGATTGAATCCCTTGCAATCCCTTATTTTTTATTTTTTACGCCGACTGCACCTGGTCTTCCTAGGTGGTCTCCCATCCAGGTACTAACCAGGCCTGACCCTGCCTAGCTTTCGAGATCAGAGGGATCGGGCTTATTCAGGATGGCATGGCCACGGACGGCAATCTAATTCTTGACCCTGACTCACACCTGAGAAATGAAAGAGACAAGATAAAACTCCAGCCAGTGGTGTCCACTAAGAGCCCTGGTTATTAGTGAGCATTCAAAATAGTTAAATATACAGGTGGCCATGAGGCCTGGGAACAGAGACGTGACAATACATGGTCTGTGGATATGACATTTCAGTACAATTAACAGATCTGTCTTTCCAGACTTGCGGGCCACTCAGGATAGTTTAATTACACATACTAACCTGCTCCACCGTTCCGAGTCAGAAATTTCCATTTACCATGAAAAAAACACAGATGGGTCAGCTCACCTCCACCTCCCAAATTCTGCTGGGCCCCCTGCCATGGGCCCTCCTGCACAAGTCACAAGGTGACTGCAGACCAGCACACACACATGCACGCATGCACACAGCACACACACTCCCCTCCCGGGCACGGCAAGCCCACCGTGCCCCGGCGCTATTAAAAGTTTTGTGCTTTTCCTGGCTCCAAGTTACAAACTGATTACACAAGCAGTGACAGTCAGTTGCCCATATCTTTATTCCCTGCACGACTTAGCAACTGGCTCCCTGTCTCTGCAGGTCCCCAGAAGAGGTCACCAATGAGGTTTCTCAAGAGCTTTAAATATTATACTTCTGCTAAATGGGGACTTAGTAAACTTTAGAAAGAGGGATTTGCAGAACCCATGCACGGAAGTCCTTTCGCTCCTTCAGATTTTCATCCTGCTGTAACTTAAGCCCAGGAGGTCTGCCAGGCATCTGTTTTGATTTTAAGTGGCATTCTGATCTAAGATCAGGCCCTTCTTCAGTTCATTTCTTACAGTCCCCTGGGCCATTTTGAAATTACTTGACACTGTGCTCTGCCTTTGGCTAAGCTATCTGGGGACCCTGTGCCTTTCACACACATTTCAGATTCGCTCCACACACACTGAGGGCTTCCTTTTCATTGTTTTAGGTAGTGACAGATCTTTTTTTAAAGGCCTTTATTTATATGTATGCTTGCAAGTGAGATTCCCTGGAGGTTTATACTTCTGAAGATACTTTCTGGCTTTCAAGATGGGGTACTTGCAAAGTACTGCTTAAGCAAAAGAAAAAAATAATGTAACTTTATTTTAACATCAAATAGGGGGCACAGCCAGGAAGTTTAGTTGAGTCCTACATATTATCTACAAAATACTGCTTAAGGAAAGTGAGAGGAAAAAAAGTCATTTAATTTTAACATCAAAAAGGGACACAGCCAGAAAGTCTATGTGAGTCCTACACATATGCCCGGGTGGGAGTGCTAGATATTTAAAGGCAATATGGCACTCCACAGTCATTATCTGGAAGATCTTCAAAAACTAGACTACAATCTCATAGGTAAAACAGCACTTTGGGGTGAGGGTAAGAGAAATAACAGAGCCTATTAAAAAAAAAAAAAACAAGCATAAAACAACCCACAAGGCTTGTCTCTTCCAACAGAGCTGTTAGACTCATGCAACCTGAGATTTTACCTGATAAACTCTAGAATCGGAGGGATAAAGATTAATGAAAGGATATAGCGGCAATGTCCGTTTTCCTTAATCAAAGAAAAATTTCCTCAGGCCTGAGCTGAATGTATAACAGCGTAATAAAAGTGCACATGGCTATCTAAAGAGAGCCAGGTCAATCCTGTTCTGTGCATTGAAAACATTTTCAGATATGCCACATTCCAAGGAGGAAAAACTGCAAACATTTCAGATCGAACTCTACCTATGCCTAGATCATAAGTGAAAGACCCGCACACTGGCCTCTCGTTCTCAGCTGTCACCATCACTGTCCCATGTGTATGAGTGAAATCAATGGCAAGTCGCTGTGCAGGTGAGAAGGGGAACTAGAAAAGGTTGTGAAGGAGCAATGTTAACTCCACGAACCTGTTACAGGGAAATTCTTTCAGGTCTAAGTGCACCTTAAATGAGCTCAAGGATGTAAGTGCACCTGCTTAAGGTGGAAATCGACTTTCTGCCCAGACCACAGGGTCCAAGCCCTCTGAACTCCAGAAGAGAAAGCAAACAGTCTGGTCCCCGCCACTTTCCTTCTAGAACGTTTTGCCATTTTAGAGATCCCTCTTAGTAAACCATCCTCGTGAATCCATTTTGGTCTCAATTCAGTTTCTATTCTGCTCATGTCACCCAAGACCAGGAATGAGAAATGGAAAGAAGATTCTGGGGAACTGAAGTTGTATGCTGCAACAAAGAAATGTTACCTTCAAAGCTGGCCGATCATCTGTATTTCCTGAGGTTCAATTTCACTGAAAGCTTGTTTCTCTGATGCGACCATCCCGCTAAGCCTGGACAACAGTGTGAGGGCAGAGTTTAATGTGGCCTTGGGACAGAAAGCAAGGTAAACTCATCTTTTTGAAGTTTTGTCAGGGTGGTGATTTAAGACAATTTCTGTGCATACTGTAACAGTATCATACATAGGAATAAGAAAAAGCATGACATGTAAACAATTAAGTTGACCAGAACCCAGTTCACGTTCACTAAGATTAGAACACTTTCAAAATGCAGACAGATGATCATGGGTGTCATTATCATGAGTATTATTAAATTCGACAGTGGGTATGAATCAACAGTCAGATGGACACGGACCCCTACTGCCTTGCACAACCTAAAGGTTCAAGGTGCACTTTTAAAAATGTTCGAGAATAAATGGTATTTCCCATTTAAAGTTACAAATACTAAAATTAAGCATCAGAGCCAACAAGAAGTCATTATTATTACTTTAATTTGGCTTCTAGGTACCCCCTATTCCAGGTACCATCATGTTTCACAGTGAAAAACACAAGCCTCTCCTATGCATTCACACACATGTAACATTAAATTTGATTCAATGAATCAGCAGCTACCAAAATGTGGCCAACATTACTGATGAGGTAATGAGGAAAATACTAATGTAACATTCTGCATAGTTTTGTGTGTGCTCTTATTCTCAACTGAGAATTTCAATTTTTAAGTGAAAGCAAAACTTGCATTTTCAAACTGAAAAAAAACAGATTAAGTAGCTTATAAATTTTATTAAATTGAACCAAATAAAGAGTTTTATTCTGAAATAAAGCTCGGAACTTCAGGGTAACATCACCTCCACAAATGCTGAGCCAATTCAGGTGCTGCTGACACAGTCCTAAAGAGCGATGAAGGATGTCCACAGTCCACGCCCCACGGGACGAATCAGACCCTGATGCAGATGGTGCAGGCGACCGCTTATGCCAGGAACGATGCTTCTTTCACGCTCCCAAACCAAAGCGAGAGCAGATGCAGCTCAGCCCTACTTCAGCATGCAGTTTTAGTACACACTTCTGCTTAAACTTACCCGTGACAAACCCTAGGACACACTCTGCTGTCACTCATCCCCTGCCAGCAGATGAGTGCATGAACCTGGCAATGGAAAGACCCTCAAAAAATAGTGAGAGAAGGGCACAGGAGGACCTGGGTCCAGTTCATCCCAGCTCTGAATCAGATGAGAGCCATAATTCATTTCGTCTTGGTTCCCAACTCTAAAAAGGCAGGCAGATCTGAGCTCTGATTCTGACCGTAAAGTGTCTGTCTGCAAAAGTGGGGAATGATGAACAGACCCTAGAACTCAACTATAAGGCGCTCTCAGCCTGCTGACAGAGCAGCACCCGCACCAAGTGCCAGACCACCTGGTGTGCCTGTGACCTTGGGCACCTGTCATGTTCTTGAAGAACAAGGGCTTGCAGGTGCCATCGCCTCCATTTGCAGCTCCTTCTCCAGTCTTTAAATAACTCATTTTTGGCCCCAATTCTTAATCTTCTATTAGAAAATCTGTTTAGAATAGCTTTAACTAACATGTAAATCCAAACCTTTGTTTGACTAGACCATCAGAGGATGTTCTGACTGTGCCATTAACAAACTCCACCCGGCATTATACCTAAGTAGACCACACAGAAGGCACGACAGTGACCCATTACCACCAAAACAAAAACAATTACTATCTTAAAAAAAAAAAAAAAAGAAAACCAGTTTACTATTAGAGAAAGTTTGTTTTGAGATATAAAAACATCTCTCTCCAAAATGAGTCTCCTGGCACGAAAGTGTTTGCTTTATGGAAAAGATGGAGTTTGCACCTTCCAACAGGTGTGCGCTGAAGGTCCCCACCGGAACAGACTGCATTACAGACGAGGAAAAGCTTGGCTAACTCTTATTACTGAAAGCCAGTCTTCAGAGGGCCGTGGGCCTCCCTGGCTCCCAGGGCCTCGGAGTCCCCAGAAGTCCCGCCGGAACGGCAGGCCAGGCAAGCCCAGGAGCTGCCTGCGCACCTCGGTCGCGCCGCCAGGCTGGCCGGGCAAGGGTCTCTCACAGACTCGTCTCCTCACACACCCTGACGGGGACGTTGTAGTGCCGATCGTCCTCGGCGATCAGGGTCACCATCGGCCAGTCCCTGGGTGGGTCTGTGGGGTAGACGGTGATGAACTCTTCAGTGCTGTACTTGGAGAGCCGGTACACCTGGATGGTGTGGCGCACGGCGTAGGCCAGGAGGAACATTTCGACCTGGTGGGGGAGGGGAAATGGGTTTGCGAGGGTGTGGAGGGCAGCCACACCAAGGGCGAAGGGTGAGGTTTTCCACTCACTCTATCCCGTGGGCCCAGGTAGGGCGCAGCACAGCTCCACCCAAACCTTCCTCCTCCCCAGGGGCCCAGCCTTCTCTTATGGTTGTTATAAACAAGCAGCTCATCGAGAACGGATCATGCATATTCTGATGAGGGGTACCCAGAATTTATGAAGAGCTCTTATAACTCAATAATAGAAAAACAAACAACCAGTGTAAAAACTGGGCAAAAGATCTGAAGAGAACAGACATTTCTCCAAAGAAGATATGCAAATGGCCAGGATGAGCAGGGAAAGTCATCAGGGGAATGCAAATCAACCACAGTGAGGTACCACTTCACACCCACTCGAGTGGCTACAATCAAAAAGACAGTAAGGAGTGATTGCTTAACCGGTATGGGAACTTTCTTTTTGGGTGAGGAAATGTTTTTGAACTTGATACAAGTGGTGGTCACACATTATAAAGATACTAAAAGCCACTAAGCGGTATACTTTAAAATAGTTATTTTTATGTTATGTGATCTCAATAAAAAAGAAGTGTTAGTGAGGACTTGGAGAAACAGGGCTCTGAAATATTGTTGGTAGAAATGTCAAATGATACAAAGAATAAGCATATGACCCAGCAGCAAATCTACTCCTAGGTATACACCCAAGAGAAGTGAAAACTTGTCCACACACAAAATAAGTATAAAAATCAATGTTCATAGGATTATTCTGAATAGCTGAAAAACGAAAATAACCCAATGCTCATCAACTGACGAATAAAATGGGATATATCTGTACAATGGACTAGCATTTGTCAATAAAAAGGAATGAAGAATTGATACACGCTGCAATGTGATGAGCCTGGAACACATGAGGCTAAGTGAAAGAAGCCAGTCACAAAAGGCCACGTTACATGATTCCACTGATATGAAATGTCCAGAATAGGCAGATCTATGGCGACAGAAAGCAAATGAGTGGCTGCCTAGGACTGGGCAAAGGGAGGATATGTCCCAGTGGATGTGAGGTTTCTTTAGGGGTGACAAAATGGTCTAAAATTAGACTGCTGTGATGGCTATGAAACTCTGTAAACATACTAAAAACCATTAACTTACACATTTTAAAAGGGAACACTATGGTATGCAAATTATTTCTCAATAAAGTTGTTGTTTTAAGAAAATGGGCTCTCTATTCCAACAGCTCTTGTGGAGAATCTGAAAGGGCTGATTTTAGTCTAATATGCAACCGTGCTCCACCAGGCTTCTCACTGTGAGGCATCTGCCACAGCTCAGGAGATGTAAGTAACCCAAAAGTCTGGATAATTTTTTAATTATCTTCAATCCTGCCTGACCTGGCAGGACCCTCAGCTCTGCTCTCCTAAGCACGACAGTCAGCTGTAGTAGGAGGAAGTACAACCTTAATGCTGCTTTAGGAGGTGGCTATTCCACTGAAAAAAAAAAAAAAAGTCTTAAGCTTCTTAGGGTGACATAATGAACACACCAAAGGTTAATAATGCAAGGTGTGGTGAGCCAACTGTTGGCTCATGAGACAGTACTGTAGTGGGTCTCTGTAAAACTGCAAACTTAGCACATCTGCAAAAGATCCCAGAGCAGACTGGGCTCGACTGGGAAGGGTGACTCCATTTCCATTTTTAAAGGCTGCTACCTAATACAGCTATGGCTGCCAATATTAAACAAGACCCTTCAGATGTCTCCTCCCAGGGGTTCTTTTCTTCGTAGACTACTAGAGCCAAGGGTGCTGATCCCATCCAACCCTCCACAGAAGCAAGCCCAGGCTGAGATAACCGTGGTGGCTATAGAACAGGTTCACGAGTCTCTGGCCCTCCCTATTTGAGAAGGTGGAGCCTAAGGCTCTCCCCTTAAGTCTGGGACGGACTAGTGATCTGCTTCTAGCAGAACTATGTAAGGGACAGTGTGTGGCTCCTACGGTTAGATCATAAAAGGCATTGTGGGTTTTCCTCCCTCTCTTAATGAATCACTTTCTGAGAGATGCCAGTTGCCATGTTGTGAAGACACTCAAGCAGCCCCACAGGAAGGCCCACATGGCGAAAACTACCATCCCCCAGTGATGGACCGAGGCCTCTGCCATGCTGGACATGGATCCTCCAGCCTCAGTCAGGTTCTCCTGCGACCCCAAGCCAGGACCACTAGACTATACTGCTCCTGAATTCCTGACAAAAACTGTGAGATAATGTTTGATGGTTAAAGCTGCTGTTTTGGGCTAATGTTCTCCCAAAGGCACAACTCACCTGTTCAAGACCACCAGTGTGTCCCACCTGGTTTAGATGGTTCTTCAGCAGCTGTCTAGGGTCACTCGACGTATCCCGAGCAAACAGAAGCACAGAGAAAAAAGGTACTTCCTTTCCCTTCTCTTTATCATCGTATAGTTCAATGGCTCTGTTTAGCATTAAAAATTTCACCGCTTCATACAGGCTATACTCCTCCTCCTCATTGGTGAACAGTTTATCGCAAGCTACCTGCCTTGCTTCGGCAGTTCTCAGTTCAGCCAAGCCAGCCCACTACAACAAGAAAGGGACATAAGAATTATGTTTTTGTTCTAAAAGTCTCTGGTATACTTCCATAATATGAGCACGAAATAATTTTCAAAAGTAGGCAGCCATGGGTCACGTACCAATGATGACGACGTTCATATTTCTAGCTCAAACAATGGTATCGCTCTTTAGACTGTAGACATTCTTTATCCAGCTTTTTTTTCCCCATTAATTTGAAACAGGAATACGATGCACTGGGGCCGTGGAATGGCAATTTTGAATCCCTAACTTCCCAGGCAATGAGGTTAAACCATAAATACTTATAAAGACCTCATGTGTGTGTGAGGCCTGTGTGGGAACTGTGAAGGACAGCTAAAATTCGTCCTGCCCATGAGGAGCTTACAGGAGCAATCACCACTCACAAACACAAAAGGTGGAAAAGGAAAATTGTGGAATCGCCTAAATATTAGTTTACTGAACTTAACTTTCTAACCTCTTAAGAATAGACATGAGATTCAAATGCATAAGTCCATTAAGGAAATTCTCACTGACTCCTGACTAAAACTAAAAGTGTTAGGTATCCAGCTACCAGTAAACTTCTTCACGTGAACAAGAAAACCTATAAATACATGTGCTTTTACGTTAAAATGGATGAGAATAAGGGATGCCAGTCTAACACTAGTCCTTATGAATCACGAGTAACAATGGCTCCTCTCAAAAACCATTCAAATTTTTAATTCAAGAGTAAATTTTAAAGGTAATGACTGCACCACAGGACTCTCCAATATTGGGGTTGAAAGCTGGAACATGTCATATTTTCTAGAAGTAGACCAAGTTGTCAGTCAGGAGCGTGAATGCAGAGCCACAGTCAGAATGGAAAGAAGGCCTCGCACTGACCAGCTGGTGGCTTTGTGAGGCCAATGGTGGGGCCTCGGATTCCTCACCCGTGAAACGAGGGTTGGGGGGAATAGCATACCAGCTTTTTGCGACAATTAAGTAACACGTATAACTGTGTACAACCTGCACACAGAATGCTGGCGCAGATAATTAATAATTTTCAAGTTATTGTAAATTGAAATCACTGAAACATTTCCCAAAATAAGGATCTAGCTATAGCAGACACATTTAAAAAAGCAAAATTTGCAATTTCATGAGATTAAAAGAGATCAAAAAGCAATCGTCACTAGTGGCTGAGCTCACAAGCCTCCCCACTCACTGCCACAGGGCCAGCACCCTGACCGTGACCTCCACTGACCCAGGGTCTGGGCAGCCTGGGCCTCCAGCCTTTGCTTCGTGGGCAGCAACACACTCCCTCCTCTTCCCTTCCCTTCCCCCATTTCTTCACCACTGGTCTTCCTTTGATAGTATATGTTCCAATAAACATTTCCTATGTTTTCAAACACAAACTAGGATCCGGAAAGTCAGGGACCTCAGTTTATTCATCAACAAGATGTTTACTGCATATCTGTTAGGTGCCAGGCTCAGGTCTAGGCACTGGGTGTAAAGGAGTAGTAAACTGGACTGCCACTCATGAAACCGAAAGCCTAAGGGAGCGAGAATCCAGCCCACTGGTGATACTATAAGAACACGGACTAACCTGAAGCTTGTCAGAGTGACTCAGCACAAAGACTGCATTTGTTACGGGTTTGCTTTTAAGAAAGTTAAGCAATTCGTTAAACATATCTCCTCTGGGAATGTCTGATGTCGATATTCCTCAATTTTACCAAAGACCTCACTGGGAGTTGTGTTCATTAAAAATCATTTTGCCTAAAAACCAGCCCAGGGCATGTGGTACCCACTAAGTGAAAAGAAAACTAAGACGTGCTCTGCTGGGGAGTCGGGAGCAAGAGCTTTCTGCTTATCAGAGAAAGGAAACTAGGCGTTCCAAACCTTCGTCCTTAGCAGAGTGAGGGACTCCTTGATTTTATCAACCAGGTCCTCGCTCTTCCCCTCAAATTTCAATCCAAGTTTCCACTGCTTGATCCAGTTGTATTTGCTAATGAGTTTTTCCGGTAACTGAAGTATCAAGAAACAGAGAAAGAAAGTTAACATTCCGAGAAGCCCATCACATGACCCAAGCTCTCCGAAACCACAAAGCCGACAAAACCTACTTGCCTTTCCAGAATTAATCCTTGCAAATCTGTCATGCGGGTTTAGCACGGAGGACCTAAGTCTGGGAGTCAGGAACTCGGAAAGTACCACCCTGAGGAGGACTGAGTGAAGTGACAGTCCTGGCTGAGATATGAGGGCACAATTTCCCCTGCCACGCAATGAGCCCAGCAAGGAGCCCTACACAGCACTCTGTGAGCGAGCCATAGAAAACACCCACGCCGTCTTCACAGAAACCACCCCAGCTCGCTGCCAGCCTCCAACCACTCCCTAATGCCTGATTCTGGAAGGTGCTTTGGGGCAGGTGAGACAGTCCAGGATACAGTAAAAACCTGGTCCCTTCCTGAGCAGAAAAATGAAACCTGATTTTGGTACTAACACATATACTCAAAGTTTTAACATTCAGAAAAGTAATACTGTATCTAAGTTTAAGGGCTTAATCAATACAGTCAGAGAAAAAAACACAACTGAGAATAAGCAGCAGGGTGAAGGGAGCTGTGATGACCTAGCGCATCAGAGAAGTGACAGCCGAACCCCCATTCCACCTGCTCCTTTCTGTCTTTTTTCCTGGAACATTTGTTATTTCCTCCCAATAATCGGTGGAATCTGGTGTTTGAAAAGCAAGCTGGGACACAACTCGATTGATGACAGCATGAGAATTCAGACTCTCCCAACAGTTTTGGGTGTGTCAGGAGAAAATCCATATAATTAGGTTGGGTATAGGCGTCACTGCTATAAAATTTAGAAAGGAAAAGAAAGTTCATGTCCAAGTCAAAAGATCATTAAAGAGTAATAAATTCCTACCACAGCCTATGTGGAACCTGAGTTTAACAGTCACAAGTAGTTTTAAATAAGACCATGGGTTCGGTTCTTCTGGAAGGCCCTGAAGACCCTTTCACAAATGGTAATCAGTTTGCCTTGGCAATTTATAGCAATCTTGTAAAACAAAGGTGGTTTCATCTCTGCAAAAACAAACCACAACAGGGATGCAAATTCCTCTTCAGGTGACTGCAGCGATGACAAGCCACACGTTCTAGCAGGGAGGGGCCATGTTTCCTCATGTTATCGTGATGACAAATGACCATCCATCCACCCAAGAGCCATCCAGATCCATGCCCATGCTGTTCTGCATTTCAGCAGCATGTGGGCAGTTTGCAAAGAGGTTCTCAGGTTTATCCCAGAACCTAAAATGCCCTCAAGTGGCAATGAGCTGAAATCACAACTGGCCCCCAAGAAGTGCAGGTGAGCAGAAAGCACTGGCTCCTCAGATGTGAGCTGGGAACCAGCGGGTACTAAAAAAGCAGACACAACACTTAGCTGAAAATTCAGGACACCCCAGAGATCTCACTACACAGAGGGAACCCTAAATCAAAGTCTGTTTCCTCAGTCCCTCCATGTGCTGGTTCAAACTGTTGCTAGAGTTAATTATCCGGCTCAGGCTGTACGCCTCTGGGAGAGGCAGACATCATGAAGCAAGTCCAGAAAATGAGGTGTGAAAAAGAAACAAGGAATGAAAACTGGAGTTGGAATTATTTATTAAGAAAAAATGAATCTAATTTTAAATGCTTTTAGGGGTCAAAATGCTCAGAACACACAGAAATAGCCATTCTTTCCTCCTCTGCATAGAGACTAGACTTCTGTTGAATAAGGGAAACTTGAGCAAGAAACAAGACTTCAACAAGAATAAGAAATATTTAAGAAAAAAGTAGTCAGCTTAACTATAATTTATGACTGAATTACAAAAACAGCCTGTTTTTACTATCAAGTGTCTATAACTCTTGAAATCATCACCATGATTTAAAGAAACAGCAAATAACAAAAACGTGTCATCCCTAAAACTGCCTCATAAATGAGTTACGGTATACTACACAGCCTAACCCACTCTAAGCAAATGTTGTTGCAGGTCCCACCCACCCAGAGACTTTCTAAAACTTAGCAAACTTGGAAACTAAGGACTATACCCAAAGGACACCACCTCTCAGAGACCCGGGTGCTGTTCCAAGTTTGAGCACAACCAGACCAAGCCAACTCCACGGTTGGGGTCAGGGTAGATGACCTGACTGCAGTCAAATACCAGGACTGGGATCTGGACAGAAGCAGGAAAAACACACAGGCCCAAGAAGATGACAGGAGGTGGGCAGTAACCAAAAGTGTCTGTGCCACAAACTTGCCAAGGACATGTGACCGTCACTGGGCACCAGGTAGTCATCAGAAGAGGCCCTCAGCATTTCAGATAGACCAAGGATCAGGGTAAACTGAGAAAGAGCCATTCTCAGGACTGCTGTGGGTCTGGTCCAAGGGTTTATGAGGGCGATCCTACCCCAGCTGAATGCAAATAATTTAAGCTGAGCTCTAACAGCAAGCAGCGTTTTACTTAACATGACAGGATGAGTTATTCTGATACATCAGGAAGAGGGACAGGAAACGGGCACACTAGCTTCCATACCACAACTCCTGTAACGTTTTCTGTTTTGTAGCATAGTTATTTCAGTATCACTTGATCAGCTTATCTTAAGCATACGTGTTAACAAATGAATATTAAGATGTTTACTTATTACAGAGTTATACAAGCAGTACCAGGAGATGGGAAGACCCCACCTAGGCACACTGCCCCTCTGAAGGCTGCACCACACCTCCATCTGCACCTTCTGTTCCACCCGGACACCTTCCAGTCACATCGTGCCACCCACTCACTCAAGGAGGCCCTTGTCAGTGAGAAGAGGCATGCAATGGCATCCACAGAGGGCTGGAGGGGTGAGAGGGAGGTGCTTAGAAAACAGCTTGGTCAAGTGTCATATTGTTAGTTTTCCTTAATCAGTCCTGCCCACCAAACTCTTGGGATATCCTATCGCGCAACCTATCATGTGACTTCATCTGATGTGTCAGGGGCACGTGACACACGTGTCAGCATGACTTCCTGGAGTGTCACTACTACACTGCCGATTTAAAACACTGAAGAGGGCCTGGTATAAGACACTGCCCCTGACCCTCACCCCTCCCCCAGGAAGCACCTCCCAGGGTGACATTCGTCATCTCTCTTCTAATGCTGCTGCTCCAGCATCTACTCGGCCAACCCTCCTAATCTCCTAAACTGCAGCTAGAACGACAGACAGGCGCACTCTCAAAGGCCAGCAGGTCCCGAGTAACAGACGACCTGTTTAATCCAGGCGCCAACACCGATCTCAGACTGCTCTCGAGTGCTTTTTACAAACTCTGAGCACCTGCTCTCCACGGCAGCTCGGTTCACATAAATTGTATGGCTCTTCTCTTCTGGGAAACACCAACTATTTTTGGTCTCTTTACTATGCAAAATCACCCGGCCCCACAAAAGCCAATAAACCCACAAGCAGACGTCACCCTGCAGACAGCAGCAGCACAGAGCAGGGCAGAAGAGGGAAGCCTTGCTCACAAGTCGGCTGGAAGCGCTGGGGACGCAAACCTGCGGCAGCAGCGTACCCGCGTGAGCTCCGGGTCCTGCAGCCAGCGCGGCGGGGCGGCCGGCTGGCTCATGGCCTGGAACAGTGTGGCCCTCAGCGCACAGTAATTGTCTCCGCGGACTCGCCGGATGGAGGTGAATTTCTGAGAGACCTCTTCATAGCCCTGGGGAAAGCATCAGACAATTCAAAATGGTTGTTACTGATGACAGGGAGAGTATTAGTCCTGGGGAAAAAACGTGCCCTGATTCCAGAAAGAATGGAAACAAGACTGACTGAGTCCTCTGTGTAAGAATTCTAAATCCTTTCTCTATGAATCAAAAGAAATTATAAAAGTTTTCAATTAAAGAAATTAACAAATGTTAGGACTATATGAAATGTCAGTACATATAACAGATACAACACACTAGAACATATAAAATACTCCAGGTATTGTTAAAACACTAACCACCCCCAATGTTGGAGTTACATATCCCTTTCTGTTGCAACACTCACTTATTGATAACCAGTATTCTGAAAGGTACAATCTAATTGACCCTATACTCTCTAATAAAGAAACAGATGGAAAAGGAGAGATGTACTAAGTTTGTATCTCCATATTAAAAAAGAACACACCAAAATCCCAAATTTCCGTGATACAAAAAAAAAAAATCTACATGCTAGGAGATATCTAGATAATTCTGTTAGATGGTTTTAAAAAGTGGATTTAATTATTCTTGTTCGGTCTGGAAGTAAAAGGAGGAAATGAAAATGTTTAGTGACATGCTACGCTAGTTACTCAGAAGCCGCCATCCAAATAGACCCAATTTGAAGCATATTCCAAAAAAGGACACCTTAATGTCTACGGCCATGTCACTCTGAACAAGCCTGATCTCCGAAGCTAAGCAGGGTCGGCCCTGTTAGTACTTGGATGGGAGACCACCTAGCAAGACCGGGTGCTGTAGGCATAAAAATAAATGAATGAATGATTGTAAGCTGACAAAGTCCTTGACATCTGTGACGTCAAGTGGGGGTTGACTCA
Source organism: Cynopterus sphinx (assembly GCA_030015415.1). Classification (NCBI taxonomy): domain Eukaryota; kingdom Metazoa; phylum Chordata; class Mammalia; order Chiroptera; family Pteropodidae; genus Cynopterus; species Cynopterus sphinx. The sequence continues at coordinate 6,289,874 of CM057379.1, read as the reverse complement.
CATTAACCAAAAAAAGGATATCTGAAGATCCTAATGACCTGGTCCACAAGCAACCAGATGACCTGATTTCAGGGGCTGGACACTGCTCAGGCAGCGCTGTCACCTTCGCTGCTTCCCTACCTCACTCGGCCCCATCCTGCCAGTCAATTTTGCTTGCCCCGCTCTTCCTTGACAGCCACTAGAAACAGTGCTTCCTACCCTGTGCTTGTACAGAAGGAGGGTCACTCTCATCACAGCTGGACACCATGCAGACAGTCATCTTGTGTCCAAATACTTAACCCTCAGTATTAGTTGTTTTCATGGTTCAAGTCACAGGACAATGTTCTAAGTGGATATAAAAGTATTTCTTTATAATTTATAATAAAAATTTGAGTTCCATTTTTATTTAGTGGTCCAACCACTACAATATGTAAGGTCTGCCAAGCAGACACATGCCGACTAATGTGCACCCCTCCCCCATGGTGGACCCCCAACAACTCTCAATATTCACAATGGCTGGTTCAACAGCAACTGCACCTTTCCAAATGCATAAATTACTCATGCTATTTCAGAGGTAAATCAAACTTTTGAATTAAATTTGGATTTATACACAATTCCAAAATAGCCAAAACAAAAAGAGACAATTAGACAAATAAGGACTAAAAAAGAAATGAGACCCAAGCTGTCGTCAGGTCCTGAGATGCTCTAATACTGTCACAGATCCTAACATGATACTTTTCCAACTGACGTGCCTTTGACTATTTGGTCACCAAAAAGTCCAACTATAGGGCTAAATCTTTCCCTTGAGCTAAAATTATGAATGAATGACTTTAGCAGAAGTTCTAAAATATGGAACTAGGGACATCTTTGATTGTGGATTTTCAGGTGCCATGTGTTAGAACGGATCCTTTAAAGAGACTGAGTAAGGTTAGACACCTGGCCTCCCATCGTCTAGTTTGATGTGGGCTGGAGGTTGTTAGAAAATCCAAGAGTGGCCAATACATATACTCAGCAGAGAGCCTCACAAATCTAAGTGTTCTTAACCTCTGGCAGGATCTGAGTCCCACTTTCATGACTGAGTCCTCTAACCAGGACTGAGACACGAAGCGTCTCCAGTCCAGACTTGCAGGGCGCCAAGCTGACAGCTGCTCTCAGAGCATGAAAAGTGGCAGCTAAACTCTCAGATCAGGGCAAGCACAGATGAAAGATGCACAGCATTTTCTAGAAAAACAAGCTCTGAAGAAAAGAACTAATGTATTTAAATATTTAAAAAATGTAAAGCCTAAACAATACAGTTCTAAACAAAGAAATATCAGAAAGATGTCTACCAAATATGACAGGTCAATATTTCTAATATACAAAAATTATTCAAATTCATAATGTAAATAATTCTAAGAACAAAAATGAGAAAAAGATGTAAAGCAGAGGTTACAGAGGTGGTGGAAGCGTTAGCTTGAAACTGAAACTACCATTTCTGTAGTTCAGAAACAGGTAATTAGTGGCAATTTCATATGGTTCAAACTGCTAAGGAGCACTGGACTTGGGATGCATTCCCGGGGGTGCAGTGGAAGTGGGTCAACGGGGCCGACCTGAGCAGTGACTCAGCCTGGTCACAATGACCAAGTCATGGGTATCTCCAATGTCCCACAGCCTTAGGGACTACCTTAGGGTCACCAATCTACACAACGGCACTGGGAGGGGGAAGCTCCTGGAATACCCTAGATGAAGGCAGCAATTCCAGATCACGCTGCACAAGAGTGCAGGAGGGTCCAGGCCCCTAGGACTGCAGGGCATAAAATCAAACTGGGATGGGAACAGCAGGAGACGTGATACCTTTTACCTCACCAGGCCTGAAGAGCTTTCCCAAATAAGGACAAAAAAATGGCTGGCCAAACTCTAAATAGCAAAGTCATTTATGTGTTTTTCAAAGAAATCAAGTTACTGAAAAACTGAATCTGATTCTATATTAATACTATGAATTAAAAAAAAGGTCCCTTATCTTTGGAGTCTGTTCCCTCGACTCTAAAATTAAAACACAAATATTTACATAATGTAATAACATTTGTCATAATTAATGTCCAAGCACATAAAAGGCATATTAAATAATTACCTATGACATCATACCTTTTTCATACATATTGCTTTTTGCGTATTTCCCCGCCATTCTTTTTTGCAGTAGTCCATGATATCCATTTCAGGGGCTACACTTAATCTGGGTTCTGTTAAAGAATCAAAGCGGGGGGAGAGGGAAATAATGAAATGAACCATAATTAGAACAACGGTACTGCTTTATGTGGAGGTTACTTTCTCACTTCATTCCCAACAACTCCAGATCCCACCACTGCCTACCACCTGGTCCAGACCACCATCCCCTTGCTCCTAGGTAACCACTGGGTCTCTCCATGAGTCTCCCCTGTCACCACACCCTACTGACCATTCTCCACATGACAACCAGAGTGACACATGTGTAGCATAAGTCAGATGGGACTCATCACTCCTGGCTCTGAGGGTGTCCCATCTCCCTTGGAGTGGAACGATGCCCTTACTTCCTACAGGAGCCTATACCTTGGCCCCTCACTGCCTCTTCGGCCTCCACTCCCACTGCTCCCCACACTGACAGCTCCTGCTTCACCTTCAGCCTTCCATGTACTCATTCAACACACCTGGCTCTTCACACCAGGTACCTGCTCCCACACTCCACGCAGGTCTCTGCTCACCTCTGACAACCCTATGTCATAATGTCACACACACACCTTCACTCTATTCCCCTCAGGCTGTTTTCCTTTTCTTCTTGATCCAACACCTGATCTTTTTTCTACAGGCCCCAAGCCCCTACCCCCACCCCCACAGAGTGCAACAGGAGCTCCTTAAGGGTGGGGACTGGTTTTGCTTCCTGACTGTGTCCTCAGCACCTGCAACTGCACTGACAAAGGTGTTAGTGAACACTTCTCATCAGTTTTACATGCAACAGTCTGAGCTATGAGAAAATACATCTGGTGATCTGTCATTAGCTTTTTACATCCATTATACAGAAATAATATCTCTGTAACAAAAGTGCATTTAATTGTCTTTCTTTATATCCTACCTTTATCCCCGAAGACTACAAAAGCTATTGATAATAAGTCGGCAGTTATAAAGGTCTTAACATTAGCTGAACCACAGATCTCATTTAACTCTTAAATGCATCCCCCCAAATTAAAAATACAACTTACAATCAGACCAACAGCATAGTAAGAAAACGGCCTTTAGATTTTCCTTGTTTAACATGAGAGGTTTCGGGTTGGATTTTGTGGTATCTGCATATGCACGCACACACGTATTTTTCTATGTGTGTGTTTCAGGAAGAAAGAGAAGTAAATTCTCAGGCATACCTCGACTTCCTTTTTAAATTACTGAAGTAAATGTCAGCAAAGAAATTAGGATATAAACACAGAAGTGCCTTACGATGTATTGATTGCAGAGGAAATTGTATATAAAATGTTATATTCAACTCAATTCAAATATTTATTGAGTGTAATACACACCAAGCAGTGAGCTAGGAACTGGGGCTATGAAGGCAATAAAGGCCCAGCGTCTGTCCTCCATGGGTTTAGAGACTACTGAAGAAGACAAGACAACAGACATTCACAAGTCAGGGTGTGACAGATGCTGGGACGATTAAGGAGCACAAGAAGAGCCCCTAAGATCTTCTTGCAAGTTAGGTCGATCAATTTTTTTTTTAATGCAAAACATTAACAACTGCCTCTTTTTAAAAATCTCACGCTGAATCCTTTTATAAAGAAAATAAACTTCCTAAATAAAAGGGGAAATAACACACATATAAATAACGTAGACATATTTATGTGTGGCATAAGTCAGGACTGGCTTAAAGGTAAAACGGACCCCTGAACCGTAACATAAACCACAAATACCAATGCTGTACAGCCAGTCGTCAAATACAGACCCAACATTGTTGAAGTTCAAGAAACATTTTTTAAGAGGCTACTTAGTAGACGGGAGAGTTCTCTTGGATCTGCCTCTCCATTCACGTCCACACAAAGCACGAGGAACTGCCAGCGTGGACCAGGACATTTCCTGGACCACACTCTGCCACCAGGCAGGGCACTGCGCAGGATGGGCCTCCCGGAAGGAAATCCAGCCTTCCTTCCTCCTTGATCACAGTCCTCGTCCCACACATGCCAAGACAAGGCCTGGCTCCTGAGCAGGGCACGAGCAGGCCCACCACCTCAAGACTATTCGAGTACCATGGACATGGCACTGTGATTCCCAAGCTGCTGCTGCTCTTCCGGAGAAGGGCTCCCACAGCCACTGTGCCATCCGCCAGGCCAGGCTGGGGGCCTCGCAGTAGCTCCTTTTTTTGTTTAATCGCAAACTACACTGATTCAGATCACTGTTATTCTAAAGGGGGAAGCCTAAAACCAGAGTGGCGACGAGGAGATGACATGAACGAAAAGTCTTTCCTTAACCATCGTGTGATGGCAAAGACAAGGACACAGACCCTCGGAAGATGGGAAGTGACGCATGAACTTGTCCAGAAAGCTGAGACTCGATCAGAGGGTGAGCGAGAGTCACACGCCTTTTCTAAAATGGGCCAGACAGAAAGTAAGGCAGGCTGTGAGGGCCATAAAGTTTCCATCACAACCATTCACCTGTACCATGCATGAAAGCCACCACGGGTAATATGTGAACCAACAAGTTCCAATAAAACTTTCTTTAAAAAACCAGTCGGTGTGTCAAATTGGCCAGAGAACCGTAGTTTACTGACCTCTGGAGAAGGTGAAAAAAAAGCCTTTTCACTAATGAAGAGAGAATATTAGAAAACTTTCTGTCTTGCCCTGGGCTCTGGCGTGGGGGAGAAGAAAGTCTCCCCTGAGGATTGGTAACCACGGCTGACTCTCACGCAGGAACGAGGCATGGACACAGGCTCACCGCAAGGCCCTGGACACTCAAACCTGGAAATGAACAAAGAGAGGCCCAAGCGGGGTGACACCCTCGGTGCCTGCCTGTCAGAATCAAGGTTAAATTCTTTCACACTCAAGCCAGGTACACAAACTCTACACAGATATGCAAGAGCTAAGCTTACTATTCAAACTTTGAAGAAACAAGAAATAAGCAAAAAAATAGCAATTGGCATAATTAAACCTACCAGGATTTTAGAAAATGGAATTATTGGAAGTATATGCTTAAAATGCTTAAAGAAATATAAAAAACATGACCAAAAAGCAATGAACTATTGAAAAAGACCAGGCAAGTATGCGGAGGAAACTGAACTTTTTTAAAAAAGAAAGACAAAGAAAATAGATCTGAATAAGCTGTCCAGAGTGCAACAGAGGCTACAAAATAAAAAATATTCACGAAAGCATGTGTACCTGGGAGTCCTGGATGACTGAATAAGGATTAGCAAACATCTAATCAGAGTTCTGGGAGGAGTAAATGTAAAGAACAGGAAAAGGGCAATATTCATAAAAAAAATGGCTGAGAATTCTCCCAAAGTGATAAAAAACTAGGCATCCAAGGATGCAAACAGAAAAAAATATCAAGCAATGTGTTTTAAAAAAAAAAATCCATACTTAAGAGATCAAGGAAAAACAGCAGCAGAACACCAAAGACAGAAAGGAGAGGAAAACATGTATTTTTTACCAAGGATTAGTCTGACTACAGTATTTTAACTGCAACAGAAACCAGAACATAATGGAATAAAATCTTCCAAAAGAATAAAAACTCTTCATCTGGAGTTAAGAAAGACAGTGAAACAGAAAATTTCAAACCAACCAAGCCTCGCACCATCAGACCCTACAGAGGCACTTCCGGAGGAAGTTATTTCAGGAAGGCAATGAACCCAGAGGAGTCAGGTGAAAGGAGGACAAAGGGGTCCATCTGCAGCTGAGACTAAAGCTGGAAGTGGCAAAGCCCACTGACAAGCTAAGACACCTGCACAGGGCAACTGGCGGTGGCAGATATCAGGACCGAGAGCCCACAGTGTTACAGAGAAAGTGAGAGGTGCCTGCACATGTGGCAGGAACACGCAGTGGCCAGAGCAGCACGTCCTCCTCGGGACTCAAGGACTCTGCATCAGAAGGGAATGTTGTGCAACTGCAGCAGTCGAAACGGAGTGTCCTCTCAAGTGTTACGAAGGACCAAACAGTGTGGCCCAGGAACACACCTGACTGGACCACTAGAAGGGACATCTGTGGCCACCAGTGAAGAGTTCCACTGATTCCTTGTGGAGGAAGACTTGAAAATTATCAACAAAATCCCACTTTGTATCATTTGCTCCTAATGATACACATAATACTTTTTGTTAGCCATAAAGTAATCAGAAGCTAGTTCTCAAAACAAACCAGTAGAACACACACACTGCAGAGAGAGAAAATGCCACTTGTGAATCATCTGTGGCATATCCCCAAATTGGAGCACCCGCCTCAGCTCCCACAAGGCTCACTGAAGAAGGAGGTGCTTCTCTGCCCACAGCTGGGCTGTGCTCACAGTAGGGAAGCCAGGAACAATGCCTCACCCTAGCAGCGATGGCTGATGGGCTCTGAGCAGAAACATGGACATGAAATCATGAAATGACAAGAGAATTAGTGCTATCAATCCCATGACTCTTCTTTCTCACAAGTCAATCAAGACCCGTAGAGCCAATCAGTCCTCCCATCTGAAATGAAAACTGCATCACAAATTCAAGCTCTCCCTCTAAGAATGTTAAGAAAATCAAGAATTGAGAGAGGGTGGTGAGGAGATATTAAACAAATTCTCACTGGTGCAAAAATGGTACAAATGTAAAGAACGCAGGGAGGAAACTTGCACCAAAATATTAAAACCTCAAGGAACAGTATTTCCCATTCTTTAGTAAAATGAATAACCAGATGCAGATAAAACCACATGCATAAAAGTATTTCCTAGGAACGACATCTTAATATTTTATGAGAATAGATATACCAATTCCACAGTATTTTCTACTATAAACAACAAGAACTCAATAAATAAAACAATTCCAAACATACCTGATGACCCATGTATAAGTAATTCTTTCTCCTTTTCTATTTCATCTGCGGCACGATATATGTCTTCCTCTCTGAAATCACACCAAATTAGACATTTCAAAAATCTGCTGCACTGACATTTTTCTCTTATTACAATATGTAGGTGCTTAAAAATGGATAAGACATTCAAGGTTTAATTTTTTTCACATTTCATAATGACAATCTGATAAAATATGGGTCTTTCATTCTAGATGTTCATGTTTCTATCATCCCACTTTAATTTCTTACTTTAAATGAGACATTTTTCATCACTTCACTTGCTACCTGGCTCTTATTACATTTTAATTATAATGTCTATTAATGCCTCAACTACATATCTAAGCATCTTTGCATGCATCTTATCACTGAAGCCCTGTCAAGTTCCAAGAATGGAGACAGCGCTATTAAAAGTATTTATACGGGAGTGCAGGCCAATTGCTGGCTTTAATATTTTAAAAGCAAATTTTAAATAGCTACTCTAAAAAAAAGATAGAAAAGCATCGATTATTAAAAGTCCCCAAAGCTAAAAACAAAAAACAAATAAAAAAAACCTCTCAAGTCTCCTCCTGCTCCCTGATCCCCACATTCAAGCAGCCACCCATGTTCTGTTGAGCATATCCCAACTGTCCCACATACTTCAAATGCAGCCACTACTGCTGACTTGGCACATAAATAATTGCTTCCTAAAGAGTCTTTAGTCTCACTTAGTGAACTAGCAAGAACTACTACATACTAGAAAGGGAGAAAACTCCACTGGGTGCTAGACAAGGATGAAGGACAGGATGTCTGGTTTTATGATGCCTTCTTTCCCTCAAGATACACCACATAACAATGATGGAAAACAGAAACACTGTCTTTGCTGAAACCACAATGCATGTGAAAGCCCAAACAGTCCACAAGTAAATGAAGGAGCAGTAAACAACAGAGGACAGGGATGTCTTGCTGCCAAGGGAAGGGCATCTGCCAGAAGGGAAGACCAGTAAATGCTGTGGAACCCCAGAAAGGCTTAGAAATTGGAGGTGACAAGTACTTCAGAAGGTACAGGAGACACCCTGAGCTGAAATCCAGGAAACTGGCTGATATACAGCGGAGGAGTAATCAGACACTCGATTCCCTGTGCTCCTTCCCCATGACAGCACATCCCCGTCCTCACACAGACAGAGGCTCCAAGGCACCATGGAAGACAGGAAGGAAGAGTTAAATACTCCCATCCCCAACTCCCTTAGCACCCCTGCTCCTCACCCATGGCCTAGCACAGCTGGGGAAAGAGAAAAGGGTAAGAAGGAAATAGATGAAGAAGGGGTGCTGAGAGGTGGAGAATGAAACATACCTCCCTCTCCTCATCCCAATGAAACCCTTAAAAGGTTCTCAAAGCAGGGAAGTTAAAATCTGGACCTGCCCTATCATCTAGCCAGCATTCCATGATTTCTCTACACATATCATGTCAGTCCAAACCCTTGCCCAACATAAGCCTGCACTTTCACACCTGTGATTGGCCACACCTAGACCCTCTGCCTGAAAGCTCACTGCCTAACACATTGAACACGTGCTTTGTGGTGACCCCACTGTAAAGTGCCGTGACTGGAGTGGGGATCCGGAGTTAGACTGTCACAGTTTAACCACTCCTCAGTCTAGCCATTACTAGCTGTAAATGACTGTGGAACTCAAGTAACTACACCTCTGTGCACCTAAATGTAACTATCTGTAAAAAGCAGCAAGAGTACCTACCTCAAAGGGTGCCGTGAGAAAAAATACACGTAAAATACTTTGCACTCCAAAAAGTCAATTCTCATACTAATATCCATTGATACAATTCACCCAATGATCATTTCCTATTCTCTTTTTCTGTCTAAATTAAAGATGACGGTATGTGTGTGCCTACATTTTTTAATGCCGTGGGGTCAAAGGGACATATTAGAGAAAAGGTACTTTCCATGTGCTCCAACTCCAGTAAAAGGTAGTGATGTCACTCAGAGCCTGTGCCAGAGTTAAAAGCAAACAGAAACCAGATTCGCAGGGACTATACATCAGACACCTAAAATAAAAAGTGATTAAATGTGTTAGTTCTTATTTCACTAATTTAATGATATCTTTCGGCCACCTTCCTAGCTTTGTCAAATAGGAGAGAAATTCTGCTGCTATAAAACAGGCATTCAAGCGAATCACTTTCATAACATCATTCTCAGAAGAGTGTCTCTGGGCAGCCACTTCCCTAATCCTGGCCTATCTTCTCAACTTCAGAATGGAAAGATTAGACAAGATCTATTCAATTTACTTGGTTCCTTTTCTAGCTCCTAACAGACTATGAATCTATTTCAAGCAAATTCTACATGCACATTTGGCTCTACTTTTGTCCTCTTCCTTTTTAATCTACAAAAAACCAAACTTTGATCACAACACCAGTGCCCCGTTGGGGTTCTCTAAACAAACCTTTCTCCGTACAGCCACAAATACAAATTCCCACAAAGGCCAACGGAAGAATGAAAAGAAATCAACAGAACTAAACATGAAGGGAAGACAGAAACAGAAAGAGAGATTATTGGAAATTTAAAAAGTAGCGATTCACGATATACAAAAGCAGCAAAGCAGAAATTGATGAATGGGGCTCAGAGTATATTCAAATTACTTTAGCCACAACTAGATTTTATTCAGATTCCGTGCACAAATGTTTGCTACCTTCCAGGCCCACCAATGACATGTAACCAATGACATTTGGTTAAGTAAGGCCACCAAGGAAATTGTAATATTGCCTTTAAAGAACACCTTAAAAATTATCCTAAAGCTGTATATTTCCTTGGAGAGAAGATAAATTTTAAGTTTAAGCAATAAAGCTTGATCGAAATGGTCAGAAAAGATACTTAACAGCCAAAATGAAATATTCATCTAACATAAGGGCAATTAACTAGAGAGAAAAAGACATGTATGAGAACAAGAAAAATAAAACTTATTTTATTTAAGAAAATACTTCACTCAATAAATTTTGCTTTAACTTTTTAAAGTATCAAAATATCAGAGCTGAAAATAATAAAATGAAATTATATGAAAAACTGTGGGTCTGAAACAGCTAGAGGTTTGAAATTTTGTCATGGGAAGGGAAGACAGTGAAACAATGATAGGAAAAGGACTATTACATGATAAGATAAAAACTATCACAGCTTCAAAAATTTAGCAATCTTTTTTAAGTTGAGGTGGGGGTGGAGAATGTCCACTATTTGGCATAAAAAGGGCCACTGAAGCCTATGGACTTAAATTATCACCATGGCAGTTTCCTCTAGAAAACACAGACACCCAGAAAAGTAGTAAAGAAAAAAAAAAGACAAAGTCATAAATATGACCAATTATACAGCTGAATTAAATTTTAAAACCAAAATTTAAAACCAAAATTCTTACACTAGAAGTAAAATACTTTATTAAGGCAATATATACCACTGAGTAAGTTACATGATGCTGCATTCTAAATTATAAACTTCCGCTTGCTCTGTTCAAACACCTGCTTAACAATAAATTTTTGAAAACTTAATAAATATAAAAATGCTTATCAAATATAGACAAAATTCTACTATTCTCAAGAACAAAAGCTATAAGCTAAAAACACAGAGCTCGGTAAAGCAGAAGACATTTCTGTGAGGCCAATTGTTCTAATTTCTGATACAAGCAAATGTGGAATATGAAAAAAGTCAATGCTGGTGGATATGCAAAGCTAACAAGGCACCATTTTGATCACGCCCCATTATGAACATTTGTACCAACTTCCTCTTAGTTGTCTAAAAATGCTAAACTGAGTAGAATTTTGTTCAGCTCTCTGGACTTGAACGTTGCAGTTCATGCTTAACTTGGCCTGTCCTAGAAGACTAATGGCCCAGTCAGTGTGGGTGACAGTGCCAACCACTGTGACACCACTGCAGCCTCCCACACAGGCACAGGAAAAGCAAAGACCACTCAACCCAGTCTTTCCCCACCACTTAGCGTTTGAAGAGATGGGTGAACAACACATTAAATGCAGGAAAGTACCGGCACCCAGGCCAAAATTCCACCTCCCTTCTGTAAGCAGACTTTCCACGACTGGCTCATGCTACCCCACATGACACAGGGGTAGCTGGGGATAATCCAGACCCCTCAACAATGAGGTCTGATTCGCAGAGACAACCCAGCCCTAGACCCTGAAGCAGGCTCTACATCCAGATGGGGGAAGGGGCAGGAAGGAGTAGCTGTCACCCCATCAAACACAGGCCCCAGGACCTGCCAAGATGTGAGGCAGGTGAAAAAACACATTCACGCAATAGTGTATTTAGCGACACCTACGACAATGGTTTAACAAATTTGTTGCTGTTCAAAGTTTTTAAGAGTCCACAGCTTTCACCAGAACTTCAACCCAGAAAAACATAAATCACATAAAATTCTGCCTCCAGAGGGGTTCACAAACATATGCTCCTCCCCCACACCCCTACCCACAGCCAGCCTACGGATCTCAGATTCAACCCCTGTCCCATCATCAGACAGAGGAAGGCCATAGAGTAGGCTCACTCTTCAATTCCCTGGCCATTAACCATGTCCCAGGACCATCTTGTTCCTCAAGGACTGTAGTATGGATTAGCTCAGCTAAGGGCAAGAAGTGGACATAGCACACATTTCAAATGTAGGGTTGGGGCGAGCAGGGGATGAAGCATAAGAGAACAGCTGACAAAAGTGATGAGGAAGCTCCAAAAAAGTTAACTAAATCTGGCCTGACCTAAGACGTCTTTAACAGGACTCATAAGTCACCTTGTGAGCCAACCTCAGCCTTGTCCAGCGAATGCCAGCCAACCACAGCTCTCAAATGAGCTAAGAAGGAAAGGAAAGAAGTAGGGGCGATGGAAGGAAGGAGTTTTAAAAGTATGCATGTGGTTTTACATCTCTCTTCCCACTATTTCCCTCCCTTGGGAAATGCAGTGAGCTCGGTCTAAAGGAATCAGTATCCTACAGTACTGCCTAGGAAATGAGCCATGCCTTCTCCTATCCATCACTGTACCTTGAACAATGCTGCAAAAGCTGGACTATGGTCTGTAGTCATAACTACTGCCCACTGACTGTATTGAAAATGAATCTCCAGGATATCTCAAAATAGCTGCAGTTGTATGGTGTTTCATACATCCAGGAGCAAATATTTTACTAAATTCCTGTGCAGGGCAAACCAAATTTTGTGAGTGGGAAGAATGGAATTCACTCCAATGATAGAAAAACACAGTTTAAAAACTATTTTAGGTTGTAATTCAGGCATTACACTATTTAAATATACACCCAATGATTGGGCTGAATACATCATGTAAGAACTAGTGTACACATATTATATTGCAAACTATTTAATAACCAATGTTTATATGATTCAGTACAGTTTCTCTAGCCCTTAAGAAACTATCACAGAGCAAAAAGAAATAGCTTCAATGCCCATTTAATAAGCAAGAAAGCCCAGTACATAAGGTGTGATGTTCAGAGGTTAATGACATATGAAGTTATCTTCACCTCCTTTCCCTTGCTCCTCCTTGTCACCTTATGAGTTAAAGCAGAATAAGATCATCCTAAAAGACAACAAAAGCAGGAAGAAAAAGAAATAAAGTTCTACATAAACTGCAAACTGAAACATCTGTTCTATGAAAAAAAAAAATCTGAAGTTTGCTGTCGTTATAAATCATGTCTCTCTGCCTGGCTTTGCTGAGGAAGCCAGAGATGGGAGGAGGTTCCCACCCAGACATCAGGGAACATGGCCCTGAAACCTCCTACCTGTGCCTCCCTGCCAAGCTACACCTATCAAATCTGCAACTCAGTTTCTTAATGAGTAAAACGACAAAGCTAGGATGGAGTTTTTAGATTCCTTTCAGCTCTGACCACAGATAGAAGAGGCACCTGCGTCAAAAACCTTTTCACCAAGGAGAGCTCCATCCACACTATGACCCATTCTCCTAGGTGCTCAGACTCTGGGAACCAGATGCAGCAGGAAAAGTTGCCACATCACTCCGCGTACTTTTGGCAGCAAAATTCTGACTTCAGAATTTCTGCTTCACCCAAGGGTCACGTAACAGAGGCTAAGGAGCAGCACCTGAGAGGTAAGGGCCACTAGGTGGGGGCACAAACAACGTGGCAGCAGCCAGCCTGGCAGTAGCAGTAAGGAATCAGCCTGGGCGGTGGAGAGGAAGAGGCAGAAGGCACCCCCCCTCCCCCACCTCACTGGCTGCAGAGGCTGAGGTAGGTCTCCAACCCAGGGAGCAAAACTGCAGCCACAGGTCACATCAGATCACGGATGGGCCTGCTCAGTGGTTTTAATTAAAATATAAAATAAAATGCCACTACTTAAAAGTCAGGATATCTGAATTCTTTAAATACAAAAAATCCAGCAACTAATGGGCTGAAACAGCAGACCCTGTCCCCAACGGAGGTGGGCCCAGCTCTCCAAGATCCCATGGTCCACACCGGGACTACTTCGCTCAGGTTACCTTCCAGTGGCCATCAGGTGTGGATAAGGCCACCCACCCCGGCAAAGGAGAATGTCACATCCATGGTAAAGAACCATGAACTTGAGACATCATCACACACTACCTGCCTGCGAGGCCTGAGATGGACCGCTTTCCTCAACTTCGCAATTCAAAAAAACAACAACACTTGTCATGGCCTTATTACAACTCAGAGAGGACAGGAAAAGCCTCAGCCTTCGAGTCCACATTCTGCTTCCACCCGCACCGGCTCGCAGGCACGACAGAGGCTTCGGATGGACGGACGCCGCCTCCCTGACAGGTCCCTAGGAACGGCTCTGGGGCGCACCGCAGCCTCTCGCGTTTCTAAGAATAAAGGGCGGCGGGATACCTCGCTGGGCCGTTAAGCAAAACAGGACTGGATCGGACTCCGTCCAAAGTCCACCCCGCAGCGGGGACGCCGCCCGAGCGGGGGGTGGGGGACCTGCCTTCCGAGGACCACCGGGTCGCGGGGCGGCGTGCTCCTGTGGCTGGGACAGGGGCCACCTTCCTCCCAACCAGGATGGAGGGGCACGATCCCCTGGGGGCGGTGAAGGTAAGGCAGAACAGAACACAGGCGCGCCTGGGGTTTGCTCCCCAAAGTGCGGGCAGCTTCGACTCCAGAGCAGCGCAGATGTCCGAACGGAGAAGAGGCGCTGCTGGGTGACCACCGCTGTGACAGGGACCCCCGGGAAGACACTGGGGTGGGGGGGGACTCGGACCCTGGACACGCGTGTCCTCCCATTCCTCCCTGTCCTCGGGCCTCGACCCGAATCGCGGGCGCGAGGGGCCCTCCGCCGGCTCCCCCCGCGCCCTCAGTACCCCCGGCCGTCCCAAGGCCCGCCCCGGCCCCCGCCGCGCGCCCCGCCACTCACTGCTCGGCCGCCCCGGCCCGCGGCTGCCCCCCGGCCGGGGCCTTCCCGGCGTAGTGCGCCGCGGCCCTGCCCAGGCCCGGAGACGCGGGCCCCGCCTCCGGCGCCGGCTTCTCGGCGCAGCCCGCGCCCGGCCACGCTCCAGGCTGCGGCATGGTCCCCCGACTCATGGGGGGTAAGGGGGCGCGTCCCGACCCCGGCGCCGGCCTCACGGCGGTGCAGCCAGCTCCGAGCGAGGCGGCGGCCCTGCCGTCGGGGGCGCCCGGCCCTGGCCGCCGCCGCTCAGCTTCCCGCCGGCTTCCGAGGGCGCGCAGGTCGCTTCCGCGAGCGTCACCGCCCGTCGCCCCGCGACCTCTGACCCCCGCGAGGGGGCGCGGCCCGCGGGGGCGGGGCGTCCTGGGAGGCGGGGCCTGCGCATGCGCTTTGCGCGGACTGTGCTCTCCCCCCGCTCCCCCCGCGCGGCCAGTGCTCATGCGCTTGCGTGGGCTCAGCCGCCGGCGCGGCCAGTGCGCATGCGTCTGCGCGGACCGAGCCTCCGGCGCGGCCACTGCGCATGCGCCGCCGCGCGCCCCTGTCCAGCCTCAGAGTTTGCGATGCTCGGTCTTTGCCCCCCGATGTCCGGTGTCGTCCCTTCTGTCACGCCAGCCGGGGCCGTGCGAGGAGGGGAAGGCCTGCACGCGCAGCGGGACACGTCCTCGGTGCGGAGGAGGAAGAGGAGGAGGAGGAGACGCGGCCTGGGGGTGGAGGGCGCCTGCGAGGTCACCCTGGGCCCCCGAGTGCCGCTCTCCGGCCGGGGTTTCCTCCCCCGCCACGCGAGGCGTGTGGGCGGGCGGCGTGGCGTGCGGCTGGCGCGGCCTTGCCCGAGTGGCGGTGCCATCGCGGCCCCCCGCCCTCCGCCCCAGCCTGCAGGGCTGTGGCCGGCGGCGCGGCGTCAGCCTGGTCGTCCCCCGGCCCGGCCGGGAGTGGGGCCCTCCCCTCCGTGGGCGGGCCGGGCGCGCTGGTTCCGCTGGATGGTTGTTGAGCAAACGCAACAGTGTGTGTTCTTGGACCGTATTCTCCGATTTCAGAGCAACGAGGGCAAAGGGGACATGTTAACAGGACGGGGTGACATGTTGCATCTCTTTTAGCCTCTAAAGCTAAGCAGCCGTCCTGGGTGCAAGGGCTGTTCCCAAGCGAAGAGTGCAGACCAGGGTGTGGAAGGCGGGAAGGGCATGGCGATTAAGACACGGGCAAGGATTCAGAGGCAAAACAGGTAGGCAGTACAGGATTTTCCTGGAAGATGAGATGAAGGATGCTGAAACCAGGCCACGAAAAGCCACCTTAGGCTAGCAAGGGATCTTGTGCTTGCTCCTCGTTGAAAGAGAGGGAGATTATTTTGGAAAATCGCTTTGTGTACGATTAGAGAAAAGGTCGGGAAAGGGCAAGACACAGAGGGAATAAGGACTTTTGAAGAGGGAAGCAGAGATGGAAGTGAAGTAGCCGCAAGCCAAGAAATGCCGAGAACCACTACAAACTAGGAAAGTTTATTTCGAAGTCTTCAGAAGGCAACTTGACTTCAGGTTTCTAGACTCCAGAACTGCAACAGAATCGGTTCTCTTGTTTTCAGCCACTCAGTTTGTGGTGCTTTACTGTAACATCCCTAGGAAACTAATACAGGGATCAAGATGAAGGACTATCCAGTGCTGTTGGGCCAAATTAATAGATACGGGCCTACTAAGATAATTCTAAATATAACAATTTACCTTAAAGGGTGAGAAAAGGCTTAACAGTTTGGTTGCTGAGTATGGCTTTTCCTATTATGCATGTGGAACTGAGAAGTTAACCACAAGATGGGTTTGGGGACCCACTGGACTCACTGTGAGAGAAGGACCTGAGCAAAAACTCCATTCATCACTTGACTTCCATTTACACAAAAGTGTCTACACCAAAGGAAGTGCTAGAACTGCCCTAGGATACTGTAGAGGAAGGATATCTGAAGTCATGGGGAGATTCAATGTTAGAGTGAATTTAACACATAAGACCTGCTCAACCATCCCAGGAGGGCCTGAGGACATTACCCTTCACCATGACTTAGAAATCAGTTTGTGAGGGGAGCCCCAGCAGCCTTTTGGAGATCTGCAATTGCTGGTCTCTGTAGTCAGATGTGTCTTACGGTGGAAACTGCTCTCATCAAATGGATTCCTAAATGCAGTGGAAATTATGGGAGCCCAGAGTGGCAGGGACTACGGCATTAAATTATCAAAAACTAGATGGGTGTGCTCACTGTAATACAGGAGAACTAAAGCAGTAATCCGAAATGTCAGACTCAAAGTTCCTACACACCAAGAGCCCCCAACAAAGGAGATACAGGGCCCCTTGAAGTACCTGCTGCTTTGCTAAAAATGTATATTGTTAATCTTTTCCCCAGCCAAAGGGTCCAAAGCCGTCTACCAGGGTGATTGCACATTGCAGGAAAGGAAATAACCAAACTATGCAGGGATTAATAGATGGTGGCTCTAACCTGACAATACTTCATGGAAACCCAAAACATTGTGTCTGTTTATCGGAGTAGCAGCTTATGGAGTTTGAGAGCACAAAGGAGTTTCAACTCAGGTTCATCTCACATTAGGCTTAGTGGGTCTATGAACACATCTCTGGTTATCTTCCCAGTTTCAGAATGCATAAGTAAGATAAACATTCTCAGCAAGTAGCAGATTCCCCACATCGGTTCAAGTAAACTAAAGGCCATTTATGGTAGGGAGGGCCAAATGAAGTCATTAGAACTTTTCCCATCTATGAAAATGTAAACCAAAAGCAATGCTATATTCTGGGAGGAATTACAAAGACTTGAAAGTTGAAATCTGGTTATGTGGTGATTCCAGTTGCACCGCTGTTCCAGGCGTGGTTTCATTGCTACAGCTATGGATCTGACATGCTTTTCCCCTCTATCCCTGTAAAAAAAAAAGGACTTCCAGAAGGAATGTAATTCAACTAGAATACACCCTCACTGTGCCTCACCGGACATACCAGCTTCAGTCCTATATCACGAGTTTGTCTGCAGAGACTTGCAGCCCTTCCCTTCCACACAGCATCACACTGGTCTAGTACATTGATGATGATATGCTGATTGGTAGACAAGAAGTAGCAATTATTGTACATATATTGATAAATATTTGCATGTGAGAGGATGGGAAGTAAAATTCAAGGGCCTTCTACCTCAGTTACATTTCTAGGAGTCCAGTGGTGTGGGCTATGCTATGTCAAGATACCACTTCAAAGGTAAAGGATAAGTTGTTTCATCTGGCCCCGCCTACTACTTAAAAAGACTTACAATACTTAGAGGAGAGAAGGGAAGACTATGACAGGGCCAGGCTGTTCTGCCACTTGGGTCATATGATAAATCAAGCATATTTAATGGTGCTCGAAGGGGCAGTGGCGGATAGAGCCAATATTTGTAGTCTTTGTCAAGCACCTCTAAGTGAATCGGAAGGCAAACCCTGAGGATTTGGAAACGAAGCCCTGCCATCTTCTGAATAACTACTCTCCTTTTGTAAAACATCTTTTTGGCTTGCTACTGGATCTAAGTTGAGACTGCACACTTATCCATAATCCACCAATTTACCATGAGACCTGAGCTCATTGAAAAATAATGTTAATGGATTGGAACCCTGATGTGATCTGATGAAAACGACACTGCCTTTCTGTGATCATCCCAAAACCCATGACCCCAGTATAATTATGAGAAAAACATCAGACAAATTACATATTCCATTAGAAGGGTATCCTACAAAAGACTTAACTAGCACTCTTTAAAACTGTCAAGGTCATCAAAAACAAACAAAAAGTCTGAGCAACTATCTCAGTCAAGAGGAGCCTAAAGAGACATGACAACTAAATGTAATGTGATATCTTGAATGGGACCCGGAACAGGAAAAGACATTAGGTTAAACAAAGGAAATCTGAATAAACCATTGAATTTAGTTAATAATAATGCATTAATATTGGTTATTAATTGTAATAAATACTGTATTAATGTAAGATGTTAGTAATAGGGGAAATTACGTGCAGGGTATGTAGGAATTCTGTATTATCTTCTCCATTTTTCTGTAAATCTTAAACTAAGGTACCTAACCTCTGGGCCACAGACCTGTGGCCTGTTAAAAACCGGGCCACACAGTAGGAAGTGAGTGGCAGGCAGGCAAGGGGAGCTTCACCTGTATTTGCAGGCACTCCCCAGTGCCAGCATCACCACCTCCGCTCCACCTCAGATCATCAGGCATTAGATTCTCATAGGAGCACCAGTCACTGGTGCCAAAAAGGTCAGGGGCCTCTGTCTTAAACTATTCCAAAAATAAAGTCCATTATATTAGAAAAAAACTCAAATCGCCATCTTATAAGGTGTTAAACCAAGACTTTCTAAAATAATGAAGAATATCCAGTAATATTGTTCTTATTTGTACTGCAATAGAAAATTTTAAATATAAATGTTATTTCATCTTTAATCTTTTAAAAATTTCTGATGTACATAAGCACACATAATACATAACATAGAGGTACATGTGTACCTTTTAATGTATATGTACGTATTGGGAAATGCTAAATTTTTTCATTGACATTACAAAACTAAATTATCAGTGAGCAAGTGTATTTAAATAAGTCAAAAACTAGAGTTTCTCAGAAGAAACTGTGACAAGTAAGCCCATGAACTGAGATATAATTAGGATAATTAGCCTATTCTTATGTCAAGATGGATAACAAAAACATCTATAAGCTTAAGTAAAAGCTGGATACAATGCCATTTAATTTCTAGCTTTCTCATATATTAAACATTCCTAAGTTAGTAACTAAAATTATATGACGAAATTGTAACTTGTAAGTCCTTGGACTTGGTAACTTACATTTTGAATTATCCTGCATTAATGTCACTCCTTCAGTGGCCTTGCCTAGAAGAGTTAATGTGTGAAAGGCTTCTGCATGACTCAATGCATGAATTCCTTATCTTTGAACGCTTCACCCTTTACTCGCAATAACTATTTACAAAGAACCCTGTTGAATCATTTGGGTGTTTATTTGTTCGTTTGATATTTTAATTCTCTGTAAGAAACTTAACTACAAGTTGGCTGTGTATATCCCTTTTCAATACCACAAATATACTTTACAGCAAAGTCAAAACACTTTATATTTTTAATCTATGGAAGTTCCCACTGTCACAGCAATGAAAAATAGATTCCCGTGTATTTGTGCACTAGTTTCTAAGATATTCACAGGAAAGGTACTTTTTAGTTTATTCTAGTTTCACAGGTTCACGCACTGCACTCAAGCTTGGAAGGAAATATTGTTAGTTTCACTTAGAAATTGGCTACTCTAGAAATACCCAAATATTTATTTGAGAGACTCTTTTTCTCACTCAGCATGCCTCTTGATTGTGGAATGCTCATTATTCTTAAACAGAATTGGGTAGGGGGAACCTATTATGCCTTTGCAGTTATGAGACTAGAGTAAATAACATTATAGAGAAAAATAGGGAAATATTTCATGAGAAAAAATATATTACAGTAATATTAGTTTACCTGGAAAACCCCCAAAACTGTCCCCAAGAGTTTTTCTTGGGAGAAGTATGAGTCATAATAAAATTTATTTATTATGAAAATGAAACCATTTTATACATAAGGAAATGACAGAAAATGATGTTAGACATAGACTTGGAATTCTGGAAAATATTAAGCCAGTCATTGGCCTCCAGCTAAACAGAATTTCATCCTATGGAAATCATCCTGGTAGATGGTAAGCTTCATTTATCTGGAAAGCTTCTGAAATGTAATTCTGTATACTTAAATACTTTAATATCTGCTCTGGACTAAATACTATCCCCCAAAATTCATGTGTCGAAGTCCTAATCCACACTGCAACTATATTCAGTGTTACAGACTGAACGTTTGTGCTCCTACACCCCAAAGTCATATGTTGAAATCCTACTCCCCAATGAGATAGTTTTAGGAGGTGGGGCCTTTGGGAGGTAATTAGGATTAAATGAGGTCAAGGAGGTGGAGCCCTCATGAACAAGATTAGTGCCCTTATAAGAATCATGAGAAAGTTTGCTTCCCCTCTCTGCTCTCCATCAGGTGGGGACACAAGGAGAGAGCGTTCTGAAGCCAGAAGAAAGCTTCCCCAGAACTCAGCTGTGCTAGCACCCTGATCTAAGACCTCCATCCAGCCTCCCGAACTGTTAACACATAAATTTCGGTTATTTAAGCCATCTGGTGTATGGTATTTTGTTATAGTAGCCTGAACTAAGACATCTGTGAGGAGGTGGTAATGTTTAAATGAGGTCATAAGAGCGGCCCCTAATCCAAAAGGGCTGGTGTCCTTAAAACAGGAAAACATCTTGCACTCCACCATGTGAGGTCATAGAAGGCAACCATCTGCAAGCCAGGAAGAGGGCTCCCCCTGGAAACCAAATCCATTGGCACCCTGACCTTGGCCTTCCAAGCTCCGCTACTGTGAGAAATAAACATATCGTTATAAGGCACTTGGACCATGGTATTTTGTCATGGGAACTCAAGCAGACTTAGACAGTATCAAAAAGTACTTCCTTACACTTACCCTTAAGGACAAGCATTTGGGTTCCTTTGGAAAGGAAGCGCGTTATCCATACTGCACTCTAGAACTTAGAGCTAGAGGGATGAATTGTGGAAATTCTCTAAGAAAATAAAAGCAAGGAAGAGATTCTTCATCACGTGTAACATAGGAGTAGGAAACCTTCACCTCCTCCAGTAACCTGATGTCTGGTTGATGCTTTTCATGTAACCCCGAGTTACATCCACCATCGTCAGAAGGGCAGGCATCACCCTACTATTACTAGGATATCTCTCTATGTGATAAGGTAGTTGTTAACCTATCTTTTAAAATTATAGGATAACAAGAGGTTTCTGGATCTTCTGCTAATCTTCGGTCTCACAGATTTTCCTTTTCACTTGGTCCAGAATTTTAGGATAGTTGATTAGGTCTCCTTCAGAATATAAGGATGTTTACTTTCATTATTATTGCATCATTTCCAAAGGCCTTTAGCAGCTAGAATTTACCTTATAATAATGGTCTTAAAACTGAGGCTTCTCAATCTCTTGGGGTACACTGGGGCCACTTCATACAGTTGTATATCAGAGGCCCTGGAGTGAAAAATACCTTTCACAGCTGGATGAGGGCACTGCTTTCATGTTCACCATATTTTTATTTTACAAAAACAAAAGTCTTGTCTCTCATCCATCCCAAATCTTACCACAGTCTATGCCTCAAGGGCTATGTTGTCTCTTACGGTATCCACTAGCCACATGTGGATGTATGAACGCCTGAAATGTAGCTGAACAGAATCAAGATTTGCTGTTTGTTTAAAGTACGATAAGATTTCAAGGACTTAGTACCCAAAATCAAAAAGAATATAAAATATCTCATTGCTAATTTTTTATATTGATTTAATGTCAAAATTACTATATTTCAGATATATTGCATTATATGCAATATTAATGTCACCTCTTTTAATTTTTTAAAAATATGATACTAGGAAGTTCAAAATTACCTGTGTGGCTTACATTTTATTTCTATTGGATGGTGCTGTTCTACAGATTCAAAACAAATAATATATTGTTTCTATCAAATTTTTACTACTAATATAATATTAAATAAAATTTCATGTAATTTGTAATAGAAAGACTTTCAAATGTAAAAATATACTGCCTTAAATAAAATTCTGAGAGTGGAAAATAGAGTGGAAATAAGATTTCAAGGAGAAAAGGGAATGATATAAAGTAGCAGTCTGTTTTGTGAATGATAGTGAAATTCTAATGTTATTTAGGTTCTATTGGAAACTTAAGTCACGTGATGATTTCATTTTTAAACATCAATATTTATTACATAATGGAAATTACATCCTTTAAAACTAAATTTCTATTGGAAAATTTTAGATGTCAGCTCTCAAGTGTGAAAATAGTTCTACAGTTCTTCAAAACTCTTTTACAGAAGGTGAGCAAAAAATATTCAGATAACTGTCTAAAATGGAAACCATCGAAACCCCTTTTACAGACATGGGGACTGAGGACCAGCGCTCTGCCCATAAAATGGAACTCAAGGCCGCATTCAGTCAACAGCTCTGCTACTCCCTTCCAACTGCCACTCAGATAAGGTGCACGGATTCTGTGAGAAAGTTCATGCTTATCCGTGATGAGGTACCTCTGGGTAAGAGGTCGTCTCTCTGAAATGTACTTGGGTTCAGAGCAGCTGTCTGGCATCTGGGGATAGCCTGTCACCACCATGTCACCCATTATCAGGATTCTTTCTAAAGTGCTCATTTAGAGAGATGAGTTGCCATTTCTCTAACCATTGATTTCCCTAACAAAGTTGGAAGCACCTCGAGAGAAGTAGATATTCGTTGTCTTAGCGTGGGCTGGGCTGCCATAACGAAATACCATAGACTGGGTAGCTTACCTCGATCTTTATCTTCTCACAGTTCTGGAAGCTGAAAGTCTGACACAAGAGTGCTGGCATGGCTGGGGGTCTGGCAGGGGCACTCTTCCTGGCTTGGAGGCCTTCTCACTGGGTGTGCCTGCTGAGGGAGCGAGCTCTTGTCTCTTCCTCTTCTTCTAAGGACACTAATCCTGTTGGATCATGGCCCTACCCCTATGACCTCATTTAACTTTAAGCACTTCCCCAAGGGCCCATCTGCACATACTGTCTGTCACATTACAGGTTAGGGCTTCGACACATGAATTCCAGCTGGACAAACATTCATTCCATAACATTCATAAATCTTTCTCTATCTTGCAATCTTTCTATACCAGCAATCATTAATACATTTCTGTTGAATGAATTAATATTAATTTCTTATATCAGTATGATTGTGACTATGTAGTACCGTGAAAACTAGCCATGTGACGTTGGGCAAGTCGTTTAACCTCTCAGCCTCAGTTTCTTCAGATGTTAAATGTTTTTCTTAGAGATATGTGATGAGGATTAGAAAGGAGGTGTGTCCTGGGTCTGGAATGGCGCTTGTGAAATAATCACTATATTTAACACTTTTGCTTAACACTTGACAGTTTATGAAGCACCTTTACATATAGCATCCCACTGAGTCAAGAGCTGAATGCCTTGGACACTTCTAGCACCAAGCGTGTGATCTTTTCGCTACGCCAAGTGATCCAAGACCTTACAGAACGTGTTAATTTTAAGATAATCTTGGACTTCACTAGGTCATAATTTCTGTTTTGTGGAGTGAAGTGATTCACTAATTTGGTCCTCAGGGTTATCGAGCAGCCAGGTAAAGAAATCTGCTTGGTAGGGAGAGAAAAACATTCCATGTTTTAATAGCTCATCCTCTTGCAACATCAAGCAGTTACTTGCAATTTCCTTAAATAAAGTAGATTTCAGAATATTTATAGCCAAGGCTCTGTAGGTAAGTCCTTTTATGGGCACTAGGTGGCACCATAAGAATCTCTCTCAGACTAGTTCCTGTGAGCCCCAACACCTCTCTCCCATGCCATTTATAGACAAGATTTCTAGAAGAGTCTGGGGTGACGAAAACTTACAAAAAAGCAAACTTCCTTTTCTGCGTAGAGTCTATACATTTTCTTTCTGGGTGGTTGATCTCCCACTGTGAATAGTACACAGAAGAACAAGGCTCTCACGGTAAACTACGATGAGCAGGTACCACATCAAGAGACTTGATCTGAGTCTCACTGCTGACATAAAGCAGCCGGTTTTCTGGGAGAAAGTCTACTTCTTGCCCCGTGTGCATGTCCTCTGCTGGGAGGACCATATGCAGTCATGCATGAGAACTGCTGAGGGCTAATTAAAAACCAAGTTTCTTCCCTCCTCTGCAGTTCACCTTTATCTCAGAGGTGCCCGCCTTGCACCAGCTCAGGATCTCTGCTAACCCAGCCCCTGTCGACTCTTTGCCAACTCCAAGATCATTCTCAGCGTTTATTTATAAAGGACTCTGACATCAGATCTGTTCATTTCAGCATTCGTTCAAACGACTGAAACTCACAGTCTCTGTGTGTCCTCCACCATCCATATGCACCTTGTCTTCAGTAACTTAGTCCAATGGCTACACCCTTGGCCTGCCATCATTTGGAAGTAAACCCCTTAAAATCGTCAGCTTCACACCCCACTCTGTGTCAGAACTCACCTCTCCTTCCCCTCTATCACCTGCTAATTAATTTCATTGGGATTTTAGCTACTTTACTCCTTCCTTTTCTCCCTGTTCATCAGCCCCCACTTTTCCATACACAGAACCCCCTCTTTCACTGTTTTCCTATGCTGTTCACAGTAAGCAGGTGCATTCTCATTAACACCCACAACTCCCTCATTGTCCACACCTCCAGTACCAACCCCCAGGCCCCCGCCACGAGGACAAATGCGGTCCTTCCTTTGAGGCAAGGCACAGCATTGAGGGGGAAGGGCATGGGCACAGAACCAAATCAATTTTTCTGAGTATCTGGCATGGCTATTTTAGGTTGATGAGAGCATCTACTCATAGTAAAATTAAGAGAGGTAATAGGTGACATGAGATTTTTTTTTTGAAATATACTTTTGTCTTTTGCATCTTCCACGTCTGTGACCTTTCCCTGTGACCCAAGATTATTAGAGGAACAATGGACTAAGATTATTAGAGGAATAATGCAAATAGGTAATAGAGACTCAAAACTAAAGGCCTGAGGAAAGTAGAGCCAAAATATAGTTTGAAAAGATAACAGGGAAGAACCAAGTGTACCTGGCCTTATTCACTCATCATAGCTGGAAAGGATCATGAGGGCCATGGAAGGGGAGCCTGAGCAGGATGTGTCCTCGAAGGGAACAGGCAGGAGTGGAGAGGAGCCGGGTTCGTTGTTATTGTGCATTACTCGGCCCAGAAGTTCTCAAGAGTTTTGGTCTCTGAACATCTCTATACGCTACACTCTCAAAAACTATTAAAGACCTATACGAACTGTATTTTCTCCCTTTCTGTATTCTGATGCTCTGGTATCTGGGACCTTGCAGGCCCAGGGGAGATGGCCTCCGAGAGCTAGCTAACCCCTAGAGATAACAAACGTGCATGTTCATGCACACACTAACCAATGCAAAGCCCAGACCCTAACCCCCCCCACATAGTCACCCGCTTTATGGGGCTCTCATAGGGCTCTGAACACTTGGGGCCAACAATCCCCTCTCCTAATCACCCCAGCACCAGATTCTGGACAACCCAGGACAGCCCTTACACTCTAGAGACGGCTGAAATTACTCAAACGAGTCAATCCTAAACCTGCCTGCCATGCTTTGCCTGTTCCTTTCTGTGAAAACTCCAATAAGTCTCTCTCTCACCCATGTTCCCCTCACGCCGGCCTCCCAGCTGGCTCTGGTGCTTCCCTTTGTGGCCCCGTGTGGCATGGCATGCCCCCTGCCCTTTCATTGATAGTCATCTCCTCATCTGTTAGCCTAACAAAGCTGAATAATACAGGTATATCTCATTTTATTGTGTTTTATTTTATTATGCTTCACAGATGTTGCGGTTTTTACAAATTGGAAGCAAGACCTTCCACCAGAAAAAAAACAAAAACCAAAAAACAAAAAAAACGATTACAACTCACTTATCAGGATACTCACTTTATTGCAGTTGTCCAGACCACAAGGTTTGCCTATAATAAAACCTAAATTTTAAAACAAGACCTCGGTAAACTTTTATTTGGATTCTATATATTGATATTTACTGTTTTAGATATTAAAATTGAGAAATTTTAAATATTTATACTAATTATTTTAGAATAATAACCTAATTATACATTAGCCCATTAATAATGGAAAATAACTATATTTCCCACAACAAAAAAAAATGGTGAGCAGAGTAGCATAGCTTCAATTTTTTGCAAATCTCTTTAAAATCTGGCTTAATAGAATGAAGTTAGAGTTTCAGATCTGCTTCTGCATTCAATATCACACTCTGGAAAACTCCACATTACATTCATGTGAGACTGAGAATGAAAAAGGCAAATTATAGTTTCCTATGTAAGAGCTGATTTTGAAATTGACTTTGGCCTTGCATACCCACTGAAGGGGTCCCCAGATCACGCTTTGTGGATGCTGACCTAAATTGTCTTGATTAATACACATTTATGATCTCTGGAAATTTGCACACTGAAAGAGAATTTAGTGATTAAAAGCCTAAGTTAAGTTTGAGCTCCACATTATTTAGCCATAGGCTTAATGCAGGTCCTCAAGAAAGCAGAAAACTACAGTTGCTTTGGGAGCTGTATTAGTCTTCTAGGCTGTCATAAGAAAATACCACAGGCTGGGGCTCAAACAATAGAAATTTATTTTCTCACTCTCTGGAGGCTGGAAGTCCAAGATCAAGGTGCTGTCAGCATTGGTTTCTAGTGAGAGCTTTCCTCCTGGCTTGCAGATGGTTGTCTTCTCATGATGTTCTCACATGGCCTTCCCCCTATGCACAAGAGAAGAGAGAAATAGCTTTCTGCTGTCTCTTCCTTGTCTTATAAGGCCACCAAACCTATTGGAGAAGGACCCCATCCTTATAACCTAATTTAATCTAATTACCTCCCTAAAGGCCTTATCTCCAAATACAGTCATATTGGGGGTAGGGCTTCAACCTATGAACATTTTTTTTGGTGGGGGGAGGACACAGTTCAGTCCATAACAG
Source organism: Cynopterus sphinx (assembly GCA_030015415.1). Classification (NCBI taxonomy): domain Eukaryota; kingdom Metazoa; phylum Chordata; class Mammalia; order Chiroptera; family Pteropodidae; genus Cynopterus; species Cynopterus sphinx. Next base: position 6,262,861 of record CM057379.1, on the reverse strand, counting down.
GAGGTGAAAATTCAAGACAATGAGTGAGGAATAAAAAGAACTGAATCAAAGAAAGAGATGAAGCAGAGTGCTGTAACGTGTTACCATGCTGGCCACCACTTTGTTTAAAACTTACACACACACACACACACACACACACACACACACACACACAAAGGTTAGTCAATGCTTGGCACATTGGACCCCTGCAGAAGGGCTGCGAGGAGGAATTGCATCTCAGACTATTCCACCGGGGGAGGATGCTACCTGCCAGAGCCACCTCTCATCTCTTATTTACTATTAGTTAAGGTTCACCCTGTGGAAAGCTAACTCACCCCCATTGCTGGGTGGTGTCATCAAGCCCTTCGGGGGCCACTCAAGAGATGAGATTCTATTCTGTACGGTGTAGCGTTTCATCCAAGGCCAGAAGGAAGGTTGCGACACAGCCTGTTACACGTCAAGCCTGGGCCTTCAGCTCAGCCTTCTGCCAGCCTGACAGACGCAGCAAAAGCGGCGGAGGGGGCACACAGTCTAAGAGGTAGGTGGTGCCTTTAATAAGGAGGAGGCAGTCGAGGCAGTCAGAGGGTGTCTGATACAGTAACTACTTAACATTAGTAGAAGGTTCAGAACTACAGAAAGTGACAAGAAATTCAGTTCTCCAGGTCAGGGATCCCCAACCGCCAAGCTTCGGACAAGTCCTGTCCATGGCCTGTTAGGAACAGAATTGCAAGCAGGAGGTGAGTGGCAGGTGAGCAAGCAAAGCTTCATCCCCAGCACCAGCGTCACCACCTCAGCTCATCAGGCATTAGATTCTCATAGGACCATTGGTCCTTAGTGCTAAAAAGGTTGGGATAGCTACCCCAGGTATCATAATAATTCCAGCAAACACAGAATTGATAAAATTTCTTAGTTAACTCTCTAGATCCCTTTTCTTATTTTACTTTTCAACAAGGGGACAATAGTCTTGCATAAGGTAATATTTTCTAATTAAAAAATAGTTTAATCTTTCTCTAATTGTGTAAAAGGATTATTTTCTTACTAAAGAACAGAATTTGAAAGCAGGAGTTAATACTTGTTAGAAGAGAAAAGAGTTCTATGCTTCCATTTACTTTTTTCTGGCTGTCATTTTCAAGCATATTTTGTTTTATTGAGTGGAGGAGAGTAGCTTCAGTCTAATCAGAAAATTAAAGAATTTAAAGCATACCTCTGCAGGGAACAGATGTCACACATTCTGCATCACTCAGTTTCACAGCAAGTGTTTTACCAGAGAACCACTGAAAATTGTCTTTCATAGGATATTTCCTAAGTTATGTTATAAATAAGTTCCTGGCTTCATAATGAGTTAGTAAGAGCATAGATGTTGTCATTTTTATTTTTATTACATTCTATTAACAAACTCTTGGAGAGTTGCTGAGGGAAGGATTGCGAGGAATCAGAGAAGGATCACCATATTGAAAAAGATATTTCTACGAATAGAATAACAGATGGCCAGCAAGTACATGAAAAGATGCTCAACAGCATTAGTTATTAGAGAAATGCTAGTGCAAGACAAAACCACAAGATACAATTTCATACCTATTGGGGTGACTAAAATCAAGAAGACAGACAATAACAAATGCGGACAAGAATGTGGACAAATTTGAATCCTCATACATTTCTAGTGGACATGGAGAATCGTGTATCTGCTTTGGAAAAGTATTTGGAAGTTCCTTGAAATATCAAAAAGATTATATAACCCAACAACTCCACTCCTAAGTGTACACCAAAGAGAACTGAGAACATATGTTCACACACAGAAAACTACATGGATGTTCCTAGCAGTTAGGCCAAAAAGTAGAAACAACTGAAATGTTCATAGACTGCTGAACTGATAAAGAAAATGTGGCATATTCATACAAGGGGTTATTGTTTGTCATTAAAAAGTAATGAAGTACCGATACTTATTACAACATGGATAATTCTCAAAAAAATTATGCTACATGAAAGAAGCCAGTCCCCAAAGGCCTCATATTGTTTGTTCCATTTACAGGCAGATCTGTAGAGATAGGAAGTAGATTCTTGGTTGCCAAAGGCTAAGGAGATGGGTATCTTTTTCAGTAATAAAAATATTCTAAAGTTACATAGTGATAATTCCACAACTTTATGAATGTACTAACATTTGCTGAATTGCATACTTAAAAAAGGTAAATTCAATGGTATGTCAAGATTAAGTCAACAAAGCTATAGTTTAAAAAATACTCCTTAAATGTTTAACACGGAATAATAGTTTCAGGGTGGGGCTGGATGAAAAAGGTAAATGGATTAAGAAGTACAAATTTGTAGTTACAAAGTCGTCATGGGGATGTGAAGTACAGCATGGGGAATATATAGTCTGTCATACTGTAATAACTGCGTACAATGCCAGGTGGGTACTAGAGGGGGGGATCACCGCATAAATTATATAAATGTGTAACCACTATGCTTTTCTCTCCTAACAAGTATTATACCTGAAACGAATATCACGTAATAGTGAACGTCAACTCCAACTGAAAAACAAATTTTAAAAATACCTTTTAAAAAAGAAAAATATTTTCTAAATATAGCTTTTAAACATAGCATTGTCACTGGCAATAGAAAACAAGCAAATAAGGACAAAAACGGTGGGCGCCATCCTCCGACCTGCCCTCCTGACCCGTTCAGCACCAGGGACAGCTCCCCTGCAAGCGCGGTCTTCTCAGAGGGCGCACGAGAGGCTTCCCAGGTCCTGCACACGTTTTCCCAAAGTGACATTTCTAATAGGCTTTCTTCTTTCCAGCACTAACGTATACGAAGGCAGCCATGATTGCCTTTATTTGTACATTTTGTGAGCACTTCACCAGGAGACATAAGGCCTGCTACACTGCTTCACTAATCTGTTTAGCAAAACATGTTGATTGATTGTCAGGTGCCGGAAAGGCACGCAACATGAGATCTTAGAAAAGTCACTGGCCTCTTTTAGCTTCATTTCTTTGTCCAAAATATGTGAATGACTATACATACGTGATAAACAAGGACAATATTTGTGAAATAACTCATGGGACTTGCATTCATGCAAGGTATTATTACCAAATTCTTAAAACAGATTACTCCATTGCATTATTCAGCGAATTATTTTTCTCTGGAAGCGCATACTATGTTGTGACACTAGAAGCTGAGACTCATGTACTGGATATATTCAAGATTAATCCTGTTAAGGGCTCACATGGAAATAATTGTCTTCTTAAGCATGCTTCAGATGGGTGCGAATTTCTAAGACATAACCCTGTATCTGGCTTGAAAATGGGCCCATTTCTCAGGATGTGGAAAGGATTAAAAGCTACATATATAATCCCTCACCTATTAAACTTAGTGCAAAAATCAATTAATCAATAAATTTGGTCCAAAGATGAACTTCAGCACATAATTGCAGATACATGTTCCCTCTACATATTTCTATATGATCAATCTTCTCATAACAATTTACCTGCAAGGTGGATGTTAATTCCAACCCCACGTAACACTGTCATAAAGAAATTCTATAAGATTTAACACTTCGAAATAAGAAATTACATAGAAAAGTCCCACAAATGTTTGAACAGCAAAATTGCATCAGATCATGCAGCCTCGTGTTTTGATCTACAAGTCCGCGATGGGGTAGATGGGCAGGATAATCTTACAAAGATCGAACTAAAGCGTATGGTTCAGTTTCACTGTTTTTCATTACTCTCATTCTAACTCGAATGGTTCTAATTCAGTTGTCATTTACCAATCTTACTCATATTTAAATATCGAAATAACTAGCATAAGATGCTTAACTCTGCCAAATTCCATAAAGCCAGATGCTGCTTCCTTAAGAAGGAAAAACTAACATAAAAAATAAATTATCGATTTTTAAAGGAAACAGATGGGAAGGCAGCTGTTTGATCTCTCACTGTCCATTATTTCCTTGGCTCTGGCTTAAGTAAAAATGTTGTAGAAGAGGTCACAGTACATTTCCGTAGGAGCCCTGGAGTTCATTAACACAAAAGTTGTAAATAGTTACTTCTCTTCCTGAGGAAAGAAAGTGCATCATTATGAACAAGCACAGACAGGATCCCCTAACATTCTGAGAAGCTGGGAGATGGATGTTGAGTCCAAATATTTCAAAAAGGAAGTTTCCCACTTCCATCCCATAATGATTCTTTAATTCAATCTTTACCTTTTTCTTCAGTGATTAACTTATTGTTTTCTTCAACTATAAGACCATTTGAAAATAACTATTCTTTTGTGGTGCACAGAATCTCAACAGTCTGCTTCTTTTCTGTACTGATTTCTCCAAATTTCCCATTTGCCCATATTCTTCTGTAAGGTTCAAATACGCCATATCATTTCATAGCACTCAGCAACATTTATTACATTTAAAACATCTTTTCCAAATTTATTAATGTATTTTCTTTCTTGTCAGTTTCAGAGCCCAATTAAGGAAAGAAACCTCATAATAATATATAATCATGGAAACACTTTAGATGAAGACAAAATAAAATTTGCATTAAAAAAATTCATATACTACCTATAAATAAGCCAGCAACACAAATTACTATATTAATTTCCTTCAGGCTAAAGGCAAGTCATACTATATCTATTATGTTGAGTTCAGAACCATAAATTAAATTCTCACAGATTCATAGCACAAAAACATTTGCAAGCTGTTGTCCTCGATTTGGACCCCAGACTCAGGAATGTGGTTGGAGCATGTGTTGCAGGTGGACTCTATTTCGGGGTGACAATCCATCCTGTGCACATTTCTCCCTGTGGCTCCTCTTCCATTTTCCAGTACCAAGAAAGGTATGTTTGGCCACCCAATGTCCATCAGCTCTTCCAAAGAACACTAGGAATTCTTTTTGGGAAATAGCCTTTTCTCTATGTGTGGGTGATCTTGGTGGAATTGTGATTACAGGAAGCAGCCCTCCTGTTCCCAAGACCCAAAGGGGTCCTGAGCACCTCCCATTAGGGTCAGATAAAGCCAACAAGTGGGCACGCCATGAGTCCACTGCTCCCTTCCAGGACTTTGACACCTGAACCAGTGACGTAGGTTTGAAGTAAGATTGCTCCTGCTGTGGGCCATCCGTGGCATTCCTGCTTCCTCCTTGCTGGAGCTGCCTCAATTCCAAGACTTATTTTCCAATCTTCCCGATAATTTTCTTTCCTTTAAGTCAGCCAAAGTCTGTTCCTACTGCTTGCAACCAAAGAACCTCAAATGGCTCATTTCTTACTTCGGGTAGAGTTTCTTGCCATGTTTAATGACAGCTTATAACAGCCAGTATTGTGTGCTATTACCAGAGAAATTGCTAAAGCACGTACTGGGCCAACTGTCTTGGGAGAATTTTTATTGCCTAAAAAGTCTTTGCTTTCCCTTCAAAAAACTAGAGATTCAAAGAACACTAATAAAACACTATATAAAAGGGATACATCAACAATATTGCTATAGATTCTATTTAATACCTTTTGTTAACATTTTGTCATGTGTTTCCGTTTTTCCATTTGCCGGTCCTTTTTTCCTCACCTCTTTCCTACTACCCATAAATGAATGTTAACCACCCAATATTTATTCTTTAACACTTTCTCCATTCAGAAACTATCTTGTATGTAGTAGGTATGTATCTCTTTGTCTATATCTATCTTTCATCTATCTATCTATCTATCTATCTATCTATCTATCTATCTATCTATCTATCTATCTATCTATCTGTCTATCTAGAGAGGTTTTAGTTGCTGCTTCCTAAACATGGAATTGAATTGAATAATACTCTATTATACAACTCTTCAGGTTGCTTTTTCTAATCATAATACATCATGACATTCCCTCTATCAGCTGGATCAAATTCACTCTTTTTAAATGGAAAGTTTAAAACCATTTACATTTAATAGTTGGGATCAAATCTCCCATTGTGCTGTTTGTTCTCTATTCATTCCATCTGTTCTGCTTACATTTTCCCTGTTTCCTGCAATTGATTTTTTTAGCTCTACCTCTACATTTTAGTTTTTAGTGGTTGTGCTAATGTTTATAATATATATCCTGTACTCACCAGGTCTACTTTAAATAATAATTTTTAATGCTTTATAACAGTATACTTCCTTTTTCTCCTTCCGTCCTTTGTGCTATTGTTGTCATATATTTTATTTCTGCATAAGTTGTGAGCCCCAAAACATGTTTGTTATTTTTGCTTTATACAGGTAATTACTTTTAGAAGAAATTTTAAAATGAAAATAAAGTACTTTTATATTTACCCACATATTGATGATTTCTCTTCTTCTTTGTTCCTTTGTGTAAATGTTTCCATCTGGCTTTATTTTTCTTCTGCCTAAACAACTTCCTTTAATGTTATAGTGATGTTAAAAGGCAAATTCTCAGAACTTTTGTTTGTTTTTAAAGGCCTTTATTTTACTGTAATTTAAAAATTTTTTTGCTGTATGTAGAATTATATGCTGATGGTATTTTTTCTCATTCTGCAAGTTAAAGATGCCATACCATTGTCTCATGACTTGCATAATTTCTGAAAAGATGCTCTCATTTTTATCTTTGTTTCTCTGTACGTCATGTGCCTTTTTTTCTCTGGCTCATTTTGATTTTGTCTTTATCATTGTCTTTCAGCAATTTGATTATGACGTGCTTTGGGGTGTGTGTATGCATGCGCATGCATGCATGCATGTGTTTATTCTGCTTTGGGTTCATATATATGAGTTCATAGTTTTTATTATTTTTGGAATTTTTTCAGTCATTAGTTTTTCAAATATTTTTCTGTCTCCTTCTCTTCCCCTCCTGGCAACACACACTTTTCTGGGATTCCAACTACACATATAATAAACCCAGGTCACATACTATAACCAGGTTATATATTATCCCCAGGTCACTGAGGCTTTATTTCTTTCCATCTTTCTTTTTTCTGTATGTTACAAATTGAATAGTTTATATTGCTACACCTTCAAGTTAACTGATGTTTTCTTTTTCCAAGTCTGAGTTGCAGGTAATCTCATCTAGTGTATTTATTTATTTCAAATATTTCAATTTTCATCTCTAGAAGTTCCATTTGGTTCTTTTTATATCTTCACTATCTCTCCAGATTTTATTCATATTATTTAAAAATGCTTAACCATATTGAACATGCTTGTAATAGCTATTTCAAGGTCTTTATATACTAATTTCACCATCTCTGGCATTGGTATTTCCCTATGGAGTCTTTTTGTCTTTAGGTTATGGGTGACATTCTCCTGATTCTTGGCATTTCCAGTAATTTTTTAGTGGCTGCTGAACATTAAGTTGTAGTTGTTAGGTTGAGTATCTGAACTTTGCTTTCTTCATTTAAAGAGTGTTGGCTTTGTTCCAGAAGACACTGAAGTTACTGGAGGATCATATTCATTTGATCTTTTTGTGGCTTCTTTTAAAATTGTTTAAGGGTAGGTCTGGAGCAGCCTCTTTTCTGGGCTAGTTTAGCCCTACTGTTCAGGTGTGTCCCTCTGGGTCATTTTGGAAGCTGGTTTGCTTGAAGGCATAATTTGAAAGATTATGGCTTGACTTTGGCAAGCGACTCATAAAATCTTCACTCCACTATACCATAGCTTGAGACCAGAGATGTTGCAAAGGAACGTGGAATGCAAGGTTGGCTGCAGTTGCACATAAAGACCAAATGTACGACCGGGTGCTGAGAAACAGAACGCTCATGTGAAGAAAAGTAGCTGTCAGACAGTCGATCCTTAGTCCCAAGGTCAGTTATTCAGTGTGATTCTTGATCTCCTTTATATACAAGAATCTGACAGCTTTCTGGCTTGCCGCATTGGTGATGCTGAACTTCCTTATCCATGTGGGGATTCGATGGCACTAAAGAGTGCATTGATCTAACTATGCATCTCCTTTAGAACCATCGGCCTACAAACAGGGACTTTGGGGCATTGTTATAATTTCTAAGAGGTTGTCCTTTGTTGTGTGTCTTTCTGTATATTCTTTAACTTTATATAAATCTCTACACAGTTTTGTGTGGAGACATTCCTTTCCAGTTCATATTTGGAAAAAATACTTTTTTCATCTACTTGAAAAAAATTTAAAAAACTTTTTTAGCACTGCCCCTTGTTCAACACAATCATTTACTTTGAAAATCTCATTACCTGGAGGTGGTTCAGGCATAAAATAAGATGGCTTTGGAAGCATTTGAAATTATTTCACTATATTTATTTTTTCCTGAATTGGAGTAACTATGGGATCAGAGTAACTATGAGTACAGCACCAAGAATATCTATTTTATAAGGTACCTGCTTCTTCCCACATGGATATTCAATTTGATGACTGAGGTTATTAGAATAAAGTTTTTAAGTCTGACTTCCCTGTCATGGTGATTTTTATAGCATTGTTCAACACTTTTACCCATTCTGCTAAGTCTTACTAATCATTAGTTTGTAAAAAAATATTTCTTTTCTTTTTATATATATTTTTTAAGCCAAAATTGTTCTTGGCTTAATATAGCTGCATTGTTAACCTTTGAAATGTAGGAGTTTAATCTCTCCAACACAGCTTGGTCCAGAAATAGACTTAGTGTATTATGCAACATCCAACTATCTTTTCTGAAATCCATGAGGTCCTCCAAAGATTTCCCATTGTTTTTACTTACTTAATGTCTAGAAAACCACAAATACAATCTGACCAATGAGGACCTCCACCAGGTTTACCTTTCTAAGAGTCTGGGTGTTCTGCTTTCTCTGGCCTCAGGCTGTATTTTAACAAATAAAATATCCTGTAGAAATCGTGATAGGCATGGGGAAAACAATACCTCATTACAGTAAACATAAAACTAACCTGTGATGGGGCTACTGGGAATTCTGTACACGGGGTTCCAGACAATTAGGTTTGACCTTCGTGCTTATTATGCTTCAGAGTGGAGGAGCCAATTTCCATTGCTGGTAAGAATTTACTACCCATGGCACAAAGAGAACAACACATTAAGGAAGTCGTCATGGAACCTGGAGGAAGCAGACAACGACCAAATCTACCTCTGCAACTTGAAGTTCGAGTTGGAGCCAGAATGCTTTGCAGAGCTAACCAACTGCAGGCTAAAAGTGTGGCTGAAAATACCACACTTTTAGAGAACAAAAAGCTATAATCCACTTTCCATCAAAGTGCAGCAGGATAACTCATAGGACTTTGGTGTGAATTGTAAAAACAGCATGTAAGTAAATACCTTTTTGGCTAAACAGATCGACAGCAACAAACCTGCTTACAAAGAGAATTACTCTCGGGACTTGTAACTTTTTTCTATCTTCCACCCTGACCACTGAGGAAACTACTTTCTAAAGATAACCTACTGTGACTGCTGGCTTCACTGCCACCCAGCCATTTGCCTTTTTCCTCTCCGATGAACTTATTAACATTCTGTCAGTGAAGATGCTAATGGCATGATTACCGGCCTTACTTATGTGGCGACCTGAACTGGATTCTTCTTTCGCTGAAGGTCACTCACATGTGCACTTGAGCTGTGAAAATCTCCATGTACTGTTGATATGGTTTGAGGCACACCCTGCTCACGCCCACTTCCCAGAAACTAAATCTGTGTGCAGGCCCCACCACACCCTAACCACAGGTGATTGGATAGAGTTGGTCAAGGGCCATACGTGGGCTGAACCCATCAGATTCTGCTTCTCAGGAATCTGAACTGGTGAACTAAGATGCAGTTTCCTTCTATGGTAGCAACAGCCTTAGTTGCCAGGAAGATGAAGAGTGGGGATAGAGGTGGAGAAAGGCAAAGAGGATAGGAGGGAGGGAAAACAGTTACAGAGTGAGGCAGGGAAATCTTGAGTAAGGAGACATGTCTCACCAGGACCATGGAGACACAGCTGGAAACCTTCATTCTTGGCTCTCCGGGTCCTAGACAACATCCAGGACTGGCTGGACTTCTCGTCCTGTCACTCACAGGATTCTCCCGAGCAAACTCAAGACTTAAGTGGTTTCCCCTCCGCACAGCCTAAACTGCTTGAACAGAACCCAAAGTAAACTCGTATTTCTTGCATTTCTGGCAAGACTGACTTAAGCTCAGGCAATATTTCATAATAATCATAGGACAGCAACTTAAGCTCGTGAACATTTGTCATACACAATAAAACCCCACACAGAGCTGGAATTCACGGATTTGCTCCAAGTTCTTCCTTAATGCAAAAATTTAGCCTGTGTCCCCTCTTCAGCTCGTCATCTATGAGGCCTGTGAAGGCCAAGCAGGGTTTTTGTCTTCCAGAGGTGTGAAGACCGTCAGGAGCCAAGGTGTAATGGATGTCTGGGTTAATAGTCTGGTGGAGAGGAGTTTGTCGCATGCCGCCTGTTAAGAAATCCCTCGTATTCCACTTGCTGCCAAAAGGAATTTTCCTCTGTGTTGGTGATAAGCTTATCTAGGCCTTCATTTTTCTTGATTTCAGCTGTGCACCTTGGTCATGTCCTTCTGTTTCTGACTTTGATAAACGTCTGAGATGGATTCAGGTGTTTCAGATTCAGGCTGCCCACCATGGCCTTGTGTCCCGTTTGCCACATCGGCCTGACCCTACGTTGCTATCTTCAACGTGGCACCTGCAAGGAGACTCTGCAGGGCCCAGGCGGGGTCAGGCCTCTTCCAAGCACAGTGGAATGTGGCACGTGTGTGCCCTGAACATCTTACAGTTACGTTCATTCTTCTGAGTCCGTGACCCCACTAAGTAATGAGTCATATTTGTTTAAGAACCTGTTTCTGGGCCAACCTAATGTCCTTGGTTAATTTAAACCTCACAAGATAAAATGTTAACAAAACTTGGTTTGACCTCTAACGTCCACTGTTGCCATTCCACAGGTCACACTGACTTGATGAATATGTCAGGGTATCTCTAATTTCAGGAAGCTTCTCTCTCCAGGACTATATCTAAAAACTTGTTCTCTTCAAGTCCTGGGTCAATAAAAATAAACTTCAGGGGAAAATAACCACATTATTAGATTCTTTGCTTCTTTAAGAAGTTAACAGCTGAACCTGGCTCTCATTATAAACTTGCAGTCCAGAATTCAACTGATATTTGTGTGAGAACTATTCTAGTCGCAGTGATGAGACCTACATCCCTTCCCATAGGAGTGTGAAATCCAGTAAATAAAATGTGATAATGAAGATATTTCTGTTAAACACAACAGATATAAAAATGAGGTTCTTGCTGATTTCTGCTAAGAGAATATAGAAACCTATGAAAGCCTTCTCAAAAAACTTGCATCCTATTGCAAATATAAGTGGGACTACCTAATGTCTGATCCAAGGACCTGCACCAAGCAGGCCTTTATGCAAGTGTTGACCTTAAACGAAGAGCCAGATATTTCACCAGCAAAATGGATTTATTAGAGAACAAAGAATCACAATTCGGGACACATCTAATGATGAACCACACACAAGTCCAGAGAAACAAATGAGAAGAACCGTCGTTTGCAGGTTTGGAAAGGGCTGTTGTAATTGAGAGTCCATTGGCAGAAACTGAGTTTGAAGCCAAATGACTTCTCATTGGCTGAGCCATTGCTGGACAAAGTGGAACCTTTCCTTCCTCCCGCTGAGGAAGGGAGGCAGCGTCCCTTCCTGTTGGGGATACATGGTGTCCCTCTCCTGTTGGGGTTAGTGTTGCATGCATGAGAGTCCTCTCTTCCAGCCTCCCGATTTGGTATTAAATGAAGTTTCTCTTCATTAATTTTCACACTGGTTAGGAAAAGGTACCCCTGTTGGTGCAGGACTTGGCTAGTGGACCTATCTTCATTGGTACAAAAAAACACCCCTTCACCGTGGCAATCACATCCCTTGCCTCACAGGCCACTGCTTGGAGGAGAGAAGCACGTCCCCCATCCACCTCTTCAGTGAGATGCCTTAGGCAAGGCACACACCATACAACTCCATGCAGTGGCCTTGTTTGGACTGATGATGATGATGATGATGATGATGATGATGATGATGATTGTTTGGACTGATGATGATGATGATGATTGTTTGGACTGATGATGATGATGATGATGATACAATGAAACACCACTGCCCTCCGACCTCCCACTCTGGACAAAATCCCAAACCCCCAGATAAATAACATCAGACTCTACTGATTCTTTCCTGGAACTCCTGTTTCAGTGCTGCTAAAATTTGCTCTATAGACCAGCATCACGTTGCAAACTCTTATTGCCAGGCCGCAAGAGTATGTAGAGAAATTGAGAGAAGTATTCAGAAACTTTTATAGCAATTTGATCTTGGTGCAACATTTTAATTGTACTTTACAAAGGTGTCAGTCTGCAAAGGGTTGGAAATTTTAAAAACCTGTCCATAATCATGGATAGTTTTAAAGGCACTGCCTTGCCACAGTTTTTAAAGGAAAAACAGAATTGTGCGGTGTTTCCTTTTCCTGTGCTGTACATAGAGTATCTTCCAGTATGTGCACTTAGAAAGAGGTACAGTGGGGAGGGCAGAAAATGCAGCCATTCAGAACTGGCCTCACAATCGAAGTGCTCCATTATTACCTTGTGAAATATAAGCCAAGTGGAAAAATTAATGTTTCTCATTTACCAGTTGTTGATTAATGAATTAAACATAAGTCAAACATATCTTGGGGCTGAGTTTTTCTTTGAATCTATCTATCCAGCATGGTTAATTATAGCTAAAGGTAGTTTGTGATAAGAGATATAAATGTTGATCTTTCCTATTTACCTACAACGATATGAATATTTTATAACAAACATCATTTTCAGCATGCATCATCTCACCTCTGCTCTCATTTTAAGGGAGTTATAAATGTATCTACTGGAAATCACATAATGAAAGCTCCAGAACGTTCGAACAGCTTTTCAGGTCTTTGTCCCAGTCATTAGTATGCACCAGCTGCCTCTCTTCACCGAGCCCTGGGGTCCAGTGCAGCGGAGAAGCCAGCCCTCTCAAAAGTCTGGGCACAGTGGACAAAAGCTGAGACTTCACAGGTACTGGAAAGAGTCTCAAGTTGTCTCCCTGTTTTGTTGTTGGGGACAGCAGTGATTAAAAGAAATTGGGCCAGGAGAGTCTCAGACTTTTGTGCTTGTCCTTAGAAATCTGTTGATGCATGATGGCGTAATCTCATCACCACCCATCAGGCATTCTAGTGTTACCGATTTGGCCTCTTTCCACATTTGCAAACTTGTGGGTGAGGACAAAGAAATTGTGAAATGCTCTGCTGATATTCAGTTTTGACTATCTATTTGGTTCCATCTAGATGTTACATCGAGGTTTACAAATTAGGGACAAGAACATTTTCTTTGCTATTTCAATGGGAAAATATATTTCAGAGATGCCTCTTAGAACACATTCCTAGTTTAAATAAACCACTTGTACAGATATGGGCTTTACAACCTAATCTAGACTAAGCCAAAAACACTCAAAGCAAGCATTTTTTAATTTTAGAAAATTCTCTTGACTAAACTTTCCAAGAATTATTAATCAGTGGCAGTAAAATGACTGAAATAGCAACCTAAGACCTGAAGATACTGACTATGAGGACCAATAAATTAATCATACACAGAAACTTGTATTTTTTTTCCCCAGAGACACCAGGTAGGAATAGAACTTAAACATCCCACGTGCAGTCCAGTCACCCAGGCTAGTTCTGAAGCACACCTGTCCCATACAGAGCTCTTGTTTCCTTAAACTAGTTCTGTGTCCTTCAAGTGCAGACACACAGCATCCACTTGACTGTGCTACAGAGCGCTGTGGTCTTGGGGTTGCTGAATACGTGAGTGAGCAATTTTTCTGTTACTAATAACTCATGTCAATCCAGCGTAATCCAGATAAGCTTTCATTTTCTTGGCCTCCAGGAATATGACAGGAGTAAAGCCAAAGTGAATTAAGGGAAGACACAACTATTTTGAACAAATATCATAGAAGTGACTGTACAATTTGGACCCACTTAATTTTGTGTCTGACTATAAACATGGCAAAACAGAATTTGAAGAAAACTGAACGACTATGGAAAAGTATACCTATATATAGTTAATACTAAGGTCATGTAACAATAATCAATTTGTGACAAATAATCCCATAGACTGTTAAAGCTTTAAATCCATAAAACTATAAAGTATATTTTAAAATTGTACACAGTAACAAATCGTAAACAACGTGAAACGTTCTTGTAAAAAGAATCACTCACCTTTAGGAACTTTCTACTTACGAGAACACTAAGATGGGATGCATCAGTTCATCCTTTATTCATACTTATAGGTTCTCACGTATCAGGTTAGTTATCAATCCAAAAACACTTATCTTCTTTAATGTAGAATTCCCAACATTTTCAGAGTACTCAGAAGTTAGATTTTATTTTCCTTCCCATGATCAGCTTGGATAAAATTAAACTGGTCTTTCTTTGGTCTCACCATCTCATCTGCTATGTAACAATATGTCCATCCAAAATCCCTTCGTAGGAAAGTCCTCAGAAAAGGTGCAAGAATGCCTGCTGGTCTGGGTTCCTCCGGTGTTAGCTTGGCCTGGGGCTCTGTGTGCACAAGAGCGGGCCTGGGGGCTCTTCCCTGGCTCCCCCACAGTGGAAATGACTTTGGTTCCAGACTGTGTCACAGCCCACGTCCAAGAAATTCAAGTCACCAGGGTGGCCCTGAGTTAACACGGCTTCTTGAGGGAAACTTTCAAACGAGAGCATCCCTAGGATGAAACCAGGAGCCACTTGTGGTTGTTTCTTTACTTTGGAGGTGAAGTTACACCACGATTTGTGCAATCCATTTGGTCACCTAGACCCCAACCTTCCACTGGACGTCTACACTGAGCATCTTTCAGCCTGGAAGTAATGCTCAGATGAGGAGGGTGTGATGTAAAGATTATGTGAAAAGTAAAAGAAATCCAGGTACCAGGTGGGGAATTTAAACTTGCCTCCTACCAAAAAAGTCAGTCTTGAAGATAACCAAAGCTCCGAAGACAGACGGTGGTGACAGTTGTACAACAATGTGAACATACAAATACCACACTGAGCAGTACATTTAAAAATGGTTAAAACGGCACATTTTAGGATATGTATATTTTACTGCAGTAAGAAAAGTCAGTCTTATACTAATATTCATACAACCTCTCGGTATGCCCAAAATTTAGGAGAGAAACATTCTCAAGTCAGAAAAGGATAAGGGTGTATGTTTTTGTTTTTGTTATCATTCTCTCATTTAAAACATGTAAGGTTAAAAAGCCATTAAATGTTGACATCACATAGTAAATTCACCTCCAATTTATTGTGGCCATTTAAAAGTGGTGCTAATTTATATGCAGTTCCTGCTAATTTGTTTGTTACATTTAATATACAACTGAATTAAACACAAAACACAATAAAAACACCCAGTACCTCCTCCCTTAAAATCCTGTTTTGATGCCTTCCCAAAGCATAGCAACTATTCTAAGGCCTTCTTTATTTTTCACTTTCATTGTACTGAAATGTCCTTTCTTCCCACAATTTGGTCTTCCCCTCCATTTAAAGGGTTCTTACCCTACTCTGGCCTGTCCCCGACACACAGTTAAGAGTAAACATGATAAATTGATGTGTCATAGAGCCACAGGCTGCCAGTCCCTATGAGAAAGGGATTGGTGTGCAAATAGTTACACTGGGGAAGGAGGTGCAAGGTGAGTGGTAACACACAAAAGCCAGGTCGGTACCTGGATGGCTCCACTGGAGCCAGCAGTCCAGAGTAGCAATTCCGGGAGAATCAGTCACAGTGGCCTGCAGCAAGCTGTCCTCATGTCTGCTGGTGAATGCAAAAGGTACACTTCATTTTTCTGGGCCACAGTAATAGGTCAAGGGGATAACTCCCAAATGTGTCAATTAAATGACAGGGGTTATGTGAAACTGCAGAGGCCTCCTAGCAAGAAAGGGCTGGAGAGATCATTTACAAACTCCTGTTTTGTGTGGCTCTTGAGGCAACGCAAAGACCCTTGATCTGAGCTCATTACTCTCCAAGCAGAAAATAAAATGACAGAGGGCACGACACAAAGCATGACTAGACGTCTGGCTTACGTGGTACATATAGCTGATTACCCCATTCCAAAAAAGTCTGGATTTTATTTTCATCCACTACAGTATTTAACATACCTCTTTTTTATTTATAATAGAAACAATAAGAAAATGTCAGAAAACGTCAGCCTCAAACGTGTGATTTGTGGGTACCTTATGCTACTGAAGGAAGCCACTCTTAGACGGGTTTTGTAACTTTGAAGTAGCAGATCACTAGTCAAGATTTTAAAAGTTATTTTGTATTTATTAAAATTCACAACGGACTAGCGAAGTACCTCCAAAATAAAGACTACCGAAATAAACTAGAAAAGTATTTCCAAAATAAAGATGACCAGGAATTAGGTGCCGTAACATATTCCCCTAAACCTAGTGACTTAACACGAATTCATTATCTCACAGTTCTGGAGGTCAGAGGTCCAATGCGGGTCTGACAGGGCTGAAACATGGCACCGGCAGGCTGGGCTCCTCCCTGGAGGCTCCAGGTGGGAATCTGTTCCCCTCTTTTTCCAGCTCCCAGAGGCCACCTTATTCCTTGGCCCATGGCTCCTTCCTGCGTCTTCAACACCAGCCGTGTTGCATCCCCTTCTGACTGTGCTTTCGGATTCCTCATTTCCCTCTAACTCTGACACTCATCTAAGTCCCTCTGCTACTTTTAAGGACCCTTGGGATTATACTGGTTGAACCTAGAATAATCTCCCTCTTTCGAGGTCAGTGGATTAATACCTTAATTCTACCTGCATCCATCTTCTCCTTTGCCATTCAACCCAATATCATCACAGGTTTGGGGGATTAGGATGTAACGTCTTTGTCGGAAGCAGGGCCATGATTCTGCCTACCACACATTAATGACATATGTAGCTACACCACAGTTTAATGTTTTCATGGCAGTTCAATAACTGTCATTCAGTTGCCTTAGTCTACAGAATTGATATTTTATCTCAAAGATAAAAGATAAAATGTATTAAACTGCTACAGTAACAAAAAATGCAGAGATATAAAATAAATTGTACAACATTACAGAGTAGTGGTTATTTGTGTGTATGTGTTTATCTATGCAATATATAAAACTATACCTATGGGCATGTGTGAGTGTATATATATGCGCACACACACATAATTTTACAGTTCATCAAGTGGTTCTAGAAAATCGATTTACCACGGAGATTCCTGGGAAGGTAATGCTTACAAAATAAGGCCATATTTACGAGGATCCAAAATCAATCAAAGACAAGATTCTTGAAGAAGAACATAAAAGAGACAAAAAAAATTCATTCTTTCTCAGCTCATTCTTTTCCCTCCCCTTTTTCTCCTCTATTTTTTCCTGTTGCTGTTCTTGTCCAAATTAAATGCTCTCATGCTCTTAGAGGCCCTCCATGTGTAAAGTGACCACAGCCCTATGAACAAGGACAAACCAGCAACCCACACAGAGGTCAGTGCAGCTGCTTTGGAGGAAATCACTGGAAAACAAAGAAAAGCCCCTGGTACGCAGGTGCATCTGGTGTACCTGTAACTCCAAAGAATGCCCTAATGACTCCGTCAGTGGCTGTGACACTAGCTTTGGTTTTCTAGAAATGTTTTACTTGCGAGCGTGACCACTGTCATGGGCAGGTGCCCGGTACATGCCAGGCTTAAAAGACGGGAATGTGGTAGTGGCAGTCATTCTCGGTCAGCAGGGAGATCTCTGGCCACTCCCGGAGTGGGTCCTCTGGGTAGCAGACTTCAAAGTCCCTGGAGTTAAACTTGAACAGTCTGAACACTTTTATCTTGACTTCAAGGGTGTACCCAAGTATAAACATATCAATCTGGGGAAGAGATGAAAGAGAAGTCACAGATACACATTTCCAAATTCCTGCCCTCCCACCAGCGGAGCGGGGAGCATGTTCTTGGGCAGCTCGTGAAATAATGTTCCCGTTTACAGACCCACCCACAACGCTCTGAGTGGGCACGGAGTTAGGAACAAACATCCAGCACATGGAAGGCAGGGCACAAGCAGAGGAACCTCTCTCTAGACCGGCATGAAGAAATCACAGGGAAAAGTTGCTTGGGGAAAAAAAAACTGATAAAATATAAAGAAGTGATCCTAATAAAAATTACACTGTTTTCCAACAGCTTTATATTGTTTTAAATCATTTTGTATAAAGAAGTCGGGTGATCTGTGTACCTCCTAGGAAAGCAAAACAAAACCAAACTAAACAAAAACTCCTTTCTATGAGGATATCAAAGCATTTCTCAGATTTAAAAAAATCCCACGATTTCTGTTTATCTGCAGTAAGTGACCAAATGTTTTCCTGAAGGTCCTCTCATCTTCCAGCGGGGCTTTCTCCTGGTTGGCCTCTTTGGTGGGAGAACCTGTTAGTTACTGAGAAGTGGTGTGCAAGGACAGAAAGGCTCCCAGCACTGGACTTCTCTGGCCACAGGGCTGTTAAGACACACAGCAACGAGCCTGGGGCAGTGAGGCTCGTTAGGCTTCTTTTCCTCATTGGAGAAGCAATACTATCAACCCACCACCTCCGTGCAGCTGCTCTTATCACCACTGAAAGCAAACTCCAAAAGCCCACGTGTTCAAGCACCGCCAAGATCATCCTTAATCAAAAACACACGATTCTTCTGCCCCAGGTACCTGCTCTAGTCCACATGTGTCGCCTACAGAATTTAGGTGATCCATCATGAAGCTCAAAGGATCAGATGATGTTTCCCGGGAAAACAGGAGTCTGAAAAAACTGGGAATGACCTTTTTCATCTTCATTTGTTCGTAAACTTCGGTGACTTGATAGAGCATGATGAACTTTAAAGCTTCATAGAGTTTATATTCCAGACTGGCATCAGAAAAAAGGATGTTGCACATACTCCCTCTCTTGTGATAATCCTTAATTCCATTGAAGTCAGTCCACTAAAAACACAGATGGAGAAGTGAGAGTAGAAGCGTAAAGGTGAACACAGACACCATTTGTAATTTTTTAAACTACTTATAAAATAAACCAAAGATTTATAGAGGGAAGTGGAACTTTAATTTTTCATTTTCTGTCTTTTGACACTAATTTTTTAGCCATAAATATATGTTAATTTTAATAACAAACTAGTTGCAATAAAAAATTTTTTTCCCCAAAAAAAGTACCACCTACGAAGTAAAACACTAAGCAAGTCAGTTTCCTAAAACTGCTTAGGAAAGCTGAGTTACATGGAGGCTACCCCAGCGACCAAGGATGCTGGCTCGCATACTGTAACACTCGCCGTGTGCCAGGCACAGTTTAAAGCACTCTACATACATTAGCTCACTGAATCCTCATGATAAACCATACGGGGGAGATACTGTGTTATCTCAGTCTTTCAGATGAGAAAACTAGGGCACCGAAACATGATGCTGTTTCCCAGGGAGGATTCATTCCAACAACCCAACATCTGTGTCTTTATTAAAGACAGGAAAACCTCTGAGTCAAATTATAGCATGTGTGCTGCCTCGAAGTTATGAGTAAGGCGTGTCCCAGAGGGCATTCCAGAGTGCCCTGTCTGGAACTTGAGCCTCATTTTTCTGGGGAAACAAAGGTACTGGATCATTAAGGTTCTTAGCCAGCCCATAAAGGGCTCCTTAATCCATCGAGGGCCTAATCTCACAGAGAACAACCCTGCTCTCGTGCACTAGTTGGAAGGAGAATGAACAAACAAGGAGAAGAAATCATCAGTTACTAGAAGCAGCTTTTCTGGCTGCATTTCCCACCTACCTAACAGAGTAGCATGCCTGATTTCAGAGAAAAGAGCTACATTGAGGATGGATGCTTTGGTTTCTTGTCTTTTATACACACATTCCCGACACTCACCTGTGTTTTCAATAACTCCACACATTTACGTAATTTTCCAAACACATTCGAACCTGTATACCTCTCAGGACCGAAACTGTATTGCTGGATCCAATTACAACCTTGTGAAAAGAGCAGTTTTTCAGGAAGCTTGAAAAGGAAGAAGAGGCCAACAATGATTAGTTTCTCAATATTTATGACATATAATCATTTTTTTCTGATTTGCAGGTTCAGTGATTTGGATCACATTCTTAATTTATAATTTCACAACTGACAAAAACTTAAATATAAGAATAAATCAATAAAACCATCTTTTTGGATAAAACATTTTCCAAACTTCTTAGATATTTCCCTTTAGAAATGATTTCTAACCAAACAATGCTACGGCCACATAGTACAGCTGGGGACACGTGGATTTTAGAATGATGCACTTTGGGGTGCAAACCCTGCCCTGTCACTCACCAGCTGAGACGTTACTCAACCAGCAGATGACTGAACCTCTTAGTTTCATCCTCCACTATAAATCAAGGGCAGTACTATCCATTTTACAGGACTCTTGATGGGATTGAGTTAGACCGTGGGATAGGTAAGAATCCTATCTGTCGCAGGCATCCAGTGCATCACCACCCAGCTGAGTTTGCAGCCCAGCTCCCAGCTGCATCCTCAGCAATGAGCACCAAGGCTAGCACACTGCATACACTTGACGAGTATTGGCTAGATGAAATGAAACTAATAAAAACAACCCTAAATAAAAATGTTAAGGAAATAGAACCATGTGTAGCTATATATTATAGGCATATGCTTTACATTTCCTTGCTCCTCCATCCTTAAACATACATCCTAGATTAGACGTTCTGCATTCAAACTAAAAATCCAGGTTATTCATAAGCTGCTAAGAAAATGAAAAAGCATGGCACAGATGGGGAGGAAATAGCTGCAAATTACATGCCTGAAAAAGCATTTGCATTCAGAATATATAACTCTCAAAACTCGCTCAATAATTTAAAAACAAAAAACCCAATAAAATGGGCAAAAGATCTGAACAGACACTTCTCCGAGAAGAGACTGTAAATGGCAAATAAGCACAGGGAAAGATGCTCGACATCATTACTCACCAGAGGAATGCAAACTAAATACCCAGTGATGTAATGCATACCTATCAGAATGGCTGAAAGAAAAACAAAACCAACCCCCCCGCCCCCCAAAAAACAAAAAAACCCAGACAACACGAAGGGCTGGTGAGACTGTGGAGTAACTGGAACTCTTAGAAATGACTGGCAGGAATGCAAAATAGCAGAGTCACTTTAAAAATGGCCTGGCGGGTTCTTATAAAGGTAAACATACACCCAACATATGACCCAGCAATCTCGCTTCTGGGTGTTTATGCAAAGGGCATGAAAACTTATGTTCGTACAAAATCCTGTTTCGGAATATTTATAACAGTTTTATTCATAGTTGTTAAACACTGGACACAATCCAGCTGTCCTTCCACTGGTGAATGGATAAACCACCTGTGTCACATTCGTGTCAAGGAACTGCTGAACACGGAACCACTGAACAATTCTAGGGTGAATTGCGAATGCACTATACCAAGTGAAAAATGTCCATCTGAAAGGCTACACATTGGATAATTCCATTGATATGACATTCTGGAAAAGGCAAAACTACAGGGACAGAAGACATATCAGTGGTTGGTGGGATTTGGGGTTGAGACAAGGACTATAAAGGGGAATGAGGGATTCTTGGGGGCAGCAGTTCCACACAGCATGTGTTTGTCAGAACCCAAAGAACTGTAGAATAAAAAAGTGAATTTTAGTAGACCACTTTACCTCTTATACAGGATAGGTGCCCCCTTAAGAAAAGATGGTGGCATTAAAAACAAAGAAAACGGAGTGTGACTATCCTTTTGAGATGGTTTGTTTGCAACCTGACACGAGAGACCGAGGACCTGGCCAAAGGACCTCCTGGAGCCCCCTCAACCTCGGACGCCCTGTGCATCAGGCCACCCATAGAAGCCTTGAGCATCTGTGCAGCTATTGTCAAGGTGACGTGTGGCACATTTCTGCTGTGAGGACATACCTTCACGATGTCTTTCTCTTTCATCCAGGATGGGAAAGAGAGGCCCTGGCTGAATATCTGAAACAACACGGACCTCAGTGCATCGTAGTTATCCCTCTTTACTCGACGAACACACTTAACATGACGCCGCCAAAACAGTTCCTCATACGCCTATTAGCAGGAAAAATAAAAAAATAAAATAAAATGGAAGTTGTTTCTTACTTCCACTGGGTAAGAGAATAAGGACAGGGAATTCAATGTGTTTTCGGGGTGGTGTTACTCCCGAATAAAGTAGACAACAGAAACAAAAACAGTGATAAACTATGAATGTGGCCGCATGCCATTTTAAAGTGACTTCTGGGTCTACAGACTGTACCGTGCTATTTTAGATGATACGTTCCTGGAAGCCCAGAGCCAGAGGATGTCATTTTGGGGAGACTATGGACACAACTCGACCACAGTGAAAAATCTAGCTTTAAGACGAGATTAAAGGGACTGCTTTCAACATGCTGTCCACTTTTATTTTCTCTTTCCTTCTTCTTTTTTTTAATTTAATTTTTTTTTTTTTTTTTTTTTTTTTTTTTGCTAGTGACAGGGTTGGGTAGGACTGCTGGGAATATTTACTAAGATTGGGCCAGTGGAAAATTCTAAAAATCCTCAAAATATTTTTGCCAAGGGGCCTGATCCCTTCAAGGACAGACATCTCCCCCGTATGTGCAGAGATTTGCAGGCTTGGGCGGGTGGTAGCTGAAAAGAATACAGCACTCGTGGATGTGGTTCCATAGTGCAGCGGGGAGCACGTCTGCTTTATACTCAAAAGGTTCTGGATTTGCGCCCCAGTGGAGCCACGGTCCATGGTCTATGGCCATGCCACCCTGAACAAGCCTGATGTCTGATCTTGGAAGCTAAGCAGGGTCGGGCCTGGTTAGTACTTGGATGGGAGACTGCCTAGGAAGACCAGGTGCTGTAGGCATAAATAATAATAAATAACAGTAAAAAGCATACAGTGCTTGAGTCTTCTGAAATCACGGGCTGAACTTACCCATGTGCTCAAAGGCTCTCGCCCTAAGTAAAAGGCCTAAAACCATGTCTAGGAGCTGTCTGGCTTTTAAATTCTTCCTTGTGCCACAGCTGGTATTAGTTAATTCCCGGGTGGTAAAGCAGAATGGGATGCTCGTTTCCTGAATTGTACACACAGATCCTGCATCTTCCACGCTCTTTATAAACAAACGTACCTTCCTCATCAGCTTGGCCCGGGGCGTTTCCCCTTTCCATTCTCTTGCACAATAACTGAGTAAGTCAACTTCCGCCTCCACACTGAGGTTCCCTGGACCAAATCAAAAATGAAAGGTGGTTAACTTTCCCTTTCCTCATCCATCTTGAACCCTTTCTGCACTTTAAAATTAAGGAAATATATGCATGAAGATATTTACTTTTGAATTTCCTCTGCAGATATCCAATCCACCTGAAAGGTAAAGGAAACAATAATATCAAAATTCTACCCTGATAAACAAGGGTAGTTTAGAAATTTAAAGATGACACAGCCACCTACCACTTGAGCCGGTGCCCTAAATACAAGTGCAGCCTTCTGAAATAGCTCAGAGTGGCCATCAGAAATGACACTGCCAACATCATGGACCCTTTTGCTATTCTCCATGCAGCGTCTAAGGCTTGGCTTGTGACTAGTGTCCAGGAGTGAACTTGGTCATTTCCTATGAAAACCAAATTAAAAAAAAAAAAAATCATATCACAATTACACAAGTCAGCTTTGTTTAAGGGGGAGAAAAAAGAAACACTGGATAATTCTACCTGTGGAATGTCTATCATTGATTTCCACAAACATTTTTTAAAACATTTAAAAATTAAAGACATGCCTAATTCTCCTATAATCAATGTCATACGAGAATATCTTTATTCTCAGAGGAATCGTGACCACAAAGAGTGTGGGTTTCAGGATTCCTCAAACCTGAACTCACAGCCTGCTTCTCCTCCCTGTGTAGCTGTGTGACTAAGGGAAACCTA
This sequence comes from Cynopterus sphinx, assembly GCA_030015415.1. Lineage (NCBI taxonomy): Eukaryota > Metazoa > Chordata > Mammalia > Chiroptera > Pteropodidae > Cynopterus > Cynopterus sphinx. The sequence continues at coordinate 6,238,991 of CM057379.1, read as the reverse complement.
ACTTCTCTCACCCTGAGTTGTCTTGACTAAAATGGGGGTAAAATACTGACCTCACCGGGGAAAGACGGAAAGAAAATGATCTAAGAACCAGCGCAGTGCGCTGTGCCCTGAGCTGAATATCCACTGACTCCAAGGAGGACGCCAGGGATTCTGCTCAGCACCAAGGACACAGGAGGCATCACAGCAGTGGCCTCGAGCGATGCCACCACCAGCCACTTCCGCCCACTTTGAAATCCTTAAATCAGTTACGGGCCATAACACATGACATCACCTTACCACACGGAACGAGTGACTCACCCCCAGGCTACCCAGGTATCGCTTCCAGAAAGTGGCCCACCTAAGAGTCGTGACAGGGGGACAGATATGCTGCTCATGGCAGACACCTCACGCCTGAGTGGACAAGAGTGAACGTCAACAGGTCTGGGGAGCTCAGACCCTGTGCCTGCGACACTTTACTGTGCACCGTAGATCCCCAACGCTAATCTGCGTGAGCATGTAAAATGCTGAAGCACAGATGAGGAAGAGGACTTCTGAACAATGGCCAAACCTCCTGGGGCTCATCGGGAAAGTTTCCTAAGCAGTACGTGCTTTGCTAAAACTCCAGTGACAAACGATCGGAGAAGCCTCATTAATTTGGAATCTACACCTGTAGCATTTTTGATCATCTTTGGTGCGCGTTTACGCTCTCAATGAAGCATTTACCAGTGGATAAAGAAACTAAAAAAGTTACCAGCAAATAAAAATACCCATATTTTTATTTCATTACTTCAAAGGCTATTTCAAACTCAGGTGCTTATTGTTTAGAATTAATTAACTATTCATTTATAGATTTACTCCCACCTAGAAATTAAGCAAAATTTTAATGAATTATTAAAAGCGTAGGGCCATACTGCCTTTACATCTATAATTTAACTTTTATTATTAATTCATTAACTTTTATTATTAACTTTTATTATTATTATTATTTCTCAACTTTGAAAATTGTGACATACACAAATATTTTTTGTAAATCCTTAAATTCATAGAAGAACCAGAAATTTGTCTGTGTGATACATAATTTCTTTCGTACTCATAAACATTTTCTAGAAAGATAAAATGCTGCTCATGATTTTAGTTTGTTTTTTCTCTTCATTTCAACTTTACATCAAGTAATACGTTGGACATCTTTACATATCACTACATCTTTACATACACATCTACATCCTTTTTAAAGAATGCACAATATTTCTATGTAAAGACAGACCATCAAAAATTGCCTCATTAGTAAACATTTGATTGTTTCCATTTCTCACTTTTACAAACACTGGTAAGCCAAACATGGTCCCGCGCAGCCCTTGGCTCGCAGTAGCTTCTAGGATAACTTGAAGGAGAGGAAACTCTGGGTTAAAGGCTGTGCAAGTCTTCTGCTCCGACAGATGTTGCCCACAGGCCTTCGAAAAAGACGAGCGCGCCTGTTTCCTGACTCCCCACCCAGGTTTTGAGTTCTCACTGCGGTCTGCAATCCTGAGTCACACGCTCACACTTCTTCCTTTGTGAAGATCCTCTCAGACAGCACCTGCCTACTTGAAACCGGTGGTGCCCGTCTGTGTGTGGACGTGGTGGGCATCCGTGGCGGGGACTGGAAACTGCCCCCTCAGTGGGCACTGTGCTCAGTTGCTAAGCTGCTGTGTGCCTTCACGTTGCCACCCAGCCCCTTGGGGCATTTGATTTGACCTCCAATAAGGCCTTCTCCTGAGCTCAAGGCCTTCTCTGCAGCTGCCTGGGGCCTCCACCTGGACCTACTGTATGCAGATCATGGCTCACCCCACTCCTACACACACAGACACACACACACACACACACACACACACACACGTCCCTCGCCTACCGCCCTTATCCTCGAAATGAAACCCCTCCCACAACTCAACAAAGGGTGATAGTATCAACTGATCAGAAAAAAACACACGAGGCTCAATGCCCCTCCCCATGCGAGCCTAGAACACAAGCCTGCACACCCAGACTCCCTCCACCTAACATGCCCAGTTTCTGGTCAAGTGACTCAAGCCACGAAGGGCCAGGGAGCACTACTATGGGGTCTGGTGTGGGCCCCAGGGAGCAGTCTGGAGATGGGACTCGTGAAGGCAAGTGTGAGCAGGCTGCTTCTGTCATGCCCTGTGGCCTGGCCTGGCTGCAGGGCCACGTCCCACATCTCGCGGATCCGACACCAGAGCCCCCACCTGGCAGGTATACCGACCACGGCTCACAGACAGGACTGAGGTGTCCCGGATGATGTCACGGGAGCAGGGCTTCCACGTCGAAGGGGAGGAGGGAAGTACAATGTTTTAGAAAGGCAACGTATGGCTTCATTGATCATTAAAACAGCTACGGTGTGATGTGAGCTTCCGCTGTGTGCTAAGGGGTTTACAGGGAGAGATTTGTCGCATGTGCCCCCACAAATGCCCTGGTGCAAGAAGGCCCTGGGGCCCTACAGCATGGGTCCCGCCCACGCACTGGCTGAGGGACTTCACCTCTTAACTCAGTGTTGGAAATGGCACATGACAGTGCCTAGGGCACAGGGTGCTCGACAGGTGCTCACGCTCACTAGGGTTACTGTGGGATAACATGGAAGTCCCGGCAGTATCCGCCTCTGACAGCTGCTGCGACAACTGAAGGATGTGCTGGGCGAGCAGCATGCATGCAGCTGGCATACCATAAGCACCCCACAAGTGCTGGTTATTATTTTCACTGCTTTTCCTCTAATCGCCCTTATTTTGCACACGAGGAAATCGCAAAGGAGAATGGTTTAAAAAGTGGTCCAGCCAGAAGTCATCGATGGGGATGATGTGATGCCAGGCACTGCTTGCCTCATCGCCTGACCCTCCTCACCCTGTGAATGACGGACCCGAGGACATCTTCCAATCAGCTCTGCTACCGCAACGGAGTGAAGACTTTAAAAGGAGACTTAAAAAAAAATGTTTTTTCCTGCATGTGTCCACAACTGGATGACAACTCAAAAACAGCAGATGGAGACCACCACCAATGAGGGGACTAGCAAAACACTGTCATGATCAGAGCTTCGATGATCTCGTGCGTCCGGTCTCATCGCCCTAAACACAGCGGAGAGCGGATAAAGGTTGACATGCCAGCCGCCTAGGGAGAGTTCAGCAACCCTCTCCTCTTCCCCTCCCGGGAGAAGCCCTCTGAACAGCAGGGAACTGGCCTCCTCTGATGCGGACGGGTCTAGTGGGGAGGGTGAGAAGGCCCCACCACCAGGGATTCAGAGGAGTGAGAACAAGGGCAAGAAACAGAAGGCATGGGGGAGGCAGGAGCATCACCACTAGGACTGGACCGGTGGGCGGCGAGCGAAATAAGGCTCGACATAAAGCACTGTGCAAGCGTTTCTACCATCCTGGAAAGTGGATTCAGTGGGTCTCATCCCTCCCCCAGTCGTCAGCACGGAAACGTGCCGGGAGACCCCCACCCACACCGTCAGAAGCGGTTACCACTTCAGTAGTTCAGACACCCTGGCGTGGTTCTATCAGAACCTCCTAAAACCAACGACATGGCTGGCTGAGACTGAAATCTGGTCTGCGATCGCTCAGACTATACATGGTAGAGGACTAGGACTGAAAAAAAAAAAAATAAATTAAAAATAAAAAGCCACCGTTTTTTGTGGTAAAATTCTACTTAGAATTTTTTTCCATTCTCGAAAAAGTCCCAAAGCTGAAATAATTCAAACATTCAAACAGGAAACAAAAAAAAAAAAAAGAAAAAAAAAAACACCCGAAAACAAAACTAAAAGACCCCGAGGAGCCGGAAACCGAGTGATTGTGCAGACGGTGGTTCTCCCAGGGAGCCCTGGGCTCTCACTCCACACCCAGTTCATTTCCCGGGGTGCACACAGCCCGCCCCCACACCCTCGGCTCCCCCAGGAGGCCGCACTGCCTCCTCCTACTTCCTCTCCCAGTGGGATGCAGGGCACAGCATCAGAGCGTGGTGCTCTCTCTGCTCACCTACATGGTCACCTGCACCTGGGTGACCTTCTCCTGAATTAGGGGTGACAGATCAGGGGCCATCAAATCGGCCACAGAGGAGGGAATGAGGCCTGAGCTAAAGCACATGCAAGCAGCTTACCCGAGATGTTTGAGAGAGGAGAGGAAATGGAGATATTGAGATACATTAAACTGATCTGGTTAAAAATATTTAAGGTAAAAAAAAGGCTGAATTTAATTGAATAAATACAACCGATATCCCTCTCTGCTGCAATGCCATGTTGTGATTAATTAACAGGAGATGGGGGAGCGGCCAAGAGAGATGGATGGATTCGGCAGCAAAGTACCAGTGGGGGTGGGGAGGGTGGCCGGCCCCACAGCTCCACGCGCTCCCTGTGGCGAGGTGCGGGGGGTGGCGGCGGCGGGTAGGGTCCAGAGAGGACAGGACACGTCAGAGGCATGGGGTAAACCTGTCACACTTTCCTGAGCTGTGTCGTGGAACACCACTCCCTCTGAAAAAGTGGGTGTGGCTTTCAGAGAATTCTGATCAAGGGTGGTGAGTACTGCAGAGGGGTAGACTAAGGCCAAGAGGGGAGAGACAATGGTCAGAGGGGAGGTTCCTTCCCCTGCCCCTCACCCTTTGCTTAGACTTCTCCCCATGGGGGGTGGGCGCTGGGCTGGCAGGCAGCGGGGTGACATGGGAGATGCACGGCCTGCCCTCAGGGAGCTTATGGTCTGGTGGTGTGACGGTCAGCGCATCCAGGCCCACAGGGCCACGACCTTGGTCCCCACAGTCAGGACGTCCTGGAACAGGGTCTGACCGGGATGCAGAACAACACAAGGCTCTATGAGCTGCACGCCCAGGGGGCAGGCAGACCTGCATTCCCCAGTGGGTCGCCTCTCTCACAGGTTAGCTCTGAGAAGCTCGGAGGCTTGAGAATAAAGCAAAATACTGTCCACCAGTCCAAACAAATAAACCAAGCGATATGCAAACAGAATGACAAAATGCAGAACAAATCTCTTCAGGTCATCAAGGTTTCTAAATAATCTGCAGCACTGCGGGACGGGAGATTTTTAGATGGTCAGCACAGCAGTGGGAAAGACTGGGTTTAAACGGCCTTGGTTCGTGCAAAGCCATAGGTTAGCTGGTTATTTCTGTATCAGTTCTGGGGTAAATGTTCAATCTCTGAAATGGTGAGGTCAGAGACTTTCCATGCTCTGTTATCTCAGTTATCAGTTCTGCTCAATTAAGAAGCAACAGCCTTCGGGAGCCTTTGAGATCTTGCTACCCGGCACAGGTCATCAGTTTGGCTCAAATCAACCCATAAAAATTCTGTAAAAACAAAGAAACAACAGTCTTCCACTGAGTGGAGTCCTATAACCAACGACGACAAGATCAGTATCGCTGAGGAAGAGAACCGACAAGTGAAAGGTCTTCATCTTCAAAGCCATGGCCAGACAGACGTTCGACTGCAGCCCTGCCGCGCAACTCCTGGAACGGTTGGCCCAGTTTCTGCAGGACTGGGCTTGCTTTCCCCGAGGCCCCCGTGAAACTAAGTGTCAGTGACGCGACAGGAAACTGCTCCTCACCAAACACCGAGAGAAGCATGTCCGTGCGCACGCGCGTGTGTGTGTCTGTAAGAACATCAGAGCTCAGGGCTTTTCATTGACTGGGCACCTCTTTAAGGGCACATCTTTACTACTTTCAGTAGTAAATGCAACCCCTCACTCTAAAAGGTAAGTTTATTTTTTTCTAATCATGCAGAGGGTTTTAAAACCCACCAAGTAGTGAAACACAAAAGCTGTAGCTGGGACAGGCTTGGCTGGAATTCCTCCTCCAGGAAATCCCAGCCCCCAGGACCACCTGGCCAGGTGCAGACAACTGCTCCGGCGGGACAGGCCCGGGACCCTGGCTCCACTCTGCCGTTTTCTAGCTGTGGGACCTCAGACAAATCACTTAGCCTCTACGATCCCCAAACGTGTCCCAGTGGTGGAGTCCAACACTGATAACAGAGGGTGGGACCGAAATTAAACACGATAAGCCATAAGAGGGTGCTCATCATGGCAGAGGCACCCTGCAGGTGGAAACGCCGGGCTGAGTCCCTGGGACAGGCCCCCCTCCACCTTGTCATCAGCCAGTGCTTATATACCTCCCCGGTGGGGGCTCTCTGCCTCTTGGGGGAGTCCATTTCCTTTTCCAGAATGTTTCTCTCTGTACCGATCAAAAATCTCACTATTTTATGACTATAGATTAAGCTCCACTTGCAGCCAGGCACCGGGCCAAGAGCTGACGCTACAGTTGTGAATGCAACAGGCTGGACTCGCCTGGGAGATGGAGCCTCTTGGCGTGTCTGGAGCCCAGCCAGGACAATGGACCAGAAGAAAGGAATGCGGCCCTATCAGTGGAGGCCCCTCAGAACCTGCCCTGGACCTGGCACGGGAAGGCTTGCCTGAGGATGAGGGCAGAGCCGAGGCCCGGAGGAGGGGCAAGGGTTCACAAGGCCAGGAAAGCCGGGGTGCAGACCGGCAGGGCCTTAGGTGCTGTGAGAGAGGCTGGTGTTTAACTTGAGGGCAAGGAAAGCACCCCTCCCCCGGGGGATTTAAGCAAGAGGCTAAAGGGATCAGATCTGTAACGGTAAATCTTCACTGTTTAGGGCTATGAGAAACTTCTGATTCCTCAACTGTATGACGACCTTTTCAGTCTTTCACAGAATCACAGACTGATTTCGGCTGAAGGGGCTGGAATTCCACTTGCTCTCCAAGGCCTGAGTCTCAACGCCCCTGGCAGAACCACTCCCTCCCCCCTGGGGCTCCCTCTGCCCCTCGTCCACACCGAAGGTCAGGTAGGTGTACTCATGTTGCGTCCCTTAGTGGTCTGTAAGCACCACTAAGGGGGAAGCTGAATCTTAATTCACTGTGGACCTGGTCGTCCGACGATGAGCTGTCACACACGAGGTGAAGAAACTGAAGCCCAGAGAGAGCAAGAAGCCCGAACGTGAACCCTGTGTTCTGACTCAAGGTCAGTGCCCTTTGAACGAACCACATAACTGCCTTCAGCGAGTGATTCTCTTCCAAGAATTCAAAACCATTAACAAGCACAAATTGAGATGGCAGCTATCGATTCCTTTTTCTTGTCTAGATTAAACACTCCCGTCCTCTCAGCCGGTCCTCACACGAGGGGTCTCTTCATGGTCCCGGTCCTTCTCCTCTAAACCCTGTCCCCGGGTTAGAACACAATGTCCTGAGTGTGACCCAAGCAGGGGAGCAGTCAATAAATAACATGACCACTTCTTCATTCTCGATTGGGGTCAGCGAGTTTTCTGCTTCGGGGCAGAGAATAAGAATTGTAAGCCTGGCCAGCCATCCTGTCTCTGTCAAGCTCTGACAAGCTCTGTTCTGCGAGAACTCTGTTTAGGACACTGAGATGTGAATTTCATGTACATTCCACATGTCCGAAAATGGTCTTTCGATTTTTTCCCCCATTAAAAAATGTAAAACCATCCTTAGGTCATGGGCCACTTAAAAGCTGAATGGGAGCACATGTTGCAATATACAGATGATGTATTATAGAAAATTACATAATCTGACTAACCAATATCACCTCAATTAAAAAAAAAAAAACTGAGCGGGACAGATGCAGCCCAGGGACCATGGTCTGCCAAACCAAGTTCTAGATGATCCATTCAAAGTGATGCATTCGAGGTGGCGCCTTCACGTTACTGTCCTCATACTCCAGGCGAAGAGGCTTTCCTGGGGCCCTGTCACTGGGTCTACCCCACCCTTATCTCCCTTCCCTCCTTCCCTAGGGAGAGAGGGTGATGGGAGGTTTAGGAGATTCTGCTCAGCTCTTCCCCCTCCTCTCCTGTGGGACCTGCCTGCCTGCAGAGCAGTGCCCTTGGTCTGCAGTCTCCCTGGAAGAGGCCTGGCCTTTCACGGTGAGTTCAGCTCGAGCGGCTAGCAAGCCCACCAGGCCACACGACCAAGACACGGGATCTGATCACTGAGCTGACGTTTAAAACTCTCTGACTCCTTGGTCTACCTTTCAGTTCCTTCAGAACCTGGGAAGGGAAGCGAGAGATATCCAGGTCACAGGTACAAGTTCAGGGCCTCCGAGACCCAGGAGCTGACCTATCTCCCTGCTAAATTTCATGTCACTAGATGTGACTCGCTGCACCAAGCCACCACGCTTTCATGGCACACATGTGCTCTCAGCTTAAACCGTTAAAGAGTACGCTTGTCCACACCCTAATACAAATCATTTATGAGCATGTGACGAGAGAACTAAAGGGACAGTACGAAACGAACCACTCTCCACTTCCACCCTGTGGTGATTTTTCCATGAGTCAGAGTCATTCAGGCTCTGTCGCTGATGATTACTAATCTTTCTGATCGGCTTCGCCTCTCCCATGCCATTTTCCACTCTGTGGCCAGTGGTGGCTTTTGAGGGGGAGGGGTTGGTTTTGTTTTCATTTTATATTCAATAGATGATATGACATATCCCATTTAAAAATCTTCGTGGCTTTTCCTATTTGTAGGAAAAACCCAAATCCTGGCAGCCGGTGAAGTGAGCTGGAAAGGCTTCTGAACAAGGTGTGGGACAGGAAACGGCCTGTGGCCTGTGGCACCATCCTCGCCAGAAGCCTTGGGCGCCGGTTCTTCTGGATCCAGGAACCGGCCCCTGGAAAAGTCGCCATGTGCCCACCACCCATGGTGCACAGGACAGAGGCCTCCCCACCCTTCTGTCGCCTTTACCTCTCTCTCCTCTCATGGGCTCACCAACCTGTACGTGGCCCTTTAGGTCGGCTCTCCTAAAAGGAAACCAGTGGCTTCAAAGCAGACTCATCACACACTATAGAGCTTTGTAGGCAAAGTCTGTGAAACAGCAACATCACCACCACCCGGGCATTTACAAGTGCCGAGGCCCCGGGGGGTCAGAATCTGCACCTGCGAGCCCCGCACTGGGCGACGCAGGCGGACACCTAGCCTGAGAGGCGCTGTCACCCTGCCCGGGCTCCACCTGTGGACTTCCCGCTGTATCGGGCTGGGGCCCAGACACCTATCTTTTCTCTAAGTCCCTAGGTGATTCCAGGGCAACACTGGCTTTGAGAAACGCTGCTCTAGAATAGGGCTTCCTCCACCCTTAGACGTTTCTGTCATTTCCATTACCACATGCCAAATAGTTTCAAAAATTACAGTTAGGAGACATCGTGCCAGGTAAAGGGGAGGCTCACTGGTCACGGCATCCAGCCACACGGAAGTACTTCATGTCTCTCTCCCGTTGGCCCATGTGAGAAGCCGCTTTTACTAGTCAAGTGTCGTTTTTCTGTGGCTGAGAACCGTGCTCATCCACAAGGGACCTTTGCTGAAATTAACAGTAAAGGAACCCAACTATTTATGTGACCTCCAGGGAGTGTGACCAACTCATCCTGACTTGCCCAGGACTGTTCGAGTTTTAGCATTGAGAGTTCCGCATCCCAGGACATCCTAAGGTCCCAGGCAAATGGGGACGGGCTGTCTCCCACCTCCTGGACTCTCTCAGTCTGACCCCGATTCCCAGCTCTTCTCTCATCCCTTCTTCTTGCTCCAGAGAACTGGCCGCCTTCAGGTCCTCACTCCTCCCACCGTCCCCCCTCACTCTGCGGCTCTCAACCCAAATGTCCCTTCCTCGGGCAAGGCTTCTCTGCCCCATTCCCAAGCGCCAGGCTTGCTCGGATCCCCGTTACACCCTCCCACAGCACACGGTGTCCTTTTCCTTCACAGCACTTGTCACGGTTTATACAAGTGTGTTTGTATTTGATTAGTGTCTGTCTCCCCACGTAGGTAAACGTCTTAAAAACTGGGATCGTATCTGTTTTCTCTCTGCTTTCTTGGTGCCTACGCGCACAGTGCAGTTAATAAATATTTACTGAATAGATAAAATGAATCCATGTAATCGGGATCCAGTCTGTATGCCCCCATGACAGAAACTGCCACCTTCCCCCAGTATCCGTTCCCCCTTCTACAGAATTCTGACTTTGGCTGGACACATAGCTACTCACAGGAAAGGCTGTGTTCCATCCTTCCCAGGTGCCGGGTATAGCTGTGAGAGTGAATCCTGAGAAGTGTCATGGGCAATTTTCAGGAGGCTCTCTTGAGAAGGACATATTCCTTGCCCTTGCTACTCCAGACTAGATGGAATATAAGTGCGATGACTGATGTTCAGCAGCCACCCTGGGCCAGGAAGTAGAAGTGGGCATGGTAGCCATGCACGGTGGAAATAAAGTTGAAGGAGCCTGGGCCCCTGACACCATGGAGCCCATTCCAGCCCTGGGAGCCACCTCTAAGCTTTGACACGAGAGAAGTAAACCTGATTCACTTAGTTGGGGTTGTTCTGTTATTCCACCAACCTAATTCTAACGAACAGCCTCTAGCTTCGTGATCCCTTCCAACTTTTAACGTGCATGTCAGAAAGAGTGAGCCACCACCTGTTTTCTCTTCCCTTAATTGCAGTCCCATAAATATAAGGCAGGAAGTGAGAATGTGAAGCGGTCGCCTAGTGGGACAGATTCAAGGTAGTGGAGTGAGCAGGCAGCAGGGAGCCAGAGACAAAGGGTCTCGTCCTAGAGAGCAGAGTGACTTTGGACTTCAGCTACCTGCCCTATGAACAAACACAAATGAACCAGGCCATCGACCACTGTTTCTCTTCACCCTCCACAGCCCTCTTTACGTTAACGTGTTTCAGAGCTACGCTGGAGTTAGTCACCTGGGGCACAAGGCACAGGACCTAAAGAGTTGTGAAACAACTGAAGTTCGACTAAACTTAAAACATTACTCAAAACCTGCACCACAGGAAAGGGGCCCTAAGCACGGACAGAAAATACGTGGACCTTGACAAATACTAGCCAATATTCCAACCCCGAGAAGCTGGTGCCCAGTTGCACAGATCCATTATACCAGCTGACCTGAAACCACCGTTTTGATAAAGAGACTTTTTCACAAGGGCTTCCAGTTTCTAAAAATCAGTGTGGGGGAAAAAAAAAGGAAGTCGAGGAGATAAGGAGGAAGGCAAGAGGGAGAACTATACCTTCACATGCTATAGGCTCAACACTTAGAATGAATCGATCGGCGACAGACATGTGGGAGAAGACATGTTAAAGCATGAAGAACAAGACAGCACGAGGCAGGTCAACGAGCACTGGCTGCACAAGTCCTATCGTGATGATCAGCTAAGTACCCAGAACCGGGTTTAACAAATATTTAAAAAACAGAACGGAGGGACAGACCACGGATAAAACTGAACTAATAAACTCTCTCTCAGCTCAAGGGATTTTCCCCTCGGCTTCAGATTTCAAAGGAAGGAATCGATACGCCTGAGTCTAGTACAGCTTCAGGTGTAAGACTGAGCGATCCGACATTTAGACTGATAATTCCACGTTTGCATTGTAGGGTGAGTGGCCAAACTAATCCTTAGCTATCAAACTGAGCCCCAAGCTCATTTTATAAGTGTCAAGTAAAATGACAAAGAGCCGATCTCGTCCACTGACATCAGTGCCATCCAACCCTCAAGCCGAGATGGTGACTGATTAAGCCAGCCCACGCCGGCCCTGGCATGCCATCTCTTCCACTTCCCCTTTCCTAGCGGCCGTTCTGCTTCCTCCATGGCATTTCAACCTGTCCTAGTGGCCAATCTGGAAGACACAGAGCACTCGGGTTTCTTATCACTTTAGAGATCTCAGAGGAAAGTTGAGGCCTCATTGTCACAAGTCAACGACCAGCCAAGGTGAGCTAGGCGTCATCCTAAGATGCAGGGAAAGGTTCTCTCTTTACCAGACAAGAAGGAATTTCGCTCACTTCTCTTAAAATTGGGAGACTGAATGCTCCAGGGAGCTCTTTCTGTCCTGGCATGGGGGAGACGCACAAATTGTTCAAAGCATGCTCCCCGATGAGACTCCACCACCGGCTGCCCTGCCTCCCTCCTTTCCCGAGTCCTTCCGGAACTGGTCTGCACCCAGCAGACAGTCCCAGCCCTAGACAGAACAGGGAACTCGTGTCCACGGTAATCAGGGCAAGAGAAAGCAGTCGGCTTCTCCTTTCGCGACAGTCAACCCTTGACGCTGAATGAGATTCTACTCTCTAAACTGGGGGAGTCTCACTTGGGAGACTAACCTCCAATTGCACTACTATCCCTCTGCTTGAAGACTAGCCTTAATATTCATTTACAAACCAATAACAAGGCAAGCAGAGAAAGACTCACTAAGGTAATTTAAATCAATATGTAGCTATCATCCAACAGTCCTAGCAGGCTCAAGTCATAGTCGCATGGTTAAATCAACAACAAAAAACTATCTATTAAATCCTTAATTCGGGATCTGTCGAGCGTAGCATTTTACATGCTACGGTTTCTGCCATTTTTGTTTATTCCCTGGAATCCCAGCAACAGCACTACAGACAATGGTCCTTAGCCTCCCCAAAGGAACAAAACAATTTATCATCCTCTTATTTTAAACATGATGCCGCCTGTCTATTCTGGTGCCGATCAAATGAGAAAGAAAAATGGAGTGTGGCTGGAACAAAAGATTACTGGAAGAGTGAGTGTGTCAAGAAAAACGTTTTTCTTTTGATTTATTGTGAAGTGACATTTAAATGTTCTACTAAATGAATTACAAATCTACAAATGTGTATACAACCTCAATTTTGAGAACAGATTGTCCCAAGTACATCTACCAGAGGATTCAACTGGACAGGGGGGAAAGACCAAAAACACTAATCCAAAAACTCCTCTTAGAGGTACACGGAGACTTACTAGCCACGTATAAAGAACCATGTATGTAGGCAGCTTTGGAGTTCCATAATCTCTCTTTTCTGGTACCCCAGATCTGAGTTTCCTTCAGCAACAACAATGGTATAAAAATGATAACCCGATTTTAATCTGTAACAGCTCTAATGTGATGAGGAGATCATGGAAACTAGAGTGCCTTTGGGAATAAGCCTGAACTGTTTTGGGAGACTGATGCCGGCGGATGGTTGAGGATGTGTTGTGGGTGGAGTCACACTGCCAGGGTTTGGATCCTGGCCGCCACTCACTAGCTAGCAACTTTGAGCAAATTCCATAAACATTCTGAGCATCACAGGGTGTTGGATATAAATATTACCTAAGGCAGTCTATGGGCATTGTCTCCGTGCCCAGCACCATTAAGGGAATTCAAATGCCAACTGTTACTGTGGCGAAGACAACACTGGATGATACAGGCACAGAGGACAAAACCCACACCCCCACTCCAGGGAGCCAGGTAAAAGGTCATTTTCAAATTAATGATTGTGCCAAGCAACAATTTTTACTTAGCTAAAACACATGGTACCAACAGTTACATTTCATTTGGTATTTATTCTAACAGAAATGTAAGTGTAGAAGTACAAAAGTAGGGCAAAGGGGCTGGCAAAGAATGTCAACCATGGACCGAACATTTGGTTTTAAGTATCCTGATGTATGCATGTGTTCTCAATTGCAGTGTTTGTTTCCTAGGCCCTCCAACTGTTTTTTAAAGAAGGAAAATATTTCTTTTTCAACTAGCCAGTGAAGAACCACAGCTACTCGCCCCGCCCCACCCCTTGGCACACATTGCCCACTTCCAGCGCCCACTCTGCTCCCTGCTCAGTTCTTCAGGGCAGAGGCCATGAAGGCACTGGGTCCAGAATAAGGGCACAATTCCTGGCAGCCCTTTGCAGTCGGTGTGGAGGGAATGTGTGCGCCCCACAATCCTCACCACTCCCCTTGTTGCTGACTGGCCACTGGGTCGCTAGCTGTTCTGATTTGCCCACTCTCCCTTTACAGAGTGCTCTCCAGGTACACTCACCTGCCTGCCTAGGGTGGTGCCTGTGGTTCCCCATGGGAACAGACCAGACTGCTTAGGGCGGGTCAGAAGCCTCTGCTTCATACACAGTCAGTCCTCTCTGAGTGGCTCTGTAATAATGCAACCCACGGTATTAAGGAACATAACTTCTAACGAGCAGAAAGGTCTAGGTAAGAGGTGGGGCATGTTTTATACGTGACTCGGCTTCCTAAAACGGGGATACACATAACAACTACCTCACAGAATAAAGTCGTGATAACAGTAGTTAACTTCGAGGGCTCCCCATGGGCCATGCACGGTGCTAAGCACTTCATGTGCAGTAAAAGAGCGACCACGAGCAGCACTCAAACACTTTAGCCAGTACCATTATTTCTTAACTTTTGCTTAGCATTACTTTCCCCCAAGCAAAATCTTACCCAGAATAGCATATAAAACTGCTCTGTATATAGCTGGAATGCGGGGTTCTGGCTGATGAGTCCCCCATTCCACACTCGGGAGTTCCTGTTCCCCCAGGCCAGCCCTGAGACCAGCTGTAGGAGTTCTGACAGCTCCTGAGAACACCCCTGAAAACTCAGTCTCCTCTCTCCCCTCACGTTTCTGCTAAACCATCGGAGATGGACAGTGGTGGAGAGGAACCGCTGCCCCGCCTGGACCACCAGGACACTGGCTAGAGGAGCAGAGAGAGGAGTGTGGGGCACACATCATCCCCTCCAACGCCAACAGGCACAGGTGTGCTGAGGATCGTGAGCTTATTCAGGTCTCCCCTGTTTTGTTTCCTTCCCAGGCTTCAGGGCATTGCACCAACTGATCTTTGCTGTCTCTTCCCTGTTTAATATGCCAATTCTGACAGTGTCTTTCCCATAGTATTGCGAACTAAACACAAATGTTTAGTTCATGATTCTCAATATGCAAGCACTTCAAAAGACACAGCAAAAATGGCTACCGAAATCCTCTGTCCGTCCCTGCCCATTCTGTGGGTTTTCTTCTGCTGTTGTCCGTTTGCTTTTTATTGTCAAGTGTTACTTGTTATCATCTATTATCTCAAAAGTAAATCTTGGTTCCTCTCTGGCCACAAGAGTTAGGGGTAGGTTAAAAAGCTGTGGCCTTCTAGCTTTGATAGACATTGCTTCCCCCAAACATCACCAATGAAGAAGGGACACTATGCTCCTAAGTCCTTGGAAGTCACGTTTGAGAGAAAAACTTTTGCATATCCGGATCCTGGAATCCCATTTTTCCACTACCACACACCAACTGCAGACTCCACAGGCTGGAGCAGAGGAAAGAATTCTCGCTGGGCTCACAGTGCTGATACACCTTGAACTTGGTGCATTGGCAGGAAAAATTCCCGGTGGCTATGTTAAGCCCACAGTAGGCACCATCCCTCCTCCCCCAGCACCTCTTCCTTCCTCCCCAAACACCTTTATCCTTCCAGCTGTGTTTCATTTCCAACTTTGCCTTCTCTGCCAAAATAAAGCAGGGAGAAGGGAAGAAAATAACATAATCAAAAATTCAAATGCATACACCCACAGGAAATATTTGGCTAATTCCCTAATAATCCAAGGTGCAGAAAGGTTGGAAAATGAGTTCCTTCTCCAAACTTTGAGAGTGGGAGGTGAGTCAGTCAATCCTAGCATTCTAGACTTGGAGGGCCTTAGGGATCAGCCAGCCTAATGCCCTCGTTTCACAGGTGAGAACCCAGAAATCCAAAGAGGTTGTGACTTCCAGGCACACACTCCTGGGCAGAATGATGGCGAGAACTCATGCCTTGACTCTCAGAAGGGCTGTTTCCACTACACCCAACAGGAAAACACCTGTTGTGCGTGACTCAAAAGCTCCTGCTGGGACTGAGAACAGACATTAATAAGCACACCTCGCACCTGCCAACTTCCCATCAACACTGTAGGTAGTACCTGGAGCCCAAACTCTGTGAACAGGACCGCGTCCAGGATTCACAGTGGGCTCCTGGTCCTGGCCTGGGCTCCTGGTCGTGGGGTGGGCTCCTGGTCCTGGGGTGGGCTCCTGGTCCTGGCCTGGGCTCCTGGTCCTGGGGTGGGCTCCTATTCCTAGGGTGGGCTCCTAGACCTGGGGTGGCCACCAACTGAGCGTTACAGAAAAAGGAATGTGCCCCGAACTGAGAAGCAGCTCTGCTGTTCTTCCTCGGGGCTGGGACAACTACAAGGACAGCAGGGAAAAGACCCTTCCCTGCTGCGGCCAAGGCCCAGCTGCCATCGCAGGGGGCAGAGCCACCCGCGTGCTGCCACGACCCCCGACCTCGGCCCTGCGCGCCACCCGCGCCACCTGCGCCGCTGCTCCTGACCTCGGAGATATTTTGTGTTAAAAACAAAGCCCGTCTTCTGTCGTTCGGCGAGGCTCGACGGCTGCGGAGGTGTGGGCCACATCCTCTGCCGGCACAGCGCGAACCCCGTCCCCTTCCCCCCAACGACGGCGGGCTCCCGGAGGGGACGGCGAGGATGCGACACGCACGCGCCTGGGCGGCGGGGCCCGACCCCGCGTCGCGGCCGGCGCCCCCCCCCGCACCCCCCGCCCCGCGCCCCGCGAGGCGGGCTCTCTCCTTCCAGGACCCCGCAGGTCGCCCGCCGCACGCACCCCGACGTCCCCGCGTCCCGAGGTCGCGGACCCTCACTCAGGTGCACCCCGGCCCCCCACGTCTGCCCTCACCTCGGTCCGGGAGTGAGGGGGCGGCTCTGGGGGCGCCCGGCTCTGGGGGGAGCGCCCGGGGTCCCCCAGATCTGGGAGCGCGGTCCCCGCCCCCCAACCCCAGAGGGAGGAGGAGGAGGAGGGAGAGAGCGCCTCCCCGGTGGCCCCCGCACCGCCTCCGCCCGGCCCCCCCGCTGCGCCCGGGGCCCACCTGCCGCGGGGGCGCGAAGCCGCTCCCGCTCCCGCGCCCGCGCGGGGCTCCGGGGCGCCGCCATGCCGGCCGCCAGGGGTCTGAGAGCCGCGGCGGCCGCCGCCCGCCCGCCCGCGCGCGCCCGGGCTCCTTCCCGGCGGCGGGGGGTGCGCACCCGGCGCGGGGCGCGGACGGCTGCGGGCGCTCCCACCCGCCGGCGGCGGCGGACTGACGCGCCGGTCCGCCAATGGCGGGCCGCGGCGGGCCTGGGGGCGGGCCCTGGGGCGGGGCTCTGGTTTGGCTGGGGGCGGGACCTGGGGCGGGGCCAATGGCGGGCCTGGCGGGCGGGCGGGGCCTGGAGGGCGGGGCTTGGCGGGTGGGCGGGGTCTCCGTGCAGAGTCTGGGGCGCGTGCCGCGGCGCCCCGGGGTGGCGCGGGAGACCCTCCCGGCGGTGCGGGCGGTGCTCCTCCTGAAACATCCTGGGGGCTCCATCCTTCCTGGCTCTCCGCGTCGACGGCCCACCAGGCGGGAAGGAGAGGGAGGCGGAGGGCGAGCCGCTAGCGCTGCCTGTCTTCCCCGCGGCTGCAGAATAACGGGATTCCCTCTTCCGGCCCAGACGTCACGCTGCTGCTCGCTGGGTCAAGGCCAAGGGAGGGCCGGCCTGCAATCTAGATGGAGCTGCTGTTGGCTCAGGGCCTGGGCCACAAGACTGGGCAAATCCTCTGATCTTTCTTTTCCACCTGGGTCAGCAGAACGGGTTTATGCTTACTTAGACCTCACAGTGTGCCTCGGGAGCGGGGATATGTGCGTTGTTGACAAAATCAGGCTGAAAAAATCGTTCAAAAAGAAGGGGTGGGTGGGGGGGAGAATACAGGAGTAGAAAACGGTAAAAGCTAAATAGCCTAACCATAAAGACTCTCCTAACAAGGGTCTTTGGCTCCCAATTTCCTAGTCAGATGAACTTTTTTTTTTTTTTTTCTTGAGAAGAAAGGGGAAGAAAACTAAAATCCTGGTAAACACTTCCTCTTTCTCCAAGACACACAATTCCAGAGACAGACTTGCATGTGCATGTTTTGGCACCTTTTAAAACAGAATTCCATAACTAGAGAAAGATGTGGAAAACACCCTGGCGTTTAACGTGGTTCCAGTGCACTTGGGACAATGTCCACAAATAACAGAATCACTTCTCCCTTTGCTGAGTCTCAGAGCAAATGATTAGAGGATCTCAGGCCTTTGGCAACTCCAATAAAATCCTGAATCAGAGCCACAGCAATTAATATAATGCCAGGCATTTACTGACAGCTGACATCAGACCAGGCACTTCGGTAATCCTTTTATGTATTATTTTTACGTATTATTTCACTGAATCCTCACATTTGCCCATGAGGTAGGTACTGTTATTATCTCCGGTTTACAGATGAGGAAACTGAGGCCCAGAAAATGTTAGTGCAGAGTTTGAACCTAGATCTGACCTCTCAACCACCCTACCTTTTTGCAACCCATGACTCATAGAAGATAATAAAAATGTTCCCAAACTCTGCTGCGTGTTTAGGAAAAGAATCAGATTTTATCTAAATCAGATTTTAACGTAGTGGGGTAGTTTTCAACAGCCCTAAACTATAACTTTTGTGTATAGAACCACGTTACTCGTATAAAATAAATGGCTTTAAACTGCTGTGCCTAATTAAAGCTAAAGAAGGTTGTGGCCAATGAAGAGTACAGTTGTCTATTCTAGAAGCTGAAACTCTCAGGACTAATTCCTTGCAGTGTAATAAAATTTACTTAAGTCTTTTAACCACAAAGTAAATTAGCGAGTAATTTCCTCCCACAAGATAATATTTATGAACCCAGCTGTTTGAGCTCAGCCTAAACTCATTTCAGTTAATTAATGGTCAGGCTTTTGTGGTTTGCTGTAATGTTCATTATCACTCCAGAAGGTGAGTGGGAGGGCTTTTAGTGTGATATTTACAGATCTAGGACATGAAGCCAAACTGCCTGGGTTGGCTGCATACTAGCCATGTGGTCTAGCACAATTATTGAACCTTTTGAGCCTCAGTTTCTTCATCTGTAAAATGGGGCTCCTAATAGTATCTTCCTCGTGGGGTTATTATGGGGATAAAGTGATTAAACACATGCAAAAGCCTTAAAGTAATGTTTGGCACATACTAAACACTATATAAATATTAGCCAAGAAAAACAAAAAATAAAAAAAAAGACCTGACTACACATAGATATTTATGATTGGCTTTCTGATCTGTGTGTGTGTGTGTGTGTGTGTGTGTGTGTGTGTGTGTGTGTTCTCCTACATGTCAACAATTATGAGGTTATTGATTTTTTATAAAATTCTAGATTGTGAGGTTTTTTAGGGCAAGAACTCTGATTGGAATCCCTACTGTCTAATTTAGGGGTTTAATATTGATGAATGGGTAAACAGAGAATATGGTATGAGGCCAGCTAAAGGTCACCCTCAGCAAGGACCTCTGTAGCAGTGGTCTCGGGTACAATGTTGACACAAATCACTGTACTCACCAAAATATTGATTTTAGAACAACCAAAAACAAAGGTAGTGCCTAGCACTGTGTGATTGTGATGCTGGAGAGTTCAGAATAAGTGGCCAGGGGAAATGGCTACTTTAGTCAGTCACATGAAGAATCCAGATACGGCCCAAACCCGAAGAAGGGAAGAGAAAAAGACAAAAACAAAAACAAACAAAACCTGGTTAATAGCCCTTAACAAATATTTTCTTAGAATTTTTGTTTTTGCCGAGTTTTCTTGACCATTTGAACTCTGAAAGTGGAATGTGAACGTCAAGAACCGGTGAAGACATTGCAAAATGTATTTTCCATCATTATGCCAAACCTTTGTCTTACTCAAAGGTCACTCATCTAGATCTGGGTCGCCTTTAGGCTAGGACAAGTTGATGGTCCTTCTGCGAATGGTGGAGCCATTATAATTTTGGACAGTAATTGCAATTTTTATGTCTAGTGAGAGTTTCTCTGGTTGACTGACCTCCAGTTAAACACCCTCCCCTCACAGGGAGGTTAAGAAGGAAGTCACTGGTCAGTGGCTAACATTCCTGTACCAAGCATTGTGCCTGGCACATGGAAGGTACTTATCCAATAGTCATCGAATGAAAATATGAATGAATGTGTGAGTGAAGGTAATGACACGATTTACTACCAAGAATCAGTGAAATTTGCCTGCCTGTACTCACTTCTGCCTGTCCTTTTCCAAATCCCTTGTCTTTTATGTGGGTGTGTGGTGACATGCACATCATATAACATTTACAGTTTTAACCATTTTTCAGTGTCCAACGGAGTGGCGTTAAGTACATTCACACTGTGGTTCCCCCATCACCAACCGTCCATCTACAGAACTTTTTTCATCTTCACAAACTGAAACTCGGCACCCATCAGACCATACCTGTCCATTCCTCTCCCTCCCTCATGCTCAGCCTCTGGCCACCATCATTCCACTTTTTTGTCTTTGACTACGTTCTGCATTTGGCTACTCTAGACACTTCATGTAGGTGAAGTGAGTCATACAGTCTTTGCCCCTTGGTGACTGGCTTATTTCACTGAGCACAGTAGTGTCTTCGAGATTCATCCACGTTGCAGCACATGTCAGAATTCCATTGCATTTTGCTCATCCATTCGTCTCAGTGGACCTTCGGGTTGCTTCCACCTTTTGTCCATCGTAAATCAGGCTGCTGTGAACATAGGTGTACGAAAATCTCTTTGAATCTCTACTTTCAGTTCTTTTGGGTATAAACGCAGAAGCAGAGCTGCTGGGTTATATGGTAGTTCTCAGATTAGCTTTTTGAGGGGTGGCCACAGCAGAAAACACCCCCACCCACAATGCACAAGGACTCCAGTCCCTCCACATCCTCACCAAGGCTTGCTATTTTCTGTTTTGTTAATAACAGCCATCCTAATGGGTGTGAAATGGTATCTCATGTTGGTTTTAACTTGCGTTTCCCTCATGATTGGTGATGTTGAACATCTTTGTATGTGCGTATGAAATGTGCGTGTTCTCTCTGGAGAAATGTCATTTAAGTCCTTTGACTAGTCATTCTCTTTGAAAACATTATGCCCTCATTACGGATATCCATAAAAATTAAAAATCTGAGAAACCCTTTCTGCTTTCA
Organism: Cynopterus sphinx; assembly: GCA_030015415.1. Classification (NCBI taxonomy): domain Eukaryota; kingdom Metazoa; phylum Chordata; class Mammalia; order Chiroptera; family Pteropodidae; genus Cynopterus; species Cynopterus sphinx. The sequence goes on along the minus strand of CM057379.1, from coordinate 6,218,195 downwards.
TGCTGAGCATATCTCGCTTCTTAATTTCATAAAATCCTTAAATAATTATAAAAACTTTAATTTCACAATCAGCTTATCAGGTTAGTTTTTCTAATAGAGGACAATGTGTAGGGGATGATGATGATGATGATGATGATGATGGCAGAGTATAACTGAGCACTTACGTGGTGGCAACCTCTGTTAAGTGCTCCACAGGTATTAATTAACTCAACGCCCCCCCCCCATTTGAGATATGTACATCATTATTCCAAATATACAGACCAAGAAACTGAGGCACAGAGGATTTCAAGTATCTTGCACTAGGTGTCTCCGCTATTAAATGGGAGCCCAGAATTTGAATCCAGCTTCTGGGCCACATGGAAAGTATCGTCTAAAAAAAAAAAAAAAAACCAGTCACTTCCCAGGAATTCAGTGATTCCCCAAAAGCTGTGTCTGATTTTATCCTGGAAGAGAATAGAGGCTGGGAGAGCCGGTCCACCTTGCACCAGGCTAGTCCGGGGCACAGGTGAGATGCCCAGGTCTACCCTCACAGCATAAGGGTGAGCAATGCTGTAATGGTGAACCAAGATCCAGAGAGCCAAAGCTGGAAGAGGGGAGCCATGGCGTGAAGCCTAAACAGGCGGGAAAACCAGGAGAGTCCTTGAGAGAGGGGCCAACATGGCAGGAGCAGAAGCAAGCCTAAAGAACCCTGAAAATATCCAGCGGTTCTGGCAGAACCTTCTGTGACTCCTTCACACCGTGGCTTTGAGCTGTTCCTAGCCGGGCCTCATGGTACAGTTGGAAATGTGTTCCTTTGTCTGGGCTTTAATCTACTGCACAAAAAAACGTCAATCAACTAAGTTATAACACTATCCTGTTAGTCATTTACACGTTAGTGTCAACAAGCCTTAGCTCCTTCCAAGGGCAGAGGTTGACGAAGAGAATGCACAAAGGGCTTCAATGCTGGCTAGAGGTCAGATGAGAGCCGAAACGGGAACTGAAAGACGTGGGGGTGGCGAGTGTTTTTGTGGAGACCTTCAGGAGACTTTGTGTGGGTCTGAACCACAACTTAGCATTTCTTTAGTTTATTTTTTTCTTTATTTTTTTTTCTTTTCTGGAAATTAGACAGCTTCACTGTTTCCCAAATTCCTGACATCTGTCCTGTGGTTTACACAAAACGGTGCCCACTCCCTGTCTCTGGCCTTTGACCTGGGTGTTGGCACTAGCTGGTGCACTTTCCCTCTCCCCTTCGCTGGCTGAGTCCTGCCATCCTTCCAGACTCTGCTCAAGCCTGCCCTCCTTCGGGAAGCAATTCCAGGCCATCCATGATGAGTTAGCAACCAGGCCCCCCCCCCATCCCATATATTCCCCCTGTTCCCGCTGCGCCCAGTATGCTGGGAGCTACTTGTCCAAGTCCTCCTCTCTCCACACCTGACTGCGAGCTCTCCGAGGCCAGGGACAGAGATCTCCGTCTCCTCCCCTGCCTGGGTCTCCGGCTCAATGTCTGCTGGTCACTGAGAACTCAGCATGTAGGAAACTTGCCTCTCTTCAAGGGTTTACCATCCCTTTTCCTCCCCCGCACCAGGTTCACTGAGTCTGCAAGTAGATTCCTTCCCTTCCTCTACAGAGAGACACTGAGTACTCGGATGTCTTTGTCAACAAAGTGGCCTTCCCAGTGATGGCACTTCCTTCTTCATGCCCAGTAAGCGTGTGTGTGTGTGTGTGTGCGCGTGTGTGTGTGTGTGTGTGTGTGTGTGATTGTGAACAAGGCTGCTACGAACGTCCATATACATAGTTTCGTATGGACTATGTTTTCACTGATCTTGCAATTTTTATTTTTCAGTTAGAGTTGACATTCAGTATTACTTTACACTCGTCTCAGGCGTACAGCATGGTGCTTAGACATTTATATAATTTACGAAGTGATCCCCACCCCCAACAATTAGACAAGAGCCCACGTGGCGCATACATCGTTATTACTGGGCATATTCCTTATGCTCTGTTTCACAGCTCCACCTGGTAAGCTTTATGAGGTCGCAGGGACAGAAGGAGCCTCGCCCCATGAGATACACAACGTGAAGAAACCACTTTGCCCTATGAGCTGACAATAAGTAAAAATACAGGAACAGTTGTAATCTCTCAAACTTTGAGCTACTTCACTGGGCTTGCAGCTCTGATTAACCGACAAAGCATATTTTTTAAAATATATTTAGTTAAAGAGGAACAAACAAACGGCAGCCTTTGTGGCTTTGTCTACCCTCATCTATCCCCCTTTAGAAGTAAATTCAGGACTAGGAAAGAAAACCAGAAGGCGCTTTTTCTCTGACTCATTTATTTCTCAGAAACCCCAGGCCGACATGCTCTGTTTGTTGACTGCTTTTCTGGCCTTTTAAGAGAGAGAGAGCAGCTAGTGGAAGAGATCTGGAAATCATCTAGCTCTGACTCGCCACCATTGATTACTTGAACGATAATGGAAAATCACTTATCCTTCCTGGGCCTCAATTTCCTCTCGTGTAAATGGAATAGAATGTACTGGATGATTTCTCAAACCCCATCTCATCCTATAACCATGATTCTGAGATGAAAATGTCCTCAAAGAGCTTGGTTTAAAAACTTGTGGCATATCTCAATGATTATACATCAGGCAGAAAATAAAACCCGTGATGTCCAAAATACTTATTGACACTGGAAAGACTCAGATTTGTGTCTTTTGGAGAAGAAATGCTCTTTCTTTCCTCCTATAGGGGTTGCTGCTGTGTGGATTAAAGGTGCAATGGGGATTCCTGCAGTCCTTTTTGTCACTCTAAGGAAAAACCTGTCTGACGTTGAGATGTGTTTGAAGGAAGGAGAACCGAGAAGAGATGGAGAAAGAGCCCTAGTGCGTTGTTTGAGCTCCCGGATTCAGCCATACCTGAAGCAGTGTATCCCTCTGTCTTGCAGTTAGATAAGCCCAAAACATTACTTCCCCCACTATTTTCAGCTTAAGCCTATTTAAGAGAGTTTTCTTACCCGCTGCAGATGAAATAATACTAATATGATATATGTAGCCAAATGTTGTGGGAGATATACTTCTGTACAGAAAAATATTGGAAGACTAAACCCCACAATATTAATTATTATTATCATGGGCAATAAGATGAAAGGCTATTTTTATTTTTTTCTGCATCCTTCCCAGAATTTTACAAACTGTCACAATTACATATAACTGCTATAATTTTTAATATAATTTTAACACACAATCCCCTAAGAAACTGGGGGGGATTTTTCTGTGTTAAAGGAACTCTTGTGCCATTTTTTGATCCCCTTATCTAACAGTTGATATTTGATATACTTTTGACATTTCTTGTGAAATAGATCATGGCTCTGGCCTGAAATTCTATAATGAAGCGGGCAAACTTTCTGTACAGACAGTCCACATTTGAGGTTTGGGGAGCCGTGGCAAACACTCAACTCTGCCGTGATGGCAATGAAAGCAGCCCGAGATAATTTTTAAACAGATGAGCGTCGCTTTGGGAAATTCAAATTTTATACCATGTTCACGTGTCACAAAATACTCTTCTTCCACTTACTCTAAACTATTTATAAAGGTCATAACCCATCTCAGCTCACAGGTCCAGGTCTGGCCCTCAGGGTGTAGTTCGACGCCCTCTGCTCTACTAGTATGAGGATGTCTGTCGTCACGCTAGCTTTTGCTGTGACCTTCTGGTTGGGTTTCCCTTAGGAATGATAATCCCACACTATCTGGTCTTTCAGCCAGCCCCACGGGTTTGCGTGTTGCTGCTGTTTGTGTTTCTGTGGGCATTGGTGTTCTTTCCTTTCTCTGAGATGCTTGTAGGAGTCTTCCTGCGTTTCCAGCCTTTACAGTGGAGGCAGCATCCTCACACCTCTGCGTAAGAGAGGAGCCACGCAGTAGCTCTCCCGGGTTGTCAAGCCCTATTCTGGAGTTTGAGCTCGCAGCTAACACACCTTGAAAAGATGTTTTCCTTACTTGCTGCCAGACTGCCTTTCTACTCCGTAAGGATTCCTAAGTGGGAGAAGCTTATCGCCCGGTCAAAAATAGTAAGTAAATGATCAGCCAACGGCAATTTAACATTTTTAAAGACGTCAATTGGGGAACACGTTTGAAGTTTTATTTTGAGAAGGAAGAGAAAAGTCAAAGGGTTTGCATTGACAGCTATCGTGACGTGTTAGCACGTTTCCAGCTGTGACTAACAACAAGCCTACATGGTGGTGGGTGAAATGAATGAGAGTCTCAGGTCACAGGGAGCCCAGAAGCAGGCATTCTGTATGCTGTGACTCTCTTGGTCCTTCCGACACGAAGGCTGGCGAAGCTCTAAGCACCGTGTTCACATTCAGGGAAGAAAGCAGAGACAGCACCAGTTACATGGATCCCTCCCAGATGCCCCAGAAGATAATGGCTTAAGTAACATTGTACAACATGGCATCGTGTGACTGTCCTGACTGCAGGGGAAGCGGACAAAGCAATATCTAGTCTTTTTCAGTCTTGGTGGTGGGGGGTAGCAAAAGAGAAGGGAGTTAGGAAGAGCTATTGGGTGAGCATAACATTTATGTGGTCCTCAATGACAACCCTGATGACAGGCAGAGCTATTTTACCCTAGACCAGTCGAATGAGCCTCTCGAGGGAAGCACAGACTTCATCTGTCTTGTGCGATGAGGTATCCCCGGCTCCTAGCACACTGCAGTCACTCAGTAAAGATTGGCAGAATGAATGGGCGCATGAGTCCATGACAAGGGAAACTCATTGTCGGTAAGATCTATGCCTTTTTGGACAAGCAACAAGGAATCCTTTGGTTCATTCATGCCCCTTCAATCTTCAAACACGATTGAAAGCTGTACTATGTGACATAAGGCACGCACACACAGCTCTGCCAGCTGTCTCGGCCCATAATTTAAGCCCCGACGCAAGCCTACCTGTCCACAGATGCCTTTCTTGATGGGTGAGAGGAGCCGCCGTGCCTCCATCTTCTTTCCCAGTTCAGGAGGAAGCTTATGTAGCGGCTACCTAGAACTAGAAATCGGAAGACTTTTCACTAGGGTCGCTATTATAGGGGAGAGGGAAAAAAAAATAAACCTTTTCCTTTACTCATCTTAGGTTCCCAAGCTGTTCAAAATTAGACAGGCAAACGACAGATTAACGGGAGAAAAACCAACAGTTCGTTAACATGTGCATCACTCATCTGCCTGGGAGCGACCAGCGATGAGGGACCCAAAGAGGTGGCTAGAATTGGCCTTATCTACACCACAAGAGGCCAATCAAAGAAAAGGGCTTTGGAGCATCTGGGCAAGGGCGGCACGTTATGGGAAGGTGACCAGGAAAGTATGGTGAACAAGGCCTGTTTGGTAAGGTTTGTTGTGCAGATTTAAGTCTCCATTGATAAGAGTTGTTAAGAGCCCTCTTCCTGGCTTAGGAGGAGGAGACATCATGACAAATGGAAATGTATAAATATAAATTTCCTTTCCACAAGGACAACTCGTGCCTTGTTTTTAGAGCTTTTCCTGTGTCTCCTGATTCTCACAGTTCTTTAGCTCAAAGTAACCCATGCGCCAAAGAAGCATGCTTTGGGGCGGCACGTTCTGGCCCCCTCCACTTGGTAGGAAGGACCTGCAGGGAGAGAGGCCACGGACACCTCACTGCATATAGAGTGTGATGCTGGGCCGACCCAGGCTACGGGGACAGACACAGAGAGCCTTGATAGTACCGCAGAGCATGGCCGAGGGAGAGCCCTACGTGACAGTGGTGCAGCTAGTCTAGAGATCAGCGAGTCCAGGAAGCCAGAGGATTCTGGAAACGGGGGCTCCAGGGAGAAAAATGGAGTTGGTTATACATTCCTGCATTTGAGCATTCGGCACATTTGAGCATTCGGCGCATAATATGACAGAGCTGATGGCACACTTGGAATAAAATTAAATATATAGGCACCTAGAAAGCCAAACGAGTGAACGAAAGGAAGGCAACGCACTCCAAGAAGGACAAACAGTTGTCCAAGAGAGGAAACGTATATCACATCGTGCCTCTTGGCTCAGCACCGCACCATATCGACATGATTATAGTAAGGTTGAAAGTTGTGACATACTCTATTGGCAGGATGGAGCGGCGGGGGAGATGCAAATGGTAGAAGGAACCACAGAGACTCATTTTCATTTTGTAACAGGGACTCAAAAGGTGATGTCTAAAATGATGCAGAGTAGAAAAGGCATGTCAATTCGATATTTGGATTGGAAAGAATTACCAGACGAGCTAGGCCGAGATTTGACATTTTAGAGCAAGAAGCTTAGGAGTTTCGCTGTTGTTACGAACTTTTAAAACCTATACAGCTTTTAAAACTGTAAATAACCAGTATTTTACACATATACCATAAATGTCTATATAGTAAATAAATATGTTAAATCATATATGCTATTATTTTATTTATAGTAAATACATATATTTATTTACATATACACATTTACTATATATATATATACATATATATACATATTTCAAAAAAGCATATCTTTTGGAAAAACATAACAATCAGTTTCTAAGAAGCCATCAATGTGGGAAAAATAACGCAATTACCTTCTCTCATTAAAATGAGTCAGTAAATATAAACACAAGGAACAAAAACATATGCCCCCCTCAAACACAAGTCTTTGCAAATACAGTGACATCTAATGATATGTACAGAGAAGAAAAGGCAAGGAAAAGCAGTTTTCATTAAAAGCAACCATTTTACAACAAAACGGCCCAGCGATGCAAGGAGAGGTCTTCATCTCCATGGGGGCCCTGGAACTCCAGCTAAGGGGGAGGCAGCCTGTGAGCGGGCAGGAGCCCCCTTTAGCACATCACGCTCAAGGGCAGGGCTGAGATCTCAGTTCGTAAACTTTTAAACCCCTTAAAAGTGGTAGCTATAAATAAATGTGTGTGCGTGCGTCTGCACCAAGAGAAAAAGGAAGATTCCGTTTTTCAGGAACCCGATGTTTTTCAGGGCTTTCTCCTTGCTGCAGTTCTTGGGACCTCTTCCCTTAGAGCGCTGTCCCTTCCCTCCACAGTCCTGCCAGTAATTCCCAGGACACGTGTGATGCTCTCACTTCTGCCCTCAGGTGCAAGGGAATATTCCCAGAGTTTGTCTGCCCAGGCGAACTCCAGAATCATGAGGGGTTTGAGTTAGGCACTCCCCGGTCCAGATCACCATTCTGACCTCACTGGGGCCGGGGGTGGGGGTAGCTCTTCCACCCAGGATCCCACATGAGGGCTGAATGAGGATGGCGGGTCCATCCCGTGGAGTGTTGCTTACACATGAAGATGTGGGCCAGGCCCTCGTGGCTTTGACAGAATCCTAATCGGAAGCAGCAGGGCATTCAGTCCATAAAAGGGGAATTCAGCGACTCCGTTACCTGCGAAGTGTGAGTGGGAGCTCTGGCTCCTGGGTGAACTTTCTCAGTGTTATTACCCTCTCTCTCTCTCTCCAGACCCAGGCTCACGTGATCCTCAGCAAACACAAGCGACAAAAGAAGATTTTTCTTTTCCGGCTGATGCGGAAATCCTAGAGAATGGGTTTCACACACACACGCACACTTCGGAACAATCACGGCATGAATCATTGCAAGGATGCAGCCTGGATCATGAGCCCAGAGGAGGAGGGGGTGGTGGGGGCCTTGGTTTAACCGATGTGGGATCGACGGTTCCTAGAGTGGACAGGCCTGTCTGTTCCTGGAGAAGGGGGAAGGAGTCATGGGCGGGCAAAGATGACAGAAGTTACAGAAAGCAATATCACTCAAGCATAACTTTGACTTAAGCATAATTACATAATTAATAGAGTATTATCCTTGCATTAAGTATTTATCACTCTTTACCAGGAAATCCGTGACATCCAGGAAGAAGCCACCATCCTGGGCCTTTTCAAATTTCCTCCTCTTGTCATCCTAACACTGCAGCATTTGCTAATTCCCTGTTCATTCTCACAAAATCCTATTCCAGGTCATCCACAGAGCTCTCTCCTGCTCACACTGTGGCCCGAGCTTTCTCAGTCTGTCTGTCAGCAGTTGCTGAGAGTACATATTAGAGCTTCATCGACTACGTGAACAGCGTGGGTGCCATGCTGGGAGCAGGCCCTGTACCACGGAGAGGCCCTGTGTGAGCACTCGGGTTGGCAGGCCTTAGCCTGTGCTGTCCCCAGCCCGTGCCATGCACTAGAGTGAGAGTGAACACGCCTTGAGATGATGTCGGCCCCCAGATGTCAAGCCACCCTCAGCCTATGAGCCTCCCCAGCTGAGGCCTCATGCATCACGGAGCAAAGAAAGGTCCCTGCTGTTCCTGCTCCAAATTCTGGCTCACAAAACCTATGCACAGAATGACACGGGGGTGGTGCCTTAGGCAGCAGTCGCCACTGTGACTACCACCCGGACGTGGAGAGGAACCAGATTCACAGACCGTGAGCACACAACGTGCCGGCGTTCAGGGGCTTTGGAGTCGATCCCGTCTTACAGGCAAAGAAATGGAGGTTGTGACCTTGGATACAAGCCAAACGATGACAATCCTTTTCTATCCGGAGCAGGGGGTCGCCTGGCGATCTAAGAAAGATGAGAACCCAGGTGGGCTGGAAGCGTACGAGTCAGAGGCAGACACATTTCGTTATCGCCTTCAGCAAGGAAGGACAACTAGGAAGTTCGCTAACCGTCTATGTTTGTGCTTTCGTTCTAATACATTAAGTGCCACTTGGGGTAATGCTTTAGGCAGGGAGCTACCTGGGCCACAGCAATGCGCCGAGCAGGGAGGCCTCGGGTAATGGGAGCCAGATTAGCTTTGCAGGAGGCCCTGAAACTCCGGAGTCAGACTCAGGCCGAGAATCCCGGCTTCACCACTGCCTCGCTCTGTGACCTTGGGCAAGTGGCTCAGCCTTGCTGAGCCCCAAGGTCCTACCCGGGCCACCAAGACCACAATGGCCCCTCTCTTGTTGGGGTGCTAACGGGATGGAATGCACTGATGCGAGCATTAACCATGTGGGGTGTGGTAACGTGATGAGACAGGATAACTGTGTGGCTGATGCACCGTATTGTTATATAGATCACGGCGGTGGTGACAGGAGGCTTTGGATCCCGAGCCCCTGGATTCGAAGCCTGATTCTACCATTCAGCAGCTGGGTGACCTTTGTTCGGTCACTTAACCTCTTTAGTGCTCAGTTTCTAACTCTGCGGAATGGGATAAAACAGCAATACCCACTCACAGTTGTTGTGAATTAACTTATGAGAAGCCTGGAGCCCAGGCCTGGCTTTAGCAATCACCCTCTATGTGTTAGTTATTTTTCCTCGAAACAAGTCCTATGCTTTACGTTTTGAAACCTTTCCTTACTCCTTTAATAGCCAGGATGCTGCTGTTATAGCTAAAGGAACTGGCTTAAGTTTAAGGCCGAGGATGAGCGTGGTGAGGGTGTACCACTGGCTCCCACCCCACAGGCCCGAGGTCGTGAGGCTCCGGAAACACTTTATCTGCTCCCAGACACGGCCGACAACCTGCAAGTCTCCTGCTTGGTTCCTCTGGGAGCGTTGCCACCGACTCAGAAACCGCCCACACTTCCATGGACGTGACGTGGTGTAAATGTGAGGTGCACAGCGTGTCGACCTGATCCACGTCCATGTTGCAACATGACGATGCCACAGCGTCAGCTAACCTTCCCTCCATCACGCCACGCAGTCACCCTTTCCTTTTCTGTGGGGAGAGCACGCCATCTCCCTCCTTGGCTCACCTCACCTTTCCCTACTTCCTTTCAGTCTTCCTCGTGTCTTCTTTACCTGTAGGAACTACAGAAAACCCTTAAACGAAGTCGCTGATTTTCTGATCCATCTTTAGAAGTCGGGGTATTTCTCTCCAGCTCACATTTCCCACACGTTCAGTCCGGGAGACACTTCGGTCCCAAAGAGAGAGATCGAGAAGGGTTGGCGACCACCTCCTGAATGACTCCTCAATGAGAAGGGTGTAGAGCCCAAGGTGCATGTGGTTTTTCCACTCTCAGGCTGGCAGCTGGAACTTCTCCCTCCTGCCAAGCACGTCCACACCCATTCCGGATCCCCAAGCCACTGGTTCTCCCTTATCTGCTCCCCAGCTGAGAAGCTATTGTTCTGGCCCCTTCCATCTGCCCTTTGCCCAGGAGAACAGGTTGGGCAAACAGAAGGGGTGGGCAGGTGGGGCAGGAAGGAGCCCTAATTATCCCCGACTGAAAACACAAGGCAAAGGCGAGGGACCTCAGCCCGGTTTACAACAGGGGAGGAGAGGGGACCGGGCCCTCACCCTGCAGGGCCCCCAGGAAGTGGCGAGGAGCAGAGCTCGCCCCGCCAGACACATCACGCCTCTAACTGGTTGGCTTTGAAGCAAAGTCTCATCCCACCTTTCAGCGGCCTCTGGAACAGAAGAAAGAGCCTCAGTCGTGGAATAAGTGCCACTCTGTCCTGTTGCTAAATATCCTTACAGGGAAGCACGAAGAATGTTTTCCTTTTCTTTCTTTGCCCTTTTTTTATTTTAAATAATAGTTGTCAGTGACCATAGACATTCGACTTTGCTTTTTGGGGTTGATTTGGAGCTTGCTATGGCAAACAGGGTTCACTCCCCAGCGTCACTCTTCCACCCCTCACCTCCGGTGGCTGCCTCCTGGTGGATCCTTGTGTGTGCCAAGACAAAACTCAAAGCATCCACGAGCACAGTGGGAAATGTCCTGTAAGGCCTCCTTCCCCTTTCAGAGCTTTCCTCCCACCCCCTGGAAGTGAAAGTCTCGAAATTGAGAATTGTGGTGCTTGCACTCACCGCAGTCTGAGGGTTTCCTGCTGGGATTCACTCCTGCAACCTGACAGGTCAGAGGCAAATTGGCAGCTTCTGTAGGACACCTCCAGGGGAAGACTGAGAATCACACCGTCCCCATCTGGTCGGCTCCCTGGGAGAGACTCACAGACCTTCAGCTTCGGCTTGGGCCGTCTGTGGTCTCTGCTGATGGAGAACAACAAGGGAGAGGACAGACTCGAGATGCACCAATCCAGGGGAAGAAGCTAGGATAGGCCCTGGCATGTGGGTGTCCCCCGTCCCTCCTCAGAGCCAAGTTTACAAAGGCGCAGAATCTCCGGCTGATGTGGGGAAAAGGAGGGAACCGACTCATCTTAGACATGGTGGGAGTTTTGGGAGCCAACTGGGTCCATAACCAGGGCTGGCCATTTGTGATCCCACGTGTGTTGCAGGACTAAACACAGAATCGAGAGAGGGATCCGATTTTTCCCAGGAGAACTCTCTCCCTTTGGAGTTGACTCGCTCTCCTTAGAGGTAAACCCTACGCTGAAGTTCCAGTTCTTCGCCAGGCCGGGCTGTTTCTCTCTCCTCGAGGGGGTTCTTTCATCCTTCTCCCGTAAGAAGGCAGGTTCAGAGAAGCCACAGGCACTAAGGGGGTCCTGTGCCACTTCGTCCACGTTCTTGCTCGTCTCCCCTGCAGAGTGTTTGGGCGCCTGGCGCTTGGGGCAGTCCGGGTCTGCATCACCCGCCGTCTGGGCCCCTGCCTGTCGCCTGGCATTGTGCAGCCTCCCGTGCTGCTTGTCTGCCGACCCTGCGCTCTGACCAGCCCCTGCGTCCTCCCACGGCGGCGTGAGGAACCTCCTGGGTTGGCACATGCATGCCTCTGGGTTTGAGGCGCTGCTGCAGACTTCCACCTGGATGCTCCCTTCCACCCTCCCAGCCCCGCCCCCCTGTGCCATGTTGAATGTGACGGGAAGTGGGGGCGCTGGCTTAGATGCTTCCAGCTTTCCCTCAACCTCTCTGCAGGAGCAGGAACTGTGCAGATACCTCGGGCCCAGAGAGGCACCACACCTGCCGTTTCTAATTTGGCTGGTTGGATGCCGGCTGCGGCCTGGTACCCACAAGAGGCATCTCTAACAGCTGTCTGGGCTTCTTCCCCCAGCTGCACCTGGGGAAGTGGGGATCAAGCCTTCTGTTTGGGAATTTCCTGCTCCACTTCTCTCCCCTGCCTTGGTGTTCCTACTTGCCTTCACCCCTTTGGAATTTTGTTCCCGACAAGCAATGAGGGCTCTCTCCTTCCCCTTGTGGTGTATCTAGTTCCCTCTCACCCCATCCTCCTTCCCTATTTTGGCCTCCAGGCATGCTCTCTTCATCCTAGAGGAAAGTCTGCCAGAGGAGGAGGAGGAGGAGGAGGAGGAGGAGGAGGAGGAGGAGGAGGAGGAGGAGGAGGAGGAGGAGGAGGAGGAGGAAGTAACCCAGGAAGCAAGAGGACAACCCATCAGCAGGCATTTCAAAAACAGCTTCCTCATTACATCCCAGTGGGGAAAACGTTCCTAGCTGCCGAGGGAGAGGCCTAGCCAGGAGGGACAGGAGCCCTGAACTGTGTCTGTCTTTCTCCTGAGCGAGGAGTGGAATTCGAACACTTAACATTGTGTGCCTAAACGAGGAGGAGGAAGTCATTTATTCCAGATCTTTCCATGTCAGCCACAGATCAAAAGTAGCTTTGATGCGAACCCTCGAAAGTGGTCCCTAAGCAAGAATCATGCCCCCCGCCCCATCCTGCTCTGCACTATTCTTCCCGCATCAGAAGCCCCTGGTTTGCACCGTGGACAGGTCAAGCTGTCTCTCCAGACTTTCTAAGGCATCCTCCACCCCCAGGCTCCTGGCAAGTGTCCCACAGAAACGGAATCGAGAAGTAATTATGTAACACCGTCTGCTGAATTTCCTCTTTGAGGGGCTGCCTGTTGGTAAGTGGTTACAAAACCAGGCTTCTGGACCCTGTTCAGAGCTCTTTGCATGTCCCATCCAATGGCCAGGGGCTGGAGAAGCCGGCAGACTGTGTTGGCTTGCCTTGTTGGGGCCAGTGTTGCCATTATGCCACAAAATGTCTGCAAAAGGGGGCAGGACCCCAGCTAGGAGGAAGCACCCCGGGACGTCATTCACCTGTTAAGCATGGCCTAATGGTTCGCTTGTGATAGGCAAAATGCATTTGTCATTTTATATGCTCTTGGAGCCCACAAAATACCGGCCAGGTGGCAGTGAAAGTTGACATCCTTGGTGGCACCCTGTGTCCCCCCTTTTGAGAGGATGCTTAGCAGTGTTCCCCAGGATGTGACACAGAACCATGGATTTCCAAACAAGCGTGAAGGGGGCATCCAGCAACCCCGGGTGGTATGGGCCCAGGGAAGAGAGGGCAGACTGGGCTAACATCAGGCCTGTTTTATTTTTTTTCTGGGCGCACGGGTGGCCAGCAGACCTCCGGTTTGATCTGGAACAGCACCCCAAGGCCTACCCGTGTGAGTCACTGTTTACGTGTGCGTGTGAACTTTGCAGGACTCTTGCAGCCACGAGTGACAGAGACATAACTCAGACTGCCGTAAACAACACAAAAAAGGGAATTCATGGCTCACGTTACCAACACATCCGGGTGGCTTCTGGCTTTAGTCACGTCTGGATCTGGAACCGTGTCATCATCAGCCCACCATGGGAAATGCAAACAAACCTTGAAAAATCCACTGGCGCAGAGGAGATCCTCCACCTACGAGCTCTCCAAAGCGGGAGCACATGCCTGGCTTTTGGAGCCCATTTTTCCAAGAGATAATGTGAGCAGCAGTCGGGGCCCAGGCTGCCCATGGAAGTCTACCTAAGCCACTGAGTGGGTGATGGGGAGCCCTCGCCGTGGAGAAAACCAGTGGAGGAGGAGGAGAGCAAAAGTCCAAGGTTTCCCATCTCTGTGTCTCCCTCTAGAATTCACGTTTGGAGAAAATGGGCTGAATAAATGGAGAATCAGGAAGTAGATGGCAAAACAGCTTTTTCCCCCCTTTCTTTTACAATTCCGAACAAAACGTGCGGCCTTTGCCAGGGCCTCGGCCACTGAGGCACCGATGCTTCACCACACTCGCTCCAAGGCTTGCGTGGGCCGGACTGTGGGAGGGGACTCTGCGTCTGGATATGTCTGTCCCCAGATAGAAGACATCCATCCCACTAGTTGTCCTACCACACCCGGCTGCGATAAATGCCTCCCTCGTTATTTTTTAAATCGCATGACTAGGTCCACTCCTACCAGAGAAATGATGAGATTCTCTATCCCAGTGAGGCGGGAGGGGAAGGCCCCCTCTGCTCCCCGGTGTGACACAGAGATTCCTTGAACGAACGCTGACCAAGGATTTGGGGGGCAGAGATTCTGGTGTTCCCTGCAAATGACAACCCCAGCAGCACCACCGATGATTGCCTGACACTGTATCTAGTGACGCGTTTCATTCTCGTGACTGTCCTATGGGGTGAGGACTATTATGCCCCCCATTTTCCAGCCACAGAAGCTGAGGCACAGAACCTCTACTAACCGGTGGGGCTTGGGCTCTCACCCACAGGATGGGCCACCTCCTAGCCCCCAGGCCCCCACCTGGCGTGTTGGAAGCGTGGGCCTTCCCTGTGTGCCTGAGCCTTGCACAGCCAGGGCAGGTGGGGAGAGGCTCCCCGGCCCCCTGGGCCCTGCTCTCTGCCTCAGGAGGGACCAGCTGGGGAGGGAGGTCAGCGCAGAGGGAGAATTGGCCACTGCCCCTAAGTGAAACCCACTCACCGGAATATAGGTGTCGGCTGCAGATGGGTTGTCTGTTTTTAAGACTTGAAGATGCTCAGAATTTACAAAACCAACACGGAGACGGCAGGAGCTGAAGGAACAGAGGTCAGACAGCGAGAGGTGAATAACAGAGTTAAAATTTACAAATGAATGGAAAGCCATTCCGGATTGTTAATACTGAATTGAACTACATGATAATTAGCGTTTAGCTGATTAAATAGGCAGTCACTTAGAAGGAATAAACCGGACATTTTACACTGAAAAAGAAGTCACTTACCAGCTGCGGTAGTCACTCCAAGGAGGCCAGGATAACTCTAATCAAAGGAATAATAAAGTGCAAAAACTGATTTACATAAATAACACCCAAGAGGTACATAGTCGGAAGTCCCCCTACCCCAGCCCTGTCACCCAGCCACCATGTCCTCTCCCCAGCGTCTGCCCTCACGTCCCTGCCAGGAGCCCAGCGGACATCAGGGCACAGTCTCCCTCTTCCTCTTTTTACACACATAGGAGCTCTCGACCCCATTCTACGACTTGCTTAAAACAAACAAACAAACATAAATGTACATCGTGTGGATCCTGCCACCCCTTTCCATCTAACCCCCTTAGTGACAGAGGTGGCTCTATCGAATAGCACCCGGGGCACAGGCCAGGGATACCCCGGGCCTTTGCTGTGTGTGAAAAACTCGGGGCCACAGCAACCTCTCCAGCCCCGCAGCTGCCGACCCCGCAGGACGAAAAGGGTGGGGAAAGTGATTTATCAACTTGTAAATAGTGACCCCACCAGACCAGGGAGCATGTGTGGTCATGGGTGGCTGGGGGGCCGGGTCCTGCTGCAGCCTCCAGCCAGGCTAGGGTTTGACCCCAAGGACAACTTGCGATGAGGTTGGATGGGACGAGATGTGACGTGGACACATGCAAACTGGGGGAAATGGGGGGAGAACGGGGCAGGTAGAGGTGGGGCAGAAACTTGTGAAGGAGCCTGGAGGGTCGGGACTGAGCTGGTGGGATGTGTGCAGCCGAGGTGGGCAAGCATTACGTGGTCGGGGGGACACCCCGAGCAGGGTGAGGGGCCAGAGAATCATGCTGATGGTGGAGCCGAGAGAGAAGGTCCCCAGGGCCTTGCTGCTGGGCCCCTGGAGCTGCTGGGAGCCCGAGCTGTGTCCACACTCCCCCATCCCCAGGCGCCCGCAGCCCTGCTCACAGCCTGTGGCTTGAGGACACTCGGGAGAAGCCCTGTCCCTTGCATCCCAAAGTGCGTGGCTCCATGATCCCACGCAGCACCTTTGCCGAGACCGGAGGGCCCAGGGTCGTGCCATCACTCATTCTGTCCCCTGAGGACAGAGGACCCCCGAGTCCCTCCCGCAGGCAGGGCTGGTTTAGGCTTTGATGTGGTGTGAGAGGGAGAATCCAGTGTAAACTGGAAGAGCACTAGGAATCCCAGGGATCTCCTTAATTAAAGACAGGAAGCATTTTCAAGGACTTTTCAAGAAGCCTTTTCCAAACGAAAGCAGGGTTTTAAAAATCACCAGCCTTGTGAAAAGGCTTCCCATCCTGGACTAGTGGACCCATGCTTGGGAAGTGACGGCCCTGGCCTTTTCTCCTCCAAAGTGCGTGCTTCCTGCAGCTGTGGCTCACTCAGCCCTGTGGACTTAGAATTTAAATTTAGACCCAACTATGCTTAAAGAGTGTCTGTCGCTGGGCACCGGGAACCCTGCACACAGCCCGATGATTCCCCACTTACAGGTCAGTAGGGTGACCAGTTGTCCTGGTTGCCTGCGACTGAGGGGTGTCCTAGGGTGTCCAAACTGGAAAAGTCCCAGGTAAACTAGGATGACTTGGTCACCCGAATATGACACGGAGACAGAAATGACTCCTCCATTTGTTACTGTCCAGCCCAGTCCCTGGATGGAGCCACCACTGTGACTTCATGAAGAATCCTGCGTCTCTTTGGACAGACTGGTTGGTCTCAATTCTTGGTCTTGACATGGAAGAACTTCCTGGGACTTCCTCCACCAGCTTCCACCTCGCTGCTAGTAGGCCTCCTGACCAAAAAAGAACATTACGCTCAAATTCTAGTTTTATCTTCTCAAACAATGTTTGCAACTCAAACTGAGGAAAGGGCTGTCTTCAAGCATTAAGTGTTTTGAGTTTTAGCCACTGAGCTTTCATGGTCTAACACGTCATTGCAATTTTATCACCAACGAAACAGAGAAGGGGTACAGGGAGAGAGAGGCTAGCCAACCTTTTGCTGTGTTTTGAGCGGCGAATGCCCCCTTCTTATCATCCCCGAGGCTCTGTCTGTGTGTACATTCCGGTGACATACTTCTTGAGAGTCTTGTCCCTGGCCGAAGACCTTGATTTCCTTCCAAGTCGTTGCTATAATTTATGGATTGAAAACTCTTTCCTCTTGCAAGACGTTGTTTGATGTGCTGCGTATTCCCTGCTCGGCTTTGTTTACCATGGAAGACTAACAAAGCCTGGCGTGTTTACCGCGCTTGAAGACATGGGGCTGTGTGGAGACAGGACAAAGGCCCGTCTGACTCATCGGGGCTCCCACGCTGACTTTGTTCTCTTCCTATCCCCTGCTTCAAAGAATCTCCAACTGTTTGTCGTGGGATATGCGCGGTGGGGTGCTTGGTGTCATTCCCAGCGGCCTTTCTACTTTCGTTGCCATCATTTTACAACCTCTGCACTGACGAGTGAGAGCTAAGACCTCGTCTTTGTGTGTTTGATGATGATGGGCTGACTCCCAGGGTCTTATGCAATAGAGCCACAGAGAGGGCAGTGACGTTGCCTCTCACCCACGTGTGTCCATCTCAGACTTCAATACGCAGCATGGCGGGGGGAAGGGTTCGTGCTCAGAGCAGATTTGGATCCAGCAGGTCTGGGGTGGGGCCTGACCGCCTGCATTTCTTTTTAGTTTATTTAATTCTTTATACATTCTAGATATGCACGGACAGAAATGAAGTAATGAGGAGCCATGAGGTAATGAGATGACTTAAGATCAGCCTTTTCGTAGATGGATCGATCTCTTGGATCGCTTCCATCTCCAAAGGTTCACACGCTTCCATGCAGCAACGAATCGCTGGTCTTCAGCAGTGCATGATCCTAACTTACTCTTCACCATGTGGATTTTTCACATCCAGCATCAAGCTTTCCACGTGCGTTCCACAGGTTACAAACAGCGTGACACGCTCTACTTTTGGCACAAGGAAAGAATGGCTGGAAATAATAGGCCAGGGAGGAAATGACATTCTAACCAGCTCCTCAGTGATGTCGATGCGGCTGGCTCGGGGACCGCATTTTGAGCGGTGACAGAATTGAGAATGACAGATGATGCCCAGGACTGAGGGGCCAGGGAAAAGGTAACAATCAAAGTCTTCATGAGACTCCAGTAGAATTAAACACCTGTCGTTGTTCATTGGACCATGGATTCTACGCTTGTGAACTTCCGTTTCTTCACCAATAAATAAGATGAATTAAATGTGGTTACGACAATTCGGGGATCCACACATGCTGTCTTGCACTGTGCTTTTATTTTTTAAAAAATTTTATCGTAGGGATTATTCCAGATCCACACAGAGAAATGACCTTATTGATTTAATAAATAAGTGATACAATAGTCCTTTGTATGGACGTACCTGAATTTATTCGACTGGTCCTATATGAATGATCTTTGAGTTTGGTTTAGATTTATCTCTAGAGTTTTTCAGAATGCCGTAGACATTAGCATTATCAATGCCCCCCAAGTGACAGCGGAGGCCTTGGTGTTTGTGCTCACCTGCCATCCTATGGGACATTCCAGTGATGGCCTAGGCTCACGGGTCACACAAATCAATGCTAATCCAGTCCGCTGGCTGAAACCATACATTTCCCAAGAGGAAGTTGATAACAGAGAAATTTAGAAAAAAAGTTCTTACCGCAGCAGTGATATCACTTTCTAAGTAAAAAGCCGATGGCTTCAGTCCTCTGCCTCCCTCGCCTCCTGCTCTCCTTGCTGTCTTTCCTTGACTTGAATGTTTTAAGTTTCTCTTAATGACTCTGATCTCAGGGTCCTTTCTCCTAAGTACCAGCCATTTGATGGGTGGCATTAATTATAGGATCTTCTTCCAAGCCATCCAGGTCTCTGTGGATTCTGGAACAACCCAGAAAAGCCAAAGGCAAATCAGGCTGTCCCATTGTTTTGTCCATCCTTGTGTCAATGCCACTGATTACCAGCCTTTTGTGATAGGCCTTGAGACTGGTCATAGAAGCGCTCCAGATTCATTGTTGTTCTTCAAGATTGCTTTGCCTTTTCGTGGTCTTCTGCATTTCCATATGAATTTTAGAATTGGCTGGTCATTTTCCACACACACACACAAAAAATCCTATGAGGGCTGTGAATAGGACTGGATCAAATCTAAGATGAATTTAAGGACAAGTGCCATCTTTACAGAATTGAGCCATCCAATCTACGAACATGGCATTTGCCCTCCATTTATTTAGTACTTTTTAAATTTCCCAACATTTTGTAGTTTTCAATGAAGAGATTGTTACACAGCTTCTGTAAGATTTTTTCCTAGGTATTTAAAAAATCATCAGAAATGGATCAGTTTTCATTTATAAAGAACCCCGGCCACTATCCTCAGAGGCTTGCTTTCATGATTGTTATTTACATTTGCTTACAAATTTTTTTTTTAACTTAAAATGAGCAATAACTGCCGTGTTTGGGGCTTATTCACCTGCCCTGAAACCTGAACGCCTTGGGGACACTGTGGACCCTTGGTAGAGAAGATTAGATTTCCCAGCAATTCCCCACTGTTGACAATCAGAGTTCCGTGAGGAATCAAAGTGTACGAAGGGAGAAAAAGACGCAGACTGGGGGCGGAAAAGAACCCATTTGTGGAAGATAAGGCCGGGGCAGGAAGGCCCTGGCCACATCAGTGGCCACACACAACAGTCACACTGCCCTGGGCCCTCTCGGCCTCTCAAATCCTTTTTAGAAGTCATTCTGTAGAAACATTTAGGTTTGCCTGCTGTCTAAGCTCACAACATCTCGGCTGTAACATGGCGATGGGTTTCATGATGCTGTCACTGGGAATCCTGGCAAAAGGTACATTTCACACAACCGCATGCAAATCTACAATGACCTGTATCATTTCTCTCTATAATTACATCTCAAAAATGGACAGTGGAAAGGATCTTTCCTTCCAGTGATCTGATATCCTTTGGACTTGCTCCATGATGTTTAGAATTTACTGTGACTTGTGGCGGCCATGTGACCCAGCATGGGGCATGGGACTGCGAACAGCCATGCTGCTGCAGTGGGTTAGAACCGGCCTTGCATCCCCGCCCCCTGGAACACAGAGCCATCTGATCTGTCACTGGGACTCAAAGGAGGCACCTCCTCAGGGACAGTGAGCGTCCCTTGCCCTGACTCAGGGTCTCACCTTCAGGATTTCAGCGAACACATGGAAAATGAAACCTGTTCTGCAAATCCCCTAGGACCAGGCGACTCCGTGTAGGGTGGGGTCGGGGGTCTTGGCGGATGCAGGATCTCTGGTTTGCTCGTGATGTTGGTGTTGGAATCTAAGCGCTTCATTTTCCTCAATCCGTCTGGACGACGTTAATTTTGCTTTTCGGTGGCCGGGATGCGACAGTTCTTCTCTTTGCTCCGATTCCATGTTCGTCAAGATATTCTAACCAGGGACACGGTGCAGCCACACTGTAAACAGCTGACATTCTGGTTTACACACCAGCGTCCGGGCTCTGTGAACCAGTTTGCAGGAGCCTCGTGACTTCCACTTCTGGCTGTGTCCAGAGCACTCCAGACTCAGAATATTCCCTCCTGTAGCACCCCGCCCCGGGCCCACGAGGCCAATCCAATCTCTCCCTCGGTTATCTGTCTTTGGCATTCAACAGTGATCCATTGAAATAAAAGGCCTAACACAAAAATCAGGCAAATTATGTTTAATTTTTTAAAATAACTGATGGCAAAATAAAATATTTACATCACATCGTACTGTGTAAACATGTAAGGTCTCTGTACAAAGAAATATACATGCAAAATAATGTAAAAGTTTAACTGAAATAATAAAAGAAACAATACACAAAGTTGTGAGGTTACGATACACATCCAGTTCTGAGTCCAATCTCTTTTAAAAAGTTTCTGTACAATTTTACAAGAAACAAACAAAACCCAACACAAAGAATAAATAAAATACATCGGAAGCTGCAAAGCTTAACTACGCCAGTTTATGGCTCAAGACCCGGTGTCTGGCTGGCTTGGGAAGCGAGCTGGCCTCTGTGTTAGTGTTATTTCTCACAAGAAAGATTAAAAAGACATCCAGAAAAATTCAAGCGCGCCCAGAAACCCAGCATCTTTTGTCGAAGGCCTCCCCACGCCAGCATTAATTCTGCCACAGTGACAAAGACGTGGGGTGCCAGCTTCAAGGTGGCGAGTGCTTAATTGGCTTTTATTTCTCACCAAAAGCTCAAAGTCCAGCCAATTTTTGTACAGAAAGTTGAACGTCAAAAAGTCTAAAAAGTAGTAAATGTCCAGACTGGTTTTGGGAAGGAAAAAAAAAAAACTTTGGCATTCTGAATAATAGCATAATAAATTTTAAAACATTACCCTATTATCCAGTTTTATGGTCAGAGTATGAAATCACTTTTTACAGTCCTCAAAACTGACAGATTTCACAAAGAGTTAAGTCTCCTTGAACCGATGGCACAGTCCCCCACCCCGCCCCACCCCCGACACACGCACAAAACCATAAAGCTCACCGTACGAAGTATGTGCTTTTTCTATATATTTATTACAGGTACAACAGAGGTCTTCATAAATAGTTGCATAAAATGTTAAAGCCACAACATTGCACATGATATGAAATAAAACCAAAAAAGAAAAAAAAAATCCCCAGTGAGTGCATTTACAGTATTTTCATCTGACTGTATACTGCTCAACGATCTGATTGACGGCTTGGGGGTGGGGGCAGTGGGGCAGGACCCACCCTGATGTCCTTGGTGATGGGCAGAACTCCTCGGACCCCCAAGGAAGCCCCAGGCGGAAGGCGGGGAGGCAGGTGGGGCAAGGACAGACAGAAGGCAGGACCAGTCTTATATACAAGTAAGGCCTACATTTCATCAGAGCAAAACAATTCGTTCTGTTTTTATGCAAAAGTTTGAGGTTGATGCACGTCTCAGAAGCCTAGCCTGGCGTCCCAGGGAGACGTGCGCAGATCAGGCAGCTGGGAAAGCTCAGAGCCAGGTGGACGCCGAGCTCTGGACGAGGCCGCAGGGGGTGGGGGTGGGGACGGGGACGGCCACCACGAGGGTGTCTCCCCCCAGAGGTGTTCGGTATCTCTGTTTTGTTCGTTAACACCCGTGGAGGAACACAGGCATCTCGTTTCCTTGAATAAATCTTGGAAAATGTTAAATTTGCAAAATTCTATTCGTGTTCGTTTAAAAAAGTTTTTTTTTTCTTTTTTTTTCTTTTTTGCAGAAACCTGAAGGAAAGTCTGTGATACAGCAACGCTGTCCCGCTCTCCGAGTGGGAGAGAGGGGCCTCCACCCAGCACCGCCGAGCATGGCCCGCTCGGAGTGCGACTCCACACGACGACCGTCGGCAGCTGAGCAGTCATGTTGGTTTGTGTGTTTCTCTCTGCGATTGGAATGAACGTCTGATTGGCAGGTGAAAGAGAATGAGAAAGAACTTTCGAGACAGGTCACACCCGAGGCAGAAGCCGGCTCTGCAGGAAGTTTTTCACGCTCCGGATGGGTCGGAGGTCGTTCTGGTGTTTGCGCCGCTCAATGAAGGAGGTCAGTCTGCACGTGTCCAGGACGCCCGCGCCTGTGCCGCTGCCGTGGCCCGCCTGCAGCCACTGCTCCTGCAGGGCCAGCGCAGCCGAGGGACGCTTGCCGGGGTCCTCCTGGAGGAGGAAGCACACGAAGTCCTTGGCCTTCTGGCTCACTCCTTTAAAGTAGTCATCTGGGAAGCTAAAGTCTAGTCGGCAAATGTTCAGGCAGGTCTCTTCCACGCTGTCGTCCAGGAAGGGGGACACGCCACTGAGAAGTACGTAGGTGAGCACCCCAACACTCCACACATCCGAGGTCAGGGAGACCGGGTTCCCCAGGATGATTTCGGGGGCTGCAAATTCGGGGTTCCCCAGCAACGGGTGGATGTAGTAGGTCGTGTTGAGCTGGACAGCATCTCCGAAGTCGGTCAGCTTAATCGTTGGCTTGGCTAGGCTCTGATCCACCAGGATGTTTTCGGGCTGGAAGACAGGATAAGGCAACTGTCATTTTCGTCAACTGCACTCTCAAGCTGAAGCGTGATGCTCCCCAGGAGTCTACAAGGTCGGTCAGAACGAACTGTTCACGCGCAGAACAGGATGAAATGTGGCACGCAGGCCCCCGGGGGAGGAAAGGGCACCGATGCGGGCACCGTGGCCCGGCTCGGCTTAGACCGGCGTGTGAACAACGCCGTTTGTGAGGCCGGGTACCCGCTTTACCTCCCAGCACCAACAGTGACACCTTCCCCGCCCTTCTCAGTTACTGCTGAACCCGTCCCACCAGCCCAGCCACTCACAGGACTTTCTGAAATCTCACGACGTGTCTGAGGACCTCATGGCACTGAAAGCAGACTCTCGAAACGCAGACGGGAAGTCAGTGCTCCCATCCGCCACCCCTCACGTTTGTCCCCAGTCCCTCGGGGGCTCCTGGCCCGGATTCAGAGGACGAGCTGACCGGCCCTTTAAGCCGTGTCGTGGCCACACGCCGCCCTCTGGTCCCCGGAGGCCACTGACCTTGAGGTCCAGGTGTGCGATCCTGCAGTTGTGAAGGTATCGGACGGCTTCCAGCACCTCCCCCAGATACGCCCTGATCTTCCCTTCGGTGAGGCTCCCCCATCGCACCACGCAGTCCAGGAGACGCCCCTGGTCAGCCCTGCGGGGGGAGCAACATGAGCAACTGTCATTGTGACGTGGCCTCCCCTTAAGAGACCCTTCTGGTCCGATTCGAAATGAACGAGCCTGGTCTCTGCACCCCTGTCAACGTCCCGTTGGCAGTTCAGGGTCATACTCCATCTGTGGCATGCCTGGACCAGGAGGGTGACTGGGAACAAGGTGGCTGAGTCCTCAGGGGACACTGGGAGCCCCCCATCCTGTTGGCTCCCAGAAGTGAGGGAGCGCCGTGGGCAAGCTGCCTGGCAGTGCCAGGCGCACAGTAGGTGCTCTGTGGGCGTCTGCTGAAGTAGTGTCAGGCGCACAGTAGGTGCTCTGTGGGCGTCTGCTGGAGGGAATGGAGGGGTACTGCCTCCATGGGCCTTAGTTTCGTCATCTGTAGAATGACCGAAGGGAAGGTAAAACCAGATGATGTAGTGGAGACGCAGACCACGAGGCGCCCCAGCGTGTGCTTCATGAAGGCCTAGAAAGTCTTTCCACTGGGAATTCACCTTTAATACATAAAATACTCTTATACAGAGCTGCCCACGTGCCAGGGACGAAACTCTATCAATTCACTTAATCCTCATGACAACTGAGTGTTTTACTGTCCCCGTTTTACAGATGAGTAAACTGAAGCACGGGGAAGGTATGTCACCTTCCCGGGGTCACATGGCTCGTAAGCGAAGGCAGGAACTGTAAGGGGGTGGCCTGGCCTGTCTGAACACCGCTGATGCTGCCCTCTCTGTTTGCAGAACAAGCTTGCAGGAGGATCGGTGACTTGTCTGGTACTCGGGAGTGATCAAGGAGAATTTGGTATGACAATAAACCCTATCAAGAGCATGGCGAGGCCGGCTGCTTAGTCTTTCAGTGAGAAGAAACAGCAGCGGAACGCGTTTTTAACCAGAAACGGAGGTCTCGCGGGTTTTGATGAGGACTCCAGGACCGTGCTTGCTAAAACCCTCAGGGGAGATGGGCAACAGCTGTCAGTCACCGAGCTTCTAGAGCCAGAAAGGACCCTCCCAGGCACCGAAGGCCCCAAGGAGCAGGTCTCTGCTGGACATCGTTTTAGCCTCACGACCACCACCAAAGTAGCTGAGGTTTCAGAGGACGCCCAGGTTGAGAAGTGAGCTCCAGGTGACAGAGCCAGCGAGAGGCGAAGCAGGGACTGAAGCGAGGCTGGGGAGAGCCCGAGGCCCTGCAGCCGGAACGTGTCCTCTGCACATGATGACCAGCCCCGGGGATCACTGACGTCCTCCCTTCTGCCCTCTGCCGGGCTTGCTACTCCAGGGAGGGGCTGAGCGGGCCCCAGGCTGATGTGCCAGCTCCAGGGGGGGGGCAGACTCTCCTGAAACACCCACCCCCACCAGGCGTGGGGGGCTGTCCACTGGGGCCACTCGGGCAGCCTAGCCCTATTAAGGCTGCGGTGCTGGGGGCGCTTCCAAATTCTTTAAGAAAAGGAATATGGGAAACAAAGTCAGGTGCGGGGGAGGGGCTTGAGGGAGTCCCCGCAAGTGAGGGGCCCCGAGGCTCGAGCCCCGGCACTGCCATGACTGTCCCCCTGTGTGGGTCTGCAGTGGTTCTCCTGCCCATCCTTGTCCCTGGAGAATGTAGCAAGTCCTACAGAAAGGCGTGAACAGTTTTGCTTTCGCCAGCGGAGGAGAAACTGTAAGCCCAAGTCAACGTATAAAAGGACTCCCCCTTCAAAGGAGGAAGCAGGATTTAAACTAAGACAAATGCCGAGATGTTTCACAGAAACCGGGATGTTCTGAGGGCGGGGCCCGCGCGGCACCACTGGCCCTGTGGCCGTCCTGTGCCCTGCGGGACGGCGAGCAGCATCTCCGGCCTCCACCCTCCAGATGCCGGCAGCACCCCTGCCCTGAGCTGCGACACTAACGTCTCCAGACACAGCCAATGTCCTCCGGGGGGGCCACTGCTCTTGGGTCCCAGGTTTCACAGTCTTTAAATGAGTGAACCACATACCGAGACAGCCCCCAGGGCCAGTGAGTACCTTGGGGACCAGCGAGGCTACTCTGGTCAGAGGCCACTGCCCTCCAGAGGGGGGTCCCTTGGTGAGGTGTGTCTTCCCAGCCCCATCTCCTGATCATCCTTTTGCGGGCAGGACTGGCCCTGGGGCTGAGCTGGCTGGGTCTTAGCGGGCCCGCCCCAAGCACCCACCAGAGGTCACTAGCACAGGCCTGTGTCTTTAGAGGCCTCACCTCTTGGGACCTTTGGAGACCAGGTGGCATCTCCAGGTTGGCTGTGACCAGTGGGAGCCTGGGCAGAGACGTTAGACTTGCTGCTCCCGTGTGGGACGGCACGTACTAAAGACTGTGCTTTTTAGTCCTGTGCATCCTAAAGTCCCCTTTCTATCCTCCTTAGAGACTAAACAGCAGTAAGACACTCGAGGACGAGCTGAGGGTGACGGGGGGCGGGGGAAAGTCGGCGCATACGCACATTTCTAACACCAGGACGTAGCTGGTGGGCGTCTCGAAGGTGTCGAGGAGGCTGACCAGCAGCGGGTGCTGCACGTTCAGCAGGACACCGAGCTCGTGGGTGACCTGGTCACGCTTCATCAACTTCTTGTTCACAAACTTCGTGGCCACTGCTCGCTTGGTCCCTTTCTGATCACATTTCTTCACGACAGAGAACCTGCCCCTGGAAAACAGGTTGGAGGCAATTTTCAGAGGGCTGAGTGTGTCGTGGAGGACGGCTGTGGCCCTAAACAGACCGGATGTGGGGCGGCCTCCTGCCCCTGGCCACAGACCCTGACCCCCGGGCACCCTGTGACGGCCCGAGGCGGCCTGTGTCTGAGCCGCTCAGCCATGAGACTGTCTCTCCTTCTCCGGGCAGACTCCATTTCCTTGCCCTGGTCTAGGCAGGTCACTTGACGCTCTCTGACCTCTGAATGTGGCAGAAGTGACACTGTGAGACTCACCAGACAGCTTTTACCTTTGCTCTGGTGCAGAACTTTGTCATGTGACCAAGCTCACGTGCCCTCTTGGCCACCCCGTTCCCCACCCTTGAAAAACAGGAGTGTCAACTGCCATCACTGCCTTTGGGTGCGTGTGGCACAGGCCACTCGTCTCTAGTTCACAGTTGGGACCTGCACCCCAGGAACCACACCTGTGAAGCCGCAGTTAAGCCTCCACCTGACCCGCGGCTGGGGCACAGGTGCTGGTTTCTGAGGCTGGGCCTTGGAGGCCTTGCAGCTGCTTTTGCTCTCAGAACGCTTCTGCTGTCATGTGAGGAATCCCCTAGCGTCCCAGGCCAGGCCAAGGACATGAGGGTGACACGTGGGTGTGCCATCCGACTGAGCCCGGGAGAGACCAACAGAACTGCCTGGTCAGTCGCATGCGGTGTGACAGGGCACGTCACTGCTGCTCTGGGACAGCAAGGGCTGCCTCGTGCAGCGGTGACAACTGACAGTGAGGTCAGGCTGACACACACAGGCAGTGCCCAGATCACTGGGGCCGTCACCCAGTGTGGCCACCGGGAGGCAAGAGGCTCTGCCAGGGGAGTTCCTCGATAGCTTTGTGAAAGGGACACGTTCAGCTGTCATGCTTCTGACCTCTTCCTCGCCACGCGAGATGTGGCCGAGGGCTGTGTAGGAGTCAGAGCAGCCTGGGTGCCTGAGGGCCCCGCCTGGGCCAGGCTGCCCCTTCTGCTGCAGCCCTCTCTCAGCTGACACTCATAGCCCCTGCTACGATGCCTGGAACTCCACGTGCAGCTGGGACCTCAAGGAGACATCCAGCCTTTTCCGGCTGGGACCCCGCGGGAGAATGAAGTCCTACAAGGAGTGGCGTGAGTGACTCTTCCCCAGATCCCAGCAAGGACCGAACAGAGTGGAGGAGTTGGCCCATTACTCAGGGGGGTGGGTTATGGCACTGGGCCCTAACTCTCTCCGAACTGAAGCTGAAAACGTCTTCGTTCTTCCTCGATGTTTAGTACATCGAGGGAAGACGCTTACAGGTCTCACTGCCATTGTACCACGACTAAATGCTGGCGAACACGCCGTTCACCTTTATCGTTTACTCCTGCAGCGAGGTGCGTTTCACACGCTGCTCCCTCGGAAGGGACTCTGGGGTTTAGAGCGTACCTGCCCAGCTCAGCCACTTCGCTGTAGAAGGAGTCAAAGTTGTCTTTCCAGGTCACCATGATGCCATCACTCCCTGGACCTGCAAGAAGAGCAGCACCCCCCTGAGCTTGGTGTACGTGGTGCATCTGGGGGAAACGCCGACAGCCCTGTGCTGTCCGACACGGCACGGCAGCTGCGCGTGCCTACCGAGCACCTGAACCGTGGCCACCGCGAGGAAGGGGTGCTGCAAGTGTAGAGTACTCGCTGCAGGTCGGGACTTAGTGTGGAAAAAAGATGGACTCGTGAGAATGAACACACACTTCCTCTTCCATCATTCTCCCGCTTGCGTCCTCATGGTGTCGCTGTATCTCCCTAAGCCTCCTCAGCTTCCACGAGTGGTTTAGTAAAAAATAAGTCACCTGTATAATTTCTGTGACGTCTTCTAAAAATGAGAACATCGGTGACTCTTTACTGTCAAATTCAAGGCTTTGGTGGCATGACACAAAAAGCGGAACACTTCCTCTCTCTGACTTAATGAAGGTAATACACATATAGGATTAAGATATTTGGGACGAAAGTTCTAAGACGGTTCACTTTACTGTCTACACACAGGGTGCTCCCAGACTCAATTTGCCTTTTAGTTCAGATTTTTATTTTCACTCTTGGAAGTGGCGTCCCATAGCTGGTGTAGCTGCCGGATCAACGAGAAATCGCAGCATCCCCCCTTCTTTTGAACCCCTGCATAGCTGGGGGTCCGTGAAATGCTGGTTGATCACACAACGTGTTGCTTACCGAGCATCTCTACAAGCCAAGTGCAACTACTGGAAATTTTAAAAAGCTTAAAATAGGAGTTCTGCCTCGAGGAGCTCATGGTTTAGAGAAGAGAGAGAGCAAGGGCTCCAGACCAAGGGACAAGGGCCCCCTGAGGTCACCCTGATGGGGGTCCATACCCACCGGAAGGGCTGCTGTCAGGGCCTGAGACAGGCTCAGAGTCCGCACAAGCCTCAACCACACTCCTCTCCTTCTCTCCCTCGTATCCCCGAGATCAGCTCAGATTAGGTTCTCTTAGAGCCGAAGCGTCAACTGGATCACCAGATCAAAGAGAAACTGGATGTAAGAATGTGTTTTGAGAACTAAGCACAGGATGCATCTTGTTTGAACTGAGCTCAAGTGCCCAGAGGCCATGGTGAGATGCCTGCACCAGGTGCCTCCCCCGTCTCGTGAGAAGTGCCCAGAGGTCACCCACCCTGGGACGTCCTGGAGACTGTGGTCGGCTACGTGCCACTCTCGTCCGGAAGGCCCACGAGTAACTGTCACAGAGTGAGGAGGGGCTCTGGGCTTGCGGTCCCTGGGAGTGGTGCTCACCTAGAACCCTCAGACTGGCTGAGGCTGAGGCCGAGCCCATGTCGTTCACGGCGATGCACGTGTAGATGCCGTCGTCCTCGGTGGTCACGCCCACGATCTTCAGAGCGGCCTCTCCTAGGTCACTGCCACACACACGAGAACACACCACGCGTCAGGGAGGCTCAGCGACCCCAGATGCCAGCCCCCTGGGCTCTCCCCAGGGTCACAGGAAAGTAGGAGATTAGGTCCCGATGAGGAGTTTCAAGTGGACCGTTAATTTTAGTTGCACACCCAGGTAGGGAATGGTTCCTCACGAGAAGCATCCTGGCAGGAGGGGCAACCTGACATGAGGGACTTGACCATGTCAGCCTCAGTGGGACCCGGTGCGAGCCCCACCCACGCGTGTGGGAGCCTCCCTCACCTGTAGGAGATGCTGTAGTGCCCATCGTTGCTCAGAGTGTTGTGTTCGGGGCCCTTCCAGGTGATGGAGGCCTTGGGGCGGCCACAAACTCGACATCTAAGAACCACGGTCTCCCCTGTCTCACATGTGACTTCGCTCAAGGGAATGACGAATTCTGGGGGAACTGCGTGAGAAAGGAGTAGGTGACGCTGGGCCCCGGGCTCCCCTTCCACGCTTCCCTGACACACACGGGGGCCCTCGGTCGCTGCCCCACCCAGAGCTCCACTGGAAACAGCTTCCGCGGGCTGCACCTGTGTGTTCTGGAACATGCCACCCCGCCCCCTGCCCCAGACCACGGCTGGTAAGACCAGAAGAAAAGGCAGTGGCACTCACCGTCATAGATGCAGTTGGGATTGAGAAGCTGAAATGGAAAAAGCACACAGCTATGGACCGAAAACACGACCTGTCTCAAGGACCCCTGCTGCGCCCCAGGACTCGGTATCGTTGAAGCTCAGCAGAATCGCTGCCATTTGCCTGCCACCCCTTCCCCCTTTAAATGCACTCAGACGCTCCCTGTCACACGAACGGGGGTGTTTTTGTTCGTCCCACCCGCACGTGCAAAATGCTGGCTTAAACTTGGAGATGTCCGTTTTTCCCATCCTGTGGGCCGTGGCCAGCTGTCCCCAGGCCCCTTCCTTCTGCAGAAAGGCCAGTGTCCTGACCCAGGGTCCCCTGGGGGAATCTTCTTTTTCTACAGGCAGAACCCCCACAGGTATTAGGCGATCTGATGGCAAAGGAGCGAAGCTGACCGGAACCGGGGCATTTGTGAGAGCCGGTGACCGTGTCTTGGCATCTAGTCCCCTCCCCCAGGGTCTGAGGTGGTAACGGAAGGAAATCTGAGCCATGGCTGCTGGGCACTGTCTGCTGCTGAGAATCTAGCCTCTGCTTCTTTTGGGAGCCACTCGGTGCTCTCTGTAAGCCAGGCGCGTGCCTGACGAGGTGCCCACGAGTATACCTGGGGCCTCAGCACACAGATGCGTACCTGCACCAGCTAGCACCGTCCCTGGACACCCCCTCCGAAGCCCTGAGGGGTCTGCTCCCAGGTAGAGGAAGGTGGTGTGCTGGGAGGCGTCGCTGAGCAAGCTGGGCCCAGGCCTACAGAGTGGCCGCCCTCCAGGCTCCTCTTGGGCCGGCCCAGCCCCCGTGGCCCCTGGGGACGACGCCGGCACTCACCTTCACAGATACCTTGTTGCTGAGTCCTTCCCGCGATTTCCGATAACCATTCTCTAACTTGCCTTCCCGTTTGCCGTCTTTATCTTTTTTCTCAGATTTTTTCCTTAAACGGAGTGCTGTGTGCCAAGATGTTGACTTCCTAGGGGGAAATGAAGACGCTGTTAGTATTCCGCCTTTCCAGTGTTCAGCGAAGGACTCCTGAAAGCATTAGGGAAAAGCGGCCTAGTCAACTGACACGGACACGCAGTGACAAAAAGCTTCCGTGACAATGACCTCTACTGAAAATGCTGCCCACGATTCTCGATAACCAGGAGATAAAACCAACGCTTGGTTCAGTCACTTTCAAGAATCAAAGAGGAAGGTGCCTGCGATGGTTAACTTTGTGTATGAACTTGACTGGGCCTATGGATGCCCTGCCACTTGGTCGAACATGGTTCTGGGTGTTTCTGGATGAGATTAACATTTTAACTGGTAGAGTGAAGCCTATCAGTCTTCGCACAGCTGGGCTGCAACCAGTCAGCTGAAGGTCTGAGCAGAACAGAAAGACCAGCCTCTCGGAGCAAGGTGGGATCCCCTAGCAGAACGCCTCTGACTCTATCTGCACCATCGGCAACCTAGGGCTCAGCCGGCTGGCCCACACTGACTTGGATTTGCTGGTCTCCATCACTGCGTGAGCCAGTTCCTTATAGTAAACCTCCCTCTGTCTCTGTCTCTCTTTCTCTCTCTCTCCCCCACACACACATCTTGCTGATTCCATTGCTCTGGAGGACGCTAATAAAGGACCTAACAATATATTTAGAAAAAAACGAAAGTATAAAATGGGATTCTCGAACAACGAGAAACAGGACTAGGGACTGTCATGGGAGACAGGCTCTCTGTGGCCTCCTCCCTGCGCGGTCGGGGAGAGGGGGAAGCAGCGAGCTCAAAGGCACACCCTCCTTGCAAACCCAGCCAAGGGCACAGCCAAGCCTGGTGAAGACCATGGCTACGGTCAGCGCTCTGGGTCCGGGATTTTGGGCTGAAGCCTTTGGAGACTTCAAAAATCACCATGTCTTGCAATGCGCCTGCTCCCAGAAGCCACGTGGCTGACCCCTTCCACAGCTGGAGAGATTCAGGTAAGGAGAGTTTCTGAATTCAGCACCTGACTTTTGTTTTCTTTAAAATAATGTTTAACACAGCAAAATTGGTTTCAAGTTTCTTAACTGAATTAACCTTCCAGTACACATAAGGTAAGACAACTCATATATCTTTACCGGCATCTTACAGAATGAGTCTCTTCACTGACATACCCCAATAATGAGTGAGGGGTCCCTGGAAAGTCCTCGACCTCCCCCCACCCAAACCAGACATCCAGGAGCTAAAATGTTCTCATAGTCTCTCCAGTGGCCTGAGACCACTATCTGCCTGTGCGGGTGACTAAGAGACCCTACAGAAGGGGCCTGAGAGTGGGGTGCTACACTCTACTTTGACGTGAACTCACACTGACAGTCAAGGGTGCTTTCTCATAGTGGGGTTCAACCTCCTGGGGCCCTGGAGCCCCATTTTCGCTCGTCCCCGCCACCCCCCGCCAGCTATCCTGCCGGGTGCTCACTTGAGGGTCCCATCGGGGTTCTCCACCATGACTGTACTGGTATGCCCCAGGACGAAGCCCGGAATCCAGCCCTCGGCTGCGGGGCACTGGTCAGTGGCGGCTCGGAACACCAGAAACATGTTCTGTTGATTGCTGGCCAGAACTTGAACGACCTCTCCTTGGTAGACGTTGATCTCATCCTCCTTCACTGCCGTGTAATCGTGTGTCACCAACATGGTGGAGATGTTGCTACTGCTGCTACTTTCACTCTGCAGAGGGAAAGATGGAGAGAAAACAGGCAGAGGGGGACTGAAATGAGATCTGGTGACACCAGAGCGCCGGCCAGTGCACCATACCGCGGCGACGTGGACCAGGGGTCACCAGACAGACACTGAGGCGCCCTGCACGGCGCCTCCACACTCTCTTTAGCTAGCTTTGTGTTTTTTCAGTCACTGAAAACCAGAGTTTCTCTAGAAAGCAATTTAGGAACGAGCTAAGAAACAATCAGTGCTACGATGACACTTCACATCTGGAAACTTTCAGTCCCATCTCCTCACACCCGCAAAGGAACAGCTGGCTCGGTGCTCATGGTCGTGCCGTGCTGGGTTATGTCATCGTGATGTCACTGTGACTCTCACGCTCATTTAAAAAGGTGTCATTAAAGATCAGATCATGAGGGAGGCCCCAAATCGGCCAGATACAATGTCATTCAGGACATGTGTTCCAGGATGCTGCCGAGTTGCTGGCAAGCCTAGTTATTCCCACCTTTTTCCCTTCTAGAAGAATGCAGAACACCTAAAAGGGAAACCAACCACAGTTCTACTCTGAGGAACAGCTACTTGGCCTCCTTATGTATCCCTTGGTGGCTGGCTCTCCTTTAAGCTTGCATGATTCAAGTGTCCCAAAGGCGCTGTTGCCATGGGAACACATCACCGAAGAAGGTCTTAGCACAACTCTGGCCTGAGACTCAAGCTTCGGCCACAGCCCCTGGCGGGAGGAAGCCTACCCCACACTGATCCTGTGGCCCCTGATAATTTTTGAATCACTACTGTGTCTTCAGTGTCTAGCACAGTGACTGACAGGCAGCAGGCAGACAATCCACGTTCAGTAACAAATTCAAGGAGGCGAGATTGCAAAAGTAAAACAGAGGTCATTTCTTAAGGCCACCTACCCGGGCCCACAAGCTGGGTGGTATTAGGTAGAGAGCAGAAGAAACACCAGTGGCAGTATTTGTCCCAGGTTCTCATTTACCAAGTGACCTCTTTGTTCCAGGGCAGGAGGAGGAAGCTGAGACCACTGCCAAATCCTAAGCTACCTCTTGCCCTACTCCCTCTACCAACAGTCGAGACACGGGGAATGGTGGCCGGTGCCCTGCCGCCACTAGCTGGTTCTCAGAGGCGTCTACTAACGATGCTGTCTGAACATTTATGGATACCCAGGGCTCTGAAGCTGCTAGCCTCTGCTGGACTCTGCTGGTTGGTGTAGGTGTGACTGCCAGACAACCTTGTTGCTACCAAGCGGGTGTCAGGACACACCGGAGCAGATGGCTCACTGCTGTCATCAAGCCCGCGTGCTAGGACCCGAAGGCCAGGCTCTGACTCTAGGCCCACAGCGGAGTGTGGATTAAACACACCAGTGTGCCGAGCTGTCACTCCAGTCCTGGCTGAGAAGGCTGTCGTGTGGTCCTACCCCCAAGGATGCCCACGCTGTCCTTGTCAGGCTTCGGCCTGTGCACACTCATTGCATAGTTTCATTCTTTTAGTACATACTTTAGTATCTTACATAGCAACATCCAACAATTTTGAGATTACAAAGTCAAATCTGCTAGTAAACAAAAAGCAGCTTCTGTGGCACAGCCACTTTTGGTAACAAAGTATACCATAATTTGAGTATTTTGCCACAATAGAAGCAATCAGTGTTTTCTGAACACTTCCTATGTGCCAGGCTAAGTACTCAGCATTTGAAATCTATCTTGTTCAGTGCTCACGACCACCCTGCCAGCAGGCGCAATCATCGCCCCCTTACGAAGAGGGAGGTCAGGGGTACGCACTGGCTCCCTGGCCTCCGAGAGAAAAAAGCAGAGCTGCATTTTACTGCTGCCCAGGGGATGGGGACAAGGGAGGTTCTGCATCCACATTTGTGGGGCTGGCACAGTCACTGTCTGGGTTGATCCATAGCACTCCACTCCTGCTCTCAGTAGAGCTTTCCAGAAGGTGCCCATAGAAAGGAGGAAGAAGAACCTGGGTTGTGCGTTAGGCTCAGCTGCTTGGCTGTGACCGCAGACAGGTCCACGGAAGTGGATAAGAGGAAGGAGGCCACTGCTGACCCGCCAGGAGGATAAGATGGCCCAAATGGGTGGGAGCAAGGTGGGGTGACAGCTCCTTTTCACTGAAATACTTAAGAGTCCAGAGGCAAAATCCCCGTGTGAGGCCTGTCCTGGTCTTTCCAGGATTCTGGGGGCATTTCTGTAAGGCATCCTGACCCACTGAAAGCACTTGCAGTTCGCCTTTCCAGGTTATCTGCCACACACAGGAAAGTAAGAGACAGAAATAAGAGGTAAGCTTTGCAACCTGAAACTTGCTGGAGCAGGTGCCACACGTGACTGTGCCTTTGTCTCAGAGTGAACGTCCCGGGCGGGAGCCAGGTGGTGGCTGTTGTGCACGTGCACTCGCGTTGCACAGGCCAGCACGGGCACCTGAGTGTTCATTCTGAAACACAGACTCTGACAAACCTAGGCTGCCTTTGGGAAAGTGTCCAGGCTGGGAGGCGCTGAAAGGCTGCTCCCTGGTTGAGTTCGTAGGGGGCACCCAGCTGTGAGGTGGGCCTGCACCCCGAGTATTAGACTAGGTGCTGGCAGACAGCGTCGCCGGGCCCTCTGCGTCATTTCAGCTGGCTGGCATCGCGTTCTGATGCCCACAGGCACACCCAGCATTGCACACCTAACAAGGGGGCCGAGCTGGTCTGCAGGATGCAGTAAGGCACCTATGACCGGCATCCTGGTGACGAGGCTGCCTGCTCGACCCCGTGGTTTTTAGAATTAGATTGTTAATAAACGTACCGAGACCCATTTCCTAATTCCTTCCTCAATTCCATACACAGTTGAACAATATACATAAGAGAAAAACAGGAGGAGAGGACAGGGCCAAGTTAGCCCACACGAGGCAGTGACAGAAGTCCAGAGGAAAGAGAGAGACATGCAGAAGCCAGATTTCTTTTTTTTCCATAAAGAGAGACACAGACCCTCGTAGGGAAATGTATTTAAAAATTTATAAAGCGGTCGCACATGTACACTCGTTAGCACAGTGGCGTGTCCTCACGCATGCCTTCGGGGAGGTGTTACGGGGCAGGACGTCCGCCGGTGGGAAACAGTGGGGGGAAGGGAGGAGGCCACGGAACGGGGTGGGGGGAGCCCGCCGCCGCAAGCCCTCGGCTCGGGGCGCAGGTGGCGGCAGGCCAGGTGAGGGCGAGGGCGGGCGCCCCGTCTCCGGGGCCCTAGAGCAGCGTCTCTTCCGGGGGGCAACGCGGGGGCAGCCAGCACCTCCACGGAGGGCCTCCTCCCCCGTCCCGCCGGGTTGGTTGCTCCGCGTTGCCGTCGGAGGTTTTCTCGAGGGACTTTTTATTTTTCCCCCACCGGACGAGTCAAGGACGCGGCAAAGGTCATTTAAGGCATAAGAGAGCACGACTGAGCGACGAGCAGAAAGAGCGAGAAGGTGGCAGCTCCGCTGGGACCGGGAGGCGGACACTGACCCCTCCGGACCACACAGAAAACACACAAAAACGTGCGTGAGGCGGGCGGGGCGAGGAGACAGTCCGCCCGCCGTCGGAAGTCGGACGGACGCAGAGGCGCGGCACGCAGCGGTTAATGGCGGCCTGCCGGCCTAGGAGACGCAGACAGAGCGAGGAGCAGCGAGTTAGTGGAGACGAGGGCGGGCAGCGCCGTCCGGGGCGGCAGCAAGGTTAGTCCCGGCGGCGGCGGCGTCCAGGCCTGCGGGCGGCCCGCGCGCGCCCACTCAGCGCGGCTGTGCGTGCTCACGCAGAGCCGTCACGTGCGTGTGCGCTGACGTAGAGCCGTCACGTGCGTGCGCGCTCACGCAGGGCTGTCACGTGCACTTGCGTCCACGCAGAGCCGTCGCGTGCGTGTGCGCTCGGGCCGCGCGGAGCCGGGTTAGTATGGCGCGCGGCGGCAGGAGGTTTAGAAGAGCCGGCGGGGCGGAGGCGGAGGCAGCGGGGCGGGCGGGCGGAGGCCGCTGGGCGCTCTTACCCCGTTGCTCTGCGTGGACTGCACGGACTGCTCGCTGGCCGAGGAGCACGTGCTCATGCGGTCCGTGTCCTTGGCGGGGCCCGCGTGGCGCTGCGCCTGCCGCTGGAGGGAGTCGCCGTCCCCCGGGAAGGTGAAGGAGCCCGGCCGGCCGGCGGGGGACGCGGGGACGGCGCCCCAGAGGCCGCCCCCCTTCTGCAGGGGGCTGCTGGGGGGTAGCGGCTCCTTGGCGAAGGCGGGCGGGGCCGGCACGGCGGCGGAGAGTGGCGAGCTGAGCGGCGAGGCGGCGCCGGGCCGCGGCCTGCCGGGCGGCGGGGCGCCCGCGCCGCGCGGCTCCCTGCTGGCGGGTCCGTCCGTGCTGCCGCCGGGCTTGCGGGGGCTGTCCATCACCTTCATCTTGGGGATCTGCTCCGCTTCTCGGGCAGGCCCTTCGGCCTGGCCGCCGAGGGGCTGCCTGCTGGGCTGGCCGGGGCCGGCCTCCGGGGCGAGGCCGCTGCTGGGGGGAGGCGGTGCAGGGCCGGGGCTGCACGTACCTGACATCTTGTCTGCCTCCGCCTGGCTCGAGGCTGCAGAGGAGACCAGCACAGGGGAGTGGTGTCGCACGGGCTGGGGGATCCGGGAGGGTCTGCTTCTGCCGGGCAGGCCGCTGCTGGCGCCGCCGCCGCCAGGCGCCCCGCCCCCGCCGCCCCCGCTGTGGTTCCTCTGGTACTCGATAGGTGACGTCAAGGCTGCAAAACACACAAGGCACAGCAGGAGAGATTCGGTCAGAGGGAGCGCTGGCCGCGAATGCCCCACAGTCAAGTCACGGGGTGCCCACGGCTTTGGGTCCTACAAACCCCGCCCCTCCTGGAGGCGGCGCCGGCACCCGGTGCATCAGTGAAGGAAAAGGAGAAGGACTTCCATGCCACCCACCTGTTCATGAGCTAGTGAAACGGACTTGATCAAGGGAGCGTGTGAGTGGGTGCAGGCAGGAGAAGGCCAGAAGTGTGCAGCGAATGCGGACACGTGAGGGAGATTTTAACTGCCAGCGAGCAGCAAGCAGAGCCTTAGCATCCCTGCCAAATGGAAGGAAACTGAACGGGCCAGAGGACCGCTGGCAAAGTGCCAGCGTCAACGGGAGGCCCCTGCTGCCAGGGGAGATGACCGGGAGCCCACAGGCTGGCTCCTGCGCCGTAGGAAAGGTTAATCTAGCCTCTGCACCAGAGACCATTTAGGCAAAGAGCCTGACCAGGAGTTAAGGAGTCCCCTGGTCCCCACACAGCGGTTAGGTATGGACTGCTTTGTTTTGCAGTCTGTACAAGAGAGACAAGGGACAGGAAGGAAAGAGCTCTGCAAACTCCCTCATGGGTCGTGAAGCCATCTCCCCTCTTGGCTTCAGTGATTTAGTTTGTTACATAAAAATCGGCAGGAAACCCCAGGAAATATGCCAAATGAGATATATTAAAACACAGATTCGTAAAATGTAAAAACTTTTGAGAAATACAACAATCAGGCATAGCCCCTTCCTGCCTGGGAGGCATCAGGCATGTGTGAAAAAGCATCCCGGAGCCAAATAACATTTTATAAACTCCCCCTTGGCCAAAGCCTCTCAGGAATAAGGGGGGAGAGAGCAGGGAGCTGCCAAGCCCAGTGCTTCTGCTCCAGTTCTGATGTTATTCGATCCTCTGGAATCACTACCTGGACCAAGTGTCCAGGGAACCATACAGCATGGCCGACGTACCTGGCAGTTCATTTTATTTTAAGGAAGATTGTAAAAGTTGAGAGATTTCCCAATAGTTACATGCTGCAGATTGTCATTTAATGTACCACTTAAAAATACTACATTTAGAGTCTTGCATTCACTGTCAGAGCAGTTAAACTTTTTTCTACATACACAGAAACCATTCCCTAATCTGACACATCCAATTCTAACTGCAAATGGAAAAAATGATCATTATACAATTTGGACAGGAGCCTGGAGTTCACAGCCAGGTAGCTCATTACCATCTGGCTCCAAATGCCACATGACCTTGTCTTCTCACCAAGTGCCTGCGTTTCTGGCTCTTGACTGTCACACAATGTATGAATGGTTTTGTGATGACAAATTACAATGTCCTACTGTCCTGAGGCACAGGAAAGAACACGGCAGCTACAAGGGCAGGTGCCTGGGAGCCAGAGTCCACTTGAAGTCCTAAGCTTGCCACCAACAATTTGGGGAACTTTGGGCAAATCATTAATCCACTCTGTGCTCCGGTTTCCTTATCTGAACAACAGGAATAAAAAGAGTGTCTGCCACACAGAGTGGCTGTGATGATAGAGGGAAGCAATGTGTCGTCAGAGCTTAGAATAGCGCCTGACAGCGTAAGTGCTCAGTCAGTCCTGTTGCTGTCCTTTGTATGTGGGAGAAGAGAGAAACAGAAACGAGTGCATCAGGGAAAGAAAACTCACACCCAGTCAAAGAACACACTCACCATTTAAAAAATTGCGCTGGTTTTCTAAAATTTGGTTGATTTCATGGATCCATGTTTGCCGGACACTTGGACTGGACGAATGCAAAATGAATGTCTCCACCACATCGCCCGTCCGCGATGTCAGGGCAAATTTACAGGGGTCGTTTTCCACATTTTCCTCTAGGCAAAGGCAACTCACCTGAAAAAATTTACAGCATTATTCCCAACTGCCAAAAGGTGAAGCAACCCAAGTGTCCAACCACGGGTGAATGGATGAATAAAATATGGTCTATACATGGAATATTATTCAGCCTTATTGGAAGGACTGTCTCATGCTAGGATACGGACGAACCTGAAGGGTTGGTTGTAGGCTAAGTGAAAGAAGCCAGTCATAACAAGACATCCACGTAGACAAGGTCGCTAGAGTAGTCAAGTTCATAGAGACAGACAGTAGAATGGTAGTGGCTGCGGGGATGGGGATTGATAGTGTTAAATGAGTATGGAGTTTCCATCTGAAAGATGAAGAGAGGCCTGGAGAGGGGGTGACTGTTGCCCGGCAACGTGGATGCACTTAATGCCACTGAACTACACACTTAAAAATGGTTGAGATAGTGAATTTTATGTTATGCATATTTTATCAAGCACATTTATTCCCAATGGTCAGCTGTAAAGTTAAGTTCATTCTATGTCAGAATTAAAACAACCACACTGCGGTACAGGGAGATTAACAGGAATTTAACCAGTGGTTTGAACAATTAGAAAAGTGGGGCTGGGATTACCTGTTTGCAAACCTCCTACACAAGGACCCAGTGTTTATCAGTTTTCCAGGAAGAAAATGATGCCATTTAAAACACCGTGAATATTAAAGTAACTTGTGTTATGGAGTTATGTGTGACATGGCATGTAAAACAATCTTTCTGAAGCAGAATATGTAAATTAGTGTAGAAAGAGAATTTCT
The DNA here is from genome assembly GCA_030015415.1 of Cynopterus sphinx. Lineage (NCBI taxonomy): Eukaryota > Metazoa > Chordata > Mammalia > Chiroptera > Pteropodidae > Cynopterus > Cynopterus sphinx. Next base: position 6,178,452 of record CM057379.1, on the reverse strand, counting down.
ATGTTGATGGAATGATTTTTCTGTCAAGAGATTTAAGAAGAGAATGATGAGACACATAGGCAAGGGATGGGTGTGCAGTTGTGACCATAGAGGGGACTCAAATGGCCAGGGCGGGATGGCTGGAATGGTGTGAGACAGGAGAGGGCCCCCAGCCCAGCATTGTGTCACCTGGCTCTAACGCCTCCCCAGGCACGATGGGCAGAAGACCTGCCCCTGGCCTGAAGTGGGAGGCCACCTGGAGGCTGCTGGAGGTGGCCCAACAGATGCCTAAGTGTGGAGCTGGATGGAACAAGGTGTGGCGCCCCACCTGTGGGCCTTAGCCTCAGCCCAGAGGGTCGAAGAGGTTCCCTATTCCTGACAGGGACCCTGCCAGCTTAGGGCACAAGGAAGCATGTCCTCACTCTGACCTCAGGACCCGCACAGCTGCAGAGGAAGAATGGGGGACAGGTGGTGGAGGGCAGGCTGTAGTTCCCAGTGACCATCTGCTGGGACCTCAGGCCTCTTCCTCTGCTTTTCTCTGTCACCCTTACAGGACTCATGGCTATTTGCAATTACTTTGTCTTTTTCTGTCAGAGAGCAAGTGAGTCCGGGGTACAGGCTCCTGTCCTGTCCATGCCTGCAGCCCACAGCCTGCACTGAGTGCAGTATGTCCTTGCTGGGCAGATGATATGTCCTCGTTGGAGGGAAGGAAGAGTAAGACACAGAGTGAGCTATCTGCCCTGGTCACGGAGCAATACTCCAGATCTGTGCCTCTGAACTTAAATAAGCCATACATGGTCCTGGAGAAGGTGGAACACAAACACCTAGACAAGTCTTCATCATGGTAAAAAGGAGCAACAGTGGTCACACAGAAACACGTGTAAAAGAGGCCACTGTAGAAATGGACCAGAGGCAGACGTGGTGAATTTAAAGGGTCTGAACCATATTAGAAAATTCTCCAAATAGTTAATAAACGAAGGATCAGGACACCGTTGTTGGAAAGGAAACAGTCCATCAGCGTGACGGGCACCACATAGGCCCTTGAGAAAACACTGCATTACCCAAGTTACAAACACACAGTACCTTGATACTGTTCTTAAACAGGAATCCTGGCATGGAGAAGCCCTTTTTTTTGTCAAGTGGCTCACTGAAAATGACGATCTGTTCGAAGAGGAAGACTCGCCTCTCTCTGCAGCGAGGCAGAAGTCCCGCGTCTTGGTCTGTGACCAAGAATGTGTCTTGTAAGAGCAGCTTGCCCTGGGCAACGATTTTACCCTAAAGTGAGTAAAAGGGGGCAAAGGAAGAGGAGAAAAGACATTCAGATACATGCAGTTCTCTCTGCTTTAAAATTTCCTCCTATAAATTAACATATACTATTAATTTATATAGCTTAAGGTTTTCTTTTCATTACCATGTGTTTTTAGCTCCAAAGTGGACAATTAATCTAAATAAAATTGTTGCCCACTTTTGTATAAACCACTGGCCTGTTACAACCAAAGACTGAAAGTGGATCTCAAGTGTCCAGTTCACACAGGAACGTGTGGCCCTGGGTCTCCAACACTGGCACCCCCGGTGGGACCCAGGCTGATAAGCACCAGGATCCGTGTTTTCAGAAGCTCTCCAGGAGAGTGGGCGTGCTTTTTTGAGAGCCATGGAAAAAGAACGTTAAACCCAAATCTCTAGCAAAACAGTAGGCGAGAAAAATCAAAACTTCTCCTGTCTCCTTACCCAACGGTCAAGTTAAAGAAAAAAAAAAAAAAAGGATGCTTGTTCTGAATATCGTGAGGGTGCCACTAGGTAATATGTAATATGAGTCATCTGGCAAGCAACTTGCAGAAAAGTCTGCTAGGCTAATGAACACAGTGACCCCGAGGTCAGGCTCCTGGGGTGACAGAAGGACAGGGGCCCCCTGCTTCCCACTACCTGCCAGGGAAGGAAACTCCGCTCGTGTGACAGCACAGGGCCCAGGAGACAAAGCAGAGTCCTGCCTGTTTCCCCCACGAGGCGCAGGGCTCTGAGCGGAGGACAGTTGCAAAAAAGCAAATGGAAAGCATCAAAAAAAAAAAAATAATAATAATAAAATAAAATAAAAGAATCTATCGATCAGGCTGAAGACAAGACAGAGAAGACAGAAAACAAGCAAAAGGATCGGCTTTCTACACGTGGAGGAAAAGAATCCGACGCAAGAGACAGCGACGGAGCCCGGGAGCAAGGCTAAAGAGGAGCAGCCGCATTACGTCGAATCCTTGCAGCCGCCCGACGCTCATCATGTCGCTGCACCGCTTCGGCACCATGCACATGACTTCCACGGCTCTCTGCGGGGGAGGGGTCCAAGGTCAACATCGCTCTGCGCTCAGGTCCTCTCCCTCCTACCCTGCAGCGTGCACGGGGCACAGCCCCGTGGTGGAGAGACCTGCTATCACCCCGCTCAGGGACATGCTGCTTGGACACACATGGGGACAACCTGGGGGAGCCCCTGGCAGGGCAGAAGTACCTCCAGTTCTGATGTGTCCAGACTGGCCTTTTTGGAGTACTTGAGGAAGTCCTGCAAGGGAAGTGGACAGGAGGGTGTGAGCAGGGTGATGGGCACACAGCAGCTACCCTAGGACCCCGCACAATGGGCACCTGGCACTGGGCTTGGCGCTTCAGTTCTATTTTCTCATTTTCCCCTCCCAGTAATGCAAGGACAGGTGTCCTTAGTTGGAGGCAGGAGAGCAAAGTCTGAGAAGATACTGGTTACTGTTTCACTCTAAGACAGATGCTAACTTTTATATGTGAAGGAATCTAAATACATTTAAACAGTCACTTTTACCATGGAAATTGTGTTGTGCAGAGGGATTTAGATAAATCAAAGCCATCGCTGAGCCAACAGAGAGAAACAAGCATGATTGCAATTTTAATTTTATCCAAGGTTCCAAGAAGATTAGAAAATATGTGAAGTCGCTAGGATTCAAAGCCTGTGGTGGGGTAAAAAGTTCATTTTGGCAACTGGATTCAGAACTTGATATAAGTGAAACAGTGAGAACAATGTAAGGTGTCTCATTAAATTAAAAAAACCCAAAAAACCCTATTCTGAAATATTTAAAATCAGAAGTAACAAGACTGCTTATTTTTTTTTTTTTCCCAGAGAAGACTCCCCTCACCTGCCAAGCACTCTCTTGCCCTCTCACCGAGTCTCATCCTCTCACCAAACTAACTCCTGACACCAGAATGTGCACCTGGCAAAGCCTCACCTTCAGTAACAGCTGGTATTTCATAATTCTCTGCACTGGTTTGATTAACAAATCTGTGAGTTGCAACCTGTGGCCGAGGCGCTGCTTTAAGTCCTGCAGTTTTAAGGAGGAAAAAAAAAAGACCTTAAGAGTGTCTTTTAGAGGGCGATTTTGTAATCCTTTTAATTGTCAGAAGTGCTAAGCATACCTACCACAAAGTAATGAGAGGAGAGGCAACACTGCACAAAAACGATTTCTCAGAATGTCCAAGCTTTATGCTTTAACTTTTCAGAGCTGTTTTTCAACAGTCTTTTAAGCTTAAGACCTTCTTTCAATGACGGTCTTTTCTTCATACGATATTTTAGTTTTAGGCTAAAAATTTCGAACATGACTTATTCTGAATTTGTAATGAGTCTCAAATTTAAAACATTTAAAAAACCCCCTATTTTCATAATGACCCATCTTCTAAATGCTAAGGGATATAATCACAGATCGGATTCATACTCATTTCTTTGATTTATGGGAAAGAAACAGGTTCAGAACTCTCATAACTGAGGCCAACTTCCTAAGGATTCCTGGGAAACAAATGATACCTAAAATTTTGAAAATCAACTGTAACGAAAGATTCAGAAATTATTTGTTGCTATCTTAGGTCTTACCTCAAAAAAGGTATCGATGTATTCTGAGACGATGTGCTCGGACTTTGGTTTGTTTTGACAGTAGACTATGTACATGTGCAGCCTTCTTTCCTAGGAATGAAAAAGGCGAACAGACGGGTTAAAACAGTCGGAAGTTCAACCAGAGTGTAAAGCATGTGCACATTTCAGCACATCCATAAAGGAAATTTCTTAAAACTGCATGGCTTAGGCTCCTGGGAGCACATTCCAGATTCATGATGCAGACTAGCAGTCTGCTTCACAGCTCCTCAAATGGCCCTTCATTATTGCTCCCTGGGATGTATCGAACCCCTCCCTGTACCTGGCCAACACTGGGGGCAGTGCAGGGACACAGTTCTTCACATTAAAGGAAAAATTACTGCAACCCCCACTTCCAGCCCTGCCAAAGGGCCTAGAAGCCTGGCTGTGTTTAGTAGGGAAGAAAAAGCTTCCCAGTCTCAAATGCTGAAGGCAGGAACAAGTAGACGGTGAGCCACCCTTAATCTGGGGATCCTCCAAATGTGGTGTGCACACCCCTGGTGTCCTTGAGGTCCTTCAAGGGATCCATTAGTTCAACATTATGTTCAAAACCATATTAAGATGTCATTTGCCCTTTTCACTGTGATGTGCAAAGCCCGTGGTGGGTGAAACTGCTGGAATCTTAGCAAATATTTGTCGCCAGCATGCATTCTCGGAGTAGGCATCGTTTTAATGTTCCTGTGACCAAGCGGACACACCCGTTCACATTTCTGCTGAACACGGCTGTCTCAGGTAGAGCACCTGTGGGCGGGAGCTGTGAGCTGACCCCGCTGCTTGATTCTGTGGACTGCCACGTTTACTCGAAGTGACCGACACGGATGGTAGTCACGTACACCTGGGTACCTGGGAGACGCTTCCTTAAGCTTGAACAAAACGAGCCTGTCATTCTGAAGCAGACAACTGGCTGTGTCTGTTAATAATGACAACCTGAGCTTTCAAGCAAAGAATGAGAATGCTGGAAAACATGCATCTGCCACCATGGACTTGACAATACTTATATTTTTCTGAAGGGACGGGTGGTATCATCAACAAATCCCATTTCTTGATATTGTGTCATGAAATGTTCCAACACCTGACGGATCTGTCTAAATCAGGGAACTGGCCAGTGCATGATGTCACAGGCTAGTGTATGGGTGCGAGGCAGTCCGGTGGCTTTCAGTGTGACAGCAAGGGGGAAGCTCACCAAGGGTTTTCAAGTTCCATGCTGCATGACCAGCCTCTAAGAAATTTTTATTCGTTGAGTTTTGGTGTGGTAGCTAAGATAACTATATCTGAAAAGGCTACATATCTGTGGGAGGATGGATTTTTTTCTTTCATATATTTTAACTAAAAAAATTGCAATAGATTGAATATATGAGCAGATATAAAAATCCCTCTGTCTTCTATTAAGCCAGACCTTAAAGAGGTTCGTAAAAATATGACTACTGTCACTGATTTTTTGAAAATATGGTGATTCTTCCTTAGGAAAACCCCTTTCATGTTAGCACAGTCATTTTTGATCACACCTGTAGCTACTATGTTAAACACCCTGCATGGAGAGGTGCATCGCCATTGTCACCAAGCCTTGTTTGCCTACAGACATCCCCGTCGTGTTCCTGCTTCTGCTTTGGCTCTGACCCCCTTCTGACTGCTCTGCTGTAAGCTGCATGTCCGGGGTGCCAGGTGACCAGAAGAACAGGTCATTCGTATCAAGAAGACCAAGATGGCATTTTAGTTCCAACCAGCCGGCACTGCATGGTGAGGTTTCATTCTTAACATAAGCACTTTGGTAAAACGCAAGTTTCCCTTCGTCTGACAGACCAATTACCAAATATGACAAGAGTGGACAGAATATAAATGACTCTCCTGAACTCACATGTTTCACAAAAAGGGATCCTAGTTTTTCTGGATCTTCAAGGCACTTCTCCAACTCTCCTAAAAAAAAGCTAAAACGAGGAGAAATATTAAACCATTTCCAACCTGGCCTTCTAATTTTAGACTGGGTTTCTATTTTCAGAGTTGTCTGTTTTGACAAACGAGCTGTAGGGAAGTGTAAAGTATATACCTAACAAATGAAAGGTACACAGCAAACACTGTTAGGACAGAAAACAAAAGGAGACTCAGTTAAAAAAGACAAGGCAGAATGACAGCATCCCTTAGCTGGCAACCTTCCCTTCCTTTGGACAATTAACATTTTTGTCCTTTTTTTTTTTTTTTTAATGATATGAACATAATATCCTGGCTGAGAGAAAAATGTGTCAAAGCAATTTTTATTTTCAAACAGTCCTTGTAACTATGAGTTTCATATCCTTTCTACGATAATTTTTAAGAGGCTCAAATTGTATAATAGCATGTAAAATACTGAATATGTTACCCAAAACAGTTTTATAAAGTTTTCTCAAATATTATCAAAATCAGTTTCTAGGTTACAAATATTAACTGACACTAAAATCAAAATTAGGTCTGATCACAGAAACAAAACAGTTGTGGACAACTGTTGATCTTCTGGGCTGCGGTTCTCGTTAAGATGCATACCCACCTTATTATCACTAACATAAAAATTAAGACCCTGTTCCCGGGTTTGAGGGCTTTACATTCTATTAGAAGAAAATGAGATAAATATTGAAATAAGAAAACACTACTGGGCATGCCGTGGTAACCCCTCCTTACATCTGTATAGTTTGTTTTAGTTCCAAAAAAACATTTACAGGTGTCATCTGCAAGGACGAGAGCGTGCTTATGATTCGAGTGATAGAGCCTAATGGGGCCATGGGCATCTGACAGGCTTGGAAGGTGACAAGGGCATGCCGCAAGGCGAGGCGGCAGCAGGGCATGTGAAGACAGGAAGGCAGGGGGCCTGTCCACGTAATGGGGAACTGGGCAATGAAGGAGTGTGGCTGGAACGTTCCACGACAATATCAACAGCTGGCAACGCCAAGATGACGAAGGATTTTAAAATTAAAGGAAAGGTGACATGAAGGGACAGATGTGTGACAACCAGCTCTGGCAGGCTGAGGCAGCTGCAGGAGCCCCGGCCCCCACACGGATCTCCCGGTTAGGCCAGGCGTGACAACGTCCTGGGATCACACGTGATATTCACGGGTGATCACGTCTACTTTTTCCATTAAAGCTGACTTGGAAAAATGAGCATCTTCGAAACCCTCTAATGCAGTAATGTGTTTCCTCACGAGGTGGCTGCAGTTCACTAGGAACACGTTTGCTGAGCCTTACTCTAAGTGGAGGACGTGCTACGTGTTAACTCAGTGGCTCTTCACCAAAATCCCACGCAGTGGGTCACACTACGACCCATGCTGTGTAGCTGAAGAATGGCAGCACAGAGAGGGCAAGCAGATGAATCAAGGTCAGGCCAAGGCCGTGAGCCCTGGCAGCCAGGCTCGGAGCCAGTGCTTCTAGAAGGCCCTACATGGGCCCCCTGGATGGACCAGCATGATGAAGCCACGACTCTTCCCTGGGTCATGACATGCTAGCACAAAACAACTCAGCCCACCCAGTACTGCTATGAAGCTACCCAGGAGACAAAATGGAAGGGACCAGTGAGCATCCTTCGCTGTCTGCCCCACACACTGCTGTCTGGCAGGCGACGGTGCTGTGCACGTTGTCAAGCACAAGATGGGCTTTACGTACTCTCTGTGCCAGTCGTAAATCTGGTGGATGTTGCCGAACACGATCTTGTCCTTCCCTTTCATGTCGTCGGGAACACCGTCTTCTTTCATCAGTGCCATGTAGCCCTGCAGTTATTTAGGAAATAAGTTTATTTACTGAACACATTTGGGTCAAGTAATAGTTTATTATTTAACAGTCGTTAAGGGCAAAACAGACAGACGTACTCTCTCATAACCCATTTTAATAAACAAACAAAACCCCTCTATGAAAAGTGTCCTGAACTGGCACTTAAAATACAGTTGGCCCTTGGACAACTCAGGGGGGCTCAGGGGCGCCGACCCCATGCATTCAAGAATCTACAAATAACGTTTGACTCCTCTAAAACTTAACTACCAACGGTCTACTGTTGACCAGAAGCCTTACGGACAACATAGTGGTTCAGTACATATCTTGTATGTTGTATTATATACTGTATTCTTAAATTAAGCTAGAGAAAATATTAAGAAAATCATAAAGAAAATACATTTACAGTATTTATTAAGAAAAAAAATCCACATATAAGTGGACCCATGCCGCTCAAACCCATAGTTCAGGGTCAAGGCATACATTTAAATGAAGTGTGTGCTGTTACATTTATTGCCATAAATTTCTCTCCCTGACATATTTGGCATTCATAGATCAAAATTCTTCTGAAGAAGTTTGAGGAACTGAAGAAGTCTAAACAAATGTAAATGGTTTCATAAAACAAATCATCAGTTTATAAATATTAAATATTTGGCCAGAAACATTTGATAAATTCTGAGAACTCTCTTCTCAGCACTTATCATATATAAATAGATTTCCATTTCTTTTTGGATTATTTACATAATTTGTCAAATAAGGATTTAACAATATTCTTTTCATAGAGTGATTTTTAAATAGTTGATTAAATATGTTGCTAAAATTGTAGTTAAAACTTTTGTTTAACTCAAATGGAATTCGGCCTATACAAAAACCTCTTAAGAATTCGAGTTACTTATATTTTACTGTTAATCAAACATGTTACATCTCTCAGTCACACAATTAATCAACAGCTGTTACTTTTCACTGAATGCAGACCCCAAATATATTGTCCCGTACATATTTGGAAAGCTGGAAAACCCCAGTAAAATTTTATACTATAAAAATAGCCTTTTGATGAGTCGAGTTTGAATCTGATCGTGCCCTGAACCTAATGGCAGGGAAAAGCCTGAAGATGGAGATGTTCCTTGATCCAGTATGAAAGGCAGTGGTTTTGTTGTGATGACACGGGGCCTAGCACATGTTGGGCAATGAAAATGGTGAGACATCTGTCCTGTAAAAAACTAAACAAAGGACCTGGTGTGGCCACAGATTCTTCCCTGAACCCAGGTGGATTCAGAATGGACCTACATCAGCGGCTGGACACACACTGGCTCTGTTAACCAATGATGTTGTTGCTTCTGTGATGAGTTCCCATATAATACAATGATTGGGTATGACAGTTTTGAAACTTAATTATTAAAAATAATATGCTAGATATGCTATGCAAAAAAGGTGCCTTTAAAAGTGAATACAGATTGTTAAAATAACTGGATAAACTTTATTTTTCAGAAATACCTTTTCTCTGTCAAATACTTTTTTTAAATAAAGTTTTGAGGAGGTGTCAGCATTAAACTGTCTAATGCAATACCCCTTTGACAAGTCTGGGGGCTGACACCGGCCCTTAAATCTCTGGCACCATGTACCTCAACCACATAGCCGAGGTCCCGCACGTAGTCACGCTCTGTCTCCACTAATTCTTGCAAAACGTAGCTAGAGAGAGAGAGAAAAAGTGTTTACAGTCAGAGGCTCCATTTTCTAGATGAGTTCTTTTGCATTTTTGCTTCTGTTAGGTAAGACTCCCCATGGGACTGTATAATAATATACTGAACTTGAATAACCATCTCCAATTCTGAGTGTCCCGAATCACTTACGGTTCACATGGGTGACCCATGGGACTTGCAGAGGTTGCAAGACACTTCACATTCGGGGCGAATTCCCACCTCCAGACTCTGATCACATATATGGACAACTGAGAGGAGCTCAGACATAACTTTGTTATAAAAGCATGACATTAAAGGAAGCAGGCTTTTGTTATTGTTCTCTTTTTAATGATTACGTCATTATAAGCTTCTTCGGGCATACAAAAAATTTTAACTCAGATATTTAAAGCCTTTAGTCTGATCACACAATTTGAGAAGGATTTCTTTACATAGGTTCAATAACTGCTTAATGCCACACAGATAATAGAGGGCAGTTACTTGATCAGTGTAGCACCTCTCAGTTGGCCTGAAACCATTTATTCATTCCACCGATTAGGCACCTCCTATGTGCCAAACATCAGTCACTCCAGCACTCAATAAAACCCAGTTTCTGCCCTCAGGCACCTTATGAGTTTTCCTCTTCACCAAAGGCAAGTTCAAATCCCTTGGGATATTTTTCAGGACTCTTTTTTCCTCACCATAAGCAGTTTTACTGGAATAGGGAATCACTATCACTCAAGTAGGTTCTGAAAATATCCAGGTTTTTAGGACTGTATCTAATTTTAAGTTGCCTTTTTCCCTTCACAACTATGTACACAATAGCAAGTATAGGACTTTCTCACCAGAAGTGACAGAAGACATCCTGTCTCCTGTCATTCTCATTTCTCAATCATGTATGATTACAAGTGACACAGTAATGACTGTGGCCATGGCCGCTGCACACATGAGCCTGGATGCTCTGCAAACGCATGCACAGTTACTCAGAGACCTGGGGTCACCTTGCTGGGCTGATTCAGACATGAACCCCAGTCATGTGACAAAGGCAGGAGGAAAGCCGCTAAACAATGACAATGAAAATGTCTGTCTTACTGCCGTCTCTTCAAAGAGCTGGATTTTCTTTCCTCCATCTCGTCGATGGGTGAGGAGGAGGAGAGAAGAGAGTTGTCTGAAGGATTGAAGGAGGGGCTGCTACTGTCTCCCTGGTCAACCAGGAGTGAGCTGGGACGATCCTCCAGTGCCTGAAAGACATGAGGTCGCCGATCACGGTTCTGCCTACAGTTATCAGAGGCGGAGATCAGGGTAAGAAAGTCCCATACTCAGGAGAGGCAGAAGGCCCGACTATGAATTATAAAATCTATGTTTGTGAAATTGCACAGTAGTTAACCACAAAACCCCCCAACATTCATTTAAAAATTGAGTAAGAAGAGCTGGATAAAAGAGGAAAGTTAGAATGAAAAAACAAAATAGTGAATTTATATACGTTGACAGTCTGTTCCAGGTCACAAATAATTAGAAAAATATACAACTTGTTTACACCAGAGCACCGCACTGTGCCGTTTCAAACGCGGTAATTTCCTGCTGAAAATATAACTTTAGTTATATTCCTGCCGAATGAAAGCATGACCGTTTCAGAAATGAGTGTAACTGCCTCAATTACGTATCTAAAACTCTCTCTCCACACCGCATTTCAGTTTCTGCAGGTGTCTGTTGTCACTGTCCTATCCCCTGCAGGACTCCAGCAAAGCTCTGCAGGTGATCAATATTCTGTGAATTAAATGCTGATGACTCTTCTCCCAGGATTAGCATGACAGATTTGCACTCGATTACTTTCTAATGGGTAGACGTTGTCTTACCCTGAATTCACAGAGCTCCTAGGCGAACAGGTTACAGTTCTTTTAAAAATGTCAAAGCAGCTCAGCTGGACACACAGAGATGACCAAGAAGTGTTTAGCAACTGAAATGGAAAAATGTGATTATCTTCAAACAAACCAAAAAAGCCCAATATGAGCTGAAAGGACAGTTACTATTTGCTATCAAATTAAAACCTCTTACACTTGTCCTATTTTCCCTCTGGAGGAGGGACTGACTGATGCTGGCTTCGTCACTAGGCGCAGCGCTGAGGACACAGTCTGAACGTGCCGTCTTGTCCACCACACCCATCGAGCTGTGGAAAGACACTGCCTGCCGCTCCCCCTTATGAAAAAGAGTTATGGACCAGGGCGCAATGTGAAAACGGCACTCTTATTTTTAAATAAAGAGCTATTGACCTTGACTGCAGGTAAGCGTCCTGCGGGAAGTAGCAGACCCCGCTCCATGCTCCCGATCCTGGTGTCTCCGGCAGGAGATGAGTCTGAAGTGCAAGTCTGCATTGTCCTCTGTCTGGATTCCCCAGGAAGCAGCCGAAGCTTGTTAGACTTAACTCCGTTCATGTGAACAGTGAGAAAGAAAGAGAAAAAGGCTCCAGATGTCCCCTCACACAGGAGGGCAGTGAGGAGAGAAAGTCCTGGATCTGAGTGACGTCCACGAGGCCTGTGGTCCCCAGAGGGAAGAATGACTGTCTGGACTGGAGATGATGGAGTCGCCAGACTTTCTTTGGCTGCCTGTCCTCAGTGTGGCTGGTTCAGACCTGGGTGCGTGGCCAGAGTGGGTGCAGACATCCTGACAAGGTGCAGCCCCATTTATGCTGTCTGCTCCCTCAACGCTGCCCACTGGCCTGAAACAAACGACGTGCAAGTGAAAAGCTGCCTCGGAGCTGGGATAGCTGGGGCTTTATAGATTTGAATAAATTATTTGAAAATCCTCTTGATTTGGTGATTTTTTTTTTTGCAAGCAGGATAGTGTTAACTTTCTTCGATGAAGACAGGTTTGCACAGATATTATCTCTCTTCTGAAGTCAGTTTTTAATAAATTCTATCTTCCAAAATACTGCCCATTTCATCCAGGTTTAAAATTTACTTCCAAAGAATTGAACAAAGTAATGTTTTATGGCTGTTTCAACTTCCTTAGTTTATCTCGCCCTTATAATTTCTTATCTTGTGAATTTGAGCCTTCTATTTTCTTCAGATGTTTCCCTGATATCTATATTTTTTGAAAGAATGAATATTTGGTTTGCTTTATCATTCTACTATTTTTCTGTTTTCTAATTCATTAATGTCTGCTTTTATCTCTATGAATTCATTCCTTCTGCTTGTCCTTGGTTTATTTTGTTCTTCTAACATCTTCAGTTAGATTTTCAATTTTTTCAATCTCCCTTTCAATCAATGAAAAGATGAAAACCCCAAAGTCAAATTCAAATGGTCACTGTGGCTGTCCATGGCTACTGCCCTATTGCTGTTGCTCAGGAAAGGCGTACAACCTTTCAAACACTGCCTGGATAAGGAATGTGGAGGTGGGAGATAGAGCACCCCCAGGGAACAGTTTTCAGGGTGGTTTTGATTTTTCAGGTTGAATTCTTAGGTTTTTAGGGTTAGGAGGTTCAGCTCCGTGAACACATACTGGATAACAATGAAGCTCCTTCTTCCTTGTCCTCCCCAGTTGAATCAATTAATACATCGCTTCTGATGGACAAACAATTCAGTGCTCAAATCCTATTATGAAGCACGCTCGTCTGCAATCATCCACAAGAAAGTGATCGCGGGTGACTAAGGATGCACAGTGCACAGTAAGACAGACGTGCAGCAGTAACTCAGAGTCACAGGGACCAGGACGGGGTGAAGGGTATTCCAAAGGATTCACTAGAGGTTTTATCAGCAAAAGGAAGTTCCTGGTCGACGTCAGAGGATTAGTGACAGGAAATCAATACAGAGTTATGTTTCCCTTGGACCAGAGAAAAACGGCGGCATCTGGATTGCATTCCATGGAGAATGAAGCAGGGGTGAGTCCATCATAAAAAGCACAACTATGGCTCTCCAACGGGGAAGGGAAGGCCTTGATTAGTGAACGCCTCCACGATGGAACCTTGCTCGGAGCTTAACAAACTGTGCTGTTCACGATCCCAGTGTACAGCTGCAGGACGCAGGCTCAGAGAGGCTGTAGCAGCAAGGGGGAGAGTCTGAACCCAAGCCTACCTGACCCCCAAACCTATCCCCTTCCCCCATGCCGACAGCTTTATGCCTGTTAAGAAGACATGTATGTGAGTAGAAATTTAGCTTCGACGAATAAAGTTTAATTCCTCAGAGCTGAGAAGGGGAGCAGACCAGTAGGAGCAGAAAGAGACAAGCCTCGGAGGCCTCTCCGCATGGGCATGTCCATCTGAACGAATTACAAACAAATCTCCGGCCTGGACATGGGATACACGTGAATATGGGCAGAATAATGAGAAGCAGGTTGACAAAGTGCTGCCTCATAGCATGTTTTGGGAAAACTATTTCAATTCATAAACAAGAATGATTTTAATGGCCATATAATTGATGTCTGTGAATGGCTGTTTTTAAAATAATTAAAAATGCTTGAAACTCACTGGATATCATTCAAGCATCCTTTGTTTTAGGCCATTAATCAACTTGTCTCTCAAAGAGACAGCCAGGATGTGGTTTAACTCAACTCACATTGATATGATCCCAAATTCTTGACCAGTAGAGTCAAGTTCTCGAGTAGGCTGCCAACTCCTAGTAGCCTGCCTGCCCAGCATCCTAACTTTCTAACTTCCTATCTAACTGTGAAGCCACCTGCATCCTTTCAGAACACAGCAGGACTGCCTGAGGAGTTGGTGGTGGTGGTGGTGGTGGTGGGGTGATTTCAGATATGGCGGGGCAATACATGTCAGTATGAATCTTGATGTAATTCTCATTTGTCCTAGTCAACCGGTTTCATCAGAAGCTGCTTAAGGAGAGAAGAAATGGGAATGGTACATACGGTACCTAGTTAATACCTAACTGAAAGAAAATAAACTCTTAACTCTAAAGAAGTATATCCTTAAATAAAGACTATATCCAGCATTAGAAACTTAGCCTACAAATATAATCACACGTGTAACGAACACGGATGTTTATAATAGTGAGGAAATGAAAACAGCTTATGAAATATTATTATGGAATTTATTTAAGTAATTTAGGCCTCTGTCCCTTACTAGCTGGTCAAATTTTTAAACATTTTGCATGGCTCAGTTTCTACATTTATAAAATGGGATAACAGTGCACACCTACCTCATCAGGGCTATCGTGGAGCATGTATAAATTTATTCGTGCTCGGCACTAGAATAGCACCTAGCTTAGAGTAAGTCTTTGGTGGTATTACTACTGCATTCACACAATGGAATATTATACAGCTGTTAAAAGGACTGAGCTAAATCTGTACGGACTCACGTGAGAAGATCCTCAAGATATATTACGTCTTAGAATCTTACTGGAATGAATCCTTTTTGAATGAATCCATCACACCCCCATGTATGTTTGCACCACCAGGAAAAACATAACTGTTCACAGCAGTTACCTCTACTGCATGGACTGGTGGGAGAGGCTGAGGGCTTTTACTTTGGAAGAGGTGACTTTCAGAAGTGGCTAAATAACTTTATAGGCATAGTAAGATATATCTGTCTGAAAAGTTGTTACCATGAATGGTTTTTCTATTTCATAGCTATGAAAAGTGAAGAAACACAGAAATTAATTGATGTGAATCAGTTAGGAGAAATGCACACCTGTCTAACTGCAAAGACTCAATAAGAGATCTGGGGCTGTATCTTACAAATGACTCCCTGTCGACCAAGTGGTAATACAGAGGTCACTAAGAAATAAAACACTTGCATAACAGTGCAAACCCTTCTCTCTCACATATTACGAATGCAAATGCTTTGGTGGGGGCTTCGGGCCACCTGCTATCTTGCTCTCTGGAGGGGCAGGGAACAAAGGTGAGCCATACGAGTGGTTAATTCTGTGTATGTGACTGAGCCCAAAGAAAAAGTCTGGGACACTCACCAAGGCTCAGGTGAGTGTCCCTGGTTGGCAACACTCCATACATCTTATCACACACTCTTGCTAGAACTGAGCCCTGTCCACACGACTCCACTGGGAGGGGACGACTGGCAGCCTGCACCTGGACCCTGCCCCGCACGCCTCTTTCTGGGTTGATTTTAATATGTCCTTCCATGGTAATAAACTGCAAAAGTGGCTTTTGTGGGTACTGTGAGTCCTTTGGGTGAATTATTGAACTGAAGCGTGGTACTGGGGATTCCCAACTTGCAGCTGGTCATTAGTGAGACCTCCCCAAATGTGTAAGAAGCCACAGACACCTTCTGTGGCCGACACACGGACAAAAGGGCACATCTGTGTGCAAGCAGCACCTCAGAGCAGCTTTTGAACCTCACACTTGCCCTGGGGAGCCTTACCATCTTGCTTTTCACGAGTTCCTCAATTGCACTGACAAGCTCGGCTGCACTCGGCGTTTCGGAGCTGGTGGGGCGGACTAATAACCGAGAGGAGGCCTATGGAAGAAGTGAAGAAAGAGAAAGGGGGTGGGGAGGGGAAGGCCTCGTGTTAGTCACTGGACAGACAGCAAATTCTCCTGCAAGCTCAAGCTCTTTTTAAAAGTAATTCCAGACAAAAAGACCACAAGTTTGTCTTTGTTTGCATTTATTTAAAGTCATCCTTTCAAATTTACAATATTCTGACATGAAATATTAAATAAAACCTGTCTGGGATACATGTGGAGAGCAGACAAAGTCTGTTTTTAATCCATAGTCGTGTAACATCATAACGTTTTTTCAAAGTGGAGACTGAGCATGGGAAAATTCTAACTAATTTTTGCAATTGCCAGGTAGGCTATTGGAGGAGAAAAAAAAAAAGAATCTGATCAACAGAAGAATGGAAGACTTAAGGGCTAATGAGTGAATTCTTAAATAATCAGAAACAAAAGAAGATACTAAAAATGGCTTTACTGTGCTTATGGGGTTAAAAGAAAGAAACAAGAAAGAAACGGAACCAGGGCACGCTGACCAGACAGGGAGGAGGGGGGACGAGCTCACCATTTTCTGTGCCATCCACTTCCCCAATGATTAGTGCAGAGTACAGAAGATCTGTGGCCTCACAAGCTATCAGATGCCATTTACGGCTAGAACCGGGGTGTACAGGGGTGACAGTTAAGGGATCTGGGGGAGGGGCTGCTGAGTTCAAGTTCAGTAATTAGCAAACACGGTGTGTTTGCGGATTACTCGTGCCGTTCACTGACTGGAAACTAGAAGGGGGCGTAATATGAACCTCGCTTCATATTAAGGACAGCAGAGATGCATGCGACAGACACACAGCTAGCTGTCCTAACGATGCACTTCTCACAGCAGACAGATACGGGTTTGTACATTTACAACGAGGCTTGTACATATGCGGATTCGGATATACACTTTGCAAAAACAAATGTTGGCTTGCTCTAACGAAATCTGGAATATGAGGTGAAGAAAACGAGGAAAAAATTCAAATGGAAAGGTAAGGAAACTGAGCCAAAACAGACACAGAACACAAATCAACATAATGCTGCAGTGAAAGTTTACAAAAAGAGAAAACAGAACAAAACAAAATATTAGTCACGAGGTAATATACTCTCTGGGAACATCACTACAGATTTTTGTAAATGAAGAACTGCTGTTGATAATACCCAATGAGGTCACACAAGAACCAATAAGTGATTTTAGCAAACAGAAGTTTAAATGGAGACAAACACTCTTAGTTGGTAAATAAGTCGACCCGGCACCTCACTTTTAGCTGACCACCAGATTTAAGAAATTTCAGGTTTTTTTTTTTTTTGTCTTTAAGAAAGGTGTAGTTTACAACACTACAAATGGCTTAGGAACTGTCAGAGGAATGACACAGGACCACTCCCTGGCCGAGTCTGCTCTGTGCAGTGGCGGGGAAGGTCCTTGCTCATGTCAGGTCTCCCCCAGCCCCAGAGCATGGAGTCTGCACCTCTGATGCCCCCCTCCAACTCCAGACAAACCCAAGCTACAACCTTAGGCCAGGATCTGTGGCTCCCTTACTGTGCAGAATGCCATAAAGGGGGGAGGTGGAGTCCTACACCGAAGAGGCTGGTTAAGACTAATGCGTGACCTGCCTCGGACTCACAGCCGTCACTCACTGGACCCTGGCCGAGCCCAAGTCATAAAACATAGGGCACACAGGGCAGGTGATCGTGATAGCACCGAGGAGGGAGTCAGGGAAGGAGAAAGGGGAAGAATGGGGAAAACTGATGAAGACATCTGTTTTATTCGGAAAACTTAGTTCTTGCCAAAAAAATAAATTTTATATATGTATCACGAGTAATGACTTTGTAGCACAGTTTTCAACACCTGACAGTTTGGAGTGCGTGGGCCAGAATGTAGAGGATGCCCCAGGCATCACGTTTCCTCTTTGATATTTTAGGGTTCTACACCTGGGATGTACGAAAACATCTTAGATTATGTAAGAACTCAAAACTGAAATAAATAAATAAATAAATAAATAAATAAATAATAAAGGATGGGCTTGGCTTGAAGTCTCCCCATAGTGGAGACTCCTGGCTGGGTGCTGACTCCCACACTGGGCCACCTGTCCCCACGCCCCAGTTCCATCCTGAGTTTTGGCGTGTTGGACAAAACGAACTGGTCAGCAACACAGTCTTGTGTGAGAACACGACCACAGAGGTGCAAACACACCTCACGAGAGGAGAACGAGATGCTCTCCTGTGCGATTCCTCCAAATGCCCTCTGAGGGACCCCAGCCAGGGCAGTCAGAGGCATCAATGTCACCTCAAAAGCACTTACTGCTGAAGTGCCATTAAAAGAGACTGACTATTTCGATGCAAGCGCCCTCATGTGAGAAACTGCACATATTGGCCTATTGCTTAGCCTAGTGGACTTTGTTATCCATACTTTTGGGGTGAAAACTGGCAGAATCTGCCTGGAAAAGCAGCACATTTTCCTGGTGTGCTTTCACCGCCCTGGAGTCACCTATCTCCTGCAGTGAGGCTGGTGGACAGCAGTCACTCCAAGGCCCCCAACCCCAGCCCGGGCGGCAAGACCCCCTTACCTTGTCGTCCTGGGAGTCTGGCTGCAGCAGGCTGTGCTGCTGGATGGCCATGGGTGGGGGGAGGGGCACGGCGTCAGCCCCCTCCTCCCCCTCCTCCTCGCCACAGCTCTGCATGCCTGAGGAGGAGGACTTTGAGAGGGTGCCGCTGCTCAGGCCCTCGTTCCGGCCTCTCTGAAATCAAACGGACATTCACTGGTTACACGCTAGGCCCCGAGTGTCACCGTCAGTTCACAGAAATGAGCACTAAGGAGCTAAGTGGACAGACACAGCCAGGGCAGGGTGAGGTGGCAGATCGCAGGAACGCGCTCTCTCCACCCCTCATGGTAAGTGACGCCACATTTTTTCACGTGGCCTCACTGCCTTGCTTGCCACCTTGGACCAGACAAGGGCCACCAAGTGTGACTACTGAGGAACTGCCAGTGTTATCGGTTCTGGCTCTGAGCATATTTCATCTTCAAGGAGGAAAAAAAAGGTTCCAATATCTGAACCATAACCCTCCTGGTGATTCAGTTCCTCTGGTCTATTTACACCTCGTTTTTGGTCCCCTGCTACCATGAAATTCACGTAAATTGGTAATGGCACAAAGAAAGAGGCAATCCGAGATGCATTTTGAGAATCTGGGTTATCACCTTCATCTCCCTCTATTCTCACTTTTAGAAAAAAATGTTTTATGTCACTGAGAGGACACAGGTTTAGAAAGCAGATGACACAATCACCCTCACGCTCCAGTGAGAATGCGTGGCAGAACGTGCCAGAAAAAAAGCTGTAGAAAACCCGTATCTGCAGAATAAATGCAATGACACCCATTGTGTCCTTTCTCTCTGCCTTTTCCTGCCTTTTGAGACTGGTCTGGACAGGGTCTCAGGGGAGGTAAAAACTGTGGGACCCTCGATGCCACCACCTGTCGGCCCAGCCGGCCATCGGCACCCCCGACCACCCACACAAAGAAGAAAAATTTAAAAACATTCCCGACGGGGCTGCATCCATTCGTGCCGGACGACGTGGGAGTAACGCAGTTTACCGCCGGGGTCGCCAGGCGAAGGGACCGGGTGCTCTGGACTCGGGACACGGCGTGTGTGTGTGGCTGGGGTGGGGTGGGGTGGGGTTGGGGAGGGTGGGGAGGTGGGGGGCCTCCTGCCCCCAGCCCGCACTCTCCCTGACCCTGACTCTGACCCCGACCCCCGGAGAGGGGAGCCCCCCGCACCTCCTCGGCGCTGTCGTCCTGCTCCCCCCGGGGGAGGGGACCCCCCCCAGCACCCTGACTCCCCCGCACCCACCTCCTCGGCGCTGTCGTCCTGCGGCGTGGCGGCGCTGTCGTCCGAGTCGCGCGCCCCGGCGCCCGCGTCCCGCCGCGCCTCGCGCCCCTTCTTGGCCTTGGGCGCCAGCTTCTTGGCGTGCGCGTCCGCCTTGCCGCTGCTCAGCCGCCGCACCGGGCTCGTCAGCCACTTGCGCAGCGTGTTCCCGGGGCGCTTGGGGCCCGGCGAGCTCTGCGCGCCCGGCGGGCCGGCCGTGGCGCCCGCGGACGGAGGGCTGGCGTCGTTGCTGGACACGGACAGCGAGTCTGCGGGGTGGGGGGGGACAGGGGGACATGGTCATGGAGATGGAGATGGGGGACCCGGCCCCGGGGCGGCGTTGCTGGACACGGACAGCGAGTCTGCGGGGGCGGGGGGGAGATGGGGGGAGAGGGGGACATGGTGATGGTGATGGGGGGGAGGACCCCGCCCGTCCGGTGCTCGCACCCCCGACCCCGCACCCCCAGTCCAGGCGCACACGTCGTGACCGTCTAGGGCACCACGGACGTCGCAGGACAAAACTGTTCCGACTATTCTCGCTCACGGTCCTGATTCAAAAAAACTAAAAAAGCTTTAAAAACTTGAAGACGATGAACCCACTCTATTGGGTAAGTGTGTTCGCCTGACTCACTCCCGGTGAACCCAAGTGTGACTCAAAAAACGCCTGTGCATGCGTGTGTGTAAATCAGTGTAGTCTGTGTGCGTGTGCCAATCGGCATGGATTGGCCTGTGTGTGTGTGTGTAAATAGGTATAGAATTGACCTAGTGCGTATGTGCATAAATCAATATAGATTTGACCTGGTGTGTGTGTGTGTATAAATCAGTACAGTCTGTGCATGTGTGTGTAAATCAGTGTAGATTTGACCCGGTTAGCCTTTGTGACAAACGGCACCCCCTAAAAGTGCAGTGTTGTCGGGGGAAACAGGGCTGTGGAAAAGGACGAAGCTGGCAGGTTTGGTGGGGGATCCGGCCACAGCCCCTCGTTCACAGCCAGATCCTGGAACTATGTCGGCATGTCACACTTCTGCTCTCAGCCTCAGCAAAGTGACTCCCCATGCTGGAGTAAATTCTAGCGACAATTAGCAACAACAAAAACCTGCACATTTTAAAAAGAAACAGGAGGAGGAGAAGCCTTCTTCAAAAGACCAAAACACTGCAGAAAACATATCCAAGTTCTCACTGGATCTTAGATATAGTCGACCTGGAGTTGATAATCTTTTCAGAAAAAAGGAGATATAAAGCAACTTAGGTGACAGCCGACACTCGACAGAGCCCTGAAGTCGGCGGGGGTGGGGGGCATCACTTCACAAGCTGAAAGCTGGGGGCTGCGGACGGGGACCCTTGCCACCGTGAAACGGAATGAACGCTTGAGAAAATGGCACGAGGAAGATCGATCCCCGTGCCTGTTATTTCCTGAAAACCTTTAAAGTCTTAATAATGGATTAAAAGTAATTTTTGAAAAGCTTCTTTTCGGCAGGCACCCGTAGCAGCTGTGTGGACTTCCGTGGCACTGGAGGGCACTGTGTGAGGCAGATGAAAAGCGAGGGACTTAATTCCTCCCAATCCCGTGATTACCCGTGTGAGAGTCAACAGCAGTTTCCCACTCGAGCTCCAGACGCCTGGACCAGACACTGGATCCCCATCTAATTGCTGTCTCACCCCCTCCCTGGCCTACGCCTTGCTTGGGGCAGGGAGTAATCCTCCGTAAACACATGAGACATTTCAAGTAGGAGCTCTCATTCCTAAAAGTCTAGATTTTCTCAGAGGCTGACTTCGGTTCAAGTGTGATCACCAGAGCATTCTGTTTAAGAGTGACGACCTTTCCCCTCGGCCCGTATGGGTGTGTACGTATATGTATTTACGCATGTTTTCCACACCTGTCTCATTTTCCTCTGGCACCACCTGGACATGCTGGGGGAGAACGAATGACACCATGACTCTGATGACATCCCCGCAGCGAGTGCTTCCAGGGACTTCCCAGGGACTGCTGGTACAGGGCAAACAGAGCAGACAGCGTTCCCCACCTCGGGGACTCTTGGGGTAGTGACAACGACAAGGGCGAAAGGAAGAGGGGGGTTGGGATAATCCATTTGCCGGGTGGTATTTATTCCACTCAAGTTTTTTAAAGTACTGACCACGAGCGAGAAGCAGTGACACATTTCACAGCCACTTAATGTGCTGTGACATACAGCTAAGCCCTGTGTTTGGCACTGGACAGAGGTGAATAAGACCCATCTCCTTCACTCACGGGGTTCACTGTCGTGCTTTCTGGAATCACACGACAGTCGCACAGGCAAGCACGGACATGTGCCACCAGCGAGTACCACCGCTGTCAGAGGTTGAGAGGAAAGGGAAGCAGGTGGCATGACCGCGGATGGCTTCATTAAGGAGGTGGCACAGAGCCGGCCTCTGAAAGAGCCGGGCCTGAAACCCACGTCCTAGAGAATGTGAGCTCTGTGAGGCAGGGGCCTCATGGGTCTTGGTGCCTGATGACTCCCAGGGCGTCACATTCGGTAGGTGCCCATTTAAGTACCGAATGGGAACACCGGAAACCTGCTGATTCACAGCCCGTATTTTAGGGATAGTCACTTCTTCAACGGATGATGCATCCAGCTGGAGAGCACACAAGACAAAGAACTGTGCGGGTGGTGCGCGGGAGGCTGGGAGGGACCCTGGACCAGCCAAGCCGGATGAGGTGTCACCGATGGAGCTGATGGAGCTGGGCTGTGCCTCGTATGACTAGGGGAGGCCGGAGAAGACGAGGGCCCTGTATTTCAACAAAACTCCATCAACCACAGGTCTCGACACTCACAAGCAGAATATGCACACGCCAGAACGAAGGGGAACACCGCCTAAGCCAACAAACTAACTTTAGCTGTACTTTTCTGCCTAAAAATGGGAATTTGAGGGAATGTGGCATGGATGCAGTGCAGCACACGATCCTAAGGGAAAAGAGGACACCTGCGAGAAACTCTGAGATCGTCTCCTTGCCCACGCACATCTGAAGGTTACAGAAAGGTGGCAGAGCTCTGGCACGCCCATGAGCAGTGCAGACAGGGACAAGGACAGTGACCCTGAGGCCGCAGACCTCTCCAGCGGCCTGCAGACCCAGCAGGCAGGAGAAGGCACTGCGGCTCAGCGGTTACACTCTGGGGACCCACAGGCTTCAGGAGGGTGACACTCGGGGTGCTCTAGCCTTCCTCGGGTGGTTCCACAAATTGGTTCAGGAAGAAAAAGAAATCAGAGATGCTGTCCCCTCTCTCCTTCCCCTCTGTGGGCTCAGCTGCTTGGGATTTGGCTTTTCCCATTCTGGGGAGGAGGTTCAAACGAGGTGTCCTCCTCCTCATGCGGCAAGTCCAGCACCACAAAGGTGGTTGTGGCCGCGACGGCCCATCTTAGACCCTGAGCGGGCAGAGCTTCTCCACCCCAGTGCTCAGGACGGCCAGGGACAAACCGGGGGGACAGCACGTCTCCTCCTGAGCTGCTATTGATCAAGTCACGTAAGTGACATCATGTCATTTTGTTGGAACGTCTATGACAGAGAAAAATGCTAGCAGCCATTATAAACCAAGAAGGGAATTTTGTCAAATTTTATATTATATCTTGAAAACAATTTCATTTCTGAAGCCTGAAAATGTAGAGAAATTTCTTCATTTGTCTCTAAGACCGGCAGATTACTTGGTCTCTATTACAGATCTGATACCTTAGACACAATTCTTGTGATTAATGGAAAATAAATAAATAACCAACAGCAAAATAAGTAAATGACTCCCTTTCTTTCCACTTCGTATTTAATGTTCAATTCCTTATGCTTCTGACACTCTCTGAAAAAAACTCTATTTTTTTTAGTACACAAACTCCTTTTGCCCAAATTAATGCATTGTAATGCTCCATGTATATGCTCTTCACTGGACCGTGACATGATGCATAAACCAGGAATTTAAAACACGTAAAAACGATTTACCTATAAGACAATCATTAATAGAAAGAGACAGAGTGCCAGCTATTATTTTTAGTTATCTGGAGAGCAGACTCTGCCCGCTAGACCAACTGTTCTGCTGCACATTTTAAATTAAACAACAGGCCCTAACAGAACCAAGGTCTCCGACGTCGCTGGGCACAGGGCAGACCTTTTTGTGTATAAACCGCACAGTGAACAGAGAACTTTGGAGGGTTTCCTTGGGAAGAGCTTCAGTTACTTTCCCATACAGTGGCTGGTGGCGGAGGCACAGAGTCTGGGCCCCCTGCGGCCCCTTCTTCTGAGGCCTCACCTTTCTGCTCAGGACTGGCCTGTGGATGGCTCAGGCCAATCACAGGCGTCATCCTTGGGCAGGGAGCCTGTGGCCGGAGCTCTGTCTAACCATTTCATGAGAGTTCCTTCCCAACGGGGTAACTGTCAAGACAGGAGGCCGACTGTGACGTTGACTCCAGACTTCACAGGGATGGGCACTGGGTCTTGTTTACTTACACCCACATGCCCTGGTGCCAGCAGGCTGTCTGGCACAACTCCGGAGCCTCATAAGTATGTGTTGAATAAATGACGAAGGGGTGGGTGACTAGATGACCAACTACAGGCTGTTCTCCAGCCTAAACTACCGCCTGGTGACTTAAGTCCACCACGTGAGTGGTACCGTCCTGACCCGGGGTATACAGCACCCCACTAGGTTTGAGATGCGCTACAGGTGACAAGTTTGTGGATCACTTACTTACGAATAGTAATTCAAGGCTATTCTTGTAACGACCTGCACTGTGAGATGCTCCGTTGCAAGGCAGAGCCAGGCTGAGCCCTTGGTGGGTGCGCAGGAATGTCACCCACCACGCGTGGTGTGGGCACCCAGGCAGAAACGTCACAGGACCGAACCGACCTGAGGAATTCTCGTTTGTCACTCAAAGAAATTATATTGGTTCCTGTTTCTCATCTTTGGTTACTGCCCCTTACCTTCCCCTTGACTCCCATACCTTCTTGGGAGAAAAAGAGACCCCGCACTCTTCCCCATGATTCTCGGCATGGCACCCCGCATGTCCATGGGAACACCTGAGGTCCACACACCAAGCCTTGCCTGGGAATATGCTTTCTCGATTCCTTTCAGCTTGGGGAAACTCCACTGATTCAAGGTCCAGATGGAAGATCCATTAAGGGTGTCAGAGGGGCCGAGGACGTGTCAGAGGGTTTCCATGTGTGCCTGTCCCCCGCCTCCCCCTGTGCCCCAACAGCTGTGACCCCAGGCCACCATTCTGGCTTCTGAATTTCCTCCTGTCAGAAGGCTGTAACAGGATCACATGGAATAAAGAAAAGGAACGAGCTTTTACAAACTGCAAAGTGCCATTTACGAACGTAGGACGGCTGGGGCAACCTTCCGCGGGACTTCCTCGTCATACAGAACTTGCTCCTTCACAGTTACTGAGCACCCAGAAGACAGGGCTTTGTTTTCATCATTTTTGTCATTACAGGCTTACCACGGTGTCTTGGACACACTCAAAGTCATATTTAAATGTGTACAAAATGAATGAAGCAACCTGATGAACCATTTCGTTCTGTTTCTAGTCTTTAAAATAACTTGTCCTTTACTGAGTGGACAAAGTAAACTTCAGCATAGAGACATGATCAGCGCATTGCAAAAAGACGCCTGAGTGTATTTGAGAAAGCCATTTGTCATCTGCCTGGAGCCCTGAGAGAGGAAAATCGGTTGATCTCTCCTTATTTTGAGTGGAAAAACAACCCTGAGAAGCTGGCTTCTTGGCTGAAGTCAGAGTTCACACCAAGTCCATGCTAGATTCTTCTTTAAATAATGAGAAAAGCTAAAGAAAGGAAGGGAAAACAGGAATCCTGACCCTCAGCCCCACACAGGGAAGAATTTCACCACGTGAACTCACACAGCACTAAAACTGCTGGGAGAAAAGAAAATCGCCTTCTGGTCTCAGTCTGTAAATTTGCGACATCTGTGATTAATAAAGCACTTACTTAAAAAAAAAAAAAAGAAAGAAAAAAGGAAAAGGGTCCATATCCTGCTAGTCGCACGCTGAGAAGGAGCACATTTCATTTTGAGCTTCTCCTCCTTCTCGGAATAGTAAAAAGTCTTATTTACAAGCGGTCCAGAGTACACACGGGGCTGATGAGCATGAATCCACATGGAATCGCAAACTCCAGCCCCTGGGGACAGTCCCCCAGACCCGGGTGCTCCCTGCAGCACGCTGTGGTGCTTCTTCCATTTCACAGTGTCCACAGCAGAGGTTCCAGTGGGCAGAGGTCTGCTATTTTGCTCACGCTGTGCCACTAGAGTGTGAAGCCTATATAAGTGGGCACCGCAATGGGGCTGGGGTTCGACCCCACGGTGTGGGGTCAGGAACGAGGCGTGGGTACCCCACAAGGCCTTCAGTTTTCTGATTGTGAAATGACAGATTCCTCACCAGCTGCTGGGGAAAAGGAACAGAAAAGGTCTTTGTGAACTGATAGCCTAACACAAACATGAGGCAATACTCACATTTTTGCATAGAAAGAGACATTGCAAAAGGAAGAAAGAGGGACAATGTGGAGCTGGGGAACGCATAAGGACCCATCTGGAAGACAGAGACTCTTGGGCCACGAGCGGGAGGACAGAGTGGTTGGGACAGTGAAGGCCTGGTCTCTGGGTGGCTGGGGTCACGGTGCTTCTTCCCTAGTCACTGTGCGTCTGCTGCGACAGGCAGCCCTCACTCCACGTCGTGTCAGGCAAACGCGCACACACAGGACCAGTGCTGAGAGCCGTGTCATGTCGGATGAGGCGCGGCCACCACACATGGGTGTGCACATTTAGCTCTGGGAGACTTTCCAAGAAACAGCTGTCTCGCATTCCACATTCTCCTCCACGGTCTCCCAGAACGGTTTTAGCTAGTTTTAAAGAAAGATGCTCCCATCTCTCTGTCCATCGTAGGTGTTTAAAAACACCTGTTACAGGAGGAACGCGGTGATACCTCGATACATGTCCCCTACCAGGCCAAGCCCAACTCAGAGCTCAGCACACGCCCAAAGCAAAGCGCTCATTCACAGTTCTAGCTGTCAGGACTTAGAGAAATGGTGCTGTAGCAATAACAACTCTGTGCCAGAGGAAGGTAATTTCAGCACGCTCTGGAGCAGATGCTTCTTAAGTCTGGAGACAGTTCCATCAGACGACGTCAGAAGAGCCTGCGCGGGGCTGAAAGAGGTGCCCTGGCCTCTGTCTTGTCAGGAATTCAACGCTGCAACTCACGTTTTGCGTTAGGAAATTCGTCTACCAAGCCAGGGAGGTTGTAACATACACGTGGTCGTCAGAGCAATAAACTACGTATAAAAGCGAAGAGCGAGTGAGTTGTTAGCCTACCACTGCTGCCTGGGTTGGTTCAAATATTCCAGAGCACAATTTTCCGAGTAAAATGATCGTCATCTCTATGTCTCTCAAACTGGATTTTAAGGCCCTGCTTTCTGGAATTTTTTGGTGACCTTTCTTTGGAATAAAAAGAAAACAGACCATAATGCACCAGAAACTCTCTTGAAGATCACACACACACACACACACAAAGTGAGCTAATCTATAAATTATTATTCCAGATGCATTCCCAGGGATCACATCTCTTCAATTCACCCAGTGACTACATGGCCTTCACAGGGTAGGTGTAGCAATTTGGGAGGATGATGTGTAAATCAAAGCTGGGGTATTACCTGGAGAATTTTAGGTGAAGAAGAGGAGACTGACCTGCCCAGTGATATGGTTATATTTTTAGTGGTTCAGAATATAGGAGCAAGTATTTAAAATTTTTTTTTCCAAGTTTAAACCTATATTTTATTTGTGAATAACAATTTGAAAACTTCTTGGTTGACTTACATTATAAATTCATGTTAACAAAGGAAAGAGAATCTGAAAGTCAGAAGCTCTACAGAGGCCCTGGGCACTCGTTCGCAGGATGATGATGACTGAAAATGTGGCAACAGAGTATTAGGCGCAGATGTTACCTATCTCACAATTTGGTGCACAGCAGATCCTTAATGCAAAAATGCAAACCCTGTATTTGCTCTCACATATGATGTGAATACAGAAAACATGAAGGAGAAAGATAAATTCCCCATTTTTTTTTAATAATCCCTAGATTCAACCAGAGGTCTAGCAGAGCATGGCCCGCAGCTCACGCTGTAATGAAGAACACATGGTCTTTGCTGCCTGAGAAAATGCACATAAATGACCAACACATCCGCTGTTCCCTGTGCGGCCCCCTTCCACGCATTCACAGGGGAGCCCTTCACTAGAAGCCCACCTCCGGGACCCCCGAAAGGACGAACACAATGCAATCACCAGCATTAATTAAACCAGACTCAACTAGGAATACATGGACTCCCTTAGAAACAACTGCTCTACATTTTTGTGAAGGGTGACGGCGAGATTGTGGGCACATAGCAGTTTCCCTGTTTTGTGATCTCGTCTTAGGGCGTCGTGTTGGGAAGAGAATGGCCTTTTCAACATCACCTACCACGAGGTGCATGAGGGATATGAGGCTTGTAACATTCACCTCAACCAAGAGAACATGCCACCAGAACCCCCATGTGCAAATTTGCTCTTTGGATGCTCAGAGAATCTCTAAATGCTGTTTATTCCTAGTGAGGTTTCTGAAAAACACTTGAAACCTTATATAACCATTGGAAAAGGTGGCTAAGTCAACAAATGCAAAACTTCAAGGATCATTTTCCCTCTTAGGCTCGTTCTTGTAAGGGGAACGCTAACCTGTCAGAATTTCTACTCAGAAACCGTCTCTTTTGAGAGGTCTGTTCTCCCTCTGAATTTCACTACTTGCATTTCCAATAAAGGAATTAAATCCAAGTGAAAGCAGATGCCACGACCCTTAGCTTGGCGAAGCAGAGGAACAGGATATTGGATATTGCCAAAGTGAAGATCTGAAAACACCTCACAAATGAAATAATGAGGAAAGAGTCATTATTGATAGTGGGTAACAGAAAGGATGGGTTAGCCGTGATCAGTGTAGGGAATTTAATCCAAACCTACTGGACTGATTATCTGGCCCAGAAGAAAACGGCACCTGGCTCATTTGCTGGATCAGGAACGCTCTGGTACAGACGGATTTGGTGACAGTTCCTCACCCGACTGCTGGCTTCCAGAAAGGATGAGCTTGGTAGCTTTGTCACCGGGATGCTGGGGGTGGGGGTGGGTGGGCAGCTGTAGCAAGGGGCATGCTGTCCCCTAGCAAAGATAGAAAGCCAAGAGGGCATTCTCCCGGTGCTGCTGTGGTGCGACGGCCTCCCTGACACCCACCTCCAGGGGTGGGACAGGGAGGAGTGGGCACACCCGGGTCAGCTACTCGCCAGGCAAAATCACACTGTTATAAAACGACCACACTGCCAAGAAGTCCCCTTAAACTCTGCATTACATTGGGGCTTACTTTTTAGCGGGATCCTTCCCTCCTTGGGACAGACTCCGGCTTTGTTGAAGAAGAGTTTCTAGCCCACCTTCCTGTCCTCTTGAATGACAGGGCCGTTTTCTCTGCTTTATACGGGAGCTAGCCCTCAAAATCAATTTTTGGGAGATGAACAGCAGACTTTCTCTGCAACCAACAGTCTACACTGTCACAAAAGGAAATTCCCAAGGCACTGTCATCTTGCCAGTGATGGAGGAGGAGATTTGGGCTCACTCCTGACTTTTACACAAGGACCAAAGCAGATGTTTCATGATATCCTTGCTGGATGAAAGACAGAGGTCTTTTCAAACATTTACATAAAAATGAGACTGGAAACACTCACACAAATCCTGCAAGCTGCAGGCATTTACTTCTGCGGAGCTTTCTGCCGCCTCCCAACCTGCCCCTACCCTCCTAATGCAGGAGTCACCCCATCCGCTTCAGTGTCACCAGCCGGGGAAGAAGGGTGAAAGGTTCGGCCCTCACACAAGTTCTCCAGCCAGCAAGGGGTCCTGCGGCCCACACAGAGCCCCACGGTGGCACTGCTCCATGTGAAGTCTTGGGCAGCAGAAGGAATGGGTGCTTGGCCTCCCACCTCGAGGGCAGTGGCAGAAGGGAGCCGGTCCTTTGACACCTCACCCGGTTCTGCCTCTTCCACCTACAGATGAAACTACAGGTGCAGGCCCACCAAGCAGGCTGTTCACGACATCCTGTGGCACGCTCGCTGCTCTTGGCCCTGTCTGCTTAAAGGCTTGGAAACCGGGAAAACTCCTGAATGCTCCTCTATTTGCTTGGCTTTTGCAAGGCTGAGACCCTCTGTGTTTCCAAGAAGTCAAATGGCTGCTCTATGCACAAAATTACCTAAGACCGGTACTGCTTACACAGAGGCAGATTATTAAAACACAAATTCCGGGTGTGTGCCAGGTTACTTAGTGTTCAGCATGCTGCTGCCTTTGGGATCATGAGCTTGCTCTGCAAGACAATAATGTGTCGATTCTTAATTTCTTCATTTGGGAAGTTACTCCCAAAGCAACACAGCACTTATGATTGTCCCGAACAGATAATCATCGCTTGAGGGAACAGAAAGCTAATTTTGGGGGTGGGATGGGGTGGGAATAAGCAATCACCAGGTGACCACACAACCTTACTGAGGGTCGAACACGGCTAAGAAACGTGAATGTTTAACTCATGGGCACACTTATTCCTAATATTAAACCCAGAGTATTAGTAGTGAAAGTTCTAGCCCCATCTGAAGGAGGCTCACATTTGAACTACATTCTTCCCAATGAAAATTTATGATTTCGGTTAATGTCTTCTAATACTGTTGGA
Organism: Cynopterus sphinx; assembly: GCA_030015415.1. Classification (NCBI taxonomy): domain Eukaryota; kingdom Metazoa; phylum Chordata; class Mammalia; order Chiroptera; family Pteropodidae; genus Cynopterus; species Cynopterus sphinx. The sequence continues at coordinate 6,148,136 of CM057379.1, read as the reverse complement.
AAAAAAAAAAAAAGAAATAGCTTAGGCTACCTTCTTAAAGAGGAAACCAAAGATTGTTTTTAGGAGGTCATTTGTAGCTTTGTCTTATATGAAGACAAAGACATACATCTCCATACAAAATGGTTTAAAAGAACATTCTGCAGTTAGAGGTTTAAACCGTGTGATTTGTTGCAGGTGGTGATAGATTTCTCTTCATTCATATATAAATTTATTATTTTAAATTAAGACCAGATTCAGAATGCCAACATGCAAAAGTCTTTTTCCTACATTCTCAAAAATGCATAAATTGCATAAGAACATACCTAACCACAATATGCCATAAACCATGCAAACTTATGTTTTCATAGAGCCACATAACTCATTTCATAGAGCCATATACTCATTTTTATATAGCATTAAGGGAAAAAAAAAAAAAGCAACCCAACAAACTGGCCTTGGAATGTTCTGCAGTGAACTTGCCAAACTATATCACTCTTCACATCATCTATGGGGCAGGTTAGCTGGAGTTTCAGTCTCAAGGGATGGAGTATTAGTTTAGAAAGAGTTACAGCTGTGGAGAATCAGGAAATGGATGATCCCCCCGTCCCCAAACCGCAAAGCAAATATCTACTACATTATATTCCAGGGTCCCCGGTGGTTTGGTTCAAAAACAAAGAAATGAAAAGCTCTACCCAATGAGGAATTCCTTTAACGATTACATTTTAGTGAACATCTCTACCAAAAGCAAAACGCTGCTCTAATTAAAGCCAAGCACTTGAAAAGGGGATTAAGATGTTAACCACGACCTTGAGGAGGCAGGAAGTCCAAGGTGTGTGTGTCCTGCATGGCTGTACTCTACTTCCAAGGACACAGGGTTAGAGGCTGCAATCTCACAACCTCGGCGAGTTTGCTTTTGTGACGTCTTGCCCACCCCCGCTTCCCTATGAGCACTCAATGGCACTGAATTTCATTTCCCCAATTATGATTTTGAAATTTCTTGAGGACTGCCCACTCTCTTTACAGGACATCGCCTAACTAAAGCGACAACAAAAGCCAAAACGATAAAATAAAAGAGGGTTTGAGCAACTGCCTTTGCTTATTCATGTGTCCAACATGGGAGCTGAAATGACCGGGCCTGGACCCGGTGGCATCTAAGAAGCCCCACATCTCCTCCTCCCCAGCCAGGTGTCCTGTGAAGGACCCTCCCTCAGTCACTGCTCTGCAGGCCGCTGAGTGACGACAGGGAGGCGGAAGGAAGGAGGGCAGGGATGCCTGGAGCTGCTCCAGGAAGGAACAAAGCAGGCTCAGAGACAAAGGAAATGAAAAGAACGCCTCTGCTGTGAACGCCAAGCAATGCACAAATCCTGTCCTTGGCTTTAATTAGTGCCCCGTGTGGCAGAATGGCACTGCCACAGCCCGGGAGGGTGGCAACAGCAGGAAATAACCAAACAGCCTTGGCTGGGGAGTGGGGGTGCAGGGTGGCTGGGGGATGCACTGTGTGTTGGCTTTCTCTCTAGCTGGAGAAGGACAAAGGGAAAAACATGCAGTTTTTAGTTCTACATCATAATAAGCACATTCCCTTCTAGTTATTAAAGACTCCTTATTCAACTTCACATGGGTCACCGGGCCACTTCTTCCAGTAATCCATCAGCTTTAAGAGATAAAAAGGGAAGGGGAGTTGGCTTAGGACTATACACTTTGTTCCAGAAGCTGGTGGGGGCTGTATCCTTAGGAGAATAGCTCTAGTCTTTTCATGCTGATAAGGTACAGGTCCGTTTTCATGACTACGAATTGCTATTAACAAGACGCAATGACAAACACTTTAACTGTGCATTTGAGAAAAGAGACAATAGGAAGGCAGAGATGATTTCATACAGTCAAATTTTAAAATAAAAGGCGCACCATCTCACATACAAAAAGGCTAGAAGGACACGTGTCCAAGTATTTTCAGTGGTTGTCTGTGGGTGTCACCCCCCTCTGCTGCTCTATAGGTCTATGGATTTTCCAAATTTTTTTCTTTTTCTTTTCTTTCTTTTTTTTTTTTTTAAACTGGCATATAGTTTCAGGGAAGCTTTATATTTTGGGGTGATGCACTTTGTTCACATTTGCATGGTTTTATGTGAGAACTGTAAAGAACAACGTCGAGCACATGGGCTGTGGTCCTCCCCACCCACTCACTCCCTGCAGGCCTTGGAGACAGAAAGAGGAAATGGAGGGGCCTCCATGGACCATTTCCAGGGCCCCCTACCCAGTGCTCCCAGGCAGACTGCTCACTCACCCCGCAGGACCACTCTGAGCACCTGGAGGAAATTCCTCAGAGTAAAAAGTCATAAATTTGACCTCCCGCTGAAGCCCAGCTGAAGGGATACACTCAGAGCACATACCACAGAGAGGTTACTGTGGAGGAGGCTGCTCCAGCCTAGAGGCTCCCATCCCGGGACTTGCAGGTTTCCAGGGCACTGAGGGGGACATTCAGTCTCTTTTTAATATTAACTTCAAAAAGTTTTAATATTTCAAAATTTTATATTCACCCTAGGGCCGAACCATTTTAAGTTTCTTTGCTATTTTGGCTAGAAATAGATATAAGTTTAGTGTGTAACACTACTCCCTTCTCAAAAAAAAAAAAAAAAAATGTCATCATAAGCTAAGAGTGGCAATTAAATATATCTTTGATGAGTGACAACTGAGAAAATAAAATCATTTTAAAACTGCAGTTTGCTTAACAGGAACAAAGACTTGAATGTAGTTTTTGGAGAACATAAACCATAGCAAACATACTTTTTCCACCCCCCAGATGAGGAAACTGTACTGGAGCGAGATTAAGAAGGATTTGGCTGGGGTGGCCCTGGCAGAGTGAGCCAACACAAGCACACTGGTGGTCTGACTGCTGCAGTCACACGCTATTCCCGCCGTATTCTGCATGTTGTGTCTTAAACTCTGACTCATTTAAAGGGAAAGGGCAAAAACTATTTGAGAGAGCATTTAGTTTGCACAGTAACTTGTGTGTTTTCGCTTGCTCCCGGGAAACCGCGTGTCCTGTGCACGGGTCCTGGGTGCGAAGGTGGCCGTGGTCTGAGCCTGCCTGGGCCGTCCCAGCCTGGGCCCGCACTGTGTGTTTCCGCGGAGAAATCAGTGTCTGTGCCACATGTGGCCTTGCCAATGTTTTCCTTTAAATTATAAAAATAAAACCTGCACTGGTGAGAATCCACCCTCATCAAAAAAGAAAAAAAAACCCCAAAACCAAGAGCTGCAGAGAGTTCAGGAATAATGAGGCACACAGTCCCCTCTGTGTGTGGATCTGACTAACGTCGAGGATGATCACTGCATTACGGTTTTCCTGACGCGGGGGACCAACCACGTCCAGCACCGGAACGGATCCCCCATGCCCACGAAAGGGCACTTGTTTGAGAACAAGAACACATTTATCGTTCCACTACCCTGTCGGTGTAACTGGGCTCTCCCACTGGACCCCTCTTCAAAGATAATGTATAGTTCTTCTTGACCTCGACCTTGCCCTCTGCTGCGTTCTTTTCCTAGCAATTACTTAGCAGTCAACCTCCCCTGGCTTATGGCTGTGTCAGTTATTGGTAATGGCGATGTCTGCAAATAAAAACAGCTTTGTGCATGTTATTCCAAGCAAAACTTCACATTTGCACAAGAATTTGCACTGAGTATGTTGGAAAGCAGAAAAACTGCCTTTCCCCGAGGTACTCCAACAAATGAACCCCCAGACTGCTTGTGGGTACAAAGAAAGGCTTTGTAATCACTCACTGTAATTTACTGGGCATTTTAAAGTTACTTTGGGATTTGTTTATGGGATATTACTCAGTTGTTTTTTCCTTTTTAAGCCGGCTACATATATATTTCCCCCATAATCAATTTAATGAGTAAAATCAGACAGTATTAAAATATCACTTAGATAACATGGCATTTAGAAAACTGTCTTGGAAGTACCACGAAAGTTTGAAAAAAGATGGACAGTCTTATTTCTCCAGGACAAAAAAAACACAAAAGTAAACTAGATTTTTGCTTTCTCTCATTTATCATTTACTTAGAGAGATCAGATTTTCTTTTCCATAGAAATCTCAGAGGACATCAATTTCTTTCCGAATTTGTTATCTTAGAAAATTTGTGGTGACAGCTTGAGTAATATCACCTGGAGTTTCCATTACAGTCTGAAAATTGCCAGAACAAAAATACAGCTAGGAGAAATGAAAAATATAATAACTTACCTACCTATCCTTCAGTGTTTAAAAAGTTAGTTTAATAATGTCCCTTCAGAAGAATTCCTAAGGAATGACAATACTCCTAGGATTCAAAATTCCCTCTGTGAGAAAAATGCTATATCTTCTTGAAATCCAACAATTTTTAGCAAAATTGCTCACTATAATATTTTAGTCTAAATTTTGGGGATGTTTATGATACATTAAGAGGGGCGCTCTATCATTATCTCCATTTTGCAGACAAAGAAATAAAATTCAGAGAGAGAAGGTAATTACTAGGGACCCAGGACTCATGAGTGGCTGAGACTCTGAATCAGGCTTTTGATGTCATCAATTATTCTTTTCACTGTACAGACGTTATCATTTGTCAGTAAAGAGATCCTATGGATCGTCGACTGTCACCGTCCAGTGCTGAGTTCCTAGTGCACAGTGTCACTAATGGACCTGCCCAGCTTGGACGCCTCGAGACCAGGAGGCCATTCTGGAACAATGTAATTAACATAAATATGAAAAATGTTATGGTCAGTGACTTTTAAAAATGTTTTGACAGCTTTGTAAACAAAAAGTATGAGAAATATTATGAAAAACAATGTTTATACCATGAAATTTAATATTTACGAGGCCAACACTTACCTCCTTCGGGACCCACTCATCAAAGGTAATTCTGTTGTTTTCCTCGGGTACTGAATGGACAAACATGTCAACAGTGCCACTTCCCCTCTACGTGCTGAAAGCACATTTCTGTGCCTGTTTCCCTCTGATCCCCCTGCTTCGGTGGATCCCTCCATCTGAACCCTGCTCTATTGAGCTCACAATAACCTGCAAGTGCCCGGAAGGTCTCGCGGGTCCCCCTGGCGCCCTGCCCCTCGCTGCCCACTCTGGGAGCACCTGTGAGTAACGGCTGGCAGGGAGTGAAGGCGAACACCTGGAGTACACCAGGTCAGAACTGACACTCCGCTAGAAGCCATCCCTGCTGGCATGCAGGACACAGCCAGGAGAAACTCGTCTCAGCGGCTGTGCGGTCTGGATAGGTTGCAGAGGGGGCTGCAGGAGAGTCGGTGAGGACCCACAGGCCTAGTTTCTTCCCTCACTTCATTCTTTTGTATTCTGCTGACTTTTCCTCAAATGGAGGAAAGTTTATCTACTTTTGCAGGAGTTAAGTTTTTTTGTCTTGACTCAGTTTCTGTGTCTAGAGCCTGTCATATGTACTCCCTTGAAATACGACGGCGGTTACTGGAGACACCCCCCCCCCCCATATAACTGTATTATCTTATTCCACGGCTGCAGTTCTTTCGAGAAAACAAAAGAGCATCTAAATATAAACGCGGGACACTGCCATTTTCTTGAAGAGTCTGACAAGACCCCAAACGAAATTAAAACTGAAACAGACATAAGACCGACTAAAATCCTAAGAAGACAACTTGCAGCGGCTCAGATTGCTTTAGACTGTCTGCATGCCATTTACAAGAAAAAAGTAGCCGACACAGCTATCGACTTGACTGCACAGGGCACAGTCCCATTTCTCGGCTCGTTCCTAGAGGTCCCCTCCAAACATGCCTGCTCAGCCCCCCTCACAAGGCAGACAGCACATTTCAGAGTGAAAGCACACGAGATGACAGGGCAAGGCCCACGGCGATGTCCCGGGAGCCGTCTGGGCCACGAGATGCCCCGGGGAGGGGGCTGGTGGCCTGCGTACCTAGGTCGAGGATCCAGTACTTGCAGTTGCTGGGCTGCCCGCCGCTGCGGTAGGCAGCACCGACGGAAGGGAGCGCGTCCAGCGGGTCCACCGGCTTAATTCCGTTGGGCATGGTGCGTGCCCAGCTGCCCTGGAGGCTCAAGGCTCGGATCCCTGCCCTACCTGTCCCCACGAGCAGCCAGCGTAAGCAAGCCGCTCTCTGGCAAGATCAGACGGCGGTTCTGCAGGCCTGGCAGGCAGCCGGCTGGGCAGACTCGGTGGCAGGCAGGCAGGCACTCGGGCAGGGACCGTGCAGCCCCAGGGCCCGCGGCTCCTCTCCCGGAGGTGGACCCACTCCCTCTGCCTGCTCCTCAGCTCCGCTCTGCAGTTGGGTCTCACATGTGGGAATATCCAGACGCCCTGGATCACATTCTACCACAGTGACTCTAATTGGAGCTCAAGGAAATTCTGAGGACGCGGCGAGCCAGATGTTTCTCCTCCCCTCCGCCCGCCAGAGCTGCTATTTCCTTACTCAGGGCAAGGCCGAGGGACGGACCCACGCCAGGCTTTCTGACTTGGGCTTTGTGAGCGTTTGGATGGAGGTCTTCTCTGAGCCATACAACGAACAGTGCCTCCTGATGTGACTTGATAGCAAAAAAGAAAGGCGATTTTGGTCCACGGCCAGCTGGTGACATCACCGTGCTACAATGCCACTCCTCACTTATTAAAAACATATCTTCGTTCTTCCTTCCAAGCAGCAGCCACGAAAGTGAAAATGAATGTCCTGGTATTTGTGACTTGTAAAGGCATTTGTCACAGAGCATCTTAAAAGCTCGTTTTGGTCCTTTTCTGAAGCTGGGTATTTTCCTTAGCCAACGTACTTTCTTTGCTCTTTATTTAAAAGTTTCCACGCATTGTTTCCCTCGTCTCACACAGCACAGTGGCTTTGCAGGAGAACGTCCACTGTCTAAAAACCACAAAGCCTGACTTTTTCAAACTTCAAGGGCGGTGTGTGCACTCTCGTGTCTCTCGTTAATTCTAGAAGCACAGACGGCCCTCTCCGAACTACACTGTGACGGCTCAAGCCCGCTCTGAGGCAGCCACCTGGAAAGTTCGTTACACACCCCAAAACTGGGATGTGGCCCTCACTTGCTTAAACATTTTCCGAGGGAGCACTATTTGCTGAAACCTACGTTTACCTTCGAACAGAGTCAGGTACTACCTTCTTGAGTCCTTTTTATTAATGATCCTCCCCATTTCTGCTTTATCTAACCTGATAGCATAAAGGGTGTCTGCTGTTTTATGGATTTGCTAGGAAAAATGCTGTCTTTTTTAGTCCCGTAGTTTACAAAAGCAGTTCAACTTGGGTCCTCCCTCTACCCTCGCCCACATGTTGCAAAGTAAATTTTGAAAATTCCCTAACTGAAAAATGTGAACGTAACATAGATTTCTAGTTTCATTCTCAGCTTAAGATAACGAACAAGTATAAAAAAATAAATCCAGGGCACCCAAACAACACTGCCTCAGGCACTGATACCTCCTTAAGACAAACAGCTACAAAGTGAGAGCTGGTGGCATTTATAAAAGGCCCACATTAGGCCTTGTGTTCTGGTTAAAAGACCGAAAGCAAAGCGTGAGGCTGCTCTTCTCGATTATGGTCTCCCGGCAGATCCAGATGGTGTGCCTACGCCAGGACTAGACAAGAGGCAGAATTCTGCAGAGAGCATTTCTGCATTTTCTATGCATGAAAACTTTTTATTGCCAAATAAACAATCGTCTCTCTTTTTGGCAAAAAAAAAAAAAAAGGCAGTAAAAATCATGTCCTAAAGGAAATCAAGTTAATTGACATTCTGAGGTTTCGTTTACTACAACTTTTATTAAATATTTCACTTTGTCCCTTTGCAAAAACACACACTGCCAAGCAAGGGCCATTAATTAAAAAGAAAAAAAAAAGAGCTGTCGGGGAAATTAATTATTTTATGTGTAATCTATGTCCTCTACCAAAGAGGAAAGGAATGATGGTTAAAAATGAATAAAACATTTTGGCTAAGATAGATGGGAAATTTCCCCAGTGACTGTCCTCTTCCAATTTCCAGTTCACATCTGTCAGAAATGCCGCAACACGGGAACGAGGGAATAACGGAAAAAACTTTTCTCATCCCTTCCTTCCCTCATGAAGTGTGAGGCTGCAGAGTATTTACTCTGTAATATGGCACTTTATAGAGTAAGTGAAGATAAATTACGTCGGGTAAAGGCAACATGTGAGCCTGACCTGGGAGGAGGGGCCGTCTCAGCCCCAGGCCTGACAGGGGTGGGGAAAGGCCTGGGCCGAGAGGGAAGAGGGAGAAAGTCTGGACGATGGGCAAGTCTCCCAGAAACAAGGTTTGAACGCCAAGGCTTATTTCTACCTTGGTGGTATGACTGGGAATCTGCTCTAAGAGTCTGATCAAGGTCAAGTGAAGACTCAAGGGTGATATCAGTAGACGACAGGAAGGAAAGCTTGGGGGGAAACTGTGGCCATGACTGGGAGGAGAAGGAGGGGACAACAGACGCTGGTGACTTCAGTTAATGGGGAGATGTTTTAAGAGAAATGACAATGTGCCATGACCAGCAGGAAAATGGGAAGCAACTGAGATGCTCGAGAATGGGTGGAACCAGTCTGTCCGCAGAGTGAGAATACGGTCCAGTGGGAAGGTGGGGCAGGTGGTCACGACAGTGGGACGAGGACCTAGGACAGGATGGGAACGGCGAGATCGATCCACAACGGACAGAGCTGAGCGCTGCAGAGAAAGGAGACACGAATACCGACGCGATGGGGTGGGTTAAAGACAAACATTTTAGGCATTTGGTAGAACAGGAGATACACAATGTAGAAATTAAAAAGGGGAGTTTGTGAAGGAAAATGAGAAATTCTGGGTTTTTATTTGTGGTATTTGTTTTTGCTCTTTCCATTTGCTGGCTGGACACAGAACTGCAAATGTCACAGAGAAAACAGAAGAACCACTGCCGAAGACGGTGCTCGTAAAGACAGCACGTTTGCTGAAGACGGTATTCTTAAACACCAATGGCCAGGGGTGCTGGGGAGAGACAACGAGAGAGATTTACACGTAAGGAAAGTGACTGGTGACTCTTGGGACCATGGTTATGTTTCACATGTCCCCAAAATAAATAATTAAGAGTACCTAGGACTGGCGTGTGTGCTCAAAATGGAAAGCATCAAGAAGGAAAAACGTGACCACACTGGGGGAGGGAGGAGAGGGAAGGAGAGTGACTCTGAACAGTATTTGGACTGTGACCCTGTAAAACCAAAGATGAAAAGAACCAGTAAGTTTGCATCTCACAGGGGTAGTGGTTGGTGATGAGAAAAGATGGAGTTGATTTCCAAAGACGAAAAAAATGGGCTTTAATACTAGGACTGAACAAATAAGTTATTTGGATAATGAGATGCAGGTGTCTCACTGTCAGGGAAAAAGCTTACAAGCAAGGAGGGCTGAGGGCAAAGAACGCACCCCTTACCGTCTGGCAGGAGTCAGGTTTCAGTACGAGACCGCATGTTTCTTTATGCACATGCTGACGTACAGAGAGGGGGCGATGGGATGTGAGTAGACGGGTGTGGAGACATGCATGTCTGCTGAGAAGACCTAGAAGTCATGATACCACGTAGCGCTGAGCACACCTAGCCCTAGTTTCTGATACTGTTCTCCAATAAGAGGAACCAGGGCTTCTTGGAGACATGGTTGGTCTAGGACTGGGGCAAAGAAAACACAAGACAGCCAGGGGCATCTTTTGCCAGAAAGCAAGGAAGCACTCTGGAGACAAGGAGCCCATGTCCAGAGCACGCAGAGGCCAAGCTGAAGGGGCGCCCGACGACCACGGCTGGAACAATGTGGGCGACAGAATAATGGCAATACTGGATTACGACCACAGAATAAAATATCTGTCACTCTCTGCTGACATACATAATTGAATAAATAAATACATGAAGCAGAGGGATAACACTTCTCTATAGGATTCTGGTTAAATAAATTTAAATAACTGTCGCAAACCCCACAGTGATGAGGGCTGCATGCTAACACCAGTGGGTCGAGGCAGGATGAGAAGCAGAGTGATCTGCATTTCCAGGCATCTCTCACAAGGCATTTACTAAGAGAAAAACGGTAACTTTACCGCGGGGAAATACCGCAGATGTTACTATAACCCAGGATTAAGGTCACCAGCAATGGGACACATCAGGATCCTCCTGAGGCGCCCAGATATGATGGACTGAGAAGGGCACAGCGTCACCTTTGTGATATTCTTGCCCCAAACGCATAAGTTTTCTTAATTGGGAGAAAGCATCAGATAAAGCCTAAATGAGGGGACATCTTACAAAATAAAGAAATACCTCAATATTGGCAAGGTCACGGAAAACAAGAAAAGGTACTGGAACCATGAAAACGAAATGTGACCTGGGGCCTGGACTGAATCTTGAACCAGAAAAAGAACATAAGAGAAAAATCTGAAATAAGGTGTGGTTTGACTAATTGCGCTGCCTCAGGGATGGTTTCCTGATTTTGATCTCTGGACCAGGGTCATGTGACACCGGGCGAGGCAGGTAAGGGTGTACAAGAATTCTTGGTACTATATTTTTGCAAGTCTAAGATTATTTCAGCATGAGGAGTTTTTGAAAATGAAAATACTGAGTGTTATGTTATATAAATGCAATTTGCTAAAGAAACTGAGTGAAAAAAGTTCCCAGAGAAAAATAGGCAAAATCAGGGAACTTTTATGGGAAAAGAAATGTATTAGGCAAATTAAAAATGACCAGTAAATACAAGGATCTATGATTTATTGAAAAAAAAAATATCCTGAAGAGATAAAATTATTATTTTTCTGCACACTTATGGGGCAAAATTGTAATAGCCGATCTCATTCTCGTGAAAATAAAAGCATTTTTATTTAGATTGGTTGAAAAGGAATTCTTTTGGACAAAATTAATTCTAGCCCAACCATTTTTATGTAACCTTCTTTTGTAATTATGTCTCAAATATTTAAAATTAAAGCCTTAATGCGCAAGTGCCTGTTATTTACCTGTCCAAATGTGAGATGAGGTCATTTTTGCCAAAGGAGATCTCAAATGAAAAATCCAGTAAAAAGGGTCCACATACAAATAATGCTTCTAAAGCTAGGCCTAAAAATACACTTAAAAGAAAGCTTTTTGTCAAACTAAAATTCAGATGAGCCAGAGGATCCAAAGTCTTTCTATTAAAATTAGAGCACCTTTTGAAGAAGAAGGAAACACTAGTAATCGGCAAGTTGATGAAGGCTGAAAGGACCCCAAACTCTTCAGAGCGAGAGAGAGGATACATGCAAAAATAGTATCAGCCACATTTTAAGACTGAGACGCAGATGACCTATTAGGAACATGATTTACAACTTCTTATAGAGATCAGTAGTGTTTAGCTGAGACTTCTAACATCGGCAATGACCCTGAGGAGTTTTTGGAGCTCTATCTGCAAGCGGGTCCTGAAAGCCCCACAGCAGGTGTTCTGCTGCCGGGGACAGGGGCACTGGGGAGCCTCGTGGCTTTGCCGGATGGCGAGTCCAGGCTGCCACCTGCCCCGCCTCCCCGGCCCGGTGGTCCTCCGGGCCTGCCTCCTTCCCGATGGCCTGTCCTTCCCGATGGCCTGTCTGCAGTGTGGCCTCGGCACAGCTGCCCCAGTGGGGGCAAGCTCCTCAGGCCCCACACACAAAGGTTCTCCTGTTTGGGGGGTGTTGAGTGAGGTTTCTTGCCCCGCAGAGAGCACCCCCCAGCCCGGAGGGAAGGGGCTGGATGACTAAATCCTGCTTCTGAAGGCACCATTCAGCACATCATTTCCTGCCGCTCTCCAGCTCAGCAGCCAATCCACAAAAGCACCTTTATGGGGCATCCGACCACTTCAACCCGGTGCCAAAAATCCCACAGGCTCCTTTTCATTGCTTTCCCTGCTATCTTTTCACAAGCGATGTGAGTTTTCCTCTTTAACAAAACAAACATTCAAACACGCCTTTTTCACATGGCACTTGAACGCGCTATGTGGCCTTCTCTGTTTGCACCAGCACTGGGCGCTAGCTGCGGAATGGCAATGTGAGACGGCAGCCTCGCAAACGTGTTGCCTGAAAAAATAACAGAAACAGCAGTGTTTGAGGAATTAGAGCGATGTCGCCAACCCCCGACGGCCAACGCGTGCTTGTGATGTCTTGACTGTTACACTTTGGCGTGGTGTAGGCCACAGCATCACTCGGGGAGGGCTCAGGACGGAAGACTCGACAGGAAGCGGAGTTCCCCAGGTCCTCCGAGGAAGAGCTGGGAGCCCATGCAGCTGATTTTGATGTTTTAGGGGAAATGTGTGTGTGTGTGTGGGGAGGGCGAGGGCGGGAGAAGAGGGAGGATATGGGATGTGGAGCAGAATGCAAACCATTTTCTACTCCTGAAGGCAAACTGATTTTCAAAAACTGCGTTTACTTTTGTGATTGGTTCTTCCATTCTCTGACTCACAGCAAGTCACTCCAGTTCTGTGCTGACTTGGGCAGGAGGGGCAGGAGGAAGTGGCCCATGGAGAGGGATAGAGAACAGATTTCCGTTAGGACGACTTCTCTGGGCGGTGGGAGGCAACTGGAATTACAGCATCATTCAAATCAGAAAGCTGAAAACAGATCCTTCCCGGAGCAGGGACTGCAGGAGGGGCCGTGGCCTCTGAGGAATGTTCGGGGCCCCAGGAATGCAAAGGGCTCGTGTGTCCTGGACTTCGGAGGCTGGCTTCTGGAAACGGCTCTTCCACAAGTGAGGGGGCTTAAGCACCCGAGTTTTCTTTCTAGAGGCTACAACTTCCTCCCTGGCCTGGGGAGGTTTCCTTCCAGCTCGCATGGAGAGCAGGATGCGCAGTGGTTATGAACTGGAGCCCTGAAGTCTGATTGCTGTTTTAAAAATCCCATTCTCCATCACCGACCAGGCTTGGTCAAGTTCAGTACTCTGAGCCTCCATTTTTTATCATGAAATGGGGGTGATAACAGTGTATACTGTCATGGGGCATCTTGAGGACTGAAATGCAGAGAAAAGCAGCAGCGGGCCTGGCACGCTGTCACCATTCATTTTCTGAGGCCCCGGCCGTCCCCTTTTATGAGTGGGCTGTGTACCCCCAAATTAGTATGGTGAAGCCCTAAAGCTCAGAACCTCAGATTCCAACTGTATTTGGAGACGGGGTCTTTAAGGAGGTGGTTAAGTTGAAATTGCTCAGGTGGGGGTCCTAATCTAATATGACTGGTGTCCCTACAGGAACAGGAAAATGGGATGCAGAGATGGCAGCAGGGCACACACAGTGGAAAAAGGCTACATGATGACACTGCAAGCCAAGAAGCCAACATTGCCCACACCTGGATCGTGGACTTGTAGCTTCCAGAACTACGAGAAAGTCAACTCCTGCTGCTGAAGCCATGCGCTCTGCGGGGTTCTGTCACACGGTCTGCTCCGCGACCCAGAGCCCAAATGCTCTAGTTAGTTTTGAGACAAATGGAAAACTAATGATGGATCTCTAAGAACAGAGCTTTAACATCCTTTCCTTCTAGTAAATTCAAAGACTCTGGAAAAGGGGCGGGGGAGGAAAGGGCTCTGGGGAGCCTGAAGGGCCACGTTGCGACTTAGGATAACATGGGATTCCAGTGTGGCCTCGCCATGCGGCCAAGGCTGCCAGCCTGCTTACTGTCCCTCGAGTGTCTGGAAGGGCTCTCCGGATGATAAACACCCGGGGCCCCCATCCTGCCCTCGGCTATAAAAGTCTGGGAAAACAATGACCCCCTTGTGGAATGGTCGAGCTGTGCAAAGTATTCTGATGACCGCTGGCCAGCCCACCCTAGGACAGGCCTGAGAGCCTGGGCAGTGAAGTATCTCAGAGGATTCCAGGGCGGCCGCTCTCACCCGCACGGGACCCCAGAAAGGGGAGCCGGGACTCCTCTTCTACACAAAGCTGGCTGCAGGGTGAAAGCTCAAAGGTCGGCCTCCTTAGCCCTCTGACTGACCGCCAGCCCTCCACACCCCCTCCTCCTTTCCCCTCCAAAATCCTTCCTCAGTGTCAGTAAAAGAGGAAGTTAGCCTGGAGGGGGTTTCAGAAATAGCATTTTTCAAAACTGACTGTGAAATGTTAGTGATGCGAAAACGAATCCTTCGGGGGGTTTGACGGAGCCTTGAAAGCCCATTACAGAAGCCACAGACAGAGCTGACCTCGAGGGTTTCCCACGGCGAAGCTGTGGTCCGGACCCACAGCAGCTCTGTGGGGATGGGAGGCAAACCCGGCCCACGCGGTGCTGTTTTTACACACAGACGGGGGGAAGTTACTGGGTCTCTCTGTCCGTCATCACCACTCACATCTAGTGGCCAACTCCTAATTTGTACCTCGTTGACCAAATCCATAATAAAAAGGCAGAAATTGGTGAAACAGTATCAGCATCAGTAATGCACTGACCGCTCCCACACAGAGTTCTGTAGGAAAATGTCCATCAAGATCTCACCTCACGGGAGTCACACGGAGATGCGTGACTTAATTGATGAAAATGATTTTAAAGAATAACCTTATTCAAAGGGGGCATTTCTGCCCCCACCCCCTAAGTGGGTAAAATGAATTCAGATAATTCAAGGGGTTTGGTATAGTTCAAACGTCATTAAAAATATGTAAGTTAAAACTAAAAATATATAAAAGCAAATATTATGATATAGCATGTTTACTATAACTTTATTATTATTATTATGATTATTATTGTTATTATTATTATTGCCTTCAGCACCTGGTCTTCCTAGGCAGTCTCCCATCCAAGTATTAAGCAGGCCTGACCCTGCTTAGCTTCTGAGATCAGACATCGGGGTTGTTCAGGGTGGCATGGCCATAGACCATGGACCGTGGCCCCACCAGGGCGTGAACCCAGGACCTTCTGCATGTAAAGCAGACGTGCTCCCCGCTGCACCCTGGAACCACGTCCACTATGATTTTTTTCTGATGTAGTTCATTTATGATTCGGATAATTCTTCGTTAAAAGTTCATTTTCCATAAGTGCATTTACCCTGCGTTCCATCAACCCCACTTCTGGAATTCCATCCTATAGAACACACCCGCATGTGAAAGATGTATGCGAGGCGACCCACTGTGGGCTGTTTATACTAACAGTTAATAACCCGCGTGATGTGCACACACGAGGTATTGGCCGTCCGTAAACAGGTGTCTGCACATCAGTATGGAGTCCCTTCTACAACAAAAGGCATAGCAAAGTGGGAAAAAGCCAAGGGAAAAATACACTACCTTTTACGTGAGAAAAGGGGAGGAGGAATGAATACATGTTTGTACTTACCTAACAAAGCCCCAGAAGTGGACATTAGAGACAAAAGAAAATAGATATCTACACACGACAAATAGGACTGTGGGAACAAGACTTCTCATTTTACACCTCTTCGTGGTTTCTTTCGTTCTGAACCATATGAAGTGTCGAAAAGTGAGTTTTTAAAATTTGGGTTTTTTTCCTTTTAGAAAAAGAGTTCTGAATGTGGGGTCCCTGACCTATATATGCGGTTTTGTACCTATGTATGTTCTTGTGGGAAGGCGACCCACAGCTTTCATCAGATCAGGGATGCACAATTCAGGGCCTGCCCTTCAGAGTTAGCCAGAACCTGTGAAGGCGTTTTCCTTGTCACTGCATTTCCAGCCCAGCTGTCAGGATCTACAGTCACGTCTACCAGAGTTCTAACTTCTGATGGGCGAGTTAGCTCTAGGAATTGATAATTGCAAATCATCTCGTGCTTCTCTGGAAGGAAGGAGAAAGGAGCACAGTGGGAGAGCCGCAGCACCCCGTGCCTTGTCTGGCACACACTTCTTGGGGCCACTGTACCAGGTGTCGTCAGAGGCACAGCCCCGCTAAGCCACGAAGCGAGTGCAAACTCTGAACACACGGCTGTTTCCCTCCATACACTGAATTTATTTATCTTCAAGATACTTGATAAAAAACCAGTACGCGGTACTTTTAAACAATCTCTCACCAGATGCACCATCTCTCTGTAACTTTTCAGTTTCTGTGGATGCTAATTAGTGAATAAACTTCGGGTGGAGGCCCTGCCTTGCCTAGTGAACAGCAAAGCTGAGATCGCCGGATGTCAGGAAGGGGACAGACAGTTCAAACGGTCGAGTCCACGGAGAGGCGGGGGGTGGCCGCCCAGCCCATGAGTCACCGAGAGCAGGACTCGCTTCCCTGATTATGTGTCTTTCTAAACACTGTGCCTTGGCCATTTCGAGCCAGCGTGGGAACGTGGTTTCCTCATTCCTTGTTTATAACTTCGCTGTGTATATAATTTTGTGATCATCTAATATGGCCAGTGTTGATACCTGCTCATGGCTTTTCCTTGTTTCAGCAAACACTTTAATGTGAAGTTGGAGCATGAAAACCCCTCCAGTGTGGAGCACTTGGCGGCGCGATGGTGGCTGGTGCGGCCCCACAATCACACACTGCACAGAGCATTCCTTAATCGCAGCTGCCATCCCACCCTGTCTACGTGGCATCCGCCTCTGTCCGGGGGCTCCAGGTTTCCCTGTGCCGCTTCCCACAGGGATTTACATCAGCACCAGCTCGAACAGATAAAACCTGCTCCTTTCCAAGCTAGTTATTTTTTTCTTTAAAGTAGACAGATCTCCCATTACATGTCTCTTTAAAGAACATGTAGGCAGACGTAGGTTTAACATGTCTATGCACACGTGTGCCTGGGTGTGTTTTCTGACGAAAAGAAGGCAACCTGGCACTAAGCCAATGTCTAAACATGCCAGAATCACAATATATTCAACTAAATTTGTTTAATGGCACTGAAGTCTTCTTAATGCCCTGAATTTTCTGAAAACTTATTAGATCACTTAAAAAATCACAAGCAGTCACAGGCAGGGGACGATTCTCCTTTGCGGGCAGCGTTACACGATTTGGGAAAGATGACATCTGTGTTGAACAAAGTTAAACCCGTCGTCCCCAATACACCTGGGGAAGTACAAGAGGCCTCGGGCCAGGGAGCTGTGCTTTCGGTCCCCGAGGTTTGGAGAAGGAACAGAAGCACCATGTCTGCAGAGACGCCGCTTTTCTGGGTGGTGGTATTGGGGGGCAGAGGACGGAAAGCACAGGACAAGGCCCTCTGTTGGCTGGACGGTCCTGGGCTGCGGCTGTCTGGGAACTGGGGAGGTGGTTCAGATGAGGGTGGGGAACCTCAGTAAATACTCATACACTGCAGAGGGGAACAGCTTTGGGGCACCCTCTGACCTGGGGGCCAGCCGAACCCTGATGACGGGCTCAGGCTGGGAATACAGGAAACAAGGCCCGGGGCCTGGGGCTCCCGAGAGAGGACACACCTCGTAGCCTTCTGAGCCCTCCCCTCCTTTCTACTACCTGCAAACCTCCGATAAGTCTGTCACCTGGTCTCATTGGTGTGATATGGGGGCCAAAAGACAGGGAGTTGCGGGGAGAGATGTGGCCAGCTCCAAAGCCAGGGAGAAAGCAGTGAAGGGGCAGCCACCAGCAGAGGCAGAGCCATGACCCCAAAGGACCGGCCACTTAGACAGGAACCGTGAGGAAAGGGGCAGGGGGTGAGGGGGACGGCCCTGGGTGGGTGACAGTGGGCTCAGACACACCGCGATCTGGGCCATGAGGGACACATGTCCTGATTTCCAGTCTGCTCGCGGTGCTGCCAGTGGTTACCTGAGAATCAGGTGGACTGGAAAAGGGCAGACTATACACGAGATGCTCGCAGAGCAGAGTTTCTTAATCTCGGACGCAGAGTTTCTTAATTCATGGGGGCATGGATAAAAAGAATCTCCATGTCCAGGCCCCCGCCCCAGAGATTTTGCTGTACTGGGGGACAGTCAAAGCCACAAGTGCAAAAGAGCCTGGATGAGCCCAAGAGTCTGCCGAATCCTTACTCCACTTCAACGTGCCTGGCACCTGTCTAATTTGTGACTAAGACGCTGTGCAGAAGGCACGAGGGCAGCCAGGGCAAAACCAGAATGAAACGCCAAGTCCAAGCGTCTACAAAGACGGACTCGACGGCGATTTTCCGACACCGGCCTCCCCTACAGAAGGCAGAGAGCACTTCTCAACAGAACAATCTTCACACTGGGCTCTAGTTTCAGACACAGAAATATCTCCCTGAAAAAGAAACTGTGCAATTACGGTTCTCGTTCATTCTAAATAAGTTATTTAGCACGATAAAAAGTGACCTGAGTGCTCGTCAATGCCACATGTTCAGACTCCAGCGCCAGCCACGCTTTGAAAGCAGCGGGGGCCCTGGGTGGTGCCCCCAGGGGACACTGGGTACTTCTTGGATGATTTGAGTATTTATACTTAGAGTCAAATCACAATTCTTAAAACATCTTATCATTCACAATCCAACAGACAGAGATTTGACCTTAACAGGAATGTTTTTTTTACATTTGAAATTTATGGAAATTTAAGTTGTTTTGACTGGAGGGCTGCAAAAAATATCCGAGGCAATAAGGTTGAGAAAATTCTGGAACTACAGGTTAGGAAACGTGCTCCCTCCTCCTCCTGCCTGTAGGGTTAGAGCAGTAGGAATCAAAGACACTTAAGAAAGCATCTTTAGAGACTGACAGCAAGCGACTGGAGACAAATACGTCTGGCGATTCCCTGTTGTCCATGAGTTTTGAAATGTGTGAAAGGCAAGGCGGCTTGCCTGTCTGATACTGTCCCGAGGGGATCTGTATGGGTGATGAAAATCAAGTGTTACGAGAGAAGGGGCCACACCCCTCACGGCAGTATCCTTCGAAGTCAGCACGGCCCTCAAAAAGCAAAGGGGCTCAAAATGGGACGCTGGGCAACCAGCAGCACGTGGATAACACGCACCAACCGCCCAGCACACACCAGTCTAGGGACAGTCAAACGGCTTGTTGTCTGTTTTACACAGGAGCAGGAAGGAGGACTGAGCAGAAAGAAGCAAATCAAGACCTGCTGTCCCGTGGCCTCTTCCTCCCTGAGGCTCCCATCTCTTTTTGGACTTTATTCCTGGATCCTCGTCCCTTGTTCTCCAGACAGTTTGGTGACAGCCTCTTCTCCTAGACAGAGACTCTGGTCGCTGCTGCCTAAGCTGTCCTGGACTGGACCACGGACAGGAGGCTCTGGCAGAGTCTGCCATAGTCCCTTCCCCAAGGACGGTTTCCCTCCCTCCGATCTACTGCCCAAGTCCTAACACGATGGGGGGATGGATCACCTCGTTTCCTCGCATTACAGGAAAAATGAAAACGCAGGGAAGCATGGCTGAGGTCTGAGTCCCTGACTGTTGGTTCGCAACAGGTTGGGCTCCAAGAAGAAACACCTTCTTGGGAAAGATGGAGCGTCAGCGGGTCTGTGGGGGGGCGGGAAGAACTTTTCTAGAATGTCACAGAACATCAGAGAAAACAAAAAGGGCTCAGGGAACAAAAGGGTACCTTAACTTAGAAATAAGCAAAAAATCCAACCTCTGCGGGAAGTTTTCAGGACAAAGTCAAGGGTGATAAACACATAGCTCCTTCCCCTTGGCTGGCCTGCAATTGTGAACGCCGGGAAGTAGGAACACACCACGGGAAAGGCACACGTAAAAAGAAATCTTCCAGAACGGGTGTTATTTGTAGGATGCTAAGTTCACCAGGGCTCCTCTGCATAGTACATTAGCTTGAGAAAAAAAAAGTTCAGCTTTATTTTCGGCTCAACCTCGAGGACTTAAATATATTATGCAACTCTGGAAGTGCTCTGGCAGTGGGCCGGTGGGCACCTCTTTCTCCTTGGTTCCCTGAAGAAATAATAGCTAAATTCTTCTAGTTTCTTACTGAAGTGACAATAAGGTCCTACTGAGGCCCCATGAAATCCAGAACATGGTTGGGCCTGTAATTAAGGAGATGTGTAGCTTCGTTTAGCTCAACGCCATACCTGACCCCTCCACAGCCAGAGGACGGACGTCGGGACGTGTCATGATGAAACAAGGAGGGCACCGATGATAAATGCAGGGAGCAACCGGCACGTCCCAAAATGGACAGAAGAGAACTTGACCACCGCAGGCTCGAGCAATCTTCCCTCAGGAAGGGGAAACGAACTGCCCTGCCCTCCGATCTGGACAAATCAGCCATTTGCCAGTCTTGTAAGAAAATTAAGATGGTACCATAATATGGTTCCAAGCATGCAAACTCTGTCCATTCTGCGCTATTTTAGAAGCTGTAGTCCAATGTTTCTTGGAAGGCCTTAGGGTGTCAAGGTAGCTTTTCACTTAAAATGAAAGATTAAACCAGCATTGTCATAAAGAAAGGCAGTACGAGCTGGTATGTAATTTAACATTTTCTAGGAGCCACAATTAAAAAAAAAAAGAACCAGGTGAAATTCATAAGACACTATGCTTAACCCACTCAATGAAATACATTATCATCGCCTCAGCATGCAATGATGCTAAAACAGTCACGCACCCTTTTTTTGTACCGGGGCTGGAAATCCAGCGTGTGTCCCACCTGTGGACCGCCTCAACTCAGAACATCTCCGGCGGACCCGTGTGGAGCACCCGGGAGAAAGAGACACGCGCTCTTGCTGGGAGCAAGCTTTGATTCACCCGGACACGCACAGGAAAGCGGTCTGGCTAGAGAGATCTCTAGCTAAAGGGGTCATGGAAGAAAGCCAAATGCCGTCTCCTCCAACCGGTTTAAAGGCGCTTCTGGCCAAGCCCCCTCTTCTGGCAGTCGTGGCTGCAGAGCTATAGCACGGAGCCCGGCCCGACTCGGCCAGGCCGGCCTCGCTCGGGGCACGGGGCCTGGGGGACTTGGGGAGTCCTGAGAAACTGCGAAGCCACAACAGTGGCCAGGTGAAACTCTCAGGGCCTGCGGCGTCTGGCCTGCTGGGATTTCACACGAACCAAACCAAGAAACCACAACATGAAAACGTGAGCGACGAGATGCTCCCTACGGGCCCACCTCCCCTGCCTGTTTCCACGCCACCTGGAGGGGACCTGTGCCTTCTCTGTGTTCTGCATTTACCAATGACACTGGCCCCCAAGGAATGGTCCCTTCTCCTTCTCTGGACTGGTATCTTATCACCCCACTGTGGGGAATGAGGCGATCATTCGTCATTGCTGGCTAACGGGTGAAATCCTCACCCCCACTTCAGCTCCTCGTGGACTAAAACAGCCCAGGGAGACACTGATCATGGACTGAAGCATGAGTGACAAGGAGGAGTCACACCTATTACGAGGCTGCAAAGCAACAGGGACAGAAGGACCAGCGTCACTCCGAGCCGGCGGTGTCACCGCCACCCACGCCCCATGGAGTCCTACCTTTGTGGTTGAAGATGCCCTCCATCTCCATGCTGCTTCTCGAGTGGGCAATGCACAGGGAGCCACAGGGCACCAGGCCTTCTGCAGCGGGGGACCGGTCGGTGGTCCGCACCAGGCACCAGTCCGGCTTGTCGTGGGGCCGCTCTAGCACCTCCACGGTCTGGCCGCGGCGGATGGTCAGCTCGGTGCTGTTGCAGGCCGTGAAGTCGTGGATCACCACTGTCAGCTCGCAGCCGCCGGAGAGCTGGGGGGGAGAGGGGACACGTCAGCGAGCCCAGCTGCAGGACAACTGGGGCGAGGCCGTGGCTAGGTGAGAACTTCCCCTTCCTCCGTGGGGGCAACACCAGCGGGGACCACCTGAGTGGCCGCTCTCCAGGTTCATGGTCCCTAACGCCCCCAGGAACCATGTGAACTTTGTCACGTTCTAACATACATGATTGTGATTTCCTGAGTGTTTCACGTCAGAATCTCATAAGACTTTTCTCGTGACCATCTGTATTTTTTGGGCCCAAGACATCATGACTCTCAAGAAGAGCTCTATACTCATTTTTAGCTTAGAGAGAACGAGTAACTGTGTCTGAAAGCCACTGTTGGGTTCCTGTGAAGTGCAGCGACAAAGTGAGGTTGAGTTTGGCTCCCGTCTCGGAGTCTCAGTGTCCACGCTGTCCGCAAACAGGCTCTTTGTAACCACCTGGTCGAGAGGGAGCAGCCACACGGCAGGGAGACCAAAAGGCAACAGGGTCTCCAGGTCCCGAAACATGGGCAGGGCGTGCCTCCTCCCCTCAAAACCCTTCAGGATCCCCTCCCCATCCCTGAGGATACTCCGCAGTGGACACTCCTGACTCTCTGCCAACGGACCCCAAACCCTGTCCAGGCCCCCTCCCCCTCTGGGCCTCCCCGTGTCCCTCCACGCGCTCTGTGGACACTGGCTTATTTTCCACGTGCCCTGTATTTCCTACTCTGAAATAGAAGTCCTATCCCTTCTCTAAGCACACACCCATTTCTTGTCTATCAAAACTCCACTGTTCTCAGGCCACCTGAAGCCCAGCCACCAACTCCGAAGAGACACAGCAGCACCATCATCTCACACGTGCAGCAGGTGCACGGCCTGCCCGTGGCCATGTGTCTTCTACAGCGGGATGTTCCTTGGGCACACTGCGCATTTGCTCATCAACGTCCCTACTTGTGACCAGCTCCCCATCACCGGACTGTCCCCTCTGGCTCTTCCATCCGAGCAGCCCCAGGAGGCTCACTCCCGTCTGTTCTTCACTGTCCCCCTCCACCAGATGGGACTGTACCCACTATGCTGGCTACCCCGCAGCAGGCGCTCCCACCAAAGCAGTGAGTCTACGACACGACCTTTCCCCTGCCCTGTATCTGCTGATCTCCAGTGCTGCCTTTTGGGCGATGGTGTCACAACCATTGTCCGAACGTTTGCCGCAGTGGAAGAGGCAAAGCGGGAAGAGTGACATGGGCGTTTCTTCTGTGACATCGGGAGCTAATGGTGTCTGTGCTCGACGTGCAACATGCCCAATCTTCTGTCACCCGTAAGGATGTCGGCATGAAGAAGGCATGGTACAGCAGGGTGGATGTCTGGGAGACGTCCTTGTCTGCGAGGCCACCTCGCCCACTCACAGAGGGACGCTCAGGCTCACGCCCACAGTGTCCTCGGCCACCGGCCCACACGACGACCGTGCCTGCCCCACACTCTGAGCTGCTCTGTGCTAGTTATTACCAACCCCCTCCCCCAGGCTAATAGCCTGTCTTTCAAGAGAAAGTTTAGATCTTCATAATAAGAAACACATGTGCACTGGACGGCCGCAGAAACCAAAACAAAACACACTCTTCTGGAATAAAGCACGGAGAGCGACAAAACAAATCATCTTCACTAGGCCGCAAAGGGAACTTTCCACAAATGCTTAATCCTCTTCTAAATTTTACAAATTCGTCTGTGGGAACACCATGCTAACCTTACACCTTTCCCTGTGAACAACCAAAGATGCTAATGTCGAAAGTGGAAAGGTGGAGGCCCCTCCTGGACAAGTGTTTTCCTCCTGAGACCCCGTAATGGAAAACAGGAACAGGGACTGGGTCTGATGTGCGACAAGGCTGCGAGGCCCTGCAGGGCCCGTGCTCCCTCTAGACCCCTCCCCCACGATGGTGGCTCGTCCCTGGAGCCTGACTGTGCGTGTGTGCCCACGGCGTGTCACCCCTGCCACAGGCCCATCACGCTGCCGTGATACTTGTCCACCCCCCGGCCCTGGGATCTGCGACTTTAAGAGACACCACCTCATCACCAGCCCTCTGCTGGTCTCCTTAGCGAGTTTTATAGGTTTTCAGACTGCTCACAGCCACATGGTGTGCTGGGTGAGTGGGGGAGGGGTGGGAAGGGAGAGGGGGCTGCCTGAGAAGGAAGATTAAGCGAGGCCTCATTTCTGGCACTGGTCGTTGCGCCCCTTAGAGTCATCAGAAATACTGGAAACATCTGTGTACTTGACAGCATGGGAAGTAAGAATTGAGCCTGTCCTGACAAGAATTGCACACTGCGTGAAAATTCTTTTTCAAAGGCTTTAGAGAACGTACTAACAAAGCCTAGCACCAGAAGACGATTTTCAAACAGCGCTGAAATGATAACTAAAAACAATCTACACATATGCTTGGCTTGGACCCTAGGAATCGATCCGCTTTTACCCGCGGGAAGCTCCTGCACGGAGCTTTGAGGCGAGGACTAAATGGTGCTTTTCTGGTCCAGAGGAGAGACATCTGCGGATTTCTCAATGTTCACATCTGAAGATTTTAACCTTCTTATTATGAAACCTCTTTAAAACCAGGTTTGCAAATTAGAAAAAATATTTCTCTTTACATAAAAAACTTAAAATAACTATTCTGAAGAAGCAACGCAAATCGTTCCTGCATTTCAGAGGCATTAAGCTCCTCATCAGAAAAAGTTCTATAAGATACTATATCGCGTTAAGTGTGGCCGCGGTCTCACTTGCTTTCAATGACTCCTCTACCCTCAGTGCCCCAAGTTCAATACGACGTTGAAAGGATGATCATTCATCTAGTTTAAAATTCACTTTTCCTTTCTAACCACATCTTGTAAAAGTTTTCACAGCGTCTTCTCTACTTCTGCGTATTTCATGGACTTCTCTATGGGTTCCCGACCACATGCACTTAGTTTAGGATTGCAACTTCTGGAAATCTCAGCTTCCACGACTCATGTTAACTCTTGTGACACCCCTATCAGAAGACAGATTTAGAAAAAAATAGTTTTGCTTTTCATTTTTAAAAAATGTGGCGACTGAAGACAAGGCCTTGACTGGAGCCCGGGCCATGGACACTACCCAGGAAACAGCTCCTCTGGGCCACCCCGAGGGCCCCTCAGAGGGCCAAGGGCAATGACAGGGACAGATGCAGAGACTGTGTGCAGAATCAGACCCACGTCTCTGCCGGAATCCTCTCCAGGATGATTGAAAATAAGCAGGTTGCTGTGTTTCACCCCAAAGAATGAAACTGTCACCTCTGGTCGCAGACGAATGAATCTTCAGTGATCACCACGCAGAAGAGCTTTAACTCTGTTTCCGGGAGAAGTCACTGCTCAGCCGGAACCCAGCTGACAGCAGTAACTAAGACAGACTTGCAGGTGGGGACTTCTCACCCCACTTCTCCTTGGGGCAACCCCGCCATCACTCTAGAATGAGGGGACTTTACATGATGACAACATACAATTCCTGAGAAACAGCAGTGAACACCTGGTTGGGACGGCCGAGGTTCCCCGATGAGCCCCAGGGTGACCCTGCCAGAGGAAAGGGGGGACTCTTCACGGCTGGCGTGGTGGATCACGCAGGCCGCTCTGCAAAGGATTCGACTCTGAGAACCCACGATCCATCACAGGTGGGGGTCTGGCCAACTTTCTGAGAGCAGTTCAAGAGGAAAGGGGGGATGCGGTCTAACAAAAGCCATTGTCCCCTAAAGAACAAAGCGTATCAACTCCTGTGAACGGTCACACCCTACAGCCCAGGAGGGTTCAGTCATTCAGAAACCTCACCAAAGGGCCTGGTGGTTTCGTGGAGGCTTCACAGAGCGGACCAAAGAACAACTGTTTGTTAAAAGGATTAGGGGGTACAGCTCCCTGCTGGCAATGGCAGCCAGATCGATGTACCAGAGGACACTAATTACACACCCACGTGCTCACCCACTGAGCGAGCTCTGGCTTCGAGGAGGCTTGGGCTTAATGGCACTGGCAGCAGCCCCTGTGCTTACCCCAACTCCAGGCCACGTTCACAGAAGTGTCCCCAAATCTACCGGGTTTCAAAGAGGACTGCTGTGGAAGGCTCTCACACATCGGAGGTACAGAAAGAAGTCTATGAGAACTGAAACACGGCTAAGATGAAAACGTTTACAAGTTGTTTTCTTTTTTAACCATTGAAAGAAAAATGTGGGAGAAAAAAACTTTTTCAGAAGCGGTGGCGTATTGTACCCGATGTTTTATCCAGAAGAGAAATGCTGAGTGTCGTGAACTCAGCGACGGCAACCCTCTACTCTCCACCAAGGCAATCACACACCGGCTTTCTGACATGAAAATCACCCTTGGGAAGCATCCCTGGCTGTGATAGGCACAAGGTGGAATGGAAAATTAGATGGAAGCGAAGTCTGAAAGACGCAACCAAAAAAGGCAAATTTTTGAATGCAGAAAGTCAAGCTAACCGGAGAGAGGGCAGCTTTTACATACATGTCAGGCCTCAAAGGTTCACAGAAGCTGACACGACCTTGTCTCCCTTTACTCTGAATGTGCTAGAACGAGAAGCCGGAACGTGCTAAGCAGACACCGCCCACTGCCCTGCAGGACAAGGACTTGGAGTTGGGATGGAGATCAATGAAAATCACCTGCAGCACTTTATGTCACTGGGCCCTGGGATGAAAAACTCCTTGGGACAATTTATCCCCCAAAATCCCATTTACTGCATCTCTTGAGAGAGCAAGACAATCTTCTATCCAGGAAAGTTCATCTGAAATGCCTCTCTGTGCAAAGGGACAGCACCTGAAGAATTAAGGTGACAGCCAGTTAACCAACTGACTCGGACCCTCATCACAAGGAAGACCTGGAACACACCGCGGGCCTCAAGTCTGAACCCAAACTGCCTCAACAGTGGCTCTGATCAGTGGGGTAAAATTTACATTAAAAATCACTTTTCAATGCGCCGTTATTCTTACAACACTTTTGTTGAATTTCTACCCAAACCTTATGTTAAAAAAAAAAAGATCTTCCTTTTCTGAGAACTGAGGCATTCTGCTTGAGCACGGGGGATTTTGTTTTTCTGATGAACTACAGTCATCAAAGACTACACTCATTTTTGTGGTTTTATGAGTGCACTGAAAAAAAAAAACTTGTTAAAAATTACAAAAAGCCACAGTTACTCAGAAAATTAGAAAACAAAATTAGTGACAAGAGGGAACACACACCAGGTGCGATCCAGCAGGGGCGGGGGGCGTTCATGCCCATGCTGAAACACCTGTCCGCCCTGGGCTGGCACGCGGGGGTGGTCCATGAGTGCTTATGAATGAACGCATCTGCCTCATGAATAGCATGAAGTTGCATTACGTGCATGTGACCATGATGCAGTGGGAGGACTAAAGACATTTGAAGGAAGCGTGACAGCCCATCAGTATGCATGCAGCCACCACCAGACTTTTGTTGCTGAGCCACCAAAATGCAGTATATCTAGGCACAAACCTGAGTTTAAATGACTCGGTTTCGTGCCCACGCAGGGCAAGCCCACAGCCAAGCGCCTCCTTCGAGCGAGGTGCTCTCTCGCTTCCAGCACCTTCAGCCAGAAAGAGGGGGCCAAGGGCAGAACCGGGGCTCACCTTCACTCCCACGCTGCACCGGGTATGCAAGTGAGGAGGCTGAATGAGAGAGCGTGGAGTTCCTCAGCAGCTGAAGGCGAGTTTTCTCTCTCAAAACTGTGAATTTGGCTGCATTTTAAAACGTCTTGGCCTTTATAATTAACACCTTTATAGCTACCTTGACATTGCAATTCACATACAACCAAGTTTCTATGGTGTAGACGGTCATGTCGCAGAGAAACTTAACCGACTGACATTTTTAAACGACATGAGATCCCCATGTCCCCAATGCAGTGCTATAGCTTAAGAGTAAGTGAAACTATTTTCCTAAAAAAAGATGTGGATTCACATATTATACACTCAGGGCATATCATGCTAAGTCTCCACTGGATTTCCTACTCACTAAAAATCAGAACTGCATCACCCCGGGCCTGTTGGCCTGGGCCGGCTTTCCCACCCACATTGCCTCTTGCCTTGGTGATTTTTTCATCTTGACCTCAAGATCCTCTGTTCAACAGCAGCCCCTATTTGATTCCATATCTTCTATTTTCCTCATAATATAAATTTTGGTTATATAAAACAAATCACAGACCAATAATAAGGCCGAGAGAAAGAAAAAGGTTAAAAATGCTTCATTCTAAAAAATATTTAGCTCCATATTCAGCTGTAGTGTGAAATAACAAGGCCTAGATACTGACAGGTAATTAAATCCATATTCCGTTTCTGGCTTTGGTGCTCTAGTGCTGGGTGGCCCAGTGAGGGTCATCCGGCCCTCGTCATTTCCTCGCGGGCCCAAAGGCTAGCTCAGCACTCTCCTCCCTGCCTCCCGAGACAAGCTCCGGACAGATGAGATAAGGGTCTGGCAAGCCCTTGATTTCTCTGGAACCCATATCATATTCAAGTAAGATCATTCTGACCAGCTTCAGTACCATGAGTACAGCAAGAATTGGTGCTGAACTCGCTTTTGGAACAAAGAGGTGGCGTCTTTTAAAGACGGAGATGTGCTCGTGGGGACATGTGGTTTGTGTCTGTGACCGGCCCACTCCGCTCTGCTGACAGCACTCCCTGGAAAGAGGGTGTCTCCGGGAGCCCCTCCTTAACAGCCTCTTGCTAAAACCTCTGCGCCTCATCTGAGAATTACGACAGCTCCGGGCAGACAGCTTTTCCTTAAGAATTCTGCAGGAGGCCGAGTAGAAAACCTCCCCCCACCCAGTTTCTGAAGTGGAACCAAATTCCAAGATAACGACTCACTCACAACAGATATCATAAATTAAGTCACACAGGCAGAACACGGTTAGGTGACGTCCCTCACCAGATCTATCTGCCCGTGTCATCGGAGGCTGGTTAAACCTGAAATGCTATGTATGATGGAAGGACCTTGAGACACATGAAAAGTCAGAGTCATCGGAGGGAGAAGGGGATTTTTTGGCTGAGCCTGGTTTAGAGAAATAGTGCGTCTTACAAACTGACTCAGGAAAGGATGCAGCTTCCTAATTTTCAAAAGTATCCTCCTGAGTCACCTACGGACCCTGGCATGTCCTACCAGAAAAGCACAAAAAGGGAGACGGCTGTGAGAAAAGCCTCACACGTTCTTTATTCTCAACCCGAATGCAGATCCCAAGAACTAAGGAAGGTGACCTGTCGTGGTTCCATGATCTTAGGAAGACACTTCATCTTTTTCAGGCACGTGCTTTTGAGCCTGTTACGGACCTATGGCCTCAGGGAGTGGTATTAAAGGAAATAAATGCCATGTCCACCTAAAAGAACATTGAGTTTTGGAGTGTCATTACTTCAAGGTGGGTGAGAATCACAGGCTGGTCAGCTGACTGACAGGCCGCTGTCATGACTTCCCTCAGGAGCACCAGTGGGTGTCCCTGCAAAGCTGGGTGGTGGCTTCGCAGAAGTGGCCCTTCTGGGATTTCTGAGCTATGACATGAGCTTTAAAAATGATGCATGTGATGAGGTTACAGAGCTTGGTGAATTACTTCCACTGATAAAACATTTATCTGGCAGCTCTTTTAAAACTCTCACAGCTCGGTAGATTCCCAAGGTGGAATGAATAATTCCTGCAAGTTAAAATGATTAATTTTCTGTTAGTGACTGATTCTTCCTCTCTTGTTGGGTACAGATAGAATTTCCTATCTTGATGACAACAGCCCTTACAAGCTGTGCAGGCTCGATTCCAAGTTCACCTAAGTCCATTTATGCTGTGAGGGATCCCAAGAAGAGCTAGTTACAGGACTCCTAATCCAGAAAAAGCCTTATTTTTGTGGCCAACGTCCTGTGGATTCCAGCCGGCCACACGTCAGAGCCCCGGGGCTGCACCGGAGTGCTGGCACACGAGTCCCCTCCGCGTCCCCTCCGTGGGAGAAGGGGCGGGTCCATCTGGGGTGGGAGCTGCTGAGCCTGGGGCTCCTGCCTAGACAGACACGGGGGGCCTTTCCTGACGCCTGCTGCCACGGATCTATATGTGAACCGCCTGAAGAAAGTCATCCTTTCTTCTGGAATCAATGTCCAGAAAAACCTTCACACGCCTTCCAAAAGACTGAGCTTTTTACATCTATTTATCTTTGGCATTGTCATTCAGGTAATTTACGATTTTTTAAAAATAAACGTTAAACTCACTCCCAGGTAAACCTAGACCAGATCCACGAGAGTCAGTCTGGTAAGAATGTGAACTTGGGCTGGATGGGCCTACGGCTGACGTGGGGTTTCTCAACCAAGACAAGTCTGCCAAGAGGACTGTGGACAGGCCATCCCCTTCAACATGGACTACTGGTATTTCTGGCTTTTCCTTCAGCTGTAATTCTTATGTAAACTGACTACTTAAATTACTTGATCACCTCAATTATTATTTGAAAAAAATAAGCAGAATTTCTGCAACAAAATGTTTCCAAGGTCAAACTTTATTTTCTTAACTGACGGGCTGTGGGTGGGGTGGCTGGGGAGATGCTATTAGGCACCCAACCTACTGGCAAGAAACAGAAGCTGAAAGCTAACCCGCGGAGCTCTGAACGAAATGAGACACTTTTATTCTTCGGTTCTCTTGTTATAAGCATCCAAAGTTCTAGGACTGCTTAACCGAACTCAAAAAGTGGAATGAGAAACAACTAATTATTCAAAGTAGAAGGATTCTGAAAATAAAATCACCGTGGGAGAGCAGTATTTTAAATCCTACCTACCCGTGTCCTGGAAACT
This sequence comes from Cynopterus sphinx, assembly GCA_030015415.1. NCBI lineage: Eukaryota > Metazoa > Chordata > Mammalia > Chiroptera > Pteropodidae > Cynopterus > Cynopterus sphinx. The sequence continues at coordinate 6,117,883 of CM057379.1, read as the reverse complement.
ACAGTCAATACCACAAATTCTTCTGCAACACTGAGTGAGGAAACACGAACGTCTGGGTCCAAAAGCTCTGCACTCTGAGATGACCCCCGGTGTGGCACACTCCCCTCTGTCACCAATTATCTCCAAGTGAGGGTGACATCTGGGCACGGCCTTCCTCCCAGTGAGCGGGCGGTGGGACCGCCAAACCGAGACCTGCCCCATCTCACGACCAGGGCTGGGGTCTCCCGTGACAAAGCACAGCTCGCAGCCGACAGTGAGAAGCCTGGGATTCTGAGCTGATGGCAAGCGGAACGAACCCCTATTTGCTGTCAAATTCTTCCTAAAAGAATTGGTCTCGCATTCCAGACACAAACCAGGACAGGTGCTCCTCTCAGCAGGAACAGAAGACCTGCTCGATGTGACTGTCCCTCAGTGGCTTTTGCAGAGGGTTCTGGTCACCTGCATACCATGTAAGCCCAGGATCCCAGCTTCTCCTGTCAGTGTATTCTGTAGGTTTTGGGATTCTATCAAGAGAGAATCAGGGGATACTCCAGGCCATCTTTACAGAAGGTGAGCCTACACAGACTGGATACAAGTCAGATCTACCTTCCTCGCCAGCACTAGTGAGGCCCACTCCAGGGTGCACTGCCTGTGTTCTAGAAGGCGCCGCGGGCCAAGCCGGGCCCCTGCTTCCGTCAGAGCAGAACCGGGCTCCGTGCAAGATTTCAGTGAAAAACAACAGGTTCTTGTGCTTAAAATAAAAAAGGCTTAAACTCAGTGCCACAGACACCCTGACAGAAAACCGGGAAACAGCGCTGGGAAGGGCCAGTGATTTCTTTCTGAATCCTCAAGGTTAAAGTCTCCTCACCCAGATACCCCAAAGTCCTTGTCCCTGGCGCCTGGTCCTGGCATGACTCTCAGCACACAGCGGCTGTTTGAAAATGTTATGACGACCGTCATTTATAGATGAAAAGAGGCTACTTCATACCAGACCACAGACTAGCTACACTCGCATCCCCAGCTGGGGCTGGTGACGGCCTACCTTATCGCTGTCCAGTGTGTTCTGTGACGTCCGGGAGGCGATGGAAATTGTGTCAGGCTGGCTGCTGCCATCGCCTTGGCTATCCAGGTCTTCTCCATCCCTGGGGAAGCAAAGAGACTTTCAGTTCCTGACCATGCTGGATTTGCTTTCCAGGACTAGTAAAGATCGTCCGTCGGTGTTGGAGAAATAACGGACCCGTTTAAAGAGGTGGAAGTCAGGGTTGTGCTTGCTGCTGTGGCCGTGGCACTGATGGGACTGATGATACTTTACTGAGCACCGGCTCTTTGCAGGGTGCCAGGCGCAGGGGCTAACACAGATCACTCTGTTTAATGCACACGATAATAAAATAGTCGACATGACTTTTTCCACTTCAGAAGCGAGAAACAAAAAGGTCCAGCTGTTGTCACTCGTCCAAGGCCAGGGAAAGTGACGGGGACCAGCATATAGCCCTTCATTTACTTTCAAGCTGCAGCAGGTTCTTAACAAAGCAATTTTATTACAAAGGACGATGTTAAATGTAAACTGTATTTTATAAAAACGTGTTCCTCAAACTACGTGAGAAACAGGAGTTCTGAAAAGCGGTAAGCTGACACTTTTCCCTACTACACAGCACACTTTCAGACAGTCGCGGGCACTCACCTCCTTCCCTTCTGCCTGGCGGCGGGGGCCGTTTTGGGGAGGTGAATGGGCTCCTTCAGGGCGCCTTTCAGGTGGATGGTCCTCTCCTGTATCACTTCTCTGATGTGCTTGATCCAGTCCTGCTTGTTTTCTATACTGGAAGCCTGAAGAGGTGTGAGAATCCGTCAGGACCCCAGAGGTCCCTTTCCATCTAGATCCTGCACTCACCACGCTCAGGTCTCTCATACTCCTGGAGTCTCCCCTTCTAAAAATAACTTTTCAGCAGAAAAGCAACCACATCCTGCGTTTAATTCACCACCAAACAAATGACTCTAGTTTTGAATATTCTTTTCCTAGGAACCATTTTTATTTTATTGCATTTACGTTATTCTAGATTTCTGAATATTTTAATTATCATTCTCCAGTTCTAAGGACGTTTAAGCAGCTCTGATAAAATATGAAAACACAGCCACCCTTACAACCAAAGCTTCCTTGAGGCTATTTAGGCCAAGAGTCGTGTCAGTGACTAGTGAAGTGTCAACGGAACCTGAGCCAATGTCCACACGTCACGCTGCCTTGTCCACGGTCCCAGTGAACAAAAGCCACAGCTGTGACATCTCCCTGCTGCACCCTCACTCCCACTAGCACCCTGTGGAGTTGGGTTGTCCCTTCTCCTCCTGTGACACGAGGAACTGGGGCCTGGGCACATTAGACGTGTGCCCAGGGTCACATGCCAGCGGATGAAGCTGGAATTCCTGGACTGCATGACAGAACCTAATCCACAAGCTCTGCATCTATCAACCTCTGGTTACACCGCCAGAATAAAGCGGTGAAACCTACAGCCAAAGGCACATGGTGGATTTACCTCAGCTCTGTTACAACTGTGGAGAAAGGTTCTCTGACAATGACACACAGGCACATACTCAACAAGCATTCGTTGAATGGACACATCTGGCATCACTTTCTCCAGATTTTCTTTCATTGTGCCTCAAAGGAGGCACAAAAAAAAACATGTTCTGAACCTTAGTAATAGTTTTTAAATTCCTTATGGTCAACATCAATCTCCTATGATATAAGCAAAATTCCCTGTAAATGATTAAAATAATCATCAGTGGGATTGTAGATGAGCTCACGAAGGGAGGGGAACCCATCATTTTCTCATGGTGGACCTTGTTTTCGAAACTAGAAAGACAAAGCCCATGTTGGGAAAGGAAATTAAAATTGAGAACTCTCTAAATAAAATGTTCTAACTGGAAGATGTGTCTTTAAGGTTATTTAGGGACAGTAATGGGGAAATACAGGATTAACAAAGGATAAAAGGAGCCTCTTACTCCCATCCCAGGACCTGACGCCAGGAGAGCAGTGGAACTGACTTCTTAGGGGTTGGGAGGCAGGTGATTAGGGAACAAGGGAGTTTGTGCATGAAATAATTGTCTTAGGACGGAAAACTCTGAACTCTGTAGATCTACTGGAATTTAAACGTCCGGGACGAATGTCCTGGGGGTTAAACAAAGAGAAGTAACTGAGGAAGAACATTTGGCAGAGTTTGGAGACCACTGAGGAAAACTGTTACTATGGTTCCGAAATAAAAAAAAATTCTCATGACATAAAGCGTATCCATCATCACATTTATGGAGACTAATTCTTCCAGTAGTCTCATGCTGTTTAAGGATTTAAATCCTCCCTTGCAGACTACAAAAGTAAAAAAAGGCTGCAATTGTTTTACAGCGGCTAGGCCATCACCATCACTGCCATCACCATCACTGCCGTCGCCACCACCCAAAAGGCTCCACCACGATCTCAACCATCACAACCCCCTCTCCCACCACCAGCTCTGCCACAAAGCACTCTCTGAAATTAATGAGGGCATCACTTCCTTTATAGCCTTCTCCTTGGAAGTCAGAAAAATGTCACTTGAAATTCCCTAGAACACTTTCACTTGATGAAGTAAAGCCCGCATGTTTTACTTCTTCACTTGCATCCTGAGTTATTTTATTATGTCCCAAATGAAAGTAATCGTCTGGCGAAGTATCTGGCACTATTTCTTAGGTGTCCCCTTTGGCATCTGTCAGTGCAGCTGATCTGGATAAACACTTAATGTAAGTTGGAGGTTTTAAAATTTTATGCCTTAGAAAAGTTCAGTTATCTAATATTTAGCTATCGGTGCAATTTCCATTTTATAGGGCTTTATGCCAGTACGAATGAGGACACGCTGGGTTGGTAATCAGATCCTGCCAAACAATCCATTATTTCTAATTGAATAGAGACCTTAGAAACACCATGGCTTCCATGGTCAGCGGTCACTGAAGTATAGACTCTACAGGAGTGACATGCTGCTGAATAACTCACAGTCGCTGGAAGTCCCATAGAAAGGTTAAAAGGACTGTAAGAGACAAAACCACTGACATGCAAGCTCACACACCAGAGTCGCATTAAGCTTTTGGCTCGGCTCCCGATGTTCTACAAATCTTTGTCTACATCTTCCCCCAAACATCCTGAAGTCGATTATGGTCTTTCCAGACAGCCCCCAAAGACGGTTTCGTCTGCATTTTCTCAAATGCAGAAGAAGAGAAGTACATAAGACAGCCTTAGGGCACTCTGTCATTCCTGGGACAGGGTGGTACGTCAAAACAGAGTTCAAATCACATATCCAAAGATACTTTCCTCCCCCGAAGACTACGTGCCACAAAGCACCCTTGGTGTTTTTGAACATGTTAAATCGTAACCCTGTACCTGATAATCACCTTCCCGTTCTTCCTCTGGCCCCAAACCAGAAAGCCAACAGCCCAGGACCTCACCGAGACTTGGCCTTTCAGCCCGAAAGCTGTCAAAGCCCCTCCCGAATCTATTGGGTGCCCATTTTCCTTTGGAAACCAAAGGTCAAGTGTGCAACGGGGGCTGTGGGTCCACACCTCTTTCCTACTAGACCCCGACTTCCCACATCTCTTAAGGAATCAATTAATTCTTTTTAAGACTGAAAGAACGGAAGAAGTTTGAAGACCCTGCTCCATTTGATCTTTTCGTAGGCAAGCTACAGTTTAGCTTGTTATTTCATCGCTAGAATACCAAGCTGAATTTATTCTACCATTCTTCATTAGTGATCACTAATCCCAACACAAGGAGCACTTTTATCCCAATAAAATGATAGGAAAACCAGTATGCTTCAACAACAGGAAAAATAGAGCATACACTGCCATGATAAACTTGTCACCCAGCATGTCCCCGAGCTTTACGTGGACGTACCTTAAGGACGATTTTATTATCTGAAGTTGGTGTCCTCCCCACCCACAGTGCGAATTTGCAAGGATCTCCTTCCACATGTTCTGTGACACCCAACTCTGAGGTCTGGATAAAAAGACAATTACAGAATTAGGTGACAGTAAAATTCAGAGATCAAGACCATTTTCAGGGACTGTGGTTCTGACAACACAGTCTGTTCACGTTAATAGCTAATCCTTAGCCCTCGTTTGAGTTAAAATGAGGAAATTTTGTTCTAAGGCTACACATGATCGCTTTCGTCTCTTTCATTTCCTCTGAGCATCTCTATTGGGGATTCTGATGCAGGTCAACAAGCAAATCCAGAGGAAGGAAAGCAAAATTATTTGAATACCCTATTATCTGGAAATCAAGAGCTGACTATTTTCAGCCTGATAACTACAAATCAGCCTGTTCTAGTTGTAAAACAGCTGTCACCATGCGTTTCCAGTGCTAATCAAGTAGCCCCCTTCACAAGAGGCAAATGGTGTTTTAACCGCTCAGTTATTTTCCAGTTCATTGATAGCATTAACTTTTAGTATTTTGCCAACAATTTTAAGAACAAAGAAACAAAAATTCACCGTGATATATGCAATTGTGATGTGCAGAATGGGGAAGAGTGTAGACGAAGGTCAACCTATTCAGTCCCCCTTCCCCACTAAAGTGTTCTCTGCTCTCCCGCAAAGGAAGAAATCCATAATCTATATCTCCAGAGGTGGCCTCTGAGGGAAACTTAACATTTAAAAGACAAATTAAGTGAAGAGATATCAGCTTCTAACACAGACTGGTTTGGTCTCTAAGGATCCATTAAAGCCAGCTAGTGAAATTACTAGCCAGCAATGCTGCATTTTTTCTTTCCCGTTAGAATATGATCTAAAATGATGTAAGGTGGGCTGTGATCCAAAGGGCAATCTCCAACAGGATATAAACCAGGGAAAACTGTAAGAAAACCATTAGTCTGAACTTGCAAATTCCAGATTATTATTAAGAAGATTTCTACACTTGGTAGTACTTTGTTACTTTGGGAATTTGATTAACATATGGATATCATAAAAAATACAATATATAAAATATAAATTGTCTAAATTCCAAACATCCATCAATATTTCTAAGCAGCAATCTGCCATACTTTGTGTAAAGAAACCAAATTCTATTGCATTTACTATTCTTTCTCTGATGGTGATTTTCCCCTTAGTTTTGCTCAATCCCTGCCTGGCCCTGCCCAACAATTTTGTGTTGATAGTCCTCAGAGATATCACCCACTAAGGGAAGATGGGACTTCAATGGACCCAGGGGACAACACCTGCCTAGGACTTTCCTGACAGTTGATAAGGAGGTTTTATAGAGACTGGTTGGCTGTACCACGAGTAAAAAAAAAAAAAAAAAGATACCAGGTCAGTTTCTCTTGCCAGAAAGCACACTGACAAGTTAAATATAAATTCGAAAGCATCACATGGTGGTAAGCATGCAAGGGCAGCCATGTCTGGACAGGTGGGGTGGTGGATCTTTAAAACTCTTTTTGCTCATATGAATTTTCTCTAGTAATCGTATTTTGCTATTGTAAAAAACCATAAATTTATTTTTAATAAAAATAAAAATCAAACCTCATCAGTAAGCACCTAAGGCCTCTGAAATCCCAATGTTGGTGAATGGAAAATTAATTATGATATGAGAACTTACTTAATCACAGTCTGATATGATCAATTTGTGTATTTATAAAGCTAGTTAAGGCACATGGGAGATAAACGGTTTTAATTCACCTACAAAGTGTTTTCCTGCCCTGCAGTTAGGAGTCTGGCATTGGGAGAAAGCCCGTGTTCTAAGCCTAAGGCAATGCCATCTCACGAGCGCCCTCCAGTGGACCCAAGGCGGCCTGAGACCTTCTCACAACTCCCATCTTCAGGGAGGTGGGGAGGCTGAATTGAAGGCAACACTCATTTTTCTCTCCCTACAAAAAAGCTGCAGTTGTGTTACCCTTACACACTGACAGTTCTGAACACCTATACTTACAAACAATTTGCTTTTATAAAGGTACTTGCTTCTCCCACTGGAATCTTTCACTTCTTTACTGAAGACCAAGGACATTTCAAAAAGGAAGAGATGCCGTTCTCGACCCTTTCGAATTAAGGTTTTTGGGTCCCACACTTGGAAGGATTCCTGCAGGATGAGTTCTCCCTGAGACTCAATGTTTTCATCAAACCCTGCAACATAAAAAAAAGAGAAGGCATGATCAATTTAAAAGAAAAAGAAAAGTGATGCACGAGACACGGCACTGTGACCGCTGAAGCAGTTATAACACGCCCAGTGAAACCTCAGCTCGGCTTCCCTGGCTGCGCCCGTCCACCTCTAGACACCTCCCTGAAAGTGTCCAGTTCCTAAATCACAACTCCGCACGTCCTTTCCCTTATTCAGAACAATTCAGCGATTCCTTGTGGCCCTGCTCTTTAGGTTCTGCCTCCCTGGGGTGGCATCCTGACCCTCTGCCACCTGGTTTAACCCTCCACTTCCCTTCAGCCACAGCACTCCAGCTACAAACCTCTGTCCACGCATTCCCTGCCTCCCCAGGCCCCACCCCGTCTTCATCTTCTGCTCCCTCAGCCTACAGCACACTTCCCAGACCTTGCCAGCCTCTCTTCAAGGGCCTGGCTACCCGTGCCAGGTGAGTTCTCCACCTCTGAATGCAAACCTCTTCAAGCACATTACTCATCTTTGGCCCTGGATGGCTCTCACTGCTGCTCATGTCTTCACAAAGGTGGCCCGTTGAGTGGACTTTAAGACAACAGCACAAAGTGGAATTTCGGGCAGGGGCTCTCTTCCCTTCGTGGCCACCCCAGTAAGCACTGCACTTTCCAGCCCCCTCTGCAGTCAGAGGCATCCACGCACCCACCCGGCCACGCAGGGAGCCACAGGTACACCTTCTGGTCCCACTCCTCTTCCCACGTCCTGCTACGGGGAAATGTGGACATGATCTCTACACGTCCTGAACCGATCCGGCCAGACAACATCCAGGGAGTGGAGAGTGACCAGCGGGACAAGCACATATGCAGGGCTGCCACCAGCTCCGGATTTTACATCAAATAAAGAAAAAGCCTTTGTGCTTGGCTTCTGATTTGGGGGTCTCTATTATGAACAGCAGCACCTCAGTCCTAACTAGTGCACTGCTCCGTGCTACTGAGGGCAATGACACAGGCTGGCATAAGCACTTGGGGCAGGGTGACTTCTTGTACCTATTTCTGTGTAACCTGATAAGAAGAGTTAAGCTCTGTAACACAGAAATAACTGTTTTAAACAGAGCAGTCATAGAAACTAACTGTGACAATAATTTTTAAGCACATTCTACTGATTCTCTCTTTAACACGTTACACGCCACACTGAGCTCCATTAGCAGGTATGTGGTATCAGCTGCATTCAAGGCTCTAGCAAGTGATGCAAAGGACACAGAGATGGGGAAGTGACAAACTCCGTTAAGCATTTTAGAATCTTGGGGGACCGATCTATCCTTCCTTCTACCCATCCACCTAACACGGAGGCCAGGTAACCGAAGCCAAGTGACACGGAGCACTCCTGGGACCCAGAGTGTGGAGAAGCCATCCTCCAGTTACAGGACAAAAACAGGTGTTTAAAGAGGTACAAGTATTTCGTGGGAGCTAACGGAAGCAATAAATCCATTTCTTGAAAAAAGACATTCACATCCAGGTTGTTAACTCCTTAACGAAACACTAATGCGTGAAGCCAGGATTTTCGGGGAATCACCCGAAATGGGCAGCAGAAGGCACGGTGAAGGCTGGGGGCGTGTGGGGGGGATGTAGAGAGGGCATGGAGGGGACATGGGGCACCGTTACCTTCCAGCATGCTGAGGTGCATGGCGTCGTTGGCTCGCTTGGGCACGCTGAGCATCACCTCCAGGCCGTCTTTAATCTCCCCCTTCCCCTCCTCGCAGCACGTGAGCAGCTCCTGCAGAAGACCGAGACCGTGAACTAGCCCAAGGCTGCAGAACACTCTACGAGCCCGATCCACGACTTGTGGGGTGAAAACAGACTGTGGTCAGCCGGGTACAGGTTGTCAGAGAACACAAAGCACTGCTTCTTCATCCAGCTCCGACGAGGACAGCTCCTCGCATCAGAGCAGACCAGATGTCGTCATGGTTTAAGATGGAATTAGGGTGCATGTTAACTGCCAAGGCCCCAAAATGATAAATGAAAATATTTAATTAGTGGAGCAGAGCGCAGTCAGCTATCGGTTGTGTCTGAAGGTCATGCCGGGGTCCAGCTATGACCGCTAAGCTCCCCTTAGGCCGCCAGTGTGATGCTGACCTCTTTGATGCCACCTAAACTGGCGCAGCGGGAACAGCCACACTGCAGGAACATCTGGCAACGTGCTTCTCGTCTATGTGCCCATGTTCAGAATGTCCCCAATGGCCATGCTGCACTGCCCTGGGCGCACCTGCGTTTCAGATCTCAGGGGAACATCTGCTATTACATGAATGGCAGCCGGGCCGACAGACTCAGATTCCGCTGGGCTCCAAGTTCCCTCCTTACCAGTGCGGTCATGATTATTTTAAGCCAGCAACAGTGAAAACAGCCTTTGTGTCCCCGCATTCAACGATAAAGGGATGTGACACTGCAGTCGTGACACTTTGGCCTCACACCGATGGTTTAGAGAGATGGAGCTACCTGATAAGCACCTTGATGCATGAGCGAATAGTGTTTATCTACTATTCCTAACAGCTTAGCCAAGAGTGCTTTAGAAATGCAATGTGTGGGGACTAACTGCGCTGGCAGAAAACCTTCCTCACTGGGAAGCTTACTCCTGTTCTCTAACAGAACCCTCGGCAGAATCAAGGGGGATTTATAAACCAAAGCGCCAGACTAGATGTGAAGTCATGGAGAAAGAGAATTTTAGTGGAACCACATGCGAAAAACAAAATCCTTAGGTGTTAAGGACACCAAAAGATGCATTGCAAAGAGTGAATGCAAATGTACACTGGCGTACTGACTTCTCTTTCCTGTTTACAGCGGCAATATATTTCTGCAGTGATGGCCATATGGCCGCTTAATGGGATTCTGATACAGAAGTGCAGAGAGTGGGTCCAACGAAAAGCTCTGTAATGGTTATCTCTTCTGCAAAAGAATGCAGACACTTCTTACCGTTTCCAGAAAAGTCATATTATCACCTCCAATCGCTGTGCTGCTAGGACCCAACTGGTTCTACCTTGACACAAAATACTGTTACTGGGATAAATGGATGGTCTGCACATCTAACGCTTGCTAACGCTCACCAGCCAAGAACCTGGCAGGGGAATATAGGATGGAGGTGGTAAACTACCTGTCTTGTAGTCAAGAACATGTGTATCAATTATGCATAATGCATTCTATGATAACTCTTATCACAAATTCTAGGTTTTCTTTACCATTCTTTCGTTAAGACTATTCGCTACTAGATTTTAACGAGCATGACTGTAATTATGATCATTCATAAGCGAGACCAAGAAGAGGTCAGTCTGACTTAAATACTTATGACGAGTGTGAACAATCCTCTCTGTAAGGGTGTGTGCACATCAGCTATCCTGGAAGTGGCAGGAAGCAAGTGTCCTCGGGACGAGTTCTCTTGGGATTCGGCCCCACAGGGAGCCAGTGACGACCTGGACCCTCACCTCGGAGGCCAGCACTGGCCCAGCCAGCCAGCCACAGTGGGGACAATGGTCTAAGTCCAGGACTGTTGGCTTCTCTTTCCTTTCTCACTCTGTGTGAGGGACCAAGATCGGTTGGTGATGTTTCAGTTTATAACCGAGGAATATACTCTTATTTGCCTGCCACGCTGAGAAATGGGTCAGAGCGATGAACAGCAATGAATTAAAGAACAAAAAGAGTGTGCTGGGTGTTATTTTGAGAATTCAGGGTACTTTATATAAAAGTAAATGTCAAAATACTAGTGTACAATCCAAACTTTGCAGGCTGAAGATGCCTCATACGTACTTTCAAAAGGAGCTGATACTTCGTTATTCGTTGAACTGGTTTGATCAGGTAGGAAGAGATGGAATTGGCTAATCCGTGCCGCTGCTGTATCTCCTGAATTAAAAAATAAAAAAATTGTACATCTATATAAATAAAAACAATGCCGGGTAAGTTAGCATGAACTAAGAATTTACATTTATTTACCTTCATAATGATATGCATGTATCACTATTTTCCTGTTGAAGTAGAAATCACTGTTGATTCTTTTAATGTGCTTGACATAAAAATAACACCAGTCCAGTTATCACACAGAAGACAGGAGCATTGACTCTGTCTGGTTTTCTCCCTTGCAGAGATCAAACAGGCAAAGCCACAACCCCCTACGGCTGTCCCCAGCGGAGACAGCACTGGTCACACCTGAGTCAGGGGTGGGACTCACCCTCTGTCCCACCGCAGTCCTCCAAGCTTCAGCCACGTGAGCCCGAGTCACAAACCACATGCCTCCCCACAGCCCAACTCCCCCAGGAACAAATTTACACACTATCAAAGAATCCTTCTCTCTCTGCTCTCATTACTCCAGGAGCTTCTAGGCCCAAATTTTCACACCAAACTACTGTATTTGCATTTTCTAAGTTCTCAGCATTCTTCTCACAAACTTTTCAAAACACGGTTATTTTCTGCTATTCTGTGCTTCAGACTGGATTGAAAAACCACCACATTTTTGTGTTCTCAATCTGTTTGTCATTCCGATGAGGCTCGCCAGGAAAAGCAGACTAGACCGTGATTCATGGGGCAGCACTTCCTGTGAGGTGCCGGCTGCAGGCATCACCAAATGACTTGTTACCCAAGCATCGAGCAGGTTAAATTAAAACCGTGACAGTTCTTACTCTGGCTTCCGCTCATAAATATAGTTTTACAAGTTTCTTTTCAACTTGCAATTGTTTAAAAATGTGGGATTTGTGATTTAACGATGATACATATGTTCATCATTTAACATCACATCTAAATGATTTCTTTTCACATATGGTATAATGCACAGATCTTAAGCACCAGGCAATGAGTTCTGACCAATGCTAACACACTTGTAACCAACTTCTGAACCAGGATACAGAAAGTTTCTACCATGCCCCTTTCCACGCATTTCCCCCTCCCACCCACTCACTCACTGCCATTCAAAGGCAGCTCTGGTTCCAATTTCTATCACCACAGACTGGTTTTGCACATTCTAGAAGTTCACATGAAAGGAATCATACAGAATGTCTTTTTTAAAACATCTAGCCTCTTTCAGACCATGGTTTGGAGATTAATCTATGTTGTCCATGTATTGAAAGTTTATCCTCTCAACACTGCTTAGCAGTATTCCAGGTTGTGAATATGCCAAATTAATTTGAATATTATGTCTTTTTAAAAATAATTATTATTTATGCCTACAGCACCTGGTCTTCCTAGGTGTTCTCTCATCCAAGTACTAACCAGGCCCTACCCTGCTTATTTAGCTCCTGAGATCAGACGGGATCAGGCTCATTCAGGGTGGCATGGCCATAGACCATAAACCATGGCTCTACTGGGGCGCGAACCCAGAACCTTCTGAGTGTAAAGCAGATGTGCTAATTGCTACACTATGGAACCACGTCCAAGATACTGTCTTTTAAATATGCTTTGGTTTAATAACATTTTCAGAAATGCATCTCTAATATTTCTAAACACCAATCTCACCATTTTTGTTGCCATCCTTATTGCAATCTCTTAGCACAGAGTCATACTAGTTAAAAATGGTTACAAGATCACAGTATTCTTCTGAAATATCTGGAAAAAGGTTTAATCCTGCTGAAATAATAAAGTTCCCTTTTCCTAGAAAACTGTTAGGATATTAACAAAAACTTCTTTGCTTATAAAATTTTACTTTGGATGGGAGAAGGCACAACTGGGGATGAAAGAAGGATCCAGCTCACTGGTCAGTGGCATATCTAAAGCTATGATTTCTACTTTGCATTAGTATTTAGTTGTTTCCATGTAATAAAGTCCTTGCTGATTCTATTCCTCTCTGTGAAGGTGGGTGGGTGCCCTGTCTGTGTTATTCACCACTCTATGCCGGGCACCTCTGACCGAGTGCTGATACTTAAATGAGCCCCAGAACGATGGGCAACAATGCTGTTGCCTTATAACAGGCATGTAATTTGTGAACCCCTTAATTGGATGAGCATGACTTCCGGTATTCTTTAAGATGTTTTAAGGCAAAGGGTTTTTTAAATGGCTCTGATTTGAAACATTAGAAGTGCCACACGCTCTCAATACTTAGGCCTTAAATAATTCTAACTTTGCAGGTGGCCACACAGTGCTGGGCTACTTCTAATGGCAAAGACCTGGGCAAGGAGCAGACTTTCTATCTACAGAGACAGTGATGAATAATTATCAGTCGTGAGAATGGCAACTAAGACAGGGCCATATGCAGACAGGGTCCATCCCAAAGACAGGAGATAAAACTTATTCTAATTTCCCAAGGTTTTAGAGAAGGGCAGATTGTCTGCCATGCGCAAGTGTAAAGACAGAAATGGCTGATATTCTCCACGGCTTCTGCATCAAATTCTATATAACGTTCCAAGTACCTTCTCTTTTAACCAAAATGTATTTGGCACACATTTGACGACATTCTAGGAACCTAAAAAGCATTCTGTATGTTATATCATGAGGCTCCATTCCTTTCTGTATTAAATAATCTCCCTACATTAGCTTTCAAAAAAAGACAACCTGCACCTACACTCACACCAATGAGGATACACGTCATGACTCTCTTGACGGGCCCAGCAGTCCCAGTGAGCTTTGTAGAATTTTCCTAGTTAGGCCACTTTTGGAAAATAACAACATCGTGAAATTAAAATGGAAAAGATAAATGGTTAAAAAAAATTTGAAGTTATTTTTTGTTTTCAAGGGGAAAAGAAGCTCAAATTAATAGTTTATATCTTCTATGTGTAATATTATATGTAAAAATTTGTGATTATATGAAAATAGTAATGACATATGAACATATGCCTATTAAAATCTGAATTTGTTACAGATATGCTGTTTATTGTACTTGAGCTTTTAAAAACAGAAGAAAATATAAAAATGTCCACCATAAATGTAACAGATGAAAATAAAAATGAAATACTGTCCCATCAAGTGGGCAGAAATTACAAGTAATACTGAATTTGATATATACCAGGTATAACAGGAAATTCCATGGCTTCTTTAGTAATCCATTACTTACATCAAAGTAGGATCCTGCATGCTCTAGTATCAGCTGAGTAGAATCAGGCTTATTTTTGCAGTATGTGACATACATCTGAAACTTGTCTGCCTATAAACAAACAAAAAAATTAGAATATCTTTTTCCAATGGCAGTAAGTCAAACTATGATACTTTTATGTAGAAAAGCAGCTGTGTGTAATTTAGGCTCCAAATTAAAGAAACTGTATTTTAGAGAGAGAGCTATTAAAATCAGAAACACATCCTGCTAATACCGCACACCTCCAGAAGCCTCACTGACAGGGTGGATGGGGCTGGGTATAACCTCTGCTCCCCAACAATGGTCTGTGCAAGCTCGGGCAGCGAGCTTAGATGGCATGACCACTAGGTCACTCATCTGTCCCCCTCCTGGCTGGATGACCATCCCCCGGCCGCCAGGGTAGGGCTGGGCACTTGTGAATCTCCAGGGCCACACGGGGGTCTGGGACACTGAATGGTGTATTTCCAACCAATACTACTGCCAATAAGAAGCTAATTGTGCATCAGTAATGAGTTGGAGAATAGAATTCTTTGAGGCAAAGTCTGTTTCTGTATATATAGATACCAGTAGGAGATGCTGACGTTAAAGAAATAAACAGCAGTCTGTCTAACTTCATTCAAAGCCACCAAATAATTTTAGAACCAGAAGCTGATGTTTTATTACCCAAGTGACAAAGCAATGTCCAACGTCCTCTGGCAGCTGCTCATATTTTTCTAGCTCTTTGAGGAATATGCTGCAGAGAATAAAAACATTATCACATAATTACCGTGCTGTAAAACGTTTTACCAGTGAGATATGTCAGAATGTGGACCGAGCATACCACGAATCCAGGCAACCCCCCTAATTAGGGTAAGTTATGACTCCAAATAGCTAAGCAGTCCAGCCTTCACAAACTCCCTAACTGAAATTTTAACCCTGCAGCTTATTTGGGGGAAAGGGTTCTGTTTGGTAGCTAACGGTGCAATGCACGGATGGAAATCGGAAGAATACACTTAGATTTCAGTATCTTTTGTTGGGGTGAGGGCAGGGCAGTGAGGAAGACCCCCTAGGTCTGGCCCTGCATCGTCTTTCCACAGGCTACTGGGCTGTACAGACTCTACTTAAAGTACCTTCCATTGCTTTTAAAAACATCTCTGGGTGGTGAATATCTGTGATATACAGATGATGTACTATAGAAATGTATAGTCGAAACTGATATAATTTTATTAACCAATGTCACTCCAGTAAATAAAATAAAATTTTTAAAAATCTTAAAAATAAAACCATGGGCCTCTAGTCCCAATGGAAAGTGTGTCTTATTTTGGTCAGGCTGCACATCTGTTCTAGCCTCATTTCCTTCTTCCCTTTTATCAGGAAAGACCAAACGCTGGCTCACAGCCCGTGGAAACCTCTTCTTTCTTTTAACCCGAAGTAACTTATGTAGTAGCTGATGACACAGCTTGAGAGAAGTTACGGTTCCTATTGAAACAGTTTTCATAGTTTTCCTAATCTTATTTTCTGCAGAAAGGGAGCACAAATATAAAGTTGAGCCTGTATTAAAACAGATGCTAGAATGTCAATCTTACTGAAGAAAGTTTAACAGGCTTCATTCAAATTAAAAAAAAAAATCACTGCAATCTAAAGTTAATTTAATCAGAAACGTGTCTTTCTTGCTACAAGACTCTGACATGGTGCCTCGATTCCACAGGTACCTGGCGACAGCCCTGTGAAGGCCAGGCACTCACTTGTTATGGAACTCGTAGATCTCCAGCATGTTCCCGAAGATCACCAGCTCCTTGTTCACAATGCCGGCCGGGATCTCCTCCACGCCGCTGGTCATCTCCCACAGGTAAGTCTGCCAGGGGGAAACAGAGTGGTCAGATGAAATCAGCAGCAAAGCTTCAAGAAATGGATACTTCCGAATCTGTAAATGTGTACCTGGAGTGAATGGATATCTGCAAATATACCTTAAGGACGAAACTTTTTATAAAACTACATGAAAAAAAATTTAAAAGAAGAAAAAAAAAAGCTCATCAGTTGCTATAATACTTGAGAACAGTTTTCCTACTTTTTGGCTCTAAACTTATTCCCAGCTCCTGATCTGGGAGTTAACCTACTCTACAAGGCACAACAAATGCTCATTAAACTACTGAGTATTAGTTGCTGATCATAATTAGTAGGCACAGTTCTCTGAAGCTGCTGTCAAATCCTAAGCAGAGAGAATGTCAGCCAGACCATCATGTGATAGATGGAATGAGAGGATTAACGCTGCATCATCTCTGTAATGAGCAACAAAACAAGCCTAGAACTTCACAGAAGCGTGGCAACATGAAGCTGGCTGCTTCACGCACTTTAAATCTCAAAAACAACAGGAGAAAGTGTGATTATTTTAAGAACTACTGAGAGGTGAGAATAAATACATGATCAGACTCAATCTAAATAAACAAGCAAAAAAACTTACGTACATCCATACACTCCCGGAGGTCCCTTACGTAAGCCTTTTCGGTTTGAATTAGCTCAGCCATTATGAACCTGAAACAGAGGACAGCAGACAGTTTAGCTCACAGTCAGGGTACGTGCTTTTCTAACTACCTGCTTTTATGGTTTATGAAGTAATAAGGTGGTTTGTAAAACATCGGTCAGTAATGTGTTTTGGAGAATTAAATCAAGAGGAGACAGAACAACAGTCACCAATTCAAAGGAAAAAAACAATTTGGAAAAAGTTCTGCTGAGGTGCCTAAGATCAGGGTTTCAAAGCCAGCAGAGTGGCCGTGCGGGGCTGGGTGACGCTTTGCTGTGGGGCCGTCCTGTCCTGGGCCTTGGAGGGTATTTAGCAGATCCCTGGTCTCCACCTACGGGATGCCAGGAGCACTCTCCCCTCCCTGCTTATGTAAGGACCAGAAATGTCCCCACACTGCCAAGTCACCCAGGGAACGAGACTGCCCCCGACTGGGAGTCACTGCTATAGAGCAATCTTCTGTCTTTATTACTATCTCGGATAGTTTACTAATTGGCAACTTTTAAACATCTCCGCTTATGTTACTAGTTTCTTCTCAGGATTGCTATTCCTAATCCGTGGATAAGAAATGATACTATAACAATTTTCCAATCCACTGGATGGGGGCATAGGGAATAAAAAACACAAGATACTGTCTCTGAATCCGGTAATAAGGGGACAGTGAACACACAGGCATTGGAACTGCAAACACTAAGCACATTCAGAGCAACAAGAGGCAGGAACGCTGTCTGGCTTCCAAGCGCACAGAGAAGCCTGTTTGTCCCAGTGACATTTTCTTTACTTTTTCGGTGAACCTGGCAGGTTCTGAAAGACGGGCTTACTCTTTCCTGCGGGCGGATTTCCGTTTTTCTTCATTAAGCTCGTGAGCGGCATCGCGCAGTTTCACCTCTGACCCAGGGATGCTGGCGGGGATGATGTCGAGCTGAAGACTTTTACTCTGCGGGGTGAGAGAGTCAATGAACTGCAGTGAACTCAGTCAACAAACAGGCCACGAGGGAGAACGCGGCGACTGGCTCGGTCGGTTTGCACGGGGCGATTTACCGATTTGTTGGAATCTGAAGAGATCCCCAGGGCTTTCTCCAGAGATGTCCTGTACTTCTCCATCCGCAGAGAGAAATCTCTGTACCTCTTATCCACGGCGGTGACACATTTTTTTATCTCTGCCGCATGGGCATGCCCTTTTTCACAAAAGCCATCGGCCAGCTGTATCAATAGTTTCACTCTCTCTTTGGTTTGCTACAAAAAAAAAAAAAAAAAAAAAAAAAAAAAGTATTGTGAAGCGAATGAAGCCAACTGCCAGAAACCAGAAACAGTGGTGACTTGCCTGCAGCTCAGCTCTGAGCAGGAGAAAGAATTGCTGGTGACACAAACGCAGACTGAAGCTCTCAGTGCACCTGGCTCCTCTCCCTGACCCTAGTCTAGCCATTCTTGCTCAGCCCTTCTGCAATGAGTGGCATTTTTAGGACCTTGAGTAATAATAATAATAATAAAAAACTAGACTTCTGAGCAATGTCTTCATCTGGCAGATGCTCGGTAAAAATCCATAGACGTGTTCACTCAGAACATCCTCTCTACAGTTCCAAGACCCTCTGCCTCTGACTGCATTCGTGTCGGTGACAAAGACACATTCCTGCTTTCTGCATGTTTATTCTACTGGCCCAGCCTTAGATGGAAAGCTTTCGAGGAAGCATCCGAGATCTTGGTTTTCCTAAAGCACACATGGCAGAGGATCTCCCCGTGGCAGACACGGGACCAAACCCCTGACCAGTGTCCTCTGCATCGCGTGCTCAGGTCTTTTTTAACTCCCAGGAGGGAAAGTCACTAGTCAGGAAATTTTCTCCCGGGGTATTTTAAATTTTGTTTCCTCCTTTGAACTCTCTCTTTTAAAAAAAGATTATGTATACATAGAAAAGGTTTTTTATTAAGTTAAACATAACTTATTTTCATATAGTTAAGGATAACCATGAAACATCAGCTCTGCACACATGGCAGTAACTTCATCAACTCTGGTTTTTCAACAGCTCTTCAGCCACATCCATTTCATTTATTTTCACTACGAGGCTTCCTTCCATATTGACACTGGCCTTGCACATGAGCAGTTACTCTTCCGCGGTGGAACCTGCTTTCCTCAGATAAGCAGATAACTAGAAAATCTTTATGACTAATGTTCAGGAAATTGGCTTTAAAAATCCCCAGACGGAAGGTCAGGGTTCAAAACCTGGATAAATTATCTTAGTTTGTACAATAAAAGATTTGAGGCAGAAATCAGCAGGCAACCTGTAAAGCCAGCTGTAAAGATCCTCAGACTTGGACACCAACCCTGGGCAGCTGGGAGAGGCTGGATGGGTCGTCCTCCCGTGGCTATTCTTCTGTCCAGGCTCCTGTCTTCTGTCCCTCCTGCCTGCAATCCTCACCAAAGGGCCACCTTCTCAGCGTGCCCTCTTGGCTCCCTTAAAATTGCAACTTGCCTCCCAACCCAGCACCCTTCTCTCCGCCCTGACTCTGACAGCATGCATCATGTTCTAACCAGGGTGTGATCACTGTCTATCCTTGTCCCGTGAGAAGGGACCAGAGCAGGACAGGAATATTTATTTTTCATACTAATATCTCATGCACCTCCATGTGTCTGGCACATCAGGAACACTCCACCAAATGTTTATTGAGAAAATAAATTAACATTAGGTACTTTACGCAAGCGTGTTTATGTCTGTAAATTTAATTGGCATGGTAGTTACTTTTAACAGGTATGAATACATATTCTTCAAAAAAAAAAAAAAAGAAAAAAAAAAAAAGAAAACACAACCCAAGGAACATAAACACATCTGTGGAAAAAATCAATATTATAAATTCTGTAAGAGCTGCTCATTGTACAAAGTCAGCAAAACTTAAAATACTCCACAAGTTTTTTAGGGCCATCATTTTATGTTAAAACGAACTCGAGTAAACTAAAAGGAAAATATCTGCTAAATCTTCTGACTTGTCACTAGCATGACACCTTTCTGACGATGGTAAAACAAGCCTAATTATAAACCAAGGAAATAAGAAAGCCAAGTTTCAGATCTGGAAGCTCAAATTCCAAAAGGAATTAACTTAGAAACATTACTAAATTTTGCTATCGAAGAGAATTAACATGACTAATGTAGGATTTTTAAATTAGGCTGCCTAGATCAGGTTAAACTTCTGTGTGCCAAGATACGAATCTGCTGGAAAGCACGGAAAAGGGCTGCTGTACCCCACTGAAGTGCTTCTCTTTCACGGTCACAAATGCCATCAGGGGAGGGTCCTGCAAACTATGTGTAGCTCTTAGGGGTTAAGAAAGCTATTTGTGTTTTAAGTGCTGGGGATATAGAAGTAAAGATAAAGAAGACAACACAGCTGGCCTAGATTAAAACAGAAAACATAAAACAGCAAGAAACTACAGGAAGCTTTCTGTGTATGTCTAACGCACATCACAAAACAGACCAGCTGCTACCATGTAACACCAAGAGACGGATTCCGATTATATGAAACCAAATGCACACAGCAGACTCCTACAGGCTAGGCCTGGTACACTGACAAATCTTCCTTCCATGTGTAAACTTCATTTAAACAGAACATGCTTATCGGATAGTCAAGGGCTTCTCAATGGGGTCCGCCCTGGCCTCTCTATCAGAGGTGGCACCCCTCCCTCCCGCAGTGATCGTTGTTCTCATTATTTAACATGTACATGTGTACAGTTACCCATTTATCATGTTACTGCCTGTTTCTATAACCAGAACATGCGACCCGAGTCCAGCACCCAGCACAGTGCGCCTTTACGTAGGAGGAGCTCAATAATCACTGAACGAATGGTGGGATCAAAATTAAGTACAATGAGTGTGTTAATCCTGATTATATTTTTAATTAGTATTTTAAAAATGCACTGAGTTGCAAATGCATTGAGTTGAGCATTAGTGATGAGAAGCTTTATTTCCATTAACACCGAAAATGTTACAGTGCTAACTACTGTAACAGCTGGAGTCGAAGGCTGTCCCCTGTGACTGAAAGATTCTATACCTAACAGAAGGCATGCAACAAAGTAGCCAGTTTCAACAGGAGAAACGAAATGACATCTCCAAGCTTTCTGATGAAAAGAAGGGCAACCAGAAACCCAAGGAAAATAGTTGCTAAGAAAAACAAGTGACAGGTGTTCTTTCAAATCTACCAGTTCCTCTTAGCAAAACCGAATCAACATACGCAATGACAGAAACAGCTCTGTATATTTGGGAAGCAGAGAGGTCAGATATCGCCTATGATTTTAGATACTTTTTGAAAAATAAAATACAAGGCCTCCAAAATGCCTGTTCTGCTTATTCTTCCAAAGATAACACTCCAGATTTGAGAAGGGAAATCTGGGAATAATGGGAAAATCCTCTGTGCACACTCCACTGATGGAACAAAGCTGCCATGCCCAACGCCAGGCAGTGACATTCACATCGTGGTCTCGTGCTTGGCGCCCCTTGGGGTTGTGCAGTGAAAAGGCAGCCAGTGGGGGAGCATTACTCAAACTTTTGTCAGCAAAGAGAAGATCTTATGGCTACCTCTGAGGCTATCTTAAGTATTTTCTTCATAACTCTATCATCAAAGGATATTCAAAAAAACAGATATAGATCACATCATGCAAATAATGATAACATTATTCAACTAATTACAGAAATGACGGTCCCACAGCTGTGGGCATGCTATAGGGAGAGAAAAGAAAGGGCATGATCCTCACCTGTAGAGGCAGGCCAGGCCAGCTCCCCGCAGCTGAGCGGGCACCCTCCTCTGGGCACTCAGGGCCCCTCTGTCACCATGTGGCCATCGCTCGCTGCCAGCTTGCCTGAGCCTGCCCTTCCCAAAATCTCCTGGTGTCCCCGCTGGGTGCCAGGTCTCCACACTGAGCCCCGCAGCGGTCAGTGTGCACTGCAGGCGCCTCCAGAACAGGGCCCACGGGTGCCCCGGAGCCTGGCACCCAAGGCTGAGTGGAAGGAAACAGCTCAGGGATGGGGGGCTGGGGGCACAGGAGCAGAGTGCTGGGGAGAATAGCAAGAGGAGTCAGAAATCGCTACAGAAAACATAAAAACATACAACTAAACATAAAACAATGTAGCTGTCTTCGCTCTAAATGATCTAAAAGTTCCTCTTTCACATGTTTTCAAAGCCAGGGTAAGGGCCACACACACACACAAAATAAATCTTTTTACTTTATAAGAACACTTGTTCTGAATCAAAAATATAATCTGACTTGATTGTTTATTTTCTACTCTTAAATTTGAATTTAATTTTCAGCTTTTTCTAAAAACTGAAACCTAGCATCAGAAACAGAGGCACTTCTGAAAATATTACAAAGAATGTATATTCTAAAACTGTTAAAACTTTGAAAAGCAAAAAAGGAAAGAAGGCCACAGGTTGAGAAGGGGACTCTAAAGAAGCCTCAAAATTGTTCTGTGGTAAAAGGAGGAACTGCCCTCTGCAGGATTATCCTTCAGCTGGGGAAAATCATGCCACAGTGTGGATCCTTACGGATCTGTTTAAATTAATATTTACTCACATATACTACGTGTGCCATTGAGATACATTTAATTCGATTTTGACTTTTAGGAGAAAGCTGAAAATGCCTCCAGTTTTATAAACATGAATAAGCACTAACGGCATTGACAAAAACTGCCAACTCTAACAGCTTAGCGGCTTGGCTGAGGGAAGGCGATGCTACTGTAACAATTTTCACTGACAAAGACGAGGAAAGGAAACACCCACAGAACCTCATATCCAACGCCAAACAGCACTTCAGATAAATAACAAGTACTCAGAAAATCCCTTAGAAAACAGAAAGGAAAAAGAAAAGAATAGAAAGAACAAAGAAGGAGGTAAAAAAAAAAGGGAAGGAGATGGGAAGTATCTGAAGAAATCAGAGGAGCAAAAAGCGAAGAGATCAATAAGAGAAACAGGTGCAGACATGAAAGGCAGCAAGAAGCATCACAAACTCAACGTGTGACAATCCATTCGGGTCACCCTGTTTCTCCACTTTCATACGGTAATCCTGAAAGGGATACTTTTGAGAACTGCCTTGTTTGGCCAAAGTGTCCTGTTCCAGGCTTGAGGCCAACGCGCAGCCACTGGCCAGGGGTCTGCTGCCGCCCGCATGTACCTTCGCAGTGATCTGGAACTCCTCATGCTCCTTCAGCAGCTCCTGGGTGTGCTGTATACTCGACCCCGTGGAGGTGTGCGTGGACAGGTAGAACTCCCCATTGTCATGGATCCACTCGAGAGCCTAGAGAGAGGAAGGAGGAGACACGTCACCAGGGCTGAACCCTGGTGAAGGAGTCCAAATTCCTTAGCATCTCCTTTAAATGCGAAGTTACAAACCAGGGCTGGCACACATCAAGAAGTGCTCCCTCAAAGAGAGACAAGTTTCTGAAATAAGCAGCCTAATTCTAAAATTAAAAAAATCATCCTTCTAGAAAGTTGTAACTGTGTTGCAACCATAACCACAACAAAAAGGTTGAGAGCTTCTTCATAACCAGGAACCTTAAGTCACAATGAAAATGCAATGAAAGAAACCACAGCTAAGACTCTTTTTCAAGAATACCGAGAAGGTGGGGGTGAAGGGGTGATCTGAGACCCTCACATTTTTACAAATTGAGATGCTCATGTCACTGGAAAAAAGAATGTAGATGAGAATTCCTTGCTTTAAAAGTACAATTTTAGGCCTTTTTTTCTCTTCTGTGTCCAGTGAGTAACCATCCACATTATGCACGAATACGTCCTGGGGAGACACCAGCAGAGGACCTGGCTTCACTCTTCCAGCTGTTGGAGAGAGAGGACTGCGCCTGGAGAGCAAGGGGCCACCAAGGTTCAGATTGCAACAGAGTGACACTTCTAACTCGTCTGGTTTTTGATGGAAGCCAATTTTTTTATTCTATTTTCATATATCTGAAGTAAAATTGGACTCATTTAAAACACACGCATCTAAAAAAGCAATGCTTTGGGAAAAAAAGCATAAAAAAGTAGCTTTTCTATTTGCCCTTCATAATCTCTAAGTTGTCCACTGTGATTTGCTGGTCTTGGAACAGAAGCATCATGTCCTACTGGACACTTCACAGCATTTACAGTGTTTTAGAAGAAAAAATAAAAGAAAACTGTGACCGATTAGCTGGCATGTGGCCTACTGGCTGGGGCTTCACTATCACGTCTGAGCGTGGGACCTGCCTCGGGATCAGTGCTAACGCTGACTCTGAAGCAGGGCTGGGGGCCGTTTCTGTCAGTTTGTTCCAAGGTCCCTCCCTGGTTGCTCCATTCACGCAGCCAATGGTCCCCAAAGAGGGAGAAGGGGACCAAGCATGCGTAGGCTGTGCCAAGAGATGCGGGGCAGGGGAGAGAGGTGAAGACAGACCACAGGGACACTGAGGAGTGAGAACACCTGCACAAAGGGAGGTCGGTGGGGCAGATGCCTGGGCTGGGACCTGCTCTCCGGGAGGGAGGGCTCTGCAGGTGGGTGAGGGGTGGGTGCCACGGCTGGGAGAGCTGGGAGCAGCATAGGGCGAGGCTGTGCAGAGCAGGGGGGTCCTGGGGGGCCACAGACGGACCTGGGACTTTTGTCAGAAAGCTGGTGGGGCTGCTTGCTGTGTGTGGAGAGGGGCCTGGACTGAGGGGAGTAGCATCCTTTAGCAAACTGATTCAGAGGCTTGGACAGGTCAGGGCTGGCTCTCTCTGCTGTGATGGCTCTGGGTGAGGAAGGTGAAGGCAGGTCTGACACACATGGACGTTTGTACTTGTGGAACCCATGAGGGGTGACATGGGAAGATGAGGGAGAGGCAGGAATCTGGAACCACACCCCCTGTCAGGTGAGGGGCATGCAGGGGACAAGGACTAAGTCCAGGTCTGCCTTTGGTGAGGCCAGAGTAGAGCCACGCCAAGGAGGTGGCAGGGATGATCAGTCCAGAGACCAGAAATGGAGGCCAGGGCCGGGACACAGCGACGGAGGAGATAAGAGAAGAGAGAGAGAGAGAAGAGCCCTGGACAAAGCTGATGCTCAGGGGCCGAGATAAGGAAGAGGGGGCAGCAGAGAGGCGGCAGGTGGGGGACTGCCAGAGGACAGCCAGGGCCAGAAGTCACCTGTCTACCACCAGGGAGGCTGTGAACCTCAGGGCACCATCCTGAGAAATGCCACCGTTCAGGGGCCTCAAAGATGGTCTGTTATGAGCTGCTGACATTTACTGTGGGGCTGTGACTACAGTGAGGAACAGAACCCAACAGGGCCACAGGGCCAGTGGGTCACCATCAGTCATGGCCTATACATAATGATTCTATTTTTGGCAAATGAGATGACTTTAGGAAAAAGCAACAACACATTTTCTGTCAAGGAAATTAGTTACAATTTGGTTTTGTATAGCTGAATGATTCCCGTCTTTTAACAAAGAATAAAGATATGTGAGAAAGAATTATGAAACAATAGCTAATTAGAAATAAAATCAGGCCCTTGTAAATCTGAAGCACAGCTGAACTGTTTTTAAATACAGAATTAAGAAAATGTACTTTAAACATTCAAAATACTACTGCGTGCCTCCTCTGTTGGGAATGTTATAACTGCACCTGGTAAAGTCAAGCCAAGATAAGAAAAGGCCAAGTAGGTGCTGGGCCATGAACCCCCGCTTATCAAACTGGGGAACTGAGAAGTTCTGCCCAGTGTGAGGCTCATAAAATCTACCGAATTGTAACAGAACATGCTGAGTGGGAAGCCTGTGCTGAGATGACTTAATCTTTCTTAGGCCATAAGCTTAAAATGAATGCCTACTTTGTGACAAGCACATAGTAGGTTGACAGGTGGATTCGGAAGCTGGTCCAGGTCTGATGTGGTTACTATAGACCGACAGCAGTAAAGAGGCCCCATGACTCCAAGCTGCCTGACATGGGGGGTCTGACACAGCTCTACGGATTCTTGTGCTACCGTTAAGGTAGAAGAGAAGTGACAGGGACCTTCACGCTCAAGTTAGGTGTCAGACAGACTTCACCCCAAAATGACCTTCCACGACAGACTCCACTTGCAGAATCGCTTATCCCAAAATGACTTCAGAAGGGAGGATGCTTCAAGCATGTACTCCCAATGTCTCTGCATTATCAAAATGCATGAACACCTTTTAACAATTCTACCACATTTCTTACTTAGTTTTGGCTCAGTTTACCTGAAGAACAAAATTTTATCTTCAACATGTACATATAAGGAGATAAAAACCACTCACCATAGTGTTTATACAAGTACACAACCTGGATTCCACAATGATTTTTAAATCGTCACCTCGATTTTAGGTTGTACTTTGCTGTGAGGTAACGGTGGCAGAAGCCAGCTGAGTGGACACTTTGCCGAGGGCCAAAATCACCTAGTGACACACTTCCACGGGGTTCTGGGGCTTTCTGATTTACATCAAACTCACTTAAGAGGCACTACTACTGTTTCGATCATTAGAAAGTGGTTTGGAAACTGCCAGAAGGTTAAACCTGCACGCCCGATGGTGGCAGTCTAGGTGACTGACCTGTTTGGCACTTCG
This sequence comes from Cynopterus sphinx, assembly GCA_030015415.1. Lineage (NCBI taxonomy): Eukaryota > Metazoa > Chordata > Mammalia > Chiroptera > Pteropodidae > Cynopterus > Cynopterus sphinx. The sequence goes on along the minus strand of CM057379.1, from coordinate 6,091,728 downwards.
CTCGAAGACCACGTACTGCTGGCATTGGTCTAGCCGTCTCTTTCTCATGGTCCAGTAATGCAATACCCTGTTCTCCCGCTGGAAGAGCTCATTCAAGATATCTGAGAGGACAAAGAGAAAGACGTATGTTGGTGTTTGCAATCGGTGAAAATACCTACAAAATCCCATTCGTCTCTACTTAAAGGCTTTTTATGTAAACGCCACTGCAAGAGAGACTGTTAAAGGAAGGAGCCACACTGCTGCTTGCCCAGTGTTCTCCATGAACACGTCGGCCAGACCTCTCCTTATTCCCTTGCTCCAATTTACTGTCTGAGGACAGAGCTCTCTGGAAACTTAAGGCTGGTCCCTAGCCTCGGTTTGGTTGGATCAGTGGGATGTACCAAGCATCTCCTGCTGGGTCAACCTGATGACGTGGGAAAAAAAAATCAGTATTAGGTATTTTGTTGAAGAGCATTAAAATCTTCCCGTAGAAGGAATTTAGTGTACATGAGCGGGTGTGTGTCAAAATGGTGAATGAAATATTAGAAAACAAAGGTTTTCTTTTTTTCTTTTTAAAGATAAAAACAAAAAACATAAATCTTTAAAAGGATGGACATGAAGTAGAGCAAAGAAGGCCAAAAGTCCCTGATTAGGTAAAAATCGAGAATGTCCTAACTGAACAATAACCACCATAAAAATACTGCACCGGGAGAAAGGTAGGAAAAACTTCTGAGGAAATGTAGACAGAGACAGAATTTACTTCACAGTCAACAGAAAAAAGATGAAAGATCCATTATAAAAGTGAGCAAAGCACAAAAGCATAAAGCTTGTGATTTTTAAAATACGGCCACTAATTATACAGAAACATGTTAAACCTCATTCAAACACGGAGACCATCTTTCAGCATTTGCCTGGCGAGGACCATGATGGCAGGGCTGGAGGGGCAGATGGGACAGGCACTCACGAACCTGTGATGCTGGAGGAGGAAAATGTGGCAGGTGTGTGTGCCTCTGGACCAGAATTGACCTTTCAGGTGTAGGGTGCTTACACAAACACTCAAAATATCTGCACTTAGGGACATGGACACTGAGGCACTTTGGAAAAAAGTGGCAGCAATACATAAGCCTGCAAACTGGGGGACATCGGTTACAAAATCACTATACTGGACATTAAAAAAATAGAGCATATCTTTTAACTCTGACATAGAAAGATGGCCAAGATATATATTAAAGCAAAAGAAGCAAACTGCAAATACAGTGCATTTAGGCAAAAAAAAAAAAAAAAAAAAAGGGCAGGACAGGTGAGCAAAATCTGGATATGTTTAGATTTCTCTACATGTTTAGATTTATATGCACAGACAGGATACACACAAAAATCTTGACAGTGGTTACCACTGGCAAAGAAACTGGGTAATTTATATACATTTGTATGCTTTAAAGACTTTTTACAGTTAAGTCTGTTTTACTTTAGAAGCTTATTAAATAAACAGACAAAAAACTCCAGAAAAAAATCCCCGAGACTGAAACTGCAAGTCAAATAAATAGTACCTAGACTATAACTTCACTGTATTGGAAAACCTTAACAACATTAAGTTTTCCACAAATATTTACTGAGTGCAGGAGGCCGGGTACTCTGTGATAAACGAGAATCTGCGAGCAGCATTCACCCATCAACTCAGTGGTCCTGCTACATGTTATCCGTACTCTACTGAAAAAGTGAACTAGCATCATGAAACAAATTTAGACTTTGAAATTTGAAGACCATCAAAAATTCAGCTTCCACTTAAATGAGAATGTCGCATGTGGAAACTAAAATAAACCACTGGTCTTTTCTAGTCTCTGATTCCCAGTCTCTGCCCTGGGCAGGGCTGATTTGGGGAAAGAAAGTAGCCGGGCAGAGTGGGACCTGGGCTGCCTCAAGCTCCTGAGGGACCCTCTGACCATGTTGGTTGAGCCTCCCTGGCCCGTACCCTCTGGGGTCATCCTGTCCCTTCTGGTACCATCATCCTCACATAAATCAACTGCACTGTCCCACCCATATATACCTTTCATCTCCAAGTCTATGGTGACAAAAACAGAAAGTTTAATTCTCCAGAGCATCCAGCATGTGATAAACACTAGCAAAGGCATGGCCGTTAGTGAGTGAGTGCATGGAACATACCCTTCCCTCACACAGACTTAGAAAGGATCATAACACCTTTGATCACAGCAGACAGAGTCTGGCCAACAACCATAGGCAACACTGAGAGATGGGAGAAAGGAAATAATTTTTATATGAAATGAGCCAAGTAAACTGATCACCAATGCCAATAACTTATGGCAATGAAGGCCTGTTTGTTTCTGCTGCAAAATGACTGCTCCTGTTGTTAGTCGCTCATTTTTCCCAAAAGGCCACTGATTATTAAATGTAAATCTCATGTTGAGCTTAAAGGATTGTGTCAGGGAGAGAGAAAATTATTCTGTGACAACTAACAGGTAAATCAGATCAACAGGGAGTAGAATGTAGAAAGTTTTTTCCAGTCATGTTGTTTTAAAGAAGTGTGAGATGAATCATTTGCTAACTGATTATTGCAATTTTTTCCCATAAAAATTTCTAAGAGTACAGCTGTGTGACCTCAGCTTCCTCCTATTTTCTGTACTGACTCCTAAGGCTCGTGGTGAGGATGAAAGCTGACAGATGGTGCCTTAATATCAAGACTGTGTTAAACACCTCTCTTCATTTGCTCAGGATCCATTTCCATGTCATTCCAATTAAATCTGCAAAAACTAAGATTAAGTTTTAAATTATATAACACCTGAATGCATTTTCATTGTAAAATAGTCAATCAGAATTCTACAGAGTAAAATTTGTAAGTCCCCCTCACTTCCATCCACACCAATGCTATTTATCGTTTAGTGTGTTTGCCCAGATGTTTCTAGGCATTTACGTATTTCTATGCATTAAAAACAGTTTGATAGATTTTTATGCTCAAATGATACCATACCATGAAATATGTTAATTTCATTTTGCAATCTGCTGTCATTAACAATGCTTAAGTATATAAAATTGACGATAACTTTATGGCAATAATACTGGTATGTAATTTTATAATTTCAACTTTTGAAAATACTTTGCCTGTTGATGACTCTAGTTTTCATTTTTCCCCCGATTTATATTTTAACTTACTTTAACAAGAGTCAATGCCAATATGTAACATCCTGAATGCTTTTTCTCCCTGATCATATTCTTCAACTTTATTCAATAAATTATGAATCTATACACTTAATATTTTATGATTAAACTGAGATAATTAGTAAACATTTTAACAGGAAGTGGACATTTACGAAGCCCTGGAGCAACACTGTAGACCGTCCTGTAGGCTCCTTACAGGACGCATCACTAAGCTGGCTCCTGGCCACACTCACTTTTCACTTGCTGTTCGGGGGCTTTGGTGTGCGTCACCATTCCGGGCACGTTCACGCTGTTCCTGTGCAGGTACTTCAGGAAGACGTCGGCATTCCTTCTAGCGAGTGTGCAGGCCTAAGGGAAAATGGAGAGCATGAGCTCATCGGACTCGTGCAAATGTACTATGAGTATATAGGGTGACAACATCATATGGCTCTAACGTGACTTTACCTAAAAAACGTTTGCCTGGCCAACTTGTGGTTTGAAGAATATATAGGTTAAATCCTACTTCAATTTTAAAAATTGTGTCTTAGAGTCCTTGCTCTGATGAAGTTGGCTGCTATGCTGTGGGCTGTTCTGTGGAGAGGCCCACGAGGCAGGGGACGAGGGTGGCTATTGGCCTGTAGCCAGAGGGGAAGTGAAGTCCTTCCCCAGGCCAGCGTGAGGTGACCACATCCATGGCCAACACCTTGATCACAGCCTTGTGAGGAGCCCAGAGAACCTGGCTGGGCTGTGCCTGGATTTCTGTCCAGGGCAGACAGGAAGTATTCTCAGCCTCCCGAGTCATACAGTCCTGTGCCTCTGTTGCCACCAATCTACCTCCTGTTTAGAAAGCAGCCATATGACATGTAGATGAGTGACAGGGGATGGATTTAGCTCTTACATCTTAGTTTGCCACTCTTTGGTATGAGCCCTCCAGTTTTTGGGCGGTTTGTGTGTCTATAAAACAAACAAGTAATTTCATTAATGTATTTTAAAAAAAAACAAGGATTTTAAACAAGAGGAAAGGAATATAATGTAAAATCAAAGCAGTTAGGGAAAAAGGCCCTGAATTATATTTGAATTAGAACTTGTACTTTTTCTGTCCCAGATCCAGAATTAATCTTCCCTTCTAGGAGCTCTGCCTCCTTGTGGTAAATGGTACTGAGAGGCCATAATTATGCTCATTATTACTGGGTTGGTCATTGTTTCAAAAGCTTTTCAGTAGATAGTGCTAGAATACTTTTTTTTTTTTTAAATCAAAATATCGGTAGGGACTGATAACTTAATTAAAGTCCCTACTGATAAGTCTGAAATGAGGTGTCACAGCAAACAGTGAGGAAGCTGGTGATGACAGCTAGGTTCCCAACAACACCAACCTGACATCTGCACCAACCTGACTTGAAGGTGCTCCCGCTAATGGGACGAGTTGACTATAAAAAAGATAAATGGCTATGATAGATGGAAATACTCCAAATAGATTAAAATCTATAAGGACAGTAAAAAAAAAGCCAATAAACTAATTTCTATGTAGAGGTTGCTAGGGCAACAGCTCGTTGTTCTGAAAACTATAATCAAAGGGAAAGAATCAGGCATTTATCCCACTGTTTCTGGACAAACTTTATGTTACAGTAACCCAGCAGCCCAGGAGGGATTAATTCTAGCTCATCTAGGCAGAGGGAATGACAGAATATCACCATTCTGGAAACTCAAAATAAGTATACCAGATAAGAATTCTTAAAGAGTTACAATTTATTCTCAGGCTAAGAGGAAAGATCCTCACTTCAGAAATAAAAAAGAAATTATTAAATATATTAGGAAATGGTGTCAGAGCAGTCAGAATGCTGAAATGATGAGAAAACTATACTTAATGAAGAGACAGGAAAAGGAAACACTGCACCTACTTTTAACAGGTCTGAGTGGCGACAAGCAGAGCTTTAGAAAGTCTGTTCCAAAGGGAAAGAATGCGACATGGAAACATCTGATGTGATGTTTCTAAACACTGGGACCACCTTTTAAGATTTAATTGTTTCAAAGCATGTCAGTGACAAATAGGAATATAAATATAAATTTGAAGATGTATAAATACATATACATATATATGTATGCATCTAAAATCAAAGCAGGCTTGAAAAATTATTCATTTAAAGCTCCTCAGAGTTCAAAGTTCCAACCTGACCTGAAGAGAATTCAATTTCTCTTGCCGGAGTCATTTCCTAAGCATTAGTAACTGATCCTGCCAACCACAAGAGGCGTTTCTGCTTTGCCCCTACTCTACACTGGGCTCACACATCTTCTGAAATACAGTCTTTATTCCTAAAAAGGCTGACTTTCCACAGGAAAGTTATTTTAAGCTATAGGTGTTTTAATTTTACCAAATCGATCTGTGTGTGTGTGTGCGTGCGCAATTCTGTGACTTCCATTCCTTTATTCACAGATTTCTGCTCTTTCTCTGTGAAAACTCAAACACAAAAGGTTTTAAGATTTTCTATGATTGACTAACTCATTGCTGATGTGCTGTCGCCTTATCCACTTGTCCCATGAGCAGGGAGGTGTGAGGTGTGAGGAGCCCTCCCTTGGAGAGTGGAGACTGCAGCCCGCACCTGGCCCACTGGCCACACCTCCAGGCCAACCCGCCTGGGTCTGTACACGCCGTTCAGTGAGGCACCACCCCAGGGTGCCAGCTCATTCATACCTTCAGGAAAGCTTCCTTTTGTTCGAGGTGCTTGCTGATCATCGGGGTGACATGATCCGTCTCGGAATTGGGGCCCAGTTTGTCGGCCCCCCCACACCAGTCCTCTTCTCGCTTGTACTCCTGTTCCAGGCTCTCGAGGACACTGCACACCTGTGGACAGAAGGGAGCCCCAGGCTCAGTAGGCCTGTGGGTGTCTGATGGCACAAACCTGCATCTTTGGGGGAGTGTTTTCCATCAGGTTCTGGGCATGAAAGTGTTGGTCAGAGGACCAGAACCACTGGAGGAGCCAGGGGCTCCATCTTACATGAGGACCAATGCAGGCCTTTCAGAGTAAAAACCAAGAGCTGAGTCCCCCGTCCCTCTCATATGTGTAAGTGAGAGGAAAAGGGGTGCCTTCTCGGCTACTTTTAACCTATTACGCTTTGCCATCTGAGGTATGGAAAAGTAACCTCCCTTCTAGAACATGTCTTCCCTCTGCTTGGCTGGGAACTGGCTGGTTCCATAATGGCTGATGAGTTGATGACCGAGCTGTCCAACAAAATTAAGCTCAAGATAAAACGTCAGGTGGGAGGTCGAGGAACAGGACCCCGTGCCCTACCTGCTCCGACGTCTTGTAGAAGGCCACGGATGCGTTCACCAGCTTGAGGCGGTCCTCCATCTTCAGCATCAGCTGCTGCCAGTGAGAGGCCACCTTCTCGGCGCAGTCCCTGATCATGTCCATGTCGTAGTGATTGGCCTGCAGCATGGCTTCTGCCTTCTGCTGCACCTGCAGGGCGCTCTGGTGTGTCTTCTAAGGAGAGAGGAAGAAGAGGGAAGGCTCACTTCACAGGGTGTCACGTACTGACTGCAGAGGAACTGGGAAGGTGACAGCTGGCTTTTGTAGAAACAATGTCAGTTAATACTCATTAGGACGAGAAAGGTAGCAGATAGCATGGTTAAAAAAATGTTCTTTATGAATACATAGTATAAAAAAAAAGAAACCGGCACTTAAAAAAATGTTCTGCCTAGCAACAACCATGTTTATATTTAAATGACCTAAGGAAGGATGAAATGCAATAAAATTTTCCAGAATGGGCCTCCATTGCGGGGTTCTCAGCTTCAGAAATAGCGGGGAAAACCTTTAACAACCAATATTCAAAAAAAGCTGTTTATTATTCCTGGTGATCTTTCTTATAATAGCAGCTACAGGCAAATGAGCAAGTGGAAAAAATGGTGGCCAAAGTGAATGCTTTTTATTCTCATTTTCAACTTGACCTTTGGACTAAAGTGGAAAGTTTTCAAGAACTATTGATAAAAAAAAAAAAAAAAGTGAAAAGTGAAGGATGAACCACATTTCTTCTGGAGGGCCATGCCACATAATGAATCTATCAAAATAGACGACAAATGCTCCCATATCCTCGCTAGAAGATTCCGTGAGAGGATGAGAGCTCAGATTCTCTCAGTGAAAAAAGGCTGCTGGGTGGGGGCGAGGGTCAGGGGGTGGCTGGGGGTGTGGGTTCAGAGGTCTCTGTGGATGTAGATATTTTTCTTTAACAATAGCAATGTTTTGCATTTAATCTGAAAAGGAGCTAATGGTCCCATAAAACCGTGCACCCAGCACAGCCCCATCACCCATCAATCAGCAATGCACACTGACGATTCCATCACCTGAAATCATACAGCACAGCGGACAGTGGACAAAAGATGCCTGTTAACGAGTGCACTGGCTCCGAGTAGCTGAGAGTAAACTAATCTAAGGAATAAATTAATGGTAATTTCTGTGGCTTCCTTCTCTGGCTGACGATATCTAAAGGGAGCAAGGGACACGTTTTCTGTAAGCAAACACTCCTTCACCTTGATATCACCTGTCACAATTATTGAATGCCCCCACCAAAGAAACCCTAAAAATAACAATCCACCTGCTGTGAGGGTGAATTTGAGGGGCCCTGGAATGGGTGTGAGCCGTTTTTCCAAAATCCTCACATGGCACTGACCCTCAAGGCACAAAACGCTCTGGTGAGTAACGCTGCTTTCAACTGGGTCTGAGGAGTTTTGCAGACAGCACTGCTATTGGTCACCGTGAGATCGCGATCTGCACCTGGCCTGCGTGAGCACCTGGAGCACTGTTTTGCCGAGGCTGGTTACAGAGCAGGGGGGTACATAAGCCCTGAGGCCAGAACAAGATAAACCTCAGCCGAGACTTGGGCACCCTTGCTGTGAGGTTGTCCTTCCTGGCACACATCCTCACCTCACTGCATTCACCAGGCTGTTGCCTTCTCTACTGAAAAACTGTAGATTTGCAAGTACTGCCATCTGGGGTGCTGTCGAACCCCATTTTGGTTTCCAGGGCCAGGGCTACCACGGGACGGTACCTGACAGGCTTGTCTTGAGGCTGGAAAGAGCCCACACAGAGGTGGGCCAGGCGCTCCTACCTCGATGGCGTGCTGGAACTGCTCGTGCTCCCTCTGCAGCTGCTCTGCCTCCTGCAGCGAGCTGGCTGTGATGAGGCCGGCGTTCAGCATCGACTCCCCGTTGCGGATCCAGCCCAGCACCTGAAACGTGACACAGGTAACTCCAAGCACAAGGGGGTCAAGCTGCTCCCATCAGCTATGAGGTGTGGCTTCCTTATGACCCTGCTGCCCTCGGTCTGATAGCCTTCCGTGGCATCTGGTCTTAAGTGCTAAACTTTTAAATAAATGGTTATTTTTAGTTGCAAATGGGAGCTGAAATTGTGGAGGGTCCGGAGAACTTTATTATGAGTCCACAGGTCAAAACAGATCAAGGCCCATGCATTAGAAAATCCCACTGCCACGAAAAATTCTCTGATAATAAAAAAGTACTTTTTATTCCTTTTAGTCCTAAGAAACATGCACAGTCAGCAAACTGCTTGATATAGGAACATGTTTTCCAATTTAACGTGTTAAATGGCACAATGACCAAAGGCTGAATGAAGCTATGCTATCATACTCAAGGTCAGACCATGAGATCCTCAACTTCACACACCAGCAAGAGAAGTCGGTTTTGACTGTGGAAGCCTCAGAGGCTGTGGGTTGTTATTTGTGGCACTCACCACTCATTATCTACCTGACACCTATTCTCCTCATCTCCTTTACTCAGAAAATTGCAACTTCTGGGGAGAACTTAAAATAAAAGCATTTCTCGGCCCCTATTACAGTGTGGTGACAGATATGACAATGTTCTAGCCACTGAGATCAAAGCAGTAGCCTCTGGGGGACTTTATAAAAATATTTTTTTTTTCTGATACAGGGGTTACCTCCGTCGTGTTATGCTTCCCCCTTCCTGACGCCTGCAGTGCGGAGGTGATAACTGGGGCTACCACAGCCATTTGGCAGCTACGGGAAAGAGGCCACCTGTCACTGAGGTCTCAGCCTAACATGTCACAGGGCCACTGGATGAACACCAGCAATCCTACCACCCTGAGACTCATTCTGTGGGGAAATAATTTTTAAGCCACTATTTCTGGACTCTGTTACTCGCATTAGGCAAACGCAGTTTCTCATGGATACATTAGTCTATTCCTTTACTTCTTACATGAATTGTTTTGTTTTTGGCAAAAAGGAACACTGTGTTAACTGATTTTTAAAAGGTTAATCACATACTTCATCTCATCACATGGGAGAACAACAGGTACTCTTTTAAAGATTTCTGATTTAATAACACATCTGCTTTCATGTGAGTAGCATCCACTGATGCACCACACGTCACTTACAGTCCAGAGGTACCTTAAGTCCCCTCGGTTCAAACTAACATGTGCTTCTCTGTGCATATACCAGGATTCCACAGACCTGGACTGTCCCTGCTCATGAGGTGAATGTCACGTGTGCTGAGTGTATACATGAGTGGGATCCCGTCGGTGCTGAGCCTGGGAAGTGGCAGTACAGATGCACAAGAAAACCCCAGCCACACACACCCTGTGATCCAGCCCAGACTGGAAGCAGCCTCTTTGGCAGAAAAATCACAGTTATTCAGCCTAGGAAGCAAAGTGCTCAGGGTTTTGAACAAGAAAGAGTCCTGCAATAACAAAACCAGCTGGATGGATGCGGCTCTCAGGGGCTAACCTACGGGGCAATGAAGGCTTTCCAGCAGAGTGAGCATGTGATGTCTGGGCAGAGGCTCGTTTTGGGGGGCGTGTCATTATACCTCTGTTCTGACCAGGGGCACCCCTCCCTGACGCTTACATGGCAGATCCCTCCTCCATGCACGTCACCTGGCTCTGCACCCACTGGTGTGTTTACCTGCTTCACCTCGGCCTGCAGGTGGCGAAGCTGCACGCACTGCTCCAGGTGCTTCCGATGCTGCTCTGCTGCTAGATCCAGTTCCTGCTGCTTTTCGTGAAGAAACTCCAACAAGTCCTGGACCCGAGTGGCCATGTCTACGTCTCTGTCGCAAAGCAACTCCACGCCTGTGGACAGTAAAGGGAGAGCCTAGAGTTCAACTAGCATCTCAACGTGTCCTTAAGGTGTGCACACCATATACTCTTCTTTTGTGAATCGTCTGCCCAGATGAAGGCCAAGCCACTACTTTGAAGGCCAAGTTCAAGGAGGGCACAGCCAGCGGAGGAGTATTTACGTCTGGCTTAGAGTGTGGGAGTGTGTCGCAGTGACTGCATCTGATGTGTTAGAGCTAAATGCAGCATCCAGCCAACCAAACTAAACCCATTTCCTATCTACCTCTGTTCCTACAAGAACTTGTGAAAATGTGACCTCCTTTATAAATGAGCGAACCCCAGTTTGTTTTTGTTTTTATCTGCTGTATATGTAGTTTACCTTTTTGGAAGCATTTAATAGTGATTCATGTAAATGGGTAATGTAGTGTGTGGGTTGTTAAGTTTCTACTACTGCAGAGTTCTCTCGACATTTTTGAGCCTATAGTGACATCTGCTGGTAAAACGTAAACTAAGAAAAAATAAAGAACCAAAAATATTTTCCTGGGATTTACAGTTCACTCATGGAGATACAATATATCATTTGCAAAATTAAAGTTCTCGCTTTGAAATACCATGTAAGAATATTAAGGGTGAGTGCACTGACTATAATGTTAAATCTGATTATATTAAGTGAAAGAAAAAAAAAAGTATTTCCTTTCAAAATATCTATAACATCTATATTAGAGGGTCTAACTAAACCTTGAAGTCATCACGTTGAAATAAACTAGATGAATTCCCACAGGGGCAAGAAGAACCCACAAGAAAAACAAACAAACAAACAACAAACAAACAAACAAACCGGAATGCACTTCTTACCAGAGGCCTGCACTTCGTTGACATACTGTAAGAGGTCCTGCCCTTGGTGGATGACATCGAAGGTCAAGTTGTTCATGGTCAAGGCTTTGTCTGCATGGTGCTGTAGGCGCTGTTCCGCTATCGTGAGATCTTCTGTGTCAAAGTCATTCATTTGCTGAGAAAGTTCATCGTTCCAAGACTCGAGGTCTGAGATGATCTAACAGAGAAAAGTATCTGTTTAGGATCATGACTTAAAAAGTAAGTATTGATTATGACAGCTTAATGTGCCAACGAAGGAAGACTAATGTGACCCTGTCAAAAGGACAAAGAAGCCAGAAGATGTGACAATTTGACACTGAAAACATAAAACCTACCACAACTGAATAACACATACTGCGTATACAAAAATCCACGAATTCCTAATGATGTTTAAAAAAAAGAACTAAAAAGCCTAAAATAAGTTAAAACATGTGGTTCTGATTAGAGGTAGACAGAAAACCAATCTTTACCCTAAAAGTTAGTGACTGCAGGAGAAAGCTGTTTAAGCAAATGAAAGAAAGTTTCTCTTTAAAGATAAACCTAACTATGAACTGTAGAAATAATAATAAAATTAAAACTGTTTTTTTTTTGTAATTTTTTTGAAATTCCAGTAAGCTATTCAGGTAATAATCATTAATGCGCAAAAAACCATCACATGAATGGTTTACAGGGAGCTTAGTAATGGAGGGACCAGGCTGCCACCTGGAGCCACAGCGTGGGACCAGACGGAACATGACTTCCAACAGGAGGGGCTGTGATGTCCCACCGGGGAGCATTCTTGCACAAAAACGGAATCCGAATCTAAACAGGTCTTTACCTCGAACTTCTAAGTTTACAGGAAATGTTAGGGAAAGAAACACAGGTAAAAAAAAAAACTGAAAGACACCAACTGAGCAAATGCAGAATGTGAGGCCTGGCTTCCTGGACAACCGATGGAAGTTATTTCAACATGTGATGGTGTAGAAGGAAAAGAGGGCCAGCCGGAGGAATGGTTCTAGTTAAAAGCTAACATCAGACACAGGAGAGGACCCCACGGAACTCCTAATGGGAGCATGTGTGGGAATCTGAAAAGAGGCTGAGGATTAGAAGACAGTCAGGAATGGCTGTCACACTGTCCAGGTGTTTAGTGGATTGTGGTTACGGAAGAACCACAATTATTATTATTTTTTAAAGAATGTCTTTAGAAGTGAAATAATAAGCTGGCAAAGGTTTTTGCTAAAACATTGTAGCATAACCATAACAAAAGATGGGGTACGTGAAACGAAGCAAGGGGCAGCAAAATCTTGTTGAATTTGGAAGACAAGCAATTCACTGTGCTATTTTCACTACTTTTATGTAGGTTTACAACTTCCATTATATGCCTTTAAAAATTTAAGACTAAAAATTATAAAATCTGAAATGGAAGAATAAACTTCTTGTGAAAGAATATACTATACACTTCAATGGATTAACATTTCCCTTGGATCCTAAAGTACTCTGTCCTCATGAGCAGTAAGCAAATTAGTTTGCAAATTTGTGAATATGAGGGTTTACACAGATGGGAAGTAATAAAAAGTCTTGAGGCTTCCCCAAACTCCTACAGCACAAATCGTCCTGATGTATCATTTTATTATAGGAGTCTGTACACAATGTGTAAATCACAGTACTGTACTAGACTGTAATCGTTTACAAATTAATTGAAATAATGCCAAATTAAACATAAACCAAAAAGCCACTCAGGAAAAATATTTTTTTAAAAGGAAAAATATTACCATAACTTTAATCTTCATCTCGAAGGAGAGTTTTCTTTTTTCATGTTTGTTTTCTAGCGCTGAGGGAGAGGAGATTTAGGTGTGGTGGTGAGGTACAGACTCGGTAATAATGTCTCATGGAAACGACAGGCTCAGATAACACTCAAGTAATGGACAATAAACAAAAATCAATGTGCTAAGACCAGCAGGATGTGAAACCTCTCCCCGAGCATAAAAAAACCCCGGCAATGGCCACGATCAAAGAAGCATCAGGAAAGACCCTGCCCTGTGTTTAGCATTACAGCTTGTTACCTACATCAGCCAAGAAAAGAAATCTGCCAAAAACGAAGCTCAAGAAAGTGGAAGTCATTTCTGAATTTTGATGCTTTGGAGAAATAACTTTCAAACAATTTTTAAAAGGTGTCCCAGAATTTTTAGACAGTCCAAGTATTTTTTCCTAATTCCACAGCTAACCCATCACAGGACGCTACAGCAGTGACCTTGTGTTTAGATCAGCAGAGCCACAGAAAACCTCAATCCACTTTCGAGACATGGAAATGCTATTCCAATCAAAATACAAGTAATTCGAGGGATTTTTTAAATAACTAATCAAGTAACAGATGAATTTCTACCATTTCCTAACTCCATGCTTCCTTCCTACGGAGTGGTCGCATGAAGCCTTTTCCCAGGAGAGTGAGGAAATCCCAGTCTAAACTGCTGAGATAATCATGTTTCAGGATCAATCAGGAGAAAAAAGGTTCTAAGGACTTGACATGTTAAAAGCTATTAAATGATATTTTTGCCGCCCTGTGACTGAACTATAGGTTTAATTTCCTCAGCTCAAAAAAAAGCACTCAGCCCCAGCCTGGCAAGCTGGCTTTATTGAGGCCATGTGTGAGGAATTTTGTGGCTTTCGTGTGAGGAAATCTATGGTTTTGGTTCCTGAGTTACATTTTAAAACACTGGTTCAATAAAAGTGAAAAACAACTAATTTCTTCCTCCCTTTAAAGTACCATTAATACAAGTGAAGCCAACATTTTTTCTCCAAATATCCAAATTCCTGGAGAAAAAACTTCAAATAATGCTTCTGATTCCTTAATTGAAACTATTTAACAAGGAGTTAAAGTTTATGAAAGCAATTCCTCTGAAGCAGAGGTCAGAGAGGAAACAGGCTGCTGGGGTTTCTGCTCACACAAGGCTGAGAGCCAGCCGGCTGTGGCCACGTTCAAGGCCCAGGCCAAGTGGTGACCAGATTCATGACGCCTGTGGCAGGCCTTTCTCCATGTGGCTCCAACCCACCTGGGGGTGGAGACCCTGAGAGCAGGTTTTGCCGGGACCACATGTAGGGCTTCACTGCTTTCTTGTCAATGACCAGTATTTTAATGAAAACAGTGATGGAGATTTAGACAAGCGGCAAAGGGCCTGGCACCACATACGCCACTCAGGGCTGGGCCCACAGACAGGCCGAGAGGAGCACGCAAGTCCACTTTGGGCAGAGAGTATGCCCCAGCCTCCTCCGCAGCTGAGGCACCCGATGGCCAGCTCACGAGGCCCTGCCATCCTCTGCTTTTGGGACCTGGGTCTGAGGGCCCTCAGGTGCTGTTCTAAGCCAGGACAAGTAATAAATATGGAGAGTGTGTGCCCTACCAGTCGGCAGCCACAGGAACCACATGAGGGGCTCAGAGGTACCTGCACAGGCTCAGGCATGGCCACCGGCTGAATGAAGGCCACAGGCCCCAGGAAACTGGCCTCGCCTGGGCTGAGTTTTGGTTCCTTTCACTACGTTTCACAGACAGACTCGGTGTCATCCAGTTATACTTACTTCTGCTTGCACTTCATCAAGTTCAAGATAAAAAAGATCATCCCTGGCACAGAATGAAGAACCACTCTTTTTTGTTGAAGAAAAATAAAAGAAACCTGTTCTTCTTTCTACAAGTCACATATTTGGTATGAAATTTGTTTTTTAAGTAAGAATTATGTATCATTTGAGAATACTTCTGTGGGGGAAAAAACTGGGTTTCCTACTACCTAAACTGGTACTGGCATAGGTGAGCTCATTCCTGCTCCTGGAGGAAGGGAAGGGAGGGAGGGAGGAACGGAAGGAGGAAGGGGACTGAGAAGGAACTCCGGGGGCCTCCAGCAGCCAGGGAGGCGGTGTGGGGACACTCACGTCGATGGCGTCCCTCTCAAAGATGCGCAGCTGCAGGAAGAGGTCCAGCTTGACCTTGCGCTCCTGGAACAGCTCCTCCATCTGGGCCTGTGCCTCGTCCAGCTGCTGCAGCACCGTCTCGATGTGGCCGATGGAGCTGCTGTGGGGGGTCTTGTTGCTGGAGATGGCGGAGTCCCTGCGGGGGAGGGGAGGGGGCTGGGGTCAGCGACACAGACAGGAACTGGAGGAGAAGGTCTCACATCCTCAGACACCAGATCCGGCGGCTCAGGACTTCGTGGGGAAGCAAACCGGCAGGAAGCGGGGCCGCGGGCCTCAGAAAATGGGATCCGCCACCCCACCCTGCAGGATGCCCGGCTTCCTCCCCTGAGTGGTGCCCCCAGGCCCCAGGACACACTGGAGAGGTCCGGCCACACTTCCTCCGGTCGCTCTCAGAGAAATCTAAGCACTTTAGTAGAACTTCGTTTTCAGCCACTTTTCCCCTGGAGAGAACAGAGGACACCTGTTTCCTTCACAGGCAGAGGGTGTTGGCTGTGAGGGGTTAAACCTCAGTGTAATCAAAAACCCATCAAGTAAGTTTTGCCCAGCGCTTAGCAAAGCGAGCATCACATGAAGCTGCTGGCCACAACGCCATAAACTGTCCCCTGAGTGACGAGCAGGGGGATCACTTTTACATCACAGTCCCTGTGATCCAACAAGAGGAACTGGCATCCTGGCCCGGGACTGGCCCCGGCCTTCCTGCCACAAGGAGCCCCCGAGGGACAGGTGTCACCCCGAGGCTGAACCCTGCCTGCTCAGGCCTGGACTGGAGAAAGGGAGTCGCCCCAGCACGCAGAGAGGCAGACTGAGGGCCAGAAGGTGTCAATTAATCTGGTTTGTAAAGAAATGTCAGTAATTACTAGGACAGTGTTAAGAAGAGATAATCAATAAAGGCTGAATTCCGGGAAGGGCTGCGAGTCAGTGCTGCTATGAGAAAAAATTAGACGGTGCAAAAAACTGTAAGGGACACAAAAAGAGAAAGGTAGAGCGGCACCTGTCCATTACGCGTGTACGCGTCACCGTTCTCTCCCTCGTGGCACAGAGGGTCATGGCCAACGGCTCCCCAAAGCGAGGGGAGGGAGGAGAGGGAAATCACTGGCAGCCGCGAGGGGTGGGGATCTGCGGGGCGGGCCCACCTCAGCTGCTGGATGAGGTCCTCCCCTTCCTTGATCACGTTGACGGTCACTTGCAGGGTGGTCTGCTGCTGCTGGCCGAAGCGCTTGATGAGGTCCTGCACGGCCTCCACCGACTCGGCGTACACGTCATCCAGCAGCTCCTTCTGCAGCTCCTCCAGCCATGTCCACAGCTGCGGGGACAGACAGTGCGTGCTGACGCGGGCCCCTCCGCCTCCCACGGAGGCCCCGGCGCTGACACTGTGAGTGACCAGGCCGGGGGGCGGGGGACGGTGGCAGCCTGCTCCCAGGGTGACGGGAGGGGGAGAGGAACACCCCAAAGAATCTGACAGCCTGGTGAAAACACACACAAAAGGGTGAAAACACACACAAAAAAGACACAGTATGCAACCACTGGGAGCAGGCAGAGAGCCGAGGGGGACTGTCACACAGAGGGAAAAGGAGAGGGGAGGGAAGTGGCTCTTTCTAATTCTTCCTCGGGCTCGATCTGGGTGCAAAGGAAATGAGGAAAGAGCCCCTCCGACAGCAGACGCATCTGCTCCACATGACAGGCATTCTCGCACGCCTCCTCTGGGTGGTCTGGTTTCTAGCAAGGGCCTTCTGATCCCTTATTAATCATTAAGCCACGACGAAGGTGTGGGAGCTTTACTGCCCTCAGGAAAGAAGGCAGCAAAAGACGAGGTAAAAGAAATTCGCCAGCAGTCCTGGCCAGGGACCTGGATGTGGGGCTGTGTGGCAGCCACACGCAGGCCACAGCCAAGCTGGCCATAGCTCAGTCCACCACGGTGAGTAGGCACGCGGGAGACATACACCTGTACCTTCACCACCACTGAAAACAGACTCAGGGGCTTGGATGGCTTCTGGGGGTCTCTGCCTCCTCCGGATCTCTGGGGAGCCATCCAGTGAGCCAAAAGTGGCAATTAATTAAGCCGAGTGGGCCCTGGTGGCCTGGGAGAGGTTTGTAGGTGGAGAAAATGCTTCCCGCTTCCTCGGGGATGTAGGAATCACCTCCAGGACCTCACACGTGTCTGTTACAGACAGCTGCCCCAGCCAGGGGGCCCCAGTTCAGGAGATGGTCCCCAGACACTGCCTGGCCACGCCGGCCTTGGTGGCTAACACAGCAGCACTGCATTTGCCGAAATGAATTGTGCCGTGTTTGATCTTTTGTTTCTGAGCCAATGCTTTCTGAAAACTGCTTCACTGAGGTATCACTGGTATATACTGAACTGCATGAAGTCAGAATGCACGCTTTGCCAGGTCTGACATACGTACAGACCCACGAAAAGGTCAATGCTAGCAGGACAGTGAATGGCTCCATCATCCCCAAAGTCTTCTTGTGCCCCCTGTAATCCCTCTCTCCCCAATCTACTTTCAGCCACTATCGGTTACCTTGCATGGTTTAAATATATATATATTTTTATATAAATATAAATATATATATTACATTTGGGTCGTTTCCAGTTTTTGGCCATTAGAAACACAGCTGCTATAAACCATGTGCACAGGCTCTGCACGCACCTACGCTTTCCTTTCTTTTAGGTAAATATCTAGGTGTAGAGTGGCTGGATCGTGTGGCGGGTGTATGATCATACACCAAACTCTCTTCCAAAGTGGCTGTTCCATGTCCATTCCCAGCAGCGGTGTGCATGAAGTCCAATTCCTCCACATCCTCACTGATGCTGACGTGGCCGATCTTTAATTTTAGCCACTCTAAATGAGTGGTATATCTCATTGTGGTTTTAGCAAGCGGTCCCATAGTGACTAACAGTGGCAAACCTATGCACACCTTTTGTTAAACGTATGTTCAGTTGAAAACAGTATCATCTGATGGCTCTTGTCTGGTCCATAAATATTTTAAATATGGCAGGTGAGTTCAAAACTATGAGAAGTGCTGGCAAAGGATTTATTTTTCAGTCGAGTTACTTGGGTCCTAAGACTAAATTTACTAATTGGTAAATAAAAACATTTGTTAGCCTGTCTTGTGTTATTTAACCAATTCTGCATAAGGCATCAAATTTCAAACAGTCCAAAAACTTTACTTTAAAGAGTTTTCGAGAGGCTGGTTCCTCCTCTTTGATCTTACAGATTATGGAGAAGACAACCCAAGTGACGAGTAACCAATGTGATATGGGCAAAACCTATAGCTGGTGCCAACCTACTGGCAAAGCCAGTATGGGAAAGGCCTCCAGGCCTGGTCACACGTTGTACTGATACTGCATTTCAACATGAAAAATGCCATTCATCAGTTCACCAGATGTGGACGAATGCTCTGCACCATCTATAAAGGGTCTAGAAAAAATAAGATATCTTTTTTTTTTTTTAATTTCATTTTCCTCTAAATTCTCATGAACATGGTTGCTGCTTTTATAAGCAACGGGAAGATGACAGCCTCATGGCCATGAGATGAGGGAGCTCTCTATTTGCTCTAGTATTTCCCACGTCCGTAGGCCACGGTGTGCAGCGGCAGCAGTATTATGGATTTAAGCGCTGCCTTAGAGAGTGGTGGCTCTGGATCTAAGAGAGAACTCACTGCGTTTCTTTCAGACTCGGTTTGCCCGTCAGGGACCTTCAGAATACCAATATGCCTTAGGCCTACTCAGTAAGACGGCCAGAGACAGAGGGTGCAGGGGGGTGCTGGGTGACCAGCAGTGTTCTGTGCAAATTTAATGACGTTAAGCAAAATGACCCCCTCAAATTAACAGAAGAGGCAAGATTTGCTAAAAGAAACCAAGTATGTGCCAGATGAGCAATAATGAATGTTTTACCAAAACAAGGCTGCAATATTTTATCCAGCCAAAACATTTAACCCAGAACATCCATGACATGCTATCGAAGAGGCAGAATTTTCCAGCTGAAATGGCTTCAGCAACTTCGTGGTAACCTGCCTTCCACTTGCCTGGGGGCAGGTGACTGGCCACCTGTCCTTGGCCATCTAGCTCTCCCACTCTCTGACACCTGTCCTAAGATGAACATCATGAAAAAGTAACCTTTGCAACTGCATTGCTCTTCCTGAAAAAACAAACAAACAAACAAACAAAAAAACACTTCTCTCCTTTCTCTCAAAGTCTCAACTGTATCTTCCACCTTGATACACGTGCTGCACTGAGGCCGCCTCGCCTTGTCACCGTGTGACGAGGCCCAGGAGCAGCACTGTCCCTGGAGCCTGCGACTCAGCCCCTGTAGCTCACTGATGGGTGGGGAATGGAGAACAGTTAAGGTATGCATGGAGGGATGCTGAGTATTAAACTGTTGCGCCTTTAGAAATGGTGCTGCCTCGGCATCTTGTGCTTATTCAGTGGAGTTGAATGATTTAAGCAAAAATACATGCAAAAAAGACTGCTCTTGCCTCACTGTAATCTAAACACTAGTACTGACAAGAAGAAAGATAAAGGAGCCAGCTCTATATCCCATACTGACTCTGTATCACAGAAGGTATCTGATGCATTAGACGAACTGGCCTTCAGGGACACGAAGGGCTGAGGCCACTGTGGCCTCTGGGGTTAGTTATACGATGCCTTTAATTTTAGGAGCTTCGGTCACACAACACTAGTAGAAATCAGTATCTCTTCTCTTAAATTTATTGAGAAAATACTAGTTACAATTTTTAAAAGCCTGCTAGAAAAACCCTGCAATATCAGCAAAACACAACATTGAGACAGCTGGTAGAGAATTTCCATGTCCCGGATAAGACACTCTAGACTACAGGTGTCCCAACTGCCCTCCCAGCCCTTCAAAAAGCTGGGTCAGATCTCTCCTCGCTGGCCCAGCCAGGGACCCAGCCTGTGGGGTAGGAGGTGGGGTGGGGTGCCTGTCTGGGTGGGCACGTCTGCAAAATTCCTCTCCTCCAGCAAATACTACCACTTAATAATACTACCATTAAATAGCATTTGAATTGCAAACCCATTTCAGCAAAAATCTTGCTTCTAGACGCTGTGAAGAGGACTAGAGTTCAAAATCCCACTCCTGAGATGCAATGCATAGCTGTGCCTCTATATAATGCCACTGCCATCGCCTAAGAGTTAATGTTTTATCCATAAATATTAATTAAAGCACTTTTCACAAGAGGTCATATGGAATAACAAGAGGGTGGGTTCTGAAGCCAGACTGTCCAAGTTCAAATCCTGACTTAACATTTCCTACAGTGTGACCCTGAGCAGGTAACTTACCTGGACCTGGGTCTCAGCTCACACACTGATGAACTGTGTATGGTAACAATGCCTACCACATGGGCTTGCCAGAAAGGGCAAATGAGATGATGCACACTGAGTGAATATTATCAGCCACTTCGGTTAGTTTTGTCCTTGTAAAAAAAAATTCTTCTAAAAATATGAAACAAGGTTTCAAAAGTCTCTAGATTAATTTTTCAAAATGTATTCAGGTTCCTACCTATTGCTGAAAACATGTCACTTAGTCTGGTCAACCTTAACACCATCCCACATTTGGATCTTTTTACACCTAAAAATAGGACAGGGTGAGGAAAAGGTGCTGGAATTAGTCTGATGGAGTCTATTGAAATCACTTCCCCTTCATTCCAGGGGACGTGCCATGAGTGTTTGTGGCGAAAGCTTTTCCTTTCCTCCTGGTAATTTTTTCAAGAACTAGTTATATCCTCAACATCCTGGACACTTCAACACATGGTGGGCTGTGCTCGCCTGCCTGGTCAGCTGTGGAACCAGGGACGGGTCACAGCTGGGCAGGTCCCATGCAGGGATGAGGCCGATGAAAGGGAGAAATGCCTGAGGGAAAAGGGGTGAGGCTACATCTAATCTAAATCCATGATGTTAAACATTGAAATGCCCAAAGGTCCTTTGCCCCCTTGAGAATTTTTCTGTCTGGTCCAACAGGAAATATTCTCATTCAATTTGGATAACAAAGTCTCCGAGGAAAGATCTTTTCTAATATCATCTGGAGATGAACTGGTGTATGTCATAATGCCACAGGATCCAGGCCAAGTCTATTTTTAAGCTTTGAAAATGGTACATGATTCCTAAAATAACCTCTGAAGAAACCAATGAGAAAAAGTCTCTAGGATGCCTGTGAAATTTTTACCATAAACTTCCTGAGCATGAAAAAAAACAACCCTGCACTTCTGCACCTACTGATAATTTACAATAAAAAGATAAAATCTATGTCCAACAGCAAGAGAGGGGCTGCGTGCCATGGCGGATTCGTTCGGAAGGGCGCTGTGGCCAGGAACTTTCGGTGGAACAGAACCGCAACCTGGCCCACACGAGCAGGTGCAGGTGTGGACAGGCCTGGTCCATAGATGCCGGAGAGCCAGGTCTGACCCTGGCACCCAGCAGTGTCTGACTTAGAGGCACCCCCCACCCTCAGCCCCTTCCCAAGACCTCAGTGTGGGATGGAGCCTAGAGGAGGAGGCCTGCTGGGAGAAAACCCTGGAGAAGCCCCTTCTTCACTCACTGGAGAGGGACACCCCTCCAGAGAGGGCTTCTAGAGGAACCCACTGGGTGGGGGTCCCAGGAGAGGTCTGGGCGTCCAGCCAGTTCAGTGGCTGGCAGGACTGGAGCCCAGAGATCAGGGACTGCTCTGGCTGTGAGCTCTCTCAGATGCAGCCTGAATGCAGCTGCGAGCCTGCTCACAGCACAGAGGCGGGCCTGAGCCTGTGCGACTGTGGGGGACTCTCCACTGTTGGCTGTCTCATCTGTGAAATGGGATCATTTTACCCTGTGGGTCTAGGCCAATTAGAGGATCAATCACTAGAAGTGCTTTGCAAACAGAAGCTACTAGTGTCAGCATCTGCTTTCCGACTTTCTTATGACTAAGATGACCATCTGGGCACTGGTGGGGGGTGGGAGAGCTGGGAGGCCGGTGTGACAAGTACAGAAGCCGCAGCTCCAGGCCAGGGCAGAAGCAGGTAGTTTCGAGCACAACTCACTGGTGGAATTCCAGAAGTATCCACTGTGTGCATAAACGGAGACCCAGTTTCATGTGTGAGCAGCAGAAATCAAGGGGAACTGCTCCTGCCATGCACAGCACATTCTGCAGCCCAAAACGACCAGCTGTACTTTTGGGGCACGTCTGCCCCCTGATCAAGGAGGAGAAAGGCTTTCAGCAGTCTCTGGTTACCCTTGGGTGTGTAATAAAAGGTCTCATCATTTCTGGGGTGGGTAATACAAGATCTCTGGATATGATGAAAACAAATACATGAAGGATGAAGGAAGGGCAGGCCCATTCAAAGTCAGTATGAGATAACACCGATGTGAACACATGCGAGAGAGGAGAAAGAGAGCACCAGCACGCTGGGGCAGCCACACCACATGGGCATCGCGGGACTAGCGGGCGGAAGCACCCAAGTTCCTGAGTGAGGGCGAGTGAGGCATACGCTGACACAGAGATCAAGGTCAGGGCCAGAACCGCAACTACCCAGATGTTTACATGAAGTCCGATTTGCCAAAAGGAGAGATTTTTGAGAAGAGGAATTTTTTTATATTACTTGCCAACATCCCTGAAGGATAAGACACACTCTGCAAAGTGTCAAGTTAAAAAAAAAAAGCTCCCCGCATCTCTGGGGGGGGGGTGCATTTTAGGAGCAACCGCTGGCTCCCTGAAATGGCCTGCGGTTGATCAAAGTGTCCTTCCTCTTTCACTTTTCAGGTCTTTGGAGACAGTGCCCACACTGCGGCCTGTCCTCCTTTCCCCAAGGCCAATGCTTTACTCCTTGACCTCTGCCAGCACAACGCCATCTGGAGCTCACTCTCCTGTGTCCCCTTTCAAAGTGGGGACAGAAGAACTGAAGGCAGCACCGCTGTGATCCCGACGGCAGCGAGTTAGGAGAGACGACTGCCACCCGCTGCCCCATTTGTGGTCTCGTGCTTTTCTACTCGTTACAGCAAATGTGTCACCTTGGGGCATGACATCATCATGGACACTGTCAGTCAACACATATGTGCTTATTTTTTGCTTAACACCTGTATGGCCTTTATTCTGTAACCTGCCTAGGTTAGTGTCTCTGATTCAAAACAGACTCATATATTAGAACCTATGAATGAAATTGCTGAAATAGAGTTTACCTATTCCTGCTGAGACCTTGTGGGGTTCTGTTCTGTTATTGGACATATTTGACAGACCCTGGTCTAGACTTTGCTAAGTCTAGGCTTTCTGCACGGGGACGGAGTCCTCCAATGACAGTGGAGATGGCCTCCAGCCCTGCGGACATCACCTGCTAACCAACCCCTGTACTGACAGTCTCAAATGCAAGGGTTTTAATGCAGCCACGACTATTTCTGCCACAGCACCAACTCTGTCCTCACTTTGTAGCAACGTGCTCATTTTTAAGATAAACAGCTCTCAACACAGGAAAGGCAAGTTTTCAAGGTTCCTGAATTCAGACGAGCCATCTCTCCAGATGCCACAGATGACAGCAAAGTTCTGAGCAGGTTAGTGGTGTCAGTTCAAAGAGGTGACAAGTGCACAGGCTGCTCCCCTATGGAAGGTGACAGCAGGGATCAAAACCATCTGTCTGCTGGGCCTCAGGTACCACCGAGGTGACTGTTCAACCATCCCCATCGCCGCAGGCTTGGGGGAGTCTGGTCTGATTTTGAGTCTGGCCTGGAAGTTGCTTCCTTATTCACATGCTGGGGATGAGTAATGTCTTGCCACCACGAACACTTTCTTCCTGGCATCTTCCCCTTGGCGATCAGCATGGGGCAGGGGGGCGATAAGGGCCGTCTTGATCTTGCGTTACTGACACCTGCAGTTGGTTCTTTTTTACAGCCACTCGGCAGGGGAATTCTAACGTGACTGAACTAACAGACGGCCCCTATTTCCGTGCTGTGTATAAATTAACTGTCAAAGGCCTGGGCTAATGCTCACTCGTTCTGCTACATGTCCCTCACCAAACGAGGAACCTAGTAAAGAATGAAACAAAGTTAACGGGCTATAATTTGCTCATTAACTTCCTCCTTCACTGGTTGTTTATAAACCCTCTTTTCGAGAACTCTGCCTACAATTACTTCGACCTGAGTACCATGTGAAATCTATCTTATTAAAAACGCACAAGTGCATTTTCAGCCTTCTGGCATCTCTTTCCTTTCCCACGGTTGCTTAGAGATCAATAGACCCAATCTGGTGATCTGATATCAAGCTCTTTCACTACTCAGAGATCTAATTTGTCTGGAACAGAGACCTGAACTCATTAAAAAAAAAGAAAAAAAAATGAGTCCTTTCTTATAATACCTTCACTCGTTTTGGTCTTTAGTTTCTTCTAACCTGAATGGGAGAACAGTGTCTAGAGGAGAAAGCAAAATGAGCGAGATAAAGTCCACCTTCCATCTGCATCCCTTAGCATCACTGGTCCACAGCAGAAAGCCTAATCCTTTCTTGACTCTATGGTTCTGAATTTTGTGCTTTAAAAAGAGGAAAGGAAAACAAACAACAACAAAACAAAACAAAAAAACCTAATCAGTCTCTATAAGCCTTGCTTATTTGAACCTTTTAAGCTTTCCTGTCAAAACCCTAATGCATTTCTGGTAAGCAGCCTTTCTACCACTAGTAAGAATTAGGAACACTACATGTCTCAGAGATGCATATGGATAGTTTACGTCTCTCAATTAACACCTAAAACCTATCACATTTAGTTGTAAAGCTGAGTATCAAAATGAGAAATTAATAACATTGAAAATGTCCTATCAAACGCCTAACGAGTAAATAGGAGTACATATATGTCCATCTTCAGCCGAGTGTTTTAAGACCCATGCCTTGCATCCCCTGACCTGCTGAAGAGCTCACCTTTGAGTTAATTGGGGTTGATCTGCGAATGACTAAGTAAAGCAGACAGCTGTGACTCTATTCAGAGGTGACCCTTCAACAACCTGGAGTCAGTGCACAGTTACATATTTTCAAATAAATATAACAAAGATAAGCCAATGTTATTAATTCATCCAATAATCGTCTAAATGACTCTCATGTGTCACGTATATTAGTGTTCCCTAAAATTTTCTATACTGATTTCTCTGCTGACATAAAAATTTCCACAATCTGCAAATACTGGGCCCATATTAAGAAATAGAAAATTCATAAATTCAAACTAGTGTTAAGCTAGTCTATAAAAAATTAATATTTTACATGCATTAAACTAGTCTGACAAAAGGACTTTCCTTGTAGATAACATCTCTTTTCCTACTAGCCAACATAAATGTCTTATACATATTTATATAGTGAAAAAAATTGTTCCTTTATTTTATAGTGTGGCTGGGTACAAAAGTATTCAGTGATGCAGCAAAGTCACGTGTCAATAGGAATGTGATCCTGAGTAAAGATGCTCTGTGACAGCCAGCTCCATCCCGCAGGGCTGGCGCTGGGGAGAGAGCTGAAGGGTACGCACCCCAGAAAGGTTTCAACTCCTGATCGTGGGACAAGGGTCAGAGTGAGGTGCTTCCTGTGAGAAAGGGCATTGGAAGTAGGTTAAACCATTCTTGTTGACCAAAGAGGAGAAAAAATCAGATTATACCTAAGTATCTACACCTCTGTATCTTCTATTTAAATTGGCATCATTTTGCTGATGTTGAATAAGTTGCAATGGGGTGAGGGAAAAAAAATGGCAGCTACTATTTGACAAGCACCATGGTGTCTGATATATGTCATTTCACTGAGCTGTACTGCAGCCCTGAGAGGTTTTATTAATCCCATTCTGAAGTTGAGAAAGCTGATGTGACACAGAGCAATCTGTCCCAGATCAGCCAGCTAAATAAGGCTATATATTATGCTATAATAAGCTTTCCTAATTATTTTAATAAAGGTCATATTTTTAAGAAAGAAAACATAAATGACAAGATCTATTTTTCGGATATTCCCATCTACGGGAAGACCAGCTATTATTATTCTTTGTGAATACCTGATACCTCAGGCTAGGTGAAGACAAAGTGCTAACCCATAGGTAGCAACTGAATGCTCGAAGTCAAACCTAAGGCCCAGTCACACAAGGGCTGATGATGCACATGGTTCTAGGCCCTTACTTTCCTCACTCTCTCTGGCTTGAGATAATTTCATTGCTCATTCGCATCTATATCGGATAAAGAAATTAAAGGAATCAAACACTTAATTTAAGAGTGCATGTTAAGTAAGGAGTTCAGTTAAGAAACTGAATGTTAAACATGACTGAGATCTGATCACAGAAAGCAAACATCCTAAAATATCATTCATTCACTGGATCTTAACTTTTCTCACTGACAAATTCTTCCAAGCAATTCTGAACTTTTGAGATGTTAAACAGCTAGAGATCACTCATGTGCTGCTGATGGGAGTGTAAAACAGCACCGCCATTCTGGAAAAGTCGGGCAGTTTCTTTTACAACAACACGCACCGACAGTGATTGCACTCTTGGGCATTTATCATAGAATAACGAAAAATTTCCTGTGTCCTTTTACTGGGTAAATGGTTTCAGAAACCATGGTCTATCCATACCATGAACGACGACTCAGCAACAAAGAGGAAAGAACTATTGAAAGAGCTATGCGACAAGACGGACGGCTCTCAAGGAATTATGCTGTGCAAAAACGCCAGTCTCAAAAAGTTACATGCTTTATGATTCCATTCATGTGATATTTTTGAGAGAAAAAAAAATTACAGAGACAGAGAACAACACGTTAGTGGTTGCCAAGGGTTAGCGATGGGGAGGGGGATAGGCAAGGATACAGGAATGCAGCACAAGGGAGCTCGGAGGTGATGCAAGGATGACGTATCACTCTGTACACTGACAAAGTGATGTTGCTTGCAGGAATCTACAAATAAACACTGTACAGAACTAAGTACACACACACATGCACACACGTGTGCATGCACATGTGGAAATCAGAATAAGCTCCATGAACTGTAGCTGTCGCTTCTGTTCTGCTCTGATAGTGCACGGTGATGAGGGAAGAGGTGACCAGTGTGGGAGGCTGGGAGAAGGGAGCGTGGACCTCCTTGCCTGTTTCTTTTCCCTCCACTTTCCTATGAATTTCATTCAAATAAAATTTACTTCAAATATAATTATTTCAAATGAAAAGCTTTTCTTTTTTCTTTCTTTCTTTCTTTTTTTTTTTAAAGCTAAGGAATGTGTTTCAAGGCATCCCATATGTCTTTGGAGGCATATGTGTGGGGTAGAAATCGGAAGGAAGGAAACAGGCGAATCATTTGAGAGAACATAGACAGATGAGTGAGTCATCGTCGAAACTACTGCTAAGGCAGCCAAAATAAAAGGCTTTAAGTTGGGAACCACATTTTCGAGAACCCCGCACAGCAGGCACAGGGGTCTGGAGGAATCGCATGCTCGGGGGGGCTGGGATGGCTGACAAGCAGCGTGCTCTCTAAGGGAACCAGAACCAGTTGTCTCAGGAAAGTCAGGTGCAGTGAACGGGCTCTGCCCACGACCACAGGACTCCATCAGCAGGAAGCTGGTCTACACACGGGGCACTGAACACCGTGTTTGCTTTTCCTGAACTAGGTTCACCACCAGACACCCGACTGGTTCTCCAGCTCCACAAGGGAAAAGTGAGAAAGCAACCTGGGCCCTTCGAGCACTGAGCATATTTGTGGCATAGTGCTGGAGAAGACTAGGTGAGGATGAGGACAGTGGCAGCTCTGAGTCTTGGGCCCCAAGAAGCGATGAGGGCTCTGCTTCCTAGTAACTGTCCCCTGGCCAGTACAAGGTCCAGGATGGCTTCTCGCAGCTCCCCAGGGAGGGTGAGCATTGGCTGAGCACAAAGAAAGAAGTCTAAGTGTTATGCTTAAAAGTATTAGGCATAAAAATAAAGCCAGATTGGTATGCATGACAAAAAAAATCTCCAGGTGGCTGGGAGGCCTTTATTTTTGACTTCTGAATAAAATGAAAGGTTTCTCTTTTCCCAGGCAGTACCCCAAAGAAAAACATGTCCCGCTTCAGTGTGTAAGTTTGCAGAAGCAGAACCAAAAGGCTTCTTTACTTGACCCAGCAAGAATCACACCCAATTCAAATGGGAATGAACCTGCCTGGGAAACCATGGCTTTTGGGAACTGAGTGAACAAAAACCAGCTCAAGGCCACTGAACCGAATCCGTGAAGCAAACTCTGGCTGAGAACTCAAGGTGCCTACCTGGTTGCCTCAAATAACCCACAAATTTCAAAGGTAGTTGCTAATTAACTCGGGACCTAATTTTGAGAAAGAAGTTGAATGAGTACGCAGGATGAAAATAGCCATGCTTTTGCTATATCTGAAAATGGAAATACGTCCCTCTATCATTAAATCTTAGAACGATATGCTGGAAATAGACATCATTATTCCACAAGCGAACTGAGTAACTGCTAAGCCTGGCAGGAGGCAAACTAGTGGGAACAAAGACAAGTGAGACACGGTTCCCATCTTCAAGGAACATCACATCTGAAAACGAGTGTCTGAAACCATGACACACACAGAAGCAGAAGCGTGTTTTCCCACTATGGCGCACCTGTGTATCGCCTCGTACACGGTGGCTATCTTGGGAGACACTTCGGAATGAATAAGCGACAGAATGAAGGAAGGGACAGTGGAAAATGAGTACAAAAGGAAAGGAGCACAGGTAACAAAAGACTAATAATGAACGGAAATACTATAATCAGGATTGATGTGAATAAAATTACCAACAACACAGAAAGAAACAGAGATTGAGAGGCAGAAAACAAATATGGGAGGATAAAACTTTTTCTAAAAGAAAATCCAATCGACAATTCTTTTAAATAAAAAACACTGAAAAATGACAGAGCATCACTCTTCACATCTCCGAGAGGAGGTTCAACATCTCATGAATTCTCTTCAGAGGGAAAAAAAAGAGAGAAAGCGGTCCCAGAATACTCTCAAATCTGGGTTCGAGAGTCAAACCAAGGCTGACACCTCCATCAACCACCTTCCATATCCAACCACAAGGTATGAAACATTTGCCATTTACCTGAAAATCTTTCCTCTTTCCTCTCTTCCTGGGAACAAATATTCTACATTCTGTCCTCTGGGCGTGAGAGAGTAAGGAGCCCAGATATCTCGGCACCCTGAATCCAACTGCTTGGTCTGTGACATGACTTACGGCCACCAACCCTCCAGCCTGATTCTTACGAGTACCTGAGCTAACACTGAGCAGGCGTCACCTGGAGGTGGCACCTTTTTTAAGTCAGTTGTGAATGAGATCACTTTTGTCTTACTTGCTCATCAGAGAGGCAGAGAGTTACTGCAAAAAAGAGGCCAACAGCAATATGCTCCAAATAAAAGGAGAAACGCAACCGCAGATGGACACCTGGGAGTGAGGAAGCCAGCTGCTGCGTCGAGGGCCTCTGACGGCTGGCTTCTGAAAAGCATCACGCACTTGCCTACGTGGAAACCACCAGCTGCTGCTTCTACCGTCGCCTCTGTCATTTTAAAGGGCATGAGGCACTGGAGAAAAACTGAATCAGATAACAAATCCTTTCGCAACTTTTCATTCATCTGATATGTTTGGTGACGTAATGCAAACACACCTAATTAGCATGATTTCCTCCTCTTCCCCCTCTCTTCACTTTTAATCTCGTTTTAAACTTATTAAATTTGTTCTAAGTGAATCTGGGTTTTCGTTCAATAATTTGTTTCAAAACACAATGACTGGAGAAACCATGCCTCCCTGTATGTAACCTACAAAGCATCTCTGTGGGTTTCAGGGCATTCGTGCGGCACAGAGAAAGGAGACTAAGGAAAACTCCGGGCTGGTCAGGAAAAAATAAATCTACCGAGAAAAATAACTGGCGCTAAAAAATGAAGTCCAAGCACAATGTGGGAAGAATCCCATGCCTATGTGTGGTCACACACTCCCCCGGCTGGTCACCTTAGGGGCACAAGCATTCAGGAGGATCCAAACAAGGGTAAACATGCTGGTTCCTCTGCCACTGTGATGGTCTTTCACGTGAAAGGAAAGAATGAATGCACTGAAAACTCTCCAACTGTAAACGTGAACCACACTTAACCTTTAACGCAGATTTAGAGCTTCCCAGTCTGCAAACTTCAAACACCCTAGAAGTTCCTACAGCATAAGTCAATGAAAATAAAAAGTATTTTCACTTTTCAATAATTTCCAAGGCCGGTGACAAGATGGTCCCTGTGGTTTGCTAACTGGGATGCTTTCGGTGTAAGATTTTTCCTTTAAAACGCTTCTGGTGTTACAAAACCCAACGGACCCAAACTTAATCCTGGGCAATGGCTTCTGTAAAACGCTTTTCTTCCCATTTCCTTTAGTGTCAGCTTTTTGAAAACCACTACGAAGTTGAAAAAGTGATCTAAATAATAAATGCTCTTCATGGAAAGATTTTCTGTCCTAAAAGCAAGTTAAATTCTTTCAAATGTGCTGAAGGTTATCACTAAGCGTGTCACGCAGACAAGCCACGTCAGACCCTTGGCTCCTGCTTGCTCTCCTGACGTGAGGCCCGCTGTCCTCGGCCCTTTCTCGCCGTGCGGTCTGTGAACTGGTGCCCGGCTGCCTGTCCTCTGTCCCTCTCCGGCAGCATCCCAGCTGTCCGGGGCCACTGTGCGTGTCCCCTGGAGCTCACTGAGGAACTCCAGTCTCCACCCTTCTCAGAAACAGCCAACTGCCTGGGGAAGTGAAAGGAAGCAGCTCGTCCAGGTCTCAAGGGTGTGAGCATGTCACAGACTTTGGGACCCTGTGCTGAGGGGCTGGAGGAAAAGTGGGGAGCAGGTCATGAGGGTGCTGAGGGTTTCGGGCTGCTGTTGCAAGAACACACAGAATCACCCATGGTTCAGAAGCAAGGGTTCGACACATGTGACTTTGCACGTCTGGTGGCGGTGCTGTGGGCGGTGGCCAAGAGTGGGCAAAGGCAGGGGGGCTACTTGTGGTTACGGCTCTGAGTGAGCTGAGTGAGGAAGCTGTGGCCCCCACAACACCGGCATCTGTAACCAGAGCTGCCGTGGACAAACGTTCACGTAATGTGACTCCTTGAAAATAACAGTCTTTTTTTTTTTTGTAAATACCGTAAAATCTTTTCCAGTTAGGACACTGTTAAGGGCAGGAAAAAGCACGAGTCCTGTGAGTTTCCTATGCTGACGACCATTCCAGGCTCATCAAGCACCAGCTCCTCTGCAGAAAGGGCTGCCAGCAGTGAAGGCAGAAAGTGCTGGCCCTGGGGGGGCTGAAGCACAAGGTGTGGGGGGCCCAGCTGTTTGCTAGACACGTTCGTGCCGCTCCCTTCATGGGCTCACACAGTTTCAGGGTGGGAAGGCAGCATGGTTTTCCTGGAGCCACACCTTCAAGTGACAAACGGCCTGGCTGAGGACTGACTGCCCAGGATGCCAGATCTAGAAGTGAAGTTCTCATCCTTAAAACACATTTATCGGTCCCTGATCTCAGATGCCATTAAACGAGGCAAGCCAGGCCAAGGCTTCTCCTAGGGTCTCCCAGTCTTAAACCTCCCCAGTCCTTCTGCCGGCCCTGTCATTCTAAGCTTTCATATGCTTAATTCCGAAGTACCTGCAGGGCCTCTCACTTCCAATCTACAAAGACCTATGAAGTAGAGAATCTTTTTTCTTAGAAATATGACAGTAAGTTGACATCCATCCTCAATTTCTTATCCTATTGGAAAGTCATTTTTATTAAAAATGCTCAAAAGCTACACCACAGTTTCTTTAATTGTAATTCTGCATGATTACTAAGAGCAACACATATGCAAGGTATAAGTAGCACCGACCTATTTCCACAAACCAAGTAACGCAGTACCTCTCTCCACGAGGACATCTATGACATCAGCACCGATGGCAGTTACCAAGCCCAGGCTGGCTCCGGTCTGTTGAAATTCAGTGCTACGTTAACACGGACTCGTATTCGCGTTTGAGCGCAGCCCCACAGCCTGACGACATCAGAGGACACCCGTGACCTCAGCCGCCTCCCTGGTTCACACACTGGAAGGAAACGCAGCGGCCCTGGCCACACGAGCGGGTCATCCACTTAGGCCCAACAGGTCTCTGACTTTAGGGATCTCCTTCGGCTCCCGTTTTCCCTGCTCGCCCCAGATCCACACCTCTAGCAGACGCCCGGCCTCTCAGGTCCCCTGCTGACACACACGCAGGCCCCCAGCACCCCCAGGAAAGGCCCACAGATGCACAGCCGCGTCCCTGTCTGCTGACCCGCCCGGCGTGAGCAGGCTGCGGGGCATCACCGGCCACCTCTGGTCCACTTTCGCTCATCACTGCCAGGCCACACTCCTCATGAGTTCAAAGGCCCTCTGCGGTCACGACCTACGTGTCCGTCCCCCGATCTCTCACCTCTTTCACGTGGGTGTGAAAGGACACCGACATGTCCAGCAGGATCTTGCGCTGCTCGACGCGCCGAACGAAGTCCTGTATCCGGTCTTCGAGCTGATGGGCGGCCTGGTAGATCTCCTCCGGGTCACATTCCCCGGTCTGAGCCAGCTGCTCCGCGGCCTCTAGCAGCTTATCCGCGTTGGTGTACGTGTTCTGCACGAGAGAGCATCCAGAGAAACGCACGGTGAGTGAGACGCACGCCGGCCCGGCGGGGACCACGACATGCTCGCTGCAGCCATCGGTCTCTGCTGCTCCTGATCACTCCCGTAACCCGGACAGAACAAGTGTGGTGGGGAAGACGATTTTAGGAGTTCCCTGCGGCTCTGTCTGCAGCCTGTGCCATTACGGTTTCAGGCTGTGAGCCTCATGGCCAGCCCCACCGCCTCGGGCAGTGAGGGGGGTCCGTGGGCAGCTGCAGGCTGTCCCGACTCTCCCCAACTCACCCCGCCTCATCCCAGGCCCTGAGCTTTCTGCAACTGCACAGCCAGACGACAGCACGGAGCCACAAGTGCCTACTTCACTTTTTCCCCCCATTTTGTGGCAGAGCGACGAGTTCCAGTTTTGCGTCTTTCACTATGACAAACGCTTTCTGATGGTTCCCAGGCCATGTGGAAAGGTTACTGTCCACACAGGAGCTGCCGCCTCTTTGCACGTGCTTCCACGTATTGAAAATTCGGAGCTTATCTTTTTTTCTTTTTTACTTAAGGGTACATACTTTTTGAGAAAAAAGAAACAGTGACATAATAGGTACAAAATCACCAGAGTTTTCAGGAGTAGACACTAAGGTACACAGGTGTCTAAAATACTCTGAAAGTGACTCCTGTTTTAACTGTTGATAAATCAGAGGCTGCGAGTGGGTTCCTCAAACAGGTATGCGGAGGGCAGCTCCCCCGCCCCCCAGCTGGGAGACTGGTTAAGCTTGGGACATTAATCTATGAAGCCCGTACCCTAAGGATCATGAGGCAGGCTCCCCACTTCAGATAAGGGAGTTACAGAAATGGCCAAGGAGAAAGCCTGAGTTAATCACATGGCACTGGGCTGCAGCCAGACGTATCCGTGTGAATACATGGCTTTCAGCCGACAGATGTGGAAGTATGCAGGGACACACACGTGAGTGTGCACACTCGCCCTCTCCCTCCCTCTGCCCACTGAGAGGCCCAGGACCAGCAGCGGGCCCACAGCAGTGAGACAGTCAGCGCCCCGATTCCTGCCTTTAAACTCGCCCGCCCCTCAAAGGAACCCGGGTTCCGAGAGGAAAGGGCTGGTTCCAGGGCTGGGGTGCGATGAAGGACAAGATGAGCCTGAAACATCTCCCTGTGCCCCAGAGAACGGAAATGCTCAAGGCAACGTGGACAGGTCAGGACACAGACGACAGCTTGAGGAGGCTCCTGCTGGCCAAGTCAGGGACAATCTGAGAGGAGGCAATGACAGGGCCCGTGTCATCCACTGACAAGTCAGATGAGAAAAACAGGACGCCTGCAGACGCTCACAGCACCTCCCCACAGAGCATTACTAATTAACAAAGGGGGAAAGCCTGACTTGGCAGTGGGAGTCGGGCCGGCATGTCGCCCGGGCATGAAGGTGAACAACGCATGTAACATGATGAACTAAAATCGTGAGCCACTGATGGATGGCCTGAGAAGTCACAGCAGCTGTGACTACCACGATGCCCTGCTGGAGACATGTAACTGGAATCTAGGCACAAGGACCATCGGCCAAACCCGAAGTGAGGAACCTTCTCTGAAACAATGGGCTTGAAACCTTCCAAAGAGTCAGGCCACAAAAGTCAAGGAAGGCGAAGCCTGCGCCTGGCTCGAGGACCTGAGAGAGCACTAAATGCCACCGCCTTCTACGCTGACCCTTCGGCTACAAAGGGCCTCACGGGGCCTGTGGCCTGGAAGGTCATCCAGCATCAGTGTCCAGTTCTTGGTCTTGACAGTGGGACTGCGGCGTAGGCAGAATGTCCTTCCAGGTAGGAAATATTCAACTAAATAAATAAATGGTTCAGGGGAAAGTCATTTGTGCTGTACTTCCAACTTTCCTGTGAGTTTAAAAAAAAATTTAAAACAGGTGCAACACACAGTGTGACAGGGGTGAGGTGATCTCCACAGTAAGGACACATGGGGACAGAGCAGGTGTGCCCGGGGGTCAGGGTGGGGCAGTCCCTCCCAGTGCAGACAGGCCCAAGGGTGCAGTGTCCTCAGTCTAACCAGGATGACAAAGACCAGGGAACGTGCGTCTGCTCTTTCACCCCCCAGTCTGAAAGGCCCCCCTCTCTGGGTGCCACAGTCACCTACACTTACTGGGCATTGGCTATGAGAGCCGCCCCTCCACGGGGGTGTCTGGTATCGGCCACCGCCCTTTTCCAGTGAGAACCTGAGGCCTGGAGGGCAGTCGCTAGGGGCCCAAGGACTAGGCTGGACTCAGGCCCGTGTTTACACCATCTGCCGAGTTGCTTAGCAGCTGGGGCTCCGCTGCTCAGCGTTTGGAATGCCCTGCCCGCACCCCGCTGGGAGCCAGGGTCCAAGGCCCTCTCCCTCCTCCGCCTGTCGGCCTGGATCCATTCCCAGGGGGCGTTTCTCTCTTCTTTGGTAGTACCCAGTGCCATGAGAATGCTCTGCGCTAGTAACAACGGGTCTCCGAAAACTCTTCAGAAATGATGGAAGAGATGTCAAAGAATCCCTTAGAATTTACTAATTGTGGTCAGACTTGGAAAATGCGTGTGTACATTTTATATATTCTTTGGAATCAAATTCTTTGAAGTAGTTTAAAAAGCTGTCAGTTCCCAATCTGACTGCAGAACTTGTAAGAACAGTTTTACACACACACACACACACACACACACACACACACACACACACACACACACACATACTGCTAAATGTATATACACACACACACATTGAATGTTATATATATTCAATGTGATATGTTTGAAGCTAAGTTATAAAACCTCCTGTATAGAGCAGAAGGAGTGAAGCTACCATTTAAAAAGAGCTCCGTAACGGCAGCAGCATGCTTTATACATGTCCACCCTCCATCGTCCTGTGCAGGTCTGTCCCTCCACAGCCCCTGCAGAGCAGTCTGGCAACCTGCCAACACGACTGTGACAGCGAGAAGCCCTCCATGCAGACTGTCAAACCACCCAGGAGATGCCAAGTGACGAGACGGACAGGCTCTCCAGTCAGAGCCCCAACTTCCAACACCAGTCGTGTCACTGACTTCATGACCCCGAGCCTCAGGTCTGAGACAAGTGGTCACTCTGCCCACCAGTGGACGAGGGCGGAGCCACTCTGTGAACTAGGGTGAGGATCACGTGGTCGCGGATGACGATGCCATCAACAACAACAGGAGCGGTGACAGACACTGTCAGGCCCCACAGGAGCCTGCGGAGCCGTGACAGCTACACGTAGGCCGCTGTCCTGGAAAGGCTAGAAACTAGGAAATCAGAACAGAGTATGGACTTTAGTTAATAGTAATTTATCAATATTGGTCCATGAACTGTAAACCGCACTAAGAAAGACGGTAATAGTAGGTGAAATGGGTCCATGGCATAGGAACTCTCTGTATCATCTTCTCGATTTTTCTGTAAATCGAAAGCTGGTCTGAAAAGAAAGTTTATATAAAAATACACATGTGCATGCGTGTGTGCATAGACACATACGCACAGCAGATTTTTAAAAAGCGGCTCACATCTACGGGCCCGTCCTGAGTCCTTCCCAGAGATTATGCCACCCAGCCCTTCCCTCCCGACACGCCACACCCTGGGCCACGCAGCGTGGCCTCTGGGCCCAGTGAGCACTCCTTGCAGTGGTCAACTCAGCAGCAAGGGCTCCTGCGACAGAGGGCCTGCGCACATGCTGCCACGAGGGCTCTGTGGCCAGCAGAGGCTGCACTGTGGGGTCACTTTCCGGGGACGAGGGGTTTGCAGAGACCCACGCCTATCCCCTGGGGCCTCTCCCAAAAGCACGTGCTGCGCCGTGGGCAGACGCACGCTCACGGGGAATCGTACTCTATGCTGCACACATGCATGTTTTAAGAGCTGCATCCTGCTTTCTTATTGTCACTATAGCCGTGAAGTCACTTACTGTCTGTCACGTCAGATAAGGTGACAGTGCCTCCCAAGAGCTAAACATCCCATTTCTGAAAGCTATTCTACCTCTTTGCTAGCAGGTGAAGACGTTTACAACAATAAATATCCCCCCCCAAACAGCGTTTTTTTAAATCAGGACACTAAACAGCGTTCCCTGAGTCCCACTGCTCATCTCACACTCTAAGAAAATGTGCCAGCACAGTTCGAGGACATGGCACTGGGGCCGGAGGGGCCGGGTCAGCGCACAGCCTCTCTGAACCCCAAGGAAACTCCATCCCACTGCCAGAACCGACCTGGCATTCCTTCGCCACGGTGGGACACAGATGGCCCTGCACTGACACGCATGCAGGCAACAAAGCTCACCCGGAGTACCTAACCCTGGGCCTCGCACACAACCCTGGAACATGGAACCTTCTTCCATCCCCACTTTGCAAGTGAGGAAACTGAGATACGGAAAGGTGACGCGATGTGCCCGTGTCAATCAGTAGAACTGGGAGTGTTCCAAGCAGCCCATGCCGAGGCCAGGGTTCCCTTACAGAGGAAATTTAGTCCCTGAAGTTCAGACTTAAAGGAAGGAGGGCTGTCTGGGAAGAAAGCAGGTTTTAGAGTCTGAAGAGACTGGACTCCTTTCTCCTACCTGCTGTCCTGTCCCTGGGAGCATCTCTCTGGGCCCAATTCCTGGTCTGTGGGTGGAGTAATAATCACAAAGCTGAGGATTAAAGGAGATAAATTGGGGCCTGACCAGGGTGGGGCCTGAACTATTTCCTCTTTTCTTGAGAAGTAAATTAAAATTGCATAATTGCTAGGACTCAGGAAACACTGAGCCTTTCAGAAGCGGATCAGACCCCCCTCTCTCTCCCACCCTAGGCAGGACAGCCTGGCCTTACTCAAGATGGCTATCATAGTTGAACAGGTGGGTTTTCTTGATCTTAGGGGGGAAAAAAAGGAGATAAACACAAGCATTTCAAGGCCTGGGTTGAGGGCATGCCAAAAAACGTGGAAACACTCTGCATGTCCGCAGTGTGTCCACAGAGCACCCTCCTCGCAGAGGCTGAATGAGTCCTGGGCGGCCAGGGAGTTAGGCAATCGGCCTGCTTATCTTCCGAAAATCTAGATAGAATGAAAGGTAAGGTTTCCTGCTTTCTAAATGCCACACTTCTTCATCTTGGAGGACAAGATAATTACACGGCATGTATAAAATGTTGCTGACAGAAATGGCTTCGTGGAGAACAACTTCATGACAGGTTACGTCTCTGGAAGGTAATGTGAATCCCCTGGGACGAGCGACAGTGAAGGAGGCAGAGGAAGCTCTCCCAGGTGGGCGGCTCTGGAAGAGGCTAGGCCAGACCCCCTAATCACATTAAAGAAACCTGAGCTCGCAAAACCAGTGTCTTCTCGAACCAGTTTTCTGGGCTTTACTGGTTTTTGTTTTCATAGCCTTTAAAATCTAAAAAGGAACATTAATTTGGATGACTCAGAAGGTGAAAGCGAAGACAACAGGCAAAGAGCATCTTCCTTTCCGACAGTCGTTTGCAAAAAGCTTCGTGGAAGCATTTAAAATTTTTTTTTAAAGCTCTCGCATGAAAATGCAACATGGCTGTGTATGCCACTCTGTAAATTCATTAGCACAGAATCATCCCGAAGGATATATCTACCAACAGTCCCTGTAAGAATAAGGAATGGGTCTTCAGATGAGTCACAGGAGGTCCTCGGCTCCTCAAGACTGTGTGCAAACAAGGGTCCAAATGCTTCCTGATGCAGCTGTGCCTGAACCCAGAGCCCCTGCCCCCAGCCCTGAAGAAGCCATGCCCGTGTAGGACTCAGGGCCATCAGGCCACCACGTGAAGACGAGGCTCCTCCCAGGAACACCAGATCGGTTCCGCATAATAAACCTATACTTAGTCCCTTTCAAAGGAATAAGCCTTTCACCACATCCTTTCTGAATCTGCTCTTACTTCATCATGCCACGACTCAGTTTTGAAGAAGCTGACTATCTCTAAAGACAATTTTGAATTCATTGTATAGAAGGTCCTTCGAAACACAACCCCAAGACATAAACCAACCCAGCTTTAACTGTCAAAAGGACATTTCTTCTCCCTAAACCCCCAGTTTGCTTTCCCTTTGTGAAGAATATGTTTCGGAAAATGGAATGAGCTCTTATTAAGCACTTTTAAAAAAAATGACTGTCCTACTTTTAAGGTGCCTTCGAAGGCCATTCTGTCCCCCCTAAAAAGTTACATAAATCTAAAATATGAACTTAGATCTCTGCCATAAACCCTTCTATTACAATTTGTTTTGACAGAAAGCAAGAAAGATAAGGAAGGCAGAGAAGGAAAGCTGGTAAAACTAGTCATTCCCCCTGGGCTAATGCAACACTGATGTCATTTTGTTCTCTGGGACAAGCTGCCGTTGAAAGAAGCTACAAACACAAGCGTAGTGATGCTGGCCCCCGAGGCCACAGTCCAGGCCAAAGCTGCAGCACGGGTCTCAGTAAGGCCAGGCCTTCGGCCTCCTCATCAGCTCACAATCAAGAGCTCTTCTGCTCAAAACGCAACCCCTTTGCTCCCAACCAGCCTCTCAAAGAGCCTCTAAACAAGGAGGGGCCAGAGAGAGCAGTTGCCCTGCGTCTTCAGGCCTTGTGGCCCCCTCCCTACCTACTACATTTATTCTGTGGTCAGTTCCTGTGGTAAAGCACAGTCCCTCGACCTCCGTGGCCAGATGGGGCCCTGGGAGGCAGAGTTAGCTGCTCTGAGAACTGGCCTGACGTGGTTCAGGAGTGTTCTCTGTGATAGATGACGTCTGTACGGACACAGCTGGTGTCCCCTAGGTTCTAGAGCATCATCAGCCCCACCTGGGGCCTATCATACAACAGGAGGTTGCCACATGCCTACAGGACCAGAGATTTTCACTCTAAAGTGAGTGGCTGGATTCTAGTTAATGGTCCATGTGACAGACGCTGACAGTCTGCAGGGAGCACCAGCAACCGCTGCAGGCCTGTTTGCTGGGTGTCAGCGGGTGGTGAGGAGGCAGAGTTAAGTGGCAGTGCTCTTTCAAAACCAACTGGCATCTCAAAAACAGAGCGGCATCAAGTGACGTTCTTCAAGACAGTGGAGGGCCTGTAAACATTTAGTGCCAGGGAGAAAAGAACTGAGAGAGTGAGAAGTTGGAGATGCAAAGAGGCCAGAACTGAAGGTCCCAGGTACTGGCAGTTGGGGTGGGGAGGAGAGCACAGGTAGAGAGGAAGCTGAGGTGTGAGAGCTCAGGGCCTGCACCGATGGGGGGTTTACAAAGGAAGGAGGCCCACAGAGAGGAGAGACTGGTCATCCGCCTGGAAGACCTGGCCCACACTCCCACTGTGAAGGCCACATGGCTGCACTGCCCAGCAGTGCCACCCGTTGTCTCCCTGCCTGCCCCTCACACCCTCTGACTTTTACTAACTCGTGAGTCTCGGCTTTTTGACAGCAAGAACCAGCAGGGAAAGGCCTCTGACAGGTGGCCGTGCCTTTTCAGGAGGCCTGGGTCTGGCCTGCCCACCCGGCGCCTGGTAGAATAACCAATAGGTGACAGGTGATTATTCGAAAACCAGAGGGAGGGAAAGTGGGTGGACATTTGCAAAGTGAGCAAAGGTGTTGGGTTTCTTTTCATGCACAGCTGAGATTTGGGCCTAAGCACTTTCAATTTCAGGGAAAAGGGGTCGGGCACCCCTTAGAACCCCAGGAGCCACAGCCGAGCTGATAGGCAAGGCCTGAAACTCAGCTGGGTGGAGGGAGGAGCAGACAAGCATCTGCCTCTCTCCAAACCAGTGGTAAGCAGCAGACCACAGCTCAGGCTGCCACCCTTGTTACCCTAGAAACCTTAACACAGAGATGTTTCCTCCAAAGAAAGTGCCCTTGCCGTCCCCTGAGAACCTGTGTTGACAGCTTTGATGATTGTCTAAGTCCTCAGAAAATAAGTTTTCCAGGAAAAGATAGGGCAAGATTAGCCACAGAAGAGGTTTCCTTAACTCAGAACAGAAGGAACCACGGGAACTGGAGGGAGATGGGTCCCTGGGGTGCTGGACACACGTGTGGACATTCACTAGACCCTCGTCCTTCAGATGAGACGGCGCTCAGGACGGCGTGAAGATGAGGCTGGGTGCATACACTACAGGGGGCAAGAGCCTCTGTCTCTGAGGCCTGGCTGCTTGCAGTCCCACCTCTTAGATTCTTTGGTGTCTCAAGTCTTTGCTCATATGATCCAAACTTCACATCCTTCCTCAAACCACACTGGCTACAGCAGTAGCTTATCTTCAGGAAAAAATAAAGGGGAGATAAGAGCACATATCCCACATATCAAGAATATCTGTTGCTAAAAGAGGAAGACAAAATATTTTCCAGAAAATGTAGGAAGGGAGACCACATGCAATGTAGATAAGAAAAACCCAAAGACGTGCACACCTGCAGCAAGGCTGCTGAACGCAATGTTTTCTTGATTCTTGAGACCAAAAAGCAGAAAGGTTGGGATTCTCACTTTCACTTTATATGTGAAGACATGAAAAGAAGGTAACTTTTTAAAGGCATTTTCACTGAACAGGACTTAAGTGCTGTTTGTTTTGCTATCCCATAATCCTATCCCAAATTTAGTTCCCTGACTAAAGTCGCATGTAATTGAACTCTTGGTCGTGTAAAACCTACTGACACACCAGCCAGGCTTGACTCCCGTTTACTAGTTTTACAGATTTTGAGACTATAGTGTTAGGTATATATTTACACTCTTTTAAAATGGAAAGCCCTCTATTTCTAACAATGTTTTTGTGCCTTTAAGTTTATTTGCTTAATATTACTACTCCTATATAAATTTTTGCGGAGGGGTCACATTTGCCTGGTGGGTCTTTTTCTAATACTTTAAAATTTTTAAATTTCCTGGATATTTATGTTTTAGGCATGCCCTTTGAAAAAAATACATAGCATAATTTTTAAAAGAGAATCAATCAAAAAAATTTCCTTTTAACGAGTATAATTTATTTTGTGTTACCATAATTACTGATATTCAAGGACAAGTTACATCTTGCTTTGTGATATTTATGATTTTTCTTGTTCTCATTCTTTTGTCTTCCAGCTGATGCATTTACCTGAGTGTTTATCTGATTTTCTGTACTTCTTTTCCCTTTACACTTATTTGAAAGTGATGCCTTCTGTCCCTAGACTTTTCGTGGTCATTCAAAAGCTGCTAAAACACACACACCGAATCTGCAAATCTACAATAAACAGTAAATCCTGCCCGCATCCTCAAAACACTTTCCCACCTTCCGTGTCAGTGGCCTGGTCCTGTAGTTCTATCTTGTTTTTAACTACCCTGTAAATTCACCATCTTTTGCTGAAATGGTCCACCCTTTGAGATTTCCGAATGTATTTACCAAAAGCCCTGTTCGTTGCTGATCCGAGACCTTTTACTTTACTTCCTCTCTCAGACCCCTAACTGGGCCTATTTTTCAGACAAGAGAGTTAACCTTAGCAAGGTTAAGAGATTTTCCCAAAATCACACAGCTAGTGAGTGTTACAGCCAACACTCGAGCTCCACAAACCCCATGCTCTGAACACAGCCCAGCCTGTGCATCCTGTTCCTAAACACATATCTAAAAGGACTGGGAAAAGGACAAGAAATGCTGGCCCATCGTTACAGAAATGCAGGGACTGTTAATCTCTGATTATGAATTGAAATTTCACAAACAAGTCAATGAACACTGGTACAATCAATATCTCCAAGATATTTTTCTGTTGCAAGAATATCATTTTTCAAAAGGGTCGCCTGATTAAATCATCTTTCTGCATCAGTGATGACACGTTCACTCTGAAATCTGAGCACCATCTCTTCCGAAACACCTTTAAACACAATCTAGCCGAGGCCAAGTCATCTCAGAAGCAGTTAAAACAGTCATTCAAAACCACCCACCCAGGTATTTATGGAGAAAACCGTGGACATCATTGTTTTACCTGCGCCACTTCTTCAAAATCTTCATGACGTTTCTGCAAAGCTCTGGCCCGATGCAGAGATTTCCCCACACCTGTGTGTTTGCTCAGGAATGCTTCCCCGTGGTTCTCGATCCAGTCCAGCACCTAAAATGCAAACAAGTATATATTCCATAAAAACAGAGTTCTGCCTTGTTCAGGGCTGTCCACTGAAGACACTTTCTGTTTTCAAAACACTATAAGAAATAAAAAGAAGAAAAAAAAATCGAAAGCAATTGTATACTAATCTAACACACCTAAGACGATACTTCCGAGCAGCTTTCTCACCACAATTTTAATCAGCTCTTACTTTAATTATGTAGATCTATATATAAATGTCACATGCGATGATTAAATAAAATCTCACCTCATCTTCTGCATGATTGAGTCGCAAAACTGAGTTTTGTATAAGAAAGTAGTTATCAAGCCACATGGGACCAATTTAACTTAACATTTTTATAAAAATCAAAGCTTCACAACTCAGGCAATTTGAGTTTAACTGCGGAGTTAATGTGTTCCTGTTTCTTCTTTAGAAGACTTAAAACACAGATGTAAAACCAAAGACAAC
This sequence comes from Cynopterus sphinx, assembly GCA_030015415.1. Classification (NCBI taxonomy): domain Eukaryota; kingdom Metazoa; phylum Chordata; class Mammalia; order Chiroptera; family Pteropodidae; genus Cynopterus; species Cynopterus sphinx. The sequence goes on along the minus strand of CM057379.1, from coordinate 6,048,651 downwards.
AAAAAGCTTAAATGCCCCTGTCCTGGTACTGAAGGTAATTTATTTTATAAGCTGTTGTGAAAGCTAAACATTCCATGAATTTAATTACTTAAGAGTTCTTGTTGAAATCCACTACACTTAAAAAAAAAAAGTGAAAGTAAAGTTGTGCACTCTGATGTTTTTAAGTTCATAGTTGGGACGGCACAGGTCACTGGCTCCTGGACTTGAGAAAACACTAACAATATCTAACAAAATATTCACACTATGTTAAATGCATGCTTTGTCACTTTCTGATAGAAGAAAAAAATGAAGTCAGTGACATCTTTAGCCAAAAGCTAAAAGTCTAGCTAAAAGATGTTATTTAAATATATTTGTTAATATGCGTCTAACATACCAAAGGCTGCCTGTACTCTGCATTTAAGTAAATTTGGTAACTATGCATAAGGATCAATACGATCTGGGACTAAAGAATCGACTGAACAGCGGCAGGTCTGGGACAATGGTCTGAAGGGCAACCTGGAAGTGGACCAGTCACAGCTCTATGCTAACGGCAAAATAAAGGGCCCTAAAACGTGGGGTCTATTGCTATACAGGGGATTCTATACCCTTTGTCACCTGTGCTATCGAAAGGTCAGCTATGCGGACAGCTACAAAGAAAAGAGGCAGCTGGTGAAGGCCAGAGCCCCCTGTCCAGGGACAAGGGGACTTGTTCTCCATTGCTCCAAACCAGTGACCTTCAGAAGCTGAGAGACTGAGTAGGAGTCCTTTCTGCATAGGGTTTAGCAAAGTTAGCAGGACATGTAAAGGAAATGGCTTCGAACCTGAAGAAATCTCTGGCGGTCCTCTGTAAGGGCCTTGCGGAATTACCAGAAGCTGAGAGTAGAAGCATGTGCATGAGGGAGGGTGGGGTGGGCATGGAGGCCAACCAGTGGGAACTCAGGTCAAAGTGGCATGTTCACCTTATTACGATAGTTTGTTGACTTCTGAACCCTTTATGTCAACACCATCACTCTGCTAGTCAGCGGGGGGTCACACTGTCAGAGTAATTCTTACTGAGTCCGTTTGTATTCTATCACCTCAGTCCACTCTCATTTCTAGTGTCCCACGTGCAAGTGCAGGGGCCAGCTGTGTGCCCTTGGGCAAGTTCCTTGTCACCTCTGCACTGCAGCTTCTTTACCTGCTAAGGAGCAACAACCATGTGGGGTTGTGACTGTTCAGAGATACCTGTGCTCAGCACCTTGATTATCAGTGAGGCAAATACCTGGGACTTGTGTTGTCCTACCCCTCAATCATAACCCACAGCAGGCTCCCATCTAATGGTAAGCTCTTTATAGCACAGGCTATAAATATCACAGCTTTTTAACCAGTGCACTTACTACACTGTTTTTCTTTCCTGAGATGAGAGAGAGAAACCTTTAGGATCCCCATTAGTAGGTCTTGTGACGCTCACTGCCTGACTTCAAGGCAGACATGAAGCTGCTGAGTTCTTTACACCACGAGCTCTTAGTACAGATTTTAAAATGCGTATTTGAAAATTCACCCCTAAAGAAAAGTCTGATGACAATAAGACATTTCAATCTCAAAGAATGTATTCAGTTAATGGAATGAGGCCAACAGCAGGCAGAAGACAAAGATCAAATGTTTTAAGAATGAAATAATTTAGAGCTATATAAGTTCATATCTATGACATGGTCCACCTGCCTAGCAGATCTGCATAAAGGGCTGGGAGACTTAAAAAAAAAAATTATAACTATAGTATATTCTGTATATTCCACAACTGTAAAAAGGAACATAAAGCCATAGGTAAGCAGCAAATCTGATGATTATTGGTAGCTCAACAGAGACTTGAAATTAGACACAATTTCAAAAAATAAAAGATTTACATTGTTTGGCATAAATGGTTGGAAAAAGCAAAAAGCAGTATATTAGAAATAATAATAATTTGTTTTTTAGGCCTAAGAAAAGTGTTTCAGGAAGCATGAGTTGGAAGTAAAAGCTATTATGAACCATCTGCTCAGGTTATCATGGGCATTTTTCTTTTATCAGTGGTTCCTTTAGACAAAAACTCTAAATACCAGGTGAAAGTATATTTCCAACAAATACGAAAACAATTCAAAGAATAGTGTACAGATTACAAGCATTTTATTAAAAAGAGCAACAATGATGACATCTAGCTCATATTCAAAACCAAACTCCTCCACGTGCTTTTACTTTTTATAAGTCAGAGGGCATCTCCTGGATTGCCAAGGAATTCTGAATCAATAGACTTGTCCAAGGAACATTTTAAAGACATGTCTGTGAAATCTTTCAATTTTAAAACATAAAAAAAATCTGCAAAATAGGGGGCTTCCTCAACCTAGTCCAGCCAGCTGTCTCCCAACCTGAGCTATGGCTCCTGCTGTCAGCGCTCTGAATGCAACCTCAACCCCAGGAACAACAAGACTGGCACAGGATGTGCTGCTTTGCTGCCAGACACAAGAAGGGTGAAAGCGGTTCCTTTCCCACGGGCTATAGTGCAGAGACCAGGCCTCTGCCCATCACTGCCCTCCAATGGACACAGTGACAGCCCAAGGTCAAGGAGTGAGCCACCAACACTTGACATACAGATACCATCTCTTAGTATCAAACGTCAGATCAGCAGGAAATCCTACAGACTGGTTAGCTTACCTCCCTGTTTGTAATTACAAGATTGAACATGATGGCAAGTATGATTATGCTCATTTCTTAACTAATAATGACATTGCTGTCAGCATGGTGCTCTAGGGTGCTGTTGGCAAAAACTAGATAAGACCCCTGACACAGAACAGCCAAGAACGCATTAAGCCAGTCTATTTTTACTGGTAATTCAGGACCCAAAGAGAATTCGGAGAAAATATACAAACATCTGTCAATTCCAGCTACTGTTTTAGAGACAATACAGTGTTTTCTGTCATAATGAGCCCCTTCTAAGTCACATTTTATGCACATAAAAATGAAAATAAGCTCATCTGAGTCTACATTCAGTTTAAAAAAACCCCTACAATTCCATGAAGCAAATGAAAAATAATGGTACTGCTAAAATATTCTGCATTTGTTCTTTATATAAAATCAGAATTTTTCCAGTTGCAAAATGTAAATATCATCCCTGCCCTACATTCCCTACTGAACCAAAATTTACCTAGTTCCACTTATTTTATTTACTTCCTGTCCACCTGTTGACTTTTATTTAAATCACTGGGGCTGCTGAGGTAGAAATGGACATATTGTCTCCAGTTTCGCTCTTAACCAAGTGCTGCGGAAAGAAACATTTAATCAGAGGCTTCTTGATCATCGAATCAATGGTATTTTAGTCATTATAACAAAGGATGACTGATCCACCAAGCAATGTCACTTCAAATTTGCTAAATGTAAACAGGTGACCAAAAAGGAGGCCTTCGCGTAGGGACTTAATTTTTATTAACGTCTGGTGTTTAGTGTTGCTGTGACGATATCCAATACCATATTATTAATTTATCCACAAATGAAGGAATATTCTGAGTTTAAATTACTAGACTCCATATACCCATCCTATCCTAGGCTGCCTGACACTTTTTTCTTGAAAGCTCGGAGTGTATTTTACCCCTGAGGCCAGTGTCCCGGTCCCACAGGGCCAGGTTAGTCAGCAAGGGCACAGAGGAGGACATAAAGCCTGGGCCAGGTGTGAAGGGCTGGGCTCTGGACTGCTACTCTCTCCTTTGCTTTTCTCCATTTCCATTTATCCACTCCCGAGATGACAGACTAAACTTCAAAGTGTTTTTTTTTTTTTTTTTCAAAACAAGTCTCCTTAAGTAACTATTTTCCCTCAACAGTGATGGGTGGGCAGGCAACTGCAGCTTTTAAGAAAGGCCTTTCCTTGCCTCACCCCAAGAGCCCCACTTAAATATTTAAGAAACAGGTCAATTCAGTTTTATTCTGATTAGCTCACACGTGCAATATCTCTCTCAGGTCAACAATAGTGAAGCAGTTAAAAATCCACAAGTTTCCTGAGAGCTTTGGCCAAGTCACATGACTTTTTGGAGGCTCAGTTTTACCTCCCGGAAAATGAGGGGCTTGGCCTGACATGATCACAGGGGTTCTGCATTCTACAATGTGCACGGCGTAACTCTTGCAGTGAAAAGAAAAAGATAAAATTCAATGCACATCTGAGGGAAGAAGGAGGGCCATCAGTCACAGCTGCCTGGCAGTAATGATGGTTCTCCACCCCGGCCCCCACATTTCTTTTTTTTCTCTCCACTGGAGCCTAGAACTCTCTGTTCCTTCATTCACTGTACTTCAAAAGTAAAATTAAGTTTTGTTCTAAAAATATATATAATTATTCTTAGTATAGAAAGAGTTTTTCAAAAGTTTCTAGAAGATTCCAAAGTACACTAAGCCTAATGCTCACTTGGGAAAAAGAGCTATTAAAAAACACAAAACCTCCAGAATCCTCAGTCAAGTCCCACTCAGCGAATGTATGATACAGAACCTAAAGGGCCTGCACTGCAAAAGCTACTTCTGCTTAACAAACACATGAGCACATGAAATGTCACCTCATGCCCCTTCCTGGCTTGAAGGGAACAGGTGAAACCAGTGAAGAAGGGCTCTCAAAGGGATAAATAGGCTTTTAAAATTTTACATCATCCATCCATTCACCCATCTACCTTCTCAAAATATATAAATCACCGGTTATCCTGTTTATTGCCCCAGTTTTAAATACATAAGCACATAAAATTTAAGAAAAACAAAAACGCCTAGGAAGAAACGGAGAGAAAAGAAGAAAAATAGGTAGGTTACTACTATTCATATAAACTTTCATGTTGGCTACTTCCATGAAACCTCAGCAAAACTATCACTCTATCAACATGAATTAATCCTTTTAGTAATTTTCTAAACTTTGACAAAATATTCATCTCATTCTCAACCTTTCAGGACTGACTCCACCACTGAAGCGGACTTTTCTCCCACACAAAATAAAAGTGAGAGGAAAGGGAATATGGGGAGAGAATGAGAAGCAGGGGCCCCCACGGCCTTGGCCACACTCCTCCAGGACAAAACCACGAGCCTTTCCAAGGTGTTCTGGGGTAGCAGGGCTGAGCAGCCAATAGAAAGCGTGCTTCGGCCTGACTTTTTAAAAATGTCATCATCATAACATTATTTATTTAAATGTAGTTATTTTGGTATTTAATTTTTTTTTTAAAGGGAGGAAAAACCCTGTATTTTCCTGATGGAATGAAATGGCTCAGAATGGTATATTTAGGCAATTTTTAAACATTTATTATTGACCTAAAGACAAAATATGATCAATCTGCTCTAAGAATTGTCTGTCAACCTCCAGTATGGAGCTGTCACGTTACTGCAGATAACTCATTAAAAGTCACAAAATTACTGCAAAGTAGTGAGATTTATAACTCAGCCGTTTGAAAAATAAAATGGAACCATCGAGTAAAAAAAAAAAATATTTTTATCATTCTCAGGTTGGAAATAATGTAAAATAAAGTTATCCAAGGAAAAGCTTCAGAGAACCAGCTATCATTATCTGGGAAACTAAAGTCATCACAGATTAAGTCTACTCAATGAACCATACAAGTACGTGTACGTACACAGGTGGGATAGGTGTGTGCATGGCATCTTCCCTGCCCAGCTAATCCCCTGGCACTTTCCTCTTGGGGGACCTGGCCAAGTGGATGACACTCAGTAAGAAGGGGTCCCAAGCTGCTTGGGTTTGTTCTTGGCTTTGCCCACTCCTGGTCACCCTGGCTCTCAGCATATGTGTCCTCGAGGGCTCAATGGCCTCAGTTTTCTGGTCACTTCTGATTTACCTCAGACCCCTGGCCTCCGGCTTCTGGCGCTCCTGGCTCACAGCTCACACACCCTGCCCTCTCATATTGTATCTGCTTTGGGGGAGAAATTCATCCATTTCCCAGCCCTTTTAACTTCCACCAGAGAACTTTCAGCTTTTCCCAGTCTGTGGTTACTAAGATGACTCTGACAGCCAAGGGTATCTGGCAGCCAAGTGTCTTCTGGGTTCACTAGGATAAAGGAAATTAAAGCTGACTCTAAATTCACCATAAGATCAGCGGCTAGCCTGTCTGCTCTCAGCAGGTTCCCGGTTCCAAACACGTGCCCTCCACTCCTTCCTAACTCCGAGCAACTCTCAGGAAAGATACGATCCTCTAACCATTCTTGTGGGGATGGAATCTGAAGAGAATGTTAAATAGCGAGGGCACTAGAATGGTTCTGGTGAGTGAGATGAGAAAAACCTGTCCTCCTGACTTATATTAATAAACAAAGGACAGATGAAGTTCAGGAACCTTCACTTAAGAGCTAAGTCCAGGGTAGGTGATGCCAACCCAGCGCCTGAGGCAGGCATCACATGGAGACAGGTGGCTTTCACTGGCAGAAAACAACCCCCTAGGACCCAAGGTAAACCTGTGAAATCACTTCTCTGTAGCCCTCAAACCTGTTTCTTTGCCTCTTTGGCATGTCCTGACTTGTCTCCTGCAGGAACTAGGTATTTAAGTCCTTCGCTTTGCATTCAAGTGCCAAAATCTTTAATGTTTTCAAGATCTCATCACACTTGCAAAATTCCCATGCATCCAAATTATCCCTTCCTTCCTCAGTCACCCTCAACCCCCCAGTATCGATCGATCAAAGCTCTGCAGGCAGACCTCCTAGGTGGATTACTTGATTCCAGTATAAGGCCAACCCTCCTCCATTCCAGAATAAATGAAGACTCTTTTTGCCCCCAAAAAACTTAGCAAAATTGGGGGATGCCTTAACTTTCTTCAACTACTTGTTTACTCACTCAACAAATGCTGATCATCTACTATCCCAGACACCTGGGACACACCGGGGAATGAAAAACACAGATGGCTGCCCCCGTGGACCTCACATTTCTGCTAAGACCTCTCCATGACTCGTGTGGATGTCCAGGACGGGAATGCCATCTCTCTCGCCTCCAGTCTGGCTCATCACACTGCATCCGTTACGCTGCAACCAGAGCAATCTCTCTAAGCCAAGTAGCATCTGTCATCCATCCACTGCCACCCCCACCCAACTGCCCACAGCATCAAGTCTCAAAATGCTCTGCATGCAGGCCCTTCACAGTCCGAACTCAGTGTGCTGCAATGGGGAAAGCAGAGAGGAAAGATACACGTTAGTGAGCACCCACAGAGCACCAAGATGAGCTAGGTGCCCTACAGGTGTTCCCTCACTTGGCCCTCAGAGCCATTCACAAGTCACTCCAGGTCCTGGCACCACCAATTCACGGCACTCAGGCAAGGTTCACTGTGTCCCTGCAATGATGTCCTGAATCCTGCAGAAACAAGGCCTAAGCCCTCATCGTGGAGGTCACCTTTCTAGCACCACCAGCTCATGCCTCCCCACGTCTCCGTTCTGCCCACAGGAGGCTGCTCCCTGGACAGGCCCTGCCCTGTGGTGTTTCTGCTCTGCTCGCACTTCCCATTGCCCACTCTCCACCTGCTGACCCTGACCTTCTACTCACCCTTCAGAGACTGGCTCAATCCCTGCCTCTCCCATGAAGATTTCCCTGGTGTTATGTGCACCTCTCTACTACAGGGCTCTGTATTTCCTTGTATCCTAAACCCTTGATGTTTGAGAAGAATACAGACAAAGCTCTCAGGAACCCCCAACTCTGCACGAGTTGCTGAAGCACAGAGCTGACCCTCAGAGTGCAGGCACAAGGGAGACAGACAACAGAGGAGGGTAGCTGGTTCTATTTACTCCCTCATTCTCGGTTTAGCACCTTGGTAGGCATGCCAAACAGATGCTTTAGGAAAGTTATACTTGACAATAGCCAAAGACGTAAATGATAAACCTGAGTGTGTTCTGGTCTAATTTACTAGCCTATTAACTCATCTCCTCTTACTAGATCACCATTCTTGAGCAAAGGAACTCTGAGCTACTCGACAGATTTACCTTTGTTCCTTTCGGAATGTCACACATTAAGATGTTTGGGTTTGGGGGGAAGTGAAGTGTGGATGAAAAGGATCTAGAATGTGCTTTACCATCTTTTCAGAATGTGAGTTAACGGCACATCAGCCTGGAGAAAGTTCTTCAAGGGATAACTCGGTGGAGATGACACACACACACTGGGGAAGCTGAGGGCTTTTTTAGGAGCTCTCCCTGCCTGAGCTTGTTTTGGGGGAGTCGGCCCGCACAGTGCAGATTTCCAAGGCTCATTCACCTCACCCAACGTGCTGGGGTCACTAGATCAAATCCATTCAAGAGGCAGGTGATGGAAGAGGTGAGCAAGAAAGCGAGTTTAATGGCTTCCTGACATGAATCGCTTACAGACTCTCATCCCACGTGGCCGAGTACAGCAAAAATAAACGATCTTGTTTTGCTAAACTAGAGCCTACTCCAAACTGAAAAACAACGCTTAGCAGTAACCCAAGGGTTCACCGATCCAGCCAAACATCCACTGGGGCGGCTCTAACAGTAAACATAAGGTGATGGGATTATGTGTACGATCTGATCATTAAAAAACATGACACAGTCTTGATTTTGTTTTTACGTTAACAATGGTTAAGTAGCTAGCTTGCGTATTTGGGCAAAGTTCCCACTCCCCAAGCCCATCCTTTGATCTGAACAAGTGCCAAGTGCTATGCCAAGTCGCTTCACCTGGCCCCAGACCACAGCACCTGCCTCCCACCCGAAAGCACCTCCGCATAGAAATCATGACATTGCCTTTGCTCATTATATATAAAAAATAAATAAGCACTAAAGCAAAATTACCAACGTCTTAAAAACCAAATCGCCATGTCCCCCTACCCTGTGCCCTCCACAGCAGGTGGACATTGTTAACAGCCACGCACCTTTCGTTTTTTCACGGACGCATGCACACACTTCTGAAGGGCTGTTCGCATAGAAACATCCTCATCCCAAACCTACTGAGGGTGAGCTGCTTCTCTTTTCTATCATCACCCCAAATGACCCAACCAAAATCACTTGCAGAGTCTCTGGTTGGCTTATTATTTTTTGTATTTACACGTTTATCTTCTGTCGATGGCTCTCGAAAGTTCTACTATTTTTTCCCTTATTTATTCCCAGTTAACCTCTCCTACTTCATGCTCAATGTGGCAAAAATTTCCACGTGTTGTAATTTTTTGAGTTTCAGAAACACATTCTTGGTTCACATGGATTCTTTGAGGTTGTGTTTGCTTTGCTTCATCTTATCAACTTTGCTCCTTGCTTCCCAAGTCTGGCCTACAGAACAATTTCCTGTTTGCATAACAAGTCTAACCCATTTTGATCACTTAATCAACAAAACCTTTCCCTTAAAGAGCAGTCACCTGTTTTCTGTGGAATGCTAACAGGACCCTGTGTGCACTGTGCTCTGCAAACACCTTCTCCTGCAGACATCCACCCAACCTACATTCTTGAGGAAAAAAGCTAGCATCAAGAACTGGCCTCTTTATTGTCATCATTACCCTTCTGACATACAAAAATTGATGTTTGCTATTTTCCAATTCAAAGGCATGATGTATTTGGCACTAACTGAGATGGCTACACCCTGCAGCCTATTCCCACAGGCTCCTTTCCCAGACACAACCTGTCCAGTGAACAGGGTTATTCTCATGTGAATGGAGCCTCAAGGAGCCAGGGGGTGAAATTTAAAGGGGGAGCTCCAGCTGCTGCTTCGGACACAAGTTCAGAATGTGAACCTAGGAATGGGTGATGGACACAAAAGACAGAGGTGGGGAGAAAAACCCTTTAATAATTACATTTAAACTACTCACAGTTCACGGTTTGTGAAAGTTTTGGACACTTAAGGAAAACTAGTACTCATGCTTTCAACCTTACGACTTCAGTTCTCACAGTAACTCCTGGGCTTGGACCCTGCCCGCCTTTCACTCCTTGCTTTATATTCTTTCCCTGGCAATTAACTCCTTTGACTACAACAACATTGCAAAGAAGCATGAATCACGTCAAAATCATCATTCCTAAAGCACTCTGTATATGCAAGCTTCAGAGAACGCCAAAACCAGAAGTAGAATCGAAATGTGCGTGGAAATTAAAAACTAGGGCACAATTAAAAGTATTCTGAACTCACCAGATCCTGCTGCGTGAGGAATAATGGTCAGTAACCAGTGGAGAACCTACGTGTTGATCAGAACCTGGCCTGACTTTTTCTGCCCACTCAGCAGAAAACCCACTCACCTTCCTAGGTATGAGGCTCGGGGTGGGAGGAAGGAGAGTGAAAGCTGAGTTCCCACAAGTCCCAACAACACACCTGGGCTCCTGGATGCCCGGGGGAAGAGTGGCTTCGTTCCAGACCCAGCACTGTGGCTTCATGTCAGCAGCCTCGTGGCCAGGAGCGTCCCTGCACCCCCAGAATTCCTTACCCCCCCGAGGTGATGCCTCAGTCACCCCCTTGTTTTTCCCTCTCTTTTAGAGCAAGGACACAACTATAATCTTATTTAGCACTAAAACTGTATTGTATTTTATATGCCCCCAGTTTTAATCCTTAAAACCCTGGTCACAGGACAAACGTCCTTATCCCATAATGAGACAAACAGTATAGGACCTGGGCTTACTCTTATTCTTGTAACAACAGCAACAAAAGGGATGTCAACTGCTTATGAAGGAAGAGCCACTTTTCACTAATTAGACAGCTGTTTATTAAGCACCTACTGTGCCCCATGGACTGCACTACCTACCAGATGGGGAAGGGAGGCATGATTAGCTCATTTAGGAGTCATTGGACAGCAGACAGAGCCTACATTATAACGACACCCCAGTATAAGCACCACTGACGTTATTCTCATAAGTAAATATAGCTGTGGATGACCTGTTTCAAAAAGGAAACTCAGAGTCTCCCGTTAGGGACCAGGATCATCTCATGCGTTCCCTGCACACGAGCTAGTGAGTGGCTGAGAGTGGCCAGAGGTGGGTTCTTGGAGTCCTGCCTGCCTTCACGCACCTTGACCAAGGAGGCCGTGTGTGTTTTCTTTCTCCCACCTTAGTCTTCTGCTCTCTCCACCAGCACAGAGAGGCCTAGTGGTGTGACGGGTGCTCCCCCAGACTCCAGCTCCAGATCACCCCCCAGCGATTAGCGCTGCCCAGGACCCACCTGCTGAACGTCCTGCTGGAAGACACACAGCTGCAGCCTCTGGTGCAGCCGGACCTTGCGGTGCTGCCAGATGTTCTCGAGCTGCCGCTGGTGGTGCAGCACCTCGTGGATGACATCGAGCACATGGTGCACGGCCTTGGAGTAGTTGGCGGAGGCTGTTAGGGAATCGGAGCTGCCGGGAGTCAAGGGCCGCTGCAGCTTGTCAAGGAGCGACTTCCCGTCCTGGCTCACCTGCCCGGAACACGGATGAGCGGTTATCAACAAGAGATCACCCCAGATCCACAGCTGTACCCCAGCCACGCTGCAGAGACACATGGGTGCACACATGCGCATGTACGCACACTCACACACTGACAATCACAAACCACGGTTCTACGCTCAGAGCCATATTTTATAAAAAACAAAATAACATTAAAGCGGAATCCATCAGTTATCCAACGACACCTCGAAAGCAAATGTGCTAAAACACCGAGTTAAAAGAACATTCATTATCATGAAACACTGTAGTAGATGCTCCTCTTAATGAATAAACATAGCATTTTGCCTTAAGTGACATGTCAGCTGGTATAAAATTGCACTGCTGGGATATCTGCGAATTAATTTTTTAAAGTAATTATTTTCTCTTGAGATATTACATTAGAATACAACAATCACAGTGGAGCGAATTTTAATGCTGAATCTTGAAACCTCGGTTTAAAAAAAATCAGCAATCCAGCACCAGGCAAGGAATATGTCCATAAACACTCTGACATAGCTGGATACAACATTACTTCACAAAATAAAAAGAAAATGTAAATGCCATTTTATTTGGTTCATTAACTGAAAAAAAGTAATGTTAATTAAAGCATCATCATCATCTTTTAAAAGAGATGTCAGTTCATATTATGGCAGTTAACAATCAAAGTGCAACTAAATGAAAGAGCTCAGACTAACCAAAGGAGGAAGAGGGAGAAACACGGAAAGAAAAGCATTATGTATTTTTCATTTTAAGTGATTCTTAAGACTTAGGAATGTTTATGCCAGATGTGGTAGAAAAAAAAAAAAGCCCTGATCAGGCAATAAAAAGGTGACCTGTACAGTAACTGGGTTGTGTGATTCCAGGGCTTAAGGCCTTGCTGGTGAGATCTCAGGGCTCGGATGCTTCTAAATCTGAGAACCTTGGGTTTCCACCCAGAGGAGAAGCGAACAGGAGCCTTGTTACAGAACAGGGTTCAAGGGCAGGCCCTCCTGATAAGGAGGCACAGGCTAGCTCAGGAAGCCTCTAGCAACCCAGATCTGGAGGCAAGCCAGAGGGTGTGGAATTTTCTAATCTCTCCCTTTAATCCTCTTGCTGCATTAAATCGTGCTGGAATGTAACATTTCCCCCCAATAACTGCTTTCGAGATCTTTGCTGAAAGTGCTGACTGTTCCTTAGGAAGGCTGGCTGTCAGCCTTCACAGACTGAAATGGATCCACCACACCAAGATGGCCAAACTTAAGTGGAAACAAGCCAAGCAGACGTAACCAAACAAAATAGGTAAAAAAGAACCACCTGGACCACTGAGCTGGGGTAAGGCACGTGAGAAAATAAAAAGAGTGGGGATGTAAGTCTTCGAAAGCAGGGAGTTGCCCTAGACGTTCCTGAAACTTGAGTGAACATTTCTAATACAGTGACAGTGAGGACGGGAGCCAGTGAATGACCTGGGGGAGGGACTCACTGTGACGGATTCAGAGAGGCAGGATAATACCTCAAAATAAACGTCCTGCTTTTTGTAATTATCCCAGCAAGGCTCTATTTAACATGTAAACATACAGTAGTTTGTTTTTTTTTTTCTTTTCCTTGCCTATTTATAACATAAACTGATTTTTCTGGGAAGGCGATTATATCATGTTAATCAAAGCAAGGCAGTGCTTGGTTTTCCTTAGAACTTGACAGAAGTTGCTTTTCCAAAATATCAGCACGAGTCACCAATCCACCACGTGTCCTGCCTGCATCTGTAGCTGCCATACAACGGTTTTACATATGTGGTCAGTATCTGAATATCTAATTTGTTCTCTTCTACAGTCCACATAACTTAGGCATTTACAAACTGAAACACATTTTATATAATCACCTTTTGTCTCTCATTTCTATGGAGCAAATCTGTAGTTTATATAGAGGTACATATGTAAATTTGCCGTGAGGACACATTACTATCCATCCGTTTTACTGCAGCAGGCATCAGAAACTTTTTGTGAAGGAATGGGGGTGCAGCATCTCTCAGGACTGAGAACCAGTACTCCGACTCCCGCATTTATTGTGTACAGAGCCTAGAAAAAATTCCTTAGAAACATCTCCTCTACATCTCACTTCTTAAAATACACAGAAGTTGGGAAATGTACACCAGAGCATGTGGTTTGGTGAACATGTGTCAGATAAATATAGGTTAGAAGGTGTGGCAGAAACTGACAGCTGCCTCCTCACGGTCCACTAGCCCCTCCTTGACAGCCAACCCGTATGTTCAGGACCAGGAATACCCCCGCGGTAAAACTTACTTCTCAGCTTTGCTTACAAATAGAAGTGGCCAACATATAGAAGTAAAAAATGCTAAAGGGGGCTTCCCGGAAAGTAACTGTTTAGGAGGCTGTGCATGCTCATTCCCCCTTGCCTCTTTCTCCTCCCTAATGCCAAGGGCTTGGTGGAGATGGCTGGTGCTTCGCAGTTATTAATGACCTTGAAGTCGCCTTAAGGATGGCAGCCCACCTGCTAAAAGAGGCAAACCAAAAAGACGAAAGGATCCCAAAATCCTCTTACTGCCAGAGTTACCACATCGGCCCTGGAATGCCAGCACTGGGACTTTTACACTGGCAGAAAGCAAACTTTTATCTAAGTCATTGCTTTTGATGTTAAACCAGCAATACAAGATGATAACTGGGTCCTCAGCCCTCACCAAGTCTCCAAAGGCATTTTATGTAACATCATTCTTATTCTACTACTGAGAAGAAATAAATAATCTCAGCAAGAATATTACAGTCTTTGTAATCGTTTAGCAGAGATTGATGGGGGAGAGGGAGAGGGAGGGATGGCTGAGAACAAATTCTTTAACATGAGACAACTCACTAAGCAAAGCTTTGCCTTCCTGGAACTCCAAGGCAGGAATCAAGGTGTCCTTGTTGGTGCCACTGGCGGTACGGTCACTTAGTGGTAGACTGTGGCAGGAGAAGTAGCATAAAGATTCTGGGCAAGAAAACACCTCTCGCATCCACTAAGACCAGATACCATGCAAGTCCAAAAGGCATGCTCACATATCGCATTTCTCCAGTGAACTTTTCAGAAACAATCCTATTTTACTTCAGCGTAGCTTTCTTAGATTTGTCAACTTAAAAGGTAGTATTCAAGCAAGGAAAGGACATATATATGTATTTTAGTAATTTTAGCAAAATGTCTTTGTCTTTGTAAGTATAGCAGTATTATGTATGGAAAAAAAATATGCTAGAATTTTATGAAGATGACTGTCCCACTGTTTGGAAATAAAGATTTTTTTAAATGGTACAGAATAGCCAGAAGAAAATCATTAAGAGAGTGAAGAGTATATGATGCAGCTCTGAACTTCTTAGGGCCAGGTGAATTAATTTAAGTTATATTTTTTTCTAAAAATGTTTATAGCTTTTAGGCAGTCAAACCGTGTCCCACAGGGGAACAATAGCTCCAAACAGTAAATCAACCTTTATCATCAAGAAGCAGAACTTCCACTGTAATTTCTGAACAGATCAAACTGTGTCATTTTTTTTTATTCTGCTTTGTTCTTGAAATAAAATGCCTGGAGACTTGAATGGCAATGGAAGTTACATTTTACAAAGATTAACATTTTATAAACATATGAACTCACTCATATGCTCAAATACTTAAATGAGTTAAGAGAAATGCAAGTCTCACCAAAGGAAAAAAATCAAAGTTTAAAAGTTTACCATATCAAAGGTAGGTTTGTTCCTCATATTTAAGAAAAAAATTAACTGTTTAAAATCTGTAACAATGGTCTGGTTCTTGGATGTTTGCTTTTAATGACCACCGCAGCTGAGATCTGTCACTTGGATTCCTGGATGCCACCCTAAAAACGTTCCAACAATCCTCACAGAGACTTGCCTATTCTCACTCTGGTACCTGACCTATGTTCTGCACTAACTCGGATCAGCGCTAAGAGTCTCTGGCAAGAATATTCATTCTTCAGCTGCACCAAGTAAGAATGTTGCTCTGAGCTAAGAGAATACTAGCTGAGGTGAGTGCTGACGATTGCAGAAACCACCACCCAAAGGCCAAATGTGACCCATGATATGTCGACTAGGTCCAAGTGTGGCGGTGTAGGTCTGGGAGAAGTGCGTTCTTCCCAAGATATAATTCAAATACACAAAATCAAGGCGTAGTTAGAAGTGACTGCACTCAGCCCACCACAAAAAAACGGCAGCCCTTCTATGGAATGAAGGGCTATTTACACTATTTGCACTGACCCAAACCAACATCAGCAGCTCTGCAGGGCTGGGCTTGCCACGGCTCGTGGGGCACCTCTGTGCTAAGCCTGAGCAGCCACCACTGACCTCTCCAGCTCTTGTGTTATTGTTCTCAAGTCAAGGTTCCTCCAAAGCAGGAAAGTGACGGAGGGTCAGCGTGTGAGTACCCAGCTCATTCTGCAGCCGTGACTGCCATGCCTCCCCCAGACAGGTGAACACCTAGTCTCAGAGGAAGGAGGCTACACCTGCCGTTAAGAGGGCTGCCCCATCCCTGCCTTCAGAGTTTGGCTGCCCTCTGCAACTGTTCTTTCTCCGGGCAGAGTTCTCAGAAATCAGCCTCTAGAGGTCCATCCTATGTCTTTCAGTTACCAGGTTTCTTACTCAAAACCAGATCGATCTACCTGTGTTAGCCTCTCCGACACCTCTACCAGGGATTATCAGAAAGGAAAAACCAAAACAAGACCGAAACAAGAGCCTGTTGGGGCAGCCCGGTGACTTAACTGAGATGTGTGCAGAGAACACGCGTGCTCTGTAGATTCCACTTGGGCTTGACCTTTTTGGCTCCTATGTATCAAGGCCTTGCAAGGCTTCAGGCTGAGTTTGGGGGAGGGAGAATGACTGGGCACTATCTGTTGGCTCTGCTGCTGTGCCGAACGTTGACTCCAGCATCCTGTATGTCCACAGCAATGCTGCAATACTTAATAACGCTTTGAAACAACTGCTTTATTGAAGTTACTCTGCAGCCAGGCGGACCAGCTTCCACACACATCACATATGTGGTTTTAGTACGTTTACTATCGAGGTGACTCATTTTGTTTTTCTCACCTGCTAATTGACGCTAATCATGCCATCACCCATTTATCCAGTGCCTTTAAAAGGAGCTAGACCAGCTTTGCAGGCAGCGAACTGGTCATTTCACGAGGGCCTGTGGAAGGGCCCAGTAAGTCAGCACATTTGTCAAATTGAGAAACTGATGCCGAAACGAAACCCCCGAGGTCACACTGGAGCAGTGCAGGCCAAAGCCCACTTGGCACGTCACCTTTCTCCACCAGGAACTACTGCCCACAGCTGCAGTGGCCAAGACCTCTGGCAGGTGCGTGGACACTCACACACACTCACACACAGTCTTACAATTCAAGTACCTGGCGTTTAGGCATACAGGATGGCACGGGCATGCTGAGATAATCATTTGTACGAATTTGGTTTATTAAAAAAGTAGTTGGTGAGTTTGCTTCTTTAAAATGCTAAAAATGACCATTCTATATGCTGTTTCTAAAACTAGGGCTTATGTTTATATGTTGCCTCACTCTCCTGAGATCAACTGCATCAGACAGCATGAGCCCCACACCTGGCAAGCTGAAACAAGAGAATGTTTACGAGGCACAGGTATACTCCCATTGCTGAAACACCAACAGGAGCAAGTAGTCTAATTAAAATACAGAAAAGCAGATGTTTGTGTCTTGGAATAAAGTGCTGGAAAGGTTTCTCAATGCAAACTTATACCATCAGAGAGCAGAAAATACACACACGATATTAAGACAAAAATTGTGGGAGGAAGAGAGGGAAGAAAAGAAAAAGGAAGAGCAAGGCTTGCTTATAAAATTCCTACCCCTAGCTGACCCTGGAGCCACAGCAGAGGCTCAGTAAACTTCTGTAGGATGAGAGTCTCCAGAGCAGACCCACAGCCCTTTAGGACAGGGTAAGGAGCATCTCTCGGTGAGGTCTGTAAAACATCCCATCGGTCACTGAGGGAAGCCCATTGAAAATGGAGATTCATTGTCTCTGGGGCTGAGCAGGAGAAGCTGCACTTTTAACTGGCACACTCAAGTCAGAATGTCCCTGATTTAGGGAAGAAGAGAATCAAGGAAAAAACAGGACCGGTCCTTCCCTTCCCATCTTTCTTCCCTCTCCCCTCCTGGCTTGGAGAAAACGGTGCCAGGCTACGAGCCGGTGAGGGTGGAAGTGCCAAACAGGTGGAGATGCTAGACGTTCTAAGAAAGTTGAGGGGAGGGGGTGCAGAGAGGCTAGACAGAAAGGCTGAGAGACTGAGAAGACTGAACAAACACTCTAAGTACACAAGTCAGTCGATACCATGAGAATAAAGGGAACCGGCCTCCTTGCTGTTTGAGAAGGAATTTATAAACAGAGTGGAAAAAGCTGGAAAGAACCTGGAGGTATTAGATTAGAAATGGAAACATCGGTACAAATACATGCAGGATTAAAACAGAGACAGACACAGACAGGTTCGGTAGTAGCTGGAGAGGCCTATCGACATACATCCCAATGCTGTCTGCTCAGAGGGCCTCGAAGCGTGGACAACTCACAAGCAAACAAGACTCTTTAGCCCTCATATCTTGGTTCCTAAACACCACACAGCGGGCACAAGGAACCAGAATTTCTTGGTGAAAAGGCTCATCCCAGGGATGAGGCAGGGGAAGAACTAGAGGAGCCTGGGAACATCTTGTTATGCTAGAAAGTAATACTCAGATAAAGACATTCTCTCTCTCTCTCTCTCTCTCTCTCTCACACACACACACACACACACACACACACACACACACACACACACACGGGCTCCCACTGGCCAAATGTAGACAACTTAGGGATCAAAATACAGTATTGGATTATAACCCACTGAATTTAATAAGATTTCATAAATAATGAATGAGTGAATGCATGAATGAATGAATGAGTGAATGGGAAAATAAAGCTCTTCCTTATGGCAGAAAAGGTCACCTAACCAATATAAAAAGCATGACAGAAGTGCCCATCACGGTGGCAGCTGATGTGGCAGGAATCGCCAGTGGATGCCAAGGCCGTGGAAAGAAGTCTGACGAGGAGCAGACATTGTGTGACGTCGGCATACCTCCCCATGAAACACTCATCAATGACAAACTCCACAATGGTGATTTCACGTGGCAGGAACCTTGCTGACACCGACCTCATCAAGCGGTCAAGGTTAACATCACCGGCTGCGGGAGGAGTCTGCAACCTGTGCCCCTGCTGTGACGTTTGACCCCAGTCAGCCCATGGGGAAAACTGGGTGGGCAGGAAGGCTGAGGGCCACCCCACAGAATGAAAGGCCTAGATTCCCCAGGACTGTCAAAGACACAGGCAGAGAAAGAGTAAAGAACGTCCCACTGTGCGGGGGGGTGACGAGATGTGCCCGGTACTGGGACGCGGCTGCCAGACAGCACCCGGGGCCAGGATCAGCAAGGCCGGGGGGTGCACATGAGGTGACGGGCAGGATGGTCTTATACTGGTGCTGATGTGAGGACTGGAGAGAGGGAGGGTGGGAGAGGGTGGAGCAAATGTGGTAAAATACGAAACACCAGGCAATCTGGGTCGATGGAGCCTGGGAGCTCTCTGTTCTAAAGCCTTCCTGTGGCCTGAAACTATTTAAAATTTAAATAATTTAAAAGGCAAAAACAATTCACTCTGTTCCACAGAAAGTCTTTTCTGTTCTTCCAGTTCAAAGTACTGTCTCCTTTAGTTTCCGGCTCAGTTCCAAACATGTTTTAGGCTCAAAACTGTGGTTTCACAGCCCGACCTGGGAAGCCGTTTCACTGCCGTCAAATCAACTTATTAGTGCCAATTTAAAATCAAATGAAACTGCACCCCAGGTGAACGCAGGTTTGCTTGTCAAGATGCCCCATTCTTCTAGACTGTAGGGATAACAGAAAGAAAATTCTTACTCTGCTGGAAGTGTCCAGGGCGAGAGGCAGACTGAACTGGCCAGCTGGGCCGGGGGTGGCGCTGGCCAACTCGGGCCATGCAGGGAGAGACTGCAGCAGCTCCTGCCAACCCCCTTGGGCATGAACTACTCACTCCCAGAGCGGCCCGCAATTGAAAAGCAGCTCCCCAGAAACTCTTTAGGAAGAGGAGTGAAGGCCTCTTTAGGCTGCCGTGGATAACAGGGTCATTCACCGTGTGTCACAGGCCAAGACGACACAACGTGTGGACACGGGACACTAGCAGGGGAAAAAGCTGAATGCTTTTTTGAAACTCATGAAATGCTCATGAACCAAGTGTAATAAAAAATGACAGATCTGTTAAATTTGTATTTTTACTATTAAAAAAGCTACCTCTTATATGGGTCCTAATTAACTAGATAATCAAATTACTTAATAAGCCTTGGATGCAAAATTAAGAAGCATAATGAGAGATGACTATTTTTCGATTCTGCGGACAACAAATAGGGCTTGAAAGAAAAAGGGATCTTATTAGGCAAAAAGGTGGCTAGAGAAACAAGCACGTAGGTGTCAGCTTCCGTGGAAGGGGGTGTGGCCACACTGTCGTATGGCATCACAGTGCCTGACACTACGGCTTAATTCACCTTCGGGCACTGAGGGGTCAGGAAAGCTGGGCCCAAGGCCATGGGAATGACAGTTGTGTGAAGCAGGAAGGGCCAGGCTAGAAAGCAAATGGCCTATTTCTTCCCCAGAACTTTCACCAGCAGACGTGGTTCAAATCGAGGAAGGCTCAGATTTAAATATTTACTAAACAGTTACTCTGCGCCCAGACTTCTGAGTAGCTGGAAACGTTCCTTACTGCAGTCGCCCAGTAATGATCTGTACAGACGCTGACCAGTAGAGGAGAATGAAGGAGGCACGCACAGAAGTCCTACCCACGTCCTGCTCACCTCCAGGACCTTAACTGGTGTCACAAGGGCAGACGGGCCTCCGAGACAAGGACGAGAGGGACGCACCTCGACCCTCCTACAGCTGTCAGCATCCCTGTGCCTGGCGCGTGGTGCAGCATGGCCTGCCTGGGCTCATGTCCCCACCCCACCTCCTGCAGCAAACATGTACTTCCTAATGTAGGCAAAAAAGGCTGATTTCATTTAATTTACTGCATCAGGGGACAGGCAAATGTCCCAGGGCCATGAAAAGCTGGCTCGCTGCCACCATCCTGTTTCACCCACTTTTACCCTCCACTCTGGTTTAAAAGTTACATTAAAACTGTAATTTAGCTCAAAATCCTAAGTGTGTCCTAGGCTAGCAAAACTAATTTTTTTTCCAGCCTTCTGGGCCATGACATTGCAGTAACGTGGCTTAGCGACGGAAGCAGCACCGGCCACTCACCTCGGAGTACGCCAGGGTGACGTGCTCGTAGACGCCCTGGTGGTGGTGGATGGCGTCCTCCAGGTCCTGCAGCTCAGAGGGGAGATCCACCTCGCCGCAGGCTTTGCACCACGAATCCACGTTGCTCATGTACTTGGAAGGTTACAAAAAAAGAAAAAAAAGATCATGTCTATCAATGGCAATTCACACAAGTGGATGGATGTTTTGTAACGTGGTTTAGAAATTAGGGTGATCGAGAGAGATTCTAAAAGCGTGGCGTGGCTGCATCTCTATCACCAACAGCTTTACTTTAGTTCTCAAACTGGATTCCTGGACTCCACCTGAGTCTAGGTTCTAGCAGAACCGGGGCTGGGCCCAGACGCCTGCAGTTGAAGTGACAGCCTCACGTGACTCTGGACCACGTCTGGCAGTGCACCTGGAGCAACTCTGCCGTGCCGCACCTGTTCTGGGCGTCCTGGTAAATTTTCCATTCCACGTTGGAATTCACGTTTCCCACTGCCCTGTCCTCTTAGCCACACAGGGCACAGAGGTCTTGTCCACCTGCTCTGCTCAGTCTCAGGGAGACACACACAGCCAGGTGCAGCTGCCTGAGTCCTCCCTGCTTCCCTCCGACATTACAATGCTAACAGTGAGCTATCTGAAACCATTTACCTAACAGGAAGAGCAACCGGCCCATTTTTCTACCCTTTCAAAAGCAAGTACACACAGGTCAAAAGAACACCAAGTGAAGGCCCCAGATCGCCTCACTGTGGCCTCCAGGCCTAAGGATAGGCTGAGGGAGGCAGTGAGATCACTCAGATCTTCCCTGCTTTGCAGGAAATAAGAAGTGTCAGCTTTCAGCCACTGCCGGCTCCTGCCTGCCATTCCAGCCTCACCCCAGTTTTCTCCACTGCTACCCCCGCTTCTCCGAGGAACCACTGCCACATTTCCTAGGGACAGCCTATCAGCATCCACCACGGTTAAGTATCAAAGGCAAGAGGCACAACACCCAATTAAAGACACTAATTCCATTAAGTCAAATAGACATGGACACATTTCCCTGGGTGTCACCTTTTACTCTAGTTCCTTATTATCTTACTACTGGGCAAGAAATGAGGGGGTGACTACTGGACATGGAGTAACTGACCTGACACTGAGGGAATGAGCAGATTCTCTTAAAAATGAGGATAACTTCTCAGGTACTTAGGCCACGTTTAGAAACGAAACAGACAAGTCATCCAAACAATAATCGTTTATAAAAATCCCTTTGTTATTAACGTGTTGGCTCAGAAAAATATCTGTATGCAAATCTTAGGGCTCGAAACCCATTTGTATGGCATTAGGTGTCATCTGACAGCATTTGGTTTCTGACGGCTTCAAACAGGACTGAACCTACGTGAGCATGGGGAATATCCTCACTGCCCCCGGTACAGTGTCTTCCTAACATCATGAGTACGAACACTCTACGCCCCATCCCCCCACTCACACGTACGACTACTCAGGCATATTTCTACGTATTGCTGGGGAGGCATGTTCTATGAATGTGTCAGGTTGTCTGATGCTAAGTATTCTTCACCTTTACTTCCCTCTCTTACATGACTGCATTTAACACCAATTATCAAATTACTGTAAACCTTTCTCAAATATGAATTGACTGAGGTTAACCATCATTAATAAATCATCAGGTCAGGTCAGCAATTAACTGCTTCTACACACTGGCCACTACACCCCAAACAGGGTTACCACATATTTTTAAGAGGTTAAAATGCTTCTAATATACCAAGGCAAAGACACATTTAAGTTATATAATATTTCACAAAAGCAGAAGTGACAGAATAATATGTAAATGTTTCATAATGACTAATAAAATGTTTGTTTTAATTCCAATTTTTAAAGTAAAGAGAAATATTTGAGAAGTTTTACATATACATGTAGTAAAAGTAGCTTCCTTATAATTTAACATATCCTGAGAGGGGACTGATTATATTCACCTGAAAAAATGGAGCAGGGTTCTAAATACACAGGGAAGGATGGTTTGCCACGAGGGACATCTTGTGGAAGGATTCTGCACATCTAAACATACAAAGTTAACATATCCCAGTGACAGAAATAAACCTGGCCATGGTCTAGCGGGGACTTCTGTATAATCTTTGTCTTGATGTAACCGAAACCCTGGATTCCAGAGGGTGAACCTGAATGCTTTCCGAAAGGCTGAACACCCAGAGGCTCAGCACCCAATGCCGCCAGAGCAGCAATCGCATTCAGAGAGCCGAGGAAGAGGGCGTTAGCAGGTCTTCCACAAAGCAAAGGCAAGCTGGGGTCAAGTCCAGGGTCAAGTCCACAGAAAACCTAGAGAACAGATCCTCTTAGGAACTTTTAATACAATCATGTGCATTATGCGCATGAGAGAGGAGACGCTGGTATGTTGCTTAAAATCTCCTCTGACCACTCTGCGACATTCCACCGGACACATGACCCCTACTCCCACCTTCAACAATGCAGTCTGGGACGGCAGCACCGAGGGCATCTCTTAGCAGGGCCCCACACCTCGTAAATGACAGCAACAGGAGGTGGCCACTGGACTCCAGTGAGATCAGAACAGCCAGGGTAGTGCCTGGTACTTTAAATGCCAAGCAGACCAAAACCTGTGAGCACACAGCATCCGGCCAGGCTGAGGGTGAAGACAGGTGGGTGCTTCTCGGTGAATGCGGTTCAGGAGCTGGCCTCAGAGCTGGGCCTCCATGCGCAGAGGAATGGTGACTTTCTAAAAGGGTGACTGACTATAAGACGGAAGGAGTCTGGGTCGGCCGGTTTGTAACACTGAGCCAAGCAGATGAGGAAAAAGTGACTAACAGATAAGCTTTGAGAAAGGGGAGCTTGAATCATTACTCAGCAGATGTATTTTCGTAAGGATTTATTCCACTCAGCTCTGTCCGCTGAGAGTGCGGGCTTCTGATCTGGGGGCAGCTCAGCTCTCTGGCCTGTTTGCCTCCCACCACCCAGAGCTGGGATCCTCACGGCTGGTGAATCCCACTCCCATCCACCTCTCCCCCAACCACCTGGTGATGGAGTGGCAGCTGAGCACAGGTGGTTAGCCCGGATTGGGAATCAAAGGGACAGAAACTTCCTAGAATGTGTGAACTTTTAAAATATTTATCCAGAGGCATTTTCTCCTCTCTGGAAAAATTAAGACTGGTTGGATGTTAGATACACATACAAAATCTATGTATGACTTCAAACTTCAGGGTTCTTTTCTTCCTTATTTCTAATTTCCTCATTTTCTGATTTCATTTCTAGAAAACACTACCCTACTTTTTATTCCACCATTTCTACTCCAGGTCTTAACCAACACACTCCCTTCTCCTGTGCCTCTCAGGGACCTGGGCTCTCCTCACTGCCCAAGGATATTGCAGGACGGATGAGGCATTGTGACTGTGAGCCCAGCTCTGCTGGCTCCAACAGGGTACCCTGGGGAGGACAAGTTCGATTTGAACCAAAATAATCCCTCAAAGAGAGCACTCTAAGTACCTTACACCTGTTTCTAGGAATACCTTTGATTATATATATATTTCTTTATTCCAATTCCTTTCTATTCCATGAGGATCTTGTTTCTGTTCTACCACAAGCCAAGAATTCGGCTTATACTTTTAATAAAGTGAAATGACATTAAAAGGGGAACAATCAGATGAGTATTATTTGCCTCAGAAATTCAACAGGCAATACCAAAGCATTTTATTATCATTCTTTTCCTCTGAATTTCGACCCAGACTTATGATAAAATTATTTAGACAATAAGCCATGCTTACAGTAAATGTTATTTCCATAATTCAGGGGAAGTGAACTTTTGTAATATTAATAATTGGGAATATGGGCAAATCACTCTCCAAACAGAACATAAGGACAAGGCCACTGACCCTATTTACTTCACCTCCCTGATTTAAAGATGAAATGAGACATCATGTTAAAGAAAGAGCTTTGTAAATTTGAAGGAACTACGTTGAATGTTGGTTGTTACTTTACTTTTGGCTATTATCAGGTTAGAGGCCCTTGAAGTCACAGATAAAATAAGGTGATCAGATTTAGGGTTCACTCCGAACGCTGTCCTGCACAGCAGCCACTGGCCCAGGCTGCCGCTGAGCCTCCGAAAGGTGAGTGACTAAGGATGTGAACTGTAATGTCGCTCTATTTCTAAATTATTTTATTAATATGTTTTAATTAACTTGAAGGAACTTGAAAAGCCACAGATGGAGACTGGCTACTGCACTGAACAATGTCGCTCTAGATCATTTTTTTTTTAATAGTAAACACTGGAGATCTTAAGGTGACATAAAATTGAGTCACTTTAATTCTTTGTGTTATCAAAATGTAGCTCTGGAAAACTCTTAATACAGAGAGACTGTCCTGTGGGCACACCTATGGTGACTGTGCCATAGTTTTGACCACATGATTTGCTTCTGGAACCGCAAGCAGACAGCACTCGGGCTCACCACAGAGACAGAGGGGTGCAGCGGGGCACACAGCCCCCCGCTAGGAGCTGCAGCCTCACGGCGAAGGCCACTTCCTTTAGTAAGACCACTAACCCCGGGGTCGAACATTTCAGCCCCACATCGAGATTTAAATTCTCAGTGAGAACTCTGGATGGGGTCACAGAAGTGGCTGTGATGGAGAACTAACTCATGATAGCCACGTTTCTGCTCTTTTCCCTATTAAGGTTATGGAAACGGCTTCAGCACTATAGGAAAACAATAAAAAAATGGGATGAAGTTGACCTGGTCCTGCGACTGCTCTCCTGGAAACACAGGGGAAACTGCTGGCAGATGGACCTTCTTCCACGTATCAGAATTCCGAAGACCTTACTTTTATTCAATGAAAGGGGGACACATGATTCCTGTTTACTTGAGGGTAGGGGAACGCTTTCTGAAGACGTCCTAGTGTCCCATGCGCACATTTCTGCTGCCTGGGCAGGCCTCACTGCCCCAGTCAAGGTCATTCGAAGGTGCCAGGCCGCTCTGTCCCTCAGCTCGGAACTGGCTTCTTCTCTGACCACTGGATCTCCATGGAGACGTCGTGCACTGTTCTAGTTTATTCAGGGTACCAAGAAATTCTGTTCAATAATACATTCCTCTAGTTTAGTTTTCTTCCAACACCCAACATGCACCTATTCATTTTATCTGAATAAAAACACTCAAGATGCTTTCAACTTTGCTACAAGTTTGAAATTTCTGATAATGCGATGCTGTGGGGGGAATGTGCACTTGCATTTCTAGAGAATCTTCAGGCAGGTAAGAGTAGAAACTAATCTTCTGGGTTTGCCAAAGATTTCGAATCCTGCCGTGCTCATGACAGAGACTTTCCCTATGTGTGACTTCACTTCGGACTATCTGCCATTCACCAGAGCAGTCTGTCCTCTTTCAGATTCAATCATATCATCTTGATGTACCATCTGGGGGCCCACTGCCCATTTCCTCCCCAACCCCAGTTCCAAGAGGGTTGCTGTACCCCATACTGTATCACTGCCCTGGAGGACACATGTGTGGGGACCACACGGCTCATCTTCCACTCGCAATATCCAGTCAACACTACACCACTACCTCGCACAGTCACAGGGACCATGGGTCACAGAGTCCTGAGGTCAGTCGGTGCTGCTTTATCCTGAAGGGGGGCGAGGATTTCCTGTTACTTTAAAAGAACTAATTTTTTGGGGGGGGGGAGGGAGACTTATTTATCCTTTATCACAAAACTAGTTGAATGCATAAAACTAGTTAGTATGCAGAAAAACCCTACTACTGAGCCCCGAAAATCCCCACTCACAGCTTTTACACGAGGCAATGAGGGTTTTTCTCTTTACGTTTCCTCTGTTGCCTCACACTTTAAAGGTTTCCAGTGCTGAGGTCACCACTAATTAGTGTCTTGTGCAACATTCTGGCTGCCTGGGCGAAATCCCAGGCAAGCTGGGGCCGCTTCTGTCTTAGTTTTATTGACTTCGCTCCTCAACAGAGACTGTTTTTAGATTAAAGATATACTGTTTCTTAGAAGCATCAGTGCAAATCCCCATGAATATAGTTTCCCCCAAAAAATTATTCCCGTAAAAGCTATATATTTTCTTTAAAATAAGGAACCCGTTTGCCTCTTCCCCATAGGTCTTGCCAGTGGCTGTTGGTTCCTGTGTTCTCTGTCTGCATCCTGAGAAGGTGTTTCCATGACTGACACTGAGGCGTGAGCACTTTGCTTTCCTTCTGCCCCTTTCAGACTGTTTGAGCAAGTCTGTTCGAGGAGCAGCTTGTGGAGGTGTGGGGTGTTACAGGCACATGTTACATTACCTCTTAAGTGCGGTATTTTGAACAGCACATCAGCAAATCAAGCCAATGTGAAGCCAGAATCCATTTAATAACCTGACACTGAAAGCTGCTGGCCCCAAAGGCACTTTTCTCCATTGCAGCCCTTGCTGGCAGGGTTTGCCTACCGCTGTGGGGGCGACAAAGGCTGGAACTGCCCCTGCCACCACCCCTTGCAGCCAGTGGTGGATGCACCCCTCCTGGACTGGGGACTGGGGGGCGGGGGTGCTCTGAGAGAACAGCCCAGCCCTGATGTGCAGACCTGACTGTCAGGCATTGCTCCTCGCCGCCAATGCACCCCAGTGAGAATCCTAAATCCTAAAGTGATAACAATGGGGGTGGGGTGAGAAGGGAAGGACAGTGGCCGCCCCTTATGGTGCCACGGGTGCTGTGCAGGGCCCCTAACACAGACAGTCTTGTTTACACGGTGAAACACCCCTCTCAAGTGGATACTTCTACCTCCGCTTCACAGGTGAGAAAACTAAGGAAGAGAGGTGACGTCACCCGCCTAAGGCTGCACAGCGAGGGCCACGAGAGCTGGCGTTGTCCCTCGTGGCTGGCTGGGTTCCGAGCTCAGTGCCACCCAGGAGTCCGCCAGGGTCTATGTGGCCTCGGTGATGGAGATGTCTCGGAGGGGAATGGGTCCCGGGCACTGCCCTGTGGCCGGGGGGTCGCAGGCACTGACCTTTTCGGCCTTCTGGTGGAACACGGAGGACATGTCCAGCAAGGTGCTGCGCTCGTCCAGGGCGGCGGCGAACGCCTTCCACTCCTGCTCCAGCTGGCTGGCGATCTGCTTGATCTGCTGCGAGGCATAGTGGCCGGACTCCACCAGGCGGCTGGCTACGGACATGATGCGGTTGATGTTGACGTACACGTTCTGGGAGAGGGGCAGGAGGGAGGGCTCGTTAGGAGGGTGCAAGCGAGAGGCCGCCTGCAGGGAACAGGGACATCACAGTCTGAAGTGCAGGCCCCTGACTTAAGGGTGGGTGTTTTTCTAGGAGCAGAATGGCTTGCTGTGTGACAGTAAACACATTCGCTATCCACATTTCCATAAACTCTACAGACTGGTTTCCATTTCTATTTTTTAAGATTGAAAAGTCACAAATCAACTAGCTGAAAGGCATGTTGTTAGGCCCCATGCAATCAGAAGCACACAAGTGTGTGCTCACAAATACACGAGCACTGACTTCTTGGCTCCGGGTCCTGCACGGCGTCCAGATGGCGAGCCTAGCGACGAGCAGTCACCCAGAGCTGCAGGAACCCAACATTTCAGTTTCTAACTAGAACCCAGAAACCACGAAATATGCACTTAGCAACCCAAGGCTATTTGTGTGAAAACAAGCTCTCCTTTCTACATAAGCCCAAGGCATCTTTTTGGTGCCAACTGAAAATCTTCTGTACACGGATCCAGCTTCTCCAAGGGATATGAATTGGGGTACAGAACAATGCTATGCTCGAATTTTAAACCGAGCTTTTCTACTCTACTGAAATTCCTGTCTTTGGGTCCTCTAATTTACTGTAAAAATAAGGCAGTGAGGCTTTGGGGGGGAAAAGTTGTTTTTTTTGTTTGTTTGTTTTTAGTAAAACAAGTTACGCCATGATATTTCCCTTTCCACCTTTGATCTTCTTTGAGGATCACATTCTGTCAGGCAGAGGTGGGGAAGCACCTTCAGCAAAGCCCAGGCTGCTGCTCGTTGCATATTTATGATTTCTGTGATGCATCACAATGTTGCTCCTCTCACAGGGCCCCCAAAATCACAGACACAACCCCCAATCTTGCCCCTAAATCTAATTTCCTAACCTGTCCAAAATCCTCTCCATTCTTCCTCCCTTCCTCACTGGTCCACTGGGCCCATCTCCCACTGCCGGGCACCTGGACCCCTGCAAGAGTCACCCCGTCTGCAGCCTACCTGAGCAAGCACATTCGAGAATGAACTTGTCCATTCGTTTCCTGTACCACCTTTTACTCATCTTTTCCTCCATTTCTGACTCAAACTTGAACTATGTAGAGTCTCCTAGATCTGGGATCAGACAGCTATAGACTCCAGCCTCTGAGCGACTTTGCTGTGCTGCATCTGCAGGTTACAGTGTCTGGGTGTCCAGGGTGGCAGGGGGACAAGGTGCTTTGTGAGACTCAGATAATCAGTCAAGGCCAAAATCAGTAGGGAAGTGGCCTCACCGGCTCATGTGGCATTAATACTCTAACTCAGAGGTCTCCAATCCCCGGGCCACAGACTGCTACCAGTCAGTGGCCTGCTAGGGACTGGGCCGCACAGTAGGAGGTGAGTGCAGGTGAGCTAGAGAAGCTTCATCTGTATTTGCAGCCTCTCCCCAGCATCAGCATCACCACCTCAGCTCCACCTCACATCACCAGGCATTAGATTCTCATTGGAGCACCAGTCCCTGGTGCTGAAAAGGTTGGAGACCCCTGCTAACTAGAGCCCTGTAAGTCAAAGCAATGCCTTCCCTTCTCATATCATGCTTCTTCTCTAGTGACAGGTGACTATCTTTGCTAATTTTTGTATTCTCCTTATCCTTAAAGAGGAAACACAACCCCAGAGGTCTGCTAGGAACAGCACAAGGGGATGCCATGTGCTAGAACCTGGAGACGAGCAGACGGTTGCACTGTGGGGCCTGCCGAGCATCTTCGCTGCCCCGGATGCCATCAGCTTCCCGCGTTACTGTCATGTGCTCAGGCCGACTGTGCTCACAGACCGCACGGTACTGGTCTGTGCATGATACCTTCCCCAAATCTCCACCACTTCTGGCACAGACAAGGGAATAGGGCAGCGCACAGCGGCCTAAACAAACAACCTGCACTCAGACATGGCAGCGCATAATTCCCTATTAAAAGTGCCTACACCTAGGTTCTTCTCATCGTCGCTTTTAATGAGCGTTTTTGGCATCCCTTAATATGCTCTGTTGACTCTGCATACTGGTATTCAGTATTATCACCTTCTTTGTCAACAAGTATTTAAGACACTGCGGACAACACAAGCAAGAGCTGAAGGTTAACAGGACGTTCGGCATAAAGGAGGCTGAGTATCCGTGGAGGTGCTGAGAACAGGGGGCGAAATAGGCCTGGAGCCTCCCAACAGTCATCACCCAGCATGGCCAAGGGCTGCCTCATCTTTTTTTAATTGATACTTTAACTTGGGAAAGTACCAGAAGTGTACTGCGGGAAATTAGAAAATATACTTAAAAAAGAAAAAACTCATATTTTTAAGAGTTTCTTATATGTTATGAAAGTATTTTTATTAAATTGATAACATTACTGAGCAATTACCATTTATCAAGTACCTATTAGTGTAACATTATGCATATAATAAAATAAAATACTGTGATATCATGGGAGGTTGATAGTATCCCCACTTTATAAGTTAGGAAACTGAGGCTCAAAGAGCTAAGTAGGCTGCTCAAAGTCATGTGGCAAGTAGAGGGTCAAAATTAAAAATCTTTACATTCACAACCCAGCTCCTGTCTTCTCATACCATGCTTCCTGTTCTGAGTTCTAAATCTTCACTGATAATGCTGGGAGGGGTTGGCGGTGGGTGTCCATTTTCTGTTCATGTCTAAATTTTTCAAAAACATGTTTTAATATTTCTAGTCTTGAAAGTATGTGACAGAGTGGACTGAATGTGCCTTTCACCATTAGGTGAAGTGTCAGAATACTTAGAAAATTTAACAGAAATATTTAGAAAGAAATTCATCTAAGATGCTCCCCCAAAGGCGGACATTTCGGCTCTCCTTGCCTATGCTCAGGTCTGGTGATTTACACCAGAAAGTCTCTTCCTCAAACTCTACAGCAGATAACCAATGGTTTGATGGTGTCTATTACAAAAATTTTATTGCTTTGTTTTTGAAACTACCTAAGCTGGAGTAGTCAGTCAACTAGGGTTTAATTAAATGGCATCTTACAGAATGAATTTAAACCAATACCTGTCTTCACACTGTTTCCGTACTCTGTGACAAATGTCACAAGGCCTAGGAACAGTTAATTCTCACAAGACTGTTCGAAGCCCAAACCAAAACTCCTCATCTCTGAGAAGGAAATTTCTAGAAGCTTACAACTCCAGACACAACCATATATCCTGTAGAACACATCATTTTTAGTTATATTCACAGCAAAAATGTGACAGCAAAAGTGCTATTCGAAATTCACTATTGGGTTTTGCTGTTGACGCTGTTTTTTACAGTGCATTTTCTACAGCAACCACTATCTGGTCACAACAGGCCAATGGCGTCAAGTGAAACAAGACACCAAGGGAGCCAGGGGATTCCAGGCAGGCCTGACCCCAGCCCTTCAGTTCAACTTAGAAGGAAATCGCAGGTTTTAGGAGAACTGAAGGCAAGCAGCAGGGTGGCTAACTTCCTCACCTTCATGGGCAGCCCAAACATTAGCAGTGGGTCTGTCCAGGGACCTGCCGGCCTCTAAGAAGCAGAGCACAGGAGCCGGCATCCAGACTATCCCGTGGAACTGGCCACAGAAGTAGCTCAAGTTCCCTTGGTTTGTTTGCTTGTTTTCATTTTTGTTAAAACCTTCAAACAAGCTACTTATTTAGACACTGCCAACACTGAGAACTTCCCACACTTTGGAGGTCAGCTGCTACCATCAAATCAGTAACCCCACATGGCCTCCTGGAAGCTTGCTGGACATGATCTGGGTAAATGCCACCCGTTTGCTAAGATGCTTTCACGGATGGGACACGTCGGTTCCGACGGCATCTTACCATGCAGTTCATAGCGAAGTGGTTGTGCTGTGTCTGAAGCTCCATCGCGTGAGGATGGCTGGTCCCAATCTCAGTGTAGCTGTTCAGAAACAGGCCCTTGTTGTGTGTGATCCAGTCAAACATCTACAAGAACAAAAGGGAGAGCCTGGAATCACTCTAGAAAGAGAAGCGACTAGCACAGGCCCAGGAACGGGGCCGAACCCAGACAGAGCACTGTCCTTCCTTCCACAGCCTCTCAGGCATTCGACCCCAAGGATTCTGACTTCTCAGAAGTCGGCAGCTCTGAACTTGCAGGATCTACAGGAAAATCTTATCTAATGTGTTCCATTGAGGGATGAGGAATGAAGGAAGATAAAGAGAGGCATTCAGATCCCCCAGGCTAATTAAGGACTCCGATGTTTTGACTCTGAACCCACCCTCCCTGCTGTATTAACTGGCAGCACTACTCTTCAATTAAAGACGGTTAGGTGAAATTAGGTCTCTGAGTGGGCTCTGCTGTGCTCTCAGGTTACCGACTGCATTTCCAAAGACCAAATGATGATGTTTTTTTTTTTTTCAATGCGAGAGGCAGAAACGAAACTTGGGCAAAAGCAAATAATCAAATTTACCATAAAAACAGAAGGGACTGGGAAAAAATTAACAGTGACATCACTCTTAGGGTTCAATAAGGACGCTACTGGGAAAAGGATGTCAATTATATTGTCCACGAAGAAAACACTTCAGGAAAAAGAAATGACTATCAATTAGCACTGCTACTTGAGATGAGCAGCCAGAATTGCAGACAGTCACTTGCTTTCCTGGTAATTGAAAGGAAGACTTTCCTAGTCTTTGAAAAGGCACTACTCAAGACATAAGCACACTGACAGATGTTAAAAGCTTACCAAATAATAGCACTGGGTGGTCACCCTTCAAAAGGTCCTTTTATAAAGATTTCTAATGTAAGATTTTTTTACTTTACAAAATATTCTCCTGCCCATGAAAAACATTCAGTGAGCTCACAGTAAGAGTCATCAGTTCACCTGTGTTCAGGGCCTGCCACACATTCCCACCAAAAAGTAAACTTTCGCATGGCTAAGGCTGAGATAGCTGGTGACTGACAAGAATGCTCTTTGACCAGCTGGTTTGTCTGAAGCAGAAGGAAAACACATGAGACCGTAAGTAGTTATTGCCTGTGATTCTCATGAGCTATTATTTTTTAAAACATTCACCTTTTGTTTTTAAAGCACACTCAGTAACAGATCTGAATGTTCTGTCACTCGTACTGCATGAGTGGAAGAGCAGTTATTAGCAAAAGACACACACACAATTATTGCTTTCAATAAAACAGTACAACCTGATGTTCAATCTTTTAGCTGGAAATATCGTTCTTGTCCATCCTACAGGCTTTCGAAACCAGACTATCAGTCATCAATAACTCCAGGTGTCTACAATAGCAGCGCATTGCACAACGAATCACACAGGAAAGCAGACTTAGGGGACACCTCTGAACTGACATTGGCTGCTGTCTCACCCATGCCATGAGAGCCGCTGACCAGTCCCCAGCCAAGAGTGGGCTTGGCTGCTGAGGCCCGGTGACCCTGGGAGCTTCCCTCTATGTCTCATGTCAGTACCCCTGCCCCTCTGCTCTTACCTTCTCAGCATCCTGTTCAAACAGCCTCAGCTGAAAGCACTGGTCCAGCTTCAGCTTCCTCACGTGCCACATCTGATGCAGATGCTGCCGCGTCGAGTGCAGCCTGTCCAGCATGGCGGACACCTTAGGGAGGAGGCTTTGCAGGTCTGCGTTGCCCGACCCCGAGTTCTTTTTGGGAAAGCTGTCGCTGCTCTGAATTCTCTGGAGCAGCTTCTGTCCCTCCAAGTCCAAGTCCTCTATGGGGGCCTTAATCACCTTCTTCTTCAGCTGCGAATGCTCCTCGATCATGTTTCGAGCCCCCTCTAGATCCTGAGGCAGCTCCTTCTTGGCTAGGATGTCCTGAAGCTCCTCTAGCCGGGACAGCATGTGGCCTGCATTGCTGATGTAGTCTTCAAAAGCAACTCGGATTTCAATCCACTCTTCGTGGTTGTATTCCAAGCAGCCATCAAACTCGGGAGTTAGCTGAGAAGGGTCAACTACTTTGGTAAGGCCTTCTAAAGACACCATATTTGTCTTAAGGGGAAAAAAAATATGTATGAGAAGATGAACCAACTTTATGTGGTCTTATAATGCAATTCGCAACACTAAGTCACAGATTTTTCAAACTGAAAGCGAGCAATGTATAGAAGGCATAACAAACCTTGCTCTGGCCCCATCCAGATAAAGGTAAATGAAAGCAGCATGACCAGTACAGTCAGGGTAAGAGTAAATCCATTAGAGTAGCAAACGTGTTAGCTGGGATACCTAACATTACAGAATCTTATGTATCTCATGAGAACTAAAGCAATTATATTTCTTCCAAAGAAGGTGGGAATTAACCTGCTATCATAGGCACATTAACCTGGAAACGTGTTCAACTCCAAGTGCAGAGCAGACAATTTGGAAATTTCCCTTTCATCAAAGCAGCCTTCCCCATCCGCCTCCCAACAGAAGACTGCAGAGGCTTCCTCCTACCTGCAATCGAGCCAGTGTCTCGTTCATGGGCTCTGAAACCCCCGTACGGCACCACTTATTAGTGGGTTGCTTACTAGGTGACTGGTCAAGGCTGTCCAGACCAGACTACCCTCGTCCTCGTGTCCTAAGCTCTACCTTCCATCAAGGAACAGATGGGCGAATCTGATTGGCTTTTTGTTAATGTAGAAAATACACAAGGGTAGCAAGATAGCTGGCGGCAGCCCTTTCCCCAAAGCTAAGGACAGAGGGACTATTCCATTCCTTGCAATAATCTGCCACAATTCTGAGCAGTATGAGTGTCGTACTGTGTTCTGATCTAACAGTGACAAAGTCTTGGTCAGTCAGAACCTGAACGGGAAACCTTAACCTCATTTGCCTGTCAGATGGGCAGCAGGATTAATTTAAGCATTATGCCTTGAGAAAAACTTTGAGGTTAGTGATTAAATACAAAGAGGAAGGTAAAGGAAGAAAGTCTGTCGTCTAAAACCAAAAGATAAACTGAGGAAGGCTCGGTTAGCCCCACCTGCCAGCCCTTGGGGACCCTAGAGCTGCATCTCTGTGCTGTTGGGCCTACTACACCTTAGTGGGCAGCAGAGCTGGAAGGAGCACCTGCTCCACACCAGCACCTCTGCTGCGATGTGACTGTAGGTTCATTCCTAATAATGCCTATGGAAGCGATGAAATTCAACAGAAAAACCAGTATAGGTAACTTTAAAGGCCCAACAGGAGAGATCAAAGTTAGACTAACAAGAATGTGCATGCGTTATTTTGCCAAACCACTATTTCTGCTTAAAACATGCAGAATTAAATACAACACACTCAAATTCTGCATCAAGGCCCAATAAACTGTCCTCCAAAATCAGTTCTAATTGTATACGAAGATAAAGGCTTCCTGGTTTCATCTTTCACCAAAATATCTTGAATGTTCAAATTCATATTAAAACTAAATTCAGATATCAGATTGAAAATCAGTACCATGGAAAGAAATTTTAAAATGCAAGTAATACATACATCGAAACACTTTAAAAAGTATAACATAAAGCATACGAATTGTGGGTGATGTGTTTAATACTATTATTACTGTTGAGGGGGGACGAATGTTTTGCCACCCCAAAATGTGCCTTTTGGGATATTGACTGTAAGCTGGTTATTAAGAAACAAAGACTCAGAAAGAACCTTTGACTCTTTACCTGCCTCAAGGAATTCAGACTGAAAAACCTGCTTAAAGGATCAAAAACCTGCTTAAAGGATCGTGAAATAAACTAATAGTGGGAGATGGGGAAATCTGGCAAAGGCCCCTTTGTTGAACTTCCCTCCGCGTGCCATTGTTCCTGGGTGGCCCAGCAAGAACCTGTTTCCCAAGGGTTTTCTCTTTCTCATCCACCTGCAAATGACCCGCTCTCCCTTTGAAATCCCAGACCCCTGCCTCCCTCTCCTTTGTCCAAAGACACCTCAACTGCCCAGTGCGTTTTCAGGTCTCATATTCATATGGTGCCCTCGCATGTACAGCCGTAATAACTTCTGGACGGTTTCTCCTGTTAATCTGTCTCACGTTAATTGGATTATCAGCCCAGCCAGAAAACTCAGAAAAGTGGGAGGAAAATTACTGTTGTGCACCCCCACACTATTTTTACCTTAAAATACATGAATACATTCACTGAAACCTCAAGTTTGGAGAAGTTGCTAGAAAAGGCAACCCATTCGACCCAAAGTCATTGTAATTTATCATTAGAAAACATTTAAATTTTATTACAGATTTTGGCATGAGTCCAGTTTCAAGTTGGCCAGAGCACTTTCTTCCCATAATTATTTCATTAAAACCTTGTAGCTTACCGAGAGGTTATCGTGGGAAGGAAAGTCAGCAGGTTGACGTTTGTTTTAGGCCTGTCTGAATGACAGCGATCCTGCTTACTAATTGAATCCAGAACTCTGTCGTTTTTAAAGAAATGCCTGCCTTTTCATAAATGTGAGACCTGATGCACGAAACACACGGCAGACCTTTCTCTCCATCATCAAGGACAGGCTAAAAAGTTGGTCTCTTCCCTTTTTCTCCAGGAAATCTGAAGTTGTGTGTTCCTCCCTACCATTCCCGCATGTCCACGGCTGAGGCAGTGACAGTGACTCTAAAGCCATGTGAAGCCACCAGTGCTGAATGGCAAGGCAGCTCATCGAAGGCAGGAAGAGGGAACAGGCCTCTTCTAAGGCACTCGCATTCCACCTGCCTCAGCAGCCCCGCCACCCAAAACCAAGAGACCTGAAGCCTAAACCACGCTGCGTGAAACAATCTACGAGGGCAGGTGACAAACAAACGCAATCGTGTCATTTTATGCCGTTCCCGTTTACTATATAATTTTTAAAAATCTATTACCAGGCTAAAATGACGAGGAAAAAGTTATTGGTTTATCGGTCTGGCTGCACATGAAAGTTACCTCAAATTCAAATTTAGAACTGCCAAAGTTAGTCCTCTGTTTCTGCCAGAAGTTGTCTGGCTTGATTATCAGTGCAACGTGGATGCAGCAGGGGAAAGACTCTTGCAGGATCTTCAGCAGAGGCTTAATGGAGTCCCATTTGGACCCACGCATGTCCACAATCACCGTGAAGCCTCGCTTGCACACTTCTTCACTAGAAAAAAGAAAACACAGGTTCAAATCTTGCACCTCTTGCCACTTTTCCTGGTCAGAGTCCCACTGGTTGATGCAGACTCTGCCTCCTTCCTCCTGATGTCTGTGGGGCTTGGGACTGCCAGGGACTGCCAGGTACTGTCAGGTGGGAAACAGAAAGGACGGCGGCCTCCCTCCACCCACCACCTGGCTGCCAGTCAGCACCTGTGGGAAGGAAGCTGAGGGATGTAGAAATAATTACAGAAAGGACTCACGTCTCAATCTGCCATAAAAAAACAGATTCTTGACTATATACACATTGAAGAACAATGATGACCTAAAGCAGGGTTCAACTTGGAAAACCTTCAAAACTTTACTTTTGTATTTATGGTCTGGTATCCTGGGTCCTCTTTAGGAAACAAAGGACAACCATCCTGCCCATTTCTTAACTGGTCACACACGCTGCCTAGTCCCAGATGAGTACTGAACAGGGACAGACCCTCAGTGGGGGTGGTCATGGACCCACAAACAGCTGTCACTGGGACTCCTGGGATCAGGGGCGCAGAACCCATCCCCACCCATGTGCTGGAGGCAATGGCAAGAACTTTTCAAATCCCGTGTTGTCCCCTTCATCTTGTCCCAGCACCCTGGGCTATCTCAGAGGTTCTCCCGTGTGGCCCACAGACCGATTATGGGTGCTTGGTGCCCTTCTGAGAGGCTGTGGGGAATCTGTTCACCAGCCCTGTGGCTAAGTCTACAAGTACAAGGCAATGACTACCTGCGAGGTCTCTGCAAATACACCTGACACCTCATGAGCACCCAATGAGAGTTTCAGGTTTTCACCTGACACAAACGTACTGGGATTATGGGAAAGACTGACATTTTTTTCTGCCTCGTGTAATCACCCTGAGAAATTAGTCTAAATTAAAACTCAGAAAACTAATTGCTATCATTAAATGATGTATAAAGCCAAAAAAAAAGGTCAAGTAAAAATTAAAAAATTTATTTCATGCTGCCTTGCATACGTACACAATTCTTTTCCTTGAGTCACACCATCAGCGTAACTGACATTCCAGGTTTCACAGATGGAAAGTTCCTACGACAACTACATCTAAGAGGCGCATCATCACAAAAATATTCTAAGAAAGTAAACCCGCATATGTGGCAGCTCACAGTCCCAGGAACACAGTGAGGAAAGCCAGAGGGAAGATGGAGGGTCCAGCCGACTCGCTCATCACTCAAGTGAATATCAAACCACTAGGGATGACCTGACAACTCCAGTCACCTGCTCCCATGACTGTGAACTTCAAACGCGTTAACGCTGGGTTCGCACACTCTTCATACCATCCCTTCTCCAGTCTCAGTAGGCCCCGGGCCACAATCCAGTGAACTCCAGAGGCCCCTCTGCAAATCCGAGAGGCAAACAGGGCTTCCAGAAACATCTCCGAAATCTCCCAAGTCACTTAAATTAAGGATTTGGGACCAACTTGCGGGCTCGTGGGTTTTGCAGTGTTGCAAGATTCCCTCCATTCAGTAGAAAGTCAGGGCTCTGCAGGCCCTGGGTCAAGAACTGGCTGGGCAGGAGGGAGCCTGCCCGTGGCTGGGGCTGTCCATGCCAGACCCATGTTCTGCTGCCATGCCCAGGACAGGGGCTGCATAACCACAGCAGTGTGTTTCACTGTTTCATTAGAGGCTGTTTAGTCGAAGACTGTGAGCATCAGTCTTTGCCATATCAAGATAAATTCTCTGGCAGCCTGTCTTTCACCTCATTTGGCCAACACAGTACCGACATAAACCTGCAAAGGCCCGCTCCCTCGAAAGGGGCTTAAAAAGAATCCTGAGCAACGCCAGGACCGGAACTAGCTGGGGATGACACAAGCAAAAGTGCCCGGCGCTTGCACAGTCTACAGACAGGCTCTGACTATTCAGCCTCCTCCACAACCAAACCGTTACCACCTGGTGACTCTCCAAGAAATACAGAGGGGAACCTGGGCTCCGAGAGCACACCCTGTCCATCCGTGTGTCTCCATCAAGTTAAAAGCCAGATGTTGGTACAGAAGCAGTGGCTTGCGAATACTCCCAATCCCTGCTCTGTTCCTGAGCAGCTGACGAACGAGGCTGCTGCCAGATGGGGCCCCTGCCAGTCCTCTCTGCCTTAAAGACGGCGCCCTGCAGAGTGTGGCCTACTAACCAGTTCTGCTGGCGGTTTTATCTAAGAGCCTCGTTTTATCTGTGAGATAAAAAAAAAAATTAGATAAAACTCAGGTCCCTCCTCAGTGCAGGTCTCTGAAAAAGCGATATCCTACTTTCCTTAGTTTCTACATGATTCAAGTCCCTTTTTACATGAATGGGTCTATTGAGAGTCTTCCCAGTAGTTCATTAGTGACCAGAGAGAGTCAGAGTACTTTATCCGTTTAGCTACTATACGTCAATCTAAGGAAGGCAAAATGTTCTAGAACATAACTAGGGTAAGCCAGGCAATGAGAGCAGCAAACACCTGCCGACGTTATTTCATGGCTGTGCAGGGACCCCCATGACACCGGCAAGACGTTCTGCTGAGACTTGCTTCCCTAACACACCTTTGATGGAAAGTTCCCTTGCAAACGAATCCTATGAAAATCACTCTATGACTCCATTTTTTAAAGGAGGGGCAGGGAGGTGACCCACGTAAAAGTACCCGCCTCCCTCAGTTAAACAGTCATGTTCAACTCTGAGGGCCACGTTTTAAGAAGCATAGAGATGACCTAGAGGCCAGGCAGAAGAAAAACAGGATGATCTGGCTCTAGGACACATGTCAAAGGAAAATAATAGAAGGAAAGGAGAAGAGAGAATAAGAAAAAAGGAAATTATTGTGCTAATTCTGGGGCAGCCACCATATGTCAGGCACTATGCTGGGTGCACACATAAATAATCTTACTCCATACTCACAATGATGCGAAGAAATGCAGATCATTATCACATTCTGTAGACCAGAAAGATGATAAAAATAATTAGGTAACATGGTCCAGGTCACAGTCCGTCTGCCTCTGCCGCCCATGCCTTCCTGGATGCCACTTCTCCACATTCCCGAAGGTGGGGCCCTGTGACCGTCTGGCTGAGCGACAGCCTGAGGCTCCCTTCCCACCACAGAGACCGTCAGGAGTAAGGAACAGGGAAAGAAACCTCACAGACACCCCAGAACTGTCTACACCACTGAGAATACAAGCACACCCACAAGTCCAAGAGGATTCTCATACCGTAACTCACTGATGATTTACTGACACTGCTGTTTCATTGGTGGACCCAGGGAAGGGTCATTTTGTTGCCACTTCTCCCCATTTGGACCATTCTGAAATCTTCCTCCCTTACCACTTGGCAAATGCATCATTTATGTGTTAATCCAACGTCTTTTATTTGCTTATTAACCAAGGACAAGCGAGATGGCATTTCTTGTCACTAAATAGTAAACATAAAAGCAAATCCAGGCAATGACATGAAGTGACTGTGCTCAGTGGCTGAGGGTCAATCTATGTGCGCAAGAATTCTCAAGCAAAATGACAGGATGTTTGGAATTTGTTATAAAATATGCCAGGGAGAAATTTAGAGAAAAATCAAAATTAGAAAATTTGATAATTGTTGGAGATGGACGACAGGTATATGATGTGTGCTACACAATTCCATCTTCTATTGTGTAAGCTCACAATTTTCCACGACAGAGGTTTGTGGTTTTAAAGTGGGTCATGCGGGTGATCCAAAACATTCCTAAATCTTTTAATACTATCAGTGAAAAGTAATTTTTTATATTTATAATCAACACAGATTACAAAACCAGAAAGCAAGTTGCCAAAGTTACAGTTATTCAATTAAGTAAAAATTCTTTTAATCACATGGCTGAATTTCAAATTCAATATTATTAAGCTATAATGACAAATATCATTTTGGTTGGCAGGGAATTTTATATTTTACATTGTCCTTTGTACTTCTCCATTTTTTTCCATCATTAGCACAGTACCTGGCATATAAAAACTCAGTAAATGGCAGCTATCCAGCTATATTATTTGTAGATAATAGTGAGTAGTGTATAACTTCCAAAATTCTTTCCAACTCTATGATGTTCCAGCAGTCCAAGAAAATACCAGAATAAGAAGTAAGGGAAAATGTCTGCGGAGCTATTGCTTTGTCGTTGGTGATACAAAGCTAGTTCTCCCATAAAGGACCCCAAACAGAAAACCCAGCAACTTCCTCGGCAGATCAGACCATCAACAACAGCAAAAGCTGACTTTGACCAGTCATAGCAAGGACAGGCACAGCTGTCCTCCCTGGGTGGTGTGAACCTACATGGGTCAGGAGTGTCACAGACCCCGTGCTGTGAGGACCTAGTCCCATCTGTCATTATCCTCCTGTGTAACACATGCCTTAGAGCTACCACCTCCTCCAGCCTCCATCATGACTGTGCTGTTTTTTTTTAAATGTCCTAATTTAGACTCTTAGGAAAGGCCGTCCTTTAGCACATGCCCTTCCAAAATGAAGACTTCCTTTTCCTCATAGGAAGCACCCCCCTGACCCCCAACACACACCAGGCACGGTTACATCCTTGGATTATATCCCCGTCGTGTTCTAGTTTCTGAAAAGTAATCTCAGCGATTAGCTGGAGTTGTTAATATAGGCGAGGACTTTCTTTCTCCAGGGTCAGCTAGCTGTGTCAGTAAAACCTCAGAGCAGGAACAAAGGTTCTAAATCCCCCAAGTGCAGACACAGGCCAGCTCCTATGACCACTCCTCACTCAGCCCGGGGCCATCTGGAAAATAAAAGCTTCGCTGACTCTTTGCTTCTCACGCTAAACATCCCGCTGTCACTGGGGCTCTGGGGTTGATGGGAAATTCTCAAACCAGACATCTCGGCACATTAGTCGGGGAGGATTTCTGATGTCCCCCAAATTTCGTATTTAAATGGTCAGACAAACTGCAAGGAACTGCAGCTCGGCGCGAAGACGACAACGCGTCGCTGGGAACAGCGCTTCTGGGTGACCTGGGCGCAGCGTCTCGGGATCGGAACCGGTGATGACCACACTGCTTCACTCCAACCTCAGGCACTGGTCCTAACAGCCCAGCCCATGGCATCCCATCCCCACCGGCACCACACAGAGGTACCTCACTCACATGCGCACCTTCTCATCCCTGCACGTGTGAGCGTGGTCGATGTGACAGAGTGGTCCCAAGATGGAACTGAAGAGGAGGATGGTGATTTTAATTCTGCAGCACTCTGTCCGCTGGTTAGCCGTTTTCCAGGGAGCACTGTGCCACACCTCTCAGGACAGTGAGCCCTGGGACGAGCCATGACCCCCCCCTAGAACTTACCTAGGGATACAGGCCAGGTAGGAAATGAGTCTCCTGAGGTCCTCCTGTCGTATTCTGTCGTGGTTGCTGCGGGCCGGGAATGTGAGGATGGGACCCCCGCGCTTGTCTCTGCCACCTGGGGAACAAACGTGGGGCACACTTAGAAACGAGGGCAGGAGGGGCCGTGCGAAAGGCCAAGTCCGTGTTTCGGGGGGACAGTGAGACCCTGCCAGGCTGTTGTGCCCTCCCAGGGCCCTGCAGGAAAAGTCTGCATTCTGCACACCATCTGAAGGATACTCAGTGGCCCTGTCTTTCTCTTTCCATGTGTTTCCTCCTTTTTTTCATGTTTGGAGAGCCTAGAAGTTTCCATGTATACACGTTTCGTGCACCTGAACGAAGCGACCGTCTCCTCACGTCCCCTCCTCTCAGGCTCATTCTCCTCCTGGCTGTCCCCTCTCCTCCCCTCCCCTGCATTCCAAGCTCTCTCTTTGCTGCCAACCAAACCAGGTTGTGAGTCTTGAAAGGGAAAAATACAGATATTCTCCGAACTTGATCTGGGAAGGTGTAGAGCATCTTCTCTCAAGGGCAATGGGTGACCCATGGGTCAAACAGGGCCACACGTACAAAGAGAGATGGGTATGCAAAAATGTTAAACTAAATTAGCTGAAGGACTACAGAACAATTATATCACATACCAACTACGAATCTCAGATGACTGGCCTGTGATAGGCAGAAATACTTCTTATTAACACATACAGAACCCTAAAGAAGTCTGCTGGCATCACTGACCACTTTCACGAAGATGAAGCTGTCGCACACATTACTTTCATGGAGGCTTTCGGAAAAAGAAAACACAGAAGGAAAATTGAGCCTTCCCAAGTGGAACCTCCATTTAGTTTTACAACTCTGGTCAGCTTTCTTCAGAAGCACGGCATTAAAATGTCTAAATTCAGCTTATAACATGAAACTCTTAATTATTTTCTCACCTTAATTACTTACCCTCATCAGCAAAGGTAAAATTAAAAAGCAAGTCAACAACAGAAAACCAGATTCTTTCCTCTTAGAAGGGCTGAGAAAGGAGTCAGAAGATACTGATACTTTCAAAAATCACATTTTACCAATATGGGTTTTTACAATTTCCTAGGATGATGAACACTCCCTCTAAATCATAATAAGACTTAATTCTGAACATTTAAAATGACCCACATGTACTGTTCAGTCACACAGTCTTAGAAAAGGGTTCAATTGTTCATGAATCCAATAATTCCAGTAATAAATGGGAACAACCCTAAATCGTAGCTACCAATAAACACATGCTAGGTGTGGCATTGAGTGGTTGACATACATGTTCTGATTTGGTAAGAGGTTTGATCCTTCCAGCTGTATAATTAAAGATACTGAGGCTCAAAGAGCTTAAGACAAAAGGACTATGCCAACAGGGTCACAGCTGGGTCCTTTGCCCTGACAAGAACATACGGAACGTTTTAATCCCATGGCTTTAGTTCTTTCTAAAGTAGTAAAATTGTCACAAGGACAACTAAATGATGGGCTCCCAGGCCTTCCTTATGAATGAAAGGTACTATGAAAAGGGAGAAGCAGTTGTAGAGGACAGAGTGCCATTACCCAGTCTCTGCAAGAATCGTCTACAAGATCAGGTAGTATTTTTAAGGTAGCATCAATGGCTCTCGTTTGGGGGAATACCTCTTATCTCGAAGACAGGTACCAACTTCAATACTTTCTATTTCCCAACATTTTCCATTCTTTTCAAAAGTGAATCAATCTCCTTGATAAAAAATATTATAGACCAACACACTACAGGAACTTGAGTGTTAAAAAACAGAGCATGCTATTTAGATTAAAACACAGACCCCACTCTTGGTAAAGAGAACCGCATCTAACATTTTTCTGGACCATCACTCTAAGTCTTCTTCAATGCGACATAACGTTTGACTCAGTAGGGAGACTAA
The DNA here is from genome assembly GCA_030015415.1 of Cynopterus sphinx. NCBI lineage: Eukaryota > Metazoa > Chordata > Mammalia > Chiroptera > Pteropodidae > Cynopterus > Cynopterus sphinx. The sequence goes on along the minus strand of CM057379.1, from coordinate 6,004,522 downwards.
ATGCCACTGACCCATGTTCAACTCTCCTCCCCCTGGGGTCAGCAAATCTCCCAGTGCAAGCAAGGCAGTGAAAGCATGAAAAGTAGGATCCCAAATCTGCCCATCGAAGACAGTCACATGGGTCACCAAGAGGTGCACGCCCTGCACACGGCCACTCTGCCCACCTGGAAGGGAGACCTAAATGCGGGTGTGCACAGAGGCACGCCAGGCCCCGCTACTCTGCTTCCACTAAGACTCCCCCAGGCTGGCAGCACTGCCAAGGGGTCCTCTGGATCTCATGTGACAGCACGCTCATCCACCAGACAGGCTCTCATCATGTCCTAAGAAAACCGCTTATTTAAACCTAAACTTGAACTTTAAGATAGAGGAAAAAAATTCACTTTATCTTTTTCCTTTTTCCAGAATAGAGCTTTAGAAAACTCAGTAGAATAGTTCTAAAACTTCATCCGTATCTTGACTCATTAATGAAAAAAAAGAGGAACAACAACAAAAACTCCATTAAAAATCACTGCGAAGTAAAAATTACATATTGTCTATTAAAATAATTAAAATTTTTGTTTTCACTTCCTCACCTCCGTGCACTGGGGTACACCTTCCAATGTGTGGTGTGTCACAGTCAGTGACAGGCGGGAGTCCATCACCCATCTGCTGACCACTCCCCAGTGAAGTTAAACATATGTATGCATTAGAACTGATGAAATGTAGTCTTCGTTTCAGAGGTGACTGGTCTCTGAACTTCCAGGAGCTTAAAATCAATGCCACAGATGTCTGTTCAGATGATATGCCCCAAGATTTAGCTTGGTTGCCAGCGAACAGAAGGCACCCAAATGAAAGCACTGTCCAGGTTACAAAGTGGAAAACTCATAAGTTCAAGGCTGTTGCTCCTGAACTAATAACTATGATGATGCTGCAGTTCATAAAGGCTTCACCTCCTAGATATGCTCCTGCGTCCCACGGCCTCACGGTGGGGCAGGCGGGGCAGATGTCAGTCCTGTTGTATAGAGAGGAAACTCAACACCTTAGTTTCAACAATGGAAAGAAAAGGGCAGGAAAACCATTTCCTGCACCGACCAACGTCACAGGATATCCACGTAGGAGAGTTTCAGTCGCTGAACCTCTCCATGTCTGTAATCAAACACCAACCCAAAACCCAGCCCCTTAAGTATGATGTGCCTGTCCAAAACCAAAACAAAAAGGACAGTTTTTGTTCCTAATGACACTGTTTTATTTTTAATTCTTATAAAAACAGCATCCTCTCTACTCTTCCTCTCCCATCTCTTATTTCTGTAAGGCACCTACCACCTTCCAGTAACCTATATAACTGAGACATGTTTTGTATCTCTGTCACCTCGACCAGAATGGAAGCCACATGGAGGCAGGCGTATCTGTTCATTCACTGAAATCGGTATACACCCTCGGTGCCCAGTGAGAGAGTGGCACAGAAACAGTATCCAATAAATAGCTGCTGAATGGATGGGTTCTTCTTCTACATTCTACACAAATTTAATTTAAAAATACCTACTATCAGGTAGTTAAAAATGGAAATGCCTCATGAACATTTCTATAGAAACACAGATGCTACATGAACTGAGGTTTATTTTAATATTAGAAAGAAGGCTGGAAAGGTCCTACGTTAGAGCTACAAATGTCTGTGTGGCATCTCCTTAAATCCAGTGACACTCATTTCCCTCTTCTGAAAGGTAAACCTCCAGGGGACTTGGTCTCTTGAGCAACAGGGCCCAGAATGACCAGAAGCGGCTAGATTCAGAGCTGCCCATCTTTCAATGAATTAAGAGCTCGCCTTTCACCCAAGTGGAATCAACTTCTCCTGGAAAGAAGGTATATTCACTTTGAGAAGTATCATGTAAATTCCAATAAACCAACAGGATTGTTCTCTGCGTGGCCCTCATTTGAGTTTCTAGATTAAATCACCACTGAAAAAATTTCTTTGTGGCCCCTTGAGTCTAACTCACCAACCCTGAGAAGCTCTGGAAAGACATGGTTTATAAAAGAGAAATGATGGCTATGATCTAAGAAGTCTTCTGTCGAGAAACCAAACTCTGTAGGGTGTCTGCCCGGCCCTGCTGTCAGAGAGGCCACGGCCAGTGGCTCGCCAGCACCGAGCCTTCATGGGCTCGCCAGAAACTGGCTCTCAGGGGACCCTAGAGTCCTGGGAAGGCCGCTGGGAGTGCCTGCATGCCCGTCAGTCACTGCAGCCTCAGACCATGCTAGATGCTGCCAAGAATGCGCGAGATGAATGGTAGGTGCCCTTCCCTTCCCTTTCCTGGGACTGCAGAGCCCTGCAAAACTGGAACGAGAACTAAGGCCAGTCATCGCAATGCTAACAGCAAACCTCTGGGCAACCAAGTCCTACCTTTCTGTCAATACGCCCACAGGCAAAGGTGAATGTTCACCCTGGCCTTACCCAAAAGGTTATTCTAAAAGAGTAACCCAGTGTCCATCCATGGGCCACTGACAGAATAAACTCAAAACAAAAACACACTTCCTATAGGGGAGAGAAGGTAAAGGGTGAAAGGAGAGAGGCTAGATCTGACTACATGTTATCTTTAACTTTTTTTTTTTCAGTTTAACGTTGGAGTGATACACACATTTTACTTAGTATTGAAGCAAAACTAGGTTGTTGCTTTTTTTTAAACCGTAAAAATATAAAGCATGATGAAACAAGTGATCTGTTTTTCCAGTTGTTAGGCACTTGATCCACAAGAACTACCTTATGTGACTTGAAAGCACAATGATAGGACAGTGCACTCCTAGTGCACATGCTCTCAGGACAACAAAACAACAGAAGTATTAAATCACATTTGGTAGCTGTACTGCAATGATAACACCAGCAACATCGATGTAAATAAGCGATTATGTTGATGAGGGCAGGAACTAAGACTGTTAGCATAAGGAGATACAAGTGTATAATCAAAGAAAAATATCTGCAATCCTAAATTGGGAATTTTATTATGAAGTCATCTCATTTTTTTCTCATTAACATACACACACATACATATTCTTAGAGACACAGAACCCTAGCACCCTGCACTGCTCCCCATCACAGGGGCCAGGGAGCTTTAGAGAAATGGCCAACTGCAGATGTGGAGCAGGAAATAGACTGAAACATCATGTCAGAGCTGCAAAGAGAGAAGCTGTATTACTGTGGTATGTGGACTCAGGAGCTGAACTGAAGATGGGAAATTTGAATTTCATAAGAAAAAGAAAATGCACAGTGAATTAAAACACACCAAAGTATTTAAAACCATGAGCTTGAAATACTAAAAAAATACAAAAAAAAAACCCTCAATGGATTTTTTTATTAGTCTGAAAAGCCTCATCATCACTTTTCATTAATCTGAAAACTGGTAAAAGACAACTAATCAGTCAGTCATTTACCCTGCTTTTCCTTTTATGAACTATGTTCGCAGGGTAACCACAAAACCAACGATGGAACATTTCTCTTTGTGGAATGTCCAAGTTGATAAATAAAAGAAAAAGAATGTAATTAGAATGTCACATTATTGCAACCCTAGTAATGTGCCAGCTCTCTCAGAAACAATCATTAATGAATGCTTCACCAGACTCTCCCAGTGAAGAGCCCTGTAGAACCACCCACCACCGTCCATGAAGGATTTTTGCCTCCTTCCCTGCAAAATCTAAACTAAGTCTAATCAAGCCTTGTGATGTAGTTGCTAGTTTATAAGAAATCCAGAGGAAGGGGGACCAAGTTAGATGACCACCCAGGGATGCAACCAGAAAAATCTAATAAAACATAGGGAAATCTGCAGGAGAACCCGGTGTCTTCACCTAATAAACATAAGGAGGTGAGATAAAAATACAATGAGGAAGAACTCCCAAATTAAAAGAGGTGTCAGACATATCATTCAACTGTGAAAGACATTATGACAAGCAGGGAAATGTGAATATTGATTGGCTTTTTTATATTCAAGAATCACTATTCATTTTTGTCTCAATGGTAGGGTGAATTTTTCTTTGTTATTTTTTCAATTATAGTTGACATTCAATATTGTTTTATATTAGTTTCAGGTGTACAGCACGGTGATCAGACATTTATATCATTTACAAAGTGATCAGTGTGGATTTTTTTAAGCTTATTTTTAAATGAACTAAAATATTTAATAAATAAATGACATGATATTTGGAATTTACTTCAAAATCATCTACAGTAAAGGGAGGGGAGGAGTGAATAGGAGCATAGGTGAAATAAGATTACTGACGTGTGCCACAGGTTCATGGAAATCCATTAAGTCTATTCTCTTCTGTGCATGATGCTGGAATGTTCCATGATAAGAAAAAAAAATTAAAGGGAAAAGTGTTCTTAATCCTGGTAGTTATGAGTTCTTTTGAGGCCCAAACTCTAGTGGCATAGGAACCACATGCAGTGGTTGAAATTATACATGTCATATAGATACAGACATACAGATGTGTGTATGTATGTGTGTACACACACACACATATATATATATGCACACACTTGACATTAAATATTATATATTACATTAAATATACATACTACAAATGCATATAATGCATTAAGTATATGTACAATATATAAATATACATTAAATATATACATACACACACACACATATACATATGTAGAAACTATAGTACACTTCTTTTACTGTCCTTTCTGCTGTCAAGCATGAAGTTAGCTATGTCATCTAACCTCATTTAATTCACCCTCTGAATAGAGAAAGTAGTATTTTGACATCTTAAGTGAAATGAGGGTTACTTTTTAGAAAACCTGGAGGTGAGACCGAGGATCAGAAATATTCAAGTTCAAAGAATCCTCACTGGTTTTTTAGAGATCGTGACCTGATAAGATTCTCATGGAATCACTGATCTTTTGGTCTTTTTAAAAGCTCTGGCTATTCCATGTAGATGTAACTCACATGGAGAGCTTCTACAAAGGTACTATAATATTCCAACATTTTAAAAAATGGTGTCAGAGTAGAAAGATTAGCAATCGCCAGATTTGGGGTGGGGATGGGGAACTGGGCCTGGGGCTCCTCATGGGGGTGAGGATGAAAACACTCTGGACCTAGATGACAGGTGACGGCTGCATGACCTTGTTACTACATTAAAATCTACTGAGTTGTACACTATAAAAGGTGGGTTTTATGGTATGCGAGTTATTTCTCAATTAAAAAAAATCACAGGGTGGGTCACAGGCAAATTTTTTATAATGTTTCCTCATTCCCTGTAACTTTTCAAAAAAAAAAATTTAGCATGCAAATCATCATTTGTCTTTAATTTTTATGATTTTTTCCCTTTCTCCTTCCTAAATGAGATCACAGCAAGCCTAAGGCAATCAGCAGTCAGCTCATGCTAACGCAATTTGCCAATCTGGCCATAAATTAGGAAGAACTATAAAATTGTGGTGGCACCTACTAACTTCACTTCATTAACACAGCTGGTAAAGTCCTGCAGGCTCATATTTTAAAACCATTTGGTACCAATTTGTTGCAATGTAAAACCTCTCTCCCCACTCAAGATACTCAGCTTTAATTAACCCTACAGAATGTAAGGTTTTTAGTAAAGATGCATGATAAACTCTGAAGACTGATTTTATTTCTTAGATTAATTAAAAGAGAAATCGTTTTTGTTTCAATAGGACTTACATAAAAATTCCATCTAATAACATATTCCGTTTTAAATGCCTAATAAAAGAATGAATAAAAAAAAATCATCAGTCTAAACCTTCCACTGTTTTTTGCATGCCTATCTCTAGGAGCTTAACAAAAAAGGAAGAAGAAAAGCAAGAAAGTTAGAAATAAAAGCGGGACAGAAGGAGCAAGTGCTCTCATCACAGATACAAACTCTAAAATAAAAACTGATGAACATGTGGCATCAGTTTTAAGCCTTTCTTACTGATACCTCTAATACGTATGAATAGAGTTTTTTCATTTTTATTAACTTTAAAATCTATTTTTTTAAACCAGGTATTTCCAACGGTATAAAGCATCTTTCTCTTTTCACGAACTTCGTACAGTCTTCTGTTAACCTACAAATGCGTTAGATTTACTTCAGCAAAATTATCAAACGGTGTTTAGTAGGGGTCAAGAAATACTGCCAGATAAAAAGTGAGTGGAAAGTAATGAAAACATCATAGGAAGCTGCACCCTAAAATATGCCAGTGCCACAGGCCATAAGGACACATACCATATAAAAGCAGCTAAAAGTGTTAAATTCAGAATAAAACGCATTCAAGAGGAGGCATCATATCAGCATAGTATGACCAAGAATGATAAAAATTTATCAAGGGAAACATCCAGGAGGAGTGCCGTAAAGCATGAGAAAATTTACTCCTTGCTGAAACTGAGCAGAAAACTCTTGCAAACCTCTGTATTGTAACAAGAGAACTAGTGCCCAAACAGTGTCATACCCAGTGGCTATTCCATTCACAGAGGAGGGAGCCAAGGAGACAACCTGAAAAAGCCCTAAAGCTGACCCTCTGTGTGCAAAGAGGGCAGTCAGGTGCCCCAAAATCTGGGAGACTGGTCCAGCCTGTTGCCACACTGCCAGAGGCCCAGGCACCCCAAGAACCAGGTCCTAAGGTAAGGGGAGGGCCCAGCTGATAGAAGATCACTGGGGCTTTCACGGTCCATAGCGAGGGTTCTAGGACCAGAGAGGCCAAAGGAAGAGATGCCATGGACATGAGGGCTTTCTCACCTCCCCAAAGAGGGAGCCACAGGGAGCTATAGAACACAAGAAACCATGGTAAGAAATTCAGGACCTGTAGACACACAGTCACATTCCCACCACTTTTGCTGAGACAAAAAAAAAAAAAAATCAGTTGTTTTACTTAATTGAACAAAACTGATCGGGGCAAAAACCAAATGCCTGTTGAGTGACAGACACCAGCATATTTTAATCACCAGTGCTAACTAGCTTGTGATGTGCCTCCTGGCTAAAAGAAAATGCTTTGGGAACCAGTTCCTCAGGAAAATGCTATGAGAATACAGCAGTTAAAAATCCACCAAGATACCAATGCTTTTGTGTGTGGCAGGTGAGTCATTTTATTATTTCAGATTCTGATACTGTGTCAGAAGCAGTTGGAGGAACAACAACAACAACAACAACAAAAAATAGGGGGATTCAAAAGTTAAACTTTACCTGAAAGGTATGCAACTTTTTCCTTTAAAATTGGTAAAACATCCATAGCTTTCATTTCATCATTTTTTCGAAACCCTGAAATACAGAAGGAAAAAACAAAATTACTAGGTTGCTTGAATTACAATTAATTTCTTAATGATTATATCCAATGCAAAAACAGCAGCTTTTTTCTCGCCCATGAAATCAGCTCTTGAATGTATCTGAGAACCTTTGAAATCTACAAAGGGAAGTTGCTGGTCACAGAGTTATTTATCTTCTATTTTAATGTTAAGCAATGATGTGCACACAGACCCAGAGACTACTGTCCCCAGCTGGCTCCCAATAAGAATCTGGTCCCAAAAAGATAGGACATGAAATCGGTCCAGATCATTTCAAAAATCTTCATTCTGATCTCATAGATTAATGTAAATACTAGCAAATAAAAAGCAGCAACTTGTTTTTTTAAAACTGCTATTTTTGTAGCACACTAAAACCTCTAGGCGGAGCTCAAAGCTGCATCCTACCAGACTTCAGTCGTTGAAAATACACGGTGGCAGGGAGGACAGAAGGGATTATAAATAGCTGGAGACTGGCCACAGCTCCCTCTTGGCTCTCCCCTTCCAGGCTTTCTGGGTCATGTCACCCTAGAGAAATGTCACTGGTTAACGTGGTAAGCCCAGTGCCACCTGCTTCAGAGGGTGGCAAGGCCCTCATCTCACTGCAAACCAGCTTTCCCCATGCCCCTTGACACCTTAGAGGGCCAAGTGGGGGTCTAGTGGAAAAGATCCACACAGCACACAGTTCAGGTCCAGCCACCGTCCATCTAAGCAAAAAGAATTCTTGTAGCCCACACATGTCTAGCCCAGCTCATCAGGGTGAATGTCCACATGGGAGTTAGGGGTGAAAAATGTTCATACACATAACACCTCAGGATATTTCTCTTGGAGGCCTCTAACAGATCATCTGTGCTCGAGGATGCTGGCCATACTCATCAAAACTAGTAACTATCATTATTGGCAGAGCAAACTCCAGAAAAAAAAAAAAGAGTGCTATTTGTTTTAGTTTGTTTTTGCCAAAATACTGCGAGAAGCATCCAGAAAGTGAGCTTGGTAACACAACCAATGCAAAATGTGGACCTGGAATTAAAAAGTAAATAAATGGAGCCTGCATAGCTCCTTCTGGTCCAGCCCAGCGACAAACTAATTCTACAGAACACAACCACCTCAAGGAGACCAAGAGCGACCAAATGCAAGGAGAGAATGTGGAAAAACAGAATTACTTTGTCCACACCTCTCAGATGAGAGCTTTTAGCCTGGGGACAAGGCCCAGTCGAAGCTACATGGAGCTGTGAAAACAAGAAACAGGACACAGTTCAGGGTGACGTCAGCAGCTGAGATTGAGAAATCACGGAAAGGAGAAAGGGAGCCCCAAATTCAGAGTATAAACTTGGCCAACTCTCTGGCTGTCCCCTGAGCCTCATACATGTAGGGCAAGGTCTAGGATCAAGTCGAGGCAGCAGAGTTTGTAGCCTGAGTCCCACCCAATTAGCAGCCTGCTTAAAGCAAGCAAGCAGGCCACAAACTCAGCACCTTTGAGAGGAATACAACAGAATCCAGTTTGCACAGCACATCATTCACAGAGGCAAAGAATGGCTGAATTAATGGTGTGATTACATTAAGTGAATCTCTCCTGTCCACCGAACATGTCCTAAGAACCCAGTTTAAGGGACTGACAATGACACTCACAATCGCCACGGACATTGCACAAAGACAGCAGCAACCGCATCCTGATGAGGACCCTGAGGTCCAGGAGGCTTCCTGACACTAACCTGGCCAGCCATCAAAGGGCTCAACACAACCCAGGCCACCAGCTCACCAGGCTGTATTGCTGTCCCATATACCACGCTTTGTGCTGGCAACCCACCAAGCTTATGAAACAGGGGCTGTTTATAAAAAGCAAAACAAGAGCCAAAGGTTCTGCAATTTCATCCTTAAGTTTCCTTCAAAACTCTTGAATGGATGCAGTCTAGTCTCAGCAATTCACTGCGTCACTGGGTAATTCACTACTGAGTGTGTCCATAAGGATTGATAACATCCCCATTCCACCTGTGGTGGACATGGATGGCAGCAGGCAAATGCGAGAGGAACTGGGCACCACAGCAGCCCTGGAGGAGACAAGCTTATAAATACCCAGAGAACGAGGCACAGAACGAAAAGTTCCATCAGCAGCACAAAGAGCTAGGGGACCAGGGAAATGTGGAGGCGGAACAAACAAGAGAAACAGTAGGAAGGATCGAACCCGATCTAGAGATTTGAAGAGGTCCCCTTTCTACTGCCAGCAAAAAAAAAGGGCATGCTTCCTACCATTCCAACACGGCCTAGGTCACAGACGCCCCACCTAGGACACAGCAATGCTCTCGAGAAGTGCCACCCACTGCAGTCCTGGCCTCCCACCCTCCAGAAACGGGAGCCCACCTGTGGGTCTAGCTCCCTCTCACACAACTCTCAAGGAGAAGGTCCTGATCCCAGGGCTGGTCCCTTGAAAGAGGACTGTGTGACCTACAGGATAATGCAAAGCATTCCTAACAACCCCCCGCAGACTCTGGACCACGCCTATTCACTAACCCCTGATGGAGGAAAGGATGGAAGCTGGAGCTGCCCCATCCAGGCCGCCTCACAGGAAGAACGTCACAGTGATGTGCAAAGTGAAGAAAACAGAACTTAACAATGAAAGTCTCAATCTCCTGTGTCCCACTATAAAACCACAGTCTCAGTCCCAAGTATCTTTAGTTTCTTAAAACTGTGGTTACACTGGCCTATCAATTCCTGAACTACCCTAAATTCAATAAGATTCAGTCTTTTCTAGAGTAAGAAAGGCAGACGAATCAAAGGCTAAACTGGTGCTGAAATGTGTTATATTTCTTTTGTGATATACATATATATACATGTCTAAACAAAACTAGAATATGAATATGAATTCTAAACAGTTTTACCATAATATTTATGTTGCATGTCACAGGAAAAGAGATTTTTTAAAATTAAAATTGTCAACTGAAACTTTTAAAGCAAAACAAAAAGAAAAAAAGCAGATCTATAAAACTAACCAGAGAAATCGAGGTTGTAGCTATTATGGCAGTCACCTATTATCTTTTATCATGTTTCCATTTTAAAAATGTACCCAATAAGCAAAAGACTGAAGAGGTATATGTACTAAAGCCAGGTTAAATACATCATGCAACTTTCAATTAAACTCAGCCACGAAATATCCTTAGATCAAAAAGGCAGATTCTGTTCCATGCCCTAAAGAATTACTTATGAAAACAGTGCGTGTGACCACAAAAAAAAAAAAATTTACAAAGAAATGACTTCTGTGCTATTTCAGTGCCTCTAGATTACACTGCAGATAAGACAACTCCTACTGTCTTCTTTCCTCATGTACTAAAGGACCTAACTGTGGTTCCTAAACTTTTGGAACAAACGGATATGCTCAGTGACTATTGACGGAAGCACACACCTCTCCTCCCACGCTCACAGAGAGGGAAAGGAATGTCACATGCTCCCTTGGAGTGACGCTTCTAAATCCCAGAACATAGCTCTGTGTCACAGGGCAGGAGTCAGCAGCAGTTTTACTTCTAAGTGTCACCAAGGGAGTTTGAAAATGCCACTGATAGGTGAAAGGGGGTACCACAAAGAGAGTTTTGGTAAAAGTCTGAAAGGGCAGAAAAAGATGAGCAACTTGAAAGATGGTAACTAATGAAAAGGCAAATGGTCAAAGTTAGAGAATATTTAAGTTGTATCTATTTTGTGAATTACTGTACATCCTTAAAGTGTATTCTACATGAGACAAAGAAGCTGATGTGAATTTTAAGGAAACGCTAGCTTCAGGAGACAGCCAGCCCAGGATCACCCACTGGCACTGAGGTCATTTGCTGGGACGTCCTAAAAAGCCAGTGACAAGTGCTCTCTCAAACCAAGTGCACAAGGAACTGACTCTGAATGTTCACGTGACAAAGTCTGCCACCACTCTAACATCTTGAGGTTAATATTTGTTGAAGGCCACTGAAGAAAAAGAGTTCTAGGTTAAAAATTAGATGTTATCGTGAATATAAATGTGCAGTTAGTGCTTAACAGTTTCCTTTCCTCTTTCCAGTTTCAAGTTTATACAAATAACACCTTTTCCTAAAACACCTGTATTTGAGTATTTAAAGGTTTTAATGTACTCTTTTAAAAAATCTCACCTCCAAAGTCCAGCATATTACTTGCCAAAATTGATTCTATCACTTTTTAAATTGCTGTTTGGTTCAGCTGCATGTCAATCTGAAGTAAAATTCAAACCCCTTCTCCCAAATTGCTCCTATTGCTTTAAATGAGAAGCATTATGCTGCCTATGAAGAAGTTGGTTTTTCTTTCTCTTCCTCTGAATCAGCCTGCTCAGCCAGAGGATGGCTGTTTTGTTTCCTGCTGCATCCCAGACACCCGAGACAGGGTGCCACATGGGTGGCTGGATGAATGAGTGCGGGACAGACGGACACACCTCCCCTGCTTGTGCCCCACTCAGAAACCCCGAAGTTCCTCAGCACTTCTGTTCTAAGTTGTGAAATGAAGCTCGGTGTTGTTCAGATGGCCATTCCCATAGTGTTAGACCCGTAACCAGGAAAACTAGCCTTTCCTCCCCAGGAGGAAATACTCTGCGGGTCACCTTCCAACTAAGAGAAGCCTCAGAGTGGCATCAGTGTCTGACAGGTCAGCCACCGAATGCCTCACGGGTCAGATCAGTCTCTCCCTTTCCTCCTAAGACTGTGAGGAGGGCCGTATTGCTCCTGCTGGCACACGCCTTCTGAAGCAAGTCAGGGCTGGCGGGAATGCTCGCTCGGTGGGGCACTTCCTGGCGTCGGGTATTTTTCAAACAGCAAACAGAAATGACAGGCCCCCAAGATTTTCCCTTAGTAAGAGAAGAGCATGGGAGTATGTTCACAATGAGTAACGCTTTTCTGCAGTACACGGCGGCTAGAAAAATTCAAGGTGAAGTAAATCAAACGAGTGAAAAATGGACCCCACTTAAAATTTCGACTAAAACAGTGGTTCCGCATGTCTCCCAGATCCGAGTCACTGGAAATGCCATGTCATTCTCACAGCAGACAAATGAGGCCCGTGACGAGACGCGTGGGGAGGCACAGCCACTTCTCCACCATGAGCGCTGGTCCCGAGCTGTCGCCCCCGCCCCCCGGGACCGGGGCTGGGCCCTGGGAGGAGGACCCGCCCGCCCCGCCACACCGCGGAGGGAGAGCCGCCGCCGGCCGCCCCGCCGGGCCCTCCCTAAGCGGGAAAGGCGGGAGGGGGCGGCAAGGGGGATAAAAACTCCTGTTCTCTGTTCTCGTGGAAGCGCGGACGCGCGCAGCGGCATCGGCAACAACCGAAGGCGGTGGCCGGTGAGCCGGGGCGCCCCCCGCCGGCCCGGGTCCCGCTCGCTGACTGACTGACTGACCGACCGACCGGCAGACCGTGCCCGTCAGGGGGGGGGGCGGGCCCCGCTCACAAAGAGCGGCCGCGGCGGCGCGCGTGCGCGTGCGGGCGGTGACGTCACCGCGCCCGGCCCTCATCCAGCGCGGGGCGCGGGCGGGGTGGGGGCGGCGGCGCCGCGTGGGGGGAGGCGGGAGGCGTGTTAATGAGCCTGGACCCTGCGACGTGTTCAATGGGGCGGAGAGAAAAGGTCGTAGATCACGTGGTGCAAACGCGGTTTTTTACCTATAACACAGGATGCAGGCCTTGCCTCATCTCTATGTACGTGTGTGTATGTGTGTGTGTATGTATGTATATATGTGTATGTGTGTGTGTATATGTACATATGTATAAATATATATAAACCACAAGCCACACACACACAATGTTTGTGAAACGGACGGTAAGTGAATCGAGTTGGTCACATCAAGAATAGAAACGTGTCCACAGACCACACCGCACAGGAGTGGGAATGGGGTGCCACAGTGCCCGCAGCGTTGTGATTTTTTACTCATGACCTTTCTGGTTAGAATAACCGTCAGGCTGGTGGATTTATTCCTTCGCAGAATTTTGGAAGCCACTGCCTGCAACACAATACCGCTAAGGAAGAAAAGGCAACGTAGGTTTGACGGATTCAAGTAGATAAGGGCATTTCACCTTAAAATAGCTCTGCTTTTTAATGTCTTGAGCACAAAACACAGGACAAACGAAAGTAATCCCAAAGACTGTAACAACAGAGATGTCTTCAACTGTAACATTTTAATGGAAATGGAAATGGAACCATCTATAGAATTTTTAACGTTCAATGATTTAATTATGTTTTAACTATGCATTAAAAGTTAATTAAAAAGCATAATTCAAACCGATGGAAGGGAATATTTCAACAGCCTGAAACGGAGTACTATCATAAAGGGTTCTACCTTCTCACAATCTCATAAATCAAAAAAGAACCCAGTGTGCCCAGATGTTCCATTCATCTCTGCATCTCCAGGGACCAGCACAGGGCTGTCTGTGTGTGCCCACAAAGCTCATCAGGAGGTGCTTCTGGAGGAAGCTCACCTGGCTTGTACTCTGGAACCCCAGTCACCCCAACCTAAGCTGCATACATATATACATACACACATGTACATACATATATGGTTGTGATAACGACCTACTCCAAAGGGTGTGCTTTACAAAAGCCACGCCTCCTAGGAAAGCTGCTGAGAAACCTAATTTGTATCAAATGAACCACACGATACAACTAATACAACTGATGAAGGATCTGATTGCTAGCAAATCAACCCAAGTTCACTACTGAAAGAAACCTCGTGTAATCATTACAGCAAATATTTCATACATGTTAGCACCCTTGCCATCTATCACATGAGAAAACATTCTAATGCCCACATAAATTTTTAATGCTGATCACAGTCATATTCTGTAAGATAAAGCAGTTTATAATTCTACCTACTGTCTGTCCTTTAAATAAATATACTTTTAATTATTACAAAAGATGTAGAAAGATTTCCAAGTACAGAGAAGTAGTAGGAATTAGTGATATGAGAAGTTCTGTGTACTCAGACCTGCCCTGCTAGGGAGTGAGGGAGCCTTGAACATTAAGTGTAATCTATGGTCTTGTTGAATTCTGTCTGGGAAAGCAATACACATATGTGGTCAGTTCTGGGGTGCAGATACTTTATATGGAAGAACCTGGGCCAGAGGGTTCAGATCAGAGGAGACATCCCCGAAGATCTAAAGTTCATGGAGGGAGACTGATGGTGACTGCCCAGCAGGACACTGCCATCCCCAGAACAGAGGCATCCTGAAGGAGAGGGCACCCATGTGCCCATGGAGCAGCCTTCTCCACCTCAGCTGTCTAACCCTACACTCGTCCTATCCCCACAAACGGGATTCCTACTGTGTAGGTCTCACCGCAGTACCAGGCCCAGCAAACCATCAGCCCAATGGCAAACCACGAAGCTTGGCTTCTCCCTGCCCTCTGTCCTCTCATGCACCCATGCAGACTGTGATTTAACCATGCCTGCCCGGCCCTTGTCCAGCTTATTCTGGCAATCCCCTGATGGAGGTTCATGACTCTCTGATCCATTCTGCCACTTCCCTAAACATACATCCCATTGCTTCGCTCCCCTAAAATTCTTCAGTGGCTTCTCGGTGCCTTTAAATAAAGCCCAAACTCCCTGACATGCACGATGACCCTCATGATCTGCCACCTGCTTACCCCTGCAGCCTCGCTAGCTCACCATTCATTACCCTACTCCACAGCCACTCCAGAAATCCTGCTCACCAGCAGGTAACACACGCCCTCGCTCACCACCAAATCACAGTTTTCCCGCCCCAGCCTGAAACATCCCTTCCTGTGTGTGCACACAATTACACTCACCCACGCGCTCTTTACCCTCCCAGCTCCTGACTCAGGCGAGAGCCACCCTTCCTGGGACGCCTTGCCCAGCCCCCATTGCTGGGTCAGACCGCCCATCCTGCACACTCCCACAGCACCCCGAATTCATGTCGTGCTGCACGCTAATTACCTAAACACACATCCGTGTCCCCCATTAGGATACACGCTCCATGAGAGAAGGGACCGTCCAGTGTCACTGCATGGCTGCAGTGGCTGCCTAGCAGGGTGCCATGGAGCCCGGAGCTTCATACCCAGCCTAGTTACACCTCGAGGTACACATGCTTCAAGCAGCTGGAAATTTTCAGGGGAAGCCTCCGACGTGGAGCTCTGATCAAAGTGTCCACCTCGTCGCAGCAACAGTGCAAAGCAACGGACCTGCTATGTGCACCTACTGTGTGCGCTCGTTTTGAGGATGCTAAGGTGACTGACTGCATTAGGTCTCCGTGTACCAAGTTCACTGACTGGTATATAAAATTGCATTCCCTTATGCTTAATCTATACTTAAAGTAGGAAAGGTTAACGGTAGGATTTTTACAATGTAATAAAGTTATTTTCTGCCCTGGCCACCCCCTTGATTAATTAATTATTAAATATTAAAGGCTTCTCTGAGGGAAGAGCAGGCGGTGATTTGGGAGAAAAGCATGTGGTGGCTCCTCGCTCCACCTCCTCAACCACCTAAAGGAATGCAGAAATGATTTTTAAGTGAAGAACAGAAAAGTTACTTCCATTTGGATTTAATTCCAACTTATGCTCATTAAAAAGATATATCTTTAATAACATCAAAGAATTTGGCAGAACTTTCTACTACCCAGTCCTTGGTGCAGCTTAGAATTGCATTTTTTATCACTTGGCCTTCATAGGGGACGTACATAGGGCTCTCATAAGCCCGAAATTTTATCCCTAAAAGGCATGTTTCTAATTTTCATAAACACACATGAGAGCAACAGCAGCCTTAACAATGTATGTAAAATGAGCAAAGTCTGATGGACAAATAAGTGTCTTGCAAATACATGTACTGTGATTTATAAAAGAGATGTAGATATCGCTGTGACTAATTAGAAAACTCCGTCTAAAAGTGTTACTTTGTCACTGACATTTTATATCAGTCACTGGCACTAGGTCCCTGACATAATGCAGGCTGTTCCAGACCATTCTGAAAAGGTTGGAAAACACTTGCTGTACAGGTTAAAACCACAAAGCACAGAGGCGACTAACAATATAAATGCCATACTGAAAGATTATCGCAATGTTTTAATCATTAGAAACCCAGGTGACAGCTTACAGAGAGCCAACCTGCTTTGCTTTGCCAATCTTTTCTCCATCCTTTCTGAAGGCATCAGAAATGCATCTGCAGCACATTGTGACACATCTGATGCCCGAGGACACAGCAGGAGCAAGCTCAGTCCTGTCCTCCAGATGCTCACTGCCCAGCAGAAGACAGAGCCTGGAACAGTGTTAGTTAGAATCCTAGGGGGAGCAATTCTGTCACCACTAAGGACAACTCAGAAAACTGGGAACGGGGATGCTTCCTAACTTGTTTGTTTGTGTGTTTGGGCTTAACAACGAATGTGACCTACAGCTAAGTTTGAAGTTTTCTTCTAGAACTTCTATTTGGCATAACAAGATCTAACTGCTCAACAAGTGCATGAGCCCTGAGGCCATGCTGCTGGGGAGAAAGGCCAGCTAGCTTGGCTCCCATCACAGATGATAGATAATGTGTCCTGATTTAAGATTACACCATGAGGGCAACCTCCCTCTAGGTCTCCCTGGCTGTTAATGTTAAAGCAACTTCTTTTGCTCCCAGTAAGTCAGGTGGCTGGTGTCCTGCCTTACCCTCATTTCCCAGCAGGGGAAAAAAAAATCTAGTAAAAAGGGTCCTATTCATTTACTTTCCAGTTAAATTCCTAGTAAGAAACATAAGAAACTACAAAAAAGGATTGAGAAAAGTAATACATCTGCTAATGGAAAATACAAAAAGAGAAATTTATTTCCATTCTCTACCTGCCTCTACCTCCTTCTCCTCAAATTTCCTTCTGCATACATGCAGATTTTTAATTATAGTTAAAAATGTGTTTATTAAGCAAAATAATTTAAATATGCTGATGGAAAAAAACAAATTTTTACATAAAATGGATTTACTGTGAATTGGCTCATCTCCCACTTGGTATTTGTATGCATTTCATTGATAAAGAGGAAAAAAGATGCAAATTCACATGGTAAAGAGGACAGAGATGCCTGAGAGGACAGGAATCCTCTGGGAGGAGGCGGGCAGCTTGCTGGGGACCAGTGACCTTGAGATTATCTGCCCACCAGTCTCTCCCTTGACTCAAGGTCAAGGTGGGAGGTAAAGAGCTGAGGCCAGCACAGGCCCAGCAGGGTGTGACCCTCATAAAGGTGAAGCCACTCCTACTGTGTGACCTTGTAACTAACTCATCGCCCCTCCTGGAGCTGTGCTGACACGCCAGGGGCTGGGATGACGGTGTCAACTGGGCCTGTGCTGAGGTCGCAGGGCCTCCCCCAGCTATGGGTCCTGCAGGGAGGTCGAGGGAAGGCGAGGCCGAGCTCTCCAGCTGGCTGACTTCTGCAGACCCGCCCTGCTGCGCCCAAGCTGAATGCCCAGACTCAAAGCTGTAGGCCTTGGAGACTAGGGATCTGCTTTCCTCTCCCCAGTTCTCTAATTGCTAAGTCAGTATCTTACCTACTAGGGAGCCCAAGGAACTTTCCCCCAAATGAATGAGTATAGAAATGCAAATAGCACCTGCAAGACCTCTGCAGTCAGTATCCACAGAGCACTAAATCCACCTGCCACTCAGGTGCTTATGAAATGCAGACACAGGGATGATTACAAGCGACTTCCTTCCAAAGGAAACACACTGCAGACACAAGAGGTGTGAAGAGGAAGTCACGCCTCAGTTCCACTAGCATCGCTTTACACACACATCACCTGAGAGCCACCAGTGTGTCAAGTGAGGAGTTGGGGCTGGAACCTGGCTGCCTAGCCGGCCACCACCCAGCGGGGGAGCCACGGCTGACCACCCAGTCTCCGTACCCTTGTTTCCTCATCTGTAAAGTGGGACCCCCAGAACTACCAATGGGCGGTGCTTGGAGCACTGTTAGACCACTGGCAGCTGAGGACGCAGCTCATTCTCAGATGTTCGCATTTGTAAGTGCTTTAAATAAATGGATTGGGGGGAATTTTGCCCATTTACCTACATTTAAGGTATTGTATAAGGAGATGCATCTTGACTGAAAAATAAAAAATAGAACTGAGACATGTAGTTACTGTCAAAAGCTACGGGAAAATAAATAGACTTATTTTTAAAAATCAACAGTCGTGATAAATTAACCAGTTAGGTGACCAGAGGAAAAAGCAGCAGGCTCGCACCTCCCAGGCACTCCCCCTGCACGTACCCTGCCACCGGGGTCTGTAACCTACAGGAGGTCACTCTCTACCCCTGCAAAGCTACCTGGCTCAGGCCTGAGTCAGAAGGCAGAGGCAGACCCCCCTCATCTGCCACCGTCAGTCTTTCTAATACACGCTCATCTCTCATTTTTAATAGATGGTCGAGAACAGAGAGGATTTCCCCACTCTGCCTAGACACGTGGTAAACAATGAAATGAGCAACTAGTTGTGCTGTTCAGAAAATGCTGGCCTTGGTACAAACTGTGCGTGGCTGCCACACCCTCGGCCCACCCTGGTGGAGGCAAAACACATTAGAAAATAAGTTAAAGTGATGAAAAAACATACGAAGTTTTCCTTCTTCAGTTTCCTGCAAAAGCAAGTGCGGTTGGCTCTGTGGAGCATGACACCAGTCACTGCAATGGCAGCATCTCAAAACCTCAAAGCAGGAGGACAGGGGATGCCATTATGGTAAATAACTTCTGAGAGCCCTGATGGCTTTAAATACCCAATTATTCACTTTACGGTGAAACAAAAGACTTTTAAATCAATTTCCTAATTCCTCCAGCTACTAAAATGAAAGCCCAAGCAAAACAGGCCTCAGACTTAGAAGGGAAGGCTGGCTAGTCCGCGGGCAGGTGTGCTGTATCACCTACATGTGGGTGAAATTGCCACCCTGTTTAAGGCCCCGAACTCCGCCAACACTTAGAAGCCTCTTCCACGCCCTGCCTGACAGCCCCCACCGCCTGGCCCCAGCTACAACCACCAGGCTTTTAGGATAAGTATTTCCTGCTTTTCTTTTTACTTCTGCCATTTATGAATCTATTGCCACACGACACTGCTCTGTCTGCTTGTCTTTGAGCTTCTTGTGAAGGTAATGATACCACACGCGTTCTCTTGTGACTTGTCCCCAGTTTGGATGGTTAATCCATCTGCCTTGATGTGCACGCTGAGCTGTGTTTAATGCTCCACTCTGTGACTACACCACGAACTTGCTTCTGCAATCTTGTTAATGGACATTTGCTGTCTCCCATTTTTGCTATTACAAAGTGATGCTGCTATAAACAGCCCAGCCACATATCCCAGAATACACTTCCAGAATGTTCTCTAGGCCTAGGGATAGGCTGGGGGTGGGAGAGAATTGCTGGGTCAGAGTTAACGCACCTTTTCAAGTTTATGAGGCGATGCCAAATTGTTTTCCCAAATGGCTAAACTCCACATCCTCTCTCCAGCCTGCACTGTCTGTCAGATAAGTCTATGAATATGTTCTAAGGAAGCAGCCATTAGGTATCTTTTACCAAAATGACTTAAGAAGAAAACAAAGCAAGTATATTAATGGGCAAGAGATTACTTTGAAATTAATTCTGAGTTCAAACCTCTCTGAGCGAATAGAACAATGAAGCAGATTCTCATGTTTGGCCCTGAAACTTTGAGACTGAAAGAACAGGATGCCCCAGATGTTTCCCCTTCTATTTTGATCTCAAACGCATTCCTCTCCTAGTTCTTCCTCTTTAAGACTCCCCAAGAACTGCCAGAAAGGAAGTGCCACAACCTGCACGGAAGAAGCTCCATTTCTGACCTCCAAGTGGCCGTGTCCCTAAACTTCATTAGTAAGTTGCTGTTCCTCGGTGTCAAGAAGGGGCTTCCCCACAGAGACAGAGCAGAGGGCTGGCCTCAGGGTCTCAGGGTTCCCGCAAAAGCCCACTTCACACACAGTAACCCACCCACGCTGCTGGTGGGGGCTGCAGGAGAAACGAGAGGGAAAACCACAACCCTTCTCCGGGGAGGATGCAGCCAAGGCAAAGGCCTGGACCATAACCCTCACCTTCCCCATCCTCCTTCCCACTGCCAAGGCCTCCTTCCCCAGGCTCCCCACACTTCAGGCCCCCGACCTCTAACACTGAGAGCGCTTCTCCAAGGTTTCAGCCTTAAGACCCCTTTACACACTTAAAAATCACTGAGAGTCTGAAAGAGCTGGAGAAAACATCAGTACACGCTTTGGGAAGAACAAGGGTGAGACAAAGCTAAGAGACTACGCAGCAGGTGCTTCGATAGCCTTCTGCTCAGCATCACTTCGTCATAACATGAATGGGGTGCTGCAGGAACTTCACTCTGGTTCACATCCCTCGGCCTCTGGTAAAGCAGGTTTCACTGCACACTGTTCCACGCAAAGTCGCAGAACCTAACAACGACATTAAGTGAGGACCTGCGAGGACCTGCTGCACTTGCGAATGTGAAAACAGCTTTAACTCGCAGAGCCCCTGAAAAGTTCTTGGGAAGCCCCTGCGGTCCTGGAACCACACTTAAGAGAGCCACTGCCTCAAGCGATGCTCTTCAAACGCCTGGCCACTACAGAATTTTACCACATGCCCCCGATCACCAATGACAAATGTATTCTTGTTACATTACAAAACCCCGAACACACATTCGAAAATCAGCTGTAAAAAGACTTTGAAACTTTCTTCCACACTCAGGAGCTCGAGGCAGACACACCCAAGGCAAAGGCAAAGCCCCCGACCTTCTTAAAACCAGCATCTCCTTGTCTTCGGCCAAGTCCCTCTGAGTTACCATCGCACAGACAGGGATGTGACTGAGAAACGCGCATCAGTGACCCTCGTGCTGATGTAGAGGGCGTTTCCTTGATTAAACAAATGGCTGCTCATCATTCCGGGGCCAGGCACCCCAGTGAGGGAAACGGTGCAGTGTGTACAGCTGAACCCCAAGTCTGGGATCCCTGAGTGTGCAGGTCAGACTTGCGGGAGTCTGCCCAGGGGTCAGCTCCCCTACCCTGCGCCTGTCACCGCTCCTCCCACCATGCACTGGGTGGACACAGGGCAAGATGCACATCTGTCCAGGCTCAGAACCCTGGTCCCTTCGCTCCTCTGCCCGTGCATCCCAGGACCACAGCTTCCTCTGCCCGTGCACCCCAGGACCACAGCTTCCTCTGCCCGTGTACCCCAGGACCACAGCTTCCTCTGCCCGTGCACCCCAGGACCACAGCTTCCAGTTTACAGACAGAATGAAGCAAAGCCTGCTTCATACACTGGCCACCCAATCAGAGCCGAGTAATTTGGATCTGGAAAGGTCAGTTTTCGAGGAATGTTCGAGGAATGATTTAATCGTTTCTTGACGTCTCCTGTCATCCTTGTTCTTCCTAGGGGAGATGGCAGAAAGCGTGGGGTGCCCCCTGAGAGGTGCACGCTGGAATGGGCCTTACATCAAGAACAGGCGCAGGCGAGGCCACCTGAAGAACCCGACACCTGCAGGCTAATGAGGAACATGTGCATATGTTGGAGGCAGAGGAGGGCAGAGGGCAGGCAGCCTGGCCAGGTGGCCTCCGGATCAGGCAGCGGCAGGAGAGACGGGAGAAAGGACTGGATGCAGAATAACCACACATGGAGAAGCAATTAGAGCTGTCAACAGACGTGATGGAAAAGCAACCGCCCCAACGTACAGAAAATGCCTCCAAAGAGTCTCACAAAAAAGATGCTTAATTTTTAATGAGCCAAAGTCTTGAACAAGACACAAAGTTACCACGACCAGGTATGCAGTCAGAAAGTGACCTTCTGCTTTTGTAGACAAGTACAAACCAAACCAAACTGGTATTTATTTTTATTTCAGCGTCCTATTTTACAGGATCTGATGAAGGCTGAAAGATACAATTGCTTGGAAAGGACGCCTTTATAAGGTTGGCTCCTTCAGAATCCCATGCTAAGGCTTCACTGTCATCTCACAAATTGGCCAAATGGAGTCAAGTGCCTGGGGGACCATCCCCATAAGTAAAACCATGTACCCAGTGAACAGAGGTGCTGACCACGGTGGTTGTCTCCCAAAATCCCGGTCTCGAGTCCTCGACCTCAGCTCACCTTCTCACCTCAACATCACCTCTTATTTCACCAAGAAACGCCAGGCTGTATGATACTAACTCACTTGATTTTCTCTCCTTCCACATTCAAACACCTCTACTGCTAACTGGCCTCCTGATTTTGGAGAAGAAACAGACGCCGTCTTTCCCAGAATAACCATGGCTTCTGCTGGCACCTGTTTCATCTACTAATTAGGCCACTCCCACCCCTCACACCTTCCCCCTGCAGATGGAGTCAAAGCCAGAGCCATCCCCTGCGGGGATAGTCCCCACCTCTCAGGACCCTGTGAGGAGGATTCAAAGAGGTGACCCATGTAAAGCACCAAAATCTGCTCAGGGATAGTGCCCTACCAGGGTCAGCGTGGTAAATGAAAGGGCGCCACAGCTCTGGCCCCTGCCACCCAGCCCTGAGCCTTCAGAGGGATCGGCCCAGCTTGAGGGGCAGTCAGGCTGCACGGTGCCTGTGAAGAGGGAGAAACCAGCCAAGCACAATGGGAGTGAAGACGGCAGTACCGACCGGTGCTCCCCCCATCTCTGCGATCTCCAAACTCCCCAAATAATGAGGCGCTTTTCAGAATCTGGGATTAAGGTGCTATGGTTGTTCTTTATACAGGAGTTAAGCTTTGTCACCTTAGGGGCAGCCCATACATGCTGATAAAATTAGCACTGGCACAGCTTAACGATAAGGTCCCCAGAGGCGCGGGACCCCCACAGCCAAGGAAGCCATGTGAATGCTTAACCATTACGTAAGGTAGCAGCACCGAAGGAACCACTGCAATGACATCACCCAGAGAGCCAGGCGGCACAGTGCAAAGCTGTGTTGGTGTCTTTAAGCCTCACTGGCTGGGGACTCACACACCCAGGGACCTCTAACAGCCAGCAAGAGACGCTCCAGGGTCTCCTTAGGAAGAAAAAGGCGCCAAACCTAATTTTTCCTTAAAAGAAAGAAAATCAGTGGGCTCAGATGCAGAGTGCCCCTGGCCTGGCTCTGTCTCTGCAGCGAGGTAGCCGGCCTCCCCGGCCATGGTCCCCTCCCCCGGATGGCTGCGTTTCTGAAGATGCTGGCGAATCTAATGAGCCAGTGCAGGCAAGTGTTTCGCCCGGAGCTGAACAAATAGGGCGCAGTCCACTGCAGCGATTACGCAGCTGCTACTGCCCCAGCCGACAGGATGAGTGCTGGCCACGCAGGGAGGACACTGAGGGGCAGCATGTGGCCGTTAAACAGGGAGCGCTTCTGGGCACATGCCACTGAACGTGGTCCTGTCTCCCTGTCAAGCCTCTGCTCTCAGAACTCACGAGAAAGCAGGAGAAGGCAGGGGCAAGCCCGGCTTTGAGCATTTCACCCCTAACACAGAGGCGAGTGGTTGCTAATGGCAACGGAGCATCCCTCCCCCGAGTTTAAATTTATGCACACACACAGCCTCCTCCCATGGTTCTCCACTATGTGCTACTCTGGTCATTTTTTTGGCATAAAAAGTCACCTGTGGGGCATGGCAGCACACATGTGTACGCACAGGTGGGATGAGGTGCTGCAAGAGGAAAGCGATGCCAAATGCAGGGTCCCTCTGAGCTGACAAAGCGCTGGCAGCGCAGAGGTATCCCTGTGAAGACAGTGACGGCATGCGGGCCACGTGGCCACAGCGAGAAGGATTACATCATCCCCTTTGTGCAAAGACGAGCTGTGAGAGGAGCAACTGCTCACCGGTTTTAGGGCCACGCGAGGCCGTGCTGCTCTCGGCTGCAGTTCCTGTTGGCGACAATCACCCTTATTTCTCCTTTGTGCCGGGAATAAAACATGCCCCGAGGACAATAAAATCAAGCAGTGTGGATTCTCTGACAAATTCACATGCACTGCTTCCCTGTGCCTCCTCAATCATACTGTTTCTTAAGAGGATAATTCCTGAAACTGGAAAGGGGGAAGAACAGGTCTTTTTACGAACGAGGTAAGAAAGCTGGCAGAATGTTCGTTCATTCTGGATCTGCTTTGCCTTTCGGCCGTGTGTCCTCCCATGGTAAGACGGAGCTGACACCTGGATGAGTCTTTAAACCGGCCCTCAGGCAGGGCTGTCTCCGGGTCCAGAACTCTGCTCTGTGCATCTTAAAATGACTCTATTAAACAGCAAGCCGAGAACTGGCTCAGAATGACATTGCCACCAAGATCCCGGCTCACAAAATACGTCCTGTGAGCAAATGTCTGCCCTTCACAGTCACACGGAACCTCACCTGCGGCCTTGTGGCAAAGCACTCTATTCTGCTTCTCTGTACACTTCCACTGCAGTCTTCAGTGGAGAAGCCACATGGCCACCTGAGCCCTAACACGCGGGTCATCCTGCAGGACACACGTCCACGCGTGTGACATATGTCTGTGTGTGACACACGTCTGTGTGTGACATGTCTGCCTGTCTTCTAAGAACTCTACCACCAAATTCAGTGAATTTTCCAAAATAAGTTTCAATTGATCACGAATTTTTTCGATGCAACTTCGGTTTCTGAGTTAACCTGTAAAAATGAATTTCTTTAAAGACTAATTTTTTTTTTTTATCTCAACAGGGTGAGGAAGTTGTGCACGTAAAGGTGAAAACTGCACGTTAAATTTTTCATAGTTCAGACTGGTCTTCCCTAGGGCTCCAAGGCTTACGTCCACACCTCAGACAATGGGGCGCAGCAGCAGAGTCCTCCTCGCCGGCTGCGACAGCGACAGGACACTCCCACCGCCCTGATCTTGGCTCAGGCTGAGGGATGAGCCCATGCATGCTAAGGACAGGCCCAGGGGCCTCTCTGCAGGGATTCTGGGAGGCACCTGTCCTGGAGCGGGAAGAAGTGGACAGTGAAGACAATGCGGGTCCTTCCAGCTAGGCTTGGGGAGGCACACACACTGCTGCTGGGTGCAGAGGGACCACGGAGAGAGGCCAGGAGGGCAACCTGACAGGCACGGGGCCTCAGCTGAGAGGGACAGAGTGCACCTCCAGGGAGACCTGAAGGGGAGTGGGAAAAGTCACTGCAGTGTGCTTCAGGGTGTCTAGGAACATTCCAGGAGGTGGGGCGTGGGGATGTCACTGAAGAACCCAAGAGAGAGACATAAGCAGAGACAGAAACAGGGAGACAGAGCACAAGAAAACGGCAGACAACAGCAGCCCAGGTCAAGAGAGATGTCACCCTTTCCTTTCCCCTGTCCCCAGCCCCCAACTAGAGGGGCCAAAAGAAACAGGGGTGAGAGGTGTGAGTGGAGAGCTGAAGGATACAGAGACACTGCCTCTTCTGGTTTGCAGAAATGGGGGGGCGGGTCTGAACGGGGAGGAAGGGTTTTGAGTTGGATGAAAAAGTGCCGTTTTGGTTAAGGTGGCCTAAGTCCCTTAATGCCTAGTGCAAGACCGAGCACCCAGAGAGGGCAGAAGCTACAGGGCCTCAGAAGAGGGGGCGACAGGGGGCGCACAGGCCAGGCCTTTCTGCGTTCCACCCTCCCACCTTCCGACAGGTGAGTGAAGAGGGGATGTGAGCGCATGGGCCTCCCAGCCCTGAATGACACTAAACCTGGAGTTCCGGCCTGGTTTAATGCCACGTGAATCAAGTTTTACACTGAAGAGAAATTAAGTATCGAAACTTTATTACTGTTAATCCTGTTTTACATTTTGTTTCTATTTTTAAAAGGCAGTCTGTTTATTTTGAACTTGGATCTTCTGGTTTAAATTGTCTCCAAGGGTACAACCAAACAGTGTTTGTAACCACTTACCAGACGAAAGCACTGGTTTAAGGTGAGCTGTAAAGTAAGATCTACGAGGGATTTAAGTAAATCAAGGGGCTGGATAATGAGTGTTTTTTCTCATTCTATCATTATCTAAGAGCTACTTTCCAGGACGTCCAAGTGGCATTTAATACACACTCTGTCCTTAAGCAGCTTCGAACTTAATCTGCTCAGAACAGACACCATGTATTCAAAAGTCACACAAACAGCCATCTAATCCCACGGCCCGCACCATTTAACCGGCATGGGAATCATCTGACAAAATGGGCTTTAGGAAGAAGGTGGACACTCTGGCTGGCAACCAAGCCACAGGCCACCAATTAGCTCCACTGAATTCTGCAGGCCTGGCCCCAAATATCAACGCCCTGGATGCCCTTTGCCCAGGCCCCATGGACCACTGTGTGTGCGGGGGACCATCGTACCACCCACTCTGGGCACAGACAGAGGCGGTCCATTGACCCACACACAACAGCTCTCCCAAGCCGAGGCATCGCCCATTGATGGCAGCTGAACTGTCACCAGCTTGGTCCAATGTATACCATCATTAAGCAGTGACAAGCACAGCTCTTAAGAAAACACGGTTTTTGTTAGCAGCTGCCACAAACATAATCTACGCCTTTCTTTTCTTAATTCAAAAGTGGAGACGGGGAGTGAACAAGCGTTGCAGTCACAGGAAAAGACTGGACCGTTTGAAAACGGCACACTGATCCTGATCCTCTCGCACACATTCAGAAAGAATGTTCCAGCTGAAACGAGAAACCGCAGTGAAGGAAGGGCTCAGATTTCTGGGGTGTACTGATGTAGAAATTATGCCAGCATTTTCAACAGGTGCAAATGAGCTTTCACAATAACCTGACTTAAATACCCAGGACAAATGGACACACCACGGGATGGTAAGTGGATGTGGACGGCTGAGAAAATGTACCCAAGTAAGGAAAGAAGCTGCCAGCATACCACAGTCAACATGGTCTTCCAATGACCCTAATGATTTTCATGGGATATGCTTTCCTTATAACGTATGAGGAAAGCAAATCCTAAGAAACACTAATTCTGCTTATATCCTCCTGCATAATAATTTTTTTTAAAACTCAGAATACTACATTCATTATAAGACAATGTTTTAGGTATGTCTTTCAAAAGACCATTTTCTAATTCAAGACTCTCACAAAAGTGGCCATTATTGCCTGGACGTGGAAAGTTTTTAAAATCAAGTACCACAAAGAAAAATCAACCGAGGTCTCTATGCTAAAAGCAACTTGGTGGGGGTGGGGAGAAAGTTTACTAGCAATACGGAATATAACCTCAAATCAAAATTAAATTTATCTTTTTCAAAACCTTCTATTTATAAGGTATGGGCCAAAGACTGAGGGCAGAAAAATGTGAATGAAGAGGAAAAGGAGAATGCCAGAGGCAGAACAGATACACAAACACCCAAAACATTGAGAAAAACAAAAGCCTGAAGAACGGTTCGTAGGAGCACCCTAACTTCACCAGGCCCCATACCAGCTCCTACCGAAATCCTCAGCTGGGGGGTAGGAGAAGAGAGACACCACCCAACACCTGCTGACTTGCCCATGCGGCCAGGCTCGGGGTGGGGGGGAGGGGCCTGCTCACTCATCATTGTGTCTGTTCCAAAAGCCCCCTCTACCAGAACTTATGAACAAGGTGTCTGGCGGGTCAATTGTAATTCACCTTCCCAGATAGTTCAGAGAGGGTAGAGACCACATTTCCCATTTCTAGGTGGTTCTCCAACAATGCATTTTATGGTGGGAGTTTTAGGACTGGCTGACTTTGATCTCAGAGTAGCTAAAAAGGCCGCAGAGTAGATAAAAAGGCCGCATGTTGTTATCTTTTTCTCATCTTATCATTTGTGAATGAGTGTGGATATAAAAGTAGAAACCCCACTACACCTGGCGGATAACACTTTACTTTTTCTTCTTGTGAGGATTCTCCACCACCAAAAAAAAAAAAAAAAAAAAAACCTAGATCACCTTTAATAAGGTTTTTAATCATAAAAACTGACAAGACTTCAGTTTTCTCCTACGTGTCTCATGTTTAATGGCTTTTATTCCTTGTATAGATATGCAGGTTGCAAAAAGATAACGATTTAGCTTATCTCTATTATATACATGACATATGTTCACATTCTAAGGACATAATAACGTAAGAGAAAAGAACTTTCTAGCAGCCTGATGAAAACATTAAGTAGAACAGTAGTTTGTGGTTACAAGCCCAGGAGTAGGCCCAAGTTGCTTGGATTCCAGAACTGGCTTTGCTACTTAGGAGCTGTGTGGCCTTAGGTAAGTCCTTAACTTATCTGCACCTGTTTCCATGAACATAAACTACTAGGTTTACATTGTAATGCTGCAGTGAGGATTGAAATTAATACAAGTCAGGGTTTAAACCCGTGCCTGGCACATGCTAAGTGTCATAAGTGACTATGCTTGTGTTGTTATTCAGAATGCTACTGAAATAATATAATTTACTTTTTAATTTTAGTAAAAATTAGAGGGAATATACTCAACTGCTATATATGCTACAAACTTACACTGAAATGTAATTTGTCCCACATCTGGCACCAAAGGGGATGCACTGATGATGTAACTGGCATATTTGAACGTAAAACTAGAAGCAAATTACACCCAATCCTCAATTTAATATGGATTATCTGTTCCACGTTTTACTATTATTATTATTATTATTTTATTATTATTAATTTATTAATGTCTACAGCACCTGCTCTTCCTAGGTGGTCTCCCATCCAAGTACTAACCAGGCCCGACCCTGCTTAGCTTCTGAGATCAGACATCGGGCTCGTTCAGGGTGGCATGGCCGTAGACCGTGGACCGTGGCTCCACTGGGGTGCGAACCCAGGACCTTCTGCGTGTAAAACAGATGCACTAACTGCTACTCTATGGAACCACATCCATTTTTCTTTATCAAGTGGAAGAAAACCGCATAAAAAGTCCACTATGAAAAAAAAATACTAAAGAAATAGGCCAACAGAAACCATAAAAACATTTCAAATATTTTCACAAAAAATATTAAAATTCAGAAAAACCAAAATAAATATTATTCGCTGTTGGTGTCTGTGCTGTAATCTAAAGCAATCAACCGTATCCTTTTAATTAGCACAAAGTCACTGTCTTCGTCACTCAAAATATTTGGAAGTACTACATTGGTTGCATTATTTTTATGTTTTTGGATGATCTTTTTCCAACCCATATTTTGCTAGGTTTTCATAAATTCTTTAATATTTTCTGCAATATTTTAAAAAATCTGTTAGAAATTTTAAGGTTCATTGGATGTTTGGAGTAATATCTAGAATTGCAGTTTCCAGGTGAAGCCAGTTAAAGAGCTTTGTAAATATTTTCTGCAGTGAATGAAAATGATTCAAGGTCACTGCCATATTCATTGGCAGGATAGGCTTCAGATATTAAGTGAATAAATTCATTATCAGTTAATTTGTGATCAACCAGTAATTCATTAACATCATCTATAAATTTTCTGCTCCTTCTTCTTGAAATTTATTTAATAAATTAATGCTAAGTTAATCTCTTTTTAGTTGTTGGAACCATATTCCCTGGTACAACCACTTCTGGCCATACTGTTTTTCCAGCAAGCATTTAAAGTTGATGGCTTTATATCATGCAAAGCTAAAGCAATAAATAGTCTTGATACAACTTAAAATTGTGCATTTATTCCAAGCTTCTGTAACTGTGAGTGATTCGTTATCTTCAAGTTTATTAAAAATATCATTAAAATTCTGTTTAATATAATTACTCTTACAGGTGGAAATAATGCCTTGTTATAAAGGTTGGATCAAGGAAGTTGTATTTGGTGGCAAATGTCCACCTTTCATGTTGGATGCTCTAAATTGTATGATCAGGTACATTATCAAAAAGTAAGAATATTTTATAAAGACATTTTTCCTTCATCTATTTCCAGCTTCTACAGCAAAACATTTGTAAAACCAATCCTGAAATACATCAGTAGTTACCCATGCCTTTTTATTTGACATCCAATGAATGGAAAGATCATTAATGATTGTGCGTTAGTATCAGCTCTTTGTAGGTTGCTAAGTTGCTGTTTTTTAGAAAGAGTAATGGCCAATAATGGAAATGAAAAAAAAAGGAACCGCATAAAATGAGACCGCGTAAATGGAAACCGTGTATAAACAGTTCGCAGAATCGGGGTGAATATTTACCCCATATAAAAAACTCGCATAAAAAAAATACCGAGTAAGTCAAGGGACAGGTGTCTAGAGAATGTCTGGGTTAGGAGCCAAGACAGACCTGAGGTGAGGAAATGCATGTTTAATTGTTACCGATCTGCAGTCTTCAAAATGTGCTCTTCAAAAATGAAATGTGAAGAATGCTAAAATCAGAGATTTAGAGCTGGAAATTTCTCTACATCCATAACAACATAAAATATCTGCCTATAATAGGGATCGAGTTTCAATTAAATAAAAGTTTCCAAAAAGTTTTTTAAAGTGCACAGTCTTAAGTGGAGACAGCAGCTGACCATCTTCTCCCTCCCACCTGCTCTTGGAGCATCTGATGAAGAAAACCCTAATTGAGTACTCGGTTTTACAATGTATGGATTTTGGGATCACACTAAAAGTTTACAGAATCTTCTGCCTACTACTCCATCATTTCATCCTGGTTTCCCTAAATCAGTATCATTTCTCTATTATGACATAAGGCAAATTTGATGCTCAAAGGATGATTATACACTATGAATGTGAATATGCATAAGACAGACCCCCCTCCCAAAAGACCTACATTTGTAGTTAAAAAAATCAAAGAAGATATTTGGAAAACATCCTTCTTTGAATAAAACCCTCAAATTGTTTGAGACCTTCATCAAAATAAACTCAGTAGGGGAATAAAAGCCTTAATTCTAACACTGATAAGTAAGAAAATGAATCAAAGTGGCATTTTTGTTTCTTTCAATGTATTAAAATGTGCTGTTTCCCTAGTATTTTAATCACTCAGACACACTGAGGGATGGACCTAAGAACTACTCTTAAAACCGTGTTTCACAATGAGTGAGAAAACAATACAAATTGCAAACCTTTATCATATTATATTCCCAAACAGGTTTTGCTAACTGCTTTAATGAAGAAACCTCATCTTGATTATCACCATAAAAATTTTAAAGTAGAGAGGGAAATTCGAGTTTAATAGCCTCTCAAATTCAAACCAATTGGTAGATTTGCAGACTTTTATTAGATATTGGTAACGGGGTCTTGTTTTCTTTGACTTAGAATGTTCTGCCTTTGGTGAAATTTGAGTAGCCTTTCCCTTCTGTCTCAGTCTACAAAAGCCCTCCCTGTCCCTTGAGGGAAGGCATGTAGGCCGCCTCCTGTGTCAGAAGCACGTGGCGGGCAGGCCCACTCCTTGCAGCTGGGAGGGTTTTGGAAAATGTCTGGCTGGGTAACAGATGCTTGGCTTGGATTTGATCCCAAATATGTTTTTAATGCTGATAATGCTTAAATGCAACTGTTCACAGCAAGGGAAAGAGGGAGGGGAATAAATATCTGCTGTTATGTTAAAAAAAAAAAAAAGAGAGAAAGAGAGAGAGAGAGGGAATAGCCTCAGGAAAACAGCTTAGCTAAAATTTTACAGTGATTTTCACATACATAAATGCATCAGTCGTTCCCAATATTCTTGTGACAAGAACTCCCTTTTCCTCATTTACCCCCACTGTGAAGCTCATGATTTGAAAGTCTCCCTACTGAACTGCATTTAGTAGATAATATCTAACCCCATTTTTAGAAATCATTTCTGTTCAAATAAACCAATGTAACCACACCGCATCCGTAAAAGCAAATATACTTCATGTGTCAGTTTCTAAAGTCTCATTACAGAAACCCGTATGATGCCTGCTAACTTTTTATTATCATTTGAAAACGTATTACGTACAGATTAAAGACAAAATCCTG
Source organism: Cynopterus sphinx (assembly GCA_030015415.1). Lineage (NCBI taxonomy): Eukaryota > Metazoa > Chordata > Mammalia > Chiroptera > Pteropodidae > Cynopterus > Cynopterus sphinx. Next base: position 5,972,547 of record CM057379.1, on the reverse strand, counting down.
AAAAACAGCAAAATGTAGGTTGCAAAAAAAAGAAAGCCAGGCAGTTTAGGAAAATAGTGTGAGAGGTAAGAAAACCTCATGAATGTTCTAGATGAAAAGATAGGGTCCTCTGAAACAATTTATAAATGACATGTGAATTATTTCAAAATTGAAAAAACATTTCTTCTGCTCCTATGCCTGTCCTCTTCTCCCTCAAAGCACCCTTCTCTTGAGGCCAGTCTCAAAGTTCACGAAGCCTCTTCCTAGTGACCGGGGGGTGGGGGGTGGGGTGGTTCTTTTAGACCCTGGACAGTTCTTTATCCATCATCAGTGTTTGCTGAACTGAATTCTGTACTTCAGCTATGAATTTCATTGTCATCATTTTCTTTTATTATCCCCTCCCTGAAATGTGAAGGCAAACAATGGGGGGAAAATGTGGGTTTTCAGACTTGGCTTGATCTGATCAGAATTCAGTTCTGCAACTGGGTGGCCTTGGGCCTCAGAGTCCTCATCTGGGAAATGGAATGGTAGCACCTAAAGGGTCAATGAGGACAGGGAAACTGATCCCAATGAGCACCCAGTGACTACGAGCCAGTTACGTATTCATTATGAGAACAAAGTCTTGACATCTCCAGGGATTTGGGGGATCGGGGTCAGGAGCAGAGTGGGATGACACTATTTCTTCCATGTCACTGTACCAGCCTTAAACCTTTGGACACATGAAAGCTGTCACTGAAGACTGAATCACGGCATGGAATTCTTATCCTGCACATTCCAGCTAAGTATAGGAGGATGAATGCTAGCTGCGTTTGGAAGAGCACTCACAAAAGCAGCGAAAAAGGCTGGGTGTCGGGGTGTGGGAGGTCTGTATTGCTAACCAGAACAGAAAGCTACGAAATTATTTAGACTTTCTATCGAAAACAAATACATAACTATAACATCACAATGCCGTTTACATATTCTAAGTATTCCTGTTAGTTTAGTATTTCAACTGTCACTATTTTTTACTTTATTGACTATACCACGCCACCCACCCTATGCATTCTGCTCTGTACCTCAAGCCTGTGGCCAACAATTTCAGATTACGTGTAACCTCCTACCACCCTAGGTGGAAATACAGCCCAAACCAAAGCATCTTTGTCAGCAGCAGCACCATTCAGCGAGGTGATAGCATGAGCTGGCAAGTCTCCTAATGTGATGAATGCTTGTTTTCATACCTATTTTCATGAGAAAACGGAGGTTTACACGGGTTCATTAACTGGCACAGGTGACAGTGTGAGGACAGGAAACCAGGGACTTCTCAGCAGCACACAACACCATTCGGACCAGGCACAAAGCACTGCAGTCGTGCTTCAGGCTCTTTACAAAACGAGACTTTAACTTAAGGGACCATTGTATGGGTCATTTAGAGAAAAAGGGGAGTGTTAAAAGTTATATTAAACAAAGACAAACATGAAAATCCCTTTTTACCATAGTCCTGAATTTTATACTTGGAACATAAATAAAGGAGATTCTCAACCAGAAAGAGAGACAGGGTGCCCCCATACCCTCTCTCCTGCACAAGCTGCAGGAGTCACCGGAGGCAGCATACCTGAGCCCAGTTGGGGTGGCAGTGCCAATGCTGGGAACCAGAGCCACAAACGTGATACATCAGACACCTGCCTTCACATTTACGTGCCCCTGCAAATAAATAAATAGATAGATAGATGATAGATAGATAGATAGATAGATAGATAGATAGAGCAAATTTATTTTTGCTACCTAAGTACCTTCTCACTCACAGAAAGTCCTTCCCAGCAGGCCGTGCATCTCCAACAGCCCTGCACCCCCAAAACCAAAATCACGGTGCGTTTTTCTAACTTTTACTCCTATTAAAATCTGCTACGTGCCCATGATCTCAAGAATTCTGGTCCAAACTCTACTTCCTCACATGCAAAGAACTCTGTATTTCTGACTTCATCTGAACGTTATACTCAGGTTTAAATTCACAGAAACTACAAGGGCAAATGCATCTTACACAGCTCTTCCCGCATGCTCGGCGGGTCGCAGTCAGGCATAACGGGGTGCTGGCTGCATTGACTAACGACTCAGAGGAACAGCTCGAGAGGTGATCTGGCCAAATCACAACAGCACTGATGTAAGAAAGAAGGGAAACAGTTGGCCAGGAATTCGCCTCCAAACAGTAGCAACTTCTAAATGACAACTAGGCAATCGGGGTGGGCTCAGCTCGCAACCAGCTTGCCCTTTCTGATATCTAGTTATCAAATCCTGACCCGTGTTACAGGCCAACTGATCATCTATCAACAAGTCCACGCAGATGCAGTTGAAGGTGCTCACTTCGGACACTGGTCGGGCGTTTTGATCTCCATGCCAGTCTGTGACTTCAGTGACTATGCAGAGGACTTTGCGTCTCATACTTAACTGCGTCGTGTTCACTCCCACCTGTGTTAAGGCTGTCCCTGTGGGCTCCCATCGGGAGACCGCTGGTAGCGGCAGGTGGACACGCCGCGTGTGCACAAACACATCCAGCGTGCCACGTCAGCCCGCCTGCCCTTGTTCTGATTCTCTCGTGTTCGAGGCAGCATGCAAGCAGCTCCCTCTCGACGCCACAGCACACACACCTGCAGCAGCACAGTATCCCAGTCCCTGCCACTTCTCAGTCACTGTATCACGACCACGCTCACCCCCGGGCACTGGCAGAGGGGCAAACGCTGTAATGCTGATCAGCAGGAGGTCCCACTCCTCCCTCAGCAGCTCCCAAAGGTGCACCGGGTTACCCCACAGTGGAATGAGAGATGTGTCTAAAAAACTCCGGGTAAACACCTTTCTCCAGTTATGAGAACAGGTTGTTCTGCGGGCAAATCCAGAGAGAGAAAGGAGCTTAGCAGATGCTGAGGGCTGGAAGAGATCAGAAGATTGGAGGGATGAAGCTTAAGGGGTGTGGGGCTTCTTCCTTGAGACCGTAACATTCTAAAATTGACTGTGATGGTGGTTGCACAACTCTGCGAAGACACGAAAGCCATCAGATCACACACTCTGAGAAGGTGGCTTTTATGCCGGGTCAGTTACACAGCACTAAAACTGCAAGACAAGGATGGTCAGGAAACATTACGAAGGCTCTGTACATCAAACATTGTTCTGTATGTGATTATTAAAAACATACACGGAATGGAGGGGAGGTCATTTTGAGCAGATAGGGTATGATTATTTCTTCTGTCCTAAAAGCATACTCAGTCTTGGTATACTTGGTAAGTAAGCAGTAATAACCATGACTACCTTGGCCAAATGCTCCTCTGGATAAGTAAATGCAGGTGCTCTAAGTTAACTACCCCTGAGTCCAATGGTTTTGGGGTACTGATGAGAAGGAGGGCGACTTCTGTATTATTCCCTTAGTAGTTTACCACAAGACTGAAGCCTGAAGAATGCACACACGATTTTATCATTAAGACCATTTTTTCCTTAAAAAACTTTTGTTGTATAAAAATGCCAACATTTTTAAGACTTTGAATCTTTGAATTAAAGAGAATACCTTTGATCACCCTGAAGTTGTTCATTTCTGAGGACCTCTGATGCTCTGGAAGAAAGCTTTATTAAACCACCCTGTGAAGGGCCAGGCCACCACAGGACCACGCCATTCGGATTTTCACACAGACAGAATGACAGTGCAGCAAAATCAGCTTGGTCCCCACCATAAACTGTTGGTAAAACAGGTGATCAATCTAGGCACACAGATCTGTCAGCTGACTCTACAGACGTTAAGTTTTATGTTTCATTGAAAATGTACTGTTTCACCAGTGAAACCACAATCAGCTTACATCCCCTCCCAGAAGCTTTTGACAGCTTTCCCCTGAGTTCGTTCCACAAATACAGGCTTGCAGATAAGAAATGGTATATACATAAGTGCTTACATTTCATTTACTGTTTTCACATTTTGGCTTTGGGGGAAAAAAATCATGTCTCTAGATTTCCAGTTTGCTGAAACTAAATCAACTTTGGACCTAGTCAAAAGGTCACTGGCCAACATCCCACCTTTAAACTGCTAAAAGTAGTAATACTTTAGACAGTCCTACAGTTTTCAAAGCATTTCCCAAACCTAATCAGCTCATCTGATGACTAAACCCTGCCTGTAAGGTACCTGCATTTATGACCCACATTTCAGAAACCAGGGCTCGAGGGTCCAAGATGAGACGTCACAGATTACGGGCCGCGGTGATGCAGCCAGGAGGGAAGCCAGGCCAACCCACCATCTACTCGCTGTTTTTTATCTGATCTATTTTGTTTCTAGAATTTATGTTAGTTGGTATGAATGAGATTGTATTATAAGATGCTTAAAATATATTCTAAAGTCTCAAAAACTATCTGGGAAAAAACATGTTTTTCAAATAGCAAAAGATACTTCCTAAGTTTCCCTTATATTCTGAATATAAGAATGAATACTATTTTGTCCTGGTTTGGGTTCGTTTTCAGAGATATTATTTTTCCCTTAATTCTTCAAAACCACAGTTTCCTCAAAAAGAACAAATGTTCTTAAAGTCTTCATTAATACTTTACTTAGATCAATTTTCCAAAATTACTGAAATATTACTTAGAGCAAAGTAAAATCTTTTTTATATATTTTATAAAATACTTAAAAATAAAGGTAATACATTTTAACCTAAAACACACTGATCTTTTCAGCATGCTGCATTACAGACATTCCTTAAAAATAATCTAGCTTTGTAGATGAAACCAGAAAAATGTTTAAAGTCATTTCAAATCTTTTTATACATAAAGCACTTTTAAATGCCCCCATGCCTCTGTTAAATGACCTGCTGTGACAATTCATACTTTCTTCTTAATAGACTGCTTCTAGAAATGGGCTAAATACATCTTGCATCAGAGTCTGCAACCGTTACAATGCCACCCTTTATTTGGGGATACAATACCCTAGTTAGAACAGAAACAATTTTCACTATCTTTTTTACTCTCTACATCGCACTGTGTATTTTTCAGTATCGATTCTCTAAATCCAGCTATCAGAACATCTCCCTCGATTCCACTGTAGTGTAAAAACTTTCCCTCAGAGAGAGAGATGATGCTGAGATTCCAAAACTGGCTCGTGGGTCCGTCTGCCTCTGCCCAGCAGCTGGCTTCTCCCCAGCACCACGGGCAGTCTCTCACGAGATGGAGGAAAACACGCCAGGCCAGCTACCACCCTACCCACCACTTAGCAAAAGAAACAGTGTTTCCCCATCCAGGGGTCTGGTCACTGGCTTGTAAGGTCACAGGGGCCTGGTTCCCCTACCCACTGCCCAATTTAGCCAAGTCACCACTGAGTTGTGCTTTATTATCCTCTGCCACTGCTCTACCTCTGAAACTCCCAGTATTTCCCTGTGGGCCTAAAGTGGTCCCTGGTGTCCACGTTTCAGACATCCTTCGTACAGGAACCTCGTCAACGTTTTCAATAACGACAAGGAGTAAAGATTTAGGTGTCCATAAAAAAATCTAAACAGTCTCATTATAAAGAAATTTAGTGAAGATCTTAAGATGGGATAGAATAAACTGCACTTTACTTCAACTACACCCACAGATAAGAGGGGGAAGGAAAAATAGTCACTACAGGGTAACAGGGGGCAGTTACCTGCTTCCTCAAGGACTCAACCACCTGTCACTTCAGGATGGTGAAGTTGTACGCCTGGGACTGGGGTCAGATCTTGGTCAAAGCTGAGGCCCTGCCAGCTTTTCTGATGGACCTTATTCCCCTCCCCCAAACCCCTCCCTTCTACCCCGCACCCCCACAACCCTGATGCTTCCCTCCTTTCTGCACAGCCGCTCACCCCTCCGGCTCTCTGGACCCTCCAGCCTGAGGCAGCCCTGAAAACTGTCGACTGACTTCTTTTTCCCACAAAGACTCCCCAGCCCCCCGCTTCACAATTTAATCCTTTGACATACAGAACAATAGATTAGAAACTTTGTTTTTAAAACTTCATCCTTCTTAAAGTTCAAATTTTGGGAATTTTTGCAATATAGAACACATGTTAAGAAAACAACATATATGTGTTGAAAACGTATACTCAAAATTATTTTACTGACTCAGTGAGCAACTTTTTAGTTTGTGGGCACAGCCCCAAGGACTCACACCCCTCAGAGCATCTCACTTTCCACTCTGTTAGTGGCACAGGACACGGTGGACAGACATAGTCATTCATCCAACAAACTTGTACACCCACATGTGACATGCTAGGCAGTGATGACAGTTCCTGCCCTCATGGGCTAAGAGTCCAGAAAACCAGATACACATAAAACAACTTCACCATAAATTCAACCAAGGGTAAAGCTGGGGATTATAGGAAGTTAAGAGAATACGTGAGGTGGGGTGAGGTGGGGATAAAGTTCATCTAGGGGAGCAGGAAATGCCTACCGTCAACGCTAACATACACAACAACACTTAAATGATGGTTGGAATATAACCAACGCAGGGCAGGTGGCAGGGGCAGGGAGGGCGTGTTCACCGAAGCCAGTGGCAAGTGGGCATGTCTGCCTGTCATTCAAGGGCCTGAGAGAAGCCCACAATGGCAGAAAAATGCAAGCAAAAGTGGCAAATACGCACACTACGCCCCTACCAGCCACGTGACCTTAAACCACTGGGCATCTCTCATCTTTCGTCTCTAGCATTATAAAATGAGGCGAACCAGACCTACCCTGGCAGGACTGTGTAAGGATTAGATAACGTACATACCTTTATCCCGGGCTGGCTGGTTGCTGCTATTATAACTAAGTCTGCACCTTCTCAACTGGACAGAATCTCTTCCTGAGTGACCTTGTACACTGTCTTTACAATGTATGTATCAATGACCTTGTACTTGTGGCTTCTCAGCAAGTACTTGTTTTCCCACCCCAACCCCATGACCTATGGTAGTCTGAGTAAACAATCACGGCGGGAAAAAAAAAACCCAGCCACTGATTTATGCCTATATAATGCTCCCCAAAGGAAAACAAATACCCAAGATCAGAAAAGATCCCCTACTGAGTCTACGAGAAATGATATGACTTTCTACAACTTGCATAATAAAAGTTTCAAATAAGTGTGCCATAATGACACACTTTGTTCTTGCCTACTTTATGTTCTAACCATATTATCAAACTCGTAAGGGTGGAGAAGGAAGCTGCTCAACAGCTCTCTACCTCCACTGCAGAGAGGGCGGGAAGAGGCACCAAGACAGACACCTGCTCAGGTGAGCAAGGCGGGCCCAGCAAGAGGTGTTAACAACAGACCTTCAAATTAACCCCAAAGAAAGGTTTTTCCTCTTCACAGACAGCCCAGAGGGTCCAAGAACAAAATGGGCCTGCCCTCTGGTTTGAGAAAATTAAGTAGGGATTGTGACTTATTACTGCTCAGCTGTGAAGTCCATGAAAGGCAACTGAATAGAGCCAAGGCTGGTTCATAAAATATTAACCTTGACTCTGGTTTCAGACGCATCAGTAACACGGCCTCCCCTTCCGACACCCACTTTAACACGCGTAGTCACAGATCATCAGAGGGTCCAGCCCGCAGGAGGGGGAACCACCTAAGGCAAGGTGCCATTACTGAAAAGTGGACTTGTCTGTCAGTCCCGAGTCCAACAGGGGTCACAGAGTAAAAGAGTTGTTGAAGCAAAACGTGTTTCTAAACCTTTGGGCTGTCAAAACGTCGAGCAACAGCCAACATGGAAAACAACGCTTTGTCTTCCTCCTTGGGATCATGTGCCACCAAGCGCAGGCAGCGGCCTGGCCAGGCAATTTGAAAGCACCGTCTTGCAAAGTTCATCCTCAAGCGACCTCACGTGAAAGGTGCGCGTGTCGCCTGTCTGTAGAATTATGACGTGCGGGAGCCTTAACCCCACCAGTGTCCCTTCCACTCATAAAAAGAGAGAAAAAAATAAGTTGTTTTCAACACACCGTACAAACGGTGAGACTCTCCTGTGTGGTGCAACATCGAGATAAGACACTTGGCCCTAGACGCCGGGACACACTGACCCTCACCTGCACGCCCCTATTCTATTTCACCTGTGGACATCAGTGGGGGCATCGGTAACGGTCACAGTGGTGGGGGACACCACCGCAACGTGGCTTGTGGTCACCGAGTTGCCCACACGGTGGTGGCAGTGGCTGGGGCCTCTGTGGACCTCCGGTCCAGGGGGAGTCTATGCACCGTGCCAGCAGCTGCCAACAGCAGCCACTTTCCAGGGGGGTGATCCAGGGACTGGGGTGGGCCCACAGGGCCCTCAGCGCCTCTCTGCTCCTAGGTGAGGTGTTTTCACCTCGTCCAGCTGACTCTGTATTTTCCTAGAGCAAGACGCACTGAAGGAAGCTGCTGGGCAATCCGCAGGTGTCCATCCTCGGGGCAGACTGCCCCCAGATCCTCAGGGCAGACCGCCCCTCCATCCTCAGGGCAGACCGCCCCTCCATCCTCAGGGCAGACCGCCCCTCCAGCACACCGGTTTTGGGGTTCGCCCTTCCTGAGTATGTGCACACTTCATCCACAGTAACTTTATTTCTTCTTCGTTAAAGCACTGATTGGTTTTCTTAATCATGTGTTAATTATGTTGCAAGACAGCACTGGGCACGAGCGCTGCACAGTGCATTATGCGCAGGGCGCTGGGTGACAGCTGGGGACCGCTGCTGGAAAGAGAGGCCCACCTGGACCCGGCCTCGCACACGGTTCTCGGCAGGGCCTAGAGACTGACGTTTTAGAGTTTCGCTTCTTCCAAAAGTAGTAGAGGAAAAAGGAGACACCGCCTCTCCTCCCATGCCTTGAAGCGAGAAGGGACCGCGAGCGAGGCCTGTGGGTCCGTCCGTCCTCTGCCCCTGGGCTTGGCAGCTGCCACAGGGCCCCCCGGAGCCGCGAAGCCTGAGATGCTTACGGCCTAGCACTGCAGAAAGCACCGCTTCCCAGACCAAACGTACCTGGATGTTTTATTTTCATCTTAAATCTGTTTTAAATACATGAAGTCTACATGTCATAATGGAGAATACAAATGTAAACATCATGGGGATGTCTGAGATAAGCAGAAGTGGTTTAAACTTCCTTAAAAACATCCGAATTTTATGAACGTGTAGATATCTAAAGTTTCCTGTCTGTGCCTCGCTTTGTCGCAGCCTACAGAGTGCTTTGAGCCCCCTGATTGTAATTTATATATTCAAATAACGTTAATAAAAGAGAAATCTTTTTTTTAAACAACTAAATCCCTCTAAAGTCGAACGTTCTATGAGTACAAGGGGTGAAAAGCAGATAGAATTTTTTCCTAAAGAGCTGATTTGAAATGACCTGATTTGCGCCCTGTAAATTTCCTGAACTTAAAGTGAACGTGCAGCCTCCCGAAAGCCCACAGCACCGCAGGGACCACGACGGGACACAGGGAGGGTTTTCTCGGTCCTCGCCAGCGTCTGAGCCCAGGGAACCCTGGGTGTGCGCTTCTGTCCGACGTTTCCCAGCCCTTTGTCATCTGAACACACTGTGACACGCCTGCCAGGCACAGGCAGATGATCTGTCCACCTCAAAAGCAGCTCCGCTCACCCACGCACTGTGGCCTCCGGGAAGAGCGAGCAGGGAGAGGGTGTCACACTCCGGACAGTGTCACTGCCACAGCTATCAAGAAGAGGTTTCTGTCCCCGAGATGCCCACACTAACCATATCAGAACTGAGACTCTAGGTGACGAAACTGCATCGAAACACAGAGAAACGATTTCCCCCCAGCCTAACCAGGCAGCGTTGAAAACAAACCCTTTTTTCCCTTTTTCCTTGCTGGAGGGAGGGGGGGCAAGCTTTCCTCCATTTGGAAACTGACCATCGGAAAACCTGGCCTCCCCCAACGCTCAGACACGGACCAGGAGGGGCCTCTGCCAGCGGATGCTTTGCTAAATGCTGACACGAACTGTACCACTGTGAGTTTCAAGTACAACAAAAACCTGGAGTCTGATCTTACTCATAAGACTTTTCCATCGGGCAGGAAAACTATTTTTATACCATGAACTCTCAACTGAGATTGAAGAACAAAGCGCAAGCTGTTTCCCTAAATTTCCTATCTAAGTGAAACAATTTAAGTGTCATGTGACTTACACCCTCCCGGGATGATTCCATCAGGTGCGACTGAACCTGCTCACCTGTACTGGATGGAAAACCGCGTGGTGCTCCACGCCTTGCTGACATGCAGGGCCCCTTCCCACCACCCCCTGCAAAGGTGCCATCCTTGACTCGCCACTTCCCATAGTCTGGAAAACAACAAATATGGAGAAAGTACTTCCCAACTGGAAACTGGGGTATGCCACTTAGTCAAATAAATCTGCAATTTGAAAACCACAAACGAGGAAGCCTGCAGGCACCTGGGCCACGTGGTAACCAAAGACCTGTGGGAGGACTCGATGTCACACAGCACCAAAGGGTGGGGGTCCACCCTTTACCCCAACGGCCAGAGTGGGCTGTTTCCTGACCCTCTTCCTCGTGCTGTGATTTATAGGAAACATCCCCATCCTTGTTTTAGGTTTCCAAGTGGTGATCTCAGAGTCCGTTCCCTTCATTTTTTATGACACGGTCTGAGTTGCTGACATCGACACACTTCCTGAAAGCTATCCAGGGGTAACAGACCAAAATGCTTGAAATTCCTCCAGCGACTAAGGGATGCAGAATAAAAGAAACCTAGCCTGCAAGTGAGTACTTCAAGTGACCCAGTATTTCCCATTTCCGCCTGTTTTCCCCAAAGCTGCCTCAACTCTGGATGTCACAGGAGCCTTGAGTTTACGGCCAGTTCCCCGCTGAAGACACCTTTCCTGCCACTCCCTCCCTCCCTCCTGAGGCCCACCCTCGAGTGCTGGGTGAAGGCCATGCCAGGGAGCAGCCATGGGCCCCTGCCTCCCCTCCCGCACCAGAGAAGATCCAGAAACACTCCCCAAGGTGCCTCTACCGTGACTGTCAGATGTCAGAACACTGATAACCTAGGCACCTGACTAAATGACTTAATCATTTAAATAAGGACACTGCTCTTCACCAAGCTTCAGGGTGATTATTAGAAATTCCACCTGTTAGAGACACAGCCTCTTACAAATACAGAATTTGGAAGGAAAAAAAAAAAAACATCGTGCAAGAAAAATTACTTCTGTAGACCCATCTGTGTCCCCTCAGCCTCCAGAGGAAGCCAGATTCCTGAGGCCTCATAAATAAAATGGTCGGCTGCCACCCGCTAAGCCTTGTCATGACCAGCGTGTCGCATGTAGCTGGCTTCAGCCTGGCTTTTCAGCCTCCACGGAATCTCCTTAAAACACACCCGTATTAGCCTGCCGGCAAGGCTGGGACTTACAGGAGAAAGGCTGGAAGTCCCCGTCCTCTAAACTCACGACAGCAACCAGAGAACATCCCCACCATCACCCAACAACCTGAGACGCTAGAGGGACTAGAACTTCCATGCTGGCTCCAGACACGCCGCCCACCGCATTCACCACCGTGTGCACCCCCTGCTCCCTGCCGCAGGGCTCCTGTGTCTGGCCCCGTGGGGACCCGCTGCCTCACCTCCCCTCTCCTCCGACCCCACCCTGCCCCTTCACACAGACTGTGCCCCTCAGCCCTGACAAAGGGGCCCGGGCTCTGGCCCTGCCACTGAATGCTCGAAGGTAACTGTCAATCTTCCCCTCTCTTTCCGTCACTCATTAGTCCGATCGTGTTCATGGGGCGCTGCGGTAAGCAGCATGCTCAGACACCCCATGACATCGGCCTGGTGCGCCCCTTCCCTTGCATGTGGGAGGTGCAGCCAGCGAATATGACAGGATGCCACTCCTGGGATTAGGCAATGGATGGCTCAGATCTCGGTTAACCAAGGGGGAGATTATCCCGGGTGGGCCTGACCGATCATCGAGGACTTTAGGATGCTCTAGGGGCCTCTACAGAGCAAACTGCCACATGGTACAGCAGGCCATGTGGCCAGGACCCGAGAGCAGCCTCAGGGACGGTAGTGACCCTTGGCCAATACGCCAGCAAAGAAACTGGGGGCCCAGCCTTTCCCCACAAGGTGAATTCTGCCAACAGCCTGAATGACCTCGGAAGAGGCGGCCAAGCTCCAGGGACCTCAGCCCTGCCTCGACCTCAGCCCGTGAGACCCCAAGCAGGGAAGCCAGGTACGCTGTGCCCAGATGCCAGACCCGCAGAAAGCATCAGACAGCAAATGTGCAGCAGCCTGTTACACAGCAACAGAAACGACTGCAGGCGCCCACATGAGTTTTCGGTCCCAAGCATGTTAATTCCATCTGCTTTTTCTTCTTTTCTCAGAGAAGTGTGCCAAATCGTCTTTCTGTCTACCCCACCTACAAAATGGCCAATGAACATTTGATCAGGGTGTTACGGCCAACAACTCCACAACAATTCTCTAAAATTCAAGGAAACCCCATGCTTCAGGTGGCCTGTGGGGTCCTGGCACAGGGAGCACGTGATTTCCTTTAGGCTTTCAAAAATGATGAACACTGCTCAGCACATGTGTGGTGGGCAAAACCACCTGGGGCAGCCCCTTTCATTCTTAGAAATAAAGAAATGGGCTCAAAGAGTTTAAACATTTAAAGACCGATAGCCATTTTTACACATAATAAAATCACATTTATATTTTAATATAATGTCCTATCTCTTAATCTATATACATGTGCAATATCCTGGTATCCTACACCTTTTCTCTTCCATTTAAAAACTGGTCTATGTCCTAGTCCTTGATTCTGTATTATCTTCCACAGTTTTAATTTCTATCTCCACGCCTACAGCCATCAGGGTCAAGTCTCCAGAAAACGACTCAAAGACCATCATCGTTTTTGTCAGCTGAAATACGGCGCAGTCTTTCCGTTCTGCTTTTTCTATGAACCTCGTTTACTATGCTTTGTGTCGCCTGCCAGCAACTTGTCGAACGTCGTGCACTCTCCAAGGTATCAAGCGGGAGTAACAAACTGAACCAGCTGCAGGTCCAAGTCAAAGGTTCGGGTATGCTAACAGTGACTGAGTGTAGAAGAGTGTTTGGAAAGGATGTGAACCTCTCATACAGCTTAGAATTAAGACTAAAATCCGATGGGAATTTGAGCACAGAACGCTGCAGCTTTAAACAGAGACGGGAGCGCACACGCCTGAGCGAGGTGGTAACCTGCAAGTTAAAACTCAAGTGCCTCTGTGGGGCCACGAAGTGCACGGCCACACGCAGCAGCCCAGCCTCCCGGACAGGTGACCGTCCCCCCTGTCCTCACACACCCCACGGGACAGAACCTCCCGCCCTCACACAGGCAGCGGCATTGCCTGGTTTCGAAAGGAAACCCTTCTCCTTTCGTTACGTAACGGGGTGGACTTGAGCTTGTGCTGTCTTAGGGGGGTCTAGCCTGGCTGCTCCAGCACCTCGTTCCCGAGCCCCGCAGACAGGAGAGCAGGGACACGCCCCTGCGGGAAGGGGGGCCCGTTCCCAGGAGAGCTCTGGGGCGCAGAGCATCCAGCCGAGGCTGCATGCACCCCAGTCTGTGATCCCCTTCACAGCATTCGCCCGGAGGGCTGCGAACACGGACACACGTTCTGTGTGGCCACGTGGTCTCTGCCAGGGTAAGGGACAGGAAATGCTATTTTCCAGAAGATTCAATCGCAGGATTTGGAGTCTGGAAGAGCTCTCAAGGCTCGACGCTGTCACATGCCCCGGGTTTTGATAAGCTGTGAGTCCCGAGATGTGACTGCGAGCACCGTGCCGATGGCCCACCCACCTGTCTGGGCTCTCATGTCTCCTGTCCCCAGCTCCACTCACGGAGGGCTTGGGCCTGAAGGGCCACCGAGAAACGGCAGTAATGCTATTTCCCAGTCCAATGCTTCATGCCCAGTCTACTAAAACTGTCGGTTGTTTGTCCCATGAGGGTGACCCCCATGGTCAGGACAGTTCAGCTTTCACATCTCACGTCACCTGACTTCCTTCCAAGAAGGGAGGGCTGCCTTGGGCATGAGTCCTGCCCCGCCCTTAGCATCTCTGAGATGCCACGGAAGCCACCAACTGGAACCCACGTGGCTGCAGTGTCCTTATCTGTACAACGCAAGGCGGGGGTGGGGGTGCAGGGGTGTCACCTCTCAGAACTGTCACAAGGTTGAAAATACAACACGTGAAGTGCCAGCGCAGGCAGGTCAGTATTTCCTGAAAGGGGGTCCCACAAACACACGCCTGGGACTCCTAAGGGACACGCTAGAACGCAGGGCCCCGTGCCTGCCTGCCAGGCTAGGAGTCGGGGGATTGGGGTGGGACTGCGTCCCCCTCGGTCCCCGGGAGATCCCAGCACAAGGCCAAGTGCGTTAAAGGCTCCCGGCACTGTTCGTTGTTGATGGTCTTCACAGAGCAGATGATTTACTGGCGGGTGTGTAGGCTAAGGACTGCCAACACCACAAAAAGGGCACTGCGATAAGGAGCTCAGAGATGTCTATTCAACTGTCTTTCACACTCTACTGACCTTGACCCACAGTAAGAAATAACATTTTACAAGGCGACCCACTACACGAACACACAAGCCACACATACTGACTCTCTGTGACTCTCACAGCATGACCCTCCGTGTGGGCAATGAACTGATCTTTCCTGTGCTATTCTAAGGATTTGTTTTGTTTTGTTTTCAATGCTGGTAACAGCCCATGGCTTGAAAAATACCCATCTCTTATTCCCTCCAGAAATGGTTCAACACTGGCTGAGCTCTCCTGTAGAGATCCTGACACGATGCAGTCCCAAACCCTACCCCGAAGACTCGGATGCTGCGTGTTCACATCTACTACAGGTGATGCGGGTGCAGAGGGCCTGCCACCCAGGACCAGCAGGCCTGGCCCACGCCCATGCCAGGGCACTCTCTGTAGGCAGCACAGCTCAAGGAGGCAACTCAGTGTCCCACATGATGGACCGTGAGACCTGCTGAAATGAATCCCAGACCTGGAGCGGCCCCTCGGACCACAGCCTGAAACAGTTGCACACTTTGCAGGACGCGTCTAAACTCAAGGGGACAGTGTTCCCAGGGGCTGGCAGATTGGTTCATGGGCTCGGGGTGCGGTGGAAAGAAGCAGATCTTTCCTCAGCACTGAAATGAGACTAAAGACCCCTGGGTGAGTGTTCTGAACGACAAAGCACTGTTCACAGAGGCCGAAGCAGTCCCCCAAATTATGAGAACAAATGCCCCCCATCCTTCCCCATCCCACAAACCCACACAAAGCGCCTGGCCCTGAACTTGGTTTTCATATGCCACTGGCATTTAGCAAACATTCACCAGTGTCACGTCACCACGCCGGCCACGACACATCTCTACAAAATGAGGCCGCCCGCTTCCACCTCAGCCCAAGTCTCTCACCTATGATGGCATCAGAGACGAGCATCTGCTTTAAACCCTGCGAAGCTAACAGGAAGGTGCAGAGCAGCCACTGACCGGCCACTGACGCGGCCACCGCCACTGTCCTGAGCACCTGAGGCAGCCCTGCCAACACCACGCTCCGCATGTGCCTGGCCTCCGCGCCCCCCACCCCTGTCCTCTTTCAAAGCTAAGATGCTAAGACTGTATTGTCCCTTACAAACGACTCTCTGTAATTTGGATATTTCAATGTCAATTTTAGGGTGGTGCTGACTCTCTGAGAGGCAGTTAGGTCCTTGGATGCGAATTGTTGGCAAGGTTAAGAATTTTTCCAGATTAAATGACAGCACAGCATTGGAACAGCATTTCTTCAGCCTTCTACATGCATCCGCACGGCTGCATAGTAAAATAATGGAAATTACTTTAACAATCACGAAACACTTCATCTGTCCCAGGCACCACCCTGAGCTCTTTACACAGACAACTTCACGGAATCATCTGACGCCTTCCCCCGTGGGTCCGCTACGACCCAAGCCACTGAGTGGCCAACAAGTCCCTGAGATCACACGCAGGAGGCTGTGAGGCCCAGTCCACACCGGCAGGCCGCACACGGAGCGCTGGGGTCCTGCACTCCTCTGCGCCTTTTAGAAACCATATTAACGCCTTCATTTATATCATCTCCTAAGGAGGAAAATGCCAAGTGCCCTTCATGTTTACGCCTCACCTGATTTCTTACTGCAGCTGGTGACTGAGTGTGATGAAGTGAAAACCTGGCCCCCTGGGTGAGTCTCACTTACTTTTTGAAAGTTGCATTTTAAAATCTAACCTGTTTGGAGACGATCAATGAGAATCTCCCCACTCCCCATGAGACGTAAATTATAGTTACGTTAAAAATCGGTAATTAAACACACCTCTGTTTCTTTAAGAAGAAAAGCAAAATTTTGTTTCTAAAAGTTACCAAATGAGTTTAAATGTTTAATTTCAAAGTTATAGAAGTCATTCAGCTAATATTTTCCCAAACCTTATCCGCATTATAACATAAAAACATGGAAGGAGAGTTCAGATCACCCCTTTACAATACTCTTCTCCATGAGAAACAGCACGGTTGCGTCCTGTGTCCCATGGAGACGCCCATCTGGGCCTCCGAGTGCTGTGACCCCACGGCTCTCACCCTTCTGGAATGTCACCCACATGTGACACGGCTGGCTGCTCATGACTTACCTTTACCGTTTTCTCATCAATTTGGTCAAGTATGCCCTCGCCATCTTTGAGAAAAGACAATTCTCTCCTGTAAATCAGAAATCTAACTGTAACGACGGAAAGTGTCTGCGACTGAGCACACTGCATTTGAGGGGGCGGCTGGAGAAAGCACTGGAACCCTCTGAACGCTTCACACCCGGGGGTGGGGGTGGGGGGAGTGATGATACATGGACATTTAAACAAAACACTCTCCCTTCTGAAGAGACGAGCAGAGGAAAAGGTGACTGTAATTGCCATAATGAAAGGGACCCACAAAGGGACTTGGGCTACAGAGATGGAATTTCTTTTCTGTGAACTCTGGTGGCCATTATGCGACAGGACAGAGTTGGGACACCGGAAAGTGGACAATGCGTGGCCGGAGTATAACAGTCACATACTGTACGGTGACTAGCATTTGAGTTATTTTTTTTTTTTTAATTCCTGGCTCTAGGTGATCTTAATAGCAAACATGAAGTCAGAAATGGGAGGAATGAAATCTGTAAAACATACCAAAACAGATGCATCGTCAGAGAACCCGTGTACCCACACCATTACATGTCCTGATGCACGATGCTGGAAGAATCATAACCTGGTCCTCAGCCCACACGTCCGGCCCACTTCGCCCCACTCTAAGAAGCCGGGGTTCCCAGAAGGCCTCTTCATCGCCCAGGGGGTTTCCGATTGTGTCTGCGGGTCTTGAGGGAGGTGGCAGAGCAGGTAACAATGCCAGCTCCCCTTTCCCGGCCAAGGGGCCTTGGGCTCCCGGCCAAGGGGCCTTGGGCTCCCGGCCATGGGGCCTTGGGCTGGCTACCTACCCCACAGGTGTACCATTAGGATTTGACCAAGTAAGATAAATAGGCCAACGATGAAAAATGAAGAAAAACAGAAGTACGGACCTGGTTCAGGACACTGCCAGGCAGTTTGCCCCACATCACTGACTCGTGTCCGAAGATAAACATGCCTTCATCCTGCTGCCCCCAGCACAGGACAAGTGGAATTATACAGACCACAGCATGCCCTATGATACACGGCGTCTTTAAAATCCAAGAGGTGCGGCTGAAATGCACCGTACAGTTTTCACTAGCACTGGAAAAGTCCATTCGTCATCAAAACATGAGGAGAATACTGGGTCACAGGCTATTTCTAAGAAAGCATCAATACTCTAAGGACCGCTCACTCTCCCTTAACAGCTGAGGCACGTGGCACCAACACCAGCTGTCCACAAAAGGTGAAGCAAATACAAGAAAGAACGTAAAAATCATCTCATCGCTGGATATATCATTTCTTCTTCTCAAATAATCATAAAAATAAATGTGCAGGCAAAACTAAGACTGATTGGACAAGCGTGAACCCGTGGCTGCCAGCCAGTCTGGGGACTCCACGCCCATTCATAAACCCTGGAAGAGCCAACCGCATCTGAAGTATCTCCACAGTCAGCCCAGATCGTGGGGACGGATACTGACAGCAGATTCAGAAAGCTGCCAGACTCACGAAAGACGTCTCTGCAAGCTCACTACGACTGCAAAGGACAAAGTCACGATCACAGTCCCAACAGCCGCGCTGTTAAGCTCCTGCTAGGTGCCCAGCTCTGTGTGGATTTTCTCACTGCACCCTCCTGAAGAAACCAAGAAGGAGACGTCACTGCTACTCCTTAGGCACAAAGGAGAAAGCAAAAGCCTGGAAAACCTGAGGTACGTGCCCAAGATCGAAGAGCTACCGGGTGCAGGGGATGCGTTCAAAGCTGACTCCAGACAGAGGTTCTTAATCACTGAAGGGTAGTAAATCAACAAAAAGTAATCGAATCAGCATAAACCAACGACCGGTTCTGAAAACGCAACTGTCTGTTTAGAAAGAACAAGACGAGTGATCTGGTTTCTTGCTGCATGCCTGCGGTAGAACTTAAGCTATGTCGCAGGTGAAACAGCAGAGGAAGACCTGGCACACAAGGGAGCGTTCACACTTCATGGGGTGACTGGACCTTAGGCGTCACCTGGTAGAGTCTCCACTTTGTGGATGAAAATCCAAAGTTCGGAGAAATTAACTAATGTTCCCAAGGTCACATATGAGAAACCAAGGCTGGACAAAGAAGGCCAAAGAGGGAAATCAGGTTTTTATCACCAGTACATTCAAGTAAAATATAAGAGCATGATAAATGTGATACGCTTCCAGATGACAATCGAATGTGTCATCACCACCAATAAGCATTGACAGTGTGCAGCAGTAAACAAGAGTAACAAATCCACCAGGAAGGCTGTGCCTAAAGGAAATGTGGCAGAAACAAATGTTACAATCCAGCACCTTCCTAATTAGCATGTTTAAAACATGCACACTTTTGAGGTGAGTCTGTTACATTTTTAACTTATTAAAATACTTGTAATAAACAGGATTCGGGAATCCCAAAATTAAAAGCCAGTAAGACAAACTCCAAATCATATCTTCTCATGTTGGAAGAGCAAGACATCCAAGCTATTTTACTTTGTAAATTTATTTCTCCATTCTTATTATTGAATTGAGCATTCTAGAATTTTTTAAACTACATATGGTAAAAACCAAATATATAAGAATAACTGTCATCACAGATAAATTTCTCATTTTACTTTCTTCCTCCAAGTTTTTAAGTCACCATATTAAGATTTTAAATGCAAAAGGGGGGAAAAAAAACATAACTGCTGATTTTAAATCAATGAGGCAAAACGATCTAAGATGGGGTGTGTTTTCACTACCTACGCTGTTTCCTTCACCCTGGTTAGAAATAAATAGAACGTATCCTTGTCTACACACGTACGTTGACTGATGTCACGGACAAATCAATGAGGTCCTATTATAATCAATCTGAAATAACCCTTAGGTTAATCCATTTGTTAAAAAATAATTAAGTGAAATAAAGTAACAATGAGGTTGACTTCTAACTTGTAATATAATAGGTTTTCATTCCTTCTGCCGTCTTCTACCAAACTATCTGGGGAGGCATGGAAGATGTAAACGTTAATAGATTTTTCCCAGCCTTTGCAAAGACCTGCATGTTGGTCACGTACACCTGTGTTTCCAAACTGAGCTCACACTGTGACCTTTCAGAAACCGGGAGGTGAGGAAACGCCTGCTGCGCTGGCAACAGTAGAGCCTGCGGCTTTTAACATGGACAAACACCTGTGAGACTCGGACACAGAGCCCCAGGCTCCCTGATGGGACCACACGGCCTCCAGGGCCTGGGGACCAGCAGCATCTCCTTCCCTAAGGCCTGGAGGGTCACCTGATCACAGCCACCTGGACTTACCAGTCTTCCCGCCTAGCTGGAGAACAACTAACGCCAAGTCATTTCAGCATTGGCGATGGCCAGTCCCCCAGGCCTCTAGTTTCTACATGCACATGACTGGAAGAGAAAGAATCTAACCAACTGCAGGTAGTGGACAGTGGGACACTGTTTGTGACCACCCAGCCCAACCGTGAGAGCCCTGCCCACACTCGCCTGTGCAGAAGCCTCTTCTGTGGTGTGATCACTAGCCTTTTGGTCAGTTAATTTTTAACTAAGTCTGTTAAAGCAGAAAGCCATTACAAAGTCACACATTAATGATCCTGTTTCTTTCCTCTTCCAATTCAAGTTGGACACAATGCTGAGTCCTCTTTGAGAGCCGAGGTCTTTGCTTTGCTCACTCTCCGACGGGACAGCTTCACTTAGTTGAATAAACCCTCCTATGCCGATTCTGGCACCTGTCCTTAAATGGAGCTAGGATATAAGACACACTTGCAGGAGAACTCTAAGGGTAGAATGCTTATGGCTAGTTACAAATTCCCCTTTTTAAAATCGTCTCTCCCACATTTCTTTTGACCATTTCAAATGTTCACTTTTATCAAATCTTCCCAGATCCTTCAATTTAGCATTCACAGAAATGTTTTCTGCACCACTCACGTCTTAAACCCTTCGATATATAATTAAGTTATACGCTGGTAGTAAACGTCCACCTGGCATGAATGGGTTTGGAAGTAAACACAGCTAGCTCGTTCGTAAGCATGCCATCACATCCGAGGCCAAGCGCCCGAGCTTGCTGGCGTAGCTTGCTAGCTGCTGGAGTTAATTACAAGGTTAATACTTGTTTTTAAAAAGGGAGGGAGAGAGCAGTGAGAAGCAGCAGGTGGAGGGAGGAAGGTGAGAGGGAGAAAAAGTATTTCCCTTTGCCTGCATTCCTCTCACAGCAACCCTTCTGCCCCCATTCAGATTACTGGTATTTACAAGGACAAAACAGACTTGTTTCACTCTCATCCTTATCGGTGTTTGTAAGGTTATCTGTACAAAACACACAAACCTTGGAAGAAGAACCTGTCACCTGTTCTGAATTCCTCTAACACAGACTGTCAGTATTGCTCAACAGCACTCAGACCTTTCTCAGGCCGGAAGCAATTAAACCCTAAATCAGTTGATCAGGCCACCGTCTCAATTCTGTCCCTGTTTTCTTCATCCAAATATGGAGAAAATACGGTTAGCCCTACTTGGTTTTTTGATTGCTAGAAAATAAATGAATAGTATGAGCACCGCACAAATAAAAATCATAAGAATCGCTTTCTTAAAAATTTTCACCCAAATCAAATTCAAATACAAGCTGAAAGTTAAAAAATAAAGCAACGGGGGACTAAGCCCCATCTTCCTGCCTACCATCGGCTTGGAACAGAGTCATTTGCTTTTTTCTCCCAATCTTTCAGAAAAATAAAAAATTAGCTCTTTCTTTGTCCTTAAAAAGTGACGATCCTTACCTCTCTGCTCCAGCTCTTCCTCGGGCACTCCTGCTATTGTTAATTGGCCCAGGCTCGCACTGAAACTTCGGACAGACTCTGGAGAACACGCTGCATGCCTGAGACATGAATTCAGTGACAGCAGCACGTGCACGTGTCTGAGCACGTGCGGCGTCTGGACCGGGAAGCCCCACGCCAGGGCCTTCGTGAGTCGGGGCTGGCACGAGTCGTCCGGAGAGACTCACCACGGTGACACGGGCTCTCGTAAAGAGCGGTCACTTTCAAGATGAAGGGAGCAAGAGGCCAAGCCAAGCAACAAGACCAAGGACTTTAAATATTTTTTTAAAACAGATGTCGGCTTTATAAAGGGATACTAGAAGCACACTAAAATAAGAGCATATGCAGCGAGGAAAACATTTAAAGCAACTCAAAACTGCTTTTTCTCAAATACTGAAAATTTTAATATTCTGTTTCAATGTCAATCTTTTATTCAAAAAATCCGTTTGTTCCTCCTACATAGGATTGGCATCGGTGCCTTCCATGTTCAAATACTGGATTATGTCAGAGAGAGTACGTCTGAAGGAATAAAGGTTGCAGCCAACTAGGAGGAAAGGTCTTTTTTTCTTTTTCTTCCTGGTCACCGCTTAAGGACTATTGTGATGACATCAAGTCGCTTCTTAAAGAAATAATGCTACATTAGTAATCATCTGTGTGACAAGAGAGAAAGAGATACCAAAAGTACCTTTGTGTGTTTACTGAAGATTCAAGTTTATTTCCAGGCGTCATGTATTAGTCCCCCCCTCTATCCCTGCCCCCCACACACATTCAACAAATAATGTACGGACTGAGGGTCTTTTAAAAGCCGTCCAAGGACAAAGCATACAACTCCGACTGCCCTGGAATTTGGTAACCTCAGGTCGGGGCTGGCAGGGGCACTCAGCGGGTCAGCAGAGGCCGCTCCACTGTGCAGGGTGCTGGGTGCTGGGTGCCCATCTTCTGAGGGAACCACACAGCCCAAGGACCAAGCAACCCAGACTCTGGGCCAACCTGGGGGAGCGGAAATCTTCCAGGCGCTCAGAAACCTGCCGGCTGGTCCTCGAAGGCATGGAGTTGGTCCATGCCACCTATTTCGAATTCTCTCCTTTCTGAACACTCTTCCTAAGCATAAATGATAAACTTCAGTCACTAGTTTATTTTCATCTGTTACAATGCTCTTTATACTTTTTAGTTCACTGAGAATTTTTCCCTCAGCACTGATTTAATGGCAATACCAAAAAAAAAAAAAATCCCACATTCTGTTTCTTAAACACAAACTGTTGATAACTATATTCAGATCTAGCTGAGAGAGGACATATGGGATAAAAAAGATTGTTCTTACTAATTTCTAAAGAATGGATCTTAAATTTACATACAAAAAGCAGCATTACCGAGTTTGCAAGGCAAAGTTTGGATACAAACTTCAGCTGGTAAATTCTTATTCTAATATTTTATACTTTAGTCACACATGGCAAAATATTCCGTCGTTTCATATTTTAAGTTATTGTATCTTCTATTATAGATTAAATCACAGCCGGGGTAAGCTTACAATAGCAATGACTGCTTCTGTTAGTACATTTAAAGTTATTAAAAGTAAACCACTTCAGAATATGGGCTTTATACCAGGTATGTGCATAAATAGGTCTAAATTACTCATTATTCAAATTCGGCATTTGGCAGACCCTAAGTACTGCATGTTAACAGCTGAACTTCGTGCAGCAAATCTTTGAGGCGTTGGTTCTTTGAGACAGTAAACACACTCCCATCCTCTCTTCCTCTTTTGAGGAAATGGTTTTGGTAGCTCTTATCAACCATTTGCCTGTACAACCTACAGCTCTCGCTGGAAAGTCAGAAGATGAAAAGCAAGAAAAGGGTTTGGGAAGGAAGAGGTTAATGTGCAGCCAGACTTCTTGTGTGGGCACCATTCTTTGATGCCCACCTTGTTTTTTCCTGGCTTTGAATTTTAATCTAATTTTGAACTAAGTAAGGTTAAAGCAAATAAGCTGACACTTCATACTATTAAATAACTGATGAAAAAATGAGGGTGATAGTCATGATTCGTACTAGAAAATGTGACTATTTCTTTTTTCATGGTTTATCCCCTAAACAATTATGAAACAAGTAAACATTGTTTCAAAAAGTGCTTGAGATTCCGAAGAAACAAATCCTGGGAAATAGCCTCCTCTCAGCTGTGTCCACTCAGTGGCTGTGATGCTGGAGGCCTAGACCCAGAGTCGGGGACCAGCAGGCTCCAAGTGCAGTCAACACACAGGTCTGCAGCAGGGTGTGGGGAGCCAGGACACACCCTTCTGATCAAGAGTCACTTGACAGTCATGGACGTGGCCTCAGGCAAGCCACAGCCTCCCTGGATTCATCGGTGGAGAAGCCAGACAAAGTCTTGCACTCAGAGGCGACATGCAGTTTCGTTAAATGGCCACGCCAGCTCAGGCTTCCAGCCCTCCACACGGGACCCCCTTATCCTCTAACTTCTCATCGTCCTTCCAGCCCAGCTGAAGGGCCCACCACCTCCTCCAGGGGAACTTGCACCTTCCTCCCCAGGTCCCTGCACCCCACAACCCCCATCCTAGCCTCTGAGCACTGGCTCCCTCGCCTCACTGGACGCTTCCGCCACCCTGGATGCTGCATCCCAGGGGAGGGAGGGAGCAGCTGACACCCTGGGGACCCCTGTGCTGGGGACATGGCAACACTCCCCCCACCACCGGTTCCTCCCCCGCTGAAGTCTGAGCCTGATTAAATTTCCTGATAACTGAAAGACTGACAACTCTAAAATACTGCCTCAAGGGCTGACAAGGTATTTATTAAAGACCTTTCACTATAAAATTTAAATAAGCAAAAAAAAAAGGTGGGGGGTGAGTGCCAATAACATCTTGATTTCCAAGGAACAATCTCCCAACAGAAGAAACAGTTGAGCTGTTTCACTACACACAGGGAGCTGAGGCTTCTATGAATCTTGCTAAACCTTTCCTTTAAGGCTCTGGTGGGGAACTGGTTCTTTCTGGTGAGGAACTGTTCTCCCATGCGACAGTTCTAGGCCATGGACTTCAACTAAAAAATGGCTGCTCTGGAGAACAGAAGGGCACACAGATTCGTCTGAAAGGGTAACTGTTGCAGCATCACTTACCAAAGCACTAGATAGAACAGACCTAAGAGACCGATGGTCAGTGACTAGTTTAAACGCATTACGGGACAAGTGACAGGATAGTAAGGGATCACCAATAACAACGATATTTCGCTAAAGGATTTATGAGAGAAACAGTATAATGACTGGGACTTACTTCACAGTAATCCAGAAAGTAGGGAACAGCTGAACAAGACTGGCCACGAGGTAATCACTGCCGCCAATGATGAGGACATGGTGGTCACGACCCATTCTAGTTCTACAAATGTCTCAAATTTCCAATATAAATTTTAGGAAATGATGGGAAATATAGTTCCTCACACAGAAAGATGTTTGTGCCGTGGGGTATTTTAATTTAGTGAAACATAAACCATAAAATTCATTCATTTTAGCTGACAGGCTGCTATGGGCAGAACCTGAATGTGGCCACCAGGCCTGTAACTGGCTGAGACCTGAAAGTCACAGACCATCGCTGGCCCTCAGTTTCCTCTTCTGGAAAATGGGCAGAGCATCTCTTAGAGAACGAAATAACAAAAGGCAAAGGGTTTTGTAAATTGCAATCTGTCAAATAAGTTTGGACTGCAGTATCGTCTAAATATCTACTCATTTTAAGTGGACAGTTTGGTGAGTTTTAGTGAATTTACTGTTGTGCCACCATTACAGTTTCAGAATACTGGGATCGCTCCAACAGTCCCCTGTGACTCTTTCCAGGCAACCCTGTCCCCTACCTGTAGGCCGAGGAGACCACTGATCGGCTTTCTCTCTGCCTTTTTGAGAAAGTTCACATAAAAGCAATCACACAATAGGTAGCCTTTGTGTCTGGCTTCATCCACTTAGCATCATGTTGAGTTCGTCCTTTCTGTGGCACGTGTCAGAAGTTTGCTCCTTCCTGCTGCATTTCCTAGTATGAATATGACACCGCTTCTCGTCTGCCCATCCACCAGTTAATGGACTGCTCCATTTGTGGCTATCAGGAGTGATGCTGCTGAACGCATGTGTGCAAATCTTCGCGTGGACACATGTTTTCATTTCTCTTGAGGCAGAGAACTAGTAGTGGAATTGCTGGTTCACATGGTAAGTGTATGCTGAACTTTTCAAAAACTGCAAACTGTCTTTCAAAGTGACTGTTTGAGACTCCCAGCAGCAATTCATGAGGATTCCGATTTCTCCTCAGCCTCGTTGACTTGGTAGTGTCGATGTCAATCTTTTTCGTTACTGCCCTACAGTACTCCTTACAGGGCAGCAGTGCTCACTGTGGTTTAAACTCGCACTTCCCTAGTGACTGATACTGAACATCTTTCCATGTGATTCTTTGCCATCTGTATAAATTCTTTGTCGAGGTGTATTTTTTGTTGAAGTGTTCAAATCTTGTTCTCATTTTTCAGGGTGGCTGTTTTCTTACTGAGTTTTAAAAGATCTTCATATAATCAGCTGCTTTGGGAGATGTACGATTTACAAGTACTTACTCCTTATCTGTAACTTATATTTTCATTTCTTAATGGCTCGTTTCAAAAGGCAAAATTTTTGAATTTTGCCATTCAGTGTATCAACTTTTCCTTTTGTGGTTTTTGTATTTTGTATCTTATCTAAGAAATCTGTGCTTAACCCCAAATCACTGAGGTTTTCTCCCATACTTTCTTCTAGAAGTTTTATAGTTATACATTTTGGTGGAGACACAAACTAGAGATGATAAAAAAAAAAAAAAAACTATATTGCAAAATGACCCCTTTAAAAAATAGGTAAAACATGATTACACGCAGTTACGTGCTCACAAACACAAACAGAAAGAGAAAGGCCTAAACGGATACGCACCAAAGCGGCAGACAGGTCCCTGTATCTGAGTTTTGTTTTCTTTGTCAGTGCCCAGGAATAACAGACAACAAAGTGGTTTCAAAATGCTACACTCCAAACTGCAGGCTCTGTCTCACCGGGTGCTTTTAGTCATGTACGTGTTAGGCAAAGATATCATCAAAATGGAATGACAAATTCCAGGAGCACGGCCACCAACTGCCAGGCTCCTTCGTGCCAGAAGAGAAGGGGTGCTGTGGACACCCCGGAGGCCAGCAGCCATGGCAGAGTCAGGGGCTGCTGGGGCCTCGGAGAGCCTCATGGGAAGAGGGTGTGGGGCTTACTCCTGAGGGTAAGAAACATCTGGAGCGAGCTGAGTGCAGAGAACGCCAACTTCTCAAGACTATAGTGAGACTCTAGATGAACTGAGCAATGGTTTAATTTTTAAAAAGCTTCTTTTTTAAAAAAGCACATTTTAAAAGGAAAAACTTACACGTTCTAAAATACTAGTAATTCTTCCGTGTTGTGTTTTTAACAACGTAGTGGCCAGATAATAAAAATTAAGAGTTAGTTTGTGATATGTGATATGCACTCTGATAAAACGATTAAATTTAATTACAAACAGGACTGGGAGATCCCTATTTTTGCCAGGAGCCTTTATCCTTCTCTTCTTGGCTGACGAACAACAGATAGACATAAGCTGAGTCTTCACCGTGAACCGAATGTAGTGAACTGCATACTTACTTACAAGGTTACCACCCTCAATGCTGAGGAACCACTGTTTTCTGCCATGAACACTTCTGAATGGAACCCTTTTATGCTGATGGACTTTTAATCCCTGTCTCTCTGGATCACATGTCCTACCTTCCAAAGCATTTCCAGTCCACAAAAGACATGGCCAGGGCCACGTGCGGTGGATGTGCTCAGCCAACCCCACCTACTCGGAGCTCAGGCCCCAGAGCAGACACTTCCTGCAGCTGCGGCTCACACAAGGGTGTTCTTTGGATAGTCCTGGCAATAGTTAATGATTTGGGACAACAAAGTCCTGTACCCTCCTTAATCCAAGAGCACTTCCCTTCGCACCACAAATATTGACACATCTCTACAGCAGGCATGCGGTAATGCAGAGAGCAGGGAGAAAAGCTTGGAAGAGAACATGCTGCAGAGGGCCAGCACCATGCCCACTGGGTTTCTAACGAGTCTGATAAATACCCAAGAAGGGGTAGGAATAAAAAGGATACAAAGCTTATGTGGCATCAGGGCCTGTTCTAGGCGCTTTACATTTTAAGTGATTTAATCATCAAAACGAAGCTATGTGTGGGCACTATCATCCATCCCTGCTTTACAGTGAAGAAACTGAGGCAGAGAGGTGGAGTCACTTGCCCAGGTGAGGGTCGCTGCTCTACACCTACCCTCAGGATAAGGCTCCAGGCTACGCGGTATGTTACTTTGCCTCTGTGCCCCAAACCCTCAATGACAGTTTGAGGGCAGACAGGGCTCATCACAACACTCCTGTGTCAGACAACCTCCTCCCGAGCCTGTGTTTGAAATCATCCCCTATCATTCATCTCTCCTAACCTTTCTTTGGATGTTGTTTTACTGTACGTCAGGGCAAATTCCTACACGATTCCACACGGACTGCACGGTGCCAGGCCACCTATGGCCTGGAGGAGCCATGGCTATGCTGCCAACCAACATAATGACAAAGACGGCAGAAGGGGAGTGAGTCACAGTCCCCCTCTGTGCCCACTGACCGAGAAGTAGTGGCTCCCCTTCCTCCCGCACACCCCAGAACCCCATCCCCTCGCTCCCTCTACCGGGCTCCCAGACTATGCAAAAAAAGGCAGGCTGGTGCCTTCAAAATCAATACTTTATTGTGTGGGGTCAAGGCAAAATCTAGTAGCAGCAAAACCACAGATGACACTTTTTTGGCTTCCAACAAGACACCCAATTCCAAACAAGCATTTCTTTCCCAGGAAATAAAAGGCATAAGCAGCTTTTAAAAGGCTAGAGCTACTGGCAGGTTCTGAATCTTGTACAAGGTCTAGAAACACGCGTGGCACCCACTGGCAGCCTTTGGTGCCATCATCGAGGTCTAGGAACATTCCAAGACATCCACCAAGATCCTAGACAGACAGCTGCAGCATGTCCTATACTCGCTGCTTCTACTTAAAAGTACCAGATGTTTCCTAAAGTACAAGGAAATAAAATTTAAAAAGGGAAAACTACCAGCTTCACTGCAGTCAGCAGGAGCTCACGTGCCTCCATGAAGTCTGCACTCCACTCCTCGTTTCTCCAACAGCCACCAGCCGGCACCCCCTCTCACCCACCACCTGCTGGGGAAGTGACTAGGCTCAGATGGCTCCAGGGGTAGCCCAGAGCAAGGACCTCTGCCCAGAGGGACCCAGGCCCCCAGGCACAGAGCCCCCTCACATGGAGGACAGGGCTGGGACTCACAGCTCCTGCTCTAGACTCTCCTGGGGCGGCAGGGGGGTTGGGGGGAGCCCACAACCCCCCTTCATGATTGTCACATTCTTGAGGGCACTGAGAGAGAGCACTGCTGGAGAGTCCATAAACACAGAATTTTAAAAGACTGCTTCTTGGAATTTCTTTTTATACTAAAAACATAAAAAAGTAATTTGAATATAAGATCCTTGTCTTCATAATACTATTCCATTGTTAAACACAAAAGCAGGACTATCTGACCAGAAAACACGTTCTGCAAAATATCACCTCCCTACCTGATTCTGGAGAATACTGCCAGAATCAAGATGACATCTGCAAAGGCTTCTGTGGTCCTTGGGATGGGGGTGGGGGCTGCAGACCAGGGATAAAGCTGTTTGTTTTTCCTTTCATTTTAATTTATTTTTCTTTATTTTTCTAACAAAGATGCCAAAATGAACCCCCCAGCATGGTTACCTTCAGAGGATGCTGCAGACAGAGTCCGGCACATGCACCAGAGATGCTGCCAGGCTCGGAGCCGTCTGCACGCTCTCCTTTCAAACTGCCCACGGCACATTCTCTGGAAATCTCTCAATACAGCAAACTGTTATTCTTTCAGAACAGATTAGAATTTGGGAAATGAGTAAATTACACAGTGCCAAGCACAGGTGAAAAGAATAACAAAACGTGGTTACTCTATTTAAGAACAAAAAGTCATGACTGTGCCTGGCCTGGCAGGCCCGATGACTGCGTGAGCGGCACCCAAAACGTACTGGCTCAAAACCACAATGACATCACCACTTCTCATGACTCCATGGGCTGACTGCGTGGTTCATAAAAAGTATAAGTAAAATCATAAATAAAAATGATAAACGACTGAAATGGAGATACTGATATTCGCAACAGGAGCCATGGCATTTAAATTATTTCGACTTGTGTACAGGTCCTCAGAACAGCCTAGAAACGCTGGGCTGCCTCTGTGCCACCTGCACAGGATAACAGTACTTTTATTTTTATGTCTTCTTCCCTGAAACTATCAAGGTAAAGTAAATGTGACTGCCATTTTGGTCCCTCTACACCTCTGGGTCCAGAGTCTAAATCAGTTTTGTGTTTTGCTATGATTTAGTTTTGTGTTTGCAATCTATATTTTAAGAAAAACGAGCAATATAGTTAGAGTTAATAAACAAGAACTAATTCATTAATATTTTCAAAGTCAATCTGACTATGAAGCAACAAAAAGAACCTCTGCCCCTACTCAGAGGGTCATCTCAGACCTCAGCAAGGTTCTGTGTTGAAAGCAGCTACACTTAATCCTCAAAGCTAACCAAGAATGCAGCCCAGCCACAGGGCATGCCCTGAGCAAAGGATTTACACGTCCTTGCCTAGACCTGATGCGAAGGCCTTCACGCTTACCATACCGTGTCAGGAGCAGAGTCACCCACGCAAGGTGGCCAAGCCACCACCTTCCCCCAAATGCCCACCATATAGTTCCATACTAAAGTTGTGTTGTTGCTCCTAGAAAAACCTCACTGAAATGTAGTTATGTTCAATGAGAACCTTGACATCTGAAATGAAAGGGTCAGACCAAATGATCTAAAATATCTTCAATCTCTACAACTCTTATTCCGAACTTACTATGATTAAGTGTTAGGCAGAGAGCAGGGCCCAAGGGACCGAAGACTGAGCAAAGATACTTCACCGCCATGTCAGAACACACAGGTGGAAGGAGAAGGAAATGGCATAATATAGTGTCACCTGGAAAGAAGCTACAAGGTAGAGTGTACGGCATGCCGATTTCTACGAAATATATGCTTAATGCATCTGTATCTATGGAGATAAAACACTAAATTTTATATTTTAAAACTTTCAAAGTGGTTATCTTAGAGTAAGAGGATCACAGAGGCTCATTTTTTGTTTCATTTTCTAAATTTCCACAACACATATTATTTGTAGACAATTTGCCAGGGCTCTTTTGTGATTCTACACATTTTGCAAGCAGAGACACTCTCTTTGTTCCAGACCATCATTACAGGAATACTTTTACAACAAATAGATCTAGAAGACAGAGAGTGTCAGCCTCCGGGGCCAAGAGAAGGTTTACTGATGGGCCTGGAAGACAGAGAGAGTGTCTCTCTCCAGAAAAACAGCAGCCAGGCTTACCGTCCAGTATAAAAGATTTGGGCACTCTTAAGTTCTCGGTTCCCCTCCTGTAACACAACCCACTGCATGTACAAGTGTCAACGGGCCACCTGCATGTCACCCTGTGGGAACTGGGGCTTGGAAAACTGGTGCAAAAAAAAAAAATGCTGATGCCATGACTACCGTGACTGTTACTACCATGAGTAACAAAAGTCCTCTATCTCAGACTCTGGGGGCTCACATCTTCTACCAGCCACCTAACAAACTGTGGCAGATAAACTTCTCAGTCGGCAAGCAAGGTTAAAAATAACAAACAAACAAACAAACAAAAACAACCAGCCCCTTCACGGTTCTTTACAAATGAGTACTCCTGTTGCCATCTGAGACACTTAGGGTGGAGCCAGTTTCTACTGCTGGCAACCAAAAGGCCCTGACTAATGACATCATTGCTTTAGGAATCAAACATTCAAATGTTCTTTGAAAAAAAAGGGGGGATTCGGATCCAGAGGTTCCCACCGCTACAAGGCAGTACTGGAAAGGGGGAAGGGCGTTCTCGCTCTTACTGCTATGGAAGACACTGAGCCTGGAGCCGAGGACAGAGCTGGGGAAGCAGACAGACAGGAAGCTCTGCGATGCGTGCATGGGACGATGCGAGCACGGATGATGCGCGGTGACTGCCACCGCAGTAAGTACAATGACCGGAGCAGAGGGGAACAGAGCGCGTCTGGGCGGTCAGGGAAGGCTTCCCTGACAGTGTGCAGATGTCACTTAACGGAGCACAAGCAGACTTTCTCCTCTTGGCAGGCACGAGTTCATTCCAGAGTTTACAAATCTGAATGATCGGCCTGGATCTACCAAGTCTCCCTTCTTTCAATCCAACTCTGTTTTTACGATCGTAGAATGGCAGGGCAGTAGCCCGGTCAGTACTGCACAACTACGGTCTACCAAGAAACCAAGTTAGAGTCACATTAAGTTATTCATCATCAACCACATGGACGTGACAACTTTTACACGTAAGGCTTTGGAATATGCTCCACTGAACGGCACATGCAAATTTAGGCTACAGCTCTGTCACACTACATCTCGTGCTTCATAGGTTGAAGGAGGCCGGCAAACAAAGACAATATTAAGGGTTTCTAAGACCATTGGACTCAAAGCCAGAACATCAAATTGACCCTCAGTTTACTCTCTGAAACTGGGCAAGTCACTTAACCGCCCAGGCACCAGATGCCTCATCTGTCACAGAAAGGATTAGAGCATCAGCTGTTAGGACTTCTTAACTTCTATTGGTAGAATTACTTCATCTCATTAGACTAGTATTTGGTGGCAATGCTCCACCTCACAATGAAGGGCCTGATGGTTATTTATTCCCCAACTACATGACCGCCTACCTGGTTCCAAAGCATTTTTAAATGACATACAGTGACTGCTCTCTTGTTTTTGCCCATGAGAATGATATGACGGTGAATACTCCATCACCAGAAAATTCCATCTTGAACATAAAGAACTAGCCAACTTCAGAATACAGACCACGGCTTTTATTTAAAAAAAAAAAAAAAAAAGAACAAAAGTTAATTTAGGTTTTCGTATTTTAAAAGCATACATGAACAGAAAATCTGGTCAACATATTATCAGTTAGAAGGAAATAAATTCAAATTTCAGCAGTCCTCAAATAAGCAGTTAAATTTACCAACAGACCCTTGCACTATTCCACCTGTAGGTATGTGCTCACAAGTACACGTTTTCCTTAGAAAAGAAAAAAAAAAGGAAGCAAATGAAACTGTCTTATAAATTGGTTGATGTACTTCATTAGAGGCCATCCTTGTGTCACGATATATTGTTATTACATTACTACCGACGTCATCTTAATGGCTTCCTAAAAACACTTTAATCAAAAATATGTATCACAAACTCAAAATTGTTACTAATAGAAGCTGCACAGAAATGCTGTTTTGCAGACAAATTCCCCAAACCTGAACTCCTGTAAAGAGACTAATCATTGCCATGGAGTTCTGAGTTCTTTCTCAGCAGGACCTCCTTTTCATTCCCACCGCGAGCAGAAAGCTTTCTAAAACAGCCGGAGTTCCTGAACCTCCTGAGCCGTTCAGAACAGTGCCATATAAGGCATTTTTCTTCCGTTATAATCACTCTTTTACCTTCAAAGTAAATTATGCCTGGAAAAAGAATCATTTCTGACTTGTAAACCACCATAAAAACACATCGACACCACACACAAGGTTGACAAACTTTGATTTTAGGGCAGGACAAACTGAGCTGAGGACAGGTAGTGTCTACGCAGAATTTCTGTTCAGCCAGTGTATGGGCAGCCCAGATGAAGCGCTCTCCTCCTGCTAAGCAACCTCTCCCCTGCTCTTCTCGACCCGTAAGTGGTTCACGCAAAGGCCACAGTTATCTGCTTGGTGAATAAGTACAGTCTCTTACATTCTTTTGATGAACTGCCTTACAGGGCAGTTCTTATTTCCACCTGGTGTCCAAGCACAGTTTTCACAGCACTCCCTTTCATTCTTAAAAACATTCATTTCTACAACAAATTCTCTGGTAACCTACTTTAGGCCTCCAAGGAGCTTCCTTTCCATGTGAATGAGACGGTGCCCTCACCAGCACCAGTGTCATTTCCATCATGGCTACTGAACATCTCCTCGCCTTTCAACACCACTCTCTCTGAAGATGAGATGCATCGTTATTTCCAAAGCCTATTTCGTTTTTTTCCACATTAGGATGCATCAACACCTAATTCTAGTCTGTATTACTCTCCCAAATTCCTTCTGCTTTTTTCACACCTTTGACATACAATCATCCTCTCGTATGTTTGGTGAGGGAAGGGGAGAAAGAGGGGGAAGGAACACATTAAACAGTATATGAGCTTTATTAGTGTTGTTACTGAATACTAAGAGGTTAATCAACCCAATCTGGATTGCATGGTGAAGAGCTGATGGAAGATAATTCCCCAGCGAGTGTCTTCTCCAGCACTCTGCGTTCCTGGCTGCGCTCACTTCTCCAGGTCCCGGTTATTGTCACCTTCTTCATCAGAAGGGACTTCACTGCTCATTCCACCTGAGATTCAATCACTTTTCTAAGAAAATATTATGATTATACTCTATTAAAGGTGAACATGAGTGGACAGGCTGCTGTGTCCATTCTCTAACTGGGGGTGACAGAACAGAAAGCATGACAGGTCCGGCTAGGGGTTTGTGGTTGGTAATTTACTTCTAATTTCTAAAAAAAATCATTTCAACGTTTGTGGATGCAGAGTGCAACATACATATATGCCTGGTAGGTCAAACTGGCCTTTTTAATAAATACCATGGGAATTTTACTGTATCAGCTTTGCCCCACGAGGAGGGACCCAGACACAGACAGGGGACAGGACTGCTCGTCAGCACACGGCAGTACAGAGCTCCCATGTCTCGCATCCCTCCTGCAGGGGGGGAGGGGTACTGTAGAGGCTGGGGCATCTGCCTGCCACTCCCCTCTTTCCAGGAGAACTGGCTGGACTAGTTAATGAATGATGTCTGTATCAATCTCAGGCGGACAGTACTGTTACCTAATTCAGCAGGGAAATCCTAGAAGCACCTGTGTGGACACAAACTGATTAAATTACTATGCAGTGTTATCTGGCTTGCTTTCTAAACGCCACAGGTGTCAAATGCAGGGGCATGTGTATCAATTTGTCCTGAGATACCTCTTGAGGAGACTAGGCCAGCCATTCACTTCTTTTTGAGGAGGAATTTTTTTTAAAAATGAGTGAGTTCTTCAAAGATAGAGAGTTGGGTATTTGCAAAGAATCAGAAGTTGCACAAGTCACTGCCCCAGGCGACTGAGTCTGTCCTCAAATGAATAAATAAGGGGCAGACCGAGAAGGCGAATTAAAGAAATGTTTATACTGAAATTTCACGTGCCTGAATCGCTTACACAGGCAGGCACCGAGGAAGCGCAGTGCCAACCTAGAAGGACATGCGTGCCTGCGAGAAGGCCAGCGCCCGAACCTTCGAGGGGCAGGGCAGTCTCTCCTCCGACTGACTCCATCCCTTACAGGAACAGACGCTTGGCACACACATATTTTAAACGATATCATGGACAAAGGGGCTCACCCATATTGTTTTTAAGTATTTATGTTAAGTGGTTGATTTTATGAATGTTACTTTATCTTTTCAGAGTGACTAAATTTGATATTTATTACTTCTGTCGCCAACTAGCCTTCCTTACACGACTGCACAGTCTTCCCACTACCTGGACGGGTCTGCCCTGTGCAGTCCTCCCTCTCCCCTTGTACCTCCTGTAGGGCCACAGGTCAGCCATGGAAGTGGTCCCTTTCAACAGACCGTGTTCCCTCTATTCAGAATTAGTGGCCTCTATTAGATGAAACCTGTAACTCCCCCTCTTCACATATCCATTCACCAAGGACTTTGTACACTAGCTCTGTTGACCAAAAAAGGCCCGTGGTCTGTGCCAGATACAAACCAGCTTCTGAAGACATTCAGAACAGCTGCAGCTCGGGGCTCTGCGGCCCCAGATGGACCCACAGACCCCTTCAATGCCGACTGCAGAAATAGCTCAAAACGCATTCCTGCAAGTGTGAAACGAGCGGCACTCACATGACTTTACACAGCGCCTTGGTCGTGCGTACAAAGCAAGAGGCAAATTACCCAACACATTCTCTAGGCCACACACTTGTTAAAGGAGAAGTGCCAATTCCGTGTTTTGCAGGATCAGCCCTTTCCTGGCCCTCTCCAATGCAACTCCACAGACACACTGGACATTTGGGATGATGAAAATTTCAAAAAGCATTCCATTTGTAGTTGGCCTAGTGATTGTAGTTCAAATTTGATAATAAATATGGCCTTAGGGGGATTAGGTGTTTCATCAAACCGTGGGGAACGTACCAGATGTCTACGTGGTGTTCCAAAGGAGATAGATGCCACACGTCATGTCCTCACTGAAGCTTAGGCTTCACGTAGGGCGATTTTACATATAGACACATTTTTTAAATACCACAACAGAAATAAATAACTTAAATATTAAAAATAGAAATAAACATAATCCAAAACTCATGTGATTCCATAACTCTTGTACCAAACTGGCAATTTGTGTTTTTCAAGTGGGACCAGAGCCAAACTTATAACATCTGTAGTAAAAACCCAAGACCATCATTAAAGAATTATTCATGGAAAAACATTTTCACTACAATGAGCCAAAGCTGAGACATGTTCACTAGAGCGAGACTGCTAAGACTGCCTCTCATGTGCACACGAGCGCATGGGTTTATGGAAGTATTCATTTCACTGTATTTCCACTTAAACTTCCCACCCACCCAGACGTTCCCAGGCAGCATGGGATCTGATCCACAGGACAAAGCTGGAAACTGATAAGCAGGAAGGATGAAAAGCATTGATGGGCAAAAAGGAGCAAAACTGTCCCAAACCGAAGCTGCCTGCGGTGGGGCTGCCTCCTCCTGTCCTGCATTTATAGGTCATCGGAGATGGTGCAGGGGGAAATGACAAAAATGAGGGTGGAAAAATCACTCAAAAAAGGACACAACCTTCCTAACATTAGACTCTGTGTAAGGCATGGAAAACGATGGGCCTAACTTGGTAAGTCACACCAACAACAAACTGATTGATTTATACTCAGGTCTACTATTTGGCTTAAAACAGTGGTAGCTGAGTGATTATGAGGGCGGATCAGGACCCAGGTTCGAACCAGCCCACCCCTCATCCAACCGTGCCTCAGTTTCCCTGACTGGGGATAAGAGTATGCTTACTAGACAGCTAATGCAGACGAGGACTGAGAGGTGGCGGGCGGGGGGGGCGGGGGTGACCTGGTGCCGTGATCATTCTCACATGCAACTGTACTCGGAACCAAGAGCGCAGTCTGTCCTTTTTGCCAAAATTTTTCTAAACCCTTTATGTTGCCTAACCTGGCAGATGTCACAAATAAACGTGTGATTTTGTGAAATGTGTATTCACATATCTGAAGTTATACCGCAGTCTCACTTCTTGGCTGGTGATGGGAAGGCGAGGTCAGAGTTATGAAAAGGCAAAGGCAGATCGAGCTTCCTATCAGCAAATAACAGAGCAGCCTGCTGACAGCTCAGCCCTTCTGGCTGGAGGCAGAAGGGATGAAAACTTTAAGGACAAAATGTGTTTATCCCTGTAAGAAAGGCATAGACTTCCTTTTATTATTTTAGTGATCCCTTCCTCCTCCACTTCTCCAAAGTCTCACTCTGTGGTCGTTTCAAAGCAAATACATCATCATTTCAATAATGAGGAAACCCAGAAAACCTTAACATCTAAATAACAATGTCCCTTAAAGTACTTCCTATAAAACAAACGTTCTTTCACCTTTTACTCAATAGCTCTACATGGAATCAATTTAAAATAAAAACTCAAATGTCAAATCCCATTACAAATATTTGTTCATAAATTCAAAACCTCAACGACGACGGAAGGATAATTTGTTCAGGTTGAACAGGACCAAGCAGACTGTTTTACACACTCCTGGGTACAATCGTTTTCACATGCAAAGGGACCCTGCCCGGGAGCAGATTAAACACCAGACGTGGCACTAAGGACTGTGGACTCCAAGCCCTCAATACGTTTAAGGTGTCATGATGACACAGACAGAAAGACGATTCTTTTTGGACCTTCACGCCTCAACCAACAAAACAACAAAAACCACCTGGTAACTTTTGCTTTTCCTTAAAAATCCTCACTGTCCTAGGAAACTTGGCTGGGCATCCGCTTTGCCATATACTCTGGACTGTATTTTAAAATGGTGCAAGAAATAGCATATAATACACTCCAGCACTTACCAACTTATTGCACTTGGCACTGTAATTAGACACGTAAGAAAGACCCAAACTGGCACTCCATAAAACACTCGCAGGCTCCCGGGCATCGCTTTAGGCTGCTCCGGCCGAATTACCTTTTCACCTCATGATTTCCCACGTCGACACATCTTGGTCTTACCAAGCATTCATGCTCTAGCTAATCTGCCCAAATATTACTAAACGTTAAAAAAAAAAAAAAAAACTTTACACCAACATGGGTTTATCCACCATGAAAACAGAATTGGCTCCCACTGGCCTGACAGCACCGTTAGGCTTTCTGTCCAAGAGTCTCAAACGTCAGCAGTTACTGATATAATAACGAGGCCTTCGTGTCAGAAGTGCACTCAGCAAACCCACATGCCTCTGACCAGGTGAGGCTGGCCCTGCCAGCCCCACAGCTACTCAAAAAAGCAGCGACGAAAATGTCCCACTGGGGCACCGAGGACAGAGCTGCCATTTCAAAGGAGTCCAAATTTAGACTGTGCTCGAGAACAACGTG
The DNA here is from genome assembly GCA_030015415.1 of Cynopterus sphinx. NCBI lineage: Eukaryota > Metazoa > Chordata > Mammalia > Chiroptera > Pteropodidae > Cynopterus > Cynopterus sphinx. The sequence continues at coordinate 5,934,384 of CM057379.1, read as the reverse complement.
AAAATCTCGAAGTGTGTTTTTATAGTTCTTTATATGCGCCAGATGACTCACAGTTATGTATCGTGGAGGCCAGGTACTTTTATTTCTAAAAAAGGAATACGTTGGAGTGTGGGCAGGCCGGCCTCGTGCTCTACAGCTTGATGACTAGGCAAGAAAAACAAGGGAGAAGCTGGTTCATCTCCAGCTCAGGAAAAGTGATTTTTAAGGACCAAAGGCTTATTTCAAATGTCACACTTAATTCAAGTTTGCGATTTATTTTCCAGCACAGTCTCATGAACCTAGTCAACATTTAAACACTACTCAGGAGTGCTAATTGGGCCTACCTCTTAAAAGACTGTTTAACAAGCTATTCAAAATACTCTGGTCCCAAGCTGCCTAAAAAAATATTTTGAAAACATTTACTAGGGCACAAGTAGGAATCAGTCTTTCTGGCAGTTCTTCCCAGACTGTGGCACTCAAAACAGCCAAACAGTCTTCTCGGACTGAAAGAAGAAAAACTTTCACAGTCCCTACCCAAGTCCACCTCCCATGAGGCCTGTGCGCTGGGGAAGGTTTGAGAATGACCAGGCAAGGAGGTGAAGCTGAGTATTTCACTTTGCACAGGAGAGAAATAGCGCAATTTGTAAAAGAAGCAGAACAGATCCACGTGTTGCATTTAGATTCTCTGCAGATACACAGCAGGCTGTGCTGTCCAGTTTGGTTTCCTCTGTCACGGCATCCCAAGTACAGTATGCCAGACAAATGCGACACTGATGTTCCCTCTGCTCCATCAAATCACCTTGTAGCCAAAAGCAATTTAAAGAACAACTGTGGACCGGCCCCATGCCATCAGGTAAGTATCAGAGACAATTACATCTCCCAGTAAAAGTCCTATTACTGGCCCCAAACTGTTCAACATGTGCTCATAATTTCAGGCAAGGCAACAGAAAACATTAGTGACATTAAATGCAAGGCTTAAAAACTTACCTGGCAAAAGTAAACTCTAAATAAAGAGGCAAATGCTTCTTTCTTAGGTTGGCGTTAAGAATGTGCTTCATTTAAATTTATTATTAAAAAAAATCATGTCTTTACCAAATTCAGGCAGGCCTAGGCCGTCATCAATTAAATCAGCTTCAAAATGTTTCGATTCTTCTCCACGTGCCCAAGAAGTCACTCATCCGCCACCTTCCCAACAGCCTGTTCTTGCCCCGCATGGTCTTCCCCCAGTCATTATTTCCATTTATTTTGGGAGTTCTTCCTCACCTTTCCTAGGCATCTGGCATGAGAACAGCAACGCCCTCAATTCCTCCCTGCTCCTTGGCCAGGAAGCCCTCTCTGCATCCGCACACACAGGCAGGTGCACACGGCAGCAGGTGCGCACATGGGCAGGTACACACGGGGGGCAGGTGCATTTGGGGTGGGACACAGGTGCACACAGCACTCCCCTAGGGCGTGGTGGCCAGTCTGTCCCTAGGAGCCTGCTCGGAGCCCAGCACACCTGTCTTCACTGTGATGTTTAATGATTTTGTTTGTCATGTCTTTCAACTGTTAGTCAGAACTGGCCCAAAATGAGCAGAATGTCCACCCCACTCAAGGCTGGAAAGGATACGCACTGCCAGTGTTTTGATGTATTTACTTTTCAGTTGATGTCAACAGTCTTCAGGATTCAATTTGGATGAAAACAGTAGGACCAAGCTCTCCATAACCTTCCTCCATAACTTTCATTTGGGGCTTTACAGGGGGAAGAAAGGAAAGAGATAAAAGGATGGGGAAAAGACAGCAGTGCTAAAGGGGAATTTTATGGGGGAGTGAAAAGATACAGGTGCTCTAATCCGGTCACTGACAATGACTAAAATGCCTTTGAGATTTGTCAGTCACATTTTAGGAAGCCCAGCCCCTCCCAACCCTGGCCACCACCACCCCCAATACACACACACACACCATCTCTATCCCACCCTGCCCCACACCAGGGCCTAGCAAACCTCTGCCTGAGAATCATTTACAGGGCCAGGTTAAACAAACTGCTCCATTTTCCATTAAGCACATCAGCAAATCATTTTTTATTTCCTTGACTCAGTCTGCTTCAGATTGCGAGACACACTCAAGGTTTAATAAGAGCTTTTTACTGGGGGGAGAGGAGATAATGGCACATTAAATAAACACCTCTGTCGAAAGGTACACAAAGACTTCAGAAAGAGTATCTGTACTTACCCATCACCTCAGACACTGATACTTGGCTCGTAAAAGCACTGGTGAGTTTTCAGAATAACTTTTACGAACACTGGAATTCACAGCAAAGACCCAAAGACTGAAGCCATAAAAGTCGAAAGTATAGGAATCCTCGGTGTAAAAATCCTACCTATGTACTGAACACTGGGCAAAAAACTTAAGTATATGAGGCAGAAACAGCTCATAACATTTAAATCACGATGAGGATCATGACAACTTCTACCACAATTACCACTAATGGTGTTAAATAAACGGTCTTTGCCTTTTCCAAATGTCTCTCTCTCTGTTTACCCTTCGTTATACTCATTGACAGGACGATATCTAATACACGTACTTTTTTCTGAATCACATGCACACACGAAACTAAGACCCAACAGTGAACAAAAAAGGTCACAACCCTTAAAGTTACAAACGAACTTCACGAAGTAAAAATGCTGAACGACCAAGAGCTCCAGGGTACATTCCACAGATTATAATTCCATCACTCAGTCCAGAGGTCCACTTGCCACCAGCGCTGTCCATGAGCCACGGGGCCTGCAAGCCAGGCACCGGCACCCCTGCCAGGCCTGGCACAGCTGTGGCCCGGAGCGCACTGCTCGGTGAAAGCAGGCTGCTCACAGGATGAGTCCGATCTTCGGTTAGTGATTAACAAACGAGGTGACAACTGCTGCAGGAAAGCATGGAAAGCACAGGGAAAGCGCAGCAGTGCTCGAAGGGTGCCGAACTGCAGGATGAAAACTGAACCCAGAAAGTGTCTGCCTCGCTCCCACTAACCTACTTTCTTCTGAAACACCAAGAACTTTCCATATATGTACCGAAGAGAAACATGACAGAATGTTTTACAATGGGAGCTCATCTCAGGAGCATTTAGAAGATGCTGACATGCAACCTTTCCTCTGAGAGTCCCTGCGTTAACCATGTGAGGAGATGAGGCTCCTCCAAACCAGTGCTGTCCTGAGTTAGAATAACGCACCGTTACGCAAATGCAAACACACGCCAGCACGCCGAAGCCTTACAAGTCTCTCAACATGACAAGAATCCCAAGGTCAAAGCCTCAGCAGCACTGTCAAGGGCCTTTGGTAGATCAGGGGACAGTAAAGGGCACCTTGCAGAATGACAGCTCGGGGAGCCGACGACGGGACAAGATGATGGGGCAGAGGCCGGGCCGCGAGGTGGCCCAGCAGCCACAGGACACGTGCTTCCAGCGGCTGCCAGGTGTCGTTCTGCTGAAGGACACATGGCCCGTGAGCAGCACCCACCAAACGCCCCTGCCACTGCCGCTAAGGTGAGCGGCAAGGCTCTTCTAAAGAAAAAAAACATTTCAAACCCCCACTGGATAAAATCCGCGAGGCAGGCTGGCTGAGAAGGCAGAAGTCAAGGTCAATGAGAGGTCTCCCTGAGCAAGCCACAGAGCACGCAGTGCAGGAGGAAGAACTATGTATTTTTAAAGTGTGGGATCCAGCTTTCCTTTCCAAGCCATGTCCTCTCGGGTAATATTTGGGGGGATGGAGGGGGGGAAGCTTACCATAAAAATAAGTTCAAAGAAAATCGTCACCATTTGTCAAAGGTTAATAGTTGGCAGTGTCCCATAGGACCCCAGGACGTCAAAAAACACCCTCTAGAGATCCAGACAGGTGCAGCGGCCACCGCCCCCTCACCGTCCCCCAGGATGAGACCAGTCCCATCATGCAGGGGAAAGGGGCTGAGGGTTAAGTGTCAGTGAATTGGTTTTTTCTCCTTTTAATCATTTAAAATGTCTTTAGTGTCTGGAGGGTGGTGGACAGGAGGAGGGTGGGTTTATTTTTATTTTTTATCAAAGAAAAGCGAGTAATTTGTTTAAATTAGTCATTTTTTTGAGGATGTATTAATTCTTCTGAAAGGGCACGTTACTTTTTTTAGTAAGAGGATTCCTTTTTAACCGTGTTTTGAAAAATAAAGCTCCGAAAACTTTTTTTTTTTTTTTCAGTATTTATATGTACTGGGCTCCTACTATGGAAGGGAGGGAAGAGAACACAACTCTGTGTCAGTCCAATCTGGCTGATGGAGGGAGAAGACAAATCACAAAAAATGACCGCACGTGCGCAACGCAAGCAGAACTGCAGGAGTACAGACATGGAGCACGGCTTCCAGCTAGGGGGGAACTGGGGACAGTTTGGGGACAGTTTTCCCAAGACTGTAGCTTCTGTAAAAGTTCTGGGGAGCAGGAACACCTGGATGTGAGGAGGGGTGAGCCACAGGATGGAAAGGAGCCGGCATCTTTCTGAACCCTGACAGAAGATGCCTCACGCCCCAGGGCATAGGGGACAGCTGGGCTCCATCGAAGGCCACTGTCAGCGACCTCAGTGGTACCTGCAGGCAGTGAGAAGGAAGGGGAGCCTGTCCTGGCTCAGAGGAAAGAGGGGCATAAGGCCCCGAGTCGCCACCCCCGCCCCAGAGTGGGTAAACGCGAAGAGAGGGTCTCAGCAGCTTTTGGGCCCACTTTCCCCACTAATCCTCTAGAAAACTGGGGAAGGATTTCAAACACCATCAGAACTCCAAATTCGTACCTAGGGAACACTTTACCTGTCAGAAGCAATGAACTGAATTCTTAAATGCTAGTTAATGAGCTTTCCAATAGGTGAGGTCTTAGCACAAAATCAAAATGTAGGAAATGACAGGATTAAATCACAGAGAAAAGGAACAAAGTAAAACACTGTCCTTTTAGTTAACGGTATTTTCCCGCAGACCAAGCTTCTACATGTAAATTTCTCACTAATGTTTACCCTTCAATCCTTAACGAAATTAAGACAGAACTTACACCATCATTTAATCAAACGTCTAGTATTTCAAGGGAGATTTTTAGCCACATCTACGGACGAGAAATGACACTACTAGATGAGCATTTCTAAAACAATGACTGTCTCCTCACTCTGAAAACTTCACCATTCGAACCTCCCAAGTTCTGACAAGTTTCTATCACAGGCACGTTTGTCCTGGGGTTGAACCATCTCCATCAAGCAACCCAGGGACCAAGGTGCGGTTTCAGTTAAAGATGGCACCAGCAGAAGTCAAAGAGGGTCACTCTGGTCCAATGTGTCCCCTCCTCTCACTGAGCCTGCTGCAGGGTAAGGACACAACAAACAGCAGGCACCTACGCATGTCACAGACGGGCCCCTCTCCTTCCGGCTCGCTAGCAATGACTTAAATAACAAGATAACGAAGTCCTCATTAAATCCTCAACCACGCGCAGCTCAGAGAAATCATCCCTGTGTCGGGTGGAAAAAAAGAAAACTATCCAAAGATCTGAATGGAAAGAATTGAAAGCAATAAGATGAAATTTGACGATATGTGTGTAGTCACTTTTACATTCAAAATATTAATATCTTGAATACAAGGCAGGAAGAGCGCCAACAGGAGCAGGTGAGAGCAGCAGGTGCTGCTGGGGTCACGGAGGTCATGGGGTTCCATGATCCACAGCAGCTCTACTGGGGAGAGAGAGGAAGTGGGGGTGTTTAAAGAAAGAGCTTGGGGCCAGGAGGGACCCCATCCCTTCAGACACTTCAAAGGCTCAGAAGAAAAGAGCTCACGCAGTTCCAGACACGTGGATACCAACAGCCAAAATGGGATTAAACCGAAGCGTTAGGAAAAGACTTGTAAAGAGACAAGGGACAAGGCGCTTAAAAGTAGGTTAGGCTTGTATTTAGGAATTCTTCCCTTTCAAGCTTGACGTGTCTCGATGGCCTGTGACAGTCATTCTTAACACTGAGCTCCAAGCCTCGGGTCAGGAAAAGGATGGGGTCACCCTACTTCACTACCATGCTCTCTCTGCGTGGGAGGCTCAAGATACCTGGTGTCAACTGCAATTTACAAAAATAAGCCCAACAATGGTTTCTATTCATTCACCTTTTCTGCTTCCCATGCCATCGGTAACCTCCCAAGGCCTGTGTTCACACAAAAAGCTCATGCGCTCACGGTGCCAAACTTTTACACCATGTTACTGTCACGAGCCCTCAAAGACTGAAGGATGAGACTGGGAAGAGGAAACCACATCACTGCTGAAAAACAAAGCCAAAACTGGGTAACTCTCCCTAAAATGCTGTAATCACGAAAATTTATCCACAGTCCAAAGTTCATGGACCAAAGTACATCTTCAGCAAAATCAGAAACCACTCATAGACAGACATCAGGCATCAGTGCTCTTCATCAGTGCTGTGCGGCTCATCCTCAGATGCTGACCGCTGGCTCGCTCTGGCCGCCCCAGGTGAGCGCATCCACGAGGTGGGAGGCCTTGAAGTCACTGGCAAAGGAAGCATGTCAGCTGTGACGTGCCCATGTCCCCAGCTGGTGCCTACCTACCTCCAGCTCAGCTCCAGGGCCATGTGCAGATGGGCTGTGTCACGGGGAATTAAAGTCACACTCTGGCAGGGGAGGGACCCCAGGAGGCCCTTCCTTGGCCTGTTCCCACTCACCAGCCGGAGCCACTGCTCCCCGGACCTGATCCGCCCCATACTCGGAACCTCCTCCTTCCTGAGCTGTCCTAACCAGACCGGCGCCTCCAGGCACAGCCACCTGCACCGTGCCCTGGCCACACCTCTCTACAGCACCCCAAGCTTTGAGAGCTTACCTGGAAGAAGCAGTAAAACTAAAGGAAGGCAACACAGAACAAACCACCAAGAGAAGCACACAGTGAGCTTCAGAGCCGGACCGGGCCCGATCTAGATGCCAAGACTTCAACAACTGCCAGCCTCACGGCCTTCAGCAAACCAGCGCGCTAATGTCGCGGAGCCTCGGTTTATTGCCTGCTCATCTCCAGAAGGATGACAGTATCCACAGGTCAGAGGGACCTGAGGGGCCTCCACGTCAACGTGAGACCCACATTGCTTCACAACACACAGCACGTGCTAACACGGCTTCTGTGGCAGATGAGCCCGAATACGAAACTCCGGGCTGATTTCTGTTCTTCCCATGGTGCCCAGTTCCCTCTCCCGCTATCCACTCAGATCCTGAACTTGGCCAAAATCTTCTAATTTGTCTTGAAATGCCCCCAACATTGGTCTATTAAGCAAAGGAAGAGGAAGTCGGAGTGTTCGGAGTGCACTGAAATGGCCTCAAAAATGTCTGCAATGCGGTCGCCATGGGGCAAGTGGAGACGTGTGTCCCAGGCGAGTGGCCCCATGCTCCATCTCAAGGACCGCCGGCCCAGAAGCGCCCGCTGCCAACCGCAGGCATGTCCACGGCCACTGGCAGGAGGGCTGTCATAGACCCTCAGGGTAGATGGGTCGCAGAACGACCGTGAGGGTCTAATGGCCAGCACCAGGCCCTCTTGGCCCTAACAACAGCTGGTGGGACAGATAAGCAGCTCCTCGACGCCTCTGTGCTCGTTGTCCTGCAGTGTCCACGGGCTCTGAGTGGAACTTCAACTTCAGCTTTGACAAATGCCAAAACCTTGAGGGAGGCACTGACGCCGTCCCCACTAGCCAGCGCCCGGATGGATGTCCCTTCTCAATGTCCTCTCACACCTTCTAAGGTAACTAGGAACAGCACGGCATCTGCAGGAAACAGCCACATTCATTCTGTACCCCTTAAATGTCTCTCTCTGACTTAGAAAAAGGGTGTAATGTTAGCTGCACGTGCTAAGAAAACAGAGAGGCTGAGACATCGAGCGAATACAGACATCAGCCCAAAAACTGCGCTGTGATGTTCCACTGTTGCATATTTCTTACAATCCATATAGCAAAACCAAGGAAAATCCTAAAAGTGAATGTGTATGAATGCTATTTTCTTCAATGTTCTTTATACCCTAGCTTTTTGCTGAGGGATTTCCCTGGACAAAGTAAAATATCCTTGCAGATGTAGACAAATAAGCCAACTCAATTAATAATTTCAAAAGAAAATTAACACTATTCTCATATTCTGAGATCAGACAGTTCTAACACATCCTACTTCTGTGATTTTTTTTTTAAGCTAAAAATGAGTTTTCTACAGAAATCCAGTTTGGGGGTGTGTTGTGTGTGTGTGTGTGTGTGCGTGTGTGTTTAAGCAAGCAAACCAATTTATTTAGGTAAGAACATTGCTATCTCCCATTCAACTCAATACTCTTAGCACAGTTAAGGTAAAGTCAGACCTTTGTGCCCCATCCCCTTGGAAATAATCTCATTTAATCCAATGAGAACAGGACCTGCAGGCAGAATGTAATGATCAGCTTGGAAATTCAGGCCACACAGACTGAAAATATCATCTTGTAACCAGCTTTTTATCTAGGTTATTTCAAGAGGCTGTCACAGAAAACCTGGGAGGTACAATGCACTGGCCTGACCATACCTCATGGTTAACTGGTCCTTCATCCCACATGCCTTCAAAATCCAAATAAATGTAAAATATATATACAATATGTATGAGATTCCGGACTGTGAGAAGATATGTTTTAACACACATTGCTTTTGATTTGTTCTTTAAATACTTACACTACTGAAGCATTTTGGGGGCATAAAAAGCAAAGAGAATATATTTTATTTTAAGATGGTTTTAAAATTTCATTTGAAAGTGCATTTTAACCTAGCATTACAGCACGATCAACAGGACAGAGAGATCCTCCAAAGGCCAAGGCATCAAGGCTTCTATCCAGGGAATCTAAGTGCAGAAGAACATTCTTCCTCATTCTGGGACGCCAGACTCACTCGGGGGACCGGGGGCCCTGGTCAGGATGCTGGCCAGGAGCAGGAGAGGAGTCTGACCAAAGTACCTCTTCACTGTCTCAAAACAGACAAGCCAAAAAGCCTTTCCACCCCCCCCCCTTCTGTGACTGCGAAGGGAGGGGCAGCACAAAGACCCCCTCTGAGCTCTTGGGAAGAAGGGTAGGATGCAGGCCAGGTCCTGAGTGTTGACAAATCCTGATTCATGGCTCAAGTCACACTTAGCTCACACACAAAACGGGTGATTCAACCCTAAGGAGGGGGTGGGGGTCTCCGAATGTGCTCCTGGTCTGTTTCTGAACAGACGGCCATTGACAGGAGTGCTGACCACTCTTCTCGGCCAGCGGTCAATGCCTTTACGTGTCCAACACTGAATCAAACACCGTTTTATCCCAGTTCGGGATAAACACGAAACACTCACCACTGGGAGTCATGGATATCTTCACATGACTCTCATCCTCTGTGTACAGAACGTACAAAACTGCGGTCAGTGAGTCGGGTGACCAGACGCCCTGGTTCAATAGGGATGGCTCCAGTTTCTACCTTTCGTTCCAAAATAATGATCAGTAACACCTTCTTCCACTCTCAAAAGCGCCTCTGTGTAGGCCACCAATCATATGGTCAGCCTCTCGGTAAAGAATGTCAAGCTGAGGAAGCGACAGCATTAGACAGCAACACCCGTCCTTTTAAACAGAAAGGACTGGGCTTTTTAACCAAACCACAGAGCATGTGATGTCACCCTGGGCTTCTGAAGCGGAATCTTAGCCGTAACTCTGCATCAACCACCTGGAACACTGTTAGGAAGCTTTCTCCCTGCCCTTTTAAGCGGTGGCATTCCCCGTGCTGACAACCGTCACCTGCACTGACCTCCCTTCTGATCTCTTGGCACTGAGAGAAAGCCCTCGCTGTGTGGTCCTAGCACCACACTGTAGGTCGGCAGCTTCGGCTTGGCAAATACAAAGCAGTATGGGCCAAATGAAATCTCTGCCCTAAAAAACAAGGAGTTTTAGGGAAGAGCAGTTTTTAAAAAGTGGGGAAATGAAGAATCACTCTATGAACTGGGGAAACCATTGGTGAGGAGGAGGAGGAGGAGGAGGAGGAGGAGGAGGAGGAGGAGGAGGAGGAGGAGGAGGAGGAGGAGGAGGAGGAGGAGGAGGAGGAGGAGGAGAAGCAGCCACTACATACACAATAAATAGTACCCTGTGATACAAAATGGTAAAAATATATATAAAATAGATAAATAAAAAGTAAACATTAGTACAATCCTCACAGTGGGCTCAGAAACTGAGCCAAGAGCTCTGGGATAGCCAGAGCTGATTTGGTTTGTTTGTTTAATGTGCAATAATGGGCCTGTGGAAATTCCAGGGAAAGTTTTACATTTACATACAGATGCAAAGCAGCCCCTCCTTCAAGCAGCCAAAACACTCAGAGGTAATAAAGCAGCAGGCAATCAAGAGGAAGGAGGGATGCCTAGGTGCCTCACCCTGGGAAGCAGGGAGAAGCAGGAGAGCTCTGGGCAGAGTTGCCAGTTAGTGCAGCAACACTGACCCTCTTGCGCTTTCCCCCTCTCCTCCCTGCTAGCTATCTTTTCCGTTTTTATTTTTTAATTTCCTATTTGCTAGTAAACCACAGGCAGCAGGCTTAAAAAATGTCAGCATCCTCGCTCTCTAAATATCTCCAGGAGCCCCAGCAAAGAAGGGGCAGGCTAGGGAGGCAAGCTTCAGGGCAGACACTGGAAATTAACACAAAATTCACACAAAGGCCAGAAATGCCTGGCATGAAAAAGATCTGTGTTTGAAATTTTCCATAATAAAAATGTTTTTGTAAAAGGGATCTCCTCATAGTCCAGTTATCAAGAGTTCAAAGGTGACCTTCACACCTGGAAACCTTTAAACTTGTGAAACAGAAGCTACTGAAAACAAAATATAAATGGGGCAATTTATTTATACAAGTTTTAAATAGATGGATGTTGTTTTCGACACTCAGATGGGTTCCAGAAGTCACGTGCCCCACAGGGCATCCTCGTGTGCTCGTTCACTGTCACACTGAGCGCCTTCCTCTCTCAAAGCTCCAGGTAGCATCCTGGGACAAATCTAGAACGAAATGCAGTGCAGAGAAACATAGCATCTTAAATGGGCTGTTTGTGCTTATCTAAAAGTACTTTGTATAAATTAAAGAGTCAAGGGTTTCAGAAAACCACTGCATTTGTGAAATGAAAATATCCAACATCAACTGTGTAAATATGTGCATCAAATATTCCACAGCCATAAAAATGGGACTTAAAATCCAATTTTCAAGTGACTACACTTTAAAATAGAATTAAATGTTTTGGCCACCACCGCTTGACATTAAAAATTTTATTTTTGAAAGGTTCCACGTACCTAAATTTTACAATCATCTTTAAAAGCATGAATTGGAATTTTTAAGCCCTACTTTATAAAGAGTTGGCGTAAAATGTATTTTTAAATAAGAACTATGCTTGACATTTGTTATTCCACAACGCATTAACCTCCAGATATTCTTCACAAATCAGTATTTCCAATAGGAGACACACTTTTTACAGTAACATATTTGGTGAACTCTTCTTTCATAATCTGTGTCTCCCCCAACACAGGAGTCTGTGTACCGACATAACCTATACATTGTCATGACTCATAAAGTGTGCTGAGCTCACAATAAATGGATTGCCAGTACGAGAGACAGGCGACTTCATCATACGAGGAGCTTCAAATATAGTCAGTCATGTAATCTTCCATGTGATCAAACTGGTTTTATTCAAAATGCCCAGGTAGATTTAACCTTGAGAAGCACAGGCTTGTAAAACATATCTTGCTTCCACATTGTGAGGTTGTGCTGCTCCAAGATCTAGTTCATCCTGGTGTATCTCTAAACTCTAAAACTATAATCATCTATACTCTTCAGTTCCAAAGAACATATGAGCTATGCAAAGGACAAACAAAAAATGAAATCCATCACTAGATCTTGAGAGATAAGAGGAGATAAGAACTGTGGACAGGGAGAGGAGTTAAGAGTGGGGACAATTGGAAAACGCCTAGAAAACTCATCAATCCTGACAGCTATAAAGATAAAACAGTGGTCGCAGCTCCAACTAGCAATTTTGGGGGAGCAGCACATTTCCAGCTAGTGCGGTCTGGTGAAACTTAACGAACCTCTTCTCAGAATATTGTTTTAAAATGTGTAAAAATACACAGGGACCCACAGGAGACCAATTACATTGTTTAAAGTTATCAAGAGATTGTGAAGTATTATGCGCTTCTTTACTACACATTAAACAAAAATGTTTGATGGAGGGAGTGTAGCAGCTATGGCCGTTTGAAGTGGCGGTGAGCATAAACGATACTTTGAGAGATCCGTAATAACTGTGCTGTCGTTTGAAAATACCTGTGATGTCCCTGGTGACAAGCCACAGGTGCTGTGAGAACTACTGGGTTACATTCATGGTCGGAAGAAACATTGTACTTAGTTGGAGAGCTGCGGAAGATAAAGACAGACTTAATTTCTTTCTCATCAAAGTTCCTGGCTCTCGACTCCAGACCAAAGTCTCTTCCTCTAGACACTTCGTTACTTATTTGGCTTTGGAGAGGATGTCTAAGAAGAGATGCTGAACCAGAGGCCCACACACACACTGCTTCTCCGGAGCAGGTCCGGGTGGTGGCCCTGTGCGTGCTGTGTGACCAGCTAAGCAGAGTTGCTGATCGATCCCTTCCAGAACCACGAAAGTGAGGTTAAGCTGGCTGGGGGGACAGACAAGCACACGTGAAGCAGACATGAGAGAGAAGCAGGAGACAGGGACACACCGACAGCAGCTATTTCCGAGCTCTTCAGCTCTGATCTGTCAGCTCCCTGGGGGGCAGGTGAGGCCATACCACCTACCTGCCTTCCCCTGCTACCTGAGAGGCTCCCGAACACATATGATCAATTCCCTTTTTTTTGGGCTCCAACAGCTGAAATAGCCTTAATTAAGTCAGGCCCTGAAAATACATGCCACCCTGCTCACGTGGCCACTTGCGTACGAACTCCTAGAACCAGAGTCACAGGGCGTTACGGCAGTACTGACTGCAGGCGACTAAGACAAACTCTCCCTCAACCCAGCACTATCAAGTGGACTTTCTAAAAAGTCCATAGAGCATCTATGCCTTAGTGATGCAGACACAGTCCTCGCACTTGCCGCAGCGGCCTGACCTAAGCGTACCTGTCCTTGGTGTCCGCTGCTGGTGACTGTGGCAGCATCACACTGCATTTGCAGAGGACGGCCAAGACGTCGAGACAGCATGGGGCTCTATGTTTCTATTGACCACTACAAGAGGGCAAGAGTCACGGAGCCAGACACTGCTCATTTATATGTGGAAAGCAAAACCTCTGTGCCTTGATGCCAGTGTTTCGGTTTTTAATTAGCAACATGCCACTTTCTTTCTTGCTAACATTAGTCCAAGAAAGAAATTTCAGACAGAAATATGCAGAAACAGCAATGAACTAGTCCCTGAACATAGTCAGCTTTCAGATATACTATGGTCCACTAAAAAATTATTCGGATGGAACCTCTTTATCTCTGCAGATTGCTGTCTGCCCTCTACCAAGGGATGAGACAGATTTAAGAATAGCTACTGCCGGAACCTACAGCCTCTGTCCTCCATTATCCCGAATAATTTAGATGGTCTAGTTCTGACCTCAGGCTTTTCATCCAAATGTTGCAAAATTTAGCTAGGCAGCACTACTTTAAATAGTGCAATTTTAGAGTCTTTCAAAATACTAAAAAAAATTAGATCGGCATTCCTGTAGGTTTTTTAGTCAGAGATATGAATACTTGCAGTGACCAATGAGACTTGGCCAACAAGCTTTTCTTATAATGGCACCATATTTCTGGCAAACTATTATAAAATGTTTTCTCTCTTTTACAACAGTATAGTAATTTACTGTGTGTACAGTTTTTGCTAAACATAAATCAGCTCTTTCCTTGCGGTCATGCAAATTGTAGTAACAAACAAGATGTCTGATTTACTTATGTCTGATTTACTAGGGCAAAATAGGCTTGGCTGGGTCTTCTGGAGTTTTCACTGTTTTACTTTATCACCATAGGATTTTAAGCATTTCCAATCTTTCCATAAAATATCTTCATGATTATTTGATTTTAAGGCAAGGCCAGATAGAATTTAAGAACTGGAACACTGAAACAAGTTCTCGGTATTATAAATTGCTAATATTCCATCTTCATTTCATTCAATACCAAAATTGTATATCAAGTTAAAAACTGATAGGTATTTAAATTTTGTTTTAATATTTTGAATGAAAATGGTTGAAAAGTGATAAAATATATTTCTATATATGATATTCTCCTTCGAAAACTTCAAATTAACTTAAAGGTTTCCTTTTACTAACTGCTTAGTACATAGCAGAAGCTCAATAAACGACACCTGAATGAATAAATGAGCATTAATGACTGTTTTAAATGATGGTTAAACTGAAGGGCGAAGAGTTTAGCAACTGGCTGAAGATTATCAAAAGCATATATCAAAATTTTAAAAACCAAAACTTTCTAACTACAGTATATACAAACTACTACTCTCTCCACTGAATGTGTTTTTAGTTAAAATGGAAAAAGTTAAATATTATCTATATCATAAAGCTATCACAAGAACTCTTCTCCTCTCTGGCTAATATGAAACAAAAAACTTCCACAAACATGTTACAACAACAGAAATCTCCAGTTTGGGTAAAACACAGAAAATGCACCCAGGAGTATAAATGAAATATAAGGCAGTGGTGCCCAACCTTTCTGGCACATACAAAAATCTAACGGCCTGACGATCCGAGGCGGAGCTGAGGTGGTAATGCTGGGGAGCAGCTGCAAAGACAGATGAAGCTTCACTCCCTCGTCCACCTCTCACCTCCTGCTGTGTGGCCAGGTGGGTGCCAGGTCACAGACTAGTACCTGTCTGCAGCCCCAGGGTTGCGGCCCCTGCTATAAGGTATTTCCCTAAGTCCCTAACACGCGGCCTGACTTCCAGTCATCCCTTTCCCTCTCCAACTTCCATCTGCTTGCTATTTAATCACCTGGAACACTACTTCTCTCAACAACTTTCTCTTTAGCCTATTAAAAAACAGCTAGTATTTGTTTTTAGTAATAAGCCCTAAAATTCATCTAATTCCCAAATCACTCTACAGCTGGTGACAACACAATTGTACGATCCAGAGTATTTTCAACTTAGATATTTTCAACTAATTCTAAAATACCATTAAGTACTTATCGCTTTTAATTTTCCAAAAGTAGTAGATTTGAATCTACTTGGGTGGGGGGGAGGTGATAATTTTTTAACAGCTCACTATGAATCCAATATCAGAAATCATAATTGAGAAGTTTAGAAAACAATTTTATCACAACCACTATACAGAATAAACATAAGTTACACTGCATTTCACAGATATGCATTTTATGATATCTCAACCACTCCAGCTGAATGAAACAAAGAACATAATAGGTTTAATAAGCCGACATATAAAAAATTTATAAAACAAGAGTACGTTTTCCTGGGACTCAGTGATAAAGTCAGAGCACTGACCCAAATTTTTCACCTTTGAAACAAAACAGCTCATTTTAGTCACTATTAATAAAACCTGCAATCAAAGGGGGGCTATTCAGAAATAACAATTAGTGACCATCAGAAATGACATCATCCTACAAAAGCAAAGGATGTGGAAATGCAGGCACATTTTCTTCAAAACACAACTCTTGTACTGTCAAATAAAACCGTGAGGAAGAACATGATACAAATAAAAATGGGGACCTTGCCCTCTTTAAGAGAAAAAAGGAATGAAAACAGCAGTCAATACCCATTAAGAACACGAGAGAGGTGAGAAACAAAAGCAGACCAGGATGTCTTAGGTTTCCCTTTAATTCTTTTCTACACAAAGAACAAGAAACTTAATCCATGCATTCACCTCAAATAACCTCATTAAAAAGTAAAAATCAAACAGTAGGGCTCAAAAATCTCACCCTCAAAGACTGTCCCCGAGGACACTGACTGCAGAGGTCAGAGGTCACCTACAGACCACCAGCGTTAGCTGTCAGATCTGGGTGGGAAGCTAGCCAAGGCTTCCTGCCTTGCTCCCAGGCTCTCTTCCCACCCTGGGCACAAAGGCCAGGCCTGCCCCAGGAGAGGCACTCCAGAAAGACTTGGGTTCCCTGGTCAAGCTTCTAATGATAAATTTGCATTTCAACACAGATTATTCCCCAAAAATCAGGCTGAAGCATAGAACAGTAATTAAAGTGAAAACGAGAGACACATAACAACATGAATTTAAACATTTCTATGGTAGCATGACCTCCCAAGTCCTGGCACCACCACCCAGTCAAAGAAGCCAAGTAAATCAAGCAGAAGGCTGGCTCCAAAGGCAGCAGTGGGAACCAGGAGCAGGAGGTGTGCACGCCCACGCACTTCCAGGCTGGAAAACAGGACCCAAAGCCACACAAAAGCCAGTCATTCTACTGCAGCACACTGAAAACCAACCCTCTTGAAAATCAACTGCAAGGAAAAAATGAACAAATTTATACATAAGGCACATTCTGTTAGCAAATATTTAGATTCACTGGAGGACCTACTATTTTCAAAATATGAGGAATAAGTGATTTGGGGAGAGTCTCTACTTAGTTTGCCTATGTAAGATCTTCCTATTCAGGAGACTTCCAGGTAAAATCTAAGCATATCTCCCGAATTAAGCTACGCCAACAGTACCGAAAACCTGGCCATGAATTAAACACGTGGCACGTGCATGCTCAGTGGAAGACAAAGGCCACAAAATCGGCAACAAAGCGTTGTCCTGACTTCAGAGTGACATCTCATGTGTGATGCTGCGATGTCTGCTCCTGTGAACACGGCCCGCTCTCACAGCTATTCAGGCTTCTTTTCCTTTTACAAACCTGAGACAGAGTCCTGGAAACTTTTCCAATGATTGTGCCAGAAATTATTCTTTAAGGGCACTCATTCCCAGATAAATGTGAAGTTACAGCCTTGCACACCCCGTCATACTTTCTTCCCCTGATGATTCGCTGAGGTTCAAATACCTTCCCAATTATCACACCATCCTCAATTGATTCTGACAGATAAAAAGCGCAGTATCATCGATCACCCAAAAGAACTTAGGGGAGAGATTTAAGTAGCTCACTATTAAATAAGAAATGAATGTCAAGTAGTTAAGCAAAAGTACCTGTTCGACAGAAAAAAAAAAAAAGAAAGAAAGAAAAAACCCTGAGTTACCCTCCCCGGGTTATATGCCGCTGCAAAGGGCTCCAGGGTGCATCCAGAATGGAGGTGCTGCTCTCAAGCTACGTCTCCAGGACCCGGAGGGCCTTGCAGGTCTGCACCTGGCTGTTCCCTCTCATGCCCATCCCGGGCCTCACACCTGTCTGGCCCAAAGCAGGATCTCCCTTCAGGTCTGCAGCAACTGGAGGAATCACTAATCCTCCAGGGCCAGCCCACAAATCAGCATCTCCTGGGGCGAGGATTTGCAGGCCTGGCCAGAGGTCAGGCTTTGCACACTGGTCATTTTTCCCTAAAACACCTGTTTCTTCAAAGAACATCGAGTTTCTGAAACCTTACTCTGTAGAAACATCTTGACCTATTTATGAGAAACTGGGTTAGCCTCGTATTGATGTGTATAATTTTAAAAGGCCCTGTGGCCTGCTTTCAGATTCATGTAAATAAAGCCTTAAAAGGGGCTGAGGGGTTGGTGGGGGAGGGGTTGAGAAGTCTCAGAAACGCAAGTAAAGTACAGAAAAAGAGAGAAGACCCAGAAGGGCCTGAAACATTCTTAATGGGCTTATGGAAAGCTGGCCTACAAAAACACTCCTGAGAGGAAAGTCTTACCCACGCTGTCTTTCCCTACTGTGCCCTCTTCACACTGGGAAATCACCTCTTCAAAAACAAAAACAATCAGGGGCAACTAGACCTTACGCCTCGAAAAAAATCTGATAAAGAAGGTTCTTCGCCCTCCACTGTGACTGACCAAACGCAGTCATCAGTCGGCAAACACTGAGCAGGGCGGCAAACACTGAGCAGGGCGTGCGGTGGGCCTGGCCAGTGCAGAGACAAGGGTTTCACAGGGGGACACAAGGCCAGGCGCAAGAGGTGTGGGTCCTGAGGATCAGTTAACAGTCAATAACGGTCAGTCGATGGCAGCCAGATGAACACAAGAAAGGACGGTCACTTCAATTTGGGCCTCCTCTCTCTAGGCCCACCTCTGCCCGTTCCCGACACACACACGGCACACTCACAATTTTACACTAAAAATGCCTGGGCCTCTAGCCCACATTTGCAGCCTCCTGCCAGGGGACATGGGGAATCAGCAGGCATCTGATCATTCACCTGGCAAACATTCAGGAGGCACCGACTGTGTGCTGGGCACCATGGATAAAAATACGACGAGCAAGACCTAACCTCAATGTAAATGACAGCTTAGAAAATAAGGAATCAAGAGGGAAAAGACACTCGCCTCAACACCAGTGGGCCGGATAAGAAGGACAAAACAGGATGCATTCCAACTCTGACCAAAGGCAAAGATCAGACATCCCTACTGACGAGAGACAATGTGGGGAAAGTGACCCAGTGGTCCCCAAACCCAGCTGGCTGAGAGGTTGACATCCAGATCCTCCCAAAACGGTCCGAGGAAAACAAGGTCCTGGCCTTGGACTTCTCTGCCCTTGATGCACACCAAGCCCCGCTGTCAATCTCGCCTCGTTACCATCACAGGTGGTTCTACAGAACCAACTCACCTCCCACAAGCCATGCATTTCACTAACTGGGCAGTTTCATCCTGATTCACTCAAGCCAGTGCTGACAGACTCTGCCACAGGTCAGTTGCCAAGAAGCTGAGTGCACCCTGCCAAATGGTGTCCACGCTTATCAAAGAAATTAGGGCTTAACTCCACATTTGTTCCCTCACTCCCATAATGGCTCGGGGCCCTCTGATGAGATCGTTTTTCAGATGTTTATTGATGGAATTACCCAGCACTTTTTAAAAAGTTTTCTAGCACTGACACAGAGGTGTGAAAGGACTTAAGTCATCTCTGATTCATCCTGAAGGAGGAATGACTACATCCGATGGAGTCAGCCTCCCAGTGGACCTACCTGCTCCACCACCATCAACACAAGCCGCACGAGTGAAAAGTGCTGCTATAGGCAGAGAAGGGTTCAAAGTGAAAGGCCCTGTACTGTTAATTTCTAGACTCAGTTTCAAATACGCATTCACATCCAGGCAACTCGGGAACTATCTGGAGACTAGAAAACGTATTTGTTAATTTCCTTTGTGAGTAACTTAATGTGCGGCACATGAGACAGTCGTGAAAATGTGTGTGGGGACAGCTTGTTGAGATTCTTAAAGAATGCAGGAATTAAAAAAGAAATCTAAAAATTATGTTTAACATGTTTTATGACAAGTACCTAAAAAACAAGGTAGGTTTTACTGAATTTTAAAATTATACTAATAAGATTATCATTTCCTTAATTTGAAGTGGTTTAGATCTGTCTCCATTCTAGTCACTTACACATGTAAATTATAAGCCACTGTGTGTGTGTGCACGTGCCAGATCTCAAGTCAAGCTGCAATTCCCTGCAAGAGGCAAAGAACACTCAACCTTAATGAGAGGTACAATCTTTAAGCGTCTCACATCAGTCCACGGACTAGAACAGCACAAGAGGAAAAATTTCAATCAGGTCCTCATAAAGAAAATGCCTTTTCCATGGTTGATCACATATAAAACACCTTGACAGTCACTATCCTGCCTGATTCTACATGATCTTCTAACTCCTTTGTGAGTAAAGCTCCAGGACCACATCTCAATTACTTCCAAGCCAGGAGATAAAAATAATCCCACACTGGTGCTATCAAATTAATAAAGGAGAGTATGGAATCTATGTGTGGAACTGAAAGAAAGCAGCAAAGCACAAGTGGGTTCTAAAAGCAGAGGTAAGGAGGCCACCCCTGAAATGCTCTAACAGTCCCCACCACCCTCCATCTCTGCCATTGTCTGCTGTGTGCGCGACACATACGATGCCATTTTAAATCTTACATGAACTCGGGCATTTTTACAGCTGAAAGAACAAAGTAAGAACAGATTACTGAAAATATTCTCAAGTACCAGTACAAAGAACATGGGCTAGGAGAGTGTTAAATTACAAGCCATCTGCTCTGATCATTTACGATGTGGTTTCTCTCATCTCCTTCAACACTCCACAGCATCTCTATGGCAACACAGTGACTTCGAATGTGAGCTGGGAGGGCCAATCGTGCCTTCGGTCTGTTCAGACTGACAAAGCCAGACTGGTTGGTGAGCTCCTCAATGAGCCAGGACCTTCTCCTACAGGAAGAATGTCCCCATCGTAAAGGGACTGAATTCACGTTCTCCATTCCCTCCCTATATGTAGGTGAGATGATTCTGCAAACTGCACATCTTAGACCTTAGACAGACTGGCTGTGTCCCGTAATCCATGACCACTATGTGCGTCTTGACCAAACCCTGGTTCCTAAACTCTGCTGTGCAGCTGAACTCTCAGCAGGCTTTCAAAATACGGCTACCAAGTCAAAATCTAGCTACCAAGTCAGAATCTCCGGAGACTCTGCAATTTTTAGAAACTTTCCAGAAAATTCTGACACAACCTGGGTTAAGGAACCACAGGTGTGTACCACAACAAGCGTTTGCCATGTGTCTACTTGGCACCTGCTCTGGGCTAGTGGCCCAGAGGCTCACATTCACAAAGAATAATCACGACCCAAAGGAAGCAGAACCAGAATGCAGTCTACACAAGGTGCCATGCCAACTCTGATGGCCAACGAGGCTGGGAGAGGACAGACAAAAGCATGGTTAAGCTTCGGTGTCTGAGCGGAGTCAGGGAAACCAAGAAGGGAAACCAACATGAAGACAAGTTCGAGAGCACGTGCACAGAGCTGGATGTGTGATGGGGGCCTGAGATGCCAAGACAGCAAGTCCAGAAGCTTCCCTCAACTGAGGCCAGCCCAGCTAAGGCAGATAAACTGACCGGTCTGAAATTCAGAAATTGACGCCTCGGTTACAAAGCATCACTCAAAAAAAGAAAAGGATTCAGGGTGGTAGAAAGAGAACTGAAAATGGCTCTGTCCTAGTCTTTACCAAAATCGTCATCCGTGACACTGGAAAAAGACTACACACATCCACAAATATGTGAGAAACGAGAGCTAATATACTATGCCTTTCCAAGAGCATCTCGTTTTGTTTTCACCTTGAGATCAATTTCAGTGAGGTGGACTTGAGCTACTGGATCACCTCTTATCATTTTAATTTCTACATTATTCCCCAGCATTTTTAAAAGAGGCCAAAACACAGAATCGCCTATTCATCTTGTCTCTCTAGACGATAAACTCCCACTGGCCAGAATATTATTTTGTCTTCTCCAGCTATAAGTCACCTGGTATACTGATGCTGCTCAAAGGGTAAACAGCTCATTCACTACACAGTGCCATGTATGTTAACTAATGCCCATAAAATCCTTTGAAGATGGAAACCACTTCAAGTGCTAAGTAATTCTGAGCTGGGCATTTGAAACTGAGAAACGAAGATGACAGACCCAACATCATAAAAAGGTCACCGCCCAGCAGGCAGGCTCTTGGTCCCTCTGCAGGCAAGCTCCACGGCAGACAAAACCCCAACCTGCTTTACGTGCTTTTAATATATATATAATCAGGGGAGAGGTTTCGAAATGCTAAAAAGAACAAAAGTCTTCAGTGGTTCGTTTCTCTGAGGGACCGTGCCCAAAAGTCACAAATTCTTCTTTCTAAGACATCTTTTAAAGGAAGCTAAAATACTCTGTATGAAGTGTCAACTCAATTCTAAAACAGGCACAATGAAAATGCTTGCAACGGAGCATATGTGATTTTATGCAAATCAACATAGTTTCTGTCTTAGAGTCTAACTCATACTGTCTCAGTCACATTCGGGAGTGAGGAGAGCTGGCTCCTACGTTCAAAAACGCAGAACTCACCCTAGCAGCAGACAGAGCCCTGGATGCTCTTCTTAAGGTCAAGGCCCTTTTCAGTAGCCAGACGGCACAAAGCTGCCTCTCCCTTCACCCTTCCCAGAATGTTCACCAGGAAGACTGTATCATCAGCTTGAACCATTTCAGATGTGCCCTTTGCTGTCCCCAAATACACGACCTACTGGAAAGCAAAGTCTGTCCTTCTCTTTTAGAGGCTGAGACTCCCTAAGTTTTCAATGGGATAGTCTTTCCCAAGTTTTCTAAGAAATCACCAAATATACCATTGTATCGCCACTGAAGCCCAATCAGGTCTTATCCTCATGCCCTCTCTCAAACGGGGTGATTTTTTTTTCTCTCCTTCACACCAAAACTAAGTAGAAAGCTCCCTAAATGGGGTCAAATATCTCAGTATGATTTGCAGAGCAGTGTAGGAGGCAGGAGAAGCCTTGTTTCCACCCAGGACCTCCACTTTTGGGAGAAAACCACTGTCCACATGGCAACCTCGCATCTGTTCCTAATAACTACTGCTCTGTAATGAGTTAAAAAAAAAACAAAAAAAAAAAACTTCTCTGAGCTCCTTTCCTCACTTGTAAATCAGATGTCACTGCCTACCTTGCAGGGGCTATGAAAATTGGTAGCTGGTACCTAGTAAGCACTTAATAAACGAAGCTGCTCAAGACTGAAATATGTTGCCGATGTAGCCATGGCCTTTTTTTTTTTTTTTTTATTAACACATAACTTACATACTATAAAGTTCTCCTTTCAAAGTGTCCAGTTCAGTGGTTTTTAATATATTCACAAGGTTCCAGATCACCTTCCTCACGAAGCCTTTCCCCAGAACGCTTGATCCACTGGCGGTCACCCCCACCCCCCTTCACCATGACCTTGCAATCTCCAAACTTTCTAAACATCGAAGCCTCCCCCCACTTAAAATATTAATAAGAACAATTATAATTCTTCTTTCTTGCTAAAATGTCTAGTTGTAAGAAGGGCTTCTCAAAGTAGAGGCCAAATTTTCCAGAACATGCTCTAACAAGCACGAGGACATTTACAGCAAATACAGAACACAGTATGTGACAGGAGACCGGCTCCCAAAATCAAGGGCCTAAGTTCTCTGTCATCATTTAGTATCAAAAAACACTAAACAGCAAATAACTCACACTTTGCCTGGATGTCAGATCAGCCCTCACTGTGTCATGACCCCCAGACACACACACTTCCCAGAAACCCCACACCGACACAGAAACCACACAGCTGCGCCGAATTTACTGCAGGTGGTTTCTGGGAAGAGACATTTAGTCAATGAGAGGCAGGGAGCACCAGTCTCTCAAGTCATGACTCAGGACTGACTCCATCCAGCATACCGACCTGTCAGCTCCTCCTGGACTTCCAGAATGTCACGGATTCCCAAGCAAAGCCTGGCCCGCCTGCCCCGGTCCCACTCACGCCCATTCCCAGTCCATCTCCCACATCTCATTGTCCATTCTTAGGATCTCAACACTTGCTTTTTTTTCCTCTCTTCCAGAAACTTCAGCTGAAAATGATGAACTTCTTCTGACATCAGGTGTCATCTTTATAAGCTGCGCTTATTAGAAGTGAACCGTTCTTTCTTAGCGACTCCTGATTTTTCCCAAAGTGAGCTTCCACATCAGCAGCAAGCGAGCCGCTGGAGGGGTCTGGCAGCTCCTTCCCTAACACACAGGCCTCTGGGGAGTTCCAGTGTTACTTCCTGTGTTTTCTTTGGACGGCTGGCTGACAGGGCCCCGAGCTGAACAGAAGCTGACCACTAACTGCCGACTCGAACAGTTCAAATTTGAAATGGGTTCATCTGTCGCCGTGGATTGGGTCAGCATTCCGAAACTGCTTTCTGCATATTCTGGGACTGAGTAAAGACATAAAGATGTTGAGGATAAAGGGAGCCTTCGCTGTCAGGGAAGGGTGCTACAAATATGGAAAAGGGATGATTAAAATGCACTCTGTAGTTTGGAGAGGAATTGAAGGCCTGAGTCTGAACTCACAGGTTTGAGTATTGATAGGTAAGAAGGAGATAGCACTACGTGTTCACATGTGAAATTATGAAGACATGTGTGCACATATGCAAGTGTATATATACACCCACCACACTTGCTAATTCTACCCACTGAGAGATTCCAGAAGAAGTGACACCTTTGCAGCAGTGAACCCAGATTGTG
Source organism: Cynopterus sphinx (assembly GCA_030015415.1). Classification (NCBI taxonomy): domain Eukaryota; kingdom Metazoa; phylum Chordata; class Mammalia; order Chiroptera; family Pteropodidae; genus Cynopterus; species Cynopterus sphinx. The sequence continues at coordinate 5,910,291 of CM057379.1, read as the reverse complement.
TTTCTAAATATTGTTCTGTGCTAATTGAACCAGGGCTCCTTGGAGAAATGGCCAATTCCAGGGCTGGAGCAAGAAAAGTACAACATGAGCCTAGAACATCTTATGTGTCAGAAAATAAAACGTGCTCAAAAATGATGGGGACAGGTCGCAAAAGACAAAGGAGTGAGGCTGAAAGGATTCCCACTGGCCAAATGCTGGACACCTGAGCATCAAATTTAATGATAGCAAAAAAGTATAACCCACTGAGTAAAACAAAAATCCATGAGGCCACACTTTTATCAGCAAGTGTGACAGACGGAAAAGCTTTCTTATAGCATAAAGCCAGCAAATGTAGAAGGAACAATGAAGTTATGAAAACCCCCATTTGCAACCATCAGAGTAATCACTGATTCAGGCAAAAACCATCCATGCTACATCTGCAAATGAAAGTTGGGAAGGGAACAGGATTTTCCAAAGTCTCAAATTATCTCCCCACAAAACACTGACTAATTACAAGGGGAAAATACAGTGGAGAGACCTGGCAGTCACCACCTGAACTGAATGACTACGGTGAGCGTCCCACAGTGGGACAGCTGACAGCTGAGTCCCGGACAGGGACTCTGGGGAGGACGAAGCGACCTGAAGCCAGTCATGAGGGATCACACACCCAGTCTGGAGGACAGGCTTACAAAGAACTGACTGTTACCTTCAAAAATATCAAGGTGATGAGACAGAGACGAGAAAAATGTCTCAAACCAAAGAAAACCAGAGACGTAGCAGCTAAAGGTAATACGCAGTCCTGGATGGAATCTTGGACCACGAGTACTTTGCAATTGCCAAAAAAGATGTTTCTGGAACAACTGGTAACATTTTATTAAAGTTGGTAGATTTAGATAATAATATTGTACCAAAATGAATTTCCTGATTTGGATCACTAAGTAAGAGAATGTCCTCGCTCTTAGAAAACACATTCTGAACCGCCTCTGCAACTTACTCTCAAATGGTTCAGGAACAAAAAAAAAAAATGTAAATTCTATACATGTAAGATGTACAAATCCATACACATACACACGTGTGTGTGCATGCGTGTGTGTGTGCTCGAGGACGTGGGGATGGGGCACCACGTGTGATGGGGGCAGTAACCACTGAGGAATGAGCCAGAGGCTTGCTTCTCTGAACAGCATTGTTGGCTTTTCAAAACAAGTTTACCTGCCCCCACTCCCAAAACAAACAAACAAGCAAAAACACCCAACCAACTTTAAACCTAATCAGCAATGAAGACATGAACCAACACAGCAGCCAAAATAATACGGTGAAATCCCAATTCGACCAATATGCATTTGAGCTTTGGACGCCTTTGACAGTCTAAAATCAAAAATCAACTAAACCATGATGTCAAAAGCAACCCCTAATCTCACATTAAACACAGGCCAATCCTGTGTGTTTAATTCCAGAAATGGTTAAAGAGCAAGAATTGAACACAACAAAGAAACCCTTAAAACGTGCAGCAACTCCTTGAACAGACAGACTGGGTGGAAACGAAAAGTGTAGATTTTCAGAGTGCAATAAACCTTCGGGTTATAAACGCTGGCGCCTGCACCCGAGACGCCAGCATGTCAGTCATCCTCTGACCACAGTACTCAAGTCCAAGGCATCTCGGAGACACACAGCAGCAGACCACGCCCCAGTGTGGAAGCGATGCTGGGAGGCTCGCTCAGGTGGGGATAAACCTGAGCAAGCACCCCATAAATCAAGCTACCGTGGCAAGGGGGGCCAGATGAGGAGTGACTGATGGAAATGCACCCCACAAACAGAAAAGCCTAGAACACCGGCCCAACAGTCAGTTATCTTTCTAAAAGAGGATGGTGACAAATAACCCTATTTCCCCACAACCGCAACACATTGTCATCTACGTTTCGATGAATAAGAGCGAAAAAATGAGTGACTCCAACAAAACAGCTATATATAGAGAACCCTGGGGTTGGCACACCCGCCTCATAAAACTGTCCCCAAAAGAACATCTCAGCAGCCTCCAGCCCCTCCCTACTCCCTAGCCTGGTCCCTTCCTAAATTAGAAAGGAAGTCTGGTAATCCTTATGTGTCACACAGCAACCAGCTAAAAAACGTCTCTCCCTGCCCAGCCTCTCCCCACCTACCCAGATTTCCCTCTGCCGACCTTGACCGCTACAGAGATTTCCTATCCTGTTGCGGGTGGGGATTGGGGGCCAAGGAAAGCTAATACAGCCTCACGCCTCAGACAGAAAGCTGAAATTACCAGGGTTCTTTATGTAAAAAGGAATAGCACTTTGAATTAGGTGAGAAGAAGAAAGGCATAGAAATGAAGTTATAGGGCCAGGACCAACATGAGAAAAATGCTTGCTGTATCTTGCAATCTTCCATTCGAGTTTTGTTTGACATGAGACTTATAAACCATAGCTTTGATCCTCAACACACAAAGATATACATATCCCATTCTGAAGATTTGAAAAGTACGACACAGGACTTTGTGGGATGCCGAGGGTCATTTCTGTTCTCCCTCCATTTAGGGCTCTGTGGTCTGGCAGCCTTGGGGTCAGAGTCCTGCTCAGGCACCTGGGGCGGGTCACTCAGCCTCACCAGAGGCTGAGACCTTCATCCTAATACAGAACAGCAAATCCCAGCTGGAAGCGGGGATGTGAATTTACACGAGAAGCATCGAGAGTCACGGGCACTCGGATGGTAGCCAATGGTGTCAGCAGTGGAGATAAGCTGAGAGAAGGACTTCACCAGGTTTTCTTGGAGGACAGGACTGGGATTAATGGCATTTGGAGAAAATAAAGAAGATACTTTACATATCACCCTATGACCTTACGAGCAGGTTACTGCTTTCTGGACGCACTTATTTTAATTCCAAAGGTGTTATCTGACCCCTGACCCGGACAACTGGGCGTCCTGGCCCCTCGCTCTGCTCTGGAAGCAGCTGCTGGAGACTGAGATCTCAGCATGGCATGGAGCGCACAGGAGAGCAGGACACTGCAAGACCACCTGTCGTCCTAGTGTCCCCCCAAACGACCCCATGTCCACACTGCAAGTTGTCACAGAGGCTGACAGTGAGCGCCTCTCAATCTTGCCAAAGGTTTACAGTCAAAGGTTTCCAGCAATTTGGTTCAGGGGAAAGAAACAGGTACACAGACCAGCTAACAAAATGCTGAAACATAACGACTCCACCATGAAGCCTCTCCCAGGAGGAACTACTCACACAGGCCACCTACCAGGGGACACTTGAACTGTCACATGAAGAAAATGTATAGCCTGGAAACCATCAAATTAGCACCGGTTCTTAAGGCTCCTGAACCCAAGATTTATTAGGACAAGTGCAAGAAAATGGAAATAACTCTGAAAGGGTGAAATATATTCTGCCTCTATGCAATCTGGTTTTTTGAGCTAGAATTGATCCCTTTTCATGCAGCTGTCATCACTGCGGTACTAGAAAGGGCAGTGAGGGATGGAAAGAATTTCTTATAATCACGAATTTTTTTAAAAAGCTACCTACAAACAACAACAACAAAAACTACCTGTGTAGTATTAGACTAATGAGGAATTTATCACCATCATTTGGATAAAATATTAAACAATTTAAACTTTAAATATCTTATTGTGTGAGATGAGTTGAGTAGAAATGTTTGTAACAACATTCCAAAGTACTGTTTCCCAAAGATTGCGTGCACCTTCAGGACAAATAGAAGAATTGTACTTTGGCCCTTGCCACTGCAAAGTTAAACTAATAAAGTTATCCAAAAACTAATAAAATGTATATGTTAGTCCTGCAGGTCATAACACATCTGTTGTGCAGAACAAAGACTCACTAAAAAGAAATGCAAGTAAGAAAACGTACACCTTTCAGAATACAAATGACCCAGGAGTGCCCCGCGCCGCGGGTCCTGCAGTGATGGTGTTCAAAACAGCGGCCAGAAAGAAGGAACCTTAAAGATGTGTGTCAAAGTGAGAAGACAAAGTGAGACAAAGGAATAAACGATTTTATATATATATGTATATTGTTTTGACCAACTTCTTACAGACCTTTCACATGCAAAATTTTCAAATTAAAGCATTTCGCCCTAAAACATACATGTCACACATATGACGGCCTATGTATTAGAAGACATGGGTTCTGTTAAAGTCCATTCTGAATATTAGCCTCTGCTAGATTCATTTATTCCTTCCTGTACTCAGACTACCTACTCCACAGAATTCCAAAGCCCGGTGTTTTATGACTTTCCCAAGATCTATGCATTCCTACGCATACTTGGGGGAGAAAGGCAGTAAGAAACGCTACCTACAATATTCGAGGACTATACTTTCAAATTTGAATTGCGTTTTCCTCAAGTTCAAGACTAGCTTTATTTTATGGTTATGAATGTTAAGTGCAGGGACTAACACTTTGTAAATTCATTCATTAATTAACAATACTGAGAAATAGGTAGCTTCAGAGTCAATTAAATAGGCGAAGGCCCAAGCACAGAGGCAAATAGATGTTCACACGGATGCTAATTTAGGAACCCCCACGCCTCCAGATGCAACCGACCACTAGAAATTCCTTCTGTAACACCAAGAAATGCTGAGACATTGCAGATCGTCCTGCATGTACTACTCTTTTTCTCTCTTCTATCTGGACAGCAGCAAGATTCATGGAAGTGGGAAAATGTGGAGCAGGGAAATTGGTGACTGTTCATATCCAAAGATAGTTTTGTTTTTAAGTCAGCCGACGCGATTTACATGCCAGATGGATTCCCCTGAGTTAACGCTGCTCACAGAACCCAAGACATGGATCTCTATGTCCCCACAACTATCTTTCAGGTTTCCCCAGACTACCCTCAGAATTACAGAAAGTCTCGTGCCCTCTGTCAGAGTCATCACCACTACCTTTTGGACCTTTCCAGAATCACTGTTTTGATCCAGTTTACCTAAAGAAATGACTGATATTGGATTTGGGTTTTGTTGGGATCTCGTGGTTTTTATTTGCAGTTCCTTGACTGCTTGCTCATGAGGCTGAATATTTACTTGTAGGCCACTATTTGTACTATTTGCCTGTTTCCCTTTTGGATTGTCTTTTCTTATTGATTTGAGGAAGATCTTTTTTGTTATGTATATATTTCTCAGATTTGTAATAAATGTTTATTTCCAGATTGTTGTTAGCATTTTTATGTTACCTTTTAAGTTAACATACAGTAAAACTGATTTTTTTTTTGGTTTACAGATCTATGAACTTTGATTATATAATCACCACCACCACAAGACTACAAAACAGTACCACCATCTCCCAAAATGCCCTTCACACTGCCCCTGTAGTCACACTCTTCCATCCCTAACTCCTGGCGATCAACCAATCTTTTCTCATTGCTGTTAGGTCTTTTTCAGAATGTCACCTGGTGGACTGAGACAGTTTGTGTAGCCTTTTGAGACCGCCTTCTTTCACTCAGCAGTAACCCAATGGATGTAACAGGCAACTAAGATCAATGCTAACAGCATCACCAGGGGGCAAAGGGCCCCCAGCCCTTCCCAGCAGCAGGACAATAAAGGTGCAGCCTACCAGGTACCTCTTTCCTGGTTGAAGGGAAAGACGGAGGGTCCACACAACTGCCAGGACAGTGCAGAACCACACCCCCAAAGGGAAAGCAAGTGTAATCCATCATAAACCAGAACAGGACAACACACTCTAAGAAAATAAGCCTGACTGACTCACAGGGACAGCACAAAGCCAAAGTACCCTAGACCTGGACCCTATTCTTTTTGTGGACAACATTTTCATTAAACTGCCCTCTGCCAATGTAACTGTAAAGTGTACTAATTTATGACAAAGCCCCAACAGGGTGATGCTTTCAAAATACGAGATGGTCCGACCCTGCCAAGCCAGACAGGAGTAGATATGTGGCTAATTCAAATTGTCAGTACTCTAAAAGTCGAGTATATTTTTCACCAAAATGAAGTCTGTCGTTCCACAGCACGTGGGGCAGTGGCCCACACATCCCAGACTCACTGCGAAGAAGCCCCAGAAGCTGAGCCTGCCCTCCAACTCCACCTCCCCACCCCCACTCCAAAGTCAGCACAGCACTCTGTGGCTCTCACGCCTGACACATAAGCCTTCCCAGAGGGTAGGTGAGTCACAAAATGGGCTTCAAGGGGCTTCCTTAGTGGAGAGGGAACAAAAAAGAGGAAATTAGGGGAACATCTATTCAGTAAGCAAACAGTGTTTTCATTAGTGGGTGAGAACTGAAAATGAGTGTGTCTGCACTTGATCGCCATTAAATATGAGAACAAGCCTTCCCTCAAATGAGCATGTCTGCCTGCGTGTAAGGCTTAACGATGTCAAAGGCTGGGAGACCACGTTGGAAATTTGAGCCAGACCTGTTTCCTCTTTATAAACTGGCAGAGGTAGGGGGAAACCCGGGGCTGGAAGGGGATGGGCACCGTGACCAGGGAGGAGGTAGAGCCCCCGACCCCAGGCACAGCAGGGGGAGGGCAGAGGGGGAAGGCAGCAGAAACCAGCACCGTGCGGGCCTTGTCCCACTCCCTACCTCTTTTCCTCCTTTTGCTTCTTTCCCTTCATTTTGAAGGTACAGCAAAGGAATGCCAGAATGGCTCCAGCTGAAGCATCATCAGCCAGCATTTCTAAGTGCAAGAGACACAGAAGACACCCCAGCCGGGCCCATTCCCTTGCCCACCGCTCTGCTGATGCCATCAGTGGGTCCGCAGGAGGACGAGAGAGTCTGTCCTGCGCCACCTGACCCTGCTTGCCCCTTTCTCCAATCCTGGTCACTGCCAGCAATCAGCTGAGCTGGGGCTGAGAAGCCTGGACAGGACACAAAAGACGGCCATCTCCATCCACAAGACAAATAATGCAGTCGCCCCTGTCAGGTCCCCCAGGTCCACTCGGCTGGACACTCGGGAGAGAGGAGAGAGAAGGGAGTCAGAGCACCCACTGCCTCCCCCCAGATCACAGCGGGCTCCTCACTCAAACCCGCCTCCTCACTGTCCGTGTGGCAGCTGCTGTTCCTGTCAGCGGTGCTACTAAAAATTTGTCAAGACAACGCACTTAAGGAATAAAAACCAATTCATTATGGAATTGAGGAGGAATGAAGGGGGATGTTAAGACTGCTTTTTATAGTAAGGCACAATTCATCCCTATCAACATAAATGACTTTACTAGGCAGTAAAGCGTGGCTATTGATTAAGGATTTGACTTTTCTCTGGAATTCCGCCAAGGATATAAGACAAAATTTTATTTTCTCAGTAGAGGAGTCAAGTACATAAATATCAGATGCAGCTGATTTAAATTATGACAGCTCCAAACACGTCTTTCACTTTCAGTTAGAAACAAACCCCAAATTTATCATTACATTAAAAGGTCCAAAAGGACCAGATTAATCACGTTTAAATATACTTGAAAAACATATTTAAACCACATGATTCATTTTGAACAGAACCACTGGCTTCATTTAAATCTTGGTTAATCACTGTTAATCATTTGAATGGTTAAAATGGTTTCATTTAAATCTTCATTTGAATCTTGGATGCTTAAACTACAAAGGGAAAAATACAATACCACATGTCAATAAGTCAGTTTACAAGGTCTCAATGAAAACTTTCTGTCAATGACTGTTTTAATGCTCTTTGATTTCTTGAAAGTCCCTTACAGGATTATTTTTAGCCATCTCTTTGCTTCCCTCTAAAACTGAGCCTCACTGTGCCAATGAAAAAGGAGAAACCAACATTCACTATCAAATTAGATTTTCTTGGGCTTGTCTTTTCAAAATATTGAGGGTAACAAGGACTGACTTCTGAATACAATAATTATTACCAGTCTTCACAAAGACCAGGCTGCCAGGCTCTAACTACACACAGAAGTAGCCTGGCAAGCTTGGAGGCCAGCTACTTCAGTGGTGTTAGGAGCATAAATATGAAGAGAAGCTTCTCGATACTCCATGAAGAAACCATCATATCAAAACACAGAAAGATATGCATACTGCTCTCCCCCCAAGTAACAGACTCGACTGTCTTCGTATATCCCACTGGAAAGAGAAGGGCCGCTGCCAGGAATCCAGAATAAGATTCAATAATGAAAGAAACCCAGCACGACAGGCCGTAAGGCTTCAGAATAACCACAGACCTTTATTCTCTGCACATTCGTTTAATGCCAACCTAAAACATGCCAGGCAGGTTAAAAATAATGCATTTATGTAAGCACCCCCCCACATCCATGCACGCACTCTTGCAAGGTTAAATAGAGAGCTCTGAAAGAATGATTTATTGCCACAAGAACAGAGCCCCAAAATAGATTGGCAATAAAAGTGATTGGTCCCAGTGGGGTTGAGAACTAATGTAAGCAAGTCCCAGCCATGAAAGGCATCGGAGAAAAGAGTACCAGGGCCGGGGACACACTTCCCAGCCCTGACCCCACTGCTACCAGAGTTCCACGTGAGAGTCACTCAAACACCCTAAAAGCCTTCTGTAAAATAAAAAATAAACAACTGTACCAGCTCAGGTCTGTGGCTTTTTTTTTTTTTTTAATCTTTTTTGGTGCTGAGCTCTGTGCAAAGGAGAAAAGTGAGGTTTGAGGCTCACTAACATATGCAGAAAATCTCAGCTGCCCTCTAACACACAATAACCACATTTTTTCAGCTCAATCCAATTTAACACTAATTGACCTGCCTCCTAGGGCCAGATGTATAAAAGGGGGCTTAGGACTGTCAAAATGAATAGGAAGTTTCTGTGCCAAGGACCTGAATGGAGAATGAAATGACAGCGTATGAGGTGAGACCTTGAGTGAGGTGGACACTGGGTGCCACAGAGGGGAAGGGCAAGCATTGCTCTGCAGCCCGAAACACCCCAGAGAAAAGTGGAGCATAACCATAACCCTCAGGTGCTGGGAGCTCAGAGGGGACCACAGAACCAGAGAGTGAAACAGCCCCTGAGCCACTGCCCCAGTCCCCTCTCCAGGTGCAGGAGTCCTGTCCCCACACCCAACTCTGAACCCTGGGACGCTGCAGCGCCCCTGCCTGAGTATTTCTGGTATCAAAGAAATCACATGGCAGCCCATTCTATTCCTGAACTGTCCTAATTGTTTAAAAGTCCCATTACACTGAAGTCTTCCCCTTTCTTTCTCCCAACCATGGGTACCAATTCTCAATGAGTGACTACAAAGATAAATTTTAATGCATGACAGGCAAAGAATAAAAAGAAGGAAAGAAAATAAGGTAGTCAAGCAAACTGTTCCAGGGCTGAGAAATGAAAGGCAGCCTTGTCCAGGTGCATTGGCAATCTTCAGGCTCAAAAACACCCTGGAAAAAAACATTCACCCCTGATCTGTCTACCGAGTCAGTGAGAACCGATTTGCTGTGTTTCTACAACTTAAGAAAGAATGTCACATTTTACTGATGGGCCAGCCTCACCATTCAGCCATCCACATTCAGTCAAGCTGCCCAGGACCCCACTGCTGCTTGAGCCAGTCCACCAGGTGAGCTCTCCACCCAAGGTCCTCATGTTTGGTCTGTTCTGCCTGTCCGAACCCCACATCCCACCCCCACCGATGCAACTGAATGGTCCCTCTCTACCCTCTGCTAAACATCATGTCCTAGATGCTAGAGCCAAGATCTAGGTCAGGGATTTGGAGTTTCCCAAAGGAGAGAAAAGCACTTTTAAAAGATGTTCCAGACTACTCCTGGGATGGGACAGCGCAACTGCTGCCTACTTAAAATCTGCTGGTTCCTGATGCCAATTCACACTAACGGAAAGGTATGTTTGGAGGCTGGAAGAAAGGCGCAAATCAGTGAGCGGCACTGCCTGGTCTGCCCCAAACGGAACATGAACAGCAGCCACAGGACCTGGGGGCAAGCACAGGCCTAGGCATGGCCACCAACGGATTAATCTCCCCAGACGACCCTAAGGAGAGCCACACGGACAGGGAGCAAGTTTTCCGTGGGCATGCAGTCCAACCTGATGTTCTTGGGGCCTTTTATGAGCATATGAAGTGATAATAAAGATGTAAGAAAGTCTGTTTTCACAAGCACCAAAAATTCCATCGACGGGTGCCTTGCTAACAGAGAGGAGCTGAATTCTGCACAGAATCTATTATTTTGTGACAGGCGGCAGAGCCAGCGAGAAGACAGCTAGACTTTAGCTTCAGGGCATTAAGGGAAGACGACCCAGTTCCTCTGTTAAGACAGGGCTGGTCTACCGGGCCAGATGAACAAAAAGAAACAGAAAGGCTTTCATGTCAAGTTCATGTTTTCTTAAACCTCTGCTTTCTGCAGAGACCTCGCGGGGGAAAGGGAGCACTAAGAAGTATATTAACCCCACGTTGACACTGCAGACTCGCTGTTATGTCACTCCCAGCCACAACCCATCCGTTAAACTGACTCAAAAATAACCCGGCCTGGCACAGATCGCAAGAACACCGAGGGGAAGACAGCACTGGTACCTACCACTACTGCTAACTTCTGCCTCTGACCATCGCCCTCCGCTGCGGCGTGCGCCCGGTGACCCGGATTACCGAACCGCTGTCACCGAACCCGGGGGCCTGGTTTGGAAAGGGACCACGGAGACACAGGGGCCGCCGACCCCCACCGCGCGCCCCACGGCGGGCCTGTCCCCCCAGCACCCTTGGCCGCGTCGCCCTCCCAGCACCCCGCACACGCCCTGCCCCCGCGCGCGCACCCAGCCCGGTCCGGACCTGGCCCGCCGTCCACGGCTCCCAGGCTCCGAGCCTGCATCCTCCTCCTCTTCCTCCTCCTCCTCCTCCGCGCCGCGCGCCGGGCCTGCCGGGCAGCGCGCTCCGGGGCGCGGGCCCCGAGGCCGCCGCGGCCGCCGGCTCCTCTGCAGCGGACTGGACCGCGCGCGGGATCTGGGCCGGGCGGGAGGCGGCGCTGCCTCTGGGGTCCCGGGGACGCCCCCGTCACGCCCCCCGCGCCTCCTCCAGATCGCGAAGCTCGCCTCTCGCGCCGCCGCCCCCGCCCCGCTGCAGAGACACCTGGCGCTGCGCGCACCACCTCCAGGCCGCCCGGACCGATGCCCGCGATCGCCCGCCCGCCCCGGGGCCGCCACCACGTCCGTGCCCAGATGCCCCTCCGGGGCCACCCCCAGGGACAATGACTCCCCGCCCCCCCACGGGGCTGCCCCGCTTCCTCTCGCCCACGTCCCCTGCACCCCGGGGCCACTGGGACCGTGGCTGCCCCGCTGCCCAGAGGCGGAGACCGAGGCCGGGGAGGGGACAGGCTGCAGGACGGAGCTCAGAAGCCGGACTGCTGGGGGGTCGAGGCGGGGCCAGGTGCAGATCGCGTCCCCGAGACCCGCCCGGAGAGGAGCCCGCTGGCCCGGCCATCCCGGGAGGGAGGTCCGCCCGGCCTCCGGGGCCGCGGCCTTCGCCCCCGCCGCCCCCTCCCCGGCGCTCCCGCGACAGAGACAAAGGGCGGGCGCCGGGAGCCGGGGGTCCGGGGTGCTGGGGGACGCGGGGCCCCTCCCCGGGACGAGGGGCGCCCGGGGCCCCGCCGCGGGGGTGCGGGCGCCGCACTCACCGGCTCGGAAGAAGGCGGCGATGTCGGCCAGGTCCTTGGCGGCGTCCTCGGGCCCGTCGCCCGCGCCGCCCCCGCAGCCCGAGCCCGCCGCGCCGCTCGTGGCCGCGGGGCCGGAGGACGCGGCGGGGCCGGCGGCGCCCCCACCGCTGCCCCCGCCGCCGCCGCTGCTCATGGTGCCGGCGGAGGCGGCCGCGCCCGGCCGGGGCCCCGCGCGCCGCGCGCCGCCCGCTCCGCGCTGGGCCCGGCGGCGCCGAGCGCGCCCGGCCGCCCGCACCCGGCGCGCGGACGCGGACGCGGAGCCCCGGGGCGGCGGGCGGCGGCCCGGCCCGAGGCGCGCATAGACCGCGGCGCCGCCCGGAGCCGAGGGCCGCGGGCCGGCCGCGCGGCGGGAGCTCCCCGGACACGCAGCCGCGAGGCCAGGGGCGGGGGGCGCGGGCCGGCGGCGGCTCCGGGATCACGGGCACCCGCGGCGGCCGCCAGCCTCCATCTTGGTTTCCGATGGGGAAGGAAGGAAGGAGGGGGCGGGGGGAATCACGGCCGAGGGAGCCCGCGGGAGAGGAGCAGGCAGCGCGGGGCAGGGAGAGGAAGGGGAAAAAGAGGGGCTTCGGCCGTTTCCGGCGAAGCTCGGAGGGCCCCGAGCGTGCGCTCGGCGGTGGGCGGGGCCTGGCGATGGGGCGGAACCCAATGTGGGCGGGGCCTATCGCTGGGCGGAGTGTGGAGATAGGAGGGTGGGCGGGGCCTGACGGTGAGCGGGCCCTGGCAGCGGGCGGGGCAGGGCCTGGCGGTGGGAGGGGCGGAGCCTTGGTGGGCGTGGCCTGGTGGTGGGCGGGGTGTGGAGATAGGGTGGGCGGGGCCCTGGCGGTGATTGGGCCCTTGCGGGGGCGGGGCCTGGTTGTGGGCGTGGCCTTGCGTAGGGTGGGTCCGGCGGTGGGCGGGGCCTGCGGGAGGGGCGGTCTCGCGCCGGCGGCCCTGCACCCGGAGAGCTCGCGGCCGCGGTGGCTGCGGGAGATCCGGGGCTCCCTCTCCTCCCGGGCGGGCAGCTCCAGGCCTCGGGAAGAGCAGGAGCGCCCCGCCCAGCCCGAGCGGGCCCTGCCAGGCCCAGCGTGGCGCCCCGCGCCGGGCGCTGGTCCACGCGCAGCGCCCGCACCGGTTCCCAGCGCCCCGCTTGACGTTCCACGCGGGTCGCACGGGCGGGGCTGGGCGACCCGGGCGCGGGGCCGGCGCGTGGCATCGGGGCTCCGCTCACAGTTATTGGATGCGGAGAGAGAGGGAGCGTGAAAACGGGAGAGGCACGCCTCGGAGCGCCTGGGGGAAGTCTCCGTGTCTTTGAAATACGACTCCCAGGCGCACTCCATCACAAAGCGGAGAGAGTGGGAAGGGGACGGGACGGGGGAGACCAAAGGAAACAAGGGGTAACCCACCTCCAGCGTTACAGAGCGTCCGCGTCGAAGCAGCACTTGACAAATGCTGAAGCACACAACGCCTAAGACGTGGCTAATAGGAGAGGTGATCAGAACGATGGGTGTCACAGGTCGAAGGAAGGAGAAACGGAAACATTGTTTTGATTTTTTTTAAAATTGATTTTTGATTTTATAAAAAGTGAATGAATGAATGAATGAATGAATGAATGTAGATGGTGGGTACCAGGTTTTCACTGTTGAAGAGGGAGGTTACAGATGATGAGCAAGGGGAGAAAACTGGAGTGATCCATGTGGTACTGGGTTAGAGTTGGAGACAGCCTGAACTCATGTTTAGTTTAACATACATACAGATGGATATGTAAAAGGTTTACTAACGTGTGTAGATACATGGGTTAGTACACACACATAGATTTCCCTGCTCCGTCAGCTAAGTGGGCTTAGAAATAACACTCTAGCAGCAAAGAGCACACCTGGTACTCAAATCTTGTTTCTAACACCGTTCTCCAATAAAAGGAACAAGGTCTCCTTGGGAAAATAGCCAATTCTAGGACTGGAGCAAGAAATACACAGGCCAAGCCAAGAGCATCTTGTTTTGCCAGAAGGTGAGCAAGTGCTCAAAACAAACAAAAATTTTACCAGGAAACAATAAAGGGGGGCTGTCAAAGGGACACAGGAGACAATTGAAAAAGCTGGAACAATCTAAACAAGAAAATAAATAAAGCAATACTTGGTTATAATCCAAAGTATAAAATAAATATCCACGAGTCCATAATGATATAAACGAATGGTCTAATAAGTAAATGAATGGAGGGAAAGAGACTAATCTCCCATGCAGAGGGATTCGAATTTGTTCATGTAGGTGCTCTGCTCTCTGAGACGCAGTAGAACTCACCTCATCTTAGTTGTGGGCCACAGGTAGTGACTTCCCTCTGAAGGGTACAAAATGGAAAGGGGGTGGGTAGTAACTTCACAATAGAGAAATCGAACACTACTTTGGCCTGGCGATCAAGGTTAACATGCACAGTGATACATCATGTGGATAGTGGTACCCTTGACACATGAGATGAGACTGGTACTCTTCATCGGCAGTCTTCCTCCCAAAACCACACAACCCCAAGTCTCATCATGAGAAAAGCATTCTATAAATTCCACCTGAAAGACATTCTACAAACTGCCTAACTGGTATTCCTCCAAACTCTCAATGTCATCACAAATAAGGAAATCAGAAAAACTGACACAGCCAAGAGGCATCCAAGTACACATGGCCACTGAATGTAGTAGAGTCTTAGGGGGCCCTGGAACCAAAAAAAAAGGACATTAGGGGAAAACTAAGAAAATCTAAATAATATATGAACTTTAGTTAATAATAATGAACCGATACTGATTAATTGTGAGCGAGGTATATGGGAACTCTCTACTACCTTCGCAACCTTTCCATAAATCTAAATCTATTATTCTAAAATAAGTTTATTAAAAAAAAATTAAGTGCCTGTTATCTCAAGAAGAAAAAATGCAGTTGGTCCAAATTTCATAGGCCACTAGCTCAAGTGTGCTGACAATGCTTCTCTTCCTTATTTTTCTCTTGGGTAAATAACTTCTATCTCCAGCTCCCATTCCTCCTCGTGACAGAAAGCTTAATCCTCGTTCAAGGAAAACTCCATCTCCAGGACCTCTCTGTCAGTTGAGCACTTGCCCCCTACTGTCTTCTCCCCAAGGTTGCAGCCCCAGCTCCCAGGGATGTTGATGATATCACAGCACAGGTGAGAAGGGAGAGGTTGCATGCATTCCTTGGTCATCATAGGTTTATGCTGCCACCAGTGTAGATGTATGTCCCATATCCGTCCCCTGACACTCCAGCCTGGACTGCAGGCTTTGCTGTGACCTTGCTGCTTTCTGATGGCATATCCTCCTCAGGGCCTCTCAATGTCTGCTGGCAGTCAGGACCTCTCCTGAGCTGCTCCCAACCACTCAGGAAAACATTCAGCTGCACACAGGCATTCTTGAGCCCTCCCTTCCCCCATGCCAGAAAGTGAGGCCAAAGTTCTCTTTGCTCCCAAGTTCCTCAAAGTCACCTGGGCACAACTTCTTTCCTTAGAGATTCACATCAGGGTCCACTACAAACTATCACCTCTCCCCCAAAATTGCAGAATTATTTCTTTTGCAGGAAGAAAACCTCACCTTAATTCCATCAGGCTTTCTTCCAACTGTTATTTTGGGCATAGCCTTTGTGTTCCTAGGAGACTCAGTTTCAGTATTCCAAATCCCTTTTCCTACAATTATTCGCATGGGTTTCAGGAGTGTCTTGAAATTCAGAAACCAAGTGCTGACTTCTTTCTTTCCTTTTGCATCCTTCACCTAGTAACCCTTCCCTGAAGGTAGTGAATACAGAGTCCCCTTCTGCTACCTAAATAGTAGAGAAAACTGCTGGCATGGGTGGGGGGAACAGGTTGGATATCACGCAGTCACAGAAAGATTGGCAATCCCATGGTGGTGCTTGGGAAGTGACGACTGGCAAAAGGTAACTTGTGTGGGAGAGTCCTCAGGTAGAGGCAAGTTCTGGGTGTTGGGAACTGGCTGGGAAGGGAAAGTGACTGAGTAGTGACTGCTAAAGGTGTCAGAGATCAGGGTGGGCACGGAATGGTTTGTGTGTGTTTGGGTATGAAGTGCTCTCTAGGGTTGAGACCCAGATATTGACTAATTCTTCTATGTCAGGTAGAGTTAGTTCCAGGAAAGAGGTGTAGAAGACTTTTGTCTGAGTGCAAGGCACATACAAAGGCTTGCCCAGATTGCAGTAATAGAAAGAGGCTGCATACAGGTTTTATTTTTCCTTCTGCCATCTGAGCATGTGGAGGGAGATCTAAACAGGGTTTTGTGACAGCTGCTGTTGATCCTACCCAACCTTCAAAACTCAGATCGAATTTCATCCCCTTTCATGATGCTCCTACAGAACTCAAACTGATCTCCCCCTTCCTGTACTCTGCAGCGCCAGTGGTTCTGGCTTTCAGTCGTGTGCTGCATGATGCTGTTCATGTCATTCGTGTGTACCGTCCTGCCTGCAAGATGAGGAGAGCCTTTGCAATCAGTACACAAGCATCAACATGCCTCCTGTGTGCCTAGAACTGTACCAGGCCTGAAGGCATAAAGCAAAAGAGATGGTGAAAACCAGCTTGGACAGACACTGCAAGTTATCTACTCAATATCCTTTCTCTCTTTTTTAGTAGAACCCACGCGCAGCTAAAACACTTCATTTCCCAGCTGTGGCAGCCATGTAACAGGGTGCTGGCCAATGAGATATGAGTGGAAAGGACCGCGTAGGGCTCACAAAAAAGAGTTCAGACTCAGCATGTGCATGCTCTTTGCCCTTTGCCCTTTGTCCTCTGTTCTCCAGAACACAGACAAGTTGCTGGAGGTAAAGAGGCCGCTGTGCCTTCTTCTCCTTATACATCTGTATTTATTTTAGTGTATAAATAACATCTTACCTCATTTGCTAGTTGTTTTGGGTTGAACTGTGTATTCCCCTCCCACGCCAAAAAAAGAGATATGTTGAAGTATTAACCCTAAGCACCTTAAAATGTGACCTATTTCGAAGTAGGGTCATTGCAGATATAATTAGTTATGAAGAAGTCATCCTGGAGTAGAGTGGGCCCCTAATCCGATGTGACTGATGTCCTTATAAAAAGTTGGCCATCTGGGACAGAAACACAGGGAGAATGCCGTGCAGAGATGCATCTACAAGCCAAGGAATGGCAAAGACGGCCAGAGAACCACCAGAAGCTGGGAGGGAGGGGAAGAAGGCCTGTCCCTACAGGTGTCAGAGGGAGCATGGCCCTGCCACATCTTGACTTCAGACTTCTAACCTCTAGAAGTGAGGCAGTAAGCATCTACTATTCTAAGCCACCGGTGCGTGGTACTTACAGTTATGGCAGCCTTAGGAAACACGCGAGCTAATCCATGGTGCAGTCCTCCACATTTTTTAATGAAACTGTCATTCTAGAGAGACTTATATATTGATTTAATAGATAATATATTTTTCCTTTTTTTTTTTTTTTTTTTACACAAGGTAATCTTTGGTCGATCTCACAAATTGCAAGGACCTTGTCAGCTTACAATCCCTTATTTTTTATTTTTTACTCCTACAGCACCTGGTCTTCCTAGGTGGTCTCCCATCCAAGTACTAACCAGGCCCGACCCTGCTTAGCTTCCGAGATCAGACAGGATCGGGCTTGTTCAGGGTGGCATGGCCATAGACAGATAGATAATATTTGATGGGTACTTAAGATAAAGAATCCAGAGGACCATGGAGAGTTTCAACTGGAAGACTGTGAGGGTAAATTGATGTTAATGTGGACATACTATGGACACATCCGGATGAAAACTTGAGATATGGGGGTCTGACCTCTGGCCAGAGTTGGAACTCTAACTCTCAATTTGAGCTCAAGACCATAAAGACACTTGAAGCTTCTAGACTAGACCAGTTCACTAAAAAGATGAGTGTAAAAATGAGTAGGGCACGGCTTTTATGCCATATGATGGGGAACTCTGGGTGGAGATGTGACTGGCGATGCCCTGGGAATCCCCAGTCAGTCCTTTGGAAGCCTGTGGATGGAGAAGAACAAACCCACAGGGGCCAGGGCACCTGAATCAGCCCAGGCCACGCTAAAGCTGCTCACGAATGACTCCAAGTGAACCCAGCTTCTCAGATTCCCTTGACTGGGAGTGAGCTCTACTAATCTTCTAAGCCAGGAAGGTCCAGCCCTGAACCCATATTCATAGGTGCAGGCCCCAGGAATGGCTGAATGGCCTTGGGGGTCGATTGGTAAGAGTCTTTTGAGCCCATTCACGATGGTACTTTTCCTAGTCATGGAGATACCATTGAATATACAAATCAAGCAAAGAGGCCCCAGATGGGAGGCAGGAGAGGAAATTAGTTGGAATGAGCCTGAAAAACGAACAGAGATGGAATTTGGGAGCATTATAAGATGTACAAAGGGCAAAAGTGTGTGTGTATATGTGCGTGTTCATACAGATAAACATCTGCACAGATGCTTATACCTGCCTGCATCTGGACTAGAAGTTGATGAAGATTTTGATCTTATAGCAGGGAAACCCAATAATACAGAAAGAAAAGATAAAGGCAGATTTAGCTTTGAAATGAGCTCAGATTTGGAGGTGGCAAGGTTTTATTATTCTTGGTAAGTAAGTGAGAAGGTGTATAGAAGTGATAATATCTATATTTGCTACCTGGGCTCCAAACTGATCAACGTTATAAGCTCATTGTTTAATAACTGCTGACTTTCTGTTCCTGGCCAGCAACTCAAGAATTCCAAACTGAGCCCCCAGCCCAACATGTGCAGAATCTGAAATTCTACCAGGTGAGATTCATTCCTTCTGATCCTGGCCAACATTTGGTCTTCAAGATTTCTTTTCAAAGGATAAAAACTCCCGAGAGTGCTAACTCCTTAAATCTTTATCTCTTAATGCCTTATGGAGAGGATTAGTGGATTAGCCCAGGGTTGGCCTGGAGTAATGAAGGATAAAAAAAGGAAAAAGTGTAAGGGAAGGCACCAATAAAAAAAGCATCTGCTTTTGCCTAGAGCTGGTTTTACTGCTTCTTGTGTAGACCCTGAGAAAGTACTGACCTGCTTCGTCTGCAAGGATGGTGAACATTTTTATAGTTCAGGGTCCTTGATTACTCACTGAAGGCCTTCCATCACACCCAGAAAGCTGTGTAGACACTTTGTCTCCAGTTTGGGGCAGTTCTAGAAATCTTGATTTATTGATGCAGCAAATATTTACTGAGCCCCTACTATATAGCAGGTACTGTTTTAAGCTACAGTGACTAAAACAAGAAAAATGCTTACCCCTAAAGAGCTTACTTTCTGGTGGGGGTGGGCAGAAAGACAATAAACAAATAAGTGACATGCATAATGGTCCAATGATAATAAGTACAATGAAGAAGAGTTAGGAAACAGGAGGAGGATGGGGTGGAGAACCGTGGGCAACATTAGATGCGAAATTTAGGGAAAGACCAGAATGAGAGAATGAACCATGTGGACATCTGAGAGACAGGAGCAGAAACATCAAGTGCAAAGGCCCGGAGGCAGTCCGGTGGGCTAGACCACATGAAGAAGACAGGGGAGGGCACTGTGGTGGAGTACAGGGGAGCGGGGAGAAGGGGGAGACAGGGGGTGGTGGAACAGGAGGTACAGTTGGTGAAGTACAGGGACCTCCTCGAGTAAAACCTCCTGGGTGCTTTGTGAGGACTCTGCCTTTTAGTCAGAATGAGATGGCAGGTATGGATTGTGTGTGACAAGATTCTAAGTGATTTAGCGTTGAAAGTGGGAGATTATGTGGACTCATCGAAATGTTAGGATATAAAGCAGAAGTTTGTAAAAAGCTTTGTAAAAGACGGTCGTGGAGAGAGGCTTAACTAGAAGCCAGCGTCTGTCATCGACTGCTGTGAGCACTCTGGAAGATTCTCGAGGGCCATGAGCACTGACTAATGGAACCTGTGCCCCGGCAGAGCTGGCTGGGAGTGCAAGGACAGGACGCCCACCCGCACAGGGAAAGCTGGGGCCATGGGACCGGTCATTGCTGCTCCCCACACACTGACCAGATGGGTTCCGCAGCCACACCAAGAATTTCTTCCCCTACAAGCCCAGGGGTCCTGCCCACATACCTGCATCTCCTGGTGCAAGCGATATCTGCTCCCTCCTCAGTCCTGACCTCTCTTCGTCTGGGGTAAGAGAGCACCTTGGACAAACCAGAGAAACTCATTTCTACCTGAATTAGGGCACTTGGAGGAAGGAGGCAAGAGGTGGGACAACAAGGGGGGCTGATGGGGAGCCGATGGGAGAGAGGGTCCACCTGGAGCGCTGCCCTTATTCTGGCCGGTGTAGCCACCCCTTCCACTCGCTTCCTACAATGAACCATTTTCCTGGTATCACCTGTTGGGGAAGGGGGGAGTCTCTAGCCAAAATCTCCTCATTGGAAAGGAAATCAGCTCCAGCTTTTCACAACCTCAGGGAAGCAAGAAAAGGAACTAATACCTATTACTTGCAATATATTATGTGAATTCTTCCAAGGCGGTGAGACAGATATTTGAAGCCACTTAAAAGTCATACACTTTCATTCACTCACTCCCCTCTCAGTGTCCACATTGGTGACATCACAGACCCCTGATCTTCTTGGCTTCTTGTCTCTTCTCCTCTCTTTGACATTATCTAATTGGTGTCCCTGTATAGTTAAGCCAATGACACTGAAGATGAGACTTTACCGAAGTACAGGGGAGCAGTAAGTCACATGTCCCTGGACCTCTCCAATCCAGAACTTGAAGAAGTACTTTAGACAGAGTATGTCCAGATTATTTCACCCTGGAGCCCTACAGAAATAATAAAGATTTACTTTACGTGCTCTGCCTTTCCTGGGACCCATCTGCATTTGAAGATGCTGGTCTTAGGTTATTTTCTTTTCTTTTAATAAACAAAGCCCCATGTGCTAGCTGTTTTAGAATGTGGTGCTAGGAGCATTCGTCTCTGACAGATGGTCGTGCTTCCATTTATGAGCTATTGCAGATTATGGAATTTACCATGTTCTTTTTTATTCCTTGGAAGTCAAGATGCTCGGAATTAAGTTGTGTGCTTATTTAAGACCCTGTACTATAGTGGAGACTTAAGAGACCAGGGGAAGTTGAATATTCACGACAGTGGGATGTTACGTGTCCCTGCAGGCTCCTGAGGTTAACGAAATCTGGGGAAAGGTAACAAAAGGGGTACAACAACTGTGAGAGGGGGCGTATGTTTCAGGGAAGGGCTCTTCCCCTGGGCCTTCTCCACACTCCAATCATTTATCCTTTGACCATCACCCCAGTGACCTTCCCAAAGCACAGGGTGAGCTGTGCCCCTCCTCAAAACACTTTGATTCACCCCTGCCCTATAGAATGCTCTTCAGACTCCTTGAATGACATTGAAGATCCTCCTTGTTAGTGTCCTACACCTCAGAATGTCTTAGAGCCTTTACTTTAATTCTACATTTTGGCACTGGCTCCAATCAGAATGTCCCAGGGTATCCCGGGATCCCCACATTTCCAGGGTCCCGACATCTATACCTGGTATAGGATCTGGGCAGGAAGGCCACTGGAATTCCAGGACCCAGTCTGGCTAGGACTTAAGCCCCATAAGGGGGCTGGTGGGGTATAGCTAGAGGGCTCCCACTGCCCCACAGTTGTCCGCCAAACTTATGCTCTCACGGGGCCTTTGCTCTTGATGGTCCTTCTCCACACTCTAAGCACTCCACCCACCAACTTCAGACTTTCTCATCACTATTCAGAATAGTTTCTCCACGTAATCCAATGGGACATTTAATGACTCTCTGTCTCACTAGTTCCTTGAGGTCAGCCCATTCTTTCTTTGTGCCCTTCATTGTGTTTTTTGCCACCCTGCTTCGCAGCTTTAGTAGATGTTCAAAACATGACTACCAAAGTGACGAATTGCAGAATCTGACTTTCTTCACTTACTTTTAAGTAGGAGTGTTAGTCAAGCTATTGTCTCCTGCAAGACAATTTGAACCTTTTCTCCAATTACGTTTCTCCAAGTAGGAAACTGAATGTTTTAAAGGTTTCTCACATGGGCAGGCACCAAGGAGGTTTTGGGGGCCTTGGAGGCCTGAGGCCATGGCAATCACACCAGTGTCCTTGAGCCACCATTCTTTCCTAATGTTCCGCTTGGAAAAAGAGGAAAAAGCAAAGTAAAATCTACCAGACCCAGACATTTCAGTGGCCGGTTTTCCTCAGCCCAACCACTCTGCTTTTCTTAGCCTCTCTCTTTTCTCTGACCCCTGATTATGGCCTCCAAACCAGCAGCCGAAAATATAGGATGTGGGAAAACTTGAGTAAGAGAGTAAACCCAGAATGTTTTTAGCCTTTGGGAAGAAAAAAGCCTTTTCTTGTTGGCATTGCTGTTGTCTTCTTTCCCTTCTAAATTTCCAGACTTATCAGGCATTAGCTAAATTAATTAATATATTTATTGAGCCCTGTTCTGTGCTAGGTGTTGTGCCACTGATGATTTTATGTTGTGGAACATAATTTCTATTTCAGTGAGGTTTATTTCTTTCATTTAAACATTTGTGCCTATTGAAAAAAACTTCTTCAAAGCTAATGAGGAATCGCCTTACTTATGTAGGATTTCATTCTGTGATGGTTGCTGATAGAGCTCAGCAGGGTCCATTTTTCTCTCATGAAGTCTCAGAGACTACAACTCCCAGACTTCCTTGCAGTTAGCTAGGCCATGTGACTATATTCCATCCAATGGGGTATGTTTGTGACCCTCTGTTCTCCACTGTCCATCCACATCAGCCTTGGAGGCCACATGTCCTACGTGGTGAACATACAAGGTCAAGCAGAGCCACCAAACTGTGACTGACTAGGACACGAGTGAAATATACTCTCGCTTTTGTTCAGCCTTTGAAATGTGGGGCTCTATTTATTAGTGAAGACTTTGAGTAACATACATTCTTTTTTTAATTTAGTGGTGTTCATTGGTTGGTTGGCTTAAATTCTTTCCAAAGAGTGCTGCATCTTTTACTCTGTTTTACTGACTCAATGAATGACCTGGAAAATAAATACCCATGCCTTAAACACTGATGCTCTTTCCCACCTTTCCATTGGCTCTTCATGGGCTGAATCCAGATAGTATCCTTGTAAGTCTATGGGCCCCAAACCTCACAAAACATATTTTCATGTCTTTGCTTTTTACATCTTTCCCTAGGAAGTTTATCAAGACCTTATGATAGCTCTTCAAGCTTGGTTATTCTAAAATGCACTTATGAAATTAAATTAAACTCTACAGACACTAGCCCCGCTCCACTGGAGTAGTCATGGTAACAAACTCGAGAGAGTTGTGTGGCCTGGCTGTCTTCACTTCCTCACCTCCCGTTTGCCCCTCCACCTGTGGCAGTCTGGCTGTTCTCCCCATCACCCCATGGAGCTCGCTATCACCCAACAGACACTTTTCAGTCCTCGAATGCATGGGTGTGAATAGGAGGGTTGAGAGTATGTTTGTTCCCCAGTCCCAATGGTTCCCTTCATGTGAGTTGCCCTTCCCGATTGGTGACTTTGAAAGAAGGGACTGGGCAGGCTGAGTCTTGCTGCTCCCATTTTCCCTTGGGAGCAGCTGTGTCAGGGAGCTTGCATTGTGCCCTATTCCTCATCGATGCTCCTGTGTGGGGAGGCCCACGTGACCTCGTACTACCTGTGCCTGGGTGAGTTAGGAGGCCATGTTTCAGTGTGGGGTAGCTCATTACCACCACACACCTGAGCCTCAGCACTGGTGATCAGCTTTATCAATAATGAAGGTGGGAGTCAGTTTTCCAACTACCTACTCCCTTATGTATCTCTGAGTCAGTTCAGAATGCAGTTAGAGAAAATAGGAAACACTTGCTACCCTTGCCATAAACCTCAACATAATTTACCAATTTCTCAAATGTCCACATAGAGCCCTATATTTAACTCTATCCTATTCCCATCATGATGTATTCTAATTTCCTGTGTACTTGTGTGTATCTCCCAGCTGGACTGTACATTTGTGGTGGGCTCTGTGTTGCACCATCCAGTCCTCCCTTCGTGAAAGATTTGCTGCCCCAGCTGCTGGGAACACTGTCAGCAGACAGCCTTCAGCTGTCACCCTCTTCAGGGCATGTCTCAGTTGTGGAAAACAGTCTTGTCCAAGGTCATGCCCATTCCTGGGGCAGCCCATGTCTAGATTGGTTCAGGGGTATGAAGGCTGGCCATCCCAGCCAAACTCAGGACAAGTCTGATGTGCTATTCTAACTCTTTAAAATTGGCTGAGACTGTCATTGGGCCTGCCTTGCAGCTGACAAAGATCTGATAGTCTTTTGTGTATTTAAAAGATGCACAGGGCCATTCACTCAGATATAAAATGTCATTCTCTCTGGATGTAAGACGTGAAGGTAGAAATGAAGAAACTAGTTTGTGTTGTAATACCAACACATAATCCTCAAATTAGGTAAAATTAAGTCTGTCCTAAGAATGACCTTGTGAGATAAGACAAATCTGTCCTCTCACCTTGCAGTGTTAATTTCAGAGAAAGCTGAGAGTTTCTGTTCTAAGTTTTATATCTTGGCATTGTCCCAGTGACAAGTCTAGGACCAACTAACACCCATTTCACTTAGATATTATAACCGACGTTGGTAAACTATATTTCAAAGATCATAGTTTGGGATTATATCAGAGTACTATCACTTAATGAAATAACAGATGTTGACATATTGAGTGATCATTTGATTTGAATTCAAGTCCTTTTAAAAAGTAACAAGTTTTCTGTCAAATGGAAGAAACAGCAAATGAAAACAAGGAGCAACTTTCCGAAAACCAGCAAACAAGGTAATGCTAAGTGTGGACGAGAGTTGGCTGTCCAGGCGTTGGGCGTCAACTTCCTTTGAGTGCTGTCATTAAAGACACATTCTGAGAACTTCCCATCTGTGGCAAATACTTCAGGGAGCAACATGTCTAATCACCGTTGGAAGAAATAAAATGATAGCAAATGTGTGCAACTTTCAAGAGAAAAATAATTACAATCTGATGGGCTGTGGCAGAGGCCCAGTTGACTCTTATGGATCACCTGGTGATCCTGCTGCGACATCAGAAATATTTTCACTTCCGATGTAGGGTGTAGGGTGGTATCCTGCTTCACAGAATGTCAGTATAACAGCAGAAAGGTACGTATTCCTCCCAGGTTAGGCTCCTGAATCAAAGTTGGCTAGTGTTTTCTTCTGGCTGTACCCATGACCCATATTCCCAAAGCATGTCACTTTCTTAGTTACATTCCTAGATGCACAATCTTTTCATGTGAATCCCTCCGGGCAAAGGACCAGCTCTGCATCCACACACACGTTCGCTCCTTCATTCACCTGCTATTCGGCATCTACTGTGTTATGTTGTGTTGTGTTGTGTGCACCTCTTTCATTCATTCATTCATTCATTCATTCATCCAACTGTTAGGAGCATCTATGTTGTGTGCACGTATGGGAAGCAAAAAAAAATCATTTGTGGATCCTGATTTGAATCAGAGTCTAGCAAAGAAAAAAATATATGTATATATTAATAGTAGGCTATAAGAAGAAAGTGGTGGTTGACACAAAGTAAGCAGTTTGAAGAAAATAGAGTCCACTTGGCCAGCAGCGATGACACCATCTGGATGGTGGCATTCCTTTCCTTGAGCAGGTGAATGAGGTATGGCCAGGTGGTGTCCTGACACCTGGGGAATCAATTTCTCTCTGAAGGGTGACGACTGACCTTCTACTCATAGCATGTGCTTTTTTTGACATCACAGTTCTCAAAACACTTTTCTCTTTCAAACTGAATGGTTGAGTAACCTCCTGCTATAGGTAAAACCACGGGAAAACTGTTTAGCAATTGCAGAGGAGACAGAATTAGGTAGATTAGGGAAGATGGGGCTTTTTAGTTTCACAGACCTGGCTTCCAATTTTATATCTGCCACCTTCTAGCTTCTAGGCCTCTGAGTAAATTACTTGAGTAAATTAGTTTTCTCCTCTATGAAAGGGGTCAGTAAGCCAGTGCCAGAGCCCAAGAGAATTACCTGGAAATTACATAGCACTGAGCTTGGCACATCTATATGGAAACATTGTTTCTCCTATACTTTCTTCCTTTGAAAACAAACAAACAAACAAACAAACAACTCAGTTATGAAGTTTAATACTGATTGCAGATAGCTTAAAAGAGGAAGAGAAAGTCCCAAAAAGCCTTTTATGCAAGATCTGCATTCTTCTTAATGGGTTTGAAAGACCTCAGGGTCCTGGCTCTACTTGGGCTAATGTTTAGGCTACGATTTCTTAGCAATCGCAGTGTCCTCTGCTTTAGGCTTCTTTATGCAATAGAAAGCAGAACACAGTTCCTCACCCTTTGGTAACTTTAAGGTCTGAGGAAGTCTTAAACGGGATAAGTCATGCCATTTAGTACCCGTGTAAAGGAAGGTCCATGTGCATAGATGTTTGGGGGCTGCATTTCTTCAGAATGCCTTGGGAGAACTCTGCCTCCAGCCACCTGGGCACTGGGTGAGTCCCCAGTGCTGTAGTCTGGGCCCTCTCTGACTAGGGGAACATGCAGGGACTGGGTTTGTGCGTGGCAGTTGCTGCGAAATGGCTGTACCTGCAGGCTGGCAGGTGCCAGGTTGGCCCTGGGGACGCCCACCCTTAGTTTTCAGTGGACTTTCCATATATCAGCCCTATATCAGGACATCTACCAAGACTCTTCCATGCTAAATGTCCTTTATGCTTTTGCAATTTGCTCCAATCTGGATGCTCAGCCCTGGAGGTCACCTGTAATGGTGCGTACCAGCCGTAGCCATGGCCTTGGGGCGGCCAGCATGAGCGAGATTCCTTCACCTTAGAATGGTCTTCAGCCTGCAGACAAGGATCTCTTATCACTCTCTTCCTGAGTTTCTTTAGCTGTGTTTCCTTAGAGGAGCTGTTAAGACATGTTAGCCCTAGAATCCCGGCCATGGGGTTAGAGTAGAGGTTTATGTGTTCGTTTCCGTTTTAACTCAATTTCCCTTGTCTCTCTGTAGAAGCTGATTTTTTAGGAACTGCCCCCTCACCTAGTCTAGAGTAAAAATAAAAAGCATTGGGCTGAGTCCATTGGGCATGAGGTCAGTCTCAGTTTTAATCCTGGACAGTGCTAACTGAACCCTTGTCCTTGCCAACATCCAGGCCTGACCCTTTGCCCTCGTAGTCCACATCAGGCAACTTGTCATGTGAAAGCTTTTGATGAGCTGCAGAAACTGTTAAGAGAGAGCTGTAGACAGCAGCTTGGAGATTATTTTTATTTTCTAATGCTCCTATGATGCCTATTTTCTCTACCTACCACGTGCTTGTTCTCTTCATCTAGAGTTATCTGCATATTAAGGTCAAATATCTGCCAAAAGCAGTGACCCGGTATCCAGCTGCGAAAGCGCACATTGGTTTGGAACAGTTCATAGACTTTTAAAGCTTCTTCTCCTTTTGCTAGGCCTTTCCCCAGTGGTGGGGTTGGGGGGTGGATAGAAGAAGTCAGCCTGGGGAGTGTGCTCAGGTGGCTGTTGGAAAGTTTTTACCACAATTTACTACAGTTTTCAGGGAGCTCTAAATGGGAGCATGTGTGACACTCAGTAAATACCAACACTGGGGAGAAGAAGTCACAGAGAGCCAATGGCCCATTGTCGGTGCCTGTCACGTGGTCTCTCAGGGGCCTGGCCCTCTCTAGACAGAACCCTGGCTCTTGGCAGCAGCCTCTCAGCTGCTCTGTCACCACTGGCAGCCACTCCTGGGGACATAGGCGCTTCTGTGTCCCTCCTCATTGTAACTCTGCCACGGGCCAAGAGACTGACCCCAGAATCAGCAGCAGCTTTCAGCTTGGGCCCTTTATAACTGAACAATGGTTAACTGTGGCTCTCAGGGGACCTCCGAGGCAGCTCCTTTCCCAGTGGGACTTCCTTCCGTGCGGGCTGTCCCAGCTGTCTTTGTCTTTGGTCGTGTCTAACAGATGTCTGTGGCCTTGGAGAGCCTTCTGAAAAACCAGCGACAACCAGGCCTGGGGGGCCCTTCCGTAGACACTGCAGAGAGGGTTCTTCTGGGGTCAGCTGAGGCCCAGGCAAGAATAACAGTGGCAAATGGCAGGATGCCGCTCGCCTGTCCCCTCCCGTGTCCTTCTCCAAGCGCAGCAGAGCTCTTTCGGGGAGATTTAGGAGACAGGTTCTGCTGCAGTCAGGTGGAGATAAAAATCAAATTCCGAGAATTCCTCTTTTGGAAAGTCTCCTGTAAACTTAGAAAGAACTCCACAAGCATGTGAAATATGAAACTGCAGGGTAAGATTATTGGTTTTTTTTTAACAGACGAGATTAACCTGATAGATCCGAATCAGAGTCATCCTTCACCTGTGCTCCCCAGGAATGAGCTAACACATTTCAATTGGGATTTCACTGTTTCATGTATAATCAGAACTCCTCTATCAGAATTGTTTTCTGAATCAATACATTCAACAATCAATAGTGAAAACATTGCAGACAACCCAAAGAGCTCATAAGAGGGAAGGAGTAGGTAAAGAGTAGTGAATTATATGGTCATTATATTATTGTTTATAAAGACCATGGGACTATGCTAATGGTAAATATAAAATGAGAAAGGAATGTAAAAATATACATGAATTATTTCAAGTTTATTTTTAAAAAGTAAAGTAGACGCAAAGAAAAGACAGGAAGAAAATCCTCTCCCCCTACTAATAGTAGTTGTGTTAAAATCAGTGGAATTATAGGTGATTAATTTACTTTTTTTTCTATTTTCCAAGCTTTTAACAGTGTGATTATATACCTATGTAATAAAAATACATATACTTTTTTAAGAGTCCTGTGGAAATTATTGCATGGGAAAACTTAATTTAATAGGCTTAGAAGAAAAATCAGTCTCATTAATTTAAAATTGCAGTTACTTTGGGTAAAAGTTGCTATTACTCGGTTAATGGCATCTTCTCTGACTTTTTTGGCCATTGCTAAAAATCAGAGCTTTAAAAAGTGGTCACATTGGTCATCACTGACTATTTCCACGAGAGCACAGATGTTTGCCTATTCTGTTCAGTGATACAGTCCCAGGCCCTGGCATGGTGCTTGACACATAGTAGGACTCGGTAAGTGTCTGCCGAATGAATCAACAGGCTGTAGGTTGGAAAAGGAGCTGGAATGTAGGGTAGAGAACGAAAAAGCCAATTGAAGACAAGAATCGCAGGAACGTTTTGGCAGAAGACTCCCTGCGGCACCCTGCAGGCCTCACCCAGGGCCCCTGAGGTCCCCTCGGTTGTCCTGCTTGCCCCTCCCAGCTCCACTGTGCTTTTGTTTCTCAAGGCCCACACCTGCCGCTCATCTGCTCATCTCTGAGGGTGGCCAACTCTCCGGCTGCTGATTTGCCTGTCACTGAGGAGAGCAGGGAGTGCCAGGGAATTCTTTCCCCAGGAAACCCTGTGCAGTGACCATGGGCTCCTCACACTCCCCGAAGGTTTAGGCTGAAGCTGCCCTCCTTACAACTTCACCTAAATCAGCCCCTTCCTCGTCTCAGAGTCTGCTTTTGAGAAAAATGACCCAAGATAACAAGCATCCAACAACAAGCAGAAAATTTAACATTCACAAAGCTGTGTTACGTACTAGGCACAGCTGTAATGGGTGAAGTTGGTGTTTTATTACCCCCGTTTTTCACTTGAGGAAACAGAGACACAGAGTGGCTGAATAGCTTACCTTCGTACGTTTGAATACTTAGTCCACCCTTGAATTGGGCATTTATGACCGTCCTCTGTTTGCTGTCCTGTCTCCTGGTGTAAAGATGGACCTGTGAGAAAGCAGCAAAGACCAGCCCAGGGAGTGGAGCAGGTTGGAGCTGAGTGGGGAGCATCCCACCCCAGTATGGAGGGAGCAAAGGCAGAATCAGGAAGAATCAGTAGGAAGGCCCTACACCTGTGAACATGATCAGAAGCGGCAACATCTGAAAGTTGGTCCAAGGTCTGGCTGCCAAAGGATGCTGAGTAGAAGGTGAGGAAAACCAGGATGTTCCTGCAGAAACTGCCTTCGGATTTTTGTGGACGGCCCTTGGTCTCGCTCCAACAGACATCTCTTTGGGTCTTCAAGGAGCTGAAATTGGAGTGATGTATGATGCCTATTTCCTTTGGTAAGATAATCTTGCTTGCGTGAGTGGGATGATTTAATGTGATTCCAGAGTTACATCAAAACAGTCTTTCGGTTTAGCAGGAGGACTATGCCCAGTCAATATTTGTTGGAACAAGTGAATAAATGAATGAATGAATGAATGAATGTGGGTGAACAAAGCTCTCTGAGAGTGAGTGAACTCTTTTAGAAGCCTAGGCCATTGGAGGCAATGACAGTATGATGAGAATGACATTCCTAGAGATTCATTCCAACTCGACACTGTCAACAGGACACCCGTGGTGCGAGGGGTGGTGTGCTGAGCTGTGTAGGGAATGGATGCACAAGGTAAGGGGAGGGAATTAGACAAGCCCAAACAGGACTGTGACTCTATGTAGATCAGGTAAGAGTCCTAAGAAGCGGCAGGCTAGTGTGATGGGGTGCCAAGAGGAATAGGGTTACACCCATTTGGCAGGAAATCAGAAAAGTCAATCCGGAGGGACTGGTATTTGACTAAGCCCTGAAAGCAGTAATATTTCAATAATGGGGAAATAGGGGTGGAATCGGAGCTGGGATGGGAGCAGTTAGGAGTGGAGAAAGCAGAGCAATCCTGGCCAGGCAGCATGAGGCGAGAGGTTTAGTTTGGTGGGAACATGCATGCTGGTGAGAAATATTGGGAATATAGGGTTCGAAAGAGAGGTTAATTGTAAACTTAATGAAAAAATTTTTTGTAATTGTGATGGATCATCTATTTACATTTTCTTGCCTGGTCCTTGTTAAGAATCTGGGGATTGTCAGGGGTACACAGGACCTTGGTGACTATCAAACAGTAGTGGTTTCACCCACACCCTAAATCCCATAAGCAATCTTCTCATTGGGGTTAATATGTCTAAATTAGAAGGAATAAAAGGGTATGAACTAATAGCAGTTAAGGCCCCAAATGTAACCTTGGCAACAGTTGAAAACATAAATTCACTATTACTCTGTGCCCAATTAAATGCAGAATAACAGTGTGGAAATGGAAATTTATCTGCAGCTGGATGGCTTCATTGCAGGTTACGACAAAGCTGAGTGTGGCAGATCATATTTTCCGAAAATGACTGCAACCACAGCTCCCATCCCACATGCTTTTCAGCAATGCGACCTTCCCACTCGCCGTCAGGAGGGGCCATTTATGTCTCCACACCCTGGAATCTGGGCGGACCCCCTGGCCACTTTCATCAACAGGAGACTGTGGAAATAACGGTGTCACGGTTCTGAGCACAGCCCTTCACTTCTGCTTCCTGCCTTTTGAAACCTTCACTCCTGGAATGCTCCCCTGGAAACCCAGCCACCACGCTGTGAGAAGCCACGTCACAGGGAGGGCTCAGGAGATCATCGACCCACACTGAGCCATCATCACTGCAGGCCATGCCAGTGGGCCTTATAGGAAATCCAGTCCTGTGGAGTCTTCAGGTGACATGGTATCAGGTTGCAAATACACAAGAGGCTTGAAACAAGTCAGCTGAGCCTCGTCAACCTACAGGATGGTGGGAGATGGGAATACATTGTTAGTTAAGCTATTAGTGCTCTGGAGTAGGTTGTTACCCAAAAAATAGAGCCCTGGGACCTGAAGCTGCAGGGATGGGGCAGTGTTAAGAGATTGGTCAGGGGACATTTGATTCCATGAGGAGAAGAGGCCCAGGTGAATACCTACGGTGCTGGGTTGGAGGAAGGACAGCAGTCTGGATTGCGGCTGTCACCTTCAGCCTTGCAAGGCTTTCTCACTCATGAAGTGGAAATAAATCCTTACCAGGTGTTATGAGGATTACAAAAGGGGGTGTAAATGAAGGTACTTTGCATGCTATGAACCTTCCCCAGAAGGTGCTATTATGATTTCCTACAGATGGTCAGATGGCCTGAAGTTGATGATTTATTAGTGCATCGCGAATGAGTTTGTCCTTGGACAGCCTGCTCATAGCAACCCCAAGGATCAACCCTTAAACCACAATCACAGAGTCCCCCCAGCAGTCCCGCAGTGTTCTCCACATTCATCCATTTAGTCATTTCTTCACTCATTCAATAAGTACTTGAATGTCAACTACATGCCCAACAGTGTTGTAGGCACTGGGCATAGAGCCATGAACAACCCTCAGATGTCACTTCCCTCAGGCAGCCTGCAGGCTAGTCTCAGGGTTTGTGGGAAAAATCATTGCCAATGGAGTAAACTGTTGAGGGCAGTATGGTGTGGTAGTTAATTGCATGTGTTTGCAGGTCAGATAGAACTGGGTTCACACCCTGATTCCACCACTTACCAACGGTGAGACTTTGGGCGACTCACTTCAGCTTTCTGTGCCTCAGTTTCTTCATCTGTAAAGTAAGCATGATAATCATACCCATTTCACAGGGTCATTACGAGAATCAAATGAGTTAATGTATGTGGAACAACAACCGACACAGAATAAGCTGTCACAATACATATTATTAATTATTATTATTTTGTTTCTGTTAAGTAGTTTTCCTACATCATGTTATTTTATGATCAATAGAATAATGTCCATTCCATTCGATGTGGTAACTTACTTACTTTCTTTCTTTCTTTCTTTCTTTCTTTCTTTCTTTCTTTCTTTCTTTCTTTCTTTCTTTCTTTCTTTCCTTTTTCTGCTGTGGAAAGAGGTATAATAGATAGTTCATAATATTCATCCATGGCCTAAAAGTTGGAGAAATCTCATCTGAATTAGCTGCTAATGAGATTATAAAGCCACAGATTGTATTAGTGATGATTTGGTCAATACTTGAATGTAAAATCACTTTTTCACTTGTCTCTTTGAGGATATAGCTCCAAAAAGATAAAAAAGAACCAGGGAATTTTGTGAGAGCAGGGTGGGGGTGGTGAGGAACGCAGGTCCAATGGACGCTACTCACACTGTAGTCTAAGTGAAAGGTGTCCGTCCACTGGCCTACAATAGGTCCTTAGTGGACCTATTCTATAAGCTCAGGGAAAGCAGTACTGACCATACTTCTTCAAGAAATAAAGGCAGTTTGAAATAGAAAGTACAGTGACTTAAACTCTAAAAGGTCACTGAGCTGGCTTTATTAGTGAATAAATAATGAAAAACTCAAGTATTATGTAAATAAAAGAAATCCCAAGGCAGGATGTTCAGGGTATGTAAGACAGCAAATATCGTCATCAAATCTGCATGTTTCTTTTACCTGTCTCAAGATCTATCTACCTCGAGAAAGAAAATGACTGCTAGAACTCCAGCTATCATGTCCCCAATTTCAGGCAGGAAGAAGGAGGCATGGGGGAGGGGGGGACAGCAAAGGAACAGCCTTCCTTGCAGAGCCGACCCCTTTTAAAACTTTTCCAGGGGCTGTGCTCAACAAGCTCCATTTACATCGTCTCATTGACCATTTTAGAGTGGGGAAATTGGCCCAGGGTGCTGCACACCATCGAGAGGGACAGAAACTTCTGTGATGATGCTGAGTACCCTCTGGGTGCTGGAAACTTCCGTGATGAGGCTGAGTACCCTCTGGGTGCTGCATGCAGCGAAAGCCACCTCTGCTGACACACCCCTCTAAGCTCTTTCAAAGTCTAAACCCATCAGATATGATAGAAAATATCTGAAGTCCTTAATTATCATGACAATTCAAGTCTTTAAAAGTAGGGACTCTTTCTTTGATTTTAAATAAAACCATAAATATTTAAACAGTCTTTGTCTTCTCCCTCCCTTTCTAATTCCCTCCCACCTATCCTCCTACCTCATCCCCAAACTCGAATTCCTGGATTAATTTTTAATAATGACAGTCCAGGGAAGAATTATAGCTTCTGTAAATTTTTTTAAGTTACTATGTTTCCTGGCAGGTTGCTTCACACGTCCAGACCTGGAATTTCAGAGGATGCTTCAATAGGGTCCTCTGTGTGAATTTTATGTCAGAAAGCCCAAGGAGTGTTTCCTCTAAATGAGCGTAGGACTTGTGAGTTCTAATCCCTTAAAGCCAATCACTTTATTTAGTTAATTAGAAATTTATATAAACTTATTTCTGAGAGACTTTTAGGTAATTTACAAAATTAGGCCTCATTAAAAATAAAAGTGATAGGGATAAAAAAAAAACAGACTTAAAAAGCAATTATCTTTCTTTTCTCTGACTTACAAAAAAGAAATCACAACATGTTGCTCCTTCAGCATAATACGGTGTCGAAATATAATGAGCATTTGTCAAGTGCTTTGAAATCCACCCTGAAAGGTGTTATAAGCTTGAAGCGCCATTGTTATTAAGCACCGTCACTTGAGCATAGCTTTTAGTGTTTATATCCTCCCTCTGATGTAATGTGAACTGTAGGCATATCTTTAGATTCAAGAAACAAATAACTTCCTAATAGCACATCCTGCCTCTTACCCCACCCAATAAGTAATTACAGGAGAAATGAATAGGATGTGTGCTGACACACGCGATAGCCACTAAGGATGGATTTTACTTTCTTCCTTGATGATCTTTGTCACAAGCACTTTGAACAGGGGCCAGTGTGACAGCTTTAAGGAACCAAAAGCATGGCTGGCTTCTTAGATGTTATTCAAGCCGACCTGGTGTTTGCTTGGCCTTGTTATCATAGCTTTAAAGCACCTGGGCACAAAGAAGATGCTTTTAAGATATCATTCTTGCTGACACTTCAAGAAGAGCAATAACTGGTGTCTACAGATGAAGAGCATACAGTACAGGAAACAGGTCCAAAGTGTTGGATTCTAGTTTGTTTTGTCACTAACTGGCTGTGGTCTCTTGAAAAAAAAGTCACTTTGACCTCTTTGGTTATCACATTTCTTATCTGGGAAATGCAATGACCTTTTCCAGCTTTATTGATTTACAAAATTATGAGACACTGAACTTTATTGATTCTCTGTGAGGTCCTTCTGCTCCCATGTGAGAACGGCAGGGCTAGCCTCTGGCCCCCGTGATGGGACATGGTTTGTGTGTTTCATGTGACTGTTCACTTCTGGGCGGTGAACAGTGTGAACCAATGATTAACACAAGCCGAATCCTCTGATATCTTAAATCTAGTACATAAAAGATAACTGCCATTCAGTAAATAGTTACAAAATGTATTTTAAAAATCTAAATGGAGGGAAGAAGTGGGTAGCACAAATTTTATTTTATTTTTTTTTAAACTGATCTCTGCTTATAAAAAGCAAGATGTTCAACTTTGCATTAATGGTTCCTGATTCAACCATGCTGATTCACCACTCAACCCGTGCGTGCATTTGGTCGCTTTAAAAAAAATGAGGATGCATTTTTAAAAAATGAGGTCCTTCAGACGAATCTTTAAAAAATGAGCTGGTTGTGTTTTAAATCATAGAGATTAAAAATGGTCAGATGGTTTTGTCTTTGTTATTAGGGCCCCCATTACTGTACTTTGGTTCGTTGGAGATTACTTATAGCTGGTGAGTGATCTGAGGAAGGAGATAGCTGAATTGTTGTTTATTTATTTCTGTAATCTGTGAGAGGTTTCCCGTAAACATATGGTTTCTGTAAAATTTCCAGGGTTACAAAAAAAGCCCTGGAATTTGTGGCAGATTATGGGCATACCGCCCCCTTCTGGGGGTGATCTGCAACTTCTGACTTGTGTGATCCCTGCTGACAAAGGTGTGTGGATGGTGGAAGGTTCCTCAGGAAACAGAATTTTGGATTTTGACTCTTGTTCAGCAGATAGGGAAAGAATAAAGACAGGTGTGTGTGTGTGTGTGTGTGTGTGTGTGTGTGTGTGTGTGTGTGTGTGTGTGTGTGTGTGTGTGTGTATGCTTCCTACCAGACAGGAAAAACATCATAGATAAAGGCATGGAAGTCAACAAATAGACTCCAGTGTAGCTGGAGAAGACATATTAGGCATGAAAAATAACAGGAAAGCAGATGGAAAGCTAGGTTTGAGCTAGTTGTGGAAGATTCTGTAAAACAGGCCCTAAGATGGGGAGCCACTGAGGCGAATTCTGAATGGAAGAATTCGCTTGTTTACTTATTTCCTCAGCCGGTAATTGTTGAGTGCATCCCATAAAGCCGTCCTGTGTTCAGTGCGGTGCACGAGTGAAGATAAATCTCTCTGGATCCTGACCTCAAGCAGCTTAGAGTCTAGAGGTTGAAGTTAGATGTGTGCCTAAGTAACCAACAATGCAAAGCAGCAAGAGGTGCATCATATGAAGCAAAAGTGGGAGGTAAAAAGGATTGCTTTTAGCAGTGGACTAGGGCCGCGTCTAACAGAAGATTGTCATGATGAAGGGAAAGTTAACCTTGGCAGCAAGAATGTACTAGAGACTGGAGTGAGAGAAGCCAGTTAGAGGCTACCAAAAATTTTTTTTTTTTTTTGCGTATTATGTTTTATACTGAATATATGCAATTTCATAATGTAACAACTTAGATTCCTTATATGTATGGAATGAATGTGAATAAACGAATTGTCATATATTCATACGACGGAATACCATTCAGCTATAAAAAGAAGCAAAACTATTGTACTGATTCAAGCAACGATAAGGATGAACCTCCCAGACATTATTCTGAACAGAAGACACTGGACACAAAATTAGGAAGACTGTATGATTCTGTTTATATGATGAATTCTAGAACAGAGTAAAGAAATCTATATTGACAAATCATATGGGTGATTGACTGGGGTGTGATGATACAGGTGCAAATGAGCAAGAAGAAACTTTCTGGGGAAATATTCTATATCTTAAAAGAGGACATGGTTACATGGATGAATCTGTTTGTCAGAATTCACCCATTTCTACATAGAATGTGTGAATTTTACCACAATAAAATTTACTTAAAAATTAGAAAACAGTAAAGCATAAGAAGTTCTTATGGTCAGCAAGGTACTTAATCTGTCATTGGTCATTTCTAAATTGTGTTAATTCATGATTAAAGGTAGTTTAAAAAAAGAAAATAAACTTACTTTAACAAAGAATTGTGACTTTTTAGAACAAAACAAAAAGAGACATGGTGGATAGAGTCACTCACATATTCTCTAAAGGGGAGAATGAATAGAAGGGA
Organism: Cynopterus sphinx; assembly: GCA_030015415.1. Taxonomy (NCBI): domain Eukaryota; kingdom Metazoa; phylum Chordata; class Mammalia; order Chiroptera; family Pteropodidae; genus Cynopterus; species Cynopterus sphinx. The sequence continues at coordinate 5,873,628 of CM057379.1, read as the reverse complement.
GTAAAGAGAGTATTCAAAGAAATAATGACTGGAGAATTTTCCAGAATTGGTGAAAGACATGCATCTACAAAAAGCGTAACATACTTCGAGTATGGACAAATAAAAATGCTGATCTCCATGTGTAGACTTAAGCTACAACAGAAAAACAAGGAACACTAGGGATTTTAGTGGAACTGTTTTAAAAAATGACAAAACTAGATGAATTGAGACAAATGAGTAGCAATAAGGAGATATATAAAGATCAATCGGTCATTTCTCCAATTAAACCTTTCGAATGCTTCCTAAATTTGTCCAGGTTTTCATTATTCTTGGTACTTTTATTTGAAAACCAGTCAGGTTTTCTCTGATCTCTAAAAAAAGTGCTTTCTCAAATGAAGCCAGAATGAAATTGTAAAGGGAGTTACTGTGGGTCTGAAGAGCAGTGTGATTTTGCTCTTTCAGTGGAATTTGAAAGAAAATTCCTTGATAGGCAAAATTTCCCATAAAATCTTGCTATAGAAATGAGTACAGTGGAGATTTTTTTCCTTCAATATTCAGTTAAGCTCCCTGTAAACCAGAAAAAAATGTTATAAAAATGAAATTGAGATAAAAGACCACAAGTAGATTTGAAGGTGCTTAAAAATAGAATAGGGACTCTTGCCATGGATTAGTGGTAATGCGAGTTATTTACTTTGGACATCTGATTTTATTATTCTATAATCATTTACATAAGTATCTGCTTAAGCCATGCATTCGTACGTGTTCCTCTCATGCATTCAGATTTAAGGACTAATTTTGTGTTCTATAAATAGAAAAGAGGGGCTAGCAGATAGAGATTTTTTAAAAAAGAGCAATAAATTCAGGGGCAAAGAATCACCTTTTATCCCTGCCTGCGTCTAGATCCTTGTCCTTATTTATTCCTGCCGTTGGCAGAGAGCCTGGAGACCACGGGTTCAGTTATCAAGCAAATACCTTACTGATGAGTCTAGGAAGGGACTTTGGTTATGTCTAATCGGGGAGAAATGTGGTAATTTCCACTCATCTGGTCAAAAACTCTGATGGGTTAGAGTGCCAATCAAGGTCAGTCAGCATTCTAAAACAATGAGAGCTTCGGGGCACTACCTGCCTTTGAACAAATAGATCTTTTCGTGAAAAGGAAGATGCAGGGAGTTAAATTTCTTCCTCTGAAAAATGCAGCTTGTCTCCAGAACCAAAGAGAGACGTTCTGAATCCTGTCTGAGCAAGCTCACATAGACTCCGTTCCATCACAGACGTTGAGTCAATTTTATTTGCTTCCTAGTCAAGAATTCCACTCGGATTGCTCATCAGTCAGTGGGGTCACTGTGAGGAATTTACATAATTATATTATTCCCTTGGTGGTAAGGAAGAATTGAATAAACAGTAGGTTCTCCTCTTAAGGATAAACCCTGAAAGAATGGTACTTTTCTTACTACCATAAAAAAAGATCCTTGATTGGGACCTTGGACCAAATTTTTGGGAAGCATCTGCTTGTGAATTGTTTTTCATTTTTTGTTCTTCTTAGTGTTTGGGCTGTCCAGTGTCTACATGCATTGCAAAAGTGACCAACTTTCTTCTTTTTAATGGATTAAGTGAATATTTTTACTGTAACATTTTAATTCCTTTAATGATTTTTAAAAACTGTACTTTCAAGGGGTTTTCAGTGGATTTTCCACAGCTTGCCATATACATGTTAATTTATCAGAATCTGCTTCAGATTTATGCTAACTGAATTCCGATTAGATATAGAACTGTTACATTTCACACAAGCAGAATCATATAATTCATGATTATTTGTGACAGGCTTCTTTTACTTAACAATATTTTCAAACTTCATTCATACTGAGTAGCACGTTTCAGTACTCGATTCTTTTTTTACTACCAAATAATATTCCATTTAAAACAGACCCACGTTTTTAATCTACTTATTGGCAACGTGGCATTTGGATTATTCCCACTTCTTGGGTATTACGAATAATCCTGCTATAAGCATTTGCGCACAAGTTTTTGTGTGATTGTATGTTTTCCATTTCCTAGGATACAACTTAGGAATGGAATTGCTGAGTCATATGGAAGCTCTATGTTTAGTATCTTGAAGGATTGCCAAACTATTTTCCAGAGCAGCTGTACCATTTTACATTCCCACCAGCAATGAATGAGGGTTCTAATTTTTCACATATTCATAAGCGCTTATTATTGTCATCCTTTTTATTCCAGCCATCTAGTGGGTGTGACGTGGGATCGCATGGTGGTTTGATTTGCATTTCCCTTATAACTAATGACATTGAACATCTTTTCGTGTGCTTCTAGGCCTTTTGTATATTTTCTTTGGAGAAATGTCTATTCAAATCTTTTCCCACTTTTAAATTGATTTATATTTATATGTCTTTTTATCGTTAATTTCTAAGAGCTATTCATGTATTCTCAATATCAATCCTTGTCAGGTAGATGATTTTTTTTTTTTATTTTGCAGATTGTCTTTTCACTTTCTTAATAGTGTCCATTGAAGCACAGAAAGTTTTAATTTTGACGTAGTCCAATTTGTCTATTTTTTCTTTTATTGCTTGTGCTTTTGGTTAAGATCTAAGAAAGCATTGTCTAATCCAAGGTCACAAAGATGTACTTTTATGTTTTCTTTATGGAGCTTTACAGTTTTAGCTCTTTTACTTAGGTCTATGATTAACTTTGAATTAATTTTTGTGTGTGCTATGAGGTAGTGGGTTCAACTTTTTTTTTTTTTGTATGTGAATGTCCAGTTTTTCCAGAACTATTTGTTGAACAGACAATTCTTTTTCTGTCAAATTGTCTTGGAATCCTTGATGAATATCAGTTGACCATAAATGTATATTTTTAGTTCTGGACTTCAGTTCTATTCCATTGGTCCATATTGTCAATCCTCATGTCAGTGCCACAGTGTCTTGGTTATCGTAGCTTTGTTGGAAGTTTTTAAATTGAGAAGTATGTTTCTTCAAACTTTGTTCTCCTTTTTCAGAATTGTTTGATTATTCTGAATTCTTTGCATTTTTTTAATGAATTTTATAATCAGTTTGTCAATTTTTGGAAAAAAATCCAGCTGGGATTTTGATAGAGATTGCATTGAATCTGTAGATCAATTTGGGAAGTATTGTCATCTTAACCATATTAAATCTTTTGATTCATGAACATAGGATGTCTTTCCATTATTCAGATCTTCTTTAACAGTATTTTATATTGAACAGTATTTTATAGGTCTCAGAGTACATGCTTTATACTCCTTTTATTAGATTTATTCCAAAATATTCTGTTTTTATGCTATTAGATTTATTTTCTTAATTTATTTTTTGATTATTCCTTGCTAATGTACAAAAATACAGTTGATTTTTTGTATATTGATTTTATATCCTGACACTTTGCAGAACTTGTTTATTAGTTCTAATCATTTAGATTCTTTTGGATTTTGTATATACAAGATCATGTCTTCTGCCAATAGAGATCATTTTAGTTCTTCCTTTCCAATCTGGATACCTTTTATTTCTTTTTTTGCCTAAGTGCTCTGGCTAGGGCCTCCAGTACAATGGTTAATAGAAGTGGTGATGGTAAATATCTTTGTCTCATTTCTGGTCTTAGGGGGAAAGCTTACAGTTTGTCTTCATTGAATATGAAATATGATGCGAGTAATGTATTTTCCATACAACCTTTTATCAGCTGGAGGAAGTTCCTTTCTACTCCTAGTTTGTTGCCAAAGTACTAATTAACTACTCTTTATAAAAAAGAAAATGGAATCAGTTTTCATTTAAAAAAATTCCCCTTCTCTCCTTATCCTTCTTCCATTTTCTTCTCAATTTTTTTTATTTTACTTGGAAAGTGTTTATTTGGCCTACACTCAATAACAGAAATAATCATCTAGTAGGATATTCTTTTTTTTCCACCCTCTGCAGGCATCAGAAATTCTCTCTTTTTCTTCTTCTTTCTCAGTATATGATGAGTTACTCTTATAATTTGTAATTAGTGTAGAGCTAAATCAAGCTATCATTGGCTCAGGGAGATTTGAAACCTTTCTCTAATTAACATATAAAAAATATTTTCCAGTTAGGGAATTTCAGGTATTAGTAATGATCATTTAGGCTGCCACCTACTCTAGCTAAATAAAATAAGCTGTAATTTGACATGAAGTCATCTTTAGCAAATTGGTAATATGGAAGCTCTTTCAGAGCCGCATAGAGTAATTCAGCCACTTCACTGAGACATACAATGTCACCTCGTTTTTGAAAGTAACTTCCCAAATTCTGAATATGGGTGATGTTCAGCCTGGTAACTAAGTAAACAGTGGCATGAATGAGGTGGGCAAACCAGCTCTGTTGCCTCAGACAGATGCTCTATTTATTCATGTCTAACCATCTTGCAGAAAGGATTTAATGCCCCTTAAATTAAGTGCTGAGAAAATCGAAATGCCGGGAGAATGACAGCAGGGGAGATAAGCTACACCAGGTCTACCTGGGACTTGAGGACTCCCTACCGGGATCATTGGCAGCCTCGACCTCCTCCTGGAAATAGACACTACTGCCCTGATGGCCAGGGATGTGGAAGGTGGTGACATTTCCTCTTCAAATGGTCCAGATGAGGCAAAGCTGGTTTGAATCTCCTGGTATAGTGACAGTGGCTGCTCTTCCAAGTCCCACACACCAGGGCAAGCACACACACCTCCAGAACCCTGAGGGTCGAAGGTGTGAGGGAGAAGATCCACACAGCCCATCCTTCAGCTTCGTGCCTCCTCTCCCACCCCAGGCATCTATCTATTGGTCTCCTTGGGTGCAGAGAGGGATAAAAGCCTTCAAAGTCACTGTCAGCCAGAGCTGATGACTGTGAGGGGATTTTAGGGGACAAAGTTGTGAAATCATACTCTCCAAATTTGTGTCTGGGTGGTTAAGAGAATGAGATGTGGAGTAAGACCACTCAGTTCAAATCCTGACTCTGCCTTCCCAGTATGCCGCCTGGCACAGAGGAGGCGCTCAGAAAACGCCACCTGAGGTTTGTGACTTTAAACAAGTGGAGAGGGCGTCTCACCCCTTTCAAATTCTAATTCGAAACGGGAAAATAAACCTTAAAAATGTTAAGGATAATTAACCTACACTTATCAATAATACATAACAAACGTAACAGGCAAATTTATTGCAAAAATGTCTACCAAGCATAGTTCATGTGTATTATTTTTCAGGCACTAACAGTTTAAGATAGCAGGTCTGTGTTCTGTATTACATATGTAACCATTCATTCATTCATTCATTCACCATACCAGATTATTTCCCCTAAAAAGGATAATTTACGCTACCAATTGGTTTGGAAATAAGAACCTGAATTCCAGGTGGCATAATGGATTCTTCTCAGCTGCACTTTTACGACTTCTTTGATGTCAAAGGACTTTGAAATTAATCTGTATGACCTTAGTTCCCTGGTTTGTTGAAGAGTTCATTCCAACACATTTTACACTTTTGTGGGATAACTTACACATCGACTGAGTTAGGGAGAACGGTCGATCTTGCTTCACGGTGCCATCGATAGACCCATACTTGCTGTCATGTCCCTTCCAATGTGGTTTACATCTCATTCAAAGTGTCTGCATTTGTTAAATATCATTCTACTGCAATGGTTGTACGATCGAGCCTCGATTTCCTCTCTTATAAATTAAGAATGACCTTAAGTCTTACTAGGAAAAATAACAACAACTGGAGGCTATGTAATAGGATTAGAGTTTTGTTAAATCCAAATTATGTCCATTGTTCCTTTTTGTTTATTTGTTTCTTATGTAAGATGCTTTTTGCGCAAGCTGCAAAGACAAATTAAAAATGAAAAGCAGTGGAACAATCTACCTCTTCCAAACTTCCTCAGGCCATGATTAATTGTTTTGTTTCAATTTCTGGAGCAGGGGGTCACTTTTTTCCAGTTAAGATAGCATAAAAGCATATATTTTTCATGAGAGCATAAGAGACTATACCATCTACCCCCTAAAAAGAAATTATATCTGTTTAGTCACTTACTGAAACTTCATTCTTATGAAATTAGGTCAAATACCGACTTTATTTACTTTTTCATAAGTCAGTGGGAGAGTTCTTTGCATTTTGCTCTTTTAGAAAGAGTGTTTGTTTTCTCACCCTTTATTTCACACTCCCTTTGCCTTCTCTTTTTAATGAGAATATGAAAGAAAAAAGAGCATTTTTAATCTCTGTAGACAATTTCACCAGAGCTATTTTTAACTTCAGTTTCTGCAAATAACTCACCTCTTTTGTAAAGGAGAGAAAAATTAGTCTTTCATATTAGAAAATAAGATTATGTTTTATGGAGTTCATTTTTATGTTTATTTATTAGAGATTTTAAAGGCGACAACCAAATTCGCCTAGTATTAGATTTCCACGCCACGCCTATATGCGATGGCATATCGCTCACTGAGCGTTCACTTTAGAATTTTTCCATTTTTAAGTCTCTTTCTCCTTTCCCTCCCTTCCCCCCTTCCTTTTTATCTCCTTTGTATGGGTTTTGACATTTATTGAATTTACCAGAAATGCGTGACTTTGCTTCCTTCAGAGTAGATCTGCTGAAAGATGCAGGCCCTGTTGCATAATCGAATGACAGTTACAAGTCAAGTTGCAACTGCTGTGCTACAATTCCAGGCGTTTTTTGGTTAGAGGATTTGGTCTTGAGGTATTAGTTACTTAAAAAGTAAAACTCATTTGCTGAAAAAATTCCTTTATTCTTATTATCACTTCGTGGATTGTAAAAAAAGAGAAAAACTTCCTTTGTTATTGAGAAAATATCCCTAATATTTTAGCGAAAATTTAGGAGTATATCTAGTAACTAGGAGAAACTAACAAACACAAGTTTTCTTTAGTTTTAAATTGGATTTTGCTAAGACTTGAGAATAGGTGTAATTTTTCATCTTGGGTTCTGAATATGACTAAAATAAAAAAAAAATTGAACTATCCTAAGAAATCTGTGTGTCTTAGGACACACATGAGTAAAAAACCTTGCTAGACAATTCACTCCAATATTTACAGAATTAATTTTTTCATCTGACATTAGAGGCTAGTAATTATTCACACGATGCCTCTGCTTCACACCACTATGCATATTGAATATTTCTGATGGTTATTAAAGTTGAAAAATGATAGTACCATTTAACCAGGCTGGTAAACAAAAAGGTTAATAAATATGCCGTGATTATCAATCTTGTATATACAAGATCATGTCTTCTGCAAATAGAGATAATTTTAGTTCTTCCTTTCCAATCTGGATACCTTTTATTTCTTTTTTTGCCTAAGTGCTCTGGCTAGGGCCTCCAGTACAATGGTTAATAGAAGTGGTGATGGTAAATATCTTTGTCTCATTTCTGGTCTTAGGGGGAAAGCTTACAGTTTGTCTTCATTGAATATGAAATATGATGCGAGTAATGTGTTTTCCATACAACCTTTTATCAGCTGGAGGAAGTTCCTTTCTACTCCTAGTTTGTTGCCAAAGTACTAATTAACTACTCTTTATAAAAAAAGAAAATGGAATCAGTTTTCATTTAAAAAAATTCCCCTTCTCTCCTTGTCCTTCTTCCATTTTCTTCTCAATTTTTTCGGGGTCATAAATTATCATTATGAAAAGCAAGGCTATTAATATTTGGGAATGTTCTTTAACACAGGTGTGATGTGAGGCACCACAGCAAGATGGTGAGTTGAGCATCCTTGTCTCCAAGCTGGGACTTATGTCCAGGGCGGCTTCCCATGTTCCTTATCCTCCTTGTCCATTAACTCCTATCCGAGATAAGTTTTCCTTATAGTGATGGCAGAAGCACAAAGTGCAAGCCCAACCACACAATCACATTTTAAGTGTCTGCTTGCGTCTTATCCACTAATACCCCTTTTTGCAAATTAAATCCCATGGCTGAAGCCCAACAAATATGGGAGGAGGAGAGTGTACTTCGCTCATGGACGCTGGGGAGTGTGAGTGAGCCCTGACTGAGTAGCCATCTTAGCTAAGATATTTATGCCTTTCTAAACCTCTGTTTTTCTTATCAGCAAAATTATGACAAAAGGAATTGCCTCACTGTGATGTGGAGGAAATTGAACGAGACGTTGGGGAGTACCTAGGGCCGTGATGACGACCACTAAGATTTCCTGACACAGTAGATGTCATCACCCTCATGGAACACGACAGGAGGAGAGGTTAAGGCATCATCTAGCATTTCAGATGTACTTTCAGGAGAGTTGCAAACCTAGTTTAAAGAATTTTGGCATGCACTTCGCCCAGATTCGCTGATGGTTAACATTTTGCCACGTTTGCTTTTCCTGAACCATTGGAGAGTTCGCTGCAGCTATTATGTATTTTTTTTTTTTTTACCCCTAAATGCTTCAGTGTGTATTTCCTAAGAGCGATCTGTCATGCAGATCCAGTACAGATATCAAATCAGAAAATTTAACACTGACTCCATATTCTTATCTACTATATAGTCATTTTCAGTTTCCATAGTTTTATGGCCATCCTTGTCCCCATCCTTACGCCTCACCTCCCCCACTAATCCAGAGCCTATTCCCAAATCACACCGTGTATTTAGTCATCATCGTTTTCTTTTTGATTCACTCATCTTTGATCTGAAAAAGTTCAGCCTTTCTTTATTTTTGTTGTCATTGCTTTTGAAAGATTATGGACCAGCGATTTTGCAGGCTGTCCCTCAGTTTGGTTTTGTAGGACGTTTCCACGTGATTACATTAGGTTATGTGTCGTGGGCAACATACTTCGCGAGTGGCACTTTGTTTTTCTCAGTGCATCGCATCAGGAGACATACGATGTCACTTTAACTCATTACTGGTGACACTAACCTTGATTCCTTCACTATGGTGGCGTCTGTCAGGTTTCTTCATGAGAAATCACTGTTTTCCCCCTATAATTGATAAGTAATCTCTTGTAAAATACTTTGAGATTGGGTAACTATTGTTCTTCATATAGTCACATTACTTTTTGCAGCCATCGAGAATTCTTCTTTGAATTGGTTATTACTATGATGGTTACAAAAGAATGATTTACTAACTATTGTATTTTCTACATTTATCAGCATTCTGCTATGGCAAATGACTTTTCCTTCTCATCACTTATTTAATTATTATGAATTTTTAGTGAATTTTTATTCTATGGATCGTAGGTTATAATATATAGTTTTTATTATATTTTGAGGTGCAGATTGTCCCATATGTGGCCAGTCAGGAGGCCCCTTCAAGTTGGCTCCTTTGTTCTCTTGATCACATCTTCACTTTTTGGCGTGACACGTTGTTCCGGGCTCATGTTGTTCTGAAAATACTCAAGTCCTAGAATTAGCCATTTCTCCACAGAACCCTAGTTTAATATGTTCTTTTACCTTCAGGTTGAATTATATTAATTCATATGAAAATGTAGCCCATCAGCTCAGTCACTTAGGTTTAATAACATTATCATGAATGCTCTGAGGAACTGTACACTCAAACATGGTTTACCGACTTTTATAGGGGAATTTCAAGTTGAAGACATTGAATAAAATATCATAATTTGGCAAAAGGACTAATGCACAAAAATTGTTAGTCATTAATTGATCACCTCGATCACAGTTAGCATATTTAAACATTCTTCATGATAACATAAAAGATCTGACCTGCAGATTCCACACCAAACAAAATGGAATATATACTGTCACATAAACGATGTTAATTCCTGGAGAGTTTTTGTTTTCGTTTTTGTTTTCAGGAAGAGAACTGTAAATAAATGGTGAGACATAGAGGTCATCGATTCTTGAGTTTGCTGTTATCTGTGTGCATTAAAGAGATTCTAAAGTCAATACTCATTTTTTTTTTTTAAATCACAATCAAATACAGGGAAGACTCTGGACATTGTCCAGATTGTGCAGGCGTCATCTGTCTGAATGTTACATCCAAACCTGAGTGAACGTATTCGCAGAAATAACTCAGACAGCAGCATTAGCTGGAAATCCAATAGGCATATGCCTGCTCTCTTAAATCTCCCCATTAACCAAACAGCCTTTTCACCCTGCAGTCCAGGTGGGTAGTGGGTCAGTCATTTAGGAATCCTTTTTTTTTCTACCTTCTTCTACTTACCCTCCCTTCTAGATCAGCATTTTCTTCTCATTCTCACGAAGGTCACACATGGCACCCCTCTTCGTTTCCCATTCCTGAGTGTGCTGGCTTCTCTAAGGAGAGGAGCTTTCACATGGAGCGAAAATACACCTCTGGTAGCAACTCAGACTCCTTGTGACTGCAGGGCCGCCGAGGCAGTGGAAGTGTTTGGATGGAGCCAGAAGCATCAACAGAGGGGTCCAGCCCTGGCTCAGCTGAGGGGTGACCAGCAGCCGCATTCCACCACCCTCCAGCGAGGGTGAGGTGGGCCTCGAACTTGCAATCTCAGGCTGGGGCAAGGAGGATAGAGTGAGAGTGGATGCGCACATACCCCAAACCCTTTCCCATGCCCATAAAACTCCCTAAAATACCATCTTTTTGTTCCGAACTGTGTGAGACTTCTTCCTCCAGGTGAATCCTGGGCACATCTTTATTCCTAGTACCGTGCTTACAACTGAAATATGATTAATTCATATTGTTATGTGAGCACTTATCTCTCTGCTTTCCAAGTGTCTATGTAATAAGCACCTCGAGATCAGGGATGTCTCTGGCTGATCTTCCCGTACCTCTCACCGTCGTTGCATGATGAAAATGCTCAATAGATGCTATTCCTTCTCTTGAAATATGATTCTCTTCTTTATGCCAATATCTAATTATGCAATGTATTCATCTGCAGGGTTTTTCTTCTTTCCTAAAAATGTTTTAAACAGGCAACACTCCAACTTAGACTCTCATCTCTCACGACTAATTACATTGCTTTAAAAATGGTGATCAGGCACCGGAGTTTATTTTAACAAGGGAGCACATTACACACTCCAGAGGGAGTGATGATAGCAGCCAGGGTCCTGGGCGTGTAGACTCAAACTGCATCCAGTTTTCATCACCTGTTCTTTGGGAGTGGGGAGACTCCACAGAGGTTCACAGATACCTCTTTTCTTAATTAAAAGCCTCATTTACGGTTCTAGAATAATGGCATATTTATTTATATCTGTTTATATCTTCATGAAGTCTTCATCCCCCAAAGCATAAGTGCTTAATGCATGCTTTAATCACTTAAATGAATGATTAAAATAGGAATGGGAGCTTTTCTTAAAAAAAAAAAATAAGTTGAGATAAACTGGAAATATGAAGTCTGTTCTCTCACCTCGTCGTCCTTGAATCTGGGGCATCTCTGGCACCAGGCTCCGGAGACCAACCATCCTGCTTGGACTCCCAGCTCTGCCACTTTCTGACTGTGCCATCTGAATGCGTTTCTTTCTTTCTTTCTTTCTTTCTTTCTTTCTTTCTTTCTTTCTTTCTTTCTTTCTTTCTTTCTTTCTTTCTTTCTTTCTTTCTTTCTTTCTTTCTTTCCTTCCTTCCTTCCTTCCTTCCTTCCTTCCTTCCTTCCTTCCTTCCTTCCTTTTCCTTCCTTCCTTTCTTCCCTCCTTCTTTCGTTTGCCTCCATCTTCTCATCTTTACTCTTCTTAACACCACTGTGAGGCTTGAATAAGTAAGCATGTATCTAAAGTGTACCATTGCACTCAGCATGTGGCGGGCACCATGACCGAGCTACTGGGTGAGACTGCGAGGTGTCCTGGGAGCACACACGCCATGCACGTCTGAGCGTACACGTCAAGGCTCTCCTGGGGATGCTCTGCTGTTTGGTGCTTCTCCTCATTCTAAAAACAGCTGAAAACTCTGCCAATCATTGAGGCTGGAGAGGGCTCAGACAGCCTTCTGGGGCATGGAACTACTTGAGGGCTGAGGGTATAGGTTTATGGAATAGAGTTCTCTCCCCTTGGGTCCCTGAAACCCTGGGCATCTTGGAGAATCTAGCTGCTGTCCCTCTGGTGAGCAAGATGGCTTCTGAGAGGACAGATATAAGGAGAGCCAGGCCCAGGGAGCTCAGGGGACTCATGAGGAAGAAAGCCATGGGGAGGACAATGAGGAGCAAGAAGGACCAAAGTACCAAATGCCAGGCTTTTAGGAGAAGTGCAAAGATGCTGTCGATGATGATAAGCGGGAGTCGGAGCTCACAAAGACTCACCAGGCCGAAGCGTACATGAGGCAGATGCTGGGTGTTACTTCACAAGGGCGGCGAGTCTCAGGGATGCTGAAAAGCTCTTTCAAGGGGGCTCCCCACCCACTGACATCCTGCATTCTCTCTTCAGGGTCTCCAGACATCTTGCCCTGAGCTTTCCATACATGGGATCGCTTGCCCATCTCTCAGCACATCCTGGGCAGCCATGGGCAGACTTGACCCAAGGACCACGACAGAGATTAGGCCTGTAGCATGGCCAGGGGCTGCCTTCTGGCCACCCACCCAGCCCTTCTGGATTCTCCTGTGTATTTCCTTGGGGATTGGGATGTTTGGCAATCTCTGGGCATATTAGGGCCCCAGATATTTGAAAGAATATCTGGTTTTGATGTCTAGGGAGTTCCACAATGAGTGAGCAGCACAGGTTACGTCTGGTCATTCGTTGTGGGTTTATTTTCACGATCATACTCATTTGCTTCTCTAGGGGTATTACTCTTCAACGTTTCAGCTACTTAACTTCCTTGACATCTCTGATATAATATTAGTAATTAAAATCCCATATTGTCTCTCCCTGTAAGAAAAAAGATACCTGCAATTTTTTTTCTTTTGCTGAGCAAATGGCTGCTTTACCTTGATGCCACCTGCATTTTAGAACACCCATGTCCTTCGCCTCGTGTAATAGAAAGAAAACGAGCACTTTGAATCCTGCGGTGGGTTTGTGGAAACATTTCTAATTCCACGGTGCTGAACTGTTCAAATGGCGTGTGAATGATCTCGTGTCACTAATACAAAATGAAAATCCCGCAGGCGATCGCTTTTCCTAATTCTGTTTGATTTTCCGAGAGCAGATACGATTATTCAAAGCACAGATGAAATCATGCACGTGGCCATTGACACTTAGGATTGAATCTCCTCCGAACCTGAGCTTGGAAAAAAAAAAGCCTTCGGGAAATTAGCATTTTTCCCAGCAGCAGATTTAATAACCCTGCTAAAGGGTTTGTGAACCCTGCCGTCCGTCACTCAGCTGCTTTAAGGGCGCTACAAAGGAAATAGATTCTATTAAGGCGACTTCTATTCCACGGACAAGGTATTTGCAAATTGTAACAGACATAAAAAATGAATCATGTGCTATGAGACAATGCGTAAGGTTTCCGTTAAGTTTTTCTTCTGATTTCTGCTAGTTGGCACTGCACATGAGCTGTGCCAAAAAAATAAAAAGAGTCTTAGATAGAGGCTTGCTTTGGAAAAATAAAAGCCAGTCTGTGTGATTTCTACAAAGGAAAGCTTCTTTCTCCCACCACTATGCTCTTTCTTATGCATTGTTCATCCATTCATTCATTCTTCATTTGGGTTTCATTACGCTTTGCATGTTAAGTGCAGAATTCCTGGCCCGCCATGGTGGTTGTGAGAATGTGGAAGGACACACTGAGCATCTTTCTCTAGTATTTCCTTTTCTTGTCATCCTAGGATCACATGTGTTCATGTGCCCATGCGTTTGTAGGCTCCACATCCTGGTATGGGATCTAGCACCTGTGGTGTGCCGGGGAGGGGTGGGGGGTGCAGAGGGGGCTGCATCTGAGCCATGACACATAGCACCTTGCCATCTGGCTGTGATTCCAAACAGAACAAGGGTGTGATTCCTTCAGGCCACTTTGACCCAATCTTCAGCTATTAAGGGGCCTAATCGGTAGAGCTCCTGGTTTTTCTAAAATGACTGCCTCAGTTCCTTGCTTTGAATTGCCACCAGAAAGCTGTGCACCTTTTATATGCTTTTAAAAACATGTATAATCACCCATCCATTCACTCGACAAGTATTTACTGAGTATCTACCTGGTGCCAGGCATGGTCTAGGTGCTGGAAATACAATAGTGGAAAAGATACCCATGGACTCAGTCTTCACTTTTATGCTATAGAGATGCAGGTTTAGTGGGAAGAAGGACATTCAAAGAAGAACAACACAAATACAGAATTACAGACTGTGGGTTGAGTGACTCTGGCAGGGAACCTTTCTAGAAAGGTGGGGATCAGGGAAGCCCTCTTTAGAAGTGAATTTATGCAGACACCTGAAGAATGAATGGATGTTGGGCAGGCAAAGATTTGGGGACAAGAGCGTCCCAGGTGGAGGGAGCAGTATATGGGGAGACCCTGAGTCAGGGCAAACTAAGGCCAGCTTGATGGGAGAATCGTGAGAGTACAGATGTTGGTGGCCCCTCTGGACCCCTGTGGCACCTACCATCTCAGTGAATGCGATGGCTTCCAACAGCAGCTTCTGTGATTCTCCATTGAAGGGCTTCTCGGGCACGTTCGTCCTGAGCCATGCAGAGTAGACAAGAAGTAGTGGATAGAGGTCCCTGCAAGTAGTCATTAGCCAATGGTGACCATAGTTGGAGGACGAATGTCTCAGCTTTCTCATCCCTCAGGTGGGATAACTCTGAGGTAGGCCATACTTCATCTCCTCATGGTCCCCAGCAGGACTGAGTCCCAGGTGAGGGGTAACCTGCTCATGAACCCATCAGTGAACCAATATTTCTCCAAATGATCAATGCGTGATGTTTCAAAATCACATATGGGTGAAAGATCCACTCGAAGGGCAAGAAAGTCCAATGGATCTTAAGGTAAGGGAAATGAAAAGGTCACTGATAGGGTTCCACATTCTGAACTGCAGCTAATCATTAAAAAAAAACTGCCCCATGCTGAGATTTGGTGAAGTATCAAAAACGAATAGCCACAGTGATCTGAAACGCCTACTAAACACTCCCTTTTTCCCCCAGCTGCCTGTCTGTGCGAGGCCTAGTTGTCTTTGATTTACCAACGTCGTATATCACAACGGATTGAAATCAGATGTGAGAATCCAGATGTCTTCTATCACCAGGCACTAAAGAGATTTGCAAGAATGTAACACCATGCCATTCTTTTTCCTAAAAATTCTCTGCTTTTGAAAATAGACTTGGTCTTCGTAAACTTGTTACTTGTGCTAATCACACATGTTACTTACACTAATTACACTACTATGTAATGGTTTTCCTACTGTTATTTACAAATACATTCATCATTAGGAATGACATTCTCTCGGTTTAAATTTCTGTTACGGTACATGCTGATAGGTCTAACCCTCCCACACCACAACCCTTTCGAGGTCCTCGATACCTTTACGTGTATGATGGGTTCCTGAGTTTTAAAACGTTTGAGACCTGCTGACGTAGGACCTGCTGCTTGCAGATTGGGGATCTTTTCACCAGTTCGGTGGGGGCCACCGAAGAGTTTTAGGCAGGTAAGTTCCCAGCTGAAGCAGATATTAAAAGTCATTAACCTTGCATGTGCGTTTGTGTGTGATTAAAATATGTTAATGACCTCTGCAGCTGTGGAAGGCCAATAGGTCCTAATGGGGCATTTACAGTCTGTTCTTCCAGCCCCTCTAAGGAGGCACCTACTCAGCTGCTCTCTCCGGCAGACGCAGCGGGGGTCGAGCTCCCTGATACCAGCAAGATGTCTTTTCTTGGTCTTCAATTCACCGCCTGCATGTCATCTGAGGCATGCAGAAAGGCATTCAGTTAGTCACGAGCCACTTAACAAATACCCACAAGGCACATTGCGGTGTGTGAACTGACGAAAAGCACCTGAAAAAGATGAGACGAAGTCTTTATCCTTGAGAAGTCTGGGGTCTGGGAGGCGAGGGCCTAATCTGCTTTCCCCAGGTGAATGATTGCCGTGCTTTGCTCCTTTGACTTGCTTTGACCTTCCCGTACTGTGTCCTCCTGACCTGCTCCAGACCTTCCTCTCCGGAGGGCCAAGTCCAGCTGAGCAAAGGAGAGTGAAAAGGAAGATTTAAGTGAGGGAAGCAGGGAGGAAAAAGAAAAGAAAAAGGGAGAGAGACATTCTAGCTGAGACATCATTTTCAACATGTGGAGAGCACATCATTCAAGCTCCCACACTTCCTTTGCTGCTCTGCCTCCAGGGGGTTCCTTGTGAGTTTAGAAATCGATGTTTAATGGGGTGAGTGGGGGGAAGTGAGCATTTGTCTCTTGCTGAGCAGAGGTCAGCCCCCTGCAATTCCTCCAGGCTGGAGTGGAAATAGAGGGGATTGTTGTAATATGGCCAATGTCATGGCTAAGTGAATGCTAGATTTAGGGATTACAGTGTGACTGGGTGACAAAGAATGTGTGTGCCAGCGTGAGCCCACTGCACACAGAGCTGAGCTCTGGACAACACAGACGACGCAGGGCGTCGGCTTTCCTCTTTGCATTTCAAAAATCCTTTCAGTGACAAGTAGCAGGTTGTTTCTGAGCATGTGCAGTAACATGGGCAACACGGGTACCTGCTCTCCAGATGTGCAAATGGCCCATGCAGAGCTGGCTTTCTTGCAGGGCATCGGGTCCTGGTGGAAGTTCCTGCTGGAAGCTCAAAACTGTCACACACACGTCCAGGATGTCGCCACTGCCAGCTAGGCCCTGGCGCGGACTCTGTTAGCCTGGAGCTTTGTTCTTCCTCTCTTCCAGGAGCATTGATGAACGTCTGGCACCCCCTTGCATGGCTGGCATTGGAGTGGAAACATGAAGCCTCCAGTGGATTTTTCTAAAATTCATTGCTTTCTTTGGATCCCTTTGCAAAAGGGGGAAGGTCCCCACTGTGATATTGCTGGTGTGAGTTGGCTGCGTCATCTGCCTTCCAGGCCTCATTACATGCAAAATCTTCATTAGCTCTGGGAGTATGTGCACTATGGACAATTTCAGCAAAATGATCTGGTTTTAGAGCTTCTGCATTGTGAAGCTTTGTAAACTATATGGAAAAGTTTCTGCAGAGCGAAACGTATTCCTTTGGCTCAAAATATTTTAACATCCTACTGGGGGAGTGGAGAGCTGGACCGAGTGGCACTCTTTGGGCTCCTGCCCTGGCCACCTAGGGGGCCAGGGCCCGTGCCTTCCCTCTGCAGAGCCAGCAGGAGCTAAAAGTAATGAAGAGGACACTCAGGCTTTGTGAGACACAGGAAGGGGCCAGATGGAGAAGCAGAGGGGGCATGCTGGGGTGTGGGGGCCTGAAGGAGAACGTGCTGACTTGGGGTGTGGGAACGATCTCGTTGCCTCTGGAAGTCTAGGCAGTGAGGCCTTCTGTTGGCCTTTTTGGATTCAAGGGAATGAGCAGCATCAGGGCGTCCGGCTGTAGGTTACATAGCAAATCCAGCCCCGCATCCAGGTCGGAACCAGGATTCAAGTGTTGGGTGGGGCTGGGGCTGCCCCTGGTTGCATTTTTATTTGCCACTTGGCTCAGATGCTAAGATCCAATCCTTTGTGGAAATCCAGCACCCCTCTGAGGCGTGGCAAATGCCTTTAAGGACACCGCTCACCCAAACCTCTCTGCCCTTCTCCGATTCTTAGAAAGCAGAAAGACAAAGTGCTGTGACCTCAAACAAGATGCAATACCCTTACTACCAATCTGCTTCAGAGTGAGATAACGGTCCATTCACAGGGGCGGGTAGACTTAGGTCATGTTTGGCTTTGATCCCCAACCCCAAACTTGTGGTGACTCAACCACTTCCCATGAACCCCAAATTGCAGCTGCTATAACAGAGCCATGGCCCTCCAAAAGGCAATGTGATGCAGAGCCGACAGCCCAGGGTTCGAAGTCAGACAACTCCAGGAAGGGGTCCCAGCCCTGCCCTTCCCTGTGTCATGTGGCTCCGCCTTTGACTCATTTTATAATGTCTGCTGCTCAGATGGCAGCAAGGCTTGACCGAGGCAATAGGACGACAGCCCTCAGAGCAGGTCCTGCTCCCCCATCCACATTGAATGCCTCGTAGCCTTCATATTATATGAAGGATGGGGTTTGAGGTCAAATCACATAATTGATTAAGAAAACCAGGACACTGTTGAGGGTGAAAAGGAAGGGGCTTTTAATAAGAGAGCCAGACAGCAGACATGCTTCAGCCCTGAACCTGTGGACCAGGTGATAGAGCCTCTCTGGTTATAAAGAGACCCCCACTGGAGGAGGAGGAGTCTCATGAAGCTGTGGGAGTCGTCGAGGAGTCGTGGGTGGCCAGTGAGCAGCGTGAGAGATGGAAGGCACCTGAGTGAAGGCAGTGAGAGGCATCCGGGGGCACCTGAGCAGAGTCTTTGTGATTTAATCCAGGATGAAGGAGGCTCTGATCAACGGTGGGGGCATGAAAGTGAGGAGATGATGACAGACCCCAGACCGGTTTCCTGATGCTGAGGAGGCATTTCTGAGACTAAGGCTGTTGGCACCTTTGAGGGACTTTAAAATCAGCGTGAATTTGCTCATTCCAAGGCAAAAAGACCTACCTGCTGCAAAAAAGCGAGAGATCCATTAGCAGATGTCTGAGCCCCCTCCATCTAGACCCCAAGATAAAACCAAACTACTGGTGGTGGAAGATGTTCCAAAGATGGGAAAAAAACTTTAAGCCAGGCAAACATTTATTGCAAACATTTGTAAAAATTACGGCACAAAGCTTGAAGAATATAAGGGAAAAAAAACCCAACATACATTTTGTTAACTATTGATACTGTTGAAAGAGATAATTCTCATGTTTATTTACATATCGTTTAAAAAGAATTACTGTGAGAAAGGATCTTTCTCAGCAGCTTTTCCTCACCAATGTTGTTAAAAAATACCACAGCTTTTCTTGAGTAGGTATCAAAAGTAGTTCTATTTTGTATATTACATTACACCAAGTGTTTTCAGCTCTAAATGAATTTCTATTGTAAAATAATGCTAAAGCGAGCATCTATATCATACACTGTATTTAACAGACATTTCTTTTTCTGGCCCTTCTCTTTAAATCATCGGAGGTTTTCATCACCTTACAACCAAAAAAAGATGTTTTAAGTATCCAGCTGATATTCCTCAGACCCAAATGAGTAAGACAATTTCAGCCAATTAACAGGTGAGTGGAAGGTGACCTGACGGAGGGGAGGCAGGGGTCCCAGTTCTCATTGTGGTTACACTAACAATGTGATGCAGAGCAAAGCAAAGCAATTAACCTCTTGGCTTCCCAGGGAGCGTTTTGGTATTAAGATTGTCCTGCTTCAAGTAGGAGAAACACAAATCGAAGTGGCATAAGCCATAAGGAGAAAAGCTAAAGGCTCAGGGCTCTAGGAGAGTTTATTTAGAATCGTCAAGGCCAGGTTCTCTGTGAGCTCTGCCATCCCATGTCGTTCTCAGACTGGTGTGGGAACACGAGGGCTGTGGCAGTCCCCGGTGTTCCATCTGGACGTGATGGCATCCAACGGAGGACAAGGGAGCCTTTCCTCCTGTGGCTTTTCTTGCATCACCCTGAAGATGTTTCCTCACGTCTCATTGGTTAGGTTGGGTCCCATGCTCGCTTTTGGATCAGTCACTGACCTGAGGAATGAGGTTACTCTGATGAACCCAGACATGTCACCTGGGGTGGAATAGACGATGTAGAGTCGACAATGGTGTCTACTCCATGACATCGTATGGTGGTTGGGAAGACCACAGGGGACTTTTACTTGGTAAATAGTAATACAATCTAAAAATGCAAGGTGCCATCGTCATAATGTATTTATCTTTCGACTAAAAATCTCATCATGATAAAAGGGAACGCACTAGAATGTCTATTTGTCCATCAGAAGCGTACATGGTTACGGGTTTTTCCATCCCTGAAAATCTGTCAGGGAAGGACCATACTTTGTTCTGGTAAAATCAGTACAAAGGAGGGAGTAGAGGACATCACACTTCATTTATTCATTTTGCATATGACGAGGTTCAGATTCCCATGACGAGGTTCTGCTCTTTCACACTCATCAGCTCAGAGGCATAGTCACGACCGAGGGTTGCGTGGATGGAGAGACAAGAATTCACATCTTAGTTTTTCCATGGGATAATCCCAGGTCTCCACACGGATCCATTGACTTATCCTCTCTGAGCCTCAGTTTCCCAATCTGTATACTAAGGCTAGTAACATCCCTTTCACAGAGTTGGGGGAGGGGATTTCATGAACTATTACAAATAAGAATGGGGTATCAGGGTGCATGATACCTTTCACACAGCAAGTAGTAGGTGCTCGTTAAATATTTGGCGACATGAACTGACTTAACTGGTTGAGATGAGGTTTTATGGGATATCCTGTCATTATTCTTGAGTAGGAATTTGAAAACGCCTCCCATATGGCTACCATTCATCGAGCAGCTGCTTTTCCGATGGAACACTGTGGTTCATCATGCTTTTCAGCTTTTCTTCATTGGGCATTCATGCCCTTTAAGTTCTTATGGCTTCCTCCATTCTGTTCAGTCTCGAGTCCCAGTATACCCTACTAGGTGGGTGCTGGGAAATAGAAATGCCGAAAGTATTTCAGTGGGTAGGAGGAGAAGAGCGGCAGAGAGAGGACCGAGCCTAAGATTCTGTGAGTGGGGCCAATAACGAAATGACTAAATGTGGCTCTGGGCAGAGAGGAGTGAGTGTGTGTATGTGAGGGTGCGTGTGAGTGTGCACACGAGCTGTGTTTTCATGCCCCGAAAAGATAGCCTCGGCCTTTATTTTTAAGCTGACCTTGCTGAGATACAATTTTACATGCAATAAAGCACATCCATGTTAGGAATACGCTTTGAAGAGATCCGACACATGTAGGGATGAGTGTTGCCACCTTTGCAATCAAAATTTAGGGACATTTTATTATTCCAGAAAGTTCCCTAATGATCCCTTGCTCTCACCTCAGGCAACCTTTGTTCTTCATGGTTTCCAAACTGTGCTGAGGCACCTGGGACTCTGCAGTGAACTCCTGGGGCTCCCTGGACATTTACTTTTGGGGAGGAGCACAGAGACACTGTGGAAACCAAATTATGAAGTTGTTTGGACCTCACTACTTAGTAAGTGGAACTGTTAGGTATTTCCTTTGGCTTAGGCGCCATGAGAAAATTACTGAGACACTCAGAGTAACATTTCAAGGCTCATCCATGTTGTCGCATGGACCACTAGATCATTTCCTTTCTGTCTCTGAGAAGGATTTTAATTAATGCAACACAAGGTATCTAAAGAAAGCAGCTTTGAGCGCTCATATAAAAATCTTTTGAGTACATATGTTTTCGTTTTTCTTGGGTGGAACTCTAGAAGCAGAATTTCTGGGTCATATGTTAAGTGTATGTTTAATTTTTTCAGAAGCTGCCAAAATGTTTTCCAAAGCACAATTTTACGCCCCCAGTTGCTCTACTTCCTTGCCAACGTGGCATTGCCAGTCTTTTTAATTTTAGCCGTTCTGGTGGGTGTATGGTGCTATCTAATTGTGCTTTTAATTTGCATTTTCTCGATGACTAATGTTGTGGAGAATCTTTTCATGTGCTCATTGGCCATTTGTATATCTTCTTTAGTAAAGGCAGTTGAAATCTTTTGCCCATTTACAAAAAAAATTGGTTAGTTTGATTTCTTATAATTGAGTTATAAAAATTTTATGTGTTCTGAAGGCAAAACCATTGTTTCTCTTCATCTGTAGTTTGCCTCTCCATTGTCTTAACAGCATTGTTCACAGAACAAAGGATTTCAATTTTGATGAAGTCCATTTTATCAATATTTTCTTTTATGGCTCGTGTTTTCTTGTGTCCTAAGAAATTTTTGTCTTCTCCAAGGTCAAAAAGATTTTAGCTTTTTTTTTTTTTTTTACATTTATATCCAATTTGAGGTGGTTTTTGTTTGTTTGTTTGTTTGTTTTTTGTTTTGTTTTTTTGTTTTTGGATGTCTGGGTGTTCAAACAGCATTTGTTGAAAGAGTTATTCTTTTTCCATCAAATCATCTTTGTTGAATATTAACTGAGCATGTATATCTGGGTCTATTTTTGGACTCTACTCTTCCATTCATTTTACAACTGTTTTTGGCCAATACCTCATTGTTGCTTCCTGTAGCTTTTCAATATGCTACAACGACATTTCCAGGCTCCTTTGCTGCTAGGATGCAGACATGTGACTTAGAGTCCACCCACCAAACGTACCAGCAGGGAATTCGGTTCTCAGCAAAGCTGTGTGAGGAAAGAGGCAGGACAGGCATCTCCATCCTGCCTGGGCAGCATCCTTCTGGGGTCTCCACACCACCTTCACCAGGGAGTTGTGCCTTGAAACTCACCCTAGAACCTGATCCTCTCTTCCTAACAAAGATTCTCATAACCCATTACCATATTCATTCTTTCTAAATGATCTTGAGTAGATTCTATTGCTACAACCCAAAACCTGGAAGGAATGCACGCCAAGTACCAAAGCCACGTGTCCCTGCCCTGACTCCCTTCTCTCTCTCACCACCATAGCCATCATTCACCAGGTTTTACTGATTCTGCCCCTACCCCTCACACATCTTCTGAATCTGTCTGCTTCTCTCCTCCACAGTCCTAGCCCTACTCAAGCCATCATTGTCTCTCATCTGCACGTTGGCAACAGCCTCTAATGGCTTTCTCCTTCCAATCTTATTGTCCCACCATATCGGGCCATCTTCAGAAAATGGTGAATCTAATATTATCACGTTCTTGCTTAAGACCCTTCAATGGCTCATTATCACTCTTAGTGTAAAGTTCAAAATCTTCAAATTGGTTTATTGAGCCCTGTGTGATCTGCCTCCGGCCTCTCTCATCAGATCCAACAGGCACCCTCCTCTGCGTCTCCAGCTACACTGGCTTTCTCCGTTGCTCAAGTGGGCCAGCTCTTTCCCATCTCAGGCCTCTCCCTCATTCACTCTTCCTTACACCTGGAATATGTCTGGCTCCCACCCAGCTAGCTGCTTCTCTCCCTTCAGAAACCGGCCTCCGCTTTACAGCTCAGTGAACCACTTCTGACAGTTGTAATTAGATCAGCCTGTATTAGATTGGGTAGGGAGTATGGCAGAGATTATAAAGCATGGGTTTTATACAGGCTGTACTATAGGTCCAGTTCCTTCATTTCCTACATGTGTGCCTTCAAACGAATTTATTTGTCTTTCTGTGCCTCAATTTCCTCATCTGCAAAACAAGTGTAAAAATAGTACTATACCTACATCTAAGGTTTGTTGTCCTTAGAGCAGGGGTTGAGATATCTTCCCGAAAAGGGCCAGCTAGTACACATTTTAGGTCCTGGTCTCTGTCTTGGTGACAGCTCTGACATTGTAGTGAGAAAGCAGCCACAGACCAAAATCTGTAAATGAATGAGTACGGCTGTGTTCCACTAAAACCTCATTTACAAAAACAGGTGGTGGGCCAGATTTGGCCCATGGATGGGAATTCACCAGCCCTGGCTTTGGATAGGCTTGACACAGAGCACATGCTCAGTAGGTGTTAGCTGTTGTTATTGTTCATTGCTTTCTTTCCTACTAGAATAGGAGCTTCAGCGGGGCGGGGACTGTGTCTCTCTTCTTCAGCACTGTACCTTCAGTCCCCAGCTTGGTAAGTGGTGCACAGTAGAGGCTCAGTGAATGCAAGTTTAATGGGTGAGTATACATGTGAAGGCCTTAACCTAGAACTCAGGGCACAGCTGGTGCTCAAACACTGTCAGTGTTTAGTGTTCTTCATCTCCTTCTTGTTTAAGAATTGTGCTATTAACTTATTCTTAGTAGGGCATATGTTTTGAGTTTTTTTGTTGTTAGTAGACTTGGTAGACTTGAATTCCTTGGCAAAGATTTTCAAGGGCAGAGTTTTCTAGTTAAATGGCATGACTTTTATGTCTCATGACACATTATGGTAACATTATGCATTTTAATAACAATATCTAGAATTTATAGGGCACCTATAATTCTGTTATCTTCACCACTGACACCCCCATGAAGCTGATATTCCCCATTCATAGATGAAAAAATTGAGGGTTGGTAGATTAACCATTTCGCCAGCTAGTCATTGGCAGAACTAGAAATTGGACCCAGGTGTATTAGCTTCAAGTTCTTGTCTCTTTCCACTAAGCCCACTGCTCCTCACACTACCAGATTGCTTCTCATAGGGACTGACAGCGATGCTTCCTTCCTAGCCCGAGCTGTTGTCATTAAAGAAAATTGCTTCCTGATCCATTTGGCCAAACTCCATAACAATGTAAACGGTGCAGCTCCTGTGGAAAAGAGTTTGGCGGTTTCTTGATAAATTAAACATAGAACTACTGTACAACCCCATGACTGTGTTCCTAGATGTGTACCCAGAAAGGCTGATGAGACATTCAAACAAAAAAACGTACAGAAAGTGTTTATACCGCCATTATTCACAATAGCCCCAAAGTGGAAACAACTCAAATGTCCATTAACAGACAAATGGAAAAGCAAAAGGAGGTAAAGCCACACAGTAGAATATTACTTGGCTATAAAAAGGAATGAAGACAGAGTTACCTGGTGTGGCCAGATTGCTTTTCTGAATGGAAATGGAGCAAGATCGTTATTCAGACTGATACATGTTATAACATGGAAGGACTGGGAAACGTGTCAAGTGAAAGAAGCCAGTCACAATAGGTCACAGGCTGTATGATCCCATGTCCTGTATACAAAATATCCCCAACAGGCAACTCCACAGAGATGGAAAACAGATCTACGGAAGCTAGGAGGGAAGGGAAGTGGGGCATGGCCGCCAGTGGGGTTTCTTTTGGGGTGATAGACATGTCCTGGAGTTGTGATGACTGCACAACAGTAAAAATGCAATCGTGCCACCAAAGCACAGATTTTGAAAGAAAATGATAAATTTCATGTTATACATATTTTTACCACATTAAAAAAAGCCCACAACAAATCTGGAATATAATAAGGAAATAATTTGCCAGAAATATTAACATGTAAGGACTTCCAGAACCCTTTCTGTTTACTCTCTCTTTTTTTCTTTCTTTTCTTTCTTTTTTTGGAGAAATAGTTTTCTTCCACCTATGCTCAGGTGCAGAAGACCTAGAGACAACCTCTGCCGTGTCAGCAACACCTGACTCACTCTCATCTGCCCTAAATGGATGTATTGAGCTTCATCAGAGAGAATCAGGCTTTCTGCTGATACAGGAGGCTTGCTCGGGGCCACAGGGCTTAGCTCTAAAGTGCCCTGGAAGCCTCCCGCTCAGTGTCCTCCTGTGGCTGAGGGAGGACAGAATTCTCTGGGCTACTAGCCGAGTCTGCCTCGACTCCAGGACAATCTTTTTTTTTTTTTTTTTAACCTGGAGAGTTTCCGTGGCAACCAAGTGAGTAATAATAGTAAGCAACTCACTGCTCTCAACTCTTCAACTTATTAATGCTTGTTCAGTTTCGAACAGTTTGTCTCACTTAAAAAGAAACTGCAGAAGCTGCACTTTTGTTGTTGCCTGTTTTTTTTTTTTTAAGCCTGGGTTCCTGCCAGGCACTTTAAAAGGCCCATGCAGACTTCCTCTATGAATGCTTGAAGGCACCGTCAATAAACACC
The DNA here is from genome assembly GCA_030015415.1 of Cynopterus sphinx. NCBI lineage: Eukaryota > Metazoa > Chordata > Mammalia > Chiroptera > Pteropodidae > Cynopterus > Cynopterus sphinx. Next base: position 5,848,172 of record CM057379.1, on the reverse strand, counting down.
ACACATTGTACCTACTGTGAGTCAGGCTTTCTGCATAATCACTTGTTTCACCTGTATGACAATTCATGCGGTAGGTACAATCATCCCCGCTGTACAGATGGGGAAACTGAGGCACAAGTCATCAGGGGGACCAGTTTTAGGCTGTGTTGCAATTGCTTCAAACCTGTCTGGGATACCTGTATTTTACGCGAGGCCCCTGGAGGAGAAAGCCTCAGCGGGAATGGGTGGACTCGTAGTGATGGAGTGACAGGCACTGCTGCAGGTGGCTGGAGAGAGAGATTTGGGGGTGAGGGACCTTTCAGCATCAGCAGAACTCCTTATATCCCACCATCCACGTACCACAAGTAGAATGTCCCTGTTTCGACTGACCTTGGCATGTGACAGAGGTTTCGAAAGCACAGACCCTGTGGTCAGGCAGAGCTGGAAATAAATTCTGCCTCTATCACAGACATTGACACTGGGCAAATGACCTTGGGAATGCTTACGCCAAAGCTGGCTGAGCTGGGAAGGTTTTTTTTTTTGTTTTTGTTTTTTCCTGAGGATATGCATGCCTGGACAGGGTTTTGGATTTGGGTAGGATTTCTCAACCTTGACATTTGGGCCATGTAACCCTCTGCTGGGAGGGCTGCCCCGTGCCCTGTAGGATGCTGGGTAGCATCCCTGGCCTCTCCCCAGTTGTGACAACCCACTGTGCCTCCATTTGAGGCTAAATGTCCTCTGCAGGGCGAAATTGCCCCTGGGTGAGAACCACTGGATTAGACTCCCTAAAGCCTCTTCCCATTCAGTGATTATTTTATGATTCTATCACACACACCTAACTTCTGGAACACTGGGGCCCCCAGGGTCGGCAGCTGGTTTTCTGAGCAGGCCTGGGAGGAGACGTATGTTATCCTGCTTGGTCTTCGGGTGGGACCTTGTCTTGTTTTCTGTGCACACTGATTGTTCCAGGGGAGCTCAGCGCCCTCCCCCCCCACTGCCTGGGCATTCAGCCACAGTCTCCTTCTGGTTCCCAGCTCTGGGCTGTCACGCCTGGCCTTCTGCATCCCCTTGTTCCAGTCCAGACGACCCCTGGCAGGCACCCTGATGGAGTTCTCAGTTACTGCCTGGCTTCCCCTGGGGTATGGGAATGTCCCTGGATCTCCAGCGTTCTGGGTGGGGCACGGGTGGCTCTCTCACTCCGTTCTCCCTGCAGATGGACCTGTCACCAGGGCTCACTTGAGTCCGCTCTCCTCCCACCTCCCATGCCCATGCTCCCAGGCCACTGGCTTCTGGGAGGGAATTGTGGCACAGTTCACCGTGTCTTGGGAGCCTCGATCTTGCAATTGCAATTCTGGAGAAAAATGGAAACACAGCTATTTCAGGATTTATCTTCCGTAATGCTAATTGGAAATTATTTAGAATTGACTTTATAATTTAACTCCCTCTAAAGTCTCGCTCCAAAAATCCTTCAAGCCCATGGGACCACAATCCACGGACTTTACTACCAGTGGTTTACCTCATCTCTCTTGGGCCCTTGCTTTCCTCCTTATCTAGCTGAAAGTTCACCCTCAGCTGGGTGTAAACACCTCAGTCCCTTCTCTTCTCTCTCTTCGTTGCACTCGGCTGAGAGAAACACAACCAGCAGATATATATGAAAAAAGATTTATTTTGAGGAATTGGCTCACATGATTATGGAGGAAGGCGAGTTCAGAATCTGAAAGGTGGCCCGGTTAATGTTTCGGTTCAAATACAAAGGCCATTTGCTGAAGAGTTCTTTCTTGCTCAGGGGAGGTCAGTCTTTGTGCTAGCGAGGTCTTCAACTGATTAGATGAGGCCCACCCACATCATGGAGGGCGATTCGCTTTACCAAAGTCCACTGATTTAAACGTAAATCTCATTTCAAAACACTCTCACAGAAACATCCAGGATTCTGTTTGACCAAATATCTGGGCACTGGGGCCCAGATAAGTTCATATAAAATTCATCCTTAGAGTTGGCTAAACCACAGTCCTGGTTAAAACTCACTTTTACCTGCTCTGAGCCTGTCCCCTCATAGCTGGGGGCAGAGAGAGCAAGATGCCCACCCTTTCTCTCTAGAAAGGAATGATCAGTTCAGTAGCCCTCGATGCGGTCAAGCCGCTGTACTGCCTCCCCTGGTCCCGTCGCTCTCCTGCTTCTAGGCAACTCTTTCTGAGCTCCTTTCCAGTCTTTAGTCTGAGCAGATGACCTTGCTCCCCATGTCCCAGAGAGAGACTTCTGCCGGTCCTCGCCGTCACATCTGCCCACCTACAGGTTGAGTCTGTGTTCACACGCTCTCCCTTCTCCCCTTTCACCACGGATGAAATGCTCAGGCTCCTGGCAAAGACCAGGCCCTGTTTTGTATGGTTAATCTCACCTCCCCTTCGCTCAAGGTCATTCTGCAACAATTCCTCCCTCTCTCTCCTGAAATCATCCACTTTGTCTTTCCTCATGTGCCTCATCACTTTTCTTGACCTCCCTTAGAGCTCCCATTCTATTTCTCTCCTTTTTACAGTACCACGTTCACGGGTGCAGTCTGCTCCCGTTCTCTCAACACTTTTTTTCTTTGAATTGTGGTAGAATACATATCACAACATTTACCATTGTAATTCTCTTAAAGCACAGAATTCAGTGGCATTAAATCCATTCGTGACGGTGTGCAACCATCTCTCTTGTTTAGTTTTAGAACCTTTCCATCACTCTAAATAGAAATCTTATACCCGTTAAGCACTTATTCCTCATCCCCCAGCCCTGGCGACCACCAATGGTCTTGCCTCTCCTGGACATTGCATATCACTGGCATCCTGCAGTGTGGGGTCCTTTGCGACTGGCTTCCTTCTCTCTCCGTATTGTTTTCAGGATTCCTCTGTGTCGTAGCAGGTATCAGTCCTTCATTCCTTTTTTATGCCTGAATTCTCCTTTATCGTGTGGATGTACCCCTTTTGTTTATCTCTTCCTCTTTTGATGGACACAGTGCAGTTGTTTCCTCCTTTTTCCTATAAATCCTTTCCAACCATTCCTACCGGTCCACTCGGACTGGTCTTGTTGAGACCACTGATGACCTCCATGTCACCAAATCTCAGGGCCGAGTCTCCGTAATCATCTGGGGTGAACTACCAGCAGTGCTTGGCCTGGCCGGTCACTCACTCTCTCTTCCTCACTAGGTTTGCTGCAGGCTCATTTTCCAGGTTTTTTTTTCTCTGGAAGGTTCTTCCCTGTCTCTGCTTCCAGTCCTTCCTCTTCTCTAACCTCTCAAAGCTTTAGTGTGGTCTTTGGACCTCTGTCCTATCTACTCTCGCTCCTTTGATGATCGTGGCAAGTCGCATGGCTCTTGGTACCATTTATATATCGACAACTGCCAAAGTTCTATCTCCAGCCTTACGTCCCCCCTCTACTCCTCACTTACATGTCCCCCTGCCTGCCCCGGATCTCCATTAGGAGGGATGCCTCATAGTTGTTTCAAATTTTAAAATTGCTGGGATCTTGGAGTCATCTTTGATTTCACATTTTTCTCCTACTCTGTATCTCATTACCAGCAAACGTCATTAGTTCCTTCTTTGTATATATGCGGGATGCAACCATTTCTTTCCTCTGCTGCCACCCTGGGAACCGCATTGTCTTCCTCCTGGGCTTCCCGCTTCCACCTGTTTTTTTCCCCCTAGTCTAGCCTGACACACCTCAACCTGAGTGTTTTTGTTATCACGTAAGTCATACCATGTCTCTCCTCTGTCCAAACCCTTCAGTAACTTCCTATGTCACTCTGAGTAAGGGCCACATCCTCATCATGACCCCTCCCCAGATCCAGGACGAGACAGTGAGTTTCCTTCTCATGTCCCTGCACCCACAGACAGATTTTTTTCTTCAATCACCCCAGGGTCTTCATTTCCAATTATCTACCTGGGACAGACTCAAGGCCTTCTCTCACGCCCATGTATGGTCATTAAAACATAAATTCCTTAGTCACCAAAACTTGCCATCTCTCTCACCTTCATAGAACAACCCTCACATCAGTTCCTGTTTACTGTGCTGATTTCCAGTTTTGTTTGTGTTTTGGTCCTGAAGTTATCTTTACTTGCTTAGGAGCTCGACTATGATTTTAAAGTTATTCTTCACGTTTTGTTCAGCACTTCTCGGTGCTTGGTAGCGGGAGGATATGTAGGTTATGTTGTGTGCCACATTGCCAGAAACGGAAGACTTGTCTCTTAGTCTCCACATCCAGGTCCAGATGTCCACATGGGGCCCTCCTCTTTCCGACGATGCATCTGGGCCATTCTCCGACTTGAAACTTTGTACAGACATGGTTCTGTACTCAGCTTCTAGATCTGCAACTGACAGCAAAAGGCGTTCGTGTTGTCACTTTGTTTTAGCCCTCAGATTTCATGTGTGAGCCCCTAGCCTGCCAGTTAGGGTATGGTGGGCTGAATAAGTGCCCTCTTCCCCAAGGTGTTTGTGGAAACTGTGAAGATATGATCTCACATGCAAAAGGAACTTTGCAGGTGTGATGAAGGGCCTTTCAATAGGTAGATTATCCTGAATCATCTCTAGGTGGGCTTCATGTAATTACAAGGACAAGGGACCTTCTGAGAGGGATGGGTGCAGGGGGCATCAGAATGGAGAAAGAGGCCATGTGATGATGGGCAGAGAGGTTGAAGTGGTAAGGCATACGCATGTAGAATCACTGGGTTGTATACTCGATACTGATGTATGTCAACAATACTTTAATTTTAAAAAAGAAATGAAATAGGCCATCTCAAGTATATGAAAATTAAGATTCAAAGCTGAGGTCAGAAATGTGCTTGTAACATTTATTAAAGATAGTTAAGCAGAATTTAACCTTTGGTCCTTAGAGTAAGTGGGTGGGAGGCCTTGAGAAAACAGGTTTTTTTGGATTTACCCACCTAGCTGGGTGGCTGTACCAGTTTTGAGACGTTATTCTATGTGAAGCTTTGTGTCACACACTGTAGATACGTCACCTTACTTAATCCTTATGAATCTCTGCGGCGTATTATTTCCCTGACCCCGACAGGCTATGCAATTCCGTTGGCCCAGTGAAAGATGAAAATGGGGACCCCTTGTTCAAAAAGTATTAAGAATTTCAAGAGGGCGATAGCAGGGCAGTAAGCCAAGCTCAGGGCTCGTCTAAGTGTGGGGCCCTGTGCTCCAACGCAGGATGAAGGCCTGGAGTGAGATGTTACTGTCCCCATGCTTCATAGGAAGATACTGAGACACTGGGGTCATGTCTGCTCACGCTCAGACAGCTCTGATGCTGAAGGCCAGAAGACAGGGTCATCGTTCCCCCAGTTCAGCTCAGGGTAGATGCTTACCGAGTATTTAGGAGAGCAGGTCAAGACAATCCGGCAAGGACAGGTATTGCTGGGAGCCCAAGGGAGCAAGCGAGACTCTGAGAACATAAACGCTGGTAGTTCATGCCAGCGAATCACTGCAAATAGGAAGGAGATGCTCATCCTGGCTTTTCTGTTTCATTCCTCCGGGAGGGTAATGTGAGCCATCTAACTGGTGAAGATTTCTCATTAAACAACTATTTGCCTAATTGGAGTAAATCAAACTAAATGCTAATTAGTATCTTCCAAAGGGTAAAAATAGATTTCTAATCACTCCCATTATTGCTGAGCACAGAGACAGCAGCAGGGAACTGTTTTCGGAGCCTCAGCCTTAGTTAATGTTTGACCGACTTCGTACAAAGCCTCACACGACACGCAGCCGAGCTGCCCGAACACGGTCGATTTCCAGGGGCTGCTGTCATGAGAAATTCAGGGTCTGCAACCGTGCTTGTGGAATCCTAACAAAAAATTCCCTTCACCATCATGTGGCGGGCGGATGCTAACGAAATCCGAGGGACAGCTGAAGGCAGCAAGATGGAATGGGAATGGCCCAAGGTATGCCAAACAGTTGCATGCACTACGGATTGTGGCTTGGGGAATGGCTTTTGGCAGATGATGACACATCGGGAATTTTGTGTCCTCCTCCTGGAGGATTCCGGTGAGATGGTTCTGTGACAGCTGGCCCTTCCAGCTGACCTTGTAGCTGAGACTCCTGCCCGTGCTGGTCTAAAATTAATATGCTCCTCTTGCCTGCGACTGACCTGGGTGTCCCATCTCAGAGGCACACTGAGGGGGCTCCGATGAAAGTGGCCTAAATGACAGGTTAGAGTGCTATCATCATCTCCTTCCAACCAGAATGGAAGGAAGGAGCAAGGTGGGGGTTCAACATCCCCAGGATGTCACCAGTGACCCCCATCTCTTCTCATGTTTCTGTTCTGTCATCCTCCATAAACTGGCTTTTACCCTTAGCTTTGTCCTCTCGAAGCACAAGACGTCCCTTCCTCGTGAACCTGTGTCCAGGCATGGGAAGGGTGTCGTCTTTTGGGTTTCCCGAAAAGCAGAGCCTGATATCAGTTATTTGGGAGCCGATGAGGGAGGTGGAAGTGAGAGTCTGGAACATGTGAGACAGGGAAGCAGGAAAGGCCAGGATGCAGGGGTGCCACCAAGCTACGCTGGGCGCCAGGGCCTGAGTTCGGCTGGGATCGACTGAAAAGTGCAGAGTGTGGCCAGGGCGCCCACCTGGAAGATGAGACACCTGGAGACCCCCCTCCCCTGCTCCTGTCCCTGGTGGCTGAGAGGGTTGAAGATACAGGGACATGGCGTGAACACTCAAAGGCAAAAATGTGGCAAGAAAGAGGCTTCGTGTGTGGGCTTGAGGCAGGATGCGGTCAGCTAGGGGGAGGATGAGCTGCTACGATTGCCCATCACTGTACAAGGCCTGAGATTAAGGCCCAGGAGCGTGTGCTGCTTCCGTCTGGGACTAGAAGGGCGAATTCCCCTCTCACTTTGCTTTCACAGATAAAATCCCCTTTGCCCAAGCGGCCTTCTGATCACAGGACCAGGCATTATTTCTGCTCATCCTTGAGTCTGGACTTCGGTTTCCTGCCAGCTCACGGAATTATTCACATAAACCCATCACATCTCCCGTGGGAACCAGGCCACGACACCCTGTCGTTACTTTAGGGCCCTACTTCTTCTCTCTATTCCCAGGGCAGCCCCACGAAACCCAAACAGTGTGCAGTGTCCTTCTCCCCGAGCAGTGAGCACAGGAGACTCGTGCACTGCTGTCAATCTCATCTGTCCAGCGTTGGGTGTCAGGTGTTCAGCCGTTCCCATGGCCCCAGGATGGGGATCCCTCCCTCCCCCATAGGGTAAGGGGTAGGCAGTCAGAGCCACCACTAAGATGTCCTGTGGCTGAGGTCAAGGTGGGCTCAGGGCTGTGCTGCGAGGACCAGAGGCATCTGCAACGAGGAGAGGTACAAAAATTTCTCTTTCTTTTCTCTCTGTTTATCAGGCCCAGGAGCACATTGGTCGTCACCTGTCCTTGTGTCTATTTCCCCCAGATCACCCAGCAGGTGGCCCCTCATGTTTCACTGGACAGGACTGGGTCACCTGTCTGCCCCTGAAACAACTGCTGGCAAAGGGCAGTGGTGTTATAGTGACTGATGGGACTGATCACAACTAGTCCCCTGTGGAGGGGCCCCATGGAGTGGGTAGAGCCCTATGGAGGGGGTAGGGCCCTGTGGAGGGATAGGGCTCACTGTCCATGAGCACAGTTTTTCCTCAATTCCTGAAAAATAGGGGTTCTATTAGAGCAAAAATAAGAGAGGAAAGGCTGTTGGATGGGGAACCAACAGTGTCTATTCTCTAGATAATGGACAAACCACTCCATATGGGTTTTAATGTCAGAAATAGTGCCACGTCTATTCCATTTGAACTGTAGTGACAAAAAAGAACAGAGAGGGAAGAAACTGGGGCAGGCCAACCAATTACAGGGCAAATACCTGAACTGATGACTGTGACCATAGCCCACAGCACGTAATGTGGGATGTTGACCGCAATCGGGGAGAGAAAAATCCCACTGGTCTCCATGACAAGAGGGCGGAGTTGATTGGTTCTGAAAAGCTGGTGTTCTCAGCCGTCACCCAGGCCCCAGCGTGGGGATTCTGATTCAGAAGGTCTGGGCTGAGGCCCAGGAAAGTGCAGTCTTCACTCGCATCCCCCAGGGGGTTCTGGGGTAGGTGGTGGGTGCCCACACGTTGAGCATCACTCTCCCACTGAGTTAAAACCTGGGGCCCAACAATTGCACCCACAGCAACATTCCAGTAAGGGTGGGAGGTGGCCTTGACCCTCCTCGAAGTTTCTTTGTCCAGCCCCTCCTGCAGTCATGTAGAGCACTGGCTAGTGGCTGGCTTGGCGTCATCCCAGGCACAGGCTGCCTCCTTTCATTCTGTCAGTATACAGGGAGGAGCCATGTGCCAAGCATTGTTCTAGGCAATGGGGGTCCAACATGCAAACAACAATGTCCCCACCCTCGTGAACTTCCACAACAGGAGTCACGTAGTAAATAAATAGATACATCGTCGAATGGGTTGAATTGTGTCCCCCTCAATCAAGCCACAGTTCTAATATGATCTTATTTGGGAAAAAGGGTCTTTGCAGATGTAATTAAGGATCTTGAGATCACCCCAGATTTAGGACGAGCCCAAACTGTAGTGACTAGTGTCCTTGTAAGAGAGAGGAAAGGGAGGTTTGAGACATAGAGACAGATGGAAAAAGGATATGCGAATGCAGAGGTAGAGATCGGGGTGATGCTGTCGCAAGTTAAGGAACGCCTGTGTCCATCGGGAGCTGGAAGAGGCAGGAAACATTTCCCCCCAGAGCCCTTGGAGGGAGTGCGGTCCTGCCGACACCTTCGTTTAGGACTTCTGGTCTCCATAACCAGGAGAGAGTAAATGTCTTTGGTGTAAGCTCCCCAGTTAAATTACCACTTCTCATTTGTCACGACAGCTCTAGGAAACGAATGCACAGAGTAAGTTGGGTAACAATGCAAACCAGAAACAAACAAACAAAAAAAGCGGAATGAGAGGAAAGAGAGGGCTGGGGGGTGGAGGGGATGCCACTCTGGGTGGAGCACAGCCATCCTCACTCATGGCTTCCTCATGGGTGGGTGCAGGAGTCACAAATGCAGACGAGGGCATGGGGGAAGGGCAACAGGGAGGACAAGTGCCCCGTCCTCAACCAGGTAGCCCCTGTTCTGCACCAACTGATGGTCGCCACAAGAGAAGCCAGAAATCTGATAGAAATTTCCAACTTTCTTTTTTTCATTTAAAAAATTGAGGTGGAATTGACATCGCATGAAATTATCTATCTTAAAGTGGACGATTCAGTGCCATTTAGTCCACTCATGCCACCGTGTGACCGCCACCTCTAATGAATCCCAAAACATTTTCGTCACCTGAAAAGGGAACCCCGTCCCTGTGAAGTGCTCACTCCACAGCCTCCTCCACCTGGCCCCTGGTTACACCAATCTGCATCCCACGTCTGTGGATTTACCTGCTGGATCGTCCGTATAAAGGGGATCAGCAATGAACAATGACGATCAGACACCCCGTGGACCAAATAGACTGGCGCGTGGACATTCGGTTTGTGACCTCTGGCTTGGCCGTTGACAGGTGGCGCCTCGCTTCAGAGAGATGGGTTCATCTGGCAGCTGCCTCTGTGGCCTGTTGGGACACCCACAAGGCCAGGCTGGGGTGTAGCAGGGAAGGCCCACCTGGTGAAGAGGTGTTGGCCCCTGTGCTCCGCTTCCGATCTTCTCTTCAAGAGGAACCGTGGCCGTGACTATTGGAGCTGGAAAGGCAGCTCCTCCTCTGTGGGTACGGAGCCTTGGGGTGGGGGTTAGAAAGGGCGCTCCCCCATTCTCTGTGGTCTCGGCTGTACCGTGAGAGAGGAGGGTGGGCTCAGGTCTCATAGCCGCAGGAGTCCATGTGTCTGAGAGTTTGCCTCTCCAACCCGAAATTCTGCTCCGGAGAGCCAAATGTGTTCTGGTTAGTTCTATGCCTCTGGGGAAGGTGAGGTCACAGTCTTCCTTTTAGCTTAAAGCAAGGAAATAAACAAGACTGAGGCTGTGTTCCTTCTGTCTCAGCATCATCCACCCCTCCAGGGCGGGGTGCTGAGGGCCCGCCAGTGGGCTAGAGATCCTGATTACCTGTCAGCCCTCCGGTTTCTTAGTAGAGGGTGACCATGTGTCAGTGACAAGGGGCCCTGGGGGTAAAAGTGGGAAAAGGCCGATTTTACCAGGATCCCCACATTCCTTCCAGGCAGGTGTGATGGGGTGGGGAGGTCAGTAGGGATGGGGTGGGGGCAGGAAGGAGTGAGTGGGGCCCGACCCCATTTACTGAGCGAGCCCAGCTCTGCACACCGGCTCTGGGCAGCTTCTGCCCTGCGGGGGACTCTTGCCCGATTTCCTTACCCCTTGAGTCCGCCTTTTTCTAATTTGCACCCAGGCGCTGTCCTAAACTGGGCCCCTGACTTTGCATAGTTCTCTTCAGTTTGGACTTTGGGGTTCTACTGTGGCAGGCCTCTGCTGTTGCTTTTGGAATGTAAGTACGTGGGGGAATGGCACTTATTATTGTTGTAAATGATCCTTCTCTGACCCGCTTATTAAAAATATGACTCCTTCTCCCTGGCTGGAGTCGCTAGGTGTGGCGCTGCTGAGCACTGAAGGGTTCAGTGACTCATTTAGGTTCTTTTCCAACGTCTAATTCAATGAATTAGGTTTTCTTTAGAGCCCGTGAGTCATTTTCCCTGCTCGGCGACTTGCATGATGGGGGGTGAGGTGGGGGGATGAGATAAGCAAGGACTCAGGGAGCCAACTGGTAGGCTTTGGAAAGGATTGTCAGGAATCACAGGCGGTCAGAGACCTGGGGGCAAATCCAGAAGTGTGGAAAATGTGATTATTTAAGAACACAGTTTCAGAAACAAGGGGAAACATCTTCCAGCAGTCATCAGCTTTTTCACCTTCTCACGTTGCACTTCTGTGGAAGGGGGCTGTCTGACATCACCAGCTCGGCCTGCCGTGTCAGAAATGCTGCGGGTGCTTTTGCCAACAGCTGCAGCCTTCATCTGCGCCTCGCTCACTGCGTGGTCTGGGTGACTGTTTTGTCCCCTGACGTGAGGACCGTTCCCCCGCCACTCCACGTTCCGGCCTCCGCTGTAAGACGGGTCTGTAAAAAATGCCATTTTCATCTTAGCATCATCCAAAGGTAAAGGCAAGAAGTAACGTGCGAGGAGCACACGTGTGTCCCGGTCTTATTAAACGGAGAAAACAGATGTCATCTCTCGTTTCTATTTCAAAATCGAGCCAAACAGCGAAGAAGCTGTTGGTTGTATAAAAGGGAAATGGCAACATGATCAAGAGAAAGTCTGTCCTATTTGTCATAGGCTGTGTTCTCAGACATTTTCTTTTAATCGGTGTTTGATGAGTTTCAAAAAAAAAAACAACGTATTGTATGCCTTTCGAATAAGTCCATTGAAAGGCTATTCGTCTGAAATTCAAAATTTCCATGATCTTTTGTGTGTGTGTGTGTTTTTTGTGGGGATTGCCATATGAAAAACCCAAGAGCTCGTTTGTTTAATTATCACCATGTATTAGGCTGGCTCTTGGCTATTTATTCATTTGGCCCCACAAAGAGAAGAAAACTGTATGAAATATGAACTTGTGAGATGTTTTTTTGTGTACCAAGCTACCCCAAAACTTACTGGCTTCAAACAATCGCCGTTTTTATTACACCTCGTGATTTTGTGAGTGAGACATTTGGGCAGGGCTCAGCTGTGCAGTTATCCTGTTCCGTGTGGCACTGGCTGAGGCCGCTTGGTGACATTCAGAGGGAGTGGGGCCGGTCTGGAGGGTGAAAGACAGCTTCATTCATGAGTCTGGCACCTCAGTAGGCATGGCCGGAAGGCAGGGCCCAGCTGGGACTGTCGCCTGTGCCAACTTTTGACCCTCTGGCATGGCTGCTCAGGGCCCAATGTCAAGCATCCCATAGCCTACCCCTGGAAATCAAGCAGTGTCACTTTCCTGCGCTAGTGTCCGAAGAAGAAGTTTTGGTCCTCTTGAATCCACCACATGATGTAAGAGAGATGTTTTCAGCCGGCCTCTCAGGAATGCTTGGAAATTCTTATACTTTACCCAGACGGGATCCTTCGGTGATTTCCAAGGCAGCTGTCTGAAATCGTTTCCACTCCTTTCTCTTAATCCTTCAGCCTCGCACCTCCTGACTAGGAGGTATCTTTATTCCTCCTTCCCTGATAAAATATGGGTCATTAGGCAGAAACTTGGTGATGTGGGAAAAAGCTTGGGTTCTCGAGCCAAAGAACCCAAGTTCAAAAGCCAGGGTTTCCCATCCCTGAGACCTTTTTCAAGTTACTCAATCTCTCTGACCCTCGGTTGCCTTGTCTGCGGAAAGGGGATAATAATATTAAAATCACTGATGAGATGTGCATAGAATTGTGTACACAAATGCTTTATACAAACCTCAGTAAGCGTAATTTCAAATGTAGCTAACTTTGAGCCTCATTTTGTCCAAACCTGGTGTGAGCTGTTTTCCTGACGCTGACGTTTATTAGAATAGCTCGCTCAAACTCTGGGAATTTTAATTATTTACAGTATCGAAGAGATGATTAAATAAATTGATGCCCCTGAAACCTTCTGTAGCTGTCAAGTGCAACATAATGATGAGTCAAACATCAACAGTATCATCATCACAGTCGGCTCATAATTGCTTTGTGCTCTACGTGGTCAGAAGTGATTGCCTATTTCTCTGCCCACTGCTTATTTTCACGGTGTCCCTGAAATTGGAGATAATATGGAATGAGAAATAGAGGAAAGAAACTTTTCCAAGAGTGAGAACAACCAGCTACATCCACCATAATCTATGGGGTCTAAGCATATGTACACAACTCACTATTATAATGTAATAAAACCCAACCGAGTCGATCTGACACTTCTAATGATATATATAATCCTTTTAGCACATGGTAATTAGGCATAAAAAGTAAGATTTCACACAAATAACTGTAATTAGCATCACTTGAATGCCACCAAAGCGAATTTGTAATCTATTCTATCTTTCATTATTTTTTTCTTGTATCCATAATTAGTAACAATGCTGAAAGCTTTTTTCCGATAACCTGTACTATTGTTTTTTTCACTCATTCATTCATGACTCATTCATTTATTAATGACTCATTCATTCATTCATCAAAAAATGTATAGGGTGCTCACTGTATGCCAGGCACTGTGCTGGGTCCTGTAGATACAGCCGATAATGGAGAGGGAGGCAAGACAAAGGCAGTTCCTTCGACACACGGTTAACTCTCCTGCAGGAGGACAGGTTAGTATTATACGAGCTTTAAAAGGGCGTATAATCTAATTTTGGGGTTCCAGTGAGGAGAGGATGAGCCCTGAAAGAATTTAGCCAGGATAAGAGATTTGATGGGGGAGAAGACTGCAAAAATAAGCACAAAACTGGGCTTCGAGGTCACGTGGGCATGGCCAGGAAGGAGTTAAAAGAGACCAGATGAGGACCCAGTCCCTGGCTGTGATAAGCATTGTGATCCTGGGAAATCTTTGGGAGGTTGACGTGGCTGACTCACTGCATGTGGGGTCGAGAGAGAAGGGGAGCCCAAAAGGACACCCATGGTTTTGGGTTGTGAAAGAGGCATCTTTGCCTAGACGGGAGGAAGAGTAGCTTGGAAGACAGGACATTTGTCATGAACATGCTGAGTGAGCTTGCACTGGTCACGTGATATCCAAGAGGAACTGCCCTGCGGCCGCAGGATATGGGTCTAGAGGCCTACTGTCCAAGACGGTGGCCGCCAGTCACTCGCTGCTAATTAAATTTAATTAAAGGGACATAAAATTTTAAATGCAGTTCTTCAGCCATGCATTTCAAGTACTCAGTAGCCACGTGTAGCTAGAAGATACCACGTCAGACAGTGCAGATAGAAAACATTTCCATCATCTCTGTGTTCGGGCTGCCGTGACAAAGGACCACAAACGGGGTGGCTTCAAGCAACGGGAATGCATTCTCTCCCAGGTCTAGGGGCTTGAAGCCTGAAATCCCAGTGCCAACAGGGCCCTGCTCCCTCTAGAGGCTCCGAGAAAGAATCTCTCCCATGACTTTTAGCTTCTGGTGTTGCCACCAGCCCTTCAAGTTCCTTTGCTGTACACACATCAGTCCAGCGTCTGCTTCCTTCTATGTAGCGCGTTCTTCTCCTTGTGTCAGTCTCCAAATCTTTCTCTTCTTATAAGGCCACCAGTCATTGGATTTAGGGGCCCACCCTAATCCAGTGTCACCCTGTGTTAGCTTGATGACATGTGCAGTACCCGATTTCTAAATTAGGAGAAATGTTCACATGTAACAGAGGGTAGGACATCTTTTAGGGGAACACAATTCGAGCTATAATGATGGCAAAAATTGTACTGAGCAGCACTGCGCTAGAGTCTAGAGGACAAAAGAGGGAAACGGAAGCCGTGGGAAGAAATGAGACTGCCCAAGGAGTGGATGGAGACAGAGGGAAGAGTCTCCCTAACATTTATGAAGAGACAGGAGAGAAACTCACAAGGGACCGAGAAGGAGAAGGCCAGAAAGGAAAGGGGGCCGTAGGACAGTGCTAGCTATTATGAATACATGAGTAACTACTGCACATAAATATATGTACCATAACACACATTCATATAATACTCAGTGCCAGAAGACAATGATAATGACATGAGCACTTACATAGGGTTTATTATGTGCCAGGCACAGTCTTAAATTCTTTCCCCAAATAAATAAATTAAAATTAATGCAAGTTTTACAATCGCTCTATAAATTAAGCACTCTTATTGCTCCCATTTTATAGATGATAAAACCGAAGCCCAGAGGCTAGCACTTGCCCACGGCTGCAAAGCTGGTAAGGAGTGATGTCAGGACTCGAATCCTTCACCATGACTAGCCCTTTTATCCTATAAGGGGTGGAGGACTGATCTCCGATGGTGTTCAGGACTCTTCCCTGGGGGAGACCAGAAGGAGAAGGGGTGACCCCAAGGCAGAGCAGAGGAAAGGATTCGGAGCAGAATGGGGGGATGCTGATGGAGGCTGCAGCTCGTAGTATCTCCTTAGCACTGAATGCGAGAGCCGCCGGGGGTAGAGAAGCGAGTAGGGGGAAGGGAGGACCTGAGAGAAGCAGTGGAGGCTCTAGCAGCTGCAGAGAGGGATGGAAAGGAAATCATGCGGCCATGAGGAAAATCATCTTCGAGAAGCATTCAGAACCCAGCTGTGAGTCCGAAAACATCAATGTGCAGTGGAACCACTCAGCTCTTTTAACATCTTTTGCCCTCAGCACTTAGGCAGTTAGAAAGCAGGACATGTTGCCTTGACCCAGCTCTTCCATCTGCTTACCCCGGGGGTGTTAGGTGTTGCTGCTGTGTCAGGTCCTCCGATGTCCACTCTCCTTGGAGTCCAGTTTTCTGCTTTCACCCCAAAGACTTGAGGCACAATTCGGGTTGTGAATTCCCTACTTAGGAACTCATCACGTGGGGAGCCCTGGGCAAATGCGATGGTTGTGGAGAATCAAGAGCCTGGAAAGATGGCATCAGGAGAACAGAGGGTGGGAGTAAGGGGAAAAAGGATGCTCATGCAGCAGCCCAATTGTTCCCTCTTTCCCAAGTACCAGAGCACTTACCAAAGCAGTTACCATCCAGGGCCAGCCTCTGCGCTGGCGTGTTTCTAGAAATACCTGGAAGGAGGCCCCTGGACATGGATTCCAAGGCAGATTGAATGAAATCGCTCTTTTTGCCCAGAGGAGATGAATGTTCCAGGCTTCAGCCTGGGGCAGAATGCAGGCCCTCAAAGGACAGCTGGAGGAGCTGTGGCCACTGATGGTCCAGTGTGTGCCACAAGAGACCCACAAGCCATTTTAGGGGCAGTAAGAAATCGTCGCAGATCTTTTGGGGGTTCATATTGTTTTAGACATGCCGCTGATGAAGTCCTGGAGGACACGTAAAGTCTGAGCAGACGATGGGAAATTTCTGCAAATAATAGAGTCTTTGCGACCAGAAAGTGACATCTGAGAACTGGCCAGACTGAGACGAGAGCATTATGGGATGCGTACAAACACCCGCTAGAACCAGCGTGAACCAGGGCAGGGAAAAATCCGGCTGGACCAGCCAGGAAATATTTTCTTGCTCTCACATTGTTCCAAGTGGGGAAGTCAAATGACTAACTCGAAGTTCATTTCCTCCTGCTCCATATCATTATCATTTGGGATGTATAATTACACTTAAGTCAACTGTATCGTAAACTACATTTAGTTTCCATTGCGTGGCATAAATTCAGCCATTCTTACCAAATCCGTAAGTATTGTTATGGATAATTTTCTGAATTGGGTGGCTCCATCCTATCTATCAAATCCAAGATTTTAATTCCCATAGTGGGCAACATTAGGGAATTTGTTGCCTTTAGAAAATGCTGCTTGAATGAGGCAGAACGGGGAGTGTTATTTATTATGTTAGTGTTTACATTCAAGGATGTATCTAATTTGACCTTAAGTCACATGAAGCATTTTTTTTTATAGCTTTATTGATATTTATATTTCACATACCACGGAATTCGCCCATTAAAGTACTCAGTGATTTTTTAAAAGTATATTCACGGAGTTGTGCAGCCATCGCCACGATCTAATTTTACATTTTCAACATTCCAGAAAGAAACCTTTTCCCTTAGAAGTCATTCTCCATTCCCCCTCTCTTCTTCCCAGCCCTAGGTAACCACTGGTCTACTTTCTATCTCCATGGATTTGCCTGTTCTGGACACTTCACATGAATATAATCATACAATCTTTTGTCTTTTGTGATTGGCTTTTTGCACTTAGCATTATATTTTCAAAGTTCATCTATATTTTAATATGTATCAATGCCTCATTCCTTTTTCAATGCCAAATAATATTCCATTATGTGCATATACCACACTTTGTTTTTCCACTCATCATTTGGATGGGTAATGTGGTATTTCCAAACAATGGAATATTATCCAGCAATTTAGTTTATTTCCACATTTGGCTATTATGAATAATGCTGCTATGAACATTGGGGTCCATGTTTTTGTTTGAACATATATTTTGATTCTCTTGGGTCCATACTTAAGGGTAGAATAGCTGGGTCACAGGCTAAGTCTAGAACCTACCAATTACCTAAAGTAACAGTTACATTTTATATTCCTACCAGCAATGAATGAAGGTTCTAATTTCTCCATGTCTTTACCAGCACTGGTTCTCTCTCTCTTTCTCTCTCTCTCTCTCTCTCTCTCTCTCTTAAATTTTAACATCCCTAGTATGGATTGTTATCACTCTGTGGTTTTGATTTACATTTCACTAATGACTGATGACATTAAGCATCTTTTCATGTGTTCTTGCTGACACTTTGTCTCCTCACTTCTTACACACATTCCTGGAGAGACTTCAATGTACAAAGTGATGGGACAAAAAATCATGTTATACATGATTTTACAGTCTTGTCAAGGAGACAAGAAAATGGCCCAATGAGAGTCCCAGGTAGTAAGGGGGTTAGAAGTTCGGGAACAGTGGTGACACATATGAACCAAATGGCTGCAAAAGGATGATAGGCCTAAAGCAATGGGGGTGGATCTGAATAGATGGAGAATGAAATGATTCCTCTCCTTTTATTTCAAATGCGGTAATTTCTGTTTACCTTTAGATGACACTGGGAACAGAAATCTCCAGGCCTGGGTCTTTGAAAAAGAACTTAGCCTGGGAGGTTACTGCAGTAAATGAACTTAAAATGGGCAGAACTACATCTCAATCTTTATAAAATAGAAAGATTAACTCTTTTGTTCATGTGTTTATTCACTCATTGGGTAATTATTTAATGGTATGCCATTTCATACCATTAGGAAGAAATTGATTTAGAAAAAATCAGACCCATAGATTCAGTTATTTACACTGTGCATAAGATGTTCAAACACCTTTGCTTACAGTTGCATAGATGCATTCATGACTAAATGATCACCTGCTAATGTTCTTCTCATTCCTTTCCTTGATCCCTATACCTTGCACATATGCACTTCTATCCATTTGAGTTTTACTGTATTATATTTGTTGGTTGAATGTTGGGTTTTTGAGAGTAGGGGGCATCTTTGTCTTACTTGCCTCATATCTCATTGCCTACATATTTTAATTCCCGATGTGTAACAGGTGTCCGAAAATATTCTGGAGTCAGGGCCTCATGAACATGATTCTGTTCAGAAGTTAAGATAAAGTTATTATCTCCTTTTGGAAGGCATCTCCTAGGAACCAGAAAACAGAAGAATTTAGGCAGTAAAAATTTCTTTCTTATATTCATAGGCTCATAAGCAAACACAAAAACCATTGCGTAGGTCCAAAGTTCTTCTGTGTAGACACAGGAGGGCCCAGGTCCTGAGGTGCCCGAAGGAGCAAGAGAGGGTCTTTGTCTTATCAAGACAGGGGCTGCACAAAACAAGATGAGGCTCTCAGTGGAGTGGGGAGAAAGCCCAGGGTCTAGACCAAGTTCAGGGGTCAGTACTACAAGACTACTGTTCTCTCTCAAAACACTCCCCTCTTCAGACGCCAATTGAAAGTCCAGGTTGTCACTTGTGCTTCCAACCCATCAGCTATAGATTGGGGGTTCCAACGACCCTCTCCTTGGGATTGACTACTTTGCTAAAGCCACTCACAGAACTCGGAGGAAGATTTTACTTACGAGGTCACCAGTTCATTACTAAAGTACATAACTCAGACATATCCAGATGTAATTTGAAATAACCAATTACAGAAATATCCAGGGACAAGCTATGGGGAAAGGGCATTGAGCCTCTGTGCCTTCTCCAGGAGCACCACTGTCCCCATGTCTCCATGTGTTCACCAACTCAAAAGCTTCCCCAAACTCCATCCTTTTTGGTTTTAGGAGGTTTCCTTATATAGGCATGATTGATTAAATCTTTGGTCATTAGTGATTGAACTCAATCTGTAGTCCCCCTTCCCTCCCTGGAGGTCAGGAGGGTGGGGCTGAAAGTCCCAAACTTCTAATTACATGGTTAGCTCCACTGGCAACCAGCTGTCATCCTTAGATGGTTTCCAAAAGTCACCTCATTAACATAACAAAGGACGACTTTATTGCTTTTATCATAGGAAATTCCAAGACTTTTAGGAATGAAGTCCAAATATAGATTTCTTATCATAAATCACTGTATCATAAAGGATTTTGGAAGGATCCTCTGGAACAAGTGGGGAGATGCTCCTGAGCTTTTCATACCTTAGACTATTAAACTGTGTCGAAAGGAAGAAAGAAGGTGGAGAGGATGAGTCTTTCACTGAAGAGATGGATGCCGTCACCTTGCAGAATAACCAAAACAACAACGCAGTGAATGCTAATCTCAGGGGTATCTGATGTTTGTAATTGGGCCCAGCCTTCACATGTGATCTTCCATCCATCACAGTTCTTGCTCTTGATCAAATCATCTGTGCTTCTCAGAATTTTAAATCACATGCATTGACATATGCATTCAAAGTAGTTTGAACATTAACCCTCTTTATTACCTTCCCTTCTGTGGCACAGCCTCTCAAGGAAACTGAAATAACGCTGTAGGAAGTCGAGAATCCAGTATACGCATTCTAGTCCCTTCTGCCCATGGAATATAGAAAATAGGTCTTGCCACACTCTAAAGGACATGTGCCTTTTAGTATTAATGCAATTGTTACCGGTGGACACAGAGATCTCTTTCTTAGAATTAAAAACTCTTTAAAAATCACTTAGTGAAAGCTAGTTTTAAAAAGAGTGATAGAGTCACCGCATTTCTGTAGCAAAACTAAGAATGGAGGGTTCCTTGTTTAAGTCGAGCCAATTCTATAAGTTTCCCGGGATTTTGATTCCTACTGTTTATAATTCATATAAAATATACACAACCACCTTTGAAATAGTTTAGTGAGGAATGAATGAGCATTTTGGAAAAGCAAAGACTGTCAAGAGCCTTGTATGCTTCCCTCTGCAATAAATTTTCTCCAATTTTGACTTCATTCCATAAATGGCTGTCTTGAGAAATTTTAAAGGGAGCTATTGTACTTATGGCACTAAAGAATAAAAAGGAAATAAGTAAGAATAAATTAAAAGCAAAAAGGAAAAAGAAGTTTAGGCACTCTTCTTCGAATCTTACCTAGGACAGATGTGATGGGGGCGAAACTGAAATGGACTTGAGTGTGTTAGCGTTTGCCTGGCCTGTTTCTCCTTCCAGCTTCTTCAACTGAAAATGTCACCTGCATTGTTAAGATCTTGGTTGCAGGAATTGAACTTTCTCAAACCTGCTCTAAAGGTAAGGTAAGAGGTTAAGAAGAAAGAAGAATTTTTTGCATTTTTTTTAGTGTCTTTGTTACTTACAGAATTTCTATCAGAATATTTAGTCATTTAAATTGCTTTTGAGATTCCTCTTTAGGCAGTGGCCAAGGGCTGTCTGGGTGCTCACACAAAGTAGCTGTGACAGCCTCAGGCGCTCTGGGACACTTTCTCCCTGAGCCTCCTTCAATTCCACACCCTTCTCTGCTATACTGTTTTCTCAACTTTTTGGAAAATGCTAAGTCTGAACCTAGAATTCCTTAGGACTAACTTGGGACTTTGTGGACGCTAGTTTTTCTACACTTACATGTTCTACTCCTCCTCGATTTGGGTATCCCTGTCCCCGCCTGGTCAGCTGGGCACCCCATCCTCACTCCTGTCAGATTACTAGGATGAGGAAGGGCAAATTAGATAAAAAAAGGATGAGAGGAATTTCCAAATATTTACACACACACACACACACACCCACACCCACAAACATATCTGTATTTCTCACTAATTCAAACAAATGATTAAAATTCAGTTTAAAAAAAGAAGGTACAATGTTTATTTCTTTTCAATATACACAGCAATTAGGCTCAAGATGGCAAAACATTGCCCAGCAGAAGTCCTGAGGGATCATATTTGATGAGCACATTAAAATGCTTTCCAATTAACCTATCAATGATTTGTGACTACATAGTTCTCTGGAGTGCTTCAAATATGTGGAAACTGTAATTACTTACAGAAGGATTCAACAGGCTAAACTGTCCCCCGTAGATAAATTTCGGTACACTATTTACTTCCTGAGCAAATCCCTTTTTTACAAACAATGAAAAGGCACACCGTAGCCCAGCCCTTGTTTCCGTTATTACAGACATCCTGTGGTGTCTGAATTATGAGACTTCATACCTGTGGTGTCTTGAGGGGGTCTAGTCCCATGGTTACCTAGGCTCATTGGACTTGAAGGGTCCCCTTAGAAGGAACAGGGCTCTCCCCAAATCTCACTATTCTGACCGTGGTATCAAAACCCAAGAAATTAAACAGTGATTGTCCCAATAGTGGTAATGACAAGTGGCCTATGATGACATTTGTTTAAGTTTTAAAAATCACATTAAAGTAAAATATTAATTTTACTTCAGTCTTTATGTACTGCTTGAGTCTCTCTTAAAGCCTAACTTTGTAATTAAATTTTTGTTAAGAAACAGGTTTTTTTTTTTTTTTTTTTAAATCCAGGCTGACCTTGATTGTCTGAATCTGAGAGCGCTGGCATACAGAAGGTGATGGTAGCTTGATAGTCAGTCACACAATGGAACAAATAAAAAAATGATCTGGGAGATATTAGATATTTTAGAATGTTTGGCCGTTAAGGAGAACAGACATATTTCTTGAACTAAAAGCACATTCATTTGTTCAAGGAAATGAGAGGATTTTATAGATGCTCTTTTGTTTGACAGTAAAAAAAAAAAAAAGGCAGGAATTGTGTCTTATTCATGTTTATTTCTCCCCTCCTAATACAGGACCTAGCACGTGGCCAGTGCTTACAGCATGTTTGATTGATGGGTGAATGAATGAAGACATGACTGGGCTATTATCCAGTGAGACAGAGGTTGAAAGGGTGAGAGGACAGTTTTTACATCCTTGCAGTGGCCCCTTGTGGACTTCAGTAGACACTACGGGCCTAGTCCACATCCTTCCTCCCTCCAGTGCCAATAGGTACCTTGGTCTGGGTGATCCACTGACCAGAGCTGACTGGACTGGGGAGACAGCTAACCTCACGATTCTCTCTCCAGGAACTGGGGTTAAGACAGGTCAGTCTCTGATGGGTGCTTTGACTAAAGTGGGGCATTGTGGGGTAACAGCCTCCTGCTGTATGCATGGAGAGGCCAAGCTCTGTGGGATAGTGATCCAGAGGGAAGGAGGGATCAGCAGGTCACCCCGGGAAACACAGGGTAGATGTAGGGATGCTTCTGTCTCACCTCCTGGTTACATACATCCTGCCCTCGGGCTCCTGAGATACTTGTGATCCTCCCTGTCCCTCATCCTCTTTGAGCAAGCTCATTTGAGTGGGTTTCTGTCACTTTTTATCAAAGCACCTTGACAAAGATGAGGCATTTTCAAATCCACTTATCCTTTCTGGCTGGAGTTTTCAGAAAGGAGAGTACAGAGTATGAAGCACGTCGGAGGCACATGACAGTCACCTCTGTATTGGCAGGAAAAAATTTTCAAATGTCCCGGTCTAGAAATTATCTGGCATTTTTCTTTCTGGTATTTATCCCCTGGTATAATCCTGTTAAAAGAGTATAGTTTAATGGTTATGTCTGGGAGCCGATGAATACAACATAGTGTTTTCCAAATTGAAAATGGCAATTGAGAAAGAACACTGTCCCGAACAAGGTCCATAGCATTTTTGCAGACATAATTTATAACTCCTCCTGGGATATAATTAGCATTCCTGAGTAATTTGCTGACAGACTTTCAAGAGGGTAAGACAGTCATCCAGAAAGTTATGTGTCCACCTAGCTACGTAAATAACCAACGCCTTTTGAGGAGTCTGAGGTCACCAGGTATATTTTATATTGTATCATATCAAAGTATCATTAAAAAAATCTAAAAGCATGATTCATATATACCTATAAAACAGAGTGTGTTAAAGATTTATTAAATTTGTTAATGAGACATCCAGTTATATTTAAAATTCTGGAAAATATTAAATATCACCAATGGAAAAAATGCTGAATTAAGATTGCAAGTTAGATAAAACTGGTTAATGGCCTACGTGACAATGAAATGGTAACTTCTCTTGGACAGAAATCATTTCGTTTTTACTGGACAGAAATCTAGTAGTTAACCTGTAACTTCAGAGTCTGCACCCTAATTGCTGGTAATAATTCAAACAAAGGTACATTTCCCTAAAAGAATTACGTAATTCTTGAGTGGGCCAGTTATTTAATGATTTTCCTTGCAAAGACTGAAAAGTCACATAAGCTTCTCTCTCTTTCTTAGTTTCAGGTTTTAGAAAATGTTTCTTAATAGTCCTCCTCCTCTTTCCCCCGCAATAAATATCTCTAACAGAAGGGCTATCTTGAAATTGGCTGGCTCTTCTCTTGTGGAAAATTTGAAATAAAACTTTGACACATGCTCTTTTGAGTCTGGCTGAGAACTTGCTTTAACAATTCAATATTAAAATTTATTAGAAAGGTCATCCAAGTGCCACAGAGCAGCTGTTTCTCTGATAGAGGACTGCATTTGCTTGTGAATCCGAGGCTGTACCTGAAGGCCTAAACTAAAATACACCGTGTCAAGGCAATTGGCCTTCCAATTTTCCCAGCTCCATTTATTGAAGAGGCTTTCCTTTCTCCACTGTATGTTTTTGGCTTTTTTTTTGTCGAAAATTACTTGTTCATATAAACATGGGTTTAGTAAAGGCAATTTAAATAACAAGGAAATGTTCATGCCTTTATATCATTTTTATTTTTTATTGTTAATTTTTTTCAAACATTGAAGTAATGAATTGACTATATGTATTAAGCTATAGGTAGAAAATACTTGGAAAAGATGTAAATTCTTTTTGTGAAGCTTTATTATTTTATGAGAGCATTGCACCTTGGCAAAAGATAAATGTAGTTTTATAATTTATATATTTTATGCTAGCTAGCATTTAACACTTATTGTAATTGCACATTCCACATTACTTGTTACATTTCACTAATATTAGATATTGAGGTCTGTACACCGTTTTTTTATGTAATACTTTATTTTTAGATAGAAATATTTTGGTAAACGGTGATTCTACAAATATAAAGTATAATGGAAAAGTCTTTCTTTTCAAGTGCATCCATTTTCAGTTTAATTCTTTTGTAGCAATTTTATATTTTCTCAGGAGGATTCCAAAAACATTTATTCTCTGTGTTTAGCTTTCTGTGTTAGAAGGCTTTATTTTTGGTGGAAAGTCTGAGTTTTAATTATGAAAGTATCTGTATTACTAAAATTTTGCAAATCATGGCACTTCAAGATATTTCTGTCTTGTGTTTGTCTTGCATCAGATTGCTGCTGAGCAGCAAACCAGTAACTGCTGGAAGCCTTAAAGAGCAAGCTAAGCTTTCCTGAGGAAGGAGAAATACTGCCTGTGGGCTGTGGCTTCAGCCCCTGTCCCGGAGTCCCCAGCCTGATCTCCCTGTCAGCCTGCCCCAAGGATCTGGGACCTGACAGCCCCCACAATGCCAATTCCTTAAAATTGATCTCAAGTATACATACATGTATGTCATTTGCATGTAGATGTGGGTGTGCATGCATGTGAGTACATGTGTGCATGTATATATCCTACTGGTTCTGTTTCTCTGGGAGAACTCTGACTGCAAAAACTTTGAAACCAGTAAAGAAGGGTAGGAACTAGCACAGGGCTCCCTACTTCTTATGAAGAACCTTCCTTCGGAGAGCTTAACTTTTTTAAATTGGCCCCCCAAGTCTGAGAACGTCACATGTACCATGCTACTCTGAATCTCTCCTGACTTATTTGTGTAATTCCTTTATTCATTTGTATTTCCAGACTTTATAATAAAGTGCATTGCACACATGACAGCCATGTGCTGGTGTGGTTAGGAGGATGTAAAGGATGGGGGCCGTGGCAGACGTGTGGCTGACTCAGGCAGGGTTCTTAATCGCCAGCAACAGAAATTGACTGAGGCTGACTGAAGTGAAATAGAAAGAAAGAAAGAAAGAAAGAAAGAAAGAAAGAAAGAAAGAAAGAAAGAAAGAAAGAAAGAAAGAAAGAAAGAAAACAAGAAAAAGAAAGACAAAAAGAAAATAAAAGAACACATTGAAAGGATATTGAGCTGCTCAGAAGAGCTGAGCAAGTTGGACAGCGAGGATTGAAAAATGGCCAGGAGGATGTGCTGACAGCAGCCAGGGATGGGTCAGACATCCTGCCACAAAACCAGCCTATCCATGGATCTTGGGGACTGCTGGGTGCACAGCTCAGGGGGCCACTGTAGCCACAACTGCCTCGGAGATGCAATGCACTGTTGCTGCTGCTGCCCTCTGCCAGAAGGTATTATCTACTGTCCTGTGTCTTTGGGTCACCAGCTCCTGGTTCAAGTCTAACGTGGGAGCACTGGATTGGCGACGTCTGGGTCACACACTAATGGCCTAATGATAAGGGGCTCTAAGAGAGTACTTAGTATTTCTGGTTTCTATAGGGGAAAGAGGGCTCTGCTTGGTGGGAAATTCTCCAAATATAGGAAGGGGATTTGGATGGGGGTCAGTCCAGGAGGACAAATGTTCATCACAGTGCCTCCTGATGAAATCCCTCTGTGGAAGTCAACAGGATGATAGCAGCACAGACCCCGTGGAGCTGGAGCACCTGGTGGATGCCTGAGGGGAGCAGGGCCAAGTGAGACCAGGAGGAGCAGGCAGAGCAGCCACCTGGCTGGAGGGCACCTGGGGATGATGCACTAAGGCCTCTGGGGTCACAGAGGACCAGAGGGAAAAACGGCATCTACACAGAGTGGCCTGGTCAACACCTGTAGGTCCTTAATGGAGCATCTCTGAATGGTGCCCGTGGAGAGGAGCCAGGCCTGCAGCCCTTCTCATCACCGTCAGATGAAAGTATCCCATAACTGGCGAGCTGCCAGGCATCTGCTCAGCTTCCGGTGCAACTGACACCCACCTGTGCTTGGAGGCTTTGCTCAGCTCAGCTCATCTTACCTATGTGGGGTGGACATCCTATTCATAACTGAAAGGCACTGGAAGCCTTCTCATCTCCTTCCTCAAAACAGAGTGGGATCCTGGTCACCCAGGGAGATGGTGGCAGTCCTGGTGTAGAAGAGATGCCACCAGCCAGCATCCGCACTTGGGTAGATCTGAATAAAACCAGCCGGAGATTTTATTCATGGATCATTTGTCCCCTCCCACCTCTCCTCCCTTCAGGTTGGGACATCCGTGAGAGTTACCTCTAGTTTGTGACTGTCCAATTTATAACTCACATGTGCTAAATAAAATTAAGCCTCAAACCTAAAATATCTAAGAACGGTTGGCAGTCGCCATACCACTTAGGAATGCTTTCAGTTGCCTGTAAGGAAAAATGTAATACAATGTTTTAAACAAATAGGGACTTAATTTCCCATATAACAAGTTGGCCTGTGAGTGGCAGCTGTTGGTTCAGACTCAAATATATTAAAGCAATCATTTTTGTAATTCAAAGGACTTTTCCCTCATGCTCACCAAAATGGACTGGATATTTGGGTAGCCCTCCCAATCCCAGTGTGACGGTGTTAGGGGGTGGGGACTTCGGGAGGTGAATAGGTCATGAGGGTGGAGCCCTCATAAATGGGATTAGTGCCCTTATCTGAAGAGACCAGGAAGTTAGCTGGTTCTCTTTCCCCAATGTGGGATGCAAAGGGAGGTTGGCAGTCTGTAACCTCAAAGGGGACTCTCGCCAGAACCAGACCACGCTGGCCCCTGACCTCAGACTTCTAGCCTCCAGAACTGGAAGATTTCCATGGTTTGTGAACCATGTGGTCTATAGTACAGCAGCCTGAATGGAAGGTGATAGTCTTGATATGGCTGCGTTTCATAGGATCCTTCTGGAGCTGCACCAACTCTGGGCATCACGGTCTCATTCTGGCTGGAAGAAAGTGTGAAAGGGAGCGCCGAATCTGTCTGTTGTGCAAAAAGTAAACGCATTCTCAGGAGCCCCAGTAGACTGCCATTTATGGCTCATCAGCCATAATCATGTCCCATGGCCACCTATAACTTCAAGGGAGCCTGAGAAGTATTTACCATTTCCTGCATATATAGGAGAAGTAAGCATGGAAGAATGGGATTGAAGTGTGGGTGGGTTACCCAACAACGGTGACTTCTTCCATTACCAACTTCATAATTGAAATTAATATTGATTTGTAAACTGATCATTCCTTTACTCTATCGATGCTCACTAGCCCACAATTTGTTGACAGGCACCAAAATTTCCCTCAAAATTATGGAAGTAAAACAGTTGATAAAATTCTGTCGTTATTATTTTTTTTGTAAAATTAAAAGTTACTATTATATGATTTTAGTGAATACAATCAATTTCATGGAATGCTACATTGCCGACAAACTGTAAAACATTGTGATGTTAAAAATAAGACCTGGAGAAGGAAATGTATGATTTTTAAGTCTCGAAATATATTAGAAAACAGCACAAAAAAAGGACTTGGTTTCTAAGTCACAGTCAATAAATAGCTATGTGGCATCTGGAGAGTTGATCTTTGTTTTCCATCAAATGACAATCTTTTCTATAAAATGAAATCATAATCTACATTGGTTAATGTCAGAGCTGCCAATTAGTATTGATGTCTTTGATTCCATGGGAGTGAGCAATAAATAAAATGCCATGCACTCATTCATATAATCTTAAATTTAAGAGTTATTATTTTGAGTACCTACTGGATGCTGGGCAACAAAGCCACCCAGGATGAATCTCTTGTCCAAAGACCAATGTAAGCGAGGGTTTTAGTTTAAGGTTTCCTTTAAAACTTTTTAAGAAAAGAAAGAAACAAAATTATTTTCCCAAAGCAGGTTAGCCCAGTCCCTTCAATAGTGGGACCATTTCCCGCCAAGGTCAGGTAGGCAGGATGTAAGGGACCTGCAGGCTCCTCCAACTCAAGTATCGTCTGTACCAACCTGTCATCCCACTCACAGTTCTTATCACTGAGCTGACTCCATCTCCAGAAAGTCAAGTTTACGAATACAGCTGAGGTGGAGCTGGAGAGCTGACTGAACCAGCTATCTACCCAACAACTACTAACTGAGGGAATTAATCTAGAACATTAGTCAGGAAGCCAGAAGGGGTTCCTCTGAGAGTGGGACCTATGGTTGTGGACCAGATGGCTAGGGAATGTCTGGGACCCAGGCCTGACCCGGTGAAGTCTGTTCTAGCTTCAGGATCCTGAAAAACAGACAACCCCTCTGAGAACGAAGAATTTTTTAGCAGGAAGAGAAGACCAAAGGTAAAAATAACCAGTTCACAACTTTGCCTACGATGGCAGAGACCAGCGATCCATTGGACTGTCTTGACTGTTATCAGCCCTGGCTTTCTTCCTGACATCAGCCAGATCTGTGTTGGTGTGCCATCATCCCCAGAGGCACCCCTTCCTCCTCCCACCCCTTCACCTTTAGCACCTCCTGTCCTCTCTATATAGTCTAGGGGTTAGGTGCCAGGTGGAGCTGAATTGCCAAGGCTCACTCTACTCTTCTGGTTATGTGGCCTAGGGCAAGCCACTTTGTCTCTTTCTATCTCTCCTCTGTAGTACAGGGGCCATGTGGTCATGGCCAAGTGTACAGGGTGTTTTAAGATAAAACAAGTTAATGCACAATAATCATCTAGAAAAGTGTTAGCTCTAATTTCCCTTTCTCAGACCTTTTCTCCCTGGGCAGTCAGCCCTGGCCAAACTTGAGTTTTCACCTCTGTTAAAATAATAACTCTTTTCTTGAGGACCTAGTTCTAAGCTCTTTTAATTTCTTATAAGGTAATTATAAGAATGTACAATTAACTGACAACATGCTAACAAGAGAGACAGGATGGTGACACTGTGCAGTCCCTGAGCGGGCAGGGGCAGATGGAATCCAGCAAGCCTGAGTGCCAGGTCAGCATCCTCTGTAGGCTAGCGTGCAGAGCAGCACATGGCGAAGGTGCCCTTTGTAGGTGAAGTTTCACAAATGCCTACAAAGTCAGGCAGTTATAATGTCATTTCTCACCACTCAGTTTGGCTATGAACCTAAAACTGCTCTAAAAGTATTTATTAATAAAAAAAACAGAACATTAGAAAAAAGTTATTTCTAATTTTACTAGTTTTTAAAGAGCAATTAGAGTTTATACTGATTACAGATTATTTTTTTTCCTTGTAAGAATTTGAATACTGTTCAAGAGTTTATCATGTTTGATAGCCCTTATGAGCAGGTATACTCCTCTGCTCCCCATAGAGATCTGGAGCAGGTCTTTCTAGAATTTTTAATCCAGTCGACCTGCATTGTTTAATGCGGTAGCCAGCCACTGGTGCCACATTGACTATCAAGCATTTAAAATGTGCCTAGTCCACCCTGAAATGGGCTATTAGTGTTAAATACACACAAGATTTCTAGGAATAAGTATCTAAAAGAATGTAAAATATCTCACGAATAATTTTTATTGGGATAATATGTTGAAATAATATTTAGAATTTATGGGCTTAAATGAAACCTAATAAAATTAATTTTACCTATTTCTTTTTAGAGTGGGGCTCCTAGAAAATACACACTTACACATGTGGCACCGATACTTCTAATGGACAGGCCCAGTCCCCACCAGAGAGGAGTGTTTGCGGGTATGAAATGTGTCTAGTCTCCTCTGGAAAGTGTTGTAAGGCCAAGATCCTGGGAATTTCACACCTGCCAGTGCAGCTATCGCTCTGACAGGCAGACAGTATGTAAGACATTATCCTTGTCACCTCCAGGTTAGAACTGGAGGTTAAACATCTCCATTGAGTCCTGGGCTGAGAAGGAAGCAGTGCGAGTAGCCCAAGCCTGAGTGAGTCAAGACGCTGGGAAGATGCGCGAATAAGAACAGCTGAAACATCTGAAATTCCATTTTGAATTTTTTCCTCCTCAAGCCCAACACGTCTAACATCCCGCGTTGAAATTAATTCCAAAGAAGCGGACTTGGCGGATGCTGGACATACCATTTCTCACCGAAACCCGGAGACTAGGGAAGACGTGGCCTCGGGCCCCGGGAGGGAGCCCTGCATCCCCAGGGACCGCGGTGCAGGTGGCCGGCTGCGGGCGCGGGCGCGCGCGGAGCCGGAGGAGGCGGCCGGAGGCGGGCGGAGCATCGCTCGTCGCCAAGGCAACCGCGTGCGCCGCACACAGGCGCGCGGGG
Source organism: Cynopterus sphinx (assembly GCA_030015415.1). NCBI lineage: Eukaryota > Metazoa > Chordata > Mammalia > Chiroptera > Pteropodidae > Cynopterus > Cynopterus sphinx. Next base: position 5,818,048 of record CM057379.1, on the reverse strand, counting down.
GCGGCGAGGAGGTGCGGCCCGCGCGGACGCGGGGGAGCACCCCGAGGCAGGACGGACAACCCGCCTGTGCCCGCCGCAGGCGCCGGGGCGCAGCGCCATGGACAAGGCGGTACGTGCGCGCTCGGTCCCCCGGGGGAGAAAGTTGCTGGTTTTTGAGTTTTGCAGGATTTTCCACCCCCCCCTCCAGGGGGTGGTGGTCAGCCCTGTGTCAGGGCACCCACAAGAATGCAAAAGTGAGGGGCAGGAGCTACCTCTCCCCTTGCTCTTGAACTTGTTTTTCCCTCTTCTTCTGGCTGCGGAAGGGGCTCAGATGCTCCGCGCCGTGGACCCGAGCACCCCATGGTCCTGTCGTGGGCATCGGGGAGACATCTAGGTGGGGCGCAGGCTGCCTTGGTGTCAAGTTTGTCGGCTGTCTCTGGCCCTCATTAGCCCTTGGGTCTGGACCAAAGCAAATGTTTAGTTCCCTGGGAGAGTGGGACGTGATGGTGTGCCCCAGGGGTCGTTCCCTTAACCCTTTGACACGGCCTGGGCCCACGGCAGGTGAGAAACAGCTGGAAGCTCCCCTGAGCATTGAAATCAGCTTTCACTTGCTTAGGTGTTGATCTCTCTCTCTCTCTTTTTAAAAATGAATATGGTGGAATGAAAAAAAAAAAAAGATCCAGGTATTTGTTTTAGCATTTACCCCCAGGGACATTGTCTATTATAATATTTCTTTCGCTCAGCGACAGGCTAGCTGAGAGCTATAGGAATTCATCATGTGAATCAATAAAATGGGCACCGTCACGATTTAACAAATGCAAATTTATATTGATATAAAACATTGTGTATAATTTAGGTGCGACTTCAACATTTTCCTCCTCTCTGTGAATATTTATCTTGCTCTTTTATTCTAGTGAACTTTTGTATGGTAGACACATATTAATGCTCTTATTTTCATATTATTTATATGTTGTAAGTACTTGGGATTTCCAACATATCTATTTTGTGTTTCCTTAAGACAATTCTTATTAGTTCTTTTTAGTGACTTCTCCCCATCTGAAAATGGTGACCTTGAAATGACAGGTGGGTTTGCTACTTCTGATACCAGTAAACCAATGCCTATTGTATGTCTTAATTTAAAACTTTGTCAGGTTTTACCCTATTAGGATGTAAAACATGGCTATTAGCTTTATGTCATGTTCTTTTGTTTTATTGATTATGTGTGCTTTAAGATTTCAGTGCTATGTTCTTTTCCTCTACTTTTCCCTTGGTCTATTCAAGTTGAAGTTAAAGAATTAAATGGTCAAATGTCTCTTGTTTAACCTCAGTGGTATTCTAGGACATTTAATTGATATAGCTCTTTTTACCTACTGAATTTGCAAAAGTCAAAAAAAGTTATTGAAGAATGTTTAATAATATGGGAAAATGTTCATAATTAATACATGAAAAAGTAGGCCACTAAAGCAATTTTGTTTTAATTCTATGAACCTAGAAAATTTATGTAAATATGTATAGAAAACAGAATAAAAGGACATACACCAAATTTGGATACTTACTATTTCTGCCTGGTGGCATTAAAGATTTTATTTTTCTCATTTTTTTTAATTTAAAGATTTTCCATAATGAATATATGTATGATAAATAAACATTTATGTATTTAAATATAAATAATCTAAATAAAACTATAAATATAATGATAAATATAAAATTTATAGCTAGAAAAAATTATAAAGATTCAAGCTCCCTAAATATTTACACTACTTTCTTCTAAGACAACCTGAGCATCCTTGGGTAAATATTTCCTGTTTTTCGTGCACCAGGTCACATCCTTGTAAACAAACTGTTTTGCAGCTCATGCTGTCTCCCTCAGCTAAGTGACAGCCACTATTTTACATGAATAGGAAACGGCAGGTGGTAAGTGAGCAGTCCAGACCAGGGTGAGGAGCAACAAGAATAAAACAAAGGTGTAGCTTCGTTTTCTTTTCCACACAGCATCCTTTTCCTAACCGTCATCAATGGCAGTGCATTGCCCCTAACCCGAGGCTCAGGTGAAGAGGATTTTAGTTAGCAGCCACCACAATTTACCATGAAAGCTGCAAATACAGGTCTCTGTGGTCACATTATTTAGGAAAACAAATAGATACCAAAGCATACAGATAGTTGCATCTGAGAACTCTGACCTCTGCAGAGCTTCAAATGCTCCCAGGAGGGCCTGCGACCCCGATTTTCTCATGTCTGAGGCTGGTGTGAGCATCGGGAAAGGCCGCTGAGAGGGTGGATATTTCGAGGAATTGGTTCCCACTGCACAGGAAATGTTAGCAGGAAGTTTACCTGTTACATTTTCTCCTTTAGTCATGCTAAACTCTTTCCTGGCACTGAGTTTGGCAGCTGTTTGTTTATACCTCTCTGCTGTTTGCAGTTGGCTTTACTTTTTGTGGCCTTTCTTGAACAAACAAGAAAAGGGTGGAGCAACCGCTCACACCTACTCTGTTTGTGAGTAAAAACCAGTAGCTTAAACTCAAGAGTCACTGCCCACCTGGAACATTTTGATTTCCCAGATCGGTGTTAACTTACACTCCTGCCTGGGTATCTGGATCAGCTTGTCCCTTCCTCTCAGGGACAGGCCGCCCCCTTGCTAGGTCCCACTTGTGGTTCGATCTGTTGTAGAATTCACTGAATGAATGCTTTCTTTTAGTATTTTCCTCCTCTTTAGAGAAAGTTCTGGAAGCCCAGGCAGGAAAGATGGTAGTGTTTAAAGTACTGTGGAAGAGCACTGGGGAATACAAGCTTGCTTTCTCTCTCCATTTTTTCTCCCCTTCCTTTCTTCATCTCTTCTTCCTCTCTTCTCCATTCCTTCCTCACTCCTTCCCTCTGTCCTTTTGTTCTCTGTCCCTCCCTCCTTCCCTCTTTTCTTTCCCTCCCTCCCTCCCTCCCTCCCTTCCTTCCTTCCTTCCTTCCTTCCTTCCTTCCTTCCTTCCTTCCTTCCTTCCTTCCTTCCTTCCTTCTTTAATATGCATTGAGTGCCTTTCTTAAATTACCTTTTACAGTTCTGATGCTCCCCTAACACTCACTACACAATTGATGATATTTGCCCCCTTTTCTTACAGGAAGTCCTTTTCCTTCTCTCAGTGATGACCTTAGCTGGGGACCAAATAGGATGAATACACTGGGACCATTGCCGGCCGCTTTTGAGTGCCTTAGAATAATACCTGTGGGCCTGTCTTGCAGGAGATGGATGATACGTAGTGAGAAAGGAGAGAGAACATGTGATGCTTGTCACGTTCCAGTGAGACATCTGTCCAGAGGTCACGCTATTTCAATAAGTTCATTTAGAGGAAGCCTGCCATGTGCCTCCCCCAGGTGGGATCATAGAAATATGACTACATGACCAGGGGCCAACATCCTTCCCCTGGGGAGGTGATGCGCAGAGTCAGAAGGTGTTTCTTTTTGGAAGCAGCCTCAGGTTCAGGTTCGGCCAGCAGGACTTGGCTGTGGGATGTGGGCAAAGCCCCCTTTGTCCACCCCCACTGGAGTGGCCGTGAACTTCCATGGGATGCTCAGATATTGGGAAGAAGAAAAGATCTTACTCTTGGAATGCTGAACGCTGTGCGGGCCACTTCCAAACTCAGTTTAGCCTATTTTGGGACAAGAATCAAAGGTTTGTGATGCATTGGTGTCCAGAAATGTCCATGTTATTGTTCATTATGAAGAGAAAAAGCAAGGCCAAGCCCAGAGGGAGTGGTCAGCGCTGACTCTGGCCACGTTCCCCAGAAGAGGGTCGAATAAACGCTGGGAACTGTGTATGGACTGGGGCTGGGGAAACATCAGGGGCCGAGGGAGCAGAGCCCTCTGCCAGAGTAGGTCACCCCTGTGGACTCCTGAGGCCTGTGGTGGGTGTGGAAAGGGGGCTGGGCAGAAGGAGGCAGGAGGCGGTGCTGCAGGGGGGGTTGATGACCAGACAGGGCCCTGAAGGTCATCACCGAGAGGAGGAAAAAGGCCGCCTGTGGGCTCACAGCACTTAGAATTTAGTTAAGAAGACATCGGTATATGCGACAGGTTTAGATAAGCATCAAGGCAGGTTTTGATAAGTGTCACAGTGGTAGAGCTCACTACATATTAAGGGCTGAATTGCATTTTCCCAAATCTAGATGTCGAGATCCTAACCCCAGCAACTCCGAATGTGGCTGTATTTGGAGACAGAGCCTCTAAATAGGTGTAAGGTCAAATGTAAGGTCAAGTATGTGACAGAGCCTCTAAATAGGTGTAAGGTCAAATGTAAGGTCAAGTATGTGGGCCCTAATCCAATATAACCGGCGTCCTTATAAGAGGAGATTAGGGCCCAGACACGCAGAGACCGAGGGGCGACCTTGTGAGGACACAGGCCATGTGCAAACTGAGGGAGGCCACAGAAGAACCCAAGCCTGCTGACACCTCGGTCTTGGGCTTCTAGACTCTTCACTGTGAGAAAATCAGTTTCTGTGCTTTAAGCCACTTCAGTGTGTGGTATTTTGTTAAGTCAGCCTGGAAAAACTAATCCACTATGTGAAACAGTTTGCACAGGTGATCTCCATTAATTCCAATTACAGCCCAGTGAGGTGGGTGCTCACAGATGAGAACACTGAGGCTAAGAGATAACCAACCACCTCATTGGGAAGACCAGCATGGCAAACACTGCTGAAAAACCCTAAACAGGTTACAGTGAAAAGCGCCTCAGCACAAAATCCTCATGGTCATCCTGGCATGACACCACAGGGAAGATCCGTGGGGGACAGGGCCTCCCATTGGCATCCATTAGTCCCTAGAGTCCTGTCTGGTAACAGGCTCGCCCCTGGGGACTCGTGGAATGTGGTCGGCCTGCCTGCATTGATGCGGGTCCACTGTCACTCATCTGTGACAGATGCTGCCGAAGATGACAGTGAACCTGTGTAGCTGTCCCAAGTGAACCTCAGGAAGTGAACAGCTACTCAGGCAGACGGATGTTATTCCTGGGCAAATGTGGACACGCAGCAGACGGACCAGGTAGGTGAGCAGAGCCCACTGAAGGTGAGGTCACTGCTGTCCAAGCAGGTTACAGTTCCTTTTCCACACGGGCATCTCCGTGGAGGCTCAGACCCATAGAGTGGCGATGATGAAATGGTCACTGGAACAGGGCACCCTTATTTTCCGTGTCATAGTGGGCTCCACACAGTTGTGCCTGGTAGGTGCCCTTTCTTACCTGCAATGTGGAATGAGTCGTTTTACTACAGCATTCGACTCTTTTGTCTTTGTTCTTCTTGGTATAATAGTTTTGCTTTTTTTTTTAAGTCGTGATTTTAATGGTCTCCCTTTCTTTAATATATGCTGCTTTTTCAGCTATGATCGAACTGATGACAGTACTTTTCCAGGCAGGTCAGTGTAGATAATTAACAACCTCAATGGCAGAATTCCTTTGGAGGAAGGAAATTGCCTCTAGGACGCACAAACCTGACTTCAGTCACTAGAGATAGGAGACGAGACTTGAGGGCAGAGCCAGAACAACCCAGGAGAAGGGTCTAGAGCAAGTTCACTGCCTGGCAGGCGGGTGGGTAGGTGAAGGGGGAGGGTGAATGGAGGGTGGAGGATGCTTACCGTGCGTTTGGAAGTTGTCTCTGCCTTCTGACCTCTGAGGGGTGTGCTGCATTCGTGAGCCACTCTGTTGTGTCCCAAAGTCCGAGCCGTGTGCCATGTTGCACACCGGTGTCCCCAGCCCTCCCACCCCTTCCCGCCTCTGAGCTGCTGGTTCATCTACAGCTCAAGACCCTGGTGCATCACAGCCAACCTCTGATTATCTCGTTGCTCAGGGTGACTGTAAATTAGCGAAGATGATTCCAGAACTATCTGTTCAGCAGAGCTTTTTATAATCACGCTCATGCTATAAAACATTGTTTGATGGACTGTATGATTCATTTTATTTATGCCCTATGCTCTTAGGGGGAAATGCCTGTGTTTATGTGTAGCCCCATGCTGAGACCATTAGGCAAGTAAAAGTGTTTATTGACCGAACAGTTTCTTCATGAGACTAAATTCTATGTCATCTCCTTTCTACAGTTGACAATAGAGTGGGTAGAATATTCGGTTTTCCTTTACCGAGAAAATTAATTTTAAAAGACTTGGGTAGTCAGTATCCTTTCCTCAAGCCCGTGTAGAACTAGACACTTAAAAAGGGAATCCCTCCTCGTCACTTTTACCTTTAAAATACGTTCCACCTGCTCAAAGAGAAAGTTTAGAGTAATAAAAACACAGTGTATTCAACTTAATTCCTGAACGTGTCGTAGCATCTGCATCGCAATTACATTTGTTCTCTAACTTCATGACTTGGGGGCCTAATTTATCTTTGTTAGAATTCTAGATTCTTCATTTTACAGCTAAGGGGGTGTAGACAGGCACCTCTGAAGAATAAAGGGGGCGCCCACTGGCCGTTCATTGAGGACATCAATCATGCCCTGTGTTTGTGATTTCCCATTGCCCCTTCATGAGCTTTTATACGCTTTGAGGGTGTTAATGAGTGACAGAAATAGACTGCCACTTCTCAAAAAAGGACTTTGGTGATTCTGGGATAATGAAGGTGTTCGTAACTGGGTCAGCACCTAGAAGCCTCTGTGGTGATAGTCAGTTCAGGAGTGGAGAGGCTGGTTGTGTTTCCCCTTGGGAGTTTGAATTCTTGGTAATCGTGTGCAATATATGCCCAGGGAGCCGATATTTGAAATTTCATTACAAAGATTTAAAAATGGCTAATGATGTAGTCTTGCTTTCTTGGTCTCCTTTTAGAATTGGGAAATAACACTAGAAGAGGGTGGAAAGCCAAGAACTTAGTGGGTCTCTTAAGATTGCACATCTGCAAGGGGATCCTGCATATAAGATGTATTCTTGCCGTGGAGTTTCTTAAAAATAGACTTTTACAATCCCCATTTTTATAGGTTAAACAAGTCAAGTTTTTAGGCCACTGGCACCACAGCGAAATTAAACAGGGCCCAGCACATCACTAGTAAGTTAGTAAATGCAGAGAAATTCGCTTAAAATTTTTATGTGTTTTGGTCAAAGGCTGAAGAGCAAAGATGAGGAGCAAATGATCTTTCAAAACAGAGATACGAAGATTCTGAAGAGATGTTGTGGGAATCGCCTTCTTCCTCGCCTTTATCTCAGTCCTCTGAACTTCTTAAATGTGCTGTGTGCAATTTTGTGGGCAGTCTGGGAATTTGGCAGATTGTTTTGGTTGGGGTCTGAGGGACACGGTGGGATGAACATGGTTGTGGCAGAGGAATGAGGATGATCGGTCATTTTAGGCAGAATGCTGGGATTTTGAAGAATTCTAAGCAAGTCCAAGGGGTGCAGCTCAGCTCAGCTCAACTCAGCAATTCGTGTCCCTGCAGCTAAAGTGGCAGCTACTGCTCAGCCCGTTTTCTGTGTCTGCACACCTGGCCACCTGCCTTCCGTCCAGGGGAGGAGAGAGCTCCTTTCAACAAGCCTTAGCATTTGCAGTGACACGGACAATATTATTTTAAAACAATTCAATCTTATGTTAAACTATTAGAAAAAATACCTGTTTCCTGGAAGGGAGATAAGTGGGTGAGCTGAATGAGCGAATGAACTTCGTCTCGTTCTTAGTGAATTTGTGACACCACTTTGCAGCTTTGGGGCTCGGGGCTCCATCTCCTAAGCAGTGCCTGCTTTATTCGTATGAAGATTTCTTTTTTTTTAGAAACGTTTGTTAAATCCTGCTCTGTGTACTGGAGGATATTGTGGTGAAATACAGGCTTTTGCTTAATGCTTGTTACAGATGACACTCAAACTTCTTTACAGAATTTAATCCTGACCTTGTTTCAGAGGGATAAAGATACAGTCACCGCTTTTGCAAACAGGGATTGAGGCCTGAAGTCTGTGCAGAGGGACAGAGGGAAAGAAAGCAATAGGTATTTTGGCTTCATGAGTTTCAACGTATGTTTGCGTCTCCTTCCTCACTGTGTGAACCCCAACGTAGAAAAATGAGGAGTCAGCAGTACACCCCTCTCTTTTCTGTCTTCTGTCTCCCCATTCCTCACTCTCATTCTTCCAGGCTTCCTTCCTCCTGTTCCCTTCTCCTCCCCTTGCACCTCCTCTTCCCCCTTTTCCTTCCTTGCTCTCCCCTAACCAGCCCCCACCCCGCTTCTCACCCCAGTGCTGAGCACAGCAGCATCTGGTTGAACTGCCTAGTCTGTTTTCGCTGTAGACATGAACTTCGTTCATTCATCTGCAGCCCCTGATCTTAAGATGAACTTAGGAGTTTGAACTAGTATTTAAGGCTTGTCATTCTTTGAGCTTGGGTTTTGCACCTTCCCCACCCCTCTTTATTATTATTTTTTTTTACAATTCGGTTTTCTTTTACTTAGTTAAAAGAAAAATTATGACATTTATCAGGTTGAGGCATGCTTTACAGAGAGAAAAATCCAGGCTTACGGGGTAGAGATGTCAACGCAGCCCCTCCACACCTATTGTGGTCTGAGAGGGGAACAGCCAGTGTGAAGTAGGTGGGGAAAAATTATAAAGTATGTAAGACATTTTACTTGCATGTTTCTGCATTGTTGTATTTTATTTGGGGTTAACCACTTCAATGCTTATCTATTTTTCAGTTTATACTTTTCCTTAAAAAGAAAACAAACAACACAGATATCCTTATATAATACAGTTTTATAGGCATTAAGCAATTTAAAAAAGTTTTTAAAAAGAAATGGATGTTGTTCCTTATGGCACATTTTCTTCCTTCCTTCCTTCCTTCCTTCCTTCCTTCCTTCCTTCCTTCCTCCCTCCCTCCCTCCCTCCCTCCCTCCCTTTCTTCCTTCCTTCCTTCCTTCCTTCCTTCCTTCCTTCCTTCCTTCCTTCCTTCCTCTTTCCTTCCTTCCTATCTTTTCCTTTGTGTCTTTTCTTTATTTTTGCTCATGTTTTGCTAAGAACAAAGAATCTGGATCCACACTTCCTGGGTCTGCGTCCTGGCTCCCCCACTCATTAGCTGTGTGACTTCCAATGGGTCACTTGATCTCTCTGTGCTTCAATGTTTTAATCTATACAAACGGGGATTATAACAATAGCGACTTCACAGGCATTTTTGAGGATTAAATTGATATTTATAAAGTGCTTAGAAGAAGCCTAGTAGAGAATAGTGCTAGTAATTAAAAAAAAATGACAGAAATAAACCTGGGAAATATAGATAAGCAAAAATTAAATCATAAAAACAATCTCCGTCTCTCAGTCTCAGAAATAATCACTCTCAGTAGTCTCCCACATACATGTTCATGCAATTTATTTTTTATTAAGTGTTTTTCACAAATTTTATTTTCATTTTGCAGCATATTATAATATAAACATGTATCAATTTCATAAAAAATGCTTTAACATGATTTATAATGGCTAGGTAGAATCCCGTTGTATGCTCAACAGAAGATTATTTTGTGCATGTCTCGTGAAGCTGTAGAGCTTCTTTGGGTGGTTTTTGGTTTTGTTTTGATGTGGCAGCATCCCTACTTGTCCCAACCCCCCACCTCCCCCACCTCCCACAGCCTCCCTCTCTGCCCTGGCTTCCTTTGAGAAATGCAGTTCTAGGAGATCATTTTTGGTTGTCAGAACACCTCGTTTACACAGCAAACTCACATGCCCTTCCAAAGGAAAGCAAAAACAGAACTAAAGGCCTCATCAAACACTAATAAAAATGCCTCCCTCTTAAGATTCAGAGGCCGAAGGAGCAGGGCTAACAAAATACCCGGAACTAAAAAGGACAAGGAACACTCTCTGTGGTTTAGATGGATCCTCCTTTTATTATTGCATTTATTAAAAAAATAAAACCAGTTTTCAACTTTTTAAATTTAGAAAGTTCTTAAGTTGTCAGATGATCCCAAGGAGTGTTTAGTGGGTCCAAGCAGCGAATTGTCACCCACCTGAGTCCAGGCTGCGAACCCGGGCGGGGTACCGAGCGCGCGGTTAAACCTCACCCTCTAGTGGCCGCTCGGGGCGTGACCGCCTGGACTTGGGCCTTGTTGGGTTTTGGTTTCCATGCGACCGCCTGATGCATCCATCACTCAGTGCTCCTGTCTCTCCAGCCCCCTCTCCTGCCTCTGTCATCGCTTTTAGGAGCCCTCAGGGTCACAGTGAGCCCCCTGGATAATCCAGGCTCCTCTCCCTATTTTAAGGTCAGCCGATGAACAATCTTAACTCACTCCCCTTAGCCAGGTGTCCCGACATGTTCACAGGTTCTGGGGATTAAGGTCTGGACACCTTTGGGGCCATTCCTCTGATGCTGCAAGAGGCAGGCTTGGGGGTGGTTGTGGTGCTGCAGCTTCTAGAAAACTTCAGCTGGTTTCCTAGTAGATGTCATTTTTGAGGCCTCCCTTTGCTTCCAATCAGGGCAGGAAATAATGTCAGAGTTTGGTCACATGTTGGTCAGTTTCCTGCAGGAAGCTGGGGACTCTGCCCATTCCCATAGCCCAGAAGTTCTCATGTGTGGACCAGGACCCCTGGGGGAGGCGCATCCTCTCAGGGGGTCTGCGGTCAAAACCATGTTCATATTAATCCCAAGACATCTTGCTTGTAGAGTTGCTTTCTGGTGGCTGCTGTGACATGCGGCAGTGTCATCGCTGTGGTGGCCGATGGAATGTGTGCTTGTGTATTCTTGTGTTTTACACATGTCTTGGTTTGAATTTCGAATGCAGTAAATGTTAATAGTTATAACCCACATGTATGTAGCCTTTGGGTCCTTGATAATTTTCAAGAGTGTAAGGGACCTAAAATTTCAAGGGCTGCTGCCCCAGCCGTTTCACAACTTCAGACTCCAGGAATGGATGGGAGCCGGCAGGGCACAGTGTTGCCTGGAGGGCTGCACCTGCTCGCAAGCTCAGCTGAAGAATCAAGTCTTGGAAGGTGTCCTCATCTTCATCCAGATGGGGAGGGGGCCGGGTGCTGCACCCCCCTCTGCGGGTCGTTCTGGGATCCCGACCTTGACCTGGGCCTGGAGCTGGCAATCACATCAGCATCAGCTGGTACAGTGGCTCTGATTCAATGGCTTTGTAGTAGGCTTGAGAATCTGTATTTATACCAAGCATTCAAGACGATTCAGGAGCCTTCCAGGTTTGGAAAGGATTGCCTGACCCCTCTGTCCCCCCCAGATGTGCCCTTCTCAGAAAATCGGGAGGTGGAGATTGTTTTTACAGAAGCCAGAAGCCTGAGGAAGATGGGAGTGGATGAGGTGGACGAAGAAAGAAAATATAGAGCTAATTCGAAAATGAGGGGCTAACAAATAGTTGTTTCCTTTTCCTCCTTGACTTAGAAGGATAGATGAGATCAAGACATCAGGCTGATGGAGATTAAAATATTTGTTAGAATTGAAACAGAACCAAAAGGAGATCCATCCATGCATCCGTCCGTCTGTCCGTCACCTATCACCAAGAGAAATTTAAAGAATTGGCTCACATAATTGTAGAACTTGGTACGTCCAAAATTGGCAGGCCGAAGACTTAGCGTTGGGGAGAGATGGTGCTGCAGTTGCAGTCCAAAGACAGCCTGGGGACAGAATTTCCTCTTTCTCAGGATTCCTCCATCTTTTTCTTCAAGACTTTCCATTGATTGGATGAGGCCGGCCCACGTTGTGGAGGGGAATCTGTTTTACTCAGGGTCTGCTGATTTAAACATTAATCTTGCTTAAGAAACACCTTCACAGCAACATCGAGACTAGTGTTTGAGCAAAGATCTGGGCTCAGTGCCTGGCCAGCTCGACGCATGACATTTGCCGTCACGGCAGTGGTGAAAAGTGTTCGTGTCTGGTGCCGAGGCATCGCTCTTGGTTCTTAGAGCCTGGCTGGTGAGCGGGTGCTGCCCCCCACCTGAAGTCTCGATGTGTCTGTGCATGAATGTGCTTGACACCCTCCTTCTGAGCAGCGAGGTGGCATCAGCCGCCCCCTGGTCTTTCCCCAATCCCCAGTGATGCTCATGTGTGGCCCCTTCTCATGAGACTCAGTCCTGAGCCACAGTTTAGGGCCTGAAAGCGTCACCTTTCTCTTCTTCCCTCCCTGGGTTCTCCCTTGAGATCCTGTGCAGTCTTCTGTGGATCTTTCTTCTCCATGGGCCAAAATAAGGGAAAAGGAACCCCCACCCCCTCCGAAATCTGAAGGTAATTTCAACTCTCATGAGTCACCTTCCCTGAGGACTTCCCCAGCTCATGTCATGTGTCTAGATGTGTCCAGATGTGTTTGAATCCCATGTGGCCCCAGGCTGGTGATCTGCGGTGATGCCTTCTGCCCTCAAAGGAGAACTTGGGGCTGCCAGTCTCTGCAGTGAGCCCTAGAAGTGATGAAGCGGGGAGGGTGCGGCTGGAGCCAGGGGAAGGGAAGGATGATGAGGGGAAAGCTGTGAAATGTCTGCGTGTGAGAAATCCCGGGACAACTCTGGGCTGTGAGAGAAAGGGGTGGGGGGCAGAGGCAAGGGCCTTTTGAGACATGTTGAGCTGGGATATGAATTGAATCCCCTCGAACATTCTCGGAGACATGCGGGCCATAATTAGAATATTTTTTAAAAACTACTTTTGGTCCCAGGACTCTTGTTGAGGACTCCATGGCAAGATGGAGCCAGGTAGGCCCCAGCTTTTCCAGGGGGGCCCCAAATATCTGCTTGACTCCAGTATGGTAGCAAAGTAAGAAGCTTCGAAGTTGGACAGATGCCGGCTCTCCAGCTGGGCTACCCACAGTGGGATGCTTCTTTCTTCTCTATAAGATGGGGTGAGTCGGGCTACCCTGTCGGCTTGTTGTGGGGTCCCAGTGAGATGAGGCATGCAGAGGGTTCGCTCAGTGTAGGCTGTTGAGTTTTCCCTGTTTCCCACTGTCTGCCTTGACCATCATCTAAATAGACCTGAGATTGTCTGCTTCTCCCGAGCTCATAGAAATCTAAAGCCCTCTGACTCTTGGCAATATTTTCTCCAGAGGGGATCGAGGACCGAGCTGGTGCCCATCAACTGGGGACAGTGGTGAGAGGGGGTGTGCTCCCCATGCCCTTCACACCGGCTTTCCCAGTTTGAACTGGGAGACATAGACATATATTAGGGTTTAAAGACCATTGCATGAACGAGCAGAGGCTGAGAAATTACAGCGTCTCCAATGGTGCTGGGAATATTGTTTAACAAGATTTTCATTAAAATACAGCGAATGCACAATATTATGTTAGTTTTAGGGGGACACCGTAGTTATTCAACATTTATGTAACTAAAGTGATCACCATAAGCAGCCACTTGACACAGCACTATGTTTGCTAGAAATATTTCTCCTTTACCTTAGTTAATGATTCCCGGAGTTACAGTGTGACGTCCTATCAAGACTGCTAAGGTGAGAGACACTTTGTAATAAAAGTTTCCCAAACACCAGTACATCCAGCCTTAGCAGCAGAATTGCCGGGAGGCTAGCCCCACCTTGTGGAGAAGCCTAAACATATCTCAGTGACTTGTTCAAGGTGAAGGAATTGAGGCAAAAATACATTGAATTTCAATATTATCCCTCTTTGTAGAAAATATCTTGAAGTTTTATATAAGCAGACCCAAGCACATTTGGCATGAAAGGTATAAATGTTTTTTTTTTTTTGTCAATGATGAAGTCACTTCATCAGGTAATACTGACTTTTTGTAACTGAACTAATACCTTAAAAAAAAAAAAAATAAAAAAGCAACAACTCCAGGTAGCTTATTCTTAATTTCTTGCATAAAGCATGATCCTTAATTCTAATGTATTCTTTCATGTCCATTTTTAAGAAGTCTCGGACAGAGTGTGCTTTATGATTAACTTGGACTTCAATAAAGATTCTGGTAAGCCCTAAGAGGGCAAGGGCAGCCACCTAGGCCTAGAGAAACAAAAACACTGGGACTGATGAGAAGGTTTCACATTATGGAGTCAAAACTTCCTCTTTTTCTAGAAGTTTAATAACGTGACATATAATGGATTGGTACATTTTCTTTCTCTGGGTGTGACAAATGTTAAGGGAAGGACTGAAGCAGGATGCAGAATCACTCCTTACCAGAGAACCTTACACCAACTCTTTACCCGAGTTCTTGTCCGGCCAGTCACCACCTGCTGTCATCCTTTGGGGGCATGTGACTAAATGTCTCCAGGTATCAGTTTCCTAATCTGTCCTGTGAAGCAGCTGGAAAAGACGATCTTGCAAGATTCCAAACCTTTCGGGCTGTAGGGAGGGGAGCCAACCTGAAGAAACATCGCACGATGCACAGGAGGCGAGGCGAAAGTGACCTCTCTCCCTCCCAAGGGACCACGGGACTGGGTTGAGAGAGTGGTGGCCATAGACAGAAGCAGGTGCGCTGAGGATGTGGGCTTCCTGCGACTTCAGGACCAACCTCATAAACAGTTATTGCAAAAGTCCAGATTTACGACTCATAGGATCAGAAAACGGAGAGCTCATGATGGGAACTATGGTCACTTGGAGTTTCTTCTGGGCTCAGTAGTGAGCAGGAGTGTTTTAAAAAAAGAAAAGAGGCATTTCTAAACTGGGCAAGCGACCTCTGCTGTGATTTTCTTCTCTGGGCTCCATGCAGCACCCCATTTTCCCCAGAAATGTCGAGCTGGGTCAGAGGGTCAGGGACTGGCACTGGATGGGACCATATCTGGCTCTGGGTTCCCCTTAAAACTGGGAGCCTCAGGTGTCACTGTGTACGTGGCAGGAGCAGTGCACTCAGATATGGGTGTTGTCGCCTCCAAAATCCGGAGGCTCAATGTGAATTGTGCTTCTTTCTTGTTCAAGTCCTGTCTGGAACAGCAGCTGTAAACGGAGTCACCCCCTGACTAAGCTTGCTTCATGTCATTCAGTGCTTCCCAACCAAGAACTATTTTATCACCCAGAGGACATTTGCAAATGTCTGGAGGAAACATTGTCACAACTAAGGAGGGTGTGCTACTGGCATCCGATGGCCAGAGGCCAGGGATGCTGCTAAACATTCCACAGTGCCAGAATTTTCCAGATCCAAATGTCTATCCTACCTAGATGGAGGAGCCTTGAGGTAAGATCATCTGTCTTGAGCCACGTAGGGGCGGAAGAGGAGAGTTAAAAGGATTTGTGGTTGGGATTGCCTCCTGCCTCTGTCACATCTAGGCTGGTGGGGCTGCCTTCTGTTTTCATAGGGAGATGGTGTTCCAGAAGCATCCATACCTGGAAAATAGAGGGTTCTGCCATTTGCCAAGGGTGTTTATTCTAATTATACACCTAGGCGTTATGGAAGTGACCCCAGGATGAAGTCACATGTCCACTGACGGCAGGATGAGTTATGTGTGTCCAATGGGTCACTGTGAGATAGACTTGGAGTTAGCACTATTGATTACTAGCCCCACTCAGCCCCACCTTGACTGTGGCCCTGGACCAGAGGGTACCCCTGAGGCAGGCGAGAGGCCCTCGAGGATGCATAGGTCTTGGGGTGGTTTGGGGCCAGACAAAGTCACTTTTCACCATCCTTGTTGAAATTTATCTTCATTTAATGGGACAGGTTCATTTAAACGAGTTTAAAACAAGTTTTCTTGTGTTTTAATGCATGATTAATTTAGTTAGCTGTCTGTGGCCTTTAAAAGAGTAATGTTGCCTGGAGAGAATAAGGTTTAATATATTTCTCTTGAAACATTTGATCTGAGCATCCTTTTATTACAGTTTTTCTGTTGCCTGTATTTCTAACAGGTTTTGCTTATTTTATTTTAATACTGTTTTTCAGCACATACCTACTATATGCTTACAATGGATTATACCTTTTATAAAAATAACATTCCTGTTTTGGTCCAGATTTTTAAGGCTTTTGTATTTAATTCTGCTTTGTGTGATTGTAATATTAAATCAGCTAATCATTTTCTGTGTGTCTGCTATATCTTTATTTAGTTTTAAAAGAGAGCAATTACAAATCAATAGAAGGAAAATTACCAGGAGAAAAATAGGAAGGGACGTGACAGATGATTCACAAAAGTAAAAAAAAAACAAAAAACAAAAAAAACCAACCCTACAAATCTCCAGTAAATATTTTTAAAACATTCAGCTTCCCCACTGTCAAAGCCTTGCAAATTATACCTGCAATGTAGTAATGGTGATGTACCATTTCTCATGTGGGCAGAGATGAAACAAATTAAATTTCTCATGGGAGCCACAAGGCACAAAATTTAAAAAATAATTTATTTTGAAATAAAAAGATCTATACAAGGATTTGTGCACAGAGATATTCATTATAGTGTTTTTTATAATAGTGGAAATTTGGAACCAGTCTTACAGTTAAATAAAAATGTTGGCTAAATAAAGCCCATCTAGTTAATATGATATACAACCATTAATCTAGATTTTTGAAGAATATTCAGCAATATGAGAAAATTTTCATGATTGCTAGTAAGCTAAAAATAAAGGTATATGCATACATATGTACAAATATATATATATATGTATATATATATATATAAAATTTTATATATATATTTATATATAAAAATTTTTTAAAGAAATCAGGAACCAGAACATTTCTCTTAAAAATCAGATAAAGAATATATATTCATAATGTTTAGATTATGGTGATATTTATCTTTATGTTTTCCACAGTAAACGTGTATTATATTTATAATAAAAACTAAATTAAAAAACTATTAGTATTAGAGTTGTTTAAGTGAAATCTTAAATATCATTACAAATCATTCAAAATGAATTCACTCTGACTATCAATATTGTGGTACTATATATATATATTTGCATGTTTTACTTCTTTAGAGATTGATATAAAATTTTTTGCCTGTTCAACATGCCATCTTTCGTTCAGGGAGACGTATTTCATAATTATTTCATTATTTAGTTTGGTGCATATGATACAGTAGTACGCAAAGTTTCTAAACTGGGAGTTTTTGAAAGTGAAACATATGAATGAACATAGCAAATTCCTTGTGGCTTAGAAGTATAAAAAGGGAGACTTTGGCTTGTCTTCCTTTAAGGCACTCAATAATTTTTCCATTATTTTATCTTCTTTGTAAATATGAGACAGGAAATATAAGTTATGGATAAGGCTTGATGTACCAGGAGACATGTTTCCTTACATTTCCTTACATTTCTGGCGGTGGGTACAGGTGAGTTACAGTTCCAGTCACTGGGTGGCAGCAAACCTCCACTCGTGGCCACCTGTCCCGGTCCATCCGCTCAGACTGCATCATTAAGCCTATTTGCTTGAAAGGAAAAAAAGAAAAGAACCAACATGTAGTATCTCTGGATTAATCTCATTTTATTAACCTCCAAACGTCAGATGTTATAGGGCATGAGATTGAAATGCTGTAAACCTTGTAACTGGAATTCCGAGGGCTTCTTTTCACAGAGAAAAGGGAAAAAGAGCCTTAGAAATCTAAGCCTGTGGGTTGCAGGCACAGAGCTCTCGTCAGGCATGTATAGATCCATTGTTAATAGTGGAGCTTTACCAATTTGACATTTGCACACCGCAAATCATATTGCAACAACAACTCCCCGTCAGGAAAATGTTTGTAAGCCTTGGCTGACGGCTCTGAGCAATGGTAAGTTGATGCTCGGGATATCGAAATTCGCTCTTATGAATAATTCAGTTCATGAAATTATGGTTTGCAATTCTACCCTATTCGATAATCACTCAGTAAAATGATAATAAAGAGCACCTGCGTGCGTACTTCCATGCGAGAAGAAATGTGGGAGTCGGTCACGTTGTACACCTCCTACTTCAGTCTGGGCGAAGAGAGGGAGTGGAAATACTGAAAAAGCAGGGATACATCCTGTTTAACTAGGAAAAGGGACACTTATCGAAGGGGCTAGAATTTGCCTTTCACGCTTCTCAATGACTCCCTCTCCACAAGCCGCAAACATCACTATCGCTACCTATGGCCTCAAATTAAAAACAATATCC
The DNA here is from genome assembly GCA_030015415.1 of Cynopterus sphinx. NCBI lineage: Eukaryota > Metazoa > Chordata > Mammalia > Chiroptera > Pteropodidae > Cynopterus > Cynopterus sphinx. Next base: position 5,800,167 of record CM057379.1, on the reverse strand, counting down.
AGCAAAAATGAGGACAACAGTGGCATGAAAAATGACACCTTCAGGAGGGTTAGAAAATAGAGGCATTACTTAGTAGAGGTGTTAGTTTTTGGTTTATTACTGTATAAAATTCGGATGATTTAAAAATTTATCTCTTGATATGTATTTAATGAGCACTTATTATGTGAGATGCTGTGCTCAGCACAATATTCAAAACCCTTGTTTGAAAGAATTCTAGCACAAGTTATATTTCTAAAAATAATTATTTATTCAGGATAAAAACTATTAGCATCAAAGGAGGAGCGATACAGTTTCAGCGAAGATTCAGGAAGGGGTCCGTGGAGGAAGGGGTAGGTGAGCAGGTTCTTGACACGTGGATGGGACTTTGGCACAGAAGGAGGAGGTGTGATCCAGACTGATCTGAAGGTACATTTAGGGGTCAGCGTGATGCCCATCCCCTGCCATTGGCAAGAAGAGACACGATGGCTGGTGTCCTTTCTCAGAGAGGTGGTTTGTAGGGGTGGGCAGCAGGTGGCTTGAAGCTTTTTTCTATCTTCACGGCTGCCCAGTCCTGGCGAGAAGCATTCCTGTTCTTTAGGCATTGCTTGCTTCTACATTTTCGAATAAAACTTTAATATTTAAGTAAGACTTTCAAACTGATTTTAATGAAATTTAATCTCTGTAAGGGCTGAGTAGAACTAATTAGGAGAAATAAACTCGAAATCGATGGCTCGCCACTGGGAAACTTTCTGCAGGACAAACTTTTGTGACTTAAACATGTTTTGCATTTAATTAATTTTTTTGAAGGAAAAAATAAGAGAGAGAAATGTAATTCTCCAATGGGGATAACAGTTTTGGAGAAAAATTGCCTTCAACTGTAGTTCTTTTAGTTGTAATTGCCTGACATTTTCTTTGAGGAGATGGCTGTTTTCTGCTCTGTGTGTTTTCCGGATTAGAAAAGCAATAGATTTTCTGTTATAGCTCTGCATCACTCAGTGGATTAACCCCTTGGTTTTTGTTTTCTGTTTTTGTTATTATTATGTAGTAAGCATGTGTTTTTTCCTCCCAGTGTTTGGCAGGGAAACTCTTGCTCACCAAGCAGTGCTCCCGTGGCCCGCCTTTGTCTCAGTGTCACTGGGCAATCTCTAGCTTGTGTCAAAATGATGCTCAGAATAGCAAGAAAGGAGATGATGACCCAGAAGAGAACGTGTGAGGTTTGGATGAGAGGCTTTAGGATGAGTAAGGAGGGAGGCTGAAGCAAAAGGGGAAGTGGCTGTGATCCAAGTGCCGGGTGGTTTCCTGGGGAGCCGGGAGACCCTGTCCTTCTAGAATTTTCTGTTGGAGCAGATTCAAATGTTAACCCTTTGCATCAGGGAAGGGGGAGGATGAACGTGGCATAGCAGAGGGAAACTATTTTTCCCTGACCTGATCTAGCTCAATTTTAGAACACCTACCACAGGGATATACCTTTCTTTATTTTCTTCTATTATGAAAGGAAAATAGTACAGACTTTTTATAGCTGTTTAATTTTCCCTTTAATGTGTGGGTGTGTTATTGCTTTTACTTTATTTAAGTGATTTAGGCTAATTTTAAAGCTGAGTTTTATGGAAAGTTCTTTTCTTTTAAACCTTATTGCCTTTGGAGGGTATATTTTGCGTGCATTGACTCATGAGCTGTAGCAGCCTGGATTTCCATCTACCTCGATAGATGCTTACAACTTAATGCTTTACTTTATTGTTGACAATTTGCAGTTTTATCTCCTTTGCTAGGTTATAAACTCTTTATACCTTGTACTTGAATGATATTGTATTGGGTGTGTCAGAGAAGCTCAATAGACATAATGGTTGTTTTGGTGAGATTAATGAGCTACACTAAAGCGTTTTCTTAAAATTTTAAGAACTTCTTAAATCACACCTAAAATATGGAATTAATTTTCTTATTGCCGAGGAAAGGAATTATATCACCAGATTTTATCCTTAAGGTCTTTCTTTGCTTTGTTTCCTGCAGGAAACTTCCCACATTCTCAATGATATAATATCTACAAGTTAAAACAGTCCAAAGAAGATAAGTGTTCAGATTAACTTTCACGTCAAATACTAAATTGCCAGGCAAATGTTACATTTTCAGATTCCTTGCCCTATCCTGGCTTTCATGTTTTCATACCTAAGTACATTTATGTTCCTCACTTAAAATTTACTTCAATCAATGAAAGTTGATATGCATAATTAATTATGCCATCTCATTTGGATGTTTGAATCTACCTAGGGGTTGCCTTTGAATACAAGGCTCAATGTTAACTGTTTTCAGTGGCAGAGTTAATAATAGATGAAAAATCAGGAAGCTGGCTGTTCGTTAGGAAGAGGAAATGAGATATTGCCTTATAATGCAATTGTCAAATGTACTTACGATAGAAAATATATGTGTATATTAGTGTTAATTGGATGTCCTTTTGTCTCTACACTATCAGGAAAGTAGTGATGCCAGTTTTGGTAAAAAGTTAGCAGTGAAAGTCATCCTTAAAGAAGCTTTGAAGGAATGTTTGGCCTGCATAGCATTATATAATGTAGTTTTGTGAGGATGAAAACAGATTTATTGTTTATGTGGTAATGGAATTTATGTTTGCTCACTGAAATGATCATTTCCCATTTTTGCTGTTGAAGGAGACCGCAGTGTTTGAGAATTGCCTTGTGAAATCTGTAGGTGGTAATGACATTATGACAAGTTACATTATGGTCTTTAAGAAAGGTGAAACATCGAAAACACCAACAGGTAAATAAATTATTTTTGTCTTCCTTGGCAATATAAATTTTGCTTTGTTAGTAGCAGAGCAACTCATTTGTGAGTTTGAGGTTTAAAGAGCTAATTAGCTCCTGGATGAGGGGATAAATGGGATTGCTTCATTCATTTAATGAGCAGTACCAAGAGCCAGAAATACAGATGTGGCAGACAGATCCACCCCTGACCTCTAAGGATTAGCACTGGTGTTGGTGGGGGTTAGAGGTCACCAAAAGCGAAGCATCAGAATCTCCCCTTCAACTCTGACCTTCTGCTGACTGTTCTCTTTCTGAGGTGATCAAATCATTCTTGGTTCAGGCTGGAAACATCTTCATCGATGCCTCCTCAAGTCTACTCTTAAGCTTTTCAAAGAGAGACAAGACATTCTTTCCAGGAATTACTGCTTGGGTTCGGATAAATAGATTTTCTGTATCTGTTCACGTTCTTGTAATCAGAAAATTTTCTGCATCGCAAATCAGTGCATTTCATTTTACTGCCAGACCCTTTAACATGGGTGTGAGTGCTAAGCTTACTTTTGGTGTTTATGAATGTGTATGTGTATTTATGAATGTGTATAGATGATAAAAGTAATAATAAATGGGGGTTTGCACAATTAAGATCTCATAAGTTGGGGATTTTCTCTGTCATGGTGGCTGATTAATATACTTCTGACGGAGTGATGTTAGAGACCCTGGCTAGAGATATTCTCTGTTGGTTTTAGAAGACACCTCTTGAGTGAGTTAAATAATATTTCTTAACATTATATCGGATGGCATTTGGTTCATTTTTGTCTTTAAATATTTCCACAGGAAAGAAATAGGATTTTGAGTTTACCATTTCATGATATTTTGGCACAAGAGAAAAGCAAAGAGGAAGTAAATGCAGGGTTAAGTGAGAATGTTTGCTGGTGAACCTAGCTCTTTACTTTTTTCTTTCTTAGTTTAACAAAAACAAGCACAACTGGGATAATAGCCCTCAAAATGATCCCCTGATAAAACGTGGGTCCTGGTCCTCATTTGTGCTGCTGTCGTCTTGAGTCCTTGGATGCGACAGCCTGGATGTGACTGTCAGGAGTCGGCAGTGAGCTTGGGGCTCACTGTGTTACTCACAGCTCCTTGCTGTCTTCAGTACTAGGGACCAGGTCTTGGTGCAGGCAGCGACTTACTCAATGAAATATATTTTACTCCTCAATTAGTAACTGATTAACTAAATCAGAGCCAAAAAGGAGGAATGAGAGTTGGCATTTTTGTTGCTTTGTATTTGGGAGAGGTCATGCCTTAAAATTCCTGTGTTATGAAGTGGAACAATAGCAACTATAAGGTAACAAAGGGAAAGATGGGTTAGATCTGCTGCTTTCACAAAGCGAAAATTAGCACATTCATAAGAGTTCTCTTCAATCTGTGACTAATACTGGTCATATATCTGTTTGGACCTTGGATTTCTGAAAGCAGTAATGAAGGCAGAGGGTCATTCTCAGGCTATTGAGTATCCTTTAGATGATAACTACAAACATAATTCTGATTAAAAAAGTGTTATTTTTCTTAGTCGTGTATGATATTTGCTGAGATTTTCCTTCTACGTAAGGAGCGACTCGGATAATTAAGCTGGGTACCATAACCTGTAAGGGTTCAACATGAAACATTATAGCTTTGCTAAACAGCCAGCCCCAAAGCAAGATGCTAGAAGGACTTACTGTCATGAACTTCGTGGTTTGCCCCTAAAATCTGATTTTCTTATCCTCATTCAGAACCCCTGAGCTTTGTGTTTGGGGTTGGGAGAAGAATCTTATAAAAACAAGACAACTTTAAACACAAACGGCAATTATTGTGGCCCAGGGGACATCATTTGTTTAAGATACAGGTATCAAGAATGGAAAAAATTCCTATGGAGAGAACAGTGTTATCAAAAATGTTATAGCACTGAAGTGTTAAGGAATCGACCTCATTTTAGATGATTCCCGTGACATAATTTTTCTAATATTTTGTATGCCTTGTTAAAGGTGTACATGGAGAATTCATATTAAGATAAAGTTGCGATCACTTTCAGCATGCTGTGTGCTTGGGATCTACGTGGCAAAGGTCACTTACTGAGGCTGTCATTTTGTCTAGGACTAGAATGTATCTGTAGGATCGTCTGGCCACCAACCTCATGTAGTTTATGGGGAAAAGGGAGCCTGTGTGGCTGGTGGTTTATCAGACAACCAACCAGTATAGGTGAGACAGGATCAGAAGTGTGGCTTCCCCAAACCAGGACGATGTGGAAGTGTCACTAGGAGGAAGATGAGAAGTCAGAGTGAGTTTCCTGGGACTCTCTCTTTTGGAATACCCCTCTCCCAGTGCTAATGTCCCCAGCTCTTACACTTTCCACTTAAAAGTTACGTCCATATCACACCTGGACCATGTGCGTTTGGCATTGAGCCTCTTTCTCCAGTTTAGTGTATGATTTGCTCTAAAAATACCGTCTTTCTGCATCTTGCTTTGGGATTTCTCCTGCCTCTCCTTCTACCTCTCTTGAATTTTGACAGATGAGGCTTCCAGAAAACGTATGTATCATTTTTTTTTTAGCTTTTGCTCCACAATTTTAACTCATGGAAATGATGGCAAAACCAACAAACCATACTTCATTGGAAAGTTTTAAAACTATTTTTTTTTTGAGAGGAGGCAGCTCAAATGATTATTGAATCAATATGTTATTGTTTCTTTTCTTTTTATTATGAGTATTTTATACTATGAATTTTTAAATTATGATAGAATAAAGAAAAGGGTAATGGATGTTTTTGGTCTTGCATATGCTGACCTCCATGTTTTCAAGATGAAAAAACTGATAGGAAAAATGAAGAACAAGATCTTTATTTATATTTCTTTAGTCATCTAGTTTCCAAAATGTACTTTCGCTAGATTACCCCATTCCTGTTTGAGTTATTACAATTCTTCACTTCACCCAAGCTTGACAAAATGGAATAATTGTTGACAGCTGTACTCTCTTCCATTACCAGTTGTCAAGTTCCATCTATCTATCCATTCCCACTTTTTCATCAACCAGGATTTCTGTGTAGGAGTCGCTTCGGGGTAGCAAAATGGTGGATGGGAAAAGAGGACCTGCCTCTTTTTATTTAGTTTGTTTGTTCATTTTTGGTTGGCTCGGGTGACCCTGCTTCCACTCCTTCACCAAAACCTTTATTTTCCCATGCCCAGAATGCTGACTTCTGCCTTTTCCATGCTAGCCTTTCTTGCATACAATGAGCAGCATAGTTTTCCTGAGCAAGTCTTTTGTCAGTTTATTCTGCTATGACTTCCTGATGTTTGCAAGGGCCAGCTCCTTTAGGCAGACACCGCAGTTTTCAGAGATTACTTATCATATTTCTTCACAACTGTAGCTCAAGAAAGGCTCTTTTGAATTCCAACCTCCATGCTTTGCTCATGATATCTTTCTCATATGTTATTCTCTACCTTTTCCCATTTCAATCTTACCCTTATTCAAGGCTTGACTTAATTTCTACCTTCTCCGAGAACTTGTCTTAGATTGTTAGGTATCTTAAAACTATATTTTATCTGATTTAAGCCATCATCAGATAAAAAGGCACACCACTGTTTCCTTCACCAGTAAGATAGAAAAACAGCTGTGAAACAGCCAGGATGCATTGTTTTCTTCAAATTTCATTTTTAATCGAGAAGTTATTTTAGACCTACTTAAACATAGATTAAAATTGTGTATCTGTACAAATATTAAGTGCAATGAGCAGATTAAGAAATTTCTAAAACGTCTTCATATTCAGGGTCTGATCATTCTGTAATTTTCTTTCTCTCCACTCTCACCCATTCTGTAAGTTGTGACGTTGGCATTTTCCTGGTCTTCCCAGAAGGTGTCAGTGGCAGATTTTCAAAAAATAACCAGGACACATATTCCTTCTTCACGTGGATCTTCAGTGGTTTGTTGATATATCAAGGTGCTGCGGTGGCCCTGCCATGCCACCTCAGTGACAACGGAGTTTGCACAAACTCTGGCACTGACAATTATATCATGATTATTGCTGACCAACAGCAGTTATCAGAGCACCTGCACTATCAGATGCACCCAATCTCACGTTGGTAAAAAGTCAAAAAAAGTGTGCCACTGAGAATGAATGAAATGTGGTATTTTTTCATCCTGCTCACCTCCCTTGCCGTCTTTGTATGCTGCCCCTGCATCTCTGTTTTCAAGGCCAATAAACTGATGATCGCTGGGCTTGATTCAGCTGGGCTTTAAAAAGACATCTTGGAAATGAAAATCTGTGGAAGACCTGGGGATGGTAACTGGTGAGACCTGGATCTCCTCTTTCTCCTGGGACATACTCAGAAATCTAGAGCAATGGGTTCAAACAGCTCTAGACTAGAATTTGTGGGCTAGGGTAAATTCCTGGGGAATTTGTCCCCTGCATGGATATTGTCACTAACTGTAGTCAGAACTTTCCTGTGACTAAAAAAATGCAGATGTATTCGTCATTTATTAAGTGCCTGTGAGGATCCAGAAGTTCTACATGTATTTAAGTCATCACAAGTCTGTTAGGCAGGTGAGTTTATTTCTAACTTAGGAAACTGAAGTTCTGACCTCAGACCACTAGAAAAGGACAGAGCTGGGGTGCTACATAAAATACTTATGTATCTTATAATTAATTTTTAAATGTTCGATTAAGTGTGCATTTTAATTAGCTGCACTATGCTTCATACATAGTACAGTGTCTGGCTTCCTAAAAGGCACTGGTGAACATTCGTTGAATGAATGAATGAAAGTGGAACTTTAAGCTTGGCCTGAAGGTCCTTGGATTTTTGGATGAAGACTCCTACCTACTGGATGCCCGTTGTCCACTCTTGTTTTCCCATTCCATCTGATTTAAGGTTTGAGCATGTCCACGGTGCTCAGCCTGAAAGGTTGGGCTGGAGACTTCCCAGATTGTGCTCTGGAGGAGGGGTCTTGTCAGCTGACTCTGGCACCTGGTGGAAATGGCCCCTTGGACATCCTTCCTGAAGTTCCCTCTGAACATCATGGGATAGCTCTTCTCTAATGGCTGGAAATCAATTTTATTTCAGGCAGGCACTTGGGGACAGGTGGTCAGACATGGGTTCAGGCTTGAGCCTTGCAAGTGCTGCTTAGCTACAATTCTCAGGGAGCCTCCTTCAAGTCTGGGACCCTCAGGGGGGATCCCTTAAGACACCTGCTGCCTCTGCATTGCCCAAAGAGGGTTGAGATTCAGCCACAGAGGTTGGAAGATTTCGCAGTGTGCTGGGGAGACTTGAGGTAGCCATGGTTACGCCCACCAAACACAAAACAAATGCCATCAGTTGTCTGTGGAAATCTTCCCAGAAAGAAACTCTCCCCAAGAGATAACATCAACAGGCTATTGATGGGATGGATGAGGGTGGTACCTACAAGACCATCAGGGAAGCACCCCATTTAAATGCTAATGAAAGATGAGCAGGGACGTCATGAACTGATACCCGTGTCCTGAAGTCAGATGTTGATAGAAGATTCTTGGGACTGGTACCAAGATGCTGAGCAAGGACGATGAGAAAATCCTGCAATTTGCTGGTGACCTTTCAACACCGCACAGAAGAGAGTGACTTCTCGTTTAGATTTATAATTAGAACAGAAAACAGCCGCTTACCAATACCCAAAGGCTAGAGGTTGACTAGCAGGCTACTGGTGGGATGAGTTTCCTGTGTTTCCTGATTATCCTTGGATGACTTGATTGGATTGGGGTTCCTGAACCTTGAATTCTAAGGCCTAAATGCTGGATTAAACAACCCAACTTTAGGCGTCCTGCCTTTCATTCATCCCGATGAGAGAAATTGTACATAATAACTAGATCTCAAATCACCTTGGCTGTGATTTCCCATCACGACTTCACAGTGAGGATGATCAAGGTGTTTAGTCACATAGAATAAATTACCTCGGTTTATTTGTATGTGCAACTAACTGTGCGAGCATAAGTAATTTATGGACCTCATTTGCTTTTTGCATATGAAATAGGCTTCTTGTTCTTTATGGGGAAAAAATGGCTCCTTTGGGTCACAATTAGCCTATCTGACAATTAGTCACAATTAGTCACAATGCTGGCAGTTAATCATGCACAGAAAGTTGTTTAGACAAAGTAAGACTGAATTTCTCGAGCAATTTATTCAGAGCTGTGGGTTCTCTGCTTTCCGTTTTGATATGGTTTAAAGTTTCTCACTGTTCAAAGAAATTAGTCAAATATCTCTATTGACTCCCAGCTTATTGTTGGGCAGTGTATAGAATTAAACGAACATCAGAAGTTGTGTTGCAACCGAACCTTTCAAATGCTTTTATTGGTTGACAGACATGATTAAGAGGCATGTTTAAACTGTACAGCATATAAACAGTATTCCCCTAACAACCCAAGGCTTTGGAACACAGGAGAAGCTCAGGGAAGAGACTCAAGAAGGAACACTTGAATAGGGGCCCTTTTAATTTTTATTCTGTGTATCTGGTGAATGATGCATGCAAATTAGAAATGTAAATGTGAACTTTAGGTCCCCTAGAGGACTTTTCATTTGAAAGCCTGTTGGATGCCAAGTGGGTCTCCCAGGAGTTAGAAGATCTTTCTGGAAGGGTCCAGAGGCCGAGCAGATCGCGGTGATGTTTAGGATCGGCAGGAGACAGCTGTGGAAGCAGAGTGTTACCCGAGTTTTAACAGTAAGTGACCGTCGTCTGTACTTGCACATGTCTTGGATTATTGCCTACAAAAGTTCGAAGATATATTCTGATTAATTTGTGAGAAACATATTTGTCTGCTAATTTTTGGACGGTGCACGAGGCTCCATGTTGCTATTCTGAATTTGAAACAAAGAAGGGTTTGCATCTTTAGGCTTTTCTGCACGTTGCCACCCATGCTATAGCTCCTTATAGAAATACTCGCTGCATCTTTTGCGATGATGCTTGCCTGAGGGGAAAAACCCATTCAGGGCCCTTTGGTCACTTGGCATTGTTTGAGACCTGTAAGCTTTTGTTGGTGATGAGAGATCATTAAGGCAGTCTAGGCTGTGAGTTTTCTGGGGTCTGTGGATACCCCATCGCCCACTTTCTATAGGTCTGGAAACGAGGTCACAGACAGGGAGATGCAAGGATGTGCCTTTGGATCACAATGAGGAATGAAACCCTCCCTAGCACAGGGCCCACCTCAGCAACTGTTGTTTATGCAAATGCAGAGAGAGAGATTCGGAACCTCTTCCCCTGATAATGAACGTTGGAAGAGAATGATGGTTTCCCTGCTTCCTTGGGGCCCGATCCCTGGATCTTTTACACATCCCCGACAGTCCAGATGGTTCTGTCTAGTCTCGCAGCCTGCTCACCACAAAGCAGCAGGGATGCTACCTCTGCATTCTCTAAGCACTGCGCCACCAGCCACCCTCTGCTTTCCCGAGCTCCATGATTCTGACGCATCCTTCCCACAGTCGATGTCTGCCAGCCAAACCCCTAAACGTGTTTGCCCGCAAGCATTACTCATTCTTTTAAAAAATTAAAGTATAGTTGGTATATAATAGAATGAGTTTCAGGTGTATTGTGTAGTGATTTGATATTTGAGTATCTTAGGATGTGTCCACCACACTAAGTCTAGTAACCAACCACCTGTCATCGTGCAAAGTTATCACACTATTATGGACTATAGTCCCCTTCACCTTTTCACCCTCTTGGCAATCATCAGTTTGTTCTTCGTTTCTATGAGTCTGTTTTGTTTTGTTGTGATTTTTAATAAAAAAATTCCACATGTAAGTGAAATCATGCGGTATTTGTCTTTTTTTTTCTCTGACTTATTTCACTTTGCTTAATACCGTCTTTACCATGTTGTCACAGATGCCAGGGTTTCATTATTTTTTATGGATGAGTAATATTCCATTGTATATGTGCACCACACCTTCTTTATCCATTCTTTTGTCATTGGCACCTAGGTTGCTTTCGTATCTCGGCTAATAATGCTGCAGTGAACATAGGGGTGCATATATCTTTTCAAATTAGTGTTTTGGGTTTCTTCAGATAAAGACCCAGAAGTGGAATTGCTAGGTCCTACAGTAGATCTATTTTTAGTTTTGCGAGGAATCTCCATATTGTTTCCAAAGTGGCCGCACCAATTTGCAATCCCACCAACTATGCGTAAAGATTCCTTTTTCTCCACATCCTCGCCAGCACTTGTTATTTGTTGATTTTTTTTTCATAATAGCTGTACTGACAGGTGTGAGGTGGTATCTCATTGTGGTTTTGATTTGCATTTACCTGATGATTAGTGATGTTGGGCATCTTTTTGTATGTCTGTTGGCCATCTTTGTGTTTTCTTTGGCGAGCTGTCTCTTCAAGTCCTCTACTTGGGTTTTGATGGGATTGTTTGTTTTTCTTGTCCTCTGAGAAGGTGAGGGCCCCCTTCCTTGTGCGTCCTAAGCCCTCGTCACATCATGTAGTGAAGTGGCATTCGTCTCCATGTCTCTTTCCCTCTCTAGTTGGAGGAGTTCCTGGAGGATATGGATGATGTTCTCTCCATTTTTAAATAGCCCCCCTGAACTCAGAGCCTGGTACTAATACACTTTAATTTATGCTTCTGCAGTACATTGAATTGATTAAACATTTCATATGTCTAAAAAAATTTTCTTGTTCTTTACTATCGAGTATAAAACATTAAAATTGATGATAAAATCTTGAGTATAGTTAATGGAGTAGTTTCTTCCTTGGCACAAGCTACCTTTTGGGGAAAAGTTTCGTTTTCTGGAGGTTTCATTTATCTATTTAGTATGCTCGTCGTGTTCACTGCCCTGAAGTATGATATTAATGGAATTACTTTAGTGTTGCTGAATATTATGTAAATAATGCCTGCATTTTCTATTTAGTGCACTGATATGATAAAGTATTAAATTATACTTTGGTGACCTCAGATAATCCATGGCAAAGATTCCAAAGCAACTCCACTTAAAAACTGTAAATATATATTTAACCTTGGTCTGGAACTATTACTGTGACAATGCTAAATTATAACTAGGTTATTATAGTAATTGACTTTATCCAGAATATACATGCAGGAAACAACCAAATGTACCATAAGCTCTGTGGGTTTAGAAAAGTCAAGCCCTATACCCCTTTTGTTGTATCACACACAAATGTTTTTCAGTGAAACAACTTGAAATAATTCTATATATATTCACTGACTTATTTGCAAAAATATGGTCCAAGTGTGATGTCTGCCTTCTTTCTGCTTTTCTCCTAGTTGAAGAATGTGTAATACCAACCTATACGTGTACAACGGACATGAATTCCAGACTTAACAGATTCTGTTTTTCTTTCCTTCCCTAAAATTAAGCTGAAAAATATCATTTTGCTTGTTGGCTTTGTTGACTCTTAGGGAAACAAGCTTGAAAGGTTTATGACAGTCGTCTCGATTTAAATAAACCTCATACAAGCTGGTTTTACAGTTGAGGCTGGCTGGCTCCCTGCTGCACGGATGTGTGTGTTCACGTTTTGCGCTGTGTGTTTATGCTACAGAAGACTGTTGTCTGCTGGACTTTGGATTGCTAGGTTTCGCTAAACACTGATTGTCAGTGGGAGTAGAGACAGTGGAGGGGGAGAGAAGGCAGCTCCCCTGGGGAGGCACAGCTCCTTCCCCTGCTGATGAACCCTGCAGGGGGGCATGCTCAAGGCCAAGACAGAAAAGAACCTTCGCTCTCAGGTGTCTTTGCTGAAAGGCTGTCCGTTCTGCTATTCTCTGGCAACATAGCCAAACCGGTTTATCCTCTGTTCGTCAGGCCCAGACGTGTTTGGCCCCATGAATGCATTTCACACACACACAAAGTCAAAACAGTATCTTGGGAGCTTTGGAAGGTAAATGGCTCTGGGATTTAGCTGGGGAGTGGGAGTCAGCATTTACTGTTTGCCATGGGAGTAGACACGTACTATTTGTCATGGCCCAAGTGGGTACCCTTGAGCCTGACCGAGCTAATGTTCAAGATGCCCACATGGTAACCATGCCTTTGCCAGACTCTGGGAGAATGTGATTCCAAGTGCAGAATTCATCCATTCCACAAATATTCGTCGAATGGCCATTTGGTGCCACTCTGCTCTGTGACACCGCAGGGAAGAGCACTTCCAGGCCTTGTGGAGTCTGGAGCTGAAAGTTGTTCTTCCTGTCATGTTTTGCACAACTGTAGTAATGAGGAAAAAAAAAACCCGAAGTCTGGAGTTGGAGGGACCCAAACTTTATGCCCTTGGACTTCCTCTGTTAAGTTCCTGGGACCTTGTGTGAGAACCACTGGTAGGGCAGTCTGTCGTGGACAGGGCACACATTGGTTTCCTTGGGACCAGCAATCTCAGGCTGCCTGGGCCTCACTCTGCATGAGACAAGTCAGAATCCGCTGAGGGGGAAGCCCAGGCATCCGTGTTTTAAAGCACCCAGGGGATTCCAATGAGCAGCCAGCTTTAAGCACTCAGGTTTATTATGATGAATAAGGGAAGTTGGGGAATTTCACCCTTGTGTCATATATAATGTGAATGGTGATATATATGCTTTTTAGCATATGGGTGAAAGCCACTTGAATTATATGGCCCCTGCTGCCGGAGGGGGCCCTTGGAATTCTACAAGATTGATATTCCTGATTTTGGAGTAAGGCCACAGTGGGTTTGGGGGATGATAGAATATATGGCCATGTGGAGGTCCACTGAGTCTAGGTCAGGTCCAGAAATTTGGTGTGCAGAAAACAACTCTAGGTTAGAATCTGGATGATGCAGTCTTGGGGGCAGAGAGGGTCGTGGTGATGGGGGCTCCCCTCCAGGGAGTTTCAGGTCGGCTTGGGTGAAAACTCCACCTGTAGCAAAAAGGCAGAGAAAAGGTCTTTATTCATTTGGAAAGAATGACAGATAAGGGAGTCAGTGAAAGGGGAACATTAGGGGCCTGAAAAAGCCAGAGAGAAGAGACAAGATTCCAGACCCTGGACTCTGGGACACCTGACAGAGTGCAGGGCCTCTCTGTTTGAAAGCTGTCTCAACTCTGGCGGGGAGTGTGGCTCTGTCACATAATGGAAGGCTTCACTGCAGCTCCTGCCGTGAGTGGATTAACCAGCCCGGAGTGCCTTCACTTCCAGAAACCACGGTGCCAAAGAGCCCTTGGTGCAGGAAGGAGGTGCAGGAAGGAGGTGCAGGAAGGAGGTGCAGCACCTGCTCCCTCTGCAACGAAGGTGGCCCTCCACCTGGAGACAGGAAATGAAAGGGGAGGGAGGAAAGAAAAGGCAAGTATGGTTAGGAGCCTGGAGATGCTAAGCTGTGGTTCTCCCAGCCAATTAAAGCGCAGGTGTGGAGGGTCCAGGAAGCATCACAGAGCAGCCTCTCCCAGCCAGGAAGCGGGCCCTGTGGGTTGAAAGGAAAATGCTGGAAGGCAGAGGGAGGCTTTCCTTTTTTGAAGATAAGGAAATTGGGTTAACTTTGTAGAAATGGTTCAAAATGGAAACAAGTAGGAGAACTGCTTCCGTCAGTTTCTGTAATTCGATGCTTTTAAATGGCATGTAGGCTGAGTGAGGTCAGCTATATTTGCTGTGAAGAGGGAGAGAGAGAGAGGGAGAGAGGGGGAGAGAGAGAGAGAGAGAGAGAGAGAGAGAGAGAGAGAGAGAGAGAGAGTGTGTGTGTGTGTGTGTGTGTAAGTATTATCCTCCATACCAAAGCTAGAATTTTGTGCAGGTGGTTTACTCTGGACTCACAGCAGCTTCAAAAGTCTAGGAGCTTATTGACTGAATCCTGCGCCTGCCATCATGGACTCATATTGAGTTGAAATACATTGTTCCAGCCCCTGATTACTTGAGAGTGACTTGTAAAATGATTAATTTGGTTAATTTATCCATGGGTTAGATATCAGCAGAGGCTCTGTTAATGTGCCAGGCTCCATTCCAGGCACTGGGGATATTGCAAAAATCAAAAAAGTAAACATCACTTTCCGTGGGGCTGCAACTCCTGTAGGAGTGGTGAGATTCAATTGATGTTTATCTTACTTTACTGCTCAGGTGCTAAGAAGGGTCGGATTATAGATGCGGTAGATAGGTGAGCTAAACCAGCTCCTTTGGGTATCCTCCCTAAAAAAAGAGGAAAGAAATACATAGTTACCAGTAACCAGGCATTTCAGCTGGGCATCCACTTTGAGTAGTTTTCCCTTCTGCTCATGGATTTTTCCCTAATTCTTCTGTAGTTGGGAGACGTGGAATGAAGTGGAGCTAACTGGCCTAAGGGGAGCAAACGCACGTTCTGGGCCTTGTTAGCACTATGTTCATCAGGTGATTAATTATCTATGGACTTGAGACTGATACTGAGAGCTAAAGTGAAAGCAGTCTCAGAGGTTTTACCTTGGTGATTTAAGATCAGAAGTTTCAACTGTGATTCATAGACTCCACATTATTTAGATCGCCTCCAAAGGGGATTTTAACCTGTATTATGCTCTCTTCTCCTCTGATTGTTACATGCTACATGCATGCATATATATATATACAAAAAACCCCCAAAAAACAAAAAACAGAACACCCAAAATCAAATCGATAGAAACATATTTATTAAAAAATGTGCAACTGATCCTCATGAAAACAGATCTCTTTTCCTTTTTCAGCTTCAGACCAGCAACAAGGCTATTCATGTTACCTAGAAAAATGTCTTATTAAACAAAGAACTATACATTTTCTTTCTTTCTTCCTTTTTTTCTTTTTTTCTTTTTTTGCATGCAGAACTTGTCTCTTGCTGCACAGGCTTCACTGAGCAAAGGCATTGCATGAGGGAGGGCCCGGGGTGTCCAGGGCAACACAGATAAAAACGAAGTTGCTCAGTGGAAGCAGCAAAGAGTGGCGGGGGAGAGCCTGGAGCCCACACTACTGGCTGCCCCAGCAGGAAACTGCCTTCTGTGCACTTTTAGGAGCTCAGGACAGGGTGCCATTTGCAGAGACGTGGGAGTGCAATGGGAGAGCTGGTCACTAGGCCATCCTGGCACCGAAATGCCACCAGTATAACTCAGAAGATGGTCTGTGCTAACTGCAGTCTCCACCCACCGCTCCTTCCAGAACCCATGCAGTGTAAATGAGGTCTCCACACAGTGAACTCCAGATAATCACTGAGTGGATTTTTTAAAAAAAGTGTTTATAGGATATTAGTTTTAAAGGATGCAACATTCTCAGCTGCCTGGGACACCCTGTGTGTTGGCCTGGCCTTGCAGGGACCTCAGAGCTGGGTCCCCAACTCTGTCACTGGGAGAATTTATGGTCCTTGGTCTCGATTTCCTTGTGTGATGATAATAAAGTCTGTCTCCTAGGGCTTTTGTGATGATTAAGCTGAGGCACAGTAAGCAAACGATGACTAGCAGATCTAAAACCAGCAGTGCAACCAGGACAAATGGAGCAAAGTGTCTAATGACACCTTCACGAGGATTGGAGAAAGGGTGACCCTGTCGGCCACAGAGGGACTCCAGGGCCTGAAATCTCCATCCTCCATCTGCTTCTGACTGCCAGTGGTGTCCATGGGGTGAGCCTGGGGCTGAGGCAAACCTGCCCACAGGGCTAGGCCTTCCAAGGGTGCTTAAAACATTTGTATAATTAAAAAGTCATTATTAAGACATTTTGTATTACCTGAAATTTGATGTCCAGGGTCAAAGCCTTGGCCGTGCCATTTTAATTCAAGTACTGGTTGACCTAGTATTATCTCAATACTGTATCCAATTTAATATTCACAGGTACTGTTAAAGTTTGGACCTTCCTCTCCACCTTACAGGTGAGGGGCAAAGTCTCTCGTACAGTTGAGGATCATTAACCTGGAGCCAGAATGAAATGTGTGTAGTTCATACAAAGTTCACAGACACCAACATGCAGACTTGGGCTTGGGTTCTACAGAGGTAAAGGCAACAGTAAATTGGTTGGATGGGTTTGTCATGAGAAAAAGTCACAGAGTTTTATGATGAAAGCATATGGCATTGGATCTTCTTTGGGATTTGTACGTTAACATCTCAAGTCTCTGGTCTGTGTTAACTTTCGAAGCCAGGAGAAGTAGCCCAGATGTTAGATACAGAATGGTACTTAGCTGTCACCCAGTCCGGCACTCTGATTTCGGAGTTGTGGAGATGGAAGCCTGGAGAGGTTAAGTGACAGATGCAAGGCCTTGCAGTGAGTGGCAGAGCTGGGATTTGAACCTGTGACCCCACTGTGACACGAGGGCTTGTTAGTCTACATGAAACTGCACTGCCTTGAAGGGGCATCTGTTTCTCATGGGGTAGCACATCACACTCTCTCACTCCACGGCGGTAGGGACATTCCTTGCCACCAAACTGAAGAGACATTTTAATAATATGTTCTGCATTTCCTTGGACTTGGGTAGGCGTCTGGCCATCCTTCCCACCCCCATCTGTCATGCTCACTCCTGCAATGCAAAATGATTTGAATGTGACTCAAAAAAAATTCTATAGTTTGCCTCACCTTCTGAATCCCACTCTGCCCTCACTCGCCAAGTGTCCTAGGTGTTTCAAAGGTCAGTAGGACAAGCTACCTCTAGACAGCCGGTCATCTGACTGCTCGTTGCTGCAGTTCCCTAGCAGCCGGACAGCTGCGGGGTTAAGTTCGTGGACTTAACAATGCATCGACCTGACCACTAAATATTTGTTTGATGTTATTGACTTTTTGTGTTAGTAAAAAATAAAATAAAATAAAATAAAATAACGTCTCTCACGGTACCAGGATACCTTGGTATCAAGGCAATGAGTTGAGACTGATCAACCTTGTGGTCACTCATCTCCCCAGCACAGACATTCCCTCCGTATCACTTGTCATTTAGAGGTGGAACAGCCAGTGCTTTATAATACAGCTCCAGAGACATTTACTTTAAAAACACATCAAGAATTTGCTTTGTGTATGTAAAACTGCCTTGGACATTTTTTTTTTCTCTGTGTGATATCTAAGTAAAAATAGAATAGTGTTCTTGTTTTTGGGGTCAGCCTCGTGTGCGTGCGTGTGTGTGTGTGTGTGTGTGTGTGTGTGTGTGGAGAGAGAGAGAGAGAAGAGAGAGAGAGAAAGGGAGAGAGAGGGGCAGAAAGGGGGAGAGGGGAGAGGGAGAGAGGCAGAAAAAAATATATGGAGTATATATGTGTATTTCCTTTGGAATCCTGTGGAGTGAAGTGTTGCCATGGCAGAATCGTAGTTAAGCTTCTGTATGCTTTGGAAGCTCAGAGCTGCTTTCTACCCCGACTCTCTGGCTCTCCACTTCTTTTATGTTTTTATTTTTGGCTACCCAGTGTTTGCCATCTGTTTTGTTGCTCAGTTCCCGGCTTCCCTGGCTGCCCACCATGTCCTTAAGTTGTTGATGGTCAGTGCCAACTCAGAGAGATCACTTGGAGGAAAGCATTTTATCCCTACCTGCCAGGAACATAGAAAACAGTGAAAACAACAGGGCATCTTCCTGGATTTA
Organism: Cynopterus sphinx; assembly: GCA_030015415.1. Taxonomy (NCBI): domain Eukaryota; kingdom Metazoa; phylum Chordata; class Mammalia; order Chiroptera; family Pteropodidae; genus Cynopterus; species Cynopterus sphinx. The sequence goes on along the minus strand of CM057379.1, from coordinate 5,781,969 downwards.
GCTGCATTTAAAAGGAGGTTTAAATTTACTTCTGTTTGATGGTTATGGAAGGTATGCTTTGTGTCAGGATTTGTGTTATTCCTTTTTGGAGAAATGGCAAGAATCTAGGTATATTTAGTTTTTTTTCCTGTTTTTTTCTTTTTTAACGTTAACACCTTCACCCTCACACCCAGTTCCTCTTCAAGTAGTTCTTTCAGATTCTAAAAAATGAATGTAAGTTGCACAGGTCTAGTGATGGTCTTTCAATCACTCTGAAATCCCCAACCTTTTACTATTTATTTTTCTAAAAATTTTTTTTGTTCCTTAAATAGTTCTTTATGGATTCTAAATTCCTCTCAGTCTGCTGGTACCACACCCCTTCCCCTTGCAGTTGAGTTTCTAGAAGGAACAATTTATATATGGCAGCTTTATCCTTCTCTTTTCATGATCATCCTTTCCCACCTCTACAGTCCATTAGCTTTCTGTCCAACCAATACAACTATTCTAACAAGGATCAGTGTGCTACCTGCTGCTGCATTACAGGCCACATCAGAACTGCACAGCTCACAGCGGCAACAACTCACTGTTGTTCCTCTTGATTCTATGGGTAGCTGGGCTCAGTTGGGCTGTTCTTTTGTTTCATATGGCTTGGGTTGGGTCGCAGTCATCTGAAGGCTCAACTGGGTTGGAATGTCCAAGATAGTCTGAGACTTGCTGCTGGTGAGTCAGCTAAGAGGTCGATGGAGCTGATGCCTGGGTGGTTTTCCCTGTGGCTTGGACTTCTCAGCATGGTGGCTGGGTTCCCAGGGAGCATTCTCAAGTGCAAAGGCAGAACCTGAAGATCCCCTAAAGACCAGCCTGGGAGGTTTTACAGTCTCACTTCTCCCCACATTCTTTTGGTGAAAACTGGCCACAAGGCAAGCCAAATTCAAAAGCTGGGGAATAGAATCCATCTCTTAATAGGTTAGTGGCGTGGTCACATTACAGAAGAGCTGTGGGACGCTGTGGCCATCTCATAAACACAACTATTAAGGAAATCCTAATTGACCCAATCAGTCTTCTATAGCACTAGCTTGACTGGCCACTGTCCATGGTGCTGCCTCCTGGTTTTTTCTTTTTTTTTTTTTCCCTCCCTCTTCTCGCTCATTCCCATCCTTCTCCATTTGTTCCTCTTTCTCTCCTTGCATATTGGTGTTCCCCAGGATTCTTCACCTTCTTGTCTTTTCATTATTTATTTTTTTCTTAGAAAATCACGTCTGTGTTCTGTTTAAACTGATTTGTTCATTCAATTCACAGATATTTATAAGATAATACTATGCATATCCCATTTGCTGGACGAAAGGGCCAATAGCATCCGTGTGGAGGTTCTGCACTGTGCAGCCCCAAAAAGTGTCATTTACATTGCAGACTGTCTCTGTCCATTTTTGTTGTGTCTATTTTATATCATTTCAGTGGTTCTCAGTAGGGGGGGAGGTGATTCTGTTCTGCAGGGGACGTCTGGCAGTATCTGGAGACATTTTCCTTCTTACAGTTAGGTGGTGGAGAGCTACTGGTATATAGGAGGTATGGAACAAGGAGGCTGCTGTGCTTTATTCTGCCTCTTGGCCTTTGCAGAGATGCCTCTATCCAGGGACTGCAGCCAATTCTCCTTCAACTCTTGCCTCAAGCCTCCTCTTCTGGAAGGGTTTCCTGTACTATGACCTCTACCCCTCTTTAGCCCCAGTCTAGACTCAGGGATCCCCCTTTCTGCCCCTTATTTGAAGACCCATAAATGCCCCTGCATAAATCTGATGCCCCTGTCACAACCACAACACCATCCTGTCGTGTTTACATTTTTTTGCTCACATCCTGCCAACCATGCTGTGAACTTTTTTGAAGTTACTGGGTAGCGTTTGCCTCTCTAGTGCTAGGACATCCTTGGGGTTTCATAAGTGTTTGCCTACATAAAGGGATCCACAGCAGCCACCTTTCCTCTTCTTAGTGGTGGATACTACTGGTTGGCATTAAAGGTCATGTATTTCATTCAAGAAATGAGTTGGAAGCTGAATGTCCACCAGTGGCAAACTGGTTGACTAAATTATGATACATCCATATTATTGAATGTTTTGTAGCTATTACACAGGTTGGAATAATTGTATTAAACTAGAAAGAAGTCTGTGATGTCTCATTAAGGGAAAATGCATGAAAAAATTGATAGTATAATGTAGAGATGTGTGTAGATGCCTGCATATGTTTGTGTGAGCATAGTACATGTGGAAAGATATGCTTTAAACTGCTAACATTGGTTATACTGAACACGCCTTATTATAGTAATTAGCAATCAGTTTAAAAGTAATCAGTGGTATTCAGAAATAAGTTTCAAGACCAGATATGAATCTGTAGACAAATAATAAAAATAGGGGATAGTGTAGAAGAATATTTCTTTAATGTCTTAGAGAATGTTTACAAAACCGGGGATGTCTTTTTTGGGTATGTCGAATGCTTATGTATGCATAGAAAAAAGTCTGTAAACATTTAGAACAAAACGTTAACAGTAATAATTTTTGGATGGCAGATAATTTTTATTCCTTTTGGCTTATCTGTATTATGCAATTTGAAAACAATGAGCATGTTACTTTCATAATAAAATTAACATTATTTCTGAAAATAGAAGGTAGTGTATGAAAACTGGTACCATTCAACTGCCTGTTATCTGAATACTTAAGACTGGAAAAAAACAATAGTATGAAATTATTGCAAAATGAATCCATTTGAGAGTGGCAGTTGCCATATAACCTTTGTATTCCTTTCTCGTAGCAAAGACTGAAGGAAGAGAAGGAAGCCAGGAGGGCACGTTTGGATGGTAGACATGACTACTTATTTGCGATTGTAGCTTCCTGCGTGGACCTGAACAAAACCGAAGTGGAGGATGCCATTCTCGAAGGCAGTCAGGTGCGATGCATTTGAGTTCTTGCCAACTTGATCACGGAGGGCATAGGGGGTGCTGGAGGCTGGATCCCATGCTGGGCCTTAGAGGATAGTCCCTATTTGAATACAGATAGGACACCATTCAGCTTCAGTACGGGTGGTGGCAGAGCGAGTTTAGGGCTCTCCAGCTCTTTTCATTGACTGGAGTCCTTGCGATTGTCATACAAGTTCTGTGATTCCAGTGGTGGCTACAGTGAATCTGGGCTCAGGTGCTGTTTTGGAACCCGAGTTTGGGGGACAGACTCTCTCAACTGCTGGTTTACCTTTTTTTGAACCTATCTCATTCTAAGCTGGGTGACTGAATTGTGCCATCATTTCCTGGGTTTGATAACGAAATCTGGGTTCTTCTGTTTCTGACTTTGACTTCTATTTTCTGCTATGATTTCCCTCCAAAACCTGGGTGTGATTTGACTTTGGATGGGGAAGCTCATATATGGGTGGCTATAATCTCCTGGGCAATGAGAAAGGCAGGTCAGGAGCTCTGTGGTCATTTCTGAAGGTTTTGTTTGTTTGTTTGTTTGTTTTCTTCTTATTAGGCTTTAAAGAGGGTATGGGGGGTGGCTTTTGTTGACAGAGGTGTCACACTGTTGATAATGCTTTTCAGTGGAGGCTTGTAAATGTTTGACAACCAAGGCTTTGGATAAGAGGGTGGAGGGAGACACTAGTCTGGGCATTTGTTGATTTCTGTTCTGTAAATACTCCCACCAGTGCTAATTCCAAACTACCAAACAGATATGACTCAAAGCCAAGTTGAGTTGTCATCACTTGGCTGTTATGAGCCAGCATGAGCTGGCTCCAGCATTCCACTGGCTTTGTTCCTTCCTGCTGTGTCACTCTGCTGGGCTTCATAGGAGTCCATGGGACAGTTAAGGGTGGATAACACTAAAACAGTTAAACTGCAGGATGAATCAGTCAGGAGTTGAGGAAATTCCTTTTTCTCTTCTTTATTCCTTTTCATCACAGCTAACTATTGACTGTTTACCATGTGCTAGTCTCTGTTCTAAGTCGAGTTCAGCTATTATCTCATTTAATCTCCATAATACCAAGTGGTAAGTAATATTATTTGCCAAAAATGGAGGCACAAAAGGAGACAGGGTCACATAACTGATCCAGTTTTGGGGACACTTCATGAGGCCAATGCTTAACTGCCCTACTACCTGATTCAGACATCTGTGTTTGGGGGATAAATGAACTGTAGGAAGCCCAAGTCAAACTGCTGGAGGTTTAAAGAAAGCATCCTGGCTCAGGCTTACACGCAAGGCGAGGGACAGGGGTTTCTGTACTGGCTGTGATGGAAATATCTCCATCACATTCCTGGCTGTGAAGTTAATCTCACGGAATTCATCCTACTCAATCTCTTGGCATCCTCAAGAAAGAAAATATAACAAAGAAAACAGGGTGGCTTGCTTTTTTAATTTTTTTTTTATTTAATGGCTTTCTCTATGACATGGTAGAAAGTGAAAGGGGGTTATTTTCACACTTAAAATTTTCAGGCTTTATTTTACCCTTTAAAACATTTTTATTTTAAGTTGTGGTAACATACACATAACATGAAATTTACCGTGTTAACTATTTTTAAGTGCACAGTTCGGCAGTGTTAAGAATATACACACTGTTGTGTAAAGGATCGTTAGAACTCTTTTCATTTTGCAAAACTGAAATTCGATGCCATTAAACAACTTCCTGTCACCCTGCCACCCCCAGCCCTGGCAACCACCATTCTACTTTCTCTATGTGAATTGGACAATTTCAGATACCTCATATGAGTACAATTGTACTGTATTTGTCTTTTTTTTTTTTTTTTTTACTGGCTGATTTCACTTCGCAGAATGTCCTTAAAGTTCATCATGTTGTAGCATGTGCCAGAATTTACCTCCTTTTTAAGGCTGATTCATATTTCATCTTATGTATGTACCACATTTTGTTTATCCATTCACCTGTCGATGAATAGTTAGATTGCTTCTGCTTTTTTTTTTTTTCCTGTGGCAAAGTATCTGCAAGATCCTGCTTTCAGTTCTTTTGGGCACATACTTAGAAGTGGAATTTCTGGATCATCTGGTAACCCTATCTTTAAAACTTTGAGGAACTTAGTGCACAAGGGTTCCAATTTCTCAATATCCTCACCAACATTTATTTATTTATTTATTTTGACAGTAGCCACCCTAATGGGTATGTAGATTTTATCTTTTTTCTTCCCATTTTAATTTAAAACTGTGCTATTGACTATTTAAAAGAAGCTTTTTCATGAGTGGCAGGCCAATTGCCAGACCTGTAGATGTACAGTGAACCTCATGATGGGGACTAAGTTCCACGCTGCTGTTGGCTGGATTGTCCCATAGTCACCTGTGTTCTCATGGCATTTTTCAGTGATTATTGAAATTTAACATTAATAATTATCTCTAATGTGTTAGACTGGGTTTTGGGAGGTTTGTTTTTTTTCTTTCTGATCTGCAATTAGTGGAAGTGAAACACTCATCTATATTTATATCTACCTTTAACAGCTCAGTACTTTAGGAAATTAGAAAAAATGGAGGGACGATCTCTTTCTGCGTGTGCATATATAGCAAATTTTAGAAAAATTAATTGAAATACTTCTTTGAACTGAATCTTTGCTATGTGAGGCGTTTATTCTTTTACAGTTTTATGTCGAAACAGATGGGGTACCTCCTATGTGGTGTGCCTTAGATGTAGCCCTGAGTAAGAAAAATGACAGTAAGTGCTGGTTTAAATGTGTTTTCTAATTCAGGACCAAGTCATTACTGTGCCTTTTTTTCCCCCCACAGATTGATAGAATTGATCAGCTTTTTACTGTTGGAGGTCTTCGTCATCTGATGTTTTATTACCAGGATGTGGAGGTAGCAGAAACAGGTATCCAACTTTGATGTGACAAACCCAGTAATATATTGTTAGATTTTTTGAGGATGATATGAAGCAGGATACAACTATGAGAACTGACCAGGCCTCTCACACCTTAGGATGGGGGACAGGTGGGCACCAGTGAGGTGTGCTGGGTGAGGCCCTGGTTCTGTTTTCACCTCAAGGAAAAGGGGTAGGTATTTAGCTTGGTTGTTCTAACTTTATTTGGGATATTTTGTTTTCCTTTTCAGGCTGTGCTGTTAATTAAGGAATAATAAACTAGTTAAAATTTCTTCATATCCTAGTTCAATTTATACAATTATATTCCAGAACTACTTATGGATATCTGTTTCTTCTCTGTATAGGCACCATTTCTTTTTAACATAGGGAATGTTGCCAATAAGCATAGCATGAGTCTTCCGGTTAAATATCACACTCTGTTTATCTTTCACTGATGAGGATTCAGACAAGTAATATTGAGTGGTAAGTTTAGTCATTTTCACTTAAGAAAAATTTGCAAATCTCTGTGTAGATTCAACTGGCAAATCCCAGTCTACTCTTTTGCAGATTCATATAATTTCAAAACCAAACTAGGAACATAATATATTATGACTATATTAAAATATATGCGCCCTTTTATTACTTTTTTTGAAGAGAAAATAGTTACTGCTGTTGGTAGATAGTATGATTATGCTTTTTGGTTTGAAAACTGAGGAAATTGTGCATTTGTATGCTAAATGACTGCATTTTCCCAACATTACCTATGTGATATTTTGCGGTCAGAAAGTTTGTTATATTTTGAGTGCAAAGTCAACATAATACAGAATTTTCTAATTCTATCCCAGATTGCAAAACTCATAGAATGTTGAGTTCATCCATTAACTCTGCACTGGGTAAAATGGGCCGTTGTGCTGTATAAATCTTACATCGAACAAGAAGGGTTTATAGGACGGAACATAAATGCAAGTTTATTTTTGTTCCCACTCTTCCTTTAAACATTGTCAGTGGGATTAAAATTCAGAGAATCCCATAAATTGTCTGAATATTCTTAGGTAAGAAAAATTCCCATTGTCTCTTTAAATGACAAACATAGTCTCAATTCGGAAACTAAAAATATCCAGGTGATCAAAACTAGTTGATCTAAAGTTAACTTTGCTTCATTCCTCCCACATCCCGCCTCCAGCAGGGGACTCTGAAGGTTGATGTTTGTGGGGGGAGAGGCGTGTGTAGTCCCTGCTTCCTCTACTTACCCTTCCACCCCTTGTCTGCATTGTACAGACCACAGTTTCTGACTAGTCAGGCTTGAAGTAGGGCAGAGACAAGAGGGAAGAGGTGGTGGGAAGATTTCTCCTTGACTGGTGGTGTCACAAGTTGGCTGCCCTTGCGTTCTCTGGGCCCTTGTTCTTGTGGGCATCACGGTGGGTTCTCCAAAGATGGCCACTGGGCGCGCTCCCATGGTGATGAGTTGTCTTCCAACAGGCCAGTGTCTTCTGCATCTGTACTCTGGTAATGTATCCCACCCTGGCACCCCACCCCAACATGCTCTTTTCTGTCATCCCTCCAGCACCCTTGAGATTTAAGAGAGCCTCAGGCTCACTCTCTTTTCCGTGGAGTCCCACCTGGTTCACTAGAAATGTGTCCACTTCTTGTCCTGCCATCAGTGAACATGTTGCCAGTTCCAGTATAGCCCAGTTGCTCCCTATTGCATGCTGTATTTAGGTTTCTAGGGGAGGTGTCATATCTCAGTCCAATTGTCCCTAAACTCCAGAACACGCAAATCAGGCATTTAAGGTAGTTGGGTTGAAGAACCTGGTTTTTCACGACAGCGACCAATGGTCCTGGTTTGCCTGAGGTTTGCTCAGTTTTAGCACTGAAAGTCCCATGTCATTGGAAACCCTTAGTCCTGGGCAAACTGGGACAGTCGGTCACTCCCCATCTTGACCTGAAGCGTAAGTGGAAGCATTTCATACCACTGCCCTTCCCATGGCATAGCTGTCCACATGAAGTCCTTCCTCAGTCTACACTCTCCTGAGCCTTCTGGATTCTGATGTGGGCGAGATGTTTAATCAGTAGGACACCTTTGGTGAAATTTCTGCAGGATTTTTTTTTGCATTAAAAGACTCTTTGTTTTCGGGTAGGTATGATACCGTGATGCCTTGGTCAAAACTTCTAGTTTAACTTCTTACTCATGAGGCTCAGGTGATATGAGTCAGAAGTGGGACACAGTTTGGAAGAGAGAGAGATCTTATGGTTACTTTTCTTGGTGGAGTTCACTGTCAGGTCCTGGTCTAAGTCTCTAGCCCAGCATCACAGTGGTGAAGAACCCAGGAGAGGATTTCATGCAGAGGTTGGAAACCCAGGGTCTTAGGATTCAACTTCTAGTCCACTCTTCTTCCCAAGTCCCTCCTTGGCACTGTCCTCATCACCTTGCATGACCTACCAATTAATTTGGAGATATAAAACTTTCTTGGATACATGGGGCACAGTAGAATAGCTCAGAGCATACTCTGTGGACTTAAATGGTCCACTTATGAGCCACATGCTTGTACCACCAAAAACCAATTTTCAGATAAGAATAATGTGCAGTGAGCTAGTGTTTTAATGTGCTTTTGTAAGCATTTTACAGATATTAACTTATTCAATCCTCAAAATTCCAGATGCTGGGTTTAATATTATTATTCCCACTTTTCACATTATAAAACTGGGGCACAGAAAGATCAAGTAACTTGCCCAAGGTCACGTGGCTGGGCTGTGCAGCCTGAGGTCAAAGCCCCAGGAGTCTGACTGTAGTGCCCACACCATTCATCGCAATGCTGCCCTTCTTCTACATGGTCCTGACTCTAGCAAGGAGCTGAAGGGCCAGCCAGACCGTCACAGAGATGGGGTAGCGGGAAGAGGGGGCGGTGTCTGGAGTTCTGTAGTGCGAGCTGGTTTTTAATCTTGGCTTTGCTGCCCATTGGCTGAGTGATGTGGCATAAGACACAGCTGCCTTCAGCGTTGTAGGGACTTTTGGTGACGAGGTACCAAGCAGAGGGCCTGGAACAGAACATGCTGGGAGATGCTGTCTCCTCCCTCGCCCTTTCTCACTGCCACGTGAAGGCTCATTGCAATGGAGACAAGCTTTGTAGCTTGAACAAGAATCTGCTCTGGACCAAACTTGCTTATTTCTGCTCCTCCCATTTCTGTTTTTATTTATTTTTTTTTCCTGGAGCAACACTTTTGAAATGAGCCTGTAATTGGGAATCAAGCAAATTATTTTAGATCCCTTGAGGGCTCAGGCTAAAGATTATTCATGTGGTGGACCTTCTGGCCACATGAATGAGCCAACGTGACAATACCTCTACAAGGAAACTTCATGCCATGAGGCAACCATGTGGATGGCAGATAGCTTCTGCAGAACTAAAATTTTTTTTTTTGCCTTTGTAGGACAACTTGGCTCTTCTGGAAAAGTGAAGAAACCAAAGGTGTTCGTGACTGAGGGGAAGGATGTTGCTCTCACTGGAGTGTGTGTATTCTTCATCAGGACTGACCCTTCCAGAGCCGTCACCCCTGAGAACATCCACCGGGTAAGGAGGAGAGCCGTCCTTTACCCCAACTAACGAGAATCATGGAAGTTTTACAGGAGACAGTAATCCCTGTGGAGACAACTGTTGTGTTCATTAAATAAGTATCTAAAACTACTTTCAAAGACATATTTTTAAAAGCATTTAAAGTGATCAATTATGAGGACATTTTCTTTAAATCCATTGGGTAAGAGGACTTAATCTTCAATTTATTAACAAAAACTGATATAACATTATATGCATTTATGTGAGTGTGCATGTGTGTATGGGTATGTTTGTGCGTGCGTATGTGTCACAATGAGGTCTTGCCTTTTAAAAAGAATTCCCCTCCCATAGTTTACCTAATGGCAAATTTCATGCATTTAAAATAAGATTTATGAAAGCAAATCTATAACTTTATTTTGTTCTGCAAGGAAAATAAAATTCATCTGTACATGTCTCCCCCGCCCTCAATGTGTACATTATCTGCTTGGAGCAAATAAACTGGTAAACATCTTCTGTTCTCTGCATCTCATGCTTTTATTTTATTGCAATTAAGAATAGCATAAAGCTTATGTCCAAATAACAATTTACTGGATTGAGAGAGTGATATGCAAATAGACAGTGGCTAGACCACATATAGAAACAGGACTTGGACAGAACCTGCAGGAACCTTGCCCAGGAAACCAGTTCCCTATCTACAATAAACAACCCAGGTTGCCAGCCTGCTACGGCAACCCTGCAGGAAGCCAGACAGGATGCTCTACAGAGTAACTGCTCTGACCATTGGCCAACATTGACTTGATTCATAATTCTTAATTTTTGTCCATCCTTTCAATGGACTTCCCTGGGGCCAAGTGTGCTCTCTCCGCCAGGCACATAGGATGCCTCGCTTCTGGTTAGCCCCCCTCAGCTTTCCCAAGCTGGTAGCTCCCAGTCAGGGCACTGCTGAAGCCCTCTTTCCCCCACACCCTAAACTTCCCTTTTCTCCACTAGAAAGCTTTCCCACTCCTCCACCCGCTTTGAGTCTCTGCCAAAACGCAAGTGATGGTGGCCAACTCCCTTGCCACTGCAAGCTCTCCACTGATAGTGTTTGCTTTTCTCGTTTGGTTGGTCTTTATAGGATTGTTGGTTAACGAACAGCATCCAGAAGTGACTGGGTAGCCACGTTGCGATGGGAAGTCGTTTCTACAGTAAAGGATCTCTTGATTGTTTTCCAGGAGGTGAGCTTTAACATGCTGGATGGCACAGATGGGGGCCTGCTCAACAGTGTGAAGTGTTTGCTGTCGGACCTCTTCATTCCCGCCCTCAGGGCCACCAGCCATGGCTGGGGTGAGCTGGAGGGGCTGCAGGAGGCTGCCAGCATCCGGCAGGAGTTTCTGAACTCTCTGGAAGCCTTTGTGAGCGTCCTGTCAGGTGCGCAGGAGAGTTTGAAGGAGAAGGTAAGAGTGGATTAAGTGGGTCCTTAAGAAATGACAGATGGTGAACAAGTCAACACAGAAGCGTGTAGTATTTACTTCTCTTAGATGGTATTCATTCCACTGCCTTGTACATCTTGGAAAAAAATTTTATGGGCATTTTTTGCTGCCCCCCTCAAGATAGGGTGGTGACTGGATTTAAAACTCCATAATTTGGGGGGTTAATGCATTATGGTTTCCACAGAAACGTTGGCTGGGATGGAAGACTTAGTCATGTGAGGAGTGTGACTGCAGAGGGAAGGGTGTGATGTTACTCACTCTGCATCCCAGAAGGAAAGGAATCTGGATCCAGTGTGTGTGTGTGCGTGTGTGCATGTGTGTGTCTGTGTGTCTGTGGTGGGTAGGGGTGAAGGACACCTTGAAGAGGAGGGAGGACAGACAAACTGACATATCTGGAGACAGAGGGTCAGGTCCTGGGGTCAGCCAGCGACCAGAGGGACCTTTAAGAATAAGTTTGGCAGATGTGAGCTGTAGCTTCCATCACATTTGCGTTCTCTGCCGTGGGTCTGTGTTAGTGATTCCTGGGGTGGAAGGCAGTCTGAACCTGGCTTGTCTGGGGGAAAGAGTGATGGGCTAGGTGATGTCAGTAAAGCAGAACACTCACCTGCTCCAGGGAACACTGAGATCTACTGGGACCTACTGGGATACTAGGGGGCAGAGATGGAGGGAGGTGGGCTCCCTAAAGGATGCGGAATAGGGGAGTTGAATACATTCCATGCAGACCGGGGCAGGATAATTTCAGCCAACATCTGAACTATACTAACAATTAACTATGATTCCGGCCATAGTAAAATACAAGTGGAACCAAATTAAATTATTACTCTACCTAAAAAAGTCACACTTTCATATGATTTCACAATTTTATAGCAGAGGTATTAAAAAAAAAAACTGGGATGGATTCCCACTCAGAATGTAGGTAGTGCCAGTTCTTGAAGCCCAGAGCCCTCCCCATAAAGCTGAGGAGTTGTCTAGGTATGGCAGGTGGGAGGAGTGGGAGGAGTCGGGGGTACAGGTGTGCTGGGAGGTCCTTCCATTCTGGAGCAGTGTGAGCGGAGGCATAGGAGAGTGGAGGCATGCGCTGCCCCAGTGGGTTTTCAGAGCTCCATCAGAGGGGAGCAGAGTGAAAAATACCAAGTGTCAAGGTCAGGCGCAGGCAGGACAGGGTGGTGCACTGAGCCTCATTTGGGTGGGTTAGATGAAGAGCCTCTGACAAGGGTTGGACTTGGGGGACCAGGACTAGGGGCTAGTAGAGGTCAGAGCTGGCAGGGTGTTATTAGGATGCCAAGTGACAGAGGCAAGAAACCTCTAGGGGCTCTACAGGTGCTTCAGTTCCCCTTTTAGTAGCTGGCACTGGTGGCAGCGGCTCAGCCTCACCCCACAGGCTGGTTTGAAGGGAGCAGGGTTAGCCCTCAGCATCAGGTGCCCTCCACTCTCCAGCCTGCACCTTCTGCCCTCCGCATCTAGCATGCTTTCTGGTTTTCCTTTGGTTTACTAAGAAGCCCTTAGGGCCTGGACTTCATGGCTCCTTGGCCATGTTGGCTCTGGAGGGTGAACAAAACCATACCCTTCCATACTGGTTCTGAACCAACTGAGAGAAACACGTCAGTTCTGTTGCTGGTGAAGTGGGCTTGAGCCTCGGACTTGAATTTAGAGATTCACGGTGCCAGGTGCACATGTACCATAAGGAAAACAGCCTCATTAAATCAACATTTTGATTTGATTTGATTTATTATTAATATTTTCATTTTATATTGTGTCTTTAAAAATACATGAGGTTTCATTGTCAAGTCAAAATCCAACATACCTCCTTCCCTGCCCTCTTCCTCCCCAAATAAAAAGCAGATTTGCATGTTTGCCATTGAACTTGCTAACTCTAAAGACTAATGATTGGGTAAGGACGTGAGAGCCTTTCCCTCTGGTTAGTTTTTTATAAAAAAAAAGTGATAGGTGAGAAATTACTCCTCCCCGCTATCAATTTCTTGGAAGGGTCCCTGCTTTCTTTGGTTTTATGAGTTGACTTTTTCATTTCCAAGTTTCCTATTAATTCCCAGATTCTGTGATGTTATGACTCTCTCTCTGTCTAGTTCAGTCTTTTGCTCTTCTTGACCCACAATTTGACCTCAGACTCCATCTTCTCGAGTGGTGTGCTCAGTGTGCGGCAGGATTGGGCATTTTATATTTCACTATGCTTTCATGATCTTTCTTCAGAGGGCAGGATGGTGAAGACCAGAAGGTCCCCTTAAGATTCTTCTCAGCTGAGGGGTCAACCAGAAGTGCATGTGTGTATGTGTGTGTGCGCGTGCGCATGTGTGTACTTAAAAAGTATCACCTTATTATTTAATTTCCATTTTAATTAGGTGAACCTTCAAAAGTGTGACATATTTGAATTGAAAACCCTGAAGGAGCCAGTAGACTACCTGACCCTAGCTAATAACCCTGAGACTCTGGAAAAAATAGAAGGTTGTATGAAAGTATGGATCAAACAGACAGAACAGGTAATTTCCCGAAACCAAACAGTTCCAGATGCCATGTTATTGAACTAGCCAATGGAAGAAGGTGTATAACGTGCCTAAGTATTTTACCATTTACCTGAAAAGGTGAGAGGTTTACATGGTTTTAATTTATAGTCATTAAGAAGAGATAGTAAGAATGCTAAGAGATGAAAGTTAGTGATTTGTTATACTTACGTAACTACAGGACAGCCCTTTGCTATTTTTTTCCCTCGAAGTATAATTTACTTTGATGAGAACATCTTTAGAAATAGAGTTTTCTAATTTAGTGTGTCCTCTGAAAAGGAGCTTGAGACTGAACATTAAAATAATATTTTCAGGTCTACAGCTGTGCCACCTTGAGCAAGCCTGATCCCGTCTGATCTCAGAAGCTAAGCAGGGTGGGGCCTGGTTAGTACTTGGATGGGAGACCACCTAGGAAGACCAGGTGGTGTAGGCATAAAAAGTAAAAAAATAAGGGATTGTAAGTTAACTAGGTCCTTGTAATCTGGGAAGTCAACCAAGGGTTGCCTCACCTAAAAAAAAATATTTCAGAAAAGTCCTAATAAAGAGTTTACATTACATAAAAAAATGAGTACAAATGAAATGCAGCTACGTAATAGGGGTTACATTGCTTTGCAGTCTTGCAGTAGGTGTATGAATACCCACGGAACCCTTCAGAGGTCACGGCCTCCCAAAGTTCATTAAGCTTCCTTAAATGAACAGTTTTCAGTTAGAACAAGTCAACTAAATTGTAGTGGAAGTTTAAAAAAAATGAGTACATGCTAAATTAGTAAAAGGCCATCATTCAAATCAAACAAATAAAACTATAGCATGATTTGGATAGCATCATTTACTTCTTATTTTTCGCCTACGTATGATGCTTATCTCTACAGCCATACACGGTGCTTCTTTGTCCTGTGCATTCACAGGTCCTTGCTGAAAACAACCAGCTGCGGAAAGAGGCGGATGACCTTGGGCCCCGAGCCGAGCTGGAGCACTGGAAGAAGAGGCTGTCCACGTTCAACTATCTTCTGGATCAACTGAAAAGCCCAGATGTGAAGGCTGTGTTGGCGGTGCTTGCTGCTGCCAAGTCAAAACTTCTGAAGGTTGTCGGCCTTTTGTGTTATGAAATTTATAGGAATTTCACGTCGTAGAATATTTCAGGTCATAGAGTAATTGGGAACAGAAATAAATGTCACTATACATTCATGAAAATGTTGCTCTTTTGTAATTTATGATGGTGTGGAAATAGCCTTTGAATTAAAGATGTTTGTTGACTGATGTATCTATATGTATGCGTATTATTAGAAGATATTGCAGATAACATGGTTATATATATTATGAAGCCACGGTCTTTTGATAAATTTATCCTAGAAGTGAATTGCTATCACTTTTTTCACATTCTGTTTATTAGAAGTGAATCGTTAGATTCTGCCCATGATCAGGTGCAGGGGTGACACAAAAAGATGAATACCAAGAGTCAGTGATCATTGGGGACAGGTGTGCCTAGCACACTTGGCATTGGTTCCATAAAGACTATTTATTAATGATTTGCATGGATGTTTCAATCTGTGAAAATAGTTTAAATAATAATAATTTGTTTTAATACCTGTGCTTTAGATTTTCCTTATATCATTGCTCAAAGAAATGCTGTCATTTCATTGCAATATTGTTCAGAAATATTATCAGTAGGACTTCCATGGAGTCAATTGAATGCGTTGGCTTGTGCTAAATCATTTTTTTTCCACTTCTTCCACTTTTAGATGTCTTGCCAAGTTTCTAGCTCACAGCACAGTCCTGGCATATGGTTGACAGTTAATAAATAAAGGCCACATTAATGAATGAACAAAAGTATAGGTATATAGGGAAAAGGAATTTCAGGTTAGAATAGAGAGAAGATGGAAAATATGGAAGTGAGATGCAAAGTGGATCCAGTAGCCAGTGGAAGAGAGAAGGTGTGGGCTGAAAGGGAAATGCTACCTCTTGAAACTCTTTCTTAGTTATTGAATAGATTTTATAAGAGAAGGCCTGGAGGAGATACCTTTAAATTTAGTCAAAAATTTAAAATTGTTCTTCAGTGTGGCAGTGTTCTTTATACCTCTGGATTCAGTTTTATGCAAGATGTGCAGGGTAAACTGAAAGTCTGAACTAAAGGACTTGTGGTGACTCTAAAAGCTATTATGTTGGAAGTTCCTCTATTAATTACATTAAAATCGCTTCTCTGTACTGTGCTTAGTCTTGGCGGGAGATGGATATTCGAATCACTGATGCATCTAATGAAGCGAAGGACAATGTCAAATATTTGTACACACTTGAAAAATGCTGTGACCCCTTGTACAGCGGTGACCCTGTAAGTTAAAGATTTCTACTCCCTTAGCTTGCTTATGGCCCTTTTGTGTCAGCTGAATGAGTGGAGTTTTGGTTTGTAGATATTTACAGTCTGTTGGGGAAGTCTTAGAAATCTTTCTATTATTGAGAAAATTTTATGTATATACACATGTCTGTCTCTCTGTCTATTGATGTATGTGTGATGTTATATTTTAAAAACTTGCATATTCTGTTAAATATTGCAGCTGACATGGGCTACATTTAGTGAACTGTGGGAAGCGTCATTGGATGGTGTTTTTTGATCTTTTAACTTTAGAAAGGACCTGCTTTTATTGATTACAAAATTGACTGTTAATACAACCTCTTTGTTATTAGCAGAAAGTTGTTTCTTGTGTTGAAATAAAATTTGCTTAACTGCATATGACTAAACAATAAAATTACCCTTAAGTATATTTATGTAAAGCATTACATAATAGTTTAAAAATTTAAGTAAAGATCATAGCTAAACTTTATTTTAATGAAAATTGAATGATTGAACTATTAGAATTTTGCCAAATTTGAAATTTGTTTCTCTTAAAACTTTTGTGTTCAAGATATCCATGATCGATGCTATTCCTACACTTATAAATGCAATTAAAATGATCTATAGTATCTCTCATTACTATAACACCTCTGAGAAGATCACATCACTGTTTGTAAAGGTAAGTGCATAGTGTAAAGTCCATGATCACTTATATTTCTTTACCAATGATCAATTCTTTGGTAATTACAAATTACCACATTAGCACAATTCAATGTCTATTATGCTACAATTGCAAAAAAAAAAAAGTAATCTCTCAATGGAGAGAGAATTATATTTATGTGAGAAGCTGATTCAAGCAAATCATAAAGTATTCTTTCTCAAAGTGTTATAATACATATTGTGTAATTTATATAGTAAAAATAAAAAAAGATTCTTTCTGGAATTTCAATCTCTATATTTTTTGGCACAGTATTTATTCCCATTGGGTAAATTTTAATTAAGAAAAACTATATTTAACTATCTCCTATTTCATATTTTATATGCCGTTAAACCAAATTTATTCAATGCCACAGTTGTTTTCTTGGTATTATTAGGACTGTAATCATGGTACTAAAAGCCACTTACAATGTTCTGGTAACCAATAAAGCAATTGCAGTGATTCTGCCAAAAAATATAATGACATTTAAACCTTATGTCCTGACTCTCCTAAGTGTTCAGGGTGAGCTCTGTTGCTTTTCCTGTTACGAGTGAATGGCCTCTAAGAAGTAAAAGACTTTTTCATTACCAAGTTAGAAGTTTTAAATGTCGTATTAAAATAGAGGAATTTTCAACACATCAGGATTTACGTCTTGAATACTAATGCAGTAGGAGTCATGATTTTTCCTGGGAATAGGGACATCCGTCCTCGAGGTCACAACAGGAAACTCTTCCTTCTGCTCTCATGTTTGTTAGAAAGTGGGGAACACCACAAGACCCCTTCCCAACTTCTTCACACTTTAGAACTGCATGTTGGAGTCACGGAGGAAGTTTTCTGGGTAGGAGACTCAAAAGTCAACTTGCATCATGACTCTAGGTTTCATTCATGTTACTTGCAGGTATTGTATTTTGAAGAAAATTGTGAAACCACCATTTATCTAAATTTCAAAAACCTTACATTAAGGAAATTTTGAATCATATACTTGAAATCCCTGTGCACATGTCTTGCAGATTCAGCAACTACCAACATGTGATCAATCTCATTTAGCTTATGCTCCCAACCTTTGCACTGCAAATCCCAGCCATCATATCCATACACACAAAAGTCATCTAATTTTCCTTTTAATTTCTAAAAAAAAAAATCACCTGGAAAATTCTGAAGTTTATTTTATTTATTTATTTTTTTTTTTTAAGTTTGGAGGGATGAATACAATGTTAGCGGTCACCTACATTATTAGCTTTGCCACCTTCTTTCGGCATTTCTGCTACAGGTCATGGCGGCATGAGGTGGTCCGGGTGTCAGTCTTTTACCGGGCACTTAGAAACTGTGAGTTAGATGTTAGAGCAGGCTACCAAAGGAGATCACGGCAGCTCCCAACACCTTTTAGGCTAGAAAGAGAGTCATTTCTTGGTTGGTTAAGACGTTTGTCCCGCATCAACAAGGAGCCTCAATTGTTGATTTTTTTTGTTGCTTCCAACTCTGTGATTTCACAAATGACTTTGACAATGTATCTGTAGAATCTAAAAAAGTCAAATAGAAGCAGAGAGGAGAATGATGGTCGCCAGGGCCTGGGGAGTGGGGAGGAATGGGGAGATGTCAGTCAATTATAAGATGAGTGAGTTCTGGGGACCTAATGTAAGCATGGAGACTATTGTTAATAATAATCCTCTATTGTATCCTTGACATTTGCTGAGGGAGCAGATCTTAAATGCTCTAACCGCATATGTGAAAAATAACTATGTGATGCGATGGATGTTAATTAACTTGATTGTGGTAATTATTTCACTAGGTATATCAAATCATCACATTGTACACCTTAAACATGTATGATTTTCATTTGTCGATTATATCTCAATAAAGCAAAAAAAAAAAAAAAAAGGCTAGCGCTTGATCATCAATGCTATGGAAACAAGTAAATCCAAAGCTCAAGTTCACACATCATACACTCAGAGAAGTAGAAGAGTTAAAGACCTTATAGTCTAATTTATAATTGATGGCCGTTTAGTGTGCATAACATCACTTTGTTGGAAAACTCCAGGTGACCAATCAGATGATATCTGCATGTAAGGCTTACATCACCAACAACGGGACCGCGTCCGTTTGGACCCAGCCTCAGGATGTTGTTGTGGAAAAAATATTATCTGCAATTAAACTCAAACAGGTAATGGTCAGCCAAATAATGTATTTGGAACACGTTTCATTATTTTGGTGGTGTTTTTGCCGATGAGTCCTAAATTATTTAGCAATAATGTCGTTGGTTGCCAAAAAGAACAGTACTTATTTACTGTTAAGAAAATTGAGTGTTAATAAGCCTTCCTAGAAAATGCATCCACTTATTCCATCCTCTCTGGGGACCTGCTCTCCCGATGCAGTACGGAAGGTACAAAGAGGACTTAGGTGAGGTAGTTTTCCTTAAGCTTCTTATGGGCGAATGGGGAGGTAGACACGGAGTGATGCTGTTCTCAGCGAAATGGAACAGGTGCAAAACCTGTGACTCTGAGTTGCATTATGAGCAATCAGGAGTTTGCTAGATCGGAAGAGGGGCAAAGGTGATACTATAGACTGATACTCCAGGATGAGGAAATTCTAAGGCAGGAAAGTAAAAGGATTTGCAATTCTGCCCTGACATCGCCGCCACCCTCACTTTAGGAGAATATAGTTGATATCTCTGGTGTTTTTCCTTTCTTCTGTTTTGGTGTTTCATTGTAAGGAATACCAGAACTGCTTTCACAAGATGAAACAAAAGCTTAAACAAGATCCAAATGAAAAACAATTTGAATTTAGCGAGATGTATATTTTTGGAAAATTTGAAACTTTCCATCGACGTCTTGCCAAGATAATAGACATCTTTACAACTTTTAAGACATATTCAGTTCTGCAAGAGTCTAAAATTGAAGGGCTGGACGACATGGTCAATAAATACCAGGTATTTTACTTCAAAACTAAATTCATTACTCTTATCCATAACTAAAATGTTGATATTTTATGCAAAAGATTATGTTTGGGATGATTCAGATAGTTCGTAATGTAAAATATAAGCTTGTGGCCCTTAAACCATAGAGAAATTAAGTTTACTTGAGGATTATGAATTGGTGCTAATATGTTCTTTTCAGGTATGTGGTTATGAGAATGACTTCCCAATTGTGTGAAATTAATCATCATTAGTAAAAGAATTTTTATGAGTATCACAGAAAAATGTTTAACTATAATTTATCACTTTATTCATCTAAGACATATCTAATAAGCAAATACTATGCATCAGGCAATGAAGCAAATACTATGTGTCAGGCACGAGTTGACACTGAGTTCTGAGTGGCATCAGATTGTCTCTGGATTTAAGCATTTTATTTGGATACATGTTAAAAATAAAAGGAACTGAGTTTTATTTTTGCTCCACCATTCCTAGTTGTTTTGATTTTGGCTGCTTTATCTTTTAAGGGTACATGTATGACTAATCTTAGGTCTTAAAATGGGCACAATGATCTAGTAATGTTTTGAAGATTTTAAAAAAGCAATTTACAAAGAAAATGTGTTTTAACTTTTTAATGTAAAATACGCAAGGTTTTCCGTGTTTAGGGACAGTGACACTAAAATTGATTTTGTTTTTGAAAAGGATCATATAATTTATTGCCACACATTGATTTTTGTGTTCTAATACTTTAGGCCATTATAAGGAGTCTTTTTTATTTCCTGAGTACACCAGATTTGGGAGAGAAAAAGGAAAGACCTTTTTTATATAACAGAAACCTTTTAGGTGAATCTGTGTAACCTGCAAGGTAGAAGATCTACACTTTGAAGCCAAAAGTTTTATAAGAGGAAGAGGGATTATATCCATTTATTTTCTATCCATAATTTATTTATTTTCCATCTTAATGAAAAAATAACTTTGGAACATATTTCAAAGTTTATTTCTGAATGAGAAATTGAACTGTTCATCTAAAGGAAGATAAAAACATTTAAACCTGATAAAAAGATATTTTAGAGATTTGAATCAATGTTTAAATGGAAATGACTTTGAAGAGGAGATTGCAGATAGAGGCCCAACATTCTTCATAAAAATTATGTGCCTGTGTCAACAGTGTGGGCTCCCGAGTTTGAGAATGGCTTAGTACCTGGTTAAGAATAATCACAGAACATTATAGCTCATTATTCAGAGCAAACAAAATGATTATGACCAGAGGTAGTTTAAGCAAATGGTCAGCGACATCTGACAGTTTTCAAGGAGATAAATTGCCTAATTTGTACTCTTGTACTCATGGACTATAGCTTTGCAGAGCAGGAGGAAGCAATTAATTCTAGTGAGTCTTTGGATGGTGGATGGTGGTTTGACATTTTATTTAAGACACTTGAGGCTTAGAAAATAGTATTTCATCTGTAGATATTATAATTATTTTCTTCCTAAGTTTGTGTTCTATTAAGTCTTATTTATTTTCTGAGAAGTCAAACTTTTTAATGTAAAAAATTTTTTTATTAACTTTTACTCTGGGCTTCATTTTTATTATTTCAGATGTGATTGATAAGACATTTTTAGAGAAAACACTCCTACTTTTCAGATGTGGTCTTTCTTTTATATTTTTCTTTAAAAACATATAAAACCGCATGAGAATGTTTTTCGAGTGATTTTCTGTAACGCAATAGGTGACATTATATTGCTGTAATAAGCATTAATCTATGTAACTAAAGAAATGGGCCTCTATTTATTTAGTTGCTTTTTTGGTAATGATTTTTCAGGTTTTACATTTAAAAGTTATATTCAATTAAGTAATGCAAGAATATTGAAATATTGTATTATTTCTTTCATAACATTTCAGGGTATTGTTGCCACCATTAAGAAAAAGGAATATAATTTCTTAGACCAGCGGAAAATGGATTTCGACCAGGATTATGAAGAGTTTTGCAAGCAGACTAACGACCTTCATGTAGGTTGTATAATAACATTTCTGTTGACAGTCACATGTTTATTTTTTCCATTCTCTGTAGTGCCACTAATCATTATCCATGCAGAAGGAAGGGCATCTTCATCATGGAGGTGACTGATAGCAACCTTGGCCTGCGTTTTGTGATTTCAGATTAATAATTGAAGGCTCTTTTTCATAGACTAAAGGGTTGTAAATACAGCTTTGGATAGTGATCTGTAATCACAGACTTCTACATGTCTTCTATCTTAGTTCTTAGAAAATTAACTTTCATCTTCTGTTGAAATGTGATATTATTAGATACAGAAAGTTGTTTCCATTTGTTTGTTACCTTATAGCAATGATTATGACCAGAGGTAGTTTAAGCAAATGGTCAGCGACATCTGACAGATCCTAAAAGCAGGGCTATAGCTGGCTCTAGAAACAGCGGTCCCAGGACTGACTCAGCATCTGGACCACTTTCTTCCTTCTCCCGCACTCCCCTCCCCCCAACATCTGCTCACTGCAGACCAGCCATCTTGACTTCCAGTCCACAGAGCAGCTTCTGAGAACACGTCACAGGACTGGCCCCAGCTCCAAATTCCTAAGGAAGTGGTTGGATTGGCCAGTTCTCATGGGGTGCCTAGCACTGGGCCTGTCACCTATGGGGTCATGTACTGAGAGCAGGTGGGCTGGATCCTCTGGGCTAATTGGCAATGTTTGTTATCAGCCCAGTAGTTATCTACCATAATTAATAGGCTGAATTCTTTTTATCCTGGTGAGGTGCGAAATGGGCACTTTTCTGATCATCAAAGGAAAATGGCCTTCTGTTACTTCTTTTCCAGAATTTTTGTTTCAAAATAAATTGGTACACATAGGGAAAAAGAGCTCTGAGGCATTTTTGGAGGGATGGCTTCGGTGGTAGAAGGAATTGTAATAAAACCAGCCAATTCTATATGTCAGGTACTGTTCTAAAGTGATTAATCTCAGTACTCTTACTTTGCAGAGGGGGACACTGAGTCAGTGAGGTTAAGTGACTTATCCAAAGTCACAGAAATGACATGTGCTAGACTTGGGGTTAGAGCCAGGTGTTCTGGTTCTAGGATTTAAGTTTTTAACCCTTATGCTCTCAGATAGATTTCAGTTGATGGGAAGATATAATACCTGTAACAGTTTAGGCAAAGACTACCTTTGGGGGCTGATTCAGACTTGAGGACTATGGATCTTGATCTTGTTGGAAAATGATGGGTAGTGCACATCTTGATTCTGTGCTCCATGGTCAGTGTTCATTTGTCAAGTTTTCACCTGTTCCACTGCAGTTTCAGCTATGTGGTACTTCATTAGCTCAAAGGTAGAATATAGCAAAATGGTGAACACCTTGAAGGCAGAATTATTTCCTTTCTTATTTGTGTTCTCTGAGCCTAGTGGGTGGCACCTTATATAATTGGAGAGCAAAGAATGTTTGCTGAATTAATGTGTGAGTAATGAATTAATAAAAGCTAGATTTATTATAATTAAACAAGCATTTACTGTACATCAATTATGTATTAGGCTGTGGCTCATGAATATAGAAATAGATCAAATACATTTGTCCTCAAAGCTTGCAATCAGAGGCAGACATGTGCTGTGATTGAAATATAAGTACATATATGTTAGAAGAATAATATTCTAATATTGTACCAGGTAGTGAGGATGCAAAGATCAAAGACATAGTCCAAAGAAATACTAAATAAACTTAGAGGGAGGATGGGACTGTAAAGCATTACATAGAATCTGAGAATTGCTATAGCCCATAAGGCTGGATGAGAGCCTTGTCCATATTTCTGCTTGCCTGGGACCAGGCTCAGAAGGGAGGCGGTGCTTGATGCCAGAACAGTGTTAATTTTTCCAAGTAAATGGAGGGAAACGGGTGGGATTGGGAGAACTTTTAAAGCTGTGCCCACTTTGAATAATACTTAGAATATAACTTTATAATTGTTCTACAACCTGGTTTTTGAGCATTCATTATAGATATTAGTTTTCATTCTCCTTAATCTTTTTTTTTCCCCTTAAATTCAATACTATTATTTTTCTTATCTTCCATGTCAAGAACAGCCCATCTCTGGTGGGATGACTGGTTTCCTTTGACTATTTTGTCCCTTTTGCCATCATTTTTTTCTTAACTAACTTTTTAACACTCTCTCCTTTAAATAACTCATGAATCCAACCCTTGTTTCTGTAAATCGAGTGAAAATACTGACCTTTTCTTGACTCTGGGTGGATTGAGCTGGGATGGGAGATGAATCTTGGAGACAAGGACTGGAAATGCTCAGGAACTGGCATTTTCAGAATGAAGCCCTGGAGGGTGAGGTGGGCTGCATTGGGGAGTTAGATCGTGTCCTGAACTCCATTGTCGAGGGGGTCAGAGCCTGGAATCCTGTCCAGATTTAGAGTTCATGCTAGTTCCAAAAGGTTGAACAGAAAACCAAGTAGGAGCTGAGAGAGAGCCCATAACCAGTAAGAGGACTAGTTCAAGGATTCTGTGACCGGATCTAGGAGACTGTCAGAATCAGTCTAAGGCTCAGGGAGGAGATGATTTCAAGGTCTTAGATGTTTATAGAGAGCTCGGTGCAGGCCTTCATGAAGCCATAGGGTAAAAAATCAGGGAAAATCAGGTACGAGTGTCAGGGCTCAGGAAAGATTTGCTAGTGTCTGAAGTTGCAGGAGGTGGAGGAATTATAGATGTTCTAGTTCTGCATAGTTTATACTTATAAACTTTTTGTAGCAAAAAAAACTTTGAGTATTTATTTGAGTAGGCTAGCTGTACTGTTCTTTATGATTTTGGTAGAAGTAGTGAGACGTATCAGAGGCAAGAACATGTCCTAATAAGTTTAGCCATCCTTCAAGTTCAGGGCTTTGTCGAATGGTACAGGCTAGCCCCTAGAACAGCAGTATTTTTTTCAGGTGTTGTTTCCAGCAGTGCCTCGGATATTATCCTGGATATTTCCGACTGGTTGTCTTGCCAAATTGCTTCTGTAAAATCAAGCTTTTCTAGGTACTAATTCTTACTGCACGTGCAACTGGTTTCCCAATTTTATTACCACATAAATGAATGATCTCTTTGGAATTATAGAGGCCCTCACTTCTGTCCGGTAAATTGAGAGAGAGAGAAAAGATTGATTGGAACTTTACTTTGAAGCATGAAATAGAAAATAATGAAATCATTTTTCTGTCTTTTATTTAACTCAATTTAGATTTTAATGGAATTTTGTACTAAATCTTAGAATGAACAAAGGGTAAATCATGTGCTTCATTTTTTGGTGCAGTTAGTTATTTTTAGACATAATTGTACAGTGGTATAAGATGTGTGAGGTTCTCAAGACAGTCCACAATGAAAATCATTTTGGAAAATAGATTTGAGAGCTTTATGAAAAAAGGTGTTTCTTAAAACTTTGATGTTGAGGTCATTCTTTTTAATCTTATATCCTTAGCAGTTATGTATTTACTTTTCCTGTACAGGTCTTTGGCCCTGGGCTACAGCAGTGTTTCTGTAGTGTGGGTAGCTTTGCATTTCTTCTGCTGGGGCCCTAGTGTTTTGCCATCCCAGGCTAGCTGTTGTGTTAATTTCTTGGGTTAGACCCCTGTCATCTCTTGTGTCTGAAAACTCAGCCTCCTCCTGTAGGTGTGGCCCAGGCTCTGCATTTCAGTAGCTCTAGAACAGGGGTTGGTAGCCTGCCTGCAGGCAGGATCTGGTGGTTTGTGGGTCATCCACGGCTGCCTGTGCACAGTGTTAGGGGAGTAGCTGTAAAAGTGACTTAAGTCTCTCAAAGCTGCAAATACCATCTGGCTCTTCACAGAGGTGTGGGGACTCTGCTGGGGGGCCTCTCTTTATCCATCCTTTCCTGGTTCTGGGCAGATGGCAGTTCCCCCTGCTGCTCCCCCTAATTTGCAGACAGAATCGGTTAGTCCCCCTGTGTGACGTGGGTAGCACTGCAAGGACCCTGGCTTTCTGCAGTGGTCTGTTGAGAGTGTTAGCACCCCACAACTGTGATAAAACCCCAGTGCCTGCCCCAGGCCTGCCACCCGACAAGTACACCTGGAGCCTGCCACGGTCCCAACTCCTGTGGCTGCTCTGGCTGTCATGTCTTTTTGTTTTGTTTTGTTTTGTTTTTGTTATGGCCTCTGGGCATTTACCTTTCTTTTAAGTTCAGGTGAGTATTAACTTTCCTGGTATAGTTTGTCCTGTGTTATATGTATTTGTAGAGAATGGGAAGCTTGTTTATTTTGTTGCTAAGTAGGACTTTTCCCAATACTAATTCATCATCAGACCTTATTCTATTTTAGAATGAGTTGAAGAAGTTCATGGATGTCACATTTGAAAAGATTCAAAACACAAATAAAGCTCTAAGTATGTTAAAGAAATTTGAAAGGTAAAAATTTGGAACAATTTTCTAAGTTCTGTTTTCTGAAAGTGGGGTAATATGAATAGAGTTTATATTATTAGTATTATTATTTCATATTCTCATAGAAATAAAATTCTCCCTCAACACTGGATAATGTAGTCAGTCTTTAAGTTCTTTAGAGAATTAAGACTTTCTTTCTTAGTTTTGAAGCACCTATCATAATACTACTTAATTCATAAGTAATTTGAAAAAATTCTTACCAAGTTAATAGTTTTGCCTAAATTGTAGGAATTAATGCTATTTCAAAAATCCCCTACTTTATCGAAATGTGATTGATGGATTGATACCATTTTGGTTTTCTAAATATGCCAAATATCTCATTCTCTTCTATGAGCATATGTTTTAACATAAATCTCATTAAAAGAGATTGCTAGACATCTTCCTATTAACTCAAACCTTTTACTTTTCAAAACAAAAACAAAAACAAAAACAGACTGAATATACCCAATCTCGGTATTGATGACAAATATCGGCGTATCCTTGAACATTATGGGGCTGACATTGAGATGATCTCAAAGCTGTATACAAAGCAGAAAGGCGACCCCCCGTTGGCCCGAGACCAGCCCCCCATCGCTGGGAAGATCCTGTGGGCCCGTCAGCTCTTCCACAGAATTCAGCAACCGATGCAGCTTTTCCAACAGCACCCGACTGTGCTGCGGACAGCAGAAGCCAGACCTGTGATCCGAAGTTACAACAGGGTGGCCCAGGTCCTCCTGGAGTTTGAGGTTCTTTACCACAGGGCATGGCTCCAGCAGGTGAGTCTCTATGTTTCTATTCTTTAAAGATCTCCACCATCAAATCAGTGGGAAACCTCAGTGAGCATTGAAGTGTTTCATTCACTCAGAAATTTGGTTTTCGAGGGTATTTTATAAGACAGGTTTGGTTGAATGTAGGTAATCAGAGAGAGTTATATGTCCATGAAGAAAAATCATAAGCCAGGTAACAGAAACTCATTTTTATTTAATTTACAAATGCCTATGGGAGAAGATCCTCTTTATTGGTTTCTTTACCTGGTTGATTAGGATTTCTTTCTTTCTTTTCTCCATTTAGTTCCGTATGTGTCAGTAAACACTAATATGTCTGTTAAGTGGAGCCTTATATTTTCTTTGGCTATACTAGGTTAATCAAATTATATGTCATACTCTTACCAATCTTTGTAGATTGGCAAAAAGTTGTTTTTTTTTCTTCTTCTATATTTTGCAGGATAAAATTCAGCCTCACAAGCCCTCTAGAATTGTGTCTCATTTTCCTGGTTCAGATTTTGGTGTCTGAGCCAATGCAGAGATATCTCCGTAGTGCTATTCATTACTTTTTTGATAACCGAAGACTAAGTTTAGTAAGTTTTTTGAAACTTTTATTAGGAGCAATAACTGAGTAGGCACAAAGGTATCAGGGAACTACATGGCTATTTGTGTGTCCACTTACCTGGCGGGCGTGAGAGAATCACAACTCAAACGTTTTGTTACATCAACTAAACAATGTCACCATCAGGAACTTGAAAGCCATTTATTGAAAGTGAACTTAGGAGAAGAGTGAGTGATCCTATTGTCTGTAGTTGGAGAAACTCAACCCTGTGGAAGAACATTTAAATGATCCTCATTCCTATAAATGGCCAAGCTAGGTAGCCAGTGTATGCACTGAACTTTCTTATAGTAATGATGTTAACCTTTTCTTGTAGATTGAAGAAATCCACATTGGACTTGAGGCCTCTTTATTGGTAAAGGCTCCAAGAACAGGAGAATTGTTTGTAAACTTTGACCCTCAGATATTAACCTTATTTAGAGAAACAGAGTGCATGTTGCAGTTGGGTCTGGAAGTGTCACCATTTGCAGCTGCTCTTTTCCAAAAACGAGATGTATACAAGAAGAACTTCAGTTACATGAAGGTATAGTACTTTTAGTTTTTTTCTGGCTACCCCCAGTTTGCATTTAAAAAAATTTTAGTGTGTTACTGTCAAGGACTAGAAAGTGCACGGGAGGATTGGAGTGGAGTAACAGAGGGAAGAGTGCCATGGAATGAGGCCATCGAGTTGACAAGGCCAGGTCATGACAGATCTTGTGAACCAAGGATATAAGTTTGAATGCATTGGGAAGCTGTTGGAGGAATTTTATCAGAAGGAAAATAAATGATGTCTTTTACAATGAAAATTATTGTTCCTGTTGGGTAAAGTATAGATTTTACGGGAACAAGACTGTCAATGTGAAGCCAATTTTGCAGGCTGTTGTGTTGGTTCACGATGGAGATGATGGTGCTTGAATTTGAATGTCAACCAAGTAGTAGGTCAGAGAATTGAAGGATTATGTCAGCAGGCAGGTTACAAGAGATCTCAAGGATGATTCCTTTGTTTTTGGTGTGAGCAACTCCATGGAATTTCTCACATGAGGGTTGTTATATACTACTGTTTGTGTTGCATTCTACACAATTTGCCCAATGACATGCAATGGCCCTGAATGGAAGTTCCATTTATGGAGATGGCAAAGACTGGAACTAGTTCATTTTGGGGAGCAGGAGAGAATCAAGTTTCCATCTTTAGTATCAGATTAATTTTAGAGATTGAAGTGGAGGTGTTATTCATGCAGGTAGATGTGTAAGTCTGGAGTTAGGGGAAGAAGTCAAAGTCAAAAGCATACTTTTGGTGTAGTTGCTATTTAAAGTTGTTTTCCTGGATGATACCTCCAAGGAAGAAAATGCAGATTAAGAAGAATAGAGGGCCTAGACCTAGCCCTAGGTAACTCTAATATTAACAGGTTTGATATAAGAGCATGACTATGCAAATAAAATTAAGGATTGGCTTTTGAGGCAGGAGGAAGCCAAGTATCAAGGAAGCCAAGGGTTGAGAAGCATCATGAGGGAGAGCCTGGTTAGCATTGACAAATGCTTCCCAGATGAGGACAGAGATGTAGCCATGAAATTTGACAACACAGAAACCACTGTTACAATTATAGTGGTTCCTGTGATAGGAGAAGGCTAATAAGGCTGTGCATTTATGTAGCTTTACATTTTAAACCGTTTTCACGTTTGTTATTCCATTAGATCTTTTCCATAACCAAGTTAGGTAATTGGGGCAGAATAGTATTATAGTATTTTATAGGTGACAAAACCATGGCTCAGAAAAGTTAAATAACTTAGCCAAGGTCTCGGAGGTAGTAAGTGTGGAGAAGACCAGAACTCACACCACAGTCTGCCATTTACTCCTCCACGTTGTGTTAAAAAGTCAGTACTGGCAGAGGACAGACATTCCTCAGATGTGGGCTCATCAGATATGAGTCAGCATGTTGGGGTTCCCTTTTAGACTTTTCTTGCATGCTAAGAAAATCACTAGTCAATCTAAATGTTCACAAAAAATAGTATTTTTACTAAGAAAAATATTTATAAGAATAATATAAAATTATGAAATATAATTTTGTCTGCATAATTGTTTCAGTTATCTATTGCATATAACAAACAATTCCACATTGTAGTGGATGTAAAATAACCATTTTGTTGTATCTCATGATTTTGTAGGTAAAGCTTTTAAGTAAAACTTGGCTAGGTGATTCTTTTGTTCTGTGGCCTTAACTAAGGTTATTTAGTTCAGCTGGCAGAGTTTCCACCTGGAAGACCCAAGATGGCCTTATTCTCATGTCTGATTCTTTGGTGGGGATGGCTGGAAGTTTTGCTCAACTGAGACCAAAGTCTGGAGCATCTATGTGTGGCTTTCCAGTGTGGAGGCCTCTGGCTAGTAGAATTTCTCATACGGCAACTCAGTGTTCCAAGAGCAGGTGTTACAGTAAACAAGGAGGAAGCCATATTGCCTCTAAGACAACTTCGGCATCTCATAGCATCACTTCTCTTATACTCTGTTGAATTCTATAAATCTACCTAGATTTAAGGAAAGGGGACATAGACACCACCCCAAGAGGAAAGGAGGGTCAAAGGATGTTTTTAAAACAACCACAAGTGTAAATGACAATTAGAGCAAGTAAATTGTCATCTGTCCTGGAGGTTGAAAGAATGAAAAGTTCCTACCCAACATGTCATGTAGCTGGTAAGAGTGGATCTATCAGCAGATTTAAGGGAACTTCTCAGGCATTGCAGAATTATCATGCTGAATATTTAACAGAACTTTCAGGTTTCTACAGATGTGCCAAAGTAACTGAG
Organism: Cynopterus sphinx; assembly: GCA_030015415.1. Classification (NCBI taxonomy): domain Eukaryota; kingdom Metazoa; phylum Chordata; class Mammalia; order Chiroptera; family Pteropodidae; genus Cynopterus; species Cynopterus sphinx. The sequence goes on along the minus strand of CM057379.1, from coordinate 5,752,131 downwards.
AGCTTGTTTTCTTCAGCTGTTCTTTGGAAGGCAGTTCAAAATAGAAAGAGATTAGTCAGCATGTACTAATAAATGGAATAGATTCTAAAGCCAGTTTATCTGGATTCAAACCATTATCTTTGGGCAAATTCCTTTACCCTCTGAAGCCTCAGTTTCTCATTTAGAAAATGGATGAATAATCTTCATGGGGTTAAAGGATGAAGGTGGGATGCAGAAGGCTGATTGTAAGAATTGCTTTCGAAATAGATAATTGATGGATAATAAAAAGTAAGCAATGGGGAAAAACTTCAGGAAATATATAAGTAGCTGCTAATAGAACCATTAAATTTAGGCTTTTTGAAAGTGGCTTTCATGGAAATTTAAAGAATACATAAAAATTGTGGAAGAAAGGATTATATGAAGAAAGGATTATGTGGACCATTTAGGAAATGTTGAGTTTAATGAATTTTACAAAGTCCATCAGCCTTCTTGTTTGCTTCTTTCACATTTCTCAGTATCATTAATATTAATTGACTATTCAAAAGGGGGGATCTGGTTTTCACTGTTTTCCAAACTCATCCATCCAGAGACAATTTTTCTCATGGATTCTCTGGGGCTATTGTATTTCAGGGTAGATACTTTGAGAACGTTGTTTAATGAAAAAGTAATACCATCATGCACATTAAAAATATGAGCTTACAAACAATTGTATTTGAGGTACATTAAAAAAACTTTCTTATAAGTAACTATTATCTATATTAACATTACTATAAAAGGTAGGCTGGAAGTACTATTACTTTTATTTAAAAATGATAACATATGAGCAAAATACTGACACAGTTGAACATTACACAGCAGGTAAATTTCAGTGGAGGACCAGTCTAAGAGTTTCTGATTGCAAATACTCCTTCTGATGACAAATAATTAATTAGATGTCTGTAAGTGATCATTTCCTGTGTGCCAGATACTATTTTGACACTGAACAAAGCAGACAAAATTCTTGTTCTTATAGAACTTATATTCTAGTTGGGCAAGATGCTAATAAATAGATACATTATTAAAGAATCTAGCAGGAAGTGATAGGTAGTATGGAAGAAATAGGGCAAAGAGGACAGAGTGAGTAGGTGGTTACTGGTGATGATTTACAATCTTAAGTAAGTAGTCAGTATTGGCCTAATTGAGAAGGTGGCATTCAAGTAATTTTTTGGAGGAGATAAAAAGGCCTCAAAGCTAAGGTCCAGCAAAAAAGATATTAGGGCAAGAGCAGTTAAGAGAGGGAAGGAGTGATTAGAGATGTAACTGGGGAAGTAATGGAGTCTGGACTGAGTAGATCTTCGCAGATGAGCATAAGAACTTGTAGCCCTAAATCAGACAGGAAACCAGGTGGCCAGGTGAGCAGAGGAGTGACATGATACATTTAGAAAGGATTAATATTTCTGCTTCATTGAGTGTAAATTATAGTGAGTGTGAGAGGAAGAGGGCAGGCAATGGTAGATTATTATAATAATTTAGGAGAGGCTCAATGATGGTGGTGGCAGTGAGTATGGTAAGCAAGTCCGAAATAGGGTCTTTTTTTGAATATGGAGCAAACAAGATATCCTGATGGATTGCATGCAGATGTGAGAGAGAGGCGTTGAGTTTTGGCCTGAGAGCTGGACAGATGGAGTCACCATGAGTTGAGATTGAAAATGCCATGAGCAGAGAAGGTTTTGGGGAAGAACAAACTTTTAGTTTTGGACATGTTAAGATTAAAATGTCTGTTATATTTTTAAGTGGAGGTATTGAGTAGACTCTTGCCATATATGAATCTGAACTTCAGGAGTAAGATCTGGGCTGGAGATGTAAGTTTAGTTGTCTTTGTCATGTGGGTGACACTTGAAGCCATGGCACTTATCATCAACACTGGTTCAACAGCTTGTCTGTTTTGGATCTTGCATCAGGACTTGGCCTACAGTTCCACTGAGGCAAACCTCTGGTGACTCAGACACTTTGGGTGATAAGTATGGTCTACAAGAAGTGCCCAGAGGCTTAGGAAGCATGTGGTACCAGTGTACAAGTTGAATGAATGAGGTTAGCACAGGCTAAGGTGCTGGTTACATGACGTCACCTGGTTTGGAAAATTCACCTGACCTTAGAGTATTTCTTCCTTTTTGGGGTGAGAAACTCTTAAATACCCTTTCTAGCCTCCTCAGTTGAATTTCATCAGATTAAGAATTTGTATTTACAGAGAGATTTTTTCTCTTCTGTCCTATCTTTGTTTTGTTTTGGCCACTCTCCCTGCCAAGGCTGTTATTGAAGCCCTACAGCTGGACCCTAAATAAAAATCATCCTTTTTCGTAAAAAATGAGTTGTTAATAAATATTCAAAGTGAGATATTAATTGATTACTAAACTCGCATTTCACTGCAGATGATGCTGGCTGAGTATCAGAGAGTGAAGTCAAAAATGCCTCCTGTCGTCGAGCCGCTGATGGGGCCTCACCTGGCTATGGTGGAGGCAGCTCTGCAGCCTGGCCTGGCCGCACTCACCTGGACGTCACTTAACATTGAGACGTACTTGGATCATGCTTTTGCAAAGATCAGTAAGTCTGTTTGAAAAGCTATTATTTTTCAGTTTGAAAGGCTGAGGTCTTAGCGTCTATTGTATAATTTCTTAGAGATTGTGATGTAAATAATGAAATGAAGAGTGCTTTTCTTAAACTGTTTCCTAAAGAATATTACCAAAATATATGAATTCATTAATTTCCTGGAAAGTATATTGTTCACTATTTAATTTTAACCCCAGAGATATATTACATTTTAAAATGATATTTATTGTGGGACATTAGGATTGAAAGGATCTTTAGAGTCATTCAGCCTTTTATACTTACTAACAGGTGAGTGTCTTTTGAGAGCCTAGTTTGAAATATGTGGAGATATGGACAGTAAAGTGTTGAACAACAGAATATATGGGGAAAGTTTCTGCACACATTTTTTTTTCAATGAGGCATATAGGATACTTTAGAATATATGTAACAGTTTATTCCTTAAAATACAATTTTCCAGAATGATTACAGGTATGCGGCAAAGAGGTAAGTCTGGGAAATTATGGTGAAATAGTAGGGCAGGTTCTTTTCCTAGAGGACTTTTCAGAGACTTTAATATGCCATTGTCCAGTGGGTCTCCAAAAGCGGGCTCTTGTAGGTGATGTTTCCCAGAATTCCTTGTCTGCCTTCTAGGAGAACACGTTAACACCTTGTAGACCTTCCATGATGGGTGTGGGACACAGTTTGGAACATGGTATGGAGGAGTTCTCCTCACCACCCGGTATCTTTTACTTCTCTTTGTGGTCCCATTCTCCCCATATTTTATAGCCCAGAGTAAGTCTCACCTCCAGATGCTTACTTATACTGTTCTATCACATGGGACCACTTCCTCTTGTGGCCTCCTATTGTTTTACAGTTGGGGCCAGAGACTATACATTGGTTTCTTCTAATGGTTTGGTACAGTTCCATCTCTCTTCCCAAAATGACTGCAAAGGTGTGAAAATCTGGCTGTTTCTTATACTTTTGTATTACTCTCAGGTGCATACCAGATACCCATACACTTGTGGACCATAATTGCAATAGTTTGATGTAGTTAGTCTCTTTTTGATTCTTTACCTCCCTAATGCCTTTCTAACTCTTTGATCCCATCATCTCAAAGGTCACCCTTTCCTGGGCATCCCTTCTAGATACCTCTCCTGATGGCTCCTTTTATATTTATCCTCCCTCCTTCCCTTTCTCATATGTGACTACTGAAGCAGTACTTAATCTATTTATGGCCTGAATTGTCAAGAGCTTGTCTTATTAGTAGGTTTTCACTGTACCGTCCAAATGACTTAGAGCCCAGAAGGGTCAAGCCATTCATTTTGCTAGATACCGTATACTCAGGAGTATTTGAGAGGCACTGGGTTGGTGGGGAAGGGGTGGGAATTAGTTGTTGAGCCCTCCTGCCCTCTTTGTTTTGCTTCATAAGCTGGGGACTAGATTCCAAGACAAATGGTAAAGGGGTCTTTGGATATGATTTAGAAGTGCTTAGGCTCATTACGGTTTGAAGGTTGAATAATATAAAATGAATGATCAGACAATCCCTGCATTATAAAATTGGAGAAGATTGCAAAAATAATCTTAAATAAGCTCTTAAATTTAAAGTTGCAAAACTATAACCCAGAGATGAAAAATGGCTTCTAATGTTAATAGATATGCACAGTGTAGAATCCAGTTTATTTACCTTTAAACAAATATCCTTTCCAAAATACATCTCCCCAGAAACAAACACAAGAGGAAAATGGCTAAAATTCTAGAAGGAGGCATTTATAAAATGTATAAAGGCTTCATTATAGTTATCACAACTGAATTAGAGCAGGCTGCCAAAACAGACGTTCGTGATGATCTCCCTAGAGAATATTAGGATTAGGGTATTAACAGTTTGGATGTTTTATTAGAGTTTGCTGGAGACAAGGAGCTGGTTTTTAAAGAAACTTCTTTTTTCTCTGATTCTGTTTTCTTTTTGTAATTTAAATTAAGTAATGGAAGTCGAATGTGTGCAGATTTACAGAAAGCCTCCTGGGCCCAGTGTTCAGGTGTGAGTTGGGTTAAAGAAAGAATGGAGAAAACCAAGTGTGGAACTCCAATACAGAGTGACTTAATTCTGATTTTGCTACTGCCGTTTATCCAGCACTGTTTTTTATTTTTTCCTTTGAAAGCAAAATGCTTAATCTCTTTTACTTGCATTTATTTTTTCCCTAAGGAGACCTGGAATTGCTGCTCGACAGGGTCAGTGATTTGATAGAGTTCCGCATTGATGCCGTCCTAGAAGAAATGAGCAGCATGCCTCTCTGTCACCTTCCCCAGGAGGACCCACTCACCTGTGAAGAGTTTCTCCAAACGACAAAGGTCATTAGAGTATTAATGTTTTCTGTCAATGTTTATTTTTTCTAATTCATTTTTCTATGAAAGGCACTCCTTGAAGTATAAATTACATTTTTTTCTCTACCTGCGATTGGTCTTTATAGATGTGATTTAAACGCAGAGCCTTATGACAATAGTTTAAAAATGAAGAGGAATGTGTTTGGAGGTCACTTAGACTTGAGGGAGAGATCATTTCCTTTCAGATCAATAGGAGAGGAATTACTGTGGAAAACAATTTTCATATTTTTATATATATTTTTTTGCAGAATAGAGCTATTATGCTGAAAAACTTCTAGTAAGCTAGGGTCAATTAATAAAGCAATTGTTTTAAACAGCTTTTGGATAGAATTTCTTCTTTAAACTTTTTCATGGAGCAGCTTTTCCCAAACTGATGTTCCATGGTACACGGTTCTGGGGCCCGTTATTTAACCCATTATTTCTTAAACTTGCTTGCAAACCCATTATTTTCTTCCCTGTGTCAGGATTAAGATTCTGGGAGCAGTGATCCAGGAAGTGTGTCCCCTTGTGGAATGTCATTTTAGTAATTGTTGATAGTGTTCCCGATGGCAGCCTGATTGTAAGAACTCATCAGTGATGATTTTAATGGCATGTCAGGAGTCCTCAAGACCATCCCCACCAGAACTCATGGAACTTAGAACCTAGTTGCACTCAAGACTAAGACTTATCACCGCGACGTAATCAGGGTACATTCTGGCTGTGAGGGAGAAGACAGGTGGGGCTCAGAATGCATGTGTTGGCTCCCTTACTGTTTCTCTCTCTCTCGAGGGGTCACACAGAGCTCACCCCACCCCCAGCAACAAAAACGCAGCAACATGCTTGCAAGGTGTCTGACTAGGGAAGCCCATCGAGACTCAAGTCCCATGTTTTTTTTTTTTTTTGGGGGGGGGGTCTGATCACATAGGCACCTCTGCCTCACGTGGACCCAAATGGCCGAATCCCGGAAAGAGAGCAGGTGTTCAGCACAAACCACACACACCCTGTGCAGGAGCAGTCTAGAACTGCGAGCCTCTCCCATCAGCTAGGCAACTGTGTCTGGTGTGTTGCCTCTTAAGAACTGTGGTCCCTGTGGATGGACCTTAATTTACTTGCTAGTTCCTTGTTACTGGGCATGTAGATGGCTTCTAAAGTTTTGTTATTTTACCAAGAGTCATGATGAATATATTTATATGTGCCATGCCTTTTTACCCTTTAAAATGATTTTCTCCTCTGATGATTATTGCATCAAAGGATGTGACTTCATTGAATGGCTCTTAATATTTGTAGTCAAATTGCTTTTCTAAAGGATGGTATAACCTTACAGTGCCACCAGCAATATGATAGAACCAATTTTACTATCTTCCAACAAACACTGTTTTATTATAAGTATGATGAAATTTTTTTGTAATAAATTATGTCATGATATATTTATTATTAATAAAATATAACAATATCTTATTAAAAATTACAAAAATTAATAACAATATCATAATTATACATTTTAGTTTAAGATTCAAAATCATAGAGCCTAATTTGCATTTTTATTACCCAAATAACTACCAATATAAATAAATGATTTCCTTTGAATTTGTTTAAGTTTTATAATTCATTTACTCTTACAATAATTTTTGTAGTGCTCCTAATGTAAACCACTGCTGGAGATACAGCAGTGAATAAAACATTTGAAATCCCTTCCATCATGGAGCCCACTTACAAGTGGAGGACACAGGAGAGTAAGCAAAAAAGCCAGTAAATAACATGTCAGGTGGTGATAACTTCTATGGAGAATAATCAAGAGGGTGATGGAGAAAAGGGGTACCTGACAGATCTGTGATTTTCCATCAGTGGTCAGGGATGACTTCTGTGATTACACAGAAAGTGAATGTACAAACCATGTACTATCTCTGGGGAAGAGCATTACAAGCAGAGGGGACAGCAAGTGCAAAGGCTCTGAGGCAGAAGCCTGTTGTTAGGGTAGCTGGAGAGAGATGTTGAGTTGAAGTTCATTGAGCATGTGCATAAGCCAGGGGTGAAAATCAAGTAGAGAAGGAGAAAGGGAATGGTTGGTAAGCCTGGTCTCTGGGGAAGCAGTGAGTCTATGATTTGGAATTCAGGCTGTATGATTATTCTCCAACAGAAGGAGATACATCACATTCAATGACAAAGGGAGGAATAGTGGTTAATGATAGAGGCAGCAGTGAATTGGAGGTGAAGGTCATGGGTGATGAGAAGGTAAAAAACTGTGAAGCAGATGTTTGGAGTGAATGGTCCACAGGCCCATTAGAGAGTCTCAAGATAAATAATGGTGGGACTTGGAGCTGGAGGCGATGACCTACTGTCAAGTCTATTGCTTCCTGGGCTGATTTTCTTACTAGGTGTTAAATCCCTCTCTATGTCATCTGTGTGTCTCTGTGTCCCTGTGTCTATCAATCAGTGAATCTGTTTGTCTGTGTGTCTGTCTATCATCCATCCATCTATCTATTTATCTATCATCTATCTATCTATCTAATCTATCTATCTATCATCTATCTATCTATCTATCTATCTATCTATCTATCTATCTATCATCTATCTATCATCTATCTATCTATCAATCATCTATCTATCTATCTATCATCTATCTATCTATCTATCTCTATCATCTATCTTCCTAAAGAATTCATCACAGTGTCTCAATCATATTAGTTTATTTTTGTTAAATCCCATTCTTAAGAAATACATAATCTAGATGGAGGGGAGGGGAATATCTAAAATTAATTCTGGTTGACTGTGGCTTGTTGGTGAAGGTGAGGAGGGGAGGAAGGCTGCCTGGAGCAGATTTGCGTGAGATGAAGAAAACTCTACGAGAGGCTTCAGAGAGGCTGGTGATGGCTTTTGGAGTTATTTCTTCCACTACTGGAGAAGTGGGTGTAATTTTGGTCCATCCATGCTTCTCCAGTTGCTTCCCTTGTCTTTAATGCATTTTTTTTTTTTTTGCAGGATGCCTGGCCTGGGTTAGCATACGGGGTGTGGTCAGGCATTCCTGGAGGCCAGAATCTCATCTGGAGGCTGAGCCTGCAGCATAACTACCGTTACTGATGTACTTTTAAGAGCTAGATAAACAAATGTGATGCTGTGCATTTTTTTTTGACAGGACCTTTGTGTTAATGGTGCTCAGACACTACATTTTAAAAGCTCATTAGTAGAGGAAGCAGTCTATGAGCTAATAAATATGTTGCTGGATGTGCAAGTTCCATCTAAAGAAGAAAATGAAAAAGTAGCCGATGTGAATAGTGCTGATTCAAAAAACAAAGATTCAGGTAATAGAAAGCTTAATGGAAGGGTTCTACTTTTCTAGGGCATTACTAAATACTAAAATTTAATTTTCTACCTAGTAATTAATTTCACACTTCTATAAACACTCTCCCAATTTAAGAAGGACATTTATAGATCTGAAATTATGATTTTGAGCCTATTGTAATGACTGTGTCATTAATTGTTAAACTCTACAAACATGTTTTGCATTGGCCTTTGTTAGCTGTCTTTCCATTTAAATATGAGTGTGTGTGGTTTCACCAGCAGAGCAGGATCGATTATGGGTTGGAATTCCTGTTGGAGTACATCCACACCAGAACAAAGGTTTTGTGAGGGAGATGAGGACACTGAGAGCAGAGAAGGGAGGCTGTTCCCCCAAGGATTTTGGCCTTTGGTTGAAGAGAGAGCACCAGGCCAAGCCTTGTTTTTCAGCAATAGCCCGGCCTCTCCCCTGCTTCCTCACACTGAGGAGGAGAAGCCACCATCAGTCCACTTTCCTCCTCCTACCCTTTGATGACCTCACTTTCTAAGGCATGTGACATTTAAGAGTTACCAAATGTGCATATAATTTAGCTTAATTTTCTTCTCTTTAATTGCACTATATGGTCTCTCTCTCTCTCTCTCTCTCTCTCTCTCTCTCTCTTTCATATCTCTATCTCAATCTCTCTCATCTTATAACAGCAAAAAGAGAAGAAGGCCATCCCGACACTTTGACATCTTCTCTTAATGCCGGGGTAGGCCTCCTGCCTTTGACGACAATCACGAGAAAGAAGAAAGAGACTGAGGTGTTAGAGGAGGAGGCCCGTGAGTTGCTGTCTCATTTCAATCACCAGAACATGGATGCTCTTCTGAAAGTCACAAGGAACACACTGGAGGCCATCCGCAAGCGCATCCACACCTCCAGCTCCATTAACTTCCGGGGTAATGTTCCTACAGAGGCCTGGCATACTTGCTGGAGTGTGTGTGTGTGTGTGTGTGTGTGTGTGTGTGTGTGTTCATGTTCCTGTTAGGTTTAAATAATTGAAACACCCACCGTTTATTGAGTGCTTCTTTGTAAGTTTATACACTGAACTTTGATTCCCCCAACATTTCTATGAAGTAGATACAATCATTACTCTTACTTTGAAACTGGGAAAACCAGAGCACAGGGAGGCTAAGTAATTTGCTGAAGGTTGCCTAGCTTTCGATAATAAAAACAACATAATAGTCAACATCAATTTTAATCTTTTTGCAACACAGTGAAAACATGTAAGGTGCATTAGTGAAAGAAAAGAACACATGCTTTAAAAAGAAGATATATGGAAAGAAAATTTCATTGTTAAATTATTAGGTGATTAGCCAGTTTTAGAAAGTGAGAGAGAGCTTGTTAATGCTATGCTCTTCAAAGCAGAAAATTTTTACTAATTTTGTGTCAATTTAGTACTTTCCAGCTGGTTTCCTCATTTTCAATACAATCATCTCTTCCTCAGCACAATTCAGAAACAGGTGTTGCAGTTCCCAGATGGTCAACAAAAATCCATCAAATCTAGACACGTTCTGAAATTAAATTTTAAATTAAAAATAGTAAAAAATAACGGTAATTAAAATGGAAAAATAATAGGATAATAAAAACTTTTATTTATTTTGAATATTGGCATTTAAGGGAAAGTGTCTCTAATATTTAACTAAAAGTCGATAAAAGTGGAAACACAAAGAATTTTTGGATTGGTGGCATGGTTCATTAAGTTTTATTTCACTTCAGAATGCAGGATAGTCCTTTTTTGACATAGAGATATTATTAAAACTTATCAAGTATTGGTTGACATGGTGAATACTAAATCACATTTCTTTACCAACTTCGTATAGTATAGATGTTTTCAATTATTTTTATAAAGTCACACACATATTCGTATTTCTATACCTGTTTCTATACCTATATACAACTTAAAAAGCCTCTGGGATATAAATGGTGAGTTACACTTTATTTCTTCTCCATTTTTTCTGTGTTTGGATTATATACAATGTGGTAGGAAAGACATATGTTTTATTTGAAAATCCAAACTCATTATTATTATTTTTTTGACTTTGGCATGTATTCATGGCTTTTCTTAATTTCCTGCTTATTTATTCTACATTTTATTAATTTGTTGGCAACCTGTTATTTGGAGAGTACCATTTCAATATTTTAGGTAAGAGTTTTACGTAATTAAGCCCACAGTGGGTACTCTTCATGGAGTGTGTAGGACATATTGTAATCAACAGAAAATGCTTTGGGTTCCATTGAGCTTCTCTGTTACATGGAGCAAAATTAGATCCTCCAATAGTTTTCCTTCATTCATTTCTTCATTCAACAAATATTTGTCTGATTATATACTTATTATATATCATTCTAGGTGCTTTAACTTTTCTGGTTAATAATGAAATAAATCCTGTTTTAAATTAAAATGAATGCATCTTCCCCAGACAGCAACAGTGTATCTCAGATGAAGCCGAAGAGTCGGCCCCTTTTCCGGGCAGGCATTACTCTGGCTATCCCCAACATCACCATGGTCCCTGCCCTGGAGGACACACAGCAGATGCTGAACAAAGCCGTGGAGTGCATCGTCAGTGTCACCAAGGGGGTTAGACAGTGGAGCTGTGAGCTATTGTCCAAGGTGAGTGCAGGATAAAGAAATTGTTTTATAGGGAGGCTGCTGCTTTTACAGAAGGGATTGAGCTGAAAAATATCCTTTTATATTATAGAAAAAAGTTCATGAAAGGAAAATGGCTGCTTTGCAGAATAATGAAGACAGTGATTCTGATGCTGAAATGGGAGATAATGAACCTCCAGGTAAATGTTCCTTTAGTTCTTTTTAACTTGTCATTGTAAACTAGTGTTTACTGAGCTATTATGTTTTTATGTCTCTTGAGTACATACCCAAGAGTGGAAATGCTGAGTTGTATGATGACTTTATGTTTTAATATTTTGAGGAAATATCAAACTTTTTCAAAGAATTCATAATATTTTACTGTCTTGCCAGCAATAGGTGAGGGTTCCTCTTTTTTCTGCATCCTCATTAACAGTTGTTACTGCTGCCTTTTGATTATAGTTATTCTCATGGGTGTGAAGTAGTATCTCATTGTGATTTTGATTTGCATTTCTTTAATGATTAATGATATTGTGCATTTTGTAATGTGTTTTTGGTGATTCATATATCTTGTTTGGAGAAATGTCTATTCTAATTATTTGCACCTGTTTTTTAAAAAAGGTTGTTTGTCTTTTATTGTTGATTTATAAAAATTATTTGTGTATTCTGAATATAAATCTCTTATCAGATATATAACCTGCAAATATTTTCTCATATTCTGTGGATTGTCTTTTATAAATATATTCAAATATGTTCACTTTCTTAATGGTAGCTTTTAGAGTCTAAAAGTTTTAATTTTACATCCATTTTGCTAACTTTTTTTTTGGTGCTTTTGATTTTTTATCTAAGAAACCATTACTTTGATTAAAGTCATGAAAATTTACTTCTGTGTTTTGTTTAAATGTTGTATAGTTTTAGCACTTATATTTAGGTATGGGATCCATTTTGTGTGAAGTATTATACACATTCTTTTGCATGTATATATTCAGTTGTCCCAGCATCATTTGTTGAAAAACTATTTTTTATTGGTTGACTTTTCTTGGCACCCTTGTTGAAAATCTTTTAACCATAAATGTAAGTGTTTATTTCTGGATTCTTGATTTTATTTCATTGACCTATCATTCCAATGCCACACTGTCTTGATTATTATAGCTTTGTAAGTAAGTTTTGAAGACAGTAAGTGGGAGTCTTCCAATATTTTTCTTCTTTTGTTTCAAGATTGTTTTTGACTATTCTGGGTCCTTTGTACTTCCATGTGAATTTTAGAACTAACTTGTTAATTTCTACAAAAAAGGCAGTTATGATTTTTCTAGGAATTGTGCTGAATATTAGTCAGTCTTTAAAATTTAAAATTAAATTTAAATGGATTGGAGTGGTGCAAAGTATGTCCTCTGACCACAGTGGACTTAAATTAGAAATCAGTAGCAGAAGGATATTTGAGAAATTCACAAATATGTAAAAATTAAAACATGCTCAGATGTAATCATTGAGTCCAAGAAAAAAATCACAAAGGAAATTAGGAAACATTTTAGGGATAAATGCAAAGGAAACCACAAAATGCCAAAATGTATGGAATGACACTAAAACAGTGCTGAAAGGGAAATTTATAGCCTTAAAGACATGTTTACAGAAAGAAGAAATATCTCAAAAAATAACATAGCTTTTTATCTTAAGAAACTTATCCTCAATTTCCCTAATCCTTTCTTCTGTCATCTCAAATCTGTTGTTGAGCCCCTTCATGATTTTTGTTTTACTTGTTGTTCTTTTCATCTAGAAATTGTATTTGCTTCTCTCTTATATTTCTATCTCATTATCACTCTTCTCTATTTTGTGTGACATGATCCTGATACTTTCCTTTAATTATTTAGGTATGGTTTTCTATACTACTTTGAACATATTTATAATAGCCAAGTTTAAATTTTTGTCTAGTATGTCCATTGTTTTTTGATGTATAGTTTCTATTGGATGCTTTTTTTCCTGTATGAAGGCACTACTTTCCTGTTTCTTTGCATGTCTCACAATTTTAATTTTGTTGAAAACTTGATATTTTCAAGAATATAATGTGGTAACTCTGAGAATCTGATTCTATTATCCCTATGTGATGTTGTTACTGTTTGTTTCTTTAATGACTTTCCTGGACTAATTCTATAAAATTGTCTTTCCTGTGGTGTATACTACTGTAATCTTTGCTAGTTTAGTGGTCAACCAGTGATTGCACAGAGACTTCCTTTGATTCTTTAAACCAGTAAATCTTCCACTGTGTGTGTGTGTGTGTGTGTTGCAGCACCCCGAAAGCCCAGGAACTTTTCAACACCACTTAGCTGTTCTTTACTGATTCTGCAAAGCCTCAGTTCAGCCTGAGCTAAAAGATTGGGGCATCTTCAGTTGTTCCTGGACACGTGCACAGCTCTGTACATATGTGTGACCTTCCAGAGCTCCAGCAAAATGTCAGAGCTTTACAATGCCTTCTGTGGATTTCTCATTCCCCAGATCTGTATTTTTGTTTGCCAAACTCTTGTTTGCCTCAAATAATATCATTGCCTCAGGCAACATTGAAGTTAAATACTTGTTGCTTTTCATTTTTTTGACATATGCCTTGTGGATAGGGATTTTTTTTTTCACTGAGTTCTCAGTCAGGTCAAATAAAGATAAACTCTTCAAATGGGGCTTTTCCAGGGAGTGTCCACACAGGTCAAATAGTGACAGTTATATGAGGCTTCTTGAGGAGTTCCAAACCTAGTCTGGGCCCTCAGTGACTGCCAGGTTGCAGTTTTCACAGCTGTAGTGGTTGCAAAGCTACTGGGTTTTAAAGGTACAGCACAGCCAGGGAGGAGGCAATGGGAGTAGATCTAGTTAAAATGCTCCCAAACTCACTGTTTTTACTGAGATTTAACATTTTTTCCCTGGAATAAACAAATGTTCCTTGGATTGTTGAAAGCATTGGTTAATTTCCAGAGTTCCGAAGAATTGATATTGACAAATTTTTCCCACTGTTTTTTATTGCTTTTATAAAGAAGATTTTCAAAGGTCCTCACTTTACCATTACAGAGATCCTCTCCTCTTTTTAAAGTACATTTCTTATGCTGTTGATATAAAATTTTCTCTTTTTCTGCTTTTAGATAACTTTGAGATAGCATCTGTAAATTTACCCATTCCCGTGCAACCCAGGAACTATTATAAGAATGTTTCTGACAACAAAGAAATTATAAAATTAGTCTCTGTGCTTAGCACAATCATCAGCTCCACCAAAAAGGTATGTCGTGGGGGTGTGTAGCTTGAGCTCTTCCCTTTATAGCCTGTGCCTGTGTGGAACTGACATCTCAAGCTCATCCTACAGGTAGCCTGGGTCTTACCCACTGTGCCTTCAGTGACTGGCTTAGGGCATCTTGTGCATTCTCAGAAAATGTTTGTTTAACTAAAGATTTTTCATTCTTGATTACAAGATAAAAGAGAACTATTATTCCTATGTTTTATATTATGTTCTGTTTAATGCCTTCAAACTGTTTATTTATTTAGTACAAATAAATCTGAGCATTAAAAAGCTTTATGTAAATGTCTGAAACCACCAGTCCAATTGGTAGTATAATTCGCTTCATAGAGAGTCAGTGATACTAGTATATTTGAAAGAGAATAAGATTTACAGTCAACTTTTCATATTTGTATAGTCAGGGGAATCTTAAAACATATCAGATGAAAATTTATGTATATTGCCATGTGCAAATCAGGTAATACTGAAAATAAAGAAAATATCAGTATTATAAATACAAACTTGTACTGGGCGTAGATATAAAGTCGAGTTCACTTTTTCATTTCCCACCTACTATTTTCTCAGCTTTTCCTTTTTTATTTAGGCAAATCTGTTCTTGTGGCCAAAAAGATTCAAAAGTCTGAAGTCCATTTCTACTGAAATAAATTCATATTCATATCTATATTGCCACCAAGATCTGTTGCCTCTTTAAAAATGTCTCTTAGTGTTGAGGGAATAGTCATCACTCAGTAAATACATCTTTTCTATTACTTAGTTTTGATAGAATTATTTTATTTGTTTGAAAGCATTTTGAAAGGCACCATTGCCATAACCATGTGAAGAAATATTGAGTTTAATTTTAATGTGTTCCCGAGGGGACAGGAAGCTTTTGCGTTTATGCATTTTCAATTTTCTTTTCTTAATATATTGAAATTCCTGTATTTAATTTTGTTCTAAGGGCAGCATTCATGTAATTTAATTTAACAAATATTTATCTTGTGCTTTGTTTATCAAACTCTATACTAAATGATAAAGCTAAGTTGAGTATTCTATAATGATGATAAGCATTCAGATATATTTTCCAATGTCTCAGCAATCATGAAAAATACAGTAAATCAATGATTAGATACATTACTTCCTCTGAATATAAACAGCCTCTATTATGAAAAGCTGAGGGTAAGACATAGTAATAGTAACATACTGCTGACAACAAAATACTTGTCTCTGTGTCATTTTTATTGTATTTGCTTTTATGTTAGGAAGGTCTTCCTTCAAATAATAGAGAGGGTTGGCACTTAGAATAACTTCAAGGGCATTTTCCTCATTGATAGGATGGCCAGATTGTTTCTGGAAGAAAATACACACACAGGGTCATAATGCTGGATATGGCCAGCATCCACAGCTATGGGCCCTCAACCATAGAATCCAGCCCCTTTCCTTTTGCCATAGCCAATTGGATTGTAATGTAAACCTGACATACATCCAGCTCTTTCATTAGCTGGTCATCAACTTATAACATTGGTTGGCTTGAAAAGATGAGCTAGCTGGACCAAACAATGAAAATAACCTTGGGGAAAGAAATGTCTGAAGGAGAACAGTTCTACATATGTAGTTCATGTAATTTTCCCTTTAAGCTCTAGGTTACCTCCACTCCAAAAAGTACCAATTTAATAAAGACTGACACTTTGAGATAAAATAAGTGAGAGTCTAAAACTTATTTAGTTTGAATATATCTTAATATTATAAACTTGGATGTTGAAATAACTCAGGGTTTTACAGTTTCCACCTATATGCAAAGGGTGTTTGATCATCTGTAATTTATTCTCCAAATGCTCAGACCTTTGTGAATATGTCTTACCTGCTGTTGTTGTGCATTCTGGGTATTTATGTCAACACTTTGGGGGCATGTTGTAGTTGGGAGAAGCAGTGGCAGGCTTAGCTTTCTGCATTTTAATGGGTGGGAAATCTCAGCACCCATTAAACATGAGACTCAGAGGGATATTTTAGCTGCATGTCGGGAGTCAGAGTGAAACTATTTGTCGGTTTGGTGCAGGTTGGTGTGATTTATTTAATATTATTAGACCACTTAAGATGCTGTTTGTAATGCTCTATTTTTTTAAAGTAATTGCCTTTTTAATTCAATCTCAGTTTACAAATTATTTTTGCATGCAGATATAACATTGAAATTATAAGCCAATAGAATAAATTGAATCCCAAGACGTATAAACATTATAAATGAGGAGGCAAATCTTTATTTATTTGTAGATGATATGATTATTTACCAAATAAATCCAAGAGGCTAATCTGAAAAATAATATAGCCCAGTGAAAATTAAGTTAGTAGTCAGTTGAAAGATAATTATAGGCATTTCTGCTGTAATGCAGTAAATGTGTTCCTGAAAATCCTGTTTTGCAAAGTTGCACATTTAATAAAATAAGGATTATGAGGAAAACAGGATTGAGGTAGACACACAAAACCTGAGAAATTTTGTAGCCACAGTAGCAGTAAAAACAATAACAATAATCATAAAATATTAACCTCTTTAATAACACTCTAACAAGTATAGAACTTGTCATCAAAAGGTGAAAGAAACTTGGTAGAAGGTGGTATAAGAAACGATTGAAGCCACTGAGTTACAGAAACAAGGATAAGATATACAAATAGCAGGTCAAACTGCAAAGAACATTCTCAAAACAAAGCAGACACTAAAGTGGCTCAGAGAAAGAAGTAGAGAGGGCGTGTTATAGAATCGTGCCCCTTCGTGACTTGCTGCTTTAGTTATAACAAAACAGAGTGCTGGGAAAAATAACATTCTATGTCATGTGACCTTCCCATTATACTGACATCATTCCCTGGTTATTATCTGCTAGTGAATCAGTTCATCTTATAGAAGCACAGTTTGTAGCAAACAGGACTGCTTATTAAAAAATCAGTTTTTAAAGTGTATATGCCATCTATAGACAGTTATAAAAATAGTGAAAAATATCTAGGAATATATATGAGTATATGTGTGTGTGTGTATACACACACGTGTGTATATATATATGTACACGTACACACACACACATACTAAGAAATATGTGGGGTCTAGATTATTCTAAAATTTAACAAGGAATTAAAAAGAAGATCGAAAGATTTGGAAACACCATACTCCAGGATGGGAAAATTTAATGTCATACAGATGTCAGTACTTATCTGATGAATTTATATATTTCATGCAACCTGGGCAGTCTTTCAGTGGGGTTTGATGCTGGATATGTTCTGTTTGCCCTTCCGGGTCTAGTCTCCACTCTCTGATTTAGGAAACAAGTCAATAGGTTTCCACTGAGGCTTCTAGTCGATTCTACCAATTAGAGTCTTGGAGGAGAACTGAGGGGTGGGGCGAGAGAGTGACTTCAGATAACTTTTTTCCCCGCTGCACTCCCTGTGGCATGATTTTGAGCTGTGGTTTTACCTAAGGTTTAGCTTCCATCAAGAGAGCCTTGTCTACAAGAGTCTTCATGGGCTCTGTGTTTTTCCAGTTTCTAGAAACTGTCCCTACTTTTTTTGGCTAGGGGTGTCCTAGTTTCACTATTTCTAGTCCTGGGTTATTGTTTACACTATTGTACATAGTTCTAGTTCTGTGGCATTTCCAGCTAATCCCACCCCTCACTAATTAAACATTTTAATGAATCCATGGAAACTGCCAGGTATTATCAAATGTTTCTGATAGCATGATGCCATTTCTGACCCTTCCTCCTCAACACAAGTCTGTTACTTGTATCCTAGGACATTATTGCATCCATGGATTGCTTTAAATGCTACAATCACATTTGGCAAAAGGAGAAAGAAGAAACTGCTATGATGTTTATTATGAAAAATCCCTCGCTTTCTGAATTTGAATCCCAGATTCTCTATTTCCAAAACCTAGAGCAAAAAATCAATGCTGAGCCTGAATATATCTGTGTGGGTCCCATTGCTTTGTACACAGGTTGGTTGATTTTCTTTCAGACAGCCATAAAAATTCAGAAGTATCGTTCTGTCTTTTTACTTACATTAGTGTTCCAGAGAGTTCTAGCTATCTTAAAGATTGACTCTACTCCCATGGGCCTCAAGTTTTAATACCAATTTGTAGATTTGTTTTTAATTCTCTTCTGCATAATTATTGTGGACCATTTTAAACACGTTGCTGCTAAACCTTGAAAAAAAATGCTCTTTCAGAGAAAGGGGATCTGTTATATTTGGGTTTAAGATTCACCCTTTAATAAATACTGGTAACAAACTTGAGGCTTATCTCCAGTGATTTTGATATATACTTTTTTTTTTTTTTTTAGTATTTTGAAATGTGTTTTCAATTGTTGGAAAATATGCTTTCTAAAATAAATTATAATGATTAGGGAAAAACTAATTTTTTTCTAGTTTGATTTTTTTCATGTGTTAGAAGGCTACAAAAAGCAAAGTGTTTACTGTTGAACATCTATCTGTACTGTGTCATCTCATACTAGTTCAAGTTTTTCAAACTGAACTATGGATATTTGGTATTTATAGCCGACTTGAAGTTTACTTTGACTACTGAGACCAAGGCCTGGATGGTTGTCATCGGCCGTCACTGTAACAAAAAATACAAGAGTGAGATGGAAAACATTTTGACACTTGTTGAAGAATTCAATAAGAAACTGAATCGTCCAATTAAAGACCTAGATGATATTCGGATTGCTATGGTAGCACTGAAGGAAATCAGGGAGCAGCAAATTCCTATTGACTTTCAAGTAGGACCTATTGAGGTAACTGAAAATAATTTGTTCATTATAGAAGTATCTCCGCATGTTGGATCATATTAGCTGAAATGTAGACCATATCTGGAGTGGAGTTACTGGATGACAAACCTAAGAATAATGTGATGTCTAACCCTGTTAAAGTGCCTTCTGTGGGCCAGTTCTGGTTTCTTCCATGTCATCTACGGTCCCTAAGAGCAGAGTCTGAGATAAGGATTTCTGTACAAGTGATTTATTGATGAGTGTTCAAGAGAGAAGAGGAGTGAGGGAAACAGGAAAGGGTGAGGTTGGGTTGCGGGGACCTAAGTGATGATGTCATCTCAGCTGTAGACTGACTATGGCCCAATCCCACTGGGACCTCTGGAGTATGAATTGTACCACACAGTTGGTCCCACCTTGCAGCAATATGGACTGCCCTTTGTACCCCTAAGTTTGTTGGTCATTGACCATACCTTCCCTGTAAAAAAGCTACTATTAAAAAAGCTGAGGACAGTTTTGCAGGGAAGAAGGTAGGTCAATCCCTCCAGCCAACAGTTGAGGATGCAAATACCAGCTGGTAAATAGGACCTGGATGGGCTGCTAACGGTGTCCATTCATGTATTAACTCATTTAATCCTTACTGTAACTCCTGCTTTAAATACAAGGAAACTGAGGGAAAAGAAATTATGCAATTTGATTAATGTCGCACATTGCTTTTATATTCTTTTCTAAATGAAAATGTTTTATCAGGAATGGGTCACTATTTGTCATTTTAAATGAGACTAGTAAAATTGTAGCATTAAAACAATTCCAGACATAAAAACATTATCTTTTTTTCACACCATAACTTGAATGTCTGGGCTTAAACTCTTATGCTTAGGATCACACTCAAGTCTCAAATTTCCTGGATTCCTCTTTGACTTTTGGAAAATCTCAAATTACCATGAAAATGGTGCAGATGACTGCACATTTGCATTTGTACTGTGCTGGTTCAGGAAAACCACATGGTCCACCATGCGATTCCTGGGAATTGAAACACCAGGAAAAAGCCCCTGCTTTGTGTAGGGCTAGGGGAGTCCCTGGGAAGTGAAGAGGAGCCCCTGAAACTACCCATCCTGTTTTCCCCGACCTGAGAGTTATGACAAAACAGTAGCCAAGTAGTCAAGATCAAAATACAATCTTTATTATTTGGGAGACATGATTTAGTGTATAACTCCCATATTCCCATTATACCCCCACCCCAGCCCCTCCCTACACATGCCCACTGTGCGCTTGTGACTACTGAACCCCAGAATAAGACTTGCTCATCCATCAGAGGCAGCATTGGAAAGCTATAGGTCTCTCTATAACCCTGCTCTGCTTCTTTTTGGATAGGGCTGCCAATCAAAGGCAGCAAGAAGAAAGATGGAGAGATACAGTGGGCTATACTTGTCCAGAAGCAACACTTTTTTTCCCCAGAGCAACAATCAGATATCTATTCTACCTCTATGAGGAGGAGTAATGGTAGCAGAATAGGACAGGGATATTTAAGGAAAATCTTTTCTCATGAAAACCAATCTCTACTTCATAAATCTAGCCAAGAGAGTAGTGCAGGATTTTGCATCCTAGGGGCATTGACGTGGCTCAGGCTCTGATTCCAGAACACCCTCTGTGTCTTAATTTTGGAAGCTCTACTAAAAAGGTGAACTGGGATAGAGTTAAAACCCTGATTTATTTTGTTATTCTCAAACTAGCAGTTAAATTGTTTTATGTTTTTCATTTGCTCGGTATAATTTTGTAAACTTCAAATACAATTTAGGGGCTGAAGTGAAAATACCTTTTGTTTATATAATGATTTTTAGTTTTCAAAATGCATTTAAAAAGATATGTTTTTGATAGTCACAGGAAACCTGTGAAGCAGCCAGAGGTTCTTCCTGTTTTAGAAATGAGGAAATGAAGCTTAGTGGTTCAGTTGCTTACTTCAACTTTTACAGTTTGCAAGGAGAGTAACTAGAACTTTCTGGCCAGTTTCCCTATCATGGCGATCTTTTCTAATTCTTCAATGAGTGACTGTGTGTAGATTTATACATCTGACTGACAGAAATCACAATTTTTTTTCTTTTGTGTAGGAATCCTATGCCCTGCTTAACAAATACGGGCTTCTGATAGCGAAGGAAGAGATGGACAAAGTTGATACTCTGCGTTATGCTTGGGAGAAGCTTCTGGTTCGTGCCAGTGAAGTTCAGAATGAGTTAGTCTCCCTGCAGCCCGGTTTCAGGAAAGAGCTTATTAGTACCGTGGAGGTCTTTGTCCGAGACTGTCACCGGTTCTACTTGGACTATGATTTGGTACAGCTCTAGCTTTCTCTGTTTGTATTGTTGGCGAGGAATGAGTAAATATGCAAAAAACATGTGTGTGTGTGTGTGTGTGTGTGTGTGTGTGTGTGTGTGTGTATGTGTGATGTGTTGTTGAGTTGGCTCTGACTCCTGGCCACCCTAGGAATGAGTGACATCCACAGAGTCCTGTCTCCACCAGCCCAACTCAGCTTCTGCAGACTCACGCCTGTGGCTTCTCTCACAGAGTCGATCCATCTCATATCTGGTCTTCCTTTTGTCCTGCTGTCTTCTGTTTTTTCCCAGCATTCCTGTCTTTTCCAAAGACCCCTGCCCCCTCACAATGAGCCTGAAGTAGGACAGCTGTAGTTTGGTCATTTTTGCCTCCAATGATGTCTCAGGCTTAATTTATTTTAAGGCCCATCCATCGTCTTCCTGGAGGTCCAGAGTATCCACATACCTCTTCCCCAACACTGTATTTCAAATAATTCCTCTTTTCCATGTCAGCCTTCTTCCCTGATCCACTTTCACGTCCATACATGGCAACTGGGAATCTGAGGGTGTGGATGCAAAATGGAGTTGTTTAAAGATCATGTGTCAAATATAATGAAATTCCTTGGGAATGGGAGCTTCATCTCATGGGAGCAAAGGCATCTCCCATTGACAATCTTTCCCCTTATAGTTCATCCAGAATAATTTCAACAGGAAATAGGAAATTTAAAAGGACTGTTTGTATTGTATCTTTGGTTCTTTACTGAAGTTGTTTGATAGCTTTTTAAATTCGTGTAGACAAACACTGTTTATGTGTAGTTATACCATTTATCTTTCCAATAGCATTCCTTCATCAGTCCTACAAATACTGTAGAGCACTCAGCAGGTACCAGGCACTGTTCTTGGTGCTGAAGACACAAACATGGACAGGACAGATGGCGTTCATATTTAATCAAAGATTTTTGAGTTTTCAGTGCAGAATCTTCTGCTTGGAATACATTATGTAATGAGACCTATTTCTAGCCAATTATCATGTGTTAAGAAAGGAAATACATAGAGGACACGGTAGAGTAGAATCTGTATCTATTAATGAGCAGCACACCAAACCACAAAGTAGGTTAATATCATTAGGTGGTTGATTGGACCCCTGCACTACCTCCATGGATGAAGAAAGCACAGAAACCAACACGTTTTAAGGCATTCTAATGTAGGAGAACCTGATTGGAATGTCGAGATTATAGGTCACTTTACAAATAAATATAAGAATGGTGAAATCTGTGAGTTTTGTGGCATGAATGTTTTAGTTCAAAGCCAGAGATGATGTGTGCTTCTTAGAGAGTACTTACTGACTCTTTGCTTTGCCACCTAAGAAATGAATGCTGTGTATTTTTCATTTTCAAAATTTCTCAGCATATGGACATTGTGGCATTAACTTGTAGATCGACTAGAAAATATTTCCAAATCAGTTATTTCCCTGAGTCCTATTTTTGTAAACAAAAAACTGTCTTTTATTATACATGTTCTAGCATGAAAGCTAACTTTGATATTCAAATATTTTGAGCTCATGAGATTTACATACAAACACTTTATTCTATTTTGTTTTTGTTTTAACTTTTTGTTTCAGAATGGCCCAATGGCTAGTGACTTGAAACCTCAGGAAGCCAGTGATAGGCTTATCATGTTTCAGGTATCTTTTAAATTTCTATGACCTTCTAAATAACTAAAACCTTAATGTATTTTAAACATGTACTGCCCTTCTCCCTTGACATAGAGAGTCTTATCATGGAATATAGTGTGTACTTACATTTAAAACATATGATTTAGTATAGTTAAAATTGGAATTGGTTGCTATGCAGTTAATTATACTCATTTAGTATTTCTATTTACCTGTGCTCACAGATCATATACGTGTGCCAATTTGAGGCTTTTTTATTTGCATGTTTATTAATGTGTAAATATGTTTGGTGAGTTTTCACTTGCTTTTTTTTTATTAGAATCAATTTGATAATATTTACCGAAAATACATCACCTATACCGGAGGAGAAGAACTTTTTGGTCTGCCAGTTACCCAGTATCCTCAGCTTCTTGAAATAAAGAAGCAACTAAATCTTCTCCAGAAAATATACACTCTGTACAACAGTGTCATAGAAACCGTAAATGGCTATCATGACATCCTGTGGTCAGAAGTGAATATTGAAAAAATCAACAATGAACTTTTAGAGTTCCAGAACAGGTGAGAAACTGAATGCTTAATATGCCCAGAGCTATGGAACCTCAAATGCTTTCTTCTCTAATTGCTGTCAAGTTGTCTTCTCACTCTAGATATTTTGAAAGCACATTGTGCTACATTGCTCTCATCCATTAGACATCACCCTTGTCAAGTGCTATTTATTAATTACCCCAATGTGTGTACACGGGGAGACAAGCATATCCTTTAAACTTGGATGAATCTTGTCAGAAGCTTTTCTGTATCTTGGAGGGAGCTGACCTCTATTTATATTGATACTTATCAAACATCTGAATTTTATGTTGGATGATTTCCTGGGATAAAAGCAAGAGCCCCAAATTTTCTACATCCTTTAAATAAAGTACTGAACCCAAAGAAAATGGATGATCACTAGTTGTGTTTCTTGGTTAACAGCCTGATACATTCTGCTGTGCTTTGTACTTACTAGGTTTCAAGATGTGTTTGTAGAATTGAATTGAACTGGGATTTATCTCTATTTTTTGAAACAATGCATTTTATGTAGTTAATTATTATGAAGGATTGAAACAATTTCTTGGCTGATTGGGAGGAGTAATAGTATGTAATATAAAAGTACATTATATTAACAGACATCTCTGACTTATGAGATTTAAAAATGTGATAGATATTCAAATCAACCATTTTTGATAGAAATGCAGCAGACAGTCTTGGACTGGAGACTCCTGGTGTCCTATGCGAATGAGCTTCCGTGTTGGCTTCCCATTGCAGGTGTCGGAAGCTGCCCCGGGCCTCAAAGGACTGGCAGGCTTTTCTGGACCTGAAGAAGACCATCGATGATTTCAGCGAGTGTTGCCCATTGCTGGAGCACATGGCCAGCAAGGCCATGATGGGCAGGCACTGGGAAAGGATAGCTTCTCTCACTGGGCATAGTCTGGATGTGGGGAATGAGACTTTTAAGTTAAGAAATATCATGGAGGCACCGCTTCTGAAATACAAAGAGGAAATAGAGGTACAGATGATAGACAGTATGCTGTGGCGGGAGATTGGAAGGTCTCATGGGATTTATTTGTTGGTATTTCCACATTGTGGAATGTTAGATCAGTAAACCATGCCAGGAACATTAAAACTCTCTTTCTGGCATTCAACCATTAATTCCTTCAACACATGTTTATGTGACAAATGAGGCTGCATTTCTGCATTCATAGTTCATCAAATAAGTTGTTTAATTAAATATCTATACAAATAAAGTTATATTCGTAAGCCATGGTAGACACCATTGAAAGAAAAGTGTGTTGCTCTACAGAGATTCTATAGTAAAGGGGCCTGAACTGTCTGAGAGATGGGGTGAAGGGTAATAAAGGTAGAGGAGGTGCATGCACATAACTTGCTGGATCAAAGGACTGTACATGTGTGTTGGGGTGAGGGGCTCAGAAAGTGCAAAGGAGATTGGAAAGTGCGAAAAAGACAATGCCAGGCAGATGGAAAGGCATGTGTGAAGGGTCTGAGGTGTGTTTGGGGGACCAGAAAAAGGCCAGAGTTGGTGTGGGTAATGGGAGTGAGGGAGAGAGAAAACAGCTGAGGATGGGGATGTGGAATGAAGTTCGAGCATTTTGTTGATTTTAGTTTTGGGAGCAATGGGGAACCACCTGGGAGATGTGTTTTGAGCAGAGGATGCTGTGGTTAGATTTTCATTTCGTAAAGCTCGCTCTTTGGAAGTAGGTAGCTGTGTGGAGAAAGGATTGGAGGAGGGCAAGGGGAGATGGTAGGAAAACAAGTAGGGAGGTTATAAGAATATCCCAGCAAGAGATAATGGTGTGTTAGATGAGGGAGCAGGTGGTGAAGCCAGAGAGAAGAGAAAAGATTGAAGAGATATTTAGGATATAAAACTGAGTAGAATTTGGTGATGGAGGGAATGTGAGAGGAGAAACAATGGATGAGGCCAAAGATTAATCCTAGATTTGTTGAGAGATCTAGTAGGATAATTGTGCTTATTACCATGATAGGGAATGTTGAAAGGGTATTAGGCTGAGTGACAAGGTACAAGGATTGTGAGCTTGATTTGTGGCATTTGAGTTTGCTATTTCACTAGTTGTGTTTGGGGTTCCCTTGATATATCCAAACAGAGACATATGGTAGGCAAATGGGTATGTCTTGCCTGGAGGAACAAAGGGTTAGTGAGCGTGTGGGCACAGATGGGCTCACCCAGAGAGGGGGTATAATGTGAGAAGAGGATAAGGACCAGACTTGACTCATGGTCCAGGAGAAGATAATGCTACAGAGGAGATGGGAAAGTGATTAGAGAGTTGGGAAGAAATCAGGTTTCTGCTAATTCCTTCCCCTCACACTGGACTGATTTGACTTTAGAGTTAAAATCAGAGATGCATTAAACTTTGAGTCTTTGATTGAAATTTCAGAATCAATAAGGTTCTTGTATATCTTTTATCTGAAATCTAAAATTTTGATTCACTTGACTTATAAATTTATGTAAGCTTAAGGTGTACAATATACTGATTTGATACATGTGTATTCCAATTACATTGAAGCCTTATATAATTATTATTTTTTCCTGAGATGAGAATAGTTAAAATCTAGCCTCTTAGTAAGTTTAATATTTATAATACAGTTTTGTTGTCTGTTATCTCTGTATTGTGTGTTAGATCTCTAGGACTTATTTATCTATGAGTTACAAGTTTGTACACTTAAACATGACCTCCCATTCCCTCACACCTGCTCCTGGTAACCACCATTCAATTCTCTGTTTTTTTCTAGTTTGGTTTTTTAGATTCCACATATAAAGGATGTCGTATAGTATTTGTCTTTCTCTGTCTTACTTATTTTTTCTTAACCAAAAGTCCTCAAGGTCCATCCATGTTGTCATAAATGGCAGGATTTCCTTTTTTCTTAAGGTTGAAAAATATTCCACTGTTGCATATTTTTTCTGTTATCTTTCTGGAATAATTTGGTGAGAAATTTTTACAAATGAAGGCTCTGTTATTTGTATTATCTTTGTTTCCATCTCTATTCCCCAATCTATGTCTACATACACAAACACCACTTGTTATATCACTATTTAGATCTGGAAATACAAATGTTTATAGATAAATGTGAGTCAAAGAGTGAAGAACCTAGACTGTTCAAGAAGGATGTGTGACTTTCATGTGATTAAACAAGAACTTGCCATTTTAATAGGACATCTGTATTAGCGCTGTGAAAGAGAGAGACATTGAACAGAAACTGAAGCAGGTGATTAGCGAATGGGACAGCAAAACGTTCACATTTGGCAGCTTTAAAACCCGTGGAGAACTCCTCTTGCGAGGAGACAGCACCTCAGAAGTCATTGCCAGCATGGAGGACAGCTTGGTGGCACTGGGCTCACTTCTGAGCAACAGGTAGGAAAAACCCATCTCTTTCTGGGGCTTTGAGGACCATCATAGCAAATGTTTCAAGGGAAGTTGATTTTAAAAAAATGCAACACTGTCTCATACAATTCACTCAATATTGACAATACTCGTTTTAATTTTAGCCTTTGGCAGAGCATGGGGAATACTGTTTTTATTTCATTATCCTCTGCTTGCAGAAGGCATCTGAGGCCATCAGTTGGACAAAATAATGCAGCATGTAATCGGCCACCTGGATCTTGTGGGACACATCAGTTTTGCTTTTGACAAGCCTCAGCACACAGCAGATAGCTCAACAGGCTCCAGAGTCCAGGGTGGGTTGGGGTGGGGAGTCATTCTGATTTTTAGAATGATCATTCCATTTGGAAAACCTTTTTGCCAATAAGTTTATGGACTAGAAATGCTTAGCTGTGTCTCAAGAGAGAATGAATTTAATTCATAAAGAAAAGTGAAGCCATGCAGACAGATACCATTCTCACATTTCACCTTGACAGTGACAGCGAGCTGTCATGCATGCTTTGGCCGTGCAAGCCAGAACTTACATTTCCTTGGTTCACTACTTTTCTTTGATTTTTCTGAAATAATTTTTGTTCACCAAGATCTTCGCAAATACCTGGTAGTTGTGAAAATCTGGATATCATTGAGATATGGATTGTGTTATCTTTGAAAAGCCAATCTATTCTCTGCATATATATGTATCTATAATTTTAATGTAGGAAGTAATAGATAAAATTATGTTTAGAGATTTAGACCATTGGTAACCTTGAGTGTGAACTGCTTAGGATTTGGTCAGTTTTCGTGAATTTGGTTACTGTTTATATTATATCCAACCAGAATGAGGGATAGATGGGATATAACATACCCTAGGGAGTTAGAAAAGTCTCATGTGTAAATCAAGTAACATTATTTGTGTTAGGGATGGGGACACTTTCCTCACCAATGTCATCAAGTCCACTGACAGAATTGTGTGAGGAACATGATATATTCAACACAAATTTGTGGAACATCTACTATGTATTATGTACTCTTTTAGGTGCTATGGATAGAAGAGTGAACAAAACAAAGACTTCTGTTGCTATGGCACTACATTCTAGTGATGAGCATAAAGAAAAAGCCCCAGAAAGATGTATAGAATATTAAAACAATCTGTTTAACAATTAAGAATATGGAAATTAAAATTTTATTCACTAGTATGACTAATGTTTGAGAAGACTTCAAGTCCATATATTGTTGGGCTGGAGAGATTAAGAAAGGGAGAAGAAAGAGAAGAGGAAAAACAATGATAGGGAAAAACATTTAAGATTAAGTTTTTCTGCAAATAACAGAAGCACCACTTAAGACTGAAGCTCCTTGTAAAAGAAGCTCCAAGGTTGATAGTTCAGGTTGGATTGGGGGTGCTACCATGTCACCAGGACCCAAGCTTTGTCTGGCTCACTCTTCACTCTTTTCTAGGTGTGGGCCTCCACCTCCACACTCCCCCTTATAGCCAATGCTGACACTTTCCTTTCATCTAGATGTGTGGCTCTCAGTCTTGGGGACACACTAGACACACGTAGGGAACTTAAAACACCCCACCCACTGGGCCACATACCAGACTGATTGAATGAGTCTTGGGGGTGGGACTGAGGCAGGCATCAGTGGGTTTTCAGGTTTGCCAGATGATTCCAATGAGTAGCTAAGGCAGAGAACTATTGATGTGGAACTGAGTCCTGGGACCACTGCAAAGGAGGCTGGGAAATACAGTATTTTAACTGGCCAGCTATATATCTAGAAATGGACTTCTGTATCTAAAGAAGGAGAAAAAGACATTGGGAGACCACAGTCGGTTTCTGCCTCAGGAGGAAAAAAAGGAAGAGAGATTAACTGTGGAAGAGGTGGAAACGTTGGTATACACGTAAATGCATAGGCCTTCTCCCACACATAACACCTGCAAGCATGAGGAAGTTGGACATGAGTGAATAGGAAGTAGGAAAGAGACCTAGAAGAGGAGAGGCTAAAGAGAGATTCCAAAGATCATATTTGAAAATAGAATTAGTGTTTGGCCTCTGCCAATGGCTCTACCACTGCTCTATATAATAAGAAAAACCAGGGGTGCCATGGAATGGACTCAGAAGCTCATGCTAGAGAGTGTTACTCTGTTGTCGGTAGCAACCATGACCAGAATTCTGCCGCCCGTGGCAGTTGGGTGGAGTCAAATCTAATGCCTGGTCCATTCCTTAGGTTTCACGTCTCCCACCTCTTCATTCTCTGGATCAAAAGGGAGAAAGTCTGACAATGTCCAATAAATGGTAATGAGTGAATCACTCATTAGCATCATTTTAAAAGTCAGCGACATAATCAAGGTTGTAAAGAAATAGGTAAAAATTAGGATTAAAAAAAGTCTTTTTCGTTTGAAAACAACAACAATAAAAATGAAACCTCAAAAAAAACCCTAAATGCTAAATAAACATATTTCTCATTTTAGGTACAATATGCCATTCAAAGCCCAGATTCAGAAATGGGTGCAGTTGCTTTCCAACTCAACAGACATCATTGAGAACTGGATGATGGTGCAAAACTTGTGGATTTACTTAGAAGCTGTCTTTGTGGGAGGAGATATTGCCAAGCAGCTTCCCAAGGTTTTAGAATTTTCTTTATGATATCGTCAGGTTTTTAACACAGAGAACTATTGAATAATGAATAACTCCTTTAAAATGTAACGATATTTTGACCTCTCTTGAGCCATCCTTTACCCAACCTTTTGTTATTACTGTGGAACTATTTTTCAAAGAGAGTAACTGTGGGAAAGAAGGGGTGTGAAAATCAGAGTCAGATGCTACAAAACTGTGAGGTTTCATAGGAAGTGGAGGGTTAAAAAAAAAAGAAACCAAAGAATGAATGCCTGCATAATTGATATGCGTCTTCAGATGATTTGAAGGTAGAATCTGGAAGAGTGTAGAATTATGGAGTAGTTATCTTGACAATAGTAGGATAATTTGCTTTTCTACTACTGACAGTTTAAAATAACTCACACTATACAATATACCCAATTATAACTGCACTGGAAAATTGAGGGGTGGAACTCTGCAGGAAAAAAGCTCCCAAACAAAAAGGGCCTCTTTTAAAGATGTTGAGGATGTTTTTCTCATCAAATTGTAATCATCTCACTAGGTGTATGTGGAGTATATCTTGAGATATTTTTAAAAAACTTTTTTTTAACCAAATCTCAAGGATTCTTATTCAATTACCTTAAATTGCAAAAATATAACATTTTAACAATGTTATTGAGTTTTGGAGGCATGATTATTCTGAGTGTTCTCTTTACTTAAGTGTCCTAGCTTTCTCTTTGGCGAGTTTTCAGTTTAATTATAGAGGGCAGATCCATCAGCTGATTTATTTTTTTGGCTACCAGTGAAATTTATCCATATACTGAATTTTATTTAAGTTTGCTTTTCTCTTTGGTCATGTTTTTCTTTTTGATAGGTATGGAAGAATCTCAAATTAGACTTAGTGGAAACTTGGACATACAATATTGAAGGAATTTAGTGGGGTTTCTTGTTTTCACATTTGAGAGTGTATGCTTGTTGCTGAAATACAGAAAATTTTAAGGAAGAAAATAAAAATTATTTTTACTTGCTCTCTCAAATTTGTGCATTTTTCCATTTTTCCTGAAAAAAATCTATTTAAAAAAATTTTGCAATATTAAGGTTATGCTGAAATTAAGTTGATATCTTATTTTAAATGTTTATTTTCTAAATACATAAGAAATTTAATGCTCACCATAGGAAACTTGAAAGACATAAAATTCACTTTATTTAGAGATAACTGGTAAAAACAATTGAGAGTGTCCCCCCCCCAAATGATCTCATATTGAATTATCATTTTTCTATCAATTTCCCGCTTTTAGTTAACATAATGGGAGTACCAGAGTTTAGCTGAAGATTCTTATTTAAGAATGGGGGTGATAAGTTGCAAATGGCCCAGGGAGACTTGAACTAGGCATTCTAGGCAGGTATAGCCAGGGCATCCAGACCAGTTAGAAATCTGCCCCCAGCAGGAGGTGTGTGAGATGCTCTGTTCTTGAGACTGCAGACATATCCAATGTGCTTTGTTCTCTCATCCTCATAGGAAGCCAAGCGCTTTTCCAATATAGATAAATCCTGGGTGAAGATCATGAACCGGGCGCATGAAATGCCAAATGTGGTGCAGTGTTGTGTTGGAGATGAGACCATGGGGCAGCTATTACCACACTTGCTGGACCAGTTGGAAATATGCCAGAAATCTCTTACTGGGTAAGTGTACTGGTTCTGCGAAGGCTCTCAGCATCCTAGAGGTGGACGGGACCAGAAAGACCAGACAGCATTAGCCAAGTCAGTGTCCTTTGGCTGAGACTTAGCTCATATCTAATGCTGTTGAATGGATAAAAGTTGATAATTTGAATCCTTCTAATCTCTCTAAGCATTTGCTAGATTTGTCAGATATTGGGATTATAGGATTTAATACATCTATTATTCGGACAAGATCTTATAAAAACATTTTCCTGCGGTCCTTGCTTTTAAAAATTAATACACCTATTTTTCTGATAACTTTTTGTATAAACATCTGAAGAACTAAATTATTTCATTATAGTCAACCAAGAACAATATTAACAGTGTGCAGTTATACAAAGATTATGCAGAGAGTCTAAAACATCTATCAATATACTCAGACACACAGACATGCACACACTCATGTTTACAGAGGCTGGGTGAATTATGAGAGTAACAAATATATTTCTTTTTTTCTCCTTTGGCTAATCAAAATAAAATCATGTAAGTAGGAGTACATTAAATAGTAATGTTATAAAAACAGTTATCTACACATGCTTTTATTAATTTTTATTTTCTAATTGAGGTATAATTGACATATAACATTACACAGTTTCAGATGTATAACATAATGATTTGATATTCTACTTTTATTATTTTTTAAATTAAAAAAATTTTATTGTGACATTAGTTAATGAAATCCAGTAAGTTTCAGGTGTACAATTTAGCAGTAAGGCATATATATGTGTGTGTGTGTGTGTGTGTGTGTGTGTGTATAAATATTGTGTTGATATTTTTATATATTGCAAAATGATCACCACAGTGAGTCTAGGTTACATCTATCACCATATGTAGTTACCATATTTTTTTCCTTGGAGATGAGAACTTTTAAGATTTACTCTCTTTGCAGCTTTCAAATATGCAATACAGCATACTAACTTTAGTCACCAAGCTCTTCATTACATTTTCAGGACTTATTTTACTGAAATACACAGGCTTTGAAATATCTCCCTTTCTAAGTTATTAATCTCCTTAGAATAGTCAGTACGTTTGGAGAAATTTTGGGTAAACTATTGATCAGGGTTCTCTAGAAAAACAGAACCAAGAAGATGCATGCACGCACACACACAAACACACACACACACCCTTCTCATTTTTTTTCTCTTTTTTACTGTTGTACTATCCTATGGTATTACTTAACATTTTGGCATTATTTTGCAACTCCTCAGAGAAAAATCTTCTCTAAAATTTATCAGTTTTAATTGAGCTCTCCTTGCCTGTTGATTCTGCTACCAAGAAGGATTTTGAGCAAAAAAATGTAGCCCAGTATAAATATTTGAGTGCTAATGTTTACACAAAAATGACACCCATTGATGTCAATAAGGGTCTGCTTTGGTAGGAAATGTCTTCACAAATCAGGCATAAGTTGGCTTCTCTACTTTGACGCAGAGGGTTGGTTGTCCCATTCCATGTGCTTCCCTCCATCCTAGTCTAACCACGTAGGAAGCATGACCTGGATCCTGAGCAGATTCAGACTAGTCTGCTGTGAGGAGGAGTAGGAAGGGATAGGAAATGGAGAGTAAGTTGTTAAGAATAAAAATCAAAGTTACATAAATAAGAAGGTTTATATTTAAAATTATAAAATTAGCATATTTAAGGTAAGGAATGTGAAGAGCTCAAACAAAACATTAGAGATATAGGTATGAGAATACAACAGGAACAAAAAAAGTCCATAGCATAAGGAATCACCATAGAATAAAGCAGATATAGAAACAAAAGTACAACTGAAAGCAGGACAGGTTGGTTTTGGTACCTCCGGCGCAGAACGGAGCCTTTCATGTAGCTCATTCATAGCTGAATTTTGCTTCTGCTTCAGTGATGGATTCATTGGATATTTAAAGACACAATTCTGCAAGTGAGATGTAGTCTTTATCTGATACAACACTGTGACTGCAAATAAAAACAAACAAAAATACCATTTGTATTTTATTGTACTACAAGATTTTTCAGATTAAGTCAAATGTATACATTGCACTTAAGAAAAGTGAAGAAATTCTCCCAACAATTCTGGAAAAAAAAAGTTTCCCCATTAGAACATGGAATGCTACTTGGCAAAAGTAGTAACAAAACAAACAAACAAACAAAAAAACGATTGAATAGTATTTGAGGAAATATGATTATCTCAATATTCCCCCCTTTCCCATTTAGATTATTCTTAGAGAATCCTGCTTTGTGTGTTTATAATGCTTATCTTTTTCCTTCCCATGTAGATACTTGGAGAAGAAACGGCTTTGCTTTCCCCGGTTCTTCTTCGTCTCAGACCCTGCCCTTCTGGAGATTCTGGGACAGGCATCAGATACACACACTATACAAGCCCATTTGCTGAATGTGTTTGACAACATTAAAACTGTCAAGTTCCATGAAAAGGTTTGCCTAACTCTAATTGCTGGCCAGCCATGACCGTATCTGAGGGTCAAATGTCTTTATTGAATGTCTCTCCTGTGTTGTGCCAAGTTAAATGTTCAGAAATAAAACAAAGGAACCCAGGTTCATAAAATAGTGCCTTGCCTAAACAGAATTGCCACTGGGATTTGACTGTTTTAATCAGGCTTCAGAAGTTTTTGGCATTTGGTATTCCCCGTTTTTCATCATGCTTGATTGAAACTTTTTTTTTAACCTCCCCAACAAGTTTCTAGAATCATGGAGTTATACTAGACCCCAAAGTGGTCATTCGATGTGAGGGAGACCACATTTGCACAGTGGCCAAAGGTTGTTGTCTGACCCATTTCTTCACCCGAAATTCCTTGGGAAAGTGACACTACCAGTTTGACAATGTGTCTTTGGTGTCTGCAGAGTGAGCGTGATGGTAGAGTGATTCCAGCATAAGCGGTTAAACTCCAGTCATTTCTGTTTGTGCCTCTCGCTGTGTGCTGGGGTTCCAAGGCAGAACACAGTATGGTCAGTACTGAAGACATTTCTATGCAGTACAACATTCAAGAGAAATTTGGAAATCATTGATCATTTCTGACATGCTGTGCTAGGGCTTCAATCTCTGCCTTTGTCCTTACATGACATTCTCTCTGTGTGTCTTTGTCTCTGTGTCTTAATTTTCTTCTTCCAGTCGTTGGATTAGGGCCCACCATCATCTTGGTCTTCATCTTGATCACCATCTTGATCACAATGCACAGGTTCTGGGGCTTTGGGTTTCAACATATATTTTGTGGGGTTGCAGGGGACACAGTGTAACACATAATAGGGATTGATGAGCAAGTGGAGAAGGGGGTCAAAGAGGCATGGAACAGATTCCAGAAGGCCAAGTGTATCACACTGTGGAATTCTACTTCATAGTGAATGTGACAAAAGATACAGATAGTTTCGAAGCAGGGCAATGATCTTATTTGTATTTCAGAAAGATTCTCTGGCTCAGTGTAGGTGGAATAGAAGGGGACATGGAATCCAGCATTGGAAGGGATTGCAAAGTCAGGATGGGGAAGGCTGAGCTGCCACAACTAAGCCTTGAAAAAGGAAGTGGGTGGAGAGGAAGGGAAGACACTATGGAGGTATGGAGATGGTTTAACATCAGTGTAAAAGGGGGACTTGACTCATCCAGGGAGCTCTTTCTGACATTTTACTCAAATCCTGCTATTGTACTAGGACTTCTTGGTCCTGGAGTGAAGCTTCTCTTTCATTGTACACTGCAGATAATTGAAACATCCTCATTTTTAGCCTTTGTTCATAGTAATTACTTCCTAAAATAGCATTGATTTTTATTATTGTTCCTGCCATAAGGTATCTACAACCAGTGTCAGATCCTGGATTTTTGGGTCCTATAAAAATCTTATAAAAAAATAAATATAAATTTATGTGTAGACCCTTGGAAAAGGTCTGTGTGAGAGGTCCTGAAAGTTGTGACTCATTGCTTTTATTAATATACTTCTCAATCTGAGATTTAAGATTCTTTCTAAATCTGAGATGAAGGGAACAAAATTTCACTTACAAAGAACAAAAACAGCATACATTTGCATTTACTGTATCATTTGCATTTTTGTTTAATTGACGTGAATAGCCTGTGAGGTGGGTAGGGAAGTAGGGCAGGCGTAATTTTTAGTGAGTAAT
This sequence comes from Cynopterus sphinx, assembly GCA_030015415.1. Lineage (NCBI taxonomy): Eukaryota > Metazoa > Chordata > Mammalia > Chiroptera > Pteropodidae > Cynopterus > Cynopterus sphinx. The sequence goes on along the minus strand of CM057379.1, from coordinate 5,717,037 downwards.
TTTAGGCAAGAAATTTAGTCTCAGGACTGTGTCCTCCAGCACTGCGGGGTCAGTGAATGGGCAAAGCACCATTCAAACATGTATTTTAGAACCTCAAATACCATGCTATTTTCATTATGCCATACTACATGGAAGTGGAAGTGAAATGACGAGATCAGAGATGGGTATGAATTAGAAAATGTCATGTGCAACCAAGATCCTGTAAAGAGCACAGTGTTTAGTACAGAATTGGTATTACTTTATAAGGCGTTTGCATTGATCATATTGGCCACGTCATGCCAATGTCAGCCTGTGGCATGGATAATAGGCTCTTAGAGGGTTTTCTTTCATTTGGGGAAGTTTACAGATTTCTTGACCACATTTGTATTGAATATTTATTTTAGAAAACAAGTTTTTTCCTCTAAAGTATAGACTGTCTGGAACTGATTTAGTATTCCCTTTTAGGTTTTATGGGTAACTCCTTCTTTGCTGTTTCAAAATTGATTTTATATCATATTTTAACTTTTATAATCTGAACCTTAACTTCTATGGGAAGGATAACTTTGACAAGAGGGCAATGGAGGAATTTATGTGAATACAGCTTTTTTAAAATTTTTTATTTTTTGGCTTCTAACATAGATCTATGATCGTATTCTATCAATTTCCTCTCGAGAGGGCGAGACAATTGAGTTGGATAAACCTGTGATGGCAGAGGGCAATGTGGAAGTTTGGCTTAATTCTCTCTTGGAGGAATCACAGTCCTCATTACATCATGTGATTCGCCAGGCAGCTGAAAATATTCAAGAGACTGGTTTCCAACTGATTGAATTTCTTTCTTCCTTCCCTGCTCAGGTCAGTGTATTGAAATTGAAAAGTATTTATTATTATTATTATTATTATTATTATTATTATTATTATTTTACAGAATACTCTTTAGAGCTTGTACATTGTCTATTGTAAACTATACAATTGGTTACATTTGACTCAGGGCTGTTATTAAGATTTTCATAAGGAGTTGTTAAATACAGAGAAGCATAAAGATTTTAGTTACAGATTACTTGGTTTTATGTAGATAGATGTGTATATATGCATATATATGTGTTGTAGACATATTTGATGTATTTTTTGAAAACTTTGTTCTACTAAATTTCTTTACATAAATCTTTACCTAAATCATAAAAATGTACTAAGTCTATGCTTTACTAGAAAAACAAGAAATTGATTTCAGCATTAAAATATAGAAAACAATCTTTTCTTAGTTATTGTGATCAGGAAAGATCTTATAAGAATCTACTCTGAAAATGCTATATTAGTTTGGGGAAAGCGGTTTTAAGATGTACTCTTTCCCTGTCAGTAACCTAAAATTTATCTAGGGAGAAACATGACTTAAATAATAAATTACTTAAAATAATAAAAATATTGTAGCTATATCATCAGGCTGTACATATCTAATTGCCAGTTGAATGATATGAAGAGTTTTCATAGGTTCTGATTCAGCATATCAAGCTGATGTAATCAAGGGTGACATGTTTGTATAATAATCACTGTTCACTACGTTATAATTTTCTTCTAAGTATATTCACAAGCCATATATGCTCATGAACTCTTTTTTATTTCCATAAGGTTGGATTATTAGGAATTCAAATGATATGGACACGGGATTCAGAAGAAGCCCTTAGAAATGCCAAATTTGATAAAAAAATCATGCAGAAAACCAATCAGTCGTTTCTGGGGCTGCTAAATACATTGATAGACATCACAACCAAGGATCTGAGTTCCATCGAACGAGTCAAATATGAGACTTTGATCACTATTCATGTACACCAAAGGGATATCTTTGATGACCTGGTAAATGCCTTATAAATGCTATGGCATATAAAGAAAAACAGACACTAGTCGCTATCTATATTTACCCACTGGAATTAGTTTGAATGAATTCAAAGAAAAGGTTATATTCAGGCAAAGAGTCATCTTCATGATGAGAGCTCATTTGTCAGATTCTCTTTTCAGTCCTTAGCCGAAAATTCAGTCGTATTCCAATAATCTCTGCTAAAATGTTATTGAAGCAATTAGACTTTATTTTAAAATTTTCATGTGATTACTTTTAATGCTAAAATGTCATGTAGCATCCTGAAAAGCTTTCACTTGTCTTGTGCTCCTTTTAGTTATTAGTTGAAGATTAACAGTTTCCTGCTACAGAATTAATAAGTATTGCTAGTAGAGCCTCTTATTGCTTCCTTTAAACCTTTTGATAAGTCGCATCTTTAACAAGTTTTGCTACATCTTCTGTCATTGAGTGCAAATGGTCTTTTCTAATTTAGTTTGTGACATTCAGGTGTCATGCAGATTTTTGTCTTTAAAATGAGAACAGAGGAGAAGAGTTTAGTAGCTATAGAAGATAGAAAATATGAAAAGAAATGAAATTTGTCCTCTACTATAACATAGGACATTAGATAAGAGACAGGAAGCTCTTATTTTCAAAATAATTTTCTAGATCGTGTCTCACTCCATTATGTAAAAATGATTATTGGAGATTGGTTCTGATGTAATGGAAATAAAGGTAGCACATTCAAGCTGTTGTGTGCTAATCTCCTCTCTTAAGAGTTAAGCACATTCTTTGCCTCTCAGAGAAATACAAGGCCCAGGGTAATTTTAGATTTCTTGTCAAAGGGAAATGATTAATGTGGCTTAAAATTTTGGTTAAAAAAATTCAGACAAAAGCATTGCTGGGCAATAACCTGCAATTAGGTGTTAGAAAATTCGGCCCACTGCAAATTGTAGGAAACATAATTTATGGATTAAAAAAACCCAACAGTGTACTTAGTCATAATCACAAGAGATTTCTTTTTCCTCATGAAATTGTTCATTTCTGTCTTAGAACTCCAAAACCTGCTTTTCATAGACTGTATTTCATGGTTAGCACTGTGGTATTGGGCATTTAAAGGTGAAATTTAAGAAATGGATATCTTACTATTAAAATATATCATACCGTTTAAATTGGGGAGGATAATTAGGGGATTCTCTTGCATTTTCCTGTACTCACGTCTTTTAAAGTGGCTTTGTTTTCTGACCAACAGATGAATGGGTTGGATGGCAATGTAGTTGACATCTCTGAAGTAGTTGGGGTATCTCCGAGTTCCATTTACTTCACATGATGGTCTATATGAATGTAATGTGCACATTTAATAAATGGCTCTTATCCCAGCTTTAACATATACCTTTTGCTTTTCAGTGTCATATGCATATCAAGAGCCCTACAGACTTTGAGTGGCTGAAACAGTGCAGATTTTATTTTAACGAAGATTCTGACAAGATGATGATTCGCATCACAGATGTGGCTTTCATATACCAGAATGAATTTTTAGGCTGCACTGACAGGCTTGTCATAACTCCACTCACAGACAGGTGATGGACGGTTTCTGTGGTTCTACAACCTCTCTTCCCCTCCCGCCCCTGTTTTTATTCTCTGGAGCTATTCAGGGATTTCTGCTTAATGTCTCTTTAGGGTTTATAAGCTATTTTATACCAAAGTCTTTGAAATTCAGTATTCTTAGCTTTACTTGTGTGTCTTCACATGGGATTTAAGTTTGTGATCTTTGGAAACAGACTTTACTTCCTTTACCTTCAGTCTTTATAGAAGCAAAGTTTAAATGACCTCTGTGGACATCGGATGGGCAGGAAAGGTCATGAATTGCCATGTATCAATACAGGCCTAGGGGCCTGCTTTGGGAACTATGGCACTTGTTGTCATTACAGACATTAATTAGGTTGTTTTTTAGCAGGAAAAAAATTTGAGTGTCAGTGCAGATGACGGGCAGTGGGAAGACATTGGCCTGCACATCTGGAGTTCTTAGTTCTGTCCTCTTCCTGTTATTTACCAACTGTGCCAGTAGAAGCTGCCATGCAACTTCCCCAGACACAGTTTCCTCATCTGTTAGGTGACATAGGCTGTCTATAAGAGTCCTTCCATGGCTAATGTGAACTTTTTGGCATCAGGCGATTATATACACTTTGTTCAGGGGTGTACTGAGTACTTATTTTGGACAAAATGGATGTGCGTTAAAGTCAATATTTGGCCTGGGTAGAAGCTGAAGTAAAATATCAATAATTTTCACAGAATGAATGTCTGGGCTTTAGATTGAAAATATTATCAGTCAAAATGTGAAAGTTTGATGTGGTAGCACTGTCATCTGCTAGATCATTCCTTCTGCTCAGTTGTGATACTAAATGAAGTGCTCACTTTCAACTGGGAATGGAGGATTAGCAAGAGATTTCATTGTGTGTCATTTTCCTCTACTGTTTCCTCATCCTCATACTCTTTATAGTCCTTCCTATGTCAAGATCGAAGATGATTGGTGCCAGATGGTGCTAGACATGATTTTAGAATTTTTGCCCTTGTTTTGAAGTCGAGAGGTGGATAATCCCAAACTGTAAAGAATTTCTTAAACCTCTGAACACCTGTATTTTCTGCTGTTACTTCACACCTCTTTTTTCAAACCTCCAGCACTTCCCTCTCTTCCCCTCTCTCTACTGAAGACCTTGGTTCCTATTTTATAGAGAAGATAGAAACTAACACAGGAGAGACATCCGCTGACCAACGCAGACTCCCCTGTTCTGCCCTCTCAGAGTCCCTTCAGGTTTCATTGTGCGGGATAGAGGTAACATGTAGGTACCCACATGGGGCCTGGCACCAAGCAAATGTTAGTTATCATTACTGTGTGGCTGTGACTGTTGTTTTTCTTAATCATTGAAAACACATTTTTTACCAGCTTTTCCTTTCATGTCTCCTTAAGTGTATCCTATAAGCAGAGGGTCTCTAACTAAACCAATTCTTGATAAAGAAAAATACCTTTGTGATGCATGCACCACTGTTGCTCTAAGAAGCTGTCCAGCATTTTAGCATTGGTGCTGTTTAAGAATATAAACTGACAGCACTTCTGGCTTATGTGTGACAACATGATGTAGAGCGAAGTAAATACTTAATACTGATGCTGACAAATTTGGCTAAATTGCATGCTAATGAGCTCTGGGTCATGGAGAGGGTCATCGTTCATTCGGTGCCAGTGGTCACATTCTTTATCTCTGGTTCCAGCAGCTGCTGGGGTGGGTGGAACCAGATAAGAGTATCACGCTGGACTGGCACAAGCCACTTATTCAACAGATATTCCCAGGGGAGCAGGTGCTAGGGGTTAGGCAAGTAGTTGGGGGTGTAAGTGTGAACTAGACCTAGTTCCTTGCAGCAGAGAGCGTATGGCAATCTGGTGGGGAGGCAGAGAACTCTAATAGAGCTGCAAAAGGCCAATAAATTATGTAAAAGTTCAAATCCACTCATGAACAATGATGTTTTTTGAAAGCAACAAAGAAAGTGGAAAGAGGAGCAGAGGAGGGAGGCAGCGAAGCACACATACATGGAGGATGCCCTGGGGAGAGTGTGTGCATGATGTCAACATGTCATGAAGATGCCCCGACAGGACTGTGCTTGCCTCTGGAAGGCACATCCTAGAGATTTATTCTGTAGCACTCCCAGAAATAGATTTAAGACGCAATTATTTAGCAATGTGTGACTTAACTCTCATGGGACCAGTGGTCCCCAAGCACATCAGATGACAACTCTTTGATTCAAATAGGGATTAATCCACTTTAATGGTTCCCAGTTTGTTTGCTGGAGTACCGTTCTGTAGATGTGGTAGATTTCTGTGAAAAAGTCACAAAATTAGTTCTGGAATTGCTAATTACTACTTTTCATACTTGAAGATTTCTCAATATTCATTATCCTAAGAAAGGTCATTTAACCTTTTAAAGAGTTCTCAAACTTATTTGACCATAAACCCTGCACCCTTTTTTTCCCCTTAACATTATGTTAATATTCATAAGGATAAGAGTATTTTAGGACATGGTTTTGCCAATGTTATGTAGCAACAATGACCTGGATCTCTGATTTTTTAATCTTTGGTGGGTTTCGGTTCACTTGATGTCTCAGAAGTATCCACGGTTTCTGTGATGTCTCTGACCCTCAGGTGTTACATCACATTGGCTCAAGCCCTGGGAATGAGCATGGGAGGGGCCCCCGCCGGACCTGCAGGCACAGGCAAAACGGAAACCACCAAAGATATGGGGCGGTGTCTCGGGAAGTATGTCGTGGTTTTCAACTGTTCAGACCAGATGGATTTCCGAGGGCTGGGACGGATTTTTAAAGGTGAGGGTTTACATGTGTAAGTTTTACTTGATGAGATCTTTCAGTTAAGGTGGGCTATCTTGTTAAGATTTATTTTTCAACATTTGGTCATCGTTCAACTTCGTAGAACTTTTTAGAAAACCTGAATCTTACCAGTATCCTGTGGATGAAATGTCAATATCATTTGTCTTTTGTAATGTTTCTTTATCACTACAGGTTGCTAATTTACAGATAAAGTGCCACATTGTGAGCTATTTTGGGGGCAGTCTATGTACTATTTATTTGTTCAACTTTATTTTTGAATAGACTTATCTCTGGCTTGTCTTGGCAGCTGCGTAATGTCCTTTTCCTTGGCTTTCCAAAATTACATACTAATTGGATTTTCTATTTAATTTCCTTTCTAAGGGCTGGCACAGTCTGGATCCTGGGGTTGTTTTGATGAATTTAACCGTATCGATCTACCAGTTCTCTCAGTTGCAGCCCAGCAAATTTCCATTATTTTGACATGTAAAAAAGAGCGTAAAAAATCTTTTATTTTTACTGATGGAGACCATGTGATTATGAATCCTGAATTTGGACTTTTTCTAACCATGGTAAGGGACATCTCCTGAATTTTAGCCTTCTTATCACATTTTTTATACATCTCCTCGGTTATATATCACCTCCTATCTATGAATGGAAATTGGGATTCTAATTTTCACTTCTGTTTGAAAGCTTTTGGTGTTAAACAGAGTTGATTTTAATAACTCATGACTTAAGCTCTCCAGTAGAAAGGAGAGGGAGATAGGTCAATGCATTATCTGGTTGTCATTCCAGATTTGTGGTGTGTACATAATGAATTTTTTAATATTGTGCTGATGTGTGCTCACTGCCCCATGATCATATCTTTTGTCCTTGGGTTGGTTTTCTGTGTAGAACCCTGGCTATGCCGGGCGGCAAGAACTCCCCGAAAACTTGAAGGTGAACTTCCGCTCCGTGGCCATGATGGTGCCTGACCGTCAGATAATTATAAGGGTGAAGCTGGCCAGCTGTGGCTTCATCGACAACGTTGTCTTGGCCAGGAAGTTTTTCACACTCTACAAGCTATGCGAAGAACAGCTTTCTAAGCAGGTGTGACATTCTGAAGGTCTCTATGTACTTATGCATGTTTCATTTTTCTATTCAGTGAAATTTCCTCATTTTGAAAAATTGTAGACTGGGGCTGTTTTAAAATACCTTATTGATAAAAGGTAGAAAGTTGTATCATTACCAAAATAATTTTATAAGCATAGTTTATTAAGAAGTACATTTAAAGGAATTAATATTTATGGTATGGAAATGAAGTGAATACTCTCTGAACTCATTTAAGAGCCAAAGTATTATGGATATTAATTTTTTCTCTTTATCCCACTTGTACATTCATCACGATAAGTGTTATGTGTCCTCATGGTTTTCAGGAACCTCTCAATCATTTACTCTCCTCACTTCCAAGCTCATTCAAGTATTTGGCCAAGCTTTGCTAATTGTCTTCTCCATTGCAACTTCCTTGCTAATTTCCTGTACTGTTTAGAGTAGCAGGTTTTGACATCACATGGTTTCAGAATTGAGAGGCACAGAAGTAACCATTTATTGTTTCTATATTAATTATCTATTGCTGCATAACAATGTCAACTGCAAAATTACTGGCTTAAAACAATACACATTTATTATCACACAGTTTCTGTGGGTCAGGAGTCCTGGCAGAACTTAGATGTGTCCTCTGCTGACAGTCTAACCAGGCTGTAGTCAGGCATTTGCTGGGCCTGCGGTTTCATCTGATGCTTGACTAGGGAATGATCTGCTCCCAGGTTCACCCAGGTTGTTGACAGAGTTCCGTTTCTTGAGGTTGTAAGAGTGAAGATGCAGTTTCTTGCTGGCCATTGGCTAGAGGAGGCTACCTTCAGTTCCCACAGGCTGAGTGTAGTTCTTTGCTATATGAACTTCCCCAGCAAGGCCCCTGGTTTTCTCAAAGTCAGCAAGGGAAAGAGGTTCCTGTGAGATAGGTCCTACCATCTTGTATTCATCAGGATTCTCCAGAATAGTGGGCCCAGTAGGTTATATATGTATATACAAAAGAGATTTATTATAAGGTTTTGGCTCATGCAGTTTTGGAGGCTGAGGGTCCCATGAACTGCCATCTGCAAGCCAGAGAGCCAGGAATGTTGGGGGTGTCATTCAAAGGGTTGATAGTGTCAGTTATAGTCCAAGTCTGAAGGCTGGAAGACCAGGAGCACTGAGGGCAGGAGCAGATTGGTATCCCAGCTCAGCAGTCAAATGGAGAGAAGGTGAATCCCACCTTCTTTGGGTCCTCAACCGGCTGAATGGTGCCCACAACACTGAGGAAGGCCGCTTGCTTTACTCAGTCCATCGATTCAAACGCCAGTCTCTTCCAGAAACGCTCTCACAGACAATTCCAGAAATAATATTTAATCAGCAATCTGAGCATTTCATGGCCCAGTCAGGTTGATACATAAAATCAACCATTACAAATCTTATATAATATGACCACGTAATCATGTACGCGTAATTATGTACAGCCTGTCTCCTTTGCCATATTTTATTGGTTAGAAGCAAATCACCAGTTAAAGGGTCTAGATCATACAAAGCTATAAACCTCAGGAGGCAAGGATTATGCCACATACTTCTAGGACATATAAATAAAAATTCTTAAAAGAATATGCTCAATAATGACACTTTGCAATAAATATAAAAATGTAACATGAATAACATCTCCTACTGTAACAATTTGACCCTCTCTTCACTTAGGCCCCCATTCCAAATGTCTTTGGATCTAGATTATTTTTTATTGCCCATTTAGTAGAACCTATTTTTATTCTCACTCATGAGTTCTTTTCCTTTGAATGTTCAGTCACACACAGAACTTTCTGACTGGGTGCATTCTTGTTAGACCGATCCTAACCATTTGCTTTTTGCCACTACCATTCCATTTTTTTTTTCTGTTTGTCATAGATTTTACTCACTCATTCTTATTTTTATATCTATCAAAGAAATATTTTCCATGCTGTTTTTCATATGTTGAAAAACTCCAGCATCCCTGACTCCTGCCCTCTTCCTCTCAGTATTTCAATTCCTCTTCCTGCACGCTTACAGCCCTTCCTCACAAGGTCATTGTGAATAACGAAGTGAGTCAGTGTGTACAAAACAATTGGCCCCATGCTGGTCTCTTGGTGAACGTTTTGTGAATCTCACTTCATGCTCACGGATTTAACTGAGTCCAATTCTAAGTTTTTCTTGATTCATTCCATCCACCAGCACTTGCAGTCATTATTACTTTTAATGCAAGTTTGCTCATTTTTTTATTTAATTGCCTCTATCAGAATTTAAACTCGTTGAAGGTAGGAACTCAATTTCGATATTTTTATGTGCTCTATTCTCCAAGTGATTAGTATTAAATGAAGTGCACTGCTCTCAATTATCTTAGCAGATAATTGTGTTTTTTTTTTGTGGTAAAAAACATATAACATTAATTTTATCATGTGAACCATTGTAAGTGTACAGTTCAGTAGTGTTAAGTTTCTTCACGATGCTGCGAGACAGATCTCCAGAACTTTATGATCTTGCAAAACTGACACTCTGTACCCATTAAACAACTGGCTTCCCTTTCCCCTCAGCCCTCAGTAACCGCCATTCTACTTTCAGTTTCTGTGCATTTGTCTCCTTTAGATACCTCATATAAGTGGGTTCACATAATACTTGTCTTTTTGTGAGGGGCATACTTTACTTAGCATAATGTCATTGAGTTTCATTTGTGTAGCGTGACAGGATTTGTTTATTTTTTTTTTTTATGGCTGACTAACATTCCAGTGCATGTATGTGTATGTGTATTTACACATATATCACATTTTGTTTTTCTGTTCTTCCCTCAATGGGCATTTGGGTTATTTCTACCTCTGGCTATATGAAAAGTGTTGCTATGAACATGAGTTGCATATATCACTTTGACACCCTGCTTTCAATTTTTTTGGACATATATACTCAAAAGTAAAATTACTGGATCATATGATAGTTCCATCTTTAATTTTTTGAGGAACTGCCATATTGTTTTCCATAGTGGTAGGGTAATTGGTTTTTAGGGGGCCTGGCTTCTGATTTGTTCTTAATCTCCTCTCTTTAGGTAATACTGGGATGTAGCTACTTTTTCTCCTCCTCAATGTTCCCATCTGTTTACTATTTAGTACATATATATAGTAGTCATAAGTGAGGTCTCAGTTTATTCTGGTGCAGAACTTTAGCTTTACGAGGACTCTTTTTTAATGGATGATTAAGAAGAAGCTCGGGGGGCTGTGTATACTTTAAGAGGAAATTTATTTCTTTCTCTCTGTCAAATTATATCTATTAGTTCTAATTTAAGGAGTTAAACTGATGATACAGGAGAGGACTTTTTGAGTAGTCTCTATTTGCTCAAAAAATATATCGATAAAAAATTTCAGTCCCCTGTTTGTACAAGTATTTTAAAGGAAAAACAGCATTTATTCATTACTGTGAATAGGTCTTCTGCCAAATTTGTATAGTTTCCATGTGTGAGTAAATGTTGAAAATAAGCCTGGTGCACTTCTAATTCCCAGGTGCATTATGACTTTGGTCTTCGTAATATCCTGTCAGTTCTGCGAACACTGGGAGCAGCAAAAAGAGCCAATCCCATGGATACAGAGTCCACGATTGTCATGCGTGTCCTACGAGACATGAATCTTTCTAAACTGGTAAGATTCACAGATGGAAATGTTCTGCCCACTTAAATGTTCAACTAACTAAGCACAAACGAGGCATAGAAATATTTATTTAATGTGCTCATCTTTAATATGGTTAATTATCAGAAAAAGCACAGAAGAGCACAATTTTATACTGTACTTTTTCAGAAGTCCTTTCTGTGGTGATCAGATCTAGTCTTACATGTGCCTATTCCAATAGAATTGAAATGGATTTTTAAAAATCTACACATTAAATTTTCAGATACCTTGAATCAGTTTTGTGTTTTAGAGCTAAAGAGCTCACCTTTTTAAAAGTCTGTAGAGCCTGGCATGAAGTTGTATGTAAATTTTACATGTGTGTGATCATTTCAAACTTTTTTCATTTCATAGGAGAGATTGATAATCAATTGTCTAGTGTCAGTGGATCTATGCATAGCATGACAGATTTTATTTATTTTGAAATAAAAGTGTGTATTTAGTTCTAATTTATAAGATTGCCACCATCATTTAAAAATTTATTTTCATTTAAATGAGAAATTATAGACTGTAACAACTCTCAAAACTTGTTATTTTGTGGAAGGGTTGTCAAGTAGGCAATATTTTCTTTCCTTCCTTTTCCCCTCTTCTTCCTCCATTTTAATTTTTTAAAAGAAAGATTAAAAAATTTTTCTTTTAAAATAGTTTTTAATTTATGAGAAACACTATGGAAACATTTCTGAACTTCAAAGAATGTGATATTTTATTTAATGATGGTTATAATGAAATGAACTGGGCTCTGTTGGGGCATTTTCAGTTTACGTGGATGTTGTTTGTGCCAAAAGAGTTGGTCTGATTTCCCTTTCTTTTTAAGATTGATGAGGATGAACCTTTATTTTTGAGTTTGATTGAAGATCTCTTCCCAAATATTCTGCTGGACAAGGCAGGTTACCCTGAACTGGAGTCGGCAATCAGTAGACAGGTAATGCATTTCATGGGCATCAAGCACCGTGTCTGTTTTATCTTCATTTAATTGGAATCAAGTGGAGTTGGGGGGTCCTAAATCTGTGGGTTCTGAGGATAGCACCTGAGGCTGTGACTGCAGTTTTAAGAGAGGACATTGCATACCTCCTAGAGCACCTCCTGCTGGCGGTTCCCTGACAGCCCACAGCCACGTCCAGTTGGCCATGTGCTAGTGGCCCTGTCATTGGTGGAAACCATTCCATACCAGATTCCCAAATGAAATGTGATGGGCCAGCAGGGGCTGGTGGGGCTCAGCTGGTGGCCTTGCTCATGCTGGGCATGGCTCTGTCTGCCACCCTCGTTGCTTGCCACATTGCTTTGATCTCTAGACTCCTGTTGTCAAGTGTCATTTGCAGTGATTTCATGTGGCTCCTCAGCTGTCACCCTTCCTCCCCAGGATCACTTGTGATTTTTTTCTTGGCCTCTGAGGGTTACCAGGATATGTGTACCATTAGGTGTCTGAATTTCCCATGATACTTGGTGCAGCTTTAACCTTTTATAGTTTCCCTAGGAATGGAAATAAATTATGTAGATCTCATGCCTTAATTTCCTTTCCTATGAAGAAGAGTTTGGGAAAAATGTTGTACAGAAATGGTGCTTAGCCCATATTTATAAAATATATTTCAGTTCCTTGAAGATATTTGTAATAAAATCAAATATGATAGTATTAAATGGATATTTTGCTTTTTAAAAAGTCAGTATATAAGAGTTAATCTCCTTTCTTATCAGGTAAGAGTGATAATTCATTTTGCAAATGGTTTCTTCATAATATGGCTAAATTAATTGAAGCATTACCTAAAAAGCTAAATATGAAGTAATTTATAAGGTAACTTATGTTAGTAACTTGTAGCATATTAAAAATCTGGAGTGCATATACATTGCATAAAGTAATACATGATTATTATCCAAAAGTATTTTAAGTAAAAATAAAGCTTCACTGATCAGATTTAAGCATAACATGGTGATTAAGAGCATGGAAAATAGAGCTGAATTTTATGGGTTCGAATCCCTACTCTATAATTTTACAAGCAATAATCTTGGAAAAATTGCTTAGTCTTTCTGTACCTCAGTTTCCTAATCTATAAATGAAGATGTCAGTAATACCAATCTCAGAGTTTTTTTATGAATTTTAAATTTTGAATAGTTTGACACAGTGTAACTTCTATATAAATATTTAATAGGTAAAAACTACCTAGTGGATTTAGAAAGGTAGCTTGAAATTTATTTGGAGTTTCAGTCAACCTGGTGTACTAGAAATTTTCTGTTATTAAATATCATCTTTTAAATTAAACATTTCAAATATGTTTTTATATCTAAGCCATTATTCTTAAGTTGCTCCTAAGATGTATATACAATAAAATGTTAATATAAATATATTCATTTCCCCAAGACAAATGCAGATGTTTCTTGTTAGTTTGGCATAACATTTGATATTCAACCTGCTCTTTGTCTATGTATCTATATTTTTTTATGCAACATATTTTTATTGTAGTAAAATACACAATATAAAATTTATCATTTTAGTCATTTTAAGTAGACAGTTTAGTGGCATTAAGTACAGCCACATTGCTGTGCAGCTGTCACCAACCACCCATTTTCAGAACTTTTCTCATCCTCACAGACTAAAATTCTGTACCAATTAAAGGGTGATTCTCAATTTATCGACACGTCCCCCCATCTCCACACCTGTGCTTACCTTGAGCATAATGATATGGCCCGACGTGGGGCTTTTATTGTATGTTTTCAGGTCGAAGAAGCTGGTTTAATCAACCATCTTCCCTGGAAACTGAAAGTCATCCAGCTGTTTGAAACGCAGAGTGTGCGGCATGGGATGATGGCCCTAGGGCCCAGTGGGGCAGGGAAGACCACCTGCATCCAAATCCTGATGAGAGCCATGACAGGTAGGGGAGCGGCCAAGAAGCATTGTGCCGAGAGACACATTTCACTAGTCATGACAATTTCACATGCCCCAAGAGGGCAATAATGTACATACATTAATATATATTTTTATGGGAGGAAATTCTACTTTACTGATTATTGGGTACATTTTAGAGATGACACATTACAGTAATGGACCAGAGAAGTAAAACGTTTTTTCCAGCCTTGTCGTTATCATTGACACATAAGATTGCATAAGTTTAAGGTGTATGATTGCCAACACAGCATTTGCTACCACCTTCATCTTGTCACAGAGTGGCCATTTCTTTTTTGTGGTGAGAACATTTAGGATCTACTCTCTTGGCAGCATTTAAATATATGATATAGTAATATTGGCTATAATCACCATGCTGTTCATTAGATCCCCAGACTTGCTCATCTTATAACCGGAAGTTTGTATCTTTGATGGGTACATTTCTCCCACCCCCCTGGTTATTCCCATTCTGTATTTCTATGAGCTCAGCTGTTTTGGCTTTCATATACAGTAAGTCCCAATTTCGACGATAGCTTCTTGGAAACTGTGACTTTAAGTGACATGACTTATAATAAAACCAATTTTCCCAAGGGCTAATTGATGTATACTAGAGTTAAGTTTCTACAGCATATTTGTCATCACAGAAACATCACCAAACTTCTAAATAAAGACTCCAAACACTTCTATGTTAAACATTGAAGTAAATGTGAGCTATACACACATTTAAAAAAGATTAATAAAAACAAGGAAGAGGATTAATTTCTAACCCTCTAGTCTAGGGTTGTGGATGGCCTGAGCCTCTCCTGGCAGCTCAGAACTCAGATGGGACTCATCATGGATAGGATGCGATTTCATCACGGGGCCACTCCTGCATTCACTTGGACTGGGACAATTTTGGTATATCAGTTAACCTGATGTACACATATTTGGAATGTAGGAGGAAATTGGAGTCCCTGGAGGAAACCCACACAGATGTGAGAAAAATGTGCGAACTCCACACAGACAGGGTCCCAGCTAGGAATCAACTTTTTTTCATCAATGTTGTAGCAAAATGACATTGAATGAAACAACATCATTGAGGACCTGCTATATAAGTGATATACAGTATTTATCTTCGTCTAACTTATTCCACTTAGAATAATGCCCTCAATGTGCTTCCATGTTGTCTCAAATGGATGTTCTGCTTCCTCATGGCTGAATAATATCCCACCCTGTCTGTCTATCTGTCTATCTATCATCTATCTATATGTACTTATCACATCTTCTTTATCCAGTCATCTGTTGATAGATACTTAAGTTGTTTCCATATGTTGGCTTTTGTGAATAATACTGCAAGAAAAACACTTTTTTAAGTGACTTTATGCACCATGCCATGTGTTTTACATGTGTTATGTCATTTATTTTTTATAATAATTTTTAGATATAGCTATATTGTACAAAAAAGTCAAGGCTCAAATTCAGAAATGCTCACAGTCCCAAAGATGACAAATGGTGGGTGGGACTCAGTGTTAAGTTCAGGGAATGGAAAACTGATGGGAAACTCCCTTCCCAACACACCATATTGCCCTCAATATGACTTAATACAACATACTACTTTCTGATACGTATGAAATAATTCCAATCCCTACTCTGAAAATCTATGTATCGAAAATCATCTTAATCATAAACTCATTTTCCACCTGGAATCAGATATTTTGCTGGCATAGTTAAACAAATACATTTACTTTCCAGATATCCCCAAGCTTACATCTAAGTCCCTAGCCTGAGGTCCTCTGGGATAATGCACATTGCCATGTTGATGATGATTATTGTATCCTACAGTTCTGATTAATCATTAATGACTCTCTTCCCAAAAGTATTGGCAGCCCTTAGCTGTGGCAGAGTTGCATTCCAAAATTTCACAGAACTTTTGCTGTCAAGTGCATCATGCATGGTCCTGCAGGGAAGAGTGACTGGATGGATGTCCAGTCAGCCCATGGAACCCTAATGCCCTGATACTGAGTTCATGGTTGTTGGAGGTTGCATGCACTTGCCCTAAAATCCTGCACATGTTGGATTTAGTCTCAGTTTCCTTAGCTATGGGATGAAGTGAATTCTGTACATCAAAGTTCTACCTATTGGTTCTTCACACTCAGGTGGGTCTATGCTCTCAGCTAGAACCTATCTCCATGAAATTAGGCATCCTACTTTTGTTGTAACGAAGTTGCCTTCTGTGAGCAATAAACCACAAATGCACCTGGCACAATGACTTACACAAGATGAGTACTAAATATTAAATAATACAGATACATTATGTATAATATGTCTGAATTATGTAATTCAATGGCATCACTGGCATTAGAGAAATTCTTTGCAAAGATATATTACTCATAAGACTATTTGCTGTTTATTAACCTGTTTTTGGTTTTGGTATGTAGGCCAAACATCTGTTATCTTAAGCAACATGTTGTTTCCTGTTGAAAACTTTAATAATCCAAAAAATCAAGAAGGTAATTGGGTTGAACTTCTCCAAAGAGGTGTGAGACCCCTGTATTCATGTATGTTATTTGTTCCCTTATTCAACATGTATTTTTTCATCAATGTTCTTTGGTGTTCTATACTTGGAGGTGCTGCTAGGTTCTATACTGGAAATTAGAAAGCAGGTTTGAAAAAAATGGCCAAAAATGATGGAACCCCCCCTTCCCAACACACCATAATGGGGTGGCAGAAATGGCAGTGTAATGGAGTGACGGAGATGGCAGAGATGATTACGAGTCAACATGAAATTACTATGAGGAAGGTTTGGAAAATTACTCTGTGAGCAGGGGTGAAGAATAGCAGAATTTTTCTAAGGAAATTCTAGAAAGGCTTATAGAACAGGTGCCACTTTATCTGAGTTTGAAGGTTGAGTAGCAGGTGGATAAAAGGCATTCTTAGGAGAATGAGGGATGCAGGTGGGAGGGTCTGAAGAGAACATGGACTACCTGGGGGAGTACTGCAACATGAATAGAAAGTCATTTGTGTGGGGGGCAGGAGTGAAAGAGATGAGGAGGTGGAGCAGATGCTACCATGCCCAACGCCACACCTCTTTGGCCTTCCCATACTATAGATGCAAACCTCCTTGGTGTCTTCCAGTTTTTCAGCTTTATGAAGCTAAGGAACTGGCTCAGCCTGGAATCGTGGGTTGAGTGGGAATTAGTGCTACTGAGGCAGCCACATCCTCATCTAATGGGAGATGAGTTAATGACAGACATCCCCTTCCTGTCTTCTAGAGAGACACCACATCTGTGACCTGCTCAGCAATGCACCCTTCATAGGCTTCTCTTTTTTCCTGTGTTGTTGTCTCTTTCCCCTGACCCTAAACTCCTGGTATCCACATCCTTGACCTAGGCTTTGCTTTTGGGGGATTCAGGCTAGTACAGTGGCCTTGGCATGAGCATCTTTGTAAGTCATGCCGGATGCCTAGCTTTATTCTGTGGGCTGTGGGAAGCCATTGAGTGGGAGGGAGTAGAATGGTGGTATGACCAACCTTGTGTGTAGAAGACCCTCTGGTGGCCACGTAGAGACTAGACTGGGAGATGGGTGGAGTGGTCTAGCATCTGTAAGAAGGTGACAGTAAGAAAAGGGTGCCTCCTCTAGGGCAGAGTCCATGAAGGTGGAGTCATCAAGATAGTCAAGAAATGCTTAGGAAGAGAATGAAGAGAAGTAGTTTAACTAACATTGAAAGTTAAGCATTTTTTTTTTTACCTTAGCATGCTTTTATAAAAATGTTATGGTATTCTAAATAAAAATGTTATAATTGTACTTATGACCAAAAAATAAATGATTTTTTCTATATGGGCAACAGATCAAGTCCAGTTTTTTACCTACAATACTGCCATACACTTGAAAAGTTTGTGCTTTTTTATAGGGCGATTCGATTAAAAAAAGTATTGCCAGTCTTATGGGTATCATTTACTGAAAAAGCTGATTGTGACTAAATTGAACTGCAGCATCATGAAATATTAAAAATAATTATTTTCGTTATTTTTGTGATTTTGAATAAAGATAACTCTGGTGTAATTTTCTAAATGGGTTTTAATGTGCCACCTTTTCTAATGTGCACATGTGCATGTGTGCCTGTGTCAGTCTTTCACACAGTATATGATATTTTTGCACCTATTTTTATGGTTTTATATTTTAGGCCTTCTTCTTCTCTCTTCTACTTGTTAACCTCAGCTCCTTACGTAGAGAATCCAGCCCATTTAAGAGTAGTTTTAGGGTTTGAAGGATTCAAATATTTATCTTGAGCTTGTCCCAAAAATAAAGTTTTTGGTTCCTGCAACACCAATTTAGCTTGTTTTTCCCAAATGAGCAAGAACACATCTCAGAAAATCAAAACTGATAAGTGAGAGATTGAAGCATCTTCTGGGTGATAATTTAGATATAAGATTTTATCTAGGACACCATAAACCCCAAAGGTTTTGACCTGTGAAAATAGAAAAATTTCTGGATATGTGAATTTCTTCATTAACTCCAACATGGTACCCTTCAACTTCCCTTATGCAACATGCAGTTTTCTTTTTAAAATGATAAAAACTAATGTGCTTTAGTCATTAAAATATAATGAGGCCGATTCTGATAACTTGAGAATGCAGTAAGACATGTATTTTCAGTATAATTTTGCATTTTCCCGTTTTGAGCACCCACTGACAGCACACCATGTGTTAGTGCAGGGTTGCCTGGTGATGGCTTGCTCTGCACCTGAGTTGTTTAAAATTTGGATGTGTTTGATGTAGATTGTGGACAACCACACCGAGAAATGAGGATGAACCCCAAAGCAATCACGGCCCCGCAGATGTTCGGGCGGCTAGATGTGGCCACCAACGACTGGACAGATGGGATATTTTCTACTCTTTGGAGGAAAACACTGAGGGCTAAGAAAGGTAGAAGATAAATTGCTGGTTTTATTTTCAACATGTCCTTCTAGATAAAATCCTTGGTGGCTATTTAGAATTAGTAGAACAACTGTATTCTCCATATAATATCTTAGCCAAGACTGAGAAGTCATAACTCAGTATGATATTTGTAAATGTTGAAATATTGAGATTATTGATAGTGTATTTAACACTCCCTTCACCCCCCTTACTTTTTGGTTACAAAGGGAATTATCTTTAGAGAAAATATTTCTCAGTTCCTGTGATACCTTAGAACAAAATAGAAAAGGCTGTTAAGGAAAATTGATAGTATTCAGTAAAATGATTTTTATCATAATTATTTTCATTGAGTATTTAAAAAAGGTTATTCTTAGTTAAGTACAGCCTTTATATATATATAAAAAACCACTAATTCTTCTATAAAATCGCAGGAGGAAGTGGGCTTCCTCAGGAAGAAAATTTTGTGTATCAAAAATAAAGTTCATAGTGAATTAACAAATTCTGTTTTTATGTACTATGTTGCTGTTTGGTTGTTGTTTAAAGACACACAAGAAGGGCTACATATGTGTATCTTCTTCCCTGGCCTTTGGTGGGCTATTGCAGGGGAGCATATCTGGATAGTTCTTGATGGTCCAGTAGATGCCATCTGGATTGAAAATCTCAATTCTGTTTTGGATGATAACAAAACCCTCACGCTTGCCAATGGTGATCGGATCCCCATGGCTCCAAACTGTAAGATCGTGTTTGAGCCTCATAACATCGACAATGCTTCACCTGCCACCGTCTCAAGGAATGGAATGGTGTTCATGAGTTCTTCTGTCCTCGACTGGAGTCCTATTCTGGAGGTATGATTGGAGCCTCTCTTTTGTATAATTGATGAGATTAACAGATCCTGTAGTGTTCTTCCAGAGTGTGTGCTGATTTTTCTGCAGACCTTCGGTATAATTGCATTTTCATGCTAATGTTTATGGAAGATCCTTGAATGCTTTGGGCCATTCACACCCTGATGGCTTCTTAGGTTTATTCAGTGTTCTAATCAGGTTGGAGCTGTGATTTCTAACCCTTGGGTTGTGGAGTAATTGCAAGGCCCAGGTGAATCAATAATCCCACCAAACTGTGACTGAATTAGTAAAATTTAATTTTGTCACTTTGGGGCTTCATGACATTTTTAAAAGGTACTCATTCACATAAAGTTTGGGAGCAACCATCTTAGAATATTAACTTGAGGACAATTTATTAAAATTGCATATAACAGATTTTTATTAGACTTAATAGTCATAATATTAGTTTTAAGTTTGTATTTGGAAATAATCTTTCTGATAATATCTTCTCAATTCATGATATGGTATATTACTTTGTATCCCCACCAACATATTCTAGAGTTTATTGCTTATAACTAGATTATAATTAAATTCCACATATACTTATTTTACTAAGGAGAATGCTTATTAGTTAGATAAGCCATATGTAAAATCTTTTTTGATACTGTTAGCCAAATTTATTATTTTCATTTACATAGGTTTTTTGAGATGATTTTGATAGAAAACTTATGAACTCATTGTTTATATAAAGTAGATGTTTATTTTATATTGCCATTAATTTTTTATGCTTCTCTTGGGTATGCCTTAACTTACAATAATGTATTTTCAGAATTTACACAACTCCAAGTCTCGAAAAGGTTTAGATTTACTAATGTATGAAGATATAAAGAAGGGGATTATATAGCAAAATGATGCTGACATATAGTTGGATATGTCACTAAAAATGTTTCTAAAGATTTTGCAATTAAATTATTAATGCATTAAAGAGAATACAGGGTTTTCAACCCTGGCCTTGCAAAAATAATCAGCAGCAACAGTTCTTAAAATACAGGTGATTGGGTCACCCTCCATTTCTACCATATTAGAATCTCTGAGGAAGGGGGATTCAGGAGTTTGTTTCTTTCTTTCTTTGTTTAAACCACCATAATAGATTTAGGCTTGGTAACCACAGATACAGTAAATTCCAAGTGAAAATGTATTCATGCGATTTTCCCAAATACTTTCGATTTACAAAGGTTTTTAAATATTTTTAAGCTACAAGCGAATGAATATTTAGAGTTTGCTATTTATGCAATAAGTTTTTTATATGCTTTTGAATAATGCAGTATTTTTTTGCAAGTGGTTAAGAAGAGGCAAGACTTATAAAGAGTCAGATTGGACATCTTGGGCTCAGAGCAAGGCAGCTGTGAGACGGTTAACAGAGGGCAGAGCAACGGAGAAGGCGTCCAAGGGAATCCATCAGATTTAGGGAGCCATGCTGATTACTTGGCCCTGTGTATGATGCTTTTTGTTTCCATAGGCATGGAAGTGCTATTTTTATTGTTGTTGTTGATGTGGAACCATGGTAATTCATGCATTGATGAGTAATTTGGAATCAACGTCTTATTGCTTCTGTTCAGAGTCTCTAAGAATGAACTGGTCTCATGATGCCAAGGGAACTTTCCTCACCTTAAGAAAATATCGTTTTGTGTTAAGTGGTATTCTGTTATAAATCACATGTACTTTCCTAATATTGAGTTCCACTAATGACCAAATTATCCATTTTCCTGAGTATTCTTTGATATTTTTCTCCATTAGTTATTAAATGAATTAGAAGAAATGAAAAAACAAGTTGTGATAAACTTTTGTCTCCTATTTTGTAAGGTCTGGGTGTGGATTTCCTTTGTTCATAGTTTATGTTTTTCTAAATTATGTCCATATTTTTGCCTTCTCACTTTCTCTGAGCAAATAGCTGAAGATTTTTTTTCGTTTTGAGACTCAAGACTTGAGGATAGTGTAGTGTAATAGAGATTAATATATGGATACTGGAGCTAGACTCTGGGTTTGAATTCTGGACTTGCCCACCAGCTGTGAGGTCGTGGGCACGATGCCTACGTTTCTTCGGCTTCTATTTCCTCATCTTTAGAAAAGGAAGACAATAACTCCTACTTCATTAAGTTGTTTTGAGCATAAATGTGTTAATACATAAAAGAATTTATAACAAAGCCTGGCCTGTCATAAGTGCAGTATAATCATTAGATGTTATTTTTATTGTTAATTGATATTTTAAATACTTGTCCAAAAATGGCCATTTTCATGGTGTGCTAATAAATTTAATTAACGTATTAATCTGTAAACCTACAGGGTTTTCTTAAAAAACGCTCACCTCAAGAAGCTGAAATTCTTCGTCAGCTGTACACCAAGTCTTTCCCGGACCTGTACCGCTTCAGTGTTCAGAACTTAGAATACAAGATGGAGATGCTTGAGGCCTTTGTAATCATGCAGAGCATTAACATGCTGCAAGGTCTGATCCCTCCCAAGGTAAATCGCTCAATTTTCTAGAGAATTGCTTTCTTATTCACGAAGCCACACCGTGCAGAGGGTGCGACATTTGAAATTGATTGTTGCAGTGATGGGGTAAGAGGGATGTTTCAGACAGGGACCCTGCCTATTTTTGTTTTTTTATTTCTTATTTTCCACAAAGCAAGCCATGGGTTTGTAAGTTAGTTGCAGGCTCACAGTCATCCAATAAGCATTCGAAATTCGTTTCACAGCCCAGCTTGATTGGTATTCCCAGAGCTCACTTCTGCATTTGTTTCCGTTTCATTCTTCCTTCTCTTGTTGTTTTGGAGGAAAACTGTTGTCCCTTTTATGTCTTGGCTATCTTCATTCAAACCTCAAAGCAAAGTTTCAGTTGAAGGTTTAAATAATTTAAAGAGTTTTCTTTCTTGCATGCTCAGGAGCAAGGTGTGGAGGTCACAGCAGAGCACCTGGGGAGGCTGTACGTCTTCTCCCTGATGTGGAGCGTTGGGGCGCTGCTGGAGTTGGCGGGCCGGCGCCGCCTAGAGCTCTGGCTGCGGTCTCAGGAAGCTCTGGCCTTGGACCTGCCACCCCTTGCAGGGACGGAGGACACCATGTTCGACTATTATGTCACGTCGGATGGTGAGCGTGGTCTCTCCCATTCAGCAGTGACACGCAGGAGCAGTTATTTACAAATGGCTAATATTCACAAACGTACTGTGTGTGCATGTGTGTGTATGTGTGTGTGTGTGTATATGTATATATATACATATATATATATACATACATATCACATTTTCCCTTGTTAAAAATGTTGTATACTGAATTTTTAATAAATTAAAAATAAATTTAAAAAAATCCCCAAGTCAGATCCACTTCAGCTCTTCATTTGATATGATCAGCAATTTATATAAAAATTACAATATGTGAAGTATTTTTTACCAAGTATGTGTATATCTATACATCTATTCTGTATAGATACTTGAGGTATTTTTATGTGCATACATATATACATATATATACATATGTGAAGTACACACACATAGAAATATATATCTAAATATTTATTATAAATAAATTTATATTATAAATTTAAATATTATAAGTAAAATTTATTATAAATATATTAGAAATATAATAAATATGATATGTATTTATATGTATTTACATGTAGATATATATATAGTATTTATATATGGCATCTTAGAATCTTTTGTTTTTAGTCTTATAATTGAGGAAGTATGTAATGAAAAACTTGTGAGATTGACATTTTAAAATGATCTGAGATACATACTGTTGTCACTGTGTTCTGTATTTTTACATACACTTCACGTTATTGAAAACCTACATATTTAGAAAGAAAATTCCAAGATACTTAGTATTTCCTAATAGTACTACTCTGGATTAGTTTCTAGGGAAATTTTTGACTCAGCTAATACATAGTACTTAGAGCTCTGATTTTAATGACCTTTACTTTATGGGGAAGTTTTGGAAGGTGTCTTCATGAAAGGTCATGGATGTCCACTCCTTACAGTTAGTTAAATTCAATATCGCTAACTATTAGGGAAATTCAAATCAAAACAACAGTGAGATACCATTGTTAGAATAGCTGTTATCAACAGAACAAGTAATAACAAATGTTGGAGAGACTGTGGGGAAAAAAAGAACTCTCATGCGCTGTTGATGGGACTGCAAATTGGTACAGCCACTATAGAAAACAGTATGGATTTTCCTCAAGAAACTAAGAATTGATCTACTATATGATCCAGCAATCTCTCTACTGGCTATTTACCCAAAGACTTGAAAACCCATATCTGAAAAGATATTCGCACACCAATGTTTATAGCAGCATTATTCATGGTGGCCAGGACATGGAAGCAACCAAAGTGTCCTACGATAGATGATTGGCTAAAGAAGCTGTGTTATATACATACAATGGAATATGACTCAGCCATAAAAAAAGATAAAATATTGCCATTTTTGACAACATGTACGGACTTCGAGATAATCATGCTAAGTGAAATAAGCCAGAGAAAAAGTTGAAAACCACATGATATCACTTATATGGGGGATATAAACCTAAAAGCAACAGGCAAACGGGACAACAGAGACTTATGGATGTGGATAATAGACTAGTGATTAGCAGACATAGCGGGGAGGAGGAAGAAGAAAGGTAGGAGGGATAAGTCAAATATGTGGTGACAGAAAGAAATCTAACTGTGGGTGGTGAACACACAATGCAATACATATATGCCTTATTGTTGAATTGTATACCAGAAACTGGGTTTCATTTACCAATGTCACCATAATAAAAATAAACTAAAAGCAGTTTTTAATAGGAATATGAGGAGGTAAATGTTCTCTGATGACCCCAGGTAACTGGATGCACTGGAACACACGTACTGAGGAGTATGAGTATCCATCTAACACCATCCCAGAATATGGCTCCATCCTGGTACCAAATGTTGACAACGTGAGGACGGATTTCCTAATTAAAACCATCGCAAAACAGGGCAAGGTACAGCTCATTAACTTTTATTGAGAATGGTATATTTTAAAGTGTCAGTTGAAAACACGAGGCATCTTGCATTTATTTTAGAACATTTTATGTTGCTGTTTAACATAAATGAACATATTACCCAAATTAGTATACTTCTTTTATTATTCGCCAATAACAATATTAGAGTTTAATAGATCAAATTGATAATTAATTATTTCTCATGTGTTAGTCAAGCGAGAGTGAATTTTGACTTCTTTTTCCAAAGGAAATGCTTCTCTTTTGGTTATTGTATTAGTTGTCTAGGGCTGACAGAATAGAATATCACAGACTGGGTGGCTTAAACAAGATAATTTTTTTTCCTTTCTTGAGGCTTGAGATCCTAGATTAAGGTGTCAGTCAGCAGGTTTGGTGTTTTTCTGAAGTTTCTTTCCTTGGTTCACAGGTGGTCATCCATCTCCTCATGGTGTCTTCCCAGACCTTTAGCTGTGTACTAATTCTTTGCATATGCAGATTTCCACTTCTGATAAGGATGTCAATTAACTTGAACTACAACCCACCTTAAGGGCCTCATTTGAACTTAATCATCTCTTTAAAGACCCTAACTTTGAACAGTCACATTATGAAGTCCTGGCGTTGAGGGCTTCAACATACTAATTTAGGGGGGGCACAATTCAGTCCAAGACAATCATTTTATTGTATTTGTTGGATTTCTTTCTCAATTTCTATTTTAGGCTGTGATGTTAATTGGTGAACAAGGAACAGCCAAAACAGTCATAATCAAAGGATTTATGTCAAAATATGATCCTGAAATTCACATGATCAAGAGTCTAAACTTTTCTTCTGCGACCACCCCACTGATGTTTCAGGTACTGGCTCTTTGGTGTGGCTTGTGAAGCCTGCCCAGGTTTGGGATCAGCAGGAGGCTAAATCTCATCACCATTCTGCCATGCCCACTGAACTGTACCTGCATGCTCACTGCCATGTCAACGCCCCCATCCAGTGTCTTCCATCATCTCTGTTACTCACTGCGATGGAGTCTCTCCCTAGTTAGATTGTGATATATAAACATCTCTGATTATAGAGAAATGAAAAGCACATGTAAGGTGTTCAAGATCTCAATCCTGTTTAAAATATCTGTGTGGACGAGTGTGTGAACATGCAAAATCTGAAACTGGAAGGTATCACTTAATTCCTCCATCTCCATCTACTTCTCCACCTTGCTGCCTGCTCTTCTGTGGGTGTTGATATTCTAGCCTTTAAGCTACACACACAAGTGTCATCTCTGATGGGTCTTTTTTGAATTAAGGGCTATGTACTTTTCACATTTCTTCCTTTTTCTTCATTTTCTCTGTCTACCTCTACCGAATCAATTTTTTCCTGATTCCACACCAGGGTATTAGTGTGGAGGAATCCCCAAGCTGGTCTTCATTCAAGTCTCTCTTCTAGTCTATCTTTTATTCCTCTTCCAAACTCTGGTTTCTATGTTGTCACTTTTACTTGTGGTTCTCCCACTTAACATTCCACAATGGCTCCTATTATCAATTGAAACAGGGAATAAAATCTTAGAATCTTAACATATTTGAGATTTTACCCAATTCTATCATTGAGGAGTAACATTAAAAAAAAAAAAAACCCTCAAATCTGCATTATTTTTGTTAGTGAAGCTGCTGAGAACACCCTAGGTTTGCAGTGACTGGCTGTTCTCTCCTATTCCTAAGTTGTTTAAGACCTTATTGAAACTGCAGAAGAAAACTAAATGTCAATTGTTTTTAAACCATCTTCCATATCCGTATTAGAGCAATTAATATTTTGATAAAAAAGATACATTTCATATATTGAAAATAGAAGGGAAATGTTTAGGAGATTACAAATCCAAAGAACTCTATTTTTGATTAACTTTGTTATTCTTTAGTTGTTGGAATGAAAATATCAAAGAGCAATGAAAATTGTGAAGAGCATAGCTACATGGCAGTATTTTACTATTTAATGTAATTGGTGCCTGTAGACCGCCAATAAACTAAGACCATTGATTAAGTTTCTAAATAAGACTGTCAACTATATTTTGCTCCTCTGTTGGAGATGGCATTTCCCATACTGGCTGGCATTCTGACAAATGAATACCATTTACACAGTGTAGTAAGGGGTGTGGGTCTTGGGTGGAAAATTAACCCTAAGTTGCAGTGGCCCAGCAGTGGTACTTTTTGTTTGGGGAACAGCCCATCAAATTATCCTCGGCTGGCAAGATGCTAATGTTTCATACATTCCTTGTTGTTGTTTTATATTTAAAGAACTTTTTTAGTTTCACTTTAGGAGAATATTCTCTTTAAAGATTGTAATTACAACTTGTGGATGCAGGTTTTAAAACATTAAATCAAAGTGTGGTTTTTCCCATTTTGTTGGGTATTATCTAGCTTTTCACGATTCTTGAGACCGGCTTAAGTCTCAAGGGCAGCAATGCAATTTTGGCAGTAGCTACCTGGAATTACCAAAGACTTTACAGGTGAAGGGCTCAGGCACTGACAAGACATCCCTCACTTCAGATAACAGCCACAGGGCTCCCATGACCCTCTCAGTTTTGATAACTCACAGAATTCGGGAAAGTACTGTGCTTGTGGTTACAGTTTTTACATAAAAGATATGAATCAAGATCAGGTAAAAAAAAAAAA
Source organism: Cynopterus sphinx (assembly GCA_030015415.1). Taxonomy (NCBI): domain Eukaryota; kingdom Metazoa; phylum Chordata; class Mammalia; order Chiroptera; family Pteropodidae; genus Cynopterus; species Cynopterus sphinx. The sequence continues at coordinate 5,689,864 of CM057379.1, read as the reverse complement.
AGGAGATGAATAGGGCAAGGTTTGGGAGGGTCCCAAATGTGAACTTTCTGTGTCCTCAGAATACTTCACTCTCCAGGCACACAGTGTACATCACCAACCAGGAAGCTACTTAAACTATGATGTCCAGAGTTTTTATTGGAATTTCATTATATAGGCATGACTGATCGAATCATTGGGCATGTGACTGAGCTCAGTCTCTAAGCCTTCTCCTCACTAAGGAGGTCATCTGATAATGCACAATTCAAAGCCTCAACTCTCACATGGTTTTTCTTGTATGAGTAGTATGAGAGACCCACCATGAATAATACAGAATTCCTATTACTCAGAAATTCCATGGGTTTAAAGGCTCCCTCCTAGGAATTAGAGACAAAGGCCAGCCAAATTTTGTAGTGTGTAGCAAGACCCTGTCAATGTATTTTTGTTAGTAATTGTTGATGATATTTACCCCCTTAAGGTGATAAAGATCTGTGGTCTCTGTCTTTTTAACATGAGGTATTAATTTCCTGGAAAAAGGCATACATTATCTTATTGATTTATGAATTTATATGTTTGTTGACATATAAATTCATAAATTATAAATTTCTAGAAGTGGTATCACATGGAAGTATAATAATTAGAAGAATAATAAAACAGGTTTTTAAAACATAAAGATCTCTATTTTTAGGGTCTGCTTACCTGATTCACAACACTCAGCCCAGTCCCTTCCTGTCCTTCAATGTGAAGGTGGCATCAACTAGTCACCGTTTCATGCTCTGTTCAGAAGACCGTAGGATCATATACTCCATTTAGAACCTGTTTTGACTGCTGAGCATCAGAGCTTTTTATTAAGCTAGACTCATTAGTTTTGGAAAGCTTTCAATTAGCCAAACTGCTGTAATTAACTTTCTCACTATAATTTTCAGCCTTTCATGCTAAACAAGGGCTGATGGAGAGGAACATTTGTCTCTGTGTCTCCCACTTATCTGGACCCAAACCAAACTGAAATTCTAGCTGAGGAAATAGACACTGTCCATGCCCCCTGCATTACCATGATGGCAGGTTGACCTGCCAAGGGCACATGTCTGTTACTTGACAGGTGGTTTTTTTCGGGGTTTCCTTCATGTTTACCAGGGTGTCCCTTTCCTATCTCTTATCAGTAGAAGGGCTAACTGTATGTTCCTCTTTTCCTGGGACTTACTTCCATTATCTGAGATGAACACTTAATGGCATCCTTGTCACTAATAAGAGTGTGGGCTTTGGGTAAAAATTATATGGTCACCCTGTTTTTTGGCCAAGGGAATTCAGTTGGTCTTTTAAAGGAAATGTCTCATTTTCCCCCTAAATAAATATTGTTTTAATGTACTTTTATGCTTTTGAAAGTAATCCATACATATCTTTGAAAATGTATATAAAACAAAGATAAGAAGAAAGTGAAAGTTTTTAAAGAGGACGTCTGAATCCTGAATTTATCTTTTCTAAAAATAATCACAAAGTGTTGTGAATACAAGTATCTTATAAATGGTTGCTGCATTTTCTTTTTTTAAAAAATGAGAATCATAGAGCCTGGAAGGAAATGCCACATTTTTTTCCCCCTAGACTCAGAACCATGTTTCCAAATGAAATCTCATGCAGAAGACTAAACTATAAAACAGAGAATGAGGGATATGCTGTGGTGGGATTGGAGCTGGGCCCGTGGCCCTTGTCTGTGCTTCCTCCAGGGTCCCTACTTTGCAGAAAATCCTTTTGACTCCTCAGAGTGCAGCAAGAGACTAGTTTCTGAGGAGAGTCACGTGAGATAATATGTGACAGTATTTTTCCATGCTAAAGTTCTCTCAAAATATCAGGTTTTCCTGTTACTATTAAGCATTCAGGTGGAGGGAAATGAAAATACTTCTTTTGAGTTCACACGTTAGTTGGTAGTAGAACCTGTGTCAAGGAACCAGGTCCCTGTGTCTCCCATAGTGCTTTTTAATTCACCCATATGCCTTCTTCCCATAGTTTTTTTTAAATGCACATTCAAATGACTGATTTATCACATAGTAGTCCGTTTGTTTGATTTTTAGCTTTTAGTTATATGTTACTGTATCTTCATGTTTCAGATATCATTTTACTATTTATAACATACTATTACCTTTTATAATAGTACTATCTATCTATATCTATCTATCTATCTATCTATCATCTATCTATCTATCATCTATCATCTATCATCTATCTATCATCTATCATCTATCTATCTATCATCTATCTATCTATCTATCTATCTATCTATCTATCTAATCATCTGTCTGTCTGTCAAGGCAACCCTTGAATGATCTTTCAGATTGCAAGGACCTTGCCAGTTTATAATCCCTTATTTTTTATTTTTTATGCCTACAGCACCTGGTCCTCCTAGGTGGTCTCCCATCCAAGTACTAACCAGGCCCGACCCTGCTTAGCTTCCAAGATCAGACGGGATTGGGCTTGTTCAGGGCGGCATGGCCATATACCATAATAGCACTTTTTAAATGTACTATTGCATTTTAAACTTTATTAATGTAAGATTTTTCATTTGGTGTTGGTGAAATATAATAAAATGGGAAGGTCTTAACTAAGGTAGTAGATTTCTAAATAAAGAACACAAACTCTTCATTTTTATCTTTTAGCTAAATTGCAGATATATGGAAGCCTAAAATTAAGTATATTTTATATTTCAATTTAGTTGGATAAAATATGTATAAAAATGATTTAAGTGATGATATATAGAAATAATATATAGAATAAGAAAATGATCTTTTTTATAATGCACTAAGCTCACAAAATGTTTTTATATATATTATGTCATTTACTAATAATACTCTTGTGTTTATGCACACACACACACACACACACATATATGTATATTTATGTACACTCCTACTTCTGAGCTTAATTTAGAAATACTTAGTGACATATCAAATCACAGAGTAATAAGTGAGAGAAGTAACAGTTTAAACTTATTTTTCTGGCTTTAAACCCAGTCAGAGCTGTTGGATAAGGCCATTCAGGTTATGCAGATTTGTACTGTGTCCCATTCACAGAGATAATCGAGTGAATCTTAAACTGAAGCGCAACTTCTTCAACTGTACATGACCTGAACAATAGCCCTGCCAACATAATGTTTCTTCCTCCGTCTGGCTGGGGAAATAGATGTGTGCACAGCCAAGTATAGCTGATGTGATAAGTGTAAGATTACACTTACAGTGTAATCTGAGTATTGTGGAGCTAGAGGAGGAGGGGGTTAATTTGCTTAGGGGATTACAGAGATCAATATAATGAAAGAGTTGACCATTACCTGGGAGAATTTAACATTTTTATTAATGGTAGAGACTCAATTGTGAATTAAAAAAGAATTCAGAAAACCAAATCACTCCGGTTCAAGGGCTCCTCATGTAGAATGGAGAAGGGCAGCTTTCATCATCTCCATTCCTAAGTCTTTCCAAGTTTCTAGCCATCTAGTTTTTATTCCTTAAAATGCCACTGTCACAACTGGAGTTAACCCTGGTCTTCCATCTGTGTGTAAGATAGACAGCAAGATCAGAATCTTTTTTAGGTTTTGCAAATTGTTTAAGATGATGTCATGATGACTACTGTTCTCTGATTTCAAAGAAAAGTTTTTTGTTTATTCCCACAGAACAGTGTAAACTGGCCTTAGCCCAGGCTCTTGCTAGAGATTTCAATTTTTTTTTTAATCAGTAGCTGGACTGAGAGAAGTGGCATTTATGGAAGATCATTCATCTAATCAATATTTCAGAAATTGTGTTTGACTAACACTAACCCTGAGAGATTTTTTTTGGTTCAGAAATGGCTATTCTGGGAATATGTAAATAAGAATGTCATAAGGAACACTGAAAACTGACCCATGAGATGAATATCAGTTTATGATATGTGTTTTCTTGTTAACTGAGTATGAAAAAATGAAGAACTTGAGAGGCCGGAACACAGAGACCATGGAGTGTTTAGAAATGGGACTGGATTGGTGAGCAGGGAACATCGTGGATTTTAATATAAATCACTGATGGAGAACCATTGGAATGTTGAGCAGGATTGCATTGCCCCTTAGGAAGTTCATTCTGGCGGCAGAGGGGAGGACAGATGGAGGAGAGGTGACTGCACTCAGAGGGACCTGAGAGGTGGTGGTTGCGGTTATTCCTCAGGAGGGAGGATGGGGTGGACCAAGATGGTGCGAGTGGGGATGGAAACAGCACAGCGGTGCATTCAGGACTTGTTGGTCAAGTGGATATTGTTGGAGCAAAGGGATAGAAGAGAGAGAAAACATTAAAGATGACTTCCAGGTTTCTTGTCTTTATCTGTGTATCTGTGTAGCGAATGTTGACTGATAAGTACATTGTACCAGATAGCTTTCTAGACACTGAGGATGCGACAAAAAGCAAGTTACAAGGTGCTGGCCCTTTTTACATGCTAGTGGGAGAGATAAACAATAATCAAATAAACTAATGTACCTGTTTTTATTAATTGGGCTAAGGTTTATACCACCAAAACAGTGGATGAGGTGGGAACAGAGATCAAAAAGATCAGGGAGTATGTGGGTGGCAGAGTACTACAAAGATGACCCATAATTCTTTAGAGTGGTTCTTTGTGGAGACAGAAAACTCTAGATAAAATGGTGTCTGTAGACAGCATATATGACTTATAGAGAAGTTTTCAGGACTGACCAGAAGAGGCAAGGAAGGAAACTTAGAAGGTTGTGACATTAATACCCACGAGAAAGACCAATAACTGACCTGGGCATGTCATTGTTCAGAGAGAAGGAGTTCTGTTAGAAGACAGTATTGAAATTATAATTGGATGTGGAAGTGTTTGGATGGGGCAGTTAGGTGGCTCCAGTATCGGGAATGAGCACCTGGGTGAAGATACAGGTTTTGAGGTTAGAGGCATGTGTATTTTGACGTGTTGGTTTTGTGATGCTGTGGATCATCCAAGTTTGAAGTTCGGTTGGAGGTACCAGTCCAAGTATATGGTTTTCCCAGACATTCCTGAGTAGATGTGTGATGGAGTAGGACATGCATCTGCTGTGTTTCAAGCCTTCAGGAGGTCTCACCAAACTTCAGAATTTATTAGGTAACTATTTAATGAGCAGCTATTCTAAAAACAGAAGTCTCAACTCCAGGTTCACAGGCTATTTAATTTTTCTCCCTTCATTGTTTTTGTTTTTGTCAACTTAGCTCTTTTATGACATAGATAAGCTTACTAATAATTTCCTGCTATTTTGAAGATATTATGGTCATAATGAAGGGGAAGAAAGTGCTGGTATGTGGCTTTACTTCATATTATCTCACCTACTTCACATTTGGCTCTTAGCTCTTGGGAGGTCCCCTAAGACATGGAATTTTAATGTGCCTGTGAGTTCCCAATAATAGGTGAATGTCTGAGGGCTCTATTGCTGTAGGGAGGTGTCAGGAGATTATTAATTGCTTTATGCATTTAAATTCATTGGAAAGCAGAGCCAAATTTAGCCTAGTACCTCACTTCAGTTTGTTTTTATGTCAGGGAAATATGAAATTTTTTTTGCCATTGTACTGTCATCATGGGGATTTGTTTTGTAATTGAATGCCTTGTGATATATTTATATATCTTTCTATTTAAAAATTATGAAAAATTTTTATATCTCTTGCTATTATTCATTAAAATGATGGTGGAAACTTACAGTTGGAAATCACCAAATTGTGAAGATCTCCAAGGTCAGATGTATAGATTTTTCCTGATATCTTGGTCTTATTTTGTGGTTGTATCTCGGGTTATTAAAGTCATTTTTAACTGGTTTGGTTTTAATCATGAAATAACAGACCTTTTTTGGGAGTAAGAGGAGAATGCTTTTTATGTCAGTATACCTTCACTTTCTCCTGTGTTTATGCATTACCTTGAGCATGACTTAAAGTCAAGGACCAATATATTCCTACGGTGGTGGGAATGAAATGAGCTTTGAGACTAAGATTTTAGAGCATGAGAACTGTGAAGCCCTCTTGTTTCCTTTTTAGTACCAGCTCTGGTTACTCAGCACCTACATTTTGAACAACTTATCGATTTCCAACTACGTTGTAGTACTGGAAAATGACAATATAGTCCAAAATCTGGGGTTCTTCTCCCATATCCCCTTAACTCTTCCAACATTCCTTCCATTATTTTTGTAATTGAGATATAATTGACATATAACATTGTATTAGTTTAATCTGTTTCAGTGTTCTTTTTTCACATTGCCAAGAAGGTGTTTTTATGGAGCAGGTCCTAGTCTCTTCCTATGCTCCCTAAGCTCAGGATGTAGAAATGAGAGAGGTGACATGAGTGGGCATCATTCTCCTTTTTGTCTCAGGGGATGAGAAGCAGTTCACTGTGACTGCATCTGCACCAGTGCTGTGGGTCTGGGTTGTGTCAGGCTACACAAGCCAGTTGACAGCCCCCTGAGTGGAGGGAGAACAGTTTTTAGACAATGGCAGGCTGTACAGTTCAGCACAGGCCTGAGAAGATCCTAGGATAGTAGCCCTGCCTAACATTGTCCCTGATTATAAGGAAACTTTTAGCAGGGCTGGATCTTCTGAATAATGGCAGTTGGGGATTAGAGTGTCATCAGCATAGGTACTGTAAGATAAAAGTAAACGTGTAGAAATGGACTGAAGTGTCTCATCCCATTCAAAATTTACATTGATTAGAAGTTTAATTACTCCTAAATTAAATCAGATTCTCAAAGGTTGTAAGTGTTATCAAGAAAATTTAGTTATTTCATGTCCTGTTTTCTAGAATTAAGGGGAATTTTGATTCTGAGTAGTTCCTGCCAATTCAGATGTTTCTAGATTTTACAAATAACTGACCATGTCTAAGGGGATATTCTCATGGATGTTTTCATTGACCTTGTTTAACAGAGGACAATAGAGAGCTATGTGGACAAACGCATGGGTACAACATACGGCCCTCCTGCAGGAAAGAAGATGACCGTTTTTATTGATGATGTGAATATGCCAATAATCAATGAATGGGGAGATCAGGTATATGATCCAGTGGTACACTTTCTTTCTTTAATTCAATATTGATTTATTCTCTGATGAGGAAATATTCTACTTTTCCAAGATGCAATTCCTGAATATTAATGAAGTCCATTATTGGGAAGCACTCAGGGAGTTAGTTTCTGGGATGGAGAAGAGTGATGTTTTAATTCGGAAAGTTGTCTTTTTTAGGTTACCAATGAAATAGTACGACAGCTGATGGAACAGAATGGCTTTTATAACCTGGAGAAGCCTGGGGAGTTTACCAGCATTGTGGACCTCCAGATTTTGGCAGCCATGATCCATCCTGGGGGCGGGCGTAACGACATACCCCAAAGGCTTAAAAGGCAGTTCTCGATATTTAACTGCACGTTGCCCTCTGATGCTTCCATGGACAAGATCTTTGGTAAGATCCTGGGGTGGGAAGAACGCCTGCCTATGGTCCAGCAAGGCAATATCCACCCAGAGGGCAGCACAGAAGGATGGCTGCGTGGCTCCTTGGTCTGTTGTCCTCATCACTCCCAAGTAGTGTGTTTTGTTTATATAAGGATTTTTCATGTATATGTAGGTACACACACACGCGCGCACACACACACATACACACATACACATACACACTGACTTGGGTGCCTAGGCAGATCTTTCTAGCTATGTTTTTTTTATTTTTCCTTTAACTATTGCCAACTTCTTAAGCAAGGAGAGTAAGCATTCAGTGAACATAGAGATGATGAGCTCTCTCCTCATGTATACACATTTTTGAGGTCTGGAGTGATATAATATCATGATAAATTGTTATGTAGCTGATATTTCCACCAGCCCATATAATGATTCTGATAAAAGAAATAATTTTGCACAGAAATAATTTCACATTAAGATTAATCATAGTTTGATCTTCAGAGTAATTGATTATTGTTTGATTAAATAGGTAGTATTTCAGGAATAATCTCATTGAAGAAACACTAGCCCAGTAGATAACCACAATTATTTAACTGGGTAATGAAAATGATTTATAAGTGATTTTGAAATTACTCTTTATGGAGAAAGAATGTAGAGTTATATATGTATTTGCATTAGGTATTAATTTAGCAGTTCTAAACCTGCTACTGGGAAAAAGCTCATTAGGATTACCCTAATTAATTTCTGGCAGACTAAAATGTCATCTTAGCACCCTAGGCTGATGGAATATAGCAGTGTCTGCCTTCAATCACAGTAGCGGATAAAGGTTTGGAAACCAAATGACTCGTGTATTATCTAAACATGGGAAAGTAAAATGGAGCAGAAAGAATGACTGTTACCACTTTTAATTACTTTTTTTTGCCATGAAAGTTTTACATATAAGGTACATTAAAGTATTTTATAATACATGGAAAGGCCACAACAGAATGGAGAAAGAGCATTCGCGAAGTCTCTCTTTTCCTATCTTTTTATAAGGCAACTTTATATTTACCACTTACCCATTTAATAATATTGAATTAGTTCAGGTAGAGTTTTAGTAGTATTTCTTAATCAACTTTTAATTATTTGAGTGCTAACTTACTTGAACCTGCATCTCCTTTTTAGGCTGATAAAATTCAAAAAAATCCAAGAGAACACTAATCAATACAAATTTCCTTAATATGTGGTTATCTATTAAAATGCATCATTATATTTGTGCAAACTCAGCATTACAGTGTTTTTCATTTTAATTTAGTTGATTTGAACTGTCAGTTGAAATGTTATGCCTCTTCCCCCTTTCAGGTGTGATTGGGACAGGCTATTACTGTACCCAAAGGGATTTCTCAGAAGAAGTGAGAGATTCAGTGATGAAATTGGTTCCCTTGACGCGACGACTCTGGCAGATGACTAAGATTAAAATGCTTCCTACCCCTGCAAAGTTCCATTACGTGTTCAATCTTCGAGATCTTTCTAGGATCTGGCAAGGAATGCTGAACACTACTTCAGAGGTTATCAAAAATCCAGATGTAAGTAATATATAAGAAAGAAAAGCAAATAACATTGTCATTTACCAAACACCCTAAATATTCTTAGTGATGTAATTTTTAGTGGAATTATGAAAATATTTTGAGATGTTCTAGCATTGATAGTCTTTTCTTTACTGTTTTTAAACTAATATAAATAAGGAAAAATATCAGAAAATTTTATTATAAAAATTCTAATTAAATTAGGTTTATGTTTAAGGAAATGGTATACACAGCTATTTTCTATTAATAGAATAAAAGAAACAATTGGTTTTATTTTATCATCATTTTTTAAATACAAAATAATGGAAAGGGTCAATATTGATTTCTTATATTATACTCTTTATATTTTAAACTTGACATTTTAACTTAAAAAATAATGACCTTTATGAATATTCAAAATTGTTATTCATTCGTAATTTTCTTTTCATATAACTTGATGCACTAAAATACATTTAGTACATACATTTGTACATACACTTGAATATAACAGCTCCTATAATTATAGAATTCTCTTCAGACTAGGAACCAAAGCATGGCCTACATTCTCAAGCTAAGGCATTCTTGGCCTCTCTTTCCACCTTTTGCAGAAACAAGGAGGTAGTTAAGCAAATAGGTTTTAGGGGACTTTACATAAATACACAAAGACAGTTGAGATACCAGCTAAACTTTCACTAGGCACATCAAATGTTGATCATTAAAACAACAACAACACTACAACTTTGTCCCAGATACATAGTAGGTAATTGCATAGGATGACTCCAAGGCAAGACATTTTGGAGAAAGCTCACTATCTTTGTTACAGAGAAGTGAGAGTCATAGTAGCAGTGAACATTTTAACTTGATTCCCGCCCCCACCATATCATTGACAAATTAATGGCATTATGGAATACACTTCTCTAATATTACTTTTTGAGTAGCCATACTTTGGTGCTTATTTTAAATTAGTGTAAACAGTTTTAGCAGTTGGTTTTATCATGAACTTTTATTGGAATCATTGAATATATTTTACTATACTCCTTTTATATTCTGGCAACCAAATAGCATTTCATCACTAGTAATATAATGGCTTAAAACCCTTCTAATTTGCAAAATGTTAACAACTTAAGAAATTTCCACCATTCTTTCATATCAAGTAATGAGCTTAGACAAACATTGGTTAGTCTTGCTGGAACAACAGGTATATTGAGCAATTAATTTCCTCAACTTCCGGTTAACTTTGGGTCCTGGATTATCTAGACTAGGTGATTCTTTAGTTCAGATAATCCAGATATTTGCCACAAATTTTGTTAACATTTTGTTAAGTACATATTCCCTTGTAGTATCTCAGTTATATCTGATATATACACTCTATTTTATTTTATGCACTGGCCATATGAATATAGATTTCTTATCAAAACACACTAATTTGTCATAAACATAGACTTTTACAAAGAATATTAATTCATTGGTTAATCAGAATGATTTTAGTATTTTGTTTAGAGACTTTGATTTTAATTTAAGGACTGAAAACGAATAGACACTCCTTTCTTTTTAAATGTTCGAGTGAGACCAATTTGAAAAAAGATTAAGTATATTTTACCTTAAACTTTTAGAATGTAGCCTCTTAAATCAAGAAGGATGGTATACTCCACAATACCATGAACTTGAATTCCCAACTCTGGCTTAATGGCAATAACACATTTTAATTATGCTTCTGCAGGAACTGTTAAGGCTATGGAAGCATGAGTGTAAACGCGTGATAGCTGATCGTTTCACGGTGCCTGATGACGTGACCTGGTTTGATAAGGCTTTAGTAAGTCTGGTGGAGGAAGAGTTTGGTGAAGAGAAAAAACTCTTGGTGGATTGTGGAATTGACACCTATTTTGTGGATTTTCTGAGGGATGCACCTGAAGCTACAGGTAAACTTGAAGCAGAATCTGAAATTCCCCAAAGGGATAGCTGAAGATGGAAGGTTCAGTTAAGGACTGATGAATTTCTGTCTAGTAAACTTTATGGAAACAAGCCTGGGACATACTAGGTGCTCAATAAGTACAGGATGAGTGGATAAATGCATACTCATGGAGGTCAAAGAATATTTTTATGCATGTAAATCTTGGATGTTAAGATAAAGTTGGTAGGCAGAATATAGCAGAAGAAAAGTGCACAGGACTTATGCCTGTCACACACAGGTAGATCTGAGGAAAGGATCTACCACACATTAGCTGGGAATGAATTTTAAGTAAATATCCATATTTAAAAAGGCATGTTTAAATGCATGCGATTTATATCTTCCAAATGATTGAAAATGACCAGAGTGCTCCTTGTTTGGTTTAATAAGGAAGGATATGTGTGATCTATCAAGTTTCTGAGTGACAATTGTAAAATGAGAATTATTGCTGGCTGTACTATTGGAATGATCCTTCCACAAAAAGAAGCTCACACATTTTATTTGAAATCAGGTCACGCAAATACAAAAATGATGTAAAGATAAGAGTATTTGTAAAATAATTATAATTTATGTATTTTATTTCTTCTAATTCAGGAAGATAAATAATTATGATTTTCAAGGAGCAAAGCACAAATGCACTTTTTTTTTGGTGTGGGAGCTGGTGTCTGGAGGCAAACGCCTAATCTTTTGTGACTTCAAAGAACTTTGTTTCTCAAAGCTTGAGTTGAACATTTATGAAACAGTGACTTGACTATTGAAATTGAAGCAATGAGAGCTTTGTGAATACTCCAAACTTAATGATTATATTAAATAATTTTCCTTGCATTGTCATAAAAAGATTAATAAGCTATATTATATTAGGACAGGGTAAATTGAAAATAATTATGTGCTATTAGATTTGGAAGATCCACTTAGTCTTCTAGTACCCAGTGAATTTCTAAGATCTTTTAGAATATTCAATGAATGTGTCACTTTTTTTCCTGTTACTAGTAATTGAAACTGAACTTATGTGCTAGTGTAGCTTTCTGTGGTGTTTTGCTCTATAGTAAAAGTTGGAAAAGTGTTAAGCTGCCATATTATATGTCTGAAATTTTTAAAAAAGTTAAATTGATTTTAATACTTTCCCAGTCAAGTAATTGAATGTATATTAGTTTTTTTAGAAAATCATTTCTCTATTTTCCCTCAAGCCTTCACTTTCATTCCCCCAAATTCATATCTATCCTCACCACGAATCTGAAATTCTCAAACCATAAAAATTTCCTGAGCAAATGCAGTGACCTTTTTATTCTTATTAAAAAATAATTTAATTCTTGACCTTTGTTGCTGATTCTGACACTAAATCCTGTTTCTTCTTCTTCTTCTTCTTTTTTTAAATCTTCATTTTGACCATTGGGTGAACATTTCTGAGAGAATTTAGAAATGCCAATATTCATTTATGAATTCAAATTAAATTCAGTGTTTATAACATTATTTGAAATTGGCCCTTTCTAGATAGGAAAGAAAGAAGATTGCATATGATCACAAAAATTCTAATGCTTTTACTATTATTTGCTTTCTTTTCTAAAATATATAATGTGACATTTGGATGAAAATAAGTATTATTCATGGTTAAATAGTAGAGCTATGAGTGTATTCATTTGCATCAAAGGAAGTAGTACAGTCCAGTGACTTGAAGAAACTTAATCGATTTTTCTGCCCCAACCCCAGGTGAAACATCTGAGGAGGCTGATGCTGAGATGCCCAAAGTGTATGAGCCAATTGAATCTTTTGAGCACCTAAGGGAGCGTTTGAATATGTTTCTGCAGCTCTATAACGAGAGCATCCGTGGTGCTGGCATGGATTTGGTATTCTTCGAGGATGCGATGGTCCACTTGGTTAAGGTCAGTGGCTACACCCAGTAATGCCTTCTTGAAATGACAGCCTCTTGGCTTCACATGATAATTTTTCCTTCTTCTTTCATTTTCATTTCCTAGGAGAATATTAAGTTTAAAAATAAACTCAATGCTACAGTCCAATTTAATTTCTAAACTGAAGGCAACATATCGCACATATAGGCTTAAAATCAGAGCAGGTGTATTTCAAATGTGTGATGCGATAATTTTATTCAGTGTTGCTATACAGTTCTCAGCTTGATGTTTTCACTACACAGAATGAATGTAGTTGACATTGGAGTTTAATGAACATGCAAAAAGTCCGCTTATTTCTTGCATTATGTAAAAGATAACTATAAAAAACTGTGCAAAAATTTTGAAGATATTATGCCGAGCCAGTCACAAAAAGATAACTACTGTGTGATTCCACATATATGAGGTACCTAGGGTCATCATATTCATAGAGACAAAATGGAATGGTGGTCACCAGGGACTGGAGTAGGGGGCAATGAGGAGTGTTTAATGGTACGATTTCATTTTGGCAAGATGAAAAGGGTTTTGGAGATGGATGATGGTGATTGCTGCATGACAGTGTGACTGTACTTCATGTCATTGAACTATACACTTTAAAATGGTTAAGAAAGTAAGTTTTATGTCATATTTATTTTACCACAATTAGAAATAATAACTTAAAAATTACATATAAACAATTGACTTTGCACTGGATGAAAATGCTGTTAGAATGAAACCCAGCAGGAAAGTACAGTTTCCTTCCTTTATCACATGAGCCATTGTAGTAGCCTCATTCATAAGGCAGTTGATGCTCAAACGTTGAAAGTAAAATATGTTATTTACTTGATAAACTTATGTGACCTAATTTATGTATATTAAAAGATAATGCAATTTAAAATTCATTGTTGACATTCTCACTTTGTCGATGTCAATTATGTTTTCAGACTGACCCTTTTAGCTAGAAAGAAGACAATTTGACACTGTCTTTCATTACTTAGGTTTAACCTTGAGGCATGATCTCATAATTACAAATTGTCACTTCTAATAATTACTGAATTTTAGAAATGGAGAGGGTTTTAGATCAACTCTAAAATGGAGAGGTTATATGATCAACTCTCCCTCTAAAAATAGGAGTGAGAGGAAGGCATTTCTGCAATGTGGGAGTAAGTCTAGGGGAGAGAGGAAGATAGGGTTTGTTCTGGGCTTGGGTACCCTTGGTATGAGGCATTTGGCTTGAAAACTCTATATTCTTCAGAACCTGAGATGTCTCTACTGAATGATGAGCAGAAATGTTCTTTCAAAGCCAAATATAAATAGCATTTTGAAATTAGCTTCTGATTTATAGTTCAGTAAGAGTTATGTGTTTCAAGAATAGACATCCTGTTATATTTAATGATTAAAAGGAAAAAGAAAAAAAGAACAACATGTTTTGTAAGTACATAATCCCACAGGCAACTTCATGGCGAAGTATCTATTAGAGACAAACTCTAACTGGCCTCGGATTTCGTAACAGCCAAATTGAAGATGAGTTTATTTATGTTAGTCTTGTGCTTAAGGAAGTTCTCAAGAACTTTATCCTGTGTTTCACAGCACAGATGATGAGCGATGAGCATTTCTCCACTTTGGCAATGGTGTTTGAGGCCTGGCTGACATAGCACTCTCAGCCTCTAACGTGTCTACTCTGGCCATGAATGGACTTTTTGAGCTAAGATGCTGTACTTTCCTCACGATCTTCTGGGCTGATGCCCTCTCCTACACTCTCACTTTCTATGCATAGTACATCCAGTCTCTGTGTCCTGTGGGTGTGAGCCTTGAGACGTGTGGCCTGGTCATAGGACATGACAGAAGCCAGGAGACAGGATTGAAGATGAAAATCACAGCAAAACAGGGTGCAGTATGAGACCAAGTATATCTCTTAGCTCCTTTCTTAATTAAAGTAAGAACTGCTTTTAAAACAGAGACTACGACACCTCTTTTGCCCTTTTGGTTGAAGTCTAGGCTGTGGCATGTAAGGTTTTCACGGTCTGAGCCCTGTCTCATGGTCAAGCCTGCCAGTGGTCATGCTCTGCTTGGCGTATAGTGCAGAAAAATCACCTGCTTACAAGGAAACACACTGATTCCAGGGCATGTCACCGAGGTGGCATCCACAGCAGTGCTGAGCTGTGTACAGTGGTCTGTTTGTGCATTTGTAATCTCTGTGCAGAAGAGCACACAATCCATTCACCTCAGCATTTATGGGCTGAGGGACCACTGAGCCTGGAATGGAACCAAGTCCCCAACATGACCCTAAACAGTCCTTTGCTATCTCATCTCCCAAGATTTCTGTACCCAGTATCCAGCTGAAAATAGCTGTGGGCATTGGCAAACTCAGACTGTGCATCGCTTTCCTGCTTCTTAAAATTTAGCCCAACTTCTGGCTGGCACGTCACCTTCTTGGTATGTTGAACTTCTAGTCATTTTACAAGATCCAGATCAAACTTCAAGTCCAAACCTAAGACTTGCCTCTGCCAGTCAGTGTTATTTCCTTGGCATTCTGTCCCTTTGTTGTCATCGTTCCAATCTGTCCCCGAGTTCACTGTGCTGCATCACTACCTTCCCATTTATAGGTGTCTCTCTCCTGATAGAGCATAAGTGCCTGCAGGGAAAGGTGGACATTGTTAATTTTTAAAATATTTGCTAAAGCAATTAAAAAATGAGTATCTGTCTCACAGTTCATATATAAAAGGTCTCACTTAATCATGGTTTCTTTCTCTCATAATTTTTGTTTTTAACTGGACTGTGAGTTTTTTGAGTCTGCTTTTAAAGCAGTCTTTTTGTTTGTTCATCTATATGTTCAGCTGTCAAATATATTTTAAAGGTTTACCATGTGCTAGAAACTGGAAATTAAAAAATTTAATTAGACCCAGATGCAGTTGTAGGAGAAGATGATGGGATGAAGTGTCCCAATACCTAATTAATAACAGTTATTTAAACCCTTAATATAGTTACCAGCATTGACCAAAGAAAACAATTATGACAAAAGCCATATGTTTTGAAAAATGATAACCAAGGAGACACAGAAGGTCCTGGCATGGCCTGCAGTTGTTTGTTACTTGCATTATCTGTGCCTTCTGAAGTAATACCAGGGCAAGAATATATGAATCAACACTGGTGAAATACTAAGAATTCTTTCCAGTTTTTTTTTTTCCTTGACTACAACAACTTTGGAGAGAATCACCTGGAAAGAATGAGTGGAAGGCTCGTGAAGAGGGGCGTGTTACCTCCCTACCCCACAATTCTCAGGTCCTCAACAGAGATAGGAAGATGTTTTCCATTTCCTGGGTCTCACACTAAAGTGGGGGAAATCATTCAAGCACTAAGAGTGGTCCCAATAGGACTAGGGTGCAGGCTCTGCCATGGAGGGAATCCTGAGAAGGGCGTTTAACAAACCCATGGCAGAGCCAGGTTACCCAGGAAGCTTCTGCAGCCTCAAGGAAGTGTCCCTTTCTCAGCCCCGTCCTACTTTCTGTCATTAATCCAGAGAGAAGCGGCCATTACAGCAATCCCCCCAGGCCAAATTTGTTAGGAGGCAAAGAAAGATAGTTATCTCAGGAGCTGAAGAATACATCAGAGAGAATTCTGCAGTGACTCCCCTCTAGGTGGGGTTGGAGGCCTGTGAGTAGTTTGTTTAGTACCAGTAAAAGCCAAAGGAACATGGACATCTATCACAAGGGGGCTGCTGACTCGCCTTGAGGGGACTTCTGGTCCACCCATAATCATTTCTTGGTGATTACCTTAGGTGCAGCTGTCTTGGACAAATAATTAGGAGGGTGTTTATGCTTATTTTCTTCAAAAAAAAATCTATCTATGCCATAGTTGCAGAATTTTCTTCTCTTCAATGTTAAACTCACTTTTCAAACGTGGAGGATATTGTAATCAACTGTGGGTTCACAAGGACACATGTTATTTTGAAATTTCTGTTCTCTTTCCTATTCTGCTGCCTTCGGTCAGGCAGACTAAAAAGATGCCTTCAAGTCCCCTTTCTTTTTCTTCTTGAAAATCCAGAGCAATCCACAGTCTGGGCTGTCTGCTGACTTTTCTGTATCGGTCTCCTTCTAGTTTCCTAAAAGCTCCACACATTCCCCTCTCTGCCTGATGCTTACCAAACATTATTCAATTTCAGAATGGTCCTCATCCTGCCAGCTAGGATGTCTCTCCATTCAAGGCCCGAGAACCCTACATCTTCCAAAATGCTTATACAGAATAATTAAGAAAAAATGGAACATTTACATGTTGAACGACATAATGCTGTTTCTGTTTTGCATTCTAGATCTCACGTGTCATTCGTACTCCCCGTGGGAATGTCCTCCTGGTGGGGGTGGGCGGATCAGGAAAGCAGAGCCTGACAAGGCTGGCTTCGTTCATTGCTGGCTATGCTTCCTTCCAGATTGCTCTGACAAGGTAACAAGATTTCACTTTAATTAACCTGAAATGGATTTTGATAAAAGGTTCTCAGTGGCCACTTGAAGTTAAGAATGCATTTTTCTTATACATGAAAAAATCATGACAGTGTTTCTTTTTGAATGTTGACTTATCATCTTCTCCTTTCAACATCTGTCACAGATTATGAAAATTTCACATTGATAATTTGCTTTTGAAACATTTCGGCCTCTCACTGCTGTGAATAGCTGTCTCCCTGTTTTTATGTCATCATGATATTCCTTTGGTGCATTTCAGAAGAAATTTATCCTACAAAATGTTAATTCAGATTTCAAGGATGTTAATAAACTGGAAAAACATGAAAACTTTATATTGACTTACTCATTCATACATTTTAATTTTTTATTGAACACTGATTTACTCATTCACACATTTAACATTTTTTATTGAACACATCAACTAATGTGTCAGGCACCAGCTAGGTGCTGGGAAGTAGGTGGAAAACAAGGTAAATCTGTCCTGTGTCACCATGGAGTTTGCAGTAATCCAAAGTGGACAGACACCTGAGCAAGTTGTTCAATTATGTAATGTATGTAGGTGTTGTAAGGAAATAAATGCAGACCGGATTCTGTTGAAACATGAGGGAGACACTTCTAACAAAGTCTAGTGGATGATTATAAAAGACTTCCTGGAGGAAGAGATGTTTCAACTGAGGCCTGAATATGAGTAGAAATTATCTCAGAGAGGAGGAACATTAAAGAATGTTCCAGGCAAAAGAATCAGCACATGCAAAGTCCCATCTGAGGCCCTAGAAAAAGTTTAATATGGCTGGGTGTACAGGGTAAGGTAGAAGCGGAAAAAGAAGAGAAACAGAGGCCTTTGAAGGTGTTGTAGGAATTTGGACTTCATCTCAGAGCAGTAGGAAACCATCAGTGAGGCACCGCTATGGAAGGCATGTCTGATTTGTATGTACAGAAAATGGATGGAAAGATCCAGACTAGAATATTTATAAGGCTGTCTTAGGAATCTAGGCAAGAGAAGATGGTGTCATGAATGGTAGTGGTGAGAATGGAGACAGGTTCAAGTTCAAAAGATTGTTAGGAAGTTGAGCTTTCGGTCTTGTCCATCCTGGTTCTGGCTTGGGAAACTAGATTAACAGCACTGCATTAAGATAGGGGACCCCAGAAGGGTTGTCCTCAGATATATATGTGTCACGCAGGGAGAATTAACAAAGAGAAAAGCTGACATGAAGAGATTAGCAGTGGTGGTTCAGAGATGCTTCACAGAATTTCAGGATTTCAAGATACGATAAGAAGCAGGAAGCCAGTTTGGGAAGTTTAGTTGGGTTGAAAATTATTAGAGGTTAATTTCTAAGTGTGGGAGCAGGAAGTCTTTCCTGTTGGGCATTGATCAAGAGCTGTGGCTTGGCACTGTATGGAAAAACCTTCAGCTGACATGTCTCATTGATGGAGATTCATAGATACCTGCTACGACAAAGGTTGAAATGATTAAACATTGGGTTTAGGAGCCAGATATTCAAGTTTTTATTTGGTATGAATATAGAGTTCTGCTTGGAGAATAAATCTAAACAGTTACTATTATTTTCAAATATTAAGATAAGAGAATTCTAATTACTTTGTGTATAATTTTTCTAGTTTGCAAATAAACGCAAAGTTAGTTAACAGATAACCTGGACAGGAAAAAGATTGGGCTCTGAGAATTTTTCTCCTAACATTTGTATAACAACTTATAATTCTCAAAGCACTTTTACAAGCACAAATTAGTCTAATCTTTAAAAGGACTTTGTGAGTTAACAGTGCATGTAACATAAACCTGTCTCTTTGCTGAGCCTCAGAGAGGCCATCACCCATCTGAAATCCCAAATCGACTTTGCAGTTGACCACAGTATCACTGGTTCTGGTCTGGCTTGACTTTCACTGCATCACACAGCCTCTGTAAAAATATCTTATGACTCTTCTCTGATAAATTATTTCCTCTACATGTCATACTGAGGATGCTCCATTACTGATAAAAAGGGAGGTCAAGGCCTTCTTGTCTTTTTATAGCCTTCAAAAAAAACCATCCTACTGCTAAGCCTTTGCACAGGCTCAGGAAGTAAAAGCCTCACATTTAGGGAGCACATAGGTCTTTGTTGTGCATTTGACTCAGGTCACATTATTTGACCCCCTTGATCCAAGGGCTGGGCTGAAAGTTTTCCCCTATCATGAGAAACTGGAATGAGATATTCCCCCCTGCATTTTATTTTTTATTTATTTATTTTTTTGTTAGGGGGACTGTGTCATTGAAATTCTTCTCTCAGATTTCAATTCTTTAGAAGTCTTCTTAAAATATTGATGTGTAATAGTGGTACTTCTGGTTCTAGGGTTTAAGTTGTTGATGTTAAAAAAGCACAGAGCATAGCAGTTAAATATTTAGTAGGTATTTAAAAATTAGAAGGCTATTTGTTCTTATGCTTTGAACTCTGAGTTTATTTAATGATGGAAATTCAAATAATAGTTTAGTAAGTCTGAGTGTCCGGGGGGGAATATTTTTATTTTCACTTTTGGCAGTAATGGGCTACTTTATATTGAGACTTTTCTCACATTTAATGACTGTAGGCTGCTTTCCACCAAAGTATTGCTTTTGACAGTGAAAGAAGGTTTAGACTGGGATACTTCATAATGTTTATAGCTAGTCTACTACAGTGTGCTGATTGCTTAGCAAAACCCTTTCATGTGGGATCCGAAGATGTAATGAAAATAATCATGTTGGGGAATGGGGAAGGTACCATTTCATATAAGACATCTCCCTCATCCCATATAATGACTTAAAATGATTTAGTTTAATTTATGAGCTATCTTCTAAAATACCATTGATGATGGTGCTTAGTAAATCTTCCAATTAGACTTTTCTATTACCATTTTCAACAGATATTTTCAAAATGGAACATCAACACATTCAGATGACATTTAGTTGTGGTAAACATAATATTTTTGTTTCAGGTTTTCTTTTCGTTCTGGATTTTTATTATGTGTGTATATAAAAAAATAATTGTAATGTTTCATAAAATGTGGAGTTTTGAAAATCAATTTCATCTTTGTAAGTAAATATAATGTTACTTGACTTGATGTAGACTAATTTTGTGGTGATCACTTTGCATTACATACAAATATTGAATCATGTTGTACACATGAAACTAATGTAATGTTGTAATGTCAGTTATACCTCAATAAAAAAAAGTAAATGGCAAAGTACTCAAAAGTTTACTGAGATGTGTATCCCTATTACTCCCAAAGGCATAGCTATTAGAAACTGAAAGAAAATTTTAAAAAATCAATTTCATCTTTGCAACTAAATATATTGAACATGATGAAATACTTACCTGATGGAACAATATCAGCATTTTTTTTTTATTCACCAAGTGGCATAAAGCATTGTTTTAAGGATACTTCCTTCCCATTAAAATAGTTTAGCTAATGGCACAATGACAATATCTCTTTAGATCTTACAATGCAACAAATCTGATGGAGGACCTGAAAATTTTGTATAGAACGGCTGGTCAGCAAGGCCAAGGGATCACTTTTATTTTCACGGACAATGAGATTAAGGATGAGTCATTTTTGGAATACATGAACAATGTTTTATCGTCGGGTGAGGTAGGAACTCATTTATTCTTCATGTGTTCTGTCTTTTCAGAATCCTAACTCTCGAGCTGTCTGTATTTCCTTGCATTAGAGATTTGAATCATGCTGTTACTGAGGATTAGGTGATCAGTCTGAAGAATGGCTTTTTCTGTCTGGTTTTTGAAGAATAAAATTCCCAGTCAAAATGTGGAGCTATACATTTAAAACATCAGTAAATGCTCTGCGTGAAAAGTGAAAAAGCAGAAGAGGGAGGCTATTATTTTGCAGTTGATAATAGAATTGTTTGTGTATTTTATTTTATTTTATTTTATTTTTTTGTTTTATATTTTATATATATATATATATATATATATATATATATATATATATATATATATATATATATATATATATAGTGTGTGTGTGTGTGTGTGTATTTTAAAATGTGGTGCATCTCATCTTGAAGACTTTTTGTTAGTTTTCCAAAGGTGACTTAAGACACAGATGGAGGAAAGACAATGTAAATATGGAGCTGTTTCCATCTGTTTCCATATGCCTGTACTTGAATTTAAATGCCCGTGCTTCTTTTTCAGGTTTCCAACCTATTTGCTCGTGATGAAATTGATGAAATTACTAGTGACCTCATCTCAGTCATGAAAAAAGAACACCCCAGGCGCCCCCCCAGCAATGAGAACCTGTACGACTACTTCATGAGCCGGGTCCGACAGAACCTTCACACTGTGCTCTGCTTTTCACCGGTGGGGGAGAAATTTCGAAATCGGGCTTTGAAGTTCCCTGCCCTGGTTTCAGGATGCACTATTGACTGGTTCAGCCGATGGCCGAAGGACGCCTTAGTTGCTGGTTAGTGCACTTGAAATTTTTATGTCAGAGTTTTGGGTTTATAGTGTGTGTGTGTTTACGTTCGGTGCTGTTTGCTGTGTCTGTACTGAATGGTCTAAGGTTTGAGGATTTTTGCAAGGTGGTAGTCTTTCTTATTTGGTAGCTGATTTTTCCCAGAGCATGGTTACCAGAGAGTAAGGTCTTTAGTCTGTACCCCTTGGATTAATGTACAATGTCGCTGCTGAGACTTTGTCACAATTGGATTCCCAGGCATGTTCTGGAATGTCACAGGAAGCCACGGAACTTTTTATTTTGATAGCATTTGTATTATTATTATTATTTTTTAAGTAGGTTAGTCTAATAGTATTTTAAGCTGAGGAAATGCATCTTGGACATTTTCTCCTTGTGGATGCAGTGCTGAAAATCAAATTGGAAATCATTTTCCAGCAATCCTCTGATGGTGTCTGTCCTTGAAAAAGAATGTCAACCAGAGGGTTCTGATTAGGGTCCGTGCTACTTCTGCTTCTGTCAAATCTTCCATCCTATGGAAGATCGATGCTTCTCTTACTCTAAATAAAATTGAACATAAAAGGAGTAATGGAGATGTTAAAGATCATTCAGTTAGTTTTTTATTTTTTCAGCTTTTGGTGAGAAATCACCTGTGCATATTTTAAGTGACAGAGATACTTAGGTGCTACCTCTGTCCTGTTGTATCAGAACCTCAGGAGAATCCTGATTCAAGGATGGTGGATTTCAAACTTTTTATCTGTTATATTTTAATAATAATTTAGAAGAGTTTTATTTCTCAGGAAAACCTTACAGGTAGCCATGATAGAGAAAACAGTGAAACGTGGAGGGGAGAAAGGATTGTGGAGCCCTACCCTCCACCCCCCACTCCACTCCTGCCTCCCACACTGGCTCTTCAGTTCTGTGGTGCCCAGTGACAGAACTGCCAATCAACCCGTCCTCTGCCTTTTACGGATGGAGGAACTGAGGATGGCGAAGCTGGCGGGGAGCTGTCAGAGGTGCAAGCAGACAGAAGCATCAATGATCAGGGCTAGAACCTAGATTTCCCTCTATATTAAACAAACTCTTATCCGCTGGGGAAATTTTGATCTCGGCATACTACCTATTGACAATAATGTTTTCAAATGATATTTTTAATTAAACACAGGTTATTTAAAGACATATGTATAGTTTTCTCTTTTGTAAGGTTTGAGAAAAGGCCAGTGATTAAAAATTTAAGTCCTATTAAAGTGTAAATACAACTAAAAATAAAACTTTAAAATTCCTTGAAGTAGGATATAAATGCAGAGCACAAAATGACAGTACTGAAGAACTAGGTTAAAGTTCACTATGAAATATGGTAATTAGTATGCAAGTACTTTGCAAAATATTATGTGAGATATTATTAACAATAAAAATAACAATTGCAGATGACAAACACTGTAATATGCCATAATTAAGATGATTTAATTTGAATACGGAGCCCTTCCTGCCAAGTCCCCATTTCAGTTGTGCCTTCTCTCACAGGACAAAGGTCTTCCTTTGTTAATTTCTTCTTTTGTTAATTTTTCACAAATATGCACCACTCTTTTAAATCTCACATCAACCCCAGCCAAGATTACGTGCAGGACAGGGGAGCTTTCATTTCGGTGTCCTCTGTTCCTTGCAAGTTCCTGACCTTCGTGCACACATCTGTTTGTTCATTTTCTCAGAACATATTTATTGAGCTTCATGGTGTTTTGAGCCAGGCATGGTGGAGGGCAAGGTAGCCTCGTTTCTTCACTCCAGATTCTCTTCCCAGGAAGGCTCATTCACAGCCTCCTGTATAATATGCCTCATCAATTTTTATTTCCTGTCTAGTCTGTCTTCTGGCTTGAAATCTGTGCATTTCACTGCCTGCTTGACACATTCTCCTGGGTGTTTCCCAGGGTCCTTAACTCAATATGTCTAAGACTGGACTAGTTTTCCTCTAGCCTCCCTCCCCCAGGAAGTCCCACCACTATCCCTGAGACCCTGCAATCGGAGAGTTCTTTGTTGTTAGCACCTCTCCTAGCTTTAACTTTTAAGTCTACTCTGTTGCCTAGTCATGTCAACTTTATCTCCTAAATGTTGGTGGCATCTATCCAGCTCTTTCTTTTTCATTGATATCTGGGGCCAAGCAATCATTGTCACCCACCCAAATAGCTTTCTAATGATGTTTCCCACCCATCGCTCATTGCTGACAGAATAATGAGAAACACACAAACACAATCACCTTGCTTTCTATGTAAAACCTTCCACATCTTTCTATTGCTTTTAGAAAAAAGGCCACAATCTTTAGTGTGGCTTTTCAACTGGGAAGAGCTGGCTCTGCTGACCTCCCTAGCCTCACCTGAGGTCACTTTTTCTTCCTGCTCTGTTCTCCTTGATCCTTGAACATGCCCATTTTTTCCCCTTGCAGTGCCTTCCATATCCTGTTGCTCTGTTTGGATAATGCTGGCTCAGCTAAATGTTGCTTCCTGCAGGCATCCTTGCCCTGTCTCCCCACGAAGCCATTCCCCCTGTCATCCATTTCACAGTACTCTGTGCTTTTCCTTATTGGGACCAACCACAGCTTGGTTGTATGATGTATTTGATTAATGTTTATGTCTCCTACTAAACAAAAAACTCCATGAAGTCAAGGATTGCATATCTTTTGTTCGCAATTTTGGCAGCTACCAGTGTTAGACGTGCAGTGTTGAATGAATAAACTGGTCTGTCAGAATTCATCATTCTTCCCTACTGTGGCCCTGACTTACTTGCAATCTTCTCTAATCCAATACAAATCTTCTCTCTCTCTTTTTTTGATATACCTATTTTGTCTTCTGAACATACTTTCATCATCCTTATCCTTCCATACATTGTCCCCCTTATCAAGAATATTATCTTTTATCTTCTTTATCTAAGTCCCAAAGCTTGATCAAGACTCATCACATCCTTCCATCCTCCATTGTTCACTTAGGAAATTAAAATTTTTTCCCCTTTCTTGGATCTCCTGTATTTATAGCACTTATACTTTATGAGGTGAATTTGGGTATTTAAATCTTGAACCCATTTCCTGTTTTCCCCAAGAATACTCACTAGTAGCACTGGTGGTTGCAGTATTTACCCCAAGGTAACTCGTGAGTTACCTTCAAAGTTTACCATGAAATATCTTGCTTTTATTATTTTAAATAGCTCTAGAATATTGATTGTCTTTGGAAACAAACAACAATATTCTATTTGTAGCATTCTGATTTTAGTAGTGGTATTTCCATTTACAAAATATAATAATTTTCAATCGCTGAAAATGTCAAATCCTAGAAAACATAGCATTCCTACACATAATGTTAATATCATTCTCAAATACTTGTGAGCCAAAGATTCATCTGATGAATCTGATTTATGTATACATTACTGTTACATTAGGATTAGACAAGTTTTCTTACAAAGAACTCTAAGACCAGTTCATATATTTTGTTTTCACATTGAAAGCCAGTCAGATTTGCTTCAGCCTTAAAGAGCACGTTTATGTAAAATTAAATTAACTCTGGCAGTGAACTGCACTTTTTTTTCTAAACAGGAAATGAGTTAAACCTTTTGATAACCAGTAAACTCTTGTGGTTATGTCACCAACCTAGTCTAGTAAGTATTTACTCTGCTGGTCTCAGTAGTGGATAAAATAATTATAAAACATGAGCTCTTTTTTCTAATACATATAAAATCTTTCTGAGAAAACCGTCTGTACCTAATCTGAACCTGCCTTGTATAGTTTTGAAAGAATACTGTCTGCGAGTGTTGGAAGTACTAATACACTTAGGGATTAAAATGCTTTTTATTTTTTCTAAAAAATTTGCTATAAAGTTTCTAGAAAAACCATTATATAAGTTACCTTCAGGATGTTGATTCTGAATTCTCTAGCTACATCATTAAGGAAATATATCATTTGTTCATGTTAGCATATTTCATTTAGATTATACTAAATATTTTCCATAAAAGTATTAAATTATTGTGTATTTTTATAATGATTAAAATTTTTATTTTTAAGATGCATTATTTTACTTTTTAAAATATTTTATTGAAGTATGGATGATATACAAAAAGCTGTACATATTTGATGTGTACAACTTGATGAGTGTACACCTGTGAAACCATTACCATAATCCAGGCCATAAACATATCCATCACCTTCAAAAGTTTCCTCCCACCCTCTTTAACCACCACCACCATCATCATCATCATCATCATTATCATTTTGGTGAGAACACAGCATAAGATCTACTCTCTCAGCATTTTAAGTGTACAAACAGCATTATTAACTGTTGGCATCCTGCTGTGCAGTAGATCCGTAGGATTTATTCATTTTGTATAACTGAAACTTTGTACTTTTTGCGTAATACCTCCCCATTCCTCACTCCTGCCTGTCCTTGGCAAACACATATCTCCTCTCCACTTCAATGAATCTATTTTTAGAATCCTCTTATAAGTGGTATCATGCAATATTTGTCCTGTGTCAGCTTGTTTCATTAAGTGTAATGTCCTCTAGGTTCATCCATATTGTTGTGTCAGGATTTCCTTTTTTTCTAAAGGCTGAATAATATTCCATCATTATATATATATATATATACATACACACATACACACACACACACACATATATATATACACATATATACATACATATATATGTATGTGTGTGTATGTGTATGTATGTATATATGTATATGTATACACACACACACACACACCCCATATTTTCTTGTTCCGTGCATTTATTAATGGACATTTATGTTGTTTCCATGTCTTGGCTACTGTCAATAATGCTGCAGTGACCATGGGGATACAAATATCCCTTTGAGATACTGATATTTCCCTTGGCTGTGTATTCGAAATGGGATTGTTGGATCAGATGGTAGTTCTATTTTTAATTTTGGGGGGAACCTCCATACTGGTTTCCATACAGTTTTCCAAATTTACATTTTCACTAATAGTGTTCATGGTTCTCTTTTCTTCATATCCTCACCAATACTTGTTATTATTATTATTTTTTGATAACAGTCATCTTAACAAGTTTGAAGTGGTATCTTATTGTGATCCGGACTTGGATTTCCCTCATGTAGGGAATTTGAGCACCTTTTCATATACCTGTTGGCCATTTGTTTGTCTTCTTTGAAGAATTCTCTATATAGCTCCTTTGCCCATTTTAATTAGGTTCCTTTTAGTTGTTATTGTTGCTATTGAGTTGTAGGAGTTGTAGGAGTTAATCCTTTATCAGATTTATGGTTTGCAAATGTTTTCTTTCATTTCGTATGTTATCATTCATGTGTTATTTCTTATGCTGGTCAGCAAGGTTTTAGTTTGATGTCGCCCCACTTGTCTATTTTTGCTTTTGTTGCCTGTTCTTGTGGTGTCACCTCCAAAAACATCATTGTCAATACCAATGGCATGGAGCTTACCTGCTGTTTTCTTCTAGGAGTTTTGAGGTTTCTGGTCTCATATTTAAGTCTTTAATCTGTTTTGAGTTGATTTTTATATATGGGGTAAGATAAGGCCCCAATTTCATTCTTTTGCATGTGGATATTCAGTTTTCCCAGCTTCATTTTTTAAAGAGACTACCCTTTCCGTATTGTGTATTCTTGGCTCATTTATTGAAGACCTATTCACCATATATGTGTGGGTTTGTTTCTAGCTATTCTGTTCCATTGGTCCATATGTCTGTTTTTAATGCCAGTGCCATACTTGTTTTGATTACTGTGGCTTTGTAATATTTTAAAATTGGGAAGTGTGATGCCTCCAGTTTTGTTCTTGCTCAAAAATTGCTTTGGCTCTTTGTTTGTTTTTTTTTTTTTTTTGTGTGTGTGTGTGTGTGTGTATGTGTGTGTGTGTGGTTTCATATGAATTTTAGGACTGTTTTTCTATTTTTATAAAAAATGCCATTGGAATTTTGATAGGGATTTTATTGAATCTGGAATTTGCTTTGGGTAGCATGACATTTTAAAAATGAATTCTTCCAACTCATAGACACTTGATGTCTTTCCATATATTTATTTCTACTTTAATTTCTTTCATTAGGGTTTTATAATTTTCAGTGTAAAAATCTTTCTCCTCCTTGCTTAGGTTTATTCCTAAGTATTTTATTTATTTTTTGATGCTCTTGTAAATGGGATTATTTTATTAATTTCTTTTTTTTGGGGTAGTTTTTGTTATTGTATAGAGTATTTTTCTAATTTAAAGATGCTTAGAAATTTAATATTATATTTTATAGTATCTTAATAATTATAATGCTTGTGAAAGAAGTGAGTTTCTATGTATATATGAATTTAAATTGAGTCTCTTGATGAAGCATTTAAAGAAAAACATGCTCTGTTTTATGTTGTAAACTCCTATCTTTCCCACCATTTAATAATCTCCATTTAGGCCAATTTTTGTTTCTAGCTTTATATGAAGTTGTTTTGAATTGTTTCTGAATATCTGTGTTATCTTCACCTCTGGTTGTCTTGTATTTCTTAATGAAACTGTGATTCCAAAGTCACTACTAAATCAATTAACTTCATTTATATTTCTCCATGATAGAGATAATTATTAATGTTCTTCCAGATTTCATTTTAAACTAGCACCCTATTGTGAAAATAGGCCATTCTCACCTAAAAATAAAGTCTCAAGCAAGATGAATTGCATATATATGGATGTATATTTTTTCCAAAAAAGGCCATTTTAATTATGCAAATCAAATGACTCACTTTGGAAATTATTACTTGATTTATACTATACACGATTTTGGTCTTATGAGTTCTACTTTCACAACTTCCCACAACTAACAGTGCAGCATAAGAGAAATGAGGTCCCTCAGAAAGAAGCAACCAACCACTGTAGTGCCCATGGTTTCCCAGAAAAAGTATCACATTTTTTATGAAGCTCAGTAGTCAATAAATATTGTGGAATTTTGGGCTTTGATTAAAAATGTTTTCTTAGTTCTCTAAAGACCCTAACACATTTGTTTTTATTTGAATTTCTAAATCTAAGTGACCTGGACTTTGGAGTCCATCATCCTTGGGTTAGAATTCCAAAACTGCCACCTATAAACACACTTCTCCAGGCTTGTTATCCTTATCTATAAAATGTACATGATTCTGTCCATCACTTAGGGATATTGTAAGGATTCACTGATAAGGTTTTGTGATTTAGTATCTGCCAAGCTTAGATATGCTTGCCCTCTGAATGTCTCCATTAAGAATGTGTTTGTAAAAGAAAACCAGAGAAGTAGTGGCTTAAACAAGTAAGGTGTTTTTTTTTCCTCTTTTCTTTTTTCTGCTGCCAAGAAAATGCAGAGATTCTCTGTCCAGGGCAATACCTTGGGGATCTCACTTCATCTTGCTGAGATGGCTGCTGCATCTTAAGGCATTCTTTCTGTTGGTGCCTCATGAAGTGTTGCCTTTTACTTCAGGATGGGATTCTTCCTCAGGAACTTTTATCTACATATCATTTTCCAGAACTGGGTTTCTCTTAGTTCCAGGAGAATCAGGAGAATCAAAGAGTTTTGCTTAACCAGATTGCTACCCAGAGCAAAACTGGGATTCTTTTTCTAACAAACTTAGGGTGGCTCCTGGATAGGCAACTAACATACCTTCCTCATGTTGGAAGTTCAGTTCTTCAAACTCAAAAGAGTGGAAATCAGAGGATGCCAACAATTAGAGACCGAACCCATGTCCTCCCCTCTTTCCCACCTTACCTAATTTGCCATCAAGTGACATGAACATACAATATCAGGATATAACCCACTCCAACCTCAGACATCAGGCTCAAAGCTGGCATTGCTGCTTTGGTGATTGCATGCTGAAGATGATGGAAGGGTTTTTCCATGGCTTCTTAGAGTCTGAGTCTCAGTAGGCTTGGGTCACCCTAAGAGAATGAGACTTGATCCTTTGTATAACTTTTTCTGAATCAGAGATTATGAGTCTATGGAAAAATACTTTGAATTCATCCATTTTTATGCTTTTTGGTTTTTTGGAGAGACAAAAAGACAACTTGCTAGGTAAAGAAAAAAGTCACCATTATTGATACTCTGTTTACATAAGAGGGAAAATGATTATTACATGGTACATACCAGGAAGTTTTCAGAAAGTGGGGACGTCCCTGAAGATATCCCATAATGCCAAGTAAAGTGCTTAGTATCATGTCTGACACATTTGTGAATATTGCAGCTGTTGTGGTTAATACCTACAAAAAATTAGTCATAGGTCATAGTTGTTCCTATGTGTCCAGCACCCAGACTTAAACTCCCTAGAGTTTAAACTATTTCTGTAAAGGCCATGTGACTCACATGAGGAAGTATGATTTCTAAGTGTCACACTTTATTGCCTTTTAGTACATATGGTATACTCTATTTGTAGCCAAGCTGATGAATGGTCTCTATTATTTACATAGGAATAAATATGGCTCCACAATTGCCATATTTAGAACTTAATTTAGTGATCAGTTATGGATGGTGAAAAGATACCACTTTTTATTTCTTTGCCGACTATCACCTGATAGACTTGTTCACTGGATTTCTTCTCTTTCTCTCCCTTTTTATTCGTCATATTTCCATTTGAAACTCTTATGTGCATTACTCAGTATTTTAAAGTACTTTTTAAGTAAATTCATAGACTGTTTTGTCTAAGATTCATTAAAATGGTTGTGATAATTTTTAACTGCATCATGCAAACCTTTTTTAAATTTCTTGGGGTTGAGCGCAAGTGTCATACTATCTTTTCATTCTATGGCACCATCACAGTGATGGATGTATAGCAGACACCTGACATGTAAGTGGTGATTGATTATCTGTGACTTGGTGGCCTGTTCTTGTCATAGGAAATGCCATCTCAGAATTGGTCCCCTGTTTGGCACTGTTGGGAAGATACAGGTCTCCAACAGGAGATTTTTTACCCCAACATTTTTAAAGGACACTAAATTAGAATTGACTGCAAATGACCAGCTATTACATTTAAGAACAAGATGGCCCAGGCATAAAAATATTTAGTGATGAACATTCCACATGCCAAATGCAGTCAGAACCTGGGGGAATTAAGTGTATGACAGATTCTGAGTAAAAAATAAATGGGATCGCTAAATATGAGTACCAGGTGGACACTGATTTCTGAGTTATTTGTGCCACTTTTGTCCTTATGTAAAACCATAAAACAAGGTGGCTGCTGATCAGAACCTGCAGCTGTGTAGAAGAGACTTCTTTGCACAAGTACTAGAAAACAAAGAATGATGATAGGCTTGAAGTCTGTTATAGTTTAACACATAAAAGGGAAAATAAAATTGTTGATGTCCTAGGCCTGGAACCAAAAATGTGGACATATATCTACCTAGCTGGGACTATAAAAATGGTATGCAGTCCTAAGAAATGCCTGAGTCTTTTAAAAATAGCCAATTAACTTTTACAGTGGTGGTTCACATTCATATTTCACACACTGTCATCTTTATCTTTCCTAGTGTCTGAGCACTTCCTTTCTTCCTATGATATTGACTGTAGCTTGGGAACCAAGAAGGAGGTGGTCCAGTGCATGGGCTCCTTCCAGGACGGGGTGGCTGAGAAGTGTGTCGATTACTTTCAGAGATTCCGACGTTCTACCCACGTGACCCCCAAGTCCTACCTCTCCTTCATTCAGGGCTATAAGTTCATATACGGAGAGAAGCACATGGAAGTGCAAACTCTGGCCAACAGGTAAGTGAAAAGGTCAAATATAAAGCTGTTTTTAATGCAGTGTCTCTTAACTGGGGCAGATTTCCTCCTAGTGAATATATTTATTTATTACAACTCAGGTGGCAGAGTGAAGGGTGCTACGGGTATCAAGTGAATAGTGGTTGAGGATGTTGCTGAACATCCCACAGGGCATGGGACAGCACCCCACTGTAGAGAACTCCCCAACCCTAAACCCCAATAGTTCTGAGCTCAAAAAACCCTCCTAAGCATGAGATAGTCTGACACTTGTGTTCACTGCTTTGTGAATACCCTACTTCTGCTGCAGTTGCTCCAGATTTTGCTCTCTGCATTGGTTTTTTTCTGAACACTTCCATCTTCTGCCTGGCTATGGCTAGAATCAGCCAGGGTTGTTACAGAAGAGACACCTGGGTGAGTGTTCAGACCAAGAGACTCTGAGGACTCTAGTCTTTAAGATACATCATTTCAGGTTCAGGCAGGCAGCGAGTCTCTTTACGCTGGTGTTCTGATGGCTTCGCATTTGTTTCTTTTCTTGATTCCCAAGTCTTCTTTGCACCTCATTAATCTCTTTTGAAAACCAGAAGTTATTGGTTTTGCTTCCTCCATGATGGGGCTTCAAGCATTTCAAGTCTGTTGTTGTCATTTAGCTATACTTCATTAGGCACATTTCCCATGTGATACAGATGCTGGACCCACCGTTGTTCCCCATGTCACACAGAATATTTTTGGCAGCTTCTCTCTTCCCATACGCTGTCGAGGAAGCCATGCAAATGCCACCAGTCTGGAATCAAGCCTGGATCTACATTCTTTTTTTGTTTCTTTTTTTTTTCCAAGTCCTGTTGTATTTGTTGTGGGTTCATTCACTTATTCTTTAAATATGGTCACTGCGATTCATATTAATTAGATAGCGCTTGGAAAATGTGGCCAAGTGCGACAGATGTTGACACTACTCCCTTGGATTTTTGATCCCAGAATGAACACTGGATTGAAAAAGCTGAAAGAAGCTTCGGAGTCCGTTGCAGCCCTGAGCAAAGAATTGGAAGTGAAGGAAAAGGAGCTACAGGTGGCAAATGACAAAGCCGACACGGTGGGTGGACATTTACATGGTGTCACATTCCTTCTGAATTCCCAGTTCATAAGTGTTAATGACATTTGCATAGTTACTGAGTTATAATCAAGAGAGTATCAGTTACTCATTTCCATGAGAATTTGATGGTCTTAATTTTCTGTATGACAGTTTGTATAAGTGGACAGAAATCAAGAAATCCAAGCAAAATGTACCTTTTCAGCTGGGTCTGTGGGAAATTTTGATGCAGCATTTTTTTTTTTTTTATATTGAATTAGGTCTTAAAGGAAGTGACGATGAAGGCACAGGCTGCCGAGAAGGTCAAGGCTGAGGTCCAGAAGGTGAAAGACAAAGCTCAGGCCATTGTAGACAGCATCTCTAAAGATAAAGCCATTGCAGAAGAGAAACTGGAAGCAGCCAAACCAGCTCTGGAAGAAGCAGAGGCAGCCCTGCAGGTAAATCTGCATGACATGACAGATGCCAGGTGTCGGGTAGGCGGAGGACTAAGAAAAGATGGATGACAGCAGAAATGCTCTACTGCCTCAGACCAGAGCTTTCTCCACGGGAACAACTTCAAGTAATGGTTCTGCTGGAGATATTTTCAGCTCGTATAGATTTTGCATGTGCTGCTTTTCATCTAGTTTCCTCACTCATGCATGATTGATGGGCAGTGTCATGTAAGGGCAGCCAGGAGTCCTGGGTTCCCATTTCCTCTCTGTTAACCAATCAGCTGTGTGACATTGGGGAAGTCACATAAAATTCTTAAACTCATGTTTCCTCACATCCCTTGAGGACATTGGAGTGGATCCATGGGATGCACTGTTCTCTGAGTTTACTTATAAATTCCTGATCAGAGGTATCTCATTCATGTCAGAGTTTGGGCAGGCTTCCAACACAAATATTCAATGAGATTGTGTGGCAGTAACAGAAATGGCAAAATTAGAAAGGAGGCTAGATTCTGAGGAAATAGGACGAGTTTTGTGAACTAGGCCACAACTGAAAGGGCCGGTCTGGTTCTGAAGTCTCAGTTTAAGGTGTTTGGGGGCTCAGCGTAAGGTCACTTTTACTGCAGCTGTGCTCATCTGCTGCCTTGTGTCATTTGCTACCTGGCCTGAGAAGCTAGACAAATACAGCACTACTGATCCGGGTACCACTAATTCGAGTTATGTAATCTCAGTCAAGCATGCATCATTACTCGATAATGTAATTGTTATTGTTTTAGCACTCCCTGACTTTGGGGGTAAGTATACACCTGTGAAACCATCACCACCATCAAGGCCATAGAAATATCTATCACTTCCCAAAGTCTCCCCCCACTGCTTCCTTTAGTATTATTGTTACTTTGTAGTAAGAGCACTTAACGTGAGACCTACCCTCTTACCAATTCTAAGTATATAATACAGTGGCGTCACCTACAGACTCCATGCTGTGTAGTAGATCCCCAGAACTTACTTATTTTACGTGACTGAAACTTTCTGCTTCAACCATCACCTCCTCACTCCTCTGCCACCCTTAGTCACTGGAAATCACCATGTTCCTCGCTGCTTCTGTGAGTGGCTATTTTAGATTCTGCATATAAATGTGATCATACAGTATTTGTCTTTCTGTGCTTGGCTTATTTCACTTAGCATGATCTCCTCCAGATCCATCCATGTTGTCATAGATGGCAGGATTTCTTTCTTTTTATTTAAGCCTTAAATGTGTGTGTGTGTGTGTGTGTGTGTGTGTGTGTGTGTGTGTGAGAGAGAGAGAGACATTTTTTAAATTCATTCATTCATTGATGGACATTCAAATTGCTTCCATATCCTGGTTATTGTGAGTAATGCTGCAGCGAACGTGGTGGCACAGGTATCTCTTCAAGATCTGATCCTCACCCTGTACCCCCATTTAGGCATGCTGGCTTCACTGAGAGTGCATGATCATCAGAGAAGACAATGATAATGCAGAAAAACTTCTAACCTTTTTTTTTTTGAACTTATGATACCAAGTGGTATCATAGGAATAGAGCATGTGGCATCTCAGGTCTTGCTTAAAGACTCACATTTCCCCAAGACTTAAAAGGCCTAGCATCTCTTTTAATATTATATTTTCCAGTATCTTTCTAATTCAGTGCTCTCTGCCATAAAAATATTCTGTATTATGTAGTCATCAGTGTAGAGATGTATGGGAACAGGGTAAGGGGATGGGGTGTATGTGAGAGAGAGGTTTTTAATAATTCCTTTCATTGGTTCTGTCTCTATCTTATTGTCTCTTTGAGGCCTTTTGAAATTTTGAAATATGGTACCACCAGGGTATACTAAGAAAGTTTCAAATACCTCCAGATTCTGACGTTTTCACATCAGGTTACATACGCTGATACAACAAATAAGGTAACAGCAAAGATTGTCTCAATGCTAATCTGACTTGACACAAACGTATAAAATGCCTCCAGATGTTAAATAACTATTTATTATATTGCAATGATGTATTGGAAACTATATAAGTCATATTGCTCTCCCTGTCAAAAACTGAGGATTTCAATACTTAGGTGAAATTGATTAAACTTCAGATATGCCCCTCCCCCCAACTCCTTTTACCTGGGCACTAACATAACCGAGCTTAGCTTGTTTGAAAATTTCCCTTTCTAAAATTAAAGTAAAATAAGCATGTTCAACTCTTATATCTTACATAACTTTAATTTGGCTCTACTTTCCCCACTGGCTGCTATTCTTGTTTTTTCCTTTATAGTCCCACATCTCAAATTAAGGTCTATCTGGTATTTCTATTTTTTTTTTTAAATACAAATTCTTCTTCACTT
This sequence comes from Cynopterus sphinx, assembly GCA_030015415.1. NCBI lineage: Eukaryota > Metazoa > Chordata > Mammalia > Chiroptera > Pteropodidae > Cynopterus > Cynopterus sphinx. The sequence continues at coordinate 5,654,641 of CM057379.1, read as the reverse complement.
CCAGCTGTCTAGCCTTCACAAATTCTGTTCTATTGAAATGAGCCTTTTCACTGTATATAGTTATATTCCTAATTATCAAGTCCACTGGTTTTCTTCTTTTTCTCAATCTTTGGAGAAAAGATTATTAGCTGTGATGAGAAGTTCCTTGGGTATGTTCTTTTGGCAGGAAAGGTGTGAATGCAAATAAAATGGAAAGTTTTCAAGATCTGAAAGGAATGAATATACACTATTTATCCTAGAAATGAGACTGCATCAGATTCTTACATTTAATATTTTCCCAATACTTATTCTGTAAATAGTCCTAGCAGCTATGTGTGACTATTGAATAATTTACGCTATGAAGAATCCCTGTAACTAGAAATGGAACAGAATTTTTCTATGAGTTTAGTAAAATTCTTATTGCTCAGATTCTGTCGTTTAAAGGTCAGTTCCCAGCTAAGAAACCGCTAATTATTCAGTCTGTCAGCCCCTGGGCTGCCCGCTAGTGTCAGTCCACTGGGACAGGTTGCTTAAGAGAGAGAGGCAGATTCTTGCCCTACATAACTAATGAGTCACAAAGCACTGCCAATGCTGGAGTTTTCCTGGTCTCTACATAAGTGCTGACTATTCTTTTTTTTCAGGTTACACACTCTTTTTTTTCCTGACACTATGTGGTCTATATGGTTTTAGAGAAGTCACAGCTCCTCATCGGCTCACCAACATTTCTATCTTCATTGTCAGTTTGAATTGTAAACATTTAAACTTTTAGGGACATGAGTTTCTTTGAGATTAAATATGCATCTAGCCCCCATGACTATATCTAACTTAAACACGCTTGTTTTCTTCTGTAGAAACTGTAGCATTTAGAGATGATAGTTCCGTGTGCACTTTCTCATGTGAGATTGGATGACAGCCTCCTTTCCTCCTGCAGACCATCAAGCCTTCGGACATTGCTACTGTGCGCACACTGGGCCGGCCCCCTCACCTCATCATGAGGATCATGGACTGTGTGCTGCTGCTATTTCAAAGGAAAGTCAACGCAGTGAAAACCGACCTGGAGAAGAGCTGTCCAGTTCCTTCCTGGCAGGAATCCTTAAAGCTGATGACTGCAGGGAACTTCTTACAGAACTTACAGGTGGGTGGCTCAGCAGTGATGGGCTAAGAGGGGACCAGACTGCATTGGTGTATCTGAGTCCTTTAATGGAATAAGTTTCTGAAAAGAATTTACTCAACATGCATATTTTTGCTTACTAATTTTTCTTCTTTATTAGGGTAAAATGGACAAATAAAAGTTGTATATATTTAAAGTGTACAACTTGGTGTTTTGCTATAGCTGTACATTGTGAAATAATATCCACAATCAAGCTAATGGACGTATCCATCTCCTTACATAATTACTGTTTTCTTTTATTCTTTTTTTTTGTGATGAGGACACTTAAGATCTACCCTCTCAGTAAATTTCAAGTATTCAATTCAGTATTGTTAACTCCAATCACATTGCTGTATGTGAGGTGCCCAGAACTTGCTCGTTACACATAGCTAATGCCTTATATCCCTTGACTAGCATCTTCCCACTTACTTCCCTGAAGCCTTTGGCAACCACCATTCTGCTCTCTACATCTATGAGTCTGACTGCTATAGATTCTACATATGAGTGAGACCACACAGTGTTTGTCTTTCTGCTTTTTTCACATAGCATATTGTCTTCCAGGTTCATCCATGTTGTCACAATGTTAGGATTTCATTCTATTTTAAGGCTGAATAATGTTCTGCTTTTGTGTTTTGTACTATATTTTCAGAATTGACTTTTTCTGTTTCAGATATAAGATATAAGCATTATAGCTTTTCCTGACAAATGTTAGGAGTGTCTCCCCCCGACCCAGCTTTATTGACATACAGTAGACAATTAGTTGCTCATATTTACATTGTACAATTCAATGAGTTTTTTCAATTATAGTTGGCATACAATAATATATTAGTTTCAGTTGTACAGCATAGTGGTTAGAGATCTGTATAACTCATGTAGTGGTCACTAGCATCAATGACGTATTTCTATCAAAGTTTAAAAATTCTTTTAAGGAGACAGTATATTGGTGCATATATTATATACATGTGAATAGAAATATATATTTCAAGTCTTAACAGTAATTTTTGAGTATTAACTTAAATAAAATAAAATCATTTTGATTTTATTATGAGATAGAGTTTACACAGAATATATTTAAAGTATACAGCTTGATAAATATTTACATATGTACATACCTATTAATGAACACTGAAGTCAAGGTTTTTATTTGCAGATCCTAGAAATCTCTCGTGTGCTAACCCAGTTAATGGCTTCTCCTAAGATTATTATTATTTTGACCTTTACACTGATAGTTTTGCCTGTTCTGAAATTTACATATATGAAATTATATTATATGAACACTTTTGTTTGACTTCTTGAACAGATCTGTGAAATTCATTCTTATTATTGCACAAAATAGTATTTCATTCTTTTTCATTGCAATTTAGCTTTCCAGTATATGAGTCTGCAGTAGTTTACAGTAAATGTTTAATGATTGGTTTTCTGGGGGAAAAAAAAGAATCAAAAAGTTCTGATTTATAGTATTTGTCAATTTCCATAATGTAAATATCCCATAGTGGCCAATTTTAAGCTATAAAAATTATGCTGAATGTAGTCTTGGGAAGAGATGTATAATAGCACACCATTATTTAGTATTTCTACCATCTAGGTACAGTAAATAGGTGTAAATGACCTAAAAAACATAGATAGTAAAATGTAGTAAAAGAATTATACTATATATTATTCGACTCTATATTATTTTTGTTTCAAATAAAATTTAATTGTAAGTTATATAATTTAATATTAATAATGGCTGTCTTTAACAGCCAGTTTGCAGAATTTCTGAAAATTTAGCAATTGTTTCTCATGAGCTTATATAAACCAGCATCATCATGAACACTAATATGCTTCGATTTGTTTGTCCATTATACTGTTGATGAATTATTGAATTGCTACTAGTTTTTGGTTATTATAAATAAAGCTCTTATGGGTATTGGTCTGCAGGTTATTTGGCCAGCATCTTTGTGTTTCTGTTTGCTGTATATTCAAGAGTGGAATTTCTGGGACTTATAGTGCTAACGAGTTTCAAAAATATCTGCATCAGTTTATACACCCACCAACAGTGTATAAGTTGCTCCACATCTTCACCATTTTCTACATTTAGCTATTCTGATGGGTTTGTAGTAGTATCTTATTATTGTGGTTTTAATTTGCATTTCCCTGATGACTAATGATGCCAAACATTTTTTATTGGGTTATGAGCCTCTTGGGTCTCTTGTTAAATGCCTCTTTAGGTCCCTTGTCCATTTTAATTTTGTATTATTTTATAAAATTTATTTATATATAAAATATGAGTAATTTATCATTTGTGTTTTGCAGACATCTTCTCCCAATATCTACCTTAGTTATTCATCCCGTTAATAGTGTCTTTTAATAAGCAGGTGTTCTTAAGTTTAATGTAGTCCAGTTTTTCAGTATTTTCCTTAAGAATGCTTCCTATGCTCTGAGGAAATCTTTGCCCACCATGGAGGAAGAATAAATGCTTCTGTGTTTTCTTCTAGAATTAATATTGTGTTATCTTTCATATTTAGATCTTGAGACAACTAATTGGGAATACCCAACCCACATCCAATTCCCAAGCGATAGCTTTAATGCTATCTTTCATTCAATTTTCAATTCAGCATTGCTCAGTGGGTGCTGTAGCTAGAGTATATTACAGAAGCTATAACAATAAGTAGCTTATGCTACTAGTGTCCACACAAATTTGTCCCAGAAAATTAAAATATGAGAGTCTACAAGGTAAGTGCCACTGTCAAGGAATAACATGCTATTTGAGTGGAGAAGAGGTGGTGATTAACTTTGGGTGAGTTAGGATAGCAGTGATGACAGAGGAGATCCAAAAAGTTAGAAAAATGTGACAATTAATTGGGCTTCGAATAGATCCCTGGCGAGTGACTCTGGGCTCCTGCATTATATATCTGGTGGCAGAACAGATATATATCTTAGAAACTCCCTTGCTATTTGCTCTTCTGTTTCTCCCATATATTCTGATTTTTCTTTTGGCTTCATTTTTTTCCAAGTCTTCTTAAAGAAATTTGCATTTAAACAGGTCTGAATGAGATAGCGTTCTACTCTACAGTATGTGTCTTCTGTGAAGATTTCACTGAATTATTTAGGTGCTAAATTTTTTTCCCTTTGGAAAACATTTAATCATCCTCTTTTATGTGCTCAAACACCATTTTAAAAAGATTCAATTTTATTGTTTGGCCAGTATTTCCTTTTGATGCAAGATAGACATTTAAAAAATTCTTTACTGTTACTATTTTTAAAAAATTGTATCATTCCAGAAGATAACAATTTTCTCATATTCTTAATGGTTCTATGATTAAAAATTAATTCATCACCCTCAAGGCCTAATGTTCTAGTTATTATCTTCACATTTAAGAAAAGTTTAATAGAACCTCCGTCTGAATGTATTAAGGTTTTAGTTTCTGCTAAATTTTAAATATATATGTCCTCAGGCTGACTATACCCATGTGTATTTGTTTTTCATTGTTGATTTTATGGGTTTATAATTCACCTATTTAGGATTAATGACATAAAAATTTTGTTGCTTTGGAAATTCTAATAACCATGTGAGTTTTGATTGCTGAAAAAATTTCATTTTTCTTGGATCCCAGAAAATTTATTTTAGGTCAGTATCTCTTGTCCACAGAGGATAAACTGTACTCTGACTTCTTTGTTGTCATTGCTTACTCTGCTTTCACCTTTAGTACTTTTGCCTAATATACTGAAACAGTGACAAAATATCAAGTCATTCACCCATTTCGGTTGTTCAACAGTTTCAATGGCATTGTGAGCATAATGCGAGTGTGACTTCTCAGAAAGAAGTACTTTAACTTAATTTTACTCCTTTTCCATAGCAATTTCCAAAAGACACGATCAATGAAGAAGTGATAGAATTTTTGAATCCTTACTTTGAGATGGCAGACTACAACATTGAAACTGCTAAGCGCGTGTGTGGGAATGTAGCCGGTCTTTGTTCCTGGACCAAAGCCATGGCTTCCTTCTTTTCTATAAACAGAGAGGTGTTGCCTCTGAAGGTAAGCCTCCCAGGCAGAGCTGTGTGACACATGCACCTGCTGGATGTCTCCAGGTCAACTGGTCTTGTCTTTTCACACAACACAGCCTTTGGTGTTACTGTACTCAAGTCCCTGGGGATAGCAGTTGCTAGGAAGATGAAACCGAAGACGTCTCTTTCTTCTCTGTAATCCTGCTCCCTCAGAATGGTGTGAGCCTGTAAGTGTAGACTCTCTACAAGGATATTAAGTCCAGTGTGGGCTGCTGGATATTTTTCCTACATATTGTCAACTTGAAAAAAAGAAACACAGAAAACTATAGCGCAGAATAATGTCCAAAATATCATGATAATATCCAAAATATCATGCCAGGGGAATATATGAATTAGGAAGGGCTGACATACAGATGACAGTGGCCAGTGTTGGTTGCAAGGCATGACTGTATTTCCTCTGTTCTTTGTTTCTCAGGAAAGAAACTGAATATCATCCCTTTGTTGTTTAATGTGATTTGAGAATATGCCTCTTTCCTTTTGAGTAATTGCATTTCTAAGCTTCATTTGTATCCACTCCCCCACCGTTCAATGACACTCAGTCTTCAGCAGAGGGAGAGGCAAGCATATGTTTTGAAAATGGGATACCAATGTCTCAAAACTCATGCCTTATGGCTTGCTTTTGTATGTGTTTGATCTCTCTCAGCTAAAATTCACTTAGACTTTTAAACCACCCAAGCAGTGTAGTAATCATGATAAAAATAATCAAGAGTAGAAAGGAGAGAGGGATAGAATTGCAAGTCCCCTTTTATTTTTTAATTATTATCAGACCAGGACCATTTACCCAGTGGTAGAGGCGCTGGGGTCCATGGGCACCCTTAAAAGAAGAGACTCATTTTGCTCAGAGACTTTTAGAGCAAATAATTGATGTCATGCTGACATTAGGACCTGGGACCATTGAAGACACTAGCTCAAAAATGAACATTCTGATAGTAACTGAACTGTTACCAGCATATCAAATGTACAGGGCTTCTTTCACAAATTTTTCAGTGGGTAAGGATACATGTTGTCTTTAAAGGAATTACGGTTGAATTCATGATGGATAGTTTTTATTTTGTTGTAGTTATTTTAAATAAAATGAGCTAAAGTCTACAAAATAGTGGACATTCTGAAGACAGCTTACATAAGAACAAAGAGGTCTTCCTTATGTTAAGGACACTTCAACAGCACCCAAGCCCAGGACAATCTAGACCCTACCGTAGGAAGCGAAGAGAATGCCATCAGAAAGGGGAAACTTTTACTTGCTCCTGAGAAGTCTGTTCTGGGAGGGCCCTCCTACATTCTTAGGAGCATCCAGCATCGGCAAGCATTCATTTTGTCAGGTCACTCCTAATGGCAGCCAGAAAAACACACGCAGTCACATGGATACCATATAATCGCTGTGTAGGGAGAAGTAGAAGACAAAGTGCAAGTTATCACTGGGCACCTCTGCTTAATCTATCAGGAAATACAGACCAAGGCCTCTTAAGTCGCTCTCTCCTGGAGGGGCTGCATGCACCAGCTCCTGCTTCCTAAGTGAGACAATACTAAGGATACTTATTAAACTCCACTTGGAACCTCTTCATTGCTAATTAGTAATGAAGACACATGGGGCCCTTTACTTTCATACCACAGTTGGTGCTCCAAGTGTCTTCTGGTAGTGAATAAACTTAAACATTAATTATAGCTATAGCCATTTAGGTTCTATTCAAGTTTATTATAATGAAAACTCTATGAAAACCAGTAAATACCAGTCTGTATAAAATGAATATTACAACAGTAAAGCCTTAAATATTGAATGCTGATAGTAACAATAACAGTATCTACTATTTACTGAACTCTTGTTACATGCCAGGTTCCAGATGTGAGTTTTTACATATGTTATTTAATACATGCATGCGCGCATGCACACACACACACACACACGTGCACACACACCCACCCTAGGAAGAAGTTTTTAACATCTCAGTGGAGAACCTGAGGCTCACAGAGTTTAAGTAACCTGAACAGAGTATTGCAGCTCCTAAGGTGAGCAGGTGGATTTGAATGATTCTATACATTTTGGTTAGCAACTTTTGAAAGCTTCATTTAAAAAAATCTTTGAGCAAAGACTTTGAAATATTCAAAATCTTTGGGTCTGTGATAGTTTGACTTTAGTGGGTGACTTTGGTAAGCTGACCCAGGGACCTTATTTTTCTTCCAGGTTTAAGCCATCAAAACAGATGTCGAGAAACAAATATTCCAAGAGTTGGTTTCTTTTTAAAGTGTAATTTTAAAGCCATACTTGCCTGCCATTGGTTCTAATCAGTTATGGAACTTTTAAATTTTGCCTGAAGAATAATTCTGCCAAAATTTCAGAGCCTGCAATTTTCAGAGAAAAAATAATTAGACAAATATTTTTAAGAAAATAATTTTTTTTCAAACACCTCAGAAAGAATGTGGGTATAGCAGTGGATCTCCCCAATAATGTCAACTTTAACATTCTAAAGACTTAAAAAGGAGACATTGATTTCAAAAAAAATTTCTAAACAATCTAAATTCCTGTAAAAAATCTAAATTAAAAAAAAAATCTAAAATTTCAAAACAATTAAAAAACATTTCAAAACAATCTAAAAACAATCTAAGAGCACGGACTATTTACTATACCTCATCTTCTGCTGATGTTGCTTTTGATTATGTGTATGGAGTCTAATTTGTTAGCTTCCTTAAAACAAATATTTTTAATTGGTCATAGCTTCTGATAGTGACACTTCTTTTTTGGAAGGCAAGCAACATATGAAAGTTACAGAAGTGACATTGAGATGACCACTACCCACAAAATCTGGATCTTTAATATTAAGCAAATAGTTATTCTTTGCCTCGTTTTAACATTTTCATCAACTTGCGAGCAGTCCTGCTAGGCCGATGGTTTTAAATATAAAGATTTTTTTTTACCCTACAATTCTCAATATTATAATGTTCTATAATTTACCTATTTAAATACTGTAATATTTAATATTGTAATATTAATATTTAATATCACAATATTATAATATTTAATATTACAATGTTTGGATCCAGAGATTAGCAAACTATGGCCCACGGGCCAGATCTAACCCACTACCTATATTTGTATAGCCCATGAAATAAGAAGAGTTTTTATGTTTTTAAATAAGTACCTAAACAGCAGTCTTGATTTTGCCTCTTGGGCCCGAAAGCCTAAAATATTTACTGACACTTTATGGGAAAAAAGTGCTGACTTCTAATGATTCTGATTTTCTGCTCATAAACTTTTATGTCACATTCACATGAAGATTTGGTCTTGAGTTAATGCAATTTGAAAAGACCTTAAGGATGGAACAAAGTAAAGGTATAACCATGAGACACTGCCTGGTTTTCTCAGACTCTGAAGTGCTGACCGTTTGGTTTGCCCACCTCATCACCTCATGTGTGTCCTGTGTAGGCCAACTTGGTGGTGCAGGAGAATCGCCACGTCTTGGCCATGCAGGACCTACAGAAGGCCCAGGCAGAGCTGGATGACAAGGAAGCAGAACTTGATAAGGTTCAGGCTGAGTACGAAAAGGCCATGACTGAAAAGCAGGTAATTGTCATCTGGCTTGGGGAAGCATTCGGAGGGAACCCCTAGAGCTCCCAGAGGAAAGGCATCTGGGTTTCTAAGTCACTGGGACTTGAAAGAGATTCCCCTTGCTCATTTCAGCTCCATGTCCCATTTGGCATTTTGCATCTATGAGAAGACTTTAAAGATTTTCTTAAAGTTGTCTCTAGGTTATGTAAGCTTGTGGCCCCACAAAATCTGTTTTTGCCTCTGATGATTCCTATATTTGGTAAATAGAGCTAGATTCACTCTGTTCTTTCCATGGTGATTTTATCTAATTTACCCCTGACCCTCCTCAACCTTCTCTTGGCTAGATTGAGATCCCTGCTCTCTTAGTCTATTCCCTGATAATAATTTAGGTGAACATTTCAGTTTCACTATGTGTAGAATGTAAACTATTTTGTCTTAAGTCCCCTGAAAACAAAATAAGAGCATTTTAGAAGTTTTAAGGAGTTAATTATATAGTACCTATTTGGGTTTGTTACTTATGCCCTATAGAATTCACTTACAAAGAGAAAATTAACATTGCAATTTGAAAAAGTACTTTAGAAACTGTGAGGAAGGCATGTTAATTTTTACCTCTTGGACACACATATCCAGGAGCAGTATTGAATACAGTAAAATATTTTACAGCCTCATGTTTATTATGTTTCACTTTTAACATTTTTGCCTTCATTTATTCAATATGCTTTTTTGTTTTTGAGCTTCTGCTATTTGTTAGGTAAATAGTCATATAGGACCACACAAGAACTGCTACTCTAAAGGTATGGCTCCAACTTAAAACTTAAGTTTCAACAAATGTCAAGTTTTTTTTTTTTAAGTTAAAAAACCTAATTCTGGCTGTAAGCTTGTCTGCCATTACCATGCTGGAGTGAACTTGCTCTTTAGTTATTTCATTGTTCCTTGTTTCTCCATTGGGCTCTGTGAAAATTCTGGGGTGTATGGACTCCCAGAAAACAGGGCAAGGGCCTTGAGTCTACAGTTCATGGTCACAGCTATAACCACATGACCCTGTGTGGTCCCTGTAGGAGCGTGTGTCCTGCTTCTTTCTGCACAGGACAATACCTTTGTGTGGGGCCCACTCCTCTAGGCCCTCTGGCCAGCTAGTTACACGCAGGGGGCACTGTGAGAGAGAGAGGGCTGAGGGGACTGCTTATTGAACCTGGAAAATTCTACACGCCCTCAGCCAGGCTGGGAGGGGAAACCCACCCCGCCCCCTGCACTCTCAGACGTTTGCTTCTCTTCTCCCCATCCCACAGCCTCTCTCCCTCCCCCATCCTGTTCTGCCAGAAAAAAAAACCAGGAGAGGAGGGGCTGGGGTATTTTATTTGGCCACTTGAGAGTGGACACGGGGAATTTCAGGAAGACAACTCAACCTTAAAAATATCTTTTACATGAAATACTGTGTCCAAAGGTGGCAGAAATAAATGATGTCTCTGGCATCTTTCCTCTTGGAGAGAAGCAAACAGATGTGGGTATTGTAGCGGTGGGGGTGAAGTTCTCAGCTGCGCTTTTTAGGTTTTCTGCATTAACTCTGCAGAAAGGAAAGTGTAGTAGACTAGGAGGAACTGTAATAAATATCTTGCTTTTGAAATGCACTATATATTTCATTATTACGACAAAAGCAATTCATGTTTCTTATAGAAAAAACACATAGGTAACCATGGAGATGTTTTTTTCTCTTTATCATTTCACAGCTGATCATGTGCCTAAATTTACATATATTTTTAAATCCATTTAAAACTATAATGAAAAATTCAATACATACTGCTTTATAAATCGAAATTTTAACAGTGATCTATCATGATTTTTTCTTGATTATAAACATTTTCATAAGATAATTTTTAATGCCTTCAGAGTATTCTTGTTTATGATATACCAAAAGTAAATGTATAAATTTATGTAAATATTATACCTGAATTATCAGTGACTAGTCACATAGCTAAATCTTTATCCATATTCATTATTATTTCACTAGAATAAATTTTTTACAAGTAGGATTAGCAGTTGTTTCTTAAAATAAAGAAATAGAATCAATTTTTTTAACAATTAAGCCTGAGTGGCAGTAGTATGTGGAAGTATTGGTTAAAGGTCTTTTGTTGACACAGCAGCAGTAGGGAGGGACTGGCGGAGGCAGATGTATCTAGAATTTATGAACAAGCTTCAGAACGGCACAATCTGAAGGTAAAATTTTGCCTAAAGTGAAAGGAGGTATGGTGTTAGATGAAGTAATATTGATGCTAGAACTTTAATATGAGAATTTTCCTAATTTTTATATAGAGATGTGTATTTCTTTGTCCTTTTCGTGCTAGATGGTATTACCATGTGTGCTTAGGTTTTATTTCTATTTTTTTTTATAAGGAAAGCATACATGTTGCAAATTTCCATGGCCTCTCAGTTGTTAACATCTGGGGAGGGTCTGACCACTTGGGCCAGGGCCCCAACCAAGTCCCATGGAAATAGGCCCTGACTGACAGCGGCACAAAGAAGTTGATCACATGTCTCAGAAAAACATATCATATATAATGTCTAAGTCATATTTTTGAGCCAGAGGCTATGTTTATCTGAACAAAAGTTTTCTCCTGGTCGTGACCTTTTGCAGACCTTGCTTGAAGATGCAGAGCGATGCCGACATAAGATGCACACTGCCTCTGCGCTGATCGGGGGCTTGGCAGGAGAGAAGGCAAGATGGACAGAGCAAAGTAAAGAGTTTGCTGCACAAACTAAAAGACTCGTAGGTATGTAAATCCCTTCACTAATGAGATTATGTGTTGATTGTGATAGCAAATTTTAGCTTTAATTGAAATAAAAACCATTTGATAACTTTAATTCCCCCGCCCCCTTTCTGTGTGTGTGTGTGTGTGTGTGTGTGTGTGTGTGTGTGTGTGTGTGTCTGTCTGTCTCCAGCTATTTCAGAAGGATGAATATTATTAGTCTGGCATCTATGCAACCTTATTTGATGTGTTAATGACATTTAATCCTCTTATTATCAAAGTCACTTTTAAATTTAATGCGGTGACATTGGTTAATAAAATTGTATAGATTTCAAGTATAAAATTTTATAATACATCATCTCTATATTTCATTGTGTATTCAACACCCAAAGTCAAATCTCCTTCCATCACCATATATTTGAGCCCCTTTGTAGAAAAAGGTAAAGAGGGTAAACTATCAGATCACTTTTGAATTCTTTTATGAGTAAATGGTGATATTGATCAAGGTTACTCTGAATGGAGGCTTTGTCTTCTGAGGCTTAAACTCAGAAGTCATCCTCTCGTATTCATCAAGAGTCAAAATAGTCCAGAGCTTGACTATTAGCAGCCAGCCTTTGGTGGACCATTTGGATCCTCTTTAACAAAACCATTTGAACTAAACTACTGCTTATTCACTAGGGCACAGCAACCTATGATTACAATTCAATTTCTGGAATTTTGTTTAAAAGAATGATTATTATTTTTGTTCTTAATATTCTGCACAATTACAATACTGATCATAAAGCGTTTCAGTGGTACCTTATTTTTCATTTTAGGGGATGTGTTATTGGCCACGGCTTTTCTGTCTTATTCTGGTCCGTTTAACCAAGAATTTCGCAATCTGCTGTTACATGACTGGAAGAAGGAAATGAAAGCCAGGGAAATTCCATTTGGAGACAGTCTAAATCTCAATGAGATGTTGATTGATGCTCCTACTATTAGTGAATGGAACCTCCAAGGCCTGCCAAATGATGACCTGTCTATCCAGAATGGAATTATCGTCACAAAGGCCTCTCGCTATCCTTTGTTAATCGATCCTCAGACTCAAGGCAAGATCTGGATTAAAAATAAAGAAAGTCAAAACGAGCTCCAGGTAATTGCTGCTCAGGTATATTTATACCATTAGTCAAGAGTTATTGCCTCAGATCAACACGTATCTGAGAATAAAGAAATATTTGATATTTAGAGACAGTTTTACATATTAATATTTAGATAGTAATATTTAGAAATAATTTCTGAAAATCTCATTATTGGTGGTTATGTGGAGCTCCACTGAGGCCATCTTTCAGAGGTTTTAAACTGTTTTCTGTTTGGGCCTCAGGCTCTCTGATGAACCGAGCAGGGTTCAGCACTTTATTTAGGACACTTCGTAACCAATCAATCCATGGCTATTTGTCACAGAAGTGGTGGTGGAGGTAAAGGCAGCAATGACACACAGAGCTTTTACTTGCTCTCCAGTAAAAGGAATGATGGTTTGCTAAGGAAAAAAATGGAAACAGTGTAAGCTTTCTATACCGTTTTACCAAGTGTGCTTCTAAGTCAGGGTCTCTAACTTCTCTGTCTCCTGAGCTGAAATGTTTAGGCACCACTTTCTCTGTTATCTGTATGTTGCATCATGAGAGCATCTGTCAAGAGCAAAGATTTTGGTCTGGTTTCTAGATCACATCTCTAAACCACAAGTACTTCAGAAACCACCTGGAGGACAGTCTTTCTCTCGGAAGGCCCTTGCTGATTGAAGATGTTGGGGAGGAATTAGATCCAGCCCTGGATAACATCTTGGAGAGAAACTTCATTAAGACCGGGTCTACCTTCAAGGCAGGTTAATCTGTTGTCGATGTACAGAACAGTTACTATGAGGCCAGGAAAATGTGACATAGATGACATTTCCTCAATAGGCAGCAACTCAAATTCAAGTCGGTGACAAGAGGCATTTGCTTTTCTCTTCTACACTTCCTGAGTTGGGATTCAAGTATTCAAAAGCAGCCCTTTTAGGAATGTCTCCTTCACATGTGTGATGAATCTGACTCCATCTTGATGTTGGACTGGATGTTTGGTTTTCAGGCCCCAGCATGCCCCTTGCCTCTTCCATCCCAACTCTGTGCCAGCCATTAAGAAAATCTGGGTACCTTCTCCTTTGGCACTCATGGGAAATTCCCATGATGTCACTCCCTATCTGTACCTATGTGTGGAATCCCTCCAGCCCCACTCCATATCCATGACAAAACCCTAAAACAGCTGCCCATCCTGACACTCTTGAGTGATTATTTTGGACCTGCTTGGGAACCTAGCCTAATCTCCCCAGAAAATCTCATTACGCAAGTAATAAAACTATTCATGCCCCTTTGGTTCACGCCTGACATCATTAGCCTTGATGTCTTGACTTCAAAACCACATCGTATGCGAGGACTCCAACTCACTTCTGCAGTATGTTCATAACAGTTTTGGCAATAAATTCGCTATTTACTATAAGGTGCATATTGAATTTCCTTCTCTCTCTGCCCCCCTCCCTCCCTAGTGGCTTAAAGTCCTGTGACTGCCCAATGCCCATTTCTTTCTTTTTTATTATGAATTATCTCTAGGCATATAATTGTTTAAAGTGACACTTGGTCCTGTACAAAAATGGAATGAAGCTCTGTTTTATGACTTTTAACTCTCTTTAAAAAAAAGGTGAAAGTTGGTGACAGGGAAGTAGACGTGATGGATGGCTTCCGACTGTACATCACCACCAAGCTTCCCAACCCGGCCTACACGCCTGAGGTCAGCGCTCGGACCTCTGTTGTCGATTTTGCCGTCACCGCGAAGGGTCTGGAAGATCAGTTGCTGGGGAGAGTCATTCTCACAGAGAAGCAGGTGAGTGAGGTTCAGCTTCCTTCTTTCTTCATGGTGTTGTGATTTTTTCGTTGGTGAAAACGATATGATCAAAGTCATACTAGGATTGAATTTCTCCTCTTTCATCCTTATGTTTTTTTCCATGATTAATGCCAAGTATCTTAGATAAACAGTCACCAGTTATCTACCCAATACATTTCATCTGCATCTCACAAATCACATATATAACCAACTGATTTCATATGGACTAATGATGCACCTATGGGAATGAATATCAGTCTCATTTTCAGCTTCATTATTCTGGTTTTATATTACTTTATCTTTCCGAAGAGTTTATTCTGTTGTGAGTTTTATTCACCTGTGGACTTTTAGATTTCTAGTACATGTCTATTTTCTTTTCATTCAATTCATTATTATGCTTTTGGAATGTAAAATTTAAATGTACGTAGATAATACACCACATTTTCAATTCTTATTTGTTATCTGAGAGATGTGTGTATACTTTGGGAGAAGATGTTTGTGACCCTGGGTTCTCACTGAGCACTTTCTGGAGGCTTCTCGCTTGATTATGCTCTACAGGCATCACTCCAGATCCATTTTCTCTACTTTTATTTTGTGGGATAACTTCATGCTCAATGAAAAATGGCCAATAATTTAGAAATTTCCTTGTTCTGAGTCAGCCTCTTCTCTGGGAAAAATGTGAGTCTTAAGTGGAGAAATTAATAGGCCTACTTTGGTGAAGCTGGATGAACACAGAAAGTTGCTATTGATTTTCTTCTAATTCAATAACAATGAAGAGTTTGTTTTACTTTTTGGTCCCCTCTACCCTGACCTAAAGATTTATTTAAGTTAAGATTATTGGCAAAATCCTTGGAGTTTGTTCCTCCCCTTGTTTCCACCTTTCCTGTACTTTGTGTTACGCTTGCTCTTCTGAGCCCTTCCATATGTCTATCTCTCTCTCCCTCTCACCCACCCCTTATTTTATAGATCTTCTCTATTTTTTAAAAATTTACAATACATACATGATGGGGTTGTACAGTTAGAAGTTGCTTTGAGAGCAGTTGACTCGACTTGGTAATCAATTCACATGGCTGGTGACCTTAGTGTGACAGGAACGGATGCTGGAGTGCCTACCAAAGATTATCTACCAAAGAGATTACACCTTCAACATACCTACTTGTTTATTTTCAGAGTCTCAGTAGCCATAGCTGAGGAAGGTTTGTGTGGCCATGTCATTACATCAGTATGGACTGGAAGTCTTGATCCCCAGCATGTAATGTTGTCTTTGTGGCAGGATCTGGTCTTCGTATCTTGGGCTTTGCTTTCATCTGTGATGCTGGCCTCAGAGAGATAAGGGGCTGTGGTGGCAGTTTGAATAATATCCTTGCCCTTGGTTTTCTTTCTCTTTGGCTGAGATGAAGAGAGTCTCCTTGGAAAAAATAATATAGCCTGACAGGTTTTGGTTGCGACAAAACAAAGCTGAGCCATAATTGTTTCAGCAGAGGTTTAAGATGAATCGAGGAGCATTTTAGCTCTGAAAAGACTTTGAACAGGCCAGGCCTTTTTTTCTTACTTCTGGAAAGTTGAATGTCTTGAAAATTTACTTCCTTACTGTTGTCTCATGATCAGAATCTGTTCCAGGTTCGCAGGAAATAATTCTTAGAAAGAAGTGTCACCAGAGCATGTGACTTTCAGGTTCTTGTCATAATAGAGGGTCGTCTTACCCAGATGACCCTTACCACATTATAATACAATGTGGAACATGTATCTTCTTTTCTCATGCAAGAAGTGAGCTGCCAGACTTGACTGATAAATTTTGATGAGTGTACTTTCTGCAAGCAGCATGGTTTTGTTTTGTTTATGTTGTTTTGTTTTGTTTTGTTTTGTGCAGCATCTGTTCTTCCTACTGAATCCTGAATCTCTCCAGGCTGGGTGGTGGCAAGTGGGTCTGAGTGACTCTCTGGTGCTTTCAGGGCACTTCTTGTAATCCAATGACTCAGCTGAGGAGAGAGTATGTCTGTGCTGTATGGACACAGAAAACATTTTTTAAACTCCAAATTGTCCCTTTGACTTCAGTGACAATTCAGTCTCTCTGACTATGATCACTTTTGGGTGATTATAAACATAAAATATCAATTTAGAATGTTATAGAGCTGGGGAGGGAGGAGCTATTGGAAGTCAGGAAGATCCCACAGAGAGGGATTTGGTGTTGGAAGGTGTCGAAGAAAGTCCCTTAAGTGAGGGACTGAAACAAATGGCAAGCCTCTTCAGTCGGTCGAGTTGTGCCCTCACTGGTGTGTAGATTCTTCTTGTGACAATAAGAATGGCTTGGGACAATAACTTAGGATGCAAGGGGAGGACCACTGTTCTTCGATTCCATAAATTTACCAGCTGTTCCAGTGTCCTGGGCACTGGACAGTAAGGAGGGTTTTCATGTGGGATCTGGTCTCATGTATGCTCAGCTGTTCAGCCTGCCGTACCTGCAGTCTTATGTGCTTCAGAAACTTGGAGCATGTGAATGCAAGGAAGGCAGGCTTTTAAACTGACTTACCACTTTTCTATATGCTTCAAGGCAGTCATTTTAAATGCCTGAGTTGTTCAAGTTCACATGAAGGCCATATTCGGTTGTTGACCTGATTGATGTACCTGGGGGTAGATTTAGACAGCCTGTTGTTGTCATAAGAGGTGATGTATTGAGACCATTTTAAACACGCAGCAAACCAGTAGCCTTTCAGCAACTTTCCTTTAAAAAAAAAAAAAACCCAAAACTCTTAGGTTCACTCTGAACTTGAGACTCACTCTGACCTTGATCCTAGAGAACAAGTCAGAAACTCAAAGAGAACTCTGTACTATTAGGAGATAACTACTAATATGAACTAACATCTTCTACTGGTTACACAATCAAGGCCTCAGAGGTCACCATTGCCAAGGACTCTGGATGAGCAGATAGGTAGATGATTTATTTCCTTTGCAGGTAGAAGGACCTGAACTTGGTGGAGCTGACATGGGAAATAATTTAATAAAGACACTAAACTGACATTGTTATCACCAGCTCACTGGTGGTGGAAAAGAAAATAAATCTGTTTCTGAGACCTGTTGTTTAATCTTTTTGTTGTAATTAATAGTGCAAGGTAAAGAAGAGAAAGACTCTTTGGGAATTAGAGTCTGGGTGATATTTAGAAATGAGAACTCTGGAAGGTCATCTACTTCCTTTTATTGATTTTAGAATTTTGGTTACACATGCCATTTATGCAGAATTTTAGTTTTCATTTTCATCTTTGTTGAGCCACTTAATTTTTGATCACTTAATCCATAAATTGTACATTTAGGAATGTAGCAATAAAAAATGAAAAACTTCCCTTTCATTTTATCACTGTATCTCCTGGTGTAACCATGGTGTCAGTGCTTTATTATATAAAACTGCTTATGGAAAGGAATTTTATAGTAGCTTTTACATGTTATTTGCTTGTACCAATTTCTATATTATCTCAAATTTGACATTCTTTTTTTTCTTTGTAACTTTTTTTTATTAGTTTCAAATATAAATTTGAGATTGTGATCTAGTAAATAAATGAATTAAAATAACTTACTCAGTAAGCTTCCAAACATGACCAAATAACAGATGGAGGCAAAGAGGATAAAAGCAGGTTTTGCTTGAGTTGCTGAATCTTAAGGAATTAAGAACTGATACAAGTTCTGAGCTTTTGTTTTGATTTTCCTTTTCTTGAATGTCCCCAGATCTGACATGCTGTGGTCAGACCATGAGCTGGGAGTCTGGTAGGGTCCTATTCACCATAACTGTTCACCTAGCTCTGTTTGACTGACTAGAACAGAAAGTTGGGGCCACTGGTCTTTGTGCCCTCATACAAGTTTGATACAACCTGAATTTTAACTTCAAGGCTTTTCAGTTACTGAGTGAGGATTCTCACATCTATAGTTCTGTAACCAAGACACAGCTAGATTTATAAATGCTATTTACTCATTGTTCTTTTCAATTTTGATTCTTTTGCTAGCTTCATGGTTAGAGTCTCTCATACAACAATTTGACTTTCACATACAGTTTGACTTGGGGCCAGAAGCACACCTTCTCTGTTGTTTCCCCACCTCTGGGCTTTGTGCTTCCTCTGGCTTGTTCAATATCATGGCCTTGGCCGTTTGTTCCCTTCCTAACCCTCACCAGCCCCATCTTTCCTTTCTTTCTCTTCTATGTCTCTCCCTCTCCAAACTACTAGGAGGAAGAAATAGCCAATCGGGACAGTAATCTTCCAAAGCCATTTCCTTCCCAGCTTCCTATAAAGGTCCTTCAGGAAAGACATAGATCTTCTCTTTTCTTGTGAGAATAACACCTTTTTAGACCATGAAGATTTTTCTGTTTAAACATATCAGTGATGGTAGCACAGGTTGCTTGCCTAACTTTTTGGACACTTGCTTTTCACAGAATTGGTTACTATTTCAACTAGCAAGTTGAAAATAGTCACATTTAAACAACAACAACAAGGCTCTTTAAAAACAAGAAACTAAATAGAAGTGACTATATTTAATCTGAGGCATATATATTTGTCTTCAAATATATTTCAATGTATTTTCAAATATGTGTTGCCTTCAAAACAAGCTTCAATGTAATCACAAAAGTCATTTAAAATATTTGACTTTAGGAAAGAAATAGATAGCAAAGGGGATATTGGTAGTATTTTAGATAACTTTCATATCATTTACTACCAAGTCTTCCTTCCTCTGTTATTTCTGCTTCTATTATTTTGATGTCTATACTCTCTGCAGTCAAATAGAAACTATAGTACAGGAGCTTGAGGGCAGCCCTTTAGGCTACTTTTTAAGGAATGCCCAAATGATAGTTGTTAATTAAGGAAGAAATATATTTATGCAAATTAATAGGAATTGGAGAAAGAAAGAACTCGTCTTCTGGAAGATGTAACTGCAAATAAAAGGCGGATGAAGGAGCTAGAAGATAATTTGCTTTACCGTCTGACAAGTACCCAGGGTTCCCTGGTGGAAGATGAGAGTCTTATTGTTGTGCTGAGTAACACAAAAAAGACAGCTGAGGAGGTGACACAGAAGCTGGAAATTTCAGCAGAGACAGAAATTCAAATTAACTCAGCCCGGGAGGAATACAGACCTGGTGAGTTTGGTAATGAAGGACAAATGTCACAGGAAAATGAAGACAGAAAAAAATGAGAATTAGAGAAATTGAGGGAAAGATGTTATGCAAATCATTGTGCAAAGTGGGGTGGTCATTTATGTTTTGTGGCATTTCTGTTTAGTAAAATCAAGATGAATAAATTTCATAATCATATAAACTTACTAGGTGCTTGTAATTTGTATAAGTTGGCATAAGTTTTAAGGTTCCTCTAAACTTATTTTTAAACTAGAAAGTAATGAGGGAGAATTTTTAAAGAATATGTGATAATAACTTAGTGAAATATGAAGCATTAGTGCAGCATTTGTGGGCTGTTCACTTGTTATCTTTGGTGATAGTAAGCCAGTGTTTTGTTCGTGGTCTTTGTATCAGGATGGTAGTTCTCTGGCCTCGTGGGAACTCTTGTGTTATCCACCAGTTTGCAAATCGATGTTGTTCCTTGGTTACTAGAAGAACCTGCTAAAAGCATTCAGTCTCCTTTAGTAAGTTATCATGCCTCCTGGAAAAATGATTGAAACAACATCGTCGACTGGTGGAGGGTCAGGTGCATCATCTTTGAGATGCTTTATTTTGCCAACTTGAGGCCAGGGTTGGGAATGGCTTCTTCATGACACCTAAAAATGAATGAGGCCCTTGTCAGTGCCCACACAACATACTGGGTGTTAAAACCTTTTATATTCCCTTGGTTATTTTTTCTATAAAAAAAATAGTAAAATGTATTTATGAGGGATCTAGAAATTCTAAAATGAAAGTGCCATTTGATGAATACAAATAGCCGACTACATACACAAAGCCTATAAATAAGATTTAAGTACATAGAACGAGCATCACTCTAGACTCCCACTGGTGGTCCAGGGGCATTGATAAGATGTAAAAGTGAAACTTGTTTTCATTGAGCATGGAGGTTGATCTGGGCCTGGGCCATTTCTTTCTCACCCTGATACCTGTAGCCTTATTCTTTGTCTTCCAGTTGCCACACGGGGAAGCATCCTTTACTTCCTCATCACCGAGATGCGCTTGGTTAATGAGATGTATCAGACTTCACTCCGCCAGTTCCTCAGCTTGTTTGACCTTTCCTTGGCCAGGTGTGTCTGGGCTCAGGAAGCCAAGCTGAATTCTGTATTGTGGGCCAGAATGATGACTTTACATTTATAGCTTCTTTTCCCTTTGCTACTGAATCTTACTCTTATTGTTTTTTAACTCTAAGATTAGCATAATTACTAGTGTGTTAACAGATCATTTTCATGTGTCATATTAGGCTCGGAGAAAGCTCCACCAACTGTTCATCTACTGATTGATTCCTGTGGTTCTACGTGTTTCTGTTAAACAAGGAAATTCCCAGGACATTGTCATGAGTGATAATGCCCTGCAGGAAAATTGATTTAGACAACATGGAGGACTCTGCTCTGTCATTTCATGTTGAGCGAATGCTTGTTATTTTAGATTTAGGAGGCTTATCCTTGATGTGTAAAAAAAAAAAAAGAATCAGCCCTGCAAAGTTACTTATTTTCTATTCAACATATTTTTATGGGAAATTGAAAAAGGCAGTGTGATAAGCCTCTTTTAAATGTTATTTGTTCGAGGTCTGTCAAGAGCCCAATTACAAGCAAGAGGATTGCTAATATCATCGAATGCATGACCTATGAGGTCTATAAGTATGCCTCCCGGGGTCTGTATGAAGAGCACAAATTCCTGTTCACCTTGCTGCTGACCCTAAAGATCGACCTCCAGAGAAACCGGATCAAGCATGAGGAATTTCTCACCCTCATTAAAGGTCAGTATGGCAGGAGAAAGCACTGGCCACCAGTGCAGGTGTAGGGGTTGTTGTGAGGGTCCCATGCAGTGTTTTTTTCTGGCTGTAACAGTTTCCCTGCATTTTGTTGAAGATTGCATTTCCAGGAGATATTTTCTTTGTTCATTGATTGTAAGAATATTTATTGAGAAGCTACTGTGTACTGGGGCACAGAATGGGCACTTGGAACACATCAGTGAACAATGAAAAAGAAGAAAAAGAATTTTGCTGTGTGTTTGTGTGTGTGTATGGGGGGGTGCAGATAAAAATAGTAAGTAAATTACATAGTATATGAGAAGCCAGTAAGCATTATGGAAACAAAAACAAAAACAAAAACAAAACAGCAGATAGGAAAGCTGGGAGTTACAAGGTATTTGGGGTGGGAGAAGTTTAAAATTCTGCATGGGATATTTAGTGGGTCTCTAATGGAGTAGAGACCCATATCTGAGAGCTGGATAGGTGAGTGAATGCCTGGAGGAGCAGGGGATGCTGGCCCTGGGGACATTTATTGTGTCGAAGGAACAGGAGCTGGCATTGAAGGCTCTGGTGGAAGCAAATAGTATGATGGAGGGAAAGCAAAGCAAGCAGGTGGCCATGGCAGAATGGGTGGGCGATTGCATTTTGTCATGTGGACATTTGTGCAGCTTTGTGCCAGTGGAATAAGGCAGCCTGGGGAAGGCTTGGAAACAGAAATGTGCTATCATATTCTTGAATTCCTGGACAGTAAATATTTGCAGTAACTGTGGAAATGATGGTGGGGATCTACATGGTTTTATTATACCTTTCTAAGCAAAGTTTTTAAATATAAGACACAATTTTGCCTTGGGGGCGGGGGCTCATAACTTAACCTGGAGAGTAGATTTGTGGACCCGGATGGGGCCAGTAGGGAGTGTGTGTGGATATGCAAATCCTGTGCCCCGGGGGTGTGTAGGTCCATAGTTGTACATATACAAATGCATATTCATGTTCATATGTGTATGCAATGCATATCCATCTCATAGCAACAAAGACTTGTTAGACTTGAACTTAGAAAAGTATGATTTATGTATGATTCTCTCCTCCATCTGTCTCTTTCTCCTTCTCTCTCTCCCTTTCTCTCTCCCTTTTATTCTCCATTGTCTTAGGCCCCCTTGCCCCTTAGGTTTCTTTATTTTCCAAGTGTCCTAAAGCTGAGCACGTGGAAGATGAGCCATCTGGAGGGACACCCCTCATGATGGGGATGTAGGGGTGGGAGCGGCCTCTACGAGAGCCTTTTGCTCATGCTGGTTTCTGACCTCACCCTCTGATCTATTCTAGCTGACTGAGCTGTAATGGGGGGAGGCTGTTCTGGTAGCCTCAACTCAGGCATGAGGTACATTTCCCCAGGGAAATGACATTGAACACAGCAGCCTGGTCCAGTTGGAAGGCTGTAATGTGATTATACTTTGGCATGCTGATAAGCAACATTTAATGTTAAGAAGACTCCATGGGAAATAGTGGCTTGCCACTTTAAAAAAAATGTTATGTTTTTTATTAAGTTTATTGGGTGGACATTGGTTAATAAAATTGTGTAGATTTCAAATGTACAGTTCAATATTACATCATCTATATATTGCATTGAGTGTTCACCACCAAAGTCAAATCTCCTTCCATCACCATATGTTTGACTCCATATATCCTTTTCTACCTCCCTTCCTCCCTTTTCCTCTGGTAACCACCGAACTGTTGTTTGTGAGTTTTTGTTAGTCTTCTTCATTTGTTGCTTGCAGTTGCAGTGAAATCATATGGTTCTCATTTTTTTCTGTGTGACTTATTTCACTTAACATATTTTCAGGATCCATCTGTGTTGTTGCAAATGGCAGTATTTCGTCATTTCCTACGGCTGAATAATATTCCAGTGTATATACATACCACATCTTCTTTACTCAGTCGTCTATTGAAGGGCACTTCGGTTGTTTCCATGTTTTGGGATTGCCACTTTTTTGATGAGTGGTCTCGAGCAGGTTATTTAGACTCCTCAGCTATAATACAAGGATAGTCACATTGACTTAATAGGATTATTGAGACACAATTTATGTAAACCCTGGCACATGGGATATGCTCAGCAAATGATAGGCATAGTTACATTATCTTTAGTATTTTAGTTTATTTTAGCTAGTTTGAGGCTTGCAGAGGTTGGACATTTGGGCATTTATCATGCAACAGCAAACCATAATACTGCTTTTTGGACCAGTTTCAGAAGGTTGCCTTTTGGTAGTTATGCCGATGAGAGCTGCCCAAGGATGTGACCTCCCTCTGTAAGAACTTTAAAATCACTTGTTTGAATGAAAATGTTTTTTAGATAGCAGCAGTGTTTTGGTTCTGGTCTTTTAATTTACTCATCTCTAAGATGGGAAAGGATCCACATGGATAGCTTTCTAAATCTGCCTTAGCTATGCTGCTTTATGATTGTGTGGTATAATGTACATAAATCTTAAATTATAAGCATCTATTATTTTTACAAAATATTATGATAAAAAAATCATACTTGCTTTTTCCCAAAGTGAGGGTTTGAAGAATGAAGGGAATGGTGTAATTCTCTATAATGTTGAGAAGTTATTTTGAATTATTCGTATGTTAGGTATTAATCATTAGGAGTCCATTGAATCTGGTGCCATATTATTCAGGAATATTCCCCCCTGCCTATTATAATAATTCTTTGTGGCCTATTGCACACTTTGAGCCAGGTGAGATATTTGTGACACAGGTAGCCTACTAAACAATGAGTAATGCTTTGGCTGCAAGGAGTACCCTTTCCTTTCCATGAATCAGCTTCTCTATAACCCATTTTTTTTTCAGTTTGTTGGAAAATAGGCAGTTTTCACAGGAATTAATATGACATTTTTTCAACACGGTGCCATCGTCCTTAGGTCTTTAACTGCTCCCTGGCATTAAAGCCATCTGTTTTGATTTTTTGAGCTAATATTTTCATTGAAATGGCTTCAATGTTGAAAATACACTTGTTGAAAATACACTAAGATGGATTTGGCAAAAATTAGCAATTTAGTGGGTTACAC
The DNA here is from genome assembly GCA_030015415.1 of Cynopterus sphinx. Classification (NCBI taxonomy): domain Eukaryota; kingdom Metazoa; phylum Chordata; class Mammalia; order Chiroptera; family Pteropodidae; genus Cynopterus; species Cynopterus sphinx. The sequence continues at coordinate 5,630,329 of CM057379.1, read as the reverse complement.
GGAACCTAGAAAATGTAGAGTTTGGCTCAATAAATACGTTAAATATAATTATTTTTTAATGACCTATTCTATTTCAAAAGGGAATTTAAAGGTAGCCAAATACATTGTCTATATTCTTTTAGGAATTATGCTTAGAGCATATGTTCCCTAAAATACTTTAATTGATGTTATTTATTAAACAGTATATTTTACACCAAAGAAGGCTCACTAACTCTTTCTTTGACTTAAAATATGATTGTTCACACATTTAGTTTTTTTGAAGTGGGTCACAATAATGTTTTTTAAGGTGTCACTTGTTTTATGGCGCTGTGAGAGTTCTATGAGTTATGTCAGGTTAGGTAAGTCATCAGCAGAAAGATGGGAGTCAGTTCCCAGCAGAAGTGTTTGTTATGGTTAGATTGAGCAAACACAAATTGTACATCACAGGGTCCTTGGGGTGTACTCAAAATGAATGTGAATAGTAACCTGATTTATAGAACTCTTGAAACCACATAGAGCTACTGACATTTCTAGAGAAATTCTCTCCTTAAAATGAGATTGTGTCATTGTTGAATTCTTAATATTGACAAAAGCTACTCATTTAGTGACTCTCTGCTTTGTCCTTGACCCTGTTTTGTGTGTTTTACACATATATTTTCAGACTTTTTGTAATCATCATGGTACCCAGGGTTCATTATTCTCATTTTGCGTATTTGAGAACAATGTCCAGATGGGTGAGCTGGCTTGTTTCCGACGTTGGCCAGGTAGAGCTACAACAGAATTCAACATCTGCCTGGCTCTAAACATATATTACCGATTCTTAAGTGTGTTTTGGTGAAATAGTTTTTTTATTTTATTTAATTTTGAAGCTCGTTCATCACTATGATTTATATTTCTGAGCTGAAAAAATATCAAGGTAGTAAACTAATTGAAATTAAAATAATTTAAGCAAGGTTGCTTAGTTTTTATAGGTTGTTTTATAGTAAAGAAGGAAAATCTAATACCTTTATATGTTTAATTTTAAAGGTGGAGCTTCATTAGACCTTAAAGCTTGTCCACCCAAACCATCTAAATGGATTCTGGACATGACCTGGCTGAATTTGGTGGAACTCAGTAAACTTAGACAGTTTTCAGATGTCCTTGATCAGGTAACCTATGCTTTGAATATACTTAACAGTAATGTTGCAATGAGTACCTTCCTGACTTACCACAAGTTACAATATTTGTGGAAGTGACAGATTTCTATTAATATTGTCATTCGAAATGGTATGACCTGTGCTTGATCTTTCTCATGGCTCATTCACACTCTGATAAAGCATACTCCACCCACTACAGATTGTTTTTGCATGAAGAAGCTATTTGCCCAAGAAGTTTAACTAATATTGCCATATGTCAGTATCACCAGTCAGAGATCTACAAGTGGAAAAACTGATAGATTTAATTAGATGAAATTAGATATATGTAAGAGGTTTTGCCTTCTTTCTAGAGATTAAATGAAAAGAAATATGAACAGCCTGCCTCTCAATGCAAAATATACCTTCTTCCCTCTTGTTCTCTCTCTTCTTCTCTTGCTTCTTCCATTATACTGATTTAGCTAGGCATCCGGGTATAAATCTAATGTGAACACTTGGCATCTTATCTTTAGATGTTATTATCTTTTCATTATCAGCCAGTTGCTGGTGAATTGTGTTTGTATTGGGACAGTGGGAGCTGAGTATAGAGAGTTGAATTGGGACAAGCCAGGAAACAGGTTTTTGAAAATTAGATGACGAGAAAAGTGACATTGACAGCAAGATGAATTTATTTGGCTACAAGTTGATGGCTTTTTTTTAAGCTAGGTAATATTCTAAGGTTGGTTCTTGACTTTCCCATTTTAAGTTTACCGAAAGCTTAAGTTCTGCTATATTTTCATGTTTTGGCTTACAACTGATGATTACCATGTTGTTAGGGTAAAAATCATCTTCTGGGGTTAAATAACTTCCATCTGGGAGATTTCAATGTCCCCCTAGCTTATTCCTCCAGAGAATGACTCCTAGTGACCTTTCCTGGATCATTATCTATTTGAAGTTGTTATTGTCTGGAAATTATATCTTATGCCTGAAATTTCTCCACATTACATACTCTTTCATGATTGAACGAGGTTATTATTTTTTATTCTTACATGATAGTTTCTAAATATAAACGTGGACTGCTTTTTCCTTTGATTAGACCGCTAAGAAATACACTTGAGGCTTTAATCAAAGGGAATATACTAGAGAATATATGATCATATTTATCTGCAGATGTTACTTGTTTGTTCTGTTTTGAGATACTTGCCTGTGTGATGCTCATCTCTCTTTGATTTTTAAGCCTCAAAGAATAACAGACTATGTTTTTTGTCTCCTTATCATTTGCCTAAGAGAAGCAAGTATCTGATTATTTAATGATGATATTAAGTGGTATATTTCAAATTCCTATAGATTAATAGAGTATTGATCAAAAATGTCATTCAATAATGAAAAAAGAACATGTACTAAATGCCTCTTTTGTTGTTGTTGTCCCAAGACACTTGGTTCCTCATCATGAGATTTTGTAGAGCAAATCATATTTCCTTAAAATAATGAAAATGAGTTTCCATTGACTCCTTTATTCTTTACAAACTTCTTACCACAAAGACATAGAAGAAATTAAACAACCCAGGACTCTCTGTATTCAGAAACTAGATATAGGCCGGTGTTAATACAGACTAACTTTAGAGAAAATCACATTTGATTGTAAATTCTTTAACCTTTGAGCACTAGAACATAAAATTAAAAAAAAAATAATCAAAGGATATCATTCATGCATGTCTGCAATGGTCAGAAGGTTTGATGAAAACTATCTGTGTACTATTACTAAAAGGTTTTCCTACGGTGGAACACATTTCTTATCTCGTATTTTCAGATATCAAGAAATGAGAAAATGTGGAAAATTTGGTTTGATAAAGAAAATCCTGAGGAGGAACCGCTTCCAAATGCCTATGACAAGTCTCTCGACTGCTTTAGACGTCTTCTCCTTATCAGATCGTGGTGTCCTGACAGAACCATTGCCCAGGTAAAATATTAAAGAAAAAGAAAAATTTAATGAGAGTGTCCTTTTAAATGTAAAGAAATATTTAAAATGTTGATCCCAGTGAGCAATTTCTTGTAGACTTATATGCAGTTTTCTAGCAATAAAATGCAAAAAGTGGAAAAGTAAAAAATAATTGTACTAAGGTATAGATTTGGGCTAAGTGATTTAATAATATTTTTTGGTCTAAAAGGCATAAAAAGAGTGAATGAGAAAACCGTATTTTTAACGTTGGCAGATAGGTATAACATAAAGGTCGTGTATTATTTTTCTATATCATTTTTATATTAACTCAGAAATGAAATGGCTGCTCCATTTTGCAAGCAGCGAAGCAGTGTTCCCTTAAGTGGGAAGAATGTGAAGGTGCTGGGGTGGTGGGTAGACTAGAAGGGAAACATAGCATTCTGCAACCTGTTGTCATTTCTCAGAAAGTGTCACAACCCTCGGCGCAAGAAAAAAGGTTGGCCTAAAATTCTCTGAATTGTACATAGGGTTTAAATGTGACTCCTGACTCCAAAAGATCTATCCTTTTGAAGACCTTTAATTGGCCTACCTACCATCAAGGAAATCTCACTAAAAAGACTTGTCGTGTCTTGCCTTCACAATTAAAATCCCAAGTCTAGTATTCAGCCTAGGTTGAATGTTTAAGAGCTTCTAAGGAGTAACCACAGGCCAGGTTTGTAATGGAATGTGGGAAATGTTTCCTTTCACTCTCCAGAGGGAGTGTTAAAAACATGCAGTAACCATCTCCAAGTCTACCTAGGTACTGTGGAATAGTGCAAATGACTACACTTATGATTTATTGAGGTAAGAAAAATGAGGTTTGTAACTCAGGACAGTGAGGTCACCATTTATTTAGTTTTTCTTCTCAACTTCATTACTTTTATTCTGCCCCAATGAATTGTCAGTTACTTTATTAGGGCATTGTAAGAGTTTCAGTAGTTCCTTTTCCCCTCTTTTCTTTTTCTTTTTCTTTTCTCTTTCTTTCTCTTTCTCTTTCTCTCTCTCTGTCTCCTTCCTTCCTTCCTTCCTTCCTTCCTTCCTTCCTTCCTTCCTTCCTTCCTTCCTTCCTTCCTTCCTCCTTATCTCCTTTTCTTGCTCTCTCTCACATTATTATTAATTATTATTATTTCATATAATATGTTATTTGGTTCACTGCTGAAATTTAAGTCTTCCATACTCCTTTTGAACTTTTATCACCTTCATCCTCACATCTGTCATCCATAGGCTGACAATAGCCATGGCTTCCTGATTGATCTCCTGTAGTTGTTCTTGTCCACTCTCATATATCCTCTATATTCTAGAAGAAATAGAAGTGTGATTATGCCCTTCCCTTAATGGATTACCATGGCTCTTATGATAAACATAAGTCTTAAACTGGGTCTAGCGCTTTTTGGAAAAGTTTTTTCTCTCTCTAAAGTTCTTATTCTCGCATTAGATTTCTTGTGTGATTTTCAAGCAGGTGCCTTTTGGGGGAGTGTACTAGAAGGTCAACCAAGTAGGCACATTCAACCGCCCTTCCCCATGAGCAGCACCAGGCTGGTTCTCAGCATTTGTCTGAGCATGATAGCTCCTATCAGGGGACCTACAGTTGCTTGGGGGCAAGGATGATGCACTGTCAGAGTTTCCATTTTCTCATCCTAAGTAAAATAGAGACCACAAAATCTATCCTGGATGATTGGAATACATTTTAATCAAAGTAGTGTGTTTAATAATAATAACAATATAGTAATTACTACATATCAATCTGAAAAATCTATAAAAGGTTTTTTTTGAGTTTCTAACAAGGCTCAAATTCCTGCCATTTTACTGGGTAATGTGAGGATAAAATACAGGCAGAGAGACCACAGCAGTAATAATAAAAAAAAAGATCAAATGAAAAAAATGTAGATATGTAATTATAATAGTCTCTGCCTTGTTTAGCTGGCCAGGGTACAGTGGACATCATTATGATCATCTCCAGAAGTAAATTTTGGAACCCACACCACCTTGTACACAGGAAGGAGTCAGAACTAGCTTTGGTGACTCGCACGTGTTTCTGTGGTAGGCCCGCAAGTACATCGTGGACTCCATGGGGGAGCGCTATGCCGAAGGGGTCATCCTGGACTTGGAGAAGACGTGGGAGGAATCTGACCCACGGACGCCCCTTGTCTGTCTCCTGTCAATGGGCTCTGACCCCACGGACTCCATCATCGCCTTGGGGAAGCGACTGAAAATGGAAACCCGCTTCGTGTCCCTGGGCCAGGGCCAGGAGGCCCATGCTCGCAAGCTCTTGCAGCAGATGATGGCGAATGTGAGAACCAGTGTTGGCTTTTGTGTTTTGTTGTTCACTTTCCAGGTTCTGGAATGCAGTGTGGCAAGGGACTCATGGATTGTCCCATAATTGGAGCTTCAATTTATGTATTGCATGCTGTTTACCGAGTGGGAAAAGTATATTTATGAGATAATTTTCATGGGAAAACAGATACAATTTAAAACCTTTCTGCTGAGCCTTGACTTATGGAAAAGCTACCCATGCAGAACATCTTGTGTGTCCTCAGTTTGCATAATGCTACCCCCCACTACAGATTCCAGATACTCAGTATAGCGTGTGGTCCTTCCCCCTGCTCCATACACCCCAGCCCCTCCAGCTGTGCTCTCGGAATCTTCCATGCTTCTGAATCCATAATGATGCTGGACTTTCCTTGAGTTCCAGAAGGCATAACCTGTGCCCCAGAGTCCCCCAGGCCTGGCCCAGATCCCAGAAGCCCGGAATCTGCCCTTACCTTGTGGAGATGCCAGAGGTTTGAGGAAACCTGGCCTGTTGCCTTCTAGGCTGGGGCTTCTAGAGCCCTCTGTGGATTGCAAATTCCATAGCATTGAGAGCATGTCATGCTCAGGCCTGGCCATGGGGGCTTCCAGGTGCTGGTAGCCATGTGACAGCCCTGCTAATGGGGAGTCAAGTCAAGAGTTGGGCCATTTCAGGGATTTAAGTTAACAGGATGTAGGAGGCCCTGCATCTCTAGTGCTTGGCGCCAGGACAAGGCCCTTATGTGTTTACTCTGGCCCAGCCCTCCCTGGGGTGTCCAGTTGTGCCTGGAGGATCCCCCCAACCTCTCTCCCCTCTTTCTCCACACTTTGGCCAAGCTGAACCACTTGGCTTCTCTTTCCTCCTGGAGAGCAAGCAGTTTGGGTTTAGATGCATTTCTGGCCTTTTTTTCAGACCAGACCCTACTACTTTTTCTCTGACTGTGAGCTCTCTGCCATTATCTCAAGACTTCTGTGCCCTCCAGGGAATCTGCTTGCTGAGACAGAACTGGGTTTCTCACTCCCTGCCACTGGGCCCACCATAAAAACAACTGAAGTTAGGTTTGGGTTCTGAATCTAGACACTCACCACTGTGCTGCATCCTAGTCCCTTTCCCCTGGCATAGAGCTGAGCCCACCGGGTTCCAGAACCTCTGTATTTACCTCCAGGCTCTTTGGACTCCAAGCTATGCCCCGCCCTGAGCCTGGTGCTGTGTTTGATGCACTTAGTTTGCAGTTGGGAGAGGGAGGGCAGGAGAAGTATGATTGAAATGTGTTCAGAGATAAAAAAATATATATATATATTTGTATTTAAGAATTTCACATCTGTTCTGACATGAGCGCTTGATGGGTCTCCCAGGCCCCCCCCTCCTCTTGACTTCCATCCACCTCTCTACATCTGTTCCTCTCTCTGCAAATTACTGGACTTAGAACAAAAACACAAACAATAACAGGACACTTCCTGAATTTAAAATATTTAATTGTGAAACTAATAATTATAGTTTCAGGCAACCTAATTAGAATTTAAATGGAATACTTTTAACCTTTAGTTTATTCATATTTTCTATTTAGTAGTTTAATTTCAAGTAAAATAAATATGTCATTATTCTTAGCATGATTATAACTTGTCAGAGACAATAAGTTTTTAAAAGTTTTATAAAAAAAAGATTTGAGGCAATATGACAGAATCAGCTGCCCAAGAATAGCAAAATAAATTATTAGTAAGAAGAACTCAAAATTTTTCATTCAAAACTTGACTATTCAAAGAAGTGAACTTGGCTATGAGAGTCTGTGGGTGAACACTGAACAATCTTAGCTTAGAGACTTAGATCAGGCTCGATGAAAGGGAGAGACTGCAATCTTCTTCTTGTTATGTTTTGTATTTAATTTCCTTTTGTTTTGAATGGTAAGAATAGTGTTTATTAAATTTTTCAAAGGACATGCCATATACTTCTAAAGAAAATATCAACGAATATGTGAAATTCCTCAATGGTCAGTTTTATATGTAATTCTACTAAGATTTTGAATCTGGTGCTTGGTTTGTTTCTTAGGAAGAGATTTAACTAGGCTGCAGCAGTTAAATCTAAATGACTCAAAGTTACAGAGTCAATAAAACAGCTGAGGATTATGATATGGACATTGTAGATGATTTTAGCAAAAATATTCTATAGATTAGGTACATATTGAGTAAATTATTACACGACCTAAAATTTTGCCTTTGTTGGTTTATACAAGAAATTTTCTTATGCTCATATAATAATTTATGAAAAAGATATGGCTTATTTTCTAAGTCTCTTGCTCTTTGAATGGTCAGATTCTCCAGAGAAATTTCTTCCACATTCTAGAGGGTACATGCCCAGCTACTGGTATTCTAGGAACTCAGTGGGAGACAGGAGGGGCTAAGTCTCAAAAGCAGTGGGTGAACTCACCTGTTTTCAGTGAGGTTTCTGTACTCTTAATGTGTTGGTTTCCTCCAGTCCAAATGCTGTCTGTCCTGTTTCCTGCAGATAATCAGCTTTCCATCTTCCTTTAGGGGAGGCAGGACCACAACACAGGTCTGGACTTTCAGTTTTGTGTCACCCCTGTCGCCTGTTCTTGGGTATTTTGGGAGTCATGTGGTATAAGTCAGGTTAGACCTCCCTGAATGCCAGTGGAGGATTCAGTTCTCTTAAGTCCTTGATAGTGTCGTCATCTACATTGTTTTTGGCCTTAGGAGTTTATGCCTTTAAAAAGTCCCTTCACTATAGTTTTCATGAAATTTTGAGTGAGAGCTGAGCTCAGTGGATGTTTTCAATCAACTATCTTTATACTTGGAGGTGCTTTTCTGTCTCTTCATACATTACTTGGTTGTTTTTATGACTCCTACCATGTATTATTGGTACAGTTGGCATGCTCTATGTCAGATAAATATGCAGAATAAAGAAAGATATAACTCTCACAGTTAAACATGATTGTATCCTTAAGTTAACCCAGATCAATTTAAGGTAGTTAGTGTACTTTTCTTCTAAATTTTAACTACTTAATTTTTAAAGAACATACTAAAATCTCTAGAAGCAATACCAATAGCCTCATTTCCATTTACTGTTGTTGATGCAGGGAGGTTGGGCACTTCTGCAGAACTGCCATCTGGGACTGGATTTCATGGATGAGCTGATGGACATCATCATAGAAGCTGAGACTGTGCATGACTCCTTCCGTCTGTGGATGACCACTGAAGTTCATAAGCGGTTTCCCATCACGCTCCTGCAGATGTCCATTAAATTCACCAACGAGCCTCCGCAGGGCCTCCGGGCAGGGCTGAAAAGAACATATGGTGGTGAGTTAAGAAATTCCATCAAGTGTATGGAGTGCTTGTACTTAAATTATTTTCTTAAAGAAAGTATAAAAACTGAATTGACTAGGTTATAATTAGAGCAAATAGTGCTGTTATTCAACACAGTGGGCAGGGGATGGCTGGCTCTCTTGGTCATGTGCCTTTGGGACGTGCTCTGGCAGTGATAGGACACCAGAGCTCAGAATTTCCTACCTTTTATTTTGCCCATTTGCCCAATATTGCTCTACTCTGGCCTATACTGTTCTCTGCTAGACACCTACCTTTTTATGTTAACACCTAAAGTCGATATTTTCTCATTTGTGGTTGTCATGCCCATACCTAAAATGGAATGGGAGCCTCTTCCAAGAGGAGAGGCTGAGTTAAAATTATGTCTTGCCTTGGTGTCATGCAGCCATAGGTCAGAATGTCTGAACAGTAGCTCAGTTGGAAATCAAACAAAAGCAGCAAAACCAGACCAAAACACCCCTCCAGTCACAACCAGAAATGAGATTACTCTCTTTGCCTTTGCTTCCTCTGTGGCACAGCTTCCTGTCTGAAATAAACATGGACCTCGGCGTTAGCAACCCTGATTCCGGCCCTTCCTGAATAGGTGCTTTGTCCTCTTGAGTGCTGGTCACTCAGAAGACCAGAGCATCAGTTTTCTTATATGTAAAATGAGGACAATAAAATCTATCCAGGATGATTGGAATACAATGTATTTAATAATAATAATAATAATAATAATAATAATGAATTGAATAATTATTACATATCAGTGTGAAAAATCTACAAAGAGATTTTTTTGGAGTTGCTTACAAGGCTTAAATTTCTGCAAATTTACAAGGTGATAGGATAAAATAGATGTGGAAGGGTGATGATGGTGGAAAAAGCTTACCAAATGGAAAAGTATATGATTATATATAATATAATTAATATAACATAATATGTTATGTTATACACATATATACATATATGATAATCATTATTTTGAGAATATACTCAGGTTGCAATGGACTTACATGTACACTATTAACATTTTAATCTTAATTAAAATTGTAAATATATATGAGCCAAATAACAATAACAACATTATGAATTTTATTATTGTTATTATTCAATAGTAGATGTAGTATTAGCAGTAATATTACCAGTATTTATTTTACCACCATTAGTTTTCCACTTCTATTTATTCCTATTTTATCTCATTAGATTGGCAGGAACCTGGTTCAGGTAAGCCAGCCCCCACTCCCTTGGAATCTGTTTGCAGATTTTTCAGGGAGCAATGTCCTCTGGATGCCCCAAAGTAAATGACAGTGATCATATAAATGCGATAAAAATAATTCAAAATAAGAGCTGGCTAATATTAGGATTTTACAAAATTAGTGACGTAAAAGTAACAGAAAATAAAGATGTTTTGAGAGATGATACTGTTTTTCACCCAACCAATTGCGACAAGGTGTGAGCCAAGACCTGCTGGATGTGAGTGGCGTGGTACAGTGGAAGCCCATGCTGTACGCAGTGGCTTTCCTGCACTCCACGGTCCAGGAGAGGAGGAAGTTTGGTGCCCTGGGGTGGAACATCCCCTACGAATTCAACCAAGCAGACTTTAATGCCACAGTGCAGTTTCTCCAAAACCACTTAGATGACATGGATATTAAGAAGGTACTGTGCACACTCCACTGGTGACTGTAAGAGTGATGCTTTTTCATGCTTACAGAGTCATTATGTTGAAGTCATAGCAACTTGGGTCACACTTGGCTCTTGATTTCATGTAAAAAGCAAACAGATTTTGATTATCTTTTTATTTCGCAGAGACATGTTAATATAGGACAATCTAACAGAGTCTATTGGAGGGAGGAATGAGTGGGGAAACCTTGTTTTTAAATTTTTAAAAATGAAAATGAGAGTCTAGATTATTTTTGAAGTGTGCGCTTTTTAATGAATTGCCTCAATATTTTCAAAAAATAAACATTTTTAATGTTGAAAATAAGTATGAAACTATAAATGCATCAAGAGAGTCTATTCCGAGTTATGACCATGAGTTTAGAGTGACTGCTCATATTGCCTATTTAATTTTCTTTCTGCACTTCTCACATTACTGATGGATGAATGAATGAATAAATGAATGACATTGGTGACTATGAATACATGAGTGTTACCTGGCAGGGATGAAGACAAGTTCATTTTTTTCTACACAATTATTCTACAAATTTCCCAGGGCATCTCTTGGACCACCGTCCGCTACATGATAGGCGAGATTCAGTATGGAGGCCGAGTCACTGATGACTATGATAAGAGACTGTTGAACACATTTGCTAAGGTTTGGTTCAGTGAAAATATGTTTGGACCAGATTTCTGTTTTTACCAAGGATACAATATTCCAAAATGCAGCACAGTGGATAACTATCTTCATTATATCCAGGTTTGTCAACATCAGAATTTTACACATAGAGCAAATATCCACAGCATTTGAACTTTTTGTTGTTTATTTACACTATATATACTTCCTTTAGTATAAATTTTAATGGTCATGTGTATACTGTAGATAATTTTTTTCATATGTTTATATTTGCCTAAAGATTAAAATGTTTATATTTGTTCTGAGCATGTGTTTTGCATAAATTCCCTCCTCCCTTCTCTTTTAATGCTTCAGTGAGGAATATTCTTGGAGAGGTGATAGATAGGGCAAATTTAGAACTTGAGGACTACCCAAACCCCCTGAAGCTCTCTATCTGTGAGACTTCAGCTTCCTGTGACAATTGGGCAGAGGCAGCCTTTAGACTCAGTCTCCTCTATCTTTCAGTCTACTTGCTTCATCCCATAACATCTGTCCTTCATTCTGGCCTAATGGACAGCATATGAGTATGTTCAGGAACCCATTCTGTATAAGAGCCCCCTGAATCAGGGCCGGATACTTCTTCATAGTTGGGGTTGGTGGGGGGTGGGGGTAGTTTCCTGTGTAGAATGGTGAGCAGCAACCCTGGCCTCTGCCCACTATGTGTCAGCAGCACCCCCCAGTTGTGATAACCAATAACATCTCCAGGGATGGCCCAGTGTCCCCTGGAGGTGCAGAGTCACCCCGATTGAGAAACACAGCTCTAAAAAAAGAATAAGATAGATTTTGACAGGAAATTTAAGGATAATTTTGATTTGTGTTTCAGGGTAACTACATTTTCTGTCTCTATACCTTAAATTCTTTACATCATTATTTAGCACTTTCTTTTGCTTCTATCTAAGATTTACCTCAAAGAACAAACCAAGACACAAATGCCCCAAAGACGAAATTTATTAGTATATTTAGAGGTTCTGTGATAAATGTTATGAGTTTATCATATATTACCACCTCTATACTTTTATTAATTTAAATCAACAAATATGTTTCTTAATCATACTAATATGTCTTTAATTATTAGCACTGAATAGGAAAGTGCCTAGGAAGGTATAAATTTAGATATGCCGGTACATATATATACTTATATATGCCTCACTTTGCCATGAATTTACAGTTGCTCATGAGAAGACATTGCGTAAAAAGGAATAAAATAAAGGAGTAGAAGGGAGGGAAAGTATAAGAAAAATATAAAGTTTAGGGTACTGTTTACACATAGAAATATATATCAAATTGCAGGTAAACTTTCTGCTTTTCAAATAGTCGAGGGAGATTTTTGCCTGCTCGTTCTGCTTCTGTCTCTTGCTCTCCACTTCTTGCTCTGTCTTTCTTGCTAACACAGTTGCTCTCTCAATATTTCTCTTTTCCTAGTCTTTCCTTAGGAGAATACAGTTTCCTTTTTTGGGCCTTAATTGCTAAAACTGTCACTTTCTGGTATCTTAAAAGCACAGTAACCATCAGTTATAGAACATGCGTTTACACAGCTGGTTTGAATTAAATTAGACCTTCAGAGAACAAACCAGCAATCCAAACCTCCCTCTCTATCTTACATATTATAAAACAAGACAGCATCCCCGCAATTACCTTTGCTTAAGGTACAGGCATTTAAGAACTTGGAGCCTATTTGGTTTTTCAATGTTAATTTTATTTCCAAGGCAACTTTAGATTTCTTTTCTGGAGAAATGATTGCAATTGTAGCATGACCCAGATAAGGCAGATCATGTAAATACTTATCTCAATGAAAACTTGTTTCTTTCCTAAGACTGTATAATTAATTAATTTAAGTTTATTGGGGTGACATTTTTTAATACAATTATATAATTTTCAGGTGTACATTACAATTTGACATCTGTATGTTCTATTATGTGTTTACCACCCAGAGTTAGATTTCCTTTAGTTACCATATATTTGATCCCTTTTACCCACTTCGCCCTCTCCCTACCTTGCTATGTTTGACCCCTTTTACCCCGTTTACCTCCCCCCACCGCCCCCATTTCTTACCCTCTGGTAACCTCTAGTCCATTGTCCATGTCCCTGAGTCTCTGTTTGTCCTGTTCATTTGTTGCTTTTAGGTTTATATCCCACATATAAGTGATATCATGTGATTTTTTACTTTTTCTGTCTGGCTTCTCTTAGCATGATTATCTCAAGGTTCATCTATGTTGTCGCAAATGGCAGTATTTCAGCTCTTCTTATGGCTGAGTAATATTCTATTGTATCACAGCTTCTTTAGCCAATCATCTATCATAGGACACTTTTGTTGCTTCCATGTCCTGGCCACCGTGAATAATGCTGCTATGAACATCGGTGTGCAAGTATCTTTTCGGATATGGGTTTTCAAGTCTTTGAGGGTAAATACCCAGTAGTGGGATTACTGGATCATATGATCAATTCTTAGTTTTTTTAGAAACCTCCATACTATTTTCCATAGTGGCTGTACCAATTTTCTGTCCTCCAACAGTGTATGAGGGCTCCTTTTTCTCTGCATCCTCTCCAACATTTGTTATTACTTAAGACAGTATAATTTAATTGGTGCTTATGTCAGTAGTTTTTGCTTACCTGGGGTATTTGCTGTTTAGGGCTTACCCAACTATGACAGCCCTGAGGTCTTCGGGCTGCACCCCAATGCCGACATTACCTACCAGAGCAAGCTGGCCAAGGACGTGCTTGACACCATCCTGGGCATCCAACCCAAGGATACCTCTGGTGGAGGGGATGAGACCCGGGAGGCCGTGGTGGCCCGGCTGGCTGATGATATGCTGGAAAAGCTACCCCCAGACTACAGCCCTTTTGAAGTGAGTTAAAATCCTGACAAAATGTCAGTTGTGGATGCGTCTGCTGAGAAATGAGGAAGGAGGAGTTCTGAAATTAAAAAAAAAAACAGAAAAAGATTTTGCATCTATAAATGTGATCATTTCCAAATGTAGATAATAAGGAAACAATGAGAATGTTAATGGTCATAATAAAATTACTGATGGGTTTGGATTCCTTTTGTAGAACTTTCTCTTGAGGTCCTCACATTGTTATTTGTTCAGAGGAAAGTAAGATATTCTTGGAAAAGCTGATCATTTTATAAAAATGTAATTTAATGCACACCTTAAACTCTGGGCCTTCTTAATTTCATGGAGTGTATGTCTACATCATTAACTCTTTGCAGCTTCTTCATCTCACAAGTTTTAAAAATCGATTTGTCTTTTTAGTACGCAAGTAACTTCTAAGCAAATTTATGATTATGGAAGATAATTTTTTAGACATTTTAGCAAATAGTGTGAAAAGATTTACTCTGAAAACTTTTTTAAACTTATGAGAAAAGCAAAAGTAACTGGCTTACTTTCCATGTAGTCATAAGAGATGACCTGGACTAACTATGTGATGCTTTTTTTCACAGGGCCACCATGATTTTTTTTGTATATTGCCCCTTTTCCACTAGTTTCAAAAGGCAACCTACAACATTTTGTTTCTTTAGCATCCTTTTATTTTCCACGAAGCAGACCATTTTGGCTTCTGGTACTGTAGACTGAATGAGGACCTTTTGCCAAAGGAATAAACTCTGATTGCTTGCTTTGAGAAAAATCGATATTGCAATCAGCTTTCATAAATGCCTTTCATTATAGTTGTGTCAGGAAAAAGGTCATTCATGTCTAGCAGTGGTTGAAATATTTATGAAGCATTAAAATATCTAAAAACATGGCAATTACATAAACAAATAAATATGGTAAGTAGTGTGGTTTAGAAGCGTCTCCCTCCATTCGCTGAATTTGTCAGTGCTGCCTTAGGACAAAGCTAGTCAGCCTAGCACAACTGCTGATCCGTAGAAGATTCTTAATAAATACTTGGGAGATAGAAATGATTGGGTCGGTGTGTGGATACTTTGATGGAAAACAGAAAGCTTTGCAAACATAAGCATGGTTTTTCAAGGCAGTCAGCAGAATGGTAGTGCATGTGTCGATGTCCATCTGCATGTCCATGCCCATTTGTGTGTGTCCGTGTGTGTTTGTTAGTCTTAGATTAGCAATACGTGATTATTTCTTAGCAAGCACACTTGCTGTTTAGAAGGCTACATGGTTCTGGCCATACGTTTGGTATTTTTCTGTGAATTAATAGTTGCCTGTTTTCTCCCACAAGGGATGAAGAAAATAGGCCACTGTCCGAGAGATATTTCCTTTCTTATTTCTTCTTCTCTGTTTTTTGGCAGTGGGGGAAAAAAGTTCCCCATTTATGGAGTTGTAAAATTTGAGACCATTTGGAAGCCCCAGTTAAATAAACATGTCTAATTTTTAACATGTGCCGAATGTCTCCATGGCAGGTAAGAGAGAGGCTGCAGAAGATGGGGCCTTTCCAGCCAATGAACATTTTCCTTAGGCAGGAGATAGACCGGATGCAGAGAGTGCTCACCCTGGCCCGAAGCACCCTGACGGAGCTAAAACTTGCTATTGATGGTACCATCATCATGAGTGAAAATCTTCGAGATGCTTTGAATTGCATGTTTGATGCCAGAATTCCTGCTCAGTGGAAAAAAGTACGTTTAAATCTGCTCCGATTCTGCCTAATCACTTTATCGTTGTGAATAATTGTCATTGGCAAGTGGAAAGCATCTAAGGATAATTTACTTAAAAGTGTCCTTTTGCTTAGGGACTAATCCCCTTATAGTCCCATAGTTTTAGATTGTATAGGTGAGGAAGGAAATTATGTAGCATCTCCCACATATTAGGCGCTCTGCTGGGCAATTTAGATGCGTTATTTCATTTATATCTTGCATTTTATTGCCCTCATTTTACAGATGAGGAACTTGAGGTTGAATGAGGTTAAATCTTTTTCCAAATTACACAACTAAGCAGTCCAAGAATCAGAATTTAAACCCAAGCTCTTGTTCTTCAAAGCCCCTGATGCTAGTTTCACAGAATAGAATGTTCTGAAATACACTCACATCAAAAATCACACCAAAGAGAAGCATTTTCCCTTTTTTGTCTGTAGATATGCGAGTGTATGTATCTCAAGATAGCAAGCGTGCTTACTGATTACCTGTTGGTAATTGTGCTAAATGCCAGATGTGGTTTTAAGTAATAGTTTTCTCTTTGGAAATGTAAAAGGACTACTGGAGTATCTTTTAAAGAAGGAAAAAATGTGTGTATTTGAGGGAGGGGAAAGAAATGACATCCATTTCTTTGTTCTATATTTAAGTGTGTGTGTGTGTGTGTGTGTGTGTGTGTGTGTGTGTGTGTGTGTGTGGTATGCAAGTGCATTTTGTGGAGAGATGTCAGTAAAATTGTTAAGATTAATTGTGGTGGAGAAAATACACGTAAAAGGGCAGGGGGTGTTGCTGCACTCCTGTTCCTGAGAAATCTGGATCTGCCATGGCTTCCATTCTGCTTGGGCACTGCCATCAACTGGGGTTGACTCTGCACCCATAGCAGGAACTCCTCAAATCTTTGACCTGATAGCTCCCTCTGAATGTCTCTCCTCCAGGATTTTCATGGCTACTTCTCTTCAGAAAAGCATATGCTCTTCCCTTTCTGGAAGTTCAGTGGGGTAGATGTGGTTAGAGAAACGATTCACCCACTTGCAGCCTGAAGTTATGAATGCAAGGTGAACCCAGTCTGTGCCTGTATGCGGTTTCCTCTAGCTGTACTCAGTGGACTGGGAGAGGCCGGGAAAGCTGAATGATGGAGGTGTGCCTTGTTGGGCTTCACTAGGCAAGTGTAATGAAGGTCATGTTAGTTTCTGGGGCTGCATAACTGGGTGGTTGAAACAACGATGACTTATTGTCTCACAGTTCTGAATGTGGGAAGTCCAGATGCAGGGTGTCTTCAGGGCTCCCCTGCAAAGACTTTCTGTGAAACTGGAGCACACAGAGCAGAGGAGTGTGGGTCCCTTGCAGAGAGAATGGGGCTAGGTTTCTGATCACATATCCCCATCTTTCCCACTGCCAAAGGACTGTCCTGCCCCTCTGCTGTCCCTTTGCTGAGCTGTCGACATGCATTTTAACTGTTTCTATTTCTCCCTCACAAGTTGGGTGGGTCTTCAGTCCCACACAGTCACAGTGGGACCCACTTGATGGCAACCTTGCCACCATCACTGTCACTATGCTCCACTAGGAGCGAAGTCAGCATGGGAGGAAGGAAAGATGAACAAGGTCCAATGGGTCTAACCTTCCTGGATCAGAATAGAGCCATGGGTCTGAATTAAGTGCACAGATGACTGGGAATTGTAGGGGATGTGTGATGAGCACAAACTGTCTCTGTTACACTTTGCCTTTCCCCACATCAGATGTGCTTCTTTGGCTCCTCGAAGTAAGCGGGGTGAGGGCACAGAGGAGCTTAGAGTGTTATGTGAATGGATCTCTCTTTCTTTGGAAGAAAATATAGTTGTGAAGATGACATGCAAGAAGACAGTGTTTGATGATATTAAAAGTAGGAGTTTTGGAATGACACAGAAGGACATGAGGATTGTTAGAGGTCAGGGGTCATGAAATAAGAAGGTAGGGTATTAAATGAATCATTCCCATGGATCCCAGTGTCACCAAAAATGAGTAATGAAAGTAAATAAACACGGTATATGGGTTATGAACTGGATTCTGGAGGCAGAATACCTGGGTTCAAATCATGTCTCTGCCATATCCAAGCTATGCAACCACAGATAAGCTACATGTCTCACTCTACCTGTTTTCTCATCTCTAAAGTGGGAATGTCCTACAGTTACAGTTCCTGTGAGGATTAAAGGAGTTGAAGAATGTAGAGTGCTTAGAACAATATCTGGCCTCTGCTTGGTATTGTAGGTGCTTGCTATCACTAGCACCAAAACCTGACATCTCTAATGCCACCACTGCCATCATCACTACCCCCATCACCCCACGACCACCACCACCACCACCACCACCATCTCCACAACCTCCATCATCACCATTACCACTATTACTATCACCATACTCATCATCCTCATCCTCATCCTCATGAGGACAGAGTGGAAGAGTAACCCAGGAGCCAAACTGATACATAAGAGGGAGCGACCAGTTGGCGGTAGAAACAAGAAGGGTTGAGGATGATATGTCCAAATGGCATGAGACTCAAAGGAAGGGATTAATGGGAAGTGATAACTTATAACTTGTCAAGCAGTGAGGGACTCTGTACCTCTCCAGGTCCTGAGGACTGTGTAGTAACCAGTAGCCTACATGCTGAGAAGGTTATAAAGGAAGCAGTCTTTTCTGGGTGACAGTCAGGGAACCAGTTACGGAGGAGGTGGCGGATGTTCAGGGAAGAGGCAAAGGATCTAGGGAGTTTGCTTATCGTGGTACTGAGGATGCTGAAGGTGCAGTGGGAAGACTTGGGAGAACAGGAAGGCTAGGGTTTGGGTAATATTGGAGGATGCACAGAGAGGGCAGCATCTGAAGATGAGTTTGGGTCATGGTGTTAGTGGAGGCTTGGCCTTTTGGAGATTCTTCAGGTAAACGGGAAGGTGAGACCACACAGGTTAGAGCTGATGGTCTCATGGAAGAGACTCACTCAGTGCTGAGTCCTCCTCCAGGGCTTCCTCAGACCCCAAGGTGTGGGTCCTGCAGGTAGTATAAAGTCCCTGGGAAATGCTCCTCCTGCTGTCTTTCCATCTTATTTGATGATGCCACCATCTATCTTTCTAGTCACACAGTTTAGAAATGCAGGATCAGCTTTGTCCAGATGCCTTCTTCTTCTCACCTTGATAAATTCATTGCCAAGGCCAGAGAATTTTCTCTCTGGATTGCCTTTCCTCATTGCCCATAACAGAGGAGAACCTACCTGGTCACTGGCTGATGCAGGTTTGTTCCTCTCTAAACCAGATCCCCCAGTATAGTGGGCACCTGAGAGGATCTGGAACAGGGATTCTTGCCAGGAGGTTCTCAGTGGTTCTCTGTGCCTTCAGATCAAATGCAGTATTAAAATATCCCTTTTATTAATACATCTATAAAGATAGGGTAAAATGAGTTACCTAATTTTTAAATTATGGTCTTTTTATACAGGTTTCTATTTTATTCAATATACTCTCAGGTTCTTTTGAAAAATAGGCAAATTAATTCTTAAGAAAGTTGGAATTCAAGAGTTATATCTACCCAGGTTGATCATTATACTTATTCATACATAAAATATTGCAATTATAGGAAAACGTTATAAAATATAATTTGGAGATACCTGCCAGTGTGGCTCCTGATAACATTAATGACATACCCACACCAATTGTAATAATAGAAGCTCCACATGAGAATTCAGGCAGAATGTTACAGGCAATGAATGCAATTAACTTGGTGGTAAAGGGACCTATATTTCCATTTGTGCTTCTTCATCAGAGGAAATCAAAGTGCTTGGTAAGGGACAAAAACTTCAGAAGATAACTGTTGTTTGCCTCATTAAAAATGATAAATGGAGAAAGGCTTTTGCAGGTTATTATCCAAAGAATATATTTTAAAGTGTTGATTAGACCATGAGCACATTTACGTAAATAGAAATCCTGTTTTATAGTGTATCTATTGGAAAAGTAACCTAAGGAAAAATAGTTGAAACCTGTTAAATGTAATTCAGTTAATTGTTTTAATTGCTTTATAGCAGAATTGGTAATGAATATATTCATATGCGGAAGGTGATTCTATTGACAAGACATCTTGGATAGCATCTGAGCTCTGAATCGATCTGGTATTCATGTGATGGTTACCAATTCTATCATAATATCTTAAGGAGGAAGAACCATTTGGAAACCTAAATTTCAGAATGCCAAAGGAATTCATGTCTTTGGGACTTTTATGTCCTAAAAGTGGAATTGATATTTCATCTTTTTTTTTTTTCTGTGAACGTAGCCAGTTACACAGCAGAATTACACCTGTGTTCATTGTTTTAATGTGTGTATTTCAGGCATCATGGGTTTCAAGTACATTGGGTTTCTGGTTTACTGAACTTATAGAAAGAAACTTCCAGTTCACCTCTTGGATTTTCAATGACCGGCCCCATTGCTTCTGGATGACAGGCTTTTTTAACCCCCAAGGATTTTTAACTGCGATGCGACAGGTAATCGCTCTGACTTGAACCTCTTGTATTATAATTTTCCTCTATAAGGCTTGCTTCTTTTGTTGTAGTCTAAAAGAATATAATAAGACAGAGAATGACTCTCTTTTGGGCACTGGCTGTTACTTTGTCTTGAACATAAACCCAGCCACTTATTTCTCAGGCTGCTAGCTTGAATTTCAAAATATTTATTTGTTATTTTTGTATTTGGTTTTATATTTTACATATATATATATATTTGAAAGTACAAGTGGTTAATTTGGGACACGGCTATTTGTTCTGAGAGAATCTTTTCAACTTTAAATACTTTAAATACTGTTCTACTTCCTTTGAATTGGGGGTAATTTGTTATCACTGTTACACTGTTTATATTAAGACAAAACCTCCAGGTGCCAATTTCATCCTTGGCTTTTGTTCTTGTCCTGAGTAGGAGATAACTCGAGCCAACAAAGGCTGGGCTCTGGACAACATGGTGCTTTGCAACGAAGTCACCAAGTGGATGAAGGATGACATTTCTGCCCCTCCTGCAGAGGGTGTCTATGTGTATGGCTTATATCTTGAAGGTGCTGGCTGGGACAAGAGGAACATGAAACTCATCGAGTCCAAACCCAAAGTGCTCTTTGAGTTGATGCCTGTCATAAGGATTTATGCAGAAAACAATAGTAAGTTTTCTTGCATAAAGATGGTTGGTATTATTGGATTGACTGACGTCATGAACATAGGATCTCATTGTTTTTGTTATCACTTAATAAAGATTTGACTATTTTATCAACTAGATTCACATTCACACCCATATTTAAGGAGTATTTATTGACCACTAGGCTTGCTCTTGAGGCTCTTTGGGAGGCAATGGTCCTAGATGATTCTTGCCTATATAATAAAGTAGATAAGATATATATGGACACTCATAAAAGTTAGCTTATGAGATAAGAAACAAGAATTTGGAATAGATAATAAGTGGTGGGAAGGGGAGGTGAAGTGGGAGAATGAGCTTGGAAGGGTGATGAGGTGGGGCAAGTGGTGGAAAGAAGGGATTCTAGGCAGGATTGCACAGGGCTCTCTGGAGGTGGTGGCTCCACTCCAGGTTGTGAAATCCAGATTGAATTCAGGGACATTCTATTCAACCCAGTTGCTAATGATAAGCTGCTGTATTCATATTTCAGTCTATGAATGTAATGATGCTTCTTTGAAGTATACACATTATTCTACCTTGACAAAATCATCAAAGCTCTATTTGGCAAGTCTAAAAATACATAAATGGTTTTCATTGTTGGCTTTATGTTTTCTGGAAGCTTTTGTTGTTTTATTTCACTCAGCTAACATCTTCATAGCAATAACCCCCTTTCAGCACATGTGGGACTTTCCTGTTCATTTTATTTTTTTAAGCTTATTTTAAAATACAAACTGTATCTAAGGTGTACAGCATGATGATACACACACACACAGTGAAATGATTACTATAAGCCATGAACTCTAGAGATAGCCATGATAATGGATCCCAAGGAAGTACTGATATTGTGATAGGCACACAAAAGATTTTTCTTTAAACAAGGGATAAAATAATTGCTTTTCAAAAGACAGCTTTTAGTATCCCCATTCCTTAGGTAAATCTCCCATTTGGAAATATGAGGCAAGGGAAGAGTCTTTATAAACTATGGGCATTTATTTTCAAGCAAACATAGGTTGAATGCCTAATACATACCAGCCAGGGTGGTAGATTACAAGGGACACAAAGGTGATTATGAACCAGTTCTGGCTCACAAGGGACTCATGGTCTAGGAAGGGAAACTGGTGAGATGACAAAATGGCATGTGACATATGTTGTGGGAGAGAGACACTGAGGATGCACAGGGAGACTGGAAGAAGAACACAACTGTGTTGGAAGGTGGCAGAGATATACTCGATGACAAGAGTGAGTGTGGTGGGGAGTTGGAGATAGACATTTCTTGGCACAAGGAAATAGCGTTAGCTCACTCGGTCATTCCGTGAATACTTACCTGACACTGACCATCTGCTACAGGCTGCTTTGGTGCTAGGGGTGCAACAGTGAAAAAAGACCAGGCAGAATCCCTGTTATCATGGATCTCAGTCTCAGAGAGGGAAGGGTGGCTGAAAAGGAAGCAAATACAGTCGGTTTTTGCTACTCATGGGTTCTGAGTTTGTGAGTTTACCTATTCTAAAATTTATTCATGATCCTCAATGTTTGTGGCACTTTTGTGGTCATTTGCAGACATGCACAAGGCAGTAAAAAATTTGAGGTGCCTGACACTCACGTTCCCAGCTGAGGGTGACTAAGGTGACCCTCTACCTTCTTGTTTCAGCTCTCATGCTGTAAACTAGTGCCCCTCATGGTCTATTCAGTGCTACATTTTTCACATTTTTGTGCTTTTTGTACAAAAATGACCCAACCATGGTGCTGAAGTGCTTGCTGTCTCATGTTCCTAAGTGCAGGAGTGTGTCTTATGGAGTAAAAAACGCATGTTTGGTAAGCTTCCTTCATTCAAGCATGAGTTATAGTGCTGTTTACCTTGAATTCAATGTTCATGGGACAACAATGTATATTAAAAAGATATCTTTAATTAGAAACACACATAAAACAAGATTGCGTATTGATGGGTGGATGGGAATTTGACCAGAGCCTCTCAGGAAACTAACCTTGTATTTCCCCTGGGAGTGAGGGTTCTACAGTCCCTGATTCAGGGTTCATGGTGACTTTATGCATGTATGTCCCATGAGTAATAAGAATCGACTGTAAATGAACACACTGATTTTGAAGAGTTTTTGTTTCTCAAAAGAAAACATACACAAGGTATGCTAGGGAGTGAAATGATTTAGTGGTTTGGGGAAGGTCTCACTGAGGAGAGAATGTTGAACTTGGCAATCCAAGTAGTAGGAGGCGGCTCTGCTAATATCCAGGAGCAAAGGCACGGGCACAAAGGCGCAAATTGGCAACAGGTCTGCTGTGTTTGAGAAATAGAAAGAAGGTGTCTAAAGGAAGAGGAGCCAGTGGAGAGAGCTGAACATCAGAAACAAAGCACGAGGTGCTTAGCACCATTTTGGGCACATGATATTGCTTGGTATATATTAGCAGAACCTCAAAGGACAAACGTGTCTGCCTGTGGCTTCATGTTGACTGATTCGTATTGGGGTGCGAAGTCCTGGCACAGTAACTGTTTTGTAGAAAGGATAACCAGACGTTCTTTTAGCCAAAAATCACATTTTAGAAATTTTGCTTTATCATTATCATTGCAGCTAGTCAACATGTAAAAATCTTACCTTTATAAAATGAGAGAAAAATCTTTCTCACATGGTGTTAGGTGTTACTTTTTTATTTCTTGTGACTAAGCTATACGAACCCATTGCCATGTGACATTGAACAGCTCAGGATGGTGGTAATAAAGTAATAATTTTATAGTACAGGCAATTCTTTATTAAGAAGAGATTATAATAGAAGAATCACCTGCTGGGCATCGGTCAGTGGTGACACGCATTAGAAGCAGGTGAGAGAGGAAATAAAAAGGAGAAGTGGTCAGTTTGAAAGTACTAAAAACAAGAGAAACTTTCATTCTTTATTTTTATTGTTTTTTTGCTTTCAAAGAAGAGGTTAGTGGAAACTTGTTTTGCTAAAGGGTTTTGTCATTGGAGAGGTATTTGTTTAGTGACAAAAAACTAACGTTTTATTGTTAAACTATAAATCTAATTTCCATTCAATTTTGGTGATTAGGGCTCTCATCTTGATAATGAGCTGTAGCATTGTTAATGGACAAAGAACACTCCAGAAGTGAGTGTTTTACAATTAAAATTTTTATAATGAATTGTTTTTATGTCAATATGAAGGACATTTTTCAGTTTACAAAACTCATCGAATTTTACATACTGGTTTATTCATTTCAAAAAGATGTTTAGTTATTTACTTGAACTCTAAGTATTAAGTGTATCCCTAAATGTTTGTTTTGTTTATATTTCTTGTTTAGGACATTAAGAGAAAGTCACCCAAAGAGTAAACACTTAATTCACCAAGAGAGTGAAACCATCCACACCAACTCAGATCCTCTTTTCTCAAAGGAAGTTGAAAAGAGGCAGACCTAGGAAAGATGTCTCCTTAGAGATTTGCTGTGTAGACAGAGTGATGCTTCTAAATGAACTGCCATGCTGTAGCCGATGTGATAGGAAAACAGTTCGTCCCTGTGCTGTGGCTCCCCTCCCCCCATGCCACAGGCTATAGGTGGTCACTTCCCCTGCTCTCTAGGGGTCACATGAGCAACCCATTTCCTTATGTTCCAGTTTTCTCATCTGTCAAATGGATTTAATCTCATTAAATTAAACCCATCTCATAAGATTGTTAAGAGAATTAAACTGACAATGTCCCGCACACAGTTAGCATACAATAAATAATTTCATTATCATTACTATATGTTATCTCACATGCTTGTTGAAAGATTTAAAGTAATAAATAGCGCATGTAAGAGTGCACTATTTAATAACTTAAATGTTATTAACAAAAGAGAGGTTAGAATAAGGAAAGATTTAAAAGTTATTAGGGGATATCTATGTAACTTGGTTATTTTGGATATTGGAAGGAATATATGGTGTAATGATATACTATTAACACTTGGATGAAAAATGTAAGCCAGAGAGTTACCTAGTTAGAAATGAAATTCCCTTGAGGTGTTTTGTTATCACCAGTTGAGACAACCATTTCTCTCTGCGTCTCCTTCTGGAGCCCTAAGGCT
Source organism: Cynopterus sphinx (assembly GCA_030015415.1). NCBI lineage: Eukaryota > Metazoa > Chordata > Mammalia > Chiroptera > Pteropodidae > Cynopterus > Cynopterus sphinx. The sequence goes on along the minus strand of CM057379.1, from coordinate 5,605,520 downwards.
TTAAACATATTTAGCTGATTTGTTCCACCTATGTAGCCTGTTTATTTTTTTCTTCAAAGTTATTTGTCTAACCAGGCATAATGGTTTAGAATCATCTGTTCATGTGGTTGTTTAGCATCTGTCAGCACTTTCACTATGAAATTATATTTTCAGTGGCTTCTAATTTTTCTGCAGAAGTTTAATGCTTGCTGTGTCTTGGCACACCCAGCTTTGGCTCTGAAGCTATTAAAAATAAATAAAATTGGATCAGAATTTCAGAAGATTTGTACCTGCTTATTGAAAAAAAATATTGATTTTATTCCTAATTTATATTTATTTGGGGATTAAAATCCAAGTCATCCAATATGTACCAAGGTGTAATTAATATAATTATAATTTTTTCAAATGTCAGACTTCAATGGCTTACTTCAAGATTATAAAATGATTGTTAGATAAACTTTCATCCAGAAGAACCATCAGTTGTGTATTAATTCTGTCTTTACAGATACTAGGATTAAAGGGTTTAAATGTATCAGGCAGTAGAGCTGGTATTGACTGCATTTTATGAATTTAATGTCATTCACATACATTCTTATATTTGCCTGATTATAATTGCTAATGATATTCCCTTGGAAATTTAAAGTAATGTCTAGACTTAAAAATTAGGTGCTACATTAATTTAGATTATTTCTAATGATTAATTTCATGAGATTAAGCAAACACATCATTTTAAAGTACTGTAAAATATCTGTGACTTTGTTTTAGAATGTGATTTAGAATGTGATTTCCCAGCCTTGGTAAAATTCTTATTTTTGGTTCAGATAACTCTCTGTCATGAGAGGCTTTCATGGGCCTTATAGGATGTTTGCAAAATCCCTTGTCTTTATTCACAAGATGCCAGTAGCACCTCCCCAGTTGTGATAAACAAAAGTGTGTCCAGATGTTGGCAAATGACTCACTGAGGGTAAAAATAATCCCTGGTTAATAATCTCTGCTTTATAATATTTATTTTATATTAAAACTTACTTATAATACTGTCACATTCAAATGTTTAACTTCTTCCAATAAAATTAATTGTAGTGGAGGTATAAAAACACAGCAGGTTGAAGGTTTTATTGGGTCGAAAAAATGAGAAAATGAGACTTGAACTTCTGATAATGCCTTGCTTTTGTAATGTGTTAGCAAAAGATAGATTATTGAGCAAGTTATTTTGGGGAAATAAATTCTATTATTTGATATATTAACTTTGATATATTAACATTGCATTTAGAAAGTTACTGTTTCCATGATTCAAGGCCCAAGTTTGTAACACTAATTCGCCAAAGCAGAGTGATCCTCTTAGTTAAATGTGTTTTCATCTCAATAGTTATGTGAGGGTCACTTATGATATTGGCCTTCTAGAGGAGGACAAGGATGGGTGCGGACAACTTTTGTTCCAAAAAAAATTTGTAATATGGAAGAGAAGCGGAAGTAATATGCTGCTTCCTGAGATGGATGTTGTAAGATGTGCAGATAAACTACTATGGGCAGAGTGGTTTTAACCAGAAGCTAATGAAGCTTGAATGCTAAGGCTGCTCATTGCAGAGGCTTCTTCCAAAGCCTACTTTTCTATCAGCAAATTTTGTCCTTTTTTTCTTAAAGAGCCCCCTCCCCCAAACTATATAAGCTTAAGGCCCCCCAAGACATGGATCTGTCTCTGATTATGGGGTTTCCAAGGCTGGAGAGAAAATGAGCCTTTGATTAGAGATGAGCACGTTATAGAAGAAGATCCTTGAAGGGTAGATGCCCACAGGTTGTCTTTCATGGCTTGTGTGGCTTTGGATAATCCATCTATTCATCTGGTCCAAAAAGGTAAACTGAGCTCTGCCAAGATTGTCTGCTTCCCAACCATTTGTATTCCTCTGCGGAGAACTCACAGTGGGGTGGGGAACATCCTCTGTCCTGTGATTTCAAATGTGGTTTGGACTACAGCACAAAAGGTTGAAGAGAGGATTTTGAAACAATCATAATAGTGAAATAATAATAAGCACTAGTGCTGGATGTCTGGTTAAAAGGGACAGATGCCTGTGCCAAAGACAAATCATAAGGGAAAAACAGAGAGGGTGTGAGAGCACAAGATTTGGTGGGGAAGCAAAGGAGAAAGAGTGGAGCAAAAATGTTGAATTTACAGATGGAAAAGAGAGGGAAGAAGCAATGAGAGGTTCATGGGCATGTCATGTAGGCAAAAACATGTGACAAGAGGCCAGCGGGGTAAGCCAGAGGATGTCTGGGTTTCTTGTCATATCCACTGGAAACCTCCAGCAGTGTCTGCTTCATATTTAGACATTGACCTCAGGAAGAATTTCCCTCATTTTACAAACCCACCCCTCTTTGGTAAAACTTTTAGAATGCACACACTTGGCCTTGAGCTGTTGGGGCTGCTTAAATTAGAAATTCATCAATTTTTTTCTTTTTTCTTTTTTGGTGTGTGTGTGTCTGTAATTTTTTTTTTTTTTTTTTTTAGCTCTAAGAGATCCTCGGTTTTACTCCTGCCCCATCTACAAGAAGCCAGTCCGAACAGACCTAAACTACATCGCCACCATGGACCTCAGGACAGCCCAGGCGCCCGAACACTGGGTGCTTCGTGGGGTCGCCCTTCTCTGTGATGTCAAGTAACACAGGGCGTGTTCCCCACCCAATGCTTAGGACAATGCAGGAGCCAAATGGACATAACCTTTATTCTTCTGTGAGCAATGAGTGGTGTGTAAAGCAGGTTGGTCATGTTTAATGAGCGCGTGGCTTTTCCCTGCTCCTTAGTTGGATGCCTGATTACACTTTACCTGTTTCATCATTAACGACCAATCACTGTGTCTGTTGAAAAGTTACTTGGTGATTTAAAAATAAAATTTACAAGTTCTTAATGAAGCGTGGCCCTCGAATCCACAGTGATACATTTTCTTTTTTTTTTCTGACTCTTAACCACTGACGAAGTTAAGCAGACGATATTTCCCTTGAAGGGATTTTTCTTCTGTTAATGTGCTTCTGGTGACAGCCCAGTTCTCTAAGGCAACATGGCAAGTTTGTGCTGATTTTGCTTTTATTGCCTTTTTGCATTTAGGTCAGGTTAAGAGATTTATGTTCATGGCTTAAGCGGCCAATTAAAAAGACCATTTAAAAAATGGAAGGAAATAGAAGGATGGGATAAAAATGTGAATGGATGAATAAACAATTCATGTCATCCTGCAGAATAAACATATAGAATAATGTTCAACTCCACTGATAATTAATAAGATACTAATTGATATCCATTATAGGAAAAAATATTAAAGCTAAAAGTAAATTGTGGTGAGATCCTCATAAACATGATACACTCAGGATTCCTACGGAATGTAAATCGACCCATCCTTTTCATAGAATAATTAAATAAGAGCCATGAAAAGGTTCGCATGCTTTGATCTTTATTTTTTATCCTGTAAGTCTATACCAAAGAAACTATGTGAAAGGCTGGAAGAAAATAAATGTATTTAGTAATAGAAAGATAAAGGAAAAGTCTACAATGTTCATTACTAAGGCTAAATATGAGACTTAAGGAAATCAGGAAATACCAGGCAATATCAAGAATTTTATATTATGGAAACAGTAAGTACATACTATTCATTGAAAGATATAGTTAACAACAAACCGAATACTGATTCTAACCATAAAATTATTTGCATGTGCACAAAGATTAGATGATAATATAAAAGAATCAAAGCAGGCGTGACAGCATGGTTGAGGTTTCAGTTGACTTAAAATGTAATGATCGAAAGAAAATTTAAGGGAAAGATAAAAGTCTTAGATTGTATGTGAGGACTTCACAGGGGCTGTCATTAATTAAGAAAATACTTTTTGAGGCATTTTCATATATATATTTTTTAGATTCTAGCTATAAAGTATCACCTGTTTCATCTATAACCTGTTGACTGGAAAACTTGGTCAGTATTAAATGAGAATTGTGTTACAGATGTTTGGTTAAGGATACAGGTGTAGGTCCCTCTCACTAGGCTTTGCTCTGTAACAAGTATTATTTTATGCTAATTATGATATGAGTTAGGCCTGCGTAGTTTGTGTGACTCCTGCTCATCTTGTATGACGCTGTTCTTATTTGAGCTGCTGCTTTTGTTTTGAGCTAACGTTAGTTGATTTATGTGGATTGTGTTAAGACAATCATTTTATTTTGAAGAACATGTAAAAAAATGCAGAAATGCTGCAAATCAATAAAAAGTTGCTAACGAATGTCTGAATTGTGATTGGTATTTATTAGAAAGGTGGTAAGTGCCATTGAGTATCCAGGATTAAGCTTTCAAACTCGATTTTGTATCAAACAACTTGGAAATGGATAATTCGTATAATTTTGTGATATATCCTATTGATAGATAGGGTTGAGTTTTGGAGACCCAAAGTAGAAAAGGACACCATGAAAACAGCTAGAAAGTTTTAGGAACTATTCAACAAGGAATGTCTGTGATGCAAAGAGGCCCTTTTCAGCTTCTCTTTCACTTCTCACCCTCAGCTTCCGCCCACGGAAGGCTGCTCTGAATTCCATTGACTCAGTGGCCAGGTGAAGATCATTGGTTGAATCTTCCAGTGGATGGAGACAGTTGCTGATGGTTTTGGATGTAGAGAAAGCAACAACGAAGGTCTTGGTACCATTGTGGAGGGGTAGCACAATCTTTTTCATCTAAATATTGACTCATTAAAAATTTATTTATTTTGCACCTTCTGTGTGTCAGACACTCTGGTGCACTGGTGGAATGATGGTGGAGAAAAAACTGTCACAGACCCTGATATCATGGAATGAACATAGAAGGAGGAGGTGTAGAAAATAACCAAATATTGAGATATGTAATTTTATATAATCTCAATTATGTTTGTATTATCACATGTGGGAGGTACATAGAAAACTATATAAAGATTGTGCATTAAGTGCTATGAAGGAAAATACTGGATGCCATGAATGAGAGGGATGGGATACCATAGCATTCTGGGTGTGTTGCAGACTAGCAGGCAGAAGCCACACCATAGCATCCCCAATTATTAATTAACTAACTAATTAATATGTTTTGACTTTTTAAAATATTTTTTTTTCAATGACAGTTGACACACAACATTTTAGTTTCGGGTGTACAACATGGTGATTAGACATTTATATAACTTAAGAAGTGATCACCCCAATAAATCTAGTGGCCATCTGACACCATATGAAGTTGTTATAATATTATTGACTATATTCTCTTATGTTATACTTTATATCCCCATGACTATTTTGTAACTACCAATTTGTACTTCCTAATTTCTTCCCCACCTTCACTCATCACCTCAATTCCCCTCTCATTTGGCAAACATCAAAATGTTCTCTGCGTCTATGAGTTTGTTTCTGTTTTGTTTGTATGGAAAAACCACTGGGAGTGGCAGGAGTGGCCCGTAAGTTGAGTGGGGTGGAGCCTCAGGGAATCATGTGGGTGGGGCAAGTAGTGTCAGCCAGGGTGATGGAGGCTCATATATGGTGCTCACGTAGTCCGCACGCTGCATGGGGGGAGGGCTCTACAGAGGAACAACGGCCTTGTCAGCACTTCTGTCTGGGAGAAAACCGCCCTTCTAGCCCTCAGCCTGAAGCCAGACAATTCAGTTCCTCCTCGTGTGTCCCTGGCGTCATTCAAGCAGCTGCCCAGCATGGAAACTCAGAGCAAGTGAGTCTGTCAGTGGTAAGTCCATGTGGGCCCTTTAAAAGGGACTCCAGCTGCCTCTCGTCTCACTCAGCTACAATCTCTGCTGGTTTTCACAGGCAGAAGTTGTGGGGATTTCTCTCCTCGGTACTGGAACCCTGGGCTGGGGAGCCTGGTGTAGGGCTGGGATCACTGGCTACTCAGAGGGCACTTCCACAGCCGAGAGGTCCCTCCTGATTTTTAACCACCACCCATGGGTGTGCTACCAGTCTGTTCTGTGTCTCCAGCTCTCTTAACAGTCTCCATGTGGCTTTTGTATGTCCTGAGTTATTGGACTTCTGTTCAGCTAGAATTCAGGTGATTCTCAGGGATGATTGTTGTGTAGTTTTATTGTAATTTTCATGTGGTTTTGAGAGGAGGCGAGCACCATATTTACCTACTCTGCCATCATGACCAGAAGCTCTGTTATATTTTGATTTGAGTCCTGCCCCAGGGCCCAGTAACATAGTCGTTTATTATCATTATCAAGTATCAGGTGTTGTTTATAAGTTATACATTTGTACAACTGGCACACAGTAGGTTTGTTTGTACCAGCATCACCATGGACACATGAATAAGTGCGACAACTGTGGCATCACTAGGTGACAGGAGGTTTTCAGCTTCATTATGACCTGTGGGGCCACCAGAGTGTATGCAGTGTGCATCCTTGACCGAGTGTTGTTATGCAGTGCATGACTGTGTTAGAAACAAGGCTGGCGGATCAAGACAATGAATGAATAATTCTCTCAAAACTCTTTAAACACGCCTTTAAAAAATAGCTTCTTGATCCCCTGGATTTCAAAGTTCTCGTTACAAGATGCTGACAGCGTTGTGATCTAATATTACAATTTCAGCACCTTAAAGGATTTACTGAGTGGTTTTGTTAGAGTCCGATCTGCTCCTTTCTCTGAGGAACATTTGCAAAACCACTGTGTGTTCTGGCTAATGAGTATTCTTCCTGTGCCTACTTGGTGCCTTCTTGATTTAGGATTCCATTAGTTACCCAAGGCTCTGGATTTATAGGCAAGCTTAATTGTTTCCAAGTTCGAGTTTATGTTGGGTGGGTGCAGAGCAAGAGTGGGAGCCTTGCCCTCCCTTTAATTTGCATGCCAAATGCCATATTTCATTGAGCCATACGTTATTGCTCCTTGCTGTGCATCACGTGGGTAGAGCCAAGACATATCATACAGCGTGCTTCTTTGCCCCTTCTCTAGCAGTGTTGAATGAGTACCGTGAATACCTTTCTTCAATTATTTCTTCACTTAGGTGACTACGAATAGCATTCATATTAAATGCAATCACCAATGGTCCTGCCTGGAAAGCCAATTAAATTTTCTCTCATAGTTTGTGCAGGAGTCGATTTTAATAAGACCACATAGAGTGTTCATGAGTACTTGAGAAGGGAGAAAGATTAACTATGATGAAGGGCACTGAAGAGACTACCTGGAAAGTCACAGAATGGAGAGATATGTGAAGGATTATGAAGCGAAACCTGTGCTCTAGCCGATAGTGAACATGCCTCTTTATTGCTGGGCGCAGTTTAAAATTCACTCTGTGGAGCTTCACCTGGCTCAGCACAGTCCTCTGTGATCTATCCATTTATAATTTATTGATGCAAATACTTAAAGCAAATTCCAGGAGACCTGTAGGAAAAGAGTTTATGAAATGTTTCCGTGTTTTATTATTTGAAAAGTCGTCATTTGCATGCACCAATGAAAGTTTTTGCTGTTCTAGCAAATGGTGAAAATGTTTTTAGTGTCTCAAGAATGTAATAAACTGCTGTTGTTCACAGCTTATATCCCCTGATACATTATACTACTCATTACAAAGGTTTATAAGTGGTACAAATGAGGGACTTTAAAGAGATCATTGTTGTCAGCTTAATCATATTCTTGGAAAATGAAAATTCTTTTCTAGGTATTTTGATTGTATTAGAAATCAGAATATTGAGCATTAACTGGAGAATATAGCTAATGGCTATGTCTAGGTTGCTTAAGCCTATTTTGGTGTATTTTTATTTGTTATTTGTTTTCTTAATCTGTTTTCCCCATGCTAAAAGTCCTACCAATAGTGTTTAAGGGAAAAAATTATATAATGTTTATTTAACCCCTACTGATGCCATGCAAGGATGGGGGATTTACTGCTAAACTCGAACTGAATGACTTATCAGCAAGACAATTTTTATAAGTTGATGTTACAGGTGTAGAATCATTGCGTGGTTCATTAACTATTTTGATTTCTGCTGATACCAACATGTTTGCATTTAGATGTGAGTAAACTATTGCTAATACAAATATGTCTTATGTACAATACATAGAACAAACATGTAATGCTCTAAAATCTATCTTGTCTATGAATAAAAATAACTATCTTATTTCAGGAAAATTTAAATCCCTTTTTCATAAAGTAAGAGTGGTTTTTTAGGTGAATGTGAAAAAGAATGAGAAATCACCTGGGAATTAAATAGGCCTTAGCAATACAATTTCATACCAGCTTCCTCATAATTTATAACAACACATCTGGGAGAAATATGACACCAGGCATCCCTGTCGCAGACCATGCAATTGTCTACTTTGTGGGTCTGTGTATTGCTGCAATGATGTCCTCATGCTTTTTCTGAGATAGAGTCCACAGCACATAGACTCTGCTACAGGAGGGCACTTTATGATGAGTGTGGCATTACAGGATCTGCAGCCTCTAATATAAATCCTAAGGTGGTTCACAGGATTACGTGTACCAGGAAACCTTTTCTGAACTATAAAACCTTCAGATTGTCTCTTTGCATCAAGACCCTTTTCTCTATCTTGTCACCACCTTCATTCATATCTGTGGCTCTCATCAGGCTGAACTGATAATGGCTTTAGAAGAGACTCCCTTGGAACAATGCTTGCATTTAGACAGACACTTGGACTTAGAGACCTTTGTTTGTTATGCTTCACTGGCCTAGACTATTCTTTTGCCCTTCAGGAAACACAGCCAGAATTTTCAGTGAAGCATCTTTACAATGTGGGCTGTGGTTGACCCATGAATATCACAGGTTGTCTTCAAAATTTTACTCCATGTTAAAGAAATTCTGCATCTCATATCTGAGACCAGGATAGAAGCTGCAGATTCAAACCCATCCTGGCCTGTTTCATTCAAAATAAATACTATCATGTTCCCAAATGAAAAGTCCATGAATGCCAAAACCAAATGGTACCTTAGGACAACAGTCATAAACCTGAATCTACTGACTCAGCCAATAATGTATTTGTTCAGTTTTTTAAGGCTCCAACCAGCTCCCTAAGGGCTCTATTACCCATGAGCATCTTTGCAGATATCTGGGACACTAATCACAGATACAGAGCCTGCTCTGTAACAAAATGTCCACGGAAAGAAGTCAGAGTTCTAAATTAGGAGACTGACTCCCACCCCCACCTGTAAGCCCAGGTCAAGACCTACCTCCCAGCTCTGTTCTGATGAAGGTTCTAGTTTTCCTTCCTTAACCGGCTACTTGTCAGACTCAATCACCTGGCAGTGGCTGCTGTTGTCTGGGGTACCCTAGAAATAGGAGTGTGAGTGCCTCCAGCTCTGGAGAGCCCCCTCCCTCCTCCTGGGGACATTCCTTACACCCAGCTGGCTGCCTGGGCATACCCTTTCTTGACTCTGGAAATGCCTGGGAGGCAGAGGGCGACCAGAGAGAGAGGAGCATTTGAAGTCCACAGACTGGTTCAAACCCTGCATCTGCCATTTGCTAGCTGGGTCAATTTGGGAAACTTGGGGAGCATTTCTGAGGGATTGTCTGCTCATCTGTAAAGTGGGTACACAGTACCTTTCTTGTGTGGCAGTTGTGAGCAACAGTAGAGACAAACGATAAGATAGTGCCCAGGACAAAGGAGTGCTCTGCAAAAGTAAGTTCCTCTTTCCGTCCCTGTTACAGGTCAGTTTGGGTAAGGGGGAAGGGCATGGCTGCCACCACCAGCAGGAGGACACTTCTTTAGGAGGTGATCCTGGTGGTCAGCAGGTGCAATTTTCTGACTCTTTCTCAGAAGACATTAAGCCCAACTTTCTCTCCACCAACTTCATCTCCTCCTGTTATCAATTTAAGAGAATCGACTTCTTGGGGTTCCTCTCGTCTTCATAGTTTTGATGTGTGTTTTAAGTCAACTCCAAAGTGAAGCTCTCCAATCTCTACAGTTTCTCTCTGTGTGGTGTTTCATAAATACAATAAGTGTGTGTACTATTATGCCATTTAATGCTGATGTCTGATGCTATTATTCACACCATAAATTGACAAATGATACCGCTTTTCCTTTGTGCTAGGTCAGACTAGCAAGGAGGATTACTTTATTCACAAACCAGTGACCATGCACATGAGACGATAAGAGGGAGGTGTAAAATAAACAATCAATATTGGGTTGAAATCAAAGTTACTTTTGTTTATTTGAGCAAAATCTTAATTTGTTTAAATAATGGTTCTCATTTGGGGAGCTTTTAAAAAATATTGATGCAAAGGTCTCACCATAGTCTAAATAAAATAAAAATATTTGGGTCAGGGCCAGGGCCTCCTAGGAAAACAGCAAGAGTGGAGAACCACTGCTCTAAAGTACAAACAAGTGGAACTATTAAAAACACTCATCGATAAAATAATTGGGAAACATATTTATGGTTCAAACATTTTAGGGCAGTTACATAACTAAAGGGAGTTGAGGTGGTAAAAAGTACTTTTTAAAAAGTGATCCTGGAATATTTGTCATATTAACAGACTCTTCTGTATAGTCTTCAACTTTCAAATCTTTATTAGGAAATATTGTTGCTGAATTATTCTTTTGATCTATGAACCCATGAAACTAGATATTTTAAAAATTAGAATAATTTCAGTTTTGGACTGAGTTGATTATAGGTTTATTGAATCATTTTATCTTATTTAAATTTACATTGGAGAGTTTAAGGTGGACTATATATATTTTAATTGACTTTTTTCCAGCCTTGTTGAAGTATAATTGACAATCAAAAATCATATATATATTTAGGTATAAAGCTTGATGTGATATACATATGCATTGTGAAAGAATCACTGAATCAAGTTAATTAACCTATCTGTCACCTCACAGTTACCTTCTTTCTTTATTATTATTACTATTATTAGCTATTACTAATTTTTGTTTGGAAGAACTGCTATGAAAATATCCCACTCGAGTGATTGTTCTTTAGTAGAAATACAGCATAATGCACTATGTTGGTGTTCTTAGATCGTGGGGTCTTGTTACCAGTACAGGTTTAATCAGTAGGGCCCCAAGCTCTGCATTTCTAGCAAGCCCCCAGATGGTGCCAGTGCTACTGACAAGACACTATACAGTGTCTCCTCATGGATTTTGAAGCTCTGTGTTTAGATACAGACACATTTAGGATTGCTATGTCTTCATGGTGGGTTGACCTCCTTATTAGTATGTAATATTTTTCTTTATCCTTGGTAACGTTCATTCTTCTGATGTTTCTTTTTTTATATTAATGCAGCCACTCCAGATATTTTTATTAAAATTTTCATCCTTATTTTTATCTTTTTTATCTATCTATGCCTTTATTTTATGTAGTTTCTTATGTAGTTCACTCTTGCTTTTTAATATAAGCAGTAAACCTCTGTCTTTTGAGATGTTTCAACCATGTTTATTTCATATTCACAGTTATGAATATGTTTTGATTTAAATCTGCCATCTTACTAGTTTTCTATTTGTTCCATCTATGTTCCTTTTTTTTCTTTTTCTTTCTGCTTTTGGGTGGAGTATTGTTTATGATCTCATTTTATCTCCAATATTGGCTTATTAGTTTATAACTCATTCATTTTCATTTCATTTTGATTTATGTCCTAGGGTAGCCATAATGCCTTGACTCAACTTTAGACAGGCTCCTTCCTTAATATAAGCCCATGACTTGACTTTTCTTAGAGCATAACTTTAATAAACTTGTAATTATAAATTTTTTCTCTGCGCCTTTAGGATATCACTCTTTCTCAAGGACTGGGGAGCCATCCCTTTGAAATGAAATCATCAGCAAAGATAGGCCCTTATTTCCTCCTGGTCTCTGGGGAAGGGGTAGGAGCCTACTTTTGATAAGTGACAATTAGCAAATCACATGATGTCTTCATTACACTGACAAATCTCTGTAATATACTCCAATATTTTTCCATTAGGTCAACCCAGCATTTAAAAATCCTCCCATCTTTTGTTTCAGTAGAGTTAAATTCAATCTCTCTCCGTTATTGCAATAGTTTTAATTAAGTATTCCATGCTGTTTTTAACAAGTGTTCAGTGCAACTGTTCTTTTACAAGTGTTTACAATAAAACCTTTTGCTTATCACAGTGTACTTTCAAATGATATAATTTCATGCACTAGAGTCTTACAATCCTTCCCTCTCATCCCTTCTTCCATTATTTACATTTTACTTTTGCATGAGTTATAAGCCCCATGATACATTGCAACTCTTTGTCTTAGTCAATTTATTTTTTAGTTATTAAAAATAAGAGAAATACCTTTTATCTTTACCTTACCTTTTCTATCTTTGTCACCCTTCATTCCTTTGTGTAGATCTAAGTTTAAATCTGCTATTATACTGCTTTTTTTGATGATGATGAACTTTTTTGATGATGAACTTCTTTAAATACATCTTGAAGAACATTTCTGCTGAAACTTCCCAGCTTTTGTTGTCCAGAAACATTTTTATCTCACCTAAATATCTTGTTGGGTATGAAATTCTGGCTGTCAGATTTTTTTTTAAAACCCTTTTAAACATATGGTGACATAAGAAAAACAATCTGTGATGACCAAATAACCCATTTCTCTTTTCCAGTTATTCAGGGAAGGCAGCTGGGTGCTTTCTGATAACACCCAGTACTCTCTCAGGTGAAAGACTGAGCATAGCTGACTCCTGGCCTCTTTCAGGTCTTGCAGGGCTCTGGGGGGCATCAGACACCCTCTGGGTCAACCCCTGAAAAACCTTACAAAAACACTACAGTGAAAATTCTGGGAGCAGTTTTTGAAACACAAAAGAATAATCTAGGCCAGTGAAGCATAACAAAGATTTCAATTCCAAGTCTGTAATAAAAGTTAAGTCTTTAGTCTATGGCCATGCCACCCTGAACATGCCCAATCCTGACTGATCTCAGAAACTAAGTAGGGTGGGGCCTGGTTAGTACTTGGATGGGAGACCACCTAGGAAGACCAGGTGCTGCACGCCTTTAAAAAAAAAAGTTAAAACTTTATAGTTTATCTGGCTTTTTCTCACTGTTAGAATGGGGGCAATTTTCCTTGAAACTTTCTACATTTTATGTGGAAGCAGAATATAAGATTTTTCTAATTTCCTAAAATAAAATCTCCTTGTTAAATGTCATTAGTCTCTCTGTTTTTCCTGAAAGTTAGAACCTTTATTTAAGCAAAAAGAAAATAATTTACTCTGTAAAGTGCTTAGCTTCTGAGATATTAGCAACTTAGTTTGTATACACATAGATATTTTTCTTAAACCAATTATATTTATTTCCTATGAGTGCTATAAACAATTAGCACAAACTTGGTAACTTAAAGCAATAGGAGTGTATTCTTTCACAATTCTGGAGGTCAGAAGTCCAAAGTCAAGGTGCCCATAGGCCTATAGTCTCTCTGGAAGCTCTAGGGGACAAATATTCCCTTTCCAGATTCTGACAGCTGCTGGAATTCCTTGGCTTCTGATCACCTAACTCTGTTCCCTACCTTTTTCACATCACCTTCTCCTCTGTGTGTCTGTTTAATCTCCCTCAGTCTTTCTCTTATAATGATACTTGTGATGCTACTTAGGGCCTACTCAGATAATTCAGAATCTCCTTATCTCACATTCACAAAGACCCTTCATCCTTATAAAATAACATTTACAGGTTCCAGTATCTTTTTATCTGGTCTTAATAGAGGATCTGATGTCTTTGGGTGACTATTATTCAGCCTACTCTCCCAATATTATTTCAATTTTTCTGTATGCAAACTTTTCTTGAAAAACACTCTTCTTGTGGGTTAGTAGAAAATTAAGGAGGTATTACATAGCTGAAAGGAATGCTGGCATGTGGAGTGCTTTGATTTTGGGTTTTTCAATTAATAATAATAATTATAATAAAGCTAGTACTTACTGAATATTTATGGTGTGCCAGGCCTGAGATAATTTCTTTCAAGCCTTGCTACTGAAAGGATGGTCTGAGGACCAGCAGCAATGAAATGCATACCTCCTCAGTCAGAATCTACATTTTACCAAGATTCCTACTGACTTGCCTGAATATTAAAAGTTTGACAAAGTTCTACTCAGACCTAACTTAAGTAACCCTTATAAATATCCTATATCGCAGCTATTATTTCTAGCATCTGGTATTTTACAGATGAAGAACAGAAGGCTTAGAAAACTTAGGTAATTCGCTCAAATCCAGTTGAGAGTGGACCCTATCATCCATCTATCATTCAGGAAGTACCAGCTTTTATTATATTTTATTATAGAAGGTATGTGAATAATAAAAGGGGTTCAATGTAAAGTAACCTCACAGGGTGATCTGAGCATAAATCCCTAACTGGGTGGGTCATGGTCAGTGGTGATGCTCCAGGCATATTACTTCTTTACTAAAAGGCCTGTCATTGCCTTAAGCAAGCCCTGTCTGTTGTTTCTGTGCATCCATGTTAATACACCTTCGAAATGTCCTTTCAGACCCCTCCTTCTGGTACCTGATTACCCTTTCAGACCCCTCAACAGAGCATAGAATCTTAACTACCCTATAACCCGATTTCCACGTGACTGCCCCCAGAAGAGCACGTGTAGTCTTAAACTATCCTGCCATCCAATTCTGAGTTGCTTTCTGTTACCTTCACGTCATCTTCCTCATGTTCCCTCCTTAATCTCAAATGCGCAGAAAGAAACTTCGAACTGTTATTCTCCCAAGTATTTATCTCTGTCTGCGGAGATCTTTCTTCCAGGTATAATCTCTGGTTCACATAAATTTTTATAAAAATTCTCTGCAGGTTTGGATGTTCTTACTTGACAGGCACCAATAGCCATCTATGGTGTCCTCTTCATACAGCAAATAATGAATGTCGATTCCTTGAGAACACAAGGAAACCTATGTTCTAGCAGCCCTATAAGTCCCATGAGTTTGTAGTGTGTTCCAAGCTAGCCCGTTACTATCAACCCTGAAACTTCATATGGGACTTCCTAATACAGCATATCTGTATAATATCATCCTAGATAAATTATGTAGACTTATTAAAATTTATCAGTTGGTCAATTGCTTGAATATTGGTTAATGAAATGACTTTTATTTTGCAGAAGATAAAAAAGTGCCAGTTAGAACTAGGAGACGATTATAACCCCTGCCATCTGCCTCATATTCATTTGCATAGATGAAAAAACTGACAGGCAGACAGTGCATTGCAAGAGTGGAGACCTGTTTATGGTTACAAGACTCAGTGGTACTGTCTCTTTATAACTTTAAGTTCACTGATTTAAATTAATAATTTATTAGGAAGCTATATTAGGTATGGTACATCTAGGTGACATGATTGCCCCCTTCACTCTACTGAGCTTCAGAAATTGCAGCTCCAACCTCCTTTCATTCTAATTATAGTCATGAATTCTCCATGTTATGTTTATTAACAACAAAAATACTCTGTGTAAAGGAAATATTTTATAAATAATTATCAAACCTTGTTTGTGAAGTTTTTGCTTTAAGCCTATTTTATAAGTTGGGGGTAAGAATAGGAAATAAAAACAATATTTGCCAAATTAGTTTATAAGCGTTTTACCCACAGTGTCTCACTTAGGCCTAGAACAATGCTGCAAGGTAAAAAGTGCTATCTTTCTTTTACATATAAGAAAAAGTGAGGCTTAAAAATGTTCGTTTGGCCAGTGTCAAGACTACATAGCCTTAAGTGGTATCGTGTGTGACCATCCCTTGAGGTTCCCAGGGTTCTGGTCACTGTCCCTTGCATTAATCTTCACTAGTCTTTACCAGCTTACCCTGAAATTCTGCTGGGAGACAAACACTTTCATCAGTTGTTCCTTGACCTTCAGGGTCACTAAGGGTCAGGGGACTATGCTGCTCATTTCTCAGCTGTACTTTCACTCTGCTCAGTCTGAGCCAGGGGCTGCTCATTAACTCTGTGAAACACAAATTTGTATTCCAGGGAAAGGACGATGTTACAGTTAGTATTTCTAATTTGAAAAAAAAAAAAAAAAGGCTGTTCTTACAGTGTTAGCCAAAGAGGCAGCTGCAATGGTACATGGCACTAAAAGTAGAAATACCCTGATATCATCCTGTCTGTATGTCAGTTACACCTCAATGAAAAGAAAAAAAACAAACAACCCATGAGATTCTCTTCAAACAAAGACTTCTCTTTTAGGTCACTTCCCTCTTTTCTTCATTTGCATATATTTGATTACTGATTGCAGATTTCCTCAGATCTGAGATTTACAGTAACTTTATCAAAGAGTGTTTATCTTTCCACACAAAAGTTCACCTTGACAAAAATGAGTACACAATTTTCGAAAAGATCTGACACGGTGAGAATGTCAGGTTGCTGCCGGGTTATGTCTGAGGTTTTGCTGGATTGTGAAGTACACCTGCTGAATTTGGAAGTCTTTCCCACTGCTAAGATTTGTACTGAGAGGTGGGAAAATGATTTTACAGTAGAAATCACAGTTGTATGTTCAACTTATTCCTAGTCCTCTAATTATGCAAAAAATACTATGTAAATTCGATCACCCTTTAAGGAAAAACACACATTTATGTGAGGCAAGAAAGAAGCAGTAAAATCCATGTGCTCTGTTCAGACATATTTTGAAGCCATGTAGTAACTTAAGAAAAAGCAACTAAGACCAACTTATTTTTCCATAAAGTTTTTAGGCTCATTTAGTGTCATTTGGACAGTAATCATATTTTCTATTTTTGAACTTACATTTGTAATATAAATATATTTATAATAAAAATCTGGCTGGTTTTTTCTCACCTCTGAAGATTGAGTTAAAACTGGTTAAAACCCCATCTGAATTGCAGTGTGAAACCCAACCTTTCTTGTAGTTTATCAGCTGATTCCTGGGTGATATGGCTTAGTAAGATCTGGTTTTTATTTCTCCATCTTCTTTCCATTTGACTACTTGTGTTCAATGCTTTCTTTTCCACCTCAGTGGTTCTTTTCCTTAATTTTCCCTTAAATAATTACATATGTTCCTCATGTGCAGTAGAATTACACTGAAGAGTTGGGCAGTGCGGTGGAATAACAAAGCACAGCACATGATAGAAATGAACATTGAACAGATATTTCTGCTATAAAACATTTTTATCTATTTTTGTACCCCACCTATTTTACTGGTTCTCATCTCTTTTCTTGCTCCCCACTCCCAACCCCCTAATCCCAATTAACTTCAGGCATTATTTTTTTAAAAATATATTTTCTCCTCCTTTTACTTTAGTATGCATTTATTGGTGTGCTTAACGATGCCCGCATTGCTCTGAGGCTCTGTTTATTTTTTCTAATTCTTTTTTTCAGATTTCACAATCTATATATTGATCTGTTTCCATCTGTTTCAATCTGTTTTTCAAATTTCATGATCTATATATTGATGTTTCCAAGTTTGTTGATTCTTTTCTGTCAACTCAAGTCTCCTTTTTCATTATGTTAGGGGCTGAATCATGTACAGTAGGGTGGGGCCCTAATCTAATATGGCCAGTGTCTTTACAAAAAGAGGAAATTTGAACATAACCATAGGAGAGAGTGCTGTGTGAAGATTAAGGAAGAGATTGAAGTGCTGTAGAAGTCAGGAACAGCAAAGATTTCAGCGAAGCAACAGACTCTAGAGAGAAGTGTGGGACATGTTTCTCTCTCATGAGTATCAGGAGGAACCAGCCCTGTCAGAACCTTGACCTCAGACTTCTAGCCTCTAGAACTGTGAGACAGTCACCTCTGTCAGTTAAGCTGCCCAGTTTGTGGCACCTTGTTATGGAAGCCGTAGCAAACTAGTCTTTTTTAGTCTTTTTTTTTTTTAAATTTTTTTTTCAGAATTTCAGCTAGAAACCTTTTCCCAGAATTAACTTACCCATCCAGTCACAGGCAGTATTAAACAACTGCAATTCAAGAAGTAGTGAGAGAGGCAGAAGAGATAGATGAGAACTTTTCCCAATGGGCATACTTCCACTTGGATGTATGAAGAATGGAGAACACCTGAATAAAGCTGTTCTTAAAACTGAAAATGGCCAGAGAACAATGGAATTTTCCACAAATAGTAGCAAATGGCAGAGGCAAAATTGCAGACAGAACACGTTGGAAGACAGTAGTTGGTAGAGGTGAAATAGTCGTTCCCTGAAACCCAGCTCAGCCTGCTCCACATTGCGGTGCCATTTGTACACCAGGTCATGTTCTTATCGTCCACGTAAGGGAAGGACACATAGCCCTAAGTTGCTTCTAGTGTAAGCTCTACATTTATTTCTTTTACTTCATTATTTATTTATGCTATTTATGCTTCCCCATCCCAGTGCTCCCACTAATTGCAATGTTATTCAAGTTAACTTTCATAAATAAATTATTTCAGCAATTGATTAAGTATAAATTAGTTGACATAATTGTGCATCCATTTTGGTAAATACAGAATGTGACATTAAGTATTTTATGCTAACATTAGCTCTTGGTTTCTCTGATCATTAAAATTTTCTGAATAATAATAAATCACATCTTTCTCATTATCCTTAAATTTCCTTTAAATGCCATCAATTTTAATAGAGAATAATGAAGAGAAGTAAAAAGTCTTCTTATCTAGACTTCTGTATAAGATACAACAGAATCGAAAAGACAGACAGTCACAGCCTCCTTTCTTAATGAAAGTATTTTTTCACTCCCATCAGTGGACCATTTTTTTTCCGCCTTAATTCTAAGGGACTTCCCTAAACAGTAAGATTTAATATAGTCATTTGAAGAAATTCAACCCTTGAGAATTGGTAGCTCCCTTACATTTCATAATTCAAAGAAATTTTTGGGCTCAAATAACATCCTAAGGCTAAAACAATTTATTTCAAAGATATGTTGTACAGGAAGGATTCTTGATCATTGTTTTCTTTTCATTTCTCTTCCTCATCTTTTATTCCCTTCCTTATTTTTCATGCTGTCCCCCCCACCCCGCACTCTGCAACACTATTCCCTTCCCCCTTCTTCATTCCTTCAGCAAATTCATTCCATTCATCCTTACTGGATCCTTAGTTCCCAAGACCCTGAAGAGAGAGTCTTTCTTCTTGAGAACTCTAGCAGAGCCCTTGTGCCTGGCTTGGCTCATCACATTCCCATGTATGTCACTTGGCCTGAAGGGTATGGCTGTGATAGGACAGGGGTTTGTCTTGATATAGAAGTAGAGAGTGGGGATGGTGAGTCATAAGGGGTGCACATCAGGAAATTGGTTACTGAAAGCATCAGAAGTATGATCTTATTGAAAAAAGGAGGGAATATATGCTGGCGAGAAAGAATAAACTTTCTCTATAGTTGCCATATGTGTGTGTGTGTGTGTGTGTGTGTGTGTGTGTGTGTGTGTGTGTATAAACTAAGAAAGCCCTTTCCTAATACAAGTGTATAATGTTTTTTAAAAATGGTTTTACGATTACATTTAAGGTGATAAGAATTTGTTTTTGGTATAAAGTAGAGGTATCTTATGAAACTACTTTTTTAAAATGGACAATTTTTAAAAAAGTGTTTATTGAACAATTCATTGTTTCTCAACTGGTTTTAATGGACCTCTTTTTTTTTGAAGTCCAAACTGCCATATATACACACAGATTAAATAGAGAACTGATTGCTCCACAGTTTGCTACAATGCACTTTGTGTCACGAAAGCTCTACAGCTTCTCTGGGGGGCCCCTAGGTTGGCTTTCACAGTTCACTGCCATGGCAGTGTTTGAATGACCAAGATGTTTTGTGTTTTTAGACACTGATTTTTTTAAATTGTGAAGCGCACACTAACACTCTTCAAACCAACTTAAAGTAGACACATGCATAAGATTTTAGGTCATCTCCAACAAATATTACCAGTTAGGAACAAAGATTCTTCTTTTAGGCATTTTAAGACATAATAAATTAAATGAGTTTGAAATAAGAACACTAGGTAGCTATTCTATGATGGAACCAGCACTGGATCTGAAATCAGAACATTCTTATTCATCTGTTTGACCTTGGCCTGGTTGCTGTACTTCTAAGCATTGGTTTCAGCATATATAAAGTAAGGGTAATACTGTGACTTGCAAGGTTATTTTGAAGATTAAATGGGACTTATTAAATATCCATTATCAATCTGGTAGCACGCTAACATTGCTGAGTCTAGGCTTAATTAGTTGTAACTCATCTTTAAAGCTGCAAAATTACCCTCACATAACACCATAGCCAAGCTCTCTCAATGTAGGAAATAACCTAGTATTGCTTATTCATCTTAATAAAATGTCCCTTACATCTGTTCTTAGCACTATCTATGGTGCTACTTAAATCTAAGTCCATGAATTCCAGGAATTAATGGGAGACGAATAAGTTGACAAAACTGTTACTGCCTGGCTCCTAGTAGCAGCTTTTCAAATGTATGCTGTTTTAAAATGTAATCAAGACAATTGAAGCAGGTGTTGAAAAATGTGATGTATAGTCAGCAATAAATATTTTGGCTGTACACCCAATGGAGAATTAGTTTTAAAATTTAACAGAGTTATGTATCTGTAGGGTTTGTGCAAATGAATTTATTTCCATTAATTTAGTATGTAGCTGTTTTGAGACAAGTTTTCTTCTGCCACAAATGTCCTCTCTCCCTGAAGAGCACTCACAACCCTATTTGAATGACAGCAATATTCCTGCAGGTTTTGATGGTGACTGGTCAGAGGTGGCCTCACTCTAGGGCCCTTCATTGGAATTGTTTCAGCAACAGTTAGGTGTTCGAGTTAAACATACACACATTAACATTCAAGGCAAAATTACACACGTGGGAAATTTTACATTTTTAAATGCTGCTTGGATATGAATGTGAGCTTGGTATTTTTAGATCTCTTTTGTGAGAGACAGACTCAATCATGGATCTCAAGATCCTTGCCTCCTGGCATTCTCTTGAGTCTGGGCAGGACTTGTGACTTGTTTCTAACCAATAGAATGTAGAAAAAGTGACAGGGTATTTGTGATTACATGTACATGATATTGTGGGAATGTTACAGAAAGTGTAGCCCTGTATATCTCTTCAGCTTTGAAGAAGGGGCAGCCATGTTGCAGAAGCTCAAGTGGCAGGGAACCATAGTTAGGAGCTGGGGACAGTCTCTGCCCTATAAACAGCAAGAAGACGAAGTCCTTGGTTCTGCAGCCACCAGGAAATGAATCCTATAAGAGAGAGAGCTTAGAGGCAGGTCCCTTCCCAGCTGAACCTCTGATGAGACCACAGCCCCAGCCAACATCTTGGTTTCAGCCTTGGGAGACCCTGAGACAGACACCCCAGCTAAGCCGTACTTAGACTCTTGACACACAGAAACTACAAATAACTACAGAAACTAGACACAATTAATAGCTACTCTCAAGAAATAAATAATTGCCAATATTTAAGGGCCAATGATATGGTAGAAACTGTCTGGAGTGCTGACCTGGGATTCAGGTTCTGGGTTCTAGGGCAATGCTGAAATTTTTTGTCATTCCAATTCTTGGAGAGTCCCCCCTTTCTCTGTACAATTTAAAATTTCAATGTTTAAACTAAATAAATTTTAAGCTCTATTATAGCTATAAATTTATTAAGGGTTTTAGAATTATACCTCTAAGAGTTATAGTTTTAATACCTCTAGTTAACTATTAAATCCCCCTCTTGTTTATTTTGGAATTCCTGGTGCTCATAAATGCTTGGTTGGGATTAGTAGGGCCGTTATTTGATGACTGAAGAGAGCATATTAACTTCTCACTGGAAACCAGCTGATTATTTTTTCATCTCATCTGTTTTGTTAAGCTGGGGAATCTACCAGCAGGAATATTAAAATTTAGATACAGTGTATTAAGTATAAATAGATTTTCTCAGTTCATTGTCATATTAAATAAAAATGATACCTTTTCTTTTCAAGCTGAAAAATTTGAAATGTTTTATGTTTATATATTCCCTGCCCATAAAAAAGAGAAAAAAATAATAAAATTAATTTTAAATATATAAGAAAATTAAAAATTAATTAGTTAATCCCATCTATTTTATTCCTTATAAAATATTTCATGCATCACAATTAGAATAGGGAAACTTTATTGCCTTGTGTGGTGTATTTGTGTAAAAATCCTATCCAGTAGGTGTCAGCAAATTAACCTTAAAAATAACCAGGGAGGCTTCTCATGTTAATTTCATAGCCACTTCTAGGTGCATTATAAGTTTTCTTTCTACAGAGCAAGACTTTACTTCACCATATTTATAACTTAAAAAGAAAGAAGGGAAGAAAGAAAAAATACCCATCCAAATTCACAAAAAGCTGCTCTCTACCCTTTTTTTTAAATATTGTAATAAAAAGTCCATTTCTAAATATCACATAGAAAACCAACACAGCCTCATGGTTCAGAGATCACAATAAAACAGTAACATGAAAAGGAGACATCCTGATGTGATTAAAAAATTTTAAGGGACATGTAGTCTTGTGTATCTCTATCTTTTACAGTTTAAAAGGCCCAGGTGGTAAAATTTTAGCTGGAAACTTTCTGAAATAAACAGCCCAGCCCCATGTAAACATCATTTTGAAATATATAGGGTGTGAGAGGAAAATAGACCTAATATGTTGAAAGTTAACCTACGGTGAAGTGTGTGTTTCTTCCCCACCGCCCGCCTTGACGGAGACCATGGGAGGGATTGGGGGAAGTCTTAGCACAACCAGAGGGATTCCAAGGGTGAGGGTAGGTCTAGGAGAGAAAAAGGGAGCTGTTTTTTTCAGGGAAGATGTGTAGACTCAGAGGGTGGCCATATTCTGGAGCAGGACTTGGGGGTCCAACAAGTCACTGGGCAGTGCAGTGGGGAGATAGACCACATATCAGGGGAAACAGAGAAGGCAAGCAGAGTGGAAGTTGGAAACTTCATTTTTTTTTATTTTTAGAGATTGTAATGGAAATGTAATGCAGATCAAGAAAGTGCATATATCATAGAACTCAAAGAATATATAAAACTATATGTTGAATTAACATATATATATATATAAATATTAATGTGAACTCAAGGAATATATATATATGTAGTATGTACCTACATAGCAATAAAGTTAACATTTGCCCTTCTGACAGCTAAACTTTTAAGGGGGAATTGAAAACTGAAACAGAAAGATTAACTTTCAAAAGGGGTTGTGCTACAACTCGCAAAAACAGATAAGTTAAACGAAACCATACCAAACCAGACCATGAGACCCATTATAGACTAAATTCAAGCTATTTAATTCAAGCTCATTCAAATCTATGTGTTTGAAGAAAATACCACAGGTAAACTGATCCAATGTTAACTCAAAAGGGAGTACTGTGTCCTAAAGATAAGATGCCTAGCTATTCCAGCAACTTCTAAATTTTAGCCAATTTTTCAAGGTGTGGTGGTATCTCTTCGTGAATTTGCTTTGCATTTTCTTGATAATCTATATGTCAAGCCCATTGCATATATACATTACTTATTGAGTATTTTTTGTCTATATGTGACGTGCCTGTTCAGTCTCTTGACTATTTTCTATGGGTTGTCTATTTTTCCTGTGATTTGTAAGAGGGATTTGAGATCTAGTTTTTATGTAGATATGGATTTGAATCCTAGCTTTGTTACTTGCTAGCTTATGTGATATTCTGCTTGGCTGAGACCCTTGGTTTACTAGAGAGGAACATAAGAGAACAAATGTTTTAAACAGTTTTATGTAAAATTTTAGTGCTAATTAGAAAATCATTCTTAGTTATGAACAAGGCAAGTTCCTAAAAATATCTATTTGGCAGGGCTCTGTCAATTTTTTTTTTACTTAATTCTGAAAACCTTTGGATGCTAAGATATACAGCCCTTGTTTCTGAATATTTGCTTCCTGCCAACCCTTGAGTAGTTCCACTGTCTTATGGGGATGTTTCTCCTAGCTTCAGCTGATCAGGAAACTGAGGTTAAGAGATGTTGAAAAATTTGTGTGAGGTTTCCCCCTCCTAGTAATTGGTAGCATATGAGGCTCAAACCCTTCTGGGTCCAAAGGCCACAGACTGAATGTGCACTAACCCATGTTGCCTCTTGATAGAGTCTTAATGCTTGAGTTAGAAAAGAGTATTGTTGAGCTACTGCTAAGTTTAGGATACATTTCTGCCTTGAAATAACATGCTATGACTTTTAGTTCTTATGCCAACTCCTCTTTCCTAAAACTTGCATTGTAGAAATACTAAAATCACCATCTGTATCTAAATACATGTTTACTGAGCATCTGTGGGCATGGTGGATATAGTGATGAGTAAGATAGATAGATAAATATAGTTCCCATCTACATGAGGCTCAGTATAGACAATTATTATAAAGAAGGCTTACAAGGTCCACAGATAGGTGATAGAATAGATGTATATCTGATTTTTTTTGGCATAAATAGAAAAAGGAATATTGAGCTTAGTAGTCTATCCCTCTTTTTTCATTAGAGGCCTTGATCTACTATTTAAAAAAATTTTTTTCTCTACTATTTTCTTCTCATCCATATTTAAACATCCAAGTCTTTCCTTTCTTTAAATAAAAATGATACCAAGAGAAAACCTTTTTTAATGACCTGGCATCCTCCTACCGCCCCCATTGTATCACCCTCCCCATTTCCTCATCTTCACTAAGTCTTTGGTGCCCCCAGTCTGCTGCCGCTACTGGTCTACTGAAGCAATGGTAGTGGTGCTGCATTTGAAGGATGTTTCTCAGGCCTGACCTTTCTCATTCTTAACATCACATGACATAGTTAGACACACCTTTCCTCTTCCTGCTGATTTTTTTTTCTGGTACTTCCTGTGACTTCTCAGTCTCCCTGGGGGTTCTTAGTCTCCTGATTATCCCTTGGCAAATTGCCCTAGAAATTCTTATCTCTCAGTACACTCTCACTAGGTGTCATTTCATTCTATGACACCACTCAAGTGTATCTCCAGCATGAGATACATGACTCACAGCATGAGATCCAGATTCACATCCAACTGCTCATTAGTCATTTCCATGTAGTTCTGTGAATCCACATATTTTAAGTTAAGTGAACTATCTTCACCCTTCATCTGCTTCCCTGTCTCCAAAATTTATGTACATCTAAGACATTGTGAGTCATCCTTAAATTGGTCTTTTCTTCCTCTCATGCATGAAACCAATCACAGATTTTACCTCTGGAATTTCTTACATCTCTTCAACACCATTTCTTGCCTTTTTTTTTTTTTTTTACAAAGTATCCTAAATGGTCTTCTGGACACCAGTATTGTCCCCAATCAAACTGATTTTTCTCCAGTTTGCATTTGGAATTACCTTTCTAAAGGGCAAATGGATCCTATTTCTGCTCTGTTTAAAATGTTTTGATAGCTCCTCGTTATCCTCAGGAGAAATTGCAAGCCCTTTAACTTGACTTGTGAAATCATTTATTACTTGTTTGTGAAACCATTTATCATCTACTCTTGGCTCACTTTCTGTTTCATCTCTCATCCTTCTGCCCCTTTTCACTCTGCACTGCAGTTGTATTAAACTGATTTCTGCTTCTCAGCCTTGGTCTTCTCTTGTCCGTAGGTTTTCCATGACTCTTTCTCCCACACTCCATCACTTTGCTAATTTTTATTCACCCCTCAGTTCCCAGTGTAGCTCCTACTTCCTGTGGAAGAATTCCCCTTCCTTTTCTCTAGCCTGCTTAAGTGACTCTTCCCTATGTTTCACAGCTCCTAAACTACTTTGTTTAGAGCTAAGCATTGAAATTATGTGATTACCTGAGGACAGAATGGGACTGTTGTGTCAGGTTCTCCAGTTCTCCCCCTAGTATCTAGAATAGTGTAGAAGGAATGTTTAAAAATTGTATTTACATTAAAACTTGTTGAATATTCCCATACCAACTTGAAGAAAGCCAAATGTAAGAGTTCCTTAGCTGAGAGGAAATGTTTCTATATAATGATGTCTGCCAGACATTATTACTTCCTGGTTACTGTCATTACATTTCTTTAGGTTCTCTCTTTACCCCTGTCTTTTTACCCAACTCTTCCATAATTAAAGAAGCATGTTATAAAACACAAATGATAGGTCAAACGAGCAAATCGATATATATTTTACATTCTCTGCCAGAAGCAAAATTGGAGACAATATTCTCTGTCTTTATGATTTCTCACAAGCAGCCATGAAGTTTCAGATGCATTTTATATTTCTTACATTAAGGGGATTTGGAGGGTCTTGGGCTTCTCCTCTGAGAAATGTCATTTCAGAAAAAGATGAAATACCTAAAATGTCAGAATCTAGTCTCAGATGGCAACTCCAAGGATTGCTTTGTGGATAAGTTCTCCTTCTCTTTAGCTCACTTGCTCATGCTATGTGTGTGTGTATGTGTGTGCATGTATATGGTATGACATAATTGCATAATTACAACTTTACTTAAATTGCCAAGAATCCAATCTTAAACACTTAGAAACAAGGACAATAACCTTCACTTTAACTTTTCTCTTATTGCTGATTTTGATTACCTACAACTTCTACCCAGATCAGAACTTCCCAAAGATTTTTCTATGGCAACTAGTCCCTTAAGATGAGACCACTGGACTAGGTAAGTTCTTTCATTTAAACCCCACATGTTGATGAAGGTCTCATATTTAACAAGCTTGGACAATGCATGTTCTCTTTCCTTTTGGAGAGTCACAATGCACATCAGCCTACTACAGGCTTCTCTACTTCATCTTCTTTTACAGATCTCTTAGGCTTGGCCCATGCATAGTGCCTGGCAAAGAACAGGCTTTTATGAATATTTGATGCTACATGAACCATCTAACATCCTATCTTTGATAAATGAGCCAACTTTCATCTCATCTATATCATTCCTAACAGTGTAGTTGACTAGAATGGGCTGAAACCATGACCCTCCCCTTCTCTTACCCTCTCCCAAGGCCAACTCTGCTGGCTAGTTAAGAAAACAGAGCAGGAATTATGTTGTAGCCCAAAGCCAGCACATGGTGGGCCTCTTCAAATAATGTGCCAGAACACAGCTCGAAAAAACATGGTATAGTCATGGGTCACAAAACAAACATAGACATCACAAAACAGACTGCCAACGGATGACAAACATTTGAATATAAATTAAAAGAAGCTTTGCAGACACAGCATAACAAAAAGCCCAATTAAGAAAACTAACCATATGCTGCTACCAGAATGATTGGACACAGTGTAAAACACACAGGCACATCAAATGCAGAGACATATCAGATAAAACAGCTTCATCAGACCAACTGGAACCAGCGCCAAATTGAGATTCCGCAGTGATAAAAGAGATTCTCCAGAGCCACTCTGAATGTCCCCCAATAAAAAGCTATTCAAGGTATAAAAATCCTGAAGCACTGAACAAGTGGTCTTAGAAACTAAAGCAACATAATAAGCTTTTGGATGTTTTATTTTTTCCTTTCATGTTGAAACAACACAGACCTTGATTTATTTTGTGACATTTTTAAGGGTATATAATAACTGGTGGCAAAGAACATGATCTTTAGAATCGGACAGGCTGAGCTTAAATTCTGGCTGTGTAACTTTCTAAAGGTGTGATTTTTGCAGGATAGTCTAAGTATCAGTCACTGCATATGGAAATGGAGATAGAAATACTCATTTCTTCATACTTTTGTCAGGATTAAAATTCAAGTAGTAGGGTAGAGGGCGAAGCACAGTGTTTGGCACAGAATGTGCATATACAGCACAAAATAAAAAATATTCATCTTTATTATTTAAAGTTATACATGTTTCAGGGTGTAAATTGGAATAAACATTTTAACTTGTTTCCTGTTTGGTTTAAGCAAATCCAAGAGAATTCCATCTTAAAGAGTCTGTCCTTGACATTATATTATTGTGATAACAGTGAGAGAGATAGGTGATGAAACATTCATTTGTTCATATGCTTATTCATTCGTTCATTCATTCATTCATTCATTCATTCATTCAACAATTAGTTCCTGAACATCCTTTGGGCTCCAGTGAACTGTCCTTGGTGCTGAAGAGATGAGGCTGATTGATACACAATATTCACCTTCACCATGCTCCTCCAGAGTGGTGGTGAAGACATTCAGAAAGGTGTATGTGTTGAACACCTAAGAGTGCTCTTAATTTTGCCTGAGGGGTTTACTGAAGAGTCATTTGAACTTAGATGTTGGAGGGAACAATGGCGATTTCAGGAGGAAATGGGTGTTTGGAAGATGTTTTAACCTGCTTATTCCTCTTATTAAAACTATGCAGGGAGAATGATAGACAATTGTTCTCTAGGGCCATTCAACTAATTTCTAATACTCTGCACAGGTAGGAAGAATTTTTCAATTTTTAAAGCTTATTCTCTTTCCTAGCCCCTAGCCTCCATGGAGCAGTTTTTGAAATGTAGATATTAAGAAAGAATGTAAACTTTAGAGTTCTTTAGACTTGAAGATAATTTTCCCTGATTCTTTCTAGATGTGGAACTTACAGAAGTCATTAACTTCTTTCAGCTTCAATTTTCTTCTGTAAAATCAGAAATTATATATACCTTATTAGACATGGTCAGCATGTGGCTACAATTAGGTGAACCTCAAGTAAATGGGAACTATGGTGATAAAATTGTTCTTGGAGAGTTATGAAATGAAAACATAACATCCAAATGATAAACGAAAAAGAGAGTAGTTCGTGTTAGGAGAAGTTGCAGAATTATATGGCAGTAGTGGGAGTAAGAATTTCTGAGTTAAGGAAAGAATGTGTCCATTGGTAATGAGGGTGGTCAGTCATTGACTTATAGAAAAATCAGAGTCATTAGATCAAAGGTTAGTGGTGTCCACCTGAGACCAGGGAAAGTACTTACCATATTTATTTAAGTATCAAGCCTGTTTTACAGTAGCATTTACTGCAGGGAATGAATATGTTTTTGTTGTACTTTAGTCTCTTATGAGTGAGTAGAGCCAGTCCAATCAGTCGTGAAACATTGACCTGTTTGCATTCTGGAACTACCAAGATAGAGGACAAGAAAGCTACAATGTGGGTAATTCACCCAGGCAGGCCCATGTGTTGGTTTCTGCCTGGACTATCATGCCATCTACTCATGTCACATGCCTGCTTTGACATTTCCACTGAGATGTCAACTGGACATACCAAATATGATATGTCTGAAAGCGAACTTCCTCTTTTTCTCTTACACAGTCTGGGTGGTGTGCCCTAGGGTAGCCCCTGTGATTACATACCTGTGTAATCTCCTTCCCTTGAGTGTGAGTGAGAACTATGATATGCTTTTATACTATAGAATATGGTATAATTGATGGGATATAATTTCTGTGACTATATTATGTGGTAAGATAAAAGGGATAAAATCCCTAACATAAGTTGACTTTGGGTTAATCAATAGATCCACATGCAGTGGACCTTTTAGAAGGGACCTAGGTGTGAGGCAGCAGTTAGGCTGTTCACAGGATAAGTGATATGCTTGGCAATTTCTATATAATACATATTTTAGAAAATATAGTGATAGGTACTATACAAAACATTTAATGTGCATTATTTAATGTGATACTCAAAACAACCTTGCGATGTAGACTTTATGTTCATTTTTCCTTTGAGGGCAAACTGAGACTTACAGAGGTTAAGGTCCCATATCTGGGATGTGGTGGAACTGAGATCTCAATGCTGGCAGTCGGCCTCTGCAGTACACTCTGCTAATCTAAGCATGCTTCTTAGAAGCATGGTGTCGACTGTCTTTTAAATCTGATGTCATTAAACATCTGAAATGGTTTAGTTGTGTTGAAGCAGGCAGATTAGGGAAAATGGCACCTTTAATAAAGTCCTTCACTGGGCCAAATAAAACATTTCAGGCTATCAGTAAATTGTTCTAACATGCAATCCATGAGTACAAAAGAGTACAATAAGGTTAAACCACACACAAGATGTGTCTTGCATACCTAAATAATATAACCCCTTGTGTACCTGGGTATGTACCTCTTGGGGGAAACAGAGCATGACAACTCAAATATGTTCTGGGAAGTGCTGGGGCTTTAAAGACAAAAAAAGGCAATGTTGTACTATTTACCGCATATGTAAACACCATTTGTTATGTTTTCCCTTTATAAAAAAAAATACATTGCTTGTCTTTCTTCCATTAGATCCTAGTCCTCCAGGATATCACTTGTTATACAGGACTTGAACTATTTTACCGAAGAGAGAATGTCTTATAATTTTAAGAAAACAAAATGCTAGAAAAGGCCTTCTTTTATTTCTGTTTGGATGTGCTTCTCATTTAATAATTAGCCATGCCTCCAGACAAGGATTTCAAAATGGAACTTATGATTTGCTATGGCATCTCACAGTTCCAGCCACTAGTGTTCACCCAACTGAAACTACAAGACTAAAAACAATCCAATTAAGTAACAACACTATATTTTCAACCAGTGCTGAACAGATGGCCAAACAGTCTCCATTCATCATTAATTAATGTTCATTTAGTGCCCACAGAGAATGACTCTGGGTTACTGCCTACTGAAGACAGAGACAAAACTTCCCCTGCACTGAGAGGTTGTACTGCCTTGTTGCTGAAAAACCACCTTACAGGATCTGGAAGAATTTTAAAAAATAAATCTCCTTTAGAAATGGGAAAATAAAAGCTTTAATAGTATGTGGGCAATCTGCTGAGTGTGAGAAAATGAGTAGAGATGGAAAGATGGAGTGAGGGGGGTACATTTAGCTATGGAGAGAAAGGAAAATAATCAAGAAAATGAAAATTACTCAATATTTTTGAAAACCTAAAATGAAGTAGATAATAATAATTTATAGCCAGGCTAACTGCCAGGGATTTATTTTTCTTTTGATAATTACTAGCAGCTCAGAAGTGGGAATGGAAAGAGAACAGATGGTGAGCTTTGCCCAGGGTTGGAAAATGGTAAGGTGGGCATGGCAGAAAGACGAGGTGGTATGGTTGAGTATGTTGTAGAAATGACTGAAGGGACATTTGAGTTGGGGAAGGCCAGTGGAGGTAGAAGGAGGAGGATGGTACTTGACTCGTGAAGGCCCAGTGTGTTCCTGGGACGTGGACTCCACCTCCCTCCTCAAATGAAAGTAGAGTTGGGCTTGTCATTTCACTTCCATCTCTTTCATGCATAAAGATTATGTTCAAGGACTCAAAGCATTCTTTAACCTACAAGCTGTGGGACCCCATGTAAATATGACCCAGGTGAAAATTCCTAGGGCCAGGTTTGTGGTGTACACTCCCAGGTGCTCATGCCGGGAGAAACACACAGCTCGGCAGTGTGAATGCTGGTGTGTGGCCAGGTGAGGGATGCTGCCCTGTCCACCATGTTCTAAGAGTATGGCATTGACACTGGTTCTTGTTATCCCATTTCTCCTTTCCATTCATGTAATTCAGGTAACAGCAAAACAGAGATGTCAGGAGTTGGGAGTTTGGGCTCTGGAGTCTGTCATCTGAGATCAAATCCTGGACCAGTGCTATCTAGTCATGAGATCTGGAAGAGCAAGGTTCTTCTTAACTGCTCTACAATGTTCTCTTTTGTGAAACGGGGTTGATGCCAGTACACAGGACTGGTAGGAGGATGGATGAGATATGTGTAGTATCTTTCCTAGAATGGAGTCTGGCATATAAAACACCATTAGCTGTGATGACGATGATAATGGTGGTGGTGGTGGTAGTGATGATTAATTGATTTTGTAGCTACAAGAAGTCAATGAAACTGCATAAGGAATTCACCCACTGTTTTCTTGAGGTGGAATGAGTGAGACGTATATTCTGAACACAAATAAGGTACAATAAAGATTAAGATTATAAACTGTACAATTTTTTTTATGAGCATCAATTAAATGTTTCGTCTAAGGCTTTCCACAAAGAAACTTCCAAAAGATATATAAGTTGTCTGATGGCCTTTAAAAAAATTCAGCTAAAAAATATTGTTTTGCAATTCAAATTACTATAGATTCATTGTAAAAAAAATTAGGAAGCAAATAAAACAAAAATTTAAAAATAAAAATAGCAGTAGTCCCACTATCCATATATAATGAAGAATAGCTACAAATAACCAAGGATATCGTGACCCTTATGAGCCCTGTTCCATGTATATGTATCTATTTCTTCCAATTTAAAGAGATTTGTTGCAAGTATAAAAATGCCTAGAAATCCAGGCCAGGGTAACTTGAGAGAAGCACATGCTGTTGATCATTCTCATTAAGATTCTGTACTTTTCTAATATGAACTCTTTGAACTTGTTGTGCCACCTCACCAGTTTCCTCATTAAGGAGTTAAATAAAATCTCTAACACTTGTTTATTTTTATATCTGTGTGAGAGTCATAATTTTATCATTTTCTCTTTTTTTTTGAAAATTGTCTTTTGACTAGGTTATTTTTCTCAGCAATAACAATCCAACATGTTTATCTTCTGTGTGTCTCTTCTTGACACAGCAGGTTGTGCCAGAGACAGACACTCCCCCTTCCTCAAAATTTCATTTTTAATTACATTTTTCAAAAGTTATAGTTCCTTGACATTTGCAGCATGCAGCTAAAGTGCCTCTTGAGTTCCTCACAGTGGTGTACAATTTTCCTAACTATTTTATTTTGGTTGGCTTATTTGGTGGAAAATCAGGAGGGTGA
This sequence comes from Cynopterus sphinx, assembly GCA_030015415.1. Taxonomy (NCBI): domain Eukaryota; kingdom Metazoa; phylum Chordata; class Mammalia; order Chiroptera; family Pteropodidae; genus Cynopterus; species Cynopterus sphinx. Next base: position 5,573,050 of record CM057379.1, on the reverse strand, counting down.
ATGTCTTAGCCTGGGCTGCCAAAACAAAATGCCATGAACTGGAGGGTTTCAATGGCAAATGTGTATTTCTCACATTTTGAGAAGCTGGGAGTGTGAGGTCAGAGTTTTGGCGTGGTTAGGCTCTGGTGAGGGCCTTCTTCCTAGCTTGTAGACAGCGCCTCTTCTCAGTAACCTCACGAGGCTGAGAGAGCTCTGGTCTCTTTGTCTTTAAAAGGGTACCAGTCTTATCCTGGGAGCCCCATTTCCTGATCTCATCCCAATCCAATCACCTTCTGAAGACCCTGCCTCCCAACACTACCACCTGGGGATTAAGGCCTCATGAACGAATGCTAGGGGACACATTCAGTGAGGAAATTAAATATATCTGTTTGCTGCATATCTCATTCTTAAAGATCTCTGTAAGTAGATACTTAAATTTCTCCTTTGATATGGGAGTAGTGTAGGAGACTTTTGTTTGTATTATATTAATTTTCTTTATTATTTTTATCTTTTGAATTTTCATATGCTTTTGTTTTTAATTTACTGATAATGCATTGTGAACTAGAAAAAGTTCTGGAAGTGGAAATCATTGCGAATTTTACAATCACAAATACTGTCATTTTAAGTAAGTATTTTTTAGCCAGATAAAAACAAATATTTCTTCGATAGGTTATAAAATATATTGTTATATATTTGAAGCATTTGAATAATATGTCTCAAATGCCCCATCTTTATCTTAATTTAATCATTTCATATAATTCAGAGTTCAGCTTTCTCTCTCTCTTTTTTTTTTTGAGAGAGATTTTATTCATTCATTCATTCATTCATTCATTCATTCATAGATATTTATTTAAGGGATTGGCTTACATGATTGCAGAATTGGCAAGTCTGAAATTCAGGTAGGAGTTATGTTGCATTCTTTAGTCCAAAATCTGCAGGGCAGTTTAGGAGGTTGGGAACTCAAGCAGGATTTCTGTTATAGTTTTGAGTCAGAATTCCTTCTTCTTGGGAATCCCCCTTCCTCAGTTTTTGCAATTAAGGCCTTTGATCTATTAGATGAGGCTTCCTGCCTTATTTAAAGTCGACTGATCATGAATGTAAATCACTGCAATGAATTCCCTTCACAGCAACATCTAGATTAGTGCTCAACTGAACACTGAGGCACTATGGCCAAGCCAAGGTGATGCATAAAATTAACCATCACACTCCTTTGACTAAGAGCGAACCTCTTGTGAAATGTTTTCTGGCTATTCTGTCTTCCACATATCAAGAGCAACATGTCAAGACTTTATAATTTTTTTATTTTTATTTTTTATTTTTATGAACATTATCCTATGGCATTTGATGTGAGCATGGCTCACCACTGCTTCTTCAGCCACTATTCTGTGATATTAGCAAGTGAGTGTGGTTCCCTTGGAGGCTGTGAATATTTTTTCTCTCTCCATTTCTCACACCTGTGTTTCACCTGTGGCCTCCTCAGCAATCCAGGTGATGACTGGGAAAAATTGAGGCTTTGTTTGATTTCTGGTACAGCTTCACCAGGGATTTTGCTCTGGGAGTGTATTAGGCATGAACCACTCTTAATAATGTGGTTTTTGCTTTTACGTTTCCTATTGCTCATCATTAGCCTCCCCTGAAAAATCAAATAAAAAGAGCATTCTTAGCTTTCTGGAATAAGATATCAAATACTACCAAATTGAACCCAGATTTCTAAGGACCCATCTCATTTCCTGACTCCACATATGTCCTTTGCATGTTTAACTGAATATGTTCTCTTTCTTTTTAACTGTATTATGCAGAAAACCCTTAGTGCAGTTCCTGAAGCATAGTTGTCACTTGGTCAATTTTTTTATAATTATTACTTTATCCTTAAGCACAATAAATATTAGAGAACCTTTTAGCTCTTGAAATAATTATAACCTACCATATCCTTTCAAATGATCAGTGTGTGTTAGAGTCCAGGCTATTCAGCTTCTCAGATGTTTCTGGTCACCTGAGTGTCAACCACAGGTAGAAGAAAATCACTTAGGCAAGAGCCTCCCTGGACAGGACTAGCATTACACACCTTTATGAGTCTTTTCAGTTGTCTATGTGCTTTGTTATCCCTTTTGATTGGCTGATGTTAGACATTCCACAACTTACTACTCAGCGATCTTGCATGTTAAACTAATCAACAGAGTTCAAGTTACTGTGATGATGTTAAGCAGGATTAAGCAAGAAAATAAAATATTGCTCTAAAATATGACACAGGTGCAATTAAATAAAAAGGTTCTGAAATCCACAAATGACTGTTTTATGGATCACAAACATTTACAAGTTTGAAAACAATAATAATGAAAATTATGATGCTTGATACTGATATAAAATATTATTAATATTTTGTTCTGATTCTCATAATATCCTTGTAACTATTGAAATATGTATTATATATTTCCATTTTTGTAAATGTTATCCCACAGTATTTTGTGTGGTAGTGGTTCATCTCTTCCACATTTATAATTAAATGATTAAAAACAAGAAGAAATGCCTTTTAAAGTACTGAAATTAAAAGGAATAATAACAAAAGTATAAATCTGAGTTGCTGTCTCTTTACTGATAGAATAAAGCTAGATTCAAGGTTGAACAACTAGTTTTGATTATTGTAGCACCATCATTTTCAAATGAGTTAGAAATAAAATGATTTCAAAATTTCTCAGAGAATGACAGATAACACACTAAATGTAACTTGTATCTAAACTAAAATAAAGTTTGTTTAACTAAAAATTTTATAGCCTGAGCCAATTGGACCACACTCACAAAATAAGTTATAGTTTTCACGTGTGATTTAATCAGAACACCAAAGATACAAGGTATCAAATACTATGAAGATTTGATTTACTTGTGGTGAGACATAATGTCAATAATGATATTTTATAGTACTATGAAACATGCAAAGTCTTTCTTTCTTTCCCCTCCTATTTATTTGAAATCTCAAATCAGGTGCCTTTTGAGTGAAGATCTTGCAGTAGTATGTCATCTGTAATAGCTTCATATATTTTGTTTCATCCTGGGATCTCTCACTTAAATAAAAATTCCAGGTTTGGCATGTTTATATAGGACAGTACATCATGGTAGCCAGAGGCACAGATGCTGGTGCCAAAGGCCCTGTGCTTCAACTTTAGCTTTGTCCTAGGTGACTGTGGGCAGGTAACCCAATCTGTTTCCTCACCTGTAAGGAAGATGGTCTCATCATGGCAGTCAAGGTTAAGTGAGGAGATGTGTATGAATTGATTGGAGCCCCGCCTCCCACTGGTGCAGGCACTAGGCAGCAGCATCTGCTCTCCTGACCTTGTTTTGCATAGAGGAGCCCACACTCTGAAGAGATATAGGTGTGTTTTCAAAGTGCTTGCTTTTATTTCTATTTGGAAAGTTAGTGCTTCATTGTGAAACAGAGAAAGGGGCTGATTAGTGCAGCAAAAAACAATAAAAATTAAAGAAATGTGCTGAAGTTTACGTTTTCAAGAATCACTTTTTTTCTGAAGGCCTTCTCCCTTGTTTACTTCTGGAATAATTTGGATCATTATAGCCTCAGGGGGCATAAAATTACAAAGGAGCCTATATTTAAATAGGCTAGCAAAAGGAAAGCATATTTACATTTTCTCTCTGTGATTTCAAAAGACCTTCCTAAATGACAGATTATTCTTGTGATGATAAGGGCATTTAATGTACATTAAATAAAGGGCATTTAATTTTATTCTTTATGTAGTGGCTACTAGTTGATGTTGGTCATAAAATACCCAGATGCATCTTTTTTTAAAAAAAATCAATTCAGGTATATAACACTGAGTGTTTGGGACTGAATGTTTGTGTCCCCAATATGATTGTGTTAGGAGGTTGAGATTTCACTTCGTTATTATGAGGGTAGAGCCGTGATGAATAGGATTAGTGCCCTTGTAAAAAAGAGACCTTGCCCCTTCTGCAATATAAAAATATTCTCAGAACACTTACATTAGCCAAAGGTTGGGCAAAATGATCTTGTTGCCCCTGCTTAGCAACATGAGAGTATTGTACTGCATACGGCTAGCATAGGTAGAGATCAAAATTCAAAATCTGAATTATAGTTACTACTGAATGCATATCACATTCGCACCATTGTGAAGTCAAAAAATCATTAAGTGAGGGTCTGTGTACCTATGCAGACCCATCTTCTCTCTGGGCTTATATGAATATCTCTAGTGACTCTCTAACCTGATAACTTTGCCACTTCTCTGTTTCAAGTGCTCCTGTACATGCCAGCATCTTTTCTTCTTTTCTTCTGCTGATATTTGATTTGGTGTAGCTATTTCCTAGCAGAATGCTTTTTCTCTCCACTTCCTCCTTCTCCTTTCCTAACCATGTACAAGGAGCCCCTGATCTTCTCCCTCAGACTCTTACACCAGTCCCTGCCTCAGTGCTCATTTTGACTTTGAACTACATAGAGCTTTCTACTTATCTGTTCCAAGTATAAACATCTTGCTCCGTTAATTAGCTGGAAGCCCAAGTCAGTGAAGACCACATACGTACATGCTTAGTAATTATTACTGATAAAACTAAATTTCATCCAGGCCATCTCAAATGATGGTATAAAGGAAACCACTGTAAATCAGGGTGGGTTTAGCCTGTGATCAATCAATTACCACAACTAATCTTTTGATTTTAACCATCTAACCAACCACCTTGAATGATATTGAAACCCCTCAATTGACCCCCTGACTAAGAAATTAATTGATAGGTGCTCTTATATTTATATTTACCTTAAAATTTTACTTTCTTGTCATTACTTGCTTCATATCTGATTGTTTCATTGGACTACAGCTCCATGAGTACAGAAAAAAATGACTGTTTTGTTCACTATTGTGTCAAACATATATATTAAAACTAAAGAATGAAGGAAGGAAGGAAGAAAAAAAATGAAAATTCTATAGTCTAATGCTAAAGTTTTAAAGGCTGTTAGTCCCCTTAGCTGTATGATTTGATATCTCTTTATAGATTGCACAAATATTTCCAAACAAAATTGCTTTTATAATTTAACATGGAGAGCAATTTCCATTTCAAAATGTACCAGTTATTGAAAATGTCTTCAGTGGTGTTACGAACAGTCTTAAATCTTCTCCAAATGTGCCAGGTACTTAGTAATGAGTGTCTATGACTGTGTCCTAAAAATTGCTTATCTAGTTACCTCTAAACAAAAAGGAAAAAAAGAAGCTCAAAGTAGTAATCATCCTGCTGTGTGAAAAATAAGAAGAGCAAATAGCTCTATAAAACAATATTTTTAAAAGAATCTTTTTTTTTTTTTTGTTATTGTTAGGGTTGCTTTGGTTTAATGTCCCAGAACCTTTGCAATGTGAATGAAAAAGAAACTGCAATAGTGAGTAAAGTTGGGTAAAATTACTTCAGGACCAAACCACAAATGAGGAAAAAGAAAAGGGGGTGGGAGAGGTCCATTTGCATACTGAATAGGAAACATGCATAGAAATAAAAGTCTCCTTCTGGCCTCAGATGAGACAGGATCCTCAGACAGAAGGCTTGCCTGGGTCTGTCTGAAACCCCTTCCTGTTGTTACTGTCCAAAGCACCCACAAACGTTTTGTGTGAAATGTTTCTTCTAAGCTTTGGGGTCCCAACTATCAGTCAAACTCCCCTACTTTTCCTAAAGGAGTGTCACTCCAAGATTCCTGGCACCATCCCCAAGATTGTTCATCTCCACCAGTGACCTTCCTCCTTATGGGGTCTCGCAGGTACTTCCTCCCACTGGGCTCTCTCATTTTGAGTGGTAACTCTTTTAAAAACCATACTTGAAAGCCTCAACCCTTCAGCAGTCTGCTTCTAGAACGATGGTCCAGCATTTTGTTTCTATCTTATTCTGTCCATCAGGCTCCTTATGTGTTTCAGATGGATCAGTCTGGCTGAGCCTGCTAAGGAAAACACTACTCTACCGTCTTAGCCCCCGAGAGGAGCTGGATACACATAGGTTTTATTCATCCGATCGTGTCCGTAGAGACTAAAACTATTTAGTACATATGGTGTTTCTCTTGGATTAGAACATTTCTCCCCGCTTTCCCTGGAGCCCTGTCCCCCTCACTCCACAGATCTCAGATATTTGAACTTTACTAAGCAGACTGATCATGCTGGTTCAGATTGTGTCCAGCACATTTGTTTAAGCATCTTGTTTGGACCATCCTGCTTTTCCTACTAGCTCTTACTATCAATAATTTTCAGTTAGTTTTCCTCTTAGACCATCAGCCCTCACGATCTGACAGCTCTGATCATGGCATTTCTGCTTTTCAGGACATCACTTTTCTTTGAGTCCATGTTTTCCTACTTTTAAATCTATTTTAACTTTTTGATTAAGAAAAACATTAACTGTCACTTTCTGTCAAGGGTCGGGTAGGGAGTGTGACACTGAAGGCCAATGTGGATAAATCTCTCCCTGTCTTACCCCGTAATCCTCCTATAACTGTGCTTTTAAGATCTGGTTATGACCATCTCTCTGTCGTGGTCTGGTCAGTCAGAAGACAGTGATCACTGTAGACTTTTTGACAGAAGAAGTTGAATTCATGAAATTCGTCCTTGGGCAATGGAAGATCTGAGAAGCCAGCGAGGGGTGGTTGATGCAACTAAAAGATTAGTAACTGCGGACAACTGCGCTTACCCACGTGGCTGGAGAGACAATGGGAGGCAGAAGTGTTATTAGAACCCAGGGTCACCTTTAGTCACTGAGAACTATGGCAGAAACATGGTGGCATCTGGAGTGTCAGGGAAGAGATAGCCATGGCTGTGTGCACTGCATACAGCAGAGGAAGAGAGGGAGCAGTGCTCTGGCTCATCCCCAACACCTTCTTTTCTCCTGCCACCTGTCAGTCTCTTGCCAGTGCCTGCCACCAGTTGAACCCTTGTGGGATCCAGGTGACAAGAGAGCCTTGGAAAGGAAACTCCTCAGGGGAAGAGGAAAAAACATTCAAAAGCAGAAGCCCCATGGCTGGCACAGTTTCTGTACAAGAATAATCTCATATAATGTTGAAGTCTCTCTTTTCTATATAAACAGTAGTTACTCTCCATATCAAAGTACCTGATTACATACCAAGAACTGGTAAATGAGAGACTAGAGAGTAATAAAACTGAAAAATAACTGAGTTGAAACCAAAGAATAAAAATCTGTATTGAAGTTATTACTCCTTCTTCATTCTGCCCAACAAAGATCTATGTCCCTCCTTTCTCTCTTCCAGCTGTCATTCTTGTCAGTGACCCTCTCATCATCCTGTAGCAAGACGAATGGAATGAGGACTGTGGCAAGGGATGTGTGAGGCAGCCATAGTTTTTAATTTTCAAATGAGACCCCTATAGGAGATTCGAGGCAAAACCAGGGAAGAGCAGACTACTCTCTTGGGAAGCTGGGGGCAGGAGATGAGTCTGGTGTGGTGTCCTCCAGCACCGTCTCCTTGCTTCTCCCCTGTGAAATGAGAGCTATGTGTGGGAGCCCCAGCTAACCACAGAAACAGAATGGAGCCCTCAAGATGTTTGCACTGAAACCCACAAATGGCACCAAAGAGCATCCCGCTGCAGATGGGACCAGATACGTGTAGATAATGCCAACCCCAGAAAGAGCTGTGACAAACTGTCACACACAGCAGCAGCTGTGTTCGATGCAGTTACTTCTTCTGTCCCACTGTGATGATGCCATGTCAGTGTTTGTTCCATGCTGGTGCCTCATCTCCATTTCTCCTTCCTTGTCTGACTTCCTGTCTTCAACTCATTCCAGTTTGGTTCTGGTCAATCCCATCTTTGAGAAAGTCCTCTCAACACAGCCCCCTCACTGCCCAGTCCACGGTTAACTCTCTCAGTTACTTCCCTTGTCTATTTAGTAGCATTGAATGCTACTGAGCCCACTCTTCCTCTTTAAAACTTTCCATGTTTCATTCACAATACACATTTTTTCCCCTCCTAACTTTTGATCTTTCTTGTTTTCTTTCTTTAATTCTCTTTACTTTCTAAGTACCTGTGTTCCCAGCAACTCCAAATTTGAGCTTCTTGTCTCTCGTCAATCCATCCTCCTCTTCCCAGCATGTGCTCCCTTGGCCCTCTCATGCTATGCACTCATCTGTAAGCTGCTCTGTCCTGACACTCATGTCTCCTTTTTTTAGCGTGGAGGGATCTCCTGCACTTCCAGCATGACTTTTCCATTCATCTGCAGACCATCTTCCCCTGGATATTTTGCTTCTAATTTAGCATGTCCCAAACCAGTTCATTTTCTCTCCTCAAACCAACTCATATCTTAGTTAACAATTACATGTTAACTAGAACATCTACTAATATATCTGACCTCCTTCAGGTCAAATTAGTAACCCCCATCTGTACTTCTGTAACATGAAATACATGGCTCTGCTAACACTGTTGGCAGAGAGTTATTATTTGTCTCTTCTACCAGACTGTGAGTTCCTCGGGAGCAGGAACTGTATCTCTGAATCTCCAGCGCTCAATTCACTGCACAGCTGATTCTTATCATCCATTTCCTCCTCAAATATCCTGATCACCCTCCAAAAGAGATTATGTAATTTGTACGAAGAGTTACATGTTTGGAGAATTACTGTTATCTTTTGTTTTCTTAAATGTGTTTAAAGCAGTTGTTTATATTTGCTAATTCATATTAGAGAGTTTGGAGATAGCTATTTTATCTCCAGTTGTCTGAGGATGTGAGTTCAAGCCACTTGGGAAATGTGCATGTTCTGAGCCACAGAAATCAATTTGTCTAGACCATAAAGTTCATTGTGATGGGAATTTTACTTGTCGCCTACACTAGATTTATTTTTATAAGGTGGATGAAGAAGATAAGTAATAATCTTTGACAAGTTTTTGGTTGTTTATTCCAGAGTTTCATAGATCTTTGATTTTAGCCATATCTGTTTTTTTTTGAGTAACATTTTGCTAACATTTGTTAGTGTTTAAAAGAGGATATTTAATTCTAAAAATGTCCAAGCGTATTTTATTATTTTAAAATTGATGAGTTTGCATGAATCTTATTATTTCTCAAAGACCTGGCACATTTAATTTGAACATACTCAATTATAATTTAAGTTCAGAATTTGGGTGAATGAAATAAATCAAGTTTAGGTGAAATTTCTTAAATTCATTCATAGCCTTGATTTCTTAGAAAATAGAATCTGAGGTCGAGATTTGAAGTCCTAATGTATTACTTGGAGGACACAACCCTTAGGCAATGAGAATGAGGTAAAAGGTAAACACAGATGTGAAAGGCTGCATTATCAAACCAGCTGCTGCATCACAGAGCTGCAAAAAGACACAATGGGGACCCACAGATGCATCTATCTGCTCAGCACCGTGAGGACAAAAAAGCCTACATGGACAAAGCCATCTGTGGTGGGATGTTTCCTGTTTGACTCCCTCCTGTAGCTTGTTGACTGCTGCTCAAACTACACTCCTCAGAGAGTTACTCCCTTGTACTTGGGGGTATGTCATTCAGCTCTGCCTGTGGCCAGTAAAGATGTCAAAATTTGTGGGGGTGGCATTTTATTCATTTCCTTGTTTTGTACAAGCTATAATCCCCAATGGCTTGACCTAAGTTATGACATTTAAATTCCAGAAGCAGAGGCAGGAGCCACACACACTTCACCCAAGACTGGTGGGCTAGGCTGTTGGTGGTAGCTAAAGGCAAAGGATTGGTCGGCCCCAGGGAGGGTCCAGTAGGCAAGAGATGCACATGTAACTCAAGGTAGTACATGAAATTAGTATCTAATTGAGGTGCTGACTCAAAATTCTCTAAGTTTAAAGAGAGAGAAGGGGATCAGATTGTTTCTGCACAGAAGTTGTATCAATCACAAACAAGTTGCCTTGTCTAAGTATCACAGAGACTGTTTTATTAAGATATTCTTGACATGAAACATATCATTTTCAGGTATGCAACATAATGATTGGATATATGTGTATATTGTGAAATGATCACCACAGAGCCTAATTACATCCATACAATACAATCTATTACCTATAGTCATCATCATCACAGATATTTTGACCTGGAAAAAGCAGTGAAAGATAAAATGTCTTCATGATCATTTTTGTTGTTGTTGTTTGCTTAAACTCTGGGTATTACTTGCAGAAGAGAAGTCTGGGTTATCTTTTGGTGGGGGTGACTCCATGAAACATCCTCCATGACTCTTCTGATGGGACCCTCTACTCTGTTTTCCTTTTTCCAAGATGTTTAAGAGAATCTAGGTATCTTGCCACTGGCTTCTGCTATAATAATTATAGAAAACTGAAAAAATGAGCGATCTACAGTTTTCCAGTGATAAATCATGTAGGGAGGAACATTATTATGAGAACTTCTGACTCTGCTACTTTGCTGAGTTTGAAGCATTATTTTCAGAGAAATGTATGTCCTGGACCCAATTGCATTTCAGATTTTCATTTTGACTTTGTTTGGGAAACAGAGCCAAGAGGATGCTTTGTTTTTACTGGACATATTAGGAACAGCCAGACTGTGTATAATTCTCCACATGGCCACACATAGTCAGCTGGTTCACTCGGCACCTTCAGAAACAAGTAACAAAGGCTCTGGCTAGAACCACTCATCCAGCTTAGTTCTCCATACTTGGGCTTTGGACCCTGAGCCCAGGCCTAAATAAGCCTGAGCCAGGGGATTGGCACTGCGAAGCTGAGGCTAGTCCCGGACTACCATAATCTATGTTTCAGAATTTTTTTACCATGCCAGGGGGCGTCTCTCCCTCTTTATTTGATTCATTCAATCCCCAAAGCTTTGTAATAAGCGTCGCCTAATAGTTTATTTTCTTTGAATTTTCCTCTTTAAATTGTGCTTCTCCTATTCTTTGACTGAAAGAAGTGGTATCTAGACCAGAGTCTAAAACAGGGCTTGGAGTCCTCTATTTGCTGGGTGGCTTATGTCCCTCAGCTGGATGCTCCTTGTCAGTTCCTACCCTATTACTGTCTTTCAGCAATTGCCTTTGGGAATGTCCCATCTGGAATTCCAGATGGTCATTTGTGATGTGCAGTAGTTGTCTGGAGCTGGTTGAAAGACATCTTATGGCATCCTGGAGTACTCAAATGTAATCAATAAGCGAGAGTTCTTTTTATTTTTCTAATTTGTACAAGCTGTGTTACTAGTGGCCTAAGCCATATGGCTTGAATTCTGAGATGTTATCATTTTTAAAAGTCAATGCAGAGTAATACTTTCTCAATATCTTGCTGACAAAGGAGAAGGTTTGATACAGTAGCTTTCTTACCTTTCTTCCTGAAAAGATAAACTAACTCTACAAATTGTTGTCCAGCTTGACAGAAATCAATGAAATCTCCCACTAGAAATTCATGTTTCACCTAGCAATGTGAAAAGGCAAATAAACAAAAGTCTATTCAATTCTGTAAGAGCTTTGCAAGCTCTGTCTTAAAATAAAAATAAAAATAGGATAGCTTCAATGATTTAAAATTCATTAGGATGTTTCAATTTAGGTTAGTTCATGGTTTTATCAGGCAGATTTCAGTTACTTCTACAGTGAATAGCTGAAAATTGTGCTATACTCAGTCTGGGTGAAAGAGTAAATAGTTTGGTTTTATTGGATTTTCCTCTAACATGAAACTACTTTTTGGCCTGTGCTTTGCCAAGTATTGTGGGGGAAATGAGGATTTTTATCTGCCTTGTAGGCGTTATATTCTAATGTGGGAAAGAAAATGTAGAAGATATAAAGATGACTTGTACCATTATTTTATCAGGCTTGTACACTGTAGCTGCCGTGAATGAGCATGGCATTGCCCTAATTTATTTATTAATTTATTTCCCCCCAGGTTTATTGAGATATAATTGATGTATTACATTGTATAAGTTTAAAGTATACAATGTGTTGATGCGATACACTTATATATTGTGAAATGATAACCACCATAGCATTATGTAACAATTTCATCATTTCATTTCACGTTATTACCATTTCTTTTTCAGGGCGAGAACTCTGAAGATCTACAGTCTTAGCAACTTTTAATATATAATACATTATGAACTACAATCCCAATACTATACATTAAGCCCCCAGAATTTATTAATCTCATAACTGGAAGTTTGCACCTTTCAACCAGTATCTCCCCATTTTCCCTACCCCCCAGGCCTAGGTAACCACGATTCTACTCTGTTTCCATGAGTTTGCTTTTTAAAGATTCCACATACAAGTGACACATAGTATTTTTTCCCTCTGTCTGTCTTATTTTACTTAGCATAGTGCCCTCACCTTCATTCACGTTTTTGCAAATGGCAGGATTTCCTTTTTTTCTCACGGCAGAATAATATTCCTTTGTATATACGTATCATGCCATCTTTATCCATTTGTCTATTGACAGACATTTAGTCTGTTGTTGTAGCTTTGATATTGTGAATAATGCTGCAATGAGCATAGGGATATGGATCTTGTTTTTGTTTCCTTTGGGTATATATGCAGAAGCAGTATTGCTGAATCATGCATTGCCCTAATTTAGATCTAGAAGGATTCTACAGTGCTTTTCACTCACTTGACTGAAGTCATACTGTGAAAGACTAAACCACGGTCTTTTTAAAAATTTTTATTTTTCAATTAGAATTGACAGTCAGTATTATTCTATATTAGTTTTAGGTGCACAGCCTAGTGGTTAGATATTTATATAATTTACAAAATGATCCCCCAATTAGTCTAGTACCCACCTGGCACCATACATAGTTATTATCATATAATTGATACATTTCCTATGCTCTACTTTACATCTGAGTGACTACTTTGAAACTATCAATTTGTACTTTTTAATTTCTTCACCTTTTTCACCCCGCCCTCCAATCCCCCTCCCCTATGGCAATCGCCAGTTTGTTTTCTGTATCTATGAGTCCTTTTCTTTTTGTTCATTTATTTTGTTCTTTAGATTCCATGTGTAATTGATATCATATGGTATTTCTCTTTCTCTGTCTAACTTATTTCATGTAGCATAATACCCTCTAGTTTTATCCATGTCACTGCAGATGGTAGGATTTCATTTTGTTATGGCTGAATAATATTCCATTGTATATATGTACCACTTCTTTATCTGAACATCTATCAGTGGGCACTGATGTTGCTTCTATATCTTGGTTATTGTAAATATCACTACAGTGAACATAGGGTTGCATATATCTTTTGGAAGCAGTGTTTTGGTTTTCTTTAAATAAATATTCCAGAAATAAAAATTCTAGAAGTGGAATTTCTGGGTCATAAGGTAATTCTATTTTTAATTTTTTGAGGACTTGCCAAACTGTTTTCCATAGCAGCTGTACCAATTTGCAATCCCATCAACAGTGCATGAGGGTTCCCTTTTCTCCACGTCCTTGGCAACACTTTTTTTTTTTTTTTTGATTTATTGATGTTAGTCATTCTGGAAAGTGTGAAGTAATATCTCGCTGTGGTTTTAATGTACATTTCTCTGATTAGTTACATCGAGTAAGAAAGTTATTTTTTAGTATCTTGTAAAACTGGTTTGTTGGAGATGAATTCCTTTAGTTTTTTCCTGCCTGAGAAGCTTTTTTTTTTTTTTTTAGAAGAGGTAAGATTTAATGAAAGTACATTTTAAAAGGAGAAGGGCCACACTAAGGAAAGCTGCAGCCCCTTGGAATTTGGGAGAAGAGATAAGACCCAGTACACCTCAAGGGAGGAGCGGGTTTTCTGCAAGGAGAGTTGTAACCTGGGAAGCTCTTTATCTCACGTTTTATTCTAAACAATAGCCTTCTGAGTAGTCTTGAATGAAGGTCCTTACTTTTCATCACTTTGACTATTTCATGCCAATTTCAAGCAATTTCTTGCTTGCAAATTTCTGATGAAAAATCATCTGACAGTCTTATTGGAGCTCCTTTCTAAGTAACTAGCTGCCCTTCTCTTGATGCTTTTAGGATTCTCTTTGTCTCTAAGCTTTGACATTTTAATCATGACATATCTTGGTATGATTCTCTTTGGGTTCATCTCTTTGGGACTGTTTGTGCTTCTTGGACTTGTATGCCTATTTCCTTTGCCAGGTAGAAAAGTTTCTGTCATTGTTTCTTTAAATAAGTTTTCAATCCCTTGTTCTCTCTTCTCTCCTTCTGGTACCCCTAAGATGCAAATGTTGTTGTGCTTGATGTAGTCCCAGAGGCCTCTTAAACTATCCCCTTTTTTGGGGGGAGGGGATGTTTTTTTCTTTTTGCTGTTTTGTTTGGGTGTTTTTTGTTACTTTGTCTTCTGAATCACTGATTCCCTCATCTGCTTTATCTAACCTACTGTTGATTCCTTCTAGTGTATTCTTCATTTCAGAAATTGTATTCTTAATTTCTGACTGGTTCTTTTTCATGGTTTCTATGTCCTTTTTATATGCTTACTATCTCTTTGTTTAAGTTCTCACTGAGATCTATTCTTCCCCTAAGTTCATTGAACATCCTTATAATCAGAGTTTTGAACTCTGTATCTGTTAGGTTACTTACCTAACAGAAGGAAAGCCCAACACAGGAATAAAAGTGATTGTCCCTCCAGCCCTTGCCCCAAAGCCATACAACTCAGTCTTCCCCCTATGTCTCTGATATCTCCTGAACTGCTCTCCATCCACTGGAGCCCAGGGTGGGTTCCTTGTGAGACAGTGAATCTGTATGTGGGCCTCTAAGAAAATGTTTGGGTTTCCAGCAGTCTTCTGTTTCAGATAAGAATCCCCTGCTGATTTTCATAGCCAGATTTTGTAGGGACTCCTCTTCCAGGTATTAGAACCCTGCACCAGGGAGCCCTAGTGTGGGGCTGGGGCCCCTCATTTCTCTTGGGGGAACGCTGTAGCTGAGATATGTCTCCTGATGCTCAACCACCACAGGTGGGTGCGGGGCCAGTTGTTTTGCATTTCCAGCCCTCTTACCAGTCTCAATGTGGGGGTTCCTTATATCCTTAGTTATAGGAGTTCCATTCAGCTAGTCTTCAGATGGTTCTCCAGGTTGATTGTTGTATAATTTAGTTTTAATTTTAATGTGGTCATGAGAAGAGGCAAGCACAGCATTTACTCTCTCTGTCATCCTGATGTAAACCACTGTCTTGATTGGAAGATAAGTGCTCTCAGAACTATCTCATAAGATAGTTATGTACTTGACAAAATACAAGTTATAATGAGTGAATAAATGAATTTCAGAATTTCAGTAAATAATTATTATTTTTATATTAACATGATGAGCTCTAAAGCTTATCTAGATTCCTAAATGTTGGAAGTCCTTATTTAAGTCAAATTCTTTCTCTAGTCCTACAAATGCACATGTGGTTTTAGAGGCAAACTTTAGTATTTCTTTTTGCTATTTATTAAGTTTTCCTAGTTTTCTTTTCCTCTTTGGGAAACTTAGGGTCTTTGGGGTGATTATTAGACTATTCCATCAGCAAACCGTATTTGAAGCACAGTTTGGCTATTATTGGGTAATTTCCAGTTTATCCATATTTACTTTCACTTTGCCACTATTCTTGACTCCATGGTCAGTTTCTCACATCTGCATTTTTCACTTTCTTTTAGGTTCTTGAATCCATGGTAGAATGCCTCTGTTCATCTCTAGTACAAAAACAAATCTTGAAGTTTCCTTTTCCTCCCCAAAGAGTCTTTGCTACTAAAAACTACAGTGAATGCTAATTAAGTGGAAGTTGAACATTTCCTAGAGCTAACGCTCCGTAGCAGCAACCTAGAACTGATTCATGAACTGGCACTGCCCAGAAGGGGGCTGCTGCCAGCTCTACATACTGGGGAACCAGGCTCCCTGGATAGGAATCAGAACCAGCTGGTACTTCCAGGAAAAACATGGGATTATAGTTTCAAGAGGAAGTCAGAAGACAGTTTATAATTTTTTAATGAGCCAAACTGTTGCATTCATTGAATATAAGTGGCTAGGGCTCCAGGTGACCTGTTTTTTTTTTCTTTTGTAGAAATAATTATTGTGATGTTAAGATACTTCTTAGTGTAAGTAGTAGATAGCTCTGAATGATTAGAATTATGGGTATTTTTTATTTTCTCCTTGTTAATCTGCAAAGTTTATAATGTGAATCACTGTTTTTTTTATAAGAGAAATTAACATTAAATTACAAACTAAAAGCAGTTAGAATGTTTAATTTAAAATATAAAAGATATAATTTTTTTGTCACTTATGTCTGCTATATTTAGCAAAGTTTGTATAATTTTTTTTATTGTGCAAATTGGAGAAAAATTGTTATTCACCACTATTTGTGTTTCGTTTTCTAAAATGTTTGTTTATACAATTTGTCCATTCTTTCTTGTGGCTTATTATAATTTTTTTTTTTTAAATTAAGCTCTTTCTGATGCAATGTCATGGGAAAGGAATAAAAAATGATTAAAGTAGAAAATAACGTTCTGAAAGTGCCATGAAGTATTGCAGAACTTCCCTATGAAACCTTAAAAATTTATTAATGTATAAAAAACAAGTCATTAGGGCATATGCATTTTCTATAAAGCATCATTTTAAGCTACTCTCTTGCCCTATTTAATTTTGTTCATCCTTTTTTGACCAAATTAAGTGCTACCTGTGGAACTAGTTTTAATTTTTGTTTCCTCCAGGTACTATAACCCATCTTTAATTCTTATATTAATAAAGAATCCTAGCTTAATAACATCTGTGAATCTCTTTTAATCAAAGATCTAGTGCCTTTGTATCATTCTTTCTGTGGTAAGGAGAGCTCCACTCCAGATTCTATGTCCTACTTCCTTCCCTTTGCTTTTCTTCCCTTCTCTCTCATATCTTATCCTCCTCTCCTGTCACATATCCTGCCTTTACTTACCTTTCCCTTCCCTCTTCTTTCTTCCTATTTCATCTTGATTTCCATCTTTTCCCTTCTCTTTTTCCTTCCCTCCTTCCCTCCCCACTCCTTTCTTTACTTATTACTCCTTCCTCCTTTCCCTCTCTTCCTCTGTTCTCCTCTGTCTTCTTCCCTGCTTCCCCTCCCATCTTTTTTTTTTTTTTTTTAATAAAGCTGGGCTTAAAACATAATGAGGAGAGATGGAGGGACACAGGTACAAATTAGAGGGTTTTCCTGTTCCCTGGGAATGAATGAAAAGATTCAGTTATACTTTTATGAAAACTCAACCATTTAACTCTATTCTCAGTTTCATCCCTGAGATGAAACTGACTATTCTCCAAGGGGCTCTTTGTCATGTGTTGCCTTATTTGACCAGGTCATGAGTTAATTGAACTTTGTGTTAAAGAGCTGACATATGGCTTTAGTTGTACTTAATCAAGTGTTAATAATTGATGGGCTTTTGTGTCATGAAAGTTAAAAACTTCAAAGCTTCATAATTCACATAATTTAGTGAGATAAATACCAGGGTGATGAGGTTAATGTAGGTTAATTAATATAGGTCAGGTTTGCTCTGGTTTATTTTGTTTAATTCTGAAATGACCTTAAAACAGTTGAATTTTTTTTTACCATAGTACTTACTTTTTGTTTCTGATTTATTTAAAAAAATAAAACCTTGCAAATACAGTTAAAGACTGTCCTGTATCCTTTTACAACCCTCTATCTGCCGAAAGAATCACTCTCTTTAAAGTGTATATATCCTTCCTAGTTATGGTTTTTTAATTTTTCACTATGTTTTTTTTCATGGACTATGTATACTATTATTTTATGTGCTTTTAACTTTTACATAAGTGTTGCCATGATTTTCATACTACATGATATTTTTGAGATCTATCCATGTGAACATTGGATTTATTCTAAACTTTTCTGTTTGCCAATTTTAAATTGTTTCACCTTTTTAAAGTGCAAACTTACTTTTTATTAAAATAATCAGTAGCTAATTAAATATACTTAAATATTCAAAAGCCATTAGTTTCACTTCTGTTTTCCTTGAAGTAAATCCTTAGTGTGTAATTATTTTAGTGAGAGCCTGGGGTTGTAAGCTCTTGTATTTTTGTTGCTGGAGAGGCCAAATTGTGTGTGTTTTCATGAGACACATAATTGATTTAGGTTGTTCTCATGCTCCAAGCTGTTAATTCCTGATATGAACGCTATAACTAAAAATGATGTAAGTTAAATCAATGCATCCATAGAAATGATGGGAAATAAAGGGTGATGGTCCCAATGAAAAGACTGATACTTAATTCTTATAAAATGACCGTAAATCCTGGCTTGCATCACCTTATGTCTTTTTTGAGTGTTTAGATTGTTTCTATCACAACTGGATTTTCATATTTCCATCTCATTGCTTTTAATTAGCTATTGCAAAGGCCTCCTGATTTTCTTTTCCTTCTATCTGTCCTCTTCAGTTAATCTCTTTTTCTTGCCAGGTTACTTTTCTCTAAGATGGAAATTCATGATGCTATGGTCTTGATTCCCCACACACACATCTTTCAGAATTTCCAAGAAACTTCAGAATAAAATCAAAGCTTCAGCAATCTGTGATCTGGTCACTACACAGCTTCTGGACCTATCCTAACATCTCCTACTTCTACCCATGTACTCACCATGTTTCTTCCAAACTCTGCCTAAAAAACACATTCCTTCATTTCTCCTTTTGGAAAACTGACCTTGAAATTGGTCAAACACCAACAACTGAGTATAGTTGGCTCTGATGTCCCTCAGGCTTGCTGATAATTCTTTCCTTGGGGTTTTTTTTAGCCCTTATTCTCAAGGCATTACCTTTTTTTGTTTTACCTCCCCTACCAACCTGAGAGCATTTTAAAGTCACCTCTGGGCCTTGACCTATTCATCCTTGTATTTCAAGCAATTAACATTAACAGGCATTAGTAAATAATAAATAATAAGAACTATTAATGAGTAAACACTTGTAAATACATATTGGATAGATAAGCAGTCTGCTAGTAGAAATCAAGACTT
The DNA here is from genome assembly GCA_030015415.1 of Cynopterus sphinx. Lineage (NCBI taxonomy): Eukaryota > Metazoa > Chordata > Mammalia > Chiroptera > Pteropodidae > Cynopterus > Cynopterus sphinx. The sequence continues at coordinate 5,554,212 of CM057379.1, read as the reverse complement.
ACTATTACATAATATAGCATCAAACAAAGTCCAGTTGATGATCAAAACAAACCTTCACTTTGTTCCTTGAACCCTTTGGTTCACGACAAGTGGACTTGAGATGGCTGTCAGGGTATCCCTTCTCTGTTACTTGCTCATCTTTATCTTCTATTTCTCCTGTCCTTTTTGTTCTCATGTCCCTCTTGGTATTTTACAAAACTCCTTTCCTTTCTTTGTTTGCTGTTTTCTTTTCTTTTCTTTTTTCTTTTCTTTTCTTTTTTTCCTTTTCCTTCTCTTCCTTTTCCTTCCCTTCCCTTCCCTTCCCTTTCCTTCTCTCTCTCTCTCTCTCTGTCTCTCTCTCTCTCTCTCTCTCTCTCTGTCTCTCTCTCTCTCTCTCTCTCTCTCTCTCTCTCTCTCTCTCTCTCTCTCTCTCTGTCTCTCTCTCTGGCTTTGGCTGTCCATCTCCATCTGGATTTAAGTATAGAGTGAGGTGGAAATGTGGCCTCCTGAGTTACTGTGCACAGGGAGAGGAAAAGAAAATCTTAGCCCCACCTCATTTATCCTTAGGAAGATCATATACAAAACTGATTCTTCCTTTACAAATATTTATCACCACTTAGTACAAAACTAGTGGATGAATGTGTTAAAGAGTATCTTATTTCTTTCTCTCATTGAAAACTACCTTCAATTATTCTAGGTTAACATGGGCTAGGATAAGAAAATTAAGTGTCATCCCAGTAAGTGAAAGGGTAGAGGGGAAAGTGGGGAGGTTACCCTGCTTCTATTAATTTACCTGGAACAATATGGGATGTATAAATATTACTAGGACAAAAATATTCTTATGTTTTAGCCATCATGCCTCATATCTCTAAGCATCCAGCCACTATTAAAAGTTCACAGTTTCCACATCATCTTTCACTGCAAAAATCCTTTCCTTAACTACTCTGCATACCCCTTAAGCTGGTCCTATTTCACCCCTCCTCACTTTCCCAAACTCTTTTACTATGATCTCTTACACAGCCTTTTTCCTGAATGTTGTTTCCTTCATCTATTTCCTCCTGAATGAGACCTGGCTCTCCTCCAAGAATGCCCCTCTGAAGAGTGGGTCATGTTTTCTCTGAGCACCTGCATCACCTCAGGACCTGATGGAGAGATCACTTCCCTCCTTGCTTCCCATTGTTTAACACACAAATATTGACCAACCCATGTGTTTTAGTCTGGCTCTCAAAATAATTTGTCTCATCGGAAAACGTCATTGTTAACTAGGCAAATATTTCAAAGACTGGAAAGAAATGTGTAAATGAGGCCTAAAAAATAAAAAATTGCAATAAAGTACTACTCTGTAACTAAGCATGGTGCAAAACTGGCATGCCATGCTGAGCATAAATGGCACTTTGGATACTCAGCCTCATTTTTCAGTAACCTAGGGAAATTATCTTTATAGAAAAATGCATAATTTGGCATGCTGTTGCATAAAAATGAAGAGATGACATATTAATAAAATCTAACAAGTGGTACCTTTGGTCTTTTTTTGTACCCTGACTTTAAGAAAAGAGTGTAGTGTTAATAATGAAAAACTTAATGTAAATATAGGTGATATTTTAGGATGTCATTGAGCCTCAATACTGCAAATGTAATTTCCAGTAATATATCTACTATAGGTGAATTTATTTTTTTGAAATATCTGTGAAATCATGCCAAGTGAAAGACACATAGATATGGAATAAGTATTCTGAGTCCTGAAGGCTAGTTCTGGTTCTGCCATTACCTAGTTGGACTTGTCCTTTTCTTCTCTGGGCCTTGGTGTTTCCCCTGTGAGATGAAAGTCTGGATAGATGGTCTCTAATAGACATTCCAATTCTGATCATTCATAAAATGACACAACCACAGTTGCCAAACCCATGTAGGTGAACCAACTGGTAGTTTTATTAGATGAGACTGGGTTTAATATATTTACTATCAAGGATGTTTGTTGTCTTAATGCCTTAATTATCATGAGAGGCTTTCTTGTAGATGATCAACCTCCTATGTCTAGTAGCAGCTCCTATTTCTTAAAACGTCACTCTTATTTTGGCCTGTGTATCTAAAACACCTCGAATATTTGTCTGTCTCTGTAGAGGCTGTGTTGCTAAATTTGTCCTGTCAATGGCAGCAGTATGCCTAGCATTACTATAGTCCTGTAGAAAAAAGGACAAATTTGGAGTCCCCAGGACTGGATTTAAATTCTGGTTTCAGTTTTTTGTTCCTGTAGATTAAAAAAATCACAAAGGAAATTTCTAGATGGAAAGGAAGATTTTAAAGGAACTACATGGGAACAAGTTTCACAAATCTCCAAACTCATCAGTTGTAAGAAGGACATAGAAAAGTATCGTAAAGGATGAGAAAAGAAGATTGGTGAGAAGGATGCTGTTTGAGAATGTTTTGGGAATTCTGTGAGTCTCATCCCTCCTCCACAAGCTATTATGGGATCATTTGGGCTTTTAACAAGACAACTCAAATTGCATGAAAGTCTTCTGAGGCTGGGCACAATGACCTGAGAATATCTTTTGCTTGAGAAATCTCTAGCTCCTGAGAATGCAGTTGGCAAAGTTTTCTGAGGGCTGCCTTGGTGGAAAAGTGGCTATTTTGAGTCCTAAATGTTTCTTTCCTGTGGGCTAAGTGTGAAAGAGCTGATCAGGGGTCATTTTACATTTTTCCTAAGAGGATCTTCTTGGAGGGTGATGGGACGCCAGTCAAGAGAGTATATCTATGGAGTGAAATAGCAGAAACTCAGGGAAGAGGGCCAAGGACACTAGGGGAAAACTGTGCATCTTCTGGGCCTTGGTGGTTAGATGGTCCATGAAGGTACCCACTGGAGATGGAGTCAGCTTTCTCATGTGTCAGTACCTTAGCGAGCAGTCAGCATAGGACAGGACCAGCATTTAGGAAGTATCTGTGCCCTTCTCCCTACCCCATAACCTTCCCCTTACTTCTTTTACTGATTAAAAGGAAACCTAGAGGCAACTCTGTGTGGGAAGACATGTCAGGGAGAAGGTGGGAGGGAAAGAGAAGACTGTGATACTCTTTCTGTGATGTTCGCTTGAGGAAGTGAATAATGTGATTTACCATATTGTGGCTGTGAACTGACTGTATACGACTTTAATTTCTTCAGAGTGACCAACAAAGTCTTAAGTCTGCCTAACTTTTTGTCCAACTGAATACATTTTAAGAGCACAGCAGGAGACTAAAATAAAGTTGCATTCTGAATACATCACGGGTGAGATTGTTCCATGCCCTAGTTACCCTCAGATGGTGCCACCTGCGTCGATTTATTTGACCTCATGATCCTGTTGCCTTATCTCTAAATTAGTGATGATAGCACTCTCTTTGTGCAGAATAAAAGCAATAATGATGGTAAAGTGTTTTAATCCTTATAGGAGTTTGAGCAATGATATCTTCTTCCTAACCTTCTTGCTTAATTTTAAATTATTTTATAAAATAATAGTTTTGATTTGATTACAACCGCCCAGAAAGAGCAAGAAATCTATAGTTGAATTGTCTCAATTTTATTCTGATGAGAGGGTTTCTTCTCCTGTCTTCACAGCCTCTTTTCAGTCTTCAATAATGGCAGACAAGTTGTGTGCCATACTTCCCCTTCGGTTCTGACAGCCGGCAATGGGAGCTACAGGATTTCCATCTCTTCTTCTCAAAGGCATTGGAGGCGGGGAACAACGCTCATCTTCTATGAGAGCACCTGACAAAACAGTGCCTATTTTTAATATTCATGGAAGCTGTAAGTTTTCTGAGGATTCTTAAGAGCAAGGGAAGAGAAATTCTGTTCTAGCAGGCTCTTAGATACTGTCACCTCCTCCTCTACTGGCAATTGGGGTGATAATAAATGGATGACACAAGAACAGACCTTCAACAGAGCTATAATTAGATGCCAAAGAGACTCTAGTAACCAAACCTTTTTCTCCCTGACCCCACCTCTTAACATGGCCCCGGAACTACAGTGACTCAAATAAAGGGAAACTGTTCATTTGGAAGTATAGTTCATATTGGCTCCTTACAACTTGTTAACTGATGTGCTTTTACTTTGAGAAAGGAGTAGGAATGTATTCTGAGATTATACCTGTGTTGGGTGCGGAATTAAGAGTAGTCTGCACTCTGAATTTTCAGGGAACAGAACGCTCGCCTATTTTACTGGGTAGAGGATACCTCTGTGAGTCCTCAGCGGTTATGAGGGGACTTCCACACCGGATGATTTAGAAACAGAGATGATATTTCTGCTGTTGTCCTGCTGTGCCAGGCAGAGAATGGGTCACCATGGGTCAAAATAAAGATGAGGTAAGGCCTATCTCTGTTCAGGATCTGGAATGACAGGCCTGGGGGTGACATTTAGAGTGGCAGGAAAACCCCTGATTTAGTTCTCAGTAGAGATGAATTTCTGTAGCACAAATGCTCAAGAACTCTGGCAGAAAAGTCAGGTCTATTTATATGTGTCAGCGGTTTCTGGATGGTTTTAGTCCAATAATGAAAACTTGGTTTTATCAGAAATTTGGTGAAATTATTGTAAAATGCATGCTAGGTGATAATATAACAAATTTGTCAGTCGTTCTCTTTTTAAATGAACAACATTTGCTAAAGTAATTTGAGTACAAAGATGACAAGTAATACTGGAGATTTAGTGATAAACAGCTGTCCCCTGCCCTACCTTTCTTCCCTCTGATTTTCACCCCAAAAAGCAAACTATTTCTAAATCAATAGTACTTTTATTCTCCCTGGAATGTACTTCCATTTCTAAATAAAATGCACATGCCTGCCATTTCCTCATTTATCCATTTTAGATATTATTTGTTGTCTTCTTATCACAGAAGATAAAAATTTGAGAGGTATGTATTTTTTTTGAGAAAACATTTTTTTTAATGATTTGACTCAGTTTATGAGTTATCTGCCTATATAATTCTAAATTGGAAATAATTTTCATTTAGAATTTTAGGTCCATTGCTCCATTTTCCTCTAATGTCCATTTGATTTCTATTTTTTTTTATAGCAATCTTTCCCCACCTTTCCAACCCTCAGAAACTTATAGGATCCTTATCCTTGGTTTTCTGGACCTTAATAATAATGAGTGAGGGTGTCCTTTCTCATTCATTGGACAGGCCCTTGTCATGCCCTTTCAACCGGGAAATAGTATTTTATAATTTATTTGATAATTTCTTTCTCTCTATATCCTTTGTTCTATTATTTAGGCATTATAACTTAGGTACCTACCTTAGATGTTGAGTCTGTGTTTTAAGGTTTCAATTGTTTATAGTTTCTCTATTTTTTGCTTTTTTTCTCCTATAACTAGTGCTATTTTCTTGACTTTTTTTCTACCCCTTTCAGTATATATTTTATTTCTAAGGTTATTAATTTCTAAGAGTGTTTTTGAGTTTCTTTTATAGATGAAATTTTTCATGTTTTATGGGTAAAATAGTTTATCTTTCTAGGTAAGTTCATTATTATAAATTTAAAAAATATTTCTTCTGTGTCTCACATTCTATCTGTTTTCATTTAGTTTTGTTTTCATGATGATTTATTCTGGTATCTGATGTTACAAGATCTTTTTACTCATTTGGTGGCTTGAATTGTCTATTTATAAATAGTGAGATTGAGGCAGTAAACACCCAATGTGAAGCTGTATGGATATGGGTGAGTCATGTTGGCTGGTGGCTTGTCTGGCTTTTTGTCTGAATCTATAGGACTTTTCAGTGGACAGTCCTCAACTGGCTGTCATCTCTGGCAGCCAAGTGGAGCAAGGGCCTGGGGAGCTCACTTTTATTGCTCCCTCAACTTGTGCTCATGCTTTCAGCAAGGCCTTTATCCTCTCACTGTTTTGTCTCTGTTTGAAGCCCTGTGTAGTTCGCTATCTCCATGAAATAACTGCCTCTCCCTTTGGGCTGTGGGGAGGGCAGTAATGGGGAAGGATGTGCTGTTGCGGGGCGGGGGGCGGTGTTTGGGTTTTCCTGGAGACTTTCCACTAATCCATTTGCTTTTCTGCTTAACCCTCACTCTGTGGTAGCTGACACCTCTAATACCTGAGACTTCCCTGGTGTCTGAGGCACAAACTGGCCATATATATATATATATATATATATATATATATATATATATATATATATATAGGCTTCCTTCTCTGTAGGCTTTTAGAAACCAACTTTTATAGATATACCAAGTCTAACATCACTCTGTGTCCTAAAACATGTTAAATGTTTTAATCAAAATCTTTCTTCTCCCCATCCCCTGCTTTCCCCTTTAAATTCTATTTATCTGTACAGGTTTTAAACACCCTTAAATTATTTTTTCTTTCTTTCTTATTATGAGTTTGAGGGAAAGAACAATGATAAAAAAACATGTTTAATGACCCAAGTCTTGCCTCCTTCTTATCTAAGATTTCTTTGACCTTGGAGTCATGCTATCCCGAGACTCAGTCCTGCCCTATCACCATTTATTCATTCCATCACTTAATATTGTCATCCTTCCTTTAGATACAATAGTGCCAACTTCCCCGAATTTGTGGAAGCCTCATGTAGAGTAATATCTGGAATACTGCCTAACCACTACAGTATAAACATGAAAAAATACTTTTGTTTTGATTTGTCCTCCATTGTTTGTTTCTACCCACAAGTCACCCTCACAGTAGTTGAGGCCCAGTGGCTGTAGTCCTGCTACGTGCATCTGGCAGGTGTTCTTTACTCTGATTCAGGTCCTGTTCTTGCTCTAGGGCCCTAGAGGTGAACAATAAAACATCCCTCCCCACAAAAGGGAGGCAGAAAGACAAACACATGTGTTGGAACACTTACAGTAGGTCAGATAGTAACAAGTGCTAAGGACATGTAAATTAAGGTCAGTGTTGAGGTTCTGTATGAAGGAAAAGCTGCTATTTTATGTAGGGGTGTCAGGGAGGACCCCACTGAGAAGGTGACTAAGTAGGGAGCAAGGAGGCCATGAAGGTCTCTTACGGAAGAACCCCCTGGGCAGAGGGCTCAGGCCATGCAAAGCCCAAGATGAAAGCATGATTGTCAAGTCTGATGAGTAACGAAGGGGCCAGTGTGGCCCAGGTGGAAGGATACAGGTAGGCAGTAGTTTCTTTCCTCTTATTAATCACAGCCACAGAGCCCTTGAAGGAGAGTTGAATCTGCGCCTGTGGGATAGTAATCTAGAGCTTAGTCCTCACCGGGATGCATCCTTTAGACATTTGCCTCAGTGCCTCCTATGTGACAGGAACTGTTTTATCTGATGGGCACTTAATGCTGAATAAGACACGGTCCTGATTCTCAGGAATTTTGCTCCCTGGAGGTAGGGACAGACCAGTGACCAGGAGGGAACCACACATCTAGCTCTGCCCTGAGGGTCTCCATCTCTTGTATAGTGTAGAGATGCTTCTGGGCAGTGGGTGCTCAGCCTGAGAATACAATCCCCAGTCCCCTGCATTTAGTGATGACCATGTGGCTTGTTCTCACCAAAGTGAGTGGAAGTGATGCTTGTCGTGTGTTGTTTCTTGGCCAATATGGTTAGGAGCAGGTGTGCTTTTTCTACCATCTCTCCTCCCATTTCCTGTTTGCATCATAGTTCTAGAGTGACTCCAGAAGCCACATTGAACAACAGCAGAGTTTCCCTCAGTCAAAACTCTCAAGGACTGAATGGGGCATGGATCCCCTCTACATTTCTCTTTCTTTCCATTCATGATTGATTGTGTTAGAGTGGCCATAGGCATATTAGAGATTTAGGCAAATTGGTTGAGTTGAGCTTAGAGGGATGTGTGAATGTGGCATTATTTCTAGTTGTCCTGGTTCAGGGGAGGCTTCCAGCAATACCCCCACAGCCCACTGTGCTGGCTTACCTAGCTCAGGACCAGAAGTCACATCTTGATATGAGTGTGTCCTATGATACCAATGAGGATTTGAAATGTACAAAGAGAAGAGGTTTGTGAAAAATTCTGCCCAAATTATTAAAAATGAAAAATTGTTAAAGGAAGATTTGTTTTTCATCAGCTTTCAAAATGAGTATTCTCTCCATGTCAAGAATATGGCCAATGTTAAACTACATGTAGCAGTTCCTCATTTGACATGGTCCATGGGGTTTGTGACTTCAACTGAAAACAGATGTAATGAAAGCAGTTACACCACAGGCTAATTGATATAAACCAGAGTTAGTTCCTATGGCGTCTCATCAACGTTATCATGAAACATTGAATGAAATGACATTATTTGAGAACCTGCTGTATTTTCTTCCTCTTTTTGATAGGAATTGCACAACGTAAAAAATTTCAGAGTTCTGTTGTTCATAGGGCCATACACACATCTATAGCAAAATTATCTAAAACAGTTCATAAATGAAAGAAACTCAATAAATGTTTTCCCAAAATTGACAAAAAATATTAAGAATGTCACTTCCAATGTCACTTTACAGCTTATGAAGCTGAAATAAACTTTGGTTAAATTATTAACAACAAAAATTTTATCAACCATGCTAGAGGAAAGACTAGATTATTTTCCTATTCTATTCAAAGAAAAAAATATACAAAAATCATATGAAAAGTGGCCAAAGAATGCAGTCAAAATATATAGAAAAATGCTCTGAGTATGCATTAAATAGGAAGTTAAAATGGCTGTTAACATTAAAGTTAAAATGTTTCAAAAAATTTTTTTTGACATTGTGGTATTTGAAAGGTTTTAAAAATTATTTGTTGCATTTTTTTAATTCTAAATTAATATTCACATTTGTAGCTAATTTTATATTAATAACTTTTGGTGTTCTTAGTTTAGAGAGGTCCTCCCCCAATTGGATAAGCTAGAGGTTCACAAGTTAGACCAGCTGCCAACCTAAGTCTTCCAGAAAGTGGGTGACTCAAGAATGGGGACTTTGCTTACCTGTTTACTATTGTGTTCCTGGTGCTGAGGTAGGAGACAGGCTCATAGCAGACTCTCAGTACATAAGTGTATGATTGCTGCTTGGCATTTTGTGCAGGTAGCGTTGAGTGTCCCCCAGAAACTCAGAACCTTTTTGGCTAACATGCACATCAGACACACGGCTCAGATGGAGTAGAGCAAGGGCTGGCCGCTTTCACGAGATCAGTCAGAAGGAAATACCAGGAACCCCCCAATTATGCATTCATTCTCCTTTTCCTCTTCTTCATTCTTCTTTCCTTGAATATGTAGTTTTTCAAAACATAAGATTTTTTCATTTATATTTTTTTGTGAGTTCTTCTACTATCTGATCATATTCGTTCAATTGAAATCCGAAAAACAATCTTGGGTGAACTATACAGCCCCTCTAAGCTGTGATTTTCTCATTGTTAAAGTATGAACTTAAAAGTATCTACTGTATGGGAATTTTGAGGAGATGGAATGGGATAAACTACCAAGTTCTCAGTGGCTGGCCTATAGTAAGTAAAGAGAAGCTATTACTATTCTGATGTTATTTATGGAGCAAGTGTCTCCACGAGTTACTGATAATACTGGTGCAAACCCTGCTTTTGTATTTCCAAAGGCTCGTTAGAGCCCTATTGATGAGGTTAGTCACAGGCATTGAAGAACAGATCATGAGCTTCTGTGTAAGGTCGCCGAGCCAGGATCAGAGACTCTCAGCAGCATGAATCTTCTGAAGCAGATATACTGACACGTGACTTCTTTGTATCTTCTAAAGCAATGCTTAAAACTCTGAATTAGCTGGAATTTCATAGTAGATATGAAATTAACTGTAGTACCTGAACATAGATGTAATCTATTTTCTAGTTTTTTTCTTACTTGGGCCCTATTGTTGTCAGATATTATATTGGTAACAACTGACAGGCAATGAGGTTCTTTCAAAAACAATTATTGAGTCCAAAACCACAAAGAAAAGCCACCTCAAATGCTTACCACAAAGAATGTCAGAACCTAAAATAGGATGGAAACACTAAAATCAAACTCTGGCATTTCCCAGTATTAAAAATGAACTCTTCCTAACTTTCCTTTTAGGTTGAAATACTTGAGAATTGACCTTTAAAACTACAGTATACAATTTACATTAGATCAACACTGCTGTGAAGATAAAATAATGAAAACACAGTGATTTGTTAGAAGTTAAGGAGCTAAAGCTTTGATGTTACATCTTTGATATTTTTACCCCCACAAGATATTGAACATCAAACAATGTATCATTCCAGAATGTCAAATTTTTAGTTTTTCCTTTTTGTGGTGGAAATTTGAGTCTTCTGACTCTCACACAGAAAAGTTATATGGCAGGAAGTTGGCCTCTCTGAATTTTGCACTTAAATAGAATTTAATCCTATATTGCCAGTGACACGCCAAAGCAAGGAGATATTCTGCAACGTAATAGGATATGCATTAATTAATTCCACAAGTGTTTATTGTATACCCAGCTAATGCCTGATACTGTGATAAGTTCTAGGGGTTCAATTTTAAGAACCAATTCACCCTTCTTGGAGGTCAAGGTTGCTAAGAGGCCTGAATACATACACAGGTCTTTGCAGTGCTGTAAGTTGTAGTAACAGTAGCACTGAGTGTAAATGGAGTGGTTAAGAAAGGCGTGGAAAGGAGCTGTTTGAGGCCGGGCTTGATGGACGACGCTTTGTGGTTTTTCAGGTGTCAGAAATAAGGTGGGAAAGGTGTGGGGCTCGGTGAAGCAGGCGTTAAGAAGGGAAGTGAGATTATGGAGGCACATGTCTGCTTTATGTTTCAGTTCAGGCTGAAAGATTTTCAACCACCAGAGCCACAGGATATTTGTAGTGAAGAAATACATTGTGATTGGAGGGCTGAAGGCAAGAAAGTGGAGTAAGCACAAACCTAGGTGGAATGCCTCAACCCCACCTACCTTGGGGAAAAAGGTTTATCGTCTGAAACAACAGAAAACAAGCCAATACATGAAAAATAAACCTCTGAAAATTAAAATTGAGTGTCTATTTGCATTTCAAAGATCTTGTCTCCTTGGTGTATTTAATTCAGGAATAAATTTCCAGTAGGTAAAAGAAAGCTTGATCATTTCACTCACATGTTTAATACACATTTCCCTTTATTTCTCTCCCTGTGTCTCTTTTTCTTAAAGTGGATACTAGATTAAGAAATAATAAGCAAAGATTTTGGAAGGAACCCTAAGGAAAAAATCTGGGAAGTGTTCCTTGGGACACCCACATTTAAATTATTTCTATTATTCTACTTTAAATAAAATAAACATCTGGATAATTACTTTTTGCTTTCCTTATTAAGCAATTTCCCTGCTCAAACTCCATAAGAAAAGTACCCAATTCAGTTTCACTTTACTCTGGCTTTGCTCAACTTTTCCATTTTCCTTGTCTCCTCACCTTCCCAATATAATAAGGCAAAAGAAAGAGACAGAGAAGTCGAAAGCCACCAGGTGTGCCATCGTCCATCTCCACCAGGGACACATCCTGCAGCTGATCTATTTCTCTCCAGAGACGTACTGAGGACAGGAGAGAGTGAAAGAGATTCAGGCTTATAGGAAGGACAGATTTGAGTGGCAAACAACACAAATCTGCTCTCTGAGCAGTAACTATGTTCCCACAGGGGCCAATTCATCAAGAAAGAGTTTCTTAGGGAGGCGAAGGCCACAGGCAATTTCCCTGGGAGATGGAATTATGAGTCCGAGGAGAAAGCCTTGGGATGCAGTAGAAGCAAGGTGTACCGGGCTTGGGACCGAAATGACAAATGCATTCACTCACATGATACAGGCCATGCATTGCAACCTGCTGTTCCCGGCCGTGTTTGCAAAGCCTGCCACCCTCCCCGGATCCACATCTTATTGGGCTGTTGGTGTCATTTTGGGCAGCATGGCTCTCTTTTGGGATTGCAGTGTGCAGCTTTCAGGAGAGGGGAGCAGGCAGAATCTGTCCCTCTTCTCCTCTTCTTTCTCATTTTCCAGGGTCATCCACTTGGCACTTTGCTATGATCCTCTGGCTAACGGCTCTTGACAGCTCCCTAACCAGGTGCCATCTGCCCCTTGCTGTGGGTATATACCTCTCTGTTCTCCATTCAGATCTTACCATCGTCTTCAGTCAGGGTTCCTAGAGGCAGAACCAGGAATCAGACATGTGCGTACTGGAGTCGGATGTGCCCTGTAGTTTCCAGTGGTATTGGCCATTGTGCAGGCTCTCCCCTTGAGTGTTGTTTTGGCATCCACTTTCACCAAGCCTTTTATTAAATACCAGAAAGGCTTATGTTTAATTTCTAATTTCTTATTGTTGGTTGCAAATCCCTAAAGTCTAGTTTTCGGTTTCTGTCTTGTCAACATTCATCTAAAACCCCAAACTAATCTTTGAAGTTATTAGTGATGTGGAAAACACTTTTATGCTCAAATAGGACATGGGAGTGAAAGTGGCACATCCTTTCACATTGTGAAGAACTAGCCCTTACTTAATGCTTGTATACATTTTTTGATCAGTTGGAATTACCATTGTTTTCTTTCTTTTCGTTTGTTTGTTTTTTAAACAAGGTATATTTGTTTGACACTAAGATCATGTTCCCTGTTTATAAGACACAAATAGGATATAGCAAAGAAAAGAATCTCCTTCTTGGCCTATATCTATTGTTTTCTACATTTACAAGTTTACTTGTTTATTAACCAGCTACCCACATTTTTTTAACCTCCAACATCATTAAAGCTTTTTAATCATCATGCTTCCTCAAAAATACTGTTACAAGTTTATTTCATCCTCTTTCCTTTCAGATGAGATAAGAATGACTTGTTCCTCATCCTGTCATCTTTTTAGTGGCAGTACTTGAGTTTGTGGAATGCTCTATCACTCTAAGAATTGACAAAAAAAATTTTGTAAATAAAGAGAATTTCTCTTGAATGTATTGTAAGCTCTTACATGATTTAGAGATTACTTTTTTTTGACTCCCTTTATACAAAAAAAAAAAGTATCCTCACTATAAGAACCTGATGAATATCATCTAAATGTGGACTAATATTTAACCCCGACCCTAGCAAAGTATGGGTACACCCTCATGACAAAAGAATTCGTAACCATTTTATGTGCTGACTATAGGGTTTTGACAGAAAAGTCCTACTCTTGGTTTTCCTTCTGTGGCATTAATAGCTCCGACAGATTGCCGCCTTCCCACTTCAGGGACTTTGGAACTCAAAAGAGTTTCAATGGCAGATGTACTCTCACCTCCCCGACATGTAGAGTTGTTCCACTTAGTTCATGAAAAAAGTTCTAGAATTCAAGTTTAGGGAAGTACTGGGTTTTGAAGAGTAAACCTCATAACAGCTGCTTAGCAACAACTTACAATTCCTTATAATACTAGTGAAAAAGAATCAGCACTCCATGTAAGGTTACTACCAATAAATAATCATGTTGCTTTCAATTTCATTACAATAATTTTTTATTTTTCAGTTATAGTTGGCACGGATTAGTTTCAGGTGTATGACATCATGATTAGATACTTATATTACTTACAAAGTGGTCACCCTGATCAATCCAGTACCCATCCAACACCATACATAGTTGTTACAATATTATGGACTATATGCCTCATGCTATACCTTACATCCCATGACTATTTTTTAACTACCAGTTTCTACTTCTCAATCCCTTTCTCTTTTCTACCCACTCTCTCAACCCCCCTCCCATTTGGCGACCATAAAAATGTTCTATGTATCTATAAGTTTGTTTCTATTTTGTTTATTTTGTTCTTTAGATTCCACATGTAAATGAAATCATGTGGCATTCTTCTTTCTCTGACTTACTCCACTCAGCACTACCCTCTCAGCCCATCCATTTTGTTGCAAATGTCAAAATTTCATTTTTTTAATGGCTGAATAATTTTTAACCCTATATAAGTACCACCTCTTCTTTATCCATTCATCCATCTATGGATGCCTAGGTTGCCTCTATATCTTGGCCACTGTAAATAATGCTGCAATGAACAGATTACCCAACAAAGCTATCATGTAGAACTGACAGACAGATAGAGCTTCTCAAACAAGAAAAAGCTAAAGGAGTTCATTAACAGTGAACCAGTATTGCAAGAAATGTTAGGGGGACATCTTTCAGGAGGAGGAGGAAGAGGTAGAAGAAGAGGTGAAAGAGAAGAAAAAATATGAATAAAAAAGTGGCAATAACTACATATCCATCAATAATTACTTTAAATGTAAATGAATTAAATGGTCCAATCAAAAGACACAGAGTGGCTGAATGAATAAGAAAACAAAACCTTTACATATGCTGCCTATAAGAGACTTACTTCAGATCAAAAGACACGTACAAACTGAAAGTTAAAGGGTTGAAAAAAGATGTTTCATGAAAATGGAAAAAAAAAGGTGTGGTAGCAATTCTTATACCAGACAAAATAGACTTTAAAACAAAAGCTGTAATAAGAAACAAAGGAGGACTCAGTAATCCCACTGCTGGATATTTATCTGAAGAAACCTCTACTTCAAAGGAACATGTGAGTGAATCTGTATGTTCATTGCAACTTTCAATTTGTATAGCACATTCTATAGTGTATTAGCGTGGGAAGAATGCCATTCCCACTTTACTTTTTTTGTGCTTATGTCAGCTTTCTCTATAACATAGTTTCTATGGCCCATTATAAGTCAGGTGCACCAGATGGAATTCCAGTAGAAAGTAGAATTCTACTCAGAAGGTTCAACTAAAGAGACTTAAGGAGAAACTGTAGAGTTGTGGCTAAGGAAACCAAAAGAGGATGTGGGGGCACCCAGGAACTAGCAGAGTGGGAAATATGGAGGGAAGAGGATGGAAATAAAGTTCCTGGAGCTCTAAGAGAACTAGAGCCATAGAGAAGGTTTGGTGTTGAAAGGATGCAGCACCATGAGAACCATGGCGTTGGAACAGGGAGAGAGAAGAGAAGAAAGGCATCAGCACATCTGTCTCCATCTCTATTGGCTAAGAAGCAGAGAGCAAGGGAGCCAGGATGATTCAGTTTTAAAGGATGAGACTTCTAGGGCATAGAGCAGGCACCATAGTGTAGAGTGGATGAGAGATGGCTGGGGGAGGACAAGCAGAGAATAAGCAGCATGCAGGGCAATATATTAGATGTTTTAAATAGGTTCCCTCTGTCAATTATTCCCACAACAATATGGCACATTCTGCTGTCATTTATAAATGGAGAAAGTAAAGATCAGACCTCTAAAATGTGTCCAAAGTCACACAGGAATGCAAGAGTGGAGCTGGAATGCATACCTTAGGCCCTCATGTCCTCAAAGATGGTGTTTTTATACTCTACCTAATACCAGCTTTTATACTAATACATGGGATTGTGCTTTTTTTTTTTATTTTCCTGTAAATTTTTCAGCAATTCCCCACTCTCTTTGAGACGAAATAAGATTCTTTATCTTGGCACCTAAGGCTCTTCTTTATCTGGTCCCCTCTCTCCTTTCTCAAACTTGCCTTTTCCTCATCACCCTTATACACACCCCCAGCTTCTAACATCTGAACTCCTCCATGTTTCCCTACCCCCACCCACTCAGTTTTTACATTTCAGGATACTTGTAATTGCTGTGCATTTTTCTGATATATCCTCTTTCAATTCTTTCTTCAGATCTGGTTATTTTGTTTTGGTCTTTCAAAACCCAGCCCAGCCTCAGAGTCCATTTCATTTGAAAATTTTCCAGGTCTCTCTTTACCCTCCATTAAGTCTGGGTCAGGTACATTTCTCCCAATTTCCACAACATGATTTGATGGTAATAATCACAGTGCGCAATCTCAGGGTGCTGTGTGTACCCCTCACTGTACTGAGCTTGAGGGCAAGAACTGCATTTTATTTACCTTCATATTTCTCATGCTTAGATCCACAATTGGCATTTAGAAGGCTTCATATATAACTGTAAATAATTGTTGAACAATGAATAGATGTTCTGAGTTATTAAGGCTTACTCTCCTTTGCCCACCCTAATGCTTTTAAGAGAGAAGAAGGGACATAGGACCCTTCACAGTGATCTAGGTCTATGTAATATACTAAGTACCTATGTAGAGTTATTTTAGGGGCAATGCTTCAAGGTCAAAGACTTTCACATATCAACTCCAACATTAAAATAACTCCTATGATTTAGAACAAAGGCAAGAACACATTATTAAAATATATGGTGGATGGCCAAGCATATTCTGAAGTATATCTAGTTAGGATACAACACAGGATAAGTCAATATGCTCCTCAGGGAAGAAAGGGTGACTCTCAGGGAACAAAAAAAGATACGAAAGGTTTTTGATATCTGGATAGTAAGTGAAGAAACAAAAAGCAACCCAAATGAGATATTTTGGGAAAAAGGAAACAAATGTGAAATAACAAATAGTCAATGAAACTTCAGATAATAGTCCAAGGACAGTCATTTGACTTTAATCCTTGTTGTTTATCTGTGTGGCTGTATTTCAAGAGAAAAGAAAATAAGAGAAGAATCAAGGAAGAAGTGAAAGATTAAATAGGACAGTGGGTTTGGAAGATGGAAATGGGCAAATGAGAAAAACAAAAACTGAATGCCAGAAAGAGGAGAGATTGTCATAAGAGATATTTGAATATGGTGAATGGGGTGGTCAAAGAAGTGGCATTTTACAAGATTACATGGCAGAAAAAGAAGATTCAAAGACATTTTCAACTTTGTGTCTTGCCTTAGCCTGGCCACGATTCTTTTAGCTTGAATTGAACATTAAACGCTGAATGGACTGAAATGAAAAAAATGTTGAATGTTGTGCAGATGGGGCCAGCTGGCAAAAGGGCCCAATAAAAAGGCAGAACATTTCTTGGAATACAAGTTGAATATAGTGGTGAACCAAACGATTGAATGAACATAGTCAATTTTGGCTATGTTTAAAAGGTCTAATGGGTGTTATAAAACTTTGCTACTCAAGTCAGCATTTGATTTACCCATTTCCTCAGGAAAATTAAAAATTAATTTTGTGAGCTTCAGGGTGAAAAAGAATTCAAAAAATGTGAAATTTTGCAAGTGTCGAGAACATTTTGTTATGTAGAATAAGAACTTTACTTGACTAATAGTGTGAGAACAGTAACAGTGTATTTGGCATATGTGGGCTTAAAAATATTATTCACAGATAGCATATGTCATGGGGGACTTGAAATATGACATAAAGAAACAGATTTTTAAAAAAAAATTGTGGCAGAATTAGAGGAAATTAAGAATTTCATTTAAACATGTAAACATCCCAATCTTTTGCCTCATTATAGCAGAAGGAGATTTGGTGCCATCGTGAAAAAAAGAAAAAATTAACAGACCATTTTTGCTCATGAAGTAAAGAAAGCGTCCAGAAAGCATTTGAGCTACTTATGTGCCAGACAGTAATGACACATGTAAGTTTAAATAAAGTATTGAAAGCAACCCGCCCTCTGGTGATAAAGGATTTTGCTATGCATTTCAATAAGGTATTTAACTTTTCATTTGGCAGAGGATAGAAAGTTTCTTTTCCACTGTGGATGAAGCTTTGACAATTGTTCTTCAGAGGCTGCATTGTTGATTAGGAATCAGAGTCTAGGGAATCTGGGGAAGGCAATGTGCCAAGAGTCTAAGCCCTAAAGACCAGTTTTTCAAATATGTTAACAGTAGATTTGGAGTCAACACTTAAACGTGATTTGAAGTGGAGTAAAAATCGAGTCCTAGCCCATCTTAGTTATCTCCTTACCCAGGGAAATGGGTATTAGAAGTTTGTCTCTGGGATTTTTTTCTACTATATAATCCATAGTACTCTTAAAAGAGAAAAAAATCAGTAGTTACAAAACATTATGTTCTTTACTATTTTTCAGGATATTATTATTGTTTTTCTATTTAACAGCATTTACTCATATCCCAAGCAAATATTGTGCATGAAAATCAAGGAGTTATTTTATAGTGGAAACATACATCAAAATATAAAAATATTGGAAGCATTGAAATTTTTTTTGTTATTCTTTTCCCCTGTTAACAACTCCTGATTTCAGGGTAAGCCTGTTAATGGGATGGGCTTGCTTTCTCTTTTCTGCATTAACAGAGCCTGAGTCTAGAATTAAATCTGAAGGTTGAAGGGTACCATAGCTGGCATTGCCTCCCAAGGGTCCAAGGAACACATATTGATGAAATTGCAATATCATATTCAAGACAATATGAGGCATTGGTCATCAAAAAGGAGGTGGCTTCTTCTAACATTCAGGAAGCAATCAGGCAGTTTTGGTCTATTTCTATATTGTATTTATTTTATAAGATAAGTGTCAATTTTATCAGAACCTGAACTTTTAGAAGCCAGAGCCTGTGTCTTTTTTATTCTTCTTTGCATCTGTAATTCTTAGCACAATCTCTGACATATGTGTATACTGGACACTGTTCTTAGATAGATTTCATGCCTGGTCCTAGAGAAAAGGAAGCATAGAGACGGAACTAAGTACATACAATGCTTTCTCATTCATGCATGAGACCTCAACCTCCTGCCCTTGAATTGGTTTAGAATAGGTATCCCCACATATGCTACTTTGGCATATGGATGATTTTGAAGTAAAGGCAATTAGACACTGCGGATTCAGGAGAAACTTCTGCCCCTCCATTCACTATCTAGAAGAATCTGAATTAGGGGCCTTGCCCATAATAGGAATTATTACCAGAGATAACTTTTTATGACCTATCCATTGGGCAGAGTAAACTTCTAATTACTGAACACCTGCTCTTCTTACCTTCCTTACAGTGGCCTTCCTCCTCTCTCAAGCACTAAGGCATTTACCTCATCCTTAGCTCAGAATGCCCTGTACACCTCATTCTCCTTTTCTGTCTCTGAACCTCTCATGTATGTGAGGTCTCTGACTCTCTCATGCATGTGGGGTTTCCATATGTACGTAGGAAGTTAAATTTGATTATTTTCTTATATTAATCTGTCTCATGTCAATTTAATTATTAAACAAGCCAGAGGAACTTAGAAAGATAGAGTAAAATATATTCCTCCCCCATACCCTATACCCCAAGAGTGTAACAGAGCCTTCCTGCTTAGCCTCAGTCATGTAAGTCTGGTTTCCAAGGACTCCCTGGCAGCTAAGGAGGTTTTGGAGGGAGACAGCCAGCAAAGTCCCACAAAGGCAGATGGCAGAACATTTGAAGTTACATGTAACTGAGTGAACTTACTCATGTCTCTATGTGTGAGACCTGTGCTCTAGAAATTCTTCAAGGTGAGTGAACTTCTGAGGTGGCTGAGCTATCTGGGAGATTGCTATTAACATAATATCTTGGTACTCATGGATTATGAGATCAAGTATCTTCTTGATTTTTCGTAATTACTTCCTAAGTGCTAGACTTCCCCTGCAGCATCAATTCAGAGAAACTTTCAAAAGGCACATAAGATAATTTTTTAAATAGCAGGTTAAGCCTGCCTTATAAAGAGATTAGTACTGTTAATACATTATTGATACTGACTAGATTTATCTGCTCCTAATTATAGAACTCTGGCTTCTGATTACTTGACTTCATTGACCTCTGGACAAGTAGCCTTGTTAAAGAGGATATTTCTTGTCATTAAATCTCTGATGTTCTTGTCATAGAATCTGCTTTCCTTAAGCAATTGTTCTCTAACATAAATGCCACTAATTGCAATATTGAGGGTTAATAACATTGAAGTGAGTCAATTGGATCACATAAATTGTATGCAAATTGTTGATAGAAAACATTAAAAGAATAATATGGCAGATTTTTTAAAGAAAATTTGATCTGTGCATATCAAGTTTATAAAAACAGGTGACAGCTAAATTATCATTTAATTATTAAAAAATTCTTCATGATATTTTAAATATTGATTATCAGTTATATAATTCAAAAAAATTTTATAATATTTTCTACAATAAATTAAACTTCTAAGAAGTTTGCCAAAGATAGACCAGAAACAACGTTGAAAAGTAAAATATGCAACAATATTTTGCAAATATGTCAAGAAATGCTATTTTTTCTGTTATAAAGGTACAGCATTTTCTTGACTCTGAAATGCTATATATAATTTAATTATGACACTGGAAAAAAAACAAAGAAAAATACTGACATAAACATGTACATTGTGATATGTATTCTGCATTCAGAAAGAGCAGTGTGAAAATATCCACTTATTAGAATCTAGGACATGTAAATTAATTGTCAAAATTGAAGAAAACCTAGATAAGTGGAGAACTAGTCAATATCCTGATTAAAAAGACTGAATAGAATAATGATATTAACTCTTTCAAAATTAATCTAAGAAAAGCAGTGATATATAAATAAAAATTAAAGAAATTTACATGAAATCTTACAAACTAATGCTAAAGTTGATTGCAAACAAGAACCAAGAGAATTTGGAAATCTCAAAATAAATCCTGGTGGGGGAAGATGCTCTAACAGATTATAATTATATTATAAAGATTTATTTATTTATTTTAAAAATGAAAATCATTTAAAAAAAAGTATAGAAAGATAACCTTACAACCTTAGGATATAGAAGTCCTTTATAAATCTGAACAAACACCAAAAAGATAACATGAAAAGGTCTGAATGATCTAATTATATAAAAATTAAAAACTTGGCTACAGAAAAAAATATCATAAACAAAGTTAAGTGATTAAAATTAGAATGAGATCAAATATATGCATATATTACACCTGTAAAGACTAATATTCTTAATAAAACATTCTTCTATATAAAAAATAAGAACAGAATGCAAACAACATAATAAAAGAATCATGGATGGCCAGAAAAATAAATGAAAAGAATATCAAACTCTTTATTAATCTAAGAATTATAAATTAATGCAATTCAGTTCTCTATTTTCCCTTTTGGCTTATCAGGATGTGAAAGATTAAAAAACTAATCACGTATAGTTGGTAAGAATGAGGCAAAATGGGATATCATACAGCTGGTTGGTGTTACACATGGACTTCTAGAAAGATGTTCCACATATATACTTGCTGTGGATGGATAGGATCAACCATCCGCTCAGATTTGGTTCAGATATCTAGATGTCACACATGCACCAAAAGAATATGAAAAAGTTTATTCCTCACACACTGAGGTTCCCTGGGGACAGTGGGGCAGGCAAGCTCCAAGGCAAGTCTGAAATGGACCAAAAGCACAAAGCGAGGTGAGGGGTTGGGCAGTTATTGAGGGTAGTGGGTGGGACTAGGGAGAGGGTTCTTGTGTGAGGGCTGGGGATGCACAAACCGAACTTTCCGCTGGCACCAAGGAATTAAAGCGTGGTCTTACCTATTAGCTTTCCCAGATGTGAATGAGAGTGAGGAGGGCAGTATGAGGCTTGGAAGGTGTCAGCAGTCAAAGCAGAGTCAGACTCAAGATACTTTCCTATAAGCTCAAAGGTCCACTTAGTGAGACATTCGCTTTGGTATTGTCTGTAATAAGGGAAATACAGAACCAATGTAAACGTATCCTGATCCACGTACACTATGCAGTAAGAAAAAAATGCAAAGAACAGTGTAAGTCTATGAGTCCTCATATGGGAAGATGTCTATGGTATGTTATCACATTAAACAATATAGTCATATGTGTATAGCATGGTCCTCTTGTTTATGCAAAAAGTAAAAATGTGATTTTTAATGTGATTTTTTATATGTGATTTATATAAAATGAGGATTAATTGGAGGCCTACTGCAGATTGATGTCTGGTTTAAAGAAACCCTTCTCCCATGAAAAGAAGCTGTCCTGGTCTAAAAATAATCCTTCCTCTTTTTTTCCTAATAACTCCTCTGCCCCACCCTTCTCGCTGTAAAAACCTCCTAGGTGTAAAACCCCTCAGAAGGCCCTTCAGGTTGCCAGATGGGATGATGATTCATGAATTGATTAATAAAGACAATTAGATCTTCAGATTTACTTCGTAATGGATTATTTTTTTTAACTCAATTTACCAAACTCTCTTTTATAGTATTTTTTTTTCCTCAGGATATAACTTAGTTTGTCAAATTTATGTCCAAGGTTGAAATGTAACTTACTGTACAAGCTATTAAGCCGAGGAGCAATTTCCTGGAAAAAAATATTAGTTTGAGCTTTTTTTTAAGCTCCAAGAAGGAAAAGTAGCTATGAAGAGCTTTTTATTTTTATTTTTATTACTGTTCTTTTGCAACTTTAAAGGATGGCTTTGTTATGGTATATGATTTACACATCCATATAGAGAACAAAAACAAGAAATTCTTTTAACAACTAGCTTTGTCTTTTCTGAAAAGAAATACTTTGGGAGAAATTCATCCATAGTTGATAGTTAAAATCTTTGGATGCAGCTATACAGCACTGGTTTTAATCATAAAATTAAATAATTAGAGCAAGTCACAGAGAGTTCAAGGGGAAACAGTTTACTTGTTATGATATCCTATGTTAAATATCAATACAAAAACCTTTGATATCTATGACTACAAAAAAAGACAATTGCATTCCAATACACATTTGTTTGTTAATTTACCAACCTGTTTTTAGACCTGTTAACTTCTAACAGAAATTGTTTACTTGAAATGGACTCAAAGCAGTTCTCCATTTTCTCAAGTTAAATATAGAGATCATTTAGAGACTACTTAATTTCTTGTGGGATTCACTGCATTCTGTCAACCAAATACTACCCTTAAGCCAAATTAATCCAAAAACTCTTTAAAGAATAGAACTCATGAGCATAAAAATTGAAACTATGTATATTCACTTTTCTAGTGTAATCAGATCCATAAAAGAGTAGTTTCTAAAGGCAGGATTGTTACAGTGTATGATGAGTTTTCCTGCTCATTTTAACACATTTGTGCAAAAAAATATGTTATTTAAAGGGCAAAGCAAGAAAGGAAGAAAGATCAGTGTCTGTTCCAATCTAAACACCCCAAATTTTCTATTTAGTTCTCATTTACGTTAGTGTTCAGCCTGTTAGCCAGGGGGACCCTGAGTGGGGTGGTCTGAGAAACAGGGCTCTGAGGGAGCTGCTTCAGGGGTGAGGGGTGCCATTAAGAGTAATGATGCAATTTCTTAGCTCTGTGCAGTCAAAAACTCTCAGAGAAGAGAGGTGAAAAAGAGAGACAAGTGGTGAAGGAGTCGGGACACGAGGAAAATATGGGACCGCGCAGAGTGGAAGGGGACTCACTTAGATCCTTCCCCCTCTGTCTTCCCTTCCTTTGTTTCTTCCTCCCTGGCTTCTTTACTTTTCAGAAGTAGTCCACCTTTTACTGTAGGAGAAGCAGGGGGCAGCTTTTGGATGTTCAGTGACATCAGTAGAGTAGATTAGACCTTGCTCTGGGAATCATTTTTACTATTTGTACCTCTGCTTACACCTAAAAATAGAACTGATTTCTTAAGATTCCTCTCTCTTTGCAGGTACATTATTAGTAGAAATTATGATATAAAACAATATTTTTATGTATTTTTTAAACTTCATTTTTCTGTAGAGATGTTTTTTGAGAAGAGAGAAACATGGTTTTCGAATAATGAGTATGTCTGTCGGTATTATTTCACTCAGTCATGAATTTATGTATAACACAAAGTTTTATTGAGTGCTTACTATGTGCCTGCCGCTGCCCGAGACTTGGAGATTCATCACCGATGCTGTGTATGCACCATTTATTTTATTGTTCCCAAGGGGGAGAGTTTGATGTAATGGGCATATTTCTCAAAGAACAATCTGACAATCCTGCTCAAGTAACTGAGGAGGACCAAGCTGTGTTTATTGTGAGGATAAACGTGGCGATAAGGGCAGCCAGAATGTCCCAGAAATCCAAGTACAGGGACTTTGTGTCTTAGCCTAACAGAGGCTGACACCGAATCTGAGGCAGCTCTTGGGACATAAGGAGCTGGACTTGGCAGGTCTCCATACTAATGTTCCCCCATCAATGTGCTCTATTGGTCTCCCCTTCTTTGTGCGTGTTCATCTTCCTACTGATAGAATTTGGTGTCAGCATTGTCTCTATTTGCCCCCAATACCATGGGGTTTTGAAGCCTCTTTATTACTTTGGCTTGCCCTACTCATTTCAACTTCAGCTTCTGCTGATATTTGATTTTTTATTTCCTAGTTTATTTCCAAGAGAGAAATCTGGTTGGTTCAGCTAAATCCAGCTTTCCTCTGTTGAGGAAGGGCTCTGTGGAGTAGACTTCAACCCGGGTCCCTTGAGCAGCTCACTGCCTTTATGTCTTTGTACATATGGCCCAATTGTGTATATGCATCTGGGCCATGAAAGTGATGGCTCCTTGGAGTGGTTAATTAAGGTCATTGCCTCACAGGGCAACCAGAAAGGATCTCAGGTATGCCAGTCACCGTAGTTGTTAAATAGATAGTATAAGAAGGATTTTTGTCTAGATTGAATGGGTAGAAAAGTTGTTAGAAAAAAAAATTGTTCCATTCATTGAAAAAAATTAACTGTCTTGGGCTATCATGTAGAGATCATTGAGATTTATGGCCTTTTTTTTTTTCTGATTACCTGTCAATATATTGAGGCATTTACTCTTCTGTATGCATTTTTATGTATATGACTAAAAACATCTGCTAAATTGGCTTGTGGTGTCATTTGAGTGAAGCTGGGAAGGTACCTAAATATATTTTCAGTTGGAACAGCCCAACTCTTTGAAATTCTATCACCAGAGATGGTGCGCTGAAACAATGCTGTTCTCTTCTAATATGATTAGGTAAGAAAGGGTAAGGTCTAGCCTTGGGAATGGATATTCTCTACCAGCCTCATGGCCTGGCTTGTTCATTTTATTTTATTTTATTTTATTTTATTTTATTTTATTTTATTTTATTTTATTTTATTTTATTTTATTTTATTTTATTTTATTTTATTTTATTTTACTTTATTTTATTTTATTTTACTTTATTTATATTTTATTTTATTTTATTTTATTTTACTTTATTTTATTTATTTTATTTTATTTTATATTTTATATTTTATTTATTTTATTTTATTTTAATTATTTTATATTTTATTTTATTTTAATTTTATATTTATTTTATTTTTTTAATTTATTTTTTAACTTTTATTTTTCAATTAGAGTTAATATTCAATATTATTCTGTTAGTTTTAGGTATCCAGCATAGTGGTTAGACATTTTTATAATTTATGAAGTGATCCCCCAATTAGTCTAGTACCCACCTGGCATTATACATAGTTATTACAATATCATTGACTATATTCCCTGTCCTATACTTCACATTCTTGTGACTACTTTTTAACTACCAATTTGTACCTCCTAATCCCTTCATTTTCATATTTGGGTCTCCGAGCAGCCAGCTCTGGTCACCTTGGTTAACTACATGCTCATCTTATTGTCTATTTCAAGTATTTTCTTCCTAGAAATTACTGGCTCATATTTACCTTTCAATTTATCAGTCCACATGTTTATTTATGTACCTCTCTATCACCAGAATATGATAAAATGAGGGCAGAGCTCTTGGAATCTCTTGAATGAGTCTATGCTGGCTGTGTGTCTAGAACAAAATATCATGGAATAAATATTGGCTGGGTGCATGAATTAGAGTCAATGACTGAATTAAAAAAAGATTAACTCAGATTTCTATTACAAGGGATTCAGGAGTACCTACAGGTAGACATCGACAATTGGGTGAGAAGTAAATGAACAAAGTTGTCTCTTTCCATGCCCAGTCTACCCAGATTCTCATGTCTTCTAAGCTATTCAGATATACCTCTTTTGGCACAGGTGCCAAGAATTGTCAGGTGATTTAAATCATAAAATCATATTTGCTGGGAATTGTTATAAAACTCAATATAGCTACTGTCCTTAGTTAAATTCCCTTCTAAGGTTGTGGTAAAATTCTTGTCTCACCTTTGACATTCCATAAGAATATTCTATAAGATTATGGTTTTGCATAGGATATTTTTAATAGACATGGAAGAATATCCTTTTGCCAAGCATTGCTCAGTCATGCAATACAGCTAAGCATCACTTTAAGTAAAATTTTTGTAGAGGATTTAGTGTCATATAACTCAATTTATTGCATACTAAATACCTAGTATAAACTGAGGATTGTGCAGGAAATTTAAAAAAGAATTTATTTAAGTCATTTCTTGCTGAAAATGTTTAATTAAACAACTACTGTATTTTTTAGGAGAACATAGAGTTATAAGACAAAATAAGTATATAAATGGTATGTGGATTAAGAAGTCAGAGGACAGAAGAATCAATGGAGATTAGAGTTACAGTAGGATTCATTTAAAGAGTAAGGCTTGATCTACTTTTTAAATGGAGGGAGAAAATGAAACAGGAAGTGAGTCCTGTTGAAGTCTATAGCGGTCAGGTGAACCTACAGTGGGTGGATAATCCTGATACCGGCCACCAATTTAGGTTTAGAAAGGCCTAAGGGACTTGGTCTCTCATTTTACCAGCAGGTCAAATTGCTGAAATTTATGGTGTTCCATGTTAATTTCTTTTTTCTTTTCTTTTCTTTTCTTTTCTTTTCTTTTCTTTTCTTTTCTTTTCTTTTCTTTTCTTTTCTTTTCTTTTCTTTTCTTTTCTTTTTTCTTTTTTCTTTTCTTTTCTTTTTTCTTTTGTTTCTATCCTTTCTTTCTTTCTTTCTTTCTTTCTTTCTTTCTTTCTTTCTTTCTTTCTTTCTTTCTTTCTTTCTTTCTTTCTTTCTTTCTTTCTTTCTTTCTTTCTTTCTTTCTTTCTTTCTTCTTTCTTTCTTTCTTTTTTTGTTTTTTACCTCCCTGGACCCTAATAGAGCCTTTGACACCAAGCTTTGTCTCCACCAGAAAGAAGGAAAAAGTGGGGGTGATCTCCACTTAGGAGGATCTCAAACAGGGAGAAAACCCACTTCTGTTCTCAGAATGAAGACACAGCTCTGATCTGTGAGGGACCGCCAAGGGGAATGAGGCTCTCGGCTTTGGTTCAGGGACTCAGTCTGGCTGTCCTTCCCTGCCTGGAGTGCTTTCTTTTGTTCCTGATAGCAAAGGCAGTGATGCCGTATAGATTCTGTTCATAAACAGTTCAGGTCCTTTGTTTCCTTTTCCAAATATTTAATTCAACCAGCTTTTTGTCTTCTCTCTGTACTGGATGTACATATTGTATCGTATTCGCCATCTGGTTACTACCTCTTTTTGGCTCTTGGGTCCCAGCTATGTTTCTCCTGACTAGAGGTACTGAAATTTGGTTTGCTGTCTCAGGAAAGTTGGCAAGCTGGTCCATCTGCTTATCTATATAGTCCTGAATTTTGAGGTCATGTGTGTGGAAGAGAAGCTAGGCCTGACTTAAAGGATAAACACAGTGATGTTCTACTAAAGAATGGTTACTAAGCCATTTACTTACAAGGAAGAGACTGTAGGTCTTTGTGTGAAGGTTACATCTGTCAGATACCTCAGTATTTTACTTGCTAATTAATTCTATTTTTGTATTATTGTCATTTTACATTACTTATTATAATTTCATGATATTCTAGAACACATTTGCTAAATTAATTTCACTTTGCTTAGGAAACTTGTGACAATAGACTGTATCAGGGGAGTGTGTATAATTGACTGTGTGTGCCTATACACACGCTACACACACACACACACACACACACACATTTTTGCCCATACTTTAAGTAAAATTCAGAATATTTTAATACTGCAAAAATTGGAAAAAATTAGTAACCTCTATGGTTTTAAAAGAGTTTAATATTTTTGAATAACCACAAAACATTTTCTGTTATTTTCTTATACAGGACTTTTGCAAATAATCTGGTTCTCTTGATAATTGCCTAGCTGATTTGTTTATCAGTTTGATGTGAAGTAGATAGATTTCATTATAATCATGAACAAATTTGAAACTGTATAAACAATGATAAATTGTAAGAAGGCATTAATGCTCATTTTTTCTTCTCTTTGAGATGGAATTAAATCAATAAATTTTACAGTATTGACTTAAATGGGATGATATTTTAAAGCTTCATGTGTATTGATGTGTATGACCATATATATGTATTTGCCATCAAATTATTGAACAACCAAAGTAACAGTTTAATGTTTATGATTGAAAGACAGATGTATAAAATATTGAACTAATTCACAAAGAGTAAAAGTACTTCTTTTTTATCGTCAGTAAAAGAACACATACTACAAGAAAAAATTTTAATGACTTTAAATATTTAGTTGACTTGTTAAGTTAATCAAATTAATTTTTTTACATAGACCAAGTTTGTCTACATGTAGTAATATGTCAAATTCTTGATTTTTTGCAAATTGCTTATTGTTTTAACTAACCAATTAACAGCTTCTTACATGTGCTTCAATCATCAATTTGATTCAACAATTTGGTGGTTATTTGGCCAATATTTGATCTACTGATCACAAGACTTAGTTCTATATGAAATTCTAGTTTCTTCTCATGTATACCTCAACTTCATAGATCTCTGGTTGCCTTCTTCACTAGTGACCCTTTTCTTCTGTAAATCATTTGAAGTTTGGTTTGTAAATCTAGATATAATTCTATCTATAAGATGACAGAACAAATTTATAATGAAAACACATCTGTTCAATTTGCAAATTTGATATTTTAAAAACTAAAATGGGTATTTTTCTGAATTCTATTCATGATTCCAAATTTAGCAAAACCAGTTTAATCTGGGAAAAGTCTAAATTTAAATTCACTTTGTTATTTATGACTTTCTTTTTTTGGCATGTTTAGAAACACTGGCTAAAATAAAATTCATACATTTTTGCACAAGGATGGAGGCTTCTGTTTGCCTTTGTCAAAGCCAATAGGTAAAGACTTAAAAAAAATTCACAATGCCACATTTCATAAGGCAAACATATTTCTGAAAATACATTTTAAAAATATGTAGGAATGGAAGTTTTATGAATTACTGACAGTATTGTAATAATGTCATCCAACAATATAGGTGATTATTGATACTGAAGACATTAAATTTCTATGAAAAACTTTTTAGATGGGAAGTGGGGCTAAGAGACTTCTTTTATGCTAATGACAGATGAATTAGCCTTGGCACAAATTTGACTCTGCACCAACTCCTGCTACCTAAAGCTCTTTCTTATTTAGGCCATCACAGTCTATGAAAGTCAACCCAGCATAAAATAGGACTAACTCACCATCATTTTATTTTATCACTTTATTTTATATCAAAATACTTACCAGCATCAAACTCTTAATATAAGTAGTGCCTGACTGCTCATCACAGCACTCCACCTACTACTATTTTCTAGGACGTTCTTGGTATCAATTATTTGCCCAACAATCACTTTTTACTCTTAATATCTCTGTCAGGGTAAGGTTAGGTTATATGGGAGCAAAAAATTAAATTTGATATCTCAGTTGGCAATACATGCAAATTTTTTTTTTTGCCTATGTAACAGTCAGTGCAGGTTATTGGTAGCAGTCAGAGACCTAGGCTCACAGATGCATCACCATTTTGTGACACCAACATCTCAAAAATGGATCACTACAGCAAGAGACAAGAGCATAGAAAATTTGTACCCACTCTTATATGCCTCAAACCAGAACTGGCATACTTCATTCCTATACACAGTGTATTTTCCAGAATAGTCACACAGCTCCTGTTACCTGCAAAGCAACTGGGACATGTTGAGAAGTACATGGCCACTGGTGACCAGTACTTGTCTCTCTCTATAAACCCTAGAGATCACGTGTCACATGGGTGGTAACCTTATTTCAGCATTACTGTCCACAATAGTTGCTTCTACTTTAAAAGGCTGATTTTTTTTTTGGGGGGGGGGCAGGTCATTCTGGGTAGGCCTGTGCTGTGTTCTGAGTATCTTTCCATTAGTTTCTATAAATATGAATTTTCACACAAATAATTTAAAGACATGAATTTTTATGCTTTGTCTCTGTACCCAGTAGTTAAATCTTGGTTACCCTAAAACCCAAAATTTTAAAAATTACTTATACTTGCTACAAGTATGGAAAAGCTGGTGTTTGATGCCTTAATCTTTATTGGTTAGGCAGATGTATCACTTGAGCTTGCAGCGTAGCTAAGGAAGTTTGCATTATTACAAACTTCCAGGCTGACAGTTCTTTACGCCATGCAGACTTATAGGTTAAACAGTATATAATGGAGGGTGCCAAGTTTTGATGTTTGTCAGTCTGGCAGTGATGGATTCAAGACCAGAGAGACTCATTAAAATGGAGCTTTGGTCCTCAATCAGCTGTCAGTTCTCCAGGCTGCGTGGCAAAGCCCTAAATGTCTTCTGGGCTTGGCTGAATTTCTGACGGATTGGGTTACCCCAAAGTGGAGCCAAGGTACATGGTTTTCACATGGCAGTGGGAACCATCGATCACGTCAGATGAATGCTGGATACAGCAGTCATCAATAGCATTTTGGGGAGAATCGTTCCCAGGAAAGCTATGTCCAGCTGTGATCAGTTAGGGACATAAGCTGATAATGACAGCAGTGACCATAAGGTTGAATGTCTTTATTGTTATAAACCACAGACATTTTGAAATGAATGTCCAATCATTGCGCTGTGGATGGGCTAATAGGCACATGCAGAAATGTGATAGCAATATTAATTAGATCTAAATCTTAAATACAATTCATCTGATAAATGGAAAGTAATTGCCTAATTTTTCCCAAAGACTGTTCAAGTATTATTGTCATAGCAGCTGTTCTTAGAACATCTGTATATCATCCATCTGTTTGGTATCTAAATCTAACTTCTCTTTGCATTATTTTATTTTATCTATGCCTTAGTGTCTGAAGTTATACTATAATGTTTGGTTTCAAGAACTCTGTCTCTTATGCTAGAGTTGCTAATAAGGAAAGATGATATTTTCACACCCTTTGATATGCAATTTTACTTCCCCCTATTTCTGTTTATTTCACATCGTTTATTTTCCTGTTTCTTACAAGGAAGTATATTTAGCTATATTCCACAAATTTCAGGGTTGGTGGCTTAAAGATAACATAAAGCAGAATGCTTCCAATATTTATTGAAGATATTTCTGAGTGGCAAAAAAAATAAAAATAAAACAAAGGCAAAATAGATAACTGTGAGGAGATCAAATGAAAGAATTACTGTTGTTTTTTAGAAAGACTGTTTTTGTTAAATCTCAGGGTTAGTCCTAAATGTGTTTGTTTATTGTAGGCTCTTAGAGAAAGACATATTTGATTAACCACAATCTAAATTCTAATATTTGCCCTGACTCCCTCATTTTATCGCATACAAGTCAGTAACTTTAACAATATAAAAATATTAAATGGAAATTTATAAATTTACTTTAGGCTTTTGTACCATATTGATTCAACATGACTAAAGAGAAAAAATGATTTAATAAGCTCAGTTAAGAAATATTTACTCAGAACTTTTTTAAAACACCAAAAACTGCAGCAATATGAATTAAAGGCAAAGGAATTTATGGATGTTTACTAATATATGCTGAATATAATTTTTTTTGTGGTCCAGAATCTCATTTAAGTTCCTGAAATGTAGAGCTTAAATAGAATTTAATATAATTTTAATGCCTAAATATTCTATGTAGATAGGTGTTTACCTAATACATGAGATGACAATTATTACTATTACTATTATTATTATTACTGAATTCATTATCTCATAAAACAAAAGAACATTTAAGATATAGCATGCAATGCAATTGATCACTTCACCTAAGTCTGCTTAGTGAGCTCTTCATGAATCTCTTAGTGTGCTGTTCAAAGACTTTTTATTCTTTGTCTCTGAGTGAGAACACACAAGAATGAGGGAGGAAGATGTTATTTCTCTATTTTAGAAAAGAGTGAGATTCGTAATAACATCTGGGAGAGAACAAATCATTAGTGGAATGGCCATAATCCGTTGTTATTTAGTTTAATTTTTACCTTTTGAGGGGAAAAAAATGGCGCATAGTTTTTTCCTCTTCGGAAGTGCATTAGTTACTATGACAAAAATTTAATTGGCACAAAGAGCATTTTCAAAGACTCACATATAATATAAATTTATTTTAAACGTTGGATTTCAATTTATACCTTTGCAGTTAGGAATAAAGACAATCACATAGAATTCACTTTTTTATATGGAACTGGGGTAATGGCCAGTGTGATATGTGGCTATCGCATACTTATAAATGAAATGATCATACTTATAAATACATGCATCCAAAGCAAGGGCCTAATTGGGCCCAACACAGGGAATTTGGCTGCAAATTGTGAACAGTTTTTTTTCTATTTATTACACTAAATTTAAATTACTTTTAATTAAAAGGCTTCAATATTTTTTCCCAATCAAAAATTCTGACCAATTTTAATCCTTCTTCACACATTTTTCTTTTTCGCAAGAACCAGTCTGCAGTTAGAATTATTTGTCATTGGCAAACTTTCCTCAGGGAGTAGAATCAAATCCAACTTTCCTGGAACAGACATTCTGCATGGCCTGAAATGACTGGCCATTCATTAGAGAACTCAACAGTCATGACTGCCAGATGAAGCCTGTGACATACATGAAGCAGGCATGGAAAAGAACAAGAAAAATTTTTAAGTAGGTTTTTTTTTTTTGTAGATTCAGCTTTTAACTGAAACAAATTGGATGACGTTCAGACATCAGGAAGTTTCAGTAAGCTGTTAGGATCTCCCAGAAGCTTTAGTGGAAAAAAAAAAAATTCCCCTTCTTTCTTCTCCCTCTGGAGTGGCAGATGAAAGGTAAACTGACTGATAACAACCAAGCTGGAGGATGTAGCGTAGTGTGAGTCAAATACCAGGGCCTTGGGACTGGTTACAGTTACTTGCCCTGTTGTAGAAAACCCTCGATACCAGCCATGCCTGTCCAGGGAATTGCCACAGAAATGATGTTTTGCTTATGGGGAGCTAGAGTCCTGGAGGCAGCAGGTAGAAGTCAATCTAAGAGCTCTCACTTTTTTCTCCCTAATTCAGCAACCAGGAATATGGCACCACCTCTGGGGAACAAAGCGAATACCACCTGGAAGGAATTAGGCATCAGGCAGAAGTGGTCCCCTTAACAGCAGCTACAAAGTAGCCTTGTTGGTCTTCACCTGTGAATGTCACCATTCCCTCCACTTCACCTCTTATTGTCTTCTTGCGTGACCAGTGGTCAGCACTCAAAGATTGTTGTCTCTTCACCCTGGACTCTCCCTCGGTTTCATCAATATTCGCAACTCCTTTGCCAAGTGACTTTCCTGGGGTAACGCTCTGTCTTCTTTTTCTGCTCTTCCTGAACTGGCAAGCACTCCTGGAGAAAGTCACTACCCAATGTCAACTAGTTAACCTTGAAATAAATAACATGAATAACGGAGTGAGTGGTGAGTAAGAAGAGGTCATTTTCATCAAACCCTCAGTTTGGATCAGCAGTCCTTCATTAGTATGATTCTCTGTCTTAAAAATTCCATTCCACATACTGGTGGCTTCAAAATTTTTGATTCTTCACAAGAAACCGGCCCCTACCCTTTTCTCTTTCTAAAATGACCATACTGTCTATTTTATTGGAAGCTTATAGCACTCTAACTTGGTCCCTCTCAACTTTCTTCCTCCACATCTCAGGCCTTCTCCCCATATTTTCTTTTATTTCCTTCAATTTAGAAGAAGTGCCTGTCTGTCCCTTTAAGGCCAGCCCGTTTCCCTGTGCCTATCCTCTCCTGTCCCTGATAGTTCTCTTTTTTTTTTTTTTTGCTTCTCCAAACCATTGTCTGTTCATAGGCTCTTCCCTCTTTGTCTACAAACATGTCCAAATACACGTCTATTTTTAAATGTCCCCTGGACCCTTCTGTCATCTCAAGAGATCCTTCTTGTTCACTGACAAATTCCCCAAGATTATTCCATACTCGTTGCTTTTACTTCTTAACAATTCGTTCAATCCCAGACCCTTGAATTGGCTTCACCAGCTCCACTGAGACATTGCTGGTGGCAGATGACTCCCAGAGGCTGTACTCAGTAGTTCCTTTCTTAACCTACCCTCAGCTCTGGATTACTTTGCCTTTTTATTGGGGGTGGGTGTAGGGGGAAGGGTTCTGCTGTTCTGAGTGTTCTTGCCATCTCTATAGGAGATTTTCCTTGATTTCTCTGTCATTTTCTATTGCCATGTTCTTTCTGATGTTAGTCTTCTGAGGGCTCTGGGATCAGTCATCACCTCTGTACAGATGAGGCTGAGATTCAATTCCGAGACCCTTCTTCTCATTCCCTAATGCAGACGGCCTCTGCCTGATCGTGCAGCAGTGCTGGACAGCCAGCCACATGCTTGATCATCGCACTTCTCCTTCCAAGGTGCTCCTTCTAAAGTCTTATTTATTTATTGACCAGACCTCCTCCCAGTTCTTGAGTTCCTTTTTCTATTTATATTCATTGAGTTCCTATTGATCTACTTCTGTTGTGACTCGAGACAATCATTTGGACTTTTATTCCCACTTCCACTACTCTAGTTGTGACATTTGTCTATAACTTATTCAGCAGCTGCTTCTCAGGTCTCTCTCCTTCAGTGTCTTCAGCCTTCGATTTTGCCATCATATGCTGGGTGGATCTCCTCTAAAGCTAAACTCTGTTTTGCTGTAACCTGGTGTTAAAATAGAAGTCTCAGCAAGGCTTGACCATAGCAGATTTTCAAAGGATGTATCAAAAAGAATTAGCTTCACAGTGCTGAAATTCTCCACCCAGAAGGGAGGTTTCAGTGAGCTGAGAGACTGAAGTTGGGAGATGATTTGGGGGACATTATTGCAGAGCTGTGCTGAGTCCCACTCTTCACAATGGGTAGGGGTGCAGAGATCTTCAAGACTAAAGAGTGATGCTTCAGTGAAGGCTGCTCATAGATCTCACTCTCTATCCCCTGCAGGTGGAAAACACAGCAGGACAGTGCCTGGAAGAAGCTGAAGCAGAATAGAGGGCAGTGTCTAGATATCACTGGCCTTCCGAGCAGCAGTGTCAGTCAGTCTGGCATGGTAAGAAAGGCAATTCTGCCTAAGGGAGCAGATATTGGGGCTGTGGGTTGAACTAAAATGGTGCAAGGTGTATTGCCAGGAATAGTAGCCGACTGGGGAGGACGAGAGGATAGTGGAAGGTGATGTCCAGCTCCTAGCGAAGATGCTGGAGGCTAGAGATTTACAGGAGACTAAAGAAAGTGCTGTGAGAATAAGTCATATTTAAGTAGCTGTTAGGTCCAGAAACTCTGCCCAGTACCAGATGAGGATTGATTCTTCCAGCCACCAAGACTTTCCACACCCCATCCTATTCATCCCTAGACGTATCAGCAGCACCTAGTATTGCTAGCAGAGGTCCATGGAGTAGACAGAAATGTGAGTTCCATGCTAGCCCTGGCAGCAGGTGGCCGTTTGCAGCTGGAGAGAAGTGTGGGCCATTCCATCTGAATGAAGGTCGAAGGGTTGATCGGCGTATTAAACCTGACCCTTTTAATTACCAACTAAGATTGTGTCTAAATAAAGAAGCCATTTTATTATCAAAGAGTGGCCACAATTTTATGAGGCTCGGCAGAATTTTCTTTCTTGAGCAAAAGGACAGCCTCGGCTAAGTGGATTTAAGGAGACGGTGAGGTTCGCCTCTAAGAAAGAGAAAAATTTGCCTTGATGACACATCATGAGTGCTTCCTATCTGGAGAACCTGGATGAGACTTGTACTGCGGCCTCCAGAACAGTCTCCCTCATTAGCTCTGTCTCCCTTAGTTCCTGCCTTTCTGCCTTGCAGTGACCGAAAGAGCAGATCTGAATGCGACTTTTGCTACTCAGTGACCATGAATTGTTGGCTAGATTACATAATCTCCTGAGGCTTTTCTTTTGTTGTCAGTAAAATTTACTATAATGTGTCCTCTATAGGTTTAGTGTGAGGATTCAATGAGAACAGACATCTAAAACACCCGACGTGATCTATTAGTTTTCTACTGCTGTGTAACAAATTAGCTGAAAATTGAGCACCTTTAAACAGCAGGTATTTACTATCTCACGGTCTATGAGTCAAAAATCTAGCTGCACCTGGCCTGGGTGCTTGGGGCTCAGGGTCTCTCACGTGGAAAGCATCAGTGTTGCTGCGGTCACCTCAGGGCCTGGCAGGGCTGTGACCCACTTCCAAGTGCCCTTTTATGGCTCAGGTCCTTGCTGGCTGTGGGTTGGAGCAATCGGTTCCTCATCATGAGGCCCTACTGTAGAGCAGCCCACACTGTGTCAGTTGAGTGATCAAAGGAGAGAATGAGTGATGTGGAAGCCACAGCCCTCTTGTAACCCAAATTTGGAGGAGATGTCACATTTGTAGCGTTTTATTTATGACCACTGGATGAATCCGTATGTCCCTTCAACAAGCGAGAAGAGGGGGTTGCACAGGGTGTAAACATCAGTGAGGGGAGATCACTGTGGGTCATGCTAGGGGCCGCCTGTCACATGCAGGCTCTGGCATTAATGCTGCTTCCTCACACCCCCACCCACTTGTACCGTGTCAATACTCAGCCTCCCATCTCCATTTGTCTCATTTCTCCATTCCAAGGTGCTTTCCACTTTCTCTGAGTTCATGTAGCATGTTGCTGTCCTATCTATGTTTCTCCTCACTTTCTTTTTTATTTTATATGTATTCATTAAATAATGGCACCGTGCTGGATACAGAGATAGGTGAGGCATTTCCTGTCCCTAAGACGGGTGGCTGTGGGGCTCAGCTGCAGGGAACTGACCACGTGGTGTGCAGTACGCTTTTACTTGGACGACAGAGGTCGCCCTTTCCTAAGTAGAGCACTGTTTAGCCAGAAAGATAGATTTGAAAACCGACAGTCAAAATATCACACTGCAAATAAGAGAAAAGTAACTCTGTATAGTGAAGCTGAAAATGAATTTATGGAAGATGTGTGAACTGGTGTGGTAAAGCAAGAGAGGATTTTCCAGCCAGAGAAGAAAGCAAAAACCATTCTAGATTTCCATGAGTGGCCAGATTTCTGCCATCTCCATTCACTCTCCCACTCCCCCCATTTATGATGGTGGTGGCAAACTGCAGCCCACAGGGCAAACCTAACTTGATGCACTTGCTACCTGTATGTAAACAAAGCTTTAGGGGGAGCACAGCCACACCCATTCATTTCTGTATTTTCCATGGCTGTTTTCATGCTTTGACAACAGAGATGAGTAAATATATCAGATTCTTTAAGGCTCACTAATTCTGAAATATTTACTCTCTGACCCTTTACAGGAGTTTACTTACTCCTGCTCTTCTGTAGAGATGGAAGAAAACGCTCACATGTTTCTTAAACTAGTCAACTATATATAATCCCTCTGAACACAGTGGAGTAAGGAATGAGTCTGCATTCAGCCAGTAGCTTTGACGATTCCTTATCAGTGATTCTTGACAAATGTTTTAACTGACATGTGGCTGGTTTCTAGTAATGAGACTTTTGAAGCAAGAAATAAACTGTTATTCTTTAAATCTGAGAAATGATGTATTTTTCCCAGTTTAGAATATATTATTTAAATGTGATTTTAATGAATTTTCTTTCTTTCAAAACTAGGCCAAGCAAATCAAGGAAGGCGCGTGACAGATGTAATGACAGAACTGTAAGAAAGCAAGGGTAAGTCCAATAATGTGATTAAAAAATACCCAGGAGAATTCTTCAGAATTTACTCTCCATTGTGATTGTGGAATGTCTTTTATGTAGTTTACAATGTAAGAGCCTCAAATCATCAAACTCAACATCAAGTGACTTACACAGTTTTTGCAACTGTGCATGTATTATTATTCATAAACATGAAGTGATATCACAGGCACATCAACTTTAATGAAATACAAGAAATCTCAGATATTAACATGAACTGGATAATGGAAATCTGTTGAAGCATTTCTTCATAAAATCTTGGATAACAAGATGTAGGATTATAAATATTTCTGTTGTATCAAAACTGTTGATTAAAATTTTAGTTTTTTGTTCAGTCCCTACAATAAAATACAGATATAAAAATTGAACTAAAATATTTCAGGAAAACCAAATTTCTGTATCCCACATTGATGTGAATCATAGTTCTGTGCATTCCTTTTATGTTTGATGACCAGAAACTATGATCTAATGGTTTGACTGGTTGAGCTAATGGTCCAACTGTGTCATAAATGTTGTGGAAAAATGATTGTTTAATGATGTTTCTGACTGATCTTTGGCTACAAAGTCATGTTTGCTTTTTTGAGTTCTGCAAAGGATCATTTATTTCAGAAACTAGGCCTCAGAAACTCCACCTTCACCTCAATCTTGTGGCTCAAAGATGAAAGTAGGCTCTACTGTAGAGGTGAGCGTTGGTGCTTGATGGCAGTCAGGACAGGGATGTGTGACTAAAACTCTTGGGTTTGAACTAATTGAAAAATTTAGAAGATGAAGAGTAAAATATATTTTTATCAATTGAAAGCTGATATTTTTAAAAATAAACTTTCCACTTTAGAAGTTTGATTTTTACAGAAAATTTTGAAGAGAGTATAAATAGTTCCTGTGTACTCAGATTTAGTTTCTCCTGCTATTAACATCTTACATTATAATAATATTTTTGCTATAATTAATTAATATTGATAAATAATTATCAATTTAAAGTTTTTACTTTATTTATATTTTCTTAGTTTTTACCCTAATGTCCATTTTCCACTCCAGGATTCCATCCACGATACATCACATTTAGTCATCATGTCTCCTTAGGGTTCTCTAAGACTTTACTTGAGTTTCTCAGACTTTACTTGACCTTGATAGTTTTGAAAAGTACTGGCCAGGCATATTGTAGAATGTCCTATTATTTGAACTTGTCTGATGTTTCATTTATGATTAGACTGGGTTTAATTTTTTTTTGGAGAAGATGGCAGAAGTAAACTGTCATTTTTATCATATATCTAGAGTGTGTACTCTACATCACTTATCACTGTTAACGTTTACTGTGATCATCTGACTGAGGTAGTGTCTTTTTGGATTTCTCCACTGTAAAGTTACTTTTTCTCTCATTTTCATAATATACTCTTTGGAAAGAAGTCACCGTGTGAAGGCTGCATTTAAGGAGTGGAGAGTTATGTCTCACTTCCTTGAAGGTGGAGTTTCTCCAAAAATTATTAAAATTTATTTTTTTGCATGGAGGATTTATCTATTCTCTCCATTTTATTTATTTACTTATTTAATCATTTATTTAAATCAATATTGACTTATTTATTTTGTAGGTTAAAGACTAATACTATTTTTATTTATTTTGTTGCTCAAATTGTTCAAGTTTTGGCCATTGAAACTTTTATGTTTGCTTTTATGCACCTTTATCAAATACCATCATTGATTGGCTTTTTGTTTTTGTTGTTTGTTTGTTTTGTTGTTTGTATTTTTTGGATCAATGCCCAACTTTCTGGTACTATAAGATGCTTTGGGCTCATTCTGTATATTCCTACCCTATATTAGAATCAGCCATTTTTCTAAGGAGCTCTGCTTTCTTTACTGGAGAATAGTATTAAAACAAGGCTATGGGCAATAGTTGTTCGAATTATTGCTGGGATGTCATTGCTTCCAGGCCTGCTCAGCCCAAAAGAGCAAGGAATTACATGGGTCCTTATACTAACTCGTGTGTATGTACATCTCTAGAAATACTTCTTTGTATGTATATACACAATCTGTATTTATATTAAGCTAAATGTGAGTTTACGCTTAATGTCTCTGCCTCTAATTCATTACCATCTGGGTCATTCTAGCCTCTTGTCTATATAGATAGACCCTTGTTTGTCTGTAACCTGCCACTCCAACAGTGAGAAATCTGGCTTCACTATATGCCATTTATTTATTTAATTTTTCAGTTCCCGTAAACATGTATAGCAGTATCATAATTGTCAATCTGTATACCCACCAGGGGAATAAACTTTATCAACTAGAGTACAGAGTTTACATGCATTTTTTCTTTGTCTTTAGTTTCATAGAGCTTGCTCTTTACTAATGTTCTTTAGGTCAGCACCTTTTGCCCTGACTCCAATCAGTATTGTTATTCTATATATTTTTAATACGGTTAGATTGTTTTGTCACATCTGCAT
This sequence comes from Cynopterus sphinx, assembly GCA_030015415.1. NCBI lineage: Eukaryota > Metazoa > Chordata > Mammalia > Chiroptera > Pteropodidae > Cynopterus > Cynopterus sphinx. The sequence goes on along the minus strand of CM057379.1, from coordinate 5,514,356 downwards.
TTCTTCTTGGGATCCTCAACCTTCTGAATAATTTAAAAAAATGGCATATAATTAAGTTTTACTCTTTGTGCTACTAAAGTCTATGGGTTTGGACAAATGCATAGTGCCATAGATACGTCATTATAGGATCATATAGACTCATTTCACCACTGTAGAAAATCTGTGCTTCACTTATTTGGCCCTCTCACCATTTCCTCAAATCCCCAGAAACTACTGATCTTTCCTACAATTTTGCCTTTTTCATAATGTCAGTAATTGGAATAACATAGTAATAGGTAGACTTTTCAGACTGAATTATTGGACTTAGCCATGTGCATTTAAGATTTATCTATATCTTTTCATGGCTTCGTAGATCATTTCTTTTTGTCATTGAACACTATTCTATTGTATTGGATTATACTCCATTTTATGGATGTACCAGACTTTGTTTATCCACTCACCTGTTAAAGGACATCTTGTTTGATTCCACTTTTTGGTGATTATAAATAAAGCTGCTATAAACATTCATGTTCAAGTTTTTATGTGGACATAGGTTTTCAAGACATTTGAATAAACACCTAGGGGTAATTTCTGAATCATATGGTGAGACTATGTTTAGCTCAGTAAGAAACTAAAACCAAATGGACCTCTATCCCTGGGGAATAAAACAAAATAAAACAAAACAAACAAAATTCTTTATTTATGGTCTACAATGATAGCCATAGGTAAAAATTACAGTCCAATTTCTGTCTTTTGCAGGGGATGAGAACTCAATTGCCTTCTCTAATCAAACTAAATGTTTTCAAAGAAAAAAAAGAAGCTCATATTGTCAGACTTACGGGAGCTAGTTTTACCTGAAACTGTGTGGTTCAGTTTTAATTGCTTGACTGCTATCTGTATGTGTCATGTAACTTACGTAATGATAGCTTATTCAGACAAGTTCTGTCTTTATTATACTGTTTTATTGAAACAAAGTGGAAGGCTTAAAGAGACAGCACACATAGACCAGTATTCCAGTCAATGAAAGTATTGTTTTATGCCAAGAAGCTGAATCCAGAGCACCACACACACAACATTGTCAGACAGATACAGACTCAGCTCACTGTTGAGTGGAGCAACTGAGAACTAGACTACTGCATCTATGTTTCCTGTAGAAGTGGACATTTAGCAACATAAGTAGCTGATAACCATATGTTGAAATCTATAAGTACAACCAAGGGAACAAGATTTCCATGTGTTTTTATGATGTGACAATGAGCAATTTCAAATAGATAAATCAGAAAAATGCCTACCTACCCACAACTGTACCATTTTCTCTTTTGTGAACTCCATAACTTAGCTTGATGATAGTGTGGCACTAGAAAAATCTGTCCAGCAACATCCCCACTCTTAGACACACTGAGTCTTTCAACCTATAATATATTGTTTTTCCACTGAATATTATGATGACCATCTCTACAGTTTTCTTACACATTTCTGCCAGGTCTCTTAGTGAATTCCTGGGACAGTAACCTCTTCCTTACTCAAAACTATCTGGATGAATCTTCCTGTTACTTAATATCAGTTCACAGAGCTTCAAGTGTCCTCCTGTGAATGATGACCATATCCTACTTTACATCAACAAAAATTCCTCCTATGAGTTGCAGAAAGAGGAGAAACTTTGTTCAGGTCAACAATTTGAAAACCAGGGAAGCCAAAAGTGTGCTCTAAGACAAAGGGGAAGCTGCCTTTTACAGAGGAAGTTACTGCCCTGGTTCTCAATTGGTCCATTTTTGTGCATGAGGAACCAAATTGCACAGTTTTGATTGATCCAAATCACATAATTCTGACTGGTCAGCATCGTATGTTTTAATTGGTTGTTATGGAGCAGTTCAGATTGGTAAGTATAGATGCAAATGAGGATATAGCTGTGCAGTTCTGATTGGACAAGGCCAATTTCAGTCAAAAGATGATCCTTGGAACTCCTTTATAAAGATTGACTCAGGAAGCAGGAGCACAGTGCTGGAGGTTGAAAGCTTAGTCTGTGGCTTTTCCCTGAAATGCAGAGTGTGTGAGAAGCCTTTGACAAAGGTGGCTGCTGGACTCTGGAGAAGTCCTTCTTGGCAGAGATATTTCTTCCCAAGGTTCACACATATGAGGAAGATTGCTTGGGGAGGTGAAGTGATGTTGACTGGATTTCTACTGATATGTCATTCAGCCACAGTGATACTAGCAGGGTTCTTATTTTCTCCAGATGGATGTGTACTTTAAGAGCTGAGAAGTAACTCTGTCACATGGCAAAACAGAGCTCTGAGAATGGCTGAAGAGTGAACATTTGGGTCCACGTGACATAGAATATGGAAGTTAAGGCACACTCCTGTCAAATGTGTGTATTCATGAGTGGCTTTGTACTTTCCTTAGTTTTTTAGTTATTTTTTCTAGAACTTTTTCCCTAGGAAGCACTTGGAACTTCATTGGGATAATGAAATTGAGAAGTAATTTTAAACTTTTTATAAAGGGATTTTAGTGTTTTCTTTTTTTGTTGACTAAGAGCAATGACACATCATTCTGTTAGATACTAAAATTCAGAGATCAGACTGGTTTATTTGAAATTTAGCAAGTAAAGTGAATTTTGATTAAATTCATTTTAAAGTAAAATGATTTCATTGCAAGTCACTCTGCAACACTTTGAGATGAGCTTAGGATTTGGGGATCGAAAACAATCGAATTTTTAGGTTGATGGTTCAGGGACTACAGAACGATAACACGTTTATTAACTTCCTTGGCTGTGCCAGACATGGAGTTGGATGTTATTTCTCAGAAATGAATAAATCAAAGTTGTTTAACATGTGGAACTCACAAAACTGCATGAGAAACAGAGTGGGTGTTGGGCGCTAGAGTGAAGGATGTAGGGTGTTAAGCAAGTAAAGAGAAACAATCCAGAACAAACATAAAGCCAGAACACATTTCTAAAATTAGCTCATTCTGAAGCTGAATTTTAAGGAATATGTGGGTGAGGTAAGCAAAGTAATAGCCTCTCAAAAATGTCTAAATCCTAATCTTTGAAACCAGTTAATGTTATTTTACAGATCAAGATAGACTTTGTACAACTAAATTAAGGGTATTGAGATGGGGAGATTATTTTGGATTATCTGGGTGGGTCCATTGTAATTCCAAGGGTCCTTGTACATGAAAGAGGGAGGCACAAAGGTCACACAAGGAGAGGTGACCAGGGAAGCAGACGTCAGAATGACACCATTGCTGGCTTTGAAGATGAAAGGAGGCCATGAGTCCAGGAATGTGGGCAGCTTCTAGAAGCCAGAAATGTTAAGAAACAGATTCTCCTCAGAGCCTTCAGAAAGAAGGCAGCTCTGCTGACATCTCGATTTTAGCCCCAAAGGACCTATTTTGAACTTCTGGCCTTTTAGAACTTTGAGATAATAAAGTTGTGTTCATTTAAGCCACTAAATTTGTGGTAATTTATTACAGGAGCAATAGGAAACTAATTCAGTGGGAATTAGATTGTCTCAACCAGGGGTAGAAAATGTGATAAGGGAGGAGGTATGGTGGAAAGATATTCTGGGGGAGAAAAGAGAAACTGGAATGGACAGAGGTATATGAGAGTATGCATTATTTGGAGAGCTTAAAACTAACCCATGTATCTGTAAGAAAGTGTGAGTATTTGGTATTTATCAGCTTATAGATGGGATAAAGCCAGACATATTAATCAGATGGAGTGAGACTAGAAGAGTTTTAAGGTCAGCAGTTGAAGAATACCAATGTTTAATAGGCAGCCACAACAAGAGAACAGTGCTAAAGACAGTGAGAAATCATTTTCAGAGAAGAAACCTAAGTTTGGAAGTTTTGAAAAATGTAAAGATTAAAACAAGGAAAATATATTTTAAGGAAATTTATCAAAATATGAAGCAGTGCTGTGTATCATTGTCTTTGAATATTGGGACTATGAATGATTTCCTTCTATATTTCCCACTTGTTCCTAAGTTTCCACAAGTGTTGCTTCTGAAATTTAAAAATAAATACATTTTGTTTAGAAACAGATTAAATGTTAAAATATAGTTTCCATGGATTTTTCTTCCCTAGGGAATAATAACTGATAAAGACTTTCCAAAGTCACTGGGTGAATAGGCGCAAATATAAAACCTGGAAATAGGTCATGTTATGAAAAACTTAGTCTCTAGAGTCCAGAGAAGTAAGGAGTTAAAAGGAAAGTTTTTCTCTTTAAGAATTTTAGAGTTCAAAAAGAAAAATTCTCAGTCTACTGCTTTGGTGCTCTGGCTGTATTTTCCCTTTTCTAAATAGCAGACAAAAAAGAATCTATGAAAAATTATTCATAATCCTAATATATAAATATGATAGGCTTACTGAGTGGATTTTTAGGCACTTCAAATAGTTATTGTTTGGTGAGAAATACTTTATTCTTTGAGGAACGCCTAAGCTCTTCTGTAGAGCAACAGTTTGAAAAACCACTGATCTCGTGTTTCAAGTAACTATTCATCTTTTCTAATTCCATTGTACCTTATAGCTCTATATGGTACTTCTGTGCATGGCAAATGGAATTCATTGAAATTAAACTGTAATAGAGAATAAAGAGGCAATGATATACACAGATCAAAAGACAGCTTTGTCTAAGAGAAAACGTCAGAATAAATTGTTTTCCTAAAATGATGGACCTGGATATAAATGTATTTCAGGAGGCCAGCTCCTGCAGCCCTCTGTCTCTCTACCCAGGTGCATTCATCATCATTTTAACAATTTTAGACTAGATGACTAAGCTCCGTTCTTTAAAGAGATGGACAGTAATAAGAATGTTAATGCCTCCTGGGGCCCCCTGGGCTGCTCAGTAATGTGGTTTTTGTAGCACTGTGGTTATGAACTGTCTGGGACAGAACTCAGGGTGAAGTTTGCATTGTGTCTCTCACAATAAAGGGTCCATTACGGACTTGGTAGAATCTTTCCCCGAGGTGGGGTTTGATACATTCCACTGGTATTAAAGCAATAAACTGATCTCCCAGTGGACTTTTATTTTCAAATATCTGGGCCTTGGGATTGCCAGTGTAGGGTCTGTCATAGTAGGTTCAAAATGAAATTAACAAAATGACAGGAGTCTGGGCACGACCATGGCAGGAAAGAGAAAGATAAGCCCATTTTTGCCTTAGCGAAAGCTGAGATGTTTGTTGTTACTTCTGAATGGGAATTCCTTGACCAGAGGGGATGGCCAAGATGTCCTTGGATCCCACAGAACTCATCTCCTTTGGGGAGTCGGAGTCTCCAGGAGATGTCCTCATCAAGGTGTACAAAGCTAAATACCCCAGTGTCAGTTTCATGGCCTGAAGCAGTCTTATCCAGGAAAGTGGCCCCAACCTGGACTTGAAGCCCAGAGAACTGCCCTGTTTTGACAGGAGTAATGAGTTTTCATGTCCCATGGGCAGGATCAGATTCTCAGGTAGGTAGGATGGGGAGACAGGTGCTAAATCTTCCCCTGCAAAATAGGCTGCCTGAAGCCTCTGACTCATCCAAATCTGAATAAAACAGACTGTTAACATAAAAAAGAAAAGTGGAGTAACAACAAAAATCCTTTTACAGGCCCCAAATCCAACCCCTTAATTTTAATCAGCTAACCCATTTTAACCTGCTCATTATTGACAATAATCCAAATGCTTAGAAATAAGCCTGGGATGCTAATATTTTAAAACATTTTTCTAAGTTTAGTTTTTTACATTGTAGTGATTTTTTTTTCCTATTCTATGTCATCCAACTCTTTTATCCATCAGAAATAATGTTTGGAATCTGATCAGTTTTTATAACAGGAGACTGGTTATTTCAACATCTAAGGCAATAGGACCTAGAACTCAAATAATACATGAGGCATATAATAAATAATTCTTTATTAATCACTTTTTAAAAAATTTATATAATCTAAACTCCATTATAACAAATGAAGTGGTCAAATTATTGATGGTTCTGTGAAAGGATTTTAGATTCTGAGAAACAGAAGCCAACATTGGCTTCAAGGTAGTTAGTTTGGAGTAGAGCGAGCATCCAGGGCCAGTGAGCTCAGCAGTGCAGTGGCTTCCTGTGACCTGTGCCACCTGTCACGTCAGCTTATTCCTTTAGGATGTCTCCCCAGGAGATAAGCACACACATTCTAGGTATCAAGCAAAGTCAGCCAAGTTCAGAAGCAGGAAGGGGAGGAAATCTGCTAGTATGTTTTAGTTATTATTATAATTGTTATCATCGTTGTTGTTTTTATCATGGCCAATCTTTCTGAAGCTGATTTTTCCTCTCATCTTAGTGCCCAGCATGGTGGCCTGGGCCCCCATCTGCATAAGTTCCTCACTGTGGGGAGAAATGGTTGCCTTGGTTCTCCCATCAGAGTCCCTAGGCTGGTAGCATTAGTGTCACCTGGGAGGTTGTTAGCAGTGCCAGTTCTTGGGTCCCAGCCTGAACCTCCTGGGGGTGTCCCCAGCAAACCATGTGCTCACTCTCTAGGTGAAGACAATGGGAGACCACGGTGGGCAACCTCCAGCTTAGATTGCTATTCATCCTCCAGGGCTACAAAGCACGACTTCCCCAGGATGGCACACACACGAAACACCAAACGAAATCAGGATTTGCTTTATACAAAAGGAGTGGGCAGTGACTGATGGGTCAACAACCCACCTCAGAGGCCTCAACATTTCATTTTATACTTGGTATGCAACATAGTGGTACCTGCTCACGAGAAACCTCTTCAATGTGTTCCTGCTCTACTATTCTTTTCCAGTCTGATGGTTAAAGACAGTTGAGGATTGAGCCATTATTAAATGGTGACCAGATGCCTGTCAAAATGACACCTCATGTGTTTGGGAGCTCCACTGGACTGTTTTAAACCTTCGGCTATGGTCAAACTTTATTAGTTGTGCTGAAAATAAGGCTTTCAATGAAAGGGCTCATTTTTTAATGAAAACAATTAGTTAAAGGTTAAACACTTAACTGACTTTTACTTTTGCTGTATTGATAGGTAACTAAAGAGAATTAAAACAATTTCACTGGAGTTTAGTTTTAAGATAGCTTAATGAAGAATAATTTCCATGATTATTACTCACTCTCTGTTGTATGGACAGGTGTATGTCTCCTGTGGAAGACAGAGTTTTTTTGTACATGTTCAAACTATTCAGTCTATTTTGAAGTTTTTATTGGGATGTTTTCGGGCAGCATGTGGGGTAATGAAAACAGATTCATCACACCCAGTGCCCTGAGCTCTCGCTGAGCTGAACCACTGCTCACTGCAAGGCTTATTTGACTGTTTTCAATGAATTAGAAGAAATCATTTGGAATCCTGTGATGTTGCCACAGCAACATTCATCATTGTAAAAAAAAAAACCCAAAATGCCATGGGAACAAAAAGAATGAGACACTGACACGTTCTGGTCCCCAGGCGTGCCCCTCCTGGTCTAGGCCGCATTAAGTCTGCCGTTCGGTGGGGGAATTTTAAAGCAGAGTGGCAGAGGGACAGAAGTGGCTCTGTTGATTAAAGTTTCCTCCCTTCTCCAGGACCTTTCCCTTCTGTTGCTTCCTGTATTTGTCCTTTGCTGCATGACAAATAACACAAACTGTGAGGCTTCAGACAATAGACATTTACTTGCTCATGGTTTCTAGGGGTCAGGATGCCAGAGGCATACAGAAGAATTGGGTTCTCTGAGCAGGGTCTCCCAGGCTGGGATTGAGGTGTCAGTGGGAGTTCAGTCTTACGTGAGGCTCAGGGTCCTTCTCTAAGCTCCTATGCTATTGGCAGTGTTCCTTTCCTTGCAGTGGCAGGACTGAGGGCTTCCCCTTCCTGCTTGCTGTCAGCTGAGGTCCATTTTTAGCTCCTCCATGTCTCCCACTGTTCTTGCCATGACCCTCCCTCAGGCCCTCTCAACTTCAAGGCCAGTTGGGGAATCTCTTATGCTTCAAATATTTGACTCCGGGTAGTGCCTGGTTGCTTTTAATGGCTCATTTTATTAAGTCAAGCCACCCAGGATAATCTCCCTTTTGATGAACTTGAAGTGAACTAATTAGGGACCTTTATTACATCTGCAAAAATATCTTCATTTTTTTTTTTTTTTTGCCCTAGAAGCTAACCTAATGATGGAAGTGACTTCCCAACCTACTGATAGGTCCTGCCCACACTGAAGTAGAGCGGGTACATATGGTACATCCCCTAGTCCTGGGGATCTCACCTGCCTTCTCAGAATTTTGCTTACCACTCTTTGCCATCTCTCCCATTCTATCCTTTTCAATCTCTTTTGAGGACATATGTGCACTTGAGGGTTTATGTATAAGTGTATGCTGGCCCCTCTGTAATAGCAGTAATAACAGATCCACAAAAAGCAATAACAGAATCGCCAAACATATCAAAAAGAAATGATTCGTGATTTTTCTCTGGCAATTTATAGCTTATGAAAAAAGTTGAGATAATTATAGCTCCGAAGGATGCAAGTTCATTCAGACAGGTTCTTAAAAAAAGAAAAACATTTGTAAGAGCAAATCATCAAGTACCATTTTGTCTTGGGTTTGATAGTCATTACCGACACAAACTAGGAAAAAGGAATGAAGTTCCAGATTTAGGCAGAGTGTGCAACACGAGCAAACTCTAATTCATTGCTCCAGGCTGAAGTGTGTCTGTTGGGAGAGGGGACTGACAGACAAAATGGATGCAGTCAGGCTCCCTCCCAGCAAGCTGTGTGGGGCATCTGGAGGGCCTTAACTACAGCATCCCAGGCAACCTTAGATGTAGCATCCTGTACAACTTGTAGATTGTGATGGATTATAGTACCTGGCCTTGAGCCACTATTATGCACCTCGTTCTAAGAACAGCTCCAACCCCTGCAGGCTGGGGGAAGCTGGAGCTGTGCCTGTGCCTTGCTGTGTCCTGCTATGTTTGAATAAAGCTATGTTGCATCTGCCCATGGCTCTTCACATATTCTTCTAGCATCCAGAACCGCACAGCCCAAGCTTCGGTACCCCAAACCTGCAGAACTGTATCCGAGGTGTCCCACAGGGGAAAGATAATCTCAGGTCACGCTGTGTCAGGCCTCTGGAGCACAGATGAAACCGATGGCTCCATTTCCATACTGTGTCCTAAATCAAGGTCAAAGTCCCTCTTCAGAATAATGCTGTTCATCCACATATATAAGTAGAATTAAAACCACTTGGCAATCCACCTCTTTATGTTAGTGAAATAATGGCTGAGATGAAGACATCAGGCAGACCTTGAATTTTCAAAAGCTACTTACAGGGACTGCTATCAATTTGTCCAGGAGAAAAAAAGATTAAAAAATGCTACATGCTGTCTAAAAGAATACTTTTACGCTAGGTAGTACAAGTACTTTTCTGACTTAATAACTCATCAACAAACACACCCTGTAGCTGGTGAAACTAATAACTAAACAGCAGAAAGTGTCTTAATTTATTGTCCCCAAAGTTTCTTTTGGGGGTTTGTGGTTGGTTTTGGTTATGAACTAACTTGATACAGACAATGGGTTAAAACACTTAAAAGTAGGCATTAAAAGTAGGTATTATGAGTATGTAATTCATACCTCTCTCTATTTTTTTTTAACTGCTTCTCAGAGGGCTAAGAATGGGTAACTCCTAGTACCTGTGAAGGTGTTGTTATTTGAATTCAGGATCACACCTTGAGAAACACCATTTATAAGCCAAGAAACACCAGAGGCTACCAGAATTTGGAGAGAGAGGGAGAGAAGAGAGGGTGAGGCTTAGAACAGATCCTCCCTCACAAGGGACCAACCCAGTTGACATGTTAATTTCAGACTTCCAGCCTCTGGAACTGTGAGAGGGTAAATTTCTCTTGTTCAAACCCTCCAGTTTGAGGTACTCTATCATGGCTACTATACAAAACTAAGACATGTGGATTCTATAATTTTTCTAATTATTCGTACCTAAGTGATCCCCTATGATTATTTCATTAATATTGCACAAGGCAATCAATTTTAATATTTGATTTTAATATTGTTTTCTCTGATAGATTTTTAAGTGGTTTTCAAATAACCCCCCTTGATATAAATGGATTTGTATGTGATCCACAAAGTTCCTCAATTTCTACTCCTATGAGTTCACTTTCTATTGTTTTCAAGGAAAATATAGTTTGAAACTTTTGTACAGAGAGGATTTTCTCCTCCTCTGGGCATTTATTATTTAAATGTTAGGAGCATTATTTTCTGCTGTTTATCGGTGCAGAACCTGAAAAGAAGCAGAATTGTGCTGGAAAGTTTTCTTTTATGCCCAATTATTTTGAAGATGTCTGGAGAGAGGCTATAAACATGTATTTTCAGGTGAGTCTGGAGGGGATGGTATCTGGTAGTTTTCTATGGGGAGAAAAGCCTGAGAAATTGACCTCACCCAGCACCATGCCAGGATTGGAGATATAACATTTTTATTGCAGGGTTTGTCAGAAAAAGGAAAGCCTTTAACCACACAGCATGAACTATATAATATCAATTCAGGTTGCACACAGAGGGGCTCTGGAAAGCAAACTGCTTACTCTTAGAGTAATTGTAAACCATCTGCTAAGGCGATCTTTGGTGAGGACCTAATTGTGACTTTAAAGTATATGTCTCAGAGCAAAAAGTTGCATATATGCTACATTTCCAATTAAGGACATAGAGAGGAGTCATTTTTGCATGCTCATAGTAATGATGTTAAAGTGAGAAATTTTATTTTTTTTCCTATTTTCTAAATGATTGAATACCTACTACAGTTAAGTTGGAGATGGTACATAATTCAAAGAATTAATGTCGTTTATAAGCATTAGCACTGTGTGTAATTTTGTACCATTTTCCCTCTTTAACTTGACTGACCAGACATGTTGGGACTCTATTGATCACAGTTGCTAAACCCATCATGCCTACAAGGAGGAGAAAGCTTTGTGGTGGTGGTGGGGCAACTGACCACCAGACCTGATGGACACCGTGCAAAAGACTGATGAAGTGATGCCCAGTTTTCCTGCTAATCTGTGCTGCAGTGTCTGATTTCAAAATGAACTAATTAAAAACAATTAAAAACCCAAATTCTATAGAACATAATGGTCATGTATTACAAGAGAAATTTATGATTAGCACAAATTTAAAAATCAGAAGTACTCTTCCTAGGCATACAACTCTTCAAAATTGATTAAGAATTTATATTTTAACAATGTTCTTACAAAATTAGTTATCTTGATCAAAGTTGCTGAGCCACATGGATATAGTTATAGCAATCAAGACCAATGAGAAGGAAGCAATCTTCAGTTGTCGGTGCTGTGCAGTTTTAGTGTGTGTGTGTGATTTTTGCATGTGTGTGTGTGTTTTAGTATCAAGCCCTAGACAGAAATATCTTGGAGTGACAATAATGAGAAGGAAACTAATAATAACAGAGTTATTAGGTGTGAGCATCTTATTACTTCTTTTTCCAATTGTTCCACTCTTGTTTTCGTATCAGACCTATGTCAGTTGTTGCAGACAGCATTATCTGAAAAAGCAGATCTTAATGCTTTTGGTGTGTGTGTGTGTGTGTGTGTGTGTGTGTGTGTGTGTGTGTATGTTTCTGAGAGAGTGAGAGAGAGAGAGAGAGAGAGAGTGTGAGCGAGAAAGAGACCAACCAACTGACCTGTGGGTGGTGGACTACTATATTAGATTAACATTTCCCCCTCATGACCAAAAGGAAAGTGATCACAGTAATTTAACATTATTTTTATTTTACAAAATTAAAATAGTTTTTGAAGAATTGCTATTAAAACTGTGGGAGAAGGAATGATGGAAAGTTGACTCAGGGGATATTGTAACTGTTCTTTACTGAGCACACACAGTATGTCAGGAGCTATATGTGTTATATGCTGCTTATATGTGTTATCTCATTGCCTCTCATGACAATACTCTAAGGTGGATTTTATTATCACTACATCACTGGTAAGGAAATTGTAGCTATTAAAATCTATTAGGGTAATGCTAGCTGCTATAACAAATAAACCCTGAGATTTCAGGGACTAATTATCCTAAAAATTAATTTCTTATTGTATAAAAAATCAGTGGAGGTGCTCCTGGTCAGTATTTTCTTGCTGTGATTTGGGACCCAAATTTATTTCACCTTGTGGCCCAAGTACCCTATGTAACCTTGAAGTCTTGTGCATTCATCGGGCATAGAGATGAAGAGTGGATGGAGAAGACAAAAGTGCTTCTTAAATACTCTTGCTCAAGAGTGACACACAGTGCTCAGGCTTATATTTCATAGATAAAAATTCTCTGTGGACTATGCAACAAGGTCACCCAGGTGCAAGGGGTGAGGTCCGGGAGAGTTCCCATTGCATGGGCACACAGCAATAGCGAAGTCACAAGATATGAGGGGAAGCATAAATTTTGGTGGACAGTAAATTGTCACTGCCTCACCTGCTTATTAATATGACATTACACATATAGTAAGTATGTATCTGTGGTTTCATATCACTATAATTTCAGTTAAAAATGTTGCATGAAATTCCTATTATGGAATAGGGTCAGAAATTGATGTAATTCTACATTGTGATAACAGAATACCTTCAATTCATTGTCTTATACTTTAATAGTAATGTTGAGATGAAGGCATAAATGAAAAGTAAATGGTGAGCCAAGAACTTTCATAGGAGGAAGAAGGCACAACTGAGAGTATGTTTGCTTAGAATAACTGTCTTTGATCTTTACTAGATTGTTTCTTCTAAGATTCTTTCTCATGGTGTTGGTAAAAATTTGCCTTTGTAAGGAAGGAGTTTAAGGACTACCAAAAATATACCTCAAAGGTTTTTTGAAGATAGAAAGGCAGTCATAAGTGTCTTTCTCCAGAGAAGAGAGAAATTTAACTCAAGTTCATAGTTTAAAGTGGCCATGTGGGGGTAACAGTACTCATGGTAGCCATTCCTCTTATGTGACCTTGACCTTAGTTGTCTTCAGTTTTGTGAAATCTGAGTGTTTGAATTTGGGATCATTTTCAGTGCTTTGGTTCCAGTCAACTTTTACCCAAAACTAAAGGTTATAGCAATCAGTCAAGTGAGTAGCACTAAAAGAGTTATTCAAAAGCTCTATTCTACCCATACGACTTTGTAAATAAATTAGCAGAAAGCCTTAAAACCTTTGGCATAACTCTAGTTAGCAACTAGAATTAGAATTCAGGTCTCCTGTGTTATAGTTCATCATATCTTTCAGCAGTTCATTTCTTTTTAAATTTACTTAATTCTTCAAAAATGTATTGAGCGTCCTCTAGGTACCAGACATTGTGCTAACCCTGCTAAGTTTTAGGGATGAGGTGAAGTCCAAAGTAGACAATGCCCCATGCCACTTCCTGAGAAATTTAAAGAAAAAAATGAAAAAAAAAACTCTCTAGAATCTGACAGCCAAGGCTCTTATTTATGATCACGAATAGAACTGTGACTGCCTCTCCTTGGGTCTTTGCCATAACGTTGGCATATTTCTTAATATCTTTGTGGAACTCAAGATGATTTTGTTTTTCCATCTGGTGCCATTTAGCATCCCTGTCTGACGGATATTAAAATGTTATGGAAATATGTCAATAGATTTCATCGATATGAATCTACCATTATTGCATCGACCACCACCAACCTCTTCCCCAGAGAACCAAATTTCAAGGCATGGTTTTGACCTCTAACTGGTGTCACAGACTCTAAAAAGTGGTGACAGCAGCTAAATTGCCTGCATTGGGTGGAGGGAAGTTCATGAATTTGGTCATAAGGATGGGAGACAGGGCAGTTCTCATTTCCTGAAGGTACCCATGCTTGCCAAAATGCCAGTAAGTAGCCACGCCAGGATGGGGGTGGGTGGGGATAGTTATTGCAGAATAGACCAGTTTCTCAATAAAACTTCACAGGCATTTTTTCTCTTGACTGCTTAGAAAGCATCTGCTGCTTGTGGCAAGAGAAAAAATGCAATTCTAGTTGCTTTCTGACTTTGATACAAATAAAGTTGGGTTTGGGAAGTCAGATTGCATGTTTTATGTGTCCTAAGTTTTGTCTTGGAGCACATTCACTCAAAGATACATGTTATTAATTGTGGGTAAGTTCCCAATTTACTCCACTAATACCTTTTCACACTCTATACCAAAGAAAAGAACCAAAACACACCATTATACATAACAATGCTGAAATATAATGCCATACAACTGGGTTGAGTAGGGTGGCTTAGAAACTATGTCTACCATCATTTTTACCAATGAACCAATTTCAAAACATGATTCTCATTTACCAGCTTTTCATATGTTAAGTTATATAACAAAAAATTCAGTCAACTTCTTCCTTTTACAGATGAGAAAAACTGAGGTCCAGAGAGGTAAATAACATGACCATGGTCACATAAGAAATGGAAGAAGATGGGGTTCTATATTTTAGCATAAATGTATTTTACTTTCTATTGGCTTCATGGCCATGCAAGGGTACTGGAAATGCAGAATTGGCAAGGTGAGGGTCACAAAAGAGTTTTTTGTCATCTGATCTAGGGTCATTATGAAAAGAAGTTCAAATACAGCTAAGGCAATATTGATGTACAGATCTTATTTCAATGAATACTTATTGAATGTCTGCTATTACTCTTTTTTCTTTCGGATACTACTTGTTTTTAATCTCCCTACTGTGCAAATCACTCTCTCATTTGTTATTGCATACTGACCTACTTAATTTGATGTTTAACGGTGTTTAAAATTAGTTTACTGGTGTACAGTTTTCAGCTATGTGAATTACTTAATCAGTTAAAGCAATCAAGTGGATTGTGTAGGTTCATGACCCAGTTAGGTTAACTTCCAAACAGTATGTGTTTGCTGTACTGTTAATAAACATAGAAACCTATCTTTTTGTGGCACTTATTTTCATAATCATAAAAAATTAATAGGAAAATAGTAGTGGTGAATAGTGTGTTGGTTTAAAAAATGGCAAAAATTTTCTGACACAAACTTCATTGATAGATGGATGTGTGTCCCCTTGCCTCGAATTTGGGTGACATTATGAATCCTTTGACAAATAAAGTATAGAGGAAATAATGCTGTATTACTTCTGAGGTTAGATCATAAAAGGTTATGTAGACTTGTTTGTTAGAATGCTCTCTCTTGTGTCCTGTGCTGTCATATAAGAAATGAATTCCTTTGAAGCTGTCATACATGGAAAGAAGCCTAAGCCATACAGAAAGACCACATGTACACAATCCTAGATGATCCCAACCTCTAGGTCATCACAGCCAGGCACCAAATATGTGAGTGTAGAAGCTTCCAAATGAGCCCATCCTCTGTCTGGTTGGCTGAGTCAACCACTTGTCATTTGAGTCTTCCCAATTGAATCCCTAGACATCATGGAGCAGAGACAGATCATAGCCACCATATGCAGTTCTAGTTTCTGACCCACAGAATGCATGAGCATAATAAAAGTGCTAATTTCTTACATGACGAAGTTGTGGGATGCAGCAGTAGATAACTGAAACAGACTGGAGATGGAGGCACTGGCAGCCAGTTGATGGGTATAGGTTTTATTCCTGGAGAAGAAAAAAAAAAGTAATTCATCTTAGTCAATTTAGAGACATCTAATAATAGTTTTCTTTCTCACTCTCCAAAGTTAATTTATTAGATTTTCCTTATATTAGCAGAGAGCATGTTAATCAGAAAAAAACAAATAGATTGCAAATGTCAGCACAGAAAAGCCGACTTTCCATGGCAACTGAGAGAAAGTCTTGTTTTTAAAGTTCACACCAAAAGCAAAACAACCTTGCAGCCAATCCTCATAATCTTGGATTGATTTATACATTATTTCTTTGCTTCAAACTATTCTTTCTCTAATTTTATAAATACATACTAGCTGAATTTAATAATTATTTATGCTTATTCCTTGATTTTCCCCCCAGAAAATCTGAGTAATGATAGTAAAAATATTGTATTTTATATGCAGAAGCACTTAATTAGACTAATAAAGGAATGTATATAGATATATCTCCTATTACAATGTTTTAGCATGTTCTCAATAGCCATATATTAGATTACCAAAAAAAGCAAAACAAACAAAAATCTCCAAACTCATAAATCAATTCATCTACAAAACTACCTTTAAACACTGAAACATACAGTCTAAGCTCTGAGATAATAAATTAATAAAATATATTTGGCATTAGACATCAATTATGAGCTAGATTATAATATAAAAAGTAACTATGATTTCTTCTACATAAAAATATATATATGTATTTTAGAAAACAAATACAAGAATTTTATTGGCACATGGATGAGAAGATTCTTAGTCCATTGGCTGATCCTTAAATTTAGACTTGAAAATAAAATTACACATATATGTATATTGTCTGTCTAAATTTAATTCTAAAGGGCTCAAGTTGAATGTTTCCTTTGCTAAGTTTAAATTTGGTGGGAAGTAATGATTCTTTTTATACAATACATAAGCATTCCCTATAATAGAACAGTTTTTACAACTCCAAAAATATTCAGTCTCCTAAAAAAACATGAGATTGGGTTATAGTTTTTGAACATTCGGATATTTTGAATATTTACACTCCCTAATATTCACTCTTGCATACTTGTAGTTGAATGTTCTCAACCAGCATAATCCTTGTAAGGAAATTTTAGGTAAGAAGAAATTTTTGATTGAAGGGAGAGTGATGTTAGCTTGAGAAATAAAATTATTATTTGGGATCTTATATTTATGAGGCTTTTCTGCCTTCTGATATTTTATCATTTTTATTTATGGAATAATCATAGTACTCAGCTACAAATCCTGTAATGCAAAATCATTTCTAGCATGAAGATTACTTTTTGAGATTCAGAAATAAAATTTAAGGAATCAAAAGGGAAAAAGATTTATACCCTGATGTGTGTTTACTACACATGTACCAAACTTGTCTACTGGAGCCCCATTGGATGTTATAGTAGAAAGAATTCTAAGATGAATCCCCAAATTCTCCCTGCAACTATGCACACACCTATATGGATGGATGGTTTTGGATCCCTTGATTAGGTTGTTGGATGACATAATTGACGATTGTCTAGATCACCTATCTGTGTGTCACACATTGAGGAATAAATATAATATAATATAAAAAGTAACTATGATTTCTTCTGCCTAAAAATGGGGACTCAGCCCTTTTAACAAGAATGAGCTAGAAAGTAAACATTTCCCTAGAGTCACCAGGTGAGAACTTAACCCACTCAAGCTCAATTTCAACCCTGAGCATAGAACAAGGTCATACCATGCTGGATCTTTCGTGAGCCAATAAATGGGTGCCATCACAAAGTTTATGGTAATTTGTTATGTAGTGTCAGCAAATTTAAACAAAATTATATATATCAAGGATCCCCTTCTAATGTCAGCATTCAGCTCTTAAGTCCACCCAGAAATGTTTCAGTTTTTTGTTTCTTTGTATGTCTTTGAGGGGGTTAGGATACGGCACAGTGAGAAGCAGAATCACAGTGAATCTCTTCACCTAGTCGTGTCAGTGTGTGGGATGTTTTCTCAGCAAAGACTGAAAAAAATCATTAAATTCTCTTCTTCATTAAGTCTGTAGGATTGAGTTCTGTGAAACTGTTATAATGAACACTTCCTTGCTGTCTTTATTGCCATCTAAGTGTTTAGGATAATTTGGCAGAAAGTTCCTCTGAGATTCTTGAAACAGAAGTTTGAGTAAAAGAAAATCTGGGATAAGAACTTGCTTATGGTGAATAATGCTATGAGAATGACTGAGAAAGAAGTATGTCTAGGAGGTTATATGTTTTCAGTTCAAATTCTTCTACAATTGGATTGCTGGCCTTGTGTTTTCTGATCAATTTATTTGTAGGACTGGTGTATATATATATATATACACATACATATACATACATACATACATACATACACACACACAAATGTATACACATACATATTAACTGAAACAGAAAGAATATATATAATGTGTGCTATATAAATGGTATTGTGAAAAGCCAAAACTTTGGTAAACTAAGAGAATCAGGCAAACATTTTAAAGAGACAAAACTGCATAGCATATAAAAAACTACCATCTACTTATAGCCTAGAGACTTGGATTTTTTTCCTTTTGGACTTGATAAGAAAGATTATCCAGCATCAATAGAATAGAATGAATGGCCTTTCAGCAGTCTAGCTATGATTCCAGCACACTTTTCAGAACTCAGTGCATGTGCAAAGGAAATTTCATATTTCAAAATTCATTTAACTGAACACTTGGGAGCTTCCACCTGACCTTCAATTGGAAATCATTACTCTGCAACATAATGTATGCTAAAAGGCAAATATCAGGGGAAGACCCTAATAGAATTCTATAAATGCCTGGTTCCAAGTGATGAACATGCTCAAGTGAAATCAAATACCCATGGGTTATATTAGCATTTGGGTGTGTGTACATGTCTGAAAATGTGTTTTCAGTGATGAAGTACATAAAGTGTAATCAATTTTGATCACAGGAAACACTAACTTTGAAGTGCTAAGCAAAATGCTTCCACCCCTCCCCCAAAATCCCATTCTTATTAGGAGACCTATAGTACAATAAAAATTATATTCATGTATTATTATATGTTAATTTTTTTGTTCACAAAAATGTGGAAATTTGTTCTCTTTTCTGATATTAAGTATCTGCTTGGCCCAAAATACTACCTGAAATACTACCATCTGGCCCAACTCCATGCAGAGTACTGTCCTTGATTTGACACCCGTGTCCTCTTCATTCTTGCTTGTCTAATACCATTCCCACCTGCTTGCTCTGCTCTGGCCACACAGGTCTTTCTGCAGTTGTTCAAAGGTCTTTGTGCTTCAGAACCATGGCAAACACTGTCTTCTCTCTGCTAGCATGCATCCTGCTGGACTCCATTTAAATGTCATTTCCTCAAAGAAGCCTCCTGTGACCCACTCCCTCCATGCCAGCTAAGGCTGGTTCATCTCTTCTAATTGCTTTTCAAATCCTTCACTGTCCTGTGTAGCATGTAAGAACAATTCAAGTAGATATTTTTTATACTAATATTTATTTCATTTCTGGCTCATGCACTGGACTGTATACTCCATAGCAGCATGAAGTGCATTTATATTATTCACTGATATGTCCCCATTGGTACATAATTAGCGACTCTATTTTTGGGCACAGCTTGGCTGTCGTTGTTGAAAATCTGTTGAATGAATGTTGTGAGTCTATGGCTAAAAACTCAACAGTGACTCTTGTCATAGCAAATATCAGGAAAATGTCACCAGAGCAACTTGTAAGGGAAGCTACTGGCAACATCTGTTTGTTTTATATATGCATAATAATCACAATAATTTATATCATTCCCCTGATGATGATTTGGAAATAGAGTGAAAAAAAGAGTAAACCTTAAATAAAGAATCTTTCAGCTAGAAGTAAATGAATCTTTCAGTTTAACTTCCTATAGAAAATGGAAACTCAAACCTATCAGAATCTTTCCATAATGCAGGCTTGTTAATGCTTGTGAGATCAGTTCAGCAGTCTGAAGGATACCCACATCCTATACGTTCCTGTATTTAAAGATAAACCTCATTCTAAAATATGTAATATGTGTCCTCTCCTCTGACTTTGATAAATGTATCTCCACAACAGTCAAGAAGACCAAGTTCAAGTTTAGAATTCTTGGAATCTTTAGATTTTCTTAAAGGAACATGGCAGTACAGGGGAGCCATTCCCGTTTCACCCCCCAGCCCCTTCCTCCACTGTGGGGAACCTATACCCATGTGTATGGAACACCAGTTTTCATGTCCAAGAGTAATCCATACCTCAGATAATCAGAACCTTTGACCAGCTCTGACAAGGCACAGGGGCGCACACATCTGTCCTTGAGAGGATGAACCTGAAATTGAAGAGGCTTATGCAGACCTGGGAAAGGGACTAGGAGCCTTTTGGGCAGAGAATTCCACATCGCTTGTGATGTGTTGGTCTTGTCTCTCAGACACTTGCATAACACTTCCCATCCCTGAGAAGAGGGCTGGACCCCTGTCCTCTAGGACAGGAAAGCACATCTGCATGTAGTCTGTAACAAGCAAGAAAGAAAATAGAGGAGAAGAAAAGAGAAATGTAACATTTATTACCAATAGGTAATGATGCACTGATTGAGGTAGAGAAATGTTATTATTCAGTGATTTTTCTTTCTTGGTTGTGTAATTGAAAATATAGCTTTGTTGGGGAGAGGGTGGTTGTTTTGTTTTGTTTTTCTCTTCCCAAATAAATTGTAGAAATTGGCTGAAAATACCTGGGAGATGGAAGAGCTATAATTCACTTTTTAAAATCACTAGCAAAGCATTGCAATTTTCCTAATGTTCTTTTTTATTATGAAAAAAGAAGAAAATGATTTTTCAAAATAATGTGAATGCTCAAAAGAAACAACTAAGACGTTGTTTCAATTTATTATAATTACTGATCGCAGAATCACTCCTTAATTACACTGAGTCAATGTAACTGTCCTAGAATAGCCTAAAAACTCTTACATCCCCTCCTCTTTACTATTTGCAAATGACTATGTCTCTAACCTACTGGGAAAATCCCCAAAACCATCCAGGGAGCATTCTGTTGATTGGACCCCCTGCCACTAAAAACATATGTCTCTCTTCAGCCTTGGTTCCTGCTCTGAGCTCTTGAAAAGAATGGAAGCTTTTCCCATCCAAGACTAATCCCCTGGTAATTGGAGTCCCATGGTCTCCTGGAGAACTTTGACAATCAATCATTTCTGCTCTAAAGTTGTTGACCCCCTTCTCTCTGAAGAATTTTTCTCTTTGTGATGGAAACATATTTAAATTCTTCCCTTCTTGTATGACAAACATCACTCTGTTTTTACCGCTAGCTATTTCCCAATGCCTTTCCTTCATAGCCAAGTTCCCCCTGGCAAAAAAATCGAGAAGATATTTTATTCTGTGTCTACTCTTTACATTCTTTACAGTTAATCATTCACTACACCCTCCCCCGCCCCACTATTCACTACTAATCACCTGTCTGAAGTCATCAACCATCTCCAAATAATAAACAGTACACACGTTCTAAAGCCATAATTTTATTTGATATTTCTGCCAGAGTGAATATGATTTCGTCTTCCTTTAATACTATCCTTCAGGTTGGCTCACATTCCTCATCTGGCCTCTGATGACTCCTGGTGGACCCCTTCATTACTACTGATTAGGGTTGGAAGTTTGGGAGAGGTGGCCTTATTACTACTGAGTTTTTTCCTCACCAGGCTCCTCTAATACAACCCCAACAGGGATGAAGAGAAGTGCCTGTGACTGCCAAGGGAGGGTGGATGACCAGATGACCCGTGACAGTGCTGCAAGTTGGGGGATGGCTACTGGGATGAAAGTCCCTGGATTGTGTGTTTTTACCTTTGTGTTATGACTGACAGCTCTGCTTAGGCTAGTCACTCCACTGGTGAAGATTGAAGGGATAAATGAATTACTATGTAAGTCTCTGTGTTCGTTTTTAATCACTGTCATGGGAAGTTGCTGCAAACTTAGTGACTTAAAAACAACACAAATGCATTACCTCCCAGTTTTGTGGATCAGAAATCTGGCATGGCTTGCCTTGGTCCTCTCATTTGAGTCTCTTAAGGGCAAAATCAAGGTTTTGTCAGGGCCGAGTCCTTTCTGGAGGTTATGGGGAAGAATCTGCTGCCAAACACATTCAGATTGTTGGCTGAACTCAGTTTCTTGTGCTTGTAGGACTCAGGGTCCCATTTCCTTGTTGCCTGTCAGTGGGGAGCCAGCCTCGCTTGTAGAGGTGACTTGCAATCTTTTTCATGCCTTCTCTGTGTCCCATGTGTGGCAGTGGGGAGCTGTATCTTCTTGTTCTTCAGATCTCTTTAGCTGCCTCTTCTGCATCTCTCAGGTTGACTTTGCTGCCTTCTGTGACTGCTTGTGTGATGACATTGGCAAACCCGGCAGTCCAAGATAATTTCTCAATATCAGGTCAGCTAATCAGGGCCTCATTTATACTTGTGGGTCCTCTTGAGAGCAGTATTTAGATTAGTTTTTACTTGAATAACCAAGGCAGGGGGAGCTTCTAGAAACATCTTTTGAATTGTGTCTATCACAGTCTCCTTGGGTGAAAATACACAAATGCAAAAAAAAAAAAAAAAAAAAAAAGATACCAGATAATATATAATAATGGAAAATTTATTAGCACACCAAAACAATAACTGCAATGGTCTTCCATGTTTTGACTACCTTCAGTGAATTATGTTAAATACTAGATATGAAAGAAAGTCAGTAAGACTCTATTCTCTCAAGGAAATTTAGTTTATTTGTACAATGTCAGCTTCATGCAGGGCAAGGAGCAGATCCCTTGTTTCCTATTCTCTCTTAAGATCTCAGCATGGCACCATATACCTCATCAATGCTCAATAAACATTTGTTTCTATTGGCTTAGCGAGCGATTTTCTAAAATGTGGAAATATGAAACGAAAAAAAGGAAACGGAATTTAAAGAAGAGGAAGAGCACTATGATCCAGAATGCTGTAAAGCATGCCTTTGCATGAAGGTTTTAGGTCGAACCTTTCTAGGCGAATGTGATATAGACAGACTTAGTCACAGAAAGGAGCACAGGAACGATTTTTTTCTTTTAAGATGGGTCTGTTGGGGCAGAGGCTTTTCCCCTGAGGAGGAGGTGGGTAGGAGGTTACACCAAGTTGGAGGCAGGCTCTGCAGCTGAACAAAGACATTCAGCTTTTTTTCCTGAGGTTAACATAAAGCACACAAAAGTGTTTGAAGAGTGAAGCCAATGATGATAGTGAGTTTATGAAAGATTAATTAGATGGTCAGCTGGAGGCAGAGAGGCAATTGGAAGGCGATTACATATCAGCTATCACAAGCATCCCTAATATCTTTGTGGCTTAATACAAGCAAGAATTCACACAGGTCCTAATAGGATGAAATGTTTGGTTATGTGGCCTTTTATGTGGTGATTTAAAGATGTGACTCCTTCTTTTTTCCTGGTACCACCATCTCTCCAGCTTCTTTGGGGCCCCCAATGAAATCTTTGCATTCAGTTTCCCAAAGAGTGAAGGAAGTAACAAGATCAAGATGGGACAGGGGGAGGTTGGACCTGGAAATGGCACAGATCACTGAATAGAACATTCCACTAGATAGAACCAGTTACATGGCCCCAACCTTCATGATGAGGCATCTGGAAATTGTGGTCCGTGTCTCTGGATAGAAAACACAGTCGGAGCCTGGCTGATCTCTGTTATGGAGCTCAGAGGAGTCCTGCAATAAAATTTCTTCTTACCCGTGTTTGACTTCTTGTTTTCCAAATTTGCTTAATTTTGAATTTTTACTTTTAGGATAATACTTGTTGCTAATCCACATAACTTGTGTTATGAGGCTCATACTTTTGAAAATTAGTTATAATTATCTCCCTTAGCAATGTTTGGAGATGTACACCTTTTTTTTTAGGACATGAAGTTGATGTAGTAAGGGCTTAGAGATTTTCAGCTTAAATAAATATTTATAAGATAGCATAATTTGTATTTAGAGTATACCCCTGTTTCAGATATAATATGATCTTATTACAGAGTATTACAACCTCACTAACCCAGTGATTTCAAACTTAAGTGTTTCTGAAAATAGATATGGTATCTCTCAAATATGAGAAGTGATCATTGCTTTAGTCTAAACAGTTTATTGCACAGGTCAGAAGGTATTTCTCTTAATTTTTTAAAAAAGCTTTAAAACAAAGATCTAAAGAGCAAAAATCTGGTTTGCTTCTCTGAGAAGAAATCTTCAGGCAAAATAATGTAATGTTTGTTATTCTAGAGCAGAGAGATGGTCAAGTCAGTTCTTTCGATACAAATATATAACAATGTCACATTCGGAGACCATAAAAAATGGAAAACAAACCCAGAGCAGTAAGACAAGGGTGTGAGGTCTAGTGCTGTGAGGATTTAAACAAAAGATTGGTGTCTTGTTAATCGGGCTCTAAAGGTGATGAAAAACAAACAAACAAACAAACAAACAAACAAACATAAGAATAATAAAGATTAAAGATATAGTAAAAGGAAAATAGCATGAACTTTTGCTTACTTTTTGGTTTTGTTTTCTCACTGTATAAATATGTGTAAGGGTTTCTGATGTTTATAAAAATGGAGAGAGAGAAGATGTTAATATTTTTCAAAAGATGTCTGCCAACTGTGATATCCTCTGTTTCATTTAGTAACACCTAACTTCTGATCCTAAAACAAGCTTTTCATATGAAACATTCTTCCCTCAATGTGCAGTTTCTAGTCATAGATTTTTATACTACTTAGGAAAAGAAGTTTCTTGGAGATTCGTTAAATAGTTCTGTTATTGGCTTTCTGTTATGGCCCACAATTATGAGGAAAAAAATTTAAAATTTTGACTAGGAAATATAAATATAGACCTTGTTACATTTTTATATAAGCAAGTGCTATAGGATTTGCCTTTAGGACAGACTTTAGACTAGGTGTTGAATTCTCCAGAAGTTAAAGATTAATCTTTAGTTATTGGACAAGTCATTTACAGTTATTTAAAAAAATTATTTATATTTCTCATTGTTGCTTAAAATGATAGCAGACTGAGGCTACTGCTATGATAAAAGCAGCCAAAAAATTACAGCTGTTTAAAGAATAAAATTTTGTCTAGTCTTAAGCTGAGGATGGGTAATAAATGATTAATGTTAGCTAGAGTTTCCTAGGGCAAGCTCCCAACCAGCCAGGAGGGCTTATACCAATTACTATACAGCCTAAGTTTAAGGACAAAGGCAGGGTATAAACATCCTATACTTTACAAATTGTATGGATCTAGTATTTCTAGTACCATGCTTAATACATAATAGAGTATTTATTAGGCAAATAAAGATTCTTCCTGAATCACGGATTCCTTATCCCATTGATGTTTGTCACCATCATGAACAGATGAAGAGGGTAGTGATATTTACTCTGGAGAAATTTAGTGGCTGGGGTATCAAGATAACTTTCTTATTTCTATTGTGAAACCAGCTCCAGAAATAATGGGGGAAGGAAACTGATCAATGCCAAGTATCTCTGGTCTTTCCCAAATACGTATAGTCCTTCTCACTCAAAATATGGTCCCTGGATGAGCAGCATTGGCATCACCTGAGAACTTATGAGAAATGTAGAATATCAAGCCATGTGTCAGATCATTCACATTAGAGTCTGAAATTTAACAAGGTCCTAGAGAAGTCTGAGAATTCACTACAGGTACATGCACACCTACACAAATGCACATTTCACAGTTTTGAAAGTTTACAACCCAGGGTATTTCAAATTCACTGCAGCTTAGGGGTGAGAAATGAGATAGCTGGTACGTGTGTTTCATACCATGTGCAGATTTCATCTACCAGCCACATTAAATGCCAAGACACTAGGTAGTGTCAAGAAGTTAGTGATGTGTCCTGCCCCACAGGTCACAAATAGCTTGGGAAAGAGTGGCTAGTCCACAGCTTTCTGATAGCCTGAGGCTCAGCTGTAAGACTGAGGGCCCTCTGTCTGCAAAGCTCACAGTCTCGTTACTTTTCTCTTTACTTTTTCTCTGGATAAATAGGATTTCAGTCTTGGGCTATCAATCCAACTTCTTCAGCGAGCAACAAGTAAAAGCCAAAAAAAAAAAAATGTAGGAAAGGGAGGGAAAGAATGAAGTCAAGGCAAAGATCAGATGTAGTAAGCTGAGTGGCATCTATGCCACAACTAAAGCGAGAAAGGCTGGAGGGGACAAATGGATTTTGCAGGGCTCAAATGTGGAGTTAGTTACTCAATGGTGGTGCTAGTGATCTCAACTATCAAAAAAAAAAATGGTGTTTTAGCTGTGGTTTCCGAGATGTAACCCTTCCTTGTTAGACAGCTATTCAATGGGAGGTGATTCTTTTCATATTTCTGTAGGTTGGTTAATGTTTTCTTACATCCTGATGTGAAGTTTAATTAACCAGTTTACATCAAGTACAGCATGGAAAGAGGGAATCTCTAAAAGTCATGTGCCAATTGAATTGTGGCTATTGGAGGCATATTATATGATATTAATTTTTCATCAATATGTGTTACTTCATTATAAGAAGAAATAGAATGTATCCAAGATGTCACTGACTTCGCACGCCCTGCCTCATCACCCTCAGCTTCTTTCTCTGGTTTCTCTGCTGCCCAGTTCCCATCCCCTTAACTACTTACCTGGTGTCATTATGGCTCGTCCTCTGAATATAGATTGAAGAGTTAGCATAATATTACATCTCACTGTTTGACTAGCACTTATCTCAATGAACTCTAAAAATATCGATCTTCTTTGTTGGCGAAACATGATTTTCTTTCAGGAGATTCCCAGGCAAACTGCTACCTAAGGATTCTTCAGCATGAAAAGTCTATAACTCTATGAATTTTAAGTTGCTTCTTTCTTCGGAACTCTAGTTCCCCACAGGTGAAAAGAAGCAAGTGCATTTTTATTTTAAACTTTTCTAAGGAGATATGTTTTCCTGGAGGGAGCGGTAAATTGTTGTAGTTCCATGAAATGAATAGATGCATTTTATTCAGGAGATCGGTGGAGAGAAACCACGTTTTTGACCATGAGACTGCCCAAGAGCTGGGTTCAGAGGGAATCTCCTTTTTGCGTGTGTAGGGATCATTTCCCTCCATCTTTACTCCGTTCCCCACTGTTCTTCTCTTTCAAAGGGCCTCACTCATGAGCTTGCAGAAATTTACAACCCAAAGGGATGCATGTTTCAAGGTTAATGCAGTCAATCCTGACAGCCTCTTGAAAAATTATCCATCTCTTTCCATGAAAACAGTAGGTGGTGGGCAGACGTTAGATATTCCTGTGGCCATAAAGCCTGCTTGTTATTATTCCCTTTCTTCCTTCCATATAAGAATAATAGGAGTCTTTCTAGAGGCTGTTTATCACTGTTAGCTCAGTAAACATAACAAGGAGTATAAAATATATAAGGATACTGCGGGAAATAAATGTTCACTTTCTTCATCTAAGACACCCAAATGCGAAGGCCTCGAACCACTAAGCAGGTGCATGCAAGGGGCAAAGAGAGAAGAGCTAAGCATCCTGAAGAAAGACAGGACATTCATAAAGTCACCCTTCTTCATTTTTAGTATGCATCACATGATCTCTGGATCCTATGGAAATGCAGATCCTGATCTGAAAGCAAGGGAATCGGGTGAGAGTCTGCATTTCTAGAGCTCCCAGATGGTGTGGATGTCACCAGCCAGGTGACCACACATTGAAGTGCCAGGCCCCAGACATAGAAAGAGATAATGGTCTGTAATCAGACAGCTGTGGTGGCTTTGCCATTCTGTGTGTGATCTGAAGATGAAGCCAAAGGAAAAATGTGTCCCTGTGTGTACACTCAGCAAATATGCTGCCACGTTTCAAAGCCAGTGGAACATGTTAATGAAAACTCTACAATAGTGGTAATAAATAATAATAATAATAATAATAATAATAATAATAATAATAATAATAAAATGGGTTGCCACATATGCAGGCGTGTCATTCCCAGGCTGGTGCCCCACCATTTGTTAGTCCTTGTAAACCTGTTTGGTGGCATCTACATGGACTGAAAACAGCGGTTCCTGTTGCATAATAGTGTAGGACTGGAAAGAGAACAAAAGCCTGTTTTTGCTAAAAATGTTTTGATATACTTTAATCAGGAATACTTTTATATTAACTTTGTTTTTTTAAAAAAAATATCCTATTAAAATATTCATCATTTTGTTTACTGATGTTTCGGGCATCACCCCAAATTTTGTGCTTCACTTTTATCATCCTAACCCCATCCCTGATCAGGAGCATTAGATATCCTGGGAACTCACTAGAAATGCAGAATCTCCAACCCCATCCCAGACTTGGAATCAGAATATGCCTTTTAACAGATCTTGCAGCAAATTGAGTGCACATGAAAGTTTGAGAAGTGTCCCTAGAATCTGGTCAGGTTTTCAAAGTGGAGTTGTGTCAGTTGGTGTCTCACTTGATCCTGGAAAAAGATGTTTTGTTTACCATTGAATTATCAGGCCTGAGATTCTATGAGTTTCTAAAATGAAGGGGATTCTGAATTTCCTCTAAATCTACAGAGCTTATGTGAAGTATATTTATGTGGTCACTATCTTTTAGAAACAGTCTTGAGGTCCTGTCAACTTCTCTTTTTTTAACTTAAACATGTACAGAAATAGATTTTGACAGAGAAAGGTGGCTTTTATAACTAGCAAGCTAGTCCCAAAAGGATCATAAGGTAACAAGAATAGATCTCATTTGGAGCCTCTTTCTATTTTTAATTTGTCTCATCATGAAGGATTAAGGACAACAACAAAAAAATGTCCCCAATTCTTTGATGCACTTCTTTTTTGATTGTTATCTTTGAAGAGAGCTCTGAAAGACATCAAATAAAACCATGGTTGGAACAATCTTGGAGTGTAATAAGAACGGAAAATGACACAATTATCTTTTCATGTATCATTGATTTTGAGGAGAGTTTGGAAAGGCATTAAATAAAGTCTATCCTTTAGGGAATTTAAACCTGTATTCTACCAATTGTGCCATCTTGCTGTGGAAGGGAGTGGATTCTTTAATTTCGAAAGAATTGAATAGATGTTTGCAGAGGTTTTTTACCAGAAAAATGGTGGGTCTAGGTTTGCGGATGCTTAATAAATTAAAATCTCTTTGGATGTACTATCTTCTCTGTTTTGTTTACATGAAAATATGTTTTCACAATGAAACAAGCAATATATATATATTTAAATTAAATTTATTAGGGTGAAAGTTAATAAAACTATACAGGTTTAAAGTGTACAATTCAATATACATTATATGTCTATTGCATTGTGTGTTCACCATCCCAAGTTAAATTTCCTTTCATCACCATATATTTGACACCTTTAACCCTTATCTGCCCACTTCCCCACTTTCTTCTGATAACCACTAAACTGTTGTCTGCGTCCATGAGACTGTGTTTGTTTTGTTTGTTGCTTTCAGTTTTACATCCCACATATGAATGAAATCATTTGGTTTCCAAATTTTTCTTTATAATTTATTGCGCTTAGTATGATATTTTTAAGATTCATCCATGTTGTCGCAAATGGCAGTATTTCATCTTTTACTTATGGCTGAATAGTATCCCATTGTATATATGTACCACATCTTCTTTATCCAATCATCTATTGAAGGGCATTTTGGTTGTTTTCATGTTTTGGCCACAGTGAATGATGCTGCAGTAAACATCAGGGTGCATAGATGTTTATGGATAAATGTTTTACAATTTCGTACTATGGCCATTTTAACTATGTGGATTTTTAGGGTGATTTTTATTTAAAGGTTTTCCTTCCGGTAAAGCTTTGCTTTACCCATTTCCTATTTAGAAAATAAAGTGCAGCTTGCTGGTGGTGTTAATTTTACATAAATATTCTCTTTGAGGCTGAAGCAAATGTGATGGATTTTCATTGTGAAAATAAAACATAAAAACCTGGTTTTGGAGTTATTTCTAAACAGAACTTATCTCTAATCCTAATGTACCAGAAATGGATATGTCAATCGAATTCATCAGATGAATCTTAGCTAACAACTGTACAAGAACCATGTTAACATTATGTGTAGGGATGCTATGTTTTCTAGGATTTGACATTTTCAGTGATTGAGAATTACTATATTTTTTAAATGGAAATAACCACTATTAAAAACAGAATGCTATAAATAAAATGATGTCATTCATTTCCAAAGACTATCAATATACTAGAGTGCTGCAACAACAACAACAACAACAACAACAACAACAAACAACAACAACAATAATAAAAGTGAGATATTTCATGGCAAACTTTGGGGGTAAGGTAAGACCTATAATTTGTGAGTTATCTCCAGGTAAATGTTGCAGCTGCACACACCACCAATGAGTATACTTGGGGAC
The DNA here is from genome assembly GCA_030015415.1 of Cynopterus sphinx. Lineage (NCBI taxonomy): Eukaryota > Metazoa > Chordata > Mammalia > Chiroptera > Pteropodidae > Cynopterus > Cynopterus sphinx. The sequence continues at coordinate 5,484,477 of CM057379.1, read as the reverse complement.
AATGGGTTAATGTAACTCATGGCTGCATAAATCGATTAGACTATGTGACTGTGATATGCCGCTTGTGAGGTGAAATGATGCAGTTCTATTTCCTTGTGTGTTATTGGTTGCTATCCACAGAATGAGTAGAAATGTAGCAATTTTGTGGTCAAGTTGGTAACCAGAGGCTGCTTTTCCCAGCACACGGCTTGGTGAAAGCACTGTGTTGAGCAGGGCAGAGTCTCCTTTCCAGCCTGGGGTATGGGACAGAGCCTCCTCCCCACCTGCATGGTTCACCTCTGGTGGGGCAGGTGGAGAAGGCTCCTCCTTCTCTCTCTCTTCGGCCACCGACTGGTGGGTCTGTTTATTGCAGTTGCTTAGCCCACACACTAAGGTTGGCCCCGACTGCAGAGATGAGGGTTCCTTGTCTCTGAGTTCCACTTTCCTCTCCTCATGCTCTCATCCACCTCCCTCACTACTCTGATAGCAGCTGCCCTGGTGTCTTTGGGAATCTTACCTTCTTCCTCCGATAGTTCTGAAAAAGAACTATGTGCCAGGGCTCAGATATAACAGGTCCCCATAAGAGACTCTGTCACAAAGTAATGGCTTTGATCATCCATCTGATGGCATCCATCTGATGGTTGTCACAGTCCTATGGTTGGGAGGTAGTCTGCAGTTCCATGGCTCCCCAAGCACTGGGATTTTCAGGATCTCCTTGTTTTCCGAGTACGTTAATACAACTTGTATTTCTCAGTCCTCCTCTCCCCCGATTTTCTATCCCCTGAACTGACAATGATGCTTTGCCTTGCTCTTTGGACCTTTCGGAGCCCTTTCCCACCTACCCTGTGACCCGACCCTCCGAGGCAGTGGGTCCCCTGTCACATACCTCATCTCAGATAAATATGTTGAGAGCCAGAGATGGTGAGTACTCTTCCAAGTTCATGCGTCTTTCATGGCTCCGACCGTCTAACCAAGGTCCCTTTGAAATCACCGGCCTGGTGGTAGAATTTTCACTCCTACCAGTTGCTCCTGGGGTCAAAGCTTTAGTTTCTTCCTTTGTAAAATGGATGAAAGACAGTTTTATTCCACAACCTATCGTGACAATGCAACAACACCCTGCATAGTACATTTCACAGAGGTGGCATTGAGTGGATATTTGCCATTATTCCACCATGGATGGGGCTGGCTGCCCCTTGCTATTATTTTCCCAGACTTTAAATCTCTATTCAATCCCAGCCTTATCTCTGGATTCATATCACAGTCACTTCGTGTCTGCTTACACTTTTGAAATGAGTCCTTCCTAGCCACCAATTTCCCCACTGTATGCTGCCACCCTCTCTCAGGTAAAGAAGAAAGCTGGCAAAGGTGCAAGGGAGAAGAGAAGACCCTTTTTATATGTTTTTAAGTGACTGAATCGATTTAAATTTCTCATAGGGGTTGAGAACCTGGTTCACCTCCTGATACATGGCTTTAGCTTCCTGTCGCAGACTGCTGAGTTATTACAGCTGTTATTTTCTCCTAGACATTTACCTGGGAAACAATGTCATTTTGAGAAGAAATGAGAAGACAGAGCTATTCCCATTCCCCTCCCCTGGAAGCTCCGACTTCTGCCCCCATAGAAAAAGGAGACGGGGGTCTAGCTCCTTTGAGGAATACATTTCTAAGAGATGACTCTCAGGTCCCTGAGACTGACATTGCTGGGACTTCAAACAACACTGAGGCTCAAAAAGTTGAGTTTCTTGCTTCAGGTCACACAGCTAAGGCAGAATCAGGACAACAGCACTCAGGGCAGGTGGGCAGAATTATAGGACAGGCCTAGTGGCTCTGACAAAAGCATCAACTGCAGCCCTGACTTGGGAGCTTGTCCAGCGAGTGCTGGCCAGCATCTCAGATACCAAGCAACCCCAGAATTTTTAGGCCACGATTCTTTCATGGGTCAGGACATCAATTTTACTGGGTCCCAAACCACCTACATTAAACAAAAAATGATATGGAATGGGATATAGAATATTAGGTAAGCACATGTAACTTAACATATAAAGAGTAACTGCTGGTTGGTGAAACTTTAATTTCAATTGTATATGTATAAAATGAAATCATTCTTGCAAAGGCTTTCATTTTACAGGTGGAGAGACTGAGGTCCAGAGGGAGTGAAGAGGTGCCCAAGGTCACAGAGTTAATTATCAGCAAAGTCCTCTGTCACCATCTATGTGGTTCTTCCTTCTTTGTCCTTCTTTTTGATCCCCTTGTGATACAGTACTGGGAGCTCAAAATTTCATCTCCATCAGCATTGGTCTTGGCTTAGATTTCAGAACAGAAATGAGTCCTGTTTGTTCTGAAAGGAAAGCTGAACCTAATAGACAACTGGATGTTGGATAAAGGTCTGCTGGGATTAGGGCAAAATCAAGGCACTTATATGTGAAGCTCCTTGAGGGAGCTAGGGCTTAAGAACTCGAGGTGGTCCTGAGAAGCAGCTGAAATCCCCCTGCTCTGCTGGTTTCTACATGCAGAAGGCAAACCATGCCAGAGGAACTGTAAAACTCCACTGACCTTTGCTAGAGACCTTGAGCCTTTGCAAAGGGCAGGCTAAGCACTGCGTTGAGTGGAGAAGAGAGGAGGGCCATGGTGACCCATTTTCTGTGCTACATTACAGATTTGATTTCCCTAGTGAGGCATGAAGACCTTGGGTATGCCATGTAGCTGCTCTGTGTCTTAATTTCTCATCTGTAAAATAGAGATAAAAATCCTTCTTTATCTTGCCATGCTGGATGTGAGATTAGTTAAGTAAAATATGAAAATGAGTAAGGGTTGTATATTTTTACAACTGTTAAAATAAGAAAAGGAGGGGGAAAGTGTGAAAAATCAGAAAGCCTAGTATTATTGTTTGTTAAAGTTGGGTCCTAAGCATCTAAATGTCATGGCCTATGTTATTGTCTCAAATTGTAAAAACCGCCTTCTGTCTGTAAGGGATATTTTTACTTTTATTAAGAAAAGACTTCTTCCGATGGAAAGAGCTCTCGGTGGCTAAGCTGGAACAATTTGAGCAAGAAAATAATTGAAAGAGTATTGGACTATAACTCAAACTATAAAATAAAAATCCATGAGTCCATGGTGATATAAATAAGTAATTGTTTTAATAAATAAATGGAAATCTGCTCAGAATTCCAAATAATTCACATAACTACTCTGCCCTCACAGAGGCTGAGCATGAATCCACCCTCTTATGCATAGGCTACTCTTAGATCCTTCCAGAGAGTACAATATGGAAAGTGAGGGGAAATAATAACTTTATGGTGGAAAATCCAATAGTCACGACTTTAGCCATGTGATCAAGTTCAACATCAACAGTGATAAGTTGTGTTGATAGTGTGTGCCCTTGATATCATGTGATCGGAATGATACTATCTCTTTGTCTCCCTCCCAAAGCCCATAAACACAGGTTAGCCATGAGAAAAGCATCAGACAAACCTGAATTGAGGCATATTCTATGAAATGTCTGATGAATAATACTCTCTGAGATCGTCAAGGTCATCAAAAACAGAAAATTCTGAGAGATTATCACAGCCAGGAGTAGCCTAAAGAGACATGACAAGTAAATGTGATGTGGTGTCCTGGATAAGATCCTGGAATAGAAAAGGAACATTAGGTGAAAACTAAGGAAATCTGAATTAAGTGTGGAATTTAGTTAGTGGTAATTTGTATTGGTTCCTCCCTGTGACAAATGTACCATACTAATGTTAGATGCAATGACAAGGAAAAACATACTATTTTTTTTCTAAATATAAAACTATTCTGAAATATAAAGTTTACTAAAAAATGACTTTCTAATCTAAAAGTTATGTTAATTTCAGATCAGCTTCAGTAAGTGTATATGACATGTGCATCAAGTAACAGTTACATAGTCCCTGTCCTCAAAGATTTTAAAATATTGAGGACACATGTATAAACACACACTGGGATGTGAAAAGACACAGAAATGTCTAAATGTTACAAACTGTAAATGCTGAGACTATAGAGAGAGGCTTAGGGAATGGATGACATTTGGTTGGTGTTGGGAAGTTCCTCCACTAATTTCTTTGCAGCTTCTATGTTTACCAATGAGGTGAGTGGTGGTGCTGTGAGAAGCAGCCTGTTTGGTGATGCCTTTAGTTTTGAGCATGTGAAATTTGAGGTGCTAATGGAATATCCAAGTTTAGATATCTGGTAGGAAGTCCAGGTATGGGTTTGCCCACAAGTATAGATTTGCGCATTGTTAACTTGTAAGTGGTAACTGAAGTAGCAGATGACGTAGGAAACATGTGATAATCCTATTGCTAAGAGAATAGTTTTAATCAATGAGTTATAATGTAAACTAAGCAAAAGACTAGAGAGTCCAAGCTGTGCCATTTACTAACTGAAAGTGAAGCAAATATGTTGGCTTTCTGAGCCTCAATTTCCTCTTCTCTACCTTTTTGGTTGGATGGAGAGGAGGAAATCAGAGGACATCTTATGGGTCCTTTGTAATGTGTGAATAGCTGCAGAGATGGAAGACAGTCACTGCTTAGTGCTACTGAATTAATGCGCTTCAAAACTGATCTAACAGCTTAGCTCTCTAAAGGCTCAGGTTTAATTGGATGTCATTGTGTGTTTTTGGAGATCCAAGTTCTAAATACAGTATCATGGGAATTTGCACAGAATTTAGGGAGACCTTGCAAATTGTGGCTCTTGGCTCATGATCAACTGTCTTTTCTAAATAAAGTAGATAAGATTGCATTTCCTATCATGTATTAGAACCATTTCAAGGAAAACCTAAATGCCATTTTTGAAAATTTCCAGAGCAATTATAATTTTTTTTAATGACACGTAGGTTTCCTGTTTCTAAAACTTTCTAATAAGCCCTTTGCCAGAAGTTGTTTATTAGCATATGTCAGGACAGAAAAAAAAACAAAAAAAAACAAAAAAGGATGGAGAAACCAATGAAGTTATCCCTGTAGAAGTCATGTCATTTTATCACAATGAGCACTGACAAGCCTACTAAGCTGAAGAATATATTCATCATCTTGGGCAAAAACCAAGGAAATGAAGAAGCATGATGAGTCATACTAGAGACTAGAGTCCTTGCTTTCACACTGTGGTTTGGCAGACAGAGCTGTCTCGGTTTACATAAGTGTGTGTGCTCTCCAGGTGTGACCCTGTCTGACAGCTGGCCACAGATTTTCCCGGCTATTAACCATTTCAGTGTTTCTGGGTTTGGAATGAAGTGCCCCTCTCTGAGATTTCCTTAGGAGGTGGTGCCTTCTTTGACCTATTTATGCTACACATTCTCTTTCTTTTTGCCTGAGCCCATGCACTCCCTGGCCACCCAACCAAGGCCCAACAAAGGTTATGGGAAAAACAGAAGGTGAAACTGAAATGGGAAGTGACGCTTTTCCTCCTCCTGAGCACACAGCCGATATTCTTTCTCAATTACTGACCACCTACTGACCATTTAGTCTGTTGACAGAACTTGGCAGCATCCAGCTCCCCTGAAGCACGATTAGATTGGCCTCAATGTGGGAGTGACAATCTGCCTTTTGAAAACTGCACTTGATATATATATATATATTTTTAAAAATCTGAGTAAGAGGAGAATGAAACCGAAGTAAATAGAATTAAGTTAGATCTTTTGTGATAAAACACGGGTTTGTTCAATGCAGGAAAATATTGATCATGACATGTCTCATGTAGGGAAGAAAGATTTATCAGACCTGCAGTCAGCAGGAAGCTGGGGTCCTGAAATTTTTGAACTCACCTAAAGAGAGTATGATGTACCAGGAAGGAATGATTTTGGTGAAAATTTTATCTGGTGAAGTGTAGGTCTCATTCTTCTATTTTCTCACCTTTCATCATGACTGTCTTTTCCAATTTCAAATAATTTTAAGTGACAGATGATCTTAAGCCATATTTTTACAGCAAAATGGTCCAGTCTTGCATTTGACCCACACCTGCCACTGCTCGTGGTAGCTTGTAACCGCAGGCAGGGGTGGCCATATCTTTGAGGCTCATTGTCTTCATCGAATGAGGATATCAATTTACATCTCAGAATTGTTGTGAAGGCTAAACATAAACCATCTCTGGGGAAGCTCCTTATAAAGTGCTACAGACATGTGTGCATTATTGTCACATCCATCCCACTTTCAGATATGGTCAAGGACATTTGCAGATGCTCCAAAAATGACACAATTTAAGCCAAATGTAGTTTCAGCCAGGCCTAGGTCAGTGGTGACTTGAATGCCGGGCTGAGTAAGACTTGCTTCCAGGGGAAGGCGGTCAGAATGGGTATTGGGCAGATCTAGGGCAGTGGTGAGATCAGGGAAGGTTTGCGGCACGCAGTAAGAACTCAAGAAGACCTCATGCCAGGGTGAGTGAGTGAGTTAGTGAAAGAATCAGTAAAGTGCTGAAACATCTGGTGCTGCTGCTGTTATACACTCTGGAATGACACCAGGGAGGCTGGAGAAGTCCCCCTGGAGAAGATTAAACTGACACCTCCATGCTTCCAGCTGGCTGCCTTCAGGGCCTTCCTCCTGCCTATCTATTATGGGTTGATTGTGTTTTCTCCTCTTCCCAAAAAGATGCTGAAGCCCTGACCCCCAGTACTTCAAGTGGCTTTGTTAATTTATTTATTCATTAAATTTTATTTATTTATTTATTTATTTATCTATCTATTTATCTATTTATTTTTTTATGGTGACATTTGTTAATGGAATCCAATGTTTCATCTGTACATTTTAACAGTAAGGCATATCTATATATCTATATATCTATATCTATATCTATCTATATATATATATCTATCTATCTATCTATCTATCTATATATATATATATATATATATATATATATATAAATTTTTACACTGTGGGTTCCCCTCCCATAGTTAGATTTCTTTCTGTCACCACATATTTGATCCCTTATATGCCATCTACCTCTTCCCTTTCTCCACCCCATAATCTCTGGTAACTGCTATTTATAGTCAATGTCCATGAGTCTTTGCTTGTTTGTCCTGTTCATTTGTTGCTTTTAGGTTTATATTCCACATGTAAGTGATATCATGTGATTTTCAACTTTTTGTATGGTTTATTTTGATTAGCATGATTATCTCGTGGTCCATACATGTTGTTGCAAATGGTAGTACTTCATCTCTTTTTATGGCTGAGTAACATTCCATTGTGTATGTACCACTGCTTCTTACCTGAGAAACAGTAGGTGCAACACAGTCAATGTTTGTTGAATGAATTGTTATTGTTGGGCCCAGCAGGGGCAGTGGCAAATGCAGGGGCGACTGAGCTCTGGTTTAAGCAGATCAAATGAAGCACACGTGGTTTGATAGTTTCCTTCTGGATGTTGAGTACACATGTACTGTGAAAAATTACCTTCACTTAACAAATAAACCATTCCCAAACAGTAGGTATACTGTGCTCTCATCTGCGAAGTACATCTGATGGCCTTGCTGTTTCTCTCATATGATCAAAATTGGATTATAAATATTTAAAATGTAACTGGTGTGCAAAATGATTGCCAAACACTTATATTTAGCTATTATGTAACTTCTCTAGCCATCACTTAACTTACCTGTGGAAGTCAACAATTTGTATGATCTGTCAAAGATGACCCTGATGAAGTTCTGTATTAGTTTCCTTTGTTCCCAGAACAAATTTACCGCAAATTTTATAGCATAAAGAACATGATTTTACTCTTTTGTAGTTGCAGAGATCAGAGGTCCAATGTGGGTATCACTGGGTGAAAACTGAGGTTTTGGCAAGGCTATGATTTTTCTGAAGGCCTTAGGAGACAACCTATCCTATTTTTTGCTTTTTCCAACACTTAGAGGCCACCTGCCATTTGTGGCTCATCGCCTGTGTTGAACTTCAAGGCCATCAATGGCCAACTGAATCCTTTTCATGCTGCTATCCCTCTGGTTCTGACATTTCTACTGTTCTCCTACTCTTTTAGGGAAGTTGTGATCACACTCGGCCCACCTGGATGGCTCAGGCTAGTCTATGTTAAAGTTAGATAATTAGAAACCTTAATTACATTTGCAGACTTAACTTCCCTTGCCATAAAACATAATATACCCATGGTTCTAGAGACTAGGATGTGGTAGTCTTTAGGGAGGTCATTATTCTGCCTCCCACAGGTTATGTGATGTGGATGCTCTCAACACAACATTATTGCCAGGTGTTAAGAGGGCTTTCTCATGTCCAGCTGACGTCACACTTAAAAATCTCACTCTTAGGGTTGATTTATGAGCTTGAAGCAAGAATATGGTTTTCAAAATAGTCTAAGAACTTTTCACAAACATCTATTCTGCAAGATATTCATAAACAGTATATGAAAAATGTTTCACAGTAAAATCTCATTAGGAAAGCAAATTAAGCAAATATTAATTTCTGCCGTTTCTTTGCTGAAAGACTTAAATGTCTTTATCAATGTGCGTTGTGGTTCTTTAGGAAGGCTACCATCGTATGCAGGGCCCCTTGAGTGATTTGGCCCCAAGAAACTTGTTATTGCAGAGAGTTCTGTGGTGCTAATGGTCTGTGGAACATGCTGGGAGATGTTCTGGTGTAAAATGAAGTGTAGAATTCTCGGGGGAGTTAGAAGTGTCTCTGGGCAGAAGGATCCATAGGAAATTGATTTCTGGAGTTCCTAACATCTAATTGTACTGACAGTTCCTGAAACAAATGAATCATCACTTGGGGGTTGAAAGTTTGCTACTTAGAAATCTTCACAGCAGGAAATTGTAGGAGGCAGTCTTGATATCCTCTTACTTCGAATTTACCTGCTCCTCCCCATTCTCCCTTACTGTTATGGGTTGAACTATGTTACCCCCATCTTCATATGTCTAAGTCCTAGCCTCCAGGACCTCAGAATGGGACTGTATTTGCAGGTAGAATCTTTAAAGAGGTCATTAAGTTACAATGAGCCCTATAGGTTGGGTGCCTCCCAGAAAGATGGGTAAACTTATAGAAAGGGGACATTGGGCCCACCTGGATGGTTCAGGCTAGTCTATATTAAAATTGGATAAATAGCAACCTTAATTACAGTGATGGAGGGAAGAGCCCCAAATCACAGGGAGAAGGTGGCCATCATGGAGAGAGACCTCGCTTTGATTTTGGACTTTTAGCCTGCAGAATGGTAAGAAAATCAATTTCTGTTGTTGGCACCACCCAGTCTGTGATACCTTGTTATGGCAGCCCTGGAAAACAAATACATCTATTTCATGAAACTCTTCATATTTGGTCCATGATACCACCGTGTATTTCTGCTTTTTGCTTACACCCAGTCTATCTGTAAGTTTTAGCATATATTCTGTGCATTTCTCAGGTTCGTCCCTTCTTCCAATGTAATCCTTCTCCTACCCTACTTGCCCAGCAGTCTTCACTAATCATGACTGAACTGCTGTACGAGGCTTTTTCTCTGAGATTGGTTTCTATTCTGATCCATTCTATCCTCCTCCTCCACCTGCTTTTGTAGCATGTTCAAGTCATTGCATCGCTTCACGGCTAGAAGAGAGAAGCCTCGATGCTGCGCTTCTCTTCTTAATAGTTCATAGCCCTACCTGGTCCCACCATAGTTCCCAGTCCCATCAGCCCATGTGTCTCCAGGGACACAGTGGGGTTTATCCAACTGTCTCCTCTCTCTACCCACCTGTGACTCTCTGAGGCCCAGAACATTTTCCCTCCCCCATTTTACCTACCCAAATCCTTACATCTTTGAAGACTTGCTTCATGTCTCCCTAACTCACTTTAACCATCTTCCAGCCCATGTTCATTGTGCATCCTGGCCCCCCACGGCACTCCCCATGCTGCCACAAAATGCTGCTCTTCTCAGAAAAAGCAAACCACATCACCAAGGCTGTCCCAGGGAAGAAGATGGGCTGGTGGGATAGAGCACCCAGCCCCCTGGCTGGCACTGGGTTCCTGAAAGCCACTTTCTCCTCTGGATGGCTCTTGAATTGCTGTCTCTGTAGTGAGGCTGACTTTTGCTTTAAAATTCTAGCCCTAATGAGGGATAAGGACAACTCATTTAAATATCTTACATGGCTCTTGCATAAATATCCTATAGATATACTTGAGAAAATGTCTTTTTTAATTTAGTGATCGGTAAGAGACAGAGAGTAAAGACATTTATGAAATGTCATTAACCTTCAGGATTGTAGACCAGGTGTGCCAGCTTGGGGGTCTCAAGAGAAAGCATGTACTTTAAGAATCTTTCCTTTGCTGACCCCTGGCTTGATTCTACTGGAAAAATCTCGCTTTGATTCCTACCACATTGGTTAGTCATCTCAGAGTCCAGATCAAGGGTGAGCTACTGGGTTCCTATTCCTGCCCTCACAGCACTGAAAAGCTGTGTTTTATCATGTGATTGACCTGGGAATGATTTCTCTGTCCAGGTAAATGCATGTGCTCTGCTGTCTGAGACACAGCCCAGCACTGGCAGGGATGAAGTGAACACAATGCAATGACCTTAGTGGTGGGGAGGCCCCAGCTTACTGCAGTAGACATCAGTGGAGATTTGTTCTCTTTTATACGCTATCTTTATTGTCAAGGCCATCTGACTCTCAGACTTGTCACTTCATTAATTGTCAGAATTGATCTGATTTTGTATTAGTTTCCTACTGCAGCTACAAGTTACCACAAACTTAGAGGCTCAAAACAACACAAATAAATTATATAGCTCTGGAGGTCAGAATTCTAAAAAGGGCTGTATTCCTTCTAGAAGTGCCAGGAGAGAATCCCGTTCTTGTCTTTTATAGAGTCTGCAGGTTGCCAACATTCCTTGGCTCATGGCCCATCCTTCATTTTCCAAGCCAGTAACACAGTATCTTCCAATCTCTCTCTTTCTGCTTTGTTGGCACATTGCCTTTTTCCTCTCTGCTCTCATCCTCACATCTGCTCAACTCTTGCCCTCCTGCCTCCCTCTTACAGGAACCATTGTGATGACACTGGGCCCAGCCAGATAACCCAGGGTAATTTTCCCATCCTAAGATCTCAACTTGAATCCCATCTGCATTGACAGAGTCTAGGAATCAGAATGAGGACATCTTTGGTGGGCCATCATCTGGCCTGCCACAGTGGATTTGAATAGACAGGCAGGTGGCCTCTTTCAACCTTAGCCAAGTACCACAAAGAGGGTGACTTTCCAGAAAAGCAAGTATTTTTTTTTAAACCAAGGTTATGGAACATTTCTATTATAGTCTTTAACTGTTGTAATCTATATATATGTGTGTGTATAAATGTATGTGTATATCTACTTGTATGTATAAGAAATATGTACAATTCTTATCGTCAAATTGCCTATTCTTGCACAAAGCACTTAAAAGAAAAAAAAATCTTATAGAATTATGGTGAATCTAAAAAAATCCTAACAGAAGAGAGAAGAGACTCCACACTTTATTTTTTTTAACCACTGTTTGGGAACTGATAGAAGAAAATCTCTTGTGTTAAGAGATAGATATCAAAAATGCTGTTTCTTGAGGCCGGGGAGCGAGTAGATTCCTTGGAATAGTTTATGAGTTCGAAAAACACGAGGAGGTTTTTTTTTTCTATTTTTTTTAAATGAATGCACACTAGGGAATACTATTTGCAGGATCTCACAGCTCCACTCTGAACTGCAGGATAAAGGAAACAGTAAGAACAGAAGTTAAATGATGATTAAAAAACAGCATGGCAGAATTTGAGCCTGCAGATTAAATATGAGAAGTTTTCCTGAAGGCTATCAGGTGAGGCATCTGCTACTGTACACAAAAGACCCTGCAGAGTATGAGATATTTTTCAGAAAGTGCTTGTTCTGGATAAGAATTTTGGTTTTCTCTTAGTAAACAGAATAATTAGTAATGATTAAGGAAATGCACCCTTAAGTTCCTTAGTTGTTAATATTTGTCTGTGTTACATACTGTTGAGTCGGCTCCAACTCCCAGCCACCCTAGGAATGAGTGATGTCCACAGAGTCCAGTCCCCACCAGGCCTGCTCAGCTCCTGCAGACTCACACCCATGGCTTTTCTCATGGAGTCAATCCATCTCATATCCCGTCTTCCTCTTGTTCTGCTGTCTTCTGTTTTTCTAGCATTCCTGTCTTTTCCAAAGACCCCTGCCCTCTCACGACGAGCCTGAAGCAGGACAGCTGCAGTTTGGTCATTTTCGCCTCCAGTGATATTTTAGACTTCATTTGTTCCATGACCCACCTTATAGGAAGACCAGGGTATCCACACAGCTCTCCCCCAACACTGTATTTCAAACAATTCCACTTTTCCCTGTCAGCCTTCTTCTCTGCTCAGCTTTTGCATCAGTACACAGTGATTGAGAACCCGAGGGCTTGGGTGGTCTTAACCTTCGTCTCTAGCCCCACTTCTGTTCTCTTGATGATCTTTCCTAATTCTTCTATCACTGACCTTCTGAGTCTCAGCCTCTCTTGATTTCTTAGCTGCAGTCTCCCTTTGAATTGATAGCTGAACCCAGGTAAGCAAAATCTTTTACTATTTAGATGTTTCCATTTTCTGTGTCGAGGCTGCATATTTATTTTGTGGTCCTGATTTTTGTTTTCTTGATGATCGAATGCTGTTCTGCTTTGGCAATTTCTTTTGTCGTTTTCATCCAAAGTTGCTTCAGATCATTGCTATTTTCTGCCAGTAAGATGGTGTCATTGGCGTATCTTAGGTTAGTCATATTTCTTCTATCAATTTTCCCTTTCTCCTCCTCCTCCTCCTCCTCCTCCTCCTCCTCATCATCATCATCATCAGAAAGCCTCATTTCTGGAAGGCTATAGCTGAAGGCAGAGAGAGGTGATAAGCCTGACCTGGGAAGCAGCATGGATACTACCCTGGGAGACAGATCTTTCTCTTAGATACCTAATGCTGCTGAAAGATGTGAGAGATGATTGTCCATCTTTAAAAAAATCTTTCAATGTGGGCGGGCCCAAGAGTTCGACTTATTTCTGTTGGACACCTGGAATCAATTACACAAGACACACTGGCTTCTGAAATGCCATCTTCTTCAGTGATAGAAGGTGAAGGTCAGTGTTAGTTTGAGACCTTATTTACAGAACCTATTTTAAGGATGAAGAAAGACTTCTAGAAGATCAAAAGTTGACTCTGGAGCCTGCTGTTTTCATCTTTCACTTGTGTGAGTTAAAAAAATAATATTTATCCTCTGAAAACCTGACAGTAGCCTCAGAATCTTTTGTCATAGAATCATATTGAAATATTGGTAGACTGAAATCAGAAACATTTTCAATTGTTTTCATTTTTTATTAATACCATACTTTATTCATTTGTTAGTATGACATCCGTCAGTATTCATTGAGCATCTTCCCCATGCTCTAGGTGTGAAGGGCACAAGTGTGAAGAAAACATCTGTTTTTCCACTGTCTCACCACTGCTCCTTTTTCTGTATCCTCCTGCACTCCCTAACTTCTCAGATGGTGGAAGATCCCACAGTCTGGTTCTCATTCTTCTTCTTTTTATCTCTGCTCATTTCTAGATTAGGAGTTAGCTTTTTTTTTTTTTTCTGTAAATGTCCAGATGGTAAATATTTTTGGCATTTGCAGGCTTCATAGTCTCTGTCACAATGACTCAACTCTGCCAATGAAGCACAAAAGAGTCTATAGTCAATACATGAGCAAGAGATTATGGCTGTGAATTTACCAAAACAGGGAGGTATCCTGATTTGACCGCAAGCATAGTTTGTGGACTTCAGTTTAGGGAATCTCAAACCTGTGTTTTTTTACGCCCTCTAAATTCTCCTGATTCATAAATACATTTCCCCAACTCCAGTCATACACATTCAGTTGCCACCTTGCCAACATGACTTGGGTATTAATAGGATTTTCACACCTAACAGATCCATGACAAAGCTTCTGATTTCCCTCCTCACTATCTAAATCTGGTCCTCCCCACCACACCTCCCCTCTGGAAGTGGTGTTTTTGTCCACTCAGTTCCTCAAAGCCAAACCTCACAGTCATCTTCAATTCCTACTTTTCCTCATATCCCTTCATCAATTTATCATTGCTGTCATTAGCTCTAACTTTAAAACATATCCCAGATCTAATAGCTTCTCATGAGCCCTGCTCCTACTATTTTGTTCCAGGCCCTAATTCCTTCTTGACTGGGTTCCTGCAGTACTTTCTTAAAGGGTTTTCTTTCTCTACTATTAACCCGATTCCAAGCCAGTACAAAAAACTTACAAGGATTTCCATCACCCCTGGAATGAAGCCCAATTTTATCATGATCCTTGAAGCTCCTGGCGGTCTGTTCCTTGATGTCCTCTCTACCTTGTTGCTATGATTCTCTTTGCTTCTCGCTCTCACGTTATGCTGGCCTTCCTGCCATGTCTTCAGCCCATGGAGGCTGCTTCTATCTTAGTACCACTGCACCTGGTTTTTCATCTGCCCAGCAAGCTTTTCCCCCAGGTCACTGCATGCATCTGTCTCCTGCTGCCTCAGTGAGTGAGGTCTTCTCTGACTACTCACCTCAAATGAAATAATACCTTTATCATTCCCTCTCAACTTACTCAACTGTAGATTGCTTAAGTTTGTATTGCATATGTGTTTATTTATCATTTTCCTCCCCTATTGAAATGCAAGCTTTGCAAGGTTAGGGAATTTGCCATTCTGTTTACTGTGGTGTCCTTGTTCCTAGACAAGGAAGTGGCACATAGCTCATGCTCAATAAATATCTGTTGACTCTTGAGTAAATGAATAAATACATGAGAGAAGAGAGACACATTCCTTTTCTTTATAGAGCTTACAGCCCAGTGGGGATGCTTCAGAGAAGTAAATAGTCAGACAGCAGGGGAAGACCCACATGAAAATGGAACAGTGGACTATAGTGCCCCATTCCTCTCTTAGATTGTGGTTCCCAGAACAGTCTCTCAGAGAAAATGATATCTTAACTGAGACTTAATGATGAGTTAACCACTTCGTGCAAGATAGGAACCTCTGGGAATGCTGAGCTGATTGAGGCCAGGGGAGCTGAGCCAGCTAAAAGACTGGATGGGGTATTTGACATTGCCTTAATCTTTTCTGAATTAATATTTAGTATCTGAAGTTTGACTAGTTTTAAGCTGAGGAAACTGGTTAACTGACTCATAATTTTTATAAGTCTGATCATTGGGTTGCGATTGTTCCTGCCAAGAACATAGCTATAAAATTGGTGACATCTATAGAGGCCTCCATGTTCTACAGGCAACATACTGGGCAGTCACATTCTTAAGGGGCAAATCAAATCATAGTGCCCTGGGCTGTGATTCAGTGTGACCACTGCCTTCACACTTTGCTCTCATCTTAGTGAGTCATTTAGTCCTGAAGAGATTCAATTGTCTTGGGTTGGCATGGCAACTTTGAAATGATGGAGAAAACACACACACACACACACACACACACACACACAACTTTAGAAAGGTAAGATAAGATAAAGCGGTCATTCTTTCCCTGGCTTTGCCAGAAATGCAATTTTATCACACATTTCTCTTGCAAAATCTACACTCCAAGATGTACCTTTATTTGAAATGTTTCAATGCATTTAACAGGTCCACATGTTCATGTTAAGCTTCATTAAAGCAGCAGGAGTGGGAATTGTTCCCATTTTACGTGAGATAAGTTGTTTTCTTTCCTCCTGCTGGTGGTATTCCTTGGTACCTGTTTGAAGTCTTGCAAAGAATTAATTAATGAGACACCACACATTGACAAATACCACATAATGGCACCAAAGTAGGGCTGTAATCATAATAATGCATTTCCCATAATAGACAGTGGTACTTTTCAGTAATTTCAGGAACTGTTCAAGACAGGTATTCACAGCCAGACTCATCAAGCCCATGCTACTTTCTCCACACATGTGATGTGTGGATTATAAATTACATTAAGCCATTAAAATCAACTTGTGATCTGCTAAAAGAATATAGAACACGCTTCATATTCAGCCTTTGGAAAACTATGTTGTTCTCCCAGACAAATGTTATCAACTCATGTGTAAATGGTATGGATCACAAACTAATATCTGAAAGAAGATAATTATCTCATATGGAATCGAGAAGAAGGCGCAAGGCCTAATACGCTGAAATTAATAAAAAAACAAACTACGCTTGAAAAATAAGAATTTTTCCTGTTCATTTTATATCTATTAATTTAAAAAATAATATAATAGAATCCCAGAGATTTCAGGCAATGCTGTCACCCCTCTCTACTTCATTTGTTTCCATGTTATAGATGGAATTGTGTCTCTTCAAAATTCATTATTGAAGTCTAAACCTCCAGTGTGACTATATTTGGAGTGGGGCCTTAAAGAGGTAATAAAGGTTAAAGGAAGTCATTAGGGTGGAGCCTTGACCCATAAGACTGGTGTCCTTTTAAGAAGAGGATAGGACTCCAGAGGTCCTTCTCCCTCCACTTGTGCACAGAGGAAAGACCAGGTGAGGACATGGTGAGAAGACAAGGAAGAGAGACCTCACCAGAAACCACTTCTGCTGACACTCTGATCTTGAACTTTTGGCTTTCAGAACTATGAGAAAGTAAATATCTGTGGTTTAAGCCACCTGCTTAGTCAGATTATATCATGGTAGCTTGAGCTGACTCATATGGTCATATCGGGGACACAGAGCACATACAGAATACAGGTCTTGCTCTCAAGAACACATAATTCAATATACTCACCATATTTCAAGAGTAATATCTGTATTTTTCAAGCACTAAAGTCTGCCACTAATTGTATACATTGAAATATGTGCATGTTTTTTTTTGTATATCAATTATATTTCACTAAAGCTGTTTAAAAATAAAATGTGCCAGACTTTCTTTCTTTCTTCTTTATTTTTTGGATATATCTTATTTCTAATCCAAAGAATTATAAGTAATTAGGATTGGTCAACAAATAGGTTGACCAACTGTCTGGTATGCTTGGGACCAAGTGAGTTTCTGGGATGTGGGACTTGAGACACTAAAACCACAGAGAAACAGGGTCAAGTGGGGTGCTCTGGATGTCATGACACTGGCAGAGTGAGTCCGGGGCTCTACCTTGAAGAAGTGGGACTCGTGATGGAATTTTATCAGTCAGGGTCCTGTCAGGACTGAGCAATCACACCCAAAATTTTAACAGATATTTTAGTACAAATAATTGCTAACTAGGTATGAGAAATTGGTGACTAAGAAAATGAAATGGCAAAAAAAACAAAAAACCATGAATATGTCAAAAAGTAGCAACTGCAGGAAACAGGACCCTGCCTATAGGGTCTTGGGATAAGAGGAAGAGGTTGGAATTATTGAAACTTAGATGCTTAAGATGCTTCAAAGAGGGGTCCTGTTGTATGGAGACCCAGACTGCCAGTGGGAGTGCTGGCTGGTTGGTACTTTCTGTGTCTCTGAGAGGGAGGGGAGTGGCGATGAGGCCAGTTGTGCAAATGTTGGAAAAACTGTGAGCTGGAACCAATGGCAACTGCCAGAATGAAGTGGCACTTCCAGTGTGGAAGAGCATTGCTTGAGTGAAAGTAATTGGAGCAAGAGTCAAAGTGGGTGGAAGTGTTCTCTCTTTATCCTCAAGCCTCATAGTCCCCCTCTGGGGGTACTGCTCACAGACCCCAATAGGGATCAGCAGGCAAAGCAGACACATGGTTTAGAGAGTCCCAGCT
Organism: Cynopterus sphinx; assembly: GCA_030015415.1. Classification (NCBI taxonomy): domain Eukaryota; kingdom Metazoa; phylum Chordata; class Mammalia; order Chiroptera; family Pteropodidae; genus Cynopterus; species Cynopterus sphinx. The sequence goes on along the minus strand of CM057379.1, from coordinate 5,466,860 downwards.
CTGCATCACCGAACAGAACATCGAAGGGTTGGATGGTGGTTGACAGACTGCCTTAGTAACTGGCCTGGCAGGTAGGATTAATGAAAAGTGGAAGACACGTGCAAAAGGTGCTGGACAGCACAGATATGACAAATGTCCACTACAGAGTGATGAGCTGTCATAAAGCCTGTGACCTCTGCTTCAAGAGAGGAGCGCTGAGGCACACTTCTCCATTGGTTAAAAGATGCTGTAGAAAGTAGAGCAGCTAGTTAGAAACCAAAGGGACACAGCAGCAGGAAGGAAGTGACACCTGACAACAGGTGAGAGGAGTCAGGATTACTAAGATGTGACGTGTAGAGGCAGACAACCTGTTTATTTCAATAACCACTGAAAGTAACTGGGGTGGGAGAAAGGTCCCACCTAAGTGCCCCTTTGGATTCTTGAAGCCACACCATGTAATCAGCAGGACGGTGCCAGGAAGGAGGTATTATGTGCTATTTTATAGAAGAGAAAGTAGTGCCTTAAAGAAGTGAGTTGGTTAATCCTTGGTCACAATGAATAACTAATCTCCACTGCAAGAATTTTATTCCAAGTTGTCTGGACTTAAATATTTGCCCCAATGTTATCTTGAGGCCATACTGTAGATATCAAGGCAACATAAACAATCCATTGGCATAATGAATGCTTCTAACAGGGGTCTTGACATAACAACAAGGTGACACTCTACACCTTCTCCTATTTCTCCCACTTTCTCAATGGGGTGGGGAGGGATCCTGGTAGGTAACAAGAGCAATGCTGGAGGCATCATAGAAATTAAAATTAAGATGAAAAGAGAGTTCTTGTCATCCAGGGAACAGGAGAGTTGCCCTTTTTCTTTCTAGATCTATGGATATGAGATTCTTGCCTGGAGGGGTGAAATTATGTGTGCCTCCAAAGGAGGCAACTTTATTAAGGACTTTTTTAGGATAGGAGGAAAAATGTCTTTTATTCTTTTCTTTTCTTTTAATTGGTTACACTAGACAGGGGCCCAGTTTGTGGTCGGGTTTGTATTCTGCAAGGAAAGCAGAGCTAGAAACTAAGGCTGGGAAAGATGAGGCCCTTAAATGTAGTTTCTAGGAGATTTGGTTCTGCACACCTGTCTGGGCTCCAGGTAAAGGTGACTTTGAAATTTTTAACTGACCACCCCCATGTGCCATGACAGGCATGCCCTCCTGTATTGGTAGGAGAAGCATCTGGCTGAAGGAACTAGACAGGAATGTGAGTGTGGTGGCAAATGATAAAAAGCGTTTCGATTCGAAAGAGAATTCACCATTATGTTTGCTAAACTTCATTTAAGAGAGCAGAAAGGATAAAGCACATTCTAGAATGATCTCCAAACCATGTATTTCCATTATTACATAAGTATGATTCAGCTAGATGCAAAATTCATCAATGTGGAATGTTTTAATCTCCAGCGGCATGAGGGTACTGAACAAAGGTACTATCTGCTCTGATTGGCAGGAGATACTTATTAATGTCCTCTATGTTATTTCTGGTGAAATATTTATGACTTCTTTTCACTCTCAACACAAAATATCATAATTAGAGTTATGAATTAGATGTACTTGAGTAGAGAGTTTAGTCTAAAGAGGAGACTGCATGTCAGCTGGCCACTTCATCTCCCTTCTCTCTGGGGAGTTGGCCTGTCCACAGAGCTTGAACGCACTCCCTTGTTTGTCACTGTGAGTTAGGCTAGCAGGGATGCCCTGTTCTTGTGGTCTAGGCATGGGGACAGGATTTCTGCAATAGCTTGGGGGACAGTCAGCTTAGTTTTGGGATTAGAAAGTAGTTTATACTTGACATAGGTCACATTATCCAATGTCACCTTTATCAGCAATATTGGTAATATTTTGCTTATCTATCTGCCTTACTACTTTGTCTTAGTATTAAATTGGTTCATAACCTGCCAAGAAAAAGGGGTGGGATTTATTGAATCCTCTTGAAATCAGAAAACATCAAAAAATCCCCACATCTTCTTTCTTTTTCCAGAATTTACTTTAAGATTATTTTCTGTAAACTTATACCAGGAATAGTAAACATGAAAAAAAAAAAAGATATTTTATTGTTCTCCCTGGACAGAGTACATAATTGTTTTCTTTTAAAAAACATTTCAGCCCACTTACATAGCTTTTGCTTTTTTATTCAATATTCAGAACTCTTAACTCCCACATCTACAGGAACTAATTCATAACTCTAATTATAATATTTTGTTGTACCTAGATAATAAAAATTATACAAATTTATTTTGCAAAATCATAGATCTTTAAAACCTGGACAAACTGATATATATGTATATATATTTTCCCTTAATGAATACATTGAATATTTATTAATAATTTACATAGCCTACGGTCTTGTGTAAATTATGCAAAACCAGAGGGTTTTTTTGTTATTGTTTAGTTTTTTAAACATTAAATGTATTCGTGAAAAGCATATTTAAAAAATTCACCCATCATCTCATTGCCCAGAGGTGATCACTGCTAACATTTTGGTATATATTTTCCAAAGCTGTATTTGATATAATGAATGAAACACACACATACACCACATAACACCACATATACACATACGACACACAACATACACAGCACATACACAGCACATTGCACACAGCCCCCATATACACATATATGCACAACAGATACAACATACACACCACATAGACACACACAACACACACACACATACACACAGATCTCTTATTTTTCAGAGAAAGCAATTGAGTCTCAGAGAGGCCATGACTGGACTAAATTAACTCTGTCGTCATCAGCGTGAGGCTAAAACCAGAGCCCTCGCATAGGCTCAAGTAATCTTTCCTTGTGAAATACCTTTAAATACTGAAGGATCAGTGACCTGATATCAGCTATTTTTAAAAGTGCAAATGGAAAGTCTGTTTTGATTATATGCTCTTCAATGCTGCTCATGAATGTGGTGAAAACCATCAGCAGCAGGAAGGCAATTTAGAGACGGCTTTGGGAGACAGAGGGAAGCCTGGCCAGCGTGAGCACATTGGAGGGAGCTGGTGAGCACTGCCCTTTGGAAAGAAGGAGGCTTACCATAAATGACAGATGTAAGGTACTGCCTTCTAGGGCTTGAAAACCCATATCTGAAAAGATATGTGCACACTGAAGTTCATAGCATCATTATTCCCGGTGGTCAAGATATGGAAGCAACAGGAGTGTCCTACAATAGATGACTGGATGAAGAAGCTGGGGTACATACATACAATGGAATATTACTCAGCCATAAGAAAAGATGAAATGCTGCCATTTGCTACAACATGGATGGGCCTCGAGATAATCATGCTGAATGAAATAAGCCAGACAGAAAAAGTTGAAAATTACACGATATCACTTATATGTGAGATATAAACCTAAAAGCAAAAAATGAGCAGGACAAACAAACGGAGACTCATGGACATGGACAATGGACTAGTGGTTACCAGAGGGTAAGGGATAAGAGAGGAGGGGGTAGGTAGATAGGGAAAAGGGGGTCATATATGTGGTAACAGAAAGAAATCTAACTATGGGAGGTGAACACACAGTGTAAATCTATCTATCTATCTATCTATCTATCTATCTATCTATCTATCTATCTATCTATCTATCTATCTATCTATCTATCTATCTATCTATCTATCTATCTATCTATCTATCATCTATCTATCTATCTATCTATCTATCTATCTATCTATCTATCATCTATCTATCATCTATCTATCTATCTATCTATCTATCTATCTATCTAATCTATCTAATCTATCTATCTATCTACTTATCTACCTATCTACCTATCATCTATCATCTATCTATATCTATCATCTATCTATCTATCTATCTATCTATCTATCTATCTATCTATCTATCATCTATCTATCATCTATCTATTTATCTATCATCTATCATCTATCTATCTATCATCTATCTATCTATCATCTATCTATCTATCTAATCTATCTACGCCTTACTGTTAAAGTATACAGTTGAAACTTATTGGATTTCATTAACCAATATCACCATAAAAAAACTTAAAAAAATTTAAAAAAGGCACTGCCATTTATGTGAAAGCAGGAGAGGAAGCCTGGGTTAAATCAGAACATTGGGAGAGTATATCCTAAGTGACACCAGACGGTGAGTTTTATGTTGAAATGTACTCTTAGCAGATTAGAATTATTTTGCAGTTTCTATTTTTCAGTTGGGCCAGGATATAGAAAATGTCACTTTTGAGCCTGGCTGTACGCTGCTTCGAGCCTGCAAGTGTACACAACATACACCCTTACAGTTCATCTCCTCACCTCATCAAGGGTTAAGTCTTTAAACCACATCAAGTCTGATAGTTCAAGGCAAAGAATTCTTGATGAAGAAGAAGACACATGCAGCACAATTCAATTACACTGCATATGTTCTTCCTACAGAATTAATGTGCTTTCTAAGTCTTGCATTTTTTTTTACTTTTTCCACATATTAAAAAATTTATAGTTATGAGCCTAATTTTAAATAGGCAGTGTTTCAAATATATTCAGGATCTTTTTAATGGTCATTCATAGACCTCAATTTGGGTATTGGGCAGCCCACATTCATTTTCCAGAGGCCGCTAACTGCTTGCAACATTATTCCAAGAACTATCTTCTTGCGTACCACATGCAGTGCTGAGTTAATCAAGCAAAACTGTTCTCTTCCTCCTGGTTGCAGCATCTATGATGGGCATTTTGATAAGAATGCCGTAAAAAGTGGATCGAATAATCTTTTGAAGAATACAATGGAGAATGACATTTTCTTCAATCAAAGCCATTTGTAATTTTTAAAAATGCTTTTTCTTTCTGATAATATTTATAAAAAGTACAAATTCCTTATAGAGTGGGAAAGTCCAGAGAAAATCTTCTATGCGAAACTTCAGTTTTGAATGGTCACAATACTCCTCAGTCATGACCATTCAAAACTGAAGTTTCAAGCTTCCTGAGGACACACACACACACACACACACACACACACACACACACACAACTCAAGTCAACATACAAAAGTTAATTTATGGTCCATACTGTTTATAACTTTTTAATTCATCTTTATAATATTAATGTTTATTCATGTCATCAAATATTCTCTTAAAACATAAATTTTAATGTGTGACAAATGTTCCCTGCTATGGCTAGTCCACCATGTTTATGTTTGCGATTTAGTCTGTCACACCTCTAAGTTGTTTCTCTTTCTTTTTATAAATAATCCTGTTAGTGACATCTTTATTAACAAATAATTGTTTATATCTCTATTTCCTCATAATGAATCCTTAGAACTAGAATTAGGAAGGCAAGCATTCTATAGATTTTTAATGGTTTCCATGCATATTGGTGTATTTCCCATTTAAAAGATTGTATAGCAGGGCAATAATTCCCAACAGTGGCATATAAAGATCCAGTTTCTCTTAACTTATTAATACTGAATATTATCATAAAAATAATTGCTTTTATGATGGGCTAAAAATGGCACTGATGTTGAAAGTCTCTTTGATTTGCTCAGAAGTTAAATTCTTAAGATATATTTTTATTGTCTATTTGCATTTTATCCTTTGTTCAACCATTTTTCACATTTTTCCCATTTTCCTCTTGGCATCTCCATCTCTTTCTCCTGTGGAAGAATGTTTTATATCTATATTAGGAACAATGACCCATTGCTTGGTATTTATGGCGTACCCACTTCCTTCTAGTTCGTGCCTTTCAGATCTTGCTTTTGGCAGCTTTTGTTGCATAAACATTTAAAATTTTATGTGATCGAGCCCATCAATCTTTTATGTTTCCTTTATTTCTATGCTTGGACACAGATTGTGATGTGGAAAAACACATAAATCACAGTCTCACAACTGTTGCTGTTTTTGGGAGTTCTCTTCTGGAAGGGTGTGTGCAGTGAGCAAGGGGACTGCAAAGAGCAAGGTGACCGTAGTGAGCACGGTGACCGCAGAGAGCATGGTGATCATGGCGAGCATGGTGACTGTGGTGAGCATGGTGACCACAGACAGGCGCAGTGGGGATTTGAGGGGAAGATGCTGATGAGACTTTCACTTCCGATTATGCTCCCTTGGCTTCTCTTTCTGTTAACTGCAAGCAGTGCAGATGGATGAGAGGCAGGACAAGCAAGACAGCACATTCTGAAGAATTGTCCTTTGAGAGGACTGGGAGGATCGGGCACAGTCAACAGCTGTGGCTTCTGCCTGGCAAGCCCCTTGGGTGTCATCCCTCCCAGGGAGCCTGAGGTCCCTGCTGGCCCCTCTGCTTGCTTTGTATCTGGCTAGGAATAAGGAGGGGTGCCGGGGAGACAGAAGGTAAGAAGTGCACACAGCATAGGGTAGCATCTTGAGCTGTGCAGTTTGCGAGGGGAAAGTCATTCTTCTGTGTCCCCCACCTATATCCACCAGCTGGTCTTTCTCTCTTTCCTGACTAGAGAAACAAAACAAAGGCTCAGATGTTTAATTCACCATAAGGGTGACAGCACTAATGTGATCTTACATGTGACTGAGGGACAGTCACTTAAGAGTGCAATTGAAAAGATCATCTAGAAAAGGCTGAGAGGCCTAGGCGCTCTAGGATTTGGGCCCCGAGGCAGCCAGGATCTGTGTCTCCCCATGAGGCCAGTCTTGTCATCCTGATCAATCCCTTCAAGCACAACAAACTAGCCTTGATCTTGGCAGCCGTGATCAGAGCTCTTGGTGTTATTCTTGGGATTCTACACAGAACCAGTAGAGAAAATGAGAATTGGGCAACAGAACCATGTCAGGAAGTAAATAAGTCACCTTTAATTTCTCTTCAATGGCTGAAGTTGTGGTATATTATTTAGCTCAGTTCTGCTCTGCCATGAGAGCTAGTGAGAGCCTTTGATGTTGGAAGGGTACTGTCCTCTTGTTCCTGTTGTTTTGCATGAGGATAAAGCACAAGCCAAGGTCTTAGGAAAAGGACAGGGAACGAGGTAGGGTGAACGTTACCATCTATACCTATTCAGAACCTGATGTTAAACATAAACATGTTCTCCATGTATTTGTGTCAGTTCACTTATCTGGCTCAACGAAGGATGTGTCTTCACTGAAGTTGGAGTGTATATTTGGTATGGTCTGATTTGAAACACAGACTCCTTGGTGAGTGATGAACTCACCTTGGGGGGTTTCTGCAGAGCCACGTCCTGCAGAAGTCATGCTGCGTAGGCGGTGCTGGTGGTGAAACCTCCCCCAGCTGCTGGGCTCTCGCATGAGTTGGTGTATCTCCCCCAAGGTGCTTGGCAGGGGACCCGACACTGTATTTCATAATCGCGCCCTTGACTTATGATTCAAACCCCACTCTGATGGAGTCCAGTGCCCTAGGAGAGGGTAAGGACTGAGGCAGTAAGTCAAAAAGCAGGTTTATGCTGGGCCCCTAGGGGAGGCTCATGCCTCTGTTTTTCAGGAGCAATAACTGAAGAGTTGAAAGATGAGACGGGCAGCTACATAATTGATTACGTACATTGATTTGACCCGAGGAAGTGGGAGAAGCTATAGGTCAGCAGAAGCCAGAAGCTCTCGAAGAACACAGACTCCTGAGCTCTTTATACATAATTTATCCCTTTCCCTTTATGTCTTCATTCTTTTCTGTGGCTCAGAACCTCCATTGTCCTCCCTGACCTATCTCTGTGTGGAGCTGATGATGCTCTTAGAAATTTGTCTCTAATTACCGTTTATTTAATTTACATCTAGATTCCTCATCATGATATTATGATTATACTGAAAAAGCCCTGTTATCGGGGTGACATAGGATGGAGTAAACACACTCTAAAACTAGCCCCAAACCTATAACCTTAGTTAGTGCCCCACTACTTTTGACTCACCTAACGCATTTCGATGATCCTAAGAATGCAAATGACTCCCCAGTTCTGCATGTTCTTTTTTCTCCCCGTTTTGTCTCTGTCTCGACAACACCTGGCTCATCACAAAATCGGCACCGTTCTTTTCCCTTGAAATGGCTCAGTTAACTCTGCAGTGCCTCCTACTCTCCAGACATGGCTTCATATCAGAATCTTTCCTGGGAGTGAGACCCCAGCCTCAGTAGTTTTGGCAGCTCTCCAGGTGATTTAAATGGGAGGCCTATCTGCGAGCCAGTGAACCAGAGTCTTGCTACTCAGTGTGTGCCCGGGACCTGCAAGATGGGCATCACTGGGCCTCGATGGAGATGCAGATGCTCAGGCTCCCGTGCCCCATTTTGCTGAGCTTCAGTCTGCAGTTAAATAGGCTCCTCAGATGATCCCTCTGATCATTGATGTCTGAGAAGATAGAAGACTCTCCAGTCAATACGTCACAATTAACGGTGTCTCCCTTTCCATCCTTCAGCCAAAGGTCAGCAGGAATACACTCGAGTCGAACGGAATTAAGTTTATTTAGCTTGTCACCACGCGGGAAAGTGCACATCAGAGCAACCACAGGGCACGGAGGTGAGAAGCGGCCGGGAGAAGTTTGTCGCTGGGGCTGGGGATGTGCGCGGTGAGGTGGGAGTGCGGCCTGCAGCACACTCTAATCCTCCCCACTTCTAGCTGAGAGTGACAATGATCCAGTCACCACATCACTTCCTTCAAGCCTTCCTGATGACACAGAACTAGTAGTCCCTGTGCTCTTGAATTCCTCTTAAAGCAACAGCCATTTCAGCACATGCGACACAGTGCTGTGCCCTGGGCAGGGGCAGCAGGTGAAAGAGCCTTGATACTGACAGGCAGCAGGTCAGTGTTTGTCCAGGTGTAACTAGTGGGCAGCCGTGTCACACCATCAACTTACATTAAGCTGTGTAACACGGTGCTCAAAGGGCTTTGTGTAGCAAGAACTTGAGAAATTAAACACCACTTCTCACCACTGATCACCGGGGCCAGAGAGGAAGGGGAGTGAGGTGTCGCTAAGTGGTGAGTGCAGGGGTCCAGTGATGCCAGACAAACAGGTTCTAGAACCCGCTGTACAGTGCTGCGCCTGGAGATAACATTCTAGCATCGCACACTTAAAAGTCTAAGAGGGTAGATCTCACGTTAACTGTTCTTACCATGATAAGTGGCAAAAAAAAATATTAAAGATTTGGGAAGAAAAGGCAGGATCTTCAGGAAGAGAATGTCGTGGAGGATGTTTAGAGAGCATCAGACTCTGGGGAGTTACCCCTTTCTGGATGTGTTTCTCCTGATGACAGTGGTGTTTCTGATCTTAGGGCCAGAGGTCAGGGTCAGGATCAGCAGATGAGCTCCAGGGGCATCAGAGGGGTCCTCCGGAGATGGCAGAGTGGCAGAACTTCTTAGGAGAGGGCCACAGCCACCTCCAGAGCCCCATCTGGACCTATTTTCTACAGGCACTAGGTTGATGAGACGGGAAATCCTAGGTTTCCCATGGTGACAGATTAGCTAGAGCTAGTCAGGACCTCCAGGCAGGCCTCACTGAATTTTCCAAAAGACAAAACAACTTCATGTACAGGCTTTGGGGTGAGCCCTGGGAGGGCTGAGGAATGGCCTCATCATGTTGCTCCTGTAGACCTCCAAGGTCAAGTTGTATAAGAAGTGATAGTTCAACATCTTGGGCTAAAGGATGGCACCATGACACTAGTCAAGAGATCCAGCCTTGACACCAGGATCTCTGTGTGCCCAGACATCATCTAGAAGGGGATGTGCTCCACACATGCTACTTTACCTCTCCCACAGAGCCTGGCTCCCCTCCTCTTCCTACCTATAGCAACAGAGATTAGACAGAAGCCCAGGAGGAGGGGAGGAACGTTCAGAGTGAGCAGCTATTAATGATGGCGAAAGGGGCCTGCCATCCTATGGGGTCTAGGTGGTTCTACGGCAGTGCCTACAGCCGGCTCCTCTAGTACCACATGTGATTCAGGGTCAGCTTGTTGTCATATACAACCCACAATGTTTGTAGCCAGCTTTCCAGGCTAACTAACCATCTAATAATTATGCGTGTATTTCTTTATATTGCCCACCAAGTTATACATGCAGTTTTTGTCAAAAATCTTGCTGACATCCAGACCCATTATCCCAAGAGAATCCTATATGGTTGACATGCTTGCTATTGATGCTGCTGGTTTCAGGCATTGCCCCTTCCTTTCCTAAGTGCTTACAAGACACTTAAAGACTGTCTTCTCAGGTACTTACACAATGATGATCATAGCGACAATTACTGAGTTTTGCTGTAGTCCTCCCAGCACTTTACAGTTACCCAACATTATACACAGTCAGACCTCTGGGTGGAGACAGAGATCCAGACACTCTGGTAGATTTTTAATCCCCTTGGAGAACCAGAATCTGGGCTACCAGACCTGGTGGAGGTCTGGCCTGGGGGAAGAAAGCTTCTCATTGGAGCCATTCTTCCCATCATGTTTCATTTTCTGGTGCTCACTCTGCTTCTGCCTCCTCTCTGGCGCCCTGCACTGCCTTTTGGTTTTTGCCTCCCTAGGATCTCTGTGATGATATAAACGTGGCTGCCTGTGATCTTTCAAATGTCTCCTGTGATCTTCCAGCTGTGTTTTTTTCTTTTGGTGTCTTTGCAAGGGACCGGCTTGCTCTACTTGGATTTTTTGAAATCTATTTATACTGAAGTCTATGGAATATCTGATGATTCTCAGCGTTCCCTTTCTTTGTCTTTCTTTTCCTCTTTCTTTAAATTAAAATAGCCTTGTTTCAAGTTTAACAGAAAGGTTCGTATTTGTTGTTACATGCTGTTGCTTGGTGACGCCATGAATGAATGATGTCCACTATGTCCTGTCCTCAACTGCCCTGCTCAGCAATTCTGGACTTGCCTGTGTCTTCTTGTAGTGATTGGTAACATTCTTGAAATCACGTGAGGTCACAAGGTCATGTAGAGAGAGTATTTTAACCTTATTAACATGTTAGTGATTAACTTCTAAAAATTGATTTCCCCCTCTAAATGACACCCTTGTGAAGTTGAAAGTCCCATGAGGGGTTTTTGAATGTGGTTTGAGAATCTGGATTCAGGCCCATCTGCACAGTTGCAATGAATACCTCTACTTTGTCCCAGCTGTATGACTTTTGGGAACTCCTGGTTTTCCAAGCCTGATTGAAAATCTACCTCTCTAGGCCCCAGTTTCAGCATCTGCAAAATGGGAGCAAAATATAGCACCAGACCTCAACCATCAACATAGCTAGCTGGGAGGAATAAATGACTTATTTCATGTGAGGCATTAACACCGGCAAAATTCAGCATACTATTTATGCATCTCATAAATGTGTGTGGAGTGCCTGCTGGCTGCCAGACACTGTTCTATGTACTAGTAAAAAATAAGTACATAAGGATCTTAGCTGGTGCTGAGAATTGTGATGAAGAATGATGAAGTAGAGGAAAGGAGTAGGAAAGGAGATACACATACTCACATATGTGGATATGAGGTCTATCTTAAAAAATTCATTCACGGAACTGTGGAACTGTGGGGGATTGGCAAGTCTGAACTCTGTGGGGCAGGCCAAAAATGTAGAAATTGATAGTACAGTCTGAAGTCCAAAATCTGTAGAGTAAGTCGGCAGGCTAGAAACTCAGGCAGGGTTTCTTCTATGTTACAGTTTTGAGGCAGAATGCATTCTTCTCTGGGAAATCTCATTTTTTGGTCTTAAGGCTTTCAACTGATTGGACAAGGCCCACCCACATCATCAAGAATAATCTTTACTTAAAGTTGACGAATTGTGCATGTTAATTACATCTACAAAATACTTCCACAGCAACATCTAGACTAGTGTTTGACCAAACAATGGGCCCCCATGGCCTAGCCAAGATGACACATAAAATCTACCTTCACAGTAGAGGGTTTGTACTCTATTGTTAGAGAGTCACAAGTGAGCTCTCTGAGAGGTGGCATGTGAGCCGAGATCCAAATAAAGTTAAAACGGTTAATGGAGACAGATAACTAGTGAAAGGAGCAGCCTGTGTACACATCTTGACATGGGAGCCTCTAAATATACATTGGCTATTCTTTGCAAGGGTCTCACACCTTCCTGTGCTTTATAATAATTTGATGCTTTTTTGTAAGCTACTCTATTCCCATTCTTTAAATTTATGCATTACACCATTTGGTTGCTTAAAATGTCTCATTTAAAATACCATATAAACAACAAGAGTTTTGAAAATTTGTCAGGAATCCCTGTAAATGCACAATGCACACCTGAGCGTGAGTGTACTCACACACTGTGACACATGCATGTGTCCTGTTCCTGAGATGATCTTTTCTGTGGTCATAAATGACCTGATATGCTCTAGAAAAGAGAGATTTTGCTGTTTCTTTATTGTTTAGTTCAGAATATATTGCATATCTAGAAGCGTGGTCCTGGAGATAATGCTCAGGTTTGGGCGAGCGATGTTTTGCCATTGTTTAAATTGAGAGAATGACATCTGCAGGATTTCTGCTGCTGAGACACTGATTTCTGCCCATTTGAGCTTTCTTTTCTGTCTATTTAGCTTGGTTTGCTTGTGAGAGTTCTGGCTCTAGTGCCTGAGGGACAGCTCTGCATGCTGGGAAATTCATGAACAGTGGTAAACGGCAGTCAAGCTTTGTCTTATTCTGTGTGGTGTCTAACCTTTCACATTATTCTAATGAAAATGATATTTATGATTGCAGCCTTCTGTGAACTTTCAAAAGGCAGTTGCAATAAAATTACTAGTTGGATTTTAAATAGTGTCTTTAACTGAATTGTGTAACAGTATACCAGGGCCAAAGAGAAACCGAAGCAAAGTTCTTTTTCCCTTCTAAGAACTCATCTTTGATATTAATGTTTTATGTCCACACTGAGTTGAAATCTGTAAAACTCTAGGAAACAGAACAAAATTTTAAAAAACGGCAAGATAGGTCATCTCATGGGATATTTTTTCTTCTGGATGAGGGTTGCAGCCTCATTATGTTTCTCCAAAGAGGTCAAGACTATGCCCACTGGAGCTTACCTTAACAAACACTCTGAACTTTTTGCAATTACCTCTTCAATTCAAAGTTACCCCTTCTAAATGATTGGCATCTTCTGCCTCAGTTACCTGGAAGCTGACACTTTACCACAAATCAAAAAAATACATCGAGGTTTTAAAGCAGGGACTCCTCTAAGGTTATTGAATCGAAGTGACCATCCACATCACTTCCATATGTATTAACTTCTCATGAATATATCTACATGAAACTGTAAGCACTTGTTGATGTTACATATCATTCGATTAGTTGCTTTTGGAATATCTTAAGAATAAAATCAAACTCACCTTGTCTTCCCTATTTTGTCAGTTTGCACTGGCTGTCAGAGCTGCCCTGAATTTTTTAATGAGATCAATTAATCTGCCTCCAAGACTTGTCTTAGATTTGATTCCATCAATTATGTCCTCCGTGATGTTCCCAACTGCTTTGCGATTGGCCGACAGGCCCTATAAATGCTTCTTCCCAAGCTCGCACAGCCCCTAGAAAGACCATGCTCACAGTTAATAATAATTCCAGAAGCCTTGGGCACCTGAGATACTTGGCATTCTGTGAAATAAAATGTATCTTTATGTTGTTTCTTATTAATCTCACAGGAGCACTGAAATGGTTTTCCCCTGAATTTTTCTGGTAAATATTGAGATCGTGTTTTCCTTCCAGGTCTTGCTTTTTAAGAGAAAGCCAAGTAACTAGAGTGAGACCCAGAAGCCTGAATCACAAACTCTAATTTAAAATTCCCAGGGAAAGTGCTACCTCTTTATTTAAACTGGAGTCACAAATCTATATTTCTTCTCTCTTCTCCTAAGTTTGACAAAAATGGTTCTCTCCGAACTCAGCCAGTAGCAAGTCAAAGCTCCTAAAGGAAATTATAGTGGGAATGGGAGGGGAGGTGTGACAGTTATCAGCTCACAATGCGACAGGAGCATCCATCATGTCTGCTTTTAGGCCCAGGGTCTTGGGAGAGGAATAAAAAGAAAAAGAAAAAGAAAAAAAAACAGCGCTAATACATGTACAGAGGGCTTGATTGTTGTATCAGCAAGCAAAGTGGTCGTTAACCTGTGACTGGGACCCTGGTCCTCTTTGCCCTTCTCATACCTGAGGCTGTCATTAGGTTCTTTCCTGGAACCAAGGGTTAGGGAGGAGGTGCATAGTTCTGTTCCATCAATAGTTTTCTGGGTTCTCTTTTATTATTATTATTAATATTACTATTTTGCATAAGAACTTTTTTATGATCCTATGCAGCATGATGTTTAGTCATCAAATAGTTATTCAAGGATATTCTGCTGTGATTTAAATTTATCTTTCTATTTTGACCTTAATTTTAGATTTTGGCAAAAAACACAAAAAATTTATTATCTTAATCATTTTTAAGTGTACAGTTCAGTAATGTTCAGTACATTCACATTGCTGTGCAACAGATCTCTAGAATTTTTTTATTGTGCAAAATTGAAACTCTATACCCAATTACAGCTCCCCATTTCCCATTCTCTCGAGCCCCTAGCAACCACCATTCTCTTTTTCATTTCTATGAGTCTGACTACTTTAGATACCTCACATAAATGAAAACATACAGTATTTGTCTTTTTGTGACTGGGTTATTTCACTTAACATAATTTCTTCAAGGTTAGTCTATGTGGTAGCGTGTGATAGAATTTTCTTTTTATTTATTTTACTAAAATTTTTAAAGAATTTCCTTTTTAAAGGCTAAAGAATATTCCATTGTATGCACATCCCACATTTCCTTTGTTCATCATCAATGGATATTTGATTTTAATGGCTTCCACTTCTTAGCTATTGTAAATAATGCTGTAATGAACAAGTATGTGTCTTTTTACACAAATGTATTTCAAATGTTCAGGGGAACAACTATAGCTAGAGACCCTTTAGAATGCCTCTTAAGACATAAAAATTGCTAACCTATAATGAAATATTTAAAATTTATGCAAAATAACTTGTGCTAGAAAATTTCTATAAGTGAAGGGGGTTATGAAGATAAGACAAAAAATATGGTCCCAAGGTATATTTTGCCTGATAGAAAAAGAAACAAAAGGCAGTTGTAGAGAAATGAGATGCATTTGTGGATTGCATGTTTTGGGAAGCCCCTATTGGCCCTACAAGGATAAAGAGAACTGGGTGAGGGGAGGGGACAAGCTAGTCTTCCCAGCTGAGGACCACCTCCAACTAGTCACCCTGCTTTTCATCAGAACCACAGATTGCATGAATGTGCACTCCTAAAACGTAAAAATCTGGTGGCCCTTTGCCCACAGAATAAAATTTACAATCTTTATCTAACAATGAAAGAGTCCTATTATGTAGCCCTGAATTAGTTTTATGTTTTTATCTCTCACTTTTCATTTTGTGGAAGCTGTGTGGGGCAGATTTAACTGTTTGACCTGGGTTTTTATCTTGAGCCTGTTATTTAGCTTCTTGGAATTTCAGTTTTCTTATCTTTAAAAGAGAGATCGACATTGTCTACTTTATTAGTAAGAATTGAATAAAATTAAATAGAATATATATTTTAAAATTGAATATTTAGCAAACAAGTTTCCTTCCAGAATCTCCTCTTTTATCAATTATGCCCCATCCCTATCCAATGGTCAAATGACTATTTCCCTGACTCTAAATTTGCTCATATCTTCCAACTTTTCTCTACCCATTCAAAACTTATATATTTCCCAAACATAGATCAAGTGCCAATTACAACATGGAAACTTTCTAGATGAATCTTTAAAAGTGAGGAACAATTAAGCATGTAAAAGTAAATCTATTTGACATCTAAGTCTTAATATCTCTTGTATGCCATATAACGAACTTAATACAATAGAATTTCAAGTTTTGTTCAATTAAGAGAATAAATCGCTTAAAGACTAGCTTCTGAAATTCAAGTTAGGCTTATCTAATTTCTCTCTAGTGTATGTGTAAAATTTTATGATCAACTAAAATTTTTTTAAGTAAAGAAGAATATTTTAAGATATTCCTGGACAAAGAAGGAAAAGACATGAGCTTCCCATACTTGTATCTCATACTCCTGGGCCAAGGTCAGCTATTTGTAAAGTTTAGAAGTCCTCTCTTAGTGTGGATGTGCCTGAAATTGGCTGTGATATCAATAGTGGCTCCATGTCTAATTGCAGTGATTTTTTTTTTTGTTTCTGTTGTTTAGATTCTTTACATATAAAAGTCATTAGGATGAAATTGGGACCTAGGGTATGATCGGAACCACCAAACTGAGTATCTAGCTGGACACTTTCTCTTCCAACTCTATTACTCAGTCTGCCTCTGCTCTCTGCACATACATCTATAGAATCAGATTTGATACTGACTGGTCTTCTCCCAAGGCTTTTATATCAACAGCTACTTCTCACTGACATTTCCTCCTAGGACCCAGCCAGAGGAACAGGATCTGATTATTATTGGCTTGATTATTTTATCTTAATGGGGAGGATCATAAGGTACATGTAACTAGCTTCTAAAGTTTATCAACTCAGAGTCTGTGTCCAATAGCCCTCAAAATGTCTGGGTGCTCTTCTTTTCTCAGTGTCACCTGAGTACATGGCAACAGGGAAGGGTAAGGGAAAGGTCAGGGAAATCGTTACAATTTAAGTTTGCTGTGATACTATAGGGACCTTCTTCTTGGGGACTCTACCATCCTTGTAGGCAGTGGATTCTGGGTCTAAATTGACTCGCTTCTGGGAAGTGGGCAAGGAGTTGTTTATCTGGGAGTATCTTCACTTTTCCTTCAGTTTTGAAAGTTATTTTTGTTGGATATAGAATTCTATTTTGACAACCTCTTTCTTTTTTTTTAAGCACTTTGAATATGTCATCTCACTGTATTATCTCTTTCACTATTTCTAATTGGAAATTATATGTTAATCTTGTTGAGAATGCCTTTAATGTGACAAGTTGCTTCTCTCTTGCAACTTTCAAAATACTTAGTCTTTTGACATTTTGATGAGTAATGGTGTTTTAACTTACCGTATTCTTATGGCCCTACCCCCAGCATTGTGGGAAACTTGAAATCCAGCAGCTCCAAAATCACAGTGAAAACCAGAAGACTACCAAGCTGGAGGACAGGTACAATGTGTTGGCTCTCCTCTGAAGCCCTGATTCAGGGGACTGTCATTATTTGACCTGACTCAGGGGCTACCCCTTGCAAATCACCTCTTTCTTAAGGGCGTTTGTCAAAAGTAGAGTATAGCCGTTTAATATCACATATGTTTATGGTAGTAATAACAGTGAGGCAAACAACAAGCTGACTCCCTCCCAAAATTTAAAAAGAGTTGAGGAACTACATGTCTGTGGAAAGCTTTGAAAAGCTCCAAAGTATTCCAGGGATTCTGAAAGGCCAGGTCCATGTATAGGGCTCTATGCATGCTCTGAATATACCTGTGAAAGACTTAAGTCATCACCTCTGGATGACCTGGAGGCTTTTTGTAAGCAGAAAGTGAAGGCTAAGATAGAGTTGTAAATTGCCTGTCTGAAAAATGCCCTAACACACACAGAGGCCCTCGGTGAAAGCCAGGAGGCTTATTGTTTCCAGAAATTAAGGATGTCTCTGTCTAATCATTTGCTGATTCCTAAACTAACCAAGCTGAGATTTTAGTGGTTCCACATGACTGAGAAATAGACTTTAAACAGTTCACGAAAGTCACTAAACAAAGTAATAGCAGCCAAAAACAACAGCAAAGAGCAGTAACAGCTGTTTTTGAAAGTTAAGGGAAGAGCAAATGCCTGAATAAATGTGTAAATATATCTGCAGACCAAAGGTATTGTTTAACCTAAACTGACTTTCCTATATGTACTTCTTGCTATTTTTTCTATAGTTACACAGTAGAGGTCTACCAAAACTTGTGCAAGACTCTCTAAACTTTGAAGATGTAAGGCTTATTTTCTTAACCACTGTGGTAGACTGGAATATAGCCTCTATATTATGTTATTATAAATTATGTATCCATATCCTTTGCTATGAAACTTTGCAACATACGTTACTGTCCCATTGATACTGACCTTGACCATGCGACTTGTATTATTCATTGAAGTGTGATACAAGCTGAGGGCTTAAACATGCTGAAATTATCTTGCCTTGCTTTCTTGTGCTTCTGCCATTTACCATGAGAAGTACATGCTCTGAGCTAACACTGGCCCAAGGACAAGGGAGAGATTAATGGCACAGATCTGAATTCAGCCTGCAGGCTAGAGCCAGGCTCAGCTTACTGAACAGACTAAACTGAGCCATCCTAACCAACTTGCAGAAACATAAGGAAAAAAATAAATGTTGTTATGAGCCAGTGAATTTGAGGGTGCTTTGTGACTCAAGGTTATTACAGCAACAACTGACTAATATGGTCACTAATTGAGAAAACAATGTTCTTATGGCATGTGTTTTAATTTTGACAAGTTGTTACCAGACTTTTGTACTGATTTTAGTTTTTTACATGTTTATCTAGATTGTAACTCTTCGGAAGTCAGGGGCAGTATCTATTTCAAGAATGGGGTTTAAGCAAACTTAGGATGCCAAACCAATGCCCAACAAAAATTTACTGATGGTGGAATACGAAATTGTCCTACTTTCTTTTTATGAGAACTCTGCTTCGTATTTCAGCTTAGCTGATAATTACCAGTAATTTCTCTTCTTCCTCTGCAGTTGCCATCTCATTACTATTGTAACTTGAGAGAGTTAGCACTTTATTTTGAGATGAAAATCTCAAAGGACTCTTGAGGTCTGCTAAGGTCTCACCTTCTAATTAATTAGCGTCCCTGTGGAACTCCTAGGCAAAAATTGTGAATAACATTGCGCATTTCTTTTCCGTTTATGCTTGTTAGCCAGATAATAGATCAACTCTCAGGTCTGACTCACAATTATTTGCCAAACTCCACTTTACAACTGGGCATATAGACATTTACTTATTTTTATTGGAGCAGTAGTTAAAAATGGGGTACTGGAAAATGAGAATTATAAAACTTCTGCTATACTAAGAAAAATAATGGTGTGGAAAAAGTTTATTCACTTTTTAAAAAAGAGTGATTTGTCATCAGATTAGTTAATGCTTCTCTTGAAATATCACTTTATTCTGTTTAACACTGGCTTTTTAAGGAGAGAAGTATTTATTAAATTTATATCAATAGTAGATATGCAAAAAGAAACTTTGGTATGATCCAAAGGGCTTAATAATATCAGTTATGGGTTGTGATACAAGGTGGTGGTAAGGATTGGGTGGATTTGGGACAGAGTTGAAGGGATACTTTTAATATATACTTTTCAGATTTTATATTTTTGAATCATGTGACTGTATTTCTCCTTTAAAATTATATATAGTTTAATATACAATTTATGAGTTAAGATAGAAACTAAATTTGGTAGCGCAGACAGAGTTTGATAGCTTTACATGATTTGCATAATTCTACACGCTTAGCATACTAGGTGCTATCTTTGACAGTAAGTATTACCTGAAAGTAATAATTTTTAGGTGATCCTTAAAGCCCTACCCAATGTGTACCTATTCTAACTTTGCTGCTTATAGCTATTGGTTCATTTAAGGTGATGGTATAATTGATTTTTTAAAATTTCTCTACCAGCCTGACTTTTATTATTATTAATTATTATTATTATTATTATTTTATTGTTATTATTTAAAATTATTTAAATTAGTTTTAAGTATATAGTACATTGGTTAGACATCTATATAGTTCATAAAACAATCCCCCCAATTGCTTCCTCCCTCCTCTGGCCCTCCACACACACCTATACACTCTCTTAATATATGGCAAAGGAGATAAGAATATACAATGGGGTAAAGACAGTCTCTTCAATGAATGGTGTTGGGAAAATTGAACAGATACATGCAAAAAAAAAAAAAGAAGAAGAAACTGGACCACCTTCTTACACTGTATACCAGAATAGACTCAAAATGGATTAAAGACTTAAATATAAGACCTGAAACCATAAAACTTCTAGAAAAAAAACAGGCAGTAAACTCTCTGATATTACTAACAGGAATTTCTTTTCAGATATATCTCCTTGGGCAAGGAAAACAAACAAAAAAATAAAAAAATGGGACTACATCATACTAAAAAGTTTTTGTACAGTAAAGGAAACCATCAATAAAATAAAAAGACAACCGACTGGGTATAATTGATTTCAAATACTATGCTGTTATTTCTTGGGAAGAGAACTAGCAAGAAAAGATTTATATACTTGATTACAGTGACAAACAACTGGTTTACTACTATTTTCATAAAAAAGAGGCATAGAAATGTAAAACTCATTGGAACTCAATATTCAGTGAAATTCTTTGCATCATTGTTAAACAGCTTATTTTCTGGCGGCTTGAGGTTATATCTATTAGTGTCAATTTTTATCATTTCATGAAGGTAAGCTTTGGGAAAGTCCAATTTCAGAAAACATCCTAAAATTGAAATCTAAAGTTTCAATGAGCAGCCAGAAACAGAAGTATCTAATTTCCTGTTCTTATCATCTTCAGGGTATATTTTAAATGCCCAGCTTTATCTCCACAGGGGTAGGTGTGAGCGGTTGGAGGGGGTGGTGATCTCTGAAAAGGATATAACAAGAAGTAATTAGCTAATGGGTGAAAAGTGCTCTCTCTTGGTGTTAACTGCCATTGATTGTGAGCTGCGGTTATAGGAAAAGTTTATATATATATATATATATATATATATATAATCTTTTGCTGCCTCTGGTATATCACCTTTTATTTTCTTGTTATGATCTCGAGGGCCTCTCTTCCTCATCCTTATCCAATTAATTTTGTCATTACATTGATGATCTGCTCGCATGAGATTTATTTTTTTAATGACTCAGAGGATTAATCTGGATGAACATATTATCTATTACTTTTTCTGCTGAGCAGGTAGAAAATGAGGTCATCAATCGAAGTCATGGCTGGCATAGTTCTTCGCTCTATGGACCCATGAGGATGTATTCTCACACTGAGGGATCACAGTCTTGCTCACTTCTCTGGAAAAGCAGGAAGACATATCTCACCATGACCTCAACTCCAGAGCATCTGCTCAGAGCAAACTAGAGGAGAGCTTGGAGGCCGACATTCCCTTTCCTTTGCAGTGTCCATTCTCTCCTCACCACTTGATTACTTAAATTACAAAATTGGCAGAGTCTTTTCAATTTTATAGAGCTAACTAAATGAGTCTCATGAGATGCATCACCTGAGATGCCCCTAAACTCCACTATTTCACAGTCAACATATTCAGGCCCAGTGCAGTAGGCCAGAGGTAGTTCAGTGAAGGGTGTGTTGCTGCCCTCGAAATTCCTAATTTCTAAATGACGCCCAGTAGCCCACTACTGAAGCTCACTTATAATATTATTGATAACATTGAAGGTAATTAATATTGATGATAATATTGAAGATAAGATAGCTATAAATAGGGGAACATTGGAGCCTGTAGCAGTACCTTAGTTAGCTTGAGCTGCTATAACAAAACACCATAGACTGGGTGTCTTAAACGACAAACATTTATTGGGAAGTCCCAGATCAGCACAGTTGGGTTCTGGGAGGAGCCAGCTTCTAGGAAGACTGCTTTGTATCCTCCCACTGCCAAAAGGAGCTAGCTATCCCTCTGGTCTCTTTTTACAAGAGCAGACATCATGGGAGCTCTACCCTTATGACCTAATTACCTCCCAAAGGCCCTATCTCCCAATACAATCATGTTGGGAGTAGGTTTCAACATATGAATTCAGGGCAGGGGATATAAATGTTCTGTCTATTACAAGCAGAAAAAACAACAACCCTTTCAAAATGCCAAATGGTCCTTTATAAAGACACACAATACAGAAACACACACAAATACATGTATGACATGATAGAAGATTTTATGAAAATGAGAACAGGAATTCAATAATGGGATCCTGTAGATAGCAGCTCTAAGGACCGAACTGCACACATCTTCAGCTGTTCTAATGATATAATCCTGACTAGCACAGACTAAATGTTTTTCTCAGTTTAGCTAAACTTTAGGCATATTTCTTCCTGACTATAGGCCCATAACCTCCATTTTCTTAGAGCATTTTCTTTAGAAAACATGCAGTTGTAATTTCTTTCTCTGCCATTTGAAAGTTATGTAAATCTCCCAGCCTCTTGCCAATTTTACAACCCAAGAAACCTCTTTCTCAAGGAGCAGAGAAACCATATTTTTGAAACTTAAATGTCAACTGAGATAGAACCTTTGTGCCACTATGTCCTGTCTCTGTGAGAGGCAGGAGCCTAACTTTGGTGGGTGCCAATTAGCAAACACAGATGGTGTAATTACAGAGAAAGCCATCTGTAAACTCAGAAATAACATGCTCAACACACACCATTGATCAGCCTCACCCCTAATGACCCCCAGTACTTTTCTATCAACTCTCTCTAGAGCTTAGAAACCTTCCTGCCTTTTGTTTCCACATAGTTAGGTCAGTTAGTTTCTATCCCCTATTGCAATAGTTTGAATAAAATCTTCCTTGCCTACTTACATTTATCCAGAGCAATTTTTGCTTTGACATTCTGTACACTCTGGAATTGAAGTAACAAAGTCAAAGACGGGAAGATGTAGTGAGGATAAAAAACACCAAGGAAGCTTTAGGGAGATTGTAGACACAGTGTGACATCATTATATACTCATAACACTGAAAGATAGGTGGCAAGCTACACTTTAAACATAATTCTGGTCAGGACAAAAACTCAAACCCACTGCCCAGGTTGTAAGAGCACATGGAAAATATAGAATTGTGTGCTATGCATAATACATGGCTCCATTTCCTCAAAGTTCCTCAGAAAATACTATGTATCAGAAGGTAGTTTTAAAAGGAGAATTGCTGAAGACTAAAACTAGGAAAAAACCCAAATTCCCCTCATTTGTGCTAGAATTCTTTTTAATAGAAATAACCATTGCTATATGTGGCTCATAGAAAAAGATCACATTTGTAACAGTAAAATACAGATATAATAGGATTTAGAATTAAAAAAAAATCCTGAATATCTGCAGTGAATGTCGTACAGTACGATAATTAACCTCTTTGGATCACATCAAGATATTGTTTAAAAAAGAGAGTTCTAAATGGCCATTTCCTCGATTTATAGCTATTGATTCTTTTATACATACTTTGGCACAAAATATCTAATGTTTTCCTTTTTTATTTTCCATAATCTATTATTAACCAATTGCATTGATTCAAGCATAGAACTAGGTTTCATGAGAAACATAAAGGAAAAAAATTATAATTTCTCTCCTTTAGACATATAATTTAATGGTGGTAAGAAATAGATGAATCACTAGTTTAATGCTATATAGTGAGTGACCTAGTCACCTAGAGAAGAAAACCTAGATTCTACCAGGCCACAATGTCATCCTTGCAGCTCTTAAAAATAACCCAACTCATCTTTTATGAACAGATGTTCATGCATCTGTTGGCCAGCCACTTCATATATTTAGTTACTTAGAAAATATTTATCGAGTATCTCCTGTGTACCATTATTGTCTGAAGTGTTGGGGGAATATAGTGGGGACCAACGAAGACAAAGTCTCTGTTGTCTAGTGTGGGAGATAAATGG
The DNA here is from genome assembly GCA_030015415.1 of Cynopterus sphinx. Taxonomy (NCBI): domain Eukaryota; kingdom Metazoa; phylum Chordata; class Mammalia; order Chiroptera; family Pteropodidae; genus Cynopterus; species Cynopterus sphinx. The sequence continues at coordinate 5,443,343 of CM057379.1, read as the reverse complement.
TAAAAAAAATATAAAATGGATTTGTAATCCATAAGGTAGGGATATGTGCTATGAAGAAAAATACAGCAGGATGAGAGTGATGGGTGATAAGAGGGGGACTGGAATTTTAGGAGAGGGTGGTCATTGAAGGCCTCTCTGATGAGGAGCTGCTTGAATATGGAGCTGAAGGAAGCAAGGGAGGAAGCTGGAGAAAATTTGGAGGGAGACTTTGAGTCCTGAGCCAGGAGGAGCCAGTGTTTGGAAGAACGACAGAAAGAGCAATGAACCAGGGATTAAAAAAAGAGAGGTGGAAAGGAAATTCAGAGCAGTGGTGAGGGGCCAACCTGGGTAGGCCTTGGGGGCAAGGCCAGAGTTTTGAACATTATTCTAAATGTGTTGATGAACTTTGGAGAGTTGAGAACGATATGCTCCAAACCAGTTAATGTTTTTTTGTGAGGATGACTCTGACTGAAGAGAAAAGGTCACAGAGGGGCCAGGCAGGGGCCTATTCAAGAGGTAGGTATTTGAAATCATCTGGGTAAGAAGTGATCATGGCTCAGATCAGCATTTCTCAGCCTCAGCGCTACAGACATTTGGGGCTGGATAATTCTTTGTTGTAGGGGTATATCCCGTGCATTGTAAGGTGTTGAGCAGCATTGCTGGCCTCTACTTATAGATGCCAGTAGCACCTCCACAACTGTGACAAACAGACATTGCCAAATATTCTATGGAAGACAAAATCACACCCGTTCAAGAACCACTGACTTAGACTAAGATGGTAGTGGTGGAGGTGATGAGAAAGGATGGATTCTAGCTACATCTTAAAGGTAGAATGACTGCACAGGTCATTCAAATGAATATGGGATGTAACAAACAAAGAGGAGTCAAGGAAGATTCCAAAGTCCCTAAGGTGTGGAAGCTCTTTGCAGCCAAGGAAAAGACTTCAGGCACTGATTGCCGGACACTGTCTGCTGGTAACTGCAAATCCTTCCATTGCAGAGGACTCTGGGTGGCAGATCCTCATCTCAACAGTTTATTTCCAAGACTCAGCCAGTTATCTACTACAGCCTTTCTCTGCTCTGTGTTTTCAGTGACTGTGGCTTCTGACCACTACGTCCCCACAACCTTTTCCTTCTGTGACTGTTTTATTCAATTGTCCTTCATAACTTATATCTCCTGGTGTATGGAAAAGTGGATTGAACTTCCCAAACTTGACTTTTGGGTCCTGCTACTGCTTTTGATATTTTCCCTTTGGCCTAAAGCAGGAAGCATATTGCCTCCACGATCTGTCCTCATTTCTTTGAGTCCATCAGCCAGGACCATATGGTAAGGGATGAAATCATATATAACCTGAGATGGGGCAGTTAGAGAGGGACTACAGCATAGATGTGATCAGGTCAAGGAACAATCTTCTAAAGTAATTTCAGGAGAAGAATGGCATGAGCCAAGATAGAGTATGCATGGCCTACTTGAAACGGAATTGTGATTAATGTGAGCTTTTAGAGTCATATCTGTGATTAGAAATAACAGCAGATAAGCCTAGCACAACATCAGTTGGTGAAAATGGCCTTGGATTCTGTGCTAAAGAGTTTAAATTAAATCATACAGAATCAGGTGATGGATTTGCAACTGGGGATTGAGCTTCTCCTGCATATAGAGAGGTGACTCTGGTGGAGGTGTAAGGACATGGCTGGAAGCAGGAGATTGTGTTGGCAGTTTACATTTTTTGTGTGTGTGTGTTTTATTCACCAGGCAAGAAATGAGGAATAACTAGTTCTGTATCACATACTCGCCATATGAAGGGGTTATACCCAACCTCCTAAAATGGGTCTCTTTTATTCCTTCTTTCATCTTTGATCCCTGCTACAATAAAGTAAATGAAAGTTCAGTGAAACATTAAGCAAAATGACATGTATTAGATGGAGAGTGTCAATTGTTTGCCCAAACCAAAAGGAGCCCATTGTGGCTTTTATATGTCAAATATTTTATTGTTACAGATGGCAGGAAAATATAAATGTGTTTTAGTTATAGCTTTTAGATATATGATAAAATTATGGAACAGCATATCTAATATTGTCTACATGAATTTACATGTATTGGTTTTGACTTCCTTCTAGTCTATTGTCTAGGAGTAAAAGTTCCATAATAATATTTAAATTTTATTGAATATTTAACATGTGCCATGTTTCTTAAATATGCTATCTTAGTTAATCATTGTGACAACATTATGAAGCAGATTTTATCTTCATTTCATAGGAGGACATTGAAATGCAAAAGGATGACATCATTTTTCAAGGCTACATGGTGGGTGAGTAGCAGACCAAGATTCAAATCCTTGTTTACAAAACCCAGAATCATCAGCTTTTACCCACTTTGCTGCTCTGCCTTCCATGCCTGTTGGAGGTAAGGGGCCTATGGGAGGGAGGGAGATGATTCAAGAATGTTGGGGGTCACATTCCTTGATTAACTGGATTAAAATGCTGACACCATTGACAGAGAAGGGATGTGGAGGTAGAATGGGTAAGTTTGGGTATGTGTATTTCTGTAACTGAAATTGTTTTTTTTTTATTGCACATTTTGATTTCATACATCTAAATAGCAAAGCTTTTAAGAGTATACTTAATGTTTTAATCTTACAAAGAATAAAATTAGAAACTTTATCCTTCCAGCATAAAGTCTGATTTCCATGTCAATGACATTTTTCAAGAAGTTATGTTTTTGACCTATGCTCATCCAAACTCAAATTATTCCATAATGGTTTTATGTTCTTGCTAAGGTGTCCATATTTCTCCTTAAAGCACTGGATAGTTATGCTCTTTCCTGATTGATGTCTTGCCTTTTATCAACCAGACTAAGTGGGAGACTTAGGATTGGAGCAGAGTTCATTCTCTAACTAGCTGTGGTTCTGTGAGATTTAAAACTTCAATGCTAAACATTGTTCCAAATTCTGCAAGTTTACTCACTTGGAGAAACACATAATTAACACTGGCATGGAATGTCTTTTGAACATGCATCAAACTATTTTAATACTTTTAATAATAAAAATTCAAATACCTGTCTATGCAAAGCCCTTTATATAACATATTTGAATTGAAGCTAAATGTGAAAAATAGTTTTACTAAACCCTTTAATTTTTCTTTAGTCCTGCATTTCCTGGTCTCTGTACTTATAACCACTCCACCCCACATTTGCCTTTTTATACACACACACATACACACACATATATGCACATACACACACACTCACACACACACACACATACACACACAATGTTCTCTTTGCCTGGTGAATGAGTTATTCTTCAAGCCTTGTCAAGACCATCTTCTGTATCATTTTTCTCTCCCCTGTCCTTCATCTAATTACAGCTTTCTCCATTTATTCTGAAGACTGATGTACACACCTCTTATAGTGTTCTGTACTCATAAACACATGCTCACTCTTAACCCTCTCATTGGACTGTGACACATCAAGGATACGTTGGTGTCTAACTTACCACGTGCAGTACCTCCCTAAATATAACATGTAGGTCAGCTGTCTGATGGCCTAGTTGCTATTTACAATCTCTGTTACTTAGGTCTTGAAAGTTGATACTCAAAAATAAAGGGCAATTTTAAAATGAAAATAGACTCACAGATACAGAGAACAAACCAATGATGGCCAGATGGAAGGGGGATTGTGGGGCTGGATGAAAAAGGCAAAGAGATGCAGAAGTAAAAATTGGTAGTTACAACTTAGTTACAGGGTTGTGGAGTACACCACAGAGAAGATTGTAATATCGTAATAACTCTGTATGGTGTCAGGTGGGTGTGGGGATCATTTTGTAAGTTATATAAATGCCTAACCACTGTGCTGCACACCTGAAACTAATACAGAATAAAACTGAATGTCAGCTCTAATTGAAAAAAAGAGCAACTCCAGCATATACTCTTCTTTCATTTGATTTGTTGGTTGTTACGGATTTTACAGATATTCTCAAGGGGGCCTTATTAACAAGATGTAATTTCCAGGTTCCCTTAGACACCATCTTCTATCCTTCTCCAGGATGACTGTATTTACAATCGAAAACTGTAACTGCAGTGGCACTATGATAGATTGACAATGAATATTTAAACACTGCTAGAAAAGTGCTAGAGAACACCAGGCCAGGCAGGGAACAGATGATGCTTACTCCCGCTTGCTATGAAAGATAGAGATGCAGAGACATAGAAAGTCCACTGAAGCCCAGGGCCCTGAGACTCACTGACCTTTCACCCTTCTTTGAGAAGGGCCAGCTTTCAGCATTATTATTCTCCCCAGAATATGGTGATTTGTTCCTCCTTTTTGAATTACCATACTGTACAGACATAGCTGGGCTCCCAGAAATATCCATAGAGGAGTTCAGCAATAATTTTGAAAGCATTCAGTTAATATTAGAAGGAGTATGAGCCAAAATGAATGCTCTGTGTAGTCCCCAAAGACCCTTGTCCTCCATTCTGGGAGCCGTGTCAGGGGAAGCCAGCTCACCACACCCTTTCAGAAAACCTTTCACTAGTGTTCCAGGTCCAGCCTTCACTGACTATTTCTTCTGTTCTTTTGCCAGCTCCTCCCCCTATATTTGTATGTCTAGATCCATATGTCCATCTCTTTTTGTTACTCATCCTCCCTTAGTGCTTAGTTCATCTCTAAATCCATCTTCTTTTATGTGCTGTTCCCTTGGGCGCCTTCCTCACAAGGTTGACCTGACTACACCATTCATGTTCGCAACCACTCTATGCCCCTTGGTCCCAGTTGCCCCACTCTATTTTCCACAGCAATAATTACCTTTTAACTCACTATATAATGAATCTGTGTGTTGTGTTGCTATTTCATTGCCTATTTTCCCCCACCACCCATAGTCCAATATTTTTGACTATTTTGTTTATCAATGTATCCCACCTAGAACATAGCAAGAATTCTGAATGCAGAAACTGAACAGTGAGTGAGAACTTCACTCTTATAGCCACTCCCATTAGGGCTGACGATACTGCATGCCCATGGGACATCCTCTCCTACCGGTCAGGAGAGGGATATTGGTGTCACTGTCCTCCTATAATGCCTGGTCTGGGCCTCACTGCACACCCACTAAAGACCTCAGTGTATGGCTTCTGTGTCTTGGCTTCCTCAGAGACTAATCTAGATTACTTGGTGGGGGGGGGCAAAAACTATATTTTCTAGACATCAGTTTTCACTGTATCAAAAATCAATAGATTAGAAGGATGCGTATGGTACATTTGGGAGTTGGTTTTTACCCACCTTGCTCATAAGACATTTCTTTGAAAAATAGAATTTTTTCCCACTTGGTAGAGTCAGCTTTCTAAATTTTTGACCTTCTTTCATTAAGAGGTTTGCCAAATTTAAATGTATTAAATTCCAAAATGGAGCATGACCTATAAAGATCACAGGTCAATGGAATAAATTTATGGGTTACCTGCTACATTCCAGGCATTGTCTTAGATTCTGGGGCTCCAATACACATAGGACATAAATTGTGTGTTTGCGTTGTCAATGGCTGAGCAAGTCTTAGGTATAAAGACGTCTACATATACATGTATGTACAATTACATACATGTGTATAGGTATGTGTGTGTAAATGTAACAGAATAAAGATACTTAAGTTTTCCTCTTTACTCAAATATTAGTCTTGTTTTTTTTTGACTATATAAACTATAACTATAGGTCGGATAGTTTTCTGACAAAGGGAAGTAACTTCAGAAATGTGCTGTTAATTGCTTTTAGTAAAATTCTTGTTTGGGGAATTTTAGGGTTAGTTGAATTACTTTAATCATATTTTCTTCACTTAAAGATGACATCATTAAGGTTTAGTCACGAAAGTGGTTTGCACTTCAAAAAATGATGTCATGATTCCTTTATCATGGCATTAGCAGCTACTGTCATCAGTAGGCTGGGTTTATGTGTCCCTGTGTGTGAAATCCTATATTTCACAAAGGATTGCACTGATGCCTGATATGTTTCTGAGTTTCCTTCTCTTCTGTGTTGTCACTGCAGTCTGCCTGAGTTCTTTTCCACTCAGAGCCATGCAATTTTATATAATTATGAACACTACCTAAACCTCTATTACTATGACACAAAATTTCAAGCTTGCAGACAAGATGCATTTATATCGGTGTGTTAGCATTATTGAAAGCAAAAGCAGTTCTAATGTTATTCATCTTATAGACAAGGAAATAACTCCTCTTTTCCACCTTCATGCTCTGAGCTAGCATCATTCAGTTTCTTTTTGGTCTCCCAGAAATTCTTCACGATTATATAAAACTATTTAGAGATTTTGAGAGAAATAAATGTGAAAAACACTGTGAAGACCCCTACCTTCCTTGAGGGTTTGTTTTTCACATTCTGCTAAGTCAATTGCCTTTAAAGGTACAGCCTGTTTTTCTGACTCCATGTCTCTGGACATACGTTGTTTCTATGCAATTGAGTTGCTCTGTAGAACTCAACAGGGAACAATAAGAAGGGGTTCTCAAGCTCAAATGACCCTCTGCTGTCTCTGGCAAATCTTGTGCCACAAATCTCCTGTGAGTCCGGAGAAGGGACACTACCCGGAAGCTCACCAGCCAGTGGGGTGTACTTTATTTCTAGCAGGGAAGGAGCCTTCACGTGTATCATGAGCTTTGTGGCCCTGTGACCTAAGGCTGCTGCCTCAGAGGTGACACAGAGAGGCTTGGACCCTTGGTATGTAGAATGTAAGATCAGAAGATGAGGTTTTAGGTCCCAGGTCAGGCACAGTAAAAGGCACACAATCCTCAGCACACTTACACATGATAAATGCTGTTATCTTTACATGGTATAGATGTCTCTATTACTACACATGGTGGAAAGGGCTATGGAGTCACACACACACACACACACACACACACACACACAAAACAAAATAAAACAAAACAAAACAAAACAAAACAAAACAAAACTCACCTCTAAGTTCATGGGGGTTAAATGACAGAGTTAGAATTTCATCGCCCTGACCCAGCATCTTGACCCTTTTTAATTTTCCGTGGCATTTCTGGGCCTCACACACCCCAGTCTCTTTGGGTGGGCCAGATAGTCTGCCCTGCTTTTAATTGGACTTAATATTCTTTTGAGCAAATATAAAATGCTCATGACACTTAACAGATACTGCAAGAGAGACAGAAATAAATAGTACCATCTTTGCTCTCAAGGAGTTTAGAATTTAAGAGGCAAGTAAGAAATGAAGGCATTGCTAATGAGAATACTGGAAGCACATTATATATAAATTATCACACAAGAAAATGAGAATCATTTATTTTGGAAGGAACAAGGATGTCTGTTGTGAAAGAAGTGACATTTAATCGGAATCATAAAAGTCTAGAAAGAATTTTATAGAAAGAAATGAGAGGGTCTTAGGATTCCTGGAAGACGTGAAACTCTGAGCCAAGACATACAACTAAGAAACTTCTGGATGTAGTTTAGGAATGGTGATTGATTTATTTTGGCTAAAACATGGGGTGAGCAATAGACAAGACTAGAGATTTTTGCCAAACTTTAATGCCAGCTTGAGGACCTGGTGGTTTATTCTATAGGCAAAAGAGAACTAACTGTGTCTCTGAGCAGTGTCAGGGAGGGTGAGCTAGGGGAGGGGTGACATCAGCTGATGGCTTCGGGTCATGCCTGCAGCACACTGACTAGTTCCTTTGGTGTCTCTGGCTTTAATGGCTGCATGGAAGTTGCAAGGCAGGAGATGAGAGGTGCACGAAGAGGGGTAAAGGCAAGACATTGATAGGAGCAGGTGAGAACAATAGCAGGGACCAGGAGTTGCTGTGTCAGTGGATCCTTCCATCTACAGTGATGGCTGCAAACTGGGTTCATGACCAGGAAGAGCATTGCCATTGTTAGGGTTACTTCAGCTGAAAGTCTCCCAATCTGGGTCTCAAACATGGGGCAGCATTAATATTTATGGAAGATGGTCAGGGAAGAAATCCCTGAAGGATGGATTCAAATAAAGGAAAGTAAGATTGACATCCAGGCAGGTACCTACTATAAGAGGTATTCAGCCAGGTGGAGAAGCAAACACAAAGTCCTCGATAGAAGGCTGTGTCAAGTATGTCTGAAGAACACCAAGGAGTACTTCATAGCTGGAGCAAGATCTGCAGAAGGGAAGAGATGGAGAATAAGGGAGAGGTAATAGGGAGCCAGATAACATATGGACCTATAGGTGATAAGATTTTTATTGCTTCCTCTGAGTGAGATGTGATGACATTTGAGTGTTCAGAGCACATGGCGGACCTGGCCTGCGGCAGCTTTAATTAGATTGCCTTTGGTAATCTGTTGAAAATAGACTACAGGGAGGCAAAATGTCTGATGAAATGACTCAATACGGGGAGTTTCAGTGTAGAAGGGGAGGAAGAATGTTCTGGAAATGAGGAGAAAGGAAGGTGGCTCTCACTCCAGTTCCAGGCCCCACGTGCACATGGGACTTGGGAGACAAACAGCCACTGTTTGTCTGGGCTGAAAGGGAAGAGAGTCCCCAGGGGGCACAAGGTTTCAGTCAAACTAGGAGTGGGATGGGGACTTTCAGAGAAGATGTTGAGATTCAGGGGAGAGTTGGTGATTGACCCAGCATTTCAGAGACACCTGGAGTAAAAAGATTTTGGGAAATGGAGAGTCAGAGCTGAGGTCAGAAAAGATGGCTCATGGAGCCAGGTGAGGCTTACCCTTCAGGAAATGAAGAATGACCTTGGAGTTGTGTGTCTTTTGTAGTGACTGAGATGGGAGTGGGGAAAGCACAAAGTCAGGGTAACCTGCTGATCCAAGGCACAGGCTGTGAGCTTTGGGGAGATGGAAGAACATGGAGGCAGCTTGACAGAAATACCAAAAGCTCTGGCCTCCTGTTGGGGTCCTTCGTCCATGTGCCCTTCACGTGCTTGGGTTTAGTTCATTGAGGTCTGCAGGATTGGCCTTCCTCTGACACTCTTCCAACTCACAGCACTTTACACACCTGAAGTGCTTATCGAATAATGTCAAGTGAGTAAAAGTGCTATGAATCAGAACAATACAGGGAAAATTCCAGCCAATTCCAGGAGTTAATCACCAAGAACATAGGTCAGTTCATTGGGATCCTAATCCATAGTCTGATTTTTCACAGAGGCAGTGGGGAAAAGAATGGTCATAAAATTTATGTTTTAAGGCATAAAATGAGAGAGCTAAAGTAAATTTTATGTAAAAGTAGTATAGAGCAGGTAGATATTTAAAATTTTTGTAACCAAGCTACTGTTTTGTAAGATGCAAGTTTTGTTTTAATTCAAGGGGAGTATATTTTTTGTTTTTGTTTTTGTTTTTTTTAACTGACCAAAACAAGATGAAGGGCAACTGTGCTAAAAGAAAGAACTCCTATATCTATCAGCAAAGCTCTGGGAGAAGGCAGAAGCATGGAGGAAGGGCAAATTTTGGCAATGCATAGATCTCTGTACCTCTTAACACCTCATGACAACTCATTAAAAAGAATGTCTCTTGGTGTTTGAAATTTTTCCAGACAAATAAAGTGTTTTCTTTGGCTTCATATGTCTTCATAGAAACTAGCAGGTTTCTTGCACTTTTTTTTTTTCAGAATTTTAGCTATTTTTGTGATGAATTCCTAACAGTGGAGCATCTGCCATGAGAAAGTTTCTCTTGGTTTCTTGATTTCTCCCGAATCAGGCAAACATGAGTGTTGTCTTCAATTAAGAACGGTGGATCTAGAAGAGTTTGAGGAAGATTTGGGAATTAAGTGACCCAGTCTGGATTTTACTCCCCTCCCCCCAACTCCTTTGGAAGTTTTTTCGACGTGGTCCAAGAAAGTTAGTTTGTCATGGTTAAAGTTAATTGTGACTTACAACTATTTCAGCTAGGAGGATTGGTGATTATGCATGTGCATGAACTTGTGGGGGTATGGGAGGGATGGTCATTGAGGTGTAACAGGAGATGCCTTTTTAAGTTAGACCTTTCCGAAAATGCGAGGTATAAATTCTTGATTCTTCCTATCTTTTCAATCTGCAGGGGGAGCTATTTCTCCTCATATTTGTGTCAGCCACTCCTGGGGAAGAAAGAGTGGGAAAGATGGGATTGTGACATACCAAGGGAAATTACAATTTAGGGTTGATTTATAATTCACATACTTTACGACTTCTTTCTTTTTAGAGAAGCAAGAAGTATGGTTGCAGGGTGATTTTAAATATATTACATAACGATCGCTCATATATGAAATGAAATTTGTTGTATTCATAACTTTGCTAAGGGTAGTTTGCATAAATTAGATTGATTCTGAAATAAAATGAAAACTTTCTGTAAAACAGCTGCAAACTTAAAACAGTTTTTTGTGTTTTATTGTGAAAAATGCTTTGTAATGTACTTAATAATTTTTAAACTTATTTATGAAATGTATATGCAAAAATTAAATCAGCAAAATATATTTGCTATGAAATAACACATTAGAAATGGAGCATTTACTTAAATACTAATAAAAACTGACACCTTGATTTAGACACATGGATTTAGAGTGGCTATTATTTTCCTATATCTGAATATTATATTTATTATGAAAACAATTGATTCACTCCTCTCTTTCTATATATGTACCTATATGTACATGTGTGTGAGGTGTGTATATATGTGTGTATTGTATGTGTGTGTGTGTATATAATGTGTGTGTTTATATATACTGAAATCTTTAAGGATATTTTAAAATCTTACAATTGTTTTTCTAGTACTAATGCCATGTAGACAAATACCTTATACTCAAACTGATGAAGAGAAATTTGACGTAGGAAGCAGAAACCTTCTGGGTCCTAGCCTCAGATTTTCAGTGACCTTGAAGAGGGAAAGCAATATCAGTGTGTCTCAGACTCTTCATCTCTTTTAAAATATTGTGCCATTAATACTATTTTTTCAGAATGTGATAAATATTGCTAGCTTTTATGTGAATAATTGGGGAATTTGGTTAATAATAAGAAAAAGAGGTTTTGAGAGAAGAGCCTGCCATTTTGTTCTCCCGAAGCCTCTTGTATCAAAGCTGATGTTGTACTGGACACAGTTCCATGTTACTTGAGGTCAGACCTGGGCTATCCACTCACCACTCTTCTGTAGCTCTTGGAGCCTTTTAAACACCTGATTTCTTTTGATTATTTCTCTAGCAGCTGGCAATGTTAGCTTGGCCTGTTGAAAACTTCAACTCTCCAAATTCTCCCTTTCCAAGTTTCCCACACAGTAAAGTAACCTCTTTTAGTCACTTCCCAGGAGTCCATGAAAGGGATTTAGAAGAAAGAAAGTAGCATACAGGAGTGATTAGGGGAGACTCTGAGTTCTTTTATTTGGATTTGCCAATTATTGGGAGTTTATCAGTGTCTACATTATATCCAGCAGCATTCTAGTTTTCCCCTGGGATATTAAAGAATTTTTTAAAATTATATTAAACTTATTGGGCAGAAAAAGCATTTGACAAGATACAATATTCATTGATGATTAAAACACTCAATAAAATGGTATGGAAGAAAAGTACCTCAATATAATAAAAGCCACATATGACAAACCCTCAGCTAATATACCCAATGGTGAAAAACTGAAAGGTTTTTCTTGAAGATCAGGAACAAGACAAAGATGCCTACTCTCACCACTGTTTTTCAACACAGTACTTAGTCTTAGTCAGAGCCATCAGGCAAGAGAAAAAAATAAAAGGCATCCAAATTGGAAATGAAGTCAAATTGTCACTTTCTGTAGATATGATCCTTTATACAGAAAACCCTAAAGACTCCAGGAAAAAACTATTAGAAACAATAAATAAATACAGAAAAGTTACAGAATACAACATCGATGTACAAAAATCCATTAACTTTCTATATACTAACAATGAAATTTCAGAAAAAGAAATGAAAAATAATTTAGTTTTCAATAGCTATAGAAAGAATAAAAAACTTGATAATAAACTTAATGAAGGATTTGAAGGACCTGTACACTGCAAACTACAAGATATTATTAAAATAAATTGATTGAAGAAGATGCAAAGAAATGGAAAGATATTTCATGTTAATCGACTGGAAGGGTCAACACAGTTAAAATGGCCTCATTACTCAAAGCAATATATGGTTTTAATGGAATCCCCATTAAAATTCCAGTGGCGTGATTTTTTAAAAAATCATCAGTTTTGTATGGAATCACAAAAGACCTTGAATAGTCAAAGCAGTCCTGAGACAAAAACAACAAGCCTCAGAGATATCACTCTGCCTGACTTCAAATTATACTACAAAGTGACAATAGTCAAAACAGTATGATATCATCAGAAAAACAGACACACGGACCAATGGATCAGAATTGGGAGCCCAGAAATAAACCCCCCAGATATATGGGAAAATAATTTTCGACAAAGGAACCGAAAACATGCAGTGGAGAAAAGAAAGTCTCTTTAATATATGGTGCTGGGAAAATGGAAAAGCCACATGCAAAAGAATGAAACTGAACTGTTATCTGTCACCATACACCAAAATTGACTCAAAATGGATCAAAGACTTAAATATAAGACCTGAAACAACAAATTGCATAAAAGAAAACATAGGTACTAAACTCATGCACTTTGGTTTTTGAGAGGATTTTATGAATTTGACCTCAAAGGCAAGGGAAATAAAACCAAAAAGAAATGAATGGGGCTATATCAAACTAAAAAAACTTTTGCATAGCAAAAAAACTGTCAACAAAACAAAAAGTCAACCAAACAAATAGGAGAAAATACTTGCAAACAACACCTCCAATAAGGAGTTAATATCCAAAAAATACATATAAAAAAAACTCACACAAATCAACAATAACAAAACAATCCAAATAAAGAGTTTTAAGACATGGGTTGTTTCCTGTGAACTGTTCTTCTATTTGTAATGGTAAGGTTAGCCAATAAGATATTATCAAATATTAATTGTGAAACTATTTGTCTATGTATAAAAGGTATGACAGCTCTTGTATTAGACTCTTTCATGCATCGTTCATCATTTAATGCTCCCCAGCCCTGTGAGAAAGGCATCGTTTTACAGGTGCTAAAACTGAACCATGAAGTTTTAGGGACTTTTCACACTATCAGTCAGGTAGTAAATGGAAAAGCAGGAATAGCATGCCAGTCTGTATGACTAGACTCATTCTCTTTCATTTAGTAATAAAATTATGGGTAAAATTTCATGAGCAAAACAATATTTCCTTTCAGTGGAGATACAAATGAATTTCTGACAACTCAAGAATCCCACCAAATGGCAAATTGTTTCTGTTCCAGGTAAATTAATTTTTAAATTAATGAAAAAATTAATATATTTTTATGCAGTTCCAATATAACTATCTTCAGTTTTTCAGGTCACTACAGCCGGAATTAATAAATCTTAATTGAGTTCTAAAACATTTACATGCTTCGAAATGAAAGTCATAGTAGCAACCACAGACAGCTCAGTGTACTTCCACACGCCCAGAATTATACCCTCCACTAGGACCACAGATTCTTTTCTAGAGAAGTTGAGGGAGCTTCCAGATCTGAGAAGGTACAAACCATCCAGTAAAGACATGGATTGAGAGATCAGGAAACTATAGATTGTTGAATAGATAAATGGGAGAATCTTGAGAGTACAGATTTATGCTTCTCTCTGATTTATACTTAACTGTGATACCATAAGAAAAAATTATAGGAAAGGATTTGCTTGACATGGGACCTGAAGAAATTGACCAGACTTCACCTTAAATGGCCAATGACAATTGACTCCTTGTCTCCAGGAATGTGGCTACTTTTCTAGTTACACAAAAACTGGGATAGTTTTCCACATCTGTAAACTAAGAATATTTATACTTGGATTGTTACTACTAATTGCAATTTATGTGTAAAAACTTCATGGTTCACAATCAATAGTAGCTCTTATATAAGGAAATATTTCCTACAAATAATTCAAAGTTTGTTGGAAATTTACTAGGTGGTAATAGCTATAGAAATACATGTCCTATAACTTGACCTTGAGACTGTAACCCTGAGAGGTTAAATGCTCAAAGGGTAGTGATATGATGTCATCTGAGGCCAAGAGTGCCCTGTACTTTCTGCTGCCTGTAGGCATTGCATGCTGATTTTTCTACACTGTATACATTTTCAGCGCTGGAACAGGACTTGATCTGCATAATGTTTTTCTTTTCTTCCTAGTCTTGAATTTGAATAACTTGTACCCCTGAGGCAGTTTATGCAACTACGATTGTTCCATAATTAGGGTTTGCCATCAGGGGTTGGGCAGTGCATTTTTACCATAACATCCTGGTGTAGCAATGACTCCCCTAGTAACTCTAACTGAAATATTACACTTAACTACTTCATTATTGTACAAAAAACATATCATAATTCTTTATCTAAGAAATGAGCATAGTATGAAAATACTGTATTTATAATAGAACAAACAGTTAAAAATTACACAGGAAGGCAAACATGCTTAAAATGCACTATTATTGAATATTATATTTAATGAATTACTGCTTTATATAATTTAATTTTCTGCATTTTTTTCCTTCAGGTTTGAAAGTGTCAGCTCACTTTGACTTTTCATAATCTGGTCAGTTCCTTCTGTATGCTTGAATAATACTTCAGAGTTCTAGATTCTTCCATTCACATAGAAAAAATTTGAAATATCTTTGTTATGAGTTATTCTTAGAAAGTGTTCTCTTTTCATCTTCAAGTCCTTGTGCACAACTTCGTCTATTCTCCCCAACTCACACAAAAAAAGAGAATAATAATTTCACTTCATGAGGCTGACTTTTCACCTGTGTGAATGACCCATATCTGGTTTTCTTTACTATTACTTTTTTTTCTCTTATTATTCCTATTCTTTCCTTTTTTCTTAGATAGAAATGATTCACTTCTTACAAACAAAAACTTTGAGTCCAACTGAACACAAATTTAAAGTCATTCAAACAGGCCTAAATAACTCTGTTCTAAATGGACCATTGGTCTTTCCCCACCCCAAACCATCACTTATAAAACTGCCTTTGAATGGAGTATAACAAAAATGATAATCCTCAAATTATAGATTCTCTTTTCTTCACAAGAAAACCCAAGTTATCAATGTCATTAACATTTATCTCAGGAGAGGAATTCAAATGAACCTGTATTTGGTTTGGAGAACAATATTTTATGAATTTGACAGAAGATGCATCACCCTGAGAATGAAGGACTTTAAGACAAATGTGGAGAAGGCACAAGGAGAAAATTATTTAGTGCCTTGCCACTCTGAGAGCTGACCTACTGATGTGGCCCTTCTCTTAAAGCTTTTTTTTTAATAAGTAGAATTCCAAAACATAAAAAAGTACCAAACAATGATTAGCATCAGTTATCTATTCAAATCAAACAGGATGGGCTAGCCAAAGTGAAAAGAATATGCAAAGAAAAGTATGGGAGGAGAGGCAACAGAAAAAGGCCAGATTTGGTCAGAAAACATAACTTACAAGTCGTAATTCAATGAACGAATGTATTGAATGTTATTATAATGTCTTTCATTGTTCTTTTTTCAGTGTAAGTTACTCTTCAAACTCTTGAAGTCACACAGTCTAGTTGGACAAATATTTACTCTACACAAAATGATCAGAGGGCCCCTTGGTTAAGGTATTTAGTCCCTCTGATCATCTGCTTTCTTGTCTGTGAGACAGGGACACCAGGATTTGAGTGTGCTTTAGGGGCTGATGCTTATAATGTTTTTATATGGCCCTGAATTCTTCTCTGTTGTAATTTATTTGATAGTGAGTAGCTGGTGTAAGAAGATCCTTGAAAAATGCAGTGTTAGCTGTAAATATTACACTTGATTCTGTGCTTATGCACGTAGGTACGCAGAACTGTTTGTTGAGTGAAAAAAATAAAATTTACCTGTTTGTGGCATAAAATAACACCTAATAATACTTTGATTCTTTCGGATATGCTCATGAGTATTATTTAAAAACAATAGAGACAAAATTCAATCAATGTGCTAACAAAATATAAATGCTCATGGTTTGTAAATACAATTTTGTACTATTTGTTTAATACATATATGTTTATGCATTATGATTTCAATTTTTATTTTTTACTGAATGTCATAATGCTAGTCTCAGTTTACCAAGGAGAAAGCTGTCTAAGTAGACATACAAAGGATCTGGTTTCCCTAGCAACAAGAAAATCTCTCTTCACAACATTCCTTCAACTCAGCTTACAAGTCTGCACATTCTTCTTCTTTCATTTTTTAAGTGGGAATGTAGTTTTAGAATAATGGCTGCCAAAAATGGATAATAGCACAAATCAGAAGACCATTGTATGTATGTAATTGGGATGTTCTTATGGTTTCTAGTCCCTATTCTCAAGTGGTTGATTTGAATACTTAATGGTTAGATAGTACTTATCTCTAATAATTTTTTGTAACTTTGTGAATTAAAAAAATAAAACCCACATAATTCTGGAATTTGGTTAATTAGCAAGTTGCATTATTTTTCTGACCAATAAAACAACTATTGTCATAACTTAAAATACATAGTAATCTATGTGCATATATATGTGTATATAATATTTATACTGCATTCGAAATATCCATGAACACTGTTAGCATTTTTAAATGTCTTGTATTTGAACAAAACAATTAGAAACTAGGCTAGCTGATGTTGGAATTTTCTGTTTATATATATATGTGTGTGTATATATATATATGTTAGCATATATATATTAGCATATATATATGTTAGTATGTGTGTGTGTATGTGTGTGTGTGTGTGCATAAAATACTTCTGTTGATGGAAGGCATCAAGACATAGATGAAGTTAAAAAATAAAACCAGTATATGCTTACTGGATATAATATACTAAGCTTTACTTAGTATTTGGTTAGATCCTTCACTTTAGTAAGACAATTAAACACTAAAGTCCTGGGATAATCCTTTTAGTAATATGTTTAATGAGGCACATAGAAAATGACAGATCTTAAAGATGGTTTTCAACAACTCTCCTCCTTTGCCCTTCATGGCTACTATTCTTGCTTATGCTTTGCTTATCTAACTAACCATATCACCAGGTGCAGGAGACCCAGGCCCAGCGGGCTGGGTGGGAGAAAGAAAAGAGAAACATGG
The DNA here is from genome assembly GCA_030015415.1 of Cynopterus sphinx. NCBI lineage: Eukaryota > Metazoa > Chordata > Mammalia > Chiroptera > Pteropodidae > Cynopterus > Cynopterus sphinx. Next base: position 5,426,256 of record CM057379.1, on the reverse strand, counting down.
TACCTCATCATCATGTGCCTACTGTACTGAGCTTAGGACATGAAAGCAACCTACCCTGAAAAAATCATCTTATAAACATTTAATAGTCAAAAATCTACATCTTGAACCAGTAAATTTTCAAATTCTTAGACTTCTATAAATGGCCATGAAGCAAGCATCTTGTACCCCACATATGTAGCATGAGACCAAGACTAGAGAAAACACTCAGAGTTGAAGCTTTTTCCTTAGCCACATTACTTTTTTAAAAAGGACCCAGAGATGAATATCAGAACCTACTATCTCTTTATGGTTTGTTGTGCTTGTATCTTTGTAGACACAGTGGTTTCAGTTATTCTCAATCTATTATTTGTTACCTCATAAGTGCTTGTGACAGCAGCTTTCTGGTTATTACTCTGTAGATTAAATGGACACAAGAATAGGCACATAGTTAAGAAACTGTATGCCTCAGAAGAGACAAATAGTTTGTTTAACTTCTTATCTGAAATTAGTGTCTAACTTTCTTTTTCTCTTCTTGGTGTTTTGACACAAGGTATGTTACAAATAAAAACTGTGGCTTTGAGCTAGATGTGAGAATTAATGTGCATAGTAGTCAAGGGAGAAATCAGATGTAAATCACATATCAAGGTAAAGGCCTGTTCTTTTCCAATTCTCTGAATTTTATTTAAGCTACATGAATAACATTCCGAGGACTGTTGATTGACCTTGACTGGATAAACTGAGAGGGAATAGATTAACTGAAGAAGATAAACATGTCTTTAGTTGATGATTTACAAAATTTACAGTTACATGATAGTCATGTATTCACCATGTTTACCAAAATAATTATCTTTTTGGTTAATGAGACACTCAAATCTTGAGTTTACTCTTTCAAGGTGAATGAGGGCAAAAAAGTCACAAAACTTCCTAAGCCACATCTAAATGTGGTGTGAGTCCTTGATAAATACATTGTGTATCATTAGCCACTTTCACATAAATGTGTGGTTGTGTCAGCTTGATCAGACTTAAGTACATCTCTGTCCCAAATTCCTGGAGCACCAGGAATTTCCAATAGCGTATTTTGACAACTGTTTTTAGACTCTAAGTTTGGAATGACAGTTTGGTACAAAAACCATGCAGACCCGATCTTGAAGTTAAATTTTATACATAATTTAAGTTTTCCCTTAGTTCTCTAGATTATATTATAGTTTTTAGAGGCAGCATTTTAAAGATATTTGTACTAATTCATTTGCTTGTGCTTTGATGGTTCCTCAGGGACATCATAAGCCTTGACTAAGTCTTTCCAAAATGTGTGTCTTTTCCAGGCTGTCTTAGTCTCTCCTGGACACAGTCTTCAGAACCCCTCTCTGTCTAAAGAGTTCCTTCTCATTTTTCACATCACAGCTCAGATTTCATATGTTCTGTGTGTTATTTAATCAACTTGGTCATTCAAACAATTATATTTACTTAATATTTGTTATGTGTTATTTATGTTAATTGTGCCTCCAAAATTCATATGCTAAAGCCCTAACCCCCAGAACCTCAGAATGCAACCATATTTGGAGTAGCTAAGAAGTAGCTAAGGTTAAATGAGGTCCGTGGCTTGGGCCCTAACCCAATGTGACTTGTGTTCTTATAAAAAGAGGACATTGGGACATACATATAGCATGAGGGCAGACCATGTGAAGACATAGGGAGATGATGACCATCTATAAGCCAAGAAGAGAGACCTCAGAATGAAGCCAACCCTACTGACATCTTGACTGTGAATTTCGATCCTCCAAGACTGTGAGGAAACAGGTTTCTATTGTTTCAGCCATCAGGTCCAAAGTACTTTGTTATGGTGGTACTAGGACACTAACAGAACATCATTTCTATAGTCAAAAGCATTCAAGGAACTTGCAGTCCATAATCATCTACTTTTATTTCATTGTTTTCTGTTCTATGTGTAGTACATTGCCTCAGGCACCCTAAGACCTGTAGGCACCCTTATGCTGGCCCTGTATTCCACCTCTCTGCTCGTCACGTCACGGTCTGCCCAGTTAAAAATGGCCAGGCTGGTGCTGCTCCCTTCTAAGGATAGGCTGTGTTTCAATATGGGTCTATTTTATTTTTCTGCTTTTCATTACAAAGAATATAGACTAATGTGTAAGCTGGCTATCAATTGATTGTCTTCAGCCAAATTCTTATTATAGCTTTGAGTATCAAATATCAGCTTGGCTAGGAAGAAAAGGTTGTGTGTGAGTGAGTGTGTGTGTGTGTGTGTGTGTGTGTGTGTAGGAGGATGAGGAACTAATCTATTCAGTTTTACGGCCAATCAACTTTAGGGGATATATTTATTTTTTAACAAATTTATTTATTTTATTTTTTAAAAATTATTTATTTAAATTAGTTTCGAGTATACAATATATTAGACATATACATAGTTCATAAAACGATCCCCCCAGTTGCATTCTCCCTCCCTGACCCTCCAATTAGCCATCATATTAATGCTGACTGCATTCCTTCTGCTGTGCTCCCCATCCTCATGACCAACTATCACCTACTGATTTGTACTTCTTTAACCCTTCACCCCAGCCCCCCAACCTCCTCTCCCCTCTGTTCATCACCAAATTGTCCATTATATTTGTGAGTCTGTTCTTGATTAGTTTTTTTTGTTCCTTAGTTTCTACGTATAAGTGAAATCATAAGGTATTTATCTTTCTCTGACTTATTTCATCAGCACAATAACCGCTAGGTCCATCCATGCCATTGTAAATAGTAGGACTTCATTTTTTTAAAGGCTGAGAATTTTTTTTTGTATATATGAACCATAATTTCTTTATCCAATCATCTGTTGATGGGCATTTAGATTGCTTCCATATCCTGGCCTTTGTAAATTGTGCTTCCATGAATATTGGAGTACATAGATCTTTATAAATTATTGTTTTGGTGTTCTTTGAATAAATACCCAGAAGTCTTTACTACTGATTATTTGTTGTTTATTTTGGGAACTTTTTAATACATTTTATTCTAATTTTTAATGCTTATCAAATGGCATCTTTGAGTTATTGTTAAATGCCCCACCACCCCAGCATTTCATCACTATGAATGCCTTTTAAGAAACATAATATTGTTCATAACAGTTAACAGATCTATAACCATGACTTTGTGGCTCATCATGTGAACTCTTTGCCAGCCTCTTCCTTCTGCTCATCTTTGAATGCTCAGCAACACTGGTATTTTCAGGAACTGTGTTACAATTCCTTTCCAACTGTTTCTGCCATTAAATGTACAGTATACAAGAAGTATATTTCTCCACTGTGTTCTCTAAAAAGTATCTCTGAGCACAGCACATCAAAAGCAAAATGAGCTTGGAAATCTTAATGCAACATCTGTTCAGAAAATTTTCCTTCCCACACCATGAGAGGAAAGAAAAGAGAAATAAGTGTATACTACATGGCACATTAAAAAAAATCAAAGAAAGCTGTCGTGTGAAAAGAAATAAAGGGAAACCCAAGGCAGAAAAAATATGTGAAACTATATAGTTCCCCAAAGACCAATTCACATTTTATTTATTTTCTGACTGTGGATACAGGTGGCAACAGAATTATGGGGCAATTCACAAGACTTTCCTTGTGTTCTCCTGTCCTCATAAGTATCAATTACTGTGGGACAAAAGATTTTCTCCAAATGCATCTGAGTAATCATATGTTTTCATTATTCTGCACTTTATTCCAATGACCCAACTCTAGGTAAATGCCTCATGTGCCTGTGATGTTCACTATAGCATTCACACCTGTTGAGAGAAAGATTTTGCTTATCACAGACATTTGGTGAACATCAAGACCATGTCCACATAAGGCAACTATTTTGAAATTAATATTGAATCATTTGTCTTCAAATACTGTTCTCTTCAGTTTTTCATAGTCCTTACACACTCATACAAAATAAATGAAAGGATAATGCATTTTTCAAGTAACACAAGGCCACAAAGTGGATGGTTTTGGAGTGGGTCTGTCTGCAAGTGTCCTGGGTCACCAGCATACTCCCTTCTGATAGTTTGAATCACTCCAGGTAACCCACACTAACTTAGTCCTGAAACTACCTGAGACAATGTGGCTGAGCTCACTTTGGTGCTTTGTATGTTTTCTCTTCCCACTCTCTACCCTCTCTATGCCCCCACACCACCAGTTCTTGACTCTGAAGTCAGAGGAGAAGGTGAATAGAGTAGGGAGAGAGAAATGGCTTTAATCTACTTTTCAGAGCCATCCATAGCATAATAGAAGTAAATTGATATGGTGGGGAGAGAATGATTGAGTAGATGTTGGGTCTACCACTTCAGTGTCTACTCAACGTGCTCTAGTTTCTGTCCCTCCATCATTGTTTTACTTTATGTCTTTATCAGGTACCTGGACAGCTGCAACATTTCAAAGCTGGTTGCTACCTCTTGTCTCTGTTTGTCCAATTTATCCACACTTTGATAAAAATTATCTTCCTGAAAATGAGATCTTTCATAAACCTTCCTTGAATTAAGGTCTCTGATTGCTCCCCACTGCTGTGAGAAAGACATGAGCTTTTTGAGTCTGACTTGATCTTGAATTTAAATTCTGCTCTTTATCAGTCATGGTTAACCTTAAGAAAGCTGCATCACATCTCTGAGCCTCAGTCTTGTCTTTTCAACTGAGAAATGTACATTTCTAGTGATTCGTGAGAATTAAAGCAATATATGCTAGGCATGTAACATAGTGCAGGAAGGCTTAGTGACCACAGCCTATATTACCAAGCTCTTCAACTAATTATTACCATTTTCAATTATACCTTCTATATACTCTGTAGTCACAGCCTTCTTAGAATCATCCACACTCATTCTTTAGGAGCTAACAAAACCCCAACATCCTAAAAGAATATTACTTGTTGGTGTATTGATTTTCCTATCTTTTTTTTTCTTTTCTTAATCTTTCTACTGTCCCTATTCTTCCCTGACCCATATATTTAACTTCTGACCTTCAGTTTTCATTGAGAAAATAAGACCCCTCATTAAGAAAAATGAAGAACATACTTAATTGAGAATAGAAGTTTCATTATAATAGGACACTATCCTCTTTCAGCCAAAACTACAAATACATTTTCTCCTATGCATAGATTTTACATTTACTCTTTCATTTTGTGAGTGAATTGTCTCTGATACTCTGGAATATAATTTTCTGCACCTTTTACCCTTGTCTTTCCCAAGACTGATCTCCACACTAGGTCCCACCATCACAGTCTTTTCTGGATCTTTTCCAACAATGCGAAAATAAGCTCTACCACCTCCCACAAAAACAAAAACAAAAAAGAACAACAACAAAAAAACAAACCATTTTATTTACCTCATATAATCCTCTATCCTCATCTCTCTGTTGTATGTCAGAGAAGACCTCCAGAAAGGAGGTCTATGCTTATCATTCTTTGGTTCTCACCTACTCATTTATTATTTCTTCATCATTCCACTCTTTCCTCCCTTTAAAAGTTCATTTAAATCTTTATTAAATGCCTATTATACAGCAGGCTTTGGCAAAAGGCACAGCGTTGGTCCTCTAAGATCTTTTGGTTTGATGACAAAGTAGATGGAACTATGCCATAGTAAACAATATGGTATAATGTAGTGAAATACCCTCGAAATGCTCATTTTTACCATATTTCTCACTTTTTATTGAGATGTAATTGACATATAACATTGTGTATAACATATTTATTTGCTACATTTATATTTCAATATGATTACCACTGTAGCATTAGCTAACACCTCTATCATGCCACATAATCATCACTTCTAATGTGGGAACAATAAAATCCATTCTTAATTTGGCTTTGGTTTCAGTAAAACTGACCTTGACCACGTCATTAAAAAACTCCATCCTGCTAAATCTGGTGGGCTCTTCTCTGTCTTTGTGCTATGTAACAGTCTCACAAACTTTTGCCACAGGTTTTAAACGTTACCTACTCTGTTTCCATGACACCAAACTGTCCTGAATATCAATCTACCTAAGTAGTGGCCGCTTCTCTTACTCTTTGTCTTGACTTCCTTCTATTCTATCCTCCTTGATTATGTCAGTCTCCTTGTCATAGGATTTCATCTCCTATGCAGGACAAAGCACTCTTGCATAGTGTCCTCACCTATTCCTATGCTTTTATATATCATATTACCTACATTGTCCAAATCTCTATCTCCTGCCCATATCTAGCTCCTGATCTGTTTTGTATACCCAATCATCTATCTAATAATTTTGCCGTAGAAGCATAACAAAAATTTCAAACTTAGTATTTCCAAAACCTTAATTTCTCTCATCCCTACTAAAATCCCTGTTGTTTCCTGCATTTGAGTCAAGGTCATAATCATCTATGATATTTGATCAAGGCAAAGAAATAATAAATCATTATTCTCGATTCATTCATCTTCATCAATGCTTCACACCACTTCTTCACTAAGTTCTATCATTATCTTCAAAATTGAAACAGACTCTCTTCCCACCCCCCACAGCTGTGCCAGTCCTTGTCTCAATCATCTTTTCCATTCATAACTGGTCTGCTGCTGTTTTCATTCTTTTTGTCCCTTCTGCATTTGCATTCTCAATACTGCGGCCAATGTAATATTTTTTCCCACCACTTCCAAAAATATCCTTCCACCATCTTTATTTTTATTTTGTAGGAAAAATACTTATCATAAAATCTTCTCTCTTAGAAAAATTTTAAGTGCTCTATAAAGAATTGCTAATTATAGATACTATGCTGTAGAGTAGATCTCCACAACTTATCTTGTGTAAATAAAACTTTGTGCCTTTGACCAATATTTGCAATATTCCTATGTGTAATATTTTAAAAATATAAATTACATTGCAGACAATGACCTTCACTTGTTTGAAAACATGCAGTGATTTCTTTTTCTTTTTGTCTTTGGAATAAAACTCACTTTCTTTTCATGAACTGAAAGTCCTAATACGGTCTATTGCTTGCATCTGCCTCTAACCTCATCTTATTCTACACTCTCTTGTTGGTTAACTTGATCCAGATGTAGATTTCCTGGTCTTCTTTTAGTTCCTTATACTTGTGAGCCTGGTTTCCCTCTAGAGATGTGGCTTAGTTGTGTGACTGCAATGGGTAATGTACTTCTCTGAGACACAATTCTCCTGGGTTTATCGCGTTTCTGCACATCTTGTGATTAAGAACCCTGCCTATCTTCTCAAGGATGTTTGTATAGCCTTGGAAGAAAGAGGTACTGTCTCCCTCTGCAACAAAGAGCAGATTTGTTTACTGTCTAGTGCAACAAAGATAATTTTTCCTTTTTGGCCAAAGTCAGAAAAGTTTGCTTGCAGCACACTGTAAAGAATTTGGGTTCTGTGACATCTGCCCACCATGTGCACAGGATTCTCCTGGGCCTTTCTGCATCGTTTTCTTGGGGTTTGAGGAGCAAGGGAAATGTACATGAGCATAAAGCTCATGCTGCTTGCAGTGTCGTGAATAGTAAAATCATGTCTTTGACCCAGAAGTCTCAGGTTTTCCACCAGTGTGAATGAAACTGTAGTCCTTCACAACCTATTTACTTGCAAGTAGGGCATATCTTAGACTCTTCACAGTTCTTTATAGATTTTGACAAACAATTTCAAAAATTGCATAAATTTTATTTGCTTTACCAAAATATTCAGTTCAGCATTCTTTCCAAGAGCACACTTAGGTTGGTTACAATATAAAGTTTGCAATAGTTCCCCAATATGTTCCTTCCCCCTCCTACCGAATCCCACATCACTCTTTTCAGGACTGTCAACCTATATAATGGTATGTTTAGGAATATATGTCAAGGAAGACAATAACCTACTTCGCAAAAAATTGCTTCAATCTGCAAATAACAGTTAGCAGAGTGAAAGGTTTTTTTATATGTGTTTTTATTGGTTTTGCATTGACATTTGTGAAAGACCCTGTCCGATATCTTATCATATATGTAGTATGATATCAAAATGACATACTCTATATTTAATGATATTAGGTAGGTCATTTTAATATATACATAAAAAAACATACATTTCAGTCTGTTCCTGGGAAATCCCAATGATATAGCATTTTGTTTTCTATGGTATTTTTTTATTTGCTTTTCTGCAACACCTCTTATTATTTCTATTTAATTTTATAGCTAATATAATAGCTTATTATTCTACTTTTCAATATGCATCCTTGTTGCAAATAAGTATGGAGAAAGCACGTTCTTCTATAGTTTATATATTGTACTCCATTGTATATTTTTGATTCAATACTTCCCCCTAGTTGACTAGATAATGCTATGGGAAACATTTTATCTGATTTGTGCTTTTCTGAAGGACCCTAATTTATTATAGTACCATTATATTATCTATTAGGATTATCTATCATTTTCTAATAAACGTGAGGTTCAAGATCTTTCACTTTTATCCTATAAAACAGATTTTTAAAATCCATGCAGAGATATTACTCTTCTGCTTCAGTGCAGGTTTCATTAAATGCATAAATCAAAAATGTCTTTTCACAGCATAGAACAAATCAGGATTCAAGTAAGTAACTAAAATATTGCTTTTGGTAGGGCTGACATGTTTGCTATCCATTGTCCTGATCAGTTTCCACATATCAGAATGTCCTCATCCAATTTCCAGTTTTCTGCACTATCTTTTTTATGTGTTTATTTATGCAGCTAATTAATGTTTTTAGGGTCCCCAAAACACATCATAATGGCCACAATAAAGTTTATTAGTTATGGTAACTTACAAGGGGAGAAGAAAGTATAGGATTTCTTATAGTTGTTCTCTAGGGCCATGTCTGTGACAGCAACCTGAACACACAACAAAGAGCTCTCTCAGACAGAGCATATCACCGCCAACCTGAATTCCATAGTTGTGTGTTGGTCTGAAAGATGTATTTTTTTGCTGGGGCTGCCATAACAACCAAGCATCACAAATTGTGACTTAACCAGGTGGCCTTCACAACAAAAATTTATTTTCTCATGATTCTGGAGGCCTATAGTCTGAGATCAAGGTGTCAGCAGGGTTGCTTTCTTCTGAGGCCTCTCTCTTTGGCTTGTAGATGTTCCTCTTCCCTTCTGTGTCCTCACATGGCTTCCCATTATGCATGTCAGTGTCCTAATCTCTACTTAAATGACATCAATCTCATGGGATTAAGACCCACCTTAATGACCTTATAATTTAACCTCCTCTTTAAAGACTGTCTCCAAATACAGTTACATTCTGAGGCAGGAGGGGTTAGAAATTCTGGAGGGAAGACAATTCAGCCTATAACAGAGGGGCAGGGGACAACTGATTTCTCTGAAAAACAACAAACAGAACAAAGAACCTCCAGATCCCAGACCAGTGCTGAGGAGTATACACCCCAAGGGCTATATCCTGCAGCTGAGAGTTCTAGGAACAGTGTCATCATCACTCAAAGTCCTGCTGTCTCTCTGTAAAATGTCTTGGTCTAGGTCAGCTGGCTTCTTATTGGGTATTGGATAGGGGAAGGAGAAAAGCCCCATTGACAGCAAAAACTGAATATGGATTTGTTTCCCTTCACACCAGTTATATAACAAGCACTGTTTCAGTTAGTGTGGGTTTAGCAGTGAACAAGCTGAGAAGGTCCTTGTGAAACACATTCTAGTTGGAAAACAAAACCTATGTAAAAACAAGAAAACAAGATAATTTCATGTTATGGTAAGTACTTTGTGGCAATACAAAAGAAGATATTTGAATGGGTACTATTTTAGTGACAGAGACAGAAAAGAATTTTCTGAGATGTGCATGACAAGAAGAGCCTATTTCAACTTATTTCATTTTTCTATCTTTTTAAAAATTGTTGAGATAGCTCTTAAAAATAGATGGACAGAGGGGAGGGACTTGGGGGCTGGGAGAAAGCAGTGAAAGGTTAAAGAAGTAGATAGATAGTCATGGGGTTGGGGAGCACAGCATAGGGAATGCAGTCAGCAGTAATGTAATGGCTACATATAGAGTCAGAGGGAAGATAGAGTAATCAGGGGGATCTTTTCATAAACTATATAAATGTCTAACCAATGTACTGTATACTTGAAACTAATAATAAAATTTATAAAAAATAGATTTTAAAAATTTTAAAAAGAGAGATATAGATCCCTCCCCCCAAATATATGTATGTGTGTGTGTGTGTGTGTGTGTGTGTGTGTGTGTGTGTGTGTGTGTAATATGGTGAGGCAAAAGATCCAAAATAGTCAACACGATATTGATGGAGAAGAACAAAGTTGGAGGACTGGTGCCACCTAAAATCAAGTCTTATAAAACTACGGTAAACAAAACAATGCATATTGGGAAATAATAGACAAACAAATCAATGGTACATAATAGAGAGCCAAGAAATAGACTCACATAAACATAGTCAACTGAACTTTGACAAAAGACCGAAGACAAAACAATGGAACAAAAATATTCTTTCAGCAAATGGTGCTAGAACAACTGGACATCCACATGCAAAAAGATAAAGCTAGACACAGACCTTATACCTTTCACAAAAATGGGCAATAGACCTAAATATAAAACAAAACCTATAAAACCCCTGGAAGATAACATAGGAGAAAGCCTAGATGACCTTAGATATGGCAACAACTTTTTAGATACAATAACAAAGGCACAATCCATGAAAAAGTAGTTGAAAATTAAAATTTAATTGGAATGAAAAACTTCCACACTGCAAAAGACAATGTCAAAAGAATGAGACGATGAGCCACAAATGGAGAACATATTTGCAAAAGACACATCTAATAAAAGACTGTTATTTAAAAGATATAGGGAGCTCTTAAAACTCAACAATCCAAAAAAAGAAAAAAAAATGGGCCAAGGACCTTAACACACAGCTCACCAAAGAAGATATACCGATAGCAAATAAGCATACAGAAAGATGCTTTATATCGTATGTCATCAGGAAAATGCAAATTAAAATAATAATGAGATACTATTACATGTGTATTAGAATGGCTAAAATCTAGAACACTGACAACACCAAATGCTGACAAGGATGTGGAGCAATAGGAACTCTCATTTAGTGCCAACAGGAATGAGAAATCATCCAGCCACTTTTATAAGAAAGTTTTATAGTTTCTCATTAAATTAAACATATTCTTACCATGCAATCCAGAAATCATGCTCTTTGATATTTATTCAAAAGAGTGGAAAACTTATGTTCACCCAAAATCCTTCACATAAATGTTTATGGAAGCTTTATTCAAAGTTTCCAGAACTTGGATGCAGCCAAAATATCCTTCAGTAGGTGAATAGATAAATGAACTGTGTTCCATCCAGATAATAGAATATTATTCAATGATTTTTTAAATAAAGTTCTACCAAGCCTTAAAGAGATGTGGAGAAAATTTAAATGCATATTGCTAACTGAAAAAAGTTTATCTGAAAAGGCTACATACTATATGATTGCAACTACATAACTTTCTGAAAAAGGCAAAACTCTGGAGACAGTAAAAGCATCAGTAGTCACCAAAGATTGGGGGTAAAGAAAGAGATGATAGGTGGAACTCAGGAATTTTAGGGCTGCGAAAATACTCTGCATGATATCATAATGATGGATACATGTTATAATACATGTCCAAACCCATAGATGCACATCAGCAAGAATGAACCTTAATGTAAATTATGGACTTTGGATGATTACGATGTGTCAATGTAGGTTCATCAATTATAACAAATGTTGACAGACGTGTAGACTATTCATGTGTGGGGGCAGAAAGTGATGGGAAATGTTTGTAACTTCCCCCATTTTGTTGTGAATCTAAAGCTATTCAAAATAATAAAATCCTTAAATACAGCCCCCAAATGAAAATAGAGATAAAAAATAAGCTAAATCTAGAGGAAAACTTAGAACAAAATGCATACCATACTAAATACATGCATTTATGAAAGGTGAGCTAAATATTTAGTTTTGAGCTTTACAGCAACCAATGGGAAGAGGACAAAGCCATCTATTACATAATCACGAGATGAAAGTAAACCAATTGTAATTATGCTTTTAGCTTTCCCAATAAACATCTGAGTGCAATGATTCTGCACTGGAAATTGAGGAAGAAATAAAGTGAAGTGCAACTTTCTGGATTTTAGCCATAGTCCTTCCCAACCCTCCCCCCCAGAGGGTTTTTAGTGACTCTGCAGTACTTTCATTCTGCTCTTTCACACTGTATCCTTTGATTCCCCTGTCACCTTTTTTGCTTCATGTTATTTTTCTTGTATTTCCTTATTTCCCTCAATTTCTACTCACTAGTAAAAGACCAAAAATATTAGAGTGACAAGGTCAACACCGGAAAATATCTGGTCAGGATTAATAGGGGAGAATAATTCTCATTACAATTTTTGCCTTCTCCAAAATAGATTTAGATGCATAACTTTCATGCCATACATCATATAAAATGCTTCGGTAATTAAGGAATTTCCTTATTTCACAAATTAATCTGATAAAATATTAATTAGAGTGAACATATCACCTATTCAACAGTGCATACATTTAGCAAGAGAAGTTTTTGTACCATAAACAGCAATTATTTAGTAGGAAGTTTAAAAATCTATCATGAGCATGTTTTCAAAATATCTTTGAATGTGTGCTAACATATATTACTCTGCTTTGTTGGCTTCCTAAAGGCTAATCACCAAATTTTACCTTTAAAAACTTACTAAATTTTAGCTTCAATAGTCAGTTCTTCCTTGCAAATTCTTTAAAAAAAATTTGTATGCTTATCAGATGCCAACATCAGCCACAACCAGACAGGATAAGGGTGGCCAGCATGATAGTCACTAGAACATGAAGATAAATTAGCTGTTACAGTGCCAATAATATAAATTGCTATTGGCCATGTCAATGTCTCTATTCCAGTGCACTAGTGCTTGGGGCAGTGAGGCACTAACGACCCCCTGAGGACCCAAGAGGAGGCAGCTGGTCAAAAAATTGGACATGTACTAACTTAATATAAATTTTAGTGACATGGGAGATTCTCAGAGTTCCACTGTGAAGTGATGACTTGAATAAGAAATTGGATGCTAAAGCACACAAATTAGACAGTACAAAAATGTCCCTTCTTTTCTGAGACACGTATTAAAGCAGGTAATTATTTTTAATGGTCTGTAACAACAGTGAAAACGTCTTCAGTTGAGAAGCTGAAGGGAGTCGCTTAACTCATTAACTCTTTTTAGCTCTATTTATGTCTCTCTGTCCTCTCTTTTTCTATTAGCATTACAGTTTTAGAGCAGGCAAACACAGGAAGTACTGTGGTAAAAAGTAGTTAATAAAGAGGCTCAGTGAGGGTCTGCTCTACGCTCTCCTGTCAGCAAGGATGCAGGGAAAAGCTAAAATGTCAGAATAAAAATCTCAGGTGGTTTAGAGAGTGTGACCCTAATAAAACAGCTGAATTTCCACATACTCTCAGCCTTAGGTGTGGGTCAGTGAGCTCATTTCTGAATTCCTGATGGGGAGGAAAAGAAAAAATGGAGAGAAGAGAGCAAAGGGAGGGGAAGTAAAAGGAGCATGTGGTGGGGAGGACCCCAGATGGCCCTGGTGGTCCCAGACTGCTGGGAATGACCACTTTATTTAGGCTCTTTCCCTTGAGGGAGGTTTGAATTTACAGACATACTTCTAATGAAGAGACTGATGTGCAACTGATGGAAAGTCATTTCTAAGATTAGGCTACATGACTGTGGTTGGTCTCTCTCTCTCTCTCCCTCTCTCCCTCTCTCCCTCTCAGTCTCCTGCTCCCTCTCCACACCCCCAGTCTCTGCCCTTACCCTGGGAGAAGCGAGCTGTTATTGGGAGCCCCCCAAAACAAAAACCAATGTCTCTAGCACTAGCCCGTGATGACCTGAACTCTAACAACTACCATGTGAGTGAACCTCCCACAATTGAGCCTGGGGATGACTCTGGCCTCTGCTGATACCTTGACTGCAGCCTCATGGAAGACCCTGAGCCAGAATCTGTATTTATATATACATTTATTTATAAGACTCAGCTCAGATGGTTATGAGGGCTGACGAGTCTCGCGATCTGCCTTTTCAAAGCTGGAGAACCAAGAAAGCAGGTGGCATCATTCAGTTCAAGTCTGAAGGCTTGAGAATCACGAGGGCTGTTGGCATCTAGTCTCATCTGAGTCCAAAAGTACAAGACCCAGGAGCATCAATGTCCAAGGGCAGGAAGACATAGATGTCTCAACTCAAGCAAAGAGAGCAAATCTGCCTGTCCTCTGCTCTTTTGTCCTATTGGGGTCCTTAAGGGATGTTATTATGCCCACCCATTGAAGAGGGCCACATCTCTACTCAGTTCACTAAACAGAGATAATATTTTACCAATTATTTGAGCATCCCTCAGTCCAGTCGAACTGACGTAAAATTAACCATCGCCAAGTAATATTCCCAATTAATTATTTTTTGGCAGTAAACAGCATGCTTATAAAAGAGCATTTTTTATTTTAAGGTGTTATTCTAGGTTTATCTATAAAACTATGTAATGTATTCTTAGGTTTTTAAAAATTAACATCTTTGTAGTTCAAGATTTGTTTGCATGCTGCTCCTTTGAAGCTCATATCAAAATTTTCCTATGTCTTTATCATACACTACTCATCAGTCTCCATTATCAATCAATCTTTTCAGTGACCTCAATCTAGATTTAATAAAATTTAAAATAAATTTCATCGTCACCATTCATTAAGTTTGTGTGTGTAGATGTGTCCATGTGCGAGTTTATAAGCTCTCACACATTGGCCACTGACTCATTTGGTATTCAAATTTTTAATATATATATATATAATATTTATAAAACATATATATATATATGTTAATACTGCACTAATTAATGTATATAAAGCACTGAATGTCTTAGCTTTTATCAATATTCCATCCCTCACCACCCCTTTCATCAGATGACTCCTTACCTTATTAAATCCCACCATTTGTTTTTCCTTGTTCCAGCAAGAAGTTATCCACAGTGTGTTACTCTGCAATTCCTAACCCAGCTGTGTATGGCAGGAAGGTTCTCCATTTTAGAAAAGAAATTAGGACTTTATTTGTTTCTGATGTTTACACAGAGAATGTGTCTCATTGATGCACCTCGAAAGCTAGGACTGGGCTCCTCTCTCTGTGTGGAAAAAGAACAAGGATAGAATTTCACATAGTTTTAAGTGAATTAATAGTCAAACAACTATGTGGTTTACTGCTTCTGTTTTTTTTTTTCTCCATTGATGAAAGCATAATTTTTATGACAAACCAGTTTCTCTTGTCTGTCCCTCATGATGAGCTCAGGTTTCTGTGGGAGGAAGGTGTTTTTTCTTTAAGGTTTTGAGATACTCTGGACAGAGTGTTGTCTGTGTCCTCAGTGCACTTGCTGCTTAAGTAATTCAACTAATTCTGCACTACTCTATAAACAAATTCGCCAAATAATTAAGTGAAAAATAATTTAAATATGGCCATCATACTATCTGGGCATTGTGAATGACATTTTTATTGGTGGCTGTAATTATACAGCATTAACACAGAGTTTAATCTCAATGCATTTAAAGCAGAATTTAAATACTGAGATTTTCTCTTAGGCTTTTTTTTCACCCACCTCTCTGGAAATTGCATTTTCTCTCATGTATTTTGAGAGGTTGTGTGACACTGGTTTCCTAAGACAAGGTATGTCACTTAAAGGGAAGCTAGTTTGTTGTCACTGCTGTTTTCTGAAACTAAGGTTTTTGACAGCATTAAATGCAACATCTTCCAGCATCTTCAAGGCAGCATCTGGACGATGGTTATAGATGAATATTTCTCATTTCATTGTCTGAGTACAAAGCCATTTATAGGGCAACTTATCACATAAACATCCCTTGGCATCTTATAATAGAAATCAATAACATGGCAAAAAAGAAGACACGCAGTTTAACCATATGCTTCTCCACAAAGGAAATAAAAAATATCCTTTGAACTTCTTAAACAGTTAGTGTATACTATATTTACCTTGCATTGATGCCTGATGTATGCATTTAATTTTCGTTAGTCTTTGGCAAAAGGAGAGGGAAATGTTTTTTTAATAGGAAGATTAGAAAAAAATAGCAACTTTAAGGTTCAGGAAACATTTTCAGATTTTGTACTGTTTTTAAATGCTCTACTGCTCATGAATGTCTGAAGAAATGTTTTTGAGATGTGAAAGGGAGCAGGGAGGGGTCCATTTATCAGTGAGAAGAAGTTTAGGAAGAAGCAGAAAATGATTTTCTAGTCTGAAGTGTGGTGCAGGTAGGAAGGTACATGGACAGGTGGGGCAAGCTAATTGTCCTAGGAAGGGAAGCTGTAGGGTGAGACAAAGTGAGCAGGACCTGAGAGTGTTAATATAGCTGATATGCTGGACCAAAGTAAGAGCTCAACACTCAAAAAATGATGGCGCTTCCCCAGCTGAGTCAGGATGGTGCCATGTGCTTGCTTAGTGTGGCTCAGCCAGGTGGTGGCTGAGGCAAAGATGAGGGCGGTGACTCTGGAACATCAAGAGTGGCCCTAACAGGCAGCCATTGTTTAGAAAAGAAATGTCTAAATGGCAAAAAACCAAACAAACAAAAAGCAACATGCTTAGCTTTGGAGCATAAAATTCAGAGCATCCGAATTTGGAGAAGACATCCTGAGAGACCTAATGTGGCCTTCTTACCTAGGGCATCTGGGGCAGAAGAGAGAAAGGGGAGGGAACTGGGGTCCCCAGATTGATTGATAGTAGTGGAGATACCATGAGGACTGGGAGTTTCCTGCTAATTAACTCCCAAGGGATTCACAGTCTTTATTTTGTCTAGGTACCTTGAAGGCAAGGCAATGATGTCTAATAGACAAGCCAAACCTTTAGAAATAACTCCAAAGACACTGCCATTCAGAAGTCCCCAGTCTGGAGAAGACAGAAGCCTGCTTTGTGTTTTAACGTTAACAGAAATTCCAGTTAAATGTTCCATCATCTCTTGCAATAGTAATTATAAGCTGATATGCTCTTTTAGGTTCTGCAGCTTTTATTATTTAGAATGAAAATCCCACATTCCCTAGAGGTAGACTTGTTTTGTTTGTTCATTTTTAGTTTGAATTGTTTAGCATTTGTTGTTATAATTCCCATTTACTTTTGTGAATCTTAAAAAATAAACAAAGAAACCCGTTTAGCACATGGTTTTATAATTTGGGTGTAGTTTTAATGCAGTCATGAGAGGAGGCAAACCTTGCATTTACATAGCCCACCATCTTGACCAAAAGTCTAAGCAGCATTGTTTTAACTTTATAAAATGATAAGCCACAATCTCCTTACTCTTGTAATTTTGCATTTCACTTCCAAATGCTTTCCTTTCCTTTAGCTCTTTTGAAGCAATTAGCTTTTGTCTAGATAATGTCTCAAAAACCCAGGACTGATTTCCTTTTCTTCTCTTTTATGTTTTATATCATTAAAATATAATTTACATACCATAAACTTTACCCTAATTTAGTGATTTTTAGGATATTATAAAGTTGTGCAACTATCACCACTATCTAATTCCAGGACATTTAATCACCCCCAAATAAACTTCATACCCATTAGAAATCTCTCTCTATTCTTCTCTTCCCCATTTCCTAGCAACCTCTAATTTACTTTCTGTTTCTCTGGATTTGCCTATTCTGCGACTTCATATAAATGGGATCGTATACTATATGACCTTTTGTTTTGCATCTGATTTCTTTCGTTTAACAGTTTTTTTTCAAGGTTCATCCATGTTTTAGCATGTTCCAGTGCTTTATTCCTTTTTTTAGCTGAATAATATCTTATTGGATGGATATATCATATTTTGTTTATCCATTCATTAATTCATAGGTATTTTTTTATCTTTTGTCTATTATGACTAATACTGCAATGAAAATTTATGAATAATTTTATTTGTGAACATATATTTTTATTTATATTTGATATATACAGTGTTGGTTTGCTAGGGCTGCCATAACAAAACACCACTGACTGGGGGGCTTAAACTCCAGAAATATATTTCCTCATAGTTCTGGATGCTGGATGTTTAAGATTAAAGTGTCAGCAGGTTCTTCCGAGACCTCTCTTCTTGGCTTGTAGATAGATGACTTCTTACTGTGTCTTTATATGCTCTTTCCTCAATCTGTGTCTTAATCCCTTATTTCTATAAGGACAACTATCAAATTAGATTAGAGCGTTGCCATGTAGCCCCCATTTTAACTTAATTACCCTTTAAAGACTATCTCCAAAAATGATTACATTCTGAGGTACTGGAAGCAATATCTGAATTTTGAGGGAACACAATTCAACTCATAACATTTACTCAGGAGGGAAATTATAGGGTCATGTGGCAATTTTCTATTTAGCCTTTTGAGAAACTCTTCAACAGTTTTCAAAGCAGCTGCACCATTTTACATTTCTACCAGCTATGCAGAAGGGTTCCAATTTCTCCACATTCTCACCAACACTTGTTATTGCCTGCCTTTTTGGTTATTGGCATTCACAGAAGGTAAAATTTGAAGTGTTACCTTTTTGTGAGTTTTCCACTTCCTCATATTTCTGTTTCTTCTTTCACATGGTCCTACTTGACTGTGAAGCTAATAGATTTATGTGTACGCTTGGTATACCCTAAGGGCTTAAGTATTTGATGATTTGTCTGGTAGTATTAGTAATTAAAACAGGTGGGGGATTGCTACAAAGACTGATGAATCATGTAGGTTATTAATAAAAAAAACAAACTGCATGGACGCCATAAAAACATATTATTACTGAGAAAATAGATAATTTGAATGAGTAATTGAAGTTTATTAACATATTATTCTGCCTAAATTTGAAAGTGGCCTATATAAAGCCAATATAGCACTTATTGCTTTGTCCTTTCAATGATACTTTTTTGCTTAGTGAAAAATATGACAACCAGCATGAAAGTACTTTCCCAGATGAAATGCATTTTGGGAATGTATCCTCCATTGCAATCATTTCTCTTTTATAATAAAACTTATTAGGGAACAAATTGTCTACATGAGTTAGAAGTCCCTTACGTATATCTCTTTGCATTCCAAAAAGACTTTCTGAAGTTAGTTTTTAAGTTAATTTATAGTTGTTCTGGAAGACCATAATACCTTCATTTAATTGCATTTAAGAATATTTATTTTTGCAATAGTCAACAAAGAAACCATTAAATCTCAAGCAAAAGTATTCTACGAAGAGCTATAAGTGGAAATGATCTTTCTTTTTTTGCCAGGTGTCTGGGAAAGAAGTTTACATTTTGCCTGAGGCCAATACTTTCATAATGTCTTCTTAATACCTTTGAAACTTACATTGATGCAAAAACAAATAAACGGATAATATTATTCTAAATACCATTGTCTCATTTCCATCTAGACTTTTTTTTTTAATGGCAAATTAATTCAATCTAAGCTTCTTCCTTGGGTGTATCTTATTGATCTGGTCCCACTCAGAAATTCAGCCCAGTCGTCATCTCCTGTGTGAAGCTTTTGTGGAAGCTCTCAGCAGAATTCCTTCTCACTTCTGTCTATGTTCTCATAGCATCATCACCATCAGTGACACAAATTCTACGTGTGTCCATCTCTTCATTCAGTTCTATAGTCATCAAGGATGACAGCACATCAATAATGCCTGAAGAGCTTTTCAAATATTGGTTCCGCCCTGGGATCCTGGCAGGAAGAGCTAAATGCTGTCCTAAACTGAGCAGGTTCCTTCCAGTTTCTTGGTGCTAAAGCCTGAGGCAGTTTATCAGCATCTGCAAGGAACAGGAAGCCATTCTCCACCTGATTTTAAGATGGACCATTCTTCCTGCACTTTTCACCTCTCCTTTACCTTTCTGTGGTCTGACTCTTCCAGAAGAGGGGTTTATAAATGAAGAACTTACCAATTACACATTTCCTAGACACATTTAAGGAGGTGGATCTGGAATGGGCTTTTTAGAAAGTGTTAGTTGAAAAGACATTCTCGACAAAATAGAAAATGGAGATTTTTTTATTGATTATATTTATGTGCTAGGTAGTTTTCAAGGACTTTATAATAATTTAATTCTCCCTATAATTTCATAAAACATGTATTACTATCCTGACTTAAAAGGTGAAGCGTATCATCAAAGAAATTGAACAGATTGCTTGAGATCATATATTAGTAAGGGACTGGGATGGGGCAAAGATCTTGTTTTATATTAATTTATTAATGTTCATGTTTTTTATGTTATTTTAGTTAGGCTATTATTTATGTTATTTATTATTTTGTTAATTATTATGTTATTTATTATATTATTATGCTATTATTTATGTTAATATATTAATTATATACATTAGCATAAATATTAACACAGCATGTTAATATTAACACAATAATATATTATTTTTAATGTTTGCATCAAGTTAGACAAAAGAATTAATACCCATTCTAAGCCAGAATAACCATGTCTAAATGGAAGTGTGAAGTTTTCCAGTTTGCCATATTTATTACGTGCCCAGGCCTAACCAGAGTCTGCTGGTTGCTGTATTGTGTGTTGGTTTTCAAACAAAGACAATTTCTTCAGTATGAACATGGCAGCTGTATGTGTCTCTGTACATGTACATGTGTGTGTTTCTGCGTGTGTGTGTGCACACTTGGATATAACATCTGTGGTGAGGGTGCCTGGCTTTTCTTTGGGACACAGTGTGACCCTTGTACATGTGATCACTAGACTCCCCAAGTGTTCTCCTGAGATTAATCTCACTTTTTCTCTCAAACGAATCCCTTTTGTTTGAAGTGGTGATACTATAACTGTTGTATGCTTACAGTTTGGAGTTGTTGGTGGATGTGCCTGGGGGCGGAGAAGTTTCTTTCTTGACATGACACATCTATCAGAGATTTGTGAAAGCAAACATGACTATATTATGAAGAATTAGGTTGAAGTTGGGTGTGGGGTCCACAGAGTTGCCTTCACAGGCGTGAGCATTCGTATTATGTTGTGTAAGGACTATATTGGAGAAGATCTTTATACATAAATAAGCATCAATTAAGGCATTGTGTCAGGGTGTCTATCACTTCCCAAAGTCTGTTCATCACATTGATTTAGATTCTTCGGTGTTATTTCCTTGGTACGGTTTCTCAGAAGAGTAAAGAGGTTCTGTGGATATAGAAAGTTTGAAACAACACATAAAATGAAAGACCTGTATAAAGGAGGCAGTAAGGTGCTCTGAATGATTGTTTCAAACTGTCTGTGGTAAAGAACCATATATTCTTCTCCAAATTGTTGCAGACCAATATTAGTATCAACTCATGCTAGATGTAACTCATTGCTTGCATTTGACAGTCACACTGGTTTACACCTTGTTCCACGAGATGTGTTCACTAATTATGCACATGGATATCAAGCAATATCAAGTCATACAAAAATGTCTTAATGTTCACTTCCAGTTTCTCTTATCAAGGAAGAGATCACAGTTAGACCAGTGAGGCTCTATGAAACACAGTTTAAGTAGCACTGCTACAGAGAAGTGTCACTCACTAGGCAGGCCCATCCAAGGCCAACGGTGCCAGTAGATGTTATGAAGATGTAGACTTTATTGAGGTAACAACTTAGATGATGTTTATATATGTATGAGGATAACCTAACTCCAGAATAGTCCTTATTGTATTGTTTGAGTGTTAATGATTTCTTGACCATTTTATTCCTTATCACATAGACCCAATAAGGGCAATAGCTATTCTGACCTGAAGTGTGACTCCCTTATATAGGAATGGCACACAAGCAAATATTATAGCTGCAAAAGCAATTGGGAACATTGCCCATATCTATATATTACTACAGTCTGTAGTCTTCACGAACTTGCAAAAATTAGAGAAACTGTGGGTTACTTCTAGGGAGAAAAACCATGGCTGGTGACAGAGCAGAGAAAATGTTGTTGCATAGGTAGAAAATTTGGGGAAAGAACAGACATCTTTAAAAGGATTCTATAAAACTTTGATCTCCCCCAACCCTTTTCCTACAAAATCATCTTCTTTTTCTTTAAAGCATTTTGGAGTTTGATTTATTTTTAAAATTGTTGCAACTGCTCATTTCTGGGTTGATTTAAGGTGATGACAGAAAACAGAGGCTATTTAAATAGAGAGAGTTCTCAAGTAAAGAGTGTATTTACTTGATCTGGTATTTAATTTTCTCAGCATGAAAATCAGCATCAATAATCTGTGTTTCATTATTTGGGTGACCACATTATTTGGTTTTTACTCAACATAATATTTTTCACTTGAGTGTTTTGATGCTGTGATCATTATGAGGATGGGGGTTTTAGTTCTCTCTTCTCTCTGTTGTTTTTCTGTTTGTGGAATGTGTATTGGAGAGGCTGTAGGACTTTTCCTTTTCAGCATTTTGTGTTGGATGTAAATGTCTGTGGGATGATTAAATTGAGTGGATTGATTGGGGATTAAGTTTGGGTGCAGAAAATAATCAGGTTGAGGCAGCAGCTTTAGATATTAAGGTAAACATTTGATCTTCAGTATGACACCAAGATAGCTCCAAAACTTGTTTATAGCCAAACATTTAATTGCTGAGCAAGTTCTTTCTCTCCCTTGAACCCAGGCAGGGTGCCTGTATTGTATGTAGGATTTTCTTCCTCTCACTTCTCCCAGCCCAGTAATTTTAACATCTGTGTGTACTTTGTAAGACAAGCCTGGTAGCAAGATAAGGAAAAATTAGAAACAGCAACACTGCTTCTTTCAGGAAATAGGCATAATTCTTGATGTCCTGTGCCTACAAATTTCAGCCTTTTTGTTGATGTGAAACTACGAGAAAGATGGAACTCTCTGTGCTCCAAGTAGCTATCATTTGATTGGATTCTAGGCATAGGGGAAATGAAAGAAGACGTATACAATTTTCTAAAATGTAGTGAACTTTTAAAATTGAGAAAATCCGTTGAAAATTAATCTTTTTGATGAAAATATTTACAGTCTCTTAAAAATATGCATTTCATTTTTATTTGAGGCACACAAAGGATCATGAGCTTTGAACAGAGATGGAACTTTTATATTTATAGGTCAATTAATTGGTAGCTTTGAGTACAAATAGGTATAGCCTGTGACCTGGAGAGCAGATGGGAAAATGGGTTGAGTAGACACTGTTCATTACAGAGACTCAGAGTAGATGTTACTCCGAAGGCCAGCCAAGCATGCTAGATAGTTGAGATGAAGAAGGAGAGAAAGCATATATGGAGAATTCAACATGCTGAAAATTGAAGCATTGTGTTGAATTCTCCCTGCTGAAGACTGTCCTAGAGCACTCCTCGGTTTCCAAGAGTGATATAAACAGGGCTGCTAGCATTAAAATATTTCCCTGGATTCCTCTGTTGGCAGTTACTGTATTTCATTCGATCTAAGCTGACGTCAGTTATAAGGAAGAGCTTATATTATTTCCACTAAGAAAGAAAAAAAAAAAGCATTCTGATTAAACTAGGACACAATCATGACTTCTCATTGAGACTTTTTTGTTTTGTGCTTTTGGTAATAAGAGCTTTATTATACTTGATTAATTAGTCATGCCAACCTCTTATCACTTTGAAATATCTTTTTATCTTTTCTAGGGATGTGGCCATTTATCCTGCTTTCCACTGTACCCTTGGTGTGTGCTAGGCAGTCTTTTTGTACATATCTTAGTAATAAAATTTTAACAAAACTTTATATTTCTGTGGAGTCTATCCTCCCTTGGGTTCCATAAACCTCTTTTATTTTTGAAAGAAAATATGTCTGGGTATAGTTTCGAATGAAATCAATATCTTGAAGAGATGTTTGCACCCATGTTCATTGCAGCATTGTTTACAAAAGCCAAGACATGTTTATTTTTTATATATATATATTATATATATACATATATATATGTATGTGTGTGTTTGTGTGTGTGTGTGTGTATATATATATATATATATATAAATGAAATACTATTCAGCCATAAAAAATAAGGAAATTTTACCATTTGTGATAGCATAAATAGGTTTGAGGGTATTATGCTAAGTGAGATAAGTCAGACAGAAAAAGACAAATACTTTATGATCTCACTTATATGTGAAATCTAATAAAAAGTACACTTTTAGAAACAAAATTAAATTTGTGGTTGCTTGAGGTGAGAAGAAGGCAAAATGGGTGAAGGTGGTCAAAACTCCTGTAAGATGTATAAACTCCGAGGATCTACTGCACAACATGATGGCTATAGCCACCAATACTGTTTTGCACATTTGAAAGTTGCTAAAAAAGTAGATCTTAACGTTCTCAGGACAAAGAAAAAAGCAGGTGACTATATGAACTGATGGATATAACTAAATGTATTGTGGTAATTATTTTAATATATATATATCTCAAATCATTATATTATAAATATTAAACTTATATAATGTTATATAGCAATTATATCTCAATAAAACTGAGATTCAATTTAATGCTGATTCATAATACAATATTTTAGAATACATTTAAAATTGATTTAAAATTCATGTGGATATTACCAAAAGTGAACACTACTCAATTAAATGGGCAAATAAACCACCCTGACCAAGTTCAAGCAATGCCAACAATTGCATGGTCACCAGCAACTGGAAGAAACTGGGTATAAGACATTTCCAACTATCAGCGAAGTTAGAATATTAAAAAACAAGCATATTTTAGAAATGATGATAATAATTGAGTAATATCAATAGAATCCTCAAATATGTATTACGTATAACTAATAGATGTATAAGCAGCTCTCACTATATTTTAAAGAACTATTTAAATGCTACATTATGTAACTGAATGATGTGAGTATCACATAAAGTGTGTTCAGATGAGAATTACATTAAGAATGTGGACATTATGATTTCCTGTGCTATATCTCTTCGTATTTCTCAGTTCCTTATAAAATATAAGCATTATTCAAGAGGGCATTTTTGTTTCACTTCTGCTTACTTGTATGGGGTGATCTTTATCTATGTTGATAAGCTGCAAAACAATAATTTTTGAGTCATTTTATTCTTATACTAACAAAATAATATATTTATATAAAAGTTAGAAATGCAACAAAGCACAAAAAATGAAATCAACACAAAACTTACTTTTGATGCTATCATCCAGTGGTAAAGGTAGCCTCTATTGCCTAATGATAAGGGGCATTCAACACATATTTTTCATAAGACATGGACTTTTTAATAAATGAAACCTTATTCCTACAACTAACTTTGTAGAAAGTAAGAATTATGCAAATAACTACAACATGAGGTAGTGTGCTGAACATCATGAGAGATGTACTGAGGACTAAGGAGTCTGGATAAGAGAATGTTACATAAGGTTGCAGGCAGTCCCAGGAGAAAACATTCTGAGGAGGAGGTAATACTTGATTTGAATCTTTATCGATAGAACGTTCAAGTTTATATGGAAAAAGCAGGCATTTCAGAAGGAGAGAACTACCTGTTGAGTCAACAACCAAGCTAGAAGTTCAATTAAGCCGATGGAGGGGTCACTGATTCTGATTCTAAGTGCTTCAGCTTTTCCTGGGCATGTGGTAGGATTCTGCACTTTCTACAAGCTGGGTGTGGTACACTTAGAGGAGTGAAAATTTAAAAGCAAATGCATGACTCCCTATATTCTGCCTTAATGATGTTTACAATGGCGACCACTCTCTATGGAAATTCATGGCTGATTCCGATCAGCCAAGCCCCACCCAATTCCCAGTGAAAACAATACAAGGAAGAGAAGTAAAATGTACTTAATTTAATCCACTGAGATTTGGGGAGAGTGTTTATTACTGCAACATGAGCTAACATACTGTGACCATTATAGCTAGAGACAGAACATGTGAAAAGAAATAGAGTTAAGTCAAAAATATCATTAGGGCCGAATCCTTTAAATGCTCAAATATCATGAAGGAATGTGGATATCTGGAGTATAAGCAATATAGAGACATTAGTGTTTTTATAGTTCATTTTGTTTTTAATAGGAAAATGGCATTATCAGGTGTGCACATTAGGAGGATGTGTTTTGCAGTGTTCTGCAGAACGGGTTGGAGGAAGCACAATAATCAAGGAAGGGCATTAAATAAGAGATTACTGTGGTTGCCATAGCAAGTGTGTGAGTTTTAATTAGGGTAGTGATAGTGAGAAGAGAAAGAGATCTTATGAAAACAATGTAGAGGTCAAGTTGTAGAGATTTTTAGACATAGTGATTATTACATTACACTGTCTTTGGAAGTTGAATTGTGTCCCTGAATCGATATGTTTGAGTCCTGAACCCTGGTAGCTTCTAGTGTGGTCTTATTTGGAAGTAATAGTGTCTTTGCTGAGGAAAGCAAGTTAAAGTGATGTCGTTAGGTGTATCCTTATCTTATATAACTGGTGTCCTTATAAAAGGGGATATTCGGCACAGAGATAGACATGCAGAGAGGAAAAGTGATGTGAGAAGCCACAGAGAGGATGGCCATCTACAAGCCTAAGAGAGACCTGATCAGAAACCTCCCTTGCAGCCCTTAGAAGTAACCATCCCCATAACACCTTGAATTCAGCCTTCTGGTCTCCAGAAATGTGAGATAATACATTTCTGTGTAAGCCCCCCTGTTTGTGGTATTTTGTTTTGGCAGCCCTAGCAAACTAATGTAAATATTAAAGTATTTTAAAATGTTAGCCTCTTCGATCTTTAAAGATTTCAGACCTCCCCTTTCTTCTGTCTCTGCTTCCATTATAGTCTAAATTAAATCAGAAGCCAGGAGTAACTTTCTGCTCCTCAGTGGGTAGACTAAGTTGTTCCAGCCAACTGACCTCTGTCTAAATTCATATCTTTTCCTTTACCTATTGCCTCTCTTCTCATATTATTAGAAAGATGATAAAGCTTAACATGTTTTTGAAAACCCAAGCCTGACCTTGAAAGATGAGATAAGAAGGTTACGTTTTAAAACATCCAGACAGTCCTGAATACTCCTTAATTGAAAAAAGCTCTTTGGTGTGATGAATGCAGTCATTAATTTAACATCTAGCTCCATTCAAACCTTTTACAATCAACTTTTGAGTTAAAGGCATCAAGGTAAAAGCCTGCCAGACCTTCACAGATTTCCTGTTTGATAGGAATGGGCTGCACGCTGGGGATTTTTACTTGCTATTCTTTAAATTCTAGAGAATGCAGACAGTGATGTGAGAAAATTTTTATGGGAATACAGGGCTTTAGGTCAGTGATGCTTATAAACTCTTATATGTCAAATTTTTGTGTCCAACAGTTGACCTGCTGAAATAATATTTAACGACCTTTTGAGAGACCTGCACTAGAAATATCAATTATTTTCTTTGTAATCTTAATTTGCTCCTGGATTATTCAACCTCTTTTATTTAGCAATATGACTATTGAATCAAAATGGAACATAGAAGTCTACTCAGTAAGCTCTCCAATTAAATTTTTATCCAAGGCTTGCTTCATTAATTAACTCATTTGTTTCATTCATCCATATTATGGATACAAAAACCTTAGTTTTAAAATGCCCATCTGGATTTCCGTTATAAGATTTTTGGGTACATACTTGTTTTATTCAAAAAATTAACTGAAAGACAGCCTTCAGAGAACTCAGATTTACACAATAAACTATGTTTAATAATTCAACCAAGGCTATTGGCAATTTTTGAAAGTTAACCCCAAATTATGATGTCCCTGGAAATTAGGCATACTACAAGCCTGTACCAACACTCCTTGACATGTGAGTTAGTAAAGATGTTTCAAAAATCACATTAACAAAATATTTAATATTTATGTATTCACATAGTCTAGTTATGAGAGTGTTTCATATATAAGATGAACTGAAGGAGAGAATTATTCACTCAGCAAACATTTAATGGGGCCCCATGGATAAAGCAATATTTTAATTATTAGGCATTAAAAGAGTAATAAGACAATGCTACTGGCACAGGGTAGAAGGAAACATATGTATAAGTGAATAGTAGAAATATAGTGTAATACACATAAACACACACATTTAGTGTGTTGGAATAGATTTAAACTTATACTTGATTTATCTTTCATGAACTAGTAGATCATTTTCAATAAAAAAATCTAGGGGCGGGGATAGTCTAAGCAAAGGAAACAGCATAAACAAAGACCCAAAAGTATAGAAGTGTTTGGACAATTTGGGGCCCAGAAAAGATCATACTTGGTTAGAGAGAGAACTGGTTGTGTAAAGAGCAAATAGTATAGATTTGAGTAGGATAATCATCTAAATAACAGGGATTTGTGGGATTATAGAGTTGATGAAATGGAAATTGAATCCAATAGTCACACTGACTCAACCAGGATGTGAAGCCAGAGTGAAGCCAATGTGTAGTCATGTCAAGCATGCATAATTGCGTCATTGCAGTTTTAGCTCTGCAACTGAGTGGGTCATTTTTGCCAATTAACTCAATCTCTGTGAGCATATCAAATGAAGCGTCTGACTCAGAGGGTCTCCAAGCCCAGTAACTGCTTTAAAAGACAAGCTGGATTTGCGAGAGGACTACTTTGGTTATTACTGAATGTTAAAACCTGTACACACTTCATCAAATATATGCATAGGGTACCATCAGAGAGACCAACTAGAAAACAATGGTACTGATATTTGATACACATTTTCATGTTTTTGTTAGCATTTAAAGAGTCTTGAATTATTTATTTAAGGCTCTCTTACTCTAGTAGACACTTTTATATGCATTTTTAAAACCTAGAACCACCGAATATCTCTCCTCTGTGTGACTTTTTCATCTTATGAGTTCCATGTCCTTAAGGTAGGAGCCAGGAACTTAGTTTCCCACTTACTTTGCAAATGTGGCTTAATACATCACCTCAGCTCCATCATTTAGAAGCATATGACTAACGTTTCAATTTAGAAGACATAGAGCTGGGGTAGGAAGAATCTACACAGTAGAAAGATCTATCTTCTCAAAGTAACAATTAGAGAGGTCCTGGCAGAAAAATCTGCCACCCAGCATCAAGCTCAAGCACCCATGCCACTGACATCAGCAACCAGACTCCACTGCTGCAGTCAGCCAATGTGACTTGGGCATCTAAACTAGCTGTATAATCTCCCAGTGTGATTCTTGCCCTTCTGGAAAGTCTGTGAACTGCCTATGTTGTTTAGTTAATCTCTTTCTGCTTAAGCTAATGAGGGAGGATTCTACTATCTACATCTAAGAATCCTTTCTATTAGGGTAATCTGACCCCTTTATCCTCTAACTCCATTTTGTCAAACTTTTTTTTTGCTCAGTGGGATAGAGCTGTCCATGAGTCAGTGCCAGAACTCTATTCCTTTTGGAATAAATAAAAACATATTTCTTTCAAGTAATCTTTTGATGAAGATAAAAATGTCCAGTCTTCAAATAAAGCATCTCAAGACTCAGCAGTGAGTAAGTCTTGTGCTACTGGGTTTCCCTTCTGGCTGTCATGTCCTCCAAAATATGATGCAGCAAATTAGTCTAAGGGAACACCCGATGAAACTTAAAATTTCTTGATAGAGAGATTGAATGATAGAAAGGATAAGGGTAAAAGAAATCAAAAGGGATAGGAACAAAATAGATCTGTGATGAGAACAAATGACTCAAACATTTGGAAGAAAAGATGGCAAAAAAAAAATATAACGTGGGTTGGTAATTGTCTGCTGGGGACTTACGAACTGGAAGGATGCGCTACGCTTAGACACATCCCAGGTGCCACTGTACCTTAATTTATTTTGATTAATTACTGCTCTCTTCACTTGTCCACTTTACAATGGATGTGTCGAGCATAAGTAACCCACCAAGTCATTAGCAGCTGTGTGAGACAATGAGCAGAGCCTTCAATTCTCTGTACCTGGTTTACACTCTTTCCTTTAAACCCTGGCCTTTTTAATTGTACTCCACATTCTTTCCCAGACCCATCATTCTCTTTTTCCTGAAAAATTGCCCTATTTATAACTTCCCATCCTGTTTTCACAGGATTTCACAAAGGTATATTTAAATATAAAGATATATTCTCCATGTAAATGTAATGGAACTTTATTTCTCCAAAGGTATGGAACTCTTGGATAGGGCACTCTTTTGATCCTTTTTATCCTTTACCATCTGTATCTGCACCACCTCCACCAGTTCTATGGAGAGGCATCTTCTGTTTTGCTTTAGCCTAATTTTCTTACAGCCCATGGCCATAGAGTGGTACCATCAGGCCCTAATGGAGCCTTACCTAGTAGGCTCAGGTGCCATCTTTGTTTTCTTCTCTGGCCATTAAGCCTGACATTGGCTTGCCTTAAGATTCTCTCCATTTTATTTTCTTTACTCTGCACTTCTGTCTCCTCAGAAACCTTAACTTTTTTCCTACAGCCTCCTTTCTACCCCCAAGTACATAACTTACATATGAAGTGCATTGTGATGGATTATTAGGACATGCATATGGTTATCTGGATGCAGCATCTGTTTGTGCAGAGTCTGATGTGGCCACTTAATGTGTATAGAATTCTATATGACTTCAATTCTATGGGGCTCTATGACAGAAGAAGCAAATAGTCCTCAGGGGCCCTTACCAGGATATCCATTCTTCAAAACAGCACTTTTCAGAGTTTTCCTCCATGGAGGTTCCATGACAGATGCACTTCCAAGGGAAGATCCCTACTGGCAATTCTCAGTTAACCCATTATTGTCCTTTTTTTTAAGACAGTATAACCAAATGCACTTCTGATTAAAAAGATTATAGGGAGTCTGTGCTGAATGTAATTATGTCAGTCATTCATGGATGTTAATTCAGGGTGGTAGCCTTACTGTAGATTAGAGCACACTGTGAGGAAATGACAACTCAGCGTAGGTTCTATTACAGTAGTTCTTGTATACCTTTCAGTTGCCTCCCATGCTTGCTGTTCTAAGTATGACGGTTTACCCCTTTGTCTTCTTACCTCATCTTTTTGTAATTGCTTCCTCTTTAGGTATATATTTTGCAATATTAAAAAAAAATACTCACTCTCAGTAATGGTGTCTTTTCAAAATTATATCACACAATTCTTCTATGCCAGAAAGTGATAAGATAACTGAAATCTGTTGGCCATCCATTTTCACCTAAACCCATCCACTTGGCACTTACCCAACTAGATTTTCTGGAAACAGTTAAGTAAGACAGTGGTCCATATCTTTACCTGGTGCTATTGTCAGCAAAGCTGGACTTATCATCACTTTGTAAGGGGCAAAAGATGACTCAGCTAAGCATATTTCATGATAGTAGCACAGGTGAGCTACAAATAAGCATAATAGTATTTTCCATTCTGTGCTATGATTCCCCTCAGCCACACACCTTGAGGGCTGTTGATAATAATTAGAGACCTATGTAGAGTGAGGGCTCACTGTTGCCTCTTCCCTAAATCAGTGAAAACCAGAAATATTCATGAGGAAGACTCAACATGCTTCGTATCCTAAAAAGATTTTAAGCCATACTAGATTTTAGCTTTTATGTAAAACTTATATTTAATGAAATCTCACATTGATAGATACCCTGAGGAACAGGGAATGCAAACTCAGATGGTGAATGTGATCTGGTTTTTTAATGATTATTTTTTTGTAATTTACAGAGAGTGT
This sequence comes from Cynopterus sphinx, assembly GCA_030015415.1. Taxonomy (NCBI): domain Eukaryota; kingdom Metazoa; phylum Chordata; class Mammalia; order Chiroptera; family Pteropodidae; genus Cynopterus; species Cynopterus sphinx. The sequence goes on along the minus strand of CM057379.1, from coordinate 5,394,748 downwards.
GTTATTTCAACTCAAGACATAGTTTAACCAAATGAGGTCTTCCAGAATCCTCTCGATGTGACACGAAGTCTTACATAGAGCACTACATCTACTTTAGCTTACTACATATGAACTTACATATGAATTACCTCCCTACATTTTAATTTTTAATAATGAGAAGCTAAAATAAATATACTTGTTCTAACTAGTTGTTGCATTACTTCTGTAGAAAATGTTTTTAAAATATTGATTTTCTCATTCATTTTGAAAACATTTCCAGTAAATTTAGTCTCAGATGAAATTTATTTACTTGTCTATATAACTCTAATACTGTGCAATTTTTCTTTCTGAAATTGTCATAAATAAGAATAAAGTTTGGCTTTAGCTGGTGTCATTTTATGACTGAAAGAGGTAAGTTATTGCTGAGTTTAAGTGGAAAGATGTTAGTAAGTTATACTCATCAGAAAGATCCATTTGTTATTTCTGTGTCTAATTAACTATAATAAATTCACTTTAAGAGGCTTTGCTCATGTGATATGTAATGCTGTCTTCATTACATATTTGAATGACATGGTCTTTATCATTCATGTTTATGTTCAATGGAACAAAAAAAGCTATTCAGTCAGCCCTAATGACATTGTGAATATCCCGATAGAATGTCATTTTATAGATTCTTATTAAAATTATTATTAAATTATTAAATATTAATTATTAATTTATTAACAAATATTAAATTATTAAATTATTGGTTCTAATAATTTGTCTATACACAAATTAATCAGTAGATTATTTTGGGGTTTCTATGAAGACACATAAGTGGGCAATGTGTTATGTTTTTTTTCCAGTTCTTTCTCTCTCTCTCTCTCTCTCTCTCTCTCTCTCTCTCTCTCTTCCTTTTCCTTCCCTTCCTTCCATCCATCTTTCCTTCCTCCCTCCCTCCCTCTCTTTTTTCCTTTCTCCATCCTTTTTTCCTTCCTTCTTTCCTTCCTTCTTTCCTTCCTTCCTTCCTTCCTTCCTTCCTTCCTTCCTTCCTTCTTTCCTTCCTTCCTTCTTTCTTTCCTTCCTTCCTTCCTTCTTTTCTGTACCTGTGTCCTTTCATAAATAATTTTTATGTTACTAGGGTTCACCATAAATCCTGTCATTGACTCCTGATGATAAATTATCAAGGGATTTTTTTTTGCTTCCAACCAGCTTATTAATAGTTTAAAAGTATGTTTTTAAAGAAGTTTTACCAAGTATTTTCAGTTTTTCTCTCCTTAAGTGGTTTCTATGAACCTAGCTTGCCTGCAGTTAAATAACCAGTCTCTTGTTTGCAACCAAAAAACTTAATGAATTTTTTCTCACAGGGAAAATGGGGAAGATCCAATGATATGGTTTTTATGTTAACATAGTGCCAGTTATATGATAACTATTTAGTAAATTTTAATTGTTAACATTATTATCATTTATCTTATGATTGTATCATACAATTTTAGGAATATCTCACTTAAAAAATGATACTCCCTGGAGGACAATACTTAATTAAAAGATTTATTTTTTATTTGGATAATTATCAGGCATGAATGAAATAGATGTTGAGGAAAAAGTGAGAAATGTCCTATCACTTCATTCTGTGTAGGAAAAGAGTACAGATAATTTTTTTTCTAGACATGCCACTTAACTTTCTATAGGTTTTACTTTAATATAGAAAATATTCTAGTAGATACCATAGCAATATTACCTGTTTCTTTCAAATTGTATACTAAGATTGTATGAGAGTAAGACTACTAATTTTATTTTTGGAGTATTGATAAGGTCAAATTACTGAGCTCAGATTCATTAGCCTGGCTATATTACTGTAGGGTGGCAGTTAGGGAATAAGTGGGGATTTAATTTTGAATCTTTGGAATTTCTCTTCAAACCATGAAGCTTCTGGGAAAACATTCTATGCATATGCACAAAGAGTGATTAGAAGTGATACATTTGAATTTCATGTGCTTCTGGTTTGAATTAGACTTCTAATCTTCAGTATTTTAATGTCATTTGCAATTTTTTTTTATCTTCAAAATTAAAGTTTCCCAGTAAGTATAGATTTCTAAATGTTATACACTTATGCTTCTTTCTAGAAACCTCGGTCTTTGCCTATAGATTTCATGCCATATTATATGCTATCATTCAGAAGAACTGTAGTAATTTTGGTGTACTTTAAAAATTTTTTTTTATGAAAAAGCTTTACTCGAACTCTACCTTATAGACTGTCTCTCTGGAAAATCAATATTTACTAAAAAATTAAAAAAAAAATTTTGAAAGAAGATAGAAATAAGCTTTGCAAATTATTGTTCTCAACCTAGTCACACCAAAACTTGTTACTTTCTTAAAAATAAGAATTTCACATTAGTGCAATTCTCAGGAGTTTGCAGTTATTAAAACTGCAAATTTCCTTGGAGAAAACATTTAAAAATTATGAAGAGTTGATACTTAATATTGTTATAGGGAGCAATCAGCTTGTTGAATCCACCATCATTGAAGAAATGAAATTACAACTTGATTTTGTCTCTATAAACCACTTCTATCTGAAGATAATTAGAAAAGGAACCAGACCTCTCTCCACTGTGTTTTGAAATAGTTTGTTCATTGTAGATAAAACTCTTTTTGCCTGTTTCTCTCTAGAATAGAGGTCAAAACTTCTTAAACTCTTAAAATAATTAATCAGACATAAAAATAAAGTCTCTTCTACCCCAAAGAGGTCTACATCCCAATTCTCAGAACTCATGGACATGTTAGGTTATAAAGCAAAGGATAATGAAGGTTATGGATGGAATTGAGGTGGCTCATGAACTTACTTTGAAATAGGGAGTTGATCCTGGTTATGTGGGTGGGTCAAAATGTAATCACAAGCAATGGTTCTTGAAAAGGGAGAGGGGAGAGGCAGAAAAGACCTAGAGACATAGATGGAGGCTTGAGGGGGATTCAGCCCATTATTACTGGCTTTGAAAATGGAGGAAGGAGTCCTGAGCCAAGGAATGTGGATGGCCCTTAGGAGAAAGGGAAGCTGAGGAAAGGGATTTCCTCCAGAGCTTCCAGACAGGAAGCACCCTGCCAACACCTTGATTTTAGCCCCATGAGACATGTTTTAGACATCTGATCAGCAGAACTGTAAGAAAATAAATTTGTATTGTTTTAAACCACTAAATTTGTGGTAATTTGTTATAGCAGCACTGGTAAACTAATAGAAGGAGTAAAGCGGTGAGATAACATGTAAACTGGCATGCTCTTTTTTGTGTGTGCAGAGAATAAAAGAACTGCAGATTACCATTTCACATGGCCTCTAGGTCCCTTTCTCTAAATTTTCTACCTTTTTTTTTGTTATGTACCCCGATCTGGAGATGTTGACAAATGTCTAATACAGCTCATGACAAATGAATGGGTACCCTGTAGAGGTCTAGGTGAGTATATTGAAGGGAAGCAATAGGTGTCACTTACTGTAATTCAAACAAGCTTTTAGACTCTTTCTGGTAGCTGTGTTCAGGTTGGGTCACACTGAAAGGACAGTTATGGATGATCAGTGTTTTAGTTTTGTCATAGCAGAATGAGACAGCTCACCCGTCTCTTGTTCAATTATTTGAAGGCACTAAGTGGAAAGTGCCACCTCGAATCTTATCATGAAACTTTAGAATGAAGTAAAACAAGTGTAAATGAAATGTTTACACAAAGAGATACAGAATCATTATGTGTAACTGGCGAGAGAAAAAGGTAAAGAGTAATGTTTCTGCTCTGGCAGCCAATGACTAATCTTTACAACGAGTTCCTGCAGCCTGCGAAACAAGGGGTGACTATGAAAGAGACCGAACACCATGGCATATTATATGACTGATGTGCCAATATACATTAGGTTTGAAGTTATCCTTTATCTTGTATAAAGCCAAAAAGAAGTACTAGGGTTTGTTAACAAAAACCCACAGCATAAATGCACATTGGTGGGGAATGACACCCCTCCCCTGATTCCAGGGTTTCCCTTACATATGAAAGAGAAAGCAGAGAATTATCTAGAGCCAGAGCAGTGACTCTGATGATGTGTGTGCTGCAGAAGCCCAGGGGACCTCAGATTTCTCTGCAGTTAATGTGCCAATTTCTAATTTGTGAAGTGGCTGATTCTACATTAAGTAAGGTGACTCACATAGATATGTTGGTATTGGCTGCAGTAATGAATCAGAGGATGATGCAGAAACCAATATCAAAAGGACAGAGACTCTATCCTCTCTTCTCATAAACAAGGACTTCCTGATAAAGTTATTGGCATGGGATTGTTGATTAACTACAGAGCCTCCCTGCCTTATCACATACCCATTAGCTATGGCTCCTGTGACTTTGGGCATTGTAGGGACATGTATCTATCCAACTCTCACTGCTTAAGTTAATTGCATTAGATGGTTAAATATAATATATATTGAGCCCTATTATTGAAGGAGTTCATTTTCTACTAATACTTTCTTGTCTTTGTAAGCCCTACAATAGAATAATTGCCCTCTGTATTATGAGAAAATCTGAAATCATTGTTGAATTGGTAAAATGAAGAGTGAAAAAAATCCTTTTTTAAAGGGTGTCTGAACAGGACCTAATCTTGTTTGAATGCCATTCCTTCTATAAATATTGTTAAGGGGAAGCCTAACAAAAGTATGATAACAATAGTATTTAATATTATTGCACATGTTATATTTACAAGGAATTAAAGGGATTATCTAATTTAATGCCCAAAAAATGCTATGAGAAAATTGGGATTAAGAAATAGTGATAACTTATCTAAAATCAGTTAATAATGGAGTAGCAGCATCAAGGTTTGAACGTAGGCCTGCCTGATCCTGACACAACTTCTCTACATCATCCAATTTTATAATCATGGAGTTTGTAGCTCAAAAAAGCAAAGATGTGTGAATATTGCCATTGAATATGCCTTGCATCCTTGTCTCAGTGTTTTACTTGGTTCCCTCATTTCCTGGGTTTCAGCATCCTCATCTTCCTTTTGTACTTCACTGTGGTCAAGAGGCTTAAATGGAAGCATTTTCATCAGCCTTTGTCTTATAGATAAACTCACTGACTCAGGCACTGAAAAATCTGATTGAGTTGGACACAAAGTTTATATTTCCAGTTATCAGAAAATTAGGTGAAACACCTCAAACCTGGCAAATGCCTTGGCTTCCACATAATGATTTATTTAATGGCATTCGAAGCAGAATATTTATATTATCAGTTCTTCAAAAAGATGGCAAGACTCAAGCACAATGCAAGTGGCTGAAAGGATTGATCATTTTTTAGTGAGCCAGCAGATGGCAAGTGTTGTTCAGTAGAAGAATGCAAAAAAAATTGATCACAAATTCACAAATGTTATGTGCTAATTGTATTACATGTGTATTGGAAAACAGATTTTGGGGGGACTATTATGTGAAAATGATGAAAGCCATTAGTTTAATGCAGACCTAGAAAGCTCCATTTTAAAAACCTACTGTAATATGTGCATGCAGATATTTCAATAAATAAAGCATTGTTCAATGTATTGGATGTAATCTGAGAACTCTTAAGCTCAGCCCTGTCCAGCAGAAGTTATCGTATGGCTCTAAACAAAAGAGATTAATAGTTCTGTAGGGAGAGTTTCATCATTTAGGCATATTCGAGTTGAAATACAAGAGACTTCGACATTCTAAAGTAGACTTCTTGGAAGGATCAATAAGGCAGTAATAAAGAACAGAAAGCTCTCTCTTTTCTTAAGGTTAAAACATCCCCTGAAAGAAGACCAATATACTCATATAGAATTTGTGCTCCTATCTGTGTCGTTTGCTAAGAATACTATGACAGAGTATTGCAGACCTGGTTGCTTAAATAGGCAGCTGCAATAACAGTAATGTATTTCCTTGCAGTTCTGGAGGCTAAAAGGTGAGATCAAGGCGTCAGCTGGGTTAATTTTTTCTGAGACCTCTCCACTTGGCTTGTAGATGGCCATCTTCTCCCTCTGTAGTCACATGGTCTGCTTTCTGTATGAGTCTGTGTCATAATTATTATTATTATTTTTCCAGTCATTATGGATTAGGCTAGTGTTAATGACCTTCTTTTAACTTAATGATCTTTTTATGACCCTGTCACCAAATACAGTCACATTCTGAGATCCTGGGGATTAGGAATTCAATGTATGACATTTGGGGGTTAAAATTTAACCCTTAACAGTCATATATATCTATAAAATAATTTTTTTCCATTGTAATTTGGTATTCTTACTATTGAATAAGCATTAACTGTAGTGTATTACATGATAGATATAGTTATGTTGAAATTTTTGATAACAATTGCTGAGAGTATAGAGTCTACATTATCAAATAATATTCTCTCAATTCACATAATCACAGACTAGATTCTATCAAGTGGTTCCTTTCTTTTCCTCCCCAGAGGTAGAACATATTGTCTCTTGCTGTCTCAGACTCACTTTCTAGTTCCTATATGCACTAATTCATCAAATATTTATTAGAATGTTTATACATTCTAGAGTTTATCATTACTTCATTGGCCATTTGTCAGCTTCAGAACTGATGGCTGGGTTGGATTATAAACTACTATTGGTATGATTAATAATAATAAAAACAATTAGGTACTTACTATGGCTTGGCACTGTAATAAAATTACTTATATTATTTCATTAATCCTCACTAAAATCCTATGAGGCAGAGAGAGCTTTAAGCCACACTGTACAGATGATGAAAATGGGGTACAAAGAGGTCATATCAGAGTATTAATTATATAATGCTGCAGAACAAATTACCAGAAACTTACTGGTTTAAAACAACACTCCTTTATTAGCTAGTAGTTCTACAGTTCTGCAATCTATCATATGTGGCTGAATTTTCTGCTCTGGATATCACGTGGATAAAACCAGTGTCATCTTGCCTGAGTTCTCCTCCTAAGGCTCTTGTGAAAAATTTGCTTGCAGACTCATTCAGGGTGTTGGCAGAACTCAGTTCCTTCTGGTTCTAAAGCCGGAGTGTCTGCTTCCTTGCTGGCTATCAGCCAGGGACCACCCTCAACTTCTAGACGCCACCCACATTTGCTGTCACCTGACTCTCTCCATCTTCAAGCCAGAGACGGCACATCAAATCTTTTCATGCTTTGCATCTCTGACTTCTGCCATCTCTGACCTCTGCACCCAGATTTAAAGAGTTTCTATGATTATATCAGTCCCACTCAGATAATGTCTTCTTCTTAAAGTCAACTGTACAATATATTATAATTTAATGGTAGAAGTAAAATTCATGCTATTTACAGTCTGGAATTATTTAAGTTGTGTATACCAAGGTGTGAGAAGTCTTGGACGCTATCTTAGAGTTGTGCCTAGTACAATCATTTGGCCCAAATGATGCTGTATAACAAAGCACCATAAAATCTCAGTAGCACACAACATTTGAATTTTCTTCGCACATCCGTGTGTTGGCATGTGTGTATGTGTGTGTGTCGGGGGCAGTTTATCTAGTTCAGGCTTAACTTGAGTACTTTAGCTGGGTGAACTTTGCTACTTGTTTTTCTTGTCCTCTGCTTTAGACAAGCAAGATAGCTGGACATAATGATGGTGATATAAGAGGGCTAGAAGAAAGATGCAAGACTTTCGTGGTCTTAACTCAAAATTGGCACTTTCAGTACCAATCATTTGCTCTTTATTATATTGGCAAAAGCAAGGGAAATATTCTCCCTATATTTAGAGGCAAAACTGCAAGTTCAGAAAGCAAAGAAGGTAGACACAGGTAGGAGTGAAGACTTGTGACCAAAGATAAATCTACCAGCCAGCCTTTGCCATAGTACCTTTCTCCTCAGTCCCCACTAGGGCTTCCTTTCCTGCACCTGTGCTCTCTGAATGGGTGAGCTTTGTTCTGACAGGTTCATGTATAAATGATTCTTCTATGTTTGGTTCACCAATGTTTTTGGTACAGAGTCAGATGGCAAATATTTTAGGTTCTGTGGATTATACTGTGACACAATTACTCTGCTTTGCAATTGAGGCACAACAGTAGTCATAGATGACACATAAACACAAAAATTAATATACAAAAATTGGTTGTAGGCTCATTTTGGCCCATGGGGCATAGTTTACTAACTTTTGGTCTGTCTCTGCATATACCTGGTGTTTTGGTCAAATGCTGTGGCAACGACATTAAATAGCAAATTATGGAAACACTCAGTTACTGCCCTAAACAAATATTTATTATTATGCTGATAACTCTGTAGAGCACTTAGGTTTGCCTAATCTAAAATGGGTGGCTGCATCAAAATGTGGGTCAGCTGGTCTTGAATCCACAGGCAGGTTGAGTCAGGCTGGCCACACAGGTCACCAAAATGGGAGATGCAACCAAAGCTTTTCAAGGTATCTGCCCGTGTCACATCTGGTAACAGTCTTTCAGCCCAGGGTCAGTCTGAACATAAATAACATGGTGGAGTGTGCACTGTTCATGGTGAGGAAAGGAGGGAAGTGAATATTTAGAGAAAAAAAATCCAAATGATCACATCTGATTGAATGATAAAATATGATGATTCCCCTAATTATTGTCAATAGTTTTATTTATTTATTTGTTTCTTTTTTTTATCGCAACTAGAAACATTCTACACAAAAGGACTCATTTTACTATGCTATCAATGTGACTTTAAATGGTGGAATAATTTAAAATAAACAGGAAGCACTCTACATATGTACACAAGAGAGAAATGTTTATGTTATCATTTATGGTTTCTCCCATTAATTCACTTTAGATATACAGTAGCTACAAAACAACAGGAAAAAATTGACTAGAAGAGGCCAATCACTGCTCACAGAAATTATGCCAAGTACCAATCAAATTCTCAGCAGGTAAATTTGCAGAAGAGCTATAAAGAGGTGTATAGAATCTATTCTACTGCTGACCAGTTCAATTTCACTCACCACATGGTGTATCTGAGTGAGATTGGGTCACATAAACCAGATAACAAATTTTCCCCAAACTTAGGGGCTTAAAATAACAACACCATTTCATTGTCTTTCACGATCTCTGTAGACCAGAAATTTTAACACAGTTGAACTATGTTGTTCTGACTCTAGGTCTCTCATGATGTTGCAGTGGGATGATGGCTGGGACTGGAGCAGTGGGTGCTAAGGGTTGGCAGGCAACTCACTCATCTCATGCAGAGTAGGGGTCTTTTCATGTGGTCTTTTCAAATCAGCTAGTTTGGGATTTCAGAGCATGGTATCCCCTGAGGAGACAGACTACTTATGCTGCACCAAAAGGCTTCAAAAATATTCCACCGAGCAAAGTAAAAACAGCACTGCCCTTCATGTCCCAGCTTCAGAAGTCACTAGTGATGTTTCTGACATACTCTACTTAAAGATTCAGCCCAAAAGAACCAGTCCAATTTCAAGGAAAGAAGACATAGATGATACCACTTCTCGATAGAAAAGGTGTCAATCATATTGTAAAGTGAGAATGTATATTATACATATTGTTTCAGTTATCTTTGAAAACATTATCTTCTATGCAACATATCCCTATTAACCCAAAAAACATAAATGACAAATTTGGGGACAAATTTTTTGGTTTTGTTCTTTTTCAGTTTTGTGTTTATGAGACATGACCAGGTGAATAAAATACTGACTGGCAAAGACTGTTGCAATGGTATTCAGTTAAACTTCCATTTATTCAATTTTGCACTCATTCCTTTATTCATTCATCACATTTTTAGCAGGCTCCCATCATGCCCCAGGAACTGTGATAGGAGCCTCTTTGCTCCTTTCCTCACTTGTGCCCTCCTTATCTGATTCTCAAGCTGGGCTTTTTGGCAGGCTCAGTTCAATTTCTTTGATCTTCACATGGTCTCAAAGTTCATGTTTATTTCTTTGAGTTTAACTTCCTATTCTTCCTAATGTCCTATGGATGAACTAACTCTTTTGTCTTCTAGCTTTGCATTGGAAAAGATCTGTCTAGCATAGACTTGGATATGTGGCTTCTGGAAAAGTTAGTGTTGCTCTCCTTGGAGTTTTGAGAAATTTTAGGGAGACGCCATGGGTGGGAATAAATTTTGACATGACAAACAGTGCTTGAAGGTTTATAGGAGGATATTAGACCCACAGAAGAATATAACATAATATATTTCTCATATTTTAATATAGTGACATAACAGCATAGAGGAATAGATAGTTGCTATGTCTCTTACTGTATTTCTTAATATCATATGTCAAGAAAGGTTGTGTTCAGTCCTAGATTGAAGAAAACTCAGATTTGATATTTTGTGAGCATTTGATCTGTTAATACTCTGTGATATTCATTAATGAGAGGAATCACCATGTGCTTGAGTTATTAGAATTGGTGAGTGACAGACTTGGTCATTGATTTTGAATATTAAGGAGTCTAATTAGTATTCTTGCCTGAAAGTAATGCCATTTTACTTTTATAAGGATGTTGATCCAAAGATTACCAGCAACTGAGACCTCTATTTCTTTTAATCAAAAAAGTAATTTTTAATCTGTTTGAAAACATGGGTAAGTTAAGTTTGTGTCACATTGCCCTTAAAACATTGATTTTGGCATAAAAATTCAAAAGATTAGGTCCGAAAGCAAGAGCCCCCATGACAATAAATCTTAGAATGTCCCTCAAAGAACTGCTAATTTCGAAAGGAACTTAGTGCAATTCTCCTGACATTACTATGAGTTAATCACAATAAATTGAGTTAGTGCAGAACCATTTAACACTGCCCTTTTAAAATTTGAGGAATAAGAATATAGCGTAAGTAATTGATGCTAAGTTCTTCCTGACAACATTTAGCTAAAGGTTTAATTGCTCCTTTAAGGCAGCACCTTTTTTTTTTTTTTTTAGTGGTACTTAAACAATACCCTCAGAAGAGACAGTGCTAGTCTACTTATAAGTAATGGCAATTAATCACCCATTCAACTCATTGAGTGTACTGCCTGTTATTTAAATACAGATGAGGGAGAAGGGGAGGCAGTCTATAATAAAGCCTTGCTCTATAGCATTTCGAATGGAGACTCTGTCAAAACATTGATCTAACTCACCCTGAGTCTGGCTCAGAACCATGTCACTGTATGGAATGTGAGGGAACATAAATAGCTTTGACTCTAAACTAAAATTACATAACTTGGCAAAGATGCAGTTTTTGATTGATACAAAAATTTTAATATATTTTTTGTAAGATAAAGTTAAATAGAGCTTCCCATAGCACTTGTATGATACTAAGCAAAGCCCTTTGGCATATGGCATTTACTTGATCCTCAAAACAACATTGAAAGGTACTTTATTCATTTTTAAAATAAAACTGAGACTCACAACCTGTAACTTATCCAAGGCAATGAACTAGAAGCCAGAGCTTCTGAATTCAATCTTAATAATCTTTCTATTAAAGGATATTATCTCAGTGTTTGATAGTCAAGCGTTAAATCTGATTTTGTAATCTGGTATATATGCGAGAGAATGGTGTAACTGGATGGGGTTAGGGGTGGAGTGGGACCCTTTTTGTTGAGAATTGACTATTCAGATGAGAAAAGTTGCTCACGTATTGAATTCTGAGAACTACAAGTGATTGTGCCAGCTTCTTCATTCAGAAAGTTTTAAATGTGTCATTTGAGAGAGCCAGCCATACCACCCTCATCCCATCTTCATACTTTACCCTCCTTTATCTTGCTCCCACCTCTCACTTTTTTTTTAAACAGTGCAGGTCCTGCTCTGACTGCTTGAGAGGAGAACGTTCTCCTGCCTTCCACTCTCTGAAGGATGACAGGCAGCAAAGACATGACTTGTAATATTTCCTAGCAATTGTGAAATGAGAAAAGAAGCATGTTATTTTCTTGCTTGGTGTTTCATATTAATGACCAATTGGCTTGGCCTCTTCTGCAAGAGGATGTGTGCTGGGAGGTTTCAGAAAAATTGTCACATGGGGCATGGTAGAGGACTTTGAAGCAAAGATGTGATGTATAAAGTTCCCACCCTTGAATTTCCAGATCCTGAGGGGAAAATGTATACATAAATGTATATATATAGATACATACACACAGAGCACATATTTAAAATGTATATTTATATATTAGATATCTACACATATCAGTGTATCTGAATATGAATGTACACACACACACACACACACACACAGCAATAAACAAAGAAAGAGTTTGAGGAATCTTCTCTGTCATGAGGAATCTCGAGTAGGCCGGTAAGCTGGAGTCTCAAGAGCTAATGTTTCAGTTCTTACTCTAAATTTCTCACAGCAGAAGGTTAGAAACTCAGAAGAGTTTCTGTGTTTCAATCTTGATGAGAATTTCTTTTTTAGAGAAATCTTAGTCTTTTTCTTTTAAGGCCTTCAAATTATTATATGAGGCCCACCCACATTACAGAGAGTAATCAGTCTACTTATTTAAATGTTAATCACATCTAAAAAATACTTTCATAACAAGTGTTTGATGAAACAACTGGGCACCATGGCCAAGCCAAGTTGACACATGAAATTAACCATCACAGATGAGATCGGGGATTTTAATTTAATGGTGGCAACACAGCTAGTGACAAAGTGGACAATACAGCACAGAACTATAAAGTGGTGCATCCAGCTCGAGGTACTGGCTAGAGGATATAATCAAATTTTACATGGTGGGGAGCAGTGCCTAGATGATCAGTTTGTATGACTCTGTCATCAGCAGAGTCTACTGGAGTAGCCCTCAGCACAGGAACCAGTCTTTCACGCTGAATTCCTCCCTGACATTCAGCTGGGTCAGTGGGTATGACAGAGTGGATTCACCATAGACAGCAAATTCATTTTCACTTTCAGGCTAAATGCCATGCCCAGAGTGATGGGATATCTATGAGAGAAAAAGACTATGTCTCTGAGCTATTAGAATTTCGCCTACAGCGGAGTGGGGGATGGAAGGGAAGGTGCAGATGTGATGATGACAGAGGAATTTAGCATTACTGAAGACCCTGAAGTGACTGCTGCTTTTACAGCAAAAATTATTGAGAAACTTTAAAAAGAATTGCTTGGAAATTATATGGAACTTTTTTCCCCCCAAAGCTAGGAGGCACAGGATAAAGAAGCATGGCTGGGAATAAATATAAAATCAATACACGTTTATGTCACAACAAGTAAGGCTCTCCACTAACCTCGTATTAATAGGATTAGAGGTCCTGCAAATATTAGCTCATTGATACAACAGCTTTGAATGTCAGGGCCATTCACTGCATCTTATAGACAGTGCAACTGAGTCAGAGCGATAACACAACTAAGATCGCACGGCTGCTGGAGGGTGGACTTGAGATTTTTGCCCAGAGCATTTGGATTTGACGTCTATTCCTTTTTATTTTTCCAGCGCAGCAAAAAAATGCATGTTGCATTTTCCTGAGACCTACTTTAATATAGACTTAGGTAAATAGATGCCTTACAAATGCAATTTGAAGTGTGTGAGTTTGCATGGTGTCATCAGGAATTAGTGACTATGTTTATCTATGTCTTTTATCCATATGTTGACCTTTAAAAAAAAAAAACATTAAGAAATAATGGAATTTGGCCACTATTTAAATGCTACGGTAAATTTCTTTCCTCCTGAGGAAATGGAAAAGTTGAATCTTGATTCTCAAGAGTATTTGTGTATCTGTGTATGCTCTGAGCAAGCCTTTCATCTTTCCAGAAGAGCTTCTGCAAGGGGAAGATTTTCTTGCCACAAGGTCCCAGTCTCATCCAGTTCTGCTAAGGATCCTTTTGCACCTTATCTTGTTAAAGATTTTATCTCTCTCTCCTCCATCTCTTCTGTTAGATTATCCTTGATTAACACTGTTCCCCCAGGCTTCTTTCTCTTTGTTTTATTATATAAAAAGAACTCATTGCATTCACTTTCATTTCCCAGTTAAGGAACATTTGCAGTCTACCCGCGTAGCTGCTATATCCCACAGCTAGCAATAAACCCTATGAGAATTATTGGGGTTATTTTCTTGTTTATTTTCTCTGGAAGACCTTAATGTTTTCGTTCAGTTGTCAAGTAGACTTTTATTCCAAAGAAGATTGAAGTTTTTCTGAAAAAGAAGGAATTCTCCTCAAGACTGCAATATAGAAAGCCTGCTGGAGTTTCTGGCCTTCTGCCATGAAAAATTTGGACTAAGACCTGAAACGTCAGCTCTTACTTGGGTCCCCAGTCTGCTGGCCTGCTCTGCAGATTTTATACCTGTCCCTACAATAACATGAGGCAGTTGAGCTTCGTAAGCGACATTTCTAATTTAATTGGCTTATTCCTTAATAAAATTTTAAATTAATAAAAACAAACATTATTGAGAAACTTTTAAATTACTTAGTACATTTTGCTCTGTATCCTTAGCTTCAGTATTTTTAATCTCTTTGAATCCTACTGGATCTGTTTATTAATATCTTTTATTAATGCATATTACACATATACTAAACTATATATCACATAAGTAAGCATATGCATGTGTATAACTACTGGCTCCTATATTTGCTTCTAAATTAAAATGGTGACTATATATTTTGTTCGATAGGCTTTATTAGTAGAAGTATGTATTTCTGGGTAACTATAATATTCCATTTTTATGACTGGGCAGAAAAATGTTTTGGCAATTTTAGCAAAGAGGGATTGTTAATGTTCTTGTTCCCCTGAAGGCATCTGAAAGATTAAAATGGGAACCCAGAACCCAGCCATCTGAAAATGTAGTTGAGTGCTTTGGCTGGTGGCTGTCCCAACAAGTCTCACTTGACATATCCCAAGAGCCTACATCCAAAGGTGAGCAGGGAGGGTCTGCCTGCAGCTCCAGATCCAGGATGGGACATGAAGGCCAGCTCCCTGGTCACAGGGATTAGTTCAGGGGTTGGCTTGAGACTGAGGCAATTTTTTTCTGTGACTACCGCACTCAGATTCTCAGCTCTCTGTCCCCGGCACTGTTTAAATTCCTTCCCGGCTCTCTCCACAGCTTTCTGGAGAAGAACCAAACCCATCTTTTCAACATACCAGTCCTTTAGTAAACCAACTTCTGACTTATTTCTCCAGGTTCATCTATATTGCCTCTTTCTCCTCCCTACCCTGTCACACACACACTCACTCTACACTAACAATTTTTGAGGAAAGGTCTTACTAAAACATTCCTAAGTGAAAAATCTTCAGGCCTTGACAGCTTTGACCATTGCAGTTCTTTGCCTGAAACTCTTGTGCCCTGGGTGACTCTCTTTCCACCTGCCCTATAGCTAAGTGTTTTGTCTTTCTAGTCTTGGTTAAGTGTCACCTCCTCTGAGAATACTTCCTGACAGACACAATCAGATTTTGGTGTGATCATTCATGTTCCCACAGCTTAAACTTCCTAGTGTATCCTAGCGCTCATCACACTGCACTGTAATTGTTGGATTTATTATCTGTCCCTAGGGAACAGTATAAACTTCTAGAGAGCATGGATAGTGTCTCAGTCACCAAAATAGAGTCATAAGAAGAGTATGTACTTTGGAGCCTGATGGACCTTTACTGCTCGAATATTTCCCAGATGTACAATAATAAGCAAGTTCCTTTACTTTTCTGAGCATTGGCTTTATTTTAAGTAGAGCTACTGATGTTTATTTCTCAAAGAGTTTGCTTATATAGCAATACCATGTGCAAACCAGTTAATATGGTGCCCTTACACTTATTTTCTAGTATTATAAAGAATTTAATATTTTTGCTGAATAAAAGAGTAACTGGTCATTACTAAAATCCAAAAATCAAAGTTTGCAGGGAACTTAGATTTTATTCCCATTGAGATGTATCTTCTATGCATCATCCTAATACCTCTTAAAATTATGTCCTTAAAGTCACCAATGGCCTACTAGTAACTTTTAAAAAGAATGTACTTCTTTCATATTCCTTTGTATTAGATTAATTCCACTATTTTATTCCAATAGGTACTCTCTGTGTATAGGTTATACGATATAAAATCTTGTTATCCAGCTTTGTATCATCAGCAACTTTAAATGATGTGCTAATTTTATTCCTATCAAAGGCATTAATGATTTTTAAGAAAAAGAAAGGATTTAGATTATGGCAAGAAATGACAGCAGCATAATTTTAAGATTTTCTCAAAACTTTTGAAAACCAAGCAGAACAAGCAGAGAGTATATCCATTCCAAAGAACATCTTCAACACAAAAGGGATGGGTGATAGAACTTCGCAATGTTCTGATTATTTATAGCTGCTAAACTAACCACCTCCAATGTAATGGCACAAGGAAACAACCCAATTATCATGTGTTGTGATTTGTGAGTCACAAGTTTGAGTAGTGCTGAGTTTTCTGTACCAGAAGGCATCAGCACAGTCCACCTAGTGGCATTTATTTAGTGTATAGCCTGGTCTGGAGTGTCCTATATGGCTTCATTCTTAGCAGGGTTGGTTGAAAGTTCAAATTAGCTGGCACTTTTGATGGAAAACCTACACACAGCTTCTTCAGTGTAGTGCCTCAGGGCTCCAAGGGAGAGTGTTTAAGCAAATAAGGCAGAAGCTTCATGGTCTTTTACAACCCAGCTTCAGATGCTATATAGCTTTACCTTGCCTTACTCCATCAGTTGAAGCTCTCCTATGTTAAAGGAGAGGAGGCATAGATACTACCTCTGGATGAAAACAACTGCAAATAATTAATTTGCAGCCAGGTTTTAAAATCAGAATTATTTATTTGTGGCTACAAATTACTTACATTCCTTCCAAACATAAAATACACACACTCCTTCCCCCAGTTTATCTCATTATAGTGCTAGCTCACACTTGAGGTCAAGGATCTTGTCATACCATGTCTAGGTGCTAATGAGGTTCCTAAGATTGGGTCCCTCTAACTCTGAAGATCAGTGACCTAAAGAGATAGGTTATCTGATCATTTTCACTACAGGGCACATGTATATACCCAATAAACAATAATAAGACAGATAAAAGTTAACTGTTACAGAAACTTTTGTGAAAAGGGAGGGAAAATAGACACACAGAAGATGCTGTTTCATAATGATTCTTCAATCCAACCAGATATATGCCACTAGTTACTTGGTTAGGGCTTAATCTTGCTTGCTGGCAAAGATTTTCTATGGTTCATAACTCTGTGCTCTGGAGTCTTGGTTCTTATCTCTCATTCTGTGGCTATCATTTACATATTCCTTTCATTTTCATGCTTGAAACTAAATAGTTTCTTTGGTCTGCTCGCTGCATGAAGAAATTTGCAGATCCAAAAGGCCTTGTTTTCATTTCATTTTATTGCACTTTCACCACTTTCAACCCAAGTTGGTACAATTACTTTAAACATTATAGTTTTTGAAGTGCATCTATTTATAGTGCATGTCATTAGAAAAAAAGTCATACCCATGAACATGTGAGATAAGACCTTCTCTATCTCAGAGCTCTCCCTAAAACTGCTGTATCCTTAAGAATCCTGGAAATATTATTATCTCTTAGAAGGACTGAGAGACATAGCCTTAAGATTCTTAGATGTCTTTTTGTTTTGCTGAGGTGGTATGTGAGGCATTGCTTTGCATATTTCTGAGGCCTTGATGAAGCATACTAAAGGCATATCACTGATTCCTTGAGGACAACAGTACCAGTATCTAATCAAGCCTTTGGAACTAATTTCTCACTTATAGAACTTAGGGACAAGTAAAAATGTACCATAAGGAAGCAAACAGACAAATCCATAATATGGAATAGTCCAGAGAATTACTGACTTATCCCTTTAACAAGTCAGTAGTGTGTGTACAAAAGTCAAGGAGGGGGCACTGCTTTGTATTCATATAGTGGATAGAAATAAATTCTATATCTTGTTTGGTTATTATGTTATTGGTTGCAGGTACATGTTATTTGTTTCTCTTTTTTTAACCCATTTGACTCAGTAACATGTATTGAAATAAAAATCGATTTTCTACGATATAGTTATACTGTAGAATTAGGTTTTATATCAAGTGACACATATTCAATACCTAATAAATGTATATATAACCAATATCTATCTGTATAAAATACAAAAAACAGAATGAGTAGTTTTTTTTAAAGTTGAAGGATCTTAGAGATTTTAACTCCCAATTCTGGAATTTTCTATTATATGTTTCTTACACAATTATTACTTTTGCCTTGATTTTTTTGCCTTTTTTTTCAGCTTTGTTGTACAAATTCCCTCCTGTGCTTGCTGGAAGATTTTTGTTCTCTAGATGTATTGGTAATGATCTCATTTATTAGATATTTATTGAGGAACTGTGTGCCAGGCACTGAGCTGGGTGCTGGAGAAAACTTGCTAATGTAACCAGGAGCTGTCTTTAAAGAATTAACCATCCTTTCTTTTCTGTTGGAGTGATTCTGGGCTCTCTGAGTTTCCTGTGCAAATGTGTAGTTTAATATTCAGCCAGGAAGATGGAAGGATTGGGGCATAGCACTTAGATTTTTTGCTTTAGCTCTTCTGAAGTTTTCTTGCTTCTATCATGTATTTATTTTATATTCTATTCTTCTGCTCTGGTGCCCTGAGCTTTATCGTCTACCACTTCAAACTATAAGACTGAAGTTTTCTGTTGTCACAGCTGGTGACCTGTGAAGTTCTCCTAGGCTAAAAAATCCATAAACCCACAATTCTTAATGAAATAGGTATCTTTCAGGTATAAATTCTTTTCAAGTTTCTCCTCACTTTGATCATGTTCTATTGCTTTCAAATTGCTGTTTTGAATATTATTTGTTTTATAATTATCTGATGGTTGAACTGCTAGACCTCTTTAAGCCGTCATTATTGCAAATCCCACCTTAAAATCCTGAGCCACTTCTTTTAAAGAAATGATAATCAAGTATTTTATGAAATCATGAATTTTAATCTGAAGAATGCCTAGGTTGATTCAAGATTCACAATTTTCACAGGGTTGAAATTTACCCATAAAGTTAAAATGCTTTTCTAGTAGATAAAATTTCTCAACTTTTTTTGTATATTAATGACAAAAATAACTTTAATGACTAGATTTAAATATATCTTAGATTAAGAGAAATATTTTAATAACATTAAAAACTTTAAATTTATCTGGATTTGATAAAAACCTTTACTGTATAGCTAAGAAAAGTATAAATACCTCTTGTTATTAAAAATAGCAAGAATTGGGCAAGATGAAATTCCAGTTATGTAAAATTATAAATCCGATTATACATCACTCCATGACCCCTTATCTGAAATTATTACTGGTACCAGATGTGTTTCAAAATTCTGTAGGTTTTAGATTTTAGAAAGATAATATCACATTATTTAACACAAAAGTGCTTGGGGGCAACAAATTATCATCAAACACCATTTCAGCTATAAAATGTATACATATTACATAAATGAAATGAATGATAAGTATTTACAAGTTCATGTCAGGACTTAATCAGGATTTGTCAATAAAACCACAGGGTTGTGTAGGTTCAGATAAGTTTTTATGTTTCTCATACTTTTAATTATTTTTTAATGTTTTTACAATCAGATATATTATTTAGATGATCTTAAAAATATTTTTGAGTTCTAAAAATTTTTATATTTCATTATGATCTCTATTAAAAATATTTTGTATTTAGAGTTCACCATTTTAAAATTTAATTGCATACTATTTAGATAAGAGATCGAGATAACATAGCAGCAGATTATTGCCTTGTCAAGGTCTTGCTTTAATGAATGAAAAATGGTGGTTAATTTATGACTTACACATCAAAGCAGCAGGTAAGCAAGGCTGCGCACCAGCATGCTCCACTTGCTGGTATACAGAACAGTTATTGTATGAAAAGGTGGATGCTACTGATATGCTTGAAAGAGATTTGCCTCTTAAATGTTTTTCAGCCTAGTTCATTCTGTCCTTTTGCTAGTTACATCCATTTTCCCTTGCACAATACAAAAGTAAACTTTCTTTATTCTTTATCTGACTTTAAATAACAAATTAATTCTTTATATATAAGATTTAACAGTGCCTACTAACTAACACACATTTCCTCATTTTCTCATTTCCATACAGTTTTTTAAAGAAATAATGTTTTAATTTTCCCTTCCTTCTTCCATTTGTTATTCCAGTAAATTTCTCAGCCCCTTTGGACTTGATTCTCATTCGTCTTTATTCCCTGAATGATTCATCTATATTCTTTTGAAGCTGGTAGAGGCCTTACACATGAAAGAAATAGGCAGGGTTAGGAAAGGGACAAAAGAATCAGAGCATAGGCTTGTATGTCAGGAGTTTCTCATGCAGAAGAGGAGGTGCGTAGATATCTTCCTATGAGTTGTCTCCAAATCATATTCTACCTAGACATATAAAAAAGTAAACCTATTTATAACCTTAGTATTCTGTTTGTTTTTGATATATGGTTAATATTATGGAAATTAAATTTAAGAACTTATAGGAAATATATTATTTCCTTCTCTGCTTGCTAAGTAGCCACTTATAGAGAAATAGAAGAATATGACTTCCCTTTTAGAAGCTTAGTAGCTTTATTAGATGTTAAATGTAAGATGTTTTATCTCAGAAATCAATGTGGATTTCTAGGATTGTATCTCTATTGCTGCATTACTGATAGTAACATTTTTTTATGCTCATAAATGTGTGCTATTTTCTGGAAAACAGAATTTTCAACACTAAGATGAGAATTAGAATATCACATGCTTTAATTTTGCCATGTATGGAAAATTAGTGGAAACAAAATCTGTCATTTCCATATAGCCTAACGATTGTTAACAAATAATCTTGAAGAAAAAGAAGATTGTTGACACAGGTGCTTTGAGTCAAACCTTGACTTAGTCATTTGGTTATATAATGAAGGTATGATAATTACCCAGTGTTTTATATTTTGTTATAAAATTTAAATTAAATGTATATATCTACTTATTGCATATCTTATTATAAAGTTGAGTTTCTTTCTAAGACTGTTTACCAAGCAAGATAAGAAGGTTTCTTTGTAATAGTAAAAAGTCTACTTCAATGTTTATATAGATTGTTGATTTGTAACCTTGAAGCTAAAATAATAGTCTTATCAAAGCCAATAATAGTCTTTTCAATAAATGATATTGGGAAAACTGAACAATGACATACAAAATAATTAAACTGGACCCTCATCTTGCACCATAATAAAAAATCAACTCAAAATAATTAAAGAATATAAGACCTAAAACCATAAACTTCTGAAGAAAACATAATGAGTAAACTCCTTAACATCAGAACTGATGGGGATATTTTGGATTTGATACCAAAAGACAGGATGACATAAATAAAAGTAAACAAGTAGGACTAAATCAAATTAAAAATTTTTTGCACAGCAAAGGAAACCATTAACAAACTGTAAAGGCAACTTACAGACTGGAAGTAAATATTTACAAATCATATATCTGATAAAGAGTTAATATCCAAAGTATATAAAGAACTTATACAACTCAACAGCAAAAATCAAACAACCTGACTTAAAAAGGTGCAGAGGAACTGAATAGATATAGATCTAAAGAAGACATGCAAGTGACCAAAAGATACATGAAAAGGAACTCAATATCACCAATCATGAGGGAAATACAAATCAAGACCACAATGAGATGTCACCTCACACTTGTTGGAATGGCAGTCATCCAGAAAATGAGACGAATATTAGTGATGATGTGGAGTAAAGGGAACCACAGGGCACTGTTGTGGGATGTAACTAGGTGCAACCACTGTGGAAAATGGGAAGTTTCTTAAAATTAACAATAGAACTAACATGCAGCCGGGCATTTTCACTTCTGGGCATGTATCCAAAGTAAGTGAAACCAGAAAATGAAAGAAATATCTGCACACTCATGTTCATTGCAGCATAAGTGTCCATCAATAGATAAAAAAAGACATAGTGTGTTTGTGTGTCTGTGTGTGTGTGCAGGTGTGTATATATTTTTATATATATCTATATAGTAAAATATTATTCAGTCATGAGAAAGACGAAAATTCTAAGACAAATATTTAAACTCTGGGGAGACAAATGTGAGATTCTACACTGCTTTTAAAGCTAATCTGTTGCAGAGACATTACATATACATGTATAATGTCATTGTAATACACACACATACATACATATATATTCCACTATAAATCTATCATCTATCTATCTATCTATCTATCTATCTATCTATCTATCTATCTATTTATAGTGGAATATTATTCAGCCATGAGAAAGAAGAAAATCCTGCCATTTGTGACAACATGGGTGTACCTTGAGGACATTATGCTAAATGAAATAATCTATACAGAAAGATAAATACTGTATAGCATCATTTATATGTGGTATCTAAAAAAAATCAAACTTGTAGAAACAGAGTAAAAAAGTAGTTGCTAGGGGTTGAGGTGGGAAAGGTTGATAAAAGGATCTAAATTTTCCACTATAATATGAAAGCTATAGATGAATATCTACTGTAAAATGTGTTGACTATAGTTATAACACTGTATTATAGTACTGAAATTTACTAGTAGGGTAGAACTTGAACATTCTCACCAAAATAACAAACCAAGTGATGAATGTGTTAACTAACTAAATGTTGAGAATCTTTTCTCAATATATATGTATATCAAATCACCATGATGTACATTTCAAATATTTTACAATATTGTCAATTATACACCAATAAAGCTAAAAAATAAAGTGGATAATACAAACAAAAAAATTTGTTGTAAAAATTTATGTTTACTCAAATTTATAAGCTTCTGTGCTTGCTTTTTCTTCATACACTAAGGGTGGGTTGTAATTGGTTGTAATGGCATCACTAATGTAGTTCTAATTATCTTAACTAGTTAACGAAGACTATGCATATCTTCATAAAATTAAAATGTCTCTGTAATGGATTACCTTTAAAACCCATGTGGAATCTCACATTTGTCTCCCCAGAGCTAAAATACCTGTCTTAGAGGATTTTAGGCACTGTCTGGCTCATCTCATTCACTGACATTTAAATATGGTTTTTCCTATCACCTGATAAATGTGTGTTTTTGGAAAGAATATGCATTTTTCCTACTCATTTCATATAATATTCACTAATTCTTACACTAACGGCTTTAATTTATGAGAGGTAAGCAATGTAGCTACAAAGATAATACAATCTGTTCCCATAAAAATCTGCATAGCTGAGAGGAATCCTTTCAGAGTGCTAATAATTATTTTTCATAGTAGGGTAATGGGCAGGAGTGGTTAATTAACTAGATTCAATGGTCTAGTGTCATTTGTTTGCTTCATTGGAATTGCCTAAATTCTACATAACAATTTGTAGCAATTTTGTTAGAGTATAAATTTCAAAGGCTAACAATCTGATTCTCATTCAAATATATAGAAAACATGTGTCAGATTATAATTGAATTCATTAGTGAAGAAATTGTCAGGTAAAGCCGATTTAGAAGAAAATTTGTTGCACAGATTATGAATCATCACTAGAAAAAATAATGTTGGAATAAGATTGCTAGGTGAGATATGAAACTAGTTAATGTCCCTATGAGCAATATAAACTATATTATTATAGTTATCTTTTCTTTTAGGTAAAAATTATTCGCATCTCTAGCAGCCAACATCATTTGTAACATGAATCTTCTACAAGTCTAGTTTTATGTAGTCTTGGCCTGATCAATAATAATCAATAAATCAATCAATGGTACTCTAGATGATTAGGTAATACTTCATCAGGCCTGTTAGACAATGCAGCACATCAATTTTAGCTCTGTTTTCATAATATTTTATTAACAATTATGTTTTCTTATAAACTATAGTACTTCTTTTATTTTCTTAAAACTTTTTTAGAAGCAGAACTCCAAACTCTGAGTTTCTGCAGTGTAGTTGCAGATTGATATGTGTAATTGTCTAAGGTATTTGAAATAATCTTTAAAAAATATTGCCATGTTCCTTTATTTTGGACTTATTTAGTTTACTTTAGCAATAGGTAGAGTTATGGATAATTGCTTAAATTTAGTTTAATTTTTTCTGTGCAATTTGAGTAGTTTTAAGATGCAGGGATATGTTACTGGGGCCTAGATTACAATTTCAGAGATGGTAAAGTTTAAAGAAAACTCTATCTATTTGAAAATGGGTTGTATTCTGGGAGTCAACCAAAAAGATAGAATGCCTAGGTTGGAAACAATACAAGTAAAGAAAAGGTAGTGTTATATATAGATATCTATGTTTTTATTAATTTCTTCAGCTTGATACATATATCAATATCTATGTTTTTATCCATTTCTTCAGCTTGTAAGCTTGAAGAATGATGATGAAATCTGATGACTTCATAGTGCATGCATTGGTATTACATTCAGAAACTTCCAGAGTTTTAAAAATATGTACATACAACAATGGGTTATATTTTGCTGAGTAATTTTACAATGAGTCTACTATGGCTGTTGTTTGAGATGGAAAATCAGAATTAATTGGATTTGATTCTTACCCATACTTTGGAAGACTGGTAAATCAGAAGAAGTAATCATCATAATCTGTATATAAGGGCAGCTGTCTAGCACTGATTCATCAGGAGCTATCAGAAGAGACCAAATCAAGGTAAAACAGGTCTGGTCAGCAGCCCAAAGATCATGGTTTCCTATGCCTCAAGCGTCTCCCTTGAAGAAAGCCAAATGACCTCAGTCGGTCTTAGACAAATCATTCCTACGGGTCATGGTACGGTTTTCTAGGGAGCTCAGTCCTCCCTGATGTGTGAGGTGAATATTACTTATTCACTTAGAAAGTCCTCTGATCTGGGAGCATGGAGATGCTATCCAACAGAGGAGAAATAATTTAGATATTTTTTTGTTTTTGTTTTTTTGTTTTTTATTTTTACTTATTTGGCTTTTGATAACTAAAGCAAGCAGAGGTCAGTTTTTTTTTAGAATTTTCCAATTACTTGGATTGTACTAATGTTTAAGAATTATTAGTACTCACTATAAGTAGTTGACAGGTGTTCAAAGATATTTCACTATGGACAGAATTTTAAAGCTTATCTCTTTGACTTAATTTACTCTGACTTCTGAGGTTATTCAGCTAATTAGAAAGAAAATTTGGGGTTGCCCAGTCCAATACATTTTTTTTTGGATCAAAAACTTCTCTTACAAAATAACTTTTACTTATCATTTATTTATTTTATCACTGTTAATTGACTATCAACTATGTGATTGGCAATGAACCAGGTACATTTTCTACTCGTATAAGCACAAAATTTAACATCAGGTACCAGAATAGGTACTCATGTTACACCTACATGAGATAGGTATATGAGAGTCAAACAAAATTTTATAGAGGAGTTAGAGAGATGAATTTTGGTTTAAAGGATTAACCAGGGAAGGTTTCAAGAAGGAAGTGGTATTAAAGCATGTACTTAAACCATGGGGGTGATATTAACAAGTGGAGAGAGAGTAGCTTTCTAGAAAGAGGGAAAATATGACAAAACCATTGTAGGGAAGAAAGGTTGTGACCAAAAAATGATATCAAACAAATAGACTAAAGTAGAAATAGAAGGTAAGATAAGAAAGACTGATTGGGACCACATTTTGACTTATTTGGAATACTGTGCTGTGACCTTTGTAAAGATGGCAAGAAACTGGAATAAGGTGAAGTATTCTGAGCAAAAAAAGTAATATATTAGCACATTGTTTCTTCTATTTTATTGAAACAAAAATTAAATTGGCAATCGTTGGAAGTTGGTTTTATCGTGTGCCCAGTGGAAATACGAAAAATTAGGGGGGTGATGCAATAACAGAAACGAGATCAAAGAAAAGCTTCACATCTAGTTGTGGCAGGGAATGGATAAATGTGCTGCCCTTGAACACAAAGGGAAATGAAGTACCAATAGTTTTAAGAAGGCCTTCATGTTAGACATGTTGAATTAGAAATACTGTTTTAGAGTAGAAGGAGATCTTAGAGATGACCCAGTTCAAATGCTTCATAGTACAAGTGAATTAACTGAAACTCAGTTTAGACTTGGAGGTCCAATTGCAAATAAATGTTCATAAGACATTAGCAGATGGAGATAATTAAAGCTCTGGATATGAATGAAATCACAGAAGGGAACTGTGTAAATAGAGAGTAAAAAGAGAATGAAGGCAGATCTTCAGCAAATATCTACATTTTTGAGATAGAAGAGTAAAAACTCAGGAAAGAAAAAACGAACAAAGGGTGTTCAGATGTAGGTTAGCACTGTGACTTATGAGTGTTGAGTATTCAGTATTGTTGAGCATTACGTATTGTCATATCTCAGTCTGATTAAAGGCCTTTGAATTTTATTCATTAGCTCATTCAATTTCTTTCTCAAAAAGTATTTAGTGAATTATTTATAATATGCCCAGACCTTTAGCAGGTATTTAAGATACAATAATAAGCAAAAGAAAAGATATGATTCATGTGTTTAAATGGCTTATAATCTCGCGGAGAACAAATATTTATCAAATAATCACAGACAAAAACATTTGAAACTGTCATCAATACTAGGAAAAAATGATTCAGGATTCTGCGGGATGAAGGATCTAGGTATATGTATGAGGGGCTGGGCAGTGGGGGATGGAGATTTGGGTTATGATCTTTTAACTGGGAGCTCAAGAATGAATAATGTGGAAGGAGCCAGGAATCGAGTTTTAGAGATTATCACAATATTATTCTAAAGTTTGTTTATTTATTTATAAAATTTAGGTGGAAGAATCTGCCAGAGGGGACTTTATTTCACTTTTAAGGGCCTTAGAGCTTTCACATTCTGCATTTTCCTGGACTAGACCATTAATAAGCCCCTTCTTGGGTGTCTTAGTCACATATCTTCACATCATTATTATGTGATGATAAGTGGCCAGAGAATTCCACTTGGGATTTGGTGAAAGGACAGAAAATTATTGCTTAAGTACCAACATGCCCAAGACCATAGAGCCAACAGCTGTTAGAGCTAAACTTTGAATAGAGGCTTTCACGCTTCCCCTGCTTACAGCAGTCATCCTGACAGTTATTTTTCATTAAGTAAAGGTCAGTTTAATACTTTAATTCCTTGTTGATCATTATCCTCTTCATGACAGTAGTTCTCAGTACATGCTTAATTTGGAACAGGTAAGTAGAAAAACTACTACTTCCCTGTTAAGGTAACTCATTTCCAACTATGTTTAATGTGCAAAATTCACATGCATAGTTTTTGCCTGTACAAACTATAACTAAAAAGGATCTTTCAGAAAGAGTTCATCTTATTTACAGAAAGAGACATTTAACTCCCCACCCCCCAAGCAATTAAAATCATAATTGTCATTTGGTAATTTCAAGGACTCTATTTAAAAAAATCAATTGACAAGCAACAAGGTAAATGATTCAGAATCACCATGACAAAGGAGTACTAGTAGGTGACAAACCCCTCTCTTTCTTTGAGTAACTAAGGCGAAGGCTCATTTTTCAAATATGACAGGATTGCTTAAATAGCCAGCATTTTTTCTCGGGAATATTCAGGATGTCACTCTATTGAAAAAGTCAATAAAAAAGCCATTTCATTTTTTGAGTACTCTCTGCAAAAATAAAAGATGCTTTCTAATTGGGTAGTTAAAGGAATTTGTTCCTCATTAGGGAGAGAGACAATTTGAAAACTCTAAATTAACTGTAGAATCTTATTCGTATGGAATCTAGATTCTTGATTCCTAAAAGTCACTTCCAAGTTGCAGGGAGTTGAATAAAGGAAACATTCATTATTAGGTAAATGAGAATGATAATGTTTTGTCCAACAGTCTTAATGTCAGACTATATTCTTTACATATCCATTGATTCTTTTTAATTTTATATCTCAGAACATTTTTCCTTATCAAACATAATTTTATTGGAAGAACTTCTCATAAAAAGAATGCATGAAAATTAGAAAATAATACATCTATTTCATGCCCAACATCTCCTATGTAATTAATGGTTAAATGAGATGGTGACTATTGAATAACATGTATAGAAAGCCACAAAACTAGTTTAATAGCTGATGCAGGGAGCAGGGAAGCAGGAAGTCACAGAAAGTCCCAACTTGAAAGTCCACCCCATTGCCATATGAACTAAAGCATCCCAACAACCATGTGATGCTAAACAGCTTTTATTTTAAACAAAATTGATCAGAAAATAATTATGTGGCGGCCCCAGGAGGAGGGAGCACATAAGGATATTTTTAGCAGTAAAATGTAAAGGACAATAATTCAGTTTTTATGATTATGGAATTAGGTCGAGACCTCATCTTAAATCTTGAAATCACCAAGAGGGAAAATCAAGTTGGGAAGGTGGGGATGGAGGTGAGAAATAGGATGCACTGCTGAGTTTACATGCGGATAAAGTGTGTCACCATCAGCTTGTAATTTCCTGCCTTTCCAGAACTTTCCACTGATGACTTGATTACTCTCAACTTTCCCAGTTTAGTGAGAGAAAACAAGCACTGAATTTTAAAATGTTAAACGAGACTTAAAAATGCTCAGGAAACCTGAAAAGAAGCTGATCTAAATCAGTATGGGACTCAGATGAGGTCCTGCTTGTTTTTTTCAAAAGTTTGTTTTAATGGAAATGGAAAGATCTACCAGTACACACAGCAGAGGTGACTTCTGTGTGACACAATTTTCCCCAGCTCCATAGCATTACCTACCTCAGATTATACTTACTTCAGTTTATTACCCACTGCTATTACCTATCTGACTCTACCATGGCTTGGACTGATATATGGGATACATTTGTGAGGCTCAAAGTCTTTCAGAAAATTTGCTAAAGGAAAGGAAGCATAAGAGGTATCTTTTGTTATAAAATACCAGCATTATGATTTGAAAGTCAAATCTCTCTAGCACAGGCAGCTAAATGAGATTATTTGTCAAATGCTGAGAATTTATCAAAAAAATACATTTTTATGATTATAGTAATGATGGAGCTACTCAGCCCCTTACATTAGATATCACCCAGTCATGCACTATTGCGTTTAAATTCTAGAACTTATGGATAGCATTCTGAGATTTTATGACTGCCTTGTAATATTAAATATCTTGCTTTGAAAAAGCTAGTTTCAAATGACCTATTCTGGCTGGTGGCTAAGGTATTATTCCCACCCCCTTCTAAATTAATTTATTTTTGTTGCTCAGGCATTCAAATGATGAATCAAAGTATAACTTCAAAAGTTAAAAAGTAAATATGACCATCATAGAAGTAAAAAGTGCATGTGTCTAAAAATTATTTTATTCATAAATGAAGGTAGCAGAAATGTATAGCTGATTAAAAGAATATTCAAGGAAATGGGTATATATAAGCATTTAAAAAGGAGTGTTAAAATAATTTTGTTATTCCATAGGACATTCTAATTCTTATGTTGTTAGGTTAATATCCCATAGACCAATAACATCATAACCTTAGAAATTTTCTGTCCAGAGATAACATTGGCATCTTTACTGACAAAAATCTACAATTTAATAACTAGATTGATACATCTAGGACTTTAATCAACAGTAGACTGTATGTTACACAAAGTAACACTTCCTTAAAAATTAAATTATCCTTGGGTGAATTTTAAAATACTTCATGACTGTTAACTTTCCTTTACCTTATTTACAAGTTGTGGTTACTTTTAAAAAATAGGTTTTGATGTAAAAGAGAGAGAGAACTTAAAAAGAATCAAAATGCTATTATTGTGCATATGCATTACTTCTCTGGAGTATCTCCTGGCCTAGGATATATTAGGCCATAGACTGCGAGCTCATTACTGCTGGTCCAAGAATCTCTACTTTGCTTAAGATTCCTGGGTTGGCAGTACTAAGGCACGATGGGAAATATAAAATCAACTGCTCTGTTTATTTGGAGATTGTATATAACATTAACTTTAAAGAAAAATCTATAAATTATAGGATTTATGGAATTGTTGAAAAATAGCTCACATGCAAATTTATTATCTTTAATAATAATATACTTTAATATACTGTTTTTTTCTCCAAAGAATTTATTGTTTGTTAGCTAACATCAAAGTGGTTGAGATAAATATAACTATTGTAATAGTGTATGAATTTAGAGGAAATATTCCAATATACTTTATTGTCAGAAGTCTCATTGCATTTTATTTATCTATTTAACAAATATTCAACTGCTATTAAGTGCAGGATACTTGTTATGAAGAAGAAACAAAAGTAAATTTATTCCTATGACAAATGTTGATTGAGTTCTTACTAGGTGCCAAGCACTCTTCTAGGAACTGGGTATGACATGATGGACCAAAGAAAAAATTATTTTTGCCTATAAATCAAACTTACATTCCATCCAGAATGAGGAGACTAATAAAAAAACAAGATAGATGTGTACAGTAGATAGAATGTTAGATGATGATGAAGGGAAGACAAAATCAATAGTGCATAAGAAAATATATTAGAAAGTATATAAGAAAGCATCTGACTCCACTTTTGATGTTTCACTGCTGACAACTTTCGAGTCTCATCCCAAGCCTTTCCTCTTAGGCCCCACTTCTAAGCAAGGTGATTAGAAAACCTGGCTGTTCACTCCTTTGGCTCTGGCAGGAAGTTAAGACCATGGGGGTGCCCCTGTTCATGCTCGCATGCAGGAATGCCCACTCACCCCTCACCCCTAACTGCTTTAAGAAACCAGTCGCATTTCCTTTCTCTCTTATGCCATTTCTGACCTGCCTAGAGCACTGGCCCTGCTCTCCCCATTCTCTTGGTGTGCCTGTGGCATCATAGTCTAATGCTAGAACAAATTTTGTGGGTGTGGAGCGGGGTCCGGTGAAGAGGCCACACAAAGAGACAGGGGTGTTGTTATTGAGAGGAGGGCTTCAGAAGATCTCACCAAAAATGAGTCATTTTGAAATACGAAAATGCAAAGGCAGTAGGGGTGCAAGTCATGTGGCTATCTTGGAGACTATTCCTGGGAGAGAGGATAAATTGTGGAAATGTCTGGAGGAAAAGATATGCTGAGAATTCAAGAAAGGGCAAAAAAGCCAATGAGGCAAGAGTTGAGAGACCAAACGGGAGAGTAGGAGCAAGTATGACTAGAGAAGTAATGGTTGGAGGAACCGATTAGGTAAGAATTAACAGGCCTCCATTAGGATAATTTTTTTTTTTTTGAGTAAGATGAGAATATCCTGAAGAAATTTTGAGTAACCCCAAGGTTATATAGAATGAGGATATTTGAGCTTGCAATGTAACAGATTTACTCTGCTGTTTTTGGACTAGACACAGGTTGTGTTTACGTGTGAATGTCAAACACTTGGGAGGAAGCAGATGGTAACAAGGTTAGACCTGGGTGGTGGCAGTGGACGTGCTAGGAGATGGTCAGATTCTCTTGTAAAGGTGAACCAGCAGAACTCAGATCGGGTGTGGAGTGAGGACAAGATGGGTCAAGAGTGATAATGAGGCCTGTGACCTACATGAGCAGACACATGGAGTGGGCATCACATGTCTTATAGTGAGGTCAGGCACAATACTAGAAAAAGCAATATTTGTTATGACATAGAGGTGAACTTCAGGGACAGTGATCAATATGACCAAGCCACAAGGTGAGATAACATAGTGTGCACAAAGAAAAGAAAACATTTATTTTTCAAGATAGGAGAGAAGAAGAAGAGAAGAGAGGGAAGGTCTTCTAGGTTCAGCCCAGTGTCTCATGATAATTCCCCGTGGTCTGAACTGCTTTGCTCACTCCCAGAGCCTATCATTTCATCCACTCCCGGCCTTAAAGAAGTTTGCTTATTAAACAGTATCACTGGTTCTCTCCCTCTGGTCCACCAACTCATAAACGAGAAGCAGAGATTTTTGGTGTCCATTTATATATACATATACATTAATTTATAAATTTAAGAAAAGCTTAAAGGACATTTTAAATGCTTAGATCACTTATAGTGAAACAACAGAGGTATAGTCACCATAATGTAATGTGAAATAAACCCAGTTCAACAGCAAAAAAAAAAAAAAAAAGCCAGTCACTCAGGGTATGAAATTTCCAAGCTGGAATTTCACTTTTCAACCAGACGTGCTGGCATCTTGTAGGAACAGGTTGCATTTAGCTCTGAGCAATTTGGGACCATAGGAATTATCCTTGTAACCTCTAACTATTGAACCATAGGGCTGTGAATTTAAAATCTCCATGTTTGACCTATTCATTAGATGTACAGTTGATGATGGTATTAAATACCAAAAGGCTACAATTACTTAGACTATGTACGCAGGTGCTGAGATTTTGAATCACTTCCTGATATAACCTGCAGATCACTCTGCCTGTTGTTTTTAATTAGTCACTTGATTAATTTAGATCCTAGATACCAAATTTTTGTTAACATCCACATTTGTTTCTTGATCACTGTCACCTATTTGTGGTGATGAAATGTTCTGGAATGGCCTAGTGGTGATAGGTGCACACCTCTGAATATACAGAAAAAGAAAAACAACAACAACAACAACAACAAAAAACCCCAAAAACCTACAGAATTGCACCGTCTAAAGGATGAATTTTATGTGGCCTGATTTATATCTCAAAAAGGATGTTATATATATCATAATAAATAAATAAATAAAATCTTACTCATGCAAACCCCGACATCCTGCTGCTAGCCTCTGGAGGAAGTATGCTGGTGGCGTGGGGTCTGTCTAAGGCTTCCTCAAATGCTGTGAGCACGTAGGAATCACCAAGGCAGTGCTGAATGCTGTCTCCCCTCCTGTTAAGTGTTAATGCCCACTGCTCGCTTTCTTCTCTACTCTGAGGGGCATAAGTAGCTAATAGGTATTCTATATCATCCTATTGGTTGAGTGATGGCACAACTGAGTAGTTTTGATCTTGTGGTTGAATAAGATGTACCAAACTTAAAAAGCTGTCTAGAAATGATCTATGTCTAGCCCATAATGTCCGCACAAATGTAGCAACACTTTTACCATTAAGCCGAAGGCACAATTAAATAAGTCTTAAGTGATTTACTTACGATTGGAAAAACAGCTTGGCAGTAGAAGACCCATGATGTTTGCTCCATCTTTTTCATGCACATTGGTGACTTGGTACCTGCCCATTTTATTAAAAAGAAACCCAATCAATTACCAGGATATTTCAATGTAGTTAGTGATAGATTAGGGTTTACAAACTGGTGGCCCATAGACGTGATGTATGTTTACTTGTTTTCCTTGTGTCTTATAGGACTGTAAACATAGGCAGGCATCATGTTAGGTTATGAATTCAAGCTTCTTAGTGCTGTCATCTGCATCCGGCCTGTGTAACACGTTTGTCAACTCCCCATGTCCCACCACCTGTGGGGCTGCAGTTTGAGACCCCTGCTTGGCCATTGGAAAGCTGAATTAGATCTCATGCAAGTTTATGTCACCAACTAAAATGTCAGTCATAGCACATTCTAGAGTTTCCCTGCCATTCTCTTCTTATTTAAAATAACTGGACCGATTGATTACTAGGGCTAACTTAAGTTCCCATAAAAGTAGCTTTGCTTTGTATTAAGGTTGGTAAGATTTTGGAGAATTCAACATTGTTTACCAAAAGTTCTGGTTCCCTCCCTCCCCCTTCAAGTGGGAACACTTCATGATGCTGTTCTCTTTAACCCAAGAGTGGCCATGTGAACTTGCTTCATCTAACGCTGTTTATGCAAAAGTGACCTATGTCCCTTTCAGACAGAAACTTTATTATTCTAAACATGATCTGTCATTTCTCTACCCTACAGTCATGGGTCATTTCCAAGATATTGAAAACTCTTTCTTGCAATTTTGAATTCCTCCCTTGTCTCCTACATTTGAATCCCCTGCCTATTTGATTTCTGTTGTGTAAGAGGGTGTTTCTGAGTTATTTAGCCGTCAGCTCATTCCTCACGCTCTCGACTGCTGAGGCCCAGCTTCACCTTCAAATTGTCCAAAAGAGATTGTAAACAGTCTTTTGAAAGAAAAGGAGACATATCTGGGAGGTCGAAGGCCAATGCTGCACATTGCTTAGCTAAAGCTGTGTTCCTACTTGAACCCCATTTTCATGCCTTCCTATTGGTCAATGTGAGTTAAGCATCACCCCTGAGGCATCACAAAATCTGCCCCATAAGCCTTGTACCTGTTGACTTCTTGTTTCTGAAGGTACACAGACTTTCTCTCTTCTCTCTCTCTCTCTCTCTCTCTCTCTCTCTCTCTCTCTCTCTCTCTCTCACACACACACACACTCATACAGAGATACACACACATATATATGCATACATATATTTATACATACTTATCCTGTTGATATTATTGACTATTAATTTTTCTATAGGTTCACATTTTTCACTCTCATTAAAGTAGTCAAGCTCTGACACATGAGTGAAGGAAATGCCACCTCTTTGAACTGAGCCAGCTTGCCCTGGCCATACCCAGAACAGGTGCTATTCTTTCTCCTTTCGTTCTTTTCCTCACTTTCTTCTGAAGCCCCTGCAGAGAGTTAAACTGCTTCCCCAGGTGCTATCCAGAAACATCTTTTAGTTTTTTTTTTTGTGCTCATTTAATATCAGTGTCATGCTGGAGAGTTCAGTCCTTCTCTCTGTGCATGACTAACCGTCCTAGGACCTAGCTAAGTCATCTCTGCAAGGTTGTTGTCTTTGAGTTGATGCTAAGGGTTGAAGTCTATGTAGCAGGCAATCAGGAAGGAAAGATTGAGGAAAGGTGGGAGAGAAGAAGCATAAGCCAATATCTATGAGCCCAATCTGGAGTTTACAAGAAGACTCTAAAACCTGTATCAGTTCTTTTTGCTCCGACTTAGGTGGAATGGGCATCCTGTAGAGAAGCTGGTTTTTTGTTATGAAGCCAGGAATCAGAGAAGCCAAGTAGGATCCAGGGCAGATGGAGCAGCTATAGCTTCTGTTGTGCCTCATGGCAATGATGCGAGCCAGCAGGTCAGCAGCAATGTATGTGA
This sequence comes from Cynopterus sphinx, assembly GCA_030015415.1. Lineage (NCBI taxonomy): Eukaryota > Metazoa > Chordata > Mammalia > Chiroptera > Pteropodidae > Cynopterus > Cynopterus sphinx. The sequence continues at coordinate 5,359,944 of CM057379.1, read as the reverse complement.
GCAAAAAATGGCTGCTCCATCACTTTCACTCTCCAAATGTTGCACAAGCATCTTATGGACCACTGTAATAGAAACTTATAGGATTAAGTAGAGATAAATCAGAAGACCTTAGACTTTAAAATTTTTGCTTCAGATCCTTCTGAAGGCTTTGAGTCTGGGTAACTTGGAAAATGGTGGAAGTTCCTATAAAAATAAGGAAGACAAGAGAAAGACTGTGTTTTAGAGACTGGTGAGTTGTGTAGGATCAGGCCTATTGCATGTGAGTTGCCATTAACCTTGGGTAGCTCTCCTGTGAAAATTAACATTGTAAAATTTACTGAGCATCCAGTCTAGTCCAGGAAGTACCTAGAATGTTATACCTTTATAATGCCTTCTATGAGATAGGAACTCTTTTCTCAGTTTTACAAATAAACACACCATCAGGTTTAGGAAACTTGTACAAGGTCACATAGTAAATGAACGGCAGAGCCCGAAATGGGAACCAGGCCTACCTACCCAGGAGCCCATGAGTTTTATGGCTCTGTAATGTTGCCTCACATATGCTGTTCTTTGTTAGAACTGCTACCTGGTTTGTTGTCATGGAAATCAAACAGGCTTGATTTTAACAAAATTTTCTAGCAAATCTGAGAGACTATGAATAGCAAGAATAAAGATGGAGGTGGATGTTTTATGTCAAATATAATGGTATTGCTAGAAGTGTTATCCTTATTATATATTAAAGTTTGTTTTGTAAAATGGTCACTAATAAATAGTATTTTCCTAAATAAAAAAAAAATGCTGACAGCTCACAGAAAAATGTGAGAGAAACTGCAAGAACAGTAAAAATGTGTGCCTGAAAGTTTCCTCATAAAGAAAATTTTTAAAAAAATAAATATCAGTAGATTGTTTTGTCAATATTGTCTATATTATTTATAGAAATTATTATAATTCTATAATTTATGCTTATGGTTTTATATTTTTATATTTCTGTGTAACAAATTGCCATAGCATCTTAAAAAAATACATATATTGCTTATTATCAGTGTTCTTTCTGTAGGTCAGAAGTCTAGCCTGGCTTAGATGGTTCTTTGCTTAAGTCTCACAAGACTTGAATCAAGAAATTAGAAGGGCTGAACTTTGATCTGGAGGCTGTAAGGAAAAATATCTGCTCCCCAAAATCATTCTATTTGTTGTCTAAATTGAATTCCTTGTGGTTATAGGCCTGAGGTCTCCATTTCCTGGCTAGTGTTCTTTGCTTGTAATTGCTGTCAGTTTTGAGAGGACACTAACTGGTTCCTTCATATGGCCCCCCTATACCCGACTGGCAAAATCTTCATGCTTCTAATCACTCCGAATTCTTCTTGTTCCCCCAGTCAGATAAATCTCTGCTTTTAAAGAACTGGTGTGATTAGATTAGCCCCACTGGGATCACCTTTTTTTGGGCACATAAGGTGAAAGGATCATGAGAGCAACACTAGAACCTGAATGAGGGTCATGGGACCCATTTAAAATTCCCCTTCCCACAGGTTTTATAATCGACAGTCAGATTGAAGGACTCAAGCTAAGTAGGCTGAGGCAAATTAAGACATGTACTTACTGCAAACTACTAAATGAAATATAGCAAAAATAAATTAAAATAAAAAAGATTGTGCTTTATGTGACCATTAAGTGAAAATTTATCAACTTTCCCCAAGTAGCTTATCAGAATGTGTGGCCTCCTTTTTGTAATTTGATCAGGCACAAAACGAGTCATTCTTAGTTCAGGAAGGTTAAAAAACTCTCCAGGTGAACTTTGTTAAAATTCTATGGACTGTACATCTGCAAAACCTTTGCTTCATATTTTGCCCTGATTTGCCTCACATAGAGACTTTTTCAATACTCTTGATGTGCTTGAACTTGAAATAGAAATGCATATTTTCTTATATGCCAGAAACAGATAATATTGGAGAAAGCCATGGCTCTAAGGTGGTTAAGCTAGAACGTCACTATATATATATTTTTAAAATTCAGATGTGACAATGGTTGGAACAGAGGCATTTTTAAAGAAACGGAGTTAGAAGCCAGCAGAAGAAGTTGTAGATGGTGCTTCACTAAAAAGAGATGACAGCTATGGGTGACAATAAAATGTTCCCTTTTCTTCATGTGTGTACCTCACATGAAGTACCTCATTTTTACATCTGTTCTTGTTTATCCCCAATCATCTTGAAAGTGAAACAACAACCAATGACGTTGGTCATCCTATAGCGGATAGAATCCACCAGACATTTCACGGGAATGTGGAATTCCATATCTAAACCAACTCAAGAAGCCCTCCCCACATCCCATTTCTCCTTTTGATCTAGATTCTCATCCTTGCACGCGATTGGCTGATTGCACTCCCATAGCTTGTGTTAGGAAGCTGTGACCATGAATACAGTAATTATCTTAAGTAACAAGGCATTCATTTTAAGCACACTTGAGTACCTAATGATTCCTTTCAAGAGCTCCCTGGGACAGTCTCTCAATTACTCTAAGGAGGTGGTTCCACTGAACAATTGCCTCAGATTTGTGCTGGACTCTGTTCTACTAAAACTGATCTTGGTTTTATTCTACCTGAATAATTATTTCATTCTGTCTGATCCTTTCTAGATTTACCTTCTTCAAACTCCTTCTCCCCCTTCTCCCAATGATTACTACTTTCCACTTCTTTAAAGTGTACCTTCATTCAGCTAATGATAATTCATCTATCACATTATATGTTATACCCTGTCTCTTTAGATCATCAAGATGTCTTGTCATACTGAGAGGCATACATGGTGCATCTAATTAGGAAACACTGCCTTCTCTGCAATTATGGAAAGGAAAATAGAATAGGTAACTCATTACATAAGCAAAGCTATAGATAGGTTTTTTTGGCTTAAAACTCATCTTTTAAATTGTTTTCTCAAAAAAGCTAATAGTGAAAGCTATCTTTATCACTCATCCTCATTAATCTAGATGTTGGACTTAAAAAAAATGACATTTATTGTGACTTCCTGAGAGCTTTCTAAGTCTGGTAGGCAAGATATTGCCACTCCTTGATAACATAAGTTTCTGAAAAGCTGTCAGGAGTAAGGAAATAATTCATTAGAAAAGCAAGGGTCTGACATTGGGGCAAAGAGAGAGCACCTCTATGAGACATCCCTAGTGATGAATACCAAGACCTAGGAAGAATCTGCAGTTTTACTTTACTTGCAAATTAATAAATGAGCAGCCACAGTTTGACAGATATGATCAGTGCTATCAGAAGACATGAAACTATTGAGTCAGAGACAGAGAATAGTTTACTACTCAAAGCAATAGAAGTATCCAGGGCACAGTATTTGCACCAGTTCTCTGTGTCCCAATCTGCAGGCGATAGAACTGGGCCACACAGTTGCATTGTAAGAGAGAAATCATGGGCTTAGGAAACCCATTTTTAAAAAATATAGGATGGGAAATAAACCTGTCCAACTTTTGTCTCTGGGGGAGATATTATTTTTATTATATGGAATAGTAAACAAACCTCTCCTTCGTTCCCAAGGGGCACATTATATTTATTTTTTCAAGGCTTTTGCTGTACAAACACTTTTGAAAAGATAGTCCAAAACAAATACAGTTAGTGCTCATAGAATGTACAGAAATGTGAGAGACCGGAGACTGGTGGAGAATTATCTTCTAAAAATATGTTGTTGCGATTGGAGGAGACAGGCCTGAACAGCAGCTTAAGGCCATTTATGCAAAAGTGCTGATGCAAAGATTTAAACCAGACTTGGTGTCATCTGGGATTCTCACTTTTCCGTCACTGGCCACCTGCCCCCATCAGATCTATCAAGCTATCAAAAGACTGATTGACTCTGCTTCAAAATACCTCTCACACCTACCTATTTCTCTCCACTACTGCCTGAATCAAAATTTCTTTATTTCTCCTCCACACTCTTGTAATATATAATGGCCTTCTACTTTTAAAAATCTCTTCTTTGTTGCTTTTCTGTCCCTTTATAGTCTGTCTCTGTGGAGCAGCTAGAGTGATCATAGTGATCACTTACAACCTCAAATCAAATTATGCAGCTCCCCCCTAGAGTCTTCAATAGTTTCTGATTGTACTTAGGAAGAAGCTTGAACCCCACAGGTTGATGGTTTCTTATAAAACTATACTGTTACTACACAATCTAGTAATCATGCTCCTTGGTATTTCAACTCCGCAAAGGAGTTGAAAATTTATATCCGCACAAAAACCTGCACATAGATGTTTATAGCAGTTTTATTCATGATTGTGAAACTTGGAAGATGCCCTTCAGTAGGTGATTGGGTAAATAAATGGTGGACAGCTGGACAATGGAATATTAGTGCTAAAAAATAATGAGCTCATGAAAAGACATGGAGGAACTTTAAATGCATGGACTAAGTAGCCAAAGTCAATCTGAAAAGGCTACCTGCTATACAATTCCAACTATATAACATTCTGGAAAAGGCAAAAGCTATGGAGACAGTAAATAGATCAGTGTTACCCAAGGGCCAGAAAGAGGATGAGTAAGTGGACCTCAGAGGATTTTCAGGGCAGTGAAAATACTCCATGTGCTACTATAATGATGGCTACATTTGTCCAAAGCCACAGATGCTGAGTACCCAGAGGAAATCAGACTCTGCACAGAGACTAATCTTCTCAAGCTTCTCTCCTGGTCCTCTCAAAGTCTTTGGCACTGTTTTTCCTTTTCCTGGACTACTCTTCTGTTCTCTCTTTGTGTGTTTGCTTCCTGGTCATCTAGAGCTCAGCTCAAAGATTTCCCCCTCACCTTGTCCTCTACTTTCCCCATGCCAAGATCACAAGATAACTATATAGATAACCTATATAGAAACTCTGCACTTTAGATTTATATCATGTATTACTGTGTGTCATTATATCATTTTACTTAACATATTTTCCCCTGGTTCTTTCATCTCAAGCTTAATGTAGCTCATCGAGATCAGGGACTTTGCCTCTTTTGAATAATGATGTTCCTAGCACTTAGAGCAATGTCTAGAATTGTTTAGAAAATACTTGCTGTAGCAATGCAGGACCATAGGACTCTTAATATAGCCAAGGAAACAGAGTTTCTAGACTTCTTTAGGTTTCTGTTCTGTGACTACCTGAGATGGATGAAGCCTGTATGCTGTGTAGCATTGATTTTGGCAGCCTTAGTGGAAGTAGCATCCATGTATAAATTCTCTGAGTGGCATAAGAATTCTGTACAGGCTCTGGGCAGTCAGCCAAGGAGACTTACCATAGCAACCCAGAAGCATGGGATCCATCAAGAATTAAAGAAAAATCATAGTTGTTAGAAAACCTGGGGAGCTGGCCTTTGAAACAAACATTAACCCCATCCCTTCCCACCCAATACATATAGGTTTTATTATTTATTATGTTCAATAGACTTTATCTTTTAGAGCAGTTTCAGATTCACAGCAATATTGAGCAGAAGATACGGAGATATTTCATATATCTCCTGCTCTTAGGATGTGTATAGCCTTCCCCATTATCAATATCTTTCTCCAAAGTGGCACCTTTATTACAATTGATAAGACTGCATTGGCACATCACTATCACCTGGAGTCCATAGCTTACATTATGGTTTACTCTTGGTGTTCTACATCTATGGGTTTGGGCAAATGTATTCATCACTACAGTACCAATGCTGAATATTTCCACTGCTCTGAAAATCCTCTGTGTTCCCTTTAGGCATCCCTCCCCTGAAGCCCTGGCAACCATCAATCTATTTACTGTCTCCATAATTTCTGCCTTTTCTAACATATTTAAATGCATATAAATAGCTCTAACATATTTAAATTCATATAAATGCATTTAAGTTTCCTCTATGTCTTTTCTTGGCTTGATAGATCATTTCTTGTTAGCACTGAATAATATTCTTTTGTCTGGGTGTACCACAGTTTGTCCATTTACTTACCAAAGGGCACCTTGATTGCTTCCATGGTTTTTTTGCAATTATGAATAGAGCTTCTATAAACATCTGTGTGCAGTTTTTTGTGGGGATGTAAGTTTTCAACTCTTTTGAGGAAATATCAAAGAATATGATTATGACATTGTATAGTAAGTGCATACTTAGTTTTTTTTTCTGCCTATAACACCCGGTCTTCCTAGGTGGTCTCCCATCCAAGTACTAACCAGGCCTGACCCTGGCTTAGCTTCCGAGATCTGATGAGATCAGACATGTTCAGGGTGGCATGGTCTTAGACTATTTAGTTTTATAAGAAACCACCAAACTATCTTCCAAAGTGGCTGTACCATTTCTTATTTCCATCCTCAATGAGTGAGAGTTCTTATTGTTCTACATCCTTGTCAGCATTTAGTGTTGTCAATTCTGGATTTAGCCATTATAAGCTTTAATTTTCTTTCCTTTTTCCTTTTTTTCTGGTACAGAGGACAGAGTTTGGAGAATTTCAGTTACAGAATAACTGTTCTATTTTTACCCTGCTCCTATATGTTGATATCCTGGAATAGCTATTTAAATTTTGCCCACACTTAGATTTGTGCAGTTTTTGAGGAATGGTATTGATCAGCTTGAACAGCCTGTCTTCTTTGGTTTTATGCAATGCAGAAAGAGAAAGCCAGAAATAGGATAATTTCTCAAAAGTTAGGATTCTGTATGAACTTTTAATAATACACTAATGTTTTATCTATTAATAATAATATTAACAAACTAACCTTCATAATTATCTTGTAGTTTCAAAAACAGTCTCGATGAAAAAGGATTTGTGATTGTTTTCAATAGGTAGGTGCTCAATTAACTTCATAAACACAGAGAAAGGATATGATAACATGACGAGTTGATGCTGGTGTCATAAAGATGCAATCCTGACTTTGAATTAAGTATAATTTATTTTGAACTTTAAGAAACTTAGATTAGAGATGAAATACAGAAAAATCAACTTCATTGGAATATGGAGCTTATTCTAGATTCATTGTGGAAAAGAGTGAATCTGGAGAATATTTAAAATTGTTAAATAACTTCACAGTGGAGAAATACCCCAAGTTTATACAAATTTTTCTTATAAATTTGGTATAGGTTATTTGGATGATTTTTTAAAATTGTATGACTGTGAGTTTTCCATTGTGACCTCATAATATTTATTTTATTGCAACCTCAATAGAGGTCTTGTCTGCTCTCTCATCTCTCAGCAACCTAGAATTTTTGTCTTTATTAGGAAATTGCCACCAATTAAATGAGCTATTAGTTTTCTAAGGCTGGCATATCAAATTATTACAAACTGAGTGCCTTAAAACTGCAGAAATTTACTCAATCATAGTTCCAAAGGGCAAAAGTCTGAAATTAAGTAGTTGGCAGAGTTAATTCTTTCTGGACATTATACAGTAGAATTTGTTCTGTGCATGGTTGGTTTGTACTAGTACAGCCTGATAAAGAAATAGGCAAAAGATTTGAACCAACACATTAGTAACGAAGATATGCACATGAAAAATAAGCATGCAGAAAGATATCTAACATCATTAATCATAAGGAAAATGCAAATTAAAACCCTGAAGATATACTACCACACAACTACTATGACTAAAGTTACAACTGAGAAAAAAGTATAATTGAGGTTGTAGAACAGCTAGAGTTCTCATAAATTATGGGTGGAGATGCAAAATGGTATAGCCACTTTGAAAAATAGTTTTATGTTTCCTTATGAAATTAGACAATTGACATATGATCTAGGTATGTAGCCAAGATGAATGACAATATATAACTGCGTGAAGACTTGTATTCGAATGTTAATCAAGCCAAATGTCCTTCAACAGCTGAATGAGTAAAGAACTTGTAGCACATTGATAGGATGGCATACTACACAACAATAAGAGAGAACTAACTACTGATACACACAACTATGCAAAGTAAAAAAAAAAAGCCACGCACAAGAGATTTTATTCTATATACGGCAAGATTTAATTTAATAAAATTCCTGAAAGGAAAACTACAGGGATAAAAAACAGGTCAGAGATTGCCCAGAGTAGGCAAAATGTAGAGAAGATGGATTGCAAAGGGCCCGAGGAAATTTTTTGAGGTAATGAAACTCTTCTATATCATTATATAACTATAATGTGGTTACACAACTATATATATTTGTCAAAGCTCAACAAATTGTGCAGTAAAATTAGTGAATTTCATTTCATGTAAATCAATTGATGCTTTAAGAAAGCTGATTTAAAAATTAAAAATGCAAAAGAGAGTTGTTGAATTTGATCATTTAAAATTTAAATGACTATTCAATATTAAATTGGAAGAAATCAGAAGGAGTTAGTGAGAAGATAATCTGTGAGAAAAGACAATAAATAATAATCTATGAAATTTTTAGACTTTGATGATTAATTATACATTCTACTTTCTGCCTACAAAGAGCTTATATTTTTTATGAGGAACTAATGACTTAACTTTACTCATAGTTTTCAGTAACTCATAGTTTTCAGTAACCAGATAATTTGAATTTAACCTCCTTGGTTAAATTTATTCTTAAAGAAATTACTGTTTTTGAAATGGGATTACTTTTTTTTTCAGATATTTCATGACTATGTATAGAAATACAACTGATTTTTTAATTTTTTAATTTTTTTTTATTTTGCAACTTTACTGTATTAGTTTATTAGTTCTAACAGATTTTGGTTCAGCCTTTAGGATTTTCTATATATAAGATCATAACATTTGCAAAGAGAGATAATTTTGCTATTTATTTTCCAATTTGCATGCCTTTTATTTTCTTGTCTTGCTTAATTGCTCAGCTAGGACTTCCAGTAAGTACTATGCTGAATAGAAGTGGCAAGAGTGGCCATGCCTGTCTTGATCTTGATCTTAGAGAAAAAGCTTTCAACCTTTCACTGTTGAATCTGATGCCAACTGTGTCATTAACAATCTTTAATATGCATGTTCTTTCGATACTCAATTTACTGAGAGTTTTCATTATACAAGGATAAATTTGTCAAATGCTTTTTCTTTATCTATTAATATGATTCTATAATCATACAAGAATACATTTTAAGGTTACAACATTCATACTTCTTGGTACCAAATTTCTCTTAGTTCAATCCAACTGCAGTAACAAAACACTACAGACTAGATAGTTTACAAAAAGCAGAAACTTACTTCTCACAGTTTTCTAAGTAGGAAGTTCAAGATCAAGGTACCAGCACAGTCGGGTTCTGATGAAGGTCCCTTCCAGGTTGTGGACTGCTGACTTCTCACTGTCCTCACACAGCGGACATGGCTAAGGAGACCTGTGAGGTGTCTTTTTAGTTTTGTTCATGAGAGCTCTTCCTCAAAGCCTCAAGTCCAAATACTATCACACTGGCCATTATGTTTTTTAAAATGAATTTGGGAGAAAACACAAACATTCAGACCATAGCAAAAAATCAATAAGGAAACAGAGAACTTGAACAATAATATTATAGGCCAATCGGGTCTAAAATATATTTATAGAACACTAATTTTAGCAGCAGCAGAAAATATATTTTTCTCAAGTGCACAGAATAGACACATGTTTGACCACAAAACAAGTTTTAACAAATCTATGAAGATGAAAATCATATTGTCTCTTTTCTGATTACAATGGAATGAAACTAGAAATCAACAGCAAAAGGAAAACTAAAGAAGTTATGCAAGATGAAAAAGTACTAGAGATCTGTTTGCACAATACTAGTAAACACTACTGTACTATACACTTAAAAATTATTAAGATGGTAAATTTATTATATCTGTTTTTACCACAATAAAAGCATTAAAGATTGGCATAGTGGAGATTTTCTAAGGAAGATTTTTTATTCATTTATTTTCTTTATTTTCTGGGAGAATTATTTCTCTTGACTAAATATGCCTTAAAGTTTACTTCATTCTTCTGACATAAAGGATCTAGTACAATATCTCACTATATAATTATTGTGTTTGATTTGAATTGATTGAATTGAACTGAAGTGAGTAAAAGAAAATGTACTATGATTATTGTGCTTTAATTATCAATAATTCTGAAGCACGGCCTTTAAAAATTTTCTTGTTTCTACCTATTTCTCCAATTAAAACCAAACAACTCCCACCCACCACTCCAAAACACTTATAAATTAACTAAACTGTAAAATAATGCAAAAATATGAGATTCATGATGATATATACATGACTGGACTCCTAATGATGAGCTAGCCTTAGTTCTGGGTGTCATTACTATTTCATGGAAGAACCAGTAATAGATTTTGCCTCTGTTTGCAGAAAATTGCTTATATAAAGAACATGTCTCTTTCCAACTTAATTTGAGATGCTCTTTAAAACTGCAAAGCCAACACATTTTGACTTCAATTGGTAGTTCTAAAACATGCTTATAAAAATTAATGTTGTCTTTACAACTTGTAGTGGTAATATAAAAAGTTAGAGAGTTTTCTATAAAATGGGCTATTCTCTCATTTTAATGGCTTTCTCCTGCAACAGACATTCTTGATATTTTTGAATCATCTGTGACAAAAATTGCATCTCTCTACCAACTTTGTGAACTGAATGTGGTGACATTAGTAAAATAAATAACCTAAACATTTACAAACTAAGAGATCATCTTTAGAGTCCATGTCTTATGACTACAGTGCCATTAAGACAGAAATCTTTTCCTAAGAACGAAAAATGCAATAAAAAATTTGAAGCAATTCTTTAAACATATGCCAGCTAATTAAGTTATAAATTAGAATTTGCTTTAAACATGCCTTACTTTTATTATACTAATGAACAATGAATTTTAATAGATGCTTTCATAATTCTATTTGAGATCAGATTTATTTTCCATATACTCCCAATTTTTGCTTTAGGTGAAAATATCAAGGTCATAATTTGGCAAAATGTGTTTTTTTTTGCATTAAAATTTAAGACTATAATTCTAAAACTCATGTTTTCTGTTCAAAATATTTCTCTATAAAAATATATTTATTTTAATATTTTTTCAACAATATCTTCATAAGACATAATAAATGAAAAAGTCTGTAATTATATACATAAAATAGCACTTTTTTTTCCTTGGCCTTCTACTGTATTTTGTTAAGCACTAGGTCACCTTTCTTATTTCTTACTTTATCCAATTTCTGCATATTTTTTAATCTTTATTTGTATCCATATCCATCTTCAAATTTGCTGAGTGAAATATCTTCTTACAAGCTATGAAAAGAACACTAACAAACTTGACACTTTCAATCTCTTAGAAAACCTGGGAAATTATTAAACCAATTACTTGTATCAATTTAGCCAATCATTTTTCTCTGCCATGTACTTTGAAAACAAGAGCATGTAAATAAATCACACACAATGCCAATCAATTAATCCATTTTGTCTCTATGTCCTGAAGATAAAATTTTTACCCACTGGCATCTTGAAATCACTAAATGACTTTCAAGACTCAAAAATTACTTTCAAAAGAGAGTCAGGACGTCAGAAGCATGGTGGCGTGATGGATCCCCTTAGTTTACCCCTTTGGGACACAACAAGTTGAACAGCTCTGATCCAATGGAAGATTCCCAGCCTAGCACAAACACTTCTGAAAGATTTGAGCATCCAGCGTCTGAAGGGGGCTGAAAAAGAATCAAACCGTGGTTGATTGTAGTCTAGTCCCTCTGTAGTCTGCTCTAGCTTTAGTTACACACAATGAGAGGAAATATTCATAAATAACTTACCAATTTTTTCCATGTGTCATTGTGTTTTTTGCTATTTTAAACACATGGTGGCAATCACCTTTATAATGATGATTTAATCTAATAGGGGTATTTATGGTGTGGATGTGATAAAAATACCAGTGTTCTTCTATTGATATGTAGCCATAATAGACTCAGTTTAGACAAATACACGGGAAAGAAATGTAACTGCATGAATTTTTGATATATCTTGGGTTGTAAATTTTGATGAAATAATTGCCACTTTTCTCCCAACCTGGCACATTCACATCTAGACATTTTTGGTCCTGTGGACTGGTGATATGGGATGAAGTCAGGCTGCAGTACACTCTAGCTCCACCTTATAACTAAGGACGTTTGTCTTTGCAAGTACCATGAAATAGTTTTTTCAGGTTCCAGGTAAATGTACAAAGCCTGATCTAAGTATTAGATTTTTTTTTTTTTTTGAAGCTGATTTTTTTCGAAGTCAATCAGACCTTAAATTGAATTCCAGGTGCAATATTTACTACCTTTATACTCTTGGGCAATGCACCTTAATTTTACTGAACCTCGTTTCTCTAGTAATAAACACAACTGGAGTATACATAACTCATAGGATATTGTAATTACTTTGTGATGTAGAGTATTTGAAAGAGTGCCTGATACAATATCTGCATTGACTAAATGCTTAATGTCCATTTCCTCTTCTCCTTTACTGTCTTAGATCTGAATCATTGTTGAAAGACTAATGCAATTAAGAGGAAAGCCAATGAATTAGACATTGTCTCAATTTTGTTGGGTAATGCAGATTTAAAAAGAGAGTAAAATGCAAAGATAAGAAGGATGAGAAAAGTCATAAATTGGTGACCTAGGTCTGCCTCTGATTTACTTAAAAGTTTAGCCATCATGTGTTCTGAATATATGTGTATAATGACAGTGCTTGAATTAAAATTCACAAAGCTATCATCCAACCTGAATATCTTTTATCTCTAAGTTAATTGCAAAACAAGAGCCCATTTAACTTAACCTATATTTTTCACTTTTAGTTAATGAGTGAATCACCCAGTTATTAATTGGCTTAATAATGGATCACTTGGTGGCGTTCAAAATAATCTTTGTAAAATAATGAGTTAGTGGGTGGACTTTCTTGTTTTATAACTGCTTGCTAATTCTACTTGCTTTATTGCATAGAAGAATTGATGTCTGGAACGTCAGCTCACTGATGCTCTTTCCTAAGAAATTTCCTTTTATCACGTACTATATCACTTTATCGTGTTTTGCTAATGTTCCTACACTTAGCCCCCCCTTTCTTGCCTTGGCACAGTACCTTTTGGACTTGTCATGTTGAGGGGAGAAGGATAAAGAATTCTGTAATACACTTCTTTTTTTGGTTAGAAATACCTAGCAATAATGACTAATAGGGAGTAGAGTTGCAAACACTAAAGAACCATGGGGGTTAAAAGTTTTAATCGGAGTCCTAAATTATAAATGATGATAATATTGATTTAATGTTGAACATCAACAGATTTTACTTTTGCTTTTTCTGACCTACTCCGATGAGAATGAATTTTTCATTTAATCACTTATTTCACTGCATTAAGGAAATATCTTGATGTTCTATATTGCTCAATATTTTAGCAATGGGAAATTCTGGATAAATAGAAACCTTAATACAAACATTGGATTACTAGGTTTGCTGACACATAAAAGACAAAAACCTGTTCTTTGAAAACTTCACTTAAGAATATCATGTACTTTTATAAGTGAGTATCTACATACTTGCCCTCTCAAATGTCTGACATCAATGGCCTTTCATGAGATGAACTTGTCATTATTTACATTAAGTAGTTTAAATAATATGAAGAAATAAGTGCTTACTTGATAGAATTATTAACTCTTTCTATGAAGACTAAAATTATATGTCCAATAAATTTAGAAACGTTTAATCATAATACTTTTGTAACTAATATTTTCATTCAATACCCTGTGTGAAATACAATATGTAAAATAAGTACAATTTATTTGCTTCCAGAGAAGCATTCTAAGAACACTCAAAGCCAGGAGTTTCATTTGCACTTCATAGATAGGCAGTGATTTATTCCAGGATTGTGTTCATGAAAATAAATGTAAATATCTACTTCACACTTCATTTTAAACATCGAAACAAAAGAAATAAAATATTTTGGCTTGTCTTGAGCCTGGAATTTGCTAGCTTAAACAATGTACATTTAGTCAAATGATGAGACTTAGTTTTAAATGCCATGATAATGTTAAGTAGTTAGGGAGCCATGAGTGATGAGAGCAAAAGTTCCTGCTCCACAACACTGATGGCCCAATGCAAAAGGCTGTCCATAGGACCGCCCAGAAAATAATTAATTTTTCAAATAACAATATCTCTACACCCTAGAATACAGGAAATAAATGACCATTGCATAGCAACCAGTTTAGGCCAACCACAAATGCTTGTGCAGTGAAGAGTACTCTGACCTTCTTTTCACCTGAGTCTCATTATACCATCATTATGTCATACATATGTCCAGAACTTCATGAATCTAATTATAACAGACTGAATTCTGGGAAGGTACATGCACTGTTGAAGGTAGGTTATATAATACTCAACCGCCAATCAAAACGATCTCACACATCAATCAGCTAGTACCACCCATGTAACTTCCCATCAAGGTCCAGATGTAAGACAGACCTTCCCACGTCTTTGGTGTAGTCCATTTCTCTCTTGACATGTACTTCAAATAAATCTTAATTTTCCTAAACTTTGCTGATTCGTAATTCTTTACAGTGCCACTGGGGCAATGACGAACTCAGATGCCCCCAATGGTAGCAATAATATATTTACAACATCGAAATAAGGAGAAAAACATGAAACTTTTAGAGTTTCTGAAAAGGATGAGGAATTTTGAGGGAATAATTATGAGAAAGTGTATGCCTAGCCTTCCTTCCTTTCCAATAAGCTTAATTTCTGAAGCCAAGGCCAGTTCGGATCAATCACATCCCCTTTTGAACAGCTCAAATCACTCCAAATAGAAGAAAAAATAGTCAGAGAAAAGACACCACAGGAATCACTCCACTGGGGCATGGCATCACCTCCAGAAGACTGCATTTTCTGTGTGTATTATCTGGAGAGGGTGAGGAGTCAAAAGGACCAGTAAATCAAAGTAACTAAACTGTTACTCAGAAGGGAATAAGTGAGTCTAGACACAGTACAACAGAGAAAAATATTTTTTAAGGAGGGATGTTAGGACAAAGCCTGAAGCATACGGGCATCAATTAAGAGGATGAACTCACGTCTACTGCAAACTATGAGGGAAGCAGGAGATGCCTGGGTACTGTAGAGTGGATAAAAACATAGACTTACCTGTTTACATGTTTTGTTTTTCTCCATGTCCTGCTACCTAATCTTGCTAAGCCAAAATTGCATCAATTGTGGAATCAGGGAAATTATATATGTCCAAGTGTTGTGAGGGTTAAAGGACAGAGAGTGTATTAATTGTGCCTTTTGTCCCGTAGGTGTATCATTGTTAAGACCACTGCAGATTTCTCCGGTGGTTGGATTGGGGTAGATGGGGTGCCTGTTCATCCACGAATCTCCTCATATGCTGTGCATGATGTTGGAGTCCTTCTAGTTATGAGCAATAGGAAACCAAAATTCTGTTTAACCTTAAAGTTGGTTTTACCACATAACATGAAATCCAGAGGCAGACAGTTTTTCGCATTCAAATGCTTAGAAACACAGGAAGGTGTTTAAACTCTTTTTTTTTTCTTTTTTAAAATCTTTCTCTTCTATGACCCTGAGTGTGTTGACTCTGCCAATGAGCTTGTTGCCTCATGCTCGCCAAAGGGCATTTGCATCTCCAGGGATTATGTGCAATTGCCAAACAGAAAGAAAGGAGTAAAAGGCTTTTATCTTGGAAGGCTTTGTATTTTTAAGTATGATGGGGAGCTGTTGGGAGACTGTTCTCCATCAATATTTCAGGTCTTCCATGTCTGGACCTTTTGAACAAAAAACATGTTTGACTAGAAAAGGCCTTGAAAGCTAGAGCCTTGCAGATGCCAACTTCCTTCTCTCCCACCTGGATGCACTTGCTTGTATTCTGAAGTATTAACCTAGAGACCTTCCCCAATTTCCCCAGACAGGATCTGTTCATGTTCCAGAGTAAAGGGAAGGTCTCTATCTCCTGATTGGAGTATGGGGCAGATTGACTGTCCTATAGAAGCCCTAAGTCTCACAATTTTGGAGTTCCTCTCTTGTGGTGCAGCCAACTATGTATGCATGTAAGCACCGGTGGGAACTGGGATGTGAACTGGTGCCAGATGTTTCTCTGGCTGCTTCATTTTGACATGAGTATTAAGTGATATATCTCCTTGACCCAGAGGTCTTGTGTGTGTTGTTATTTTTTTACAGAAAATATATATATGAAATGTGGCAGGATAAATTATTAGCTTGAAAGTAGGCAAAACTTCAGACTCTTCATAGTTTCTGACTAAACAGGAGAAAGTTTCCTCAGAAAACTTCTCTTATATTTTATTAAAACAGATTATATGCCTAATCTTAGACAAATTAATAGCATTTAATTTGAGAGTTAAAGTACATAATTAGTTAATCACAGTCATTTATCTCTTGGTCTTGGGGTAGCCCTCTCCTATGAAAAGTAACTCCACCCATTCTGGAAATACATATTTTTAAAAGTGTGTGTGTGTGTGTGTGTGTGTGTGTGTGTGTGTGTGTGTGTGTGTGTGTGTTTGTCTATCTGTAACCAATGTATGAGCAATAAATGGTATATCTGCTGAATATTGTGAATCTAAAAGTTTACTAACACTATGTGAATTTGTCAGTTCTAGATACTAAATTCCTTCAGGGCAAGGAATTGTGTCTCATTTATACTAGATTATACTGAAGAGCTTAGTATGGATTCTTTTGCATATAGATGCTTAATATATGTTGATTAAGCAAATGGATTTACGTTAGCTGATATCATCCTACTTCTAAAAATAATAAGTTGCATTCAATTAATTGAAATACCTAAAGAATGCAACAGAAATGAAGAGGTGATATATAGCTAAGTTATTGAGTTAAAATGAGTTTTGTTTCTTGCCTGATTGATTCTGGAAGTTTTCTACATACTGGAAAATGGTTCCAATAAATTACAATAATGCCAATTCATATAACTATTATCTTTCTTTAGTTTCAAGGTTGATTTGGATGTTCCATTTCTACATGCTACACAGTACTTCAGTATTGTAACTCTGTCAAATTCCTATATTATTTATAAATTGGTAGCTAACACATCGAGGATGTTGTCAAAGAAAATGTTCTGTATTCTTTAAAGTATATTTATAGTCAGAACAAAATAAATATGGGCATATATTTATTCTTAGTGACTTTCTTGTCAAAATTCATGAGCTCACTTGTCAAGTGAGCACTAATCTTATGTCTGTGATATAACGTCAACCTGGCATTGGAACACCAAGCTATTCTTTTCTAGTATTATGTCACTATTAATAGTATATATTTTTGAAATTGAAAATTATTGAGCAATATTAGTAATGAAATAAATAATATACCATATGACAACTTTACTACAATGTATCTGCATGAGTAAATTGCTGCTTTGAATATGAAATAAAAAATTAAGTCAATTGCAACAAAAGAAAGAGAGCAAGTAGAAAAATTATAATTAATTAATTTTCTCTTTCTCATTAATAATAGAAAACATTCAAATAAATTACTAACCAGAAATAATTTTTGAATATTATTTATTTCATCTGACATGTTAGTCACAGATAAGTAAAATGGCTCATTGAGGCCACATGACAGAGTGCCACTCGCTGCATATGGTACCATGGCACCAGTGTGGTGTCTATGAGATATCGGCTATTCTGGGATAGTTGTCCCTGACTGTGTCAAGAGAATTAGCCAATTGTTGTTTCAATTTGTTCTTTTCATGCACTTGATTATTGATAAAATGACCAATTTAGCACAGGTATATAATGTGAACTATAAGAGGTCATTATAATTTTGTCAATCATTCACAAGAACTCTATGAACCTAGAAAATTGCTTTCCTATGATTTCTAATAGCACACCCCTCAGCCTCTCTCTTCTGTGGTTCCCAGATGAGAAGACATCCCCATCCCCTGACAGTTCCCACCCTTTTTGAACAGGCCTGCATTCCCCACCATCAAGGAGACCTCGGACGTACTGATAGAATGCCTTCTACACTTGAACAGATCCTTACGCAATAAAGCTGCAAACATATTTTAGTAATTTCTACATTCACCAATAGAAGAAGACATATCTGATGTTTTGGGGCTATCTTTTATAAAATTCATCTTTTAAGAAACACTTGGTAGATACTATTTTATTAAATTATCTTGATGACCCTGTAAGATTAGTGTTATTATATATTATTATGCATATATAATTGAGGCATTATATGTATAATTGTTGTACAATATAATACATTTCAGGTGTACAACATAGTTATTTGACATTTATATACCTTAAGAAGTGATTACCAGGATAAACCTAGTAACCAACTGTCACCATATAGTTACTTCCTATGCTATACATTTTATAAAGTTGGTTTTATTACGACCATTTAAAAAATGAAAATAATTGAGGTTTGGAAAAGTTATTTGCATAAATTTTTACATATATTAGGTAGCAAATATTGAATAGAGTTTCAAATTAGAGCCTATGGGTCTTCAATATCTTTTCTATAAAACAACAAGCACTTATTAATACTAAATCATTTGCAATAAGAGTAAAGTTCCATTTGTTTATTGTCATTAAGCATATTGTCATCCAGGATCAATAATCACAAGAATGCCAAAATTACACAAATCCTCCAAGTTTGCGGGAAGGCCATTACCAGAGAAACAGTCACCACTTTTTCTTAGAAAATGAGGTTCAGAAGTCTGGAATGGTACTTACTAGAGAGAATGAAGGAAAGAAGAAATTTTACCTAAGTATCTTCAAATCATGGACAACTGCTGACACGTGGCCGGACAATTTAACATTGGGTCTTAATTTACTAATGTGTAAGGTATAACATAAAACTTTTGGTAGTTATGTCATCATTAAGTAGATAGGCCTCTCTATTTGATTGATGGGTCATGCACCCTTAGGTCCCTTTATCAAGTGCCATGCTGGTCATTCCATGTCACGTGTCTCTGGGAAGGCAGGGGGATTTATATCATATTATCTTCACCCTGATTGTGGCTGGCAGCCTATAATGATAAAATAATAACTCTTCCATGCCAATTAAAGTGTGGCTTTTGTGCTAAGGCTGTCATTTCTGGAGAAGTTTTCTTTTGACACAAACCCTCCCATCTGGCAGAAACCAAAAAAATGCACAAAGTCCCTCAGACCTTTAAACATTGATGACTTGGGATGTATCAGAATTGGTGACCTGGACTTGAAAGTCTTGGTTTTCTCTCACCAGTTATCCCCTTGAGCCATCCACTATCCCATATACTCACAATTACCAGCCTTCCTTCAGCCATCAGGGCCTGATTCCAAAGGAAGGTTAAATGTTTTGTTTTCCAACAATGCCCTGAAAGCAGAATATAACTCTAAAAAACGTTTCACCCATGAAGGGCAATCACAGTTTCCCTCAGTGGGAAAAAAAACAGAGCATCAGTACCTTGTCACATAAAGAACACTTATTTCATTTTGAAAGAAGAGTTATATTCAGCCTCTGGGGTGAGAGAACCCACACATATTTGTGAAGAATGTTAATACATCATTGAGTAGGGCTGACCAGACCAAAATTGCATGTGGCCAGGAGAAATGTCAACTTTAATCTTCCCAGAGCTGCTTCAGAAGAGAATTAAGTGGAGAGCAATTTTATTAGAATTAAAACAACCTGTAGGTACAATTGGAAAAGTTTAAAGTGACGAGAAAAATGGACAGGTATTTAAATGAACTTTTAAAATGCCTACTATGCACTAGGCATTAGTGCATATCAGTGCAATAACTGTTATTGTCTCTCTATTTTATTGTTACAAAGAATCTATGAGATACCTTTTTTTACTTAAAAAATGTGTTTTATAAACGAGGAAACTGTTTCAGAAAATGAAATCATTTGTCTACAATTCCACGTGAGAATGTGTTGCAGTGGCTTTTAAATTCAGATCTCTTTGACGCCAAATTCTATGATTTTCTTCCTTCAAATGTATTGAGGCTATTTATCCTCTTTCATATATTATAGATTTCCCCAGGGTGCCAAAATCCCAACAGAGAAAAACATGACTTCTGATAACTCTTCAGCCAGCTCCATTTCTTCCTCAAAGGAATAAGCACCATCATAGGCAGCTCTCTCCAGAACCAGTGTGTGGTCCCACCACCATGAGTCATACATTCTGTGTATCAAAATCTTCCAGAGAGTAATCAAAGATGAAAATTCCTTGGATGCACACCAGATCTTTGAGTCAGAGTGTCTGGAAATTGGGGCCTTGACTCTGCATTTTTTAATATAAGATTCCCAGATAATATTTGTAAATGCAAGTTTAAGAATTACTTTTCTATGAGGTGCGAGGACATGGTTGAATGGGTGAGGCAGACTTTCCTGTGTCCAGGATAAATCTCACTAACAATAGTACAAAGACCAATATCACATAACACTCAAATATAACTGATGCAGCCTCGCAGAGGGCTAGGTGAACATCTATTAGGTATTATTTAAAAGATCTCAAGGTATCTTTCAAGTATATTTAAATATATTTAAAAATGCCCAAATTTCTTGCTTTCAGTAAAACAATGAAGTACATCTCTGAATTAGAGAATTATTATTTTTTAATCGCAATCATGATAGTGATCATCATCATTGTTCGTCCAAATTGTTTGTTCTTACATGAGATTTGCTTGTGGAACATTTGAAAGCTCAGAACGCTGTGATTCTGTATTTTTCTTTTTTTCACATGTCTACTCCTACAACATAATGAGTGGTTAGCCAAATATACAAGACAAGTGAGCTGCTCACGTGGTTGAACAGCATGCTGCCTGACAGTAAAGTGGGGAAGGAAAAAGGGAATGAAATGCTTCAGATGGCTAGGGAACAGAAACAGGGCCCATGTCAATGCCACGTTTCATGTTCTTCATGGTTTTGCCCCAGCTCAAACCCTGCTGTCTACAAGAAACTTGCTTATATATGCTGTCTGACCTAGAAGAGACTTTCTCTTCTAGCTTCTAAGAAAACATATGTGCATGCTGTAGACATTTTTCTTGCAAGAAATTTAATAAGAAATTCATTGCTTCCTCTATACAAAGGAAGAGGAATTTAAATGCAGAACATAAAACGCAAGAACATAAAAATGGGAGCTTATTTAACTATCAGCTACTCACATAAATCTAAATGATTTCCTAAAAGAATTATGCCTTTTAATTTCTCAATGGTTATGATGACAACAATGATAAATCGAATGTAATATATAAATAATTGATAAATACTAATATATATAATTTATACATTTTATATGATGTATTACATAGATTTACATAATCTATGTGAATGTAGAATGTACACTTCCGAACTAGAAATACTTCTACAATTGTTGCTCAAGACTGTTAACTAAAATGCTTAGGCATTTCCAAAATTTCTTGTTGAGATTCACAACTAAGATTAAATATTCCTTCCTTATGATAATCCTTTGTTGTAACCGAGATATAAAAAACTATTATCAAATATTTAAATAAACAAATTACTCAGTAGTTTTAAACTGATTCAGTAGATTTTATTAGTTGTTTTGTTTTCTTTCTGGATGTCTTAGTATTACTAAGCAAAATTATGCAAAGATCAAGCACAGTTGTCTCATAAACTGCTTCAAAAGGTTTATTGGGTTTGACAGATATTTCTGAACCTCATTTAGTTTGTGTTGGACAGATACTGCATCTGTACTAAATATAGGCAATGATATGTGAAATATGTTTGACAAAAGAAATAAAGTTTCAGGTTAGTGAATATGGGGGAAAAGAATTTGGGTAGGAAGGAATATATCCTGGGTACTAATGTGAGGATAGGCATCAGATCCTTTCTACTGTTTTGTCTGTGTACTTTTGTATTGATGAGAATACATGTGTCTCATATTTCTGCTCTGAAAGAGCTATCCATGTAGATGCCCAACAAAATGAGCATCTTTCATCAGTAACTCTGTATTAGCAGAGCTGAGCTAAGTTGTGCTGTGGTAACATAGAACCCCCAAATCTCGGTGGCCTGAAAGAACCACATTTTATTCCTCACTAGCTCTCCATGTGCACATCATGGGTCGGCAGATGATCTTGTTCTGCATCAACCACACTTGTCTTTGGGGCCAAGGTGATAGGCCCTTTGTCACTAAGACCTTTGCCAGGTTCTGCAGCCCAGGGGAAGTAAAACATGAGGGTCATGTATTGGCAACAAAATACTTAGCTCACTTATATGTCTTTTTTCCTCGCAACTTCTTAACAGGAATTAGTCATGTGACTTTGCCTAATGAGAAGGGAACCAGGAATTGAAATGCTCCCATGTGCCTGGAAGGTAAGCCATGAAATATTTTGCAACATTAGGTAACAAATATATTTATTTTTTTTAAAGAATGAAATTAAGAGACATTGAAACAAAATTAAAATATTGAATAACTCCGTAGAGAGTAACTGGATATGGATATGGATAGGTACCCACGGTGGATGATAGGCCAAGAATTAAAAAAAAAATGTTTTAGAGTTTGAAAAGCTGTTCCTCCTCCTACCCTGTCAAGGAGCAAAGCAGAGCATAAACATAAATAGTTCCCTTCCCTTAAAAATGTCTGCCAAACCTCTGAAACTCAACTCCTTGGAGTATCTAATTTCTTTTTACTTTTTAAAGAGTGTTTTTTGCAGATACCCTGTTCCTGACCCATGATTTTTTATAGAGTGAGTTGATGACAAATAGCTTCTCCTTTGAATACACAATTCCCTGGTCAAGAGGAGCTGGTTCCCACCTGAAATATATACTACACCACTCAGGAGTCTAGTCAGGAGACAAAAACAAAACAAAAACAAAAACAAAAAATGAACAACAACAACAACAACAAAAACACCAGTTATTTTAACAGAGAATTAAATATAAAACACCATTATATGAAAAGGCAGAAAAGGAACACTGATGTACCACTTAGTGAGTATGGAAAGGAAGCAGCTACTACTCTCAGGGGTTGGATGTTAAAGGGAACAGTTAAAATGAAAGCATAGCTGAGATTCAGCCCTCTGACTGGTAAATGTGGAGGACCAGCCCTCTGTGAGTAGAGCGCAAGGTTTGGTGGAGGTGCTTACCTGTGGTTAGCTGGTGCTGGCATCTCTGCTGGGGCAAACTATGTTCTTTGGGAATGTTGAAAAATTACAAACTATAATCGATTCCATTATCAAAATTAATGCTGCTGGTGGATTGAAACAGTATCACTGGGGTGATGTTATAGAATCAGAAAGCAAGCATCATATATATATATAAGCATTATATATATATATATATATGTATATATATATATATTTTTTTTTTTCTTATTCTAGTCTCCTTCTCTAACCCCCTGCTGCAAAGCCTAATCAGAAGTCAGTTAGTAAAAATAAAAATATAGCTGTCAGAATCTCAGTGTCATAAAGTAGAATTAAAGCTGATACAGTAGCTTACTAATGAGCACACCCCTAACATAGGTGTGACTGTGCGTCACCCAGAATCTGAGCCATTCAACTTCATGGCATGCCTGGATGGACACTTGCTAAGTTTTCTCACCCAGGGAGGCTGTAAGTGTATTTTGCTGGTGAAATGAAGGGTGAAACAAATATTTGTTGATCAGAAGGGTAGACTATGCTGGCATTGGGAGTTTCTTACAGCACATGTTTTTTTCTACCCCAGTTTTTGGCATGAGGTTGGTTTATTCTCTGACTTCTTGGGATTGCTAAAGCCACCAATCCATTTCTGAGCAATGAATTGAGATGGGGATATGTGTTTAACTTCTGGGCTCTGCATTTCTATTTTAATCCAAGGCTCTCAAGAGCACCCTCTTTCTCTCTACACTCAGAATGAGACCCTCTTCCCTGCTACCCCTGTCCCAAGTTCAAGAGAGTGGCTGTCTCATTAGCCTGGACCCTCAGGGGCTAAGATGAGCAGGGTCTTTATTTAAATTAACCACAACAGCCACAAAGCCTGAGGAAGAAAGCTATCATTGTGCTTAGGGCACTAGAATTTGGGAGTTATTTGTTACTGCAACATACCTAGCCTATTCTCATATTTATTTCAGAACAGCATCTTACTGATGGACTCTTTCTAGTAAGAAGATAATAAATTGGTGATATAGCAGAATAACTAAATCTTTTCATGTTTATTTTGAGAATTGTTCATTTTTATTCCACTTTTTTTCTTCCCACAAAGATGATTGGAAATAGCTTACCAGAATTCCTGTAAAAAATATGCTAAATGAATGTTGAAAGAGGTGATTGACTGGGTGCTCATTGACTGGTGAGCTGGAGTCTGTCAATCAGAGGCTGCGCCCCCTTCCCTGTCCTTGGAATGTATGTGCTGCCCGCCATTTCTTCTCTCAGTGGGATCTGTTTTCAAGGACACAGCCTTGAGAGAGCAATGTGATGGGACCATCTGGACTGTGAATGGGACTGAGCTCCGTTAAGGACTCTGTATAGACTTTTAAGACACTGGTGGCCGGGGGCAGAGAGCTACCTTCTGTGGCTGCCCAAGACAAGCCTTATAACTCCACTTGCTTATTAAACCTGCCACCTTTCAACAAGGAGTAGTCCCCTTCCTTCCCAGTATCTCCTGGCCCTCCTTGTACAGGGCCAGGTTCAGATGTCACCCTGGAAGCTCCTGACCATTTGAACCAACAGTGACACTTGTCTACATGGACAAAATTAATTTGAAATCTAGTCAAATGTCTCTGAATGTCAGAAGGCTTCCCTCAATTTAGCTCTTTAAAAAAATTAAGATATATATTTTAATTTGATCAAAAAGACATTTTAAATAAAAACTTAAATAAGAATGTATTTAGTATTTATAACCAGAGTTCAAAAGCAAGATAACTGATAACACTGATCATTAAAGTCATCTTAAAACCTTGTCAAAAGCCAAAAGATTTAACAGTGTTTAGGCACAATGACTGAATAATTCTTCAATGAAAATAAAATAATTTGCTCTTGAAAAATTTAAAGGACATGTTTGAAAGAAATAACTGTGGCTATAATTTCAAAGCCATGTCTTTAAAACAGTGGAGAGAGTAGAGTAAAAGCTTTATTGTAGTGATACGACAAGCTACCAAATAGTGGTCTGAGTCTTTATTTTCATGTTGTTATGCTGGGCATTTTTTATAGTAAATATCATTGTAACCTTTTAAAAATCCAGATTTTTAATTATCAGGATAAATTTGTAGACATAATTTCTTTCCATTGTTTTATACTTCTCAAATCTCATAATCCAACTGAATTGCTACAGAGGTCAGTTAATAATGAAAATCAGATTTGTTTTTTATTTATGTTTTTCCTCCAGCTTTATTGAGTTATAATTGACATGTAGCATTGAGTAAGCTTAGGATGTACATGTTGACTTGATACACTAATATATATTATAAAAAGATTACCAACATGCCCACTAGCTGATGCCTCCATCATGTCATATAATTACCACTTAAAAAATTATTATTTTTTGCTTTAATTGTAGTCTCTAAGTTCCTAGACTGCATATTGGCAAAAGTAAATAATTGTAAATATCTTTTTCCCCCTAAGTTCAGCCTGATTTTATGCCAGTTATGAAGTTTCAAACATTTCTGTTCAAATATTGGGGTTTATAGAACAAACTCCACAGGCCATACACATTTCCTTGACTCCAGCCTCACATTCTCTAGTGCAGCTTGGATTACTTCTGGCAAAAGCTGAGAAGAAACCCTGGATCAACTAGAAGCCGGGGTCTGACTGACTCTGATTTTCTGCTTTTCAAAACAATGCGCTGCCGTCATTATTTTTCCAAAATTCAGGTTAGATAAAGGGGATATTCATGGGAATGAAGTGAGGGATCACTACTTGGTCCTGGTTTGATGAGATCTGAAATAGGGCAATTATTCCCAGGTACACCTGCAAAACGGTGGCAGAGGCAACATAACGTAAAATCACACCTTCAAAGTGCCATGATTTCCAGTTTGAAAAATACTGAGCTAGGTTAATTTAAGATAAACTATGGATGGCAATTAGATGGAGAAGAGTTTGTGACAAGTGTCATTCTGTGGCAGGCAAGAATTAACGTGCTAATGTATCACTTAGCAATTAATTGTACAGTCTGTTAAATTTTTATAAACATTTAATATAGAGTATTTTTTCTTTCCCAGAACACAAAAAGGGGAATATTATCACCATTTCATACATGGGTTACTCCAACTCACAAGATTTCTAAGTAGAAAGCAAAAATCAAGCTTTGGCCTTCTAACCTAGGCTTCTTAACTACTACTACTACTACTACTACTACTACTACTACTACTACTACTACTTCTCCTCCTCCTCCTCCTCCTCCTCCTCCTCCTCCTTCTCCTCCTCCTCCTCCTTCTCCTCCTCCTCTTTCTTTTTATTATTTTTATTACCAGGATATACCTGTGGCATCTCTTATGTGCAGATCCCATGCTCAGACGTGCTGGTCTGCAGTTTGAGTGTTTTTTTGTTGTTGTTGTTGAGTTTTAGGTATTCAGCTTATTGTTGTTTCAAAGGAAGAGATCTGGGGACGTCTCTCACTCTACCATGATTCTGACATCACTTTCCTAGGCTCCTTAACTTCTAATCTCACCTCTTTATCAGGTTTAGAGTATATTATGGGCATGCGAATATAATCCATTATAATGAAGAGTGTCACTGTTAGTTCATTTTATCTATACCAATAATATATATAGTAGTAAGAAATGTTTGTATATTTGTTTGTAGCAGAGTCATTTTCCAGCCTGGTATCTTTTTTTTTTTTTTTTCTAATGTGTGTATTTGAGTGTTTAATCTCCTTATAATGGATTCTCTAGATATTTTTTTCCCCCTTTTATCCTTAGCTTCTGGTTTAGGCTTAATCCTGCTGAGAAAGCATGTAAGTCTGTGCTCTCTCTGGTGCCTTTGGGGAGGCAGGGTTGAGAAACACTTCATCTAAAAACTTTCAGTCATTCATATTTTTGTTTTCCCTGGTTGGATGTAGGAAATGACAGTATGTCCACTCCAGCAGTATAAAGCTGATGTGCTATTTATTAAGCTAACAATACTGTCCTTTTTACTCCATCTCACTGAAGTCCTTTTCCCTATAAGAAATAAAAGAGAAAGAAAATCTTGCCCTGTTTAACCACATTTCAAGTTCTGTCTTAGATCCTATTCTGACCCCAATACTCCCACTTCCTCAAAAAAAGAGTTGCAAATGGTTAGGACTTGCAACGCATGGAGCTAATCAAAGCAGTGTGGAACACTATGGCTTCTTATTAACTAATAGATTCCATATATTTCAATCTCCAGAGGTCACGAGTTAGCTGTCTCATGTCCACAGTGAAAGCAGCACATATTATAATATCTAATCTTATTTCCAATATGCTTAAGCAGGAAAAGGAGTAATAGGTATTCACCTACTGGCTGCATAACACATTATCAATCGATAAGATGGCCCTGGAGGAGACTGAGTGGCTGTAAAATCAGAATAAAAGCCCAGTACTTTGTCCAATGATCTGAAAATCAAGTCTGTGAACAGTGCCCAACAGCGTACATAAAGCCCTCAGAGAATAGGAATCCGTTCTGAGCACTAACATTATTAGCATTTTAGTAGCAAATGATATGCAGAGAAGGCTGGTTTCAAAAGAAACACTTGAGGGCTTCAGAGGACTCGTGCTGTGAGCCCCGTAGGTCTGATCTTCCTTTCAAATGCCACCCTCGCCTTTGATTGCCAACTTCGCTTTGACTCTGAGCAGTCTCAGTCTATAAAAGCATAAAGGTTAGCTCTCTACTGGAGGGGGATGTAAGGGAAGAGCGAGCTCAGAGCTGGAACGTGAAAAGAAGGCACTCCAATATGTCACGGGATCATGGAAACCCAAAGGCAAAAAATTAATCAGAGCCCTTTCCCCTTTCCCACCTAAAAGGCCGCAACAAATACGAGACAAAAGAAAGGCTGCCTTTCACTTCCCCGCGTGTTTGCCCTTTATTAGTGTCTTAGTCAAAGTTCTTCAAATGCCAGGCAGAAGGTTAAGGAGGTCCCTAGTTAAAATGCAAAATAGTGCTTTCCTTGGAGGTATTTCATGGTGAAAAGACTGAAACCAAGACATGAAGTTAGATGTAAAATTTCTCAGCTCAAAAAGGAAGAGAGTCTTTAATTTTCCTTTTAAATAGGGTGTAGCAAAATTTAATTATAGCATTTTAAATCGTATAATTCATTTTCAGGATTTATGACTTCGTCTCTGAGGAGTCTGGATAGAGTGAAGTTGGGTCTGATGATGGAAGCTTAATGACGGCACCACATCCTCCCCTTGCATAACAAACACATGAAATATTACAGCAATAATAATACATCTTCGCAGTTTAGTCTTAAAGCAGTTTGCCACACACGAATACTGTATGTGTTTTTCGTTGCTTTTATTTAAACCAAATAATAGGTCAGTTCAATTGTAAGAAACATTATAAGAGCCTTTTGACTAATAAAGATGAAAGTCTGTAATTATAAAATAATAATAGCTTATATTGACTTTGCATTTACTGTGTGTCCCCTCTATAGGTTTTGCTTATCTGAATCTCCTTCACCCATATAAGTACCTTTCAAGGTCAAACACGTCACGACTCTCCTTTATAGACACAAAGATGGAAGCAGAAAATTAAGTCACTTGGCCGAAGTCACACAGCTAGAAACTAACAGAGGCAGGAGGGTATGGATCCAGGCAGATGACCCAGCCCCACCTCAACCCCCAATACATTTAGGCAGTTTTTGAACAGTGAGACGTTTGTCAGCGCACCTCCTACAGACCAGCTAGCTCCTTGATAGTCAGAGGTTCTGTCCCTTTCCTTTCTAAAAACCTTTGACATTGAGCATTCCCGCTCCTTCCCGCTGTAGATTTGATCTCAAATGTAAATAAGCTTAAACCAAGTTGCATTCAAATTTATACTTAAATGCAGATATAGTGACTTGTGTTTTACTAGATTATTTTATTTATAAAACAAAATGTATTGTGCTTCAAAAAACAAGAGAATAGAGAGAAAGGAGGTCAATTTTTGTCTCAGCTGTTTCAGTACATTTACTAAGACCTGCATGAAAAGTGACTATTCTATGTGGATAGTTCCACTGCCAAGTGTGTAATGGCCTGAAAAAAGAAAACTTACACATTCGCCTGTTGTGCTCAAGTATTGTCATGAGTCAAATAGGATAGAAAGAGTTGCCAGAAACACCTGGGGTATTCACTAAATGAGATGAAATAGTAATTTTTAACAAATGCTCTATTTGTTTTAGTAAACACCAATGCTTAAGAGTCAAAATTAAGACAAAAAGAAATTATTATCCACCTTGGCCTCTAACCTGCCTAAATCTACCCCACAACTGCCTGTCTGAGATGCTGACTCAGGTCTGAGTGTCTGGGGACCCTCCAGTCCAGGGGAGCTCTGAGTGGCATGTGGCCCATTACTGGAAACTGTGCCCAGGGAAGTGCAGACACCCACCCACATTCACGTGGAGAGGTACCAGAAACAGATGAAAAAGAAAACAAGCACGTGGCAGCGTCATACACATTGTAAATCACTGGGGGAATGGTAAGTGTTGTTAGCATTCTGGCTGCCACTGTTCTAGTGAGAACAGTTTAGTGGAGAGAGGGTTTTCCTCATTGTCTGCAGATGCAGAGAAATTTTGATTCCTTCTTCGTATGGCTCATTTCCCATGGCAGTTTTCGAGCCATAAAAAGGGGAAAGCAGACTTCACGACGATGATGGCAATAATGAAGCAAAGCATCTGTGTTATAACTGGACACGCAGGCAGAACCCTGCCACACCTGACTGCTGCCTAGCTTACAAGCCTTGCCCCCACTTGAGAAGTTCCCTCCAAGCTGTTTCATGAGTGGAACGGGAAGATGAGGTGTGTTGGACCTCAGGGCCCTGAATTCTGGTGTGTGAAAATAGAGATGGATGGTCATGGACCTCAGCAGGAAGCAAAGAGATGGAGAGTTGATCATATATTTGGCCATTTGGACACAGAGTTCAGGGTCCTGATGTCTGCCATCAGCACCTGGCTTGTGGGCCTGGCTCCTCCTCAGGCCAGTCACTTTCTACTAGGTCCTTGTTCATGTAAATTCCCTTTTTTATTTATTTATTTTTTTTGAGGTTCCTGATTGCCGACTCTGTTCTTTGCAATCAGATGGGCCAGTGGTTTTAATCGTCTAAAATGGGAATGATTATTTTGAAGACAAGAGTCTTGGATAATGGAGAGAGATGTAACAATCTTCTTCATATGGAGACCTAGGTATGAAAAAAGACATGCAAAGTAGATTGAGTGAATTAAGGGCACTAGTACTTTACCCTCTCTGCATTCACTTTCCTCACCATGTGCCTTTGCTTTTCCTCTTGCCAGAGAGGTTGAGTCTATTTTCTCATCTTTTCATTCTGGGCTGGCCTTGCTGATCCTTTGGCCAAGTGGCCTGTAATTGAAGGGATCATAATGTTCCAAGCCAGGGCCTCAAGGGTTCTCTTATGCCTCAGGTGCAGCTCTTTACTTCTTCCACTGCCATGAGAACTTGCCATGGCTAGTCTTCTGGAGAATGAGAGACCATGTGGGGCACAGCTGAGCCACCCACTGGCCAACCAGCCAGCCCATGTCATAGCCAGCCAACATTAACAGAATCACTTGGTCTAGTCACAACTGACTCCACACATACTAGCAGTAAGTGGTTATTGTTTAAGCTAGCAATACTTTGTATGCTGTTATTATCATTATTATGGTAATAAATAACTAATACAGCATAAGATGGATGGGGATTATAATGAAGACAGTGAAAATAAATGCCCGTTTGGAGTGGGGTAGAGGAGGGTGTTGATTTATACTTAAAAATTAATCGTGTCACTTCTCTGGTATAAACATACACAGTTGGCTAGTTAAATATCAGTGACAGTAGATTACATCTGACTCTAATTTAGTACTCTACTCCTGGAGCTTCGAATCTTAAAGCCTTTCTTAAGACAAACTACATATTATCAGTTAATTATATCTGTTGAGATTTATCACTTCCCTAAGTTCTTGCTTCAGTATCAACAAAACATTTTTGCTAGAAACTTCTTATGTGTTTTCTTAGGCACATGAAAGGAACCATTTGGTTTCTATTTTTCACTTTCATTAAAATCCCCTACCTCCTTTTTTTTTCTATATCAGTCAAAATTCCTCGGAAAAAAGATGGCACACACATATAAGAACATTCTGAAGTGGGTTTAATGAATGGGCCATGTATATAGGCTTCAGTGAACTAACCCACAGGTAACATATAGGACTTAATACTAGAAGTACTTGGACTATTGCTTCTCTAGGCTGAAGAGACAAGATGGTTGGTTCTTGCAGCCTGGAGAGAGAGAATTCTTGTCAGAGCCTGTAGGTAGGGAGCTGTGAGAATGAAAACCTCAAGCTATTTCCCCTTCTCTAATCTGCTTCTTGGCATTTCTATAAGCCAAAGCCAATATGTGGGCACAAGAGTCCACTGGTGCAGTTAACAGAGGGAGGCTTCAGAAATCATAGTGGGGGAGGGCAGAGGTTCATCTGGAGAGGTTGATGTAAGGATCAGAGAACACATGCTTCATGTGTTTTACCGAAAAAGCCCCTTCTAAATCACAAAGCAGGGTTCCTGGAAGCCCTGGGTTCATTAATTTCTGAATCATCACTGTTAAAAAGTCAAATTATTGACATTATGCACTGAAAAACTTATGTTATGCCTTCTGTTTCAAATAGCTTCTTCTCTCCCTAAGGATGTCTAGTGCAACTACTGTCCCTTCACCTAGGTAACCTGCCAGCAGTGGAAACCAAAGCTGAAACCCTGACATCACACGACTAGCTGCTGGGTTAGAAATTGATTATATTGTGTCGTTGAGCTTCCTATGCCCTGGGAGCAGCAGCCATTAATCTTTTCTGGAATCAGCACATTTTCAGCTCCTAGTTTGCCTTTTCTGCCTGCAGGGCCTCCACCTGCACTAGTCTAAAGAAGTTGATTCATGGCACAGTACACTGGGTAATATTGCTTAGACCAAGGGCTCCCTAAACTTGAAAAAGCAAGGGGGTGTGGCAATGAGCCCAGGGCCATAGGATCTGCTGGTCTTCCTTCACCATCCAAAAGCTACTGAAAACACAGTACCTTCTGAGAGGCATTGCTGTAGTAAAAGATTGGAAGTGATGCCTTACAGGGATAGGTTGCCATCTGCCAAATGCACTAGGAATCCTATACCTAAAGCTATTATCTCAAGCTGTGTCCATTAAAGATAGAACACCTAGGTCTAGATATAGAAGTAGCACAAATACACATTATTCCCAAGAATTCACTTGGGTAATTTCAGTTTCCTGTCTTTAAATTTTATCTACTGGGGTAACTATGAAGGGAGAAAAGGGATATATCCCCCATAATTTCAAGAATTACTTGAAATTGTCTCTCTACTGAATTTAGTCCCTAGAAAATAGTCAGGGCTATAGAAGACCAAGTAAATAATGGACTTTTTCTGGAATTTAGTTTGCAGTGAACCTATTTTGTCCTTGAACACATTGAGTAGTTAGTTTCTAGTTCCCAAATGCATAGTTTAGTATACACGTGCCCAGCAAAAACCAAAATTCTCATATCGGTTCCCTGACAAGTGGAGAGCTATGATAGTAGAACCAGTCAGATGGAATCCACTAGATTTGCCTCTACCTAGAAAACTGCTTAACCAAAAACAAGTCTGCATTCCTAGAGAGTCTGCAGAACATGGGGTCTCCTTCGAGGGTTTGAAAGATGCAGGTATCGTGATTTCTACCACTTTCTCATTCTAATAATTTGGTTTATGCAAAAAAGATACAGAACTTGGAGAGTGACATTAGATTACTTTATTATGTAGTGACTCCATGATAAAGTTGCTGCTCTAGATGTGTTTTCTTTATTAGTTTTTGGTGCCTTATATGCAATTATTAATCTGAAAAATTCTTTCTTTTCTCTCTATATCTTTTAGTCAAGGACCCCAAGAAGAGTGAACTTTCAATTTTCTGGCCATCCACTGACCTACCTCATAACTGTCCCAACTCTCTAGCCCTCTGTCATTATCTAGTCTGCAAGGACACTTATTATCTCTCCAGTCTATAAAATATCATGTAGTTGACCATATTGATCATATCATGCAATTCCACCTGTGATCAGGATGCAGTTCTTTTAGCTGCTAAATATAGCTATACCACATATATTTAAATACACACACACATATATATTAACATTTTAATAAGATATACATGTACCAGAGGGCAGGAAAAATCACCTTGAAAATTCAGAATTCTGCTTAAATTTGGAGGATTTCAGTTGTTCAAGCGTGTTATATATCTCTTCCAAGATGAAGAACAAGTCATTGCACCTGGTCTCTCCTAAAAGCAAGAAAGAGGCAAAATGCATAATGGAGCTCTAGAAGTTTTAGGCACCATATTTCTCATTCTGATAATAATGCTTTTATTCAATTATTGAACAACACAGAAGGCTGACAATTTTACATGAGTTCCAAAGCGAGAGAAGGAGCTACAGTGGGCCCAACCTCTTTTGCCAAGTGCTCTGCCATTTGGGCCATGTGACCCAGATCAAGTGAAGCTTGAAATATCTGCCAATCTCGGAAGCTAATCAGGGTCAGATCTGGTTAGTACTTGGATGGGAGACCACCCAGGAAGACTGGGTGCTGTAGGCGTAAAAAATAAATAATAATAATAAAACAAAAAATAAGGGATTGTAAGATGACAAGTTCCTGTAAGCAGCAGCTGTGAGGTCAACCAAGGGTTGCTTCACCTAAAAAAAAAATAAAATAAAATATCTGTGCCAGATAGAGATGTCTTATGGAGACTTTGGGAACTTTTAAATTTTAGAGAAAAGCTGTACTATCCTTTGCAGATAATATTATCCTTTTGAGGAAGAGCTCTGGATTGTGCCGTGTTGTGTTTTTAAAACAGAGAATAGTTGTCTTCTGCTGTGGCTTTCCAGAGATTATAAACAGCACCTTTATCCATGACGGATGCATCTAGCAACATGAGATCAACACAGTCACATAGATAGGCCGCAGAGCAATTTGAACCTCAACTTACTCCTGTTGCAAAGCCCTTTTCTCTGTGTCCCCTTTGAAAGTCTTCTTTTGTGTCCTTCACTAAGACTGTTGGAGCAGTATTCTTAAATGTAATACATCCCCCTTCAAAATCTAAAGAGAATGAAGAGGTAGATAACTTGTTTTTGATATTAATTAGAATCTTCCTGACCTTAATAATCATCACTGATATGTCAGGCTCCTAAATCTTTCTGGAGTTTTTCTTACCCTACAGTATGTATGAGACATAATATGGCATCCTAATTATTTTCTACTCCCTGCTTGACAGGTAAACTTAGAATAATGCTATCGATATTATAAATCAATGTGATTATCTGAGAAATAGCAAGGCAATTGAAGTTACTGTATGATATAGTAAGACAGAGAGTAGAGAAGTTAACATAATCCTAGGGCAAAATAGTAACTGTACATTTCTACTTCTGCAACATGAAAATGAGCTGATTTAGATTTTATCTTGCATTAGTTTTCTCTTGCTGTGTAACAAATTATAAGTGCAGCTTCAAACAACAGTCTGCAGTTATGATCTCCCAGCTCTGGAGGTCCAAAGCCAGAATCTGCTCTGCTGGGTTGTGTGCTCAAAGCCTCGTGCTTCAGGTGTTGGCTGAGCTTCCTGATTTTCCAGAAGCTCTGGGGAAGCACCCGTTTCCAAGATCATTTGGGCTGTTGGCAGAATCTGGTTCCTAATTAACAATAGTTGGCCTGCTGTACCTGACATCCCCACTCCTATTTATTTTGTTACTGGAAGTTTGTACAAGTTCTTGATTGTTTGTAAATTAAAGAAGTCAAGAAACATTACATTCTGCTGCTTGTCTATCATGTTTCTAGAAACATCATGACCTATCAGTTGTCTCTACAGATTCCAGTGAACTGCAGTACTGAGAGTCACTCAGGCATTTTTACCCACAGAAGTAATTAAACCACTTTACCTGTCAGAGGTAAGTGTTGGCACCAGGCCGCTGACAACTATGTTTTCTCCCTCCCTCCCTTTCCCTCTTCCTTCCTTCCTTCTCTCCTGGTCATCTTTACAGTAAGGAAATAGATTCCAGTCTGACCAAGAACATGCCACCTTCCCCCCGCCTCTAGCACCAAACTTGAATGTGTAGCATCCTCGTAAGCCAACATTCAAGAAAGTTGCTTTACAGTGTTTCCAAACCAAGGGATCTATTTATTACTATCCAAGCATTTAATTAACTGTACATTAAATGCCAAGAACCATATGCATTTTTTCCTTTAAGCAAAGAGAAATTAGAATATACATCATGTCACGAATCTTTAACAGTATCAGGTTGTGACTTATTAGCTGTCGCCTTGGTGTCTGGTGCACAGAAAGCTGTGTCATGCTATTTGGGATTCTCACATAACCATATGGACAATATGCAAATGTCTTAAAAGGTTTCTTTCCAAAATCTGCTCCATTATCTCTATCCAGAAGCAAATTCTGTTTATTATATCTCGTGTATCTTTCTAAACATCTTATATAATTTTTAATTAAATAATTAGTATTTATAGTATAATTATGTCAATATTTAATGCAGAAAGAAGTGTATGCTATGATTTCATTTAATTTCTTGTTCAATTTTTTTTGACAAAATTTTTAACCTACATGATTTTCTATGTCTCTATTTTTATTTAGATTATATAAAATTTCTCACTTTCATGTTTATGCTTTTTCTTCCATATATTGGAACATATTAGATAATCTATCAAAGGCATATTTCCCCTTGGAGACCTTCTCTGTGGAACATTCTACACTCCTAATTACATCTGGACCGATTTCGCTTTAGGCATGCCTTGAAGTTGTCATTGTGGACCTTTTCTTTGCCACTTTTTCTTGTTAATCGCTTGTTTACTAGATTATCAGTCTTCCATTTCCTTGGTTTGCTGCTCTTCAATTGATTTGTGACATGACATGCAAGGAAAGTAAATACTTTGCATTTTTATCTCTCTTTATTGTTATCTCAACTTTTGAGGCAGCATTTTTTAGAAGGGACTGGGGAATATAATGCTATATCTATGTGAGAATTTTCTACCAATCTCCCTGTTTTCAGACTCATATCTCATCTACACTTTCCTTGGAACTGAGAGCTTCCCAAAGCCAAATTATCTTGCTTCCTATTCAGTGCTGGTTTCTGAATACACTTCAGGTTTCTCATCTCTGAAAACTTTTCCGTTTTATCAGCCTGCTGTCTTCTGAATATTTGCTGAGATCTTTTGCTCACTGTTTTTTTCCTCATTCCTTTTGTTTTTGAAGATGTATACATTATATTTTATTTACTTTCATTTTAGAAGAATTTCAAGATTAAGACTGTAAGTATGTAAGGCCTAGCTTTTGTGTTTAACTAGAAATTTTTTTTTAAATTTGTATAGATTATCTTCTAAGCTCTATACAATTAAAAAGATGCAGGATTTCTTATCTCTAAAGAGGCATTCCTTACACAGAATCATGATCTCAGGATCACAATGGCAATAATCATTACAAGCTTATGGAATGTTAGTGTAAAAGAGATTTTAACAGATTTCTGGTACAATCCACTTATTTTTCTAAAGGTAAACAAGCCAATTTCATGCAAGTAATTAATAGCAAAGCTGACTATATATGTGTATGTGTGTGTGTATGTGTGTGTGTGTGTGTGTGTGTGTGTGTATTCTGACATGTTCTTTCTATTTAAGATTTTCCTCTGATCAAACATTTTTTGAAGACAAGGTATACTATATGCTGAGGATAAAAGTTTGGATAAGAAATTGCGTCTGCCTAGAGAACTTTACTTCTATTGAAAAGTGGGATAGCAGTGAGGAGAGGCATTTGAAATTTCTAAGAGAATATTAAGTATTATAATTTCATATTTGAGAAACAAAAAGAATTAGTTTTTCTAAGACAAAAAAGAATTAGTTTTCATTAAAAAGCTTAACAGAAATTGTTGTCTGGACAGGGGATACAGAGTAGTCATTTGTAACTGGGGTGTTCAATACAGTTAACCAGAAAACCCAGGCATTGTAAGAGGAAAGCAGAGATATTTAATTTATCACAAAGAAGGTAGATAAAAAATGCTGAGAAAGGATGTGATATATAATGTGCATGTTTTTAAAAAAATGTGTTTCTTTTTCTAAGTAGCCTATGCTGGGCAAAGAGTTCTGTGTCTGGCATAAAGTTGGCCTTCTAGCTCCTAAGATATGCTTGAGTGTCCTATATCATCTTTTCCCAGAATTTCTGTGATGCAATGCCTGGTTTTCCCACAGGACTCTTCTCACTACTCATATGTTGTTTTAATTTCTGGTAGTTCACTGTAGGACAACTGTCGAAGACAGCTACACCTTGTTTTGGTAAGATGAGTGAGCTACGATTTCATTCTCTCTGGGGCCTATGTTTCTTCTACTGGATCAGTGTGCTCGGTGGACTGTGGGAATGAAAAGGTATTCATAAGTAAAGGGCATTTTGCTGGAGTACACACTCTGTTGAATCCCGAGTGAAAAGTGCCATGCCCCTTTTTCCTTAATGCCATCAAATGTTCTCCACAGAAACATTATTTTGGGTTGTCGCTATCTGGTTATTTTATACCTAATGTGAGGTCAAGAACATTAATAATTTGTATTGAATTTAGGGTACAAAATATCATCTTTGTTAAAGAGTGAGCAAAGATGGTAATGAGAAATAGAGGCAATTTCTATTATGACTGGATAGAGACTCTTTACTTGTCATTTATTATTTGCATTGGAAAACAATAAAAGAAAAAGAATAAATAAATAAGTCAGCAGTTATTGAGCTGATTTGTGATTTTATACTTAGGTTTAAACAATTCAGTTTATTTTGTATCTCAGTGAAGAAAATTATATATATATGATATATATATGAAATATATATATGATATATAGTGTGTATATATATGTATATATATCTTTTGCTTTGATTAGCTAAACATTTTATACTATTTTTTAAGTGCAATACATATTTTTAACTTTAATTATATTATACTTTTAATAAAATTAAATGGATTAAAAAGGTATTGAATCTCCATTAGATACATTAATCAGAAAATATACCAATTAACTGATTTCTGAGAAAGCTTTTTGGTACATAGATTATTTATAAATTTGGTAGACTCTAAAATCCTAAAATTTAAAAGAATAATCAAAACAATAGAAAGCTATTTAGAACTAACCACAAAATGCCACATTAATGACTCCTGTGGTTTATAATATCTGTACTTATGAGAAATCTTTTTTTTCATGTTTATTAAGTCAGGTTTGTTAGCACTTCTGTAATAGTGCAAATCTGGGTCTGTCTTAGCAGTAATATCTATACTGTTAATTAAAATGCCAACATTTAAAAGACATATACTTGATTAATTAAAAATACATTATGTATATACACTTTTATCTTTCAGTGTAATGCCATGATATTAAGTGAAAAAAATCAGTAAATAGTTTTAAAATCTATCCTCTGATTAAATTGACTTTTTTCAGAGTCTACACTATCAAGAAGCCTTAGAAAGTAGTGAAATTAACTTTGAAGTAAAAAATAATACAACAATATTCTAAATGCTCTTCTTAAGTCAAAGTGTCTGAATTCGGGGACACTAAGACAATGAAGTGGCATTCATCCCAGCATTTTGTAATCTCGAAGCCTGCTGGTGGTGGCACCAGGGCCTCAGAAACGGGCCACATCTTGGTGGGGCTGTTCGTTGGAGACTAGTTAATAGACGTGTCAAGGTGATTGATGAAGTTTTCATTGTTTTAGCAGAAATCAGGTTTTTGGTCAATATAACTGTCAGATGATCAAAGTGGTACTCTTAAGGTGTAGTCATATGATTAAATAATCTCTATAAATCTTCCGTGGTATCTTTAAGTTTAACATGACCGCAGACTCTTGAAAACTGTTTATATATTTTTAAAACATAAAATTCAATATGATTTTTATGAATTTAAAAAATATTTATTTAAAATTTGTGAAGGTAATGGAGCAATGCTTTTATCTAATATCCATCTATGGGTGATTTAGAAACAAAGTAAACTTGAGCCACGAGAAAACATAAAATTAATTCAGAGAGAGCTTTTAGTTGTCCATAAAAATTGTGGCCTTATGGCTGTGGAGACATTTACTGTATTTTGTCATCAGCAGGATACTTGTTACTCCTCACCTCTTCTCAATTCTGGGGAAAGACCATGACAATGATTGCCTTACCAGTGGCTTCTGACAGTGTTTGTCAATGGGAAGCAGTTAGCAGAAGAAAGGCAGAGGGAGCAGAGAGACATTTTATCTGGCTCCTGACAGTGCCATCCGCATTATCACAAGCAGCACCTCCACACTGCCACCAGCAGTGCCTCTAAGTAGCAAAGGTAGCACAGGAGTGTCTGCAGCATCCCAGCCAGAATGATACTGCTTTTATTAAAAACCATTGCATTCAAACATTTTTAAAAAGTGGTCCTATACATCACCCCTAGGAACTGAAATTTGTCTCTGTCAGGAGCCACTTTTAAAAGAGCAGTCCTTAAAAATAATAATTAAACATCAAAACTCACAAAAGACCCATGCCTTTTTAGTTTACGTATTTCTCATAAAGATGGGAAAGTTATTTTTTAAAAAAGGAAGGTTTTCTGTGGAATGTTTTTCACTATATTAAATTATCTTTAGCTCCACCCCCATGAAAATGCAGCCTAGAGTTCTCCTATCTACCCCTTTTTTCTGCTTTGAATGGGAAAATCATAGGAAGTCAGTGGATGTAAAACGGGGTGGCAAGGTGTTTCCTAAAATGAGCAGAAATCCAGTTGTTTATATCATTATTTATGTGGAATTGAGATAATCTTAAACTAATGTTTTCCTAATAAATGATAATTATTGAGAGAGTTGAAAATGAAAGTTTCTTAAACATTTTAACCACAAAGAGCAAACTGAAGTACTGAACTCCTGTGAGGTGAGGGTAGGCAACATTTTTGAATGTTTTAAGATAGAAAGGAATATAAGTTTAAAAAAAAATAGATGACAGTTATGTTAGTTCACTGTTGATGCTTTAACAAATTACCATAAACTTAGAGGCTTGAAACAATACAAATTTATTATCTTACAGTTCTGAAGTCAGACATCCAAAATTCATTTCACTGAGCTAAAAACAAAGTGTTGGCAGATGTGTGTCCCTTTTAGATGCTCTGGGGTAAAGGATTTTTTTTTTTTTTTTGCCTTTTCCAGTGTCTTGAGGCCACCTGCAATCCTGGGCTCATGGCCCCTTTCTCCATCTTCAGAGCCAGAAAGATTGCATCTTTTCTCCTCTGATAACTCTTTCTTATTTTAAGATGCTATTCCAATCTCTACATTCCTATTTACAAAAAGGTACAGGTAAATGCTAAGAAACATACATGCAAATCACAAAGCTATGTGATGACCTGTGAAAGTCTGATGAGCCAGTCCTAGTGTCCTGTTTACAGGAACCACCCTGCTGTTTCCCCAGGGTGTGGAGTCCTTGGAGTTATAAGCTAGTGAAGATTTTGGTTTTTGATTTTTTCTGCTCTGTAGCAGAGCAGATGAGAATGGACCTTAAATCCTATCCCCTCACCCTTGTGATTCTGGCGCTGCCTGACTTCAAGCACCTGTTCTGTTTGTCTGAAGAGTTTCTATTTTTTAAATTAAACATTATTGGGGTGACATTGATCATCAAAATCTGATTGGAGAACCCTTTGGCTTGCATGCAGCAAGCCAATGTGTCAGGATTGGTTCTAGGTGAATTCAGACAGAGATATGAGGGAGGCCTCAAGAAAGGTCCAGTTTTGCTTAAAATTTTAAATCATGAGTTTGGAAGGTAGCTTGTGTTGAGGTATTGGGACATTACTTAAATTAAATGCAGGATTTTTCTCCCTGGGTTTACAAATTGATCTGAGAGTCAGATACTTCGAATTGTAGAGTTGGAAGGTGATATAGATCTTATAATCCTGTCGGCAAGCCCTTTTATTTTATATGTGAGGAAATTGTATTCCAAGTATAAAATGGTTAATTAAAAGCCAGAAAAAGAACTGAAAACATTTCAATTAAACTATATATAATCTGTTGTATATAGTTAGTGCTCTTAATAGATACTACTCATATAGCTTTCTCCCCATTTTTTTTCAGTATCTTCAAGGTGACTTTGTGTGTGTGCATATGTGCATGCATGTGCATGTGTGCAAGCTCCCAATATTTTAAGATTGGGCCTCATGGGCCAAAGACTACAAAATTTCTACCAGTTTATTCCCTGGATATTCGTGTCTAATTAACTGCACTTTCAAATTCATCAGACACCTAAATTTAACACAGCTAATGGCTGAACCAATCATCTGAACCAGCTTCTTCCTCTTGTGGTTCTCTTTATTCTTTCTTGGTATTTATCTAATACCTCTTCCCACTGTCACTGTGCAGATAAGGCCACTAGCCAGACTCCCGATAAGGTTTCTTGCTTTCTGTCTTACCCTCCCAATCAATTCTGTACACTGCAGCCAGGATGACATTTTTAATGGGTCAATTTCCTGATATTTAGTTTCTCACTATCCTTTCCTCAGCATACAACATCAAAATTCTTAGCATGGGGATCAAAAGAAATTTTCGTTTTATTTTTCTTTTCAATAGGTAATATAAAGGAGTGTGTAATGAATTAGATGGTTCCAAAGAAAGGAATGAATAAATGAAACAGATGGAGAAGAGCTAATTGAAAGAAAGAAGTCCTTGAGAAGGCTAGACAGAGGAAAATACAGAGACTATCAATGGATGGAGCTAAGAGAAGCAGTATATTTTAAGAGGCATGAAGATAGAGAGTATAGAAAGAAATATTTGGGTAAACGCTATACTATGGTAAGTCCTAGAATATGACATTTTTTCTTACCTTCAAAATTTCGCACTTCCTATTCCAAATATCTGAGAAAAGATTTACCCTTGCTTCCCCTAGATAATTCCAACTCATTTTTTTTTCTGGTCTCAGAGTTAAATGTACTTTCCTCAGGCAAACTTTTCTGACATTCAGAATGTGTGTGCCCTCATTTCTGTATTCACTATGACACATAGACTTATATGTTTGGTGGTATAACTCTGTCTTTCCCAGTGTGAGCTCTCTGTCCTATCTGTAAGGACCATGTCCCATGTCCTTACCACCATGTGTTACTAGTGTGTGACACAAGGTAGATACACAGTAAGCATAGTTATTGATTGAATTAATACACTGGGTCATAAAAGAAATGTGTGTGCTTGGTAATAATAAGGGTGGTAAGGACATGGTCATGAATTTTACTTACAAGATAATGATTGGCAATGAAGGAGAATGGAGAGAAGGAACATACATACAGAGAAAGCAGTAATAGATTTTCCAATGTAACTTCCCTTTCAACATGGCTTCCAGGTCATGTTGCTGATATTTTGCCTCAGTTCCAAAAATGTTCCATTCCAGAAAATTGTGACTGTAGTGGCATGAGTCTGAGGAGGTGGGATTGGTTCTTCTTCATATTATACTGTTTAAAGCCTAATTATGAAAAGCACTTGTCTTTGGGAATGCAGCTGAGCTAGTTCAGCTGTCTGAACATAGTATTTTGACCTTAGCCTCTGTGCAACTGCTTAGAACATGTTGGTTTTTAATCACTAGGCATAGAAACATGTATTTGATACTGATGATTTCTGCCAAGAATTGTGGTACATAGCAGAAACCCAGACCTTTCCCAAGTGGTCAGTGCAAAGCAGCTTGGCTCGATTTTTCTATTTCAAGTTAGTAATGCCTGTAATTGCTCTGTGTTTCTACGTATGATTCTTCTTCCTTGTCAGAATCTCCCTTTATAACTCCCTTCAGAGTGCTCAAGCTAGCAAATCCACAAGGATTGTTCTGTGGTTTGTTTCAAAATGTCAGGAATTAGGAATGCAGTTCAAACCTTCTGGTTATTTTTCCTCCCTGGTACCCAGTCTTCCTAACTGGTAACAACAGTTTAACGTGAGCAAGTCATGGAACATCCATCATGCTGAAGTAGTCTTGAAGTGGATGATACCTATTATCAGAATCTTATACAGCTTTCGTATTTTGCTCGATTCTATTGAGCTGTGAGTTATTACCTTTTTGAGACCTAAATGACTGCTTGTCTACCTGTGAAACTGTCTGATAATCCCAAGAAGGCAGACAACCACTGTTCAGTGTCGTACCATGAAAGCCAGAGATGGAAAGGATCTTTCAGGTCACTCTGTACCCCCTCGTCAAGTTACAGTAGTGTCCCCAGAGAAGGGATGCACTAAATGCATTATAGTTTCTTCATGGTGATGGATTATAATGTCTCAAATATTAGACCACATAAAGCTTCCCCAAGGACTACAACAGATGGAGAACATCTTACACATAGTAGGTTATAATGCATATGCTGCAAAGATAAAGAAGGCAGGGCAGAAAAAGGAAATGTGACTTTGATGAAATTTTAATAAAATGTCTATGGCATGGCATTAGTTTCTTGAACTAAGTTTTTTTTTTCAGTGCAATAAAATTTCTTTGCTTAAATCTATTTTTCTTTATAAAATATATTTAGGTTGAATTAGTGACAGAATTCTCTATGGCTTAGTTCTTTGAAAAATAATTCCAACAGTGCTGCAAAAGTACTATTGAGTGATTCTACCCTCAAGTATTTCCCTGTAAAGACTACAGATTCATCTACTTGCCTGTGTGTTTATTTCTAGTCCCTTTTGGTTAGAAAACATAAGCCAAATAATCAATAATATTAATTATAATAGAAATAAATGATTAATGATATCATGAGGTAGAAGTTTTGTGTAAAGTAAAATAAACATAATGAAATGAGATTAATTCACATATATGTGAAGAACTAAGAGATGAGCTAAGAAAGGGCAGTTTTCTTTTAGCAAAAAAAAAAAAGCAAATAATATATGCCACATTCAGACAGTTGAAAAAATATCACCTTTGACTCAATTATCTAAATATTTTAGTGGACCCACATGATTTAAGTAATCAAAATAATTCTGCGTTTCATCATACTTGAATAGACTTAGTTTTGGTATATTAGTACAGCATGTAGAAAGCTTTCTCTCTTTAAATTGTGATTTATGATGTGTTGCTAATGGCTGAGGGTGGCAGTGGTGGTCAAAAGGGCAATCTTTGAGTAAAATTAGAAAGGAAAGGAGAAAATGGAGACACCAACTATAGCTCCCTGAACCTCTAGTTCTGACAGATTTGAGATTTCCAGTCTACTCAGAAATCTCAAGAATGAAATTTTAAAGCATAGCATGTTATATTATTTTTATTAAGAGGATTCATATTATGCTGACTCAAAATAACTTTGGATAAACTAGAATCATAAAGATTTACAGGATAAGAATAGAAGCCTCTAATTATCTCAGAGGGGATTTGTTTAAAAAATATATTTATAAATAAGTACTTCATAATTTTAAGTAGAATGTAGGCATATTTATTTTTATTCAATGGATGAGAGTTGAGACATGTTTTAGAAATATGTTGAGTAATAACTAATTTTACATTTATTTTACTTTATAAAGTCTTCTTTTGAAATTGCAAAATTTTATGAAAATAAAATTTAAAAAAGTACTCTTGTTTCTCTTTACCCTACAACTTACTAAT
The DNA here is from genome assembly GCA_030015415.1 of Cynopterus sphinx. NCBI lineage: Eukaryota > Metazoa > Chordata > Mammalia > Chiroptera > Pteropodidae > Cynopterus > Cynopterus sphinx. The sequence goes on along the minus strand of CM057379.1, from coordinate 5,315,430 downwards.
TAACTACATATTTTTTCAAAATTTATTTCTGGCTTGTGAAAAATATATATATTTAATATTATTTCTATGAATAGATTACACAATCCATATTGTTTCTCATTATACACACACACACAAACACATACATTAGTGAATGATAATTTGTTTGGGAAGCGATAAAAAACTGCTATGACCACATTGATTTTCTGCTATAAAAAGAAAAAATTATCATGCTTTTGATAGGCCACCAATTTTATCCTCCTCTTCTTTACTTTAGAGATATTATGTTAATTTTTTAGAGGTTAACCTTTAAGATTTAATGTGCATAAATTTTTATTTTATGGATTATCACATTAAAAAAATCTACTACCCACTATAAACAAAAATGAGATTAATGTACGTACTGTTTATTTTATTTTTTCTTTTTTGCCTCTACCTCTCTGCATGATTTAATTATTATAAAATTTATACAGCATTCTGATATATAACGTAAATAATTTCCTTTCTCCGCAGCTATTAGGTAACTTGAAAAACTGAAAACCATTTAAGATTTGTTGTAATTTATAACACGGAGGCACTTAACTAGGTTCTCTGCATACATTATCACATTTAATTCTCAGAAAAACATTTATCAAATATCCAAAAGCTTGGAAACAGTGACACTTGAGTGTTTATGGGCAACTCAAAATCGTCATGTATAAACTCAGCTCTTGATTACTGTTTTGATAATTTTTTTTTGTCCTGTGGTGAACTGCTTCTAAACTTAGTGTCTTCAAACAGCCATTCCATTTTGCACGGAATGGTGTGGATTAGCAGTTCCGGGAGGGACCGGATGTTCGTGTCATCTCTCATCCACATGGTATCAGCTGGGGTGCCTGGGACTGGAGAATCCAATTCATAAGATAGCATCTCTATATACATGTCTGGCAACTTGGTTCCCTCTGTTTCTGTCTCTCTCTCCATCTTCGTGATGCTTCATTTCTCTTGCTCTCTCCCCACGCCTTGGGCTTTTTTACATCAGGGTAGACTAGAGTCGTCATACTTCTTAAAAAGTGCTTCAGGTTCCAAGCGTGAGTGCTCCAAGAAACAAAGTGAAAGGCCCAGAGAGACTGTCCTTAAGGCATGGCCCATGAAACTGGCAGATGTCACATGTACCATATTCTGAGTTTAGCCACAGAGCCCACCGCAGTTCAAGGTGGAGGGCATAGACCTACCTCTCAATCATATAAGTGCCAAGGAATCTGCGATCACCTTTAATTTGCTGCAATTTCCTATCTTACAAATCTCCTTCCTGACTTTCTTGCCATGGAAAATTATTCTTCCAGTCACCCTGGTCAAAACCATTGGAAGCACCATTGACTATTCTTATTTTCTCTCTCAGCCCATTTCAGAAATCCTGTCAGCTACACCTTTAAAATGTATTCATAATATGTCTACTTATTACTGCCCCACCACTACTATCCTGGTATAGGGGGTCAATATCTGTGTCCTTGACAATTGACAAAGTTTCATTGCCTAACTGTGGCTATCAATGTTTATGCATAAGAAAAGGATACTTTGTGGCAACAATGTCAATCAGGGTCTGCTACCAGAAGAGGTAGATTTGGGACAAATTTTACGAAAAAGAGGAAAAGTATATTTGTTAAATTTTTAAAATGCATAATATCAAACACAATAAATGCATAAGGCTAAAATTATAAAGTATTCAGATGCTTATGAATGTTCTTTTATTTTCCCCTTTTCCCTTTTCTACTCTATTTCCAGACTGCATGACTTAAACTTGAATTTTTTTTAATTTAATTTTTCTGATCTCCTACATTTCACTAAATAATGTATTTATTCAGCAATTTATTAACTCATTCTTTAGGGTGTGTAATCATATTAGATAATTCCATTGTGTAGTCTCCTTTTTGAAAAATTTGAAGATTTATGTTTTATTTGCAAAACTTTTTAGCTATTAAATTAGCTATGCAAAATGCAGGCCTAAAATTTTGTTTTCATTGTGCCTCATATTTGTAAAATATGCTTGTACACAGAAAGTGATAACAAGCTATGTATAAAATATACACTATTTTTGTTTTTGTATTTTTATATGCATTCTTTTATAGATAGATGACAGATTAATTATAAACAAGAAAAAATAAGTATTTTTCAGTTTTTATAAGGATTACATTTTTTTTACTCTTGTTTTTCTTTCCTAGAAAACCTATAGGTCTCTGATTATAAAACTGATTTTCTGTATATGAGCAAATTTTGCACATCCTTCTGGGACACATTCTTATTTAATGTGGGTTGCAATAAAGAGATGCAGTAAAGAGAGTGCCGTAACTAGGTTCAGGTGTTTTAGCTAGAGAGACACATCATTTGCGTGCTGTTGGATTACTTTTTTTTCCTTACAAATAATATTGCCTTCCACATACAGCTTAAGTGATGGTCATGATCAAATTATTTTTAGATTACTCCCAAATTAGGAAAACTGCCAGGTGCCTCCCCCACAGTTTGGAGTAAACAACTTTTGCAGGTGGTGAAATGTTTAATATATCTAACACATACTTAACCATCCAGCACCTTGGTGAGAAATACTATAAAGACATATATAATAGACAGGCAGAAAAAAAATCTATGAATTTTCTTATGTATTTATCTTATTTTGATAAATAACATTATGTACTGAACAACATCTACAACAACAACAAAGCTTTCTTCCTAAACTTGCAATGTCGATTTGACATTGTCAAGGCAACTCAATTAGCATTGTATTGTGACTTGACAGGACAATGCATTCTTTTATTTTCATAATGATTGAGACCATGTTCTTCACGTGGGAGAGATGTGACACATCAAGTGTGGAATGTACCTCTCATCCAATTTTTATGTCAACTACTAGTTAGTTTCTGCCAGTATCCAATAACCTTTATCTTTGCTTCTGACACAAAAAACAGTTTTTACCCTCTTTTGCTCAATTGCTTAATTCTTCTCCCTGTGTCTTAATATACTATCATATTTCTCACTCTAAGGTCTCCACCTAGCTTTTCCTACCATTTATCCAATCATCTAATACACATTGTGTATGAGGTCTTATGGAAGATTTATACAAGTAACACACACACACACACACACACACACACACACATACATACTCATGCATATGCACTGAATCTATTTATGTATATAGTGTTTTATGTTTTCATCACTAGGTAAAATATTGATTCTGACAGTTTTAACTATGACTTCCACTAGTTTAAGCTGAGTTGCTCCATCTAAATTTCACTTTTTTCGACTGTGAAGTGAAAATAATGCCTATACATATCTCATGGTGCTTATTGAGAAGACATTAATATGCTCTAATGTTTTCTTACTGTTATGGTTATTGCTACTGTTACTAATACTAGTGTAAGTTTCATTAATACCCTGGGATAATACATTATTTGTGTCTAGACCTTGATCTATGGTCTGCCAAAGGGGTAGGATAGAGTTTTGAATTTTTGTGAACTTATATGGAAAAATAGTCTGCCTTTATTTTTATTATTCTGTAAGGATAATATCTTTATGGGAAATTTAGCATCTCCTCCTATTAGAATATAGGCAAAAACTCTCAACAGTACTGAGCTTTAACTGTGGTGTTGGTATTGACAAAAATCCTGGATGTTTTCCTACACATTATACCTGTTATAGATATCTCAAAATTTTATTTTTGCTCATAGCTATTACAAAGTGCAATTATTTCATGTGATTACAGTCTTGCAGTTCCTGACTGGTAAACTTTTGCAGCACTGTGCCTAGAGGTCATTTAGCCACCAAATGATGATGGCACATGTTTTTACAGTGGAGTTTAAGTCAAAAAGTCTTGGAGAATCTGATGTTTTTTGAGAGCAGTCAGTCCTTATCCTACAAAATGAGTCACAGAAACTTTAATTACATTTGCAATGATAAATCCTTTGGAATGGGTGTTTTTAAGCCTTGTATGTTTTTTAAAAAAAATATTCAACATTTGGCTGTCCAACATGATATGCATGTTGCCTTGTCAAAATCTACTCCAGGGTTTTAATGTTCTTATTTAGGAAAAGCAACTGTAGTTTTCACATTGAGGCCTCTTTAAAAAATAAGCTTTAACTTTGCCCTGCCTATTTTAATTGTACTTCTTCTTATTTAATGCAAAAACAAAGGAGCATATTGTTACTATATCATAAATATGTATTCTAAAATGCTTGATGACATTTTCATAACTTTCTCGGTGACCTTTATATTTTTTTTGTATTTAATTAAAAATATTATTCTGAAAAAGTAAATGTAAAGGCTTCAGCAGACCTCACAAAAAGTTTCAGGATCCTCAATCCAGATGAATTGAATTTATTTAATATTTACAGATACCATTAGTGTAGCTTCATCTACTTTGAGATTCATAATAATATCATACTTTTTTCCTTTATTGGTTTTTAAAGAAAAATGAAGATCCAAATTTAACAGTTCTTTTTTTGTTGTTATTATTTATATTACATCACTTAATCTAGGAAGTAGATTATATTTTTTCAATACAGAAGCACAATTTGTTGAATGCACTGGTTTTTCTAAGACTAGCATTTAAGTTTCTCTTCAATATTTCTTTTCTTTCTTCCCTCCACTATCAGATACTTACCAACTTAGGCTGACTAACATTTTTATGAAGAACCTCCTTTTCAGTACTCTCCAGTTGGCAAGGCCTTGCTTTCTATGATGAGACCAATTTCTTCTACCTCTATTCATTCTTTCCTTTTGTATTTATTTAGAATTTTTATGTTTATCATTATTATTTACAGAATTAGGGAACTATTTTAAAAGCAAAAATACTACTACTTAATGTTTGGTAGAAGATTTTAAAATGTCATCCATTTGCTTATCAAAGCTATTTGAAAATTAATTGTTCATTACATATTTTCTGAGAACCCACCAGGCAGGCCTTGTGACAAGTCTATCCAGGTAATATAGACAGGTAAGTTGATCACTGTTTATAAAAATTTTAATCTTAATGAGGAATAAATGCATGTGACATATAACCAAGATAATTAACAATAAAAGAGGCTATAGGGATAAAAAGTGCAATGGGATGGGCAGATGTTCAAGTCTATTTTTCTACTTATTTTCTTTAGAGGACATGTCTAATTGAACAAATTATAACATTGCATTACTTAATATGTATAGAAAATATAGAAAATTTCTCCATGAAAAATAAAGAAGTGGGTGAGAAAGACTCTCTTTACATAAGAAGACAAACTGATAAATGAAGAATACTAGAAAAGATATTATTTTAAAACCTTTCTGGCAAGAATCATCAATAGATGTTAAAAATTATTGGAGAAAAACTTTAGAAATGAGATTGTCACATAGTGTCAATGTATCACCTAACACATCATCTATTTATATACAAATGATAAAAAGTAATTTTACAGGATAAATAATAGCAGCAAAATTCAAAATAGAGCAAATCTACTGTTTATTTGGAATGACTTAATATCATAAGATATCTTTTATCTCTAATGAACATATATAAATATAATGAACTTCCAACCAAATTTCCAGGGGGATTATTTTAAACAGTGAAAATTTTTAATTTTTCTAAGATGTGTATTGTCTTTCTTGTAGCCAACCTAAATCGGGTTTCAATTATTTTTTCATTCAGTATCGGGTATACATTTTTGGTATGTAACTGTTACCCAGTTAAAGAAATGCCCCGTATGCTGAGATATATTAAAATCATAAATTGGCAGTTACACTTTAATATATATTTTCCTGCATCTACTGAGAAAGATGTAATTTTCTTCTGTAGTCTATTATTGTGACAAAGTATATTTCACATCTCATTGTGTTGAATCATTCTTGCATTACTAGTACGTACTCTAATAATTGAATACAATTTAACAAATACACTGCTGGATTTTTTTAGCTAGTATTTAAGTGTATACTTGCACCTATGTTTATATGTGATACTTTTGTGTTGTCTTTAGTTTCTAAATGAATGTCATATGAGCCTATGAAATGTGCTGGGTAACACATTTAACGAGACAACTTGCATAAGATCGGCTTTTCTTTAAAATTTGGTAAAGCATCTGTGAAACAGTAGGAATTCAGTATTTTAAAATTCTGTCACATGCAAAAACCATTGGTCTCCTTAACAAATGGAATTGAGAGAATTCTGTTAATTTGAAGCTCAGCGCTTTATCCTTCTAGGGTAAATATTTTTTTAAAACATTCTGTTCTTTGTTTTCCATCCAGTGTTAACTAATTCGCAAAACTAACTTGTGGCATCTTTTCGAGCTGCACTTTATAGCTGTATTTGATGGTTGCATTTTCTCATTGACCAAGGTGCCACTGGGTGGGCAAAGCTGGGGAACTCACATGTCACTGGAAGACTGTGTCCAGGGTCTTCATCTGAGTCACATAACTGCTGCTCTGATGTTTCTGGTCTTTCTAGGCACCTTAGCTGCACTGGCAGGAACCTCACTGTTCCATCTGCTCACACCCATCATCCAGTTCTTAAATCTGCTGTGACTCAGATTCGTCAGTTTAGTTTCCAGGGCAGGTCCTTCTCTATGGGGACATTATTTTGAGTAAAAGAAATGGCTTCAGGATAAATGGGTTCTAAGGAAGTTGCCTCCCAAGGAACAATTTCTTTTCTGTGGCCTTTCCTAAATTTTGCTTTCAAAATTTTATCACTTTTTTCTTAGCCTTAGAACTGACAAAAATGGTTATATTTTATAAGTCAATACTTCTGTTTTAATTCAAACAGAAGAAAAATTTTATATTACAATTCATCAGCCTTCAAATCCCTCTCTGTAGTGCATGTGTTATAGCATCTAACACCTTGTCATGTCACATGTAGGCCACAGTATAAGGACTATCAATCGACAGAAAATATTTTTTATGGATCTGCCTATCCATTTTAATGGCTTTCTTTCAACACTAAAGACCCTAATTGACTTATCTGTCCTTCTCATTTTCAAGGTCTTAAAGGACTTAAAAGGAATAAGGCAGAAAATGTGTGTAAAGTTGCTTAGTAACCTATAGTATCAGTATGGTTTTGAATAGCACTTTATTTCTATTGTTTTCCTGCAGAATTATCATGGGATGTATGAGACCTAGCTGACCTTTTCATGTTAGCACAGCCTCAGTGACTTCACACGTGTGTGTATGCAGATGAGCTGGTGATCCGAACATCTGTGCAGAATAATTGTGCCATGTTCTTTCTCACTCATCCTCTCACAGCCAAGTTCAGAGGAACCTGAAAGATTTTTATATCTCAGAAAGTACTGTTAAGATTTCTTCAAGTTCCCTTCTTCCCTCAGGAGATATGCCCGACAGTTCTCAATATTTCAACCAGAGATGCACTTGTCAAAAGAGAGTTGCTCAGATGTCGTCTCTACTGTTCCTTGGAAGCAAACAGTGGGTAAGCCTTGCTGAAGAATGAGACGTGCTTCTCCCTCGAGTCATTAGCAGAATACACTGTCCTTTCTCTCCAGCTCCATCAGTTCTGTACAGAACACCACACTGAATGTAAAGTTCCTTCTGCTGTGCACTTTCATATTCAAGCCCGAGGCTGCCACGTTTTCGACTGCTGCAACCCAGCTGCTTCTCAGTCTGCTCTCACTAACAATTCTATTATAATATTTATAATACTGTCTATTAAACTGAGAATTTCTTTTCCCTATGGACTCTATCAAATTGTCCTCCATCTTTCATTCATGCTCGTGTTTTAGTTTTCGTCTGGGAGTGAGCAGACCTGTTGACAAGGAAGATTGCTACTAAAGTCTTTTGCCAATACTATGCCTACTGTAGCTAAAAAGAGAGTGTCCCATCTGCATTGGCTTGGCTTAAAGCCACGAGAGCACAGCTGGAGCCTTATTCACCACATCGGCCAGGTGCTCATGGACTAGATAGAGCACTCACATTTTCATTTGTTTGTGTGTTTTGGATGCTGATTTTATTCTTGTTAATGAGGTGGGTGAAGTTCTGATCACAGTGTTTGTAAGATACCATAGTCTGAAATTAGTTCAACCTCTTTCACCTAATGAAAATATCAGAAACTTAAAATTGTGTTTTAGAGACACATCAGGTGACATTAACAGTATGATGACAGAAATGAAATATGTTTAGGTTGAGTCTACATGAGAGATGGGTCCTTAGGACTTGTTCTTGCAAAGATTGTTGCCCTAAGCATTTCTATAATTGAAATGGAAGTGCCATGCTAAAGACACAGTGGCTACTGTGGAGGCCACTTAAGGTTATATTAGAGTGAAGGTGAAAGTGAGCTGTCTGGGGTTCCCAAGAACTCAGAAGGTCAATGTCTGTCCTCCCATTTGATGTAGAGGGATTTTCAGGAAAGGCAATGCCTGGATAGTCCTTTGTACTGGATTGATACAAAAATATTTGTGTTCACGGAAGCAAAATGTTAAATCTAGGAAACTAATGAAGGCACATGGCTCTAGCAGATCACAGAGGCTCTGACACATGGGCATATACCCAACATCATTCATAATAAAATAAAAAAATAGCCTCTATTATGAGTCATAAACTACATTTTATTTAACTCAGATCCCAGGGAAAAAAGTTTCTCTTTTAAAGTATGTGTGTATGTGGTATTTTATTATCCTATGAAGGGAACAAGAGTTGCATATCAGCAAGAAAGTTTTACAGTTTTTAAAATGAAACCACGGTGAAATTCAGGTCACACAGAGGTGTTATTTCCTCACAATTAAGCCAGAAAAATAGGCATGATATGATGTCTTTTTGGATGTTATAGCTGAGTTTCAGTTGGTTAACAAGTAAAATATGATAAAGCAACCGATGAAAATTACTGAAGGGAAATTGTTCAAGCTATAAAATCAGGTTGAGGAAAATTGTGTCCCATGGTGGAGGCCAGAATGATGGGAAATAAATTCACACAAAATGAAGTTGTTCAAGAAGTTTGAGAAATATCATAAGCAAATTATTCCATTTATATATACTTATATATACACATATATACATATACATGTATATACATATTTACATTTACATATATATACACATATTTGTGTATATATTTATTTTATTGTGCAAGATAAAATGCATGTGTAACTACAACTTTGAGTAATCATTTATTGACTATGTAATGAAACACTTTTAAGTGATAAAAGCTTTATTAGAAGTATTTTTTAAAAGGGTCACTAAAAATGGTATACATCATAATAAATGGTGTTTTCAATTTTCTGAAAAATACATTTTATTTAGTTTACCTGTTTTTCGACTTCGACACAGAACTAGTCTTAGTTTTCTGGTAAACTTAAGGCCAAATGTAAAAAAAAATAGGAAGTAAAAAAAAAAAAACCACTATAGCAACAGAAAACTACAGCACATTACAAAAGCAATATACTGTAGTGCTTGCATTTTACTTCATTAAATTGTTTTTATTCCCAGGCTGTTGACTCAATACATATAAAAATTTTACACTCAAATTTTTATTTTTTATCAGTTACAACTGATAACAAGTAACAAATTAAAAATCACTTATGGGGGGTGCATTTTATAAGAGGCAAACAGTCTAAAAATATTGCAATGAGCAGCTGTAAAAAAACAAGTGAGCCAGCATTTGGTGTTTAAATGGAAACTAATCATAGTAATGCTGATTCATCAGGACAAATGCATATTTGTATCCTTTTAAAGAAAATCTAGAACTGTTGAGTACATTTTGGAAGTATTTTCTTCAAAAAAATGATTATTTTTTAGTGATGATACTAAAAATGAGTACATTTCAGTTATTCCCAAATCTTTAGAACCTGTTTCCCTATTGGTGACAAATAAATTTGTTTTTAATTTATTAAAAATGTTATAAAATTGAAACACTTCTCTTTTTAGAACTGATGCTCAATTTAGTTTATTGGACAAAATCATGCTCAAAAGAGAATGCAACAGAAGTAGGAAAAATTACTTTAGTTGTGATGAAAGATATAGTAAGATGTTAAATCTGACAATGTGAAAGGAACATAAGTTGAACAGACAAGCCAAGGATAAAACTAATAACAAAGTCAGGCAATTTCAATGCAAACTGCCAAGGTCTATACCAATTATAGCGCCATCATCACTTTTCAGGCATCTAAATGTCTCCGTTAGAGAAGAGATGATGACCCAGCCCAGATTTCTCTCAAACAACAAAATTAACTACCACAGCTTCAATATACTTGAAGGAAATAATGTTTCTGCTCACTCTCAATAACTGACCTGCAGTTTAAGCTTCTGTTTCCACTTTATTCCATGCCGTTCTAAGACAATGCAATAAAATAATTCTTATAAATGTTTTTATAGGATGGGGATATATGTTGAATTTGTTTTTAAGGAGACAGTCTTTGTGTAGGTGGACAGTTTTTCCTTCTCGAAATTTAATTATATAAATCTATATAAAACTAAACTTGTATCACAGTGTGCTTTCTAGAGTTAGATTGGATAGAGCAAAACTTTGAGTGGTTTTCTAGAGTTGTCTTAAGTTCAGCTAGTGATGAGTCAAAACTCCTGTATATGACAGGCAGGTTAGTGGGGACCGACCTGAGGATAACGTTACTGAAGGAGGTCTCCAGTTGTCTATTCACTTATTCTTTCATTTGCTTATTACTCAGCATAGTTTTCTGAATATATACTTATACCATTCCATGCTCCTTGCAGGAGATTTTAGGAAGGAGAATGAAAGAAATTTGAATAAATCACTTGCCCTCAAGAATTTCTGGTTAAGTCCAGGGTGATATCATAAGTTAATTGCAATACAATCTTGTGATATTATATCCATTTATTTCTTCATTTTTCATTCCTTCATTTATTCTTTCATTAAATAATTCATTTAGCAAATGATTAATAAACACTATTGTGTTTTAGGCACTGCAGTGGACACAAAGCTGAATAAATTACATTTTTTTATTCAAGGAGGAAAAGTCTAGTAAAATTTTAAGGGATAAAAGAACATAGATTTAATAATTGTTTACAAATATTCACTCATATTTCTAATAAAAAGATTATTTTATTACTGTCATTGCATGTATAGTGCCTTCTATTGATGCTGGGTCAGTTCATGGGGCTTGTTTTGTCCAACAGCATGTGACTTGATGAGATGAACAATGAATCCTACAGGCAACCTTAAAAATTATTGTGAGTTTCTACTAATTTTACAGGTTTTTTTTTTCTTGCCAAGAAAAAAGGCAAATCCGAATAGAGGCCGGCCCTCCAGTCTGAGTCCTGGAATGATCGAGAAAATACGTGGAAAAGAGTTTAGCAGCCAAACCTCTGCTGCTTACACAAAAAGGGTGAGAAATGAAATTGTTGTAAGCCATTGACTGATACCATGCTATTTGACTTTACTTAACAAATGCTAAAAATTATTTATTGAAAATATTTTCAGTGAGCTGGATTTTGAAATTTTTCTATACAAAGATAGGAAATGGTTCTTATTTAAAACAGCATGAGAAAATCCAAGGAACCACTGATAAGGATGATATATTTTGCATTTTCAGTATCTCAATCTGAAAAATGCAGATAAGTACACTGATCTTATAAGGTTATGTGGGAATTCAGAGACTCAATGTGTGTAAAATATTTAAAGCTAACTTCTCCTCATCCTCCAGAAATATAAGTGGTTATTTTAATTTTTCACTCTACTTGAAATTTTATTTTTTTTCCTGGAATCTGTAAATTAAGTATCAGCAGGTAAGAGATGGGCCCAGAAACATCTGTAAGAGCGCACTGGGGAAAAACAAAAAATGTCCTCTTACTGCTGGCTTAGGTGATATTGTTTAATAGAATGGAGAATGTGTATCAAAAATAACTGAATAGTGTATATTGTGGAAAATAATTTGCTGAGCTTTCTTGGTAAAGTTTGAAGCTTTGCATGTAAACTGAAATGTCCAGATCTTTTTGCAGATGCAAAAAAAAAAAAAAATAGGGAAACATTCAAATATTTAAATAATTTCCCTAAACTGAAACATTTTATTGAAGTTCTGATCCTAAAAATAAAGGCAAATCTTAAACATACAATTATTGCTAAAAGACTTATGAATTTACTTTTTGGAATACTAAATAGAAAAGAACTACTGAGTTATTTGTGTGCATGTCTGAAATTGCTGTCATGTTTTATCCATGACTGGCAAATAAACATAAAGACCCAATAATTCAAAAAATTTACTTCGTGTTTTACAAAAATCTACATACATGCTGCTCATTTCAGTCCCTTTATTTCTAGCAAATTATAGCAGCCTCTTTTATGACCACAGCCCATTTATCTTAGGAGGAAGCATTAGAAAAACACATCTGCACAGTGAGGATGCTCATCTGATCAGTGCTTCCCTGTGCACTGAATGTTTTAACTTTCATAAACAGAGAGAACAATTTCCCTCCCTGGGCAAAATCTATTCCATAGATTAATACACGGCCTTACCTCATTTAAATGGGCTGCGGTTAGAGATCTATGTTTATGATGCTGCTTTGGCACCCTGATACGTGGGTAATACATATTCGGTTCTTTCAAAAGCAACACACTTATATTATTCACATCATTACCTTTAATGAGCTGGCTTTGAGCCATCATCATCAATCTTGACATTTACGTTCCCTTTATGTTGTACCAGAGCCTTGTGATGACATAATTGTCGCTTGTATAGTAAGTGCCAATGTGAAGTACATTAGCCATGAAAAATGTAATTTATAACCCAAATGGCCAGTTTGACCATTAGCTGGAAAAAAAAATTAGATCTCACAGTTTCAAAATTAATGCTACTTCATGGTGAATAAAATATATGTTTAATATCTTACAACTTGGTGGATTACAAGGGTGATTGAAATATGTCAAAAATAGGCATGAGGGCCAGACAGCTGAGTAGTATAGGACTTGTAATTTATGTCTTTATTATAGTAGCAGTTTGTCAGGAGTGTCACAGAAATGTGAATTGGGCTTTATCATTGTTTGTACATTGCTCAGCACAAAAGAATAATTCAATTCAAGGCAGAGAAAACATAAGAAATAGTAACATTATTTAACGTGATCAATATTATATATCATAAGACTGCATCGTCACCAGGATTCTGAGAGAAAATACAAAACAGCCAGTTAAAGTTAAACTTCAGGTAACTAACAAATTCTTTTTAGCATTCATATGTCCCAAACATGACAGACTTAATGTTTACAGTATCATTGGTCCCTTGCTACATGCTATACAAGTTAGATGAGGATGGAGTAGGGAAGATGTGATGATGTGTTAAGATCTTGGGTTCCTTTTAATACTGTACTGTTGTTTATATGAAAATGTATTCCTAAGCCTTCTATGTAAATATCTGTTTAGGTACCCACAAACCATTGAGCAAATAAACCACACATTGCACTTAAATCATACTTTAAATCAATGAAAATCTCAAAAACTTTCTAAAAAATAATCATGCCTCAGGAGGTATAGTCAGTTAAAGAAAGCCATAATATGCTACATTCTACATTTGTTCTGGAAATAGTTCAGATGTATTATGAGTTTGGGATACTTTTCGCAGCATCATTTAAGGAAGGACTATGTGGTATGGAAGCAGCTAGTAAATTTAATCCATTTAATCACTAGTCAGTGAGTTTTCAACCTAATTATTTGTCAGTCCAAGTATTTGACCAAATGACTGATAAATTTTGTCAGAAAAGCTCATCTGATGATTTTAGACAACCTAGTTCTTGATTTCATTCCCAGACTCAGTGTTTTATAGCTTAGAACACTCTTGCTGCAGATTTTATGTAAGGAAACTAATTATGAGATCATTTCATCTGGAACTCTAATTTAAGATGTGTTTATATGTGTAAGTTTGTACATGTTTACGGAACTGGCGGACATTGAAGATAAGTTACCTAGCACTGTGATTGAAAAGACCCAAGTTTCTAGTCTTTCATACTATGCTGTTTTGAGGTTTTCATTTTCATGTGATATTAAATATGCTAAACTTGGTAGCTAACACCTATGGAAATAACATCTATATTATATTTAATATTGTCATTAACACTAATAAGTAGACTCAGTAAATTTTCTCATGAAAGCATGCTGTATTCATGGCACCTATTGTAAAGAATCTTTGCTTTAAGCCACTAAGATTCTGAGTTTTGTTTTTTTAAACTAAGGCCTAACATAGTCTGTTGTGACTATACACACAGAGGGGCTATAAAGTGTAAATGAGAACATATTAAATGTCCAAGACACTAGTATGAATCCTTCTCACTGGTCTAGTGAGCATTTATAGACTAGCAATAGTTACTTAAAAATAAAATAAATTAAAAAAACCCTGAAAGATCCACAAGCTTAAAGAGTTTTTATTTCAAGAAGTATTTTTCTGGCAACTCAGCTGTTATTTAATGTATTAGGTCCTCAATTTCACTGTGAATAATGATCTGTTTTATTGCTCTGGTTGGGTGGGGAACACCCAGACTGGGAAATTGGTCCTGAAAATACAGTTCATAAATCTCATTTAGTCTCACTTCTCTTCCAAAGATATGTTATACCTTGATTTATGCTATAAATAATGTGATGTTTCATTATTACTAGAATTACTAATTTTTAATTTTTAAGTCAAAGTCCTTGGTAACTTGTATTATATGAAAAGAAAGCAAAAAGCACTAAAATGTGATGTCCATTTTGTGCCTAGTATTTATTAGAATAGATCATTTAATCAACAGAAAAACTATGCTAGGAAGAATAAAATGACCAAAATCTTAAAGATAGAAAGTGGAAGAGCAAGCTTATATCTTTTGCAATATATCAATTTCTAATAAGTCTTTAATTACCTAGATTACACTACTTCTCCTTTATTCCTATCATGTTTTTATGTGAAGTTTTTATTTCTTCTGATGTGTCAGTACAGAATTACAAGCTAAAAGTAGAAAGCTGAAGTTGAATTCAGATGAGTCTTTGCTTACTTCTACTGTCAAAGAATTCTTTAAAAATCTACTCACATTAATTTACTATAGCCGAAATTTCTAAACAATTTATTGATTTAATCTGTAATGTTGCCTCTCTCTCTTGATTTCTCTCTCACCTCCTCCTTCCCTCCATTTTCCCTTTTTTCCCCTTCTCTAACACACTTTTATTCTTAGTTCCCTTACACATTTTGCTTGGGTGTGAGGTATCTCATTGACCTTCATATCCAATATGATGGCTCTAAACTTTTGATTGAATATGCTATAGAAATTGAGGACAAAGACACTTAAAAGACCTGTCTGAAATCTTAGTTCTACATTGAAGTACATCTCTATATTTCTCAAGAAACTTTCCATTTTGGCAACTGAATAAAAGCCCAGAATTTGACCTTAAAATGTTGCTCTTGGTTTCACCTTGAGAAATAGTAGGGTAATTAAGTTGATCTTAACCAGTTCAGGCAAAATGTTTGGGCACTGTTTATAGAAACCAGTAACAATGGACACATGATTGCTTTCTTGGAAAATCAGACTTATTGTCTGAAATAGCCATTTTTCTTAGTAAAAATGTCTCACTTTTTTCCTCTTGAACCATCTTTTTCATTCTTACTCTTAAACAATTGCCTAATTTCCTGGGTTATGAACTCTTGACTATGAGGAAGAAGTCTTATATTCTGGTAGCTGATAAATGTTCTTGTATTTTTAAAGATTTCTGGAGCATAAAATCGTAACAGCAAAAAAGTTATAAACATATTCTTATTTATATTTAATTTATTATTAACAAATATCATTCATCATCATTGTAGCATCAGTTAATATGTTGAAACACATTTGTCAAACATGAGACTTTATTAAAATGAGACTTTATTAAAATGTATATGTTCTTAGCATCCTACAGAAAGAAATGTAGTTGACAGTGATCAATTTACTTATTATATCCATTTATATTGTTCCAAGCTTTATTCTAGGCCATGGCATTTTAGCAAAGGGTGTACCTGGTAGCACCTTCATGGAATTCTGGACATGTGAGTTTTCAAAAGTAGTAGGAACCTTCAAGATACAATCCAATTGAGGTAGCTTTGCCAGGATCCCCAACAACTAGACAAATCCTGGACTCTAATCCCTGGCCTAGCCACATGAAGCTATCAAAAGCTCTGCTCAAGTTAGAATCAAAAGAAAAAACATTTTTTTTGAGAGGGTTTTTGTATCTATATGAAATGATAGATTTTTGTTGTTGTTGTTTATTCCACTTTCATCTTCCTTCCTTCCTTCCTTCCTTCCTTCCTTCCTTCCTTCCTTCCTTCCTTCCTTCCTTCCTTCCTTCCTTCCTTTCTTTCTTTCTTTCTTTCTTTCTTTCTTTCTTTCTTTCTTTCTTTCTCTCCCTCTCTCTCTTTCTCTCTCTCTCTCTCCCTCCCTCCTTTCCTCCCTCCCTCCCTCTCTCTCTCTCTATTTCTTTTCTTTCTTCTGTAAAGACAAAAAACCCTAAAGTATACAGAAACTCTTAGAGAGTTTGACTTAGTTTTAAATATTCTCAGTTCCTAAAATTGAAGTTATCTCAAATTATTCATGCTTTCGGCTAACTAATATAAACATACATAAAACCTTTTTGGAGAAAGAGGACATCATCCTTGGCTACAAATTAGTTCTATGAACAGTTCTGTAAATACAGTATTATATAAATAATAGGCACACAAAGTGATAAAACTTTGTGAACAAAATGCAGTAGAAATAACAGATAATAAAAACAGGTCCACAGCACTGCAGATATTGTAATCAGACATAGAATTTAGAACAAATACATGCTTACTATGTTAAAGGAGCTAAAATATGATTAAGAATTTAAAAATAAAACTGGAAACAAAATATAAAAATAAATAAATAAATGGCTGTTTATATGTTCTTCCTTAAAATAGGTCATTGTAGGGTGCCTTTAACCCTTTGTCTCTCAGTTCTATCACAAAATAGCTCATGTTGATTTGTTGTACCACATTCAGAGTTATAGCACTTGGATAAATGTCAAAGTTTTATACATACTTGTGAGTTAATACTTAGGTCATCTCAATTTTAAATTTTTGACTCTGTTGTTGGAAATAATTGACTGAAGAACAAGGGGGTCTGGACAATCAAATCCTCTCTTAAGGAGTATAGACCTAAACACATGATAAATGGTGCATATGGGCATATTATTAAACCTTTTCTCTGTTACTAAAAATGTACATAAAATTACTGAGAATGTACTTTAGTGAAAGATAGTATAAAAATAAAATGATGAAAGTATTTCATACATATGAAAAAAAAAGACTGTGAAATCTCATATTGCTTCCATGTGATTCTGTGGTGATCCCTATAACAAGAAGAATGTTGATAGTTGTTATTTAAAACTTGAAATTGATTTCAAATATCGCCTTATTTCTGCTACTACAAGTAATGACAGAAAAGCTTCAAAATAGCTAAAGGGCCATTGGGACTTCACTGCCACACTGGTGGCTATGTTTTTTCATAGATAAAAACAAATATCAGTGTGCATGTGTACAGCACAGGACACTAGGTAGCTGTGGCCTCAAGGCAAAGCTGTGAGGTAGAAAGCATGAACAATAAGAAGATTCTACTTGCCCCTCATAGATCTATCTGTCAGTTCCCATCTATTGTGAGATGACAAAGAGGTTTTTGTCCTATGGCAGGCAGTTGATTTAATACATTCTGAGTTAAAATTGTTGTCAAGAAGATGGTTACATTTTCCTTTTCATTACTGGATGAGGTGAAGTCTATTATGAGGTGTAGTAAGGTTCAAAACATACTTTATTTATCTGAAAGTTATCAATGATTTGTGACTCTTCAGCTCTGCTTTTCTATGACTGCTGCCTTAATAGACCTATTGGTAGAGAAAAAAAAGGAAAAGGAAAGGTTTCACACATATTAAGAGTTTTGTTAAAATGTCCACAATCTTAATATCTGTTTGAACAGTTTCTTAGATTAAGTAAAGAGTGTAGTGAATAAATATCAAAGCAATTAATTTTTTGTGCCCTTTGTTGGCTAGACATAGCACAGTAAGATGTAGAAAGAATTTCTAACTGCTTCCGGTGAAGATGATTCATCTATAGCACACTAAGTTCTAATGATCTGATTTTCCTATTTCCTCAATCTTTTTTCTTCCTTCCAACCAGATTATAGATCTGCCTTGTTAGATTTCATGCTTTCCATGGTACCCAACATATAGTAGACTCTTAATGAGTACTTCATCATGGGTTGTTTTATAATAAGACAGCAGAGATTTTAAAAGAGTAAAAAGTGATCTATAATGTAAAGATACAAGGCTATTGTTGTACAGTCCTGCTTCTCACACTTTCTGTGGTGCAAGACAACATTTTTATTTCTTCTAATCCATTGCAGGTAGAAAATGCAATCTTAAAAAACAGGCGGGAAAGGGGTGGTAGGTGGGGTAAAAGGAATCAAATATGTGGTGACAGAAAGAAATCTAACTTTGGGCAGTGAACACACAGTGTAAATATGTGTGTGTGTGTGTGTGTGTGTGTGTGTGTGTATGTATGTATATATGTATGTATGTATGTATGTATGTATATGCATACTGCCTTACTGTTAAATTGTACAGCTGAAACTTAACAGATTTTGCTAACCAATGTCACTATAAAAAAACTAAATAATTAAGAAAAAGAAAAAATCATATAAAATATAAGTCTGTGTTTGTCTCGTTAGACTCAACAGACATAAAATTAATCTTCGAATTGCTGTAAATCTTTCCAAATACTTACTCTCAATTTCTGTACTTAATTCATTGCAAACAGATGATGATTCATGGATCAGCCATGGTCCCTGGGCCATATTTTGTGCACTACTGGGTTAGAACACACATGACTAGTTTTTATTAGTTATCCATAAACTAAGTCATAATTTCACTGACATTAGATGTGTATTTTACTCAACTATAAATATATAATATATTATGGAAAACAGTTCTTAAACATATAATAATTTTATGTGTGTGGAGTGGTGGTGGTAACTTGGGTTATATTTTGATTTCTGAAGTGAAAAGATTTTTTCTTTTTTTTTCTTTTGGCTTGAATTATTTCACATACACAAATTAAGATATGGAACTAAAACATTCTAAGAGACCACAAAGTAGTTTCTTGCTGCATTTATAGCTGAGGGTTCAAGAACCAGAGAAATATAAACCATAAGGTCCCACATTTTAATATACAAATGACAAGGCATTCTTTTACATGTATCTTTACTGTAAATATTACTGTATGCACACAGAAGGCAGTGCAAGTGACCCACAAATGACAGTGCTGAACATTGGAGGTGAGAAAAAATCTGAATACTGCTGCAAAACAAAAAGAGGCAATAGTAAACTGAAAAAATATGCAAAAAGTAGATGTTCGGCTCTATCAGATGTCAAATTCAATGTACACAATACAATAGTATCATCTATCTATCTATCTATCATTTATCATCTATCTATCTATCATCTATCTATATCTATCTATCTATCATCTATCTATCTATCTATCTATCTATCTATCTATCTATCTATCTATCTATCTATCTATCTATCATCATCATCATCTATGTATCCATCTATATGTAATGTCAGGGATTTGTTAGTGCTCTGTACTTTGACAGGAGGCAGAAAAACCATGAGCCTCTAGCTCTTAACCTAGCTTTGATGGATGGAAAACTAACAAAGAAGAGAGAGGGCCCTAGAGTTCATGAATGAGTTGAAAGGGACAGAAAGTTACTGTGAGGGAGTAGGTGAAAAAAGCTTTGGGTTGTATTCTATCCACATGGAAGACTTGGGCAGGGTTCTCTGGTTGGCCTTCAACAGTTCAGAAGGTATTGTTCCATGGAATGGTCCCTAGGGTGTGGAGAGCACAGCTAGATGGGTACCAATCTGAAATATAGAGATGTGTGTTGGAGGTTGGAATTCAGGACAAGCACAAAGAAAGATAAGTGAGAAGGTGTTCACCTTGAGAAAAGAGGATCCCTAACAGATACCAGAGTCAGTTTTCCATGGGTGAAGCCACTGGACCTGGATGTCCAGACCCGTAGTTATCTATCTTCACTTTGCATAATAATCAGCTTTCTGATGTGAACGGAAAAGCCTTAGAAATCTGCTCTCTTCCTCAAACACTGACAGGTCTGGGTATTTGCTGATGGACACACAAGAGGACTGAATCCTTTGAGGACCCCTCTTAGATAATTTTAGTGATTCTGGCTCTCCTGTGCAGACTGGCCTGCAGTGGAATGAGGAGAGATGCTGCCTTAGGAGTATGTCTATTTTCTCACTCCCTACCCCCACCACACAAAGGTGGTGTCACCTACACATGTATCTTCAGGAAAGGTGCCGTGCCTCAGAAAGTAAAAATTAGAACAAACACAGCAGCCAGCCTTCCAGTTATTTATTTTCCTCACACACACTTAGGCTGTGGTCTGCTCTGTAAAATTAAGCTGCAAATTTTGGGCAATCACCTAGGTAATTTAACCTCAAAAACAAACAAACAAACTAAAAACACACAGATGTACATTTTACCTTATGTTGCTTATACTCAGATTTCTCTAGAATGTCATCAATTTCCTTTTTTGGTTTTTGTTTTTAAAGACAGTGCAAGGTCATAATCATACTGCATGAAAGACACAGTTATCCCAGTGATGTCATGGGCAAGTTCATCATTCCACAGGCCGTGGATTCTAACTTATTTTGATTGGATAGACACACCTGCTTCTCATTTTTAAAAACATCATACTTGATTATTAGGAATTTTATTGTAGCATTACCTAGAAGTTATATCATTCTTAAATTAATAATATATTAATATGACTGTAATTGTGTATATGGCATTTGATCTTCATGTGGTAAGCCCAAAGATAAATGTGTTTCTCTGATTACTTACATCTTATGTAACTGATGAGTCTGCCATAGTTCTTCAGTGTTACAACCTATCATAGCTCCTCTGTACTTTCTAACAAGAAACACTGAAGTTTCTGACTACTTTTTATATTTGTTTTATTTAAAAGGGAATTCAGGATTTAGATTCATATAGCCACACACAGTAGAACTATGATACTCAAGTTGTTTGAGTTTATTTCCCTCAGAAAAATTTAAATAGAGTTAAAATACTGGAAGACTGTCAAAATTGATAATTCTATCAATTATCTAGAGCAGGGGTCAGCAAACTTCACCCCTGGGACAAATCTGGCTTTGTTAGTGAAGTTTCATGGGATCACAGCCATACTTATTTGTTTATGTGTTGTCCACAGATGCTTTCACATTACAGTGACAGTGCTGAGGAATGGTGATAGAAACTGTATGAACTACAATGACTAAAATATCAACTAAATGGTGCCCTGGAGAAAAAGTGTGCCAACCTCTGATCTAGATACTTGACCAAACTTAGGTCTAGAATTCTTGAGGAGTATGAATAAAACATTCAGGTTTTTAATTAAATATTCATTGCAAATATAACTTTATATGAACTAGAAGATATAAATGAAAAATCTGTGCCATTGATTAGTTTCATCTAGACTGTCAGTATTTCTACAATATAGACATTTAAAAAACTAACCTAAAAAATAAAGCTAACCTGCAAAGGGAACTCACAATGTGCCAACCACTGCTTTATATACTTTATCTGTAACTTCTTATGCAAGTATCACAACAATACTATCAGGTAGGTATTCATATTATTTTTACCTGACAGATGAGGAGACGGAGGCCAGAGATATTAAAGAACCTGGGATGCTCACACAGCCAGCATGAGCAGAGATAAATTCTAACTCAGGAAATATTGCTCTAGAATTCACATTCTCACCCATCACACTCTCTCTTTTTAGCAACAACAATGAAGAGTTTCCTAATGGAATTGTAATGCTTAAGTTCCTTATTATTTTCCAATTATGTGTGTTCATGATCATTTGTCAAGTTATATTTGCTTGTGTTGCCACATAGTATATTACTTTTATTACATAGAGTTTTCTTATTAACTTATGTCTTTGAACATTTTGCTCTGAAGATAGATTCAATGTCTTTCTTTTGAGACAAGGGTGAAAAAAAGAGAAAAAGATCTAGGTTGAGAAAATAAAGTAAAAACGTACAATTAAATAAAATTATAGGTAGGACTTTATGTAATCATCTCGCTGAAAATTATAGGGTTTCTCTATCTTGTGTAAAGAAATGTTTTACTAGAAGTGTTTCTCCAGCTTCTCCTTGATAGTATGTTAACAGTTATGCAGTGGCAACGTGTTCCAGAATTGATGTAATTATGGTGAAATTTTTGGCTAAAAACATGCATTCACTTCAGGAATATGGTAAGTGAGGCAAAAAGAAACCCTTGAAAAATTACTTTAACTTTTTTTTTTCTACTTAGAACCTCGCTTTAGAATTTGAAACTCAATTTTTTTTTTCAGATTAGTATTATGAATTGGCATCACAGATTCTAGAGCCTATAGATTCTGTCAAAGCAAGCATGCTATAACACCTACAAATTTCAAACTGTAATATTTTAAACTACTAAAATTATTAGGTAATTAGGCATCTGGCAGTAGTAAAATAGTTTCTAGAAATTTTCTGGCAAAATTGTGACTTTAAAAAATAATCTATGTATCTATTCTGAGTGGATAGAAGGTCAGGATAACACGTATTCATTTCTCCTTTCCTTTTTGTAACTTCATCACCAAAATTTTCTCTCTACTAAATACTCTTTTTGTGTTTAGTACTGTATAAATCATCTATAGATCAAAGTCTTTAAATAATATGGAAAATAAGAAAATTTAGTATTAGGAGAATGTACACCAGGCTCTTCCCATTGAGCTCTTTAAGTCTTCTCAAAGACTTTTGCAAATCCTTCTCACATTTTGGTGGTTCCCACGTTGTCAATCCCATCATAGAATCACAAAGCATATACTTTCTAGTTTTCCAGGTCTGCAGAAGGCAAATGTGAAGCTTGTGTTTTACCAATCAAATCCTTACATGGCGGGCTTTGAATGAAAAATGTGCTACCCGAGGAAGCAGGTAGTAGAGTGAGGCATACCCAGTTTGTTGAACCAGGTGTTGGGGTGATGGAGGCCGTTGCTTGACAATAGTGTCTGTTGGGGTTTGTGGTGTGGCAGTGTCTTTGTCTTTATCAGGGCATTGTGGTGTGATTCTCAGAGATGCTGCTGGAAGATCAGCCTAGGATATTTTTCTCACGTCTCATCAGTTTGTGAGTTCTCAGTATATTATTATTATTATTATTTATTATTATTATTAATGTCTATTCCTTTTAGAAATAATTAGAGTGAATTCTGTGTATGCCTATATAGGGCAAGCTAAAATACTCTAACACCAAAAAAGGAAGAACTAGAAGCTGGACATTAAATTCCTGGGCCAGAGGAGTCCAAAATGTCAAGACCAAATTCAAAGTGAGTTCACAGTTCATCTAGATGATGTTCCCAGATTCTCATGCATAAGTCTACTTTCTAACCACATGAACAGTGTAATCTTCCCCACATTCTTTAACACAGCCATGCAAATAACAAAGCTCTGTCTCATTGACATCTTCAATCTATTGATCTATATATGTCTGATATTCTCTCTTCATTTTTCTTTTTTCAGCTTAGATTCTATAATCTTTCATTATAATCACACGTTTGCATGTTCTTCAGTTTTTTGTCCATTTTTCCCCAACTTTGTATAAAACTGGATGAATCCAGTTGTCGGCTTCATACCTAAACTTATAGTCAAGAATTTCCAGAGAAAATTATAGTAAGTTTACTGATTTTTATCACTTTATGTTTTTAATCCCTAACCTTAAACAGGAGAGAAACTATGTTTTTATATAGTAAACCTACTAATTCACATTGCATCATGACTATTATACCCATTTTCCCTCTCCTAAAATTCCATCAATCCATTGTACCCACATCTTACAGCGAATTATATTTTATTGAGAATATAGATGCTACCAGTAAATATTTCACTCCATGTCCTGTGGTCAGATCAAAATACACCTGTATGTCCTACTGTGCACCCATCTTCTCTTTTTATCTCGAGTGCTTTCTCGAATTAGAAGTAAGTCCCTCCCTGAAAGATTGAGATCCTTTGCTTTCTGGCTTTTTTAAGAACTCTACTCCTTTGATTACAATTTTCCTGCACTATCAGCTATTATACCATTGTAGGGCTATGCTCAGAGTCAATTTCTTTCAAATGAGTTATCAAAACATCTAATCTCTATTTCTCCATAAAACAGGCTGTATGAGCATCTTATGGAACCCAAGGGTAGTGAGTGAAGCCAGGAGAAATGATGGGCTGGTTCTGAGAACTGGAAAACCACCAGGTTTTCTTTCTCCTAATATCTTGTTTTGTGTGGTCTTTTGTCTGTTTCATCCTTTACATAAGTTTAAATCTTTATTCTCTTGATAAAACAGAAATGGGAAGATTTCTGAAAACATTTTTGCCTGTTAAAATAGATAAAACTCTCTGTCTGGACTTTTTAAGAAAACACACATTATAGATGAACAATATGTATCAAGGTTTCTGGAATAAGATCTGTGTGTTTCATTTTAATGTGTCTCTAAGCAGAGATTGGCCAGATGGGGGCCCAGATATAGTGATTTATGTCTTCAAAAGACTAGCTCTTACATGCTATTTTCCAGAGCTCTCTTTTCATAGATTTCCATGTATAATATGATATAGGCAAGACCCTTAAAGACTCAGTGGGAACTATGCAGTAGATTTCAGTGAAATGAGACATAAAAAATAGTGTTCAATTACAAAGATTTTTATCAGGAAAATGATAGATGGAAACATTCCCCAAAGATAGCCTGCATTCAATACCTTGTTTCTAAGTTGACTTTTCTTATTGCTGATAAGTATTCTTTAATAGACCCTCCAGAGTTAGATTAAACACATAGACTCTATCGCAAAAATATGTGGCTTCAAATTTTTGCTTTGACTCTTAATAGCTATACTGCCTTGATTTGTACCTCAATTAATGTATCAGTAAAATGGAACTATATGAGAATTATATATGTCTAGAAGAACATTTGCTGATAAACACTAATATTCTCAATCACTACATATTTTAAAACATTTATTATGCCTTCACTATTAAATTATAATTTGGATATAAAATTTTAAGTTAATAGAATATTTCTCTCAGAATATTTGAAGATAATAATACTATGTGCTTTTTTGGCATCTTTGTTGCTAATAAAAGTCTGCCAATAGTCAAATAGCAGATATTAAATCCTTTTTCTCTGGTTTAGTTTAGATTTTCTCTCTCTCTTTTTAAAATACATACATTGTACTATTTAATATGTTTGTAAGGTTAATCACACACACACACACACACACACACACACACACACACACTTTGTCCTTTTTTCTTGCAGTAAGAAAGTTTAACATGAACCCTCTTAACAAATTTTTAAGGGTAAAACACCATATTATTAACTATAGCCACTATGTTATATAGCAGATCTCTAGAACTTGTTTATTTTGCATAACTGAAACTTTATACATTTTCCATTTTCCCCTCCCTCAGTCCCTGGCAACCATTTTACTCTCTGTTTCTAAGAGTTTGACTATTTTAGAATCCTCATGTAAGTGAGATCATGTGGTATTTGTCATTCAGTGACTGACCTCTCACTTATCTTAATGTCCTCCGGGTTCACCTATGTGATAGCAAATGGTAGGGTTTTCTTTTTTTATAATGGTTGAATAACATTACATTGTATGTATGTAACACGTTTTCTTTATCCATTAATCTGTTGATGGAAATGACGACTGTTTTTATAATTGGCTATTATGAATAATGCTGAAAAGAATATGGGAGTGTAGATATTCCTTTGATATCCTAATTTCAATTCTTTGGGAAATATACCCAGACATGGAATTGCTGGATTATGTAGTAGTTCTATTTTTAATTGTTTTATGAATTTCCATACTATTTTTATGGACTTTAACAGGATCTTAATTATCCATTGCATGGTGTTTTTAAAGCTATTGGAGAAAGCATAATTATTATTTTTTTTCATTTCTAAAGACCAACTATCTGCTAAAGAATTTGGTAAGTGCCAATTACAAAAAGTAGAATAGAATTATCTAAAACCTTGATGAACTAAGCATTTTATGAGAAAAGGACATGCCTACGTGATTACCATACTATATATACTTGGTAAATTACATAGTAGAGGCCTGGACAATATACAGTAGGAAAATAAAGTAGATAGTAGAAAATGCAGTCTATGGTGGTAGAAGAAGATTTCATATGGAAGAATTTTAAATTTTATTGTAACTTTTCTTTCAGGAACTTGTCCTTTTAGTGTTCTGGATGATGATACAGAAAAGACACATTAAACACTTCTGCTGCCTACAGAGAAGTGTGATGCTTGTCTTCAGATAAATCACTTAGGTGATTGAGTTGTGAGCTGATATGACTGTTTTCTCGTGAAACAACTTTTTCACTTGGTAAAACAACTTACCAATAAACAATGGTTATTCAGACCTGAGTATCTGACAGACATTGCCTCATAAATGATCAGATGAGACTGTCACTTCAAGGAAAATAATTGGTAGTATTTCGAGGCCCTGAAAAAACTTAGACTTCCAGAAATAATTGGAAGTTTAGAAAATGTGTATTTACCACCATTGGTTTCTCAAAACTTAAGGATTTCTCTGATGAGATCAAAAATGATGTTGACAGATGCAATTTTTGGTATTGAAAAATAAAATGTATTATCATTTGGATGGTCTATATAACTGAGGGAACTGATACTTTCCAAAGAACAGAGAATGATGTTAGCAAAATCCTGCAGTGCATAAAAGATCTATTCAAAGTACAAAAACAAAAAACCAACCTTAAAACCATAAATAGATTATAATGTAGCAGAGTACAAAATGTTAATTAATATGATTTCAAATATCATATTGCAACTAGTCATTGTGAGTTTTCATGTGGTAACAAAACATTCCACAATTCTGTGAAAAGACAATTAACATAATTCTCCCTCTGCCAACTAGATATATATACATTTCTTCATTTACTTCAACCAAAACCACATATGCAAGAGGTGGGTTGCCAGGCATTAAAGAGACTTGCAAAAATCTACTATTCATCCCCCAAATATACTATTCATCAAAACAAAGTATTCTTTGTTTTGAAATACATAATTTTGTTGTTATTTTTGTTGACGTGTAATGAGATTACTATTATTTTTAAATGAATTAATAACATACACAAAAATTCTGTTTTAATACTTAATGAAACAAATATTGATACATATATCTTCAAGAGTTTATTTGTGATCCTCAATAATTTTTAAAATTATTTTACAAGATTCCTGACACCAAATAGTTAAAAATCTGTTTTACAAGAAATGCATCTAAGAATTTGTTGGGAAGACTACTAGTTCCTCTGTTCCCATTAACCAAACAAACTCACTGAAATTGTAACTGTAAAATTACATTAAAAACAATTCTTGAAAATTTATACAACCTGAGATTATGACTACTTTTTTGCTGACTTATAGATGGTCATTGTTTAAATTTAAGTCACTAATATTTTGCTATATATTGTTGTATTCTGGACAATGTCAAAGTCTGTGGCTCTGTTTCAAATGTATCAATTGCAAAATTTCAGGGACCAGCTTCATTGACTTGGGAATGACTTAATTGGTGATGTGATGTTATATGTATACAAGGTAAGTGGTATATCCAACCTAACAACATGATGGTTAGTTTAAGATGATATTTCAACATATATTAAAAACTTAATGAGGATTTGTTTACAGGCCTTAATTAGAAATATATGGAAATACTGAAAAATAAGCAAACTCTGTTAGGCATAAAAAGTAGTCTTTTCCTATGAGTCTTATTTGAGATTCACACAAAAGAGCAACAATTGAAAACAATATGTGTAATGAACTGAGTTGGACATTGTTACATTGGTAAATTCGGAAGCAAACAAAAATTATAAAAGGGTGACTATGTAAATTGATCAATTGGTTCAGCATAAAAAGCACATAAATCATTAGAAGCTAGGATAGAAATAAACAGAATAACTCTTTCAATCTGAAATATTTTGGTTAGTGAAATGAGGAAATCAATCATTCTGTATTAAAGAATATAAAATAATTTTCTTCTGCTCTCAAGGAAAAATAACAAAATATATATCATAAGCATGACAATAAAGTTTCATTAGTGAAGGATCATTTTTCAGAAACAAAAACTGTGATGTATTTTTTAAAAATCTAGCAGGCACACTGCGAATGAAAATGTAGGAAAAAATCATGATGGATGGATGTGCCTCCCATTAGATCTGTATTTAAAAATAACAGAGATAAAGAAGGACATTTCTCTTTTAAATATTATTTAGTTTTATATTTTCTTTTTATCCCTTGCTTGTGTAGCATACACTAATTTGAGTGTTCAGAGAGAAATCTTGTATCTAGGTTTCAACATGAAAATCTTTTCCATTTTTAGCATGTTAAAAATAGCATGTCATCTGGCATGCAAAGAGCAAACAGTGGCGAGTTGGATGGGTGATGTTCTGCCAATGCTTTGCAGATAAAAGACCACTAGAAACACACCTGCAGTTAAATAAGTTGGTTAATTACTAATTAAAGCGAGGTAGAACACAAACCATGGGAAACTGCAGGAGCATCTCAGTAAAAATGTCAGAAGGATCTGGGTTTGGGTTAGGTGATTTGAGTAGGGTTAAAAGAAGTCACTTTGCCACTATGACTGGGTATCTTAATAAAATTTTCAAGATAAAGGAAGGCTAGACTGAGACTTAAAATGTAGTTAATAAAAGAACAATAGCCAGCATAAGGAGAGGCTTTTGTGTGTATGTGTGGTTTGCACAATCTTGATGTTTTGTCTGTTAAGACATCATTATGGAGGGCTCATGATTTTTTTTGACTCATCATAGTCATAAAGATGCCTTGTTTTATATTGATACTTCGTGAAATAGTTTATATTCAAGAGGACGACACTGACACCTAACTGTGAGTCCCAGACCAGCTTGCAGCAACATTAAGACTTAGCTGATTTATATATCCAGTGTTTTTGGATAATCATAAGTATAGATAATCATAGATTATGTACCACCATAATTCAGTTTTTTTCTTTACTAAACTGGAAATTCTTAACTTATAATTTCTGTCCTTATTTCTTTTACATGGAGTTAGATTTTTAGATAGCATGGATTCTTCATGCTAAATGAAGACTGCTTTCAAATTTTCATTAGACATTAAGGCAATGAGTAACTAGGCTCAAAGCTTAGCAGGTTAGAGACTTAATAGAGATGTTAGCCAGTGGGTACTTAAAAAATTCTTGGCCACCATTTGGTTAACAATGAGCAGAGGTTTTATATAGACAATGATTCTAAGAAAAAGCTACCAAGTTATTGGAAGTGATAGATGCTATGGCTAGAAATGAGAATCCAAAAGAAGAGAAAAAAGTGTTAGGGGACCACTGAGCTGGACCGTTTCCTAGCTCAGTCCTTTCTACCAGATACCCATCCTTGCCCCTATCATGACTGTTTATTTTTTGAGGGAAAGACTCATGATTTAAAAGGAAGACCTTTCTCCTTAGACAACTCTCAGATCTGCTGTTGGAAACTTCTGAGAAAGAGCTTATTGTGAGAATAAATACTGATTTCACAACTTTCAGGAAAACAATCTATTCTCTACTAGCCATGCTCCTGCCCTTCAGCTAGGGATCATCATAGAACAATGTTAACTTTCTCTTACCAAAATAGCCAGGGCTTAAGAGAATTCAGTTTTGTAATTTTAATGTAAATGTGAAAAATTTGTGCATTTTGTTCTTCATTTCAGAGGACTTTTGATCATTCTTTAATAGTGACAACCAAATTTATGCATTTGTTCATTTAGCAAATATTTGTTGAGTGCCTGCTGGTCCCTCCCTAAACTACATAGCAAAAGAGTTGATTTGAAGAAGGAGAATCTTCTCCTGGAGAGTCTACACCAAATTTAGAATGAAATTATTTCTTTTTGATAGATAAGAACTGTGAAAATCGACTTCTTTAACACTTAGATTTCTAAAAGGTAAATTTAAAGCAAAATTATGGACATGAAATTAGGTGCCCCATTAGACTGGAGTGAGTGTATTTCCCAGAGCTCAGAAATAGTTCAGCTGGGTATAGGAAAGACAAATGAAACGTTTAATCAAGAATAAATTAGATCTATGTTTTGTTTAAAATTTCACATCATAATTATTATAAAACTTTTGTTACATTTTAATAATTAGAACTGTATGAGATTTGAGATTTTCTCTATGTGCAGACCATTCAAATGAAGGCTATATGGCCTTTGAGTCTGGCATTAATTTGAGCAAGTTTGCTAATTTGGAGAATCTTTTAAACAGTTGCATTATGAAAATTAAAATTAAGATACAAAATCTAAAGTCAGCGATAAACATCCTTTACTGCTGAAATGTAAAACATGAGTTCAGTGATTTCAGGACTACGACTTGTCTTCCTTGGCATTTAACCTTGAATAAAGGCTTTTATACATACGTTTAAAAGTTTTCTCAAGAAGTGAGGTACTCTCTGTGAGAAGTATAATTTGAACTCTGTTGTATTTTTTAGCCAGGCTGTCTGCTCAGATATTTTCTCTCAAGCTCGGGGCTGTAATGGAATCTCTGGAAGTTTCAATAAGTTAGAAGAGACAAATGTGGCTAGGAAATTTGGGATATAGGTAAATTTGGTTAGAAAACCAAAGGTAATAGAAGTAGACTCCATTAATTTTTTAAAAATTTTATTTTTAGTTTCAAATATACATTACATTGGTTAGACATTTATATAGTTTATATAATGATTCCCCTAATTGCTCTTTCTTTCCTCTGGCTCTCTACCTAGGCATTATAATAATGCTAACTGCATTCCCTACGCCATGCTCCCCATCCCTGTGACCATCTATCAGCTACTAATTTGTACTTCTTTAACCTTGCATCCATTTTCCCAGCTCCCCAAACCCTCTCCCTTCTGGCCATCACCAGATTGTCCTGTATATTTGTGAGTCTGTTTTTGATTACAGATTCCATTAATTTTATGTTTGTCAATCACTTTTAAAAGTTATTATTTTATTATATTTCTCACTATATTTGATTCAGAAAAAGAAATATTTGTAGTCTATAAATTGTTTTTAAATTATTTTCATATGTTTGATACTCACGAACCCTTTATTTATTCCAGGAACTAAAACATATCAGACGTTTGAAGGGTGTTTTGATTATTCAAGCAAGACAAGATGGAATCTATTAAATTATAGGAAACAATGAAGATTCAAGAAAAAAGAGAAAAGAACACTGACTTCTGAGATGAGATTAATAATAACAGAATCAATTGATAATAAGAACACATGCCCATATTTTTCTTTTTAACAATTGTCTATCTATGAAAACTACATTTTAGGGATGATATGAAAATGCATATTTTTCACAGATATATCTATTTAATTCTTAATAATTCACACTATATTATTTATATAATCTGCACTCCACCGCACTAGTAAATATTTGTGGAGATAGAATGTAACAATTAGTCAATAGGCAAATGAAATCCAGCATAATTTATTCATTAATAGTCCCTGGATATAAATTTCTCAGATTTTGCCTTGCCTAAAATTTCTCTGGTAATAGTTTTTCTCATGGTTTTAGAGCTCATATATTGCCATCTTTGGAGTATAGTAAAAGGTTCATTTTTCTATTTAATTTTTGGCTGTTTTTTCTTTTTGTTAAACAAATCAATATGTCCTTGAATGTAGGGTATTGATCCTCTGGTTCACCTATTGTTAGTTACCTATATTTCAGGTGGTTGGTATTTTTACTCACTTGAAAATGCCTCAGATTTATCAGTAGAGACAAAACAAATACCTTCAGAAACATTAAAGACAATAGTTTTCTTTCACTTAGGTAAAAGCATTATTTTCTTATTACTGCCTGTTGAGTTCTCTTCTAGCATATTTACTTCAATTTCTGATATTGATTATAGCCTTCATGAGCTGCTTACCCACATGCCTGTGTGATCAGTTTTGCCAGCAGTTGCATTCTTAGTTCTATGTGAGCTTCTATGTCAATGATTAAGAATTTCTCTGATGGGTGCTAATAACAGCTATGAAGTAAGTCACAAAAGACTTTTAAATTCAAGCAAATTTGCCCCCCCCCACTTCTGCCCAATCTTTTACTTCAATATTTTTTATACTACCTAATTCCTTGTCTCATTTAATATAGTTAGTTTTATATATGTTTTGGCTATCCCAATTAACTGCAAACTTAGACTCAGGGGTCATGTGTTGTTTATTTATGTATCACCCAAACTGTCTAGACAGTGACTGGCACTTGGGCATTAGTCAACACAACTTGATTGAATAGATTAATATTTTTTTTTGTTCTACATAATAAGATTTGTTTCTATGTAATGATGTTTGTTACAGAAAAGACGTATTGTCCTGTCATGTGGACTCTGTCTCACCATAGTATCCTGTGCAATGTGGTCAATAAGTAAATATTTATTGATTCAAATTGGGAAATTTTAACGTGATCTGACCTTCTAAAATAGCAGTTACTTTATGATTTTGGTAAGTAAGGTCTTTCCTCCAAAATATTTTGTTCTTGTCTGTCGTGAATCTTGAACTTGAACTCGAAGGCTCATGAAACTGTCTTTTAAACACAAAACTGCAAGCAACAGAAGCTCTGTGAGTATTAATCAGCTAATATTCTTTAGTGGAGCTGACTAGGGACTAAAATTGGCTTTTCCTTTACGACTTATTTGTCCAATTTTGTCAAGAGAGAGCGGGAAGGGATCAAAAACAAGTTCGTATTTCATTGTGACAGGATAGCTTTGGGGCAAAGGAGTGATATTGGTTAGTGATATTGGTTATTGATAAGAGCCTTTAAACAGGCTGAATGAGCTAAATTATTAGCAAAATGTCTAAGCAATGTTAAATGTAGGGGAAGGCCCTGGAAGTTATCTGAAGCCTTCTTGGTGTGTCATTTCCTTCAGGAACTAGGCATTCATTCTCACAGCTGCTGGTAGTCTTGTTTGCTGACAGTTCACAGCTCAGTTACTCTCCAGGAACTGCCCTTAGCTGAAGAAAGGTGCTGAAGTTTATGCCTGCATTTCCAAGGGCAACCTGTATCCAATGACTTGATGTAGGAGTAAAGTGGCTTGATTCTTTGAAACAAGGCAAGGGTCTTCCCAGCTCCAGAGCTCCTCATAATATCTAGGTAGAAGTTCATCACGTCCAATCTCTCTATCAGCCCAGTCTTGCTCCTCCCACCTCTTTTATGAACCACTTGTGTGCAAACTTCAGAGACACAGCATCTGTTTCCTGCGAATCTGACATCAGATAGTTGGTGCCTGCTGTTGATAAGAAAACTGATTCTAAAATGGGGGTTTCAAACTAGATTACCCAGTGTCTAGCTGGCTATAAAAATCTCATTATTTGTGGAAGATGGAACACTAGTTATGGTATGTGGTTGTGTCACAAAGTCACAGCCTTCACTGGTGGTGAACTGGGCTGGAATACTAATGAAAGGGAAAGTGCCTATGTGCACTCTAAGTCAGGTGTCTGATGAGTTTGGAGGAAGTAGTGATTCTAGTAAATAGGATGGTTATTGCTGGAAGTGATCAGTGTATTGAAAAAAGATATTCAAAGGCTGAAGGTGAATAACTCCTCCATAAGACAAAGCACAAAGGACAAAGAACAATTATTACATTAGAGTCTTAACTCCTGCAGTCCGAAAGCAGAAAAAGATGAGGATTCTGCTCAGGCTTTATTTATAAGAGAGTGGAAGAGCTCCAGAGATGATTGAATCTTCATCTGAAGATTTGCTTTGCCAATGTCAGGACCCCGATTGTGAAGAACTGAGACCTTTATACTTGGAACAGTACTATCTGGATAGATGCCCTTAACTATTTGAGTTCCTGGATTCCCCTCTCTGTGAGAGGCTAGCATTCTTCCCTTTTTTCAAGACATTGCAGAGGCCTTGTAGAACCATATGCATCTACCTGACATAGATAATATTTAGATGAAATTTGGGGCTTTAGGCTTTAGAATTGATGCTGAAATAAGTTAAGATATTGGGGCTGTTGGGATGAACCTAATGTATTTTACATATGATAAGGACATGAATTTTGAGGAATCAGTGGCAGAATGCTATGGATTAACTGATTATGTATCCCTCAAATTCATATGCTTAAGCCCTAACTCCCAATATGACTATATTTGGAGATAGAGTATTTATGGAAGTAAATAAATGTGGGAGACCTAAACCAGTGTGATTCATGTTTTTATAAGAGATGCAAAAGAACTCACTCTCTGCCATGGGATGACACAGCAAGAAGGCAGCCATCTGCAAGCCAGCAAAAGAACTCTCACCAGAAATCTAACCCTGAAGCATTTTATTTTGGACTTTCCAGCTCAAACTGTGAGTTTGCAGAACTGAGAAGAAATATCCTGTTGTTTAAGATACCTAATCTATGATGTCTTTTTATGGCAGCCCAACAGACTAATACATGCCTCAAGGACTAATATGGCAGACTTGGAAATTTGTGCTTCGTATTCATGAAACTCAACCTCTGCAGATTTAATTCTAAAAAAGGAAATACTTCCACAGGGGGTGCAATGGCCTAAAGTTATGGTTGCTTTATGGCTTTTTTTGTCTCCTTACTCCAAGGGACTAGCAAACAAGAAAAAAAGGTTCTTTTCTGGGAGGGGTAATTGAGGAAAAGCTTTTATTATATAAGGGGGCAGGAAAGAAAATGTTCAGCACCCAATAATCCACTTTTAGCACTCTTCTGTTCAATTTTTATTGTAAACAGACAAGATATCAGCTCTACTCCTAGAAGGATAAGGCAGACAGAAGCACAGATCTCTTGGAGACAAGGGTCTGATTCACCACACTAAGTCAGCCCCCAGGCCAGTCAGGGCCTTGGAGAAGAATGTGGTAAATATAACATGGGTAGCAGAGGAGAGATGATAGAGTAGCTATTATGGCCTTAAGACCAACTGTAGTGGCAGCAGCTATAGTTGACTACAGATCTTCCTCATGTAAATTTTCTTAGGAAGAAAGTCCAGCCAGAATCCAAGGGAAACTATATTTGCATGGGTAGGGTGGGTACTGTGCTGTCCAGAGTCCTCTTTAGAATAGTGCCACCATTGTCCCAACTGCAGGGAGTATTAGCTCTGACTCTTCATGGTTAAGTCCCTGTCCAGGAATTGACCTTGGTCAAATAAGGCGAATTGACAATATAGAGTTGTAATTGGAAAAAAACAATACAAAGGAAATAAATGTATGGGCTGGTATGATTGCCAAGTCATTTTGATCCTTTTTTATAAACATTAGCTCTTTCTGCCTTATAGTATAGGTATATTTTATTCATTATTTTACTTTGTATGCATGTGTATTTTTCTCCTTGGAAGCCAAATACTATGACTTACTAATCTTTATTTTTCATTCAGTTCCATGCACTATGAAGTTAATTATGATATATTAAAATTAATATATCACTATTACTTTAAGTCATTTGTCTGCTTGAAAATTATCAGTGATGTCTCATGCATAGTTTGAGTTTTGTTTCCTTATCCTGGTAATCAACGCCACCTACAATCTGGTTCCAATATAAATTTCTATGCTTATTTCCTACTCACAACTTTATGCAATACTAACCCAGCCAAACTAAACTATTGATTGTTCTTTGCACATATTTGTTGATTACTTTGAGTCCTCATTTTAACATATCTCTTGGTTTTCTTCCCCAGCTATGGCTGTAAGCCAGCTCTTTAACACCCATCAGCTAGCCATGTAACTAACTATTCTGTTCCACTGAAAGGAGTCTGAGTGATCATGTTTGTTGGCTCCCACTATGTAGAAATTGGCTGAGATCTATGCATGGGCTTCTTAACTGTCTGTGTTTATCTGATCACAGAGATGCTTGGTCACCTGTACTAAGGAAGGATGGTAACATGCTGTGGATTAGGTCACTGTGCTCAAGTTGTGGCTCTAGGTATGAGCTCAGGGTCAGAAATATAATTCTGCCCCC
The DNA here is from genome assembly GCA_030015415.1 of Cynopterus sphinx. Taxonomy (NCBI): domain Eukaryota; kingdom Metazoa; phylum Chordata; class Mammalia; order Chiroptera; family Pteropodidae; genus Cynopterus; species Cynopterus sphinx. The sequence goes on along the minus strand of CM057379.1, from coordinate 5,279,466 downwards.
TTTGTAACATGAGTTTTCCTGGAGGAACATACAATCACTAATTGCATGAACAAAATTAGTAGTTTAAACTGTTACGAAAGAATGTTTAAAGCACTTTTATGCAGTTAATGTCATGTCACACAAATATAATTTTATTCATTCTTTCTGATTTAGGTCAGGGGACATACTCTGCAATTACTTAATAAGAGAAAGGAAAAAAAAGCAGAATGAGTTAAAAGCTCAAAATGTTTTTTTTTAAATCTTTTAACAACTGTAATTTAACCTAAAAAACTGTGGTCCAACTGTAAAGAAGTAACTATGAGAAGGTTTATTAAAAGATTTAGAGTTGGGTGTGATAAAAAACATTTATTGAGATGGCAATGTGCTTTCTTTTTGGTTTCTGTCCCTTGGGTCTGCATTGATTGCCATCAGGGTCTTATACCATGTTTTCCACATTTAAATATGCCCAGGAAATCTTGTAAATCTTGTTGGAAAAGCTACTATAATATATTCAGAACAAAAGAGCATAAAATTGTGATACTAAATTTTTAATGAGAGAGAACAACCTTCTGTAGATAAAAAGGAGACAGGTGTTCCATGCACATGGATTAGAAAAGCCTATTCAAAATTAATTTTGATTTCATGAATGTTATTTGGAAAGGTCCCAGAATAAAAGAAATAAAGTCTGGTGCTGCATGAACAAGGAGAGCTAAAAAGTAAATTTCAAAGGAGACTACACCAATATAACTTAAACCATCTAGGTGAAAATTAAAAGATGTTATTAATATCTAGATATGTCTTTTGCATCTGATAAAATATCTGGATATTTAGGAAATTGGCCAGTTGAACATTATAGTTTTCATTGATGTGACTGGTGTCATGGCAGTATCTTAAAAGAAGGGAGGGAGAAGCATTGATGGATAGTGATGGTCAGCATCCTAAACTCAGCAGTGCAGAAACTAAGATGTTCACAAGCTATGGTAGGGTAGCAATGGGTTTCAAGTCCCCTGACTATTAGTTAAAATGCCCTCATTACCAGGAGAATTTTGAGATATTGGGAGCATATGTACTAATATTAGGGTATAAATAAAAAAGAAAATGGGGACATGAGGAATCCAGAATTTTTATCTGCAAACAACACATATGTGTTGATTAATTGAAAACCAAGTTCTTAAGAACTTAGTCCTTAAAAAACTTTGTTTAGAAAAGTGTCAAATTCTCAATGCAGAAAATTAAGTACAAATCTTAGGTTGGAAGCAGGGTTTCTGATAATTAATATGAACATTCAGAACAGAGGTGGTATTTCCATAAAAACATGCTTTATTTATGCCAAAAATTACCCAAAGAAAATGTTTTATTTTTATTCTTTCTGAGGGGTGATCAAAAAGAAACACAAACAATGATTTCAATGTGATTGTGAAAGGTTATTCTTCCTGCACCTCACCCTCATTCCCTCACATCTCAACAATCACCACTGTTTACAAGTCATATATTATATTCTCTTTTTAGATTATGTTTTATAATTGTCTTTTGGGGGCCATTTATATTACCTCAAGACCAAACCAGAACTGGAAATTTCCTGTTATCATTGTAATGCATAACGTTTTAGGACAGATGTTGAAAATTCTTCATCGACTATTTTTCTTTTATTTCCCTGAAAGGCATTGCTGGCAGAATATGGTAACTTTCCCTTGCCTTCTCTGCATAGCCTAAAGAGAGCTGTTAGTGTACTACAAAAAACACAAACCAAGCAACAAATTTTAATAAGAAACATTATTAAAAAAATTTAATAAGGAACGACAGAAGGCTTGGCTCTCTTTGAGTCAGGTCACATATTAGTATGATTCTTCACCTCGAAACCTGATAAAATCTCTTTCTTAAAGGTTTCATAGATAGGTTTTCAGATGACCTACATTCCCTTCCCCAAAACACACACACACCCACACCCACACACACACACATACACCATGTATACATACACATACATACACAGTACAGACATATACATATTAACATACATGCACCCCACAAATGTGCACACATCCTTGACACATGTACCCACATGTATACATATTCTGTAATTATACTGGTATATATTTCAGAATAAAGTCTTACTGTTTGTTTTTTACAGTTTAACAATAAAGCATATATATATATTATATATATAATATATATATATATAATATATATATAGAAAATTGCATTGTGTGTTCCCCTCCCATAGTTAGATTTCTTCTGTCACCACATATTTTAGCCCTTTTACCCCACTACTGTTATGAAAGTTAGCATCTTTTATGTATGAGGAAACAAGATAAAGCTTAAATCCCAAACATCCCATAAAAACCAGGAGTATTACTAAAAAATCCTAAGGAAAGCTGCAATTTATACCCAAACCTACCATATCTCCTGTAGCCCTTGACACATGTGGCAATGTAAGTCCCCTATTTTCCATAGACTTGTGTCTACATAGAGTGGTGGTTTAAGCACAGTTCTCCCCAATGCTCTTCCATCAGCAGAAGTTCTCTTGAATCACCAAGAATATTTTAATTGCCTAATCAAACATACTCATTTTACCCTTTTAAATACTTAAATTCTCTACAGTACTTGACACAGTTGGCTATGGCCTCTTCAGAATGTCTCTGCTGCTGTGTTTCTTTCTTCTGCTTATTTTATCATCACTGAAAGACTAATCCCTGACCACGAATCATACCAGCTGAAAGCATGGATTCTCACCCAGTCTACCTAGGTCTAAAGTTTGCTGTATAACTTCTTAGTGTTGTCCTGTTATAGATAATTTATTACACCTCTCTCTGCCTCAATTTCCTAAGTAGAACATGAAAAATGGTAGTGCTTATGATGTAAGTATGATGTTGTGACAATTAAATGAATAATATATGGAAAATACTTAGTTTAATTATGATTTTTTATAAAATTAAAAATCATTTTTTTCCTAGTTCTTAGACTGTTTATGGTTTTATTAAACTGATTGCGAGATGATGGCCTTCCAGGAAACTCTCTGGAAATCTGAGTTCTCAGGAGCCTACTTTGGGGACAAAGGAGAATGAAATGCAATTACCATGACATTGTAGAGATTCATGAGGATGCTGAAGATACTTAGGATCAGAAGTCTTCCAAGGAAATGTGGGTTGGGCACCGGCTGACTACCACTTGGCAAACACAGATTCCAAATCCTGCATCTTGGCCTGGTTATTTACTCCTTTCCAAATGATGTAGCCTGTAAGTAACACTTCCTGATCGTTAATTACTTTGACTCCAATGTGAATTTCAGGACTAATTATCACCTTGAAAGGAAGGCTCAGCATCCTCTGCCACTGTTATTTTGCTTCTTGGTAAGCCCAGAGCTATGCTCAGGCTGTTGGAAATGTTCTTATTGGCTGGAGAGCGAATAGTCATTTGCCTCCCAGCGAGACATTCTTCTATTAAATTCATTATGGGGATTCTCACTAACACTACATATACAGGTAAATACTGTTCTAAATTAACTTCTCAGCCAATTATTCAGTAAAATAATAAATGATTTAAAACAATTTGATGAAAATAATCTTGACAGCTGTTTGTCCTTACTCCTACACCTTAGAAAAAAACATTTTTATTTAATGTGGGTTATTTAGGTCATTTAAGAAAAAAATATCATATTGTTTTTAATTATGATTTTCTTATACTTTCTACCTGGTTCATCGTAATTAACCCTAATATAGTAGTAATGTCTTTTTATTTTTTCTTTGAATGCACAGTTGGAATTGTACAAATCTTACCTCCCTTCCATCTCTACTTTCTATCTAGGAAAACTTGTCTGTTAGCTTTTCTCCAACTCATTATTCAACCTCAACTCCTTTCTTTTGTTTCTTTTTTATTTATTATTTATTTATTTATCATTTATTTATTATTTATTTATTTATTTATCTGCCCACCTATTAATTAATTAGATTAATTAATTAATTTATGTAATTTGTTTTTTAATTATTTTTTTTTTTTAGACGAGGCAACCCTTAGTTGACCTCACAGATTGCAAGGATCTTGTCAGCTTGCAATTCTTTATTTTTTAATTTTTTACACCTACAGCACGTAGTCTTGTTAGGTGATCTCCCATCCAAGTACTAACCAGGCCTGACTCTGCTTAGCTTTTGAGATCATACCATATCGGGCTTGTTCAGGGTGGCATGGCCATAGACTTCCTTTTGCTTAAGAACAAAATTTTACAGTTTCTCACAAGTTCTCTCAGAACTAAAACAGTGACCATCATATGAAATAAACCCAAGTATTTTGAACCAAGGAACAAAGTTAATGTGAATATTTCTGTTGCCCTGTATTCCATAGTCTAGTGGATGGTAACCTTGTGTTTAGTTCTATAAATCCATAAATCCAAGTACTTCTATACATTTTATTTTAAAAAGTTCAAATTAAAGAACAAATTTAATCTCTTTATTATAAAGAGGAATAGAAATTGATTGACAGAACTATGAAGATATCCGCATGATAATTTTTGGAATAATAGTAAAATTCTTTAGTAAATTTTGGCTATAATTGAAGCTAGCAAGAAAATTAATGCTAATTAGAAACTTCTGCTCATTCTCAACTTTTAACTCCATCCTTGCATGTCTTAAAAATATTTAGAAACCACATAAGCTTTATATATAATAGAACCCAGAAGACTAAATGATATCCTATGCAATAAGTTGTTAATATCAAAATCAGATCTGCATTCTATGTATGGTCCAAGTAAAGAACAGTCAAATCACCTGAAAAAATCAAGTATTCACATTATCAACATGATAGAAGATTGAACAATTCTGATAAGCATATAACCTTTAAATTTTTCTGTATGGAAATATAGAAAGAATTTGAAAATACTTTCTATTTTGAAATAAAATGAGGTAAGGTAGCATATAAAACAATGGAGTGAGATATAAAGCAAACTTCACTTTAGGAAATAATATTTCATCATTTTATGACTCTGCTTTAAATATAAGCTTTTCTTTATTCTGTTTACAACTCTGGAAAGTAACACTTGGATGACACTGTCTTTTCAAACTTCTATGTGACAGAATAGGAAGAAAAAACTAAGCACATTTGCTGCAAAATGAACTATGGTTTATGTCTTGAGTAGAAGGACATGAACAACTGTTTGAGTTGTGGGCTACACTAGCTTTTTTCAAGGAACACATGTTTATTTTAAACAATGATTGACATGGAACAGCATTTTTATTTTAAACAACTGGCAGACACACCAATTATTCGGACTTGGGTATTCGAATGATTTTTGAAATCATCAAGAAAATGCAATTGTCACAAGGAAAAGAACTGATTATACTGAAAAATGATTACACTGAACATTTCAAGTGAAAATTAGAATTTTGAAAACCTTTATCCATCACCGTGAGCTTGAGAGATGCTTGATTCTTAAAGACTTTCTGATGAAATTATTGGTGATATTAAAAAATATGTTGTCTTGATATCATAGACTAAAATGTGTCAACATTTTGGTTATCTGTATAATTAAGCTAACCAATATAATGCCAAATGACCAAAAAGGTTGTTACTAAGTCACATATAGTCAATGATCCATTCAGAATTCAAAAATATAAATTTTAATGTAACAATACAAAAAGCACATCGATCAAATTCAGATTCTACACTTCAGTTACTTTTTAAGAAACCACAACTTGTCAAACGTTGTTGTCAAAGCAAAAAAGAATATCCATAGCTATCTAAGAATTTTTTTAAAAATACTGTTTTTTTACATGTACATAGGAGGCAACAGATGAAATGTACAAGCAGATATGATAACTCTGCTATAGTTTATTGAGGCAGACACTATAGAAATGTGCAAAACTATATAATGATTTCCCTCTTCTTTTGCTTTAGTTTTGAGGGAAGGTATAATAGAATATAGTAATTTTTATAGAGAGATATTATTATTTACATTAACATGAAATGTATTTATTATTACTATTTGAAATTAATAAATATTTTTAATTTCTCAATTTTAATTTATACTTTGGTAGATATCAATATATATAAACCACATAAACAAAAACCCTTCTCGGTTCTCAATGCCAATATGTTTTAATGATATAAAGTGTCCCTGAGACCAAAAAAGAAAGAAGTTTTAGGACAGATGATCTAGACAGATAAGTGGCATTCCTGCATTGTTAGATTATTTTTAAAATAATGTTTTATTAAAGCACATATAAAGGTTTTGTTTTTTTCAAACTTCTATTTTTAAAGGTGATTCCTATTTTGGGGGGAATTGGGGGTCCCAGAGAAGAAAAGATAAATTCATTTGTTTCAATATAAATGAATTCATTTGTCTCAAAGAGCATTAAACTGTCAGCAATACATATTATCTCATATAACATTTTTTTAAAATGGACAAAAAAATCTAACTTTTCCCAATCTCTTTTCCCAGGCCCAAGACTTGCTAAATGCTATCCAATGTTGATGAAATTGCACAAATGAGATGCTGTAAGAACTGATATAATTGAAACTCCTCATTAAATATGTTCTGACTTGATAGTAAATTAAGCAGCATTAGTTTTTCTAAAAGTACTATTTAAATTCATAAAGAGGAAATTTATCAGCACTTCAGTGACATTTTTTAAAAATGTTAAATTTTGTTACCTAAAATGGAAAATCTCTTTGTGTTTCCATCTGATTTTCCACTTTATGGCCTGTAATATAAACCCCCCTACTAAAATTCCATGATGCAAGTGTTAGAAGTAAAATCAGTGATTCTCAGTAGACCGGCATGATGACTGCTGGCTACTTGTTGGTAGGTGTCCAAAGAAAGCAATTAGTAGGTGACCTGTAGCAGAGGAAACATTTTTATCAGAACCTATCGGTGGTTTCCGGGGTAGTGAGTAATTGTAGTAGAAGATAATCTTCTACTACAATTGTGGGTAATTGTAGTAGAAGATAATCTCCATATAAACATGGGGTAGCTTAAATTTATATTTAAAGGTATTCGTTCCTGAAACATACTCGAATTTAATCAAACTCAATGTTCCTTCTAACAGGCTTCATTTTATGTTTTATTTTATTTTTTAATTAATTTATTTTTATTATTGTTCAGGTGTACAATTCAACAGTAAAACATATATATATATATGTATATTGCATTGTTTGTTCACCTCCCATAGTTACATTTCTTTCTGTCATCACACATTTACCCCATCTACCTCCCCCGTCCCTACCATTCCCTACCCTCTGGTAACCACTAGTCCATTGTCCATGTCCATGAGTCTCTGTTTAGCCTGTTTGTTTGTTGCTTTTAGGTTTATACCCCACATATAAGTGATATCATGTGGTTTTCAACCTTTTCTGTCTGGCTTATTTTGCTTAGTATGATTATTTCAAGGTCCATCCATGTTGTTACAAATGGCAGTATTTCATCTTTTCTTATGGCTGAGTAATATTCCATTTTAAACAATTCCTTGAATAGACATTTCTTTTACAGTTTACATATGAGTAATGTAAATGCCAAGTAGAATAATACTTTCTGGTCATCTATGTGATTCAAAAGAGAGCTCTAGCTCCTTCATTCAGCACATGCAGGTAACACTTTCATTTTCTTCTGTAAAGTTATTATTGCAAACTAATTTTTAAATTAAATTTAGTAAAATTATTAGAACTATTTCTAGATTTTTTTAATGAAAAATATCAACTATAATTATATGCTCCCATTTCCTCCCTTACAGTGGTAGCATAGTTTGCATATTACTACTCATGTTGACTTTTTTTTTTTGCATATCTAGGAGATCATCTCCCATCAATAAATGAAAAGCTTTCTTATTCTTCTTTTATATTCCACGATGTTCCACTTCTGTTTTTTTTTCTGTCCTCTATTTGTGGACACCTAGATTGTTTCCCATTTGTTAACTATTACAAATGACATTGCAATACATCAGTTCACTTATACACAGGTGAAATTCTAGGATAGACTGAGACGTATGATGGCTGTTTCAAAGTGTGAACTCGTTTATACTTTGGTGGGCTTACTTTAAATTTTGTTTCCTTACTCATTATAGCAGGAAAGGATCTGCTTTTTCTCTCAGCATCATTTAGTTGAGAACTCAAAACCTTGCCTCAAGTTCCACTTCGGAGAATTGCACTCCCCCTAGCTCCGCCAGGTTGTCTAGGCAGGCTGGCTTTCCAAAAATCATCTGTAAGAACACAGTGTAAGAGGAAAGGCGTGTAGGCAGCTCTTAACACAGGACATCTTTTCACATGAACAGGATGGTTTGGAGGTTAGAGCAGTGTCAGGGAGACAAAAAGAAATTGGCAATTCAGCAAGACAGAAACAGAACTGCATTTGATGCTATTGGTGATAGCAGAAGGCGGATACCAGGATCTCCTATTCCACCATCCCTCTGCAAGAAAAGCTAGTAGATGTGGGCTTCTGTTCCCCAGTGACTCAGGTGTCCATGTTGTAACTTAGTAAAAGTTTCAAAGCTTCTTCGCATTTATAAGTTTTTTATTCTTTTATTTAACTTTCTGCTGAACAATCCCGTGATTTTATAGCATGATTTAAAACATGACTTTATTACTTCAACATAGCTTTTTAATCTTGATATAATTTTTTCTATAATGATTTCTAAGGACCTGATCAGTGTTTGATCATTTTAAAGTCTTTACTTAGTCAACATCTTAGCAAAAGCTGTGCATTTAGCAACAGAAAGAGAAAGCCAAAGAAACCATCTAGTCTAAGATATAGTTATATTTGATATTGTTAACTATGGTGCAAGTGCATGTAATATATTTTATAATATGTATTTTAATTAGTATGTATAATTATATACTAAATATTATACTATGTAATATATGTAACATATATTACATATAGTACTTATATGATGTTATATAATCTATTATATATAATATTTTATGATATGTAATTTAGTTAATATAGATCATTCTTTCTTCACCATTATTTGTGATTTGCACCTATCAGCAGCATGTATTCTTTAATGGTTAAAGGGATATCAACTGAAGTTTCAGAGGTTTATGCTGGGGAGGGGAAGCAATAACACTTTTGATAGCAAATAAAGTAAAAATAATTATGCATTTATTATTACAAAAGAAGACGGAAGTAAACAGAGAGGCTTACAAGGGTCAAGTTTCATTCTTTAAGGCATTACTTATTGGTAGCCCTGATATGATAGGTCATGTGCAGCCAGTACCAAAGGGTTATAGGGGCATGTAGGAAGCACCATTTCCAGCCCTGCCCCAGGTTGGAGAGAAAGTTGGTAAAGTTGCAGAATGTGGGTATCGGAGGCTAAAAATGATGCTGGATTGTGTCTGGTGATATCTTGTTTGAAAGAAATTGAAAGAGAAAAAAATAAAAATATGGAAGTAACTCAGAGAGCTTTGAGGACAGAAGGAGTATTAGGTCTACATTTCAAAAGTATCACTCTTGCCGCTGGGTTGAAATCAGACTTTTATTCAAGAACCTTGTTTTAGGCACAGTGCTCGCAAATTATTCATCATCAAGAGAATCTCCATAGATATCTTCCTTCTTTGATACACACATTTGTCAAACACTTATGGAATATTATTTTTCCAGCATTGTTGTAAGTGTTGGAAATACCTGAGGGACTAAAGATTCCCTATTTTCAATGTGATATGTCTAATAGAGGAGCAGAGAGATAAATGTTATCAGTAGAGTCAGCTAAGAGTCATGTGGATTATATGTCATTTTTATTATAAGTAAATGGGTATGAGTAGAATAGAAGTTTTATTGAGTAGACAGAATGTGCTTCAAGGCTTTCAAAATTGTGCTAATTTGATTGGCTTTATACCATAAATGTATTTTGTAAACTATAAAATTTATATTTGCCAAGTTTTAGAAATAGGGCACTCATTTCATCAAAGCAAGTCATAGGAAATAATTCTTTTCTCTGAGATATGATGACGTGTGCTAATAAGAAGTAAACTATTTAAGGAGTACATGTTGGCTCTTAAATAAAATGTCCTTTAGTCATCAGAAAGATGTGAGATTTCAAGCAACCACATTTATTATCATGGCCAACTCTAATTAGATTCTTGCCAAGATGCAATTGCTGTTATTGAAGAAAATTGGTATGTCATTTCTATTCATTTGACTAATAAATTAAGAATGCTTAGGGTTAACATTTTTATAGAATTGTCTTTGTTTTTGCTTTGTTTCCTATATCCATAACGCTTAAAATGATAAAATATAATTGGATGACATTTCCTTTGCAAGTGAGGGTTATACTGAGAAAATATTTTCAAAAAATCATAAAATGGGAAGCAATAAATGAACATGACAAACAAAACAAAAACTCATAGATACAGACAACAGTTAAGTGGTTACTAGAAGGAAAGGGGGGAGGAGGAAAAGGGTAAACAGGGTCAAATATATGGTGACAGAATGAAATTTAACTTTGGGTGGTGGAAAAACAGTGCAATATATGGATGATGTATTATTAAACCATACGCTAGAATCTTCTATAATTTTATTAACCAATGTTACATCAATAATTTTAATAATAAAATAAATAAATAAATAAATAAATAAATAAATAAATAAAAATAATGAGTGAGGAAGTGAAGATGTTTATCAGCAGAGCAAAGCAATTGATTGCAAATTTTCCTTTTTTATTAGGCAATTTTTCAACAATGTAAACTATTATTTTAAGTGTTATAAGGCAATAAATACCCTTCTATACCTGGGATTAGAAAATTAAAGTTCTCTTGATCCCCAGGATTAGTGTGAGCAGCACTGATGAGAAAATTTTGAAACCGTGGTATAATCTCACTAGCTATATATTTGACATTTGCTTTAACTTCTCTAGGTCAAGTTTGCTCATGTCTCTAAACAAGAGCCTGGGCTTCATAATAGCTAAGGTCTTTTACTGGCCATAGCTGAAAAGTTAATGACATGTTGTTCTTTTATCTTTTCTTCAATCATATAGTCTTTCTATAATATTTGAAAACAACTGTGCAGCTAGATGAAGTCATATGGGAATTTCAATCCAACAAATATGTTTTGAGCATGAACTTTGCATAAACAATGCAAAAGTGAGTAAAATACAGACTATACTTTCTTCATGTCTAATATATGAGACCAGTTAAGCACCTTACGTCACAGTGCCTGGGCATATAAAATTTTGGGGGAGAATTAAATTGAGTTTCAAAAATCACTTTTTTGGGAGGCCTTTTGTGATTGTTACATTAGTCAAGGGCCATAATATATTATGACAATAATAAAAACCATAATAATAATACCTATTATTTACTAGACATTATTTTAAGTTCCTTATGTCTACTAATTCATTTACTTTTTAGAAAATCCCTATGAAATTTGTATTGTTATCATTAGAGAAAAATGGAAAGTGTGAGACTTCAAGAATGTAACTATTTCCCCAAATTCATACAGTTACTAAGCATCAGAATCAGGATTTTACACAGCAGCTTGACTTTTAAGCATTCTTTTCCAAAGTACATTTTACTGTGATTTTTAAAAAACATATTCACTGCTCTTCAGGCTTATAATTCAAGGAAATAATAATAAAGACGGATTAGAGTAAATCATTTTTGCATGACTGTGGCATAAGAATTAGAAGTTTAAATATCCTATTTGTAAAAATTTAAGTACATAGAAATGTAGGATGTACTATAGAATTACTTTTATCTTTATAAAGTTTGTAAATTATACTTTTGCTATTCCAATTCTAAAGTACTCTTAATTCAATATTTACCATCATTATATTTTTTAATGAAAATAAATCTTTCCTGGATAGGATTCCCAATGATATTCTATTTAAAATGTTTTCTTCCTTGTTAATGCATTTTTACCATGCTCTGTTATTTCAAACAGAGACTAAATTATTTAGAGTAGTGGCCATTTTGTTTTCCTGAGACTTGGAAGTTCATTATAACGGAACCAATGTGTCTATCTACTTCTTTCTTCTGTCCACTGTACCTCCTCTTCCTTAGGGCAATTCTTTGAAAATAGGACAACAAAAGACTTGAATTGTCCTTTGCTGTTGGGCACTTGTGCAATCCGATAAAAATAAAGAAATGTTGTTTGAGTGGGCAACATAAGAATACACATTAATTTAATTATTGATAAGAACCTCCTAACGGAAGCCATGCCTACAAGGATTGGGTAGATTAGCCTTGCTACTGGGGGATTTTATCTATGCTCATACAGGCCAGAAAACTCTTCACACACAATATGTGAATTGTTAGGTCTGCCCATGAGTATTTCATGCTCAATTAAATGACAATGTACTTTGCTCAATAATTTGTTCCTTGCATATACAAGAATCTGATTTCCTTTCCCTTGGTAGACATGGAAGTGCTCCTCCAAAGCCTGGAGATACTGTGGCTCAAATTATTTTTTCTGTGCTTTGATTGAATTTAATTGTAAGTCTGTTCCCACCATACATATGTTCATTTCCCCTTTTTTCCAACTTTAGTTCTCTTCTATACCTGTCATACCCAACATGATTGTATGTGTAGATATGCTTCAAAGTATTTGTAGTTTTAAATAATTATACCAAGATTAATTTTGAAAATTTAAGACCTCAATTTAACAAGTATAAATCAACCTTGAGAGATAAGAAAGCATAGTATTTAAATTCATTTTATTACCTGAGTATAACACAAGCTACAATGCAAAATGAAAATAAGGAGCATTTCTTTCAAAAATTATTAAGAATTCCAAGTCGATGACAGCAGAGTATTTAGCCAAGTACAAGAGCTTTCAGAGCTTGAGGCACAATGTGACTGCGCAGAACTCACACCTGTGAGCATGGCTCTCCCTGAGCATCCCCAGGACAGAAGTCAAGAAAGGAAAAATGCTTTGTGATCTTTGATTTTTAGGCGTGAGGATTAATTGATGTGTCCTCTGCATATTTTGTGTTTTATGAAAATCAATCTTCCTCCTCTCTTCACCCACCATTCCCCTTCCTCCCTTTCTTCTTACATCCCTCCTTTCTTTCTTCTTTCCTTACTTTTTATTTTAACAGATGGTGATCACTACCAAGTGTTTATAAGTTCTCTATGAGAATACATTCTTATTAAAAACGAAGCAAATGAGGCAATATGGTCATATACAAGTAAACATTATAAGAACTAATTAAAAATGAACACCTTACTTTTGGATATTTTGGAAGATTTACTAGGTTTAAATCAAATGGTTTGCATAATTTGCATTTTCATAGATCTTTATGAATTTCTGCAGGGATTTTTTTTTAACTTTGTAAAGAAATGCTATTAGGGACTATTAAGGCTTCTTGATGTGAAATTTTAAACTGCAGGAAAAATTAACCCCAGAAAGGGAAGACAATACTCACCAGATTCTTTTCCCTATTTTGAAAAAAAAGCAAAAAACAAAAACCCCACACATTTCATTTATCTACTGGTAATACTATTAGATAGTTGATATTATATCTCTACTGGACTATGATAATTTTCTATATGTAGGCAAATAAACCAAAACACTTATGACAGAAGTAAGTGCAATTGACAAATTTGAGCTCAGATCTGATGTTTTAGTTTTCAGAACCAATATTAGTAAAAGTTCTTTTGAGGAACTGAGGAACTTTACTGAATTAAACCAATATGTTTATAATAACATTATTATATTAATAATATAATATTAATGTAATATATTATATATAATTTAGATTAAGGTTATGGTTTCTTGATATTTATATTATACCTTTAAAGTAGTATATTCTGAGAAAATACTTATCCCTTAGAAAATGATTTAATAATCTGTAGGTAATTGAATGAAATTTAGGGCCATATGTACAGAAAGAAAAAAAGCACAAAATGGTTAAGATGACATTTTCTTTTCTTCATGTTGCATTATGGATGAATCAAAATTGTTTTAAATAATGTCAAATAACAGATGCACTGGTAATACTCGAAAGTTTAGAAATCATAAGGCAAAGCTTTTTTCTAAGTCTTTAGGTAATGTAATAAATACGAGTATATAAGATTTTGAAAATTAAGAGATTGAAATAATTTTCATGGGAATTTATTCCTTTGTAGCAGCTATACAACTGTGCTTAGTTTTACTGTTTACCAGTATATATTTATCTTCTGAGTTTGTGTTTCAAAATATTTGATTTTCTCCCAAACATAGCTATTATTCATGAACTATATGAACCTAGCACCTGCATTCTGAATTCTCATAGCATGACTAGAAAGCACTAATTAAAATGGCAGTGAGAAATTTGAGAACTGTGCAAATAAAGTCCATGAATAATGATGATTGTCAAGGAAACATATCGCTGGAAAGCTGTCAGACAAGATGAATGAGCTGAGACTGTTCCCATGCTGAAACAGAAGATCTTATTCTACAACTTGAATTCTAATATTCAACAGTAGTTTATGTATCAGTGGTTACTACATAAAAAGTGTGAGATATAGACTATTAACTTCAGCTTCTAGTTGATAGCATATTAAGTATGAAGCCTCAGAGACAACAGGACAGTGTGCACTGAAGTGGGCCATGGTTTAGCTAACAAAATCACTTTCGTTCATGCTAATAAACACTTATGATGAGAGTGATGCTTATAGCTAAGAAGTGTAGAGACTCAATGGGAGTGGAGCCATTACATAGCTGATTAGCTTGATCTTGTTCATGCTGATAAAACACTTCCAAAAAATAAGAAAGAAAAAAAAAAGAAAAAACCAGACTTGTTTCTAGAACAAATAATCCTGAGCAACATGCTTTCTGGAAAAACAACAAGATCTCTGACCATGATCAAACTCTTTACAGTTAGTTGGGCATGGTGTTGAAATTTCCATTAGAAGTTATTTATTTTTTGAATCAAGGTACAAACGTATCTAGAAGAATCTTTACAAATTTTCCTGGATGAATTTTAAAACTTTTGGAAAAAGCAATATATTTATCTTTTTTTATAATTCAGTGGACACTAGTCTCAGTATGTGAGCTGATGGATGTTTTAAGTAACTCAATAATGGGAATCCTTGATGATCCATAAATATATCAAATCATCATGTTTTTTTTTATTTTAAATGTATTACAGTTTTATTTGTTAATTATACCTCAATAAAGATAAAACAAAAAATTAAGGTCTTTCATTATTTAAAATATTGATAAAAAGCATATGATAAAAATGCTACTACTTTTACTTCTTGTCCAAAAAAATACAATTTTTAAACTCTTATCCTTTTGGAGCTCAGCATGTTGATCTTTGAAAGTGAAAACAGAGTAATTGAATGATTTTTTTCCCCCATTGGAGAGGGAATGACAAAATTTGATAAGTAAAACTCTTCCTCTCTAGACTTATTTGACTATGACTTTGTAGGTAGCCTCTGTTTCCCAACCTTAATTGAACCACTCAAATGATACTTGGGATGAGCATTTCCAAGCAAATGGTTCCAGTGCTTAGGTGGCATGAAATAAGGAGGTTGCTGAGGATGGAGGACACTTGTATGGTTATGCTCATCATATAAATCATCCCATATTGAACCATGCAATAGCCTTATCTTCTCCTATTAAACTTTGTGGAAGACAAAGCAAAATGAAACAAAAATAATTCCTCCCCCCCCCAAATTTTGGTTAGTATTCTTTCTTAAATGAATCAGTTATGTTTAATGGCATAGTGGATAATTCTGGTAAAAGAAATTGCTATATTCTTCTTAGAGGACTTGGGTTTTCTAATGTTTCTCAGTATACAGGTTGTAATTGTTTGAAATTAAAGTGATCAGGCCATGTAGATACTTTTCTGAGACAGAGTGTTGAATTATTTATAGAAATATGTCTCAATGTCTGGTTTCCTGTGAATTATCTCCTGCTATTTAAATGAAAAGTAAAAATAAATTTTGCATCGAGGTTATAGTCTAGAAATTTAATTATTAAAATATTTAAATAAAAACTATTTGATTAATGCCATTAACTACAAAACTAATATAGTGATTTTATGTGTTTGATTAAATTTATTAGTGTAATGCTATCTTTTTGTAATTTTATTTCCTTTTGCTTATAAAGTTAAAGCTAAGTATGCTTCATATTAGCAACTATTATTTCATTTACCCAAATGGAAAACACTTATAAATGTGGTTAAAAATAATTCTTACAAAGCCACACAGGTCAAAAAATATTTGCCAAAATTTAGTAGTGTCCATTTTTCTCTGAATTGGTAATAAAACATAGCATTTTGAAATTAACATTATAACAATGAAGAAAACTAATCAATACACATTTCTATTCTGTGTTAAAAAATAGATTTAGCTTTGTCTAAAGGTTTTTAATATTCTATGCAAAGAAAAATAGTCTGGTTTAGTTTTTATGCTTATATTTTCTAAGACCTCAACATGCCTTTATTTTTTTTTCTTAAAAAGAAGACAGTAAATGCAAAATATTGACTTTAAATGCAAATGTTATGTTGAATGTTACAGAAGGAAGTTGGTGGAATAATTTGCCATAGATTCTTTAATTAAGGCCATTAAAACTGAGAAAGTACAGGTCCTATCATTCATGAATTCATTTTAAGAATTTACAACAAAAGGGAATGAGCAGGTAGTTCATTAAATTCAATGTTATATATCAATTTGTAGTCAAAGTATAGACATAATGCCTTTGCCAACATGTAACACCAGTCATAGTGAGTATTTCATCTTTATGTTTATATTCTAATTGCACTATTTAAAACTTAGGAGACTGAAAATTAAAATATAAAAATTTGCATAGTTGTACAATTCCAGAAGCTAAATCTAATTTTATTAAAATCTTGATGGAAATGGGCTGTGAGTGCCATTCTGCCATACACCTATAGAGTTTTGCTGACCTTCAGCTGGTGTTTTCTTGGCTTTGAGTACCAATAGTGTACATACTTACAAGTGTAGGAGATGAAGATAAGAGATCTATCTTTGTGTATTTGTACTTCTCAAACCTACTAATACTAAAAATTCCTGGGAATCTTGGAATTTCCCTCTAATGGCAATGGAATTCTTAGATCCACCTGGCAACAGGCTCGCTAAGATAGCAGTAGGTCTGTAATTCAGAAACTGATCTGCAAAGGTGCATAATGATGAATACTCATTTGAATGTTCTGGAACTTAAGAGGGAAGAATTCTTTTATTTGTTTTACTCGAAGGCTCTATATGTTCTTTGAAATTCTTCCAATTATTCCAGTACACAATAGTCTCATAAATCAAAGACCCAGAGTAGTCCAAGATATTCTATTTAATCTGACATTTAATTCCCCAAGACAATGAGATAGGGTAGCATTTTTTTGTTTTCACTTGGAGCAAGAGGACTCATTGTCAATTTAGAGGTATAAACATTTTAAATAGTCTCTGGCCTTCATTATGAATCGTCTCAATGTTTTGCTTCTATAGCTGCTTTGTAAAATCAGACTCAAAAATCTTGGGGGTCACCATCCTTTGCCAGGCTTTCTTCTACCCTGAGGGACTATCTATAAATAGCCTATTTTCTTCTAGTTGTCTCTGCTAAATCCTTCATTCTGGCCATGAAGGTGAGAGCCTATATCTAGGTAGGTGGTTCCTAAGATTGTGCAGGCAAGTAGGTAACCTGGGCACAGATGACATCACATGAATATTTACACTGGGCTGAGCTTAATAGAAACAGAACTTTTCCCATAGCTTTATGGCTTCAATTGTGATCAAACTGCCCAGAATATAGGAACTTGAAATATTCATTAATCAGACATCAAGGAGACTGAACATAAAACAGGTGCCTACTGTGACGTAAATTATTAAGATCTTTTTTAATTACTTGAAGATGTTTTTACTTTGTTATTTTCTTCTGTAACAATTACATTCAAGTCACTGAGAGATATGAACACGAAGAACAATTTTGTTAAAATTGTCGTGCTGTAATGAATCGTGACTGCATGTACTGTAATCACCAGCTAACTGTAAGAAATTTCAGTATCTGGTGAAGTGACACTTCACTTCCTACATGCTGACTGACTCCTCTAAACAAGAGCATTTGCTTAACCAGTTATATGCCCCTGGTGTCTGTTATTCCATATTCTTAAATGGTAATAGAATTGTTTTTGCCTTATCAGAATGATTTTTTTCCTTTTCATGTGTTGGATCACATAGTATATGAAATAAATATGGGGCAAAATTATGATCTAAAAGATGAATGTTCTAATTAAATTTTACATGTCTGTGGCACAAGTTTCAAGAAGCAACTGGCATAAAATGACATATTCTAAAAATAAAGCATGAGCTAACATTCTCTCTCATGCAAAGATTTGCATGAAACTGCATATGATTGAGAATGACCTTTAAATGAGGAGTAATGGTCCCAATCAGTGTACTGCAGGCTCTGCATATGAATCTAGGCCCCGAATGATATTTAAAAATCACAATATGTTTGATTTCCATTCTTGTCTGGCACCCTCTCAGATTTCAGAAATCATCTTCAAGCATTAGCTTCCTTTTAAAATCCTTAGACTAGAACAAAAACCTTCCTGATTAATCATTGTAATTTATTATTTTAAGCTCTTTAACAAAAATATAAAATCAATGTTTTTCTTGTCATCATTTTTTGACAATTATAAATTTTACCATACTTGGCTTGTCACTGTGCAAATATGCCACATCAGTTTAAAAAAAGTAAATAATATGAATATATTGGTGTAGAAGTAGAAGTTTAAAACTAAAATTTATGTTTGTTTTTGATAATGTGGTAGAATATCCCCATCTTAACCTAAAAAAACAGAATCCCTAAGGAATTAATTGTCTTGACCCAGTTAACTGCTATAGACAATGGACTTTGGATTTCTGGTCAAGAATCCATGGAAGCCCAAGATTTAAGGTCAGAAGTATTGTAATTTAATCCTCTAGTCCTACTACTGATAATGGACATACAATATTTAAAGCATTCTAGAATATAGCTTATTTCTTTTATACCCCAATAGTCTTACAGCTGGAACTCTATCTAATAGAAACTGTATCACTTTCTCTAGTAGCATTATTGTCATCAATATTGATGCTGTCATTTACGAATCAGGGTTTGCATTTGCTTTGCTATGATCACAAGTTAAGTTTTTGGATATATTCCAAAGTATTTTTCATATAAAGTGTTTGATTTCTATACAAAGCACTTCCTTGTTGTTGTTGTTGTTTTTGTTATATTTTAAAACAGGGTTTCATTTTAACTATTATAGAATTATATAAGTGAAATCATATAATATTTAATTTTTTACTTCTAATTAGGCTTTCACAATTCATCCAAGTTGTTTCTGTAGCTATGATCCATTCATCATTTTGGCCATACAATATTACATAAATTATTCCTTTTATTTTTATGAACATCTAGGTTGATTCTTGTTGGTGCTATGATTAAAAAGATACTCTGAAATTGTTAATACATATCTCCTTGTGTACATTTTTATATTTTGCCAGCAAAAAATCTGATTGGAATAATGATATTGAATTCCACGATATCGACATTCTACAGAATATGAACACCGGATTATTTCCAATTTTGGCCATTACAATTAGTGATACTCGTCATTTTTGTGCTTGCCTCTTGTTGAATAACTATGTGCGTTTTTATTGATTTTGTAATAGGAGTGCTGGGACATTATAAATGAATATATTTGTCTTTAGTAGTTACTGTTGATGATTTCTCTTCTAAAATGATTGTGCCTGTTTGCCGTCTCATCTGTAGAGTATGTGAATTCTTATGTAACATCCATACCAATATTTCATGTTTTTGTCATTTTCACTTTATCCATTTTGTTGTGTGCGCATTCATATCCCATCATGGATTCTAATGTAACTTTCCTTGATTAATGAAAAAAATTGCTTTTTAAAAGCTACTTATTTATTTATTAAATTTATTGTGGTGACATTGGTTAATAAAATCATGTAGCCGTCAAGTGTACAATTCTATAATATCTCATCTGTATATTGTATTGTATGTGTACCACGCAAATTCAAATCTCCTTTCATCTCCATATGTTTGACCCCTTTATCCTTATTTACCTCTCCCCTCCCAACTTTGTATCTGGTAACCAACAAACTGTTTTCTGTGTCTATGAGTTTTTGTCTTTCTTGTTCATTTCTTGCTTTCAGTTTTATATTCCACATATGAGTGAGATCATAAGTTTCTCAACTTTTTCTGACATTTCTCTTAGCGTAATGATAATCTCAATAGATATATGCATCATTTTAAATTATCTATATTTTAAGGGGTCTGTTTATTATTCTTGCCTGCTCTTCTTTTGTGTTGTCTTTTTTTTCTTACTTAAAGGTTTGTGCAATATTAAATCATATTTTAGATAACTTTTGTTACTTATGTGTGTTGCAAATAAATTCTCATCCTATGACTTTCAAATCTCCCTTTTTAATGGTTTTTTGATGACTTTTCATAAATTTTAAAGAAATTTTAAATTTACTATTTGATAGGAAATATTAAATAATGAAGACTGTGTATTATAACAGAGTAGTCAAGTGTCCTTTTTTTTTAAGTTGTTACTGTATGTACGTATGTATGTATGTAGATATATATATGTACACACATGTATATATATATACATATATAAAATCTATTTATATTATCTATCTATCATCTATCTATCTATCTATCATCTATCTATCTATCTATCTATCATCTATCTATCATCTATCTATCTATCATCTATCTATCATCTATCTATCCATCCTTCAATAATAACTGTGTAGCCTGAATGTGCAATCCCATCTTTAATTAAAATCTCTTAATACCATATCATTTTCTTCCAATTCTTAAAACTATAACTTTATAGTTTAATTAGTTCTAGAGAATATTGAGTTGAGTTTAACAAATGCCTGATATCAAGAACACATTTCGCTCCTGGAAAAATTCTTAGTTTTTAGTCTACGTATCTCTTAAATATTAGAGCCAGGGAGAAAAATCTACCATATTAAAGACATGGATTTTTGCTGAAAAATAGATTTAAATAGCATATATGTGTCCTGAATGTATAATGATACCAGTAGAAACTATGACAAAATTAAAACTGTAATATTGTTATAAAAGTAAGTGCATGGATAAGATTCATGATATGAAGAGTAAAATGAAAAAGATGATAAAATATAACTGTAACCAAATGCAAATTTAAGCCATGAAAAAGTCATTTTTCAGAAAGCAAGTGGCAATTTAAGTACATTTAAGGAAGTCATCTTCTTCTCAACAGAACATTGAAACAATTATTTTAACCTCCCTTGGAGAAACAGCTTATCTCCAGACTCGTATAGTTGGAAAAGAACACAGCTGTAGTTCTCTTTTTTTCTGAGATAGCCTCATGGCAGACAAATGAAAGGACGCCAGTGATGTCCAGTACTGGACCAAGGCTGCACAGGGAAGTTCAAAATTCAAGAATTCTAATCACTGGTGAGTGACTGGTTTTGTGATCTTTGACTTGTCACTTCTGTCTTTTTTTATCTTTTATTCTCACACTAAATTATTCAGGATTCTAATCACACTTGCCTATTTCATTGGAGCAGTAGAGGATTAATTGCCAAATGTCTATTTGGAGCTCTGGGGATGGTGGGGGGAAGTTAATGAAAAAGAGCTGCCAAAAATGTTGCACAGTCAATTTTTCCCAATATCAGAATATTTAGTAGGTTTTTTCATTCATTTTCATCTGTCAAAATCTTAGTCATCTTCCAAGGCTATATAAGATTTGATTTTTACCTTTTTTTTTGGTGATGTTTATCCCTTGTCTTCAGTCAGAACAAATATCTTCTTTTTAATATGCTCCCTAAAACTCTGTTTTCACCTTTGTTGCAAAATTGCTCACAGTCCTTTTGTACCACAGTTGTGTATGTGTCTGCCTGCTAATATTTTATTTCCATTTAAATTATACTGTTAAAGTTTGCTATTGCACAAACAAGAGGTACCAAAATATTTGAGGTCACATGTAGGAGAACTCTAGTTTTATTTATTGTTGTGTAAATCCCATAAGCTTAATAAATGAAGGCATCTCTTGTTATAACATTATCAAAAATACATCCCTAACCTAAGTATACACCAAAATGGAGTGAGCTAAGTTGAGGAAAATATCAAGCAGAAAACAAACAAACAAAAAATAAAAGTGAAATAAGGGCAGCCTTCATTTGTGATTGAGGTGACGAAAATGGCGTCTCATAGACATTACTTCGGGGATGATGATATTCCACTAAATCCATTCTTTATATCATTACTTATCCTAGCAAAATTGAGTTTAGCAAAAATAACAATTGAGGAAAATTAGATCTGTAAAATATTAGAATAAGTATGTGTAAAAGACAATTCAAAGTCATATTCAGGACTTATTTAGCTTCATTATTATAAAGATAATTCAAATGAGAGAGTGTGTTTATCCTCTCTAATGCTAATGGTTGTTGCCCTACCAAATCTCCATCTTAGTCATGGAAATTTCTTTTGCTCTAAATAAGTTTTTTTCCAAATCTACATAAATCTTTTACCTTTTTCAGGGGTATTTCCTGATATGGTAAGAGATGATTGAATGTTTAATGGTGACGGGATATTACTTCTATTACTCTTGTAGAGTAAGAAGATTGTAAACAAGAAAATTAATAACTCTCAAAAGTGCTTCTCTTAAATGCCCACATTTAGGCATCAGGTTTTAAATGCCATATCTTTTGTTCAACATCAATGTCCTAACATTGTAAATCAAATTAATAAATTTATTCTGCATAAGAATAAAACAAATTCAAAGTAAGGTACAGATATTACATTAAACATTCACAGCACGCTGATTAAACATTCAAAATGTTAAGAATGTATTTAAAATACAATATTTAAAAGGCATAAAATTGGTAATTATGTATTTTTTTATACAGGTATTGGCACAGAATTCCCTACCTACATGGAGAAATACTGTAATGCATTTATCTTGTCCAATTTGCTTTTATTGATCATCAAAATTAATATGATAACTGTGTTTTTATATGAAAGAAAATTTAGTGTATAACATTTGTAGGAAGTCACTTCTTCAATATTGGTTACTTTTTAATAAACAACAAATAATTTTTAAAAATTTCATTCAGGCAAAAATCCTAAGCAGCTAAAATTAGATGCACTTGTTGACTTCCATTAAAACTAGATATAATTATATATTATTGTTAACTAAGGGACAAAGTTTAATAACTCCACAAATATAAGTAATTATTAAATAAATGAACGTCAAAGTGGTCCCACAAATTTTGACTTACATATTGGGTAGAGACATGGTTAGCTGTATTATTGTTTGTTTCATATGATATTGTATCAGTGAAATTTTCTTAGTTTATTTTGACAAAATTTTGAAATGATTATCATTAGAATTTAATAAAACCTTACAAATCATGAGTTTTGAGTAACATAGGTTGTACTTACTTAAATAAAGCAAATAGAGAAGTTATCTTTTATTCATATAACTCAAGGAAAATTTCACAATTAGTGGAATTACATTTTATTTGATTTATTTAGAGTTAATGCTTTATTAGTTTTATATAATATTGCATCTTACATTAATAGATTCATAGTCTTATTAGCTTCATGTAATAGTCTACCAATGAATGTTTCTTCCTTTATTTTTGATTAAAAAAATGATTATATGGGTTTTTATGTAAAGCACATATAACACAAATTTTGGCTTACTGTGTTTATATTTGCCCAAATAAATCAAATAAAAAATTAATAATTATTTATATAACTCAACAAAAAACTTATAATTGGTAGTTAATCAGTAAGAATAGCAATCTTTTAGAAGTCTATTTACACATCAGCATTCTACATTGTTCATTCCTACTTTACTGGACTGGTTAATTGGCATTTAAAAATGTTTTTTATTCAGCAATTGTTTGTTGTTTTATGTACATGAAATAAGCACTTAGTTTAGAGCACAGTTTTTTGAGGAGAGGTGTGCAAAGAGGTGGGGAGATTGTGTTTAAATAGCATTTGAGCATCTTGTTTCGTCTTCATCACAAGTCTCACACTTTCTCCTGAGTGTGTTTATATTTCACAAGGCACCACCTCCATTGCTCCTGTATCCTCTCACTTTTCTGCCTCTAAGGTATCCTTTCCTTGGCTTCTTATTCTAATACTCACATCTCTTCACTTATACATATCAATTTGTGCATAAGCCTGTGACTCCAATACTATCTCACCCATTCTGTTGCTCTGTATATACAATATTCACAGCTATGCAGTGTTAATTTTTCTCATGGTGCTGCTGCTATAGCATCTCCTCAGTCATCACTCTTCTAATATATACACAAACCCAAATTATCCAAATCTATCTCCTTCTTTTTGTAATTAACACAACCATTTTTCTTTGTCATGGAAATTCAACTTTCTTTTTTATCCTTATCCATAGTAGAGCCAAGGTGGTCATTTCTCTGTCATTGTCAAACCAAGTTAATAAACCATGCAAAGATGAACCAACATAGACACAGGTTAATTCTGATTTGCCATCCTAGACATCTATTTCAGTTTTAAGCATATGTGTGAGAGGGGTGGAGGGAGGTGAATGCATGGCTGTGCCCATATTGATGTTGGCAAAATCTTATCTGAGAGAGGCACACAACGATTCTAAAGAATATACACATATGTATGTGTACATGTGTATCTAGAATGATCAGGGGTAGAATATATTCTAGTAATATAGGAATGCAAGACCTTAATACAAAAGAATTAACATAAATTAATTAGAAAAAATCAAATCAATTGTATGCCAAGTATATCCTCTAGAAATTATTAGATTGTTGTATGAAAGACATATCTAATAAAGGTAGTTTGTAAAAATTGAGTTTAATAAATTATGCATAAGATATTTAGATACCATTATAACTTAGTTTCTCAAAACCTTCAGTATTATAGTGTGACTGATTCTCCAAGGCAAGATACAGAATTGTGTTTTTATAAAGTTTATTTGCTCATGGAATCCTATTCTTTGGAAAATATTCCATAGGATTTAAGTCTCTTAATATACACATTCTGGAGCTCTAGTTCGATTAATTAGTTTCAAAAGATAACTGTTCTTGTAAATGAAAAATGTTGTTTCATTCCTAATAATGTGACCACTCTATTGTACACTTCAGGACAAACATGTAGCCCTTTACCTTTAATATTAGTCTTTTCTGTCCATTGCCCTTGAAAAGAAAAATATAGGAATATAAGGAAAAGATAGGTTGTAAAGATTGATTTGAAAGAACCATTTTTATTATAATGAACTAAGCAAAAAACTATATACATGCCAGCCATGGTTGAAATACTAGACAGAAATGATACATCAGGGTCTGGATTTACTGCTAAAATGGAGAGTATAAAATTCACCATAAATCCTGCAATCTAACTTTAATCTCAAGCATATTGACCTCTGTTGTCTTAACATAAAAGATTTTGTTGTAAATCTTAGGTAAAGTCATATTTTACTTTAAACATATATTCATGGAAAATTCACCTTATTGTCAATGTCAGCCTATTCAATTTAAACTTGTTTCCCAGTTAAATGGCTTATTTCCATTGTCAACAGTGACAAAGGCAAATAACAGAAAATAAGTCTTGAAAGAGAAAGATGTTTCATGTGAATATAAATGAACATGTATAAAGCAAAAGCAAATTGTATGACTTTTATAGGTTAAATGGACTTGAAGCAAGTACTGAAAAGTAAAACAAAATAATTTTAAAGAAATGAAAAAAAACCAATGAGACCAGGTAAAATATATTTGCAATAATTAGTTTTACGTTTGAAAATGATATTATGTTATCACTAAAAGAATTTTTACGAATATTAAAATAAAATTAATTTTGTCTTTCTTTTTTCTTTATTAAATACCAAAAATTACATTCATTCTGAGGCATATTTCCATTAATTGGTGAGAATATGTGTTTATTGATACTTGTACTTTGATTTTATTTTTAGCATTATTATGAATTTTTGTGCCAATGAATTAATTTTTAATACTGAAACTTTGCAAATACTATTTGGTTCTCCTGGAGATCAAACCTATGACCTTGGTCTCATTAGACAGTGTTTTCTATATTCAAATAATTTATATTTATTTAGTTATTTAATTATGATTCATTCATTTATTCACCCACATTCATTAAATACAGATTATATGCCAATCAATGAAGACAGACAAGGTTTCCTCTCAAATGTAGATTACTTTTGATTGCATGTGAAAGTCTTTAACTATAAACAAACAAAATGTGAAATATAAATTATTGCTCTGTAGACAATGAAAACAAAGCAAGGGACTAGAGCCTGGCTGAGTGGCTATGTTAGACTGTGAGGTCAGGTAAACAACCCTGAGGCAGTGATTCAAATATAGGAAAGTGCCAGCCCATGAGGACATAAGAGGGAATTGCCTTACAGGTGGAGGGAAGAGCTAAGGCAGGATTGAGCTTATATTTTTAAAGAATAATTAGAAAGATCATTTGCTCTTAAAACTGTGAGTCAGGGTAAGATCATATGGGGTAAGATTGGAGCTTTGGCTGAAACCAGTTTAGGTAGAGATTGGTAAGCTTGAGTAAAAGTTTAGAAATTATTCCAAATCTCACAGGCAACCACTGCATCATCTTCACTCAGATATAGAACATGACTTGGCTGCATCTACTCTGTAACACTGTTGTTCAAAGATAGTTGCCAAGTTCGATTTTCATCAAAATATTCCAAATGGTACTTATTAGAATCACCTGTAGTGTCTTCTGGTATTTTCTCCTCTCGTTATGAATTACCATGATAATTGATATATGTCTAGCATTTTACATTTCATGCATATTTTCACATATATTGCTCTGTATGATCTTCATAACATTCCTACACAGAATATTGAGACTTAATACATGTAGCATCGTTTGATAGTGGGGACTCTGCTTTCAAGTTTTGCCACTTAGTAATCATGTAACTGATTACTTAACCTTTCTGTGTTGCTTATCCTTCATCTATATTATTATTATTATTATTATTATTATTATTATTATTATTTTTGTTTTGTTTTAGCACTCCTTGAGTTCTTAGGCATGCCTCTGGTGCCTTCTAATCATATTAGCTATTATCGTGTTGTACGGCAGAGAGGTCTTTCCAAAACTGTGGTTTTGCTCATCTGTTATTACAGGTAAATGGTGCTTTGACCTCTCAGGGACTTGGTTGCTCCCTGCTCTTGAAACGATATAAATACCTCCCATACAGTGTCGTGAGAATTTAGTGACATCTTTAAATACATTCCTAACAGGGTAATTACAGTTCCTAGAAATTATTTTGGTTACTCTTTTCCTCATATTAAAATGCTGGAGCTATATTTAGAGAGAGTTAATGAATTCTCAAATTCACCCATGAGTAAAAGGGAGGTTCCGTTCCCCCAGCACTTCAGATTCAACTTTCATGGTTCCCTTGGGTGACAGGGCAGAGTGTCACTGTCAGCCCTGTCAACAATGCATTAGGACAGGATACGAGAAGTGGAGCACATCTTTGAGAAAGTGACCAATCTGAATAAATTCGACTACCATAGATTTTATTCCCTATTGACATTTATTGTTATTTTAAGATTCCCCCCCCCCGCTTTTCTTAGCATATTCACTAGGTAAAAAAGTAAAACACATTGAAAAATATCTACTGATGGTGGTTGTCTTTTATTAGAAGGCAGAAGATGTATAATTATCAGAGAGGCTCTCGGATGTTCTAACACATAAAGTCTCTCTCAAATAATCAACATATTCTTACTGTATGGATGCAAATAATGCAAATAGTTTCCCTTTTTTTGTTTAGCTTTACTCGGGATTTTGGATGACATTTAATTTGCTTTAAGTTAAATACAGAGTTGATTTTTAATAAATGTAATCAATTCTTTCTAATTAAATTATGTTGTTTATTCATGGCAATAGCACTTAAAGAAAATGAAGAAATTGTGGACCTACTAATTATGTGATATTACTTTGAGGATATTGCAAAAAACATGCCTCCAGGCATATCTGAAGGTGCATCCCCATCTCTCCAGCAATAGAGTGGTAGGAAGTCATTATTACATTTTAATTTATTTCCTTGTACTCTTACTGTGCTGACTTTTGCCAGTTGGCTTTCAGATTCAGTCTTCTCTTTTAAAGAACTATTTTCTTACCAATAAATCAATGACAGGCACTAGAAAAATTTTGTGGGAGCATAGATGGGAGAATCACCCTTCTCTTTTGTCATTTCAGAGGGTATTTCTAGAAGTAACTGGATCTCATCTGTGATTATTTCCACCCAAATCCCTGGATCCATGGTTTGAGAAGGAGATTTATGCTATTGCTCATTTCTAGATTGCCTAACCATCTGCTTTTTACCCTTTCAGCATTTTATCTCCTTTGTAACTATTTCACTCTACTAAATCATCTGACCTGGGCTCTGTTTTTTTTTTTTTTTTCTGACTGCTACACTGACTTACCACCTAATACCACCTAATATGGTGTATCATCTTTATGTTTGGCACAAGACAAGCCTAAAACCATGCTAGTTTGGAATATTTATATTTTGGACAAAAAAATACACCTTTCCAATTATTGACAAAAATTCCACAAGTTGAAATCACAATACATGATAATCAAGTTAAAATAAGCATAAAAGTGCTTTTCCTTTTAAGGATAGCTGGAAATTAGTTTCTTTACTTTGCTCTGCAAGAATCTAAGTTCACTAGAGTTTGCATTGTTGTTTTCACTAGCTTCTTAAAGGTGCTTCATCTGGTATTCTTTAACAGACAAAAGACGTTGAATTCAGTGTTTTTAACAGAGTAAAAATCTGTCTACCGAATATGAAGGAACAAGATTATCTTCCAGAAAATCAATTCAATCTGAATCTCTTATATGTAGAGTCAAAAAGCTATGTCTCAATGAATGACAGTCCTGTTATTCATCTCAAAGCTTTATGACTGATGACAATAAAGAAAACCTTAACCTAAGTCTTCAGGAGAGAATGTACTAGTCACTTACTCTGATCAATAAGGTAGGAAGTTATGCAAAAATCTCTAAATTACAGAACTAAATGTTTCAATGCTTTAAGTAATAACCTTTTAGTTTTCCAGAAATATCATCTGACAAATATTCTTTTCTTAGAAAAAATTAATAGCTTGCATTTATTATGTGTTGGTTATGCAGTGGACAATGTAATAAGCATAACAATGCATTTTAAACATCTCTACTTATTACCCATGTTACAGATGAGAAACGGAAGCTCATAGTTAAGTGACTTGTTCAAGTTCACCTACTTGGCAAGTGGTAGGCTTACCCCAGATACCATACTTTTATCTTCTCCAATGTGTTCCTTCTCAGTTTCCTGGTAAGTTGTCTGAAGCAGTGGTCTCCAACCTTTTTGGCACCAGGGGACTCGTGCTCCTCTGAGAATTTAATGCCCAATGATCTGAGGCAGAGCTGGGGTTGTGATTCTAGTGCTTAAGAATGGCTGCAAATACAGATGAAGGTTCGCTTGCCTCCTGTTGTGTGGCTTGGTTCTTAACAAGCCACAGACCAGTACCAATTCACAGCTTGGAGATTGGGAACACCTGAATAAGAGGCGCTGCTAATGATGAAAAAATTCAGTTCATGCTAAGTACCAGGAAAGGAAGTGTTCAAGACTTATTTGGGGTTAGCCTCCAACCTCTTGTGACTCTATGACCATGAACAGACAACCTTAGCATGGATAATTGTCTCCATCATTATTAGTTTGCCTATTTGTTTGTACATGTAGATCAGTATTAGATTCACTCAGAGTAATTTTTCCTATACAGTTTCCCATACACCAACTTTAGCTTATGAGATCCTTTGGATTTATGAGATTAAAGTGCCCAGTGTAGGGTCCAGGAATCTGTATTTTTAAAATATTCATTATATGTTGTCAAAAGTTAGATCCACTGTAGTGTGCTTTGAGGTACCCAAGGGGCAGACTGTGTCTAACACTGCCTCAGTGTAAAATCTTTCAGTGAATGCTTATTGATTGAGAAGTGAGCAGTTCATCAGGATATATTCAAGGATTTGGCATCATGATAGATGTGGCAGGAAGGTAATTCTATAACTACTGTTTTAGGAACTGATCTTAGCTCTAGCAAAAGATCCATTCAACACTCTCATATAGGGACATCAATAGAATCTTGTATAATTTGTCAACTTTTCCAAGAACATAGAGAAAAACCATCAAGGTAGGAGGAAATTTTATGACCTAAGAGTGAATTAGGATAAAAGAGCTGATATCAGTGGATAAGAAAATGGGTAAGTGCTACCACAGGGAGAGAATGGACAGAAAACTTGACCAAAGGCTAAGGCACGGAAGAACTAAATACATGTCGAGAGAGGAGAACCTAGGTTAGCATGGGCTGGTTACGTAACTGTCTATGAACTCTAAGCTCTGCTTATGAATTCACTTAATTCTGTGCATGTGGCAAGGGCCTCTGCTAACATCATTAAGTTTTAGAGGTTCATGAAAACAGATAATCGGCAATAGTTCCAAGTTAGCTGATTTAAGAGACAATTTAGGAGAATTAGAAATCTTTGTACTGAAAGGGTAGAATTTGCCTCAATAGCCTTTATTAAACAATAGTATGAATTTATCAATAATTTTTAAAATACAAAACAGATGTTCTGTGCTTCTATTTGATTCCATCCCTGAATTACATATAATAAAATTGTTTAAAGACAGTGTCAGCTATGGGTCATAGAGTTAGAGAAAGTTACATTTTTCCAATATTCATTCTGTGAGCTTCAAATAATAGAGATTCAGTGGAGTTTCAATTCTTTCCTGAAGGTTCAATATTCTTATTTATATGTTATCCACATTAGTGTAAATTGAGCTTTCTATTTTATGGCTCTATGAGATTGGATCCTTTAACAGAGAAAATATATAAATTTATAAGAAAAATATCAAAACTGGAAAATGGTGCCTTTCTTCTCTCTCATTGTACATGTTGTAGGTTAATCTGAAATTCCTGCATTTACAAAATTATGATTTTGACTCAGAATTAAATTGTTGGAAGTGACAGCATAGTTACCAATGACCCAACTACAGTTTATTTTATAGGAGAAACAGTTTAATACTTTAAAAAGCATTCCCCATGACAGTGGTTATCTTAAATCTAACTGAAGTCAGATGAAGTCCTTTCTAACTAGAGAAAATGCTGTTTTCTTTATGTTCATGGAAATGGAGTATTCATTCATCAGTTCTTGAATTCGAGAAAATTCCTTTAGTACAGCATCATCTGAACATTCAATTTGAGAACTCACCAATGTGATTAGTTTGATCTTCATGATTGCTGTCCAGAGGGTTGCTCTCTGACTTTTTCTGTTCATCTCCTTATTCATCTTAAAATAGTATGTGTTTTCTCAGGTCATTTATCCTTCTCTGCCATTATATATAAAATAGAAAAAATTTTAAATTTTTAAGTAAATTGAATAAAATTTTTAAATAGACTACAAAAATGATGTTTCCAATTTGTTTAATACCTTTTTGAAGGATGATGTAATATTTTGGATAATAGAATAAGAAAATAGAAAGATAATTTATTTTAGTATTTCCTGATCTCTCTAGGCTTTCCCATCTTTCTAAAGTTTACTTATTCTCTTATTCTTTTGTATCATTGTTAGAAATCTTTATTAGTAATAATGAATTATAATAAAATAATGTTTTAAAATGTAGAAAAATGTCACTGAGACCCTATAACATATGTAAGATATATAAAAATCAGTCTAATGGACTTATATTGTATTTTCAAAAAAACAACTTTGACTTTTATAAATTAGCCATTTTTCTTATTTTTCTCTTAATTACTTCTGACAAAGAATAAAAGGCTTAAAATAGTAACACTTACAAATATTTAGAACTGCTAAAAAAAACTCTGTATAAATAAATTGGTACCAACATACCCTGATGGTGTATGAAGGATTATGAGGTTAGCAGTAAGCTCCACCTTCAACATTACCTTCACTTTTTCATAGTTGTCAATGCCACTTTTGATTAGAGTTGGGAGAGATTTTCCTCTTGTAAATTGTAATTTAAAACATCATCAATTTTTCCTTCAGTGTGTAAGAGACCCATTGTTGACAGCTGCATAGTTGTAACCCAGTAGTTAGATGCAAATTGATTACCACAATATGGACCTGAGAGGTAATTTTCTTCCTGTACTGTAGAAAAGTCAACAAGAAAAATAGGGTTCTTAGCTTTTCATATCAGATGTGTTTTAAAGAATGTGATCATACTAAGGGAAAACAATAAAATAGACCCATTTGTCTTCCTCTCCTTCATCCAATAATCTAAAAATATATAAAAATTAACTCTGAGTGAATAAAAAAAGAAAAATTTTAAAAACGTATGACCATGATTGGTTTTGCAGATATGCATCATAAATTCATAGAACTTGGTTAATCTGAAACACCTCAGAGTCAAAATATAATTTACTCTGTGCCAAGTAATGCGTCTAAATGCCTGACAGGAGCAAAACCAAGCATTCTCTGCAGAAACCATATTTCAAATCTACCTTTACATAATTTTTGTGAAAAAGTTCCATGAAATTAAACTCACAGTCAGAAATCATAAAACACATAAGAGAATAAAAATAGCATTATTTAGGACCAGAAGATAAGTAGAAAATAGAATGAGGTTCGTAATAACATTGGTTATTAGAATTACCAACTGAAATATCAAATAATTATATAAAGTATTTAAAAAATAAGAGTTATTGAAAGCATATTTATAATAAGAGCTATATAAAAACAAGTAGATTTGAAAGGATTCTAAAGAGAAAAATAGATGAAGAGAAATTATTAGCAATTGGGCAGATTTGAAAGTAATTTAGAACATCTGAAGACAACATGAGTGAGTAAAGATAAACCTAAATAAACTACAAAGAATACAACACAGAGAAGTAAAGATATAAAAAAGATTTCAAGAAAATTGAAAGTTAATGTGAGAAGAAATATCACATATCTAATCAATGTTCCACAAGAAATGAGTGGGAAAAAGCCAAATTTAGATGAGGGACTGAGAATTTTTTAGAACTAATTATATAAAGTGGTAAACACATTTTTAGAAGCTCAAGAATAATAAGTAGCGTAAGTAAAGACAATACTTCGCCTAATTATATCACAATGGAAATTTAGATAATCGATGAGAGAACTAAGATTTTTAAAGCTTCTGGAGCTGAAGACAGAGTATCTTCAAAGACATAAGTATTATCCTGAGAGCTGACTTCTTAACTACCAAAAAAAAAGTCATAATGTGCTTAAAGGATGAAAGAAATAGCAATAAGAACTGTATATTAACTGAAAATATTTATCACAAATGAGAACAGTATAAAGACATTTTAGATCAAGAAAATTCTGAGTGTTTACCACCACAGATCCTCTCTCAGGCAAATATTAAGGAATTTGCTTAAAGCAGAAATAAAAGTGATTTTATATGGAAGATCTGAAATGAAAAAAATGGAGTGACAAGCAAATAAAGTAGCAAGAATATTGGAAAACCTAAATGGATAAATTGAAAAAACATCTAAAACAAATGCTAATAAATTACATGTCAAAGAATGCTAATATTAATACAAGAGACAAATGTCTTTTTGGTCTAAAAGCATTACTGGAGATAAGTCAGTGCAAAATAATAAGTTTAAACTTATCAGAAACATATAGCAAGTTGATGCACCTAAAAACATAGCCCACATATATATAGCATAATGTGTCAATAGAACAAGTAGAAATAGACAATCCATCATCACTTGGGGGGATTTTTGTCACATTCTCTTAATAATTGGTAGAAAAAAGGAGACCAAAACTATCCATAGAGTCGTAGATTTGAGAAACCCAGTAAACAATCTAGATCTATTGTACGAACACATAACATGAAGTATGTGTGAGAATTGACTGCATCCTAGGACATAGAGCAAGTTTCCAACTACTTCAAAGGCATGAAAATGTTCTATGATTACAATACACTAAACTTAAAAACAAACAAAGATAAGTAGGAAAAATAATAAGTTATACAATTTAGAAAACAACAAGCCAGTGATCAGCAACTCTCGGGCCAAGTAAGAAACTGTAGTGGTAATTAGAAATGTTTAGAGATCAGTGACATAATTCCCCTTGTCAAACTTGTGAGATTCAAAATAAGTGGTGCTTAATCATTTAGCCTTAAATGATTAAATTTATAGCATTTTATAGAAGAAAGGCTAAAGATTGATGAGGAAAGCACCTAACTTTAGGTATTATAAAGAAACAGTAATAGAATAAATCCAAATATTCTGTACTCTCTCTCTGACAATAAAGATCTAAGCACAACTTGAATGAAATAGAAAACATGATGAAAATTGAATGCACAATACGTATACATATGACATGTCATTGAATTGTGTACTTGAAACCTATATAAATTTATTAACCAATGTTACCCCAATAAATTTAATAAAAAATAAAATATAAACAAAAAATATTTGAACAATGGAAAAAATATTTCAACTTACTATTTTAAGGAAAGCAGGATTGTAATCTTCTCCAGAGGGTTCAATACACAAATTTAGCCAAGCATTTCTTATATGATAGGTTTATATAGTATATAGTTTCAATACCAGAATCCAGGCTAAGACATAACAGGTTGATATTCCCATCTCTATAACTGAGATAGTGGTAAAAGAATCTACCTTATTTTTTTGCTTTGAGGATTAAATGGACAAACTATACAGAAATCTTAATAAATGTCTGGTCTGTGAATATGCTACTTAATGTCAAGATCGGATTTCAACTGGCAATACTGTGCTTATCCCATATGAATTATTGAGTGAACAATAGCTACTGGTGGCTTGGCATTTCAATTCTAATTACTTTCTTTGTTTCTCTTCAATTATTCCATTTTAATTTAAAATTTTCTTTGATTCCAATTGTAATCAAAATTACTCAATTTTTATTTAATAAATTAATTTATTTCTAAGAGGTTGGGCTGATAAATTATTAACCTTTTAGGGACAGTAATTTAACATTTTTCATTTTCTTCTTCATAATTATTATGCCTGAGTTTACATTCCTTTAAAACGAATCCTGTGATCTAATCAATTCTACAAAACTATTGGCATTTTAAACTGCTTTTGAATTTTAAATAATACTTCAAGACCATTTTTCCCTTTGACTGGTGGGTTTATAATTTTATTTCTTATGCTATTTTGAATTGTATAAATTAACAATGCATTATTAAATAATTTATACTTTGTGAATCTTTGTATTCAAGGGCTCGTGCACCTCTGAAGTGTTTTAAAAATTAACAAAATGATTTCCTTTTTTTGTTCTTGACAGGAAAATATTTCATAAGAGCTTATAAACAAATTGTAATAGAATTTTGAGTTGAGTCAATATTCTTTAGATTAAAAAAAATATTAAGAGGAACTATTTTCTGGCAAAAGTGAGTTTATACAGAAAATTAAATTGGGACACTTCATCCTTTACTCCAACAATATTATTATTTTGTGACTAACCATAAAAGATGGTATAACTCTCTACTCTGATGACTGCCTCTTGGATTTTCTTGACTCCTTGTGCTTAACTTCCTTCTCTAGTGCTAAGTTCTAAGCACGGATGTAAAAGTATGTCCTAAAAGATCTCTTCTAATGACCTCACAAGCACATGCTGATCCTTAAGTAGGTAAATAAGTTACACCATGCACTGAGGGAGTTACCCAACACATTCAGTTCTCTATTCTCTTCATGAGCTGTCCCCATAGTTAAATTGGCTCACAGTCGTCTTGGCTACTCCTTATTGTTAAGGTGCTATAGATCTGACTAATGGTATTTAGTCTTTTCATGTTATTATTCAAAAGATTATGTTTGTGTCATAATATCTAAGGTAACATGTTGTGGCTCATAATTTTCTTTCAGTTTTTTTTTTTTATTAAGGCGTAGTTTACATACAGCAAAATTCATTCTTTTTAATGAACTGTGAGAAAAAAATACGTATCAGTTATATAACCCCTACTAAAATGAAAAAAAGTTCCTCTAACTTCTTAATTGTAAAACCCACCTCATCACTTCTAGGTAACCAATGATTCATTTTCTGCCCTGGCAATTTTGTCTCTGCAAGAATATCAAAATAAATGAAAACATACTAGGTAGTCTTTCACATCTGTCTCTTTTCTATAAGCATGATACATGTTGAGTTTCATTTAGGTTGTTGGTTTACCAGTTGCTCATTTCTAGCGATTGCTGGGTACTTTTTCACTATACGAATATTCGGTTTGTCAATTTCCAAGTTGAAGTCCATTCAGGGTCTTTCAAGTTTGTGACAACAATAGATAAAGCTATTTTAAACATTCTCAAATAGATTATTTCACATAAACATAGACTGTCATTCTAGTTGGGAAATGGTTAGTGTATGCTTACATGTTATTTGTTTTTTGGTTAAATTTTTATTTTAGATCAATTTTAGACTGACAGAAAAATTGCAAAGATAGCACACAGTTCCCTCATACCTTAGACTCAGTTTCCCCAGTATTAGCATCTTACTCCAGTATGATACATTTGTTACAATTAATAAACCAGCATTGGTAACATTATTAATTAAAGTACAGAATTTATTGAGATTTCTTAATTTTTACTGAATGTCCTCCTCATTCAGGAGACCACATTGCATTTAGTTTACATGGCTTCTTAAGCTCCTCGTAGCTGTGATAGTTGTTCAGATTTCTCATTTTTGATGATCTTAGCAATTTTGAGGAGTAATAGACAGGATTATGTTGGCTGTCTTGGAAGTGGGATGGGCCTGATGATTTCTCATGATTAGACTAGGGTTGTATATTTTTGGAAGGAAGGCCATGGCAAAATGACATTTCATCACCTCATATAGAGGGTACAAGAACATAATTTATCATAAAGGCATTAAGTGAATGAATTTTCTAACACGTTTATTTCATTATATTTTTCAGAAAACTGTAACATTCCACAATCTTTGAGGACAAGAAACCAATTTAAAACCACTTTTGTTCATATGAAATTATAACTTTAGGCTTTCAACTGCAGCTCTTGAAAGTTGTAATCGTTCTGTGCTAACCAATAATAGAATTTTGTCTTTTGATGTTCTATTTATAAACACTATATCATTGTGAAACAAGCTATGATTATTTGATATTTAGCTCTTGCAAGATACCCAGGCTTACATTAGTAACTTAAACTTTCTGAGACTTAGTTTTTAATTTGCAAAATTTAATTTACTTAGAGTATGCAGATGATCACTTTATTAATAGTTACAAAGGTCTAGTGAAAAAATGGTTAGGGAAGTGCTGTGTAAAGTATGTAGCACTGCAAAACTATATAACTATTTTCACCATGACTTATCGAAACTCACATACTCAATTTCGTAAGATATGACACTATAAGGTACTACAGTGCTTGCACATAAATTTTGATGTTAAATTTTTTTATGAAATATATTTGAATTTGTATAGATCTTCAAGTTATTTTCTAGCCCTAATGCTGATTTGATAGAGATGTGAGATGCTCCAGGAAACTGCCATTAATATTAACAATGGTTAGAAAAAACATTAGTTCACAAAGGAGACCAAGAAGCTGCAGCCTAAGGTAGGAAGGAGCTCAAGAAAGTTTACTTTCATAGAGCCTGGAAGATGGGTGCATCCATGGAAGGTGGTGAGTAAACAGTGTTATCATACTAGGGAGAGAAAGGTCAGGTTAGAAATGTGGAAAGGGTGCCATGCTGCTGAGTCAGAGAAGCTCCTGTGAAGCTTTGACTAGCTATCCCACGGCAGTGGAAAGAGAGAGAGAATGGGAAATGGCACACTGACACCACTTCTGTAAGTCTAGGCATGTATATTCTGAGTATTGTACTCATTGAATATTTTACTTTTTATCATTATTATTGGCAGCGATGTCATTTTTGGGTTTCAACAACCACATTTTCTCTCTAAAGTCCTTTACAAGTTTACTCAATATTAACTCTTGTGGTAAAATGTTGCCAGCTCTCCCAAACTATGTGTTGTCAAACAATTACATTTGCCTGAGGCAAATGCAAACTTTTCAGGAAAACAGGAATATTCACCTGACAGGGCCAAATGCATCAATTCAGTGTTGGTGGTTTAAGTACTCACCCTTACATTTCTTGCTGTCCATTTCCCTGAAGAAATGAAAACAAACAGAAAACAAAAACACTACCTTTGCCCATTTTGTCTCATCCAAATGGATTTCCAATATCCCAGCCAATATTCATAAGAGTGTAAACAACTGAAGAGGTAGTTGAACACTGCTGACTCTTACATACTAGGCTGTTAGATTTATCCTTTAAGTCTAATAAAGAAATGCATGTAGAAGTATAACTGAATGCAGGATGAGCAGAGGTTCACTTTGTTCAAGAAATCTCAAGTTGGAACTAAAAAGCAAAATATGAAATTATTGAAACAAGATGAATTTGCATAATAATAACCTGGGATACATCTATTCATAATATTCCAGGATAAACTAGCACAGCCAATTCTCCATATCCATTGCCAGATCCATTTTGATGCATATTTCTATTTTTTTAAATGGTATAAAATAAGATTGTTTACTCTAAAAATGTTATTACAATCCCTGATATTTCAGTTTAAGAAAGAAAAATGTATGTTGTTAATGAAGATAACTGGTCTTCTGGTGTTTGTAGAAAAACAAAACTAAACTAAAGGTTCTTGGGAGAAAATTGACAAAACACAGCCTTCAGAAGAATGCTACTTTTGACAATTTTCTTTTAGTTTATTGATATCATCTAGGGAATCTTTTAAGAAGAGGATATGAATTGATAAATATTGACTGGTAATTTAATGCCACTGTACTAAGTAGATTCTGGCAAAGGCACACAGTTTGTTTAGGCAGACAATTCTCCTTAAAGAAGCCTAAGTTTCATATGTAGGAAACCCTTCTTTGAGATTATTCATGATTTTTGTTATCATACACAATAATGTAAGTCAAATTTAACAAAAGTGACATTTTGTGGGACATATGTGGGCATAAGTATTGCCTTTATTGTTTAAAACATTTTTGGTTAGTCAAGAGATAGAGAATCCAGGATGCTTGCTTACTTACAATTAAATCTCTATAATTGTGACTCTGAAGAGAAACTCGTAAATTATTTTTGTGTTTATCATCAGAAAGCCTATTTGTCTTCCCAGTTTAAGATTAAAATCACAACAACAAAGCATCAAAAAACTCCCATATTTGCCCTTATCTGTAATTACAATATTTTAGTTTTTGTTGGACAGCACAAATTAGCAAGTGTCAAAGAAGAACAGAGGAAAGTGTCATGGGTCATCGAAGGGTCAAGAGGAACTCAAAGTTTGGACCCAAACAGTATTTCAGTTTTCTCCTAAGGTAATCCTATAAGTCTTTGTGAATGATTTACTAATATATTAAAAGCTTCAAAAAAGAGATTTATAAGTTTCTGAAATAAAATTATCAGTTTACATTTTTTCAGAGTTTTATGAAATAAATTAGACGCATCTAACATTTGATTGTTTACCTAATAACTGAATTTATCCAATAACTTCTGCCAGAAATAGGAAATAATAGTAAATTAATTTTCTCAGTGATCATTTTTTTTTCCTAATCTTGAAATATGATAGTCATCAGGTCATTTTCCTCTAGCAGTAATATCATGTGTAGTAATGTTCCTTTCACCATCTCTCCCCTAAAACAACAACAATGACAGCAACAGCAGCAGCAACAACAACAAAAATATTGAATGCAGTAGAAAATTTTTCTGGTCTCACTATAAAGAGAAGTCAAGTCTTCCAATTATACCAAATAATACTACTAAAAGTAACATTGAGACTATGGTTTTATATACATTTTATTTTTTGTCATTGGTAACTTTTCTTTATCATTAGCATTTTTTCTTTATCCACAATTTCTTTTCTAAACTGAAGATTTTACAATCCATTACCATTTTTTACCTTCTAAAAATAAATGTTTTTTTATAATTTATGTATGTCCATATAAGTGGAGTATTGACATTAATTATTAATGTATTTTCTCCTGCCTTCTACAAATAGTGAAAATTTCAGAATTTGAGTACAATATATGATAAATAACAAATGTCTTCAAAAAATAAATCTTGGTCAGACTGTCATGGAAATAGAATCACCTTGAAAATCAAAACATTAAAGAAGCAATATTTAAAAAAAAATTCTTGGTCTTCTTAACATGCTGACAATGCCTTACAACTAAATACATGCTTATACTCTGCTATCTGCATTACATGTGATGTATTCAGCATCAAGAAAGGAAGAAAATAAATTTTATGTTAATTAACATTGTAAATTTTAGTGAAGGGAAGTGTAACCTATGGATAGATTTGGTGATAGAACAGCAGAGGTGATTTATCCCCTTTATCCTATTTTTATGGTTCCAAAATCTCTCACACCAAGGTGAGATATTAGAAAAAAATTATGCATGTAATATGTAGATTTATCACAATGTTCATTAGAATATGATTTCCATGAGACAGCTTCAACTGTGAGTGTTCTGGCTTCTATAATTATGCAAAAATCTTGTCTCTAATTTTTAAACTATAGCATGGACTGTGAACAATTGTTAGTGACAAATATTTAACACCTTTATAAGAGTTAATGGTTTTGAATTTTTATATTTCTGCCAAGAATCTCTACAGTGTGTGAAATTTGCATGTGACAGCTACTTTTAATGGGGTAGCAAAATTATTTCCTATTCTAATAAGTTCCTTTTCTATGTTTCAACTCTTTGAGATATTTAGAAATTGCTAGATTGTGAGGACTCTGAAATCTCATGGAAGAAGATGAGAATTAAGCATTAGAGAAGGGCCAAATTATTTGGATACACAAATAAAATTTTATGAGTCTGTAAGATACACAGTAAGAGAATAATGAATACTAAAGAGAATTACTAGAACTGAGAAGCACCACATAGTAGATATTATTAAGATAAAGTGCTGGATCTGAATAATAAATAACTTTTTTATCGAAATAAAAGATTATATAAAGACAAATAAGTCCTTCTAAAAGAACTATCAAGGAAGCCAGTGGTACTTAGAGGTAAACCCTTTCAATAATTAAAATGTGATTTCATGATGGAAGTGTTTACTCAACCCACCTACTGTACTTCCTGCTTTATTCTAATATCTACTTTGAAGGAATATGTCAGAATTCCAAAACCACCAAATTAATACAACACATGGTTTAATGATAAGTATTATACCACTGGGTATCATTTTTGTGCCTACTCGCATTGAATGTCATATATGAGTTGTTCCCTATGAACTAAATTAGCGGATATATGAAAAGGATTAACAACTGATTAATCCCTTTTAATCATGTGAAAATGCTGTGTAGGTCATAAATAGTAAAACCACAACAAAGGTATATATTTAAAAATATAAGTTTCCCACTGATGACAACATAAAAAATACATTCAGATGTCTCATTTCTTTAATTGCAACTTTAATTTCATTTACTCTGTCTATGAAAATATAATCAAAATGTCAGCCAAAATTTTGATATTTCTTTTCTTTTCTTTCTTTCTTTTTTTTTTTTAATATAAATTGTCTTCCACACCTGTGACCAGCCTTCTATGCCTGTCAGAAACAATAAAAGAGAGCTCTCCTAACCACTGGGAACAGATCTATTCAAAGGAGCCCCACTCAGGAAGCAGCTGGTCTGCTTAAATCTATTTGGCATGATGAGCCATATGCAAGAAGTTCTCTTGAAAGTTGTGCTAACATAATTTATTTTCAAACAAACTTCATTGGTTGGATTATGAAACTGCCATGTGGTATTTTCAATTTAAAATTTCCCATCAATGTTATAGAAGCTATGAATTTGCTATCACAAACTCCAAGCATTAAGAGAGGCTCTGATCTTGGTTGTATAGTCCATATCTCCTAGAAAAGAGTATTTTCCCTCACACTAAAAAATAAAGAGGCTTTCATCAAAGGTATGGACTAAAAGTCCTATCTCTTCCTGGCAGGATGTTTGGTTCAGACCCAACTATCAACTGAGATCAAAATAATTTTTTTTTTTTTGTGACAGTGTATTTTGAATGTCATTTGAAATTCAAATGCTCCTCTTTCTAGGTAAAGTTGGAATATGTTCAAATTGACTTGATTGATTAATGTTAGCATTTAAATAGAAAGTGGAGAAAGAGTAAAATTTGTAGATTGTTTTCCCTGATAATGGGGAGTGATGTTGAAAGGCCCAGAAAGGTCACGAACAAATTAGGTTTACAATTAAAATTCCATGTAATTTTGCTATAAAATAGAGAAAAGTAAATTCAAATCTGTATGTTCTTCTATGTTTTTTTCAATTTTTATTCTAAATATTTTTAAAATTGGATTTTACATATTTTTGAACTCATAATTCAAAAAATAAAAAGAATAGAAAGCTAAAAGAAAATGAATTTTGAATTTTATTTAAAATATACATCCTCTGGTCATTGAACCAAATAAAATTTTGTATGTGCAGAATAATTTTATAATAGAAATTGTATATTTATGTATCTCTTGGTGGTAATATCTGTTAATAAGAACTATTCAAAGTTACTTGTAACATATATATTTATTTATAAACATGTAACAGAATATCTCATGATTTTGTATTACTCATTCTTTAAATTCTAGAGTTAGAATAGAAAACTAGAGCACTCAGAAAAATAAACATCTAAAAGTATGGCACTATTAGAAATGTATAATTAATTATTTGAATATTCAAATTATTATTTCTAAAGTCTTATGCATTTATATCTATTCAGGTTTATTTAGTACTGACAGGTAAAATGCTTCACAAATGTTAACTGTTGGGTTGATATCAGTCTGCGATTATATGCCTTTATATATATATGTTTTTAGAGTTGAAATAAAACCTTATTGCACATGACTTCACTTACTTGGAATTCACCCATTAGAATTGTGAAAAAACAATATGCTAAGGAAGTTAATAAATCAATCAAGCTTTTAAGATTAAATATACTTTACAAAATTTTAAAATAAAATGAATTTTATGAAATTTAAAATAAGTCCATAAGACTGCTAACTTTTAAAATAGATGTATGTTAAAATACAGTAAAGCTAAATATCTTTTAAACTTTAGAAATAGGTTTATTCTCCAATGGAAATCATACTATAATTTTGGCTTGTTAATTAAGTAAATCAGTTAAAATTATAATGATACTAATGATAGCTACTAATCATTCAGTGATTTTTACATGCTTAACCACTTTATATTTTTTCCTTTATTCCTCACAACTCCAAGAGACATGTAGTATTTTTAATGTATTTTACAGATAAAAAACAGTCATGGGAAAATTAAGTAACTTGATTGAAGTCACAAGCTTTAAAAGTGAATTCAATCCCACATAGATACTGCTATTCTTTAAAAGTGATATGTATGTAAGTTAAAATTTTACTTAATTTCCATTGTATTCATTACAAATATGAAGTAAGATCAAGACTCTTTTTTTATGAGTCTATTTGAGTCTGATTATGAATTTCTTATTTTTCATACACTTTGCAGAGACAACTATAATGCATCCATTATAATTATCTACTTTTTAAAAAGTTTAAGGGTAAGTTAAAATCACTCATAAAAAATCTTTTTCAGTTTTAGTGCCTTTTCTTTATTTTTTCATAAATCTTAACTGACAATTGGATAATACGCTCTTTTAATCAATTAAAATCCATTGAGGTGTTCCAAAGTGGTTATGTTTCAATAGCTGTAACAATTTTTCGCCCCATTTAATATATTTCTTAAAATTTGATTAAATTACATAATGAAGAAACAATTAATGCTCACTAAATATTTATGTATTTCTCTGCCCATCACAATTTACCTTGCATTTTGTTTGGTAATATATGACCAGCTCTGAATAACAGTTTTAAAAGACGGTATGTAAACTCCAATAAGAAGCATGAAAGGTCTATTTGTTTTCCATATTTTCTCTTCTCCTGTGCCTAAAACATTAAAGATACATTT
Source organism: Cynopterus sphinx (assembly GCA_030015415.1). Taxonomy (NCBI): domain Eukaryota; kingdom Metazoa; phylum Chordata; class Mammalia; order Chiroptera; family Pteropodidae; genus Cynopterus; species Cynopterus sphinx. Next base: position 5,235,538 of record CM057379.1, on the reverse strand, counting down.
TGAAAAGACAACAAAAAGGACATTATGGCAACTTGTGATACTTTAATGGAAGCATTCTAGATTCTTGATGGAAGACAGCTGACTGAAAGCATCGCAGCAGATGTTACATAAATAAGTAATAAAGTTTTGAGTTAATCTACTGAGATTTGGAAGGTAACTTCTTTCTACAATGCTCCCCAATTTATCCTGACTGATATAAAAGGATTAGGAGCTCAAACAGTTGACCCTTAGTAGACCTTTAGACCCACAATCATTTACCTGGTGGGAACAGATGTACATGAAAGAACTTAAGAGTAGCCCATTTATAGGCAGTTCTCAGCATACTCTGAGCATTGGTCAGCACATTTTATAGAAGGAATAAACTACATCTATTAAGAATGATCTATTGTGTGTCTAAATGTATATATGATCAACTTAAATGACTTTCCCAAGCATTATAAATTTATGAGATTTAATGATTTAACACAGAATATTTTGTCTATTAATTGGTCTACTAGTATAAACCTCTCATATATTTTGTAAATGAATTTTCTTTATTCATTTGATATAATAAAATTTTATATCATAGCTTGCCACATATCCAGAAAAATTATTTAAGCAGCTAGAGTTGAATGGAGGAACCTCCTTTTTAAAATCTAACTTGGTGACTTGAAATTTTGATGACCATTTGGAAAGCATTAATGGTTTTATTATATCCCTTACAGCAGTGAATTAAGCACTGAAAATTAATAAAGGCAACAATAACACATTTTAATTAAGTACATTAATTAACGTATGTCAAATGTTAAATAATCTCTTTTTCTGGTAGCAAGTTTTATCAGCCAGAGGACAGTAGAATATAAAGCAAATACATCCTACCTCCACCACAAGAGCTTATTTGGAGAAGACAGGCAGTGACACACAGGCCATGTTAACACCTTAATTTCTAAATTGATATTATTCAAACAGAGTAAGCTTTCATTTATTTATTTAAGGGGTGTTTCTGACCTTAATACAATTTATCGTATGATCAGTAAAAGCAGAAGTGTGACTTCCATATATCAGCAGTCTCTGGAGAGTTCTACTTAATTAATGTGCATCATAAATTAGCACAATTTAGCTCATGGTATTCAGGCAACATAGTAGAATAGCTGCTGATTAATATTTTCTATGGAAATGGTAATGTGCTAGTTATGATTTAGGTGAAGAATGAGCGTTGCTGATTGACTACACAAGTGGAGTAAATAACAATTTCATCTAGCAACTCATCAAAATGATGAGTGATTCCAACGAGACATTGCCAGTGAAAATTAATCACTGTTGAATAAAAAAGTATTTGCAAAATTCTAGGGACAAAGATGTTAAAATTAAAAAATTTCTCTATTTCTTTTGTATTTTATTATTCTTGAGAAATGTTTGCTCTCTATAATTTGTATTTGCTCCTTTTGTGTTCTTAATATAGCTACATTAAGTAGTACTTAGCTATGTAAAGAAAAATTGAGAAATGTAAATACACATTTTATAAATTACTTTTTTTCCAGGCACTGTATTAAAAGTGGCAAAATGGTGACACAATTTAGTATCTTCTTTCAAATATTTCATAAAATAGTGGGAGGTAAACTTGTAAATATATGATTTCAACAGACCTTAATGCTTGCTAAATGCATGCTTAGGTATATGTGGAAATTATTACAGCTCTGAGAATAAGAAAAGTTTTAAATATACTTCTTAAAGTTAATAATTATGGTAAAATGTACCAGCAAAGATTAAGTAATGGTTGGTTCAGTTCTAATCGTTGAAGAGTAAAAAAATTTTGTATCTTTAAATCTCAAGTATTATTTTTCGTTAAAATTTATTTTTTCTCATGTCTATTGCAGTAACATTTTATTTGAGAAATGAAGAAGAAAAACTCATTTTCTCAGTAAGTTTTTCTGTGATAAACTTAGGACTCTGTGATATATTTCCCAATGTGCTTTATTCTCCTTTTGGAATATTTTCTGCTGTAGTTTTATTTTTATTACAATTATTTGTCTAATATTTATTTAAAATCTATGATAGCTCAAGTTCTATGATAGGTTTAAACTCAATGATGACAAGTACTCATTTTATTAATTAATTTCATACAAAATGTTATCAATTATGATTAATCTTGGTTTGTTTTATTTTTGCCATGTTAATTTTATGTTTCCAAGTGTTATGTTAGGTCTGTTCTTATGCGCAGCGTAATGTTTTATATATAGTTTTGCCTGATTCTGTAGCTGAAGATTGTTTCCTAAATGACAGAATTTAATGAAAGTCTTTTCAGATTGAGGAAAATAAATAAATGCCTTAAATATCCTTATGATGTTGGATATACATCACCAGAGCATCAGATGTAAAGGACAGCTCAATATTACTCATGGTAAATTGGTAGAGAACAATTCTTTAAGTCTAAAATGATCTGTTTTATTCTATAGAAAACAGTCAGCTCTTGCTATTAATTTTGAACTCTTTTTACTATATTTTTGTTGGAGCATTAATTTTTATATAGATTGAGTTTTACAGTTTAAATGAAAAATATTCAGACGAGTGATAGAATTCAGTCATCAAAGCTTTAGTTATATGTTACCTTGTCAGTATTATCATTGCTGTTTGAAGTGACCTGCTAAATGCCTGGACTCACTAGCTGACCTGTTACTTTAGGGTACATTGGTCACTTCCAAAGCCTTTGGAATGAGGTACTATTGAAAAATCCTTAGTGAAAATTATTTTAGAGTCTAGCACTGGTGGCTGGAGTTAGCTTTTGTACATTCTCTCTGTCATAGATGAAGGTTTCAGCTATCCTAAAATGTTTTTTACTTATGTCTGTTATGAAAGAAAAAAACATGGACATTTTATTCTTTTTCTCCTTTAATATTTCTAAGGCAATTCAATTTTGTTATTTCAAATCTAAATGTCTACATGGAAAATGATCTTAATACAAATGCTACAGTAAGGTTAAAAAAAGTCTTTTGATGTTCATTGGCATATTTTATTCTCTTGGAAATTTTCTTTAAAAAAAAAGAAGTCAGATGAGGAAATGGATCTTTGACATATTTTTATGCTTTCTTCCCAAGTTGTAGTCTCTGAAGTGATACAACAATCTGTTCTGGTGGCATTGCTTGCCTTACTCATATAGAACTTAACTCCTAAAGCAATATCAGATAAAGAAAAGATGGTTTTAAAAAAGAAGTCCAGAAATATCAGAAAGTTCTGTAATAAATTTTAAATAGACTGGAATTTTTATTGTGTAACATCATGTGACAGTTCTACTATTGTCACTATGATACATGTCATTGAAATATATAAATTATCAGAAGATTACATTGAAATTATAGAAAAGCACATAATAGTAGTAATAAATAATGTAATATGGAAGAATGTAATTTGTTTATAAGGAATTAAATAAATCATCACTGTGAGACATGGAAATGACCAGAAGATGACCTTAGGAGAAAATTTCATGAAATGCTGCCTCAGTAGGTCTCACTGAAGACTGGACACTTTGTCTCTCATAGGACAGAGTGAGGAAGGAAAGATTGCTTATCGTTTTGGAACTCCTCCTGGGTGAGGATGCTCTCAGCATTCTTCTGCCCCTTTTCTAGATAATGCCATGTTTACTAGATGTTGTTGAATGCTAGCTGCTACTCACTTACAGCTGCTCCCTTTCCCAGAGAAGTGCCCTGGCCTAACAAGACCTGCTTCACCAGCCAGAGTAGGTCACCTCCACCTCTAATTCTCAGTCTCCACCCTCCAAAGAATGCAGGCAAAAGTGCAGGGTAAAAGGACAAACCCTTGACTCATGGAGACACCTGTCTGGGGTGCAATTCAAGCTCTAGAGCTATGGGATAAGGCCGATTTTGCTTAGATGATTTTTCTTTAACTCCCTCTCTACTTAAATAATCTTTAGATAATTATTTGTTTGGAGTATCTATTTAAAATCACTTTTAGTAAAGAAAAAAAACCTTTTAAAGCACCAATAATTTTGAAATTTTGTTTTGGAGAGAAAAACTTTTTTTTAAATATATTTTGGTCAGAGAGTTTCTTTGTATGTTATCTTTTGTTGGCTTCAATATATCAATTAAGTTTCTGGTTACTATATTTTAACATTTTCCACAGTAATATTAATAAAATTGTAATTTGTTGAAATTACATAGATTAACTATGACCCACATCTTTTTTTTTTTATCTTATATCTCTAACAACAACCAGCTTAATTTTGATTGTATCTGGGTTGAATAAACTAAAAATAAATCCTTTTCAATTTTTGAGTATCAGCTGGCAAAGTTTTATTATTTAAGTCAGTCCTTAAAAGGTGCTGTATAGGATATCACATACCTGCCAGAATTTGAAGAGAGAAAATATGAAAGAACAATGGCAAGAACAGAAAAGTCATTCTATACACAGAAACTTTTAAATATCAGTCTTTCCTGGATCTTATCTTTATGCTTTATGGCAACTTATGAAAGATGAAAGCTTATGAACACTTATTTTATTCATATGTCCTATTCTTTGTCTGAAGAGTTCCTTGATAATTTGACATATCAGATGCCGATAAAGAGATGAAGAGATTGAAACAAGAATGCATGTGTCACACATTTTCTATTTAAACCCAATGCTTGCTTTTCCAAATGTGACACACTGCATTTTTATTAAGGTGCAGAACTGGTATTTCTGAGGAAAAGAAATACAGGAATTATTTATTTTTATTTTTTTTTGTCTAGTCCCTTAATGCTAAGAGAAGTTATTTATGACTGTTTTATAATAAATACTAATAATATCAATAACTAAAACCATTATACAAATATAATAATGTAGGACAACTACAGTTTTACATGATATATTATTAATAATAGCATCAATAACTTTAACAGTAGCTATTTACTAATGCTAATATTGCCAGTGCAATATTTTACAGATAATATTTTTCCCCATTGAGGATTTGATGTATTCTCATAATGTTAGCTGAAGAATCTGAAATAAGTCATGTGAACAGAATGCACGACTTAACCTAACTTACCCAAGCTGAGACCAAAGGGTGGGGGCTCCCCCCATTTTCTCTATAACCTTTCTGGAGGTGACTTCACAAAGCAACAAAAGAGAATAGTTTTCACACTGCATACCCAACTCTTCACAACTGGAGAGCTCATGAGAGCCGTCATTGCTAGAGTTGCATCAGTTGTTCAGTGACCTAGACCTCCCCATTCGACACTTATCCCCTTGGCGTTCAAATCATAAGTTCATGATCTTTTCAGTAAGGTCCTACTACCACGGGGGGAGAGGAGAGCAACTGGAGTCTGAGCTTGGAGCACTGTCTCACATGAGTGAGTGCTACAATTATGCACTACATAGGCTTCATATGTATCACAGGTTGTTAAAATGTGGCTCATTTTAAAAATATTCCTTCTCTATGGAAACCAATGTGAAATTAGCAAAAGCTAGGTTATAAAAGAAATTGCTTGAATCCGGCTATGATGCAGGTGCGAGTAGCTCATTTTGACACTCTTGGTATTCATTTTATGAGTGTATAAGAGACGTAATCTTTTTCCCTACTCCAGGAAAGCTTTGGCATGTGCAGTCATGCACTGCTTAATCATGGGGATACATCCTGAGATATGCACTGTCAGGTGATCTCATTGTTGTGCAAACATCATAGGTGTATTTGCCCAAACCTAGACGGTATAGTCTACCACACACCTAGGCTCTATGGTGTCCAGCTGTCATATATGTGGTCCGTCATTGACCAAAACTCCATTATGAGGTGCACAACAGTATTTGACAAGTTACAGACATACTGTCACAATTTATAAACATGGAAGTAACAAACCAGAAACACACATTCTATAATACAACAGAAAAATTGGATTATTTTAAAAATAGCAAAATTGTGCTATGAACTTTAAAAAGCCAGTAAACATGCAACTTTCACAAATTTAAAAAATATATTTAAAAATCTGCACTCATGATTATAATCTTCATGCTTTAATTTCCTTTATTTTTTCTATGTTATTAATAGTTGAAACATCTGTTCACATGCTTTTGCATCCTGTATTTTTATAAATAATTTACAGTGCTATTATTTGATTTTATAAACTTTATGCTAATAATAATTTCAGACCATCGCACCGAATACGGAAATCTCTTCAATACCATATGTCTTTCATAATTCCTTCTCTGATGGCATTTCTTTTGGCATTCATAATTCTTATGGAAACACCTGATACCTGACAAAAATTAGCCCATCCAAGAAATGAGTGAGAGAATATCAGTGTCTGTAGTCAATTAGACACTTGGACTTGAGCCGTACTCATTTCTCAGATAATACAACTTTTCTATCAATCATATTTTATTTTTGAAGACAGGTTATCTGTCTATGGCTGCAAAAGTTACTGACTGAACACTGCCCTGTCTGCAATGCTCAGACACAAATACAGTCATTTTTACATGTCTGTGGACCACAGTTTCAGAGTCTGTCACTGAAGTTTATCTCTTTACTTTACAGCTTATACCAGCTGCTATCATGATTTGATTAGTTGTGCTAAATGTACTAGATCCAACAGCTGTTCTCTCAGTCCTGATTTCATGGGTATTCTACAGCCTTGAAATCAGGTTGCCATGGGCACTCATCTAGTTACTTCTTCTTCAGGGAAGAACCCTTCAGTTCTCCTCAATCTCACTGAGCATTAGAGCTTTTGTTTATGTAAGTTTATTATAGAAAAACAGCTTTGATATTGGGAATGAGTTTATTATTATTGCTACTTATAAAGGAAGCAAACACTCCCCCCACAAAAAAAAAATATATATCCAGGATTTCAAGTGTTTCTTCAGAGCAGTCACCTAAAAACCCCTCATCTTACTAAATGTGCTCCTGTTAGGGTAGATGTGAATTACATTTTTAAGATGGGTTGTAACTAAGAGGTAAACATGGAACTCCCTGGTTCCTAACCTCTGCCTTCTTTTTTTCTCTGCTAGGTGAGTAGCATAAGTAAATCACTGACTCTCTTTTTCACATCTATATTTAGCTCCACATTCCACAGAGGATTTTGGAGGAATTTAAGAAGTTCTGGTACAAGAATCTGGTTGTGAATCAATATTTCAGTTTAATTAGAACTACTCAGAATTTATGTTCCATTCCTTAGATTTTCTCCTATCCATCTGGAGGACTTGATAAGAAATTTTTAGTTTGACTTTTGGGCAGCCACTGTCTTGATAAATATTTCCTTGACACTGTCACTCTACCTGCCTAGACCTGTATGGCAGAGTATTGCCTTGTTGATTCCCAGTGAATCACACCTCCTGGAATCCAAGTCCTTGTGAAGTAATGTGTCCCACTGACTCTGGGACTGGTCAATAAGACATCTGCAAGCATGAGGAAAATAAGGCTTGATAAACGCATATACATTGGGAATTTTTCTTTTGGAATATTTCTTTTTTGAATCTCATTGCCACGTTGTGAGAAAGTCCAAGTTAACCACTTACAAGAGTCCCTGAATTCTAAACAAGCCAATTTGAGACATATATTTGAGGGTACATATAAATATAGTAAATCTATAAAGACAAACAAGATGATGATTATCAAAAAATGTAGATAAATGATTACATTTTGGAGTTTGGGAGTGTGTGAGGAGGTATCAGGAAGGGCAAAAGGAAATTTCAAAAGATACATAAAACTTTTTAAATCATGTGTTTTTATGATTGCTATCTTTTAAAATAGAAATCTATTTTATATCCATTTTCTTGTATGCTGCATTTCACAATGAAAAAAATAATGATTTACTGTCATATAGAAACGATAATTAGTGTTACAAAAAGCAGATGTAATATAACTAATTTTTGCATAAGCATTTTACAGTTTGCATAGCATTTTCCCACACATAATCTTTTTTTAATTCTCCAACAGAATAGCCTAGCAATGAAAGTTTTATTTTTATCATGCTTGTAGACATTTAATGGAATTATATAGATGGAGTAAGTTGCCCAAGGTGAGAAAGTAATTAATAGAAGAGAAGGACCCAACTCCTGGTATTCTTGTGCCAAGAGAGATTTCTTCATGATATCAAGTTTACTCTGATGCTTTTCTGACCATCCTACTTATGATACATTTGCAGTAGGTCACCTTTCTAATTGTAAAGGTAATAATTCTGATTTTTTTATTAAACATTCTATGTGTGGTGAAGTATTTTTATAATAACACAGTTAAGTGTAAAGTAAGCTTAATAAAAATACTACATTTTTCCTAGTCATTACTAAACTAAATCTTGATCCTCATTTGTGAAATCTGTTTTCAAGGTTAGATGCATTGTTGCTATTTCATTAGTGAGTGAAAGTCATGTATCTCATTTACAAAGGAAAGTTTATTTTGAAAACAACATTCTGTTGTCTCCAGCAAAGATTTATTCATAGAATAATGGTCTTAATCTCCTGCTTTCTAAGGGTTTGGGAAATATTTTAAAACTACAAGTGCATTCACTAATATTAACACCTTGGAATGTCTTGAGCTGCAGCCAACTTGTTTTAGAGGAAAATACGTCTTCTCACTCTTCAGGTACTTCATTACATTTTCCACTCCTATTTTTCCTGAACCCAACAAATTCCATGCACATAAAGGTGTTTGGTGATTTTGGGAGCTATTGCAGACACTGTTGACATTTTGTCTATTTTCCTGCATAGAGTTGGCTAATGCTAGCAGCGGTTCATGCATTCTTGACAAACCATGTTGCAAAAATGCATTAAGACTAAGAACGATAGTGCAATGTCACTGGTGAAGCATAGCACTCCAGCTGAAAATGTTAAGGTTATTTTTTCTCCTGGGAATGGATGTTTGTGACCATCTGTGTTGTCTCTGACAGAATGAAAAAAATACATTTCCTCTCATTTATATTGTTTTTTTTCTTTTTCCATCTGAATTCTTCTTAAATCCCACCTTCTATATTTCTGCATTTCCCCAGTACTCCAAAAATCATGAAGGAATCCTGACATTTAAAGTATTAAATAGTATTCACTCTAATATGAATAGTATAAACTAGAAGCAACATTAAACTTTTTAAAAAATAGATTATTTTTAAGAGAAGTTTTAGGTTCATAGCAAAATTGAACAGAAAATAGAGATTTCCTCAATCCCTCTTGCCTCCCCCATAAGCAGTTTCCCCCTTTATCAACAGCTCCCACCAGAGTGGTGCATTTGTGACGACTGACAAACCTTCATTGACACACTATTATCACTCACCTCTGTAGTTTGCATTCAGGTCCACTCTTGGTGTGGTTTGTACCATGAGTTTAGACAACTATATAATGACATGAATCCACCATAATAGCATCATTTAGAATAGTTTCACTGCCCTAAAACTCCTCTGTGCTCCACCTGTTCACCTGCCCTGATCAATTTCTGGTCTTTGATCTTTTCACTGTCTCCAGTTCTACCTTTTCCAGAATGCCATGTAATTATAACATATAGCTTTCTCAGGTTGGATTCTTTCACTTAGTAACATGCATTTAAGTTTCCTTCATGTCTTTTATGTCTTGATAGCTCTGTCTTTTATTAGTGCTGAATAATATTTTATGGCCTAGATGTACCAGTTTGTTCATTCCTGTAATGATGAACATTTTGGTTATTGCCATATTTTGGCAATTACTAATGAAGCTGCTATAAACATTTATGTGCAGGTTTTTTGTGAATGTAAATTTTCAACTTCATTAGTTAAAGACCTAATTGCTGGATTGTATGATAAGACTGTTTAGTTTTATAAGAAACTGCTAAATTGTCTTCCAAAGTGGCTGTTCCATTTTACATTCTTACCAACAATGAATGGGAGCTCCTATTGCTTCCTTTAATTGCCAGCATTTGGTGTTGGTGTTCTAAATTTTCAGACATTAAACTTTAAAAAAATATATAATTTATTTAAAGTAACCCATGTAATCTTATTCAAAATAAATTCTCACACACTCACCTAATAAAATGATAGTGACCACTTTAGAATAATGTATAATAAAATAGATTAAATTATTTAGTGCATGAAAACAGATAACAATTATAATCTTTTATATATCACTAAAAAAAATCTGTTCCCTGAAGGCCTACTAATGACAGTCAAAAGATTTAAAAATTTATCTGCTTTAGAAAAGTATATATTTATATTTGTTTATGTTATCTTTGAGTAAATTTTCTTGACTTAAGAAATAAAAAGCAGTAATCTATACCATGTTTTTCTTTAAATGGATATATGCTTCACTGATTTTATTGAGCATTTATGTTAATATATTAAGCAGCTTTTCTAAAATACTATTGAAAGACACCATCTCAATTCTGTGTAAAAACACATATGTATTTTGGAAAATTGATCTATCCTTGTTCATTTTGGTTTGTAATGTTCTTTCATCATGAAAATTGACTGCAAGGCACTGATGACCATCAATCATCATTAATCTATTAAGATCTCAGGCTGTATGACTGAATTGATTGGTAGAATATTATATATTGAATTGTATTAATATTTTGGCTCAGTAGCTAAAAGAATATATGTGCAATATATATTGTGAAAAATCCATGCTTTCTAATAAGCTATTTAGGACTAATAATAATTGAAATGAATATAATGATTTCACTTAATCTACTGAATATGTGTATGTACTTTGTGTCTTAATAATCAAAACTCCCTGTATCAGCACTGTGCCTGAAAAGTACAGCTATTAATTCCAGTGTAAAAACAATAATTAATGAAGAGAACTTTGATTGCAGAGAAGAGATATTTCTTTCCTCTATGTCGAAATAACTCATTAGACTTTGGTTTTTGGTGTTTACAAATTAAAAAGCTTATTGTTATCGAGGTGTAATTATTTGTCATCCTCTCAATATGAATGTTGTCAGAGCTATTTGGAGTCTGTCTGAAATTGTTAGAAAATTTAAGGCAGGAGAATATGGAAACATAACATGATGGTAAACTTTGTTTAAGAGTTAGAGAAAAAACTCTAATGATTACATGTATCTTTCCTATTAAAAGGTCTAGGAAAAGTAATTATTTTTTAATTTTAATCTCCTCTCTTTCTTGGAGAATCAAAATGACAGGCTCATAGAATACATTAATACATGCTGAAGAGTTTTTTTTTTAATGGATAGTATGTAACTGTATATTTGGGTGATTCTAGAAAAATCTTTTATATTAAAACATTATGATAATTGATAACTACTCTTTTTTTTTTTCCACTGGCAGCAAAAACTGACAAGCTGCCAGTTCTGGCTCAATGGTTTTTGACAGTTTGGTTTCTTTGGGGATAAATTATTAAAGGAAGTAATAAACAACAAAACGTTAGCATTTTTAGGAATAGTGAGCTTTTCTCCATTTTAAGATGCATTATAAGATAGATGATGACAAGCTCTAATTTACTTTGGACATGATTGTTTTCCTTGTATTATATTTTAAATGCTGTTGACACATCACGAACTCTGCAATGCAAACATAAGGAAACTACTGATTTCTGTAAATGAGGCCAAAGTATTTGTTGTATCATCCATCTTCAATAATCTGATATGAATAGAAGTAAACATTTCATATCTAAATCAACATAATCTAGTAAATAAATCTTGGCACTCTTGGTGTAATTTTTAAAGATAGTTGATACTTTTAGTTAATTTTAATCAGTTTGTGAGCCAAAATGGGAGATTTAAAAAATTATTAGGACTCAAAATCCTTTGAAGGAACACCAGTAACAAAAGCACTCACAAAGAGGTTTCCAAGGTCAAAATTGAACCACTGTTTACATATCTATAAGGGCTTGATATCTTATAAAGTTACCTGCTTAAATAATTTGTATGACTCAATTTAATTCAACAGAGAACAAATCTTATTTCATAATTACACAGAAAAATTAAAATAGAAATATTAAAAAAAAAGTAACCCACAATTAAACAACCACATCCCACATAAGGTTTATAAGACTATTATCAGATCATTTCCCAAGAGTAAGAGGACATGATACTAGAAGGGAGAATAGGTTTGAGGAGGAAGAGGTAATAATCTATTAATATACAAATGGAACGTGATCAGTTGCTAATGTTGAGGACACAAGGAAGAGGCATCAAAATCAAATTTAGAGTATGAGATTTGAGAACATTTATGATAAAAACAAGAGCAACAGGTGGAGTTTCAGGTAGAAGTAGTGGCACTTCCCTGCACAGTTGATATAGTTCTCCTTAGGCTCTGTTGTGTCATGGTAACATATGAACACACCAATTGAGGATAAATTTCAGGGTTGGGAGAGGCATGTCCATGCTCAATTTTGCTTGTTTGGAGTTATAACAATATTAATTTTACAGTCTTCCTGACTGATCTGCCTTATTCCAAGAAAATGGGTAATAGTAATCACAATTAATTTTCTTAAGGGAATTGGCCCCTTGGTATCCTGCTTGGGCTTCTTAACTGCTGTACATAGAATAAGCCTAGTTTTGAAAACATTACTGACACAATGTAACCTTCCAGTTGGTATAGTCCAGCATATAATCAAATGAAGGGAAGAAACCCCCGAAATAAATAAAATAATGTTTGATAATTTTTTAAATTAAAACATATTTTGTAAATATAATTTTTAAAATATAAATAATTCATAATGTTTTTCAAAAAAAGAAGCAAACAAAAAGTTTACGGAGAAACAGGTCGTGAATTAACTCTAGAAACTCAACACTCAGATTTCGTCTTGTTCCTTCATCTCAATGTCTTCACCTCAACAGCAAAATTCTGTTTTTTGTTAAATATTGCTGTAGCTCTGGTTGACTATACTCATTTAGGTAAAATTTTTCTATATAGTATTACAGTATAAAGATAGAAACTTATTTTTTTTATGTAGAAAATGATATCTGGTCATTCTTCACACATTTGCATTCTATCTAACTGTCATTAGAACTTCAAGATAATTAGCCAGCTCAGTCATTCTCACCTCTAGCCTCTTGACAGAAGCAACCACGACTTAGGCAGGTCCTCCTCATGTTACACTAGTACACCTGACTGGGCTTCATTGAACTTACTCCAGTTGGCGTACCTCATGTTATTGCCATGGTAATAGATGGCTACCTTATATCTTGTCTGGGCCTTCCTACCTTCTTGCCTCCCTGGAGGTTAGATTTAGGTCTTAGTCAACTGAGGTCAGTCTATGTTAATGTAATCTTACACTTTCAAGTGCATGTTTCAGGTTTTGGAAAAAATTTCAGTAGGAAATCTTAACCTTTGTCACAACCGTGCCCTTTGAGTGACAGTCTGGAACTCGATCTTACTCATTTTCTCCAAGATGGATCTTCTCAGCATACCAGTGATATTGAGTTCATTAAATTCTGTGTTATGTCCTGCATGTTATAATGAAGTAGACATTCAACAGATGCTCTGAGAGTTATTGCACTTTAATGCAGAATATGAAAAAAAGATGACCCAAACCTAATTATTTCATTGTTTCATTCCATCACAAAATGACACAGACACTGTTAAACACAGATATAATGAAGGGCTTAAAAAGAGATGAATAACACAGAAAAGAAAAAACTGGAAATAACTCTAAGCAAATTTAATCAACAAATAATACATACATAAAAATCAAGCTGAATAAGGTAACATCCTGCAATCAGTCCTGTAAAAAGACTATAAACAAAGTGGATGAATGAACATTTTATATAAAAATCAATGATTGACTGGTCAAGGCAGCAGCATATACATATTTAGAAGGAAAATTGATAATGTTGCCTTTGCACTAATTTAATAAGGTTGCAAATAATGGTTGCTGTTGATGCTTTATAATCATGTGCCAGATCTCAATGTTAAGATGAAGGTTGCTAACGACTAGAACTATTGTAACTAGCTCTCATCCTCAGGGTCTAATATCTATTGACGGAAATGTTTTACATCATGCTTATTCTAGCTGGGGCTTAGAACAAAAGCTCATACAGGTTTCATTTATTATTTATATTTTTATAAAATTTAGAATAAAAGTTCTTTGATGACATAAATATTAAGTCAAATTAAAGTTAGGCAACCAAATATGCCTCCCAATTTATATAATTTATTAAGGTAAATATTAATATAGAATATTTGTATAATTAATTTAAAGATTATCAATATTGCTTTTATTAAATTATTGAAAGTATGCTACACTTGACCTTAGGCAAAAGGCTGAGAAATGATTAAAAGCACTCAAATATATATATATATATATATATGTATGTATATATGTATATGTATATGTATATATGTATATTTAAATATTTATATTTTAAAACAGTCCATATATATGTATATATACATTTAAATATATATTTAAAAACAGTCCATATATATATATGGACTGTTTTTAAAAAATTATTATTACTATAAAACATGAAACCATAACTGACTCAGTCTTCCAAATATTTTGTTAAGTATTTAGTTGTCATTATTTATACTTTATTATAAATGCATTATTGTATAAAAACTTCAAAAATCACATATTCCCATTCTTATTTTTTATATAAAAATATAATACCCAAATGGCCTTATATTGTATATGAAAGGTATGTTTTCAATGTTTTTTATAAATCTTTATAGCACATATTGCTATACTTTTATTTAGCAGGTCTTATAGAAAAGAAAAATCTATTTAAGATATTAATCTAGGAATATGGAATTCTGAAGATACTTTTTTCATAAGTGTTTAATACTACCATGTGAAAATTTATATCTTGTCACTCTACTAGAGTATTTCTGACATCTGAAAATGCAGGTTACACTCTCCAGTATCTAACTCTAATATTAACCAAAAGAAGTATCACACTGGCTAAACAAATGGGACACAAGTGCCAGGATTTTAAATTAGTTAAGCAATAGTATTATAAGGTAATTTTCAGTGTAGAGGCAATATTTATCAACAATGAGGTATAGTAAATTAAAACACCTGGGTTGAAGTCATAGCTTAACTAATTCCTACTTATGAAAAATTATAAAAATGAACTCATTCAGGTATCATCATCTCCATGTGACATGATGATGATTACATTAAGGTACTTACAATTGCTCTGAAAATTGTGAATATCATAAAAATATAAGAAATAATGGTGTACTAACAGTTTTAACAACATTATGTTTTAACAGTCCATAGTTAAGATGATGAGAGAAAAATAAAAATAAAAATTAAAGAGATTTTAGAATAGGAGCAATAGAGAGAAGAAATAAATGGAAACTAGTGAGTATATAAAAAAATAGAATCTTCTGTGTATACGCATAGAGATGAGATACAAGATAAAAACAATATTTAATATGCAAAGAATATAGATCAGAAAGAAATAAAAGAAAAGGAAAAGAAGGAAAAGGAAGAGAAAAAAGAAAGAAAGGGAATTCAAGAAGAGATGGCAATAGTAAGAAAAGCAAACTTTCCATTTCTTACACTTCTCTCTACAAAAATCCTCTAATCTCACCATAAGCTAACATACAGGCTATTTTTACTGCTAAAACCCTACTCAAATTTGATCCAGGACATGATATTTTACCTTTTGGAGACTTGTATTTGTTAGCCTTTTTGTTTTATTCCATTTTACACTTGATTTTAATAGATGAAGAAAAAAGAGCGTTGTACCATATTCACTTTTGAAGCCAGATCTTCTAAGTGGATTCTGTTAGATGCTGGAGAATGTTTTAAGATAAAAATTAAATATTATAGCCAATAAAAATCCTAAACTAAAAATAGATGACAATGAGCACCTCAGGATATAAATATAAAGAAGCATACGTAGGATCATGATTTCTTATAAAACCCCAGTTGTGCAAGGCAATCTCTGTATTCACAGAACTGATGATTTTTGGCAGATTTTTGGCAAAACCTGGCAAAACCCCACATGATTTCATCAAAGCTTTCCAAAAAGACTAAAACTTGAAATAACTTGCCTTTTAGAATGATAAAGTTGTTTTTAAATTAGTGACATTGCTTTCACCTGAAATTTCTGCCCTTAGCAGAAGAAGTCAATCATTAAATTGTCAATAAAATGCTTCCAGGTGACACTAATTTCTCTAAAGCTAAGTTAAAAGCTCTAGATAAGAGCTTCCCCCACCAAAAAAAAAATTTAAATCTGACAGCCCATTAAATTTTGCTTTATAAGATGGCACATGATTTACATATGACAACTTTTGAGAACAATAACTTCCTCAGAAATGGAGGGTGAAAACTTTCTTTCCTTTTACATTTAAAACCTTAGACCCTTTTGAGCAGATAGAAATGCAGACTTCAGCGATAAGGTGGTAACTCAATCAAGTCTACTTCTGGTTTGCACTGAATGCATTTCACTCTTTGTAAATAATCTCAAAAATATGAATGAGCTTCACAAGTCCTGTGAAACGGGAGTTGCCCCAAATGAGCTGGTCTCTCCTCTGTCATAACACTTTGCCTGCACAGTCCACATCCATAAAAACGCCCAAGGAAACAAAAAATATCTGTAAATCTCTGGACTTCAAATTGGTGATTCCTCAAATTTTCCATTCTATCTCATACTTTGTAATTGTCAATTCTTTAGTTTTTTTCTGCTGTTTGGCTCTATACTTGATTTTTTCTCTTTGTCTAGACTCCTTTTATTAGAAGCAAGGTGCAGATAACTCACTCCCATTTCTGCATTACACCTCTTGAGGCAGATTTTCTATCTGTGGTTATGCACAATATGCTGTGATTAAAATATATCTGTCCCCTCCACCCTGCCCATTGTGCTATAAAGTCTGGAGTGGGATGATGTAGCACTGACATAGCTGGGTTAATAATATTAATGTCTGCACTTCCAATTTCAGCTCCAATTGGAAAGAATTTGCAAGTTCTCATTCCCATTGTTACAACAAGCACAGGCTGGGCAAAGGGAAAAGTCAATGATTTATCTTAAACCCATCAAAAATCTCAGGTCGGGGAACCTGCCACCTGTTAATTTAGAGAGACAGGTCTCATCTAGAGAGATGTATTTAGATCTACTTATCTGAAAAAAAAAAAAAAGGTGCAAAGTACAAAACTGGAAGGAACACTGAAATGGCAGTTTTGATGAACTGCTTGAGGTAAAGTGTGAAAAAATTTGAATGCGAAAATTCCTGGGTACTGCATTCTTAAGGTGGGGGCATACTTCTGTGGATTTTATCTGCAGAAACCTACCTCCTTTTGAAGTCTGGATTACGTTTCATTTATCACTGTATCCCAAATAACTCTTATAGTCATTCCTTAAGAAATACTTTATTAAAAGAATAAATAAATGATGATTGAATATTGAAGTAAATTACATGAATAATCAAGGGAAGCTGGTAAATCTGCCATGAGATACTTTTAGTGGAAGTCTGATTCTCTAAGCATGCTTAGACACTTACACGAGACAGGATAGCTTCATCATCCACCTAACAATTCTAGACATCCATAGTACTGCTAAGAAGAAAAACAAAACAAAGTTTCCTCTCCCAGAAAACTCACATCTCAATCTTCCACTCAGATGTCACATAAGTTCTATTTTGCGTTCTCTCAGACTTAGTATTTCATTTTCCAGCACACGATGCTTTCTACAACTAATTGTCCAATTTTCCAGAACAAAAACTAAGAAACAGAGATGCTCCAAAGATTAAAGTGAAATATAAATTAGTGGCACCTATCTTCATAAATAATTAAGTTCATGACTTATTACTTACAGTGCAAATAGTGGTTTAATTTATTTAGACTCTTTGAAATTAAAGCTTGCTCATTTTAATTTCAAAGATGAAAATATAATTTCTTTCTCCCTTTTCACTAACTGTATAATCCTTTCTGGTCATTTTCTCTGGGTATAAACATGGTTTCTTCTTGATTTTTAATTTTAAAAATTTTATCCGCTTAACATCTATCATTCCGCACCTCAATTTTCCTAGTCCATTGAAAGACTGAGATTTATAACAAATCGTGTTTGTCAAATTCTAAATGTGTTTATTCTTCCCTGTGCTAGTATCTTTTCCTTTTATCACCTGTTATGCAATTCTTTTGTTGTTGTTTTTGTTGTCGTTGTTTCTTTCAACTGTCAGTACTATTGTTACGGATCCTTTGCCTATAGCTTACAAGATCCAGTGATGACAAGCTGCATTGAATTTACATGAAATGCTTTCAGGACTTGCTTATAAACATGACAGTTTGTCTAGCTGCTGTCACAAGAACTATATTAATATTTCTTCCCATTAACTTTACATTGAGTCGGAGAGGAGTTACAAACAAGTCCCTGTTTGTATCCTATAGTTAAACAACGAAAATTACCAAGGTCCTGGTTAAAATGTAATTAAGACCTCAATATATTATTCAATCATGGTTAGTCTTACAATCCTGATCCTCACACACAAAAATAACAGAAAAATGACAAGTTATTTTTTTTCAGACTGTGTAATAATTGCATCAGGATAATTAAGCATTTTAAAGCTACATTTAAGACAGCTGATTATTGTCAGTCTTCCTCCCACCCCACCTTGCTCAGGAATCTACACTTATTGAGTATATGGGACATGGTAGGGAAAGTAAAATGCATTCCAACTTCTCTAGAGTGTAGACACAGAAGGATCTTTTGATAGAATATGATATAATTTACATGATATGTTTTAAGACTCACAACTAGGATTGCATAACGGTCTAGAGATATAGAAGTCATTGCGAGTGAGTTAGGAAAACATCTTATTACGTTGGAAGTTAAGTCGCTTGGGGGTGGTGCTCAGAGTCAGTT
Source organism: Cynopterus sphinx (assembly GCA_030015415.1). Taxonomy (NCBI): domain Eukaryota; kingdom Metazoa; phylum Chordata; class Mammalia; order Chiroptera; family Pteropodidae; genus Cynopterus; species Cynopterus sphinx. Next base: position 5,216,844 of record CM057379.1, on the reverse strand, counting down.
GCAGAGAGTGTATTACACATCTTGAAGCATTTGAAGAAACTTGGGTCTAATTCTGAAATCCTCACTTCTGCAGAATTAGAAGTACTGGCTACAGCAGCAGCTGTCTATGCAGGGTCTTCTGAAAGTGAAAAAATAACCTCTAAGGACTTTCAAAATTATACTGGGCTCCAAACTTCAAATTGATGCAGCACATTTTCATTACCAACTGCTAAGCTAAGGAAGTTGTTTTTTTTAAGGCAGATAATAGAGATGAAATTATTTTCTGCACTGCCAAATCATACAATTTCTGGAGAAATTTCCCAGTAACTTTCCATAAGTAAGTTGATTTACATTCCATAGCAAAGTAGAGATGCCTCTACTGTGTTTGTTATTTTTTTTTGTCACAATATTTTGTATTTGTTTCATGTCTGACTCTTCTTCTCAGTTCTAAACCAAGACAGGAAGCTGAAGCATATTTGGTACATGGTAGTCATGCCATAGATGTCGTCTAAATTTAATCAAAATTATTTTTAATATACTCTGAATTTTTCACCAAGTTCAATTTCAAAAGTTTGTGGTGCAGAATTCTTTTAAGAAAGATACTTTTTAGGCCAAGTTTGTTTCTGTGAGAGGCAGCTATTTATTGGAACATCAAAATTGATGTATAAAGACTGATTTGGATCCTCTTTGGCCCCAGTATTTTGGTTAGAATGCTATTTCATTCTTTCTGATTCCAAAGTTGCTCCAACAAGAGCACAAATGTAAGTCTGTACACATATTTTGAGAAAGAAACAAAAAGCCACAGACATTCCAAATCTTTTATAACATTTTATTATCAGAATATTTTAATGTATCTATATTCATTTACCTTTTTAATGAGCAAAACAGATCTTTCTCCCATATAGCTTAAACAATAGTAGGCTATTTAAAATCTTTTTTAAAACACTCTGTCAATTCAATAAGTGTTTATAAAGCTTTTCCTTGAAACTGGTAAATAATTCATACACCAAATTTTTTTCTCTGGTTTCTTTTTTGAGATAATTATGTGTAAATATTTTATCTATTCTATTGTAATTGAGCATCTTTTATATTTAAATTTTGGAATCTTTCTTTAAGTGAGGTTTATTGATATATGATTCACTTTATTAAAAATACTTTTAGACGTATATACTAATATGAATTTTCATAAATACATGCAGTTGTACAATTACAATCACAATTGAGTTTAGAATATTTTTACTCAGTTGAACTTATTGCTTTGTACCCCTTTTGGATGACCCCCACCACAGCAACTAACAACTAATAATTTTTTCCTGTCCCTTTAGCATACCTCTTCGAAAATGCCATATAAATGAATTCATTTGATATTTTATTTTTGTGTTTGGCTTCTTTCTTTCTGGATGATGCTTTTGAAATTAATGAATGTTAATTTGCATGTATTAGTAATACATTTCATTTTGATGCAGGACAGGGTGAATCCCCCGAGAAAGGGGAAGCTTAAGGCCTGCACTGAGTAGAAAAGGGTTCTTGGTTGAGCACAGGAAAGATTTCAAATGCCTGCCAAAGTCAGAATAAAGGAGAGTTTATTAGAAACGGGGTCACTCCCCATAGACAGAGTGTGGTCTCCTCTCAGGGGCAGCGAGTGAGTGAGAGAGCCTAAGTGAACTCAGAGAGAAGGGGACAGTGAGAGAGAGAGAGAGTAAAGGCACAGAGGGGACTGGGAGAAAGACACTGAGAAGGACCCCGAGCATTTGGTTCATATATGATCTTTTGTTTCTGTGAATTATAGTTTAAAGACTTTGTTTACTCACTTTCTTTGATGATCTGGGCATACAGTGAGGAAGAGGAAGAGTATATAGGGAGAAAAGGTAAGAATATATAGCAGGAAAGGCCTGCTGGCCATTCCCAGACTTGGATCCCTAGGTTCCCCATGGTTTTAACCATAAGGAATGAGTGATTTTATTTTGTGTAGGGCACCAGTTAAAGACTCTGTTTTCCCGTTTTCCCCTCAAAGGTATGGGGAAATAGTTTGGTAGCAACCCCAGCAGAAATCTTCCTTTGTTCTGCAGGTGTCCTCCTGGCCTGGCTGCAGGGCTGATTAGCACAGTGCAGTCTCTGAATATAGCTTAATTTAACACTTTAGTTTTCTTATCTCTTCCCTATATTAATTTCACTGCTGAGTAGTATTCCATTGTATAGATATGCCAAATGTTTATACCTTAACCATGTGATGGAGACCTGGGGTTGTTAATGGGTTTTTTTTGAGTCACTTTTCTCTATAAAATATTTATTAAGGAAAGTATTCCACTGACAATTTTAGTCTCCACAGTAAATATTAGAATAGGTCTATCTTTATATATATAATTTTATTAGAACAGGCAGGTTTGAAATATTTAAATAATAAGATACTTTATTTGTGCATTTCTTTTTTCTGACTCATGGATTAAGACTTGATAGTAATGGTTAATTTATCCTGATTTATCTTTGTGCTAAATTATTGCATTATTATTTTGATTTTATTCTTTCTTTCTTAATAGTGAGGTCATTTGAGGTCCCAATGACTTTGATATATGTTTTATTTTGTACCATACTAAAAAAAAAATAGACTGCAAGCAGAAGCCACAAGACAACTGAATCAGGCAAAGTCAGATCATACAGACCAGCCTCCTGGGAACCAGAGTAGAAAAGAGTAGGGCAGTGAATAGATGTGGAGGAAGAAAAAGAGCATAGCCTGCAGAATTCTCGCTTTTTCACTTAGTTTTTTTTATTATTGCCTTTTATTAAATAAAGAGAATCATGACCCACATGGGAGAGACACAAAATCCTGACTAACCAAATCATCACATGATAAAAGTGATTCAATAAAAAAATCATCCCAAAATTAACTTATAGTTTAACTACCACTGGTACTCTTGATAAAAGGAAACATCAATTAATATAAGATACAGCTGCTACCTAATCATTTTATCATCTCTACATTGTAGAGGCAGGACTTTTGAGTCATGGCAGGACTTTTGAAATAAATTCTTATCTCTCTACTGGCACAATTCTCAATGCCTTGTAAAAGGAGTAATCACTTTTTATGAATTTCCTCCAGGGAGATTTGGTTAGAGTATGCTGAGCAGTTGCATGTAATACACCCATTTCTACATTTCTATTTTGTTAAGCTTTCAGACTCCTTTTAGAGTAGAGTAGGAAACTTACAGCACCCCAGCCTCATTGTTTATAGACCATCATCGAATCACGACAGTTATTAGTCAACTAAGAAATGCATTAGAGATAGTCCTAAGTGTCTGATCTAAACATTAATTTCTAAATCCTGGGTGAATGTACACACATGTAAACATTCATTAGATTTACCATTATATTTGGCCCATAGGTTTAATACTCTTATAATCCAGTCTCAAACATACTTAGGGTGTAGCTAATACAATTTGTCAATAGTTTATAATTCCAGTGATGTTTATTCTGTTTCTCACAACCTGACTAGAACTCTCACTAGAAGCAAATTATTTTGTCATTTCTTCTCATTCCTCTCTCTAAAATGTTTCTGCAGATATAAGGCAAAACAGTGTTCCTCATTTTAACTTGGGAAGTTTTGCATTATGATGAAAGAGCCTCTTGCCTGATCTCTGTCTGGACTTAATATATAAAGTTGAATTAAAAGCCACCGTATGGATGCTAGATTTCTGTCAATGTCTGTGCCAAAGAAGCAACTTATGTCATTTGAGGACATACAAGTTGCTTCCTGCTCAGTCCCCTCTAAATTAGGCTGTATGACTGAGTTAGAGAATTCTACCTAAAATTTTTTTAGATGTAGCTAGTGCAAGTTGAGCTTTCAGAGAAAAACAAAAGAACTAGGTGACTACTTTCTCATTATTATGGTCACTTCTGTACAACATCTGGCTAAAATATTAAAATTCCTGATATGTCAAATAATCTTTTGATAATTTCATTGGATGTCAGGAGGAAAAAGTAATTAGGAATAAAAGCTTAAATCACCATCTTGCCATAATTACTGATTTTGGATAGTACTCAGGACACACTGAGAGGGCAGAGGTGTCTGGTAAAGAGTATAGGCAATGATGAGAGGCCAACAAAGAAAGAAATAACCAAGAAAGAAGATACACATTAAAATTGAGGTGTGTCTTTAATTTTTATTAAACGTTGTTATGATTTTTTTTGATGAGGTTAGAGTGTGATTCAGGAAGTATGTGAGTGGAGAATTCACTGCAGGTGAATATACGATGAAGTTACAAAATAGATGGAGATACAATTCAGGAAATACATTTAGAAAAAGTAAATGGACACTACTTTTCAATATGTAAAAAGGCCATAACAAAAAAAATGAGTCTTTCCCTGAAAAGTCAAATGACCACGTGGGCACATATAAAAGTAAACTAAACCTCACCATTAGTTAACTGAATTAAAAAGATTATAAGTGATACTTCAATCGATTATATTACAAACAAGGCTTTGTGAAGATAAAAATCTCATGTAGTGTTGTTGGTGAGTGTATATACGAACAAATGTTTTTTCTAAGGCAATTTAGAGATTTGTATTAACATTTTAAATGCATAAACATTTTCAAGAAGATATTCCAATTCTAGAAATTTATCTTCCAAAATACTTATGTATGTATGAGATCATGCCCTCAAGGACTGGCACTATCAGTGGAAATCACATAATGTCCATTTTCAGGTAAGTGTATTTGTAATAAAACATGTTATTTAAAAATAATCACTGTTAATAAAATATAAGAAAGAAGTAGAAAATATGCTGGGGCTAATCAACCTCTGAAATTCTAGAAACCTATGAGAGAAAACGATGAGAAGCCTATGAGAGACAGCTCTCTTTATGTATGCGTTTTTTGATACATAAGCAACAGATGCTACATGCACCTTGCAATGATTGCTGTATTTCATTCTCCCTAGCTGTAAAAGAAAAATACATGACTGGTTCATGTTTGTGAGCAAGTAGAGATGCTTGTAAGGGTGAATGAAGTTCAATGCCATTTCAAGATGAGATGCAACTACTCTGTCTTCACATCATAAATTCTAGTTGCCTGGTACTACAGCTGAATGTTTCATTCTTGAATTAAAGATGAATGAATTAGGGCCTTTGTGTGACACCAAAAAAAAAAAATTTATACACTGAACTGGAAATTCAATGTGCTTATCAAAGAGCTAAAAATAGAGATCACTGGTAAGACTTTTAGAAAGTAGTTCTGTATTGGCTTAAAATTAAGATTTAATGAAATAAAAGTATTTGGTATTTTAACTGGTGATATGAAATTAAAGACCAAATCAAGCAGAATTGTGAGTTGCATATTTCAGTGAATTTACTTGATTGGACAACATCTATCATAATAATTTTTCAAAACTGTTTTTGTGTGCAAAATGTTAAAATTATTTATTTCATGGAGTTTTTCTTTTTCTATGTTAGTAATTTAAAAATGAATTTGTGTATCTAAACACTAGTTTGATAATAGTTTGATAATGAAGTTTTGATTTAAAATATAAGCTTACATCATGAGACACCAAGTCTTTTAGTGTCGAATTATCCAGTCAATATCATGAGCTCAAATATCCACATTTAGAGATTTAAAGTAATTCATTGTAAAACCCAACTGCTTGATTAGAAAACATCCAAATTTTACTATTAATAATAGTTACCATTTTGGTCACTATACCATACTAAGTACTTTAATTTTCAGTTAGCACCATGAAATATAATTTGAGGGAGGAGAAACAGATTCTGAGTCGATAAATGTCAAGGCTACTACATAAGTTCTATTTCATCAGACTCCTGTGTCTATGCTCTCTCCAATACATTTATAGGATGAAACATGTCATCTGTGATAAACTAACAAAATTCATTCCATCATTATAACTCTTCATTGAATAAAATCTTAATATTTCCCTTAAGAAGTGAGACTTGATCATCTAATAATCTAATAATATTATGTTTCATATAATGGACCAAGGTAAGTCATATGCTTATTCACAAAATGAAAAATTCATTCATTTCATATATTCAATACATCTTAATTGAGGATCTGCCATTTGCCAAGCCTCACGGCATTTAGTGAGTATAACATTGAATATGATAAAGACCATTTCTGTTCATGGGACTTATAGTCAAGGGAGGAGACAAAATAAATACATACTATAAAAACAATTTTGTTGCACCATGCTATGTGCCCTTGGTCCACCGTTTTTCAAGGCAGCTCTGTTTATTTTGCTAGCTTCTCACATTAATCATGGACATTTTTGCTTTGCTGCCCTAAGGCTATCTCCAAGGCTACTGGTAGCTGGACCACCATGCCCATAAACAAATCAGAAATGCAGAGAATTTTATGCTCTCAATGGCAAGTCTGAATGAGAGGAGTATAGATGTCAGTAGATAAGTATCCAGTTTGGAGCCCAGTTGATAAAATGATGGAAAAACTTATCTGAGGCTCACCAAAGGTAATGGTTTGGGGGAACACACTACAATGGTTGGAGGTCTACCCTTTGGAGTGCTGTGATCCCAAAGCTAATATGTGGTACTGCATTGCCAATATCTAGAATAGGCAGTACTCAAATTGTAAAAATGGGATGAGATGTGCTCACAATCCCACAGGTATCCACTTGCATAATATGTGCTTCCTTCCAGTCTTCTAAAATGGAAGTTCTGGCTATTGCCCTGGTTACTAGGGGTTATGTAGGAACATGTCTACCTGAATATAGTAAGTGATCTTCATAAATTAAAGCTAAGGACTCTGCTTTGTCACCCTAGGCTCCTTATGCTTGTCATAGCAAGGGTGAATCCTAGGTACTTTACACAACAGAGACAAGGAATTGTATGTCTGGGCCTCAGTCAACTAACTTGGAAAAAAAATCAAAACTTCCATACCTCTTGATAATATGGTCTCATAAGGAGAAACCATATAAGAGCTTAGACCCTTCAGGAAAATAAAAGTATATTTAATATGAATGGTCACTTGTATTTTTTCACTGCCATATTGAACAGCATGACTTTAGAGGGTCTAGTATGATTAGGCCTGGTTGTCCATAGCAGCAGTAATATGTTAATGAAGGTTGTGATAATTAATTTTATGTGTTTACTTGCCGGGATTATGGGATGCTCAGAGAGCCGGTTATATGATATTTCTTTGTGTGCCTGTGAAAGTATTTCTGGAAGAGATTAGCATTGGTATTAGTAGACTGAGGAAAGCAGATGGTCTTCTATTTGGGCAGGCATTATCTAATTTTTTGAGCGTCTGAATTGAACAAAAAGTCAGAGGGCGTTTGAATTCATTCTGTCTGTTCCCTAGCTATGATGTTGATCTCTTGCCTTCAGTGCTCCTGATTTTCAAGGTGGACTGGAATCTACACCCTCAGCCCTCCTGCCCTAGTCATTTGAACTATACCCATCCACTTCCCTGAGTCCCATTTTATAGACAGATTGTGGGACTTCTCAGCCTCTATAATCATACGAACCAATATCTTTCAATAAATCTCTTTATATATATCCGATTGGTCCTGTTTCTCCTGAAAACTGAATAATACAACATCTTAAGTAACTTGTCTCTTTTCTCTGGCTTATTTTTAAGGCATTCCCATTTTTGCTTTGGAATTATACCCCAAGTAAACTAGTACATCCATGTTTGTTTCAAAGGGAACATTCAAAATGTTCACTTTGGAATCATATCCCAAGTAAACTAATACATCCATGTTTGTTTCAAAGGGGACATTCAAAATAATAAAGTTGGGTCTATACCTCACATACAATGAAAATGAATTAAAGATCTAAACTTAAGTTGTAAAAGTATAAAACACAGAAAAACATAGAAATAAATTTTTATGAAGCTGGGTTAAGCAAAACCTTAAATATGATACCCAATGCACAAGTGATAGAAAATACAGATAAATTTGACCTAATCAAATTAAAATTCTGTAGACTTCAAAGAATACAACCAAGAAAGTGAAAATTCAACCCAGAGAATTGAGGAAAATATTTGTAAACCATATACCTGATAAGAAATTTGTACCTGAAAAATATAAGATCTCTTACTATTCAATAATAAAAAGACAAATAAGCTAATGTAAGAATGAGCATACAAGCCAAATAGATTCTAAAAAGTACATACACATATGACTGATAACAAGAAAAGATGCTCAACATTATAAGTTGTTAGGGAAACATAAAAGAGAACCCAATGAGATATCATTATATACCCACTGGAATGCTTATAATCAAAATTTGAATAATTAATAATCTTTGGCATGAACATGGAAAAATAAGAACTTCCATATATTAATGATGAAAATGTAAAGTGATGAAGGCACTTTAGAAAACTGCCTAGTAGTTATTTCTTTAAAAGATTAAAAGTTCATCAAGGGTAAAATCTTATTAGTAATCCACACGAATGAGCAATTTCATTTACGGGTTTAAATCCAAGATGGATGAAAACATAGCGCCACATGTAAACATCCACGAGGATGTTCAGAGCTGCACAATTTATCTTAGCCAAGAAGTAAAAACAACCCAAAGGCCCATTGACCAATGAGTGAATAAAATATAGTGTGCCGGTGTTATAAAATAACATTCATCAAGAAAAAAGAACGTAGTACTGATATATACTACGACATGGAAGAATCTTGAAAACATTAAGTGAAAGAAGGCTGTTGCAAAAGGTGAAATATTGTATGGTTTAATTTATATGGAAAATCTAGAATATGCAGATTTATATAGACTGAGTAGGTTAGTGGTTTCTAGGACTTTAATGTAAAATGACTTCCAGTGAGTACAGAGTTTCATTTTGAGGTAATAAAAATAGTCTAAATTTGATTGTGGTGATGGTTACATAATTCTGAGAATATAATTGTATGTCTTAAATAGATACATATTATGGTTTGTGAACTTTATCTCCATTAACCTATGAAATACAGCAGAAATTTAGGAAAATCTAAATATGAGTATGAAACAGAAATAATTATTATGGAGAAATTGCAGAATACTTAAATAAATAGGAAGATTTATTTATGTAACTACTTTAATCGATTATAATACTCAATATTCTAATAATATCAGTCATTTCTCATGAAAATAATCTGTAGATTCCACTTTGTCCAAATAAAAATACCAGATTTTTAAATTTTTGGAAGAAGCTGATAGATTTATTCTATAATCTGTATTGAAAGCAGAGAGCCGTAGAAAGAGTATGCAATTGAAAAAAAAATGTAAAGCTGGAGGTCTTACACAGTTGGACATTAAGACCTTTTAAACAGCTAGAATAATTAGAATAGTGTGGTTTAAATGTGTGTAATCTAACAGAATATTCAAAAACAAACCCAGACACACACAAAAAAATCAGTCCTTGATAGATTTCAAATAAAATTTTAAGAAAAGTAGAACTTTGAAAAGGAAACATATAAAATGTTTATCTTAGAAAAGATTGATATTATTATTTTTTGTAGAGATTTCTTAAAGAGTGTACAAAAAGCACCAAGAAAAAAAGATAAAACTGACTATTAAAAGTAAGAAATTCTACATCAAAATTTAGCATTGAGATTTAAAAGCAGTTCTCAGAAGAGGACAAGAATTTATGATACAGTTATTTTATAAGAACAAACACTTTATTCCCAGACTATACAAAATTAATAACAATGAAAAACTAGCCAAAACAAAAGGAAATAAGGCAAACAGACTTGAATAAACACTGCAAAATAAAAGGCATCCAAATGAACAATAAATCATCCAAAATTGCTGGTTTCTAAATCATTAAAAAATGCAGATTAAAACTAAACTATAATATTGTTATATTCTTACCACAATAGCTAAAATGAAAAAATGTGGTAGAAAACTCCATGTTGGCAAAAAGTGTGGAAACTTTGTCCCTCTTTCTTATGTAGTATTTGTGAGAATATAAATTTAGACAATTTGGAAACAATTGGTTTCTACTAAATTGACCTTATGAATACCATATAACTGGACAATTCCGTTTGTAAGAAAATATACAGCAAACATATGTTCACAAAAAGATCACATTCTTTAATGTAATAGTAGCCCTATTCTTATTAGTCAAATTCTAGAAATTACCCATATGCCACCAGAGAAAGAAGAAATATAGAAGTGATCTATTTAGAGAATGAATTATCTTTGCACAATTAGAGACAATTGGTACAATTAGGTACTATTATCTATGTCTATATACAATTACATAGATGATTCTCACAAACATAATGTTGAGTGATGGTTGCCAGACTCAAAAATGGGCAAATGTGTAGTGGTTGTACTTGGAGGATGTACCTGGAAAGGTGCACAGGTGGAAGCTTCTGGGGTGCTGGTAACAAACTGCACCTAATGTAGATGCCGGTTATGTAGGTGTGTTCTTTGGAATATACTTCCATAGTGTGTGCGTGTGCGTATGTGTCTCTATGTAGCCCAGACCTCCCTAAACCAACTGAATCAGTATATCAAATCATCAGAGTTTGGGTCCATAAAATCTGAATTATTTTTAATTCTTCAAGAATTCTGAGGCAGAGGAAAAGGTGATAATCACTTCATATTCTAAGCTGAAGATTAATGAGAAAAAAAAACAGCTGCTTATTTTAATCTTGAGTAGCTACCATGTCATTATATCAGTGATAACATTTAGGATACATTTCAACCTGAAAAGACATACATTGTTATTCCCATTAATTATGAGAAAACTGAAGCATGGATCGTATTAAGTAAGTGTCTCAAGGTTCAACTGTCAATGTTAAATTTGAAATCTAATGCCATCTTATGCTGAATTTTTTTTGTACCATCACTACCTGATAAATTTATATCCAAAGATCAAAGGGACAAAACATACAATTTGAAATTTTTAAAAATTGTCTTATATCTCTTTATAAGTAGAGTTTAGAAATGTATGGGTCAATGAAAAGTAAACTTCCTTTTTGACATAGAGTTGAAAAGCATGTTAAAAACACTTCAGAACAATAAAACATTCTTTTTTATCTTTATCCACTCTGCTTTTATTGATTTGTGGTGCTTTTTGGGCCTCTTCTGATTTTTTTATAACAAATATGAAAGAAAATATTTATAGCAAGTTCCAACAAAATACTGAATGTCCAGAGCAGATGGGATTGTGTTCAGAAGCAGTATTTTATCCTTTGCTCTAAGTCTCTGCCCACATCTTCATCTGTAAATCTGTTCTTTTGATTCAAAATGTAAACTTTGTTAAATTACACTCGCAAATTCTTTCTTTACAATTAGACATGACTTAATAAATCATGGCTAAATTTCCTCATCTTCCTTCTCCCACCCCTTTTGTATACTGCTATATTTGTAGCAAAATGTATTTTCCTTTTGAGCATTCAATCTTCATGTATCATGCAAGAGCTTAGGAAGTTCAAGATTTATGGGGAGTGAACATCTAGAATGTATCTTATTTACCATGTGACCTATATTTATGACCACGATATCTCCACATCACACACACACACACACACACACACACACACACACACACACACACACACACACTCATGCCTACCTCCATGCATGCATGAGATCAGGTTTTCTGCCCTTATGACTTAGTTCATCTTTTATATGCATTCCAATTATGCTGCATTCTCACTTATCAGCATGAATTTTTAAACATAAAATATTCTAGGAGGGGTGAGGACTACTTGGTCAATGAACTAAAACAATTTTCATAAAAAATAATAAATGTCAGTCTAGCACCCAGATTCTGGGATATTAATATATTCATAATTATGTTTTAAAAGTTATTTCATTCTTCTAAAGAATTCAAAAGCCCAGAAATATTTTCTCTCCTGTATCAACAAAAGGCATGAAATTATATTTCTATATGAATAAAAAATAGTGTTTATCTTCATAAAAGAACAAAAACCAACTCTTGGATGTTTTCCCCTTTGGTTCTTTTTGTTTTTGTTTTTTTGCACAAATAATCACTTCTTATTTTTGACTAGTTATCCCATTATGTTCTTTCTTAGATGGTTAAAAGAAAAAATAGCCTAAGAACACTAAGACACAAGGGGAAACATTGTCCTTTTGTTTTATTTTAAAATATCTCAAAGATCTGAGTTTTTCCTGTTAGTAAAAATGTTAGTGGCCTTTGTAAGTCTTTTGAGCTTATTGATAGCACAAGTTTGTTAGTCTGCAGTATTAGAAATCAAAGTTCTCATCCATTTTTATTTTATATTAGTAATTAAAATTATGTGAATCTGTCTCAACTTCACCAACTCTATCAAGTACTACACCGATTGTCTAGAATTTGTCATTTTATTCCCTGGAAAATTATGAGTCAAAATGTTCTTGAAAAGCAATTGTAATGTGATTACAAATATAGGCACTCTACTCAAACGTACAATGCCACTTTAAATATCCTGTTACTTATCAGTACTCTATCCCACACTGCCCATTCCACTAGAAGTGGTGTAGAAAAATATCTCATTCAGTAAAATCACTACATTTCACTAATTTACTCAGTCTCTTTCTGATGGCTGACTGTCTTTTTTGGATTTCCTTTTGTCATCTGTCTCTTGGCAAAGGAGTATTACTCGACCTGGACATGTTTCTAACATCTGATCTCACTGCTCTAGCTATAAGATCATTCAAATGTAGCCACTGTGACCTCCAGGGTAGGTGTACCAGTCAGCATCATCAGCTACCTATAGGTCCTCTGTCTGGGGTTGGGGAACCCGCTCCTGGGTGTCTTCCTGTCCACCAAGAACCCAAGAAAAATCTCAACAAGTCTAAATAAGTCTCACTATCTGTCAAATTCGGCCAGGCTCCTGGCCTGTTTGGCTTCCTATAGCTGTTTAGGGTCAAAAAATAGAAAATGTACACATGTAAGTGGAAGATGGGTTAAAGGAAATAGGGAACTCTCAGGTCCTCATCACCTTGAGCTTTCGTTTGTCTTTCAACCTAACTCACCTAGGCCATCTGGAACCACAGCTTGAAGAGCTTCATTTGCATGCCTACTTTCCCCCCACTCTGATTATCTCCCTGTTGCAATGCTCTCTTTTATTTTGGCACGTCATATATTCTGCATCTTCAAAGAGGCATTTTCTCTACCTCTTCCTCTGGTATGTAATGCGGAATCGCTGCCCAGTGCCTGGCTTACACTGAATAGAAATAAATCTATCAGTTTAGCATTTTCAAAATGTTGCCTTCTACCCACAATTTTGGATTAAATTTCATTTACACCACAGAATGAGACACATTTCCTCCTCTAATTACTAACCATAATTTGGGATACTACACAATCATTTAGGATCAAATTCTATAATTTAGATCTTATTTTCTAAAATTCTAGGACCGGGAGGATTATCAGGAACTGTCGTGGTATCCTATACTCTGCTCGATGATAAGAGTGAATTTCAGCCTCTTTTGGAAATATTCTCTTTCCATGTTTCTTTTCATTGAATTAGTATAAATAAAGCCCAACTGATTTGAGCACTTTTTCCATCCTAAATCCATCCAAATGTAGGTGCTGAACATTGTTGAATCATGTAACCCAGGAAGCAAGAGATGCCTCCTCTAAATGAGCCAGACAGACATCTGGTTAATGTTGGGGGCAAAAACTCCCCACAAAGATGGGGTTAGAGAAGCTTTCTTTAGATCACTAGTATTTGATAACATATCTAAGTCAGAAAGGATTAATCCACTCGGTACTTTGAAGTTACAATTTTAGTACATCCTTTATTTATGTAACTCTGTCTTTTTTCTTCCTTATTTCTATTGTACTTTTTCCCTGTCTTGTTGCATTAAGATGAAAGGCATTATTTGCTTTTTTGTTCAATGAGCACATATAAGTGAACATTAATTTCAAATAAGTAACCTTCAAAATATTACATATAAATAATTGAAATTCTTAAATATTATATTTTTAGAAAATTAAAGAACTGCAGGCTAAATAAATCACATTTTAACCACTCCATATTATTAATGGGATGTTTTCTTTACCTAACAAAATCCTGTAATTTAGAATTACCTGCTGAGAAAGAAACAACTTGTTAATAAAGGCTTATTTTTTTCTCAGATTAAAAAACATCTTCAAGGTTGTAAAATCAATACAATAAGCAAGCTGCTATTATGTTCCTTTAAATTTATGGGAAACCAGCTAGCAGGATGGAATAACAATGACATTTATTTACAGAGCCACAGAGGTAAGAATTGATTCAATTTGCCACTTGCGATACCAGATATTTAGACAAGAATATAACATTTTTGGGGGCAATAGGATGAAAATGCAACCTGGCTGACACCTTGATTTCAGCCTTGTGATACGCTGAGTACAGAAACCAAGCCACACATTGCTGCACTTCTGATGCAGGACTACAAGCTGGTAAACACAGACTTCATATCCATAACTGTGTAGTAATTTCTTACATAACAATAGAAAAATATGCAATCCTTATAAATGAATATGTGCCTAATATTAAAGCCTCAAATAAAGCAAAACCTAATGAAATTAAAGGGTGATAATATCTATATGTTATGTTTACATATAATTTATAATCTAAATATCTGTATCTTAAATGTTAAAGAATAATATTTGCTAAAATAGATAATTCTATAATTCTTGTAGTAGCTTTTAACATTTCCTTCTTAGAATATGATGGAAAAATAAGAAAAAATATATACTAAAGATATAGAGGAGATGGACATCACAATCAACTTCAACCGCAAGCTTTAGGATACAACTTCCACTGACAGTATCATATTTGGAAATTAAGAGGTATTTAAAAATTAGGTTCTAGTGGAATGCTATCAGCATGTGAGGGTAAGGATGCATATAAAAAAATACAATTAATTTATAAACTGCGAGGTTAAAAATATTTCTAAGTGCATTTATTATTTTAAATAACTTAATTTTAACATGTACTTAGATCAATTAATTATATACCATAAATAAATCTCTAATTATTTTATCTGTAACCATGAAAATTTATATTACAAGTAAGCTAAGTATAATTTTTAGATTTTCTCATCAGGGAAGGGAAGGGGGCCTCATATTTGGAATAGCCTAATATTCTTCCAGTCAGACTATTGTTATAAAATTCTTAATAATACGTTACTTGAAAGAATTCAGCAGAGCATTGAACAGATAATATAGGACAGTGTGGTGTGTTTCATATGTAAGTGAATGTCCATTCTAAATAAATCTATTAACAAAATTATTAAGAATAACATTATCAGTTCTCTATTATGGTTACTTTTTTAACACATATTTATTTAGCACTTCTTTGCAGCCAGTGCTGAAGATGAATGGGTCAAGGAACAAATGCACAGCTCTTCAGATTTTTACATGTCACATCTAGTGACCAGTGATAACTCATCTCTCTCATGCTGGTCCTTTTTAGATTAGATATGATGTGAATTACAGCTCTTGTCCTCTTCTTCCTTTGTATACCCCATGCAGGTTATTCTTACTGGCAAACTCCAATCTCGGACACCAGGGACGGAGAAGTTGAGAGAGAATAGTTCTTGATTTCTCCTATGAAATGAAAAAAACCTTAAGAGTTCTGAAATAAGACTGATTACTAAGATATAATCTCCAATATATCAAAATAAAATTGAATTTTCTTTCATGTTCATCCATTAGTTTCCAGAAAAATTTTCTTAATAAAAGTATGACTTTTTCAATTAGAAAAATATTTATTATTTATTTGTTTGTTTGTTTGTTTGTTTGTTTGTTTTAACCTCTCAGAAATCAAGATACACCGTATAATTAATTGTATATCAAGAGTTTATTTGCCTGCAGACTTTTTCTGCTTTCTGATGAAAATTAGCTTCACAGAATAACAAACTATTTTCTAATAGTTTGGATGTTAAATGTGATTAAATATGGTAGATGTAGCCCATGTAGAAAAAGCTATAACATTTCTAACCAGAAACACTGGTTGTTCTATCCTGAGGAGAATATGTAGCTAGTATAACCTTGAATTTTTTTTTTTCAAGAGAAAAACAAGATATTTTAAGGTAACAAACTTGCAATTTTCTCATCTATCAAGCTATTGAACATTATGCAACAACTTCCTCCCTTCCACTTTGTTACCTTCTTTCAGTGGAAGGGTACTTTTACAAGAGAGAAACATGCCTGAGTTTCAGCATTTTGTGGATTGATGCAGAAGCTATTAGAACACAGAACAAAATAAAATTAGAGTGACAGACCCTAAAAAGTGATATTTCCACACTAGTGGAATGCTAATAGAATTCTAGGGGGAGAAAAACTTATGGGTGGATAATTTTAAGAAACTTGTCGATCATGTTCTACTTTAGAGATTTATTAAGAAACTACTAGTACAGATTGTCAGAAACCCTGCAATGGTGACACGAGGAATCCTCTGTCATCCCACCTTCATCACATGAACCTACTCATACTTTATAGGATATTCGTCTTCCAAAAAAAATATATGTGGTTCATAATTCTTGGGTTATACTATATAGTTTATTAAAGCATTGATTTTTGAGAAATTAAGCACTGAGGATTCTTTGAAATTAATACATTCATTTTGATCCCTTGAAGACTAAATGTTGTCTCTAAAGCAGATTGAGAGCTGATGTCGAACTGGGGATGGAAATGTGACCCCCAAGGATGACAGCACAAGGCAGAAGATAACAGGTATGGTTTATACCCTTTGTAGTCTTTAATCAGGCAGATGTTAACACTGGGATCCTACATTATTTTTTCTATATTTAGATTAATAATCTGGGAGTTCAATACTCCTAAACCTTTGAAAAACCAGGTTTTTGTAACTCTGTCTCACTGAACAGTTATGTTGATGAGGATCATTATAGTTTATTTAATTTAGTGTGAATATTCATATTTTTATAGGTAGAACTAGTGGGATTAATTACAGGTGCTACCTGGAATGCCACAGGGGTATGAGGTGTTATATGACATATAATGTATGTGTAGTCTTACCTTATATTTTGAAATGCACTTGGTATTGAATGAGAAAATAAGCACCTACATTTAAAGTACATTTTTAATATGGCCGTGCGACCCTGAACAAGACATTATGCTTTGAATAACATAGAAACAAACGCAAAATTGAGACAATTTAGATTTTCAATTGGAAGTCTTTAACAGATGTATCAAAGATGAAATCTCTCTTGTCATTGTCACTTTGGTTGATGGAGTGATAAGGGTTATACAACCTGAAATCTGAAACGTCTCTGCTTCCACTTTTGAGCTGCGGAATATAGTTTATTTTTTGGAATTATTTTACATTTTTTAGAATCAGTACTTTCTGAATTATTATTTGTGACATTTCTAAGAACATGGAAGTGAGTGTTTTATTTCTGAATATAGTTCCTTCTTAGAATATTTTCAGTATAACATCTACTCTTTGGGAATTAAATTTTGTTTCAATCTCAGATGTTTCTGAACTTGTAGGTTGTTCAATCTGTGATTCATAGTTTGAATAACTCAATTTTTAATCTGAACTGTTTAATAGAATTCATAGGCTTTAGTGAGGTCTTTTTTTACTGAGATTTCTTGTTGCAGGGTACACAGTAGGTCAGGATCTTTCAATGCTCAAAAAATTCTCTGAAAGCATAGAAAATTTTTAACTCACTTCACTGTCAGGTGATTTACTGGATTGTTGTAATATTCTAAAGTATTATCATAATTTAATATATTTAGTACAAGGTACATTTATTTTTTATGGCATTTTACAAAAAATACATGCATACTTTAGGGTAAGGAATAAACTAAGATAGTATGATCAGGGAAAATCAAGCAGTGTGTTACACATTTTTAAATTATAGATTTCAAAATAAAGGGTAATGTATCAGAACTGTAAGTAGCATTTAATTTTCATATTTATGGCAGAGAATAACAACTTTGTGTTTTTTTCATGCCACTAATTGCAGTATAAATCACTGTGTCCACAGGGGACATGATTAGACAAAATCCTGGAGATAGAGGAATATTTTTAAAGTGTCTTACTGTGGATTTCATGTAAAAGTAGCTTTCAATGTTATATTGTTGATTTGTTTTTGACTTGAAGCCAATATTTCTAGATTTTTGGGCTCATGCACAGAGCCGTTTTTTAAAAAACTTATAAATCAATTTTTTTAAAAAATGCAAGTTATGATGGCAAGTGTAAGGTGAGTTGAGTTTCCTTCTTTCTTACATAAAACAGCATATTATCACATATTCCAAATTATCATTTCTTCAAAATTCCTAGCAGTCTCTTAGCCATTTTGAATACAAATTCAATAAAATACATCTCTTTTTTTGTGTGAGTATATAGGTTAAAAAACAGATAATAAAATTCTAATATGTGAAGCTAAAAATATAAAAGTAAAGATAAAATACAGTTCATTGGGGGCCAGATGTAAAAAAAGAAGGTGCTAGAGAAATGAAAATCGAAAGCAATGTCGATTGTATAGAAAAGATATTGTTAGTATTTTTCTTTATATTTCAGTGTCTAAGGAGAAATAATAGGACAACTATGAAGACATTAATACTTTTTTCTAACATAAAAGAATTGAAATAAAATGTTTTAGACCATGATCATATATACTTTTTACCATAGGGCATTTGTGATATTAAAGATTTGACATGTTTCCCAAACTGTTTTTCTATTTTTTTTTGGTAGTGAATACATTGAGATCTACTTTCTTAGCAATTTCAGGTACATGAGTCAATATTATTAACTAATTCCATGCTGTACATCAGATTCCTCAAAACTTACTCATTACTGGAAGTTCATGTCTCAAAAAATCATAGAATATTTAGAAAATCTTTATTTTGGTATTCCTTTTCTGAAAAATCTATACCAAAGCAATATAAATAAAGTTCATCAATATAAGATGGAGGTAATTTTCACTTTTTATAAATAGAATATTTTAATAAAAATCTTTAAATAACAGGTGAACCAGTCTGCATAGCAAAATAGAAATTAAAGTCACTGGGAACAATGTCTTTTATTTTTGTTATGATTTAAGTGGACACTATTACATTTATTTTACATATTTCCAGAAAATAAAGATAAATTATAAAGTCTTAAGAGCATTTTTTAATTAAATTAATTAGGGTGACATGGGTTAAGTCTTAAGAATATTGATAAGAAGTTTGTAAAAATAACAGTCTAAATCTCACTGATGTGTATCCACAAGAAGAATCAACCATTACAAAAATGACATGCCCACTACTCATAAACCAGGAACAAATCTTACACTTCTGCAGTATATAATCAATAGAAAGAACCAGTAGAGACTGCTAATCTAATCATCTGCTTCATTGTGGAATACACTCATGCACTTCAGATAGATTTTCACAGCAGTCTCCCAATTTCCTGGAATCTCTTTTACAAAGTTCTACATTGTGCCTTGAAGGCTGTCTGTTTTCTGTCTGTTTTCTTTGCAACCCGGACTTGCAAAACCAGGTGCGATGGTTTCACACACCACACCTCCAAGCATATGTCATAGCTTATAGCCTAGTAACTTTTAAACACCCTGAATTGTTCACCCAAACTTCCAGTCCATGAAAATACATCACCCCAGCATGTTACTTACTTTTTCTAAATGTCCGTGTGGCCCCAGGATCTATTTTGGTTTTTCCTTTTTAGTAACAAAAGATTGATTTTATTTGAAACTGCAATGTATACAATTTGAAGACTATTTCCTAAGCTATTTTCAACTAATGCTGCCAGCAACATGTATGTACATGAAGGGAATGGCCTGGGGTTTTGGAGAAATCTCTTCAAAGGGGGCTGACGCATTTGGGAGATGCTCATCTCTTGCTGGACCATTCTTCCTTCTGATGCACATGGGAGCCACCTGCTGCTGGTCCTGGAGCAAATAATAGATGGCCATGGAGCCACCTGAATGAATGTGGGCTGGCCGAAACACATTGCTTTTGTGCAGGAAACAGAAATACCTTCGTATGCTAAACCCAGCTCTATTTTACAATTCTCTAATAAGCAACCAGATGCAATTTTTAAGCGATGCAATTGCACAGTATTTTAGTTAGCACCAAGAAGGACAGGCGACAGGAGCTCTGTGAATATCTGGTTTTATAAGCTGTAACTTAGTCTATGCCGGCTATGTTCACTCGGTTACAGTCTCAGATCGTTATGTCTGAAACATTGTCTTATTTGATTATATGAAGGGTATTTCCATACCTATTTTCTTGTTCATCCAAGTTCATTAAAAAATTCTAGAAATGTGAAGGCTGATCTTTTATTTTTTTTCAGTGGAAGCTACTTTCTAGTTTATCCTTTCTGCTTATGTGCAAAATATCAATAAAGGAATGTCTTATTATCATATTATTAGAGCATATGTAATTATTGACTATGCATATTTTAAATATTTATTTAGATCTCCATAAAGTAATAATTTAGAATTGATACTATTTTAGTAGCTAAGTGGAGAAATTAGCTTATTATCAGTAAAAGAAATATTATTATAGATATTTAGTTACACATACATACAATACTAGAGAACTGCTCAGAGGAAAAAACTTTTGTTAAATATAAAATTTAAGGAATAATGTTGAAATGATGATACATTTTAATATTATTTCAATGAATAATGGCTACAATACATTGTATTGTAGTAAGAAACATCTTGACAGATGACATTTGCATTTCTATGACAGAAAAAATATTAATAAATCTCTGCTCTTCCTCACCCTGCAGATAAAACAGAATTCATTGCCCAAATAAGAAGTGTCTAAAGAACAAAGTAGTGGCTCTTAATCAGAAGCCCTTCCTGAGTCATTTATGAATAACAATACGAAACAAAATGTCCCGAGAATGCAGATACATGAAAGCAAAAGAAGACTTTGAAAAAAAATCAAGTGGCCCCAGGGTGGCATTATTCTTCATGCCTCATCCACTTCATTAAGTGTATTGGTCTAGACTCAATGCTTTTTCTTTATGACCGGATTCTGAAAATTGTTGAGCAAATAGAGATGTTTTTAGCCCTAGATACTCCGTGAATGACCTGACATGACACTACTGCTGTAAAAGCCCATGGGACAGACGTCATGGCTGGTTCACTCAGTTCTATTTCTAAGTGGCTTGTCTTTGGCATGGCTCCATGTCAGAGACTGAAATACCTAAATACTTACTTTATCATCTTCAGTAGAGAAGGAGGTCATATGATAGAGCTACAGACAATGACTTGTAACATACGCTCGAATGAAAGCTTTTATGAAAACTCTGAATTTCTAGACAGAAGAGATAAATCTGATCTGTGTCAATATCCACTTCATCTGCCCCTTGAGTCAGCTCTACAGCATCAGAAGTTTGGCAGTCTCAGTACTGGTAAGGTATAAAATAGGAATACTGGTAGACTATAAAAATAAAAATATTTTGACCTTTGGTTTCTTCAGTGAGTTATACTGCACAGCACTCAGTGGCTGCTATCCTTCCAAACATTTTTTTTTTTTACGTGAGCACAATCAGTTGAAGCTACTAGCATTTACATATCTGTGACTCATTGCCAAAGTAAATTTCAAACTGCTCCATCACAATTTTTTCTCTCAAGAGGTATTAGTTTTCTGGGGCCTCTGTAAAAAAGTACCCCCAGACTAGGTGGCTTAGACAATAAAAACATAGAGTCTCACAGTTCTGGAGGCTGAAAGTCTGAAACTGAGTGTTAACTGGTTTGATTTATTCTAAAAGCTGTGACAGGAGATTGGTCCTAAGTTTTTCTAGTAGCTTTGGGTGTTTCTTGTCTTGTAGATAAATTTACATGAACAGGAATATATTTATTATGACATCTTGAAATAATTAAGGATAAGTTTAACAAAATACATGCAAAAGTCGTACGTGGAAAACTACATAATCGTACTCGGGGAAACTGAAGACCAAAATAAATGATGCAAAATACCATGTCATGGGTTGGAAGATTGAGCATTGTTAAGATGTCCATTCTCCTATTAGCCTAGAAAGGCATGGCAATCTGGACAAAAAGCACAGCAGGTTTTGCTGACGCTGGCAAGCAAAGTCTCATAGACCTCAATGAAGTGTTGCATATTGAATATGTCCACTACAGCTAGACACTCAAAATCTGAGGACATAACCACAGATTATGTTTTTGAACTGCCCAGGAAACAATAAGATTGAAGAAGTTCAAAAAACTTCATCTACCACTTGATGGTCAGAAGCTACTACTGTAATGAAGAAAGTATTCTGATATTCAGCAAAAAGCATTACTCAGCTATAATTTCCAATAATTCCCATGAAAATTGTGAATTTCTCTTTCCTCTCTGTAGTCATTTTAATGTATAGCTGTTGGTAACTTTAGAAGAGTTTGGGGTGAGAATACATTCTTGTGAGGTGTTAGGGGATTCATCCACACTGCATTTTTCCTCACTTTTATTCTGTGGACACTGGAATTTTTCATTGATTCAAGTCCAGAAGTTTATTTAGGGCCAATGAATCTCCATCTAGTATTAGTCAAGTCCCTCGCCAGACCTAGATTTTTATTGTTTAATATGTATTATGTAGTACTCTTGATAGCAGATTATTTCTTTTCTTCCAAGGATCTGACGATATATTTGTTATTGTCAAAGGCCACCATGGGTCAGACTTTTCTAATTGGCAGTCTGGGCCCTCTGGAAGTCTCTGGTGAAATATTCCATATATTTATACATACTTTTTCTCATTACTGGAGTCTTTAACACATTAATCACAATTATTTTATTTTAAATTCTCTGTGTGATAATTCCACATCTGTGCCATCTCTGTGTCTACTTCTACTGATTTTTTGGTCTCTTTATGATAAATTTATTGTTGCTTTTCCAGGATTTTTTGTGTGTCACATAATTTTTTATTGAATGCCAGGCATCATATATAAAAGACTGAGATAAATAATCCTGAATTGGACATGGTTTAAGGTTTTTATTCTGCAGTGGCTCGAGAATCTAGGTGGGCCTTCTGTACTTCCTGCGGTAGTTGGTAGTCATTTCCTATTCTCTATGCTTGCCCTGTGAGGGAGGTTTTCTCTGGTTTCACTCTCTGTCCTCGTCTCTCTCTTCTGCATCTTGCGCAGGTGTATGGAAAAGGGATTATAGATAGGTATCAATTCTTGTATCTGCAGATCTTTGTGGGTTCTACATTCTCAAAGGAAAAATGAAACCTGAGACAAAATTAACAAAGGTTGTTTATTCACAAACTAGCATCCAAGAACCCATCTGCTTTTGCTTTCATTTCAGCAAACATTTAAAGATATTAGAAAAGAGTGTAAGTTTTATAGATAAAAAAAAAAAAAAAAGAGGGTTTTAAATAAGGCCATCTCGAATAAGCAAACATTCTATTAAGGCAGGGTTTGTATAAGCTGGTGAAACTGTAATTATAACAGCATTCACTGTAATGGAGCCAGTGAGCTGCTCGGGGACATTTTTAATGAAGGAGGATTGCTTAATAGGAGGAGCTCAGAATTTTCTGTGGCCAGCCATTTCCTAGGACACAGGGCAGGGGATAAAGGGTTGGAGGCATTTTTATGGACACATTGCCACAGTGTTCCTTTTGGAGGGTGGGTTTCACGGCAGGTAGGTTCACATTTGCCCACTCTCATCTTTCAGCAGTTTGCTAAAAATTCTTTGTTGCCACCTGTTTGCATGACTTGGGGCAGTGTTTCTCGCTGTGGTCTCCCACAGGGTGCCAGAGATGCACTAGGGTCTCCATGCCAGGCCTGCTCTTTCCTTAGATTTGGGGCAATTTGAAATTGGCTCCTTGATGGCTTAAAGAAAAAGATGATTATTTGGATTATCTGAATTTTTCTCAGTTTCTTATTGTCAGAGTTACAATCTATAACTCTGACTTTTACATTTTAATAGATTCTCTCTAGAGTCTATCACAATGCTCACCTTTGCTCTTTGGAGAATATCTAATTAGAAATCACGAGTTAAATCACTCACTCCACGAATCTTAAATCCACAGTTATTCACTTGCTATTCCCAGCACTATGGTTGATAAAGAAGCTCCTGCTTTTTTATCCTTGTATAAAATGACAAAAATGACAGATATATCTGGGTGTACGCAGTTTGTTTGAAGAACATGCAGATGGGACTTATTTTCAAGCAAAAAAAAATGGCATAAATGTGTTGTTAAAAGTTTTAAGAGTGTATTTACATTGAAAATAAATACTGTCTACATATTTATAGCTCATTAACCTTGGGTTTGCTAGTATCAGGCATATTTTAGGAGAGCTTTTAGCTGACGTCACATTGATAACTGCACACTGCATTTGGCTGATGTTCGTTTGCCAATGGAGTCTTTCTTTTGACTTTTAAATGACGCTTACATGTTCACGTTTTTGGGAGTAATAACATTTGACTATTGCAAAAGTCCTTTTAATTAAGATGGATTTTCCTATTGCCATCTATATTAAAAAAAAAAAAGAAGAAGAAGAAGAACAGATCCAAATTACCCAGGCCCTCTGCTCTCTGTTTCATTTGAAGTGTGGCATGGCTCTTCATGCTTTGTTTAGAGAGTGTTTTTTGTTTCCACTTTCAGAACGTGGCCTCATTTCCTCCATTAAATTCTTCAGTGCTACTGCCACATCCACTTCAAAAGGTAATTCCCAAGAGGGGCGGGGAGCCTGCCTGCCTCTTTAAAAGACAATGGCTTGTTTAGAAATCTGGTCAGATGCTCAGCCCAGCACAACTAATTTGAAAACTGACATCGGTACATATGGTCCGAATTAAGCTCAGTGGGCTCAAGCAAGCTCCGCATTGTCACAAATCAGGCCAACCACGCTCACCCAGTACGTTTCTGGAATTATTACTTAGGCTCATTCCCTTTGGTTTTTCCTAAGAAGTAGTAGCCAGAATTATAGTAGTGTAATCCAGTGAGCAAAAGTGTTCCCACCGTAAAAAGGCTGAGAGAGATTTTACATTATTAGGATAAAAACGAAAAAACAAACAACAACAACAAAAATAAAAAATAGGCAATAAAGTCAAAAGTATGTCAACATTTTAAAAATGTTAAGATTTTTAAAAAATCTACGTTGATTGGGGTCCACATGTACATTAAAACAGGAGAAAGTTTTCTGCCACCCACATTCTGGCAGAAATGCCAGATACCACCAACTAATTGATTAGTAGAAATGTTGTTTTACAATAAAAGATAAATTTAAGGGGATGTTCTTAAATCTGAACAGTTTTAGTGTTGCAGAATATTTGAGCAGATAGGACAGAGTTCCCTGAACATAGTTTCAGCTATTACTAACATCTTGCATTATTGTAGTATATTTATTATACTTAATAAACCAATATTAATAAGTTATTATTAACTAAAGTTCATAGTTTACAGTCAAGTCCACTTTCTGTGTTGTATAGCTATGAATTTTGACAATTCATAAAATGTATTCATTGATACAGTATTAGAATATTTATATTTTTCTCCTTCTGTGAACATTGGTAGTTTTTTTTTTAAAGGAATTGATCCATTTCATCTAAATTATCAAATTTGTAGCCACAGAGCTCCTCATAATATTCCCTTATTATCTCTTTATGGTCCGTGAGACCACTAATGATGACTCTTTTATTTCTAGAATCAGTAATTTGTGACTTCTTTTTTTTTTTCTTGGCCACGTTAGCTAGGATTTATAAATGTTATTCATCTTTTTCAAAGAACTAGATTTGGGTTTTATTAATTTTTCACGATTGTTCATCTCTTTTCAATTACATTGATTTATGCCCTGATTTTTTAACACTTTATTTCTTCTATTTGCTTTGCTTTACTTTTATACTGCTCTTCATTCTGTAGTTTCTTATGGTAGAAACATGTATTACCGGTTTTCTTTCTTTTTTTCAGTGGCACTGGATCCTGAGAGTGTGGCCTACGTAATTGTTTTGTTTGTTTGTTTGTTTGTTTGTTTGTTTTGCCTTTTTTTTTCTCTTCTACATGGGACCCAAGTCTGAAGGGGGCAAGGGTTGTCTAACTGCCACTCCCCTTATTTTTGTTTGTTTGTTTGTTTGTTTGGCTCTCATTCATAATTTAATGGTTTTACAGGCCCTGGTTCCTTATTTCTGCTGCTCACGGGCCCACTGTGCTGGGGTGATTTTCTCCTCAAAGGCATGGATGTATGGGAGCTCTTCTGCAGTTTACCTTCCTGGGAACACCACTGCTGCAAAGAACAGCGGGCATATATCACTGGTTACTTTTCCCCTCCTCTCCTGAAACCGAGGGAATTTTCCTCCAATATTCACATTTAGAACTCAGTGTGGCTCCTGGTGGTAAAACCCACGATCATGTGGGGGACACAGGAAAGAGACTACCGGCATTTTTAACCCTAATATAAATCCACTCTCAGCCTTCAGCAATTCATCAAAAGTGCTTTTTAAGCATTCCTACCATTATTTGCTCCAGCAGTTTGCTCCCATTAAGCTGATTGTAACTGTGATTCTCTGTGTAACTCCCCCCACCCCACTGAAATTGCAGGTGGCAGCTTGCCCTGGCGTCTCAGGTCTCTCGTAGATCTAAAAGAATATATATTACTTTTCAGTGTATTCATCTTTTTTTCTATTTGTGAGAATGGAAGTGATGACTTCTATGCTTTTTTTTTTCATTTCAGAGCTGAAACCAGAAGCTCACGAACATTTCTCTATAAAGAGTTTCCTCATATCCAAGATAATTTATACTTAAGATTGTGTCTCTAAGTTTGAAATTAAGCTTTTGATTTCAGATTTAAAAGATTAAACTGTATTAGTTTCAAATACACTTCATAAAGGTACATCTATCATTTTGATGTCAAAAGTCCAAAGTTGTTCTCACAAGGCTGAAATCAAGGTTTTGACAAGATTAGTCCCTTTGGATGCTCTAAGGTAAGACTCATGTCCTTGCCTTTTCTAGCTTTTAGAGGCAGCCATAGTCCTTGGCTCATGGCCCCTTTCCCCATGTTTAAAGCCAAAAGTGTAGTATCTTCTCTACTTAATGAATTCTGTCAACATTCTCAGACTTTTTTTCTCATTTCTCTTCTCTTCCCTTCTCTTCTCTTCTCTTCTCTTCTCTTCTCTTCTCTTCTCTTCTCTTCTCTTCTCTTCTCTTCTCTCCCCTCCCCTTCCCTCCCCTCCCCTCCCCTTCCCTCCCCTCCCCTCCCCTTCCCTCCCCTCCCCTCCCCTCCCCTCCTCTCCTCTCCCCTCCCTTATCTTCCCTTCCCTTCCCTTCCCTTCCCTTCCCTTCCCTTCCCTTCCCTTCCCTTCCCTGCCTTTCCCTTCCCTCCCCTCTCCTCCCTTCCCTTCCCTTCCCTCCCCTCTCCCCTTTTCTTTCCCTTCCCCTCCCCTCTCCCCTTTTTTTCCCTTCCCTTTCCTTCTCTTCTGTTTTCTTTAGAAAAATTTTATTATTTATTTGATCTAAACCAAGAATAATGTTAGAAAGCAAGATCTCAAATGCTCCCCTAAATCTTTTCTTGATGGCGACCCTCCTTTATCCCTCTTACTAAGACCCTTTGTGATTTCATCAAACCCACTTGGATAATCCAGGATAATCTCCTAAACTCAAGGTCTTTAATCACATCTTCAGTCTGTTTTGCCTTTATGGTAACATATTCACTGCTTCTGTGATCAGGCCATAGACATCTTTTGGGGGTTGGGGGAACATTATTCAGCCTACTATAAGTATAAATAAGTATTAATAAATTTTCAGATCAGATGCATGTTTCCTATTGCTAACACTTTTATATTTGTAGCAACTTTATTTCACTTATTTGTTTTCATCAGGATTTTGAAAATTATATAGCTTGTACCTATATATTTGTGCATATATACACACACACACACACACACACACACATACATATCACATACACCTTATTAAAAGTCATGTATGATAAAGTGGTTGATAAAGGAATTCCAAATTAAATTTGGGCACACTATTTTATGTCTGCCAATTTTTTAAATTTATAGTATATATTTGAGTTATAAAACCATTAGCTTTGTTGAACAAGTAGAAACAAATTTAGGTGAATATATATATATATATATATATTTTATTAAAGTATAGTTGTCATACAATATTATATTAGTTTCAGGTGTGCATTTATATCTTAAGATGTGATCACCATGATAAGCCTAGTAACCATCTGTCACTGTGCAAAGTTAGGATATTATTGACTATATTCCCTGTGCTGTTCACTATATTCCATTCCCTTATTTATTTCATAACAGGGAGTTTGAATCTGTATTCATTCCCTATCACTTTCTCACCCACTTCCCCACTCACCTCTCTTCTGGCAACTATGTTTGTTCTCTGTGTCTATGAGTCTGTTTCTTTTTTGTTTTGTTTGTTTTTCTAGGTTCCACTAATAAGTAAAATCACACCGTATTTGTCTTTCTCTGACTTATTTCACATGGGTGAATATTATTAAATCAATAAACAGTAACATCAAAACCACTGGCACAGGGAGCCAGTAGAAAGTCTTTGTGGATATTAGCCTAGTCGCTGTGAGCCTGCTACCCTAGTTATAATACTATAGTGACTGCTGTGGGGGGATAAAACCTGATATAATTTTTTTATTATTGCTGAAATCAGATATTTTATTTTTTTATGGAATATATTTTTATGTAAACTGTGCCCAGTTTTATACTGGAAGTTATTATTCTTTTAATTATTTGTGAATGCTTCTTTAGATATTAGTATACCTACATGTTGCTTCACATGTTGTATTTTTTTTCTTTAATTTGTCTTCTGCCTCATCTTTTGTTATTTTTATGATGTAAGCATCATTAATTTTTAATTGGTCAAAATTAATTACTTTTTCCCTTTTGCATTTTGCATTAGTATACACCACCCTTTATGTGAATATTAAAAGAATTCTTTTCATTAAATGTATGTTGACATTCACTCATGTTTTCCTTTTAGTAAGACTGTCTTATATAAATCTTTCAAAAATTTAAAATCAAATGCAGTTTTTTTGGTGTTTGATACAAGTAAAAAATATAGTTCATAGTTTACATACATTTAAATTACTATCTCATCACAATTTAATGAATAACATATTTTTCTAGTACCATATTAAACTCAAGTGTATATTTAAGGATGCATATATACATTTTTTTAATTAAAGTACTGAAAACAAATCTTAAGCCAGCCTAATTTTATTCTTTATGTATGAATAAATTCAATTTTTATCTTGTCTGGATGTTCATAATTTTTATACTTTTAAAGTTCAATATTTTCATCACAGTATTTATAAGAGTTAGTCACTTACATTAGTAGTACCTGGCTCTTAGTATGCCTTTTGAAATAGAGACACAGTTTCCAACATTTCCCTTATATGAAGGATTTACTCTGTTTCCCTTATTTTAATAGTTCTTTATTTGTATTATGTAAGTAGATACTCAAGTATCTGTATTTTTCTTGAAAGAAGGCTTTTGTTTTCACAGGGAAATAATCATTAGCCATGTAGGTAAGGGAAGAATGTATTCTCTAGACAAAGAGAATAGCAAAACAAATAGCAGTAAAAAAAAGTACCTTTCAGAAATAAAGGCAGTTTCATTTCTTAAGAATGAAGGTGAGTGGAAGAAGAACAATAGCTGAGACGAAAGAGATTGGACCATATCATAAAGGGTGGTGTATGCTAATCAATATAATGTATGTATTTTATATCATTGTATTCATTTTTATTGAAATACATTTGACATAAGACCTTGTGTAAAATGAAGATATACATGTTAACTTGATACATTTATATAGTATAATATGATTGCCATTATAGTAATAATTACTTTATCGCTATATCTCTTTACATAATTATACTTGACATAATTATCGTTTCTTTTTAGTGATTGGCATAATTAAGTTATAGTCTCTTAGCAAGTTTGGTGATTATAATATGATAATGTGTCTGTGTTCACTCTACAGATCTCTATACATAACTTGATTTCTTCATTCGTCTACAAACATTGAATTGTTACCACATCTTGGAGTTATCTTTTCTCCACATCCTCACCAACACTGGATATCTCTCATCTTTTTAATCATAGCCATGCTAACAACTGTGATCGTATGGTCAGTTTTCATTTCTATGATGATCAGAGATGCTGAGTGCTTTTTCATGTACCCATTGGTCATTTAAAATAGGCATATATCATATTCTGTTAGAAATAAGGTTCCAGAACTTGTAGAAGACATTGGGGAAAAATGTCTCACTTAGATATTTAGATAAGCTTAAGAATAAGTAAATTTCAAATATATCAAGTGAATTCAAAAATAGAAAAAAGTAGAACAGAGAAAACAACTCTGAAGAAGATTGTTTTAAGGATGAGGAAAGGAGAAGGGACTGAAAAAATAATCAGGAAAAAAAATCATCATAAAAGAAGAAGACAAATATGTGCCAGTGATTATCAGAGAAGAAATTAGAAGATATGAGGCGGTTAAGGTGATGAAATACAGCAAATTCAGGGACTTTAAAAATTCCCTCATGGATTTTGAGATTTAGAGTGCTTGGTTGAGTTAATCAAGAGAATCCAGTGAGACAGTGGACTGGAACACAAATATCTATGAACATGTGAGTGATGGGTAATTAACAAGTAAGATTAAAACCTCGATTTTAGATTTAAGTGCTTTGTCATAAAGAGAAGAAAAACCATTTTAGCTCTATGGAACATGGAGAAAAAATATTTATGAATATTGCAGTGATGTGATCATGTTTATATCTGACTATATTGAAGGATGAAGTGTTTTAAGCAAGATGATGGAAGAAGGTCCCCAGACAAAAGGCAAGGAAAAATGTTTAAGACACAAGGACAGGGCTTGGCCATGGGAAAAAGTGGCCATTTTCCCTTGAGATCATTAAGGTTCAAGTGAGACTGATTAACCAATATGAGTGCCTTTTTAATTTGAGGAGATAAGAAAGATAAAATCACTCATCTTGAATGATTGTCATTAGTACCACTGCCAAATAATGAGGAATATCTGGAGTGTAAACGTGGGTTTGAAGGGATGCCAGATTCTTAGATAGTCTTGGAAAGGAAAAGAGAGAGAAAAGTAATATGTATAAGATTTTCAGCACAACACATTTCCTGACCAAGGCAAAAAAGATAGGAAGCTGGCTCGTTTTCCTAACATGTCATTTAAATATACATTTAGTGGTGAAAAGGGAAGCGAAAATAAGTCCTTCTTTCAGATTTGATCAATTAAAAACCAAGTTAACTGGCACCTTATATGTTGCCTATAAATTGTCCCCTGAGTGACTCACCATGTGATTTTTAAAATTTGAACTTTGTTTAATTTTCACAGGTACTTTTATATATAATCAGGAAAGGGTAGTTCATAAGTCTTAATGGGGGCATTTTATGATTCCTTCACTTTTAAATTATATTCTTTGTGAATTAAGCAGATTTAAAAATACTCAGTGATTTCTTGATTTTATTTATTGCATGCCCAGGTACACCTAATATGTATTTACACTGTTTTGAACCATTCTGAATGCATAGTTCCCAGGAGAGTACCACTCAATAATTGTTTGTTGAATTATGGAGCAGTACTATTGACACATTTAAGTATATTTAATAAGCTTTTTGATCTTTTGTTGCTGTTGTTTTTGTTGATTAATGTTTATTTAAAATACTATGTATTATACTTTTTCTCTGCTATTTTTTATTGTTATCACTTTGCAATAAAATCAGGAAGATTTTTAAATTAGTAAGATAGTTTGTGTCTCATGTAAGAAATTAGAATTGGCAAAGGTTGTAATCATTCACTTAATTATGATATAATAACAACATAAATTCATTTTAGTCAGATAAATATAGAAAATTTTATTTAATATTTTATAAAATATATACTCTTTTCCTCTCACTGCTCATTAGAGAGGATGTATGCAGTTTTATCAAGAGCAGGCGGAACAAGGCTGGTGAGCTGTGACTGTGTATTCATTGGTAAACTTCTTCGAGAAAGGTATCTGATATTAGCAGCGATCAGTTTGCAGTAACATCATGCAAGTTCTCAGCACATAAATTTGGAGCAGCAGGTTATTGTCATGAATCCATATAAAATAATTTCCTTGGAGAACTGTATCAATCGTGAAACACAACATATATTTAAAATGTGCTTCCTTACTTGCATCCATTTTCCTGAACTATATTACATTTTTCCCTCCCATGACCATGAATTATAAACCAAAATTTACTTGACAGCAGTCTTCTACTTTCTTCAGTAATAATGAATCGAATCAGTGCCATTCAGTATTTGAAAAAAA
Source organism: Cynopterus sphinx (assembly GCA_030015415.1). Taxonomy (NCBI): domain Eukaryota; kingdom Metazoa; phylum Chordata; class Mammalia; order Chiroptera; family Pteropodidae; genus Cynopterus; species Cynopterus sphinx. The sequence goes on along the minus strand of CM057379.1, from coordinate 5,184,690 downwards.
ATTTTGATACTACAGTGTAAGAGGAGAAAAGTCTGGTCCTAACTTGTTTATCTTCCAAAATTTGGTGCTGTTAACATAAATAAATAAATAGAACAAGGACTATAATATGAAAGCAGTAAAGGAAAACAAAAGTATTGAGAAAAAGAAGCCAACCTGATTTCATTTTAATCTCTCCAGAGAGTCAACTGGATTCCATTTTAATCTATATTTAATGTCATTCTCAAGTAAAAATGAATTTAACTACCTTAACGTGTGAACTTTAACTTCAAGTGTTCTATTAAAAAAATGTTAGTTTAAAAAATATTTTATCTTCAATCTTTTAGCTTTAGGCTTTTATTTGTCTAGTCTATACCGCACAAAACTGCTACAGCTATCATAAACACAAACATACACACACACTCACACACACACAACCTAGTTTTATAGATTTTGATCCCCATCATTTTCTCATAATCTCTTACTGATGGTCCAAGGCATTTACAAATTTGTTTCAATCTATTTTTACAATCTTATTTCTTTCCTCTCTCAATTTTTCCACTCTTTCTTTAGGCCACACTAACAACCCACTGGCTCCTACCATTTTGCAAACATCGTATGCTCTTTCACAACTCACAGTTTTGCGACTACTTCTTCCTGGAATCTTAGTTCCTCTTTTCTCCACCCTTCAAACTATACATCCTTTAGGACAACTAGATCAGATTTCCTCTGGAAATCTTGACTCTCTCCCAGAAATCAATCCACCCATATTGCTAGTTCCATGGAACTTTGTCTATACATCACTGACACTCATACACAAGTGTTTTTATGCTTTTTGTTTTAAAAATTGTTTATGTATGTCTCTCAGCCTCTGGGCTGTTTATATTAGAAACTGAGAGTCATAAGTTACTCATCCTTTCACATGACATTTTTGCTTTTGCCTGGCACCTTGTGTTTTTACCAGTTTATTGTTGATGATGGAATGAAAAATGAGTAAGCAAGTGTGGTAAGCAGAATTCAAAAGATGCCCATTTTTCAAGAGTCCTATACCCTGGTTATTCAATTAAGCACAAATCTAGATACTGTTGAGAAGGGACTTTGCAGATGAACTTAAAGTTACTGCTCAGCTGATTCTAAAACAGGAAACCAACCCTGTAGAAGAAGGAGATAACAGGAAAGGAGGCAGCAGGAAAGATCAGAAGGTTCAAAGCATGAAAGGACTTTCTGTGATGGCATTGAAAGACAGAAGATCAGAGCTATGAGACAAGTTTTATGGGTGGCCTCTCCAAGTTGAAAATGACCTTGGCTTCTGAGCAGCAAGGAAATGGAAACCTGAGTGTTCTAACCTGATAAAACTGAGTTCTGCCAACTACTTGAATAAGCCTAGAAGACTCCATGTTTCCAGAACATCAGAAAGAAACACAGTCTTGCTGCCACCTAGATTTCAGCTTTATGAAAAAGTTGTCAGACATCTGACTAAATATAATACAATTATGGTAATGTATAACAATAATAGGGAACTAATATAAAAATAATGACTTGTATTTCTTCTCCAGGAAACAAAACAAAACAAAACGAAATATGGTTTATTCAGTGTTCCAGTTAAGACTCATTAACTTGGGTTCTCGTCTATGGGCTAAAAATACAATGGTGAACAGGAAAAAGTCTGAGTCCTCATGGAGCTTAATTACATTTATCTTGCCATTATGCTAATGGAATAAACCTTTTCATCACTAATTATTTGCATGACAGCAAGCAACCCAGTGACTAATCAGCACACACTGGTGTAGAGAATCAAGGCCACCTTGATGACAAGTTTCTTATCTCTTACCACTTTTAACTTAAGATTCAGGTGCAAACATCTATCTCAGTAGCAGGTTCTCAGGAATCGATTTCCCTGTTGAATTGATTGCGTATTTTTCCTCTAAAGTCATTGTTGTATTTTCAGTGTTATTTTTGAGAAATTAGATTGCCTGTTGGAGGCAGCACTACTTAATCTTGTTATTGAGGTTTTATTTTCTCAATATTTATTCTTCTAAGTGATTTTGCAAAAACTGTCACGTGTACAAATATGGGATATAATTTTCTTAAATTTCTATAAAATTCCACATTATATCAGCCCTTTTCTCCAAAAGCCATATTTAGTCAATAGTGTACATAATCATGAAATGATAAATTCTCTGTAAGAGGAGACATTTTAAAAAATATTAAGATGCTTTCCTTGTTTGACTTTCCAAAAACAAAACTTTCACTCTGGTGGGCCCTAGATGACTGTTTTTGTTTTTGTGTTTTGTCTCTCTTGTGTTAAGCAAATGAGATGACATTAAAAGTTAGGACATTACTAAATTCATATAAAGAGAAAGAGGAGCACAGAGATTATATAAGATTGGAAGTTAGAAATATTACAGGAATAATGTATAGGGTTTTGAGATTAAAAACAAGATAATGCCAAAGCCATCCTTTTGTTTCGAGAAAAAGACTTTCTAGAGTTATTTGCTCCATTTAATACATCAGAGGCCTGAGATAGAGAACCCAGGTCATAGAGTTTCCATTTGCTATAGCGAAGATTTCCTTTTGTTTCTCTCATCAGAGCCTGGAGATTTGCTCCTATGTAGAGGATGTACCAGAAGAGAAGGAAACAGGTGTGATCTGAACTTTAACTTTGTTTAAAATCCAGACTACACATAGTAGCCACAAATGCTGCTCTGGCCAAGAAGAAATGGGACATTGCTTTGGTAACCAAAGAGTTATAAGCACACTTCAGTAAATTCCAAATCTTCCAAGGAATCCACATGTACCCCCAGACATACCTATAGAAAGGGCAGGGGAGAAAATGGAAGACAGAAACACCTAAGGCTAAAGGCTTTTCTTTTGTTTGTAAGAAGAAATAAAACCATTTAATTTTGGATCTAGCCAAGATTAAAATCAGCTTGAACTTGATGTTATACAAAAGTTAATGTTCTTTTTTTTTTCACTATTAACCAGCACATGGAGGACCATGACAGCACCAGATCAGTTATAGACCCAAAGGCACTGTAGGGAAAGAGAAATTTTCCTTCTTCCATTCTAGGTTCTTTGGCTGGCCTGATAATTAAATGGATTAACGAGAGAAAAACAAGTTTAATTTTGTACATATGGGAAACCCCATTAAAAATATAACTCTAAGAGGTGACCCAAGAGGACAGTTTTTATATGGTTTTTTAGACAAAGAAACAATAAATTTGTGCAGAATTGATAGGGCAAAGGGTTTTGGGCTGAAAGTTGTAAATTACTGTGAGGGTCAAAGGTTTTTTATATAGTTTTCATGGCCCTAAATTCCTGTTTTGGGTCAGAAGGATGGCTTCTGCCCTCCAGGTACAGGGAGGGTACCTTTCACCTGGGGGAGTTGATACCTGCAGAATCAGAATCCTCATGATGTTAATTATAATGATAATACTAAAGTAAGCCAACAGAAAGTAATCATTTATTTGCTGTACACATTCTTATATGTTTTATACTGATTCCTTCACTTAATCTTTATAGAAACTCCATCAACACTGGTAATATGCTCATTTATCAGAGAACCCATCACTGAGTTTGTAAATGAAAAAATCAAAACTTTTATTCCTGGTTCAGAAAAGTTTCCATTGAGTTCTACAGTTGACTTTACTCCAACTACACTTCAATAAGTCCCACATGTTTAGGGATTTTTAAAAAGTTGAAAACCTCAAAATTCAATAATTAAAGAAATTTATTTATAATACATAATCCTACGTCCCAGGGATCATGTTCAGTATCATTCACTTTTGGAAGTGATTTATCATTTAATTTTTAAAAGATTCATCAAGGCAAGTTGTACTTGTCTACCATAAACACTTATTTTCTTTGGTAATTTTATAAAAGCCAGATTTTACCTCTAAGATATTCTCAGTTGGTCGAGTGATTTTATTTTTTTCCCCTTTGATACACAGTGATGGATGAATTTAAATATTTTCAAAACAAAATGTTTTTTTTTAGAAGGTGCCAATCTAACCAAAATTTGCACCTGGCTTAGTTTCTTGTCTCCACCTGCCCCTGCCACGTCCACACAAAAGCGACACTCTCCTGGGTCTCTCCCATAAAGAACTGTAAGTTTGTCAAAGTCTCATAATTTCCTTGTTGTCCATTTTAGAAAGACAGCTCTCAAATGCAACATCATTCTCATCCAATGTTTTAATTTGTAACCTTACTAGTAACTATAAATATTTTAATGTGGTTTTAGGGGAGAAAAAATATTATTTCCTTCTACCCTACTAGGTTCTTGACTGTGACCCCCACCTCACCCCTGTAATCAATAAACAGGAGAAAGACAGAGTTCAATTAACATATGGGTGATACCAAGATACCCAGGGAAACTAGGTCATACCAAAATGGGCAAAGCTACCACTTTAAACACCATCTCCAGCTAAAAACAACAGGAGATGTTGGTAGGGGAGGGGAGAGAAATCTAGTTATGGGAGGCGACCAGGAAGAGCACAATAAACAAGGGTAAAGCTATTATGCAGGTTTATATGGCTGCCTTCCCCTTCAGTAAAAGCTTCTAGATTTAGTCATCCTTGTCTTCCTGGGACAGAGAAGGAGGCATCCTTACAAATGGAGGTTTCCCTGATAAATATAAATGTCTCTTATAAAAGGGGAACTTCTGCCTGGTTTTCAGAGCTTTTTCTATATTTGCTGTTTCTTAAAAATAATCAGCCTAAAATAATTCTGTGCCAAAGAGACATATTTGGGGTGGCAAATTCTGCTCCCTTTCATGGCAAACTGAGGATTCTGTGGGTGCTAAATTAACAAAAGATTTGGAATACCACATGTTATTACAGGGTTTAAAAAATATCAAACCAGTGTAGCAGTGTTTTTGTGGTAGATAAGGTCCTTAATTAAACTTTGGTTCTTGTTTTCACTATGCTCATAAAACTACCTGATTTATAAATACGTTCTTGGCTTTTTCTCCTCACTAATATTGTCTCATATTAACCAATTTAATTAGAAAGATAATATCCAATGACTGAATTAATATATTTGTTTTATTCACAAAACCATTGTATCATTTGAGCAAAATATAAATATTGATGTATTTTGTTCAGAATTCAATATTATTCTAATAATATATCTAGACTACTGTTAAAGGGAAAAAACCACAGGCTCCAAATGGCATTCCTTGTTTTTCTATCATGCAGGTGGACTCTTCTTTCTATGAGGAATGGAGAAGGCCTATGTGATAACTTGCTTCACTGGTATTGACCAGTAAATCCCAGACTGGTTGATTAAGGTTATATTTCTGGGAGGAGCTGCAACAGCAATTAGGTCAGGTGTTAAAATTTACATTTGGAATCATGTGCTTTAGCACAGTGACAAAATTTGGAGCCTGTAGTTTTTCTTTTTAATTCATCACACCAAACTTATTGCAGATATCAAATACTCTCTCTTCTGGTTGAACAAACCTTTGCTACCTCAGACCCTTCAGCTTCATCTCTTTGTGTTACTTCAACCTCAAATTATATTTCTCACTGTGAAAATCATAGATTGCTGTTTTCTCTTCTAGCCTCTAATTGTACATGCTTTATGAGTAATTTACACATCCCTATGATACATTCCACACCATGTTCTCTACCTTTTTAGCAATTACTTTCTACATATTTTCTTTTTTTAGTCAGAGCCCAGGGCTTTGTTCCTGGACTTTAATTACTCTGAGATAAATTCAGACGATACAAATGAATTACTTCCCTATAGAACAAAAAAATGAAGAAATATTGTCAAATTTTCCCTTTTAATTTAATGCTACCAGCATACCAGTTATGGGATAAATCAGGATAGTCTCTTCATTTACTTTTTCCTTATTTCTCATATGCTATAGTCTCATATGATTTTCTCCTGGCTAATATGCTTAGATTCCATCATCTAACATTGAAGCATTCTTTAAACAATATTCTCATTATAATATTCTAGTACCTTTCAGTTTAGCAAAACTGGCAGCAGAAGTACTGACCAGTTTTAGAGAAAAGTTATAAGTGAACAGGCCAGTGAAACTTAGTCACATAACACAAATAAGGCCTCCAAGACCACCCACTGATCTTACTCAGTTTTTCTCCTCTGTGCTCATTCCCCTTTTCAAAACCAAATATTTCAATATTTGCCTTTCCTATTTCTTCTGTTTTCTCAGCAATAAGCTTTCTATTTTCTATTCCAGCACATATAAAAATCAGAAGAGTTTAAATTTTTTTTTCTATCATTAACCGAAACACCACACAGCATATTTAACCTTTTTCACCAACCTGTTGAGTTCCAGTTAAAAAGTTGTCTCTTCTACTATGTAAGTCAGTATTTTTCCTCTACTCTGAATGTTTTTTTTTCCCCAATATCTCATAACATTATGTATCAACCTATCCAGTATTTTCAAACCCTTTCTTTCTACTGGCTTGTTCATACCACCATCTAAATTCTCGATTCTCTCCCATAGAGTATACTCATCTTTGATCTTGTCTACGGTTAGCTATCAATTTTCTTTCTCCTCCCACTGAGTTTCCTTTGATATTATTAATGTGGACCTATTTTTTTTTTCATTTTAATGTGCTTTTCAAATTCTCTGCTCCTAGTATATACAAATGTAATTGATTTTGTGTGTGTGTTAGCTTGTATCTGTTGACTTTGCTTAATACACTTATAATTTCTACTGGTTTTATGGTACATTCCTTACTATTCTTTGTATACAGTATTGTTGTCTGTAAGAAGAGACAATTCTTTCTTTTCAAATTTCATGACTTTTAATTTATTTTCCATTTTCTAATTAAAATGGCTAGGCTCAGAAGTATAATGTGGAGTAGACATGGTGAGAATGGGCACCTTTGCCTTACTTTCTAATTATAAAGAGTGTAATTATTTTATAGCTAGACTGAGGTGGGGGCTGTTAACTTACATTCAGAAATGCCTGTATGTCTCCTTTTAACTGTTGACAAACTTGAAGGCTATGGGATTTATGAAATTTCTCCTTGTAACACCAGGGGCCAACTTTATTTTTGATGGTTTTCACTAAACATAATTGATTAGACAATTCAGTTTAGCTGCAAAACCAGAGAGGCATAAGCTAAGATCATCACCCCTTGCATATTCTGTTGGTTCAACCTAGAGGTGGAGTGTTCCCTATCTATATAGAAGGACCTTGAAGAACCTGTTCCTAAATATCTCTCAGATCCCATGCTGCCTGTATTCTTGTTTTCTTTCTGCACTATATATTTTGCCTGTAATGAAAGTCTTATGTGAATATGCTCTGTGGAGTCTTCTGAGTCCTTTCAAATATACAGACTTGAGAAATCTTTTCTCTATTTTATGGGAAAGCATCTAATTTTCACTATTAAATATGTTGTTAGTTGCTGTTATTTTTTTCATGGATGCTATCAGGTTGAAGAATTTCCCTTATGTTTCTAGTTTCATGTTCATTTTTTAAAATTTTATTATCTTTGAAATAATCACACATTTTTTCTCCTTTACTATTATGGTGAACTGCATTGTTTAATTTTTCAAATGTAAACTGACTTTGCTCTATCAGGAGAAAAACCTCTTGTCATTGTATAGTATTCTATTTCTATATTGTTTAATTCAATTTGCTAATATTTTGTTGAGAACTTTTGCATCTATACTCTCATGAATGATATTAGCCATGGGTTTTGTTTGTTTGCTTGTTTGCATTCTGTATCTTTGACAGGTTTTGTTTTTTATGGTTATGTTGGCCTTGTGAAATGAGGAAGTGTTAATTTTTTTTCTCTTTTCCAAGTCTTTGTGGAGACTTTGTGCCATTTCTTTCTTTAATGTTTGATAGAATTCAGCACTGAAACCTGAGCTTGGTGTTTCTTAAAGGAGTTTGTCCATAATTAGTTCAATTTTTTAATAGGTATGGGGTTGCTTCTGGTTCTATAAATACCAACCAGTTAGGTAAAGTGGCTGATAATGTTATTCATGTCTTCTATAATTTCACTAGTTTTTTTTTTTTTTTGACTATTTGTTCTAGTAATTGCTTAAAGGGGTATTGAAATCTTTCACTAGATTGGTGGAATTTTCCGATATCTCAATTTTGTTAAGTATTATTTCAAGTATTTAGAAGTCATTATTAAGTGCATACACATACGGTTTTTGTTTCATCCTGAGCAATTTATCCCATTATCATTATGACACATCCACTTTTATATCTAGTAATATCTATTGTCTAGAAATATATTTTATCTGATATCGGCATGACAACTCTAGCCCTCTTATGCTTATGGATTTTAAATTTTTGTGGCAATTAGACTTTAAGTATCTCTGCTTTTGTGGAAGTCCCATCCCTTAGCTACAGGAGTTTGAACCTATCCCTTGCTTTTTAGCAATAGAATGCAGCAAAGGTAATAAGGTGTATATGATTTCATGCATGTGACTTATATGTGTGGCTTTCATCTTGCTGGAGTCTCTCTCACCCCATTTCCTGGCTTTGAAGAAGCAAACTGGCCCGAATCCTACAACTTCAAGAAAAGAATTGTTCCAACAGCCATGCTATTAAGAAAGCAAATCCTTCCCTAGGTGAGCCTACATGCGGGATCCTATTTCTGTGTGTGGCACAATGAGCACAGCTTTGTGGAACACAAAGCAGGACATCCAGCTACGCTGTGTCTAAACTTCTGGCTCACGACAGTTGTGAGATAATAAATGTGTTGCTTTATGATGCTACATTTGTGGGAATCTGTGACACAGCCATAGAAAGTGAATGCACTGTTACATCATTTATGCTCAACCTATTTGTGTCTATGTATTTTTGGTGTCTCTCTGTAGCAAAGAGATGGAGTTTGCTCTGTTATTTATTATGAAGCATCTCTTAAATAGTGAATCAGGTCTGTGTTTCTTCTCAGTTGTGGTGCAGCCATTTTGAAACATGGGTTCTAAGGTTTCAGTGGCAGACAGAGGGATAGAAGAGAAATGGGCTTTTAACTGCTTTTGCTTAGAAGTGACATGTTTCAACTCCATACAGTACATTACCCAGAAATAGTCACATGAGACTGGGGATTGCAGGGGAACAAAGAGGACATTATATAAAGCCACCTCTACATGAAGATGCTTAACAGGAAACCACTGGAAATAACTTTACAATTACTAATTTTATAAGTTTTATTGTGTTTTTCTGAATGTCCTAGTGGATATAATTAAACAATAAAGAAAAAAAATTATAATTATTGCAAATAAAAGAATAACATAACCATCAAACTATTTGAAAATGAGAGGTTCATATAAGAGGAAAACAGATGAAAAATCAATCACTTCACTGAGATTATTTGCTCAGTTCTTCCTTTTTTACACTTTAGTCCAATCAAGATGCAATGTAATTCCCATTAATTTTATCTAACTAGTTTGTTCAGTTGTCTATTCTTTGTTTCAATATATGCTGATTCCTCAGTAGTAACATACATATGTATACATATATTCCTTTATATTTTTATATGAATATATTATTCTTTAATCACATATTCACTACAAATGCATATACACAGTGAATATATAATCTTGGTTTTACTTTCTACATTATTTATCAGTTTTCTTGGATGGTTTGTTTTATATAATTTATTTTTTATATTTTATATTTTCAACTTCTGAATTTTTGAGTTCCCCAGAGTTCACATGCAGACTGTTCCTCTTTCTCTATAATATCTCTAGATAATTCAATTCAGTCTTATAGCTTTAAATGTTATCCAAAAGTAAGTTGTTTTCAAATTTATATCTCATAGTTGAAGCCTTTACCTTGGAAGCTTTTAGAATTTCCTCTTTATGATGCTGTTCAAAATTTCATCAAAATGTACCAGAAAGAAAAAGTGGAAAATCACATGAAATCACTTATATGTGGGATATAAACCTATAAGCAACAAATGAACAGGACAAACAGAGATTCATGGACATGGACAACAGATTAGTGGTTACCAGAGGGTAGGAGTTGGAGTGAGAGAGTAGACAGACAGGGTAAAGGGGGCCAAATATGTGGTGACAGAGAGAAATCTAACTATGGAGGGTGAACACACAGTGTAAATATGTATATGCCTTACTGTTAAAGTGTACAGCTGAAACTCACTGGATTTCATTAACCAATGTCACCATAAAGAATAAATTAATTAATTTAAAAAATGTACCTTCATGAGTTTTTTTTAAATTTATTTTTACTGCTCAGAAACACCAGACTCTTAGAACATGAGGACTTTTTCCTTTTCCTTAAGAAAAAATTTTTATTTCATTTTTAAATGAAATTCCTTTTCTCCATTTATGTTACTCTCTAAATTAAAATTTCCTATTGCAATGCAAATATAGTAAAAGATATATTTTTTCATTTTATAATCTCTTTTCTTAATTTTTATACAAGATTCTATTCTGTTTTTTAAAGGGTACATTTTTCTTGGATCTGGTAATACTGGTTATAATAATTGTGTGTGTGTGTGTGTGTGTGTGTGTGTGTGTGGCCTGATAGCAGCTGTTGAGAGTTAATATTTTTGGATGAAAGGCTCTGTTGAATATTATAAATAGCTGCTATGAATTTTATCCAAAGCTCATCTAAGTTTGCTTAATCTTCTTCCCAAAGAGGTTTTTTAATAAATCAAAGTAATGAATAGAATTTTATATCAAAGAGTGAAGTAAATTCCATGGCTAGGTTCTCTCTAGGGTGTGGGGTCCCAGAGCAGGTAACATTGCTGGGAGTTTCTGATGCTGTGGGTACAGCAAAGTTTTCCTTTGTCTTTGGAAGACCCTTCTGTAATGCTTCCCTAAATAGAACTGCCTTTCCTTTATTTTCTTTACCGTCTGGTCCTATGAGAGGTTCTAGATTTTTCTCATATTTCTGTTATGATTATCTTCCATGTCCCTATACTTTACTAATTGCTCTTAAACTCCTGGGTGGAATGTAGAGAAAGAAGTTATGATGATTAATGCCAGTAGACTAACTAGATATGTGACTGATTAATGTCTGTCTGGAGATATTAGGACTTCTCTTCATAAGCATTGATGACTATGTACAAAACTGATGATGCAGTTACTCCAACAAGTCAATTGTACGTACTACAGTCTTGAAATAGGAATGATATACCAAGTATCCCTTTGCTCTATGTGTTCGATAGGTAGTGTTATTTCTGTGTCTTTGGTTTGTATCATGTAACACTGGTGAAATATTTGCTTTCTGTAGGCAGCAAGGTGCAAGAAAAAATAGTAGAAACTAAAATTAAACAGAAACTACTCTATGAATTATTTAATATGAATTACTTCTCAATAGAGGTCAAATAGTTATTGTGGACTTGACTTTGCTTACCGGAAAGACATTTGAAAAAAAAAACAAAACATGTTTAGAATTTTGGGATTCCATATGATAAAAAAATTTAAAAAACATTTGCTTGTTGGCATGAATACAAGGCATAATTTATCACAGATTATGCATTTGCAAAAAATCCCCACTGGATTCAATATATTAAAGGTAAAATTCTATAAAATGGGCACCAATGGGAATAATATAATTCTGAAAAAAAAAAACAATCGATTTTCTTTGTGCCAAATAGTAAATCAAACTATTTTCATGTGAGATGCAATAAAGCTTTAAAAAAGTCAAATTTTATCATTTTTCACATATGATTTAAATAATATTTATGTGTCCTACTATGCAACTCTCAAACAATTGACAATGAGGATTAGTTAATTATGTCTTTGCTTAGGACAGAATTCATGTGTCAGTAACTGTATGAATATTCTAAGAGTCAACGAAGTGTTTAGATCTGTGTATCTCAGAACAAGCATCAATTAAATTTTCATAAACATAAAAATAAATCTAAAAAACCAACTTGTTTATATTCCTACATCCTATCAGCAATATCTCTGAGCTCACATTTCACATAGAACATTATACAATTACTGCTGAAATTTCTAAAGCTTTTGTTGTGTTATGATTTTTGTTCCTAGGTTAATAGAAGAAAAATAAGGAATAAATACTCAGAATCATTAGACTCTGAAATAATTTTGTAAAAAGAATAGAGGCTTACATTTAGATGATATGCATGTTCTAATTTTTTCCTTTTGACTAGTTTCTCCTATCTCTGGTCCTTGGTTTGATAACATTACTGATTAGCAGAGATGATCTCACAGGTATCTAATAGAATTTTTTGATTCTATATCAATGTTATGCATAATTAATGTCACAAGAATATGTGATAGTAAACTAAGGAATATGATGTTTGTCTTATATTATCACATCTTAACGAAAACTTTCCTATGTTAAAATTATAGCTCTTACTGTTCGGACATTATTGAAATATGTACCCCCTACATTCAGATGATTGGGAGAAACACTTAACATGTCCCCATAGTGAAAGTGGAGCCTTACATTTTAATTGTAGTAATCATTAAAGAAGATCTTGATGTTTGCAAATGGGAGAACAAATGATAAAACAACAGATATGGTGACAAAATCTAGCAATGTGGCACAGGTCTAGATAAATCAAAGCATACTCTTTAGAGAAGATAAATTTAAGAAGTATATTACAGAAGTTGTTTAGTGATAAAAACTAAGTGTATCATGATAGGACATTTACTTTTCATCCTAAATCATTGTGAATTATATAAGTGGAAAGTAATCCTCAGCCAGATTTTGAAGAGAAATTTAAGAAAAATGTCTTTTTTTATCCCCCAATGTACCAACACATTTTATCTAAAGTATTGGAAAAACTTCTAGGTGAAACTGTAGAAAATTGAAATTTTGCTCTCTCCTCTCAAAATAAACCAAGCCCATGAAAACATAAAACTAATGGTAAATCTTTACCCTTTTAAGGGGTTTGGGTAACTATATTCCATATACTTGTGAGTCAAAGTGATATCATAAATAATTACAGAAAGTTAGTTTAAAGTAGTCATAGCAATATTTGGAATAGTAATACTGAAATTCAAGAACCTCCAGATTCAAATATATGGGCATTCTAAAAAGTTTTCACTCTTGACAGGAGTCATCTCTGTAACTGTGTAATAGCTGTGGCTCAGGCTTGCGATGAGAAAATTCTTAATTAAATAGGTATTACCTTTTACATTAATAGAGTGTTATACACTCTGAGGAGGAAGAATTGATTAATTAGAGACATACAAGTTTCTAATGAAGGAAATGCTTTACTTCAGGTCTTACTATAATTTCCTAACCATTATGGCAATATTCAGTTTTCATTTCAAAGAAGGACTCAAAGACATAAATTTCTTAGATATTTAAATATTAAATCAAATAGTTTAGGACATGTACATAAATATAGAGCTCATATTACTGCATGTGTTATATGGTCCATATTGACTTATGCGAATTTGCTACATAAGTTGTTGGTTATCACCTTTGCTAGACCATCTGTTAATCTTAGATTATACAACTTTTGATATAGTAAAAAGACATACTAATGTTTGTTTTGCCTATGTACATATTATTTTTATTATTTATTGAAATATATTTTACATATAACATTATATAAAGTTAATATGTACAATATCTTGATTTGATGCATTTACATATTATCATATGACTACTATTATAGTTTATAGTGATAGCATCTGTATAATATCCCATTATTATCATTTATTTTTCATGGTAGAAATAATTAAGATCTAGTTTTTTAGCAAGTTTGGTGATTACAATACAGTATTGTTATCTATATTCCCCAAATTTGCACGGAACCACAAAAGATTCCAAATAACCGAAACCATCCCGAGAAAGAATAAAGTTGGAGGCATTACACTTCCTGATATCAAACTATATCTCAAAGCTACTGTAATTAAAATAGTGTGGTACTAGCATACAAGTAGACACCTAGACCAATGGAACAGAGTAGAGAGCTGATTATTAAATCCTCATGTATACGGTTAAGTAATATTTAACAAGGGAGCCATGAACAAGCAATGGGGAAAGGGTAGCCTCTTCAACAAATGGTGTTGGAAAAACTGAATAAACGTGCAGAAAAATAAAATCGGACCGCTAATTTTTACTACTCACAAAAATCAACTCAGAATGGATCAAAGAAAAGACTGAACGTAAGACCTGATACCATAAAACTCCTAAAAAACAAAAAATAAAAACAAAAAAAACCAAAACAAAACAAAAAAAAAGAAAAAAACTCCTTGGCACATGTTGAGAATGATTTTTTAGATGTGACACTAAAAATACAAATGCAAAAAAAAAAAAAATATATCAAGTGAGAGTACATCAAATTCACCCAGGTACATATTAAAGGAGAATTTTCAAAACATCCACTATTGACAACAAAACACTTTATTAGGTTTGTGGAATTATTAACTATTATGGGACTGCTTTCAGATACAATATACTCAACATTAATATTATTTGTAAGTATCCTGTTTTGCAATTCTGATTGGATCTGGGCAGCAGCAGAAGAGTGAGAAAATTATATGAAAAAACTGAAAGATAACATTGAAAAAGAGAATGATGAATATACATCTTGAAAAAGATGGGATATTTATGTCTCTGGTTAAAATGATTTCTTGAAAGATACGAACTAAAATTCCTGCACTTGAAGACTTTATTTCACACTGCAGTATGAATCTGGTGAACAGATTGGGATAAGGGATGCGACTTGCACTGGCAGAAAAATAAAATTAATTATCATACTGAAATATTTATTGTATTATACAGTAAAATGTTACATAATAATCAGAAACTTATATAGTTCAAATTAACACTCTATAATAAAATTAGCCTTTCTTTAATAAGGATATTATAAATAAAGGCTGAATTTTTCCTTCAAACCTCTTTATTTGGCTAAAACATTGTTTTTAAAATTGTATTTGAAAATACCTTTGCATGCACTGTCCACTCACCAGTTTGCCACAGATACCACATAACCCTATTATTCATTTCTTTTTATATTTTACGTTATCTGCTTGTTCCTGAAAGCATTTGGTTTTACAACTTTATGTCAACCAGGTAATTTACTTGAAAGTTAAAATTTACTATAACAGATTGATTGTGACCCATGTACCTTCCTGAATCTACAATTTTTGCAATATGACTTTGCTCACGTATCATCAGGTAGTCAAATCTATTTCTCAAGGGATTTAATGTAGGCTAAACTTGTGACTTATTTCTTCCAATAGAACATGGGGTTGTGATCTGTTATGTATGAGGCTAGCCTTCATAATGAGGCAGGCAGCGACTGTAGGAGAATAAGAGACAATTTGAAGCAGAGTTCATTTTCCTCGCTGAAGCTGTTCAATAGCCTGAAGCCAAATATGTGACAGCTCGACCATTGTCAGCTTAGATGCTCATCCACAGCTACAGGCAGATGCACGAATAAACCTAGTTGAGACTGAAAATTTCTCCAGCTAACTCAGAGTCTAGTGAGCATTAAGGCATAATTCTTGTTTATGACTGAATTCTGTTGTATCAATAATCTGATACCAATAATAAAAAAAATAATTTACATTTAAACATTTCAATTTTAGTTTTCTTAAGGCCACATGCTAATTGTATACAAAGACATCAGAGCCCGGGGCGGGGGGGAACTAAATCAAATAGCTATATAGTTCTATAAAAAACCCCAAATATTTATAAAGTCTGCATAACTCTGCTTATAGATGATAATCTCTAAATCATATTAAATGGTTTAAAATGGCAGCATTCATTTTTTTCTATCCTTGCTTTCTGCTAGTGGTAATTTTCTCAAATAGAAACATGCCACGCCTATTAAAAAATAAATAATTAAATAAAGCCTTCTATGACTTTATTGCTGAAATATCAAAGTTTATTAGCATACTTCTTGAGATTCTTTACAAAATATTCTGAACAAACCTTAAAGGCCTCACCTGCCATTAAGCTTAGGCATCCTCGCCACAATCCACAAGTGCATGACTACTGAATACATCATACTCACTTTTCTTTCTGGCTCTAGCCATGCTACAAGTCTTACTGATAAGACTTCTCTAAGGAAAGAAAAATGACTTATCTTTAAGATAAAGAGCAGAGATCTGTGTGCAAGAGAAAAAAAGGTAGATATTGAAATGGTAGGAGATGAGAGAAAAGAGTAAGGCCATTGTGGGCTAAGCTTGCTCTTCTCTTTCTTATATATATTTTTTTGTCCCTCTTCTCTTCCCTTCCTTTTATTTCTCTTCCATCTCCTCCCTCTCCTCTCTTCTCTCTCTCTCTCTCTCTCTCTCTCTCTCTCTCTCTCTCTCTGTCTCAATTTGAGAATTCATGGAAGAGAAGAGAAAGGAAGGGGAATAAAAGTCTCCTTTTTGGTACTTCTCAAGAGATTAGAATAATTAAATCTTTAAATTGCTTCCCGGTTAAAAAAAAAGAAATAATAGTAATTGATGGTGAATAAAAGATTATGAAATTACTCTCTCGTAATATCAAAAAATAAACACAGACTACCATCTCAGAAAAACAGTCAATTTCATCAACTTTTTGGAAGGAATTTCTCATAAGCTATTTTATCAAAACTCCTACTTTCAATCTATATAAGTTATTCAAATATTGAAAAAGAAATAAATTATTTTGTTGTAATTATTTTGTTGAATTTGGCTTAGTTATGAATGTAGTGCAGAATTGTCTCATTTTTTTACTTTCATTTTTTAATAGTCTCAAATGTCATAAAACTAGCTAATCTTGTATGCAATGGCACTATAGAATGATATATTGAAAAGAAAAGAAAAAATAGTCCAGTTAAATAGTTAGGGACTTTTTCATCAAATTATCCATTCAATCAATATTTGCTGAACTTTTACCATCCACCCATGTTTAGATATATGTGTGCTTATCATTTGAGGTATCATTAAGGGTATACATATTTCTTCTATGCCTTTGAGAAGTTCGCTCTTTTGTAAATGAAATCATTATGGAAAAAAATCACTGTAAATACAAGAAATTATGAATGCTACACTTACTAAACTTTTAGTGTAATGAGGAAGTTTGATAAGTTCTTGAATCACAAAGATGCCATTAGGATTAAGAAAGAGCTTACAGGTAATTTGCCTAGATGACTGTGGTTTGGTGACATAAAATTACATTTTTTTCCAATAGCAAATTTAATAAACAAAAAACCTGCAGAAGAAAATTAAAAATTTTCCTGTTTTCAGCATCATTGAAAGTTCTTCATAAGTTAATGGGGATCTCTGTTATGTGTGCTTACACTTCAAGGCAGCCAGTGGTGTTGACACTGAAGCTTCCTACAGTAAATCAGAGATGAAAAGTTAAGATATGAAAGGAAAAGAAAAATGTCATGCTAACTGTAAATAAAGTTAGAGGATTCTTAGTCTTAAACCAATTATGTATAAGAGTTTCTGTGTGCATATAACTAACTTCCATACTCCCTAGAGAACACCCACAGACAGATGCGAGTTCTGCTTGTTACACACACTTTTCAACATCTACTTCTAGTATTTTTAAGTTTTCTGATGAATATGTATGCTGCTGTGATTCTAAATTGTATTTCTTTGATGACCAATGATGTTGAGCATCTTTTCATGTGCTTATTGGTCATTTGCATATTTTAATGAAGTGTTTGCTCAAATTGTTGCTCATTTGAGGAGTTTTGTTTTTTTTTATCATTAATTTATTTGTATATTCTAAATGGCAGCCCTTTTTAGACACATGTCGTGCATATGTTTTCTCTCAGAATGTGGCTTTCTTACTGACTCATTTTGTTAAGAGTGACTTTCGACGAGCAAAATTGTTTGGTCTTGAAGTCTAAGTTATCATTTTTTCTTTAGGTTTTTTTTAAGTTTCTTTATTATATTTTGTGTACTAAGAAAGTTGCTCACACCCAATTATGCATGTTATTTTTTTTTGAAACATATTATCGCTCAGATTTTACATTTAGGTAATGATCTATTTTTTTCTGTATGCTATCAGGTTCAAGGTTAACCTTATTCCATACAGATGCCTTGTTTCTATAAAATATTGAAAAGACTTCTCTTTAGGCTGCTTTGGATTCTGTTTCAAGTATCAAGTGGTCATGTAAATATAGCTCTATTTCTGTTTTATCTATTTGATTCTTTTGATCTGTTTTTCAATCTCTGTGTCAATCTTGTACTATCTTGATTAGTACAGACTTATTGTAATTCTTGAAGTCAGACAGTATAAATTGACCATCTGTGTCAAATTTTTTTTGTTCATGATTGCTTTAGAAATTTTTGGTTTTCTGCATTTCCATACACATTTTAGGAACAATTTGCCAAGTTCTGAAAAAAAAAATTTGCTGGGTATATGATTGGGATTGTGATCATTCTGCAGATTATTTTGGAGAGAAATTACATTTACAGCATTGAAACAGTGAACACAGCACATAGCCACTTTCATTTAGGTTTTCTTAAATATCCCTAAGCAATGTTTTGTAGCTTCCATTGTAGATATCTTACTCATTTTTTGTTAAATTTATTCATATGTTACACATTATTTGATACTGTTTAAAAGTATGCACACTCTGGGTTTTGCCCTTCCCACTAGCCAAAGAGGCAGAAGCAAATGTGATGAAAGCAGAGGCTGGGAAAACATCCTGTTTCTGCTGGAATTCTCTGGCTGGGTGAAAGGAGACTGAACTAACCCGCTGGGTCACTGTCTGAGGAGTTCGCTCCTTGGATGTCACTGTTCCTCTAGCTGATACTGACACCCTTGGCCCACACAACTATACAGCCCCGCAGGACTTGACCTCTTGGACCCTTATAGAAAACAAACAAACAAACAAACAAACAAACATTCTTGACAAGTAAAAGTGAACCTCAGAGTTGCTTCTTTTCTCTGTTCAATTGGAGGAAGAAGCTCTCACTTTTTCAAAACTTTCCAGTATCATATATGGGTGCATTTAAATAAATGCCAAGGCTAGAAGAAGAATTAGTAATAGCTGATGATATTTTTTTGCCTTAGGATAGCTGGGCATACAAAACCCAGTCAAAGGCAGGCCCAGGTATATGGACAATGTACCTTCTCATATTTCTTAGGATTGGGACCAAACCACTCCTTCTTACAAACTACATGTAATAAGAAACAGGACATTATCTGACAAGATCTCACAATTTTTTTTGTGCCTGCTACTTCTTTAGGTCCCTTAAAAGTTTCTTCAAACTCTGCAGTGTTATTGCCCTCTTATCCTTCCACTTTTCTAAGTCTACTGATGACAAAATTACTTACTTCTTTGCTTTTACAGACCAAGGACTTTTATATTTTATGCCCATTAGCTTTTTTTCCAGTGCCCCCAGCATCTTTCTTCTTTCTTGTATACCCACTCTGCTGTTCTATCAAATAACAATTTCCTCAGGGTTTTCACCTGTACTCTGAATAACTAATTTATATGAAATTTATGACTTCAGCTGATATTGAAGTATCAATACAGCTTTGAAATGTTTCTTCCTTTGACCCAATTCTCTCTTCTATTTCTCCTTTCTCTGCCCCCCTCTCCCCTCCCTCTTTTCTCTCCAGTTAGTAGCTGAGATAATTTCTTTTCTATATCTTCCTCAATGGCTCCACATCTGTCCATTAGGTGTCCTATGGTCATCCATTCCTGCTTGCTCTATACACATCTTAACTTATTTTTGTCCATACATCCTATCATTTTTGCTTATCTCAGAGAATACATAATCACTTACTGAATCTCCCAGACTGAATACCTGTGATTAACCATAGATCTGTACCCTCCCCGCTCTCTTCAGGAAATATCAAATTTTTAAACTAGATCTTTAAATTAGACTTCATCCATCTCTCTCTCTCTCTCAATACCTTCAGGTATAGAGGATTTCTATTTTCTTCCTTGGCCCAAAATGTACAATATTGGTTAATTACTATTGTTTAAGGCAATAAAAAAAACAGGTAAAACTCTTCTAATCTATGTGTAAAATTAAATTATTACCTATATGGTCTGGGTCTATAATCATGATTTTCTTAGGGGATATGAAAATATAATTGCAAAGGTAAAAAGATGTTGTGATATTTTCGATTAAAGATTTCTATTTCCTCTTTTTATACAGCTGTTTTTATAGGTAAAACATTTCTGTTTCTCTTTTATGAGACAGCATGTTTCCACAATCTCTGCCCTCTCAACGACTCGTAATGCCATTTCTGTATTCAGTACCCTTAAGCAAAACTATTATCCCTGTTGGGAAAACAGCAAGTTAGCATTTTTGATGTAATTCTTTGAGTTGATAAGTATTGTATTTTACTTGGAGGCATTTTCTTTCTTGGTATTTTATGCAATTACAAGCTGAGGGAAAAAAAAAAAAACATAAAATTACCAGACGAAGTAAAATATCAGTCTTGTGGATCTGCCTTGAGGTAGCGTGATGAACGATTTTCCTTCTGACACGGATGTCATGTAGCATTAGCAAAATGGCCTAAAGTGGCTTCGTTTATTGTTTTATTGGAGTAATATAAGACTAGCTAGACATTAAAAACAAGGATTCACGATTATCATATCATCTGTGGAATACTCATTTTCGATGGCTGTATATTATTGTTGACAGTGGCAAAACTCCTTACTAATTTACGAGTCATGGATTGTTACTTTTTTATTTTCCCTTTTGGATAACTTTTCTGCCATTAAATTGAAATATGTTTACCAAAATTTAATCAACGTATCAAGGACTCTCATCTATTTTCTAATAAAACCAGCATTCTTACCCTTAAATAGGCAACTGGTAGTCTTTAAAGATTCATATAATCACTATCCCACTGAACACTAATTTATTTTTAGTGAGAATTTACATTTTTAAATTTATAGGTTTAGCATCCAAACTGTCATGGCAGGATGAGGTGTGGTTGAGCTCAAGTTGTAGAAAAGGAGACAATATAAACATTACAATAGAGAAAAGACTGCTCAGATAAGATATTGAAATGGTCTAGAAAGTGGCATATTTGTTTCTGTCAAAAGGGTGTGTGTATGTGTTTGTGTATTTCCCCCATACAGAGGGAAAAAAGTAGAAAATAAGGATAAAATCAGAGGAAAGGCACAGAAGAGACACTGAGTCTTCCCTGAGTATAATTTCATGATTAATGAATCACATAAATATATGACCATTAAAATATTTTAAAACTAATTATTAAAGGAGTACAAGTATAGAAAGTCTAGTAGTTTAAAATAGCAAATTATAAAACTTAAATATTTTTATTAAAGTATAGTTGGCATACAATATAACTATTAATTACAGGTGTACAACATAGTGTTTTGACATTTATATACTTTATGATGTGATCATCATGACAAGTTTACGAACCACCTGTCACCACTCAGTCATTATGATATTATTGACTTTATTCCCTGTGCTATACAGTATATCTCCATGACTTATTTATTTTATAACTAAAAGTTTTACCTTTTATTCCCCTTCACCTTTTTCACCTACCATCCCACCTAAACTGTAAAATATTTAAAATGTTAAACAAAATCTTAAATATTAAAGCTACTGGTGTCAAAACAGAGTATAAGCACTTAAAAGTAGAAAAGAAAATCAAAGAAAAACACATTGGGAAACACAATGGAAAAGATGCTGAATTATAAAGTGCAATAGATTTGTAATGGGAAAAAACTGAAGCAGTATTATGAGAAAAAATATTTTAAGAGGAAGGAAGGAAGGAAGGAAGAAAGGAAGGAAGGAAGGAAGGAAGGAAGGAAGGAAGGAAGGAAGGAAGGAAGGAGGGAAGGAAGGAGGGAAGAAAGGAAGAGTGAGAGAAAGAAGAGGACTCATAGAAGGCAGGCAAATGTCAAAATCTTAACCGGTTTTCCAGACTAGACTGAGATGCACCTCACAGCAAGTATCTTCATGGCAGAGAAGGTGAGTGGTCTTCTCATTTGCCCTTTATGTGTGGCAGATGATTTACCTGAAATAGAACCCATTTTGTATTTCTAGCACAGAGGACCACACTCTTGTCAGAAAGAGATACTTCCACTTTAGAAACTTAACAATATTCCCTTGCCTTAAAGTATTGAAAGTCCTTAATATTAATTAATAGTAATATTAATATATGTTAAACAGCAACAAAGGAAATATACCAAAAAACTCTCGTGGAATGAAAAGTTTATCTCCTTGTTTCCTTTTTATTTCAATTTGAACAGAAATACTTTCTATAGATTTTTTTTCCTGTTTTTTTTTTTTTTTTTTTTTACTTCCAATGTGTTAAACTCTAGTGAATATTGCATAAATTGATTGTGATTGTAGTAGAAATCCTTTTAGCTGGGTTTAAGTCTTGATTTATACTTTTAATTATATATTGCTTCCTGAAATAGTCTCATTAAATGCTGAGTACATAAGCTTATCTTTATGAAGTACTTCAAGCTGTAGCTAAGCCTTTTAACCCTCAAGGAAATAGATGAAAGAGTGAAGGATTTTGTCAGGAATGTTTGAAAGATATTTACAATGCATACCTTCAGTCCTTAGATTTCTGTATCGAGCAGCAAGATATTAAAAACTATTTTCTGGATTTCATTTTATTATTTTTGTGTGTGTGCTTATGTGGTGAAAGATTTCTATTTAGATTATTAGTTAAAATATCCAAAGCTTTTCATTTCAGTTTAACCAAAGTTACTAAACTATGGAATTAGTTTCCCGGAGCTGCCATAAAGTAGCACACACTGGGTTGCCTAAAACAACAGGCATTTATTCTTTCATAGTTCTAGAAGCTAGAAGTTCAAAATCAAGGTGTCAGCATAAAATATGGAAACTGCAGTCTGCCAACTCTCACTTCATTTGGGTAAGGTTAGAGAATGGTCTCAAACTAGTTAGCTGGTAAATCCTCTGGCTCTATTATTTAATATTGGTTTTCTGTTCTCATTATTATACAATCATTCACCACAATACATTTTTTTCCTGCTGCTAATAACTCCAGAAATTCCCCATAGAAACTGGGCAATACAATTTTTTACTTATTAATATAATCAAATTCATACAAATGGTCACTTAAAAACGAGTAATATTTTATATCCATTTTGATTTATATATAGGTGGGAAAAATTCCATGATAAACAACATGACACATTTTGTATTGCCTTGATTTTTTTGACATCAAGGATGTGTCAGTTAATTATGTACACATAAATAGGAACACACATGCACAATCACATGCTCCATATATAATGCTTTTAACTCTGAGAAAATTACTGATGTTTAGAATATACAGATTAGGTAGATAGCACATCTTTGAGAATGGGACTTTATTAATACACATGCCCATTTGGAAGCATTTTATATTGTGCTAACAGGTGCTTCATACATGCAGAGATCCAAAGAAGGAGTTCCTTAATGAATGAAGGAATACATGAACAATAGGCTGCTGTCCTTTATTTTAAAAATTATTTGAAACCTAGAGGGTGAGGCTGTTAAAACACTCTTTGAAAGTATACAGAGACTTCATCACAATTTTGTCCTAAATATGTTGTGTTGGTAGCCTTTCTCAACCATGCTATGCCCAAATAAAGAGAACAATATATTCAATTTTGTGGTTTCTTATAGTTGTAATGTATATATTATAATGTAATATATACATTACTTATAGAAATGATATGATTTATTAAGTTTAAATTTAAATATGAATCTTCAAAACAAGTTTAACATAATTATAAAAAATTTTGTATGTATATTTTTTTTTGTGTCCAGGATTACCTATCGAAAAATAAAATGAGGCAATTCCAGTTTGAACACAAATAACCTTTAAATATAATTATAAGTTCAAATCGATTGTGGTTTTTCCCTTTTATATTCTTTATTCATATATGTGTTTGCTTCTAAGGTTTGTAGCCTGAAGTAATTTCTCAATTTAGCATGGTCTGATGGGTATACAGAAATACAGAAAGATCAATGGGTAGAAATCTCTATACCATTTATATCTTTGTGATATTACCATTAAATGAGATGATGATTTCATATTCATATTTCTTTGATTAAAATAAGATCTATTTTTTGAATATCAATATACAAATTGCTTATGTATACATTTAAATCAATCTGAGTTGTCTACTATGGCTAAATTTCTTCTAGCCATAGTCATTTTAATACTTACAGAGAATAAAGTAGCTTCAAATATTATATGTGTAATTTGAAAATAAATGACCTGTTATTTTTTTGATGGGCTATGTTGACATGAACATTTTCAGCGAACTATTCTGTGTATCAATAATGTTCTAAGAAACTGAACTATCATTAAAACAAAAATGTTTTATTTTATAGTATTTTATTTTTTTACCAAGTATCTTTATCCCAATTCTTAAAGTAATAATGTATAGATTCTTATACGTATTACATTGATAGATACTCAGTTTATAAAATTATCATTTCACACTTTCATCCTGTTTCTTTCTATATTTAGGCTTTTCATGCCATTGATGACGTAGCTATTTTGGTTACTACTTGTAAATGTGATTTAAATATGAATAAAGTTTACTGGAATAGAATTTTACCTATAACTTAAAAGTAAGTAATGGAAAAGATTGGGACAGATCAGGCAACTTGCACAGTGATTAAGACATAGGCTTTGGAGTTAGATTGCTAGCGTTTGAAACTTGCTTTTCCTCTTACCAGCTGGGAGGCCCAGAGCAAGTTACTTAATTTCTCTGGCCAGTGTCCTCTCCATGACAATGGGGTTAATAGCAACTAGATGCTATTATTTTCAAGGTTAAATGAGTTAGAGTAGATAATTTAATAAAACATGGACCATAACAGAGTTTCACAAGATTTTTAAAAATTTCACATGAATTCAGTAATTAAATATATATTTAATACCTACAGCAGTGGAGTGCCATAATTTGTCCTTCTTTTATTAGCTTAAAGTCTATTTGTCAAATGAAAGTTATAGTATGTAAGAAAACAAAATAAGACTAATGATTTTAGTAACTGAAATGGCAGAAGAAACAAACTTTAAGTAATCATCTTTCTTGGGCCAGGTTTTATTCATTACTCATTATGTCGCACTTCTAAAAAATGACCAAAGTCTAGTAACTGACCACAAAAACAGTATACCTAATTAAGAGAGAACAAAGTATTTTATAAATTACAGTTCTCTCTTGACAATGTGAATCAGGAAAGACAAATGTATTTACAATTTGCTGAGAGAGATGAGTGGCAGAGAAGTAAAAAAAAAATGAAATCAAAAGCATAGGGTGTAATCAATGCTTATTCTACTAGAGGAAAAGATATTGCTTGCTTTGTCTTCTATAGGTCAGCATTAAAATATGAAATTAAAAAGTAGATTTAAAGTAGATAATAAAGAGCCTTAAGGGACATCTTTGGAATTTTAACCATTTTCTTCTGGCATTTTTTTTTAAAAAGTAGAATTTTTTCAGGAAATGAAATGGTTACTGTTTAAGTATACCCATGATGTTTAGGTTGGTTGATGAAATCAGTGCAAAATTAAAGACTATTTAAAGGCATATGTATTAAAAAAATAACAAAACCATGAAATAAGAAAGTAATTAGTTATTTAAGAAAATGTATTTAAAAGACATAAAAATTCAAAACTAGTAATAGAAAAAAACACTGAACTCATATGTACCTAGTGATACTGTAAATAAATATGATCTAGAAAAACCTCATAAAATAGTTATAAACTCAATAATTTATTTTGCCCTACTAACTACACTTTGGGTAATATCTTTGTATTTTATATATAGGTTCACACATATATTCCTATGCATAAAGCTAAATGTGTGTATGTATATAGAGATTATATGTATATGTGTACACACACATATTTAGTGATGTAATATAACATGTTGTTATATATTGTATATGAATATACCACATTAAACAACATATAAATTCATTTATTGCTACATAATTTATGAAAACACAAAGTAATTTATAACTGATTAATATTTTAGTATTTATTATTGCTTAAAATAATGCACTATAAACAGTAATATTCACTGCAGACATGCAGATTTGAGAAAAACGTGTATGCTGGTTATGGTTATATATATTAGAAAAAATAAGTTGGTTAAAATATTACAAGAAAAGAATATGCGCAATGATCAGAATTACTAAAAGTGATGAGGAGATGAAAGGAGACTTAATTTTGAGTGGTGAATACACAATGCAATATACATATGATGTATTATTGAAATGTATACTTGCAACCTCTATAATTTTATTAACTAATGTCACCCCAATAAACTTAATTAAAAATAATGAGAAAATATATTTTATATTGTTATTTTAATTATTGTGTCATTTTCACTTAAATAATAAGAAAATATCCATTAAATATTATATGTAATAATGTATTCTGAATACCAGACAGGAGAGCTTGTTAAAAATGTAAACCATATTTTATCACTCTTATTTATCTTTATGTTCCAGAACCTTGGGCAATGCCTGCTCAGGGTGAATATTTAATTAATACATTCAAGAATAAACTAATAAGTGCTAGTAGAATGACCAAAGATGAGTGTTGGAAGAATGTTGACAGGATGTAGATATGGGAGATACTATGTAAGTAATAATTGTAACTGATACATGTGGCAATCAGAAAAAGAGGAATAACCCCGGTGTTATTTATCTTGGTGGGAAACTTGATAGGATGAAGTTGAAAACATGTCGTTTTTTTTCTAACAATAATGTACAGATAATGGAATTGTATGTGAAATTTCCAGTGGGTAGATGCAAATTCTGGAATAAATCTCAGAGAGTGGATATCCACAGATTTTGGAGTTACCCATATACTCAATAAACAAGAAAGAGGTGACAGAGGTAAATGTATAAAGTAGTGATAAATGGATATATAGGTGATATGGACACAAGATAGATTTAAAATTTAAATTCATTTTGACAAGAATAAGCCATGATACAGAGTCTAGAGAAAAGAACAGATCTGAGAGGATATTTCAAGATCAGAGCTATGTTCATGAATATAAAATGTTACAAGGAGTAAAGGACAAGCAGAAGCAGATGGTATTAACTCATTATCTTCCTTCATCATAAGAGTTTACTGAATAGGCAAAAAGAAGTAGAGGTGTTTTTTGTCCATTACTTTAAACAGATAATTGGCAATAAAAGATAAGTAAAATGAAGGACAATTGTTGATAATAACATTTTTTAGTCTTGTGCACTGACTCAGAAGGGCCAAAAAATCAAAGGGGAGTCTCTGGACTTCCAAAAAAAAAACCAAAAAAACCCAAGGATTATTGATAAAGGAAGGCCCAGAGGAAGTGGGTGAGAAAGGTTTCATTTCACCCAAAATAGATTTCCCCAATATGTGAAATGATTTCAATGGAAGCAGAAGATAAACTGGCTTCCTTGCCTATGAGAGCTTAAAAATCAAGCTTTCCTGCCATACATTTGGTTTATTAGACAGAAGGAGATACGTGGTGCATTGTTCAAACTCTTAACATAAAAACCATGTATTCAGAACATGTCAAGGAGAAAACCAATTATGCTGCATTGAAAGCAAATGAGCTGTGAAGCTGGTCCAGAAATAAAAAGGAAAAAAAATCAGGTAGAGTGACAAAAATTATGAATGTATGAAAGATAAAAATGTTCAGGAAGCTGGTGGGGTAATGGCTGATTCATTGAGTCACATTTTTAGTTGCCTATTTAAAACACTAAAATTTATGTTAGCCCAAGAGTCATTTAATTTTAAAGATAATTGCAATTTATTTCATCATTAGAAGCAATTCAGTTTTATTTCTAAGTTCTCGTGAGCCTCATGATGAAGTATTGGATTTGAATATTTCAGTTTGCTTCTCTCTTTCTCGCTCTCCTTCCTTCCCTTCTTTCCTTCCCTTCCTTTTCCTTTCCCTTTCCCTTTTCCTTCCCTTCCCTTCCCTTCCCTTCCCTTCCCTTCCCTTCCCTTCCCTTCCCTTCCCTTCCCTTCCCTTCCCTTTCCTTCCTTTCTTTTCCTTTCCTTTCCTTCGTTCTGTCCTTTCTTTCTTCCCATCCTCCTTTCTCCCTCTCTCCTTTTGCTTTAAAATCAGTGAATTACTGGAAGGGCATCATTTTATATTCTTTATCACTCTACTTTCTTTTTAATTAATTAGTTTATTTTTTAAAGTTATACATGATACTATTAGGTAATTCAGATAATCCAGAATGTTACCAATTAAGACCCATGCTCAAAACACCATAGAGAGAATAGGTGCAAGATTTTAGCTCATTTCCTGCTTTTAGAGAAGTAAACGGAAAGACAGTTCAATTTTTAACTTTTTAATGAAGTGTTATAACATTTTCATAGGGCTAGAACAATTTATATTCTCATCAACAGTGCACACAGGTTCCCTTTTCTCCACACCTTTGCCGGTATTTGTTGTCTTGTCTCTTTGATAATAGCCATTCTAACAGGAGTGGGGTGATATCTCATGGTTTTGACTGACATTTTCTTAATAACAGTGATATTGAGCACTTTTTTTATGTACCTGTTGACCATTTGTATGTCTTCTTTAGAAAAATTCAGTTCCTCAGCCCATTTTTTAATTAGCTTGTTTGTTTTTCTGCTATTGAGTTGTGAAAGTTTTTCTTTTTAATAAATATGAAGTGTTTGTAAATGTATTCTCTCATTCTTTATGTTGCCTTATTTTGTCAATTATTTTTCTGTGCATAGGCTTGTTAGTTTGATATAGTCTCATTTATTTATTTTTGTTTTTGTTTACGCTTTTGGTGTCATATCCAGGAAATTGCTGCCAGACCAATGTCGAAAAGCTTCTTCCTTTAGTGTACTCTAGGAGTTTTATAGTTTCAGCCTTATGTTGAAATCTTTAATCCATTTTGTATTCATTTATGTGAGCAGTGTAAGATAGGGGTGTAATTTAATTATTTTGCATGCTACAACTCTCTGAGTTCGATGGACAATTTTTCCCCTAGTTAAGCCTCAAATGAGTTGAGTTCCCAGCCCTGGACTATCTCTGGTCTGGATTCTTGTGAGAGATCCCAAAGCAAATAACCTAGCTAAGATATTCTTAGGTTTCTGAGACTCACACACTTTGATGGAATAAATGGGTGTTATTTTATGCAGCTAAGCTTGTGGCAATGCAGTATGCAGCAAATGATACAGATTTCATTACCTGGAAGTAAGGTGCTACCCTAATGAGTACTTAAAAGCATTGGAGTGGCTTTGGAATGGGGCAGTAAGTGGACAGAGGCTGGGAAATTATTGAAAAGCATGATAAAGTCTACATTTTCTTGAATGATTATAAATCAGGACTTTGAGGGCACTGCCAGTGATGGCTTCAAAGGTGAGGAACATTTTATATGAAAGGAGAATAAAGGAGATTCTTGCCATGTATCAGTGGAGAGCTTAGAGAAATTCTCTTGCGCAGTTATGTGGAAAGTAGGACATATAAGTATGAACCTGGTTATTTACCTAGGGAAATCCTGGAGCAAAGAGTTTGATAATTTTTAAAATTCTGAGCTTCTCCAGATTAAAAAAAGTTCTAACATTAAAAAAAAATAGTTTCTAAAAACTGGATGGAATGCATAATCATTAAACAAAACTTGGTAGAGGAAAATAAAAAACTGAGGATATGCCTGCACAACCTTTTCCTAAAACCTCAAAAGATCAATTGAGAATTTAGTCACAAAACTGGTCCTTTAAAGAGATTGAGGTTTTGTCACAGAACATTTCAATCTAACAGTCGGGACTCTAGAAAGCTTAATCACTTTGCCTCTATTCCTCTCAGCATCCAGTCCCAGATGGAGGACTGTAGAAGTGATTTGTGAGTATAGCTCTTGTCTAATAAGTAAACTCCTCTGAAATCAACAGAAGATCCACACAGCTTTTGAGACAATTTTTTTTTAGCAAAAACACTGCCAGCTAAGACTGGAGGAAAAAATAGAGTATAAAATGAAAAGAGACTCTCAGACTTTTAAATTTCTACAGGCAGGAAGCCGGCTGCTAAAACTACTCAGGCACCAATACATGGCAGAGGAAGGGTGACTGGGAGGTGGGAGCGAGAACGCAGTGGTGGGAGGAAGGACCACGGAGAATGATTCACAGGCTTGGAAACTGAATCAAGAAGACATCCAACATTTCCCTGGCTTCATTTAAAAATCACTACAGACCAGTGAATTCTTTGTACCTTTATTGTAACCCTTTTGAAAAGGAAGGGCAATGCCTGTTATCCTGACTGGTCCACCCCAGTATGTGGATGCGGGTGGAACAGACAACTTGTCTCTTTCATTTTGCAAAATCACAGCGTGAGAATTTCACCTGGGAGCCTCATCCTCACCTGGATCTGATTTATGTGATGAGCCCCTGAACTTAGAATGGATAGTTTAATGGGATGGGACACGGGGACCTTAGGAGGAGGGGATACATTTTTCCCATGGGAGGGACACGAATCACTGGGAGCCAGAAGTGGACTGCGACAGAGGGTCTTGACCATGGTCTGAATTGTCCCTACCTCTTGTATCTGCACCCCTGTACAATCTTCTTCCTTTAGGTGATTGCAGGACCTGGGAACTGTGTCCAGTTGAAAATGGCAAAATGAGATGTCACTTCCATAAGCTATTTAACCTGTCCATACCTGTGTTCCTTCGTTTGTGAATGTTTAATGAGATGATTAAATTAAATCTAATACGAGAAGTTTATAAAGACTGTTTTGGGGCTTTCCAAAAACAATATACTCACATACACAATAAATATTCAATAAAGATTAGCTGGTTTAGACCCTCATGCAACATCTGTCTCATCCTCCCATCCCCCATCCCTTGGTAACAACCATTTTAATTTGTTTTATAAACTTGGCTTTTTTACATTCCACATAAGTAACATCATACAGTGCTTATCTTTCTCTTCCTGACTTATCCCACTTAAAATATGCTTGGGGTTCATCTACGTCATCACAAATTGTAGGATGTTCTTATTTTTCAGGGTTGAATAATTTTTCATTGTGTGTGTGTGCATGTGTGTGCGTGTGTGTGCGTGCATGTGTGTGTGTGTGTGTGTGTTTGTATGTGTGTATACATCATATCTTTCTCACCCATTCTTCTCTTGCTGGAGACTTAGGCTGTCTCCAGCAAGAGATGTCCTGCTATTGTAATTAATGCTGCAGTAAACGTGGGATGGCCAATATTTCTTTGGTGGCATGTTTCCATTTCTTTTGGATATATACCCCAAAGTGGAAATGCTGATCATATAGTAGGTGTATTTTTAATTTTTTGAGGAATTTCTATATTATTTTCCATAGTGGTTGAACCAGTTTGCATTTCCAGCAAAGCCCTGGAGATCTAATGTGCAATATATTGAATATAGACAATATTGTACTATAACTATCAAACTTGCTAAAGACTAGAACTTAATAACTCCTACTAATTAAAACAAAGGATAATTATATAATGTGATAGAGAAGATAATTACTGTTAAAATGGCAATCATGTTACACTACATAAAGGTATAAAATTAATACATTGCACATCTTAAATTTACACATTATTATATGTAAATATATTTCTATTAAAGAAAAGATTAGCTGGTATTCTTTTAAGATTAGTGCTATTATTGTTATTGTTATGTTTAAGTCATTTATGACATTTTAGACAGAATAAAGATGCAGACAGAAAACTATAATTAAACAGACATATGATAAGTATCAAGAGGAAAGCATAGCTAAATTTAGCAGGAGAATTTTGGCAGCAATTACTTGTATTAGGAAAAGATTCCAGAAATTGTTACCATTTGCACCAGAGCCAAAGCAATGTACTTCGTTTTGAAATAGGTTAATGCAAGGGGTGGGTGTTCCATTGCAGGGATGTTGAGAACAGTGGTCCAGGGTTGAATATACAACAAGTATATGCAGGAAAATACACAGAAATAGAATTGGAAAGGTGATTTTAGAGAAGTTCCGAAATAGCAGATTAACAGTGCAGATATTATTTTGTATATATATATTAAAAATGGGGACATGAAATTTCTTTAGTTCCCATAGCAAATTTGAATTGGCAAATGATTACTTACAGTACATTGAAGAGAGGATCGGGTGTTTGTATCTTTGCACACCTATATTCTATCACTTTCTGTACTGTATTTTAATTTTGGAATCTTCTATCTCTTTTAATAGTTTGTGAGAGGTAAATACTTTACTTTCATCACTATATTCCAAGGGTATGAAATTCTTCGGTGCTGGAGTCCCTTTTAATATTAGTTAACATTGAATGAAATTGGTATGCCCTATCATGAACATGATTATAAAGGATGATCAAGATGTTTTGGATAGCTCAACATATCAATTTGTAACAGTGTCTAGTACACTAAAAAAAGAAAAAAAAATCCACCTGTATTATTTGTGGAGAAACAAGAAATCCAGGAAATCAGAAGATGAAAAATATATGCAGAGGACTAGTAGACAACACAAAATTCCTTAATGCCATGTGTTTGTTTGTGTATTCAAGGGACAGTGTTTGTTGGTTAACATTGTTAGAGGAAGATGATCAATCAGAATTAGCCTTGAATATACTGGCTTGGGGCTCAATCTAGCAGCATATACAAGATTCTCAATGATAGTGAAGAGGCTGATTAAATTAAAACAACCCTTCAATAACTAGAAACAATTGGGATTAAGCACCACATGTCAACTCCCAAAAATATGTTAAGGGTATGATATAATAATTCAAAGTAGGCATACTTTTCTGTCAAAGATAATTGGCAAAAATTCGACTTCTCTGCAATTTAGAAGATAAAGCTAGATTTAACATTTGGCTCTATCAATCTCCTAATCTATTGATTTTACCTAGTCATTTTTCTCATAGTTACTAAAATACACTTTAAGTTAGGTAACTTAAAGACAATAGTTTAGAGACAGTGATTCTCTGAATGTTATGAAGGGCTACATTCCAATTGAACTAGTATTACCTGATCTCCCAATCCCCTCAGTGTCTGTTACAACCATCCATCACAATTATATCAAACACAAGTTAGAGATTTTATTTTTTACCAATATGACCTGCAGGCAGTATTGACTTCTTATCACTGTAAACTTTCAGCTTCTGCTTCATGAACATAATTGGATTTTAGCTTTTGCCTGAGTTGCCTCTTGGATAAACTATCCCACTTGGATGAACTATTCTTATTGTTGATTACTTCACCTAAAAGAGCTATTTGTTTTTGTCTTCAAATTTTCATGATTACTTCTTGTTTACTATACAAATAATGACATATGAGTGTGATATTTTTATATCAGAAGTTATAGTGAGTCAGACTATTCAGGGTTGCTTATCTCTGGGCCCACTGTGACTATTTCATAACTTTTTCAAATTATAATATGACAAACCTGACAGATGCTGAAGAATGTTAGTAGTAACTGCAATGGTGGTCAGAAGGGCTTTGAATATCTATATTTGCCTTCCAAATTAACATTAAGCATTATGCAGTGTAAATAAAAAAATAAACACATTCCAAAATAAAGTATCAAATAGAAACACTGGTTAATTACTATTACCAAACCACATGTTAACATTAATACTAAATTTATAATAATCCCTATAATCTCAATCAGAAATATTGAACATGTTTAAAATGCCTACTGTACTAAGTTGTTTTAAATAAATAACCAGTTTTAAATTTTTCCTCAGAGAATTATCTGTTGATAATTTGAGTGAATTGAGTATTACTATATACTTTCTGATTTAAATTATAACTAGTGATATCCAGAAATAAGTGCCAAATAAGCAGTTGGATTATTAATGCAACTACAAAATTCTAAGAATTACTTCATTAAACATGCATGTGTGTGTATGTTTTTTGTGTGTGTATGTGTGTTTGATAGAGAGAGAGAGAGTGCACTTCAGAGAGCGCACTATATATATTTTTTTCATCTGCTTCTTAAAAATTTAGATAAATGATGGCCAAGACTTAATATACCATAAATCATAGGTATTTAAGAAACAGCTATACTTGAATACTGTAATATGTATTTTCTAGGATGACTCTCCTATGTTGGCAGAATGTCTAATTAGATATGCACTCCCCAAATGAACATACTAGGAACACAACCAAAGTTTGATGCAGACACTTTGAGCAGAGAAAAATACTCTGTATATTCAACAAGAATTCAAATATTTCTATGTGTCACTCTTGCAACACTGTGTGGGGACCTTTACTTCTAAACTGCCCCATGAAGAAGCCCTGATACCAGCTGTATTGCTCATTTGGAGTGATTTTGAAATAAGGTTGTATTTTGCAGAGTACTTTCATGTACTCATAAATTAGCCCATATGGGTTTCCTGGAAATTCCCTTTCACTAATTCAGCAACTGAAATATCAAATCTTAATTGAAGAAAATTACACTCCATTGCATTAAAAACAGCAATACCTAAAACAACGATGCCAGGTGAAATCAAAGATACCCTCAGAAACCACAATTATTAAAAAAAAATTCAGAATTGGGAGACATACATTTCAATTTCCAAATTTAACTACAAATGTATAGGATTCCAAAAGTGGTGCTGTCAATGGGACAGAAATATTAACCAATGGAAGAGAACTGAGAATCAGGAAAACAACCATACCTATAGAATCAGTTGTTTTTGTCCCAGTGTACTAAGACCATTTAATTGGAAAATAATAGTTCTATCAGTAAATGGTGCTGGAACAACTGGACCTCCACAAACAAAGAATGAAGTTAAACCAATATTTTGCCAAATACAACAATAAACTCAATCAAGATTGAAGAACTGAGTATAAAAATTAGAACTATGTAACAGAAGAAAACATAGGGGTTAATTATGTAGACTTTGGAATCAGCAGCAGTTTTATACCTGTCTGTCAAAGGCACAAGTAACTAAAGAATGAATAGATAAATTGGGTTTCATCAAAATTAACTTTTGTGCATCAAAGGACACAAAGTATGAATGGTTGTGAAAATATAATACAAGAATATAATCAAGGCTCATGGAAGAAAATATTAATATAATCTAACATAGCTAAAAGAGGCAAAGTTAATTTCCTTAGGGGAGAAATGAGGAGGAGAGAAGAGGAGGGCAGAAGATGGATAGTCTTTGAACCAACATTTCTAAAACTGCTTAAATCTTTAACACATGTATAAATACTGCTGCTAATTTTTTTTTATGGTGAATAAAAAGAAAATGTATTCTCAAAAGAGGCAGCTTTCAGCACTTTTAAATAAGCATATGATCATTGTTTTAATTAGAAATGTTTTAAAATGTCAGTTATAAATAAATTAAATAAGCATAGAAATATAGTATTAATACTTATAATATTTGATAGTTAATGTTATAACACTTTATTTAATCTTAGATTACTTTAATGATAATTAATGTCAGAGATGATATTATTTTTCTACATATAAATATCAGGGAGATTCCAATTCAAATTTGTGCCCTAGTCTTCTCTTTGAAGCTTTAAATTTCCTTTGTGATATGTCCAATTCTCAGGGGTAAGCAAAAACTTCTTCAAAATAAACACAATTTTCAAAAATCATATTATATAATAATAATTCAATGTATCATAACTCAAAATATGCATTGTATTAAATAATACAATATTATTAGGGAATTAATAGACATTAGTGTTGATATAATAAATCTTATATTTTAAAAAAGTGTAAGAGCAAATTTTATGTGGTGTGCATCTTTCTGTAGGATTATAGTTATTATAACAAAACTGCCCATAATTCAGATTCCTCGGTGGTAGCTATGACTTCCCATGAGCAACAGGAGACCTAGGCTGCTTATCCAATAATATTAAATTTAATTGAATTAATTACACAAATTATGTTGAATGCTACATATGAAGAAAAGAATGAATTAACTAAGAGACTTTAATGTAGTATGTGTGGTGAGAAAGAAATTCTGATGAAAAAGCTTTTCAAAATTGTAATATTCTTAATATCTTTAATTCACTCAGAAATTCTCTGAAAATTCTTTTTAATGATTATGTTTGTTGATTAAAGGTATTGAGAGATTTCACTTTGTTTATACCAATTAGAAGGTGGCACTAAAAAGTAATATCTTAGATGATAGAAGGAAAAGCTCTCTTCTCTAACATATAATCCTATAACTGACCCTAACACTTTCATTCCCCCGTCCTTTTGATCTGCATAAAAGATATACATATTCTCAAGTATTTTCTCTCCTTAAAACCCTTTAATAAGGCCTCATTATTTCCACTCAAAAGTCCAAATGTGTTGAGTGCCACGTGATTT
The DNA here is from genome assembly GCA_030015415.1 of Cynopterus sphinx. Lineage (NCBI taxonomy): Eukaryota > Metazoa > Chordata > Mammalia > Chiroptera > Pteropodidae > Cynopterus > Cynopterus sphinx. Next base: position 5,148,607 of record CM057379.1, on the reverse strand, counting down.
TTCTACCACCTAACAACTTAGAACATTTAAATTTTGCATGTCTACTGTAGTGAAAAATTGTGTGATGGCCCCAATTTAATACATTTTTTTCTTCTTTATGTCTTAGCTTACACCACGGCCTGTGTGTGAAAGGGCATTTTATTACCGCTCCATCCACTTTAAAGAGCTCTATGTGCCTCATTATTTAAACTCATTTCTTAGACCGTCATTTCTCTGACTCTTGCTATTTCCTCTAATTCTGGGCACAATTGACTCCTCCCTCCCTGAGCTTCTCTTTTACCTTTTTCGGTTATTTATATCAACTATAATATTTGTTAGGTGAGGGGACTGACAAACAAAATGGATGCATCAGGCTCTCTCTCAGCTAGCAGTGTGGTTCTCAGGCAGCCTTAGTGACAGCGTCCCAGGTGACCTTAGATACAGAATCCTATATAACCTGTAGATTGTGATTGATTATAGAACCTGGCCTTGAGCCACTATTGTGCACCTTGTTATAAGAATCCCTCCCCCCGCCATGAAAGCTGGGGGAAGCTGGAGCTGTGCCTGTGCCTTGCTGTGTCCTGCTATGCTTGAATAAAGCTATGTCCCATCCTGCCCATGGCTCCTCGCATATTCTCCCAGCTGCCCAGCTGCCAGAATCATGCACCCCCAAGCTTCAATACCCCAAACCTGCAGAATATATTGCATTGCATTAGGTAGAATCTAACCTCTCCCACTACAAGCTCAGCAGGATGCAGACTCTACATGATTCATTTTTACATCCCTCATACCTATAGAGAAGAGGTACAAAATAAATGCTCGATGAATAGCAAACAACCAAAATAATAACATAAAATAAAGAAATCTGTTCTTACAAGAGTGTTATCTGAGGAACTGACATCTTTGAGAGAGAACTGCCACCAACAATAATTAAGTAATCTGCGTTGTTATTGAGAGGATTAAGACGTTAAAACCCGAGACACACAAAATCACGCAAAAAATATGTGATATATTCTGAGTTAAGAAGACTTTTCTCTTAGGTCTTGGATGTAAATAGCCCAAGAAGTAGAATTAATATAGCTTTCCTGACTCTTAAAATAGCTTTTTAAATTCTATTAAATTGCCATGCTCAATGAATTAACATATTAACTATTATTTATTTATCTATTTATTTATTTAGACCAAAACAAACAAACAAAAACTAGTTGACTATATGTTACGTATGTAAACAAAGAAAGGAAAACATGGTGGGTCCATTATTTCCATACTCTAGACCATATACACATCATATTCCGGAGGAGGTGTATTTTATTTACTCGATGAAATCTTCTGAAGGGAGAAAAAGCAATAGCTTTAAAATGTTTAAAATAGTAGATATCAACATGAACATTACTTATATTCTCTTGTGGTCTGATTATATGTGAGTATGAAACTGTAGAACAATATATCATATTCGCTATCAAAAATCATTCTTTTACTGTGGATATCACTGGAAACAAACCAATTATGTGGTTAAACGTATGTAAGGAACTTTAAAAATTTATGCTTTTGGAGAAATTTGGATTTTCATAGCATATCTCAAGACAGAAATTTTCCGCTGCCTCCAGGAAAGATGTCAGGGACAAACATATGCCTTACTTTTGACTATCAATCACCATGTCAAGTCCTCTGTCTCATGATCTGATGTTTTTATTCAGATTCTCCCCGACCATTTACCATTGCTTGTAATTCTGAGAACTGACAAGGCGTTTTATTCTCATGCATACTGGAAGCATCCTTTCTTCAATGTTTCCAGGTCTTTCCTCTCACCTTATAAAGGCCTCTATCATTTACACAAGCAATTTTGCACTCAGGAATGCACCAGTTCCCGAGGCAATTCTCACTGAGGCAACAAGATTATCCACAGCAGTGGCCTCTGAGTCAGAAGCTGTGAGATGGATTTAGTGCCATTTGTTACTGTGTGACCTGAGGACAGACACCTAACTCACCTTAGGTACATTTAAATCACTCCAACACACAAAACACTAAAATAGAAAAATGAATATCTAAGTTTTTTTTAATAGGGTCCACACCTTATTCCTTTTTCTTATTTCTTTCTGGTTCAGAGCAGGCACATGATTAACTGTTGAATAGAATGAGCCATTCTTATTTCTACTACACGATGATCACATAACTGTAAAACCATTAATATATCCTGGAACATCAGATGATGTATTTTACCATAGCAGGGGTATTTGGGAATCTCAAGTAGAAAATATTTAAATTATGGATCTGTTTTCTTAAAAATTCCATAAGTATGCTGTTATTTTTTTTAAAAAGCATAAATCCATCACTCACTGCAGCATTTTGAGTCCTAAATTTCATTTAATCTTTACTTCTTCATGCTTTGCTTTGTCTATTTGTTATAAGAAGCTTTGAATCAAACTATCTTAAAACTTACTGGCTTAATCCATTTAATATAACTCATGGTTCCATTAGGGCTTGGCTGATGATTCTTTAGTTCTTTATGACGTTGATGGGGTCACTCAACAGTATTTATCTGGCAGCTGAACTATGCTGGGAAGTCAGAGACAATTATACTAATATGCCTGGCATCTTGGTGTGGATATCTTGAAATTTGGGTCCTCTAGATCACTCTTGCTGACCATGAACTCAACTTTTTTCTACATATTTCCTGCAGTGGAACAGTTGTGTTTCATAAATAAGGGCTCAGCTGCCAGAGCCCAAGGCAAAGCTGCTAAATGTTTATCCTACTTATCAAAGCAGTCACAGGGTCAAAGAAAGAGAAAGTAGACTAATTTCTCAATAGGAGATTATGTCAAAGATTCTGGCCATTTTTGACCACCACATACATCTTTAACTTTCTTGACTTGACTACTGTGGTGAAAATAAGTCAACTTTCTAGTACCTGCTTTTTCAAAAGTAGTTAACTTGAAGTTTTGCATTTAAATTTTTGAGTGCTAGACAATTTAGCCCTAATTTCCTCCTTGATTTTCACGTGAATTTATTTTGGCTGTTAACTCTCTTACAATAATACTCATGATAGTTAATTTAGTTCGTCTGCTTGGCAACCCATATGTTTCTTTCTTCCCTTATGCTCCATGAATAGCCTTCTAGCATTTAGCATCTGTCATGGTGGGTGACATACCTTTAGAATAGATAGGGATTTTGTCAGAGATATCCACGATGCTCTTCTCTATGCTGGAACCTAAAAACAAGCTTCCAAATAGTGTGTGTGTGTGTGTGTGTGTGTGTGTGTGTGTGTGTGGTATGTCAACAAGAAGATATGTATTCCTTGTTTTATTTTTCTTACCTGTAATCACATGCTTGGCACTTCTAATTTCTCTAATTACAATTCAACCCTGAATGCTAATATGATAGCATATCCATTACCAAAATTTAAGTATGACATTTGTTTAATCTGTGGGTCCAGACCAATATTTCACTATTCCCTACTCTAATGACAAATTTATCTGAATTCTGTATACCTCTACACCCTATTTATACTCATAATTCAAGGTGGACACAGCTGTGTACCTTGAATTTCCAAGGTCTCATCAGCGGTATAATTCTATATTTAGAATATGCAAGTTATTTGCTTAAAATGGAAAACAAAATAGATATTACTTAGTGTACACTATGTACACAATTAGTGCTAAGAATTTAATATTTAATAGTCACTGTATATTATTATATGAATCTGTATATTAAAACCATTCTATTACTATTTCTAATTAAATAACTTAAACCACAGAGACATTAACCCAATTGACATGGATGTCCATGTGTTCTCATGATCATTTACCTTGCTGTTTGGGAAAAGACACATAACACTTTTTATTGCTCTGTTGCAATACACATTCAACCGCCAAGTCAATCAAATAACTTAATCATGAAAGAATAAGCATATGAGGGATTTAGGTTTGTATTATTCCAACTGGCTACACATTGACTTAAAAATTAAGAATTCCTTTACAATGGAATAAGGAGAGAATGAATATTAGTGCACAACTAGCTTTATATAACACAGAAATGGTGAAAGTAGAAGAATAATCACAAATAATACCTAGGGAAAACTGAATTCAGTCCAATATGCCAATAATAAGGAAGGAATTCTTGAAATTGTCTAAATCTGTTTATCCAAGTCATGCAAATTTGAGAACTTCTGGGGAAGGTGAATCTGTTGTTTCTTTAGCTGACCTAGGTTAACATATTCAATAAAATATGCACTTGTAAAAACATATTCTGCTAACTGGTCAATGAGGCTACATGGAGGAAGCAGGTACTGAGACAAGGCACTGGCTGTAATCCTTATGTCTTCTTTGAAATGTCCATGGAATTTCCCAATCTAGGATTGAACTGTGGTTCAATGGACTCTTAGCTTCCTTGTGATAACCTGGAAATTGAGACCCACTAAAATGAGGAGTTACAGTAGTCAGTAAATGCATACTGTTTGAGCTGGTTTCTGCAGATACAATAGAGACATTGTTCAAAAAACACTTAGTTAAGGAGGAAGTCCGTCAGAAGCACGTACTCAAGGAGAGATACTATCAGAATGGAACGTGCATTCAGAATGCAGGGTCCTGGTCGGAAGTTCTACCCATGCTTGATTTATTTTATTAGGTTAGTATATGCTTGATTTATGGCTAACTTCAGGAATTGAAGTTCAGTTCCTAGCACCTAAGGAAATGTGGGAGTATAAGTCCCTAAGAATAGTGCAGGAGACTTGTCAGGAGGGGAAAAAAGAAGAATCACAGCGTGAAATATTGGAATTACATAATTGCCCTGCAGGATTTGGCCAAGAACTTGAAAGAATAGGAGCAAGACCGGAAAGACAAGAATGTCTACTGAATTCTAGCAGAAAATGCTCAGCATGTTTCTCTTCTTGACGGTGAGAGGAAAGGGATAGTAGTTAACTTAGCTAGCATAGGACTGAGAACAAAGCATGTGAGGAAGGATACCCTCAGCTCTAACTCATGGACAGCATGATTCCAGGAGCAGTGGGGAGTTGCAAATGATTGGCACAGGTCTCTACATCGTCATCTTTCATAGCTCTGCCATGTCACTGTTCTGACTGCCTGCTATTCATCCCATCAGTGAGGGAGCAATTCATCACTCTCAGCAGTACAAGATGTCCTAACACCTGACAGTCTACACTGGACAGAAGAAAATGGCAGCAGTTGATTACTCATATATATTCACAGACCAGGGTAGGAGGATGGGACACAGCTGCCATGTGGGTTGCCACAGTGTCACACTCAGGACACAATAGACAAAAAGGGTTTGTAGAAGGCAGCTTTGTAGTAACAAAAGAATGAGGTACTCCTGGCTTCAACAAAAGAATGTGGCTGGCTCATTGAAATAAATTTTTTAGGAACTTTATTTTGGTCTTCGAATTTCCTAAAGTGACATTTTTCTAACTGGTTTGCTGCTAATTAATATAAACTACCATTTTACACCCTTCTATTTGAGTTTGTGTAGACACTTGACACCTGCTTTCAAAGCTAATACTGCATGTTTTAAGTTTTTATAAAAAAATTCTCCACTTTTACCACCTTTTTATTATTCAACCATGCCTACTATGAAACAAACCTCTTCACTGCTTGGTATCTAAACACAGTATGTATTTAATCTTTAGTCATGGGCTGTGAGGCCTTGGCTTGGCTAGATTTCAGGCTCTGGGCTCCTGGTTCTTGGCTCTGAGTTCAGGTCTGCCCTTCATATCTTTCATCCTCTTCGGCAAGCGATTAATTATAGAAACATGTTCTTCCAGCACAAAATAGCATGAAGACAACTAGGCAAGTAAAACCCATGATGCCTCTTGGGGGCTCGGCTGGGAACTATCACAATGTCACTTTTTCCCACAGTATATTGACCAAAGTCCTGGTGACAATGTCTTTAGTAATGGAACAGAACTATACACCCCACATGTAGTGGGAAGAGATGAACAGTCACATGAAAATGTTGAGCATATATAATTCCCATGCAGAGAAGGCACAGAGAATGACAACAAGTGATTAATTACAGCACCATGATTCTTAGCATTAATCTGAAATTTCTGAAGTTTTACGGAGAACTGGGTTACTGCAACACAGGGTAATATGTGTGAGCCTGAGGGCATGGAGAGAATGGGATTTTAGTCCTAAAAAGAATGGTAAGAAGAACAAAGGTTGACAGTCTCATAAAAAAATATATATATGAATTGAGAAAAAGAAAATAGATTCCAAAAACTGCGTTTAAATTGAGGAAACTAGTGATTTCAAGTAAAAATATGAACAGTGGATTTTGTCCATCTTCTGCCTTTCATTGCCATTTTCATGTATATGGAATGCTGTTTACAATATTGCTTTCCCAGGATTTAAACCCACTGAAGTTCATGCTGGAACAGAGTTTTTCAACCTTGGCATTATTGACATTTTGGACCTCATGGTTCCTTGTGGTGGGAGGACTGCTTATGCATTATGGAATGTTTAGCAATGTTCCTGACCTCTACCCGCTAGATGCTAGATGTATCTTATTCTTGGGAATAAAAAATATCTCCAGATATGGTCTACTGCCTCCTAGAGGGTAACAAGGTGATCCAATATAAATTAATGATATATTTATAAATATAAAACATGCGATGTATTCATAGATTATATATCTCAATATATACATGCACATATGCATATACGTATATAAATATATGTATACATGTAATTCTTATAAATGTGTGTATGTACATATATAGACACATCATGCATATACATATACATAAACGTCTCATCATTGGTGTTGGTTTTGTTAATGGTAGTGATGTTGCTTTGCTACTATTGAGAATTATCAAAAATCAGAAGATGATAAATACTGGGAAATATTTCCTTTAGGGAAGAATATTAATCAAATACAAGCTTGACTTTGGTTGATTGTAAATAATAAACTTGAAATATTCAAATGTATCCAAAATAAGAAACGGTTGAATTAAAATGTCTAAAGGAGTCATTAAAATCTTTTCTTTCTATAATCCATAGTATAACCATTGAAAGAGAAAAATACAGTTTGTTAACAGCTATTATAAATTAAATATAATATTGCTTGAGCAATTAACAAAAGTATGACACTAGTTAGAGACTATTATACATTAAATGATATATCAACAAAGGTTATTTATGGATATTCCTGTATTAGTCAGGGTTCTCCAGATAGACAGAAGCAGTAACTCTTACAATAGAGAGATCTGTTATATGGAACAGTGACTGAAAAGTCTCAGGATCTGCCCTCAGCTTGCTAGAGACCCCGAGGAGCTGATGCTATAGCTCCCAGTCCTAGGACCTTCAGGTTCAAGACTCAGGAAGAACCAAAGTTCTAGTCCAATGGCAGGAAGAACCAATGTCCCAGCTCAAAGGTGAGATAAATTCGTTTTTATTCAGAGGACTTCTATTTTTATCCTATAGGCTTTCTATTATGCATAAATTGTAATAACATTTCAGTTGCATTGACCAGACATATTAGTCATTTTTGATTCATTTTTTGTCCCTTACAACTCATTAGTCATCTGTTAGCAAAACTTCTTGGCAATAAAATACTTTCAAAGTATATTCAGAATTCAGTCCCTTCTAACAACCCAACTGTTATTGCTCAAGTCAATATTTCTATCACTCCTCACTTGGCAAGCTGAAATAACTTTGTCACTGAGTCTTCCTTGTTTAATTCTGCCACCCCCACCTGGTCCACTGCTTACACAGCTGACCGTATAATCCTATTAAAGAGAAGACATTTCAGCTCTGTCAGCTAAAAATGCGACTGTGGTTTTTTGATTTATTGAGTAAAATCTTTATCATAGCAATAATCCTTGCCCTTCCTCATTTTACTCTCTTTCTCTCTCCTATGACACTCTCATCAAGTTCTAGCACCACAGTCTTTCCATTTCTTTCCCCAAATGTGCTAAACAGTTTTTTCCTTTAGGGCTTCTACACCTGCAGGTCCCCTTGCGTGGAGAACCTCTACCCAGATGTTCACAAAAAATGACTATCTTTACCTTTTCAAATCTTTGCCTAAATGCACCTTCTCAATTAGTCCAATGCAGATAAGAATATTTAAATTCAATATCACATTACCCACGTATTGCCAATTTCCATTTTACAATAGCATTGACTGACATCTAACATAGTAGGTTTTATAATTTTGAGTTGCTCACCTGTCTCTCTTACAGAGGTCAGTGAATGTTGTATTAATTCAATGCAGTTGCTACAGCACTTTGAAGAATGGACTATCTCTAGTGAAATTATAAAAAAAATACTTGATTTGTTGATCAAATAAATGTATATGGAAAGCTATAATTATAACTATATCGCATATTTCTGTATTTATGCATAATTTAAAGTTTCTTCTCAAATTCTGTTTTTCTAAATCAGTTAGAAAATCAATATTGAATGTTTAAGGTGAAATTGAAAATTAAATATGCTAATGACTTTTTAAACCACACAAGTCATTTGGGAGTTTGTGTAATGTCAAGCAATGTGATATGAAATAAGCTGGAGGAAATAGCGCTAAGGCTCTAGAAAAATCTGGACTTACTCCAAAATTCAGATTTGGTTTTATGTTAGAATTGCGATCCACCTCAACAAAGTTTGAATATTTATTATTAAACTATAAACATGTAGATATACCTTAATCCAAATAAAGAAAGATCAATATACTTCTTTTTAACTTCATCTAAACTATTCGATTTCTTTGGCTATAGAAGGCAAATTACAAACCAGCAGACTTCTCCTAAGTAAAATCACTTTCTAAATTAGGAAATAATTGAAGTAACTACATGCTATCTGTATGATCTGTTTACATGTGTCCTACTTTTAAACATAACAACATTTTGTGAACAATGTCGATGAATTAAGCCTTTACACCTGTATAATACTTGTCAGGGAAAAATGAATGTGTACCCCAAGGCTGTCTGCTATAATAAATACCTTATTTACAAATTATGCTGTCTCGAAAAATGTTAAAGTCTTCTAGAATTGCATGTCACAGTGACCAGCTTTTCAATTACCAAGTTTCATTTTTATAAGATCATAATTCAAAGGAACTACTTGCACCTGTCTGACCTGTCATGTAGGTGAGAGAGATGAACCCATTTCTAGTGCAAGATGGTTAATGTCTTTGTAAGACCACAACTTGACATGAGCTCACTCATGTTACAAGGTGACGCTGAGTAGGCTGGTGGATGACAGCAGAGGAAAGCAGCTATTCTGAACATGGGTATTTGCTATACATACATGCATGTGTATATGTATATAAATAAAGAGGATGTATTAAGATTCGGTTATTTTAAATGTAATATCTCGGCTATAAAGACCACAATTTACATTACATAAATTATGCTTGTGCATTTTGGAGCATTGCAAAATCTCAGGTAACAAAGTATGACATCCAGATTTAATTTGTATATAAAACAAACCTCTTGCCACAGGTCAAAGCAATGTTCATAAAGGCTGTCCACGAACAATGGTTTCTGAATTTTACAAATATTTAAAGATAAATTTTCCAAAACATAATTTATTTGTGATTTTATATTAAGTGCTGTGTAAGTATACAATACAATTTGGATTATTTCTTTAAAACGGTGTTAAAATAACATCTACATAAAAGGCCAGTTTGGGGCTGTGTTCAAAGAAGGCAGATGAGATTGGTTATATAACAATATGACTATACTTGACAGTACTGCACAGTTAACAACGGTTAAGGAGGCCAATTTTACAGTACGTGTTTGCACCACAGTTAAAAACTTTTTGTTTGTTTTTTAAGGAAGAAAAAGAGAGACAGAGAGCAGGGAGAGAACCAGACACATGAAGAGGAAGAGACAATGTGACCACAGAGCTGATGGGATTTATAGTCATGGAGCCAGGGGAAGCCAAGGAACTCCTGGAGTTACCAGGAGCTAGTAGAGGCCACGAGCATCTTCACTTCATTAAGGTCTTCAGCGGGAGCAGGACCCTGCTGACACCTTGACTGTGAACTTTTTGCCTCCAGAATGGCAAAAAAATAAATTTCTTGAGTTTTAAGCTACTCAGTGTGTGCCATTTGTTGTGGCAGCCATAGGAAATCAAACCCAATTCTACTTGAATTAAATAGGGGAAAAAAAAAATATATATATATATATATAAAAGGCAGTTCACTGAATAATTGGAGAAATAGGTTGGAAAAGAAGCATTTATCAAGAGAGGCCAGAAGCCAGTTCCACAGATCCAATCACGCCACAGGGACCAATCAGAAAGGAGATGATCCAGCTGATCCCACACAGCAGGCAGAAGTGGACACTGGACACAGCTTCTGGAACAGTGACCACTTTGGCCCTCAGAAAATGCTGTGGTAGCCTCTGCCTTCCCAGTCTAAATATGTATAAGAGTGGGGAATTCTCAGAGGTAATATCAAATTAGTAAAAAATGGAGACTCTGTTTACAATCAGAATGTTTTCAACAAAATGAAATTGATTAATCCAGCTTTCTATCTTCTGATAAATCATATCTAAGCAATAGTCATTACTATTAAATCTCTAAGAAAGTATTACTCAAACAATTATTTTAAGTGATGTCAGTTTTGTACTCTTCTTAGACCTGACACTGAAACTGGTCCAACTAGAAATGTGCAAATCTAATTAAGACTATATTGTTAAACAATATTATTTATTATAGGAAGTAAAATTGAAATTAAAAATAATGCTGACTTCATTTATACGGCAACCTCTAGAAATAACCAAGAAGAGTGATTCTTTGAATTGTACTTTAAATCACATTACCTTCCTGTTAATTGTAGTTTAAGTTTGTATTAATATTGTCACAGGTAAAAAAAAATAATTAAAATTTGGCACTTTACAATATGTTAAAAGCATTTTGAGAGGATTCCCAATTCCTAAAGAATTATCAGCCTTTCTGTATTATGATTTGCAGAAACATAATTAATGAAACCAAAAAACCATAAAAATAACTAGGAAAAGTAAAGAGCAACATCTTTTAAACGAGTTGATGCCATATTAACCATCAGAATATCTAAAACCTGGATTAGTTTCACCATTACTATGTGCCTATTTATAGCCAAATTACAAAATCTCTTTGTGTTTCTTTAGGAAAAAGGGGAAATATTATTATTTCTGAATATTCTTATGAGTATAACATAATATTCATAGATTCATCATTCTTTCAGTAAGTATGCATTACATCACTATAACATTTAAAATATAGTTTATGCATGTATGTATATATGTGTATAAATATAATTGTTTATAGAAGCTCTTTTTTAGATAATAGCCCAGAACTCAAAACAGCCAAAATTTATATTTACAAATTAATGGATAAAGTAAATTGTGGTATAGCCATACAATGAGATTTTACTCAGGTGTAAATATGAATGAATTATGTACACATAGCTGCACAGATTAATTTTAAAAACACTTTGCTGAGGAAAAGAAGGCAGTCACAAGACTACATGCAGTATAATGCTATTTATACAAAGTTTGATAAAAAACAAAAATAAAAATTACAGAAATCAAATTATTGGTTACTTAGTGTTGGAGTTAAAATGATTGATTTAAAAGCTTATGAGAGAACTTAATGAATAACAGAAATTTTGTACATATTGATTAGGATGATAATTATTGAGTGTGTGTGTGTCAAAATTTTTTGATTTGTATCCTTAAAATGTATACATTTTATTCTAAGTAAATCATACCTCAGTGAGTTGATTTAGAGAAGCTCTGATAAAATCAAGTGTTGACAAGGATGTGGAGCAACTGAACATCTCATACATGTTGTTGGGAGTATAAACCGGTACAGATATATTAGAAAATAGTGTGGCATATGCACTGAAATATATTTACTCTCCATCTCCAGAAATTTTAATTTTTGGCCTACATGCCAAAGAAATGAGTACACGTTTGCACAAAAGACAAGTTTATACCATCATATCATAAATTATAATCTTTTCCTTGAAATAATCATTACAATGGGTAAATACTTTAAGGTAAACTGCTACAATGAAGTACTACACGAGAATTAAAATGAACTATTGCTATGCAAAATAATTGTGTAGGTTTTTCAAACATTACGCCAAGAGTAAAACACAAGAGAATATTCTAAAATAAAAATTAAACAAAATAAAATAATGCAATTATAAGGCAAGATAGTGGTTTTCTTTAGGAAAGGTTGAAGTTAGTCACTGGGGCTTCTTCAGATGCTAAAGATGTCTATCCAACATTGGTTGGATAAGCCAGTAAAATTACATTATTTTATTGTCTATTTATCAATTAGTACACATCAGTGTTTATATTTTCTCTACCACAAAAGGCAATCGAGTAAAAACTATGACCAAACATAGCCCTGTAGAAAATAGATCACTGAAGTAGTTTTAGAACAAAAGTGCTAAAACATCTCTCTTTTTAATTACATGCTATTATCTGCTTTTTCTGATGAAGAAAATGAGGTACATTCAGTGATTAAAAAAGGTTATAGAATGCATTATTAAAATGCTTCCCCTTATTCAATTTGATCTCAGAAAATCTAAGTAAATTCTAAAACAAATAAGTTTAATTTGTTTTTTGATAAAAAGCAGAAATTATAATATTTGATTTATGTATCTATTTTAAGTTGTATACCTGGTCTCCAATTACTGGAATTATGACACATCGCATTTTGTAAATTAGTATACAGTGAAGTCAATGTACACTTCTATTTGTTTTTTCCTGATTGTCTCATTCATTTAATTTATGCAAAGTTTTGAAATAAAAATTTCAGCATACACCTTTATATTTTTAGAACTTGCAGACACTTTTAAAGTAAATTATTAAAGATAGCATTTCATCAAAAAATGTAAACTCAGTTATAACTTTCCTTTTTAATCTCAATCTTTGGATTTAATATACAAATGAATTTTATTGGAACATAATAAATTAAAATAAGATAAATGCTTCCATATAAATTTTAGCTGGATTTAAAGAAAATGCATATATATATCTATAAAAGAGTTGCTTTTATAGGGATAAGAAAATGTCCAAGCCTCTGATTACTTTAAAGTTTTGCTTTGAAATGCAAGAACTGAAATTTGCTTTATGTATTATATCTTGAGTTAAATTTTGACCAATCAGGATCTTGAGCACTTATTTGCAACCAGACTGTGACAAAAAATTAGGATGTAGTAATGATGTCAAAGTTCATATGTGATTAGATAAGACTGTAATTAACAGAGGGCTCTTCAATAGGATCAATGTGTGGAGTCCAGTTGTAGAATTAGTATCATGTTTGTTTGTTTTCTGAAGGCATCACAGTTTCCTTTTAATGTTTTATTTTTGCCTCTTCATTCTTTGCCACGCATCTTGCCATTTTTTTCTTTCTGCTCTCAGTTTCCCTAATCAGTAGAGCTTATTTTTCCACACCGTTTCCCATGGGTGAATGTATCCTATAAGAAAATATATGTGGTTCTCAACAATACACCTAAAAAAAGCTATTGCTAAGTAATATGTACCACATCATCTTTATTCAATCATTCATCAAAGGGCCCTTGGGTTGTTTCTATGTCCTGGCCACTGTGAATAAAGCTGCCATGAACACTGAGGTGCATTCATCTTTGTGGATAAATGTTTTCAAGGTTTTAGGGGTAAATACCCAGAAGAGGGATTGCTGAGTCGTATGGTAATTCTATTTTTAGTTTCTTGAGAAACCTCCATACTGTTTTCCATAGTGGCTGTACCAATTTATGTTCCCACCAGCAGTGTATGAGGGTTCCTTTTTCCTCACAAACTCTCCAACACATTTTATTGCTTGTTCTGTTGATAATAGCCATTCTAGCAGATGTAATTTTGTGTTTTTGCCCCAATAATTTTAATTAAAAAACTTTAATTACAAAACTTTATTTGTGAAAAAAAATAAAATGAAAAAGGGTCTATTAAATAAAATTTAAAACTATAGTGTGTTTTTATGCCATTAAATCAGCCTTTGAATAGATGTTATTTACCAATTTTGTTAGATACTTTGAAAACCACAAAAAAAGTCAGCTAAAGTCTACTAAATGGTTATTGTGTACCAGTTAGCAGTGCTAAGTGCTGAGACTTAAGCAAAACACAAAATTTGCTGATGATCATGTTGCCAGCCAGAGGTAAAGCCAAAGGTCCCTGTCTATCCAACTTCAAATCTCTAATTCTTTTTTTTTTTAAGTAGCATTGTTGATGTATGAGATCTACTTATTTCTACTACAAGAAGTTCTGTCCCTTCTGGCAAGTTTCATTTGTTTCTGTGCCTGGCTTCGATGGCAGAATAAATATTCTAAACTCTGAAATTTTGGTGGGAAAATATTTCATGTAAGGCCTAAGAATGCCAATTTTATACTCACAGAAATTTCATGAAAGTTTCATTTGAAACAAGTGGACAGCCTTTCACAATTTGTGGTTATATTCTTTACCATTTCATGACCCCTTTTAAGATTATATATGATTATTATATGTTATTGTGTAGGGTTATGATTCCACCAATCATTCTGATTGTGAACAAAATTTAAATTATAAATACACCTAAATTTCTAACTATTTTTTGTTTATATATTCTATCAATGTACCTTTTAGATGAGCTTGTAAATAAACTGACACAGTAAATAAGAACATGATCTATGGGTTTTCAATGTTTTTATACTTGTATTTACACTAGAACTTGGCTATATAGTTTTAACAGGCATAGTAAAAACACAGAGGTGAGGCTGATTGATAACAGTTTTCATGATATCAATTATGTCAGTAAGAGGAGACTTTTCAAGCTTTAACCTGGGAAGAGAACTGTCAAAAAGTCCTTCAAAGTATCAGCAACTACTCAGTTACAGGCAACAAAATCTGTCATTATCACTGGTTTAAAATTTGGATGTGGCTATCATGAATATTAATATTAGGAGAGATATTAATTATAATGATTCTGAGTGTTTATAATAACTTTTTAAGTACTTTTTTTCAATTACTGTAGAATAATGATTTGAAAGAATGGAGCAGAAATGAATGTTCAAAAGTGATTAGGTGGGCAGTTATTATAAGAGAGGCAGGAATTCTGAATATGGAAAAACATCACAGATTGGGGCCATATTCAGATTCTAGGCACAAAAGAATAGAGAAAGTATAGATGCAGATATTTCTTCTTCCTTGGACTATTATCGTCCAAGTCTAACCATTCAATTGCCCCACTACATTTTGCTAAAATACATATTGTCAGTTATTTTAATAACAGTGAACTTACTCAATCAGCAATCTACTGGCATAACTTTACTATCATAGACAGAAATCTTTCCAATGCTGAACCCCTGCAAATTCAGCAAAGCACCTTAACATGTTTATGATCAACACATTTACATCAAGAGCCTAATTTGGATAAATGATGGAAAGCAAAATTAATCTGCTAAAAAAAAAGTAAGAGCTGCATTAGGGGTTAAGGCTGGTGAATGCATAGTGCAGGAGATATGAATGAAGAAGATGACATTAATTGAGGGCTTAAGAGAGACAAGTGCCGGCAAAAACAAACCGAAAACAACCTACTCTGAGTCAAATGTTTGACATTCACTTTTAGTTGCTGTGTTGTGATGTACTCTGAATTCTGTTTCTTCAAAACTTCTAAGTAAGAGTTCATTGCATAAATAAGCAGTACGTTCATGAAATACATGTGTAAAAAAAGGAAAAACATTACTATTAGGCAATATATGAATTTGAATAATTCTGTGTTCCTATAGTAACTCCTTTACTCCTTCCTTTCAATTTTTGCAGTGGTATAAAAAAATTCCAAATTCAATGAGGCCAATCATGTACCAGAATTGGAAGGCATAAGAATTTATCGTTTTAATAAAAGGGCATAATCCTTCTGAGGATGGCCCTGGATAATTAATTATTTGAGACTGAAATATTATAACTGAAGATCAAAGGGAATGATGTCCTAAAAGCAGTTTTCTTCATGTACTAAATATGTCGGTTATAAGTGCACACATACACAATAGCATATTTGTCCATATGTGTTACTAGAATGGCACATCTACCATGCTCACTAGTAAAAACAACTTTACAGAAAGAATTTATCAGACTTTTTGGTACACAGAGATGCTCAGAAATGGTCTTAGAAAAGATTAAAAGCAACGAAAGACTGGTCCTTTACCATTTTATGACTTAAAGTGTGGTCTGCAGAGCATTACTGGCATCAACTGGGAGCTTGTAGAAAATGTACGATCTCCAGCCCTGACGCCAGGCCAAAGAATCATGATCTGAAATTTATCAAGATAACAAGCGACCCAAGAGCACATGAGAGTTTCAAAAGCACCACTTATTTTAGTTGCTTATTATTGTGTAACAAACCATTCGAAAGTTTAATGGCTTAAGATAAGATAGATTATGTTATTGAGTTGATTGGTCTCTTTGGTGTCTTTTAGGCAGCTGCAGTCAGACAGTGTTTTATGCTGAAACATGCAAAATGGCCTCACTCAAGAATCTGTAGTTAGCAGGAGCAGCTGAAAATGTAGAATCTCTCTCTCTCCCTATTTATCCCTGTGGTATCTTGGGCTTCTTTTCAAAACAGATCCCAAGAGTTATTCCAAAAAAAAAAACAAAAAAACAAAAAACCAAACTTCAGTATATGAGGGCCAAAATGCTTCTAGTCACATTACATTTGCACATCTCCAGACCAAAATCAGAGTCCACGTGGGAGGCAGCAGTTCAAGGCATTGAATTTCAGTGTCATGGTTTATGAAGGACCACTGAATTAATAGTCTAAACCACTGCTTTCAAGAATCTCAATTCACTAGTTTCCATGGCATCATCACTTTATGATAGTCAAAGTAGCAATAGCATCACCTCATTATATTCTTTTCCTGCAGTCAAGTATAGAGCACCAAATGAATGAAATGCCTACACTGACCAAAGCATAAATGGTAAGAAGGGATTTTGAAAGCTGGTTCTCCCTTTCTCTGCAACCTATATCTAACCTTAAACAAAATAAAACAACAAACAATGCAGTCACTAGGACCAGTAAACATCATCACATCATTGAGTCAGCTTATTAGACTTCCTTTTGCTGGTCATTGCTACAGAAAACCATGAAGCAGTACCTAGAAGAATATGTATTGTGATAACAACTTTTAATTAGTATGTGTCATTCCTAATGAAAAAAAAATATGTCATTCTTAAAGCTAAAATTCACACATATCAATTTTTTAAATAGTAGGTGGTTGACAATTTTGCATGTGGCAATCAAAATAATGAAGCCACTCCCATTTTTGCATTATTAAGATTCATGTAAGACCCATATATAAATATATTTAAGAAATATAAAATTTCTTTATCATTTTAATGGTAAATAAATATGAATTTGATTAGAAGATTTAAGCTGGCCAAAAACAAGTACGGCTAGTTGCTATAAAAATTAAGTACATGTTCAGGAAACTTGTTTGGTCTATGAATGTAAAACAAGATAAAAAGAGCTCTCCACAATTATTGATCACACTATCTAATAAGAAAAGGGAAATGGTATTGCATTATTTAACATAATTTGACTTCCACATAAGGGTTGCATTAAATTGAGTTGCCTTTAAATCCAACGAGTGAGAACATGAAATCATTGGGTGACCCTCACACTTAAAATAAGCAATAATTTTACATTAATGTCTACAAGTAATTTGGCAAGCCTGTCTAAGCACCAAATTCGCCTAATAGAAAGTCACAGCTCTAATATACTTTTGGAAAGTTTTATATTCTGTAATCAGGGTTGAGGGCACTAACGGGTCAGTGATGAGAAGCCTCTGTCACTGGTAAATTCATTGTTCCATGACCAGAGATAACACTAAAATTCATATGCATGGAATAAGGACAGTTCCATTCATCTTTGTAGCCATAAATTATAATCACCAAACAATGCTCCTTCACAGAAATGCGTCTGTGAGACTTGTCCTGTCTTGCATTCTCCTGGAGACCCGAATTATGGCTGTGACCCATACAGTTCTATTGCTAGAATAAGAAATAAAATGCTCTAAATGTCGTAATTTCTCCAATAGCGATTTTTTCAGTTCTCTAAGAAGCTGAAATACAATGCATGGTATTCAATGATATCGGTCAATAACAGAAATCATAAAGATGCGAACTTCATGTAGAAAACTAGTAGCAAATGCTGAGACATGAGATAAAAGAAGCCAAGGCTTAAGCTCCATGAAATCAAGGAAAGTCCTTCATTGAAAGACGTGGTCTTTGTTATTCTACTACTGCTCTCTCTGAGTTGGCGTACCTTTAAAAATGCTTTGAGGGGTCTGTGGAAAAGGGGCATTAAAACTGATGTGCTCTATCTTTGCAGGACTGTCCTTAAAACTTTAGAATTTGTTTACCTATTATAATCGACCTCTGTGCAATGGTCTTGGGTTAAAACACATTTGAAACATCTTAGGTGCATTTTCTGTACACAGAAATGAATGAAATAGCAGAGCAGCTAATGTTTGAAAGAGAGAATTCAGAAAGAGGAAATCTTGGTGCCCTCCTAGGATCTTAAATCTGCAGATCAGGGAGCCTGTGCTAGCCTGCACTCATCCAGAACAATCTGAGAAAAACATGAAACACAAAGGGTGAGAGAAAACCTCTGACCAAGCATGAAAAAGAAGCTATGCCCAACAAGGTCAATTCCTAGCAAAGTATACTTAAAATCACAACTCACTCATGGCAGTCTCAAAAACTGTATGCAAAGTCAAGCTTATACCTTTTCAGAACCAATTAGAGATACAATGTCCTAACCCTCAGTACCTTATAGGGTTTTTCTAGACATAATCAAGTTAAAGTGAGGTTAAGTTACTAGGGTTAATTTACTAGGGTGGTTCTTAATCCAGTATGACTGGTGTCCTTATTAAGAAAGTGCAATTTAGACACAGACATGAATAAATGGAAGATGATGTGAAGAGACATAAGGAAAAGACAGCCATTTCTAAGTCAAGAAGAAAGAACTGTGAAAGAACCTTCTCTGATAGTTCTAAGAGGAAACTAAGCCTGCCAATACTTAAGTTTGGACTTCTGGCTTCCAGAACTATAAGATAACAACTTTCTGTTGTTCAAGACACCTTGCCTGTGTACTCTGCTACAGTATTCCTAAGAAACCAACACAAAAGTATAAAAATCTGTAAACAGTTTGACTTTGATCGTGGCCTCCCAGGCATACACATACGCAATGATAAAGGAGAGATCTAACCGAACAAGGGGGTCTTAGAGCACATTTGAAAAAACTGGCATATGTTGATCCAGGAGTCACCCTTACACAGGCCTACAGGAACAAAGTGAAAAAATTTGAGCAGGAACATCAGAGGCTGTATAGTGTGGGAAAACAAACTTCGTGGAATCAGTTCAATCTTGTTACTAAACAAATAAATGAAGAACTAAACAAAGAAAACAACATCAATACCTCGGGAATGGTCATTATCTAGAGTTGCTAAATAATTTTACTTTAATGTCTACAAGTAAATGTAAAAGAGAAAACTATACAAATTCTAAAAGTTAACAGCAGAAAAACTTATAATCTTGGATATGGTGATGACTTTTTAGATACAACATCAAAGGCTTGGCCGTGAAAGAAATAATTGATAAGATGTACTTCATTAAAACTAAATACTTCTACTGTGCTATAAGACAATGCCAAGAGAATAAGATAAGCCACAGAGTAGGAGACAATATTTGCAAAAGACACATGTAATAAAGGACCATTATCTTAAGCATCAAAAGAAATCTGAAAACTAATCAATAGGAAAACAACCTGATTAAAAAATAATTTGAAGACCTTAACAAACATCTTACCAATAAAAGATATACTGATTGCAAATAAAAAAGGTATTCCGTATCATATGCCATCAAGAAAATACAAAATAAACAACAATGGAATACCACGAAGCACCCATTAGAAAGGGCAAAATGCAGAGCAGTGACAACACCAAGTGGCTGGCAAGGATATGGAGCAACAGGAACTCTCATTCATTACTGGTGGGAAGTACAGTACAGCCACTTTGAAAGACAGTTTGGCAGTTCCTTAACAAGCTAAACATACTGTTCTCATGTGATCCATCAATCACACTCCTTGGTATTTACCCAAAGGAGCTGAAAACTTGCATGTGAATGTTTATAGTGGCTCTATTCATAGTTACAAAAATTGGGACGCAATCAAGAGGTCCTTCAGTAGGTGAGTAGGTGAACAGATAAACTGTGGTCCATCCAGACAATGAACTATTATTCAGAGCTGAAAAAAAAAATGCTGTCAAGTCTCAAAAAGACAGAGAATAACCTTAAGTGCTTATATTAAGTGAAATAAGCCAATCTGACAAGAGTACATACGGCAGAATTCCATCTGTATGACATTCTGAAAAAAGCAAAACTATAGAGCTGGTAGAAGTATTGGAGGGCTCTAGTGGTTGCAAGGGAGAGAGGTGAGCACAGATTTTCCGGGCAAGATGCCTCACGTGTATGGTACCATAATGGTTGATACATGTCTTTACACATTTTTCTAAACCCTTGGAATGTAAACTAAAAGAGAACTCTAATGTAAACTATAGACTCTGGATGATCATCATATATCAATGCAGGTTCATCTACTGTAACAAATATACCACTCTGGAAAAAATAATGGGGGGCTGATAATGGGGGAGGCTGTACATGTGTGGAAAAATGCAGTATATGAGAAATCTCTATACCTCCCATTCAATTTAGTTGCAAATATAAAACTATTAAAATAATTATAGCTTTTAAAAAGTAGATTAGTGGTTTCTTAGGTCTGTGCTGGTTAGAAAGAAATGGATATTGAGTGCTAGTTGGTATGTGGCTTCCTTTGGGGCTTGATAAACATTTTCTAAACTTAGAGTATTGAGATGGTTCAAAATTCTGAATATACTTCAAAATATTGAATTTTATACATTAAATGGGTGTATACAGAATTACATGTCAATAACAGTGTCAAAACGAAATGCATCTAATTAAAGTTAGGAAATGAAACAAATCTAGTTCATATAATTTAATTTAGAAATTTAATAAGATAGTCCCCAACTTATAATTCAACTTACGATTTTTTTGACCTTACAGTGGTGTAAAAGTCACATGTATTCAGTAGAAACTGTACTTCAAATTTTGAATTTTGCTCTTTTCCTGTGCTAGCAATATGTGGTTCCAGTCAGTCACACAAACATGAGGGTAAACAACCGTGTTACTAGCAATTTTTTTGGATATTGTGTTCCGAGCACATTTAAGGTAGGCTAGGCTAAGCTATGATGTTTGGTAGGTTAGATGTACTAAATGCATTTTTGACTTATGATATTTTCAACTTACAATGGATTTATTGGGCTATAACTCCATTGTAAGTCAAGGAGCAGCTATACTGCGAAATGCCCACTAACATTGTTTTTGCTATTGTTTTTATTTTATTTTTCAAGAAGTAGAAGAGAGAAAATAGGACAGAATCAGCAACTAAAAAATGCCAAAGATTTTCCAAATATGTTGGAAGGTAACCAGTTTATGAAAAATACAGGTGCCAAGCAGTCTACGTCTTTAAACCAGAATATTGCACTACACTGCGGACCACCTAAGCAAAACCAAAACTTGCAAGATTCTTCACAGAAAACCAGTTAATCTACAGTCCAGCAATGGAATTGTGGATGTAAACAATGCAAGTTAAAAACAGTGTGACTGTATCTTAAAAAATCCTGCAATGCAATGAAGGCCATTAAATAAATGATTGGGTACTAAGCAAATGTTCTTAATTTATTCTTTCAAATGAAAACAAAAGGAGAACATTTTCAGGGAAACAAAACCCGAGGGAGAATTTGTGATGAACATTTCTTCAGCACTGGTAATTTCCTCCTATAATGTGCAGATCAGTTTCAGCCAGAGTCTAGGGAACCCCTGCAGAGAACCCTGATTTCTTTTTCCTCTCTGTGGCTTGATCCTCTCTACTCTGGCCTGAAAATTAAGCCAATTTGACCTCCCTGCATTATGAACTCAACTCAGCAAGACCTCAAGGTACTTTTGGTTGATGCTTTCTATGCCAGGTCTGGGAACTCTTTGCAGGTAGTAAGCTAGGACAGTCCTCTCAGCAGTCATTGTTCTCTTTTTGATTGTGCAATGCTTAAAGTCAACTGTTTCATATATTTTTATTTGGTTTTAGTTGTTTAAAAAAGAGCGGTAAACCTAGTTTCACCTATGATGTCATTGATGGAAATGAAAGTCTGCTCATATTTCTTCAATCTATCTTTTTGTTTTCCAGAGAGGGTAGTTTCTTTTGATGTATTTTTAAGGTCACATGTTATTTTTTTCTCTAGTCTGTTATGAGCCTAATTGATATTTAAAAAATAAATTATTTTAACTTTAAAAATTTTATTTTTAAAAATGCATTTAAATTTCCATTGATATCCCTTATCTAAATCTATATTTTCCTTGATTTTAAAACACTTTTCTTTAATTCTTTAAATATATGTGATAGCTGTTTTGCTCTTTTTCTGCTAAACCAGTCCCTGGAGCTGTTCAGAATCTACATTGACTATCTCTTTTCTTTAATATATATCTCATTTTCCTATGTCTTTCCATGTCTAATAATTTCTAGTTGAAAATTTGACACTGTTGAAAACACACCATAATAACTGCAGTTCTAGATGGCAGATAATTTTCCTGAACTCAAACAGTAAAATTTTTCTTTCCTGCATTTCACAGAAACTGATACCTATGCTCTTCTTATAGTCTTTCACCACTGCTGTTATCTCAACTCTTTGGGGAGTCTCTCTGATTCCTGTGTAAATTACAGCTCTCTACCAGCCTCAGACAGTCAGCTGACATTTTCAAACTAGAGAGCTTTAGCTTTATGCTTCCTGAGCTTCAGAGTCTTAGGAATGCACTCAGTCATAAAAACAAAAAGAACTCACACATCTCATGCCATGCTGCTCTGTCTTTCAAACTCTTTCTCTACTGATTCTGTCTGGTCCTAGCAACTCACTAACAGATTCATAATTTATATAATAGCCAGAGATCTGCGAAGAGTGTATGCTCAAATTTTGTGGTGTTCTATGATATCCTTGCTACCAGAATTTCCTCTTTAAATCCTCAGCTGTAAACCCCCATTTCTTTCACCTTGAGCAGCTAAGTCTGTGGTATCTGCTATTTTCTGCATTCTTAGAAAAGTTTGATGGCTCTCTTGCTGGAAAGCCTCAAATCCTAATTCTACCCAATCCAGCATTGCATTTTTGTGAAAGCAAACTCTCCACTGAATTCTGTCCTCTGTTGGATGTTTTCTACTGTCTTTATTTATTTTTTTTTAAAGGAGCCACATAGTTTATTTAAACTGATTCACAGCTTTAACAGAAGCTTACAGAAAAAATAAATTAATACTTCAAGTATGCCAATCTTATTTTACTGTATAAGAACTGGCTAAGCATGAGAACTAAAAGAAGTCCTTTTAGGAAATTAGAAAAACAAGTATGTAAACCAAATGAAACTAAGAAGAGGGAGCTAATACATATAAATAGTGAAATTAATGAACTATACAAAAAAAACAGTTAAATAGATAAATAAATTCAATAACTTGTTACTTCAAAAATACAAATTATTTATTAGAGAGACCATGATGTGAGAGAGAAAAGCAAAAATATGCAAAATTTGGAATGTTAAAGGAGATATATGACAAATACATGAGTACTACTAATAATTATTATTATCCAATCCCATGGCAACATACTGGAAACTTGAAGATAATATGAATATTCTTTGCAAAATAGAAATTACCTCCTATGAATCCTTTGAACTATATCATAAATGCACCTGAACCAGATAATTTTACAAATAAGTCTTACCTGACTTTTAAGAAGCAAGCAATACCAAAGTAAAATATCAGATTATATCCAAGGTTAGAAATCTCCCCAATTAATTTTATAATGGTAGCTTAATATTAAAGTATGGTAAATAATATAGTTTAAGCTGAGGCCATAAAGATATAAATTCTACAGCCCCCATTCTGTTGACAATAACTGAACAGGAAAGGTGACCCAATACTTCAAATTTAATAGGAGGAAACCAGAAGTGTAAGAGAAGTGTAGGACCTTAAACTTGGGATTGAGGTAATGAGAGGAAGGAACAAGCAGGTGGAAGAACTTCACAACCCCTTTTTACAACACAGACCCTGGCACTTAATCTCGGTTTGGGTACCAGTAGGAATAAGAGAATGGTCTTATCATTCTTTTTTGTTTTTACTTTTTTTGACTTTAAGAACAATCACAAATGCATTCTTAATCAATCATCTCAGTGACAATAAGTTTGATAAAAAGAGCAACATGTTTCCTGAACTTAAAGGAAATTAAATTAATCCATGTGAAGAAGCAAATCTCTTCAAAGTGTATCAGATTCTTACTAAATTTCACATCAACCCCCACATTTCAAGAGCATAATTTCAGGGAGAAATAAAACAGCATAAGGGGGAAAAAGACTAAATACATATGTTTCTTCCAAAAACTCAGTGTTAGAGTGAATTTTATTTTTTTCTCAACTGCATTTGAATTCAGTTTACATGACATCATCATGTAATATTAATATTAATAAAATTTCCCTATGTTGTGAAATAATATGGTAAATTGCATTCTATTCTACTCAAATTAGTTTTGTAATGTTTCAAAGATTTATCTAAGGCATCGTATAGAAAGATGTGACCTTCTTTTAAAACTAATTTATGAGCACATGAAAAGCTGATCTTACATTTCTTTTTATATAATGTATCTATACACACTCAGCTCACCCCTTGTAAAGAGAAGATATTCCTTTTGAATAGAATTTTATAGAATTATTCTTGTAACTCTCTTAAGAATAGGACAGCTGTGCACAATTAATGTTATTATGATAAATACTATGAGAATTTTATAACAAATTGTCGACTGCTATTATCTGCTACCAAAATAATTTATCACTTTTTAATTTCTTAATTCATAATGAAAAATTACCAACCTAATTAATCCCTTTTAAGATTACTGAATTCATTAGCTTTCGATTTGGTTCATTGGCCGCCGGGCATATAAAACTATATTTTAAGCCTATAATCAACTGCTTTCCAGTGGAACAATGAACTTATGACAATGTTATTTATGTGAATATTTTATGAACTTTAATTAACCTTACTGAACTTTAGGAATAAAAGTTAGCAATGTCCTCCCCGATATCTAATAAATGTTTGATCCAGACATTTTTATCCAGAATGCTAAGGGAGATTTTCTTATCTATTTTTTATCATAACTATATTTTTCTTCCTATGCTTCATAGAAACTTCATTTTTCCAGCTTGCATAAAAAATGGCCGTTGTCGGTCTATCATGCCTCAATGTTGAAATTCATATATCTATACTATGTATTAGTGTAAAAACACTTTAAATGTGCAATATTTCGCTCATATATTTGTCATGGAAATCATTAACTTAAGAATTTTTTATTCTGTCGCTGCCACCCCACCCACCCTAACATATAATGTGTGGCTTTAGCCACCCATTTCTTTTTCTTCTGCATTCCACAAAGACATACCTACAAGCGTCAGAAAAGTTTCGTAGACTTTTGTGATTCTAAAAAAAATGGAGACAAAAGCAGAAATTAGTACGAATTAGTTTGTATAGAATTAGAAGTTCAGAAAACATTTTCAAGGATTTTCTATGTGAGGGTGACAAAATGGCCACAGAGTATAAAGGAAGTGTGCCAGGACAGATATTAAATAGTTTCCTGTTTCTCTTTATATGCGGCATTTGAACTATGCTATAAAGTTTCTAACATTAAAACATAATTTATTTGCTGCTGGGTTACAAATTTCTGAATAAAACTCTTTCCTGTAGTTGAATCCTTTGTTTCCTGCCTCTGCACATCACGTTTTGAGGATTTCCAACTGATACTTTGTTTTCATTCTGGCAGGTAATTAATTGTACTCTATGTAAATGTGTCACTCTCAGATGAGAGGTTGGCAAACTGTGAGGGCACTTCACAGTTCACTGGAACAATGCCTTTATTCGTTCATTTAATTTTTCCAACAAGTCTGCATAGCATCTAGAAATCTTTGTGAAATTCCAAGAAAGCAGAATGACTAGTGTGTGTAAGATGCCCATCAGTTGGGGTTACAGTAGTCAATCCTGGAAACAAGGGTTGGAGCAGCACACCATCTGCTGAAACACCCTGGCATGATATCTAGTCACTGAAAGGAAATATGGCTGGTATGAGCTGTGGCCACCACACGTTTCCAGTCCATAATGCTCTGCTACACTCTTCAGGATGTGTGTAAGAATAACAGAAGACTCTGCTGCACTGCAGCGTTCTCTCTTATTTAATTTTTACCCCATCACGATTTTTCTTATAATTTAATATATTTTGAAGTTTAATTTCCTAAGGTGACACAGAGAAAAGAGTTTACTAAGAGCATATTCCCTGCCTATGGAGACATTTAAATGGCAAATGGAGACATTAAAACCATCATTCACATTTCCTGTGACTCTACCATTTAAATGTATGCAGGAATGACAGTTTTTCTTTTCTTTTCTTTTCTTTTCTTTTCTTTTCTTTTCTTTTCTTTTCTTTTCTTTTCTTTTCTTTTCTTTTCTTTTTTTCAGCTCTGTACTCTGGGTTTAGTCAGAGTGCTGCTTTGATGAAACTACATCTTAAAAATAGCATCTGAGGTTTCCTTTCTTAGATGTTAAATTCTGACAATTCATGGAAATAAAGTAATGAGCCAACTATTTTTCACATGTGTTTGGAGGACTTTTAAGGAGTTAAGGACAATGAGAAAAGCTTTATTGCCAGGAAATGTCATGACAGTTCTACTGACAAAACCCTTTTCCCTACCATAAATTTGGTCATGAACAGGCATATACTGTAAATCCTGCCATAGACAGCCCGTGTTTGTATGACATATTTTGAAAAAGTCTTTATTGTTTTCAGAAAAGATATTTGAGAAGTCCAATATTTATTTTTCACTAGATGGGATGGCAGAAATTATACACCTTGATTACCGTGGTGGTCATCCTATAAGCACCAGGCAAATTTACCTATCATGAACTGGGCAATGTGGCCAATTATTCTAACACAGAACAGCATGAATAAATAAAATTAGTTACAGATCCTGAGTAAATTATGATACTATGCAGCTATCAGCAAGAGTCAAACTCTGAAAGCTAGTTTTCAAAGTGAGTTTAACCACCATTTACCCAGGAGGTGTCCGACTTACCTCAGGTCTAATTCTGCCAAGACTGATAAACATACTCCCAAGGCCTTTACACAAAGATCTTTGCAATATGTCCCAATATTCTGTACTAGAAAAACAGAATGTTTTACCTAAAAATGAATATATACTTTTTTAAATTGAAAAATAGAGGTACAGTGGGAAAAGGAGTGAACATCCATTGAATATTTTTACTTTGCAGGGTCCTTGTATTATCCTTGCAATGATACTTATCTAAGTTATCAAAATTCTGTTTTACCAATGAGGAAGATGAATTTTTTTCAAGATAGTTATCAAGTCAGTAAAATTAATTCAGATATAGAGTTTATTTACATTTGTACCTTAATTGTATGAAATAGCTTTCATCTCAATGACTGGCCATGATCTACCCTCATCTTCCAGTGACTGTGGAAAACAGTGACAGTGGTTGACACTGGTGGATTCTGTTATATGTGTCTTATATACCAGATTGTTTTCAAACTGGTAGCTGTTATTGAATTTCCATTAAACTGCAAACAGGCTTGAACATATCTATCCTATCCTTTCAGCTCTGTTTTAATTTTAAATATTTCCCACAGTAAAGTTATTAATATAAATAAAGTCAGAAATAGTAATGATATAAGAACTGTAGAAAATGGAATTTTATACATCATTTAGAAGGCTTTTTGGTTGTGATAGAATTTATCATAAATAGAAAATCATTAAACTGTATACATTTTTGCATTATTCATTCTATGGTATTGGAAACAACGTTCTAGCACTTAATATTTATTAACTGTATGATAGAAATGTGCGTAGCAATGTCACCTATCTGTTGAATATAATAAAGTTAGCCCATATTATTGTCATGGAGTTTACATCTATGTCGTATCATTGAGTAAAATGCAAGTCATGTTAATAAATAATAAAATATGTAAATGGATAATTTACATATTTAGTTATAATATATGTAAATGCACAGAATATTGATAAAGGTGGTAATAAGATATTATCATTTGGTCTTTTACTTTTATAATGTTTATATATGTAAAGATGATTTTAAATTTATTTCCCCTCACAATGGTTCTTATGTCTTTTCCTCACAAATCTCTTTAGATATCTAATGAAAGTGGCATAACTTATCCCCAGAGACTTTAAAAATATTGCAGTGGCTAAGAAATTGGTCATAATTGCCAGCACCAAAGATTTCTGAGCTAAGAATAAATATACCATGCTACATAATGGAAGAATTATATGAGTATAGTAGCAAAACCAGGGTTACGAATGTGGTTATTTATTAATCCAGCAAAAATAGCTGAGGGTTGACAATGTATCAGAAACTATTCTCAGAATTAATGATAGCGAGAACGACAAGGCGAAGTCTGTAACCTCACAAAACATCTACAGTGGAGTAGATGATACAAATAAATAATTAGAAGTATATTGAAATGCAGGGTGCTAGTAAGTGGAATGAATAAAAAATGTCTGGAAATAAGTTATTGAGAAAATAATAAGAGGTTAAGAGTGATGAAGGCCTTTATTTTTGAGTAATTAGTCTGAAAAGGAATCTGTAATTATGTGAAAATTGAGTAAAGACTTTTAAAAAGTAATAGGCTCATCTATGTCAAAGTGTAAATTTGAAAATATTTTAGTTTTTGCTTTTGGATTTTTCTTTTTACATATAGCACCATCATAAAAAGAGAAATTCCTATTTCGACCCCTCGTTGGACACAGAATAATTTGATTCTTTCCTCAAGATGTCATATATTTTCTTTTTCTAAATTAAAAATTTCCCTATTGGAAAAAATAAATTTATATATTTCATGAAGAGATGAAATGTCTACATTGCTGAGTCATGTATCTCCTGCTGACCTACCCATTCATGGCCATTTTTGTTTGTTTATTTGTTTTTCATTTAAGGTTTTGTCCCATCCAATGTATCATGGTTCATGGAGGTGAAACAGGTGCGTTCATTGCTCATTTTTGTTACTTAAAAATGTATTTCTTCATTTTTTAAGAACATAACTCCTTTGGAGCATTTTTTTAGTCCAAATTTTTCCAGATTTATTAAAACTATTTGCTACTGTCTCACTGACTTTCTCTTCATTAGTTCTCTCACATTAATTTTTGATGAATTGATGTATCACATATATAATCTGTCCAACAACTAACTGCTCTCTATTCCTTGATATCATTTTCTGTTTTTTTTTTTTTTTTCATCATTCCAGGTCAAACTTTCACTTCTACAGGCCTAATATACTGTCTCCAAATATCTTGATTTCAAAGTCCTATTCTCTCAACATTATCCACCTATTTTTACAAGTGAGTTTATACAGACACTCTTTAGCATACATCAGGATTATTTGGAAGTTCTGCTCAGACCAAGATAGGCTTTCCCTCTGGAGAGCTGATTCTACAGTTCAAGGGAGGTGACTTAGAATTTGTTTTGCTAAAAGTCCCCAGGTAGTACTGAGGCCACTAGTCTGTAGATTACATTTAGAGAGGCACTATCTAGACAGCGACCTTTTCTCATCCCTACAAACAGAGGAAGTGCCTGGAGTAATCTGACTCCTGAAATACTTGTTCTCTGTGCCTCACCTAACCAGCATAAATGATCCGTTGTCTTGATTCACATTTTCTAATCAACTCATTACTCCCACTTTCTACAATGTTGAAATGTCTTTTTCCTTTCTCAACCCTTTGTTACTAATTGCTCTTATGAAATGGTGTTAAGAAGGCCAAAGCTTTAAAATAGTATAGTTACCAAGGAGAATTTCAGCAATAAAGAATGGGTATAGTGGCCTAAAAATTACAGAGGCCTTCAGTAAAAAAGGTAAATATAAAATGAACCCCCACACCACAGAGATTTTTCTTGCTAAATTCTACTTGAAATGTATCATTAGATACTCTAGGAATAATAAAATAGCTTTTAAAATCTTAAAGAATTTTTTTTAAATTAGGAAAAAAAAAGGGATTGAATTTCTAATGTACAACTTGATTGCATTTGATTCTACAAAGTAATTATTAATATTCAACAAGGTACTTTAAGAAATTTTAATTATGACAGTAATATCTAATTATTTTTAAAAATCTGACATGTATAAGGAATCAGCAATGTTTTTGATAAACACGATATTTTTTCTGCTATATGGTATGACATCAATATCATAGAATAATCATGCCATTAGGCAAAAGAATTTTCCCAAAAATTTTGTTTTGCTTTTTGTTGAGAATACTTGTCATAACTTTTCATCACATTTTATGAGCCTCAGGATAACTGTGACTTCTTTCAGTTCCTACAGGGAAGAGATCAACTTTGAATGATAACTTCATAATTTTATTCTATTTCTCTCCTTTAGCTACTAAAGTGAATGCTTGTAATGAAAATATAATTAATCCTTGTCTTAGGAAAATTTAATAAATTCATGAGAGAGATGCTTTATTTGAATGACATGCAAAAATTTCATGTTGCTTTTATAAGATCTACTTTCACTTCAGACTTACCACAGATCTTGTGATCACTTTTACAATAAAATTCAGCTTTTACACATTCACAGTATGTGCATATTTTTTCTACTTTTTAATAGCTCTTTACCAGCAGGTTCAGTTGCCCAAAAATTACAAATTTGCATTTTGTCATCTGTTAATCCTGTTTATTTTTACAGTATATTATTATTTAAGTAAAAGTTAATAATAATGCTTTATTCCATTTACTATATATGGCTATATAATGTAAAATTCATCACTATCTAAAAAAGTACAAATGCTTCCAATTAAACTAATATCAAAAATGTCAACATGAAATATGGGTTGTGCAACTCTTAAACTAGCTGACTTACTCTTCCGTTCACATGCAGTTGGTTTTATGTCAAGGACAGCCCTGACCTATGGAGCTGCTAACACTCAAGTCTTGAAGGGAAAGATGATACCAGCTACAGTCTTTTGGCTGCCCAACAAAGAGACCTGGTAACCCTTTCCTGGGTTGGTATCAATGCTACTTTGTTCCTGGAATCAGGAAGTACCTTGTCAGCAAAGGACTAACTCTTAAAAGTTCTGTCAATGTTGGACACCAGCCCTGGTCACCCAGAAACCTACAAGTTCAACACCAAAGGTGCTGAAGTGGCTTACTTGTCCCCAAACACAAGGTCTGTAACTCACTCTATGAATCAGGGGTCATAAGGACCTTTAAGACTCAATGCACATTCTTCTATGAGAAGAACTGCCAACTCTATGAAGGAGAACCCCAATAAAGAGAACATCATAAAAGTCAGGGAGGATTATACCATGGAAGACTCCATTGTTATAGAAAAAGCAATGAAAGCCATCAAGCCCAGAACAATAAATTCCTGCTGGAGGAAATTGCTTCTTAGGATTTAGGACAAAGCTCGTGGCAGAAATCATGTGCCAGAAAACAGCCTGACATTAGGCAATCTGGCAGACAAGTTTCAATTACTCAAGTCTGCTTTTGACTTCTTTTATGGCATGAACATTTCTATGATAAGAACACTGAAACTAAAGCAGGCAATGGAAAAGGAGATTGTTACCACATAGAAATATTTTTAGAGAAATGAAACAGCAAAAAATGTCATATAGAAATTACAATGTATTTCTCTAAGGTTACACTGAGTGTGCCTGTGTCCCCTTCCACCAACTCCACCTCTGTGAACCCTGTTCCCCCTGAGATTGCACAGTCAGTGCCTCTGCTTCCTCCTCCTTCTCAGCCTGCTCAACATAAAAATGAGGATGAAGACCTTTATGATGATTCACTTCTGGTTAATAAATAGTAAATAAATAGTACAGATAATAAACTTATCTGTAGTGTGTGTGAGTCTTCCTGTAATAACCTAATAACTGTACAGGAAAAATTGTATAAGATGTTTTTGTTTTGTCGTCATCATCATCATCATCATCATCATCATCATCATCATCGTAATCATCATCACATAAGTAGAGCATTGTGTGAAAGACTTGTATGGAAGTGGCTACAGCCTATTCTTACACAGGCATAATTTCATATTTAATATAAAATTAATAATTTGTTAGTTTTCTTACTCTTTCATAAATTTGCTTTCAAAGACTTATATCACTTCACAGTAAGCTTCTCTATTTCATAAACAAAGAAGAAACAGTTTATCAGCCTACCTTCACAGGTGTTTTTTTAATGTACCAATATTTCCAATGCTATATTACGAATATGACTGTAATGCTATATTGCCATAAACATTTCATAACAATTTCATTCATTAGTGTATAGGCTAGGCTACTATGAAGTAATCATATCGATTACACTATAAAGCAATCCTATTGCTGCTGCTTCATCACCAATGTATAAAGGATTATATCTGCAAATAAATATGAATTTATTTTGCCCTTTTTCTTTTCATTTGTGATATCTAGTGTTAGTAATACATATAACGTCTACAGTGCTTTGTATGATATAAGATGAGACTGATGTGGATACTGACAGAAATAATCTTCTAAACAGACAATGCATAAAATTATGGTATCGATAAATACTGTACAATATTGTAAATGTATTCTCTTCCTCATAATTTTCTTAATAATGCTTTCTTTTCTCTAGCTTACTTTATTGTAAGAATACAGTATAAAATACATATAACATACAGAATATGTGTTAATCAACTATTTATGTTATCGGTAAGGCTTCCAGCTAACAGTAAGTCATTAGTAGTTAAATTTAGGAGAAGTCCAAATTTATATGAGACTTCCAACAGTGTAGTGGTCCGTGCCCCTAACTTCTGTGTTGTTCAAGGGTTAAGCACAGGTTGAAATAACTAAGAAAGAAACCCTCATTAAATAAATCCATGGAGAGTAACTGAAAAACACAGTTCTTCCAGAGCTTTTGCAAAATTGAAGAAGGTAATGTTTAATTAATCTTTCATTTCAAATTTGTGAACTACATAGAATAGAACTACCACATAGATGGCAGAATGTTTGCTAGTCCACCAGTAATCTATAGTACATAGCCAACATTGGGCCCTAAACTTGAGCCATTAACAATCCAGGTGAGAAGACACCTAGCTAATTTTATTGAGTGTGTCATTTGCCAAGATCGGAAAGTGCTGATTTTAAAAGAGACCAGTCCCTATCCTAAAGAAATTTAAATTAAGATAGAAAAATTGAAAGTAAAGCAAATAGATCTAGAGAAATTATCTCCTCAGTGATCTGGGTGTTTGTAAGTTGAGTTAGCATATGCCATTCATATGTCCAAATTAGGGACTGTGTGTAAGGGCAAACATTTTAAGAGGTTTTAGCATGTTTGTGTATAATGAAATAAGGTGTTCAATGGGACATGAAAACAAGTTATGTAATGTAGTTTGGAGAGAGATGGAGCAGGATTAGAAAGTTGGTGCAACATGAATGAATCGGGAGTTTTATCTGCAATTAGTAATGATAAAGGTTTGGGTTTATTTAAGGTTTTGCGATGTTATCTTTTTCTACAAATTAATTGCAGTGTCTCAGTGTTGCAATCAATGGTTAGCACAGTTAGACCAAGAAGTAACAGCTTAATCGTGTTGACTTTCAACATGCAATGATGAGTGAAGTTGTTCTTAGTGACTTTATCAAGCAAGTCAGAGTGTCCTTTCCTGTATGTGGTTCCTGCCTGTTAGGATAAGTACGCATGGGTATAAGTGAGAAATATGAAAGCTTAATATATTCAATTTGCTATGACATGTTTCCCTTAACCCATTTCATTTAATTGCTTGTGAATACTATTTCTAAGTGTTTCTTATCTTTCCAGCAGTTATCTAGCAATAAATGGAAGTGATGCATTTTGTCTTGTTTTTCTTATTAGTATTCATAATAAAGAGTTTAAATAATATTGGGGCAAAGGGGGAGATTTACAATAAGTAATAAGCTGGGCCTACCAGGAAAACATTATAACTAAAACTTTCCTTGCCATTTTGATAGATTAATAGGTCTACTCCCATTTTCCATTCTGAATAATAAATTGAAGTTTCACAATGAATTTGTGTAGTGACAATTCTAAAGTTGTCACTTTGGGAAAACATATGCTTGTAAAGGGGTTTGGCTGAAAGTCAAATGTAAGCTTTTCTGAGTTATTAGAGCCTTGGGATCTGTTCTAACACATAAAGTGCTTATGGGGAAAACATTTAAAATAAACATCCCAAGAACTGTGGGAAGGTTAAACGAATCTCCTCTGGCGACCTACCCCAGGAGTATATCAGTCACAGCTTTATAAAACCTGCAAGGCATCAAGGGGAAACCGCAGAGCTGTAAAGAAGTAAGGAAAAAGAGCACTTTTAATCCCAACATGAAGTCCAAGCTACTCACAGCATCAAAATCACTTGTGCAGGAAGTGTTAAATTATACATTTTTAAAATTGTGTCATGATGTGTAAAAAGTATTGACTTTGTATGCTTGCTCACTTGACAAGAAAAAAAAGGCAAATTTTTTTAGGTTAAGATTTTTAATTTATGTATATTTCATAGTTGAATATCAACCTCTCATAGACTACTAATAGATACATCTCAACTTTATATTAAAATGTATGTGAAATATTTTATGAGTTTATTTTAGTTATAAATGTCCAGATTCATAATTCTCACATTATTTCATATTAACATTTTGGTTGTATACTCATTAATTATTAACTTCACTTGCTACTGCACTTCTCTGAGTGTAAGTGCCAGCAACAACACTAACTGAAGAAGTTCCTCATTTGTTAGAATGAAGAGATGACTTTAAATCAAAGAAGTCAAAGAGTCATTTAACAAATTGGCTAATAGTCATACATTTAAGATACTTTAATTAGGTAAATACTGTTTAAATCGTTAGAATAAAAAAATAAGAAAGGAACAATTAGCAATTACACATTTAGGTAAAAAAAATGGCATAAAAACAGAGATAACTGTTCAAATTTGAAACTTCTTTGTGTATCCAATTAAATATGTGAGTTGTACCAAATACAGACTGAAAGACATCTTGCTTTATGACTTTATTATGAATACTAAAGAAGTGTTGAGAATCATTGTTTTATTTGAAGTCACATTGAAAGAGATGTTTAAACTTGCAAGGAAGATAATGAAGGTGGAATCCCTTCCTGTTGACTTCTAGGTAAAATGAGGAAAATGGGAAGATTTATCTGTAAAGATTATGGAGGATTCACATATTTACCAAGTTAAAATGCCTGTGAATTATCTGAAAACTAAGACTTTTTAATCAATGAATGCTTGCCATCATATTACACAAACTATTTCTGAAAAGAATCAGATATAAAATCAGGATAAGATCCTTAACGAAATAACAGGTGAAGTATTAAAGCTAGGAAGTACAAATGTTGGGAAAATCAGAACAAAACAAAACAGTACAGGTACAGGCCCAGCTTATTACTTATTGTAAATGATTGTGCCATGTGTTCTTATTGTAAGAGTTTTATTAAGTAGGCATCACTCTCATTTTTATACAGAGCTCTGTAGAGATTGGTAGTTTGGCTAACTGTCCTTATATTCTAGGGTCATATAATAGTTTTAAAACATGCCTGCAAATTAAATGACACTCCTGTCACTGAGAATCCTTTACCTTAAATTCTTGATGCATTCGAAACCTGTATAACCAGTAGAGTTTAGGAAGAATAACACATTGAGGTTTCTAAAGCCAGGACAGAGGAGATTGCTATTTCAGCCTAGTTTCCTTGAATATATGATCCAGAAGACAATTGCCATGTCAGAAACCTGACTCTCCATGCTTGAGAGCTCACGTTTAACCTCTCTGATGACATCTCCTAGATGACAGCCAGCATCATCAGTGCTGCCATTAACTCATTCATCCTGGGTTTTCAGGCCAGCCTAACCTGCAGATAACTGCAGACAGCTGACACCTGACTGCGCCACACAAGCTCAGACAAATGGGCACTGTCCAGACAAGTTCTTCCCTAATTCCTGACTCCTGTAGGAAAAATTCTAAGATGACTCCAAGTATACCCATGCTGGAATACACACCTGCATATTTTCCATCCTTTAAGCATGGGCAACAGTTTTGAATGTGATAGGATATTCACTCCCTTGATTTTGCCATGTTCTATAAGACAAAGGTAATAATATAGTCACTCCTATGATTATGCTACATTGTATAGGATTCTGTGGTAGAATAACAGAGAGAGAGAGTTTGTCTGCTGGCTTAGAAGATGGAATCTGCCTTGTGTGACCCTGAGCAGAGAGCCCAGCTATTTTATGCCAAGACTCCTGGCCCATAAGGACTTTGTGATAATAAATAGCATTGTTTTAAGTTCCATAGTTTCTGGGAATTGCACAGCAATAAAAAATAAACATGCTAACTGGCCCACAAAATCATGAGAAAGGCAAGCTAGTTGTTTTAGGATGCTAAGTTTTTGTGATTTGTTACTGCCATCAGTAACCTGACTGAATTGGGGATGATTGGCGATATAGCATCAGTGAAAGGAACAGTTCCCTCTGTTTACCTTCTATTGAGAAAGGGAGAACAGAGGTTATTCACCAGAGTCTACAACACTAAGAAAACAGGGACAAGACAGGGTATTGCTATAAGATTCAGATTGAGTCAAGGAAATAGATCATAGAGGTTAAGATAAGAGAAAAATGCAAGTCAAATATTTTTCTATGTATTTGCTTCTGTATTTGCCATAAGAACTTTTGAAAATTTTTTTCTGCAAGTTTGGAACAGAGAAGGCACCGAGTTCCCTAACTCAGGGACTTACACCCTCTAGTTTCTTTAATTCTGCAAAATTTCCCCTGTATGGCTCTCTGCACAATGAGCAAGGTCATGAAAGTCCTATAGAGTTGACATACCAAAAGAGGAGCTTTCTTTATCCCCTTTTCTGACATTATCTCATCACTCTTCCTCTATATTTGTCCCAATAGACTGTTTCCACAACTTCTATAGACAAAGCAACCTTGTTTTTATTGTCACTACCCCAAAAGTTTATTTGCTTATCAAGCAAAATCTCATCAGGCTTTCAGCAACTATCTGTTCAAAAAATTAAGTGATTAATAATATATGAGGTTTAAATAGAAAAATTGGTTAAGCAGATGAGTTCTTGAGGGTATATAAAAAGACATTTGAGTTGAATTAACATATCACGATTTATTGTTATCACATTCATTTCACATGGCAGTTATAATAAATCACCACTAACTGGAGGGCTTAAGGAAAAATAAATGTATTCTTTCACATTTCTGATATCATGATAGCCAGGCATTGTTCACTCACTAAAGTCTTCAAAAGAGATTCTGCTTCAAGCACTGGTGTCAAATACTGCCTGTGCACACACTACTCCAGTTTCTACCTCTCTTCACCCGTGCATTCATGCTGTCTTGCCTCTGTGTGTCCCTCTATGCCTCTTCTCCTCTTCTTATAAGGACAGAGCCACATTGAAATAAGGGCCTACCTTCCTTCAGTATGACCTCGTCATAATTCACATCTTTATTACACCTGCCAAGACCCCATTTCCAAGTAAGCTCACACTCACCAGTATATGGGTAAGGATTTAAACATATCTTTTTAGGGAACATAATTCAATTCACAACATACATGTTATACATGTTGCCACATGAAGCACAGTGTTAGGGCTTAGATGACACGCTGAACACATGGTCTATACATGTAATGTACAGACAACTTTATACCTGGAGGATGGACAATATCACCAGCATTTTAATTAAATCATCACCACACTTCATCACATATACCTTCTCTCACTGGTGAGCTATCTATGTTCACCCTCAGTCAGCACTATGAGGCCATTTATGCAGTATTAAATTCCATTTTTATTACTGGTGTCCTAAGAACCCATGCATAAATTCTGACTATAGTTTCTTAAATATGTTTTTGAAGTTTCTATAATAAAGTAAAAAAAAAAGATAGTAAGGCAAGTAATAAAATGGGCAAAAACTGTAACAATCACCTCAAAACAAGGAATATCAAAATAATAAACAAACTGAATCATTCAAATACAAGCATATGGACCCACATACATACATATATATATATATGTACATACATACATATATATGTATATACATACATACATATATACACACACACACACACACACACCTGTGTTTGTATATATAACTTGTACAATAAATGTATTTTGGTTTACTTATGAAATTTACATGGTGCTGTATAAAAATATAAACATTTTTATTAATAAGGAAAGCTATACTCACTTTATCTATATAAATTTTAACTCTTGTAATTATTCTCATTAGTATTATTAGTCCAAATTCTTATTCTTTTGAATCAAAATTCTTATTCTTATTCTTATTTTTTTTAATAGATAGGCATACTATATAAGCTTCTCACTGTGTGTTTAATCTTAAACTTCTGTAAATTCTAAATATTTAAAAATATGGACAACATGACACAGGCCATCACTGGATGGGTCTTAACCTCTTCATGGTGGAGCTTGGCCAAGTCACAATGCTCCCTCTGAGCCAAGTAGAGAGGCATGGAGAAACAATGCACATCGAATTCTAACGCGCATTCCCTTGGCTAATCCCTGGACCACGTGTGTTTCATGCACAGAAGACTTCGATATATGCAGGTTGGTGCTATTTCTCTTGTCAGAAACACTTCTGTTTGAGAGAGACTTGGAAAATATGTGACTGGTATTCCATAACTAATTCTGGATAATGACACGTTTTTATTCCCAAGGAAAGGGATGCTAGTTGCTGCCTGTTTATTTAAAGTAAAAATGCTGAAATACATAATTCAAGATGATTGGGATGCTCTTTTGTGTGTCCATAAATATTTGAGAGGAAAATGTGCTCCCACCCGTGTACACAAACATACACACAAAAGCACAATATGTAAATGGCTGGCTAGAGCTTCTGCCATCCTAACGGTATTGATAATCTTTTCAGGTCTTTGTTTTCATGGCGTTAAAGTTTATCTTGACTTTACAGCTTTCACAGGTGTTCTGCCTGCCACTTTGCATTATTGTTATTTAAATGCTGCAATCCTAATAGTTTTTGAAGCACCTTTTCCTATAAAATCTGTGATGTAAAATTAATTTTATTTACTTCAATTGTATTCTTTTTCCATTAGCATTTCAAGCTGTTAAGTGTCTCTGATAGAACTGTTAACTTTTAAAACCTACAAAAAGCAGTAGTTAAAAAATATAGCTTTTCCCTTGTAAACTGCTGCTATAGTGTATTAAAGAACTAAACTTATTTTGGGATCATTAAACTTTAAATGTTAAATGAAATCAGCATTTACTTTTTTTGGAGAGAAATGTTTTTTTCTTCTTCTTTCATAATGATTACTACCCCATCTTTGCACAATTAATGAGGTTTTACTTTGTGGCTCTTGTGTGTATTGATTTAGAAATCTTTAATTGCTTCCTGCTAAGAACAATTGAGAAGAAATTGCTATTATCTTCTTTTTTTTTCTTTCTTTTTGCTATATGTCAATCTTGAATAATCCATACAAGAAAGAAGTGTGATTCTAAAATATACTATGTATTAGAAATGGTGACCTTTTGCCAATATAGATTATCTCCTGGTTAATATAAGAACTATGTGATATGCCAATTTAAATACAAACCAGGACCAGATATAGAATTAGTTCTATATAATGTTTAATTAGAAAATATTCTTCCTGCCCACTCAGACAGAATGTATTTTTCGTGTTTGCATTGTGACGTGTGTGTGTGTGTGTGTGTGTGTGTGTGTGTGTGTGTGTGTGTGTGTAATGAGAACATAACTATCTTATGGGATTACTACAAAATTGAAAAAAATCACATTTTAGTAATATTTTTCTTTTACATTCCAGTTATTTGTTAGAATGAATACAGGGGAGGGCAGAAACTAGATACCATCAGTTTTCTTTTAGGTATACGAGAGGGAGAAAAATCACCAAATTCCCTTTACAGCTTTGGTCAGGTAGTACTTTATCCTATGTTACAACCCTCTCTGTCATCCACCTTCCTTAGTATTGAAGAGGCCTCATAATTCATTTTAACTAATCATACTGCCAACTAGAGTGGCCAAATAATTGAATTTATCATAAATCTCTCCCTTCTCTTCATCTTTTTTTTTTATATTCTAATTAATTAACCAATCAGGAAGGTCTTTGCATTTTTTCTCCACTTTGGAAAGAACATTGTGTAAAAAATTATTTATCTATTGTTGATGATCAACTGTTTTCCCACTTCGGACTACTATAAATACAGCTGCTGTGAACGTTTTTTGCAGACATGTGTGAAATTTTCTTGGTGCATATGCAAAGGTGCAATTGCTGGGTTATTATTATCAATATTCATACTTGCAGTTGCAATAGAAAGGGCCAAATTCTTTCCAACTGGTTCTAATCATGTAATCATTTCCACTCTTCCCCAAATGCCTGCACAACAAATGGAAGAGAGTATCAGTTGCTCTGTATCCTCACCGTTTTGCTGATATTTCAATTGACATTTTTATATAGAATGAGACACTCTTTTTCATTCGTCCTTAGGCTACTTGCCTATTCCTCTATGTGAGGTGTCTATTTAGATGTCTTGGTCTTTTTTTTTAGGTGTCTTTTTCATAGTGAATTGTAAAAATCCACATATTTTGTTTCTGATTGTCCTGTCAGCAGTATACATGTAAATTTCTTAATTTCTTGGGCTTTTCTTACCTTCATCGTGCTATCTCTAGTCTCAGGACACTCTTTTCAGTTGCAACAGCCATTGCAACTCTGCATCTTCACCGTTCTAATTGACTCCCTAAAATTTTCTTCTCAAGTTAGCCATTTTCTCATGCACATTCATTCACTTCCTTTTCACTAAATTTTTTCTTTAGTTTTCCAACATGCTTTAGTCCCAAGATCCTTTCTGTTGTCGAACAAAGTAGAAATGAGGCCATATTA
This sequence comes from Cynopterus sphinx, assembly GCA_030015415.1. Classification (NCBI taxonomy): domain Eukaryota; kingdom Metazoa; phylum Chordata; class Mammalia; order Chiroptera; family Pteropodidae; genus Cynopterus; species Cynopterus sphinx. Next base: position 5,107,572 of record CM057379.1, on the reverse strand, counting down.
CATTTGAAATGGTTTCTATCACTTATGGTCAGATTGTGGGTAAAATACCTATGTAATGGTCCCTCTCTCTCAACTACTTAGATACATTTGTAATTTTGTTGTAAGTTTAAACCCGAGAACGTGAATAGATAAAATCTAAAGGTTTCATCTTGTTACAAGGACCTAAAAATACTGAATTTTATATTAAAGTGGTACACCTATATTAGAAATACATAGCTATACATTGGTTTTTGGGTTTGTAAGTTTAAACCCGAGAACATGAATACATAAAATCTAAAGTTTTCATCTTGTTACAAGGACCTAAAAATACTGAATTTCATATTAAAGTGGTACACTTATATTAGAAGTACATAGCTATACATTGGTTTTTCAGTGAGAATGCAAAGCCTCTGGATGTAAGATCTGTTATTATTTATTTATTTATTTATTTACTTATTTACTTATTCTCTTTCTTTCTTTCTTTCTTTTGGTATATTAGAGAAATTGTTATTGGCTGTATATTATGTGTAAACAGAGAACTTGAACTTTAAGAATGAGAAAATAAATCCCACGTCATTGTTCAGCCCAGGATAATGTAGTTTAGATTGGAGAAACTTTGGCTAATGAAATCTGTGGACTAAGACATTACAGGGCTATATACAAAAAAACTAGAGGACGTGGGATGATGGAGAGTCTGGGGATCAAGAAAGAAACTGTGGAAGTGAGGACATCTGATGAGTCTAAATGACCACTTTCAGGAATTTTGAGCAAAGGTAGCAAGGATACCATTCAGATAAGAAAAAGCAGGCTAGGTTCAGAAAGCAAGTCTCCATGGTATATGTCTGTGTCTGAGATTCCATGCTGTAGAAACCTGAAAGTTCTCCCCAATCACATGGAGGGCTTATGACAAAAATTCTGGATCCAATTCTTTGAGCTTCTTATTTGGTGGTTCTGGAATAGGGCTTGAGATTTTAACCTCAATTTCCCAGTTAATTCTGGTCCTTCTGGTCTATGGATTTTACTTTGAGAACCACTACTTTTTGAATTTTTCATTTCAGTTGCTCAATCTGGTAATTCTGCAAAATATAGATATGAAATAGAGGAGGGAGAGGGGTGTCAAACTCAATTATGATTGTTCAAGAGAGACTGGAAAAGAGCCTGATACAGAGGTGATAAGAGAGATTGAGAATTAGAAGATGTAAGAAATGTAATTTTGGTTGGTTGTAAACATAGATGACAGAATAATCCAGGATAACTTCAAAGTTTCTCAATTTTATGTGCAAATTTTTCATCTGTGTCCTGAAAAATTGGAATAAAGTCAGAGGAACAAATTTCAGGGAGAAGATAATGACTTCAAATTTTTATTTATTGATATAGAAATGTACTTCAGGCAGTTGGATATTGAAATTTAAAGTTCAAAAACATTATGGAAGAGAATTGTATATTTGGGAGTAATCGGTAAAGATGGTAAAATGGTAGTTAATAATGATATAAAAAGAGCAGGGAGGAGAAAGATGTTTAAAGAATTACAATATAAGGGGAGCCTTGGGGAAGATAGAGAAGATGAGCAAAGGAGCAGGTGTTGCAGAAGTCAAATGAGTAAACTCCAAAGTGGAGTAAGTAGTTTCAAAATGTGGTAATATGGTGGTCACTGCTGAATTTGTTTGAATAATTTCTGAGGAAGTAAGAGGCAGAAGTCAGGATTTGAAGGAAGAAAGGATTAGGAGAATCTACTGCCCAGGACTATGACATTAATGAAAGCTGAAAGCGGGACAGAGCTATTCTCCAGAGAAGTTAAATGATTCTTGAAAATATAGGTGCTCTCTATATTTATTAGTGTAAACAGTTGATATGGCAATTGTTCAAAGGACTGACATTCAGCAGGGGCGTACTGAGAATCAGGTTCAACAATCTGCATTTGATATTGCATAAGCATCCCTATTTATGGCAAATTTGCATATGAAATACTTGAAACAATCAGCCTTCTGAGAAACTTGAGTACATATGTTGTAAATGTGGAACACCAGGATAATTTCGACACAGTCTGCAATAGATTACTCTTAGATTTCATCCAATTAAGTTAGAACTAAATTGGTTTCTTTTTGCTTCGAGATCCTTCTGGAGTTAGGCTGTGGGAATTTTGATGATGTTCTTTACATAACCTACTCTACCTCCAGAAGCTGATATATTAAGATGCATTTGCTTATCTTACAATTAAAAGAGGGATATATATGTCTTACATTTGATTATGGCAATTTACTCACCCTGTTTTGGCTTACTTAAGTAAAATTGAGGAGGATAACAGGGAAACCAGAAAGAGGTAGAGCTAAATTATATTTATTTTTATATGTATATTTTCAGTGGCTCTATTGAAGCAAAATTAGCTATCTGTATAATTTGATTTCTTCGTGTTATTTTGTAGTTACTTCAGCATTGCTGAAATCCTCACTATCCTAAAGACTTTACTAATTTTTGAGAGCCCAATCTGCATTTATGTTTTACTACCAGCAAGTAGATGTTACATAGCAGGTGTTTCGCTAACTCTAATTACCCTAGAGGCATTGGGATTTGCTTCGCCCAGGTGCATAGAGATTATATGATTTAGGAATGAAAGCATCTAAACCTTATGCAATTTATTCAGAAATCAATAAGCAAAGTAAGACATATATAACTTAGCTACGCTATCAAATCACAAGGCTAAATCTGTCAATTGAATAGCAGCTATTTCTTAATTAAATTACATTTTATTAAAGTTCTTAAATATTATCATGTGCAATATATTTTTATTTTCCAATTAAAAATTATTGTGAAGACAACCAAATAATGACTATTTAACAAAATATATTTCTAATTTGTATATGATAAATGTACTTGTGTTAAATTTGAAGTGCTATTTAAAGTTTTGTTCAGCTTGAAAAGAACAACTGCAGAAAGTTTCTGTCCTAAAATTATATTTAAAATAAACTAATATTAATCACTTTTTTTCTAAAGAAGAATTGACAGAGGATACCTGTTCAGTAGCCATGGTTAAATTCTAATAGAAGATTATTTTATCCTTTATTCTTGGTTGAGCAACTTTAATGGCCTGAAGAGTCTCAAGACATTGTAGAGAGATTATTTTAACGGTGAAAATATTTGATTTTCAGAAAATTTATATTTTGTATAAATTCCTAAACATTTTAGTAGAGACAATAAATACTAAGAAAAATAAAACAATGTGCATAATATACTTTGTAAAACCAAGAAGAACCAAAACCAAATGTTGACTCATGATTCATGAGATTGCATAAACCTTTGTTATTTCCTTGCACTTTGAGCCCCATTCTGTTCAATGCTTCATGACAGAGATTTTTAACACCACTCCTGGCATGCGACACAAGAGATTTGATGGTGAAAAGGATACCCTTTGTTTCTTTCATGACATTTTCAAGATATTTTCAGTCTAGTTAGGAGACATAGACTAGTAAATGCAACATCATCAAACAGTATGATAGGTTTTCTGTTATGGGTGAACATGGCAGGGAAGCTAAGCATAACAGGCTAAAAAGGCTCTGTGATCTGTCACTGTCCTAGCATTTAAAAGGCTCTCTGAACACAAGTGATTAACCACATTTTACTCTAATATTGTGTCCAGAGGGTGATAAAATTAGGGCTGGATAACATGGGTTTACTAGGTCCTTCTTTGGAATTAGAGAAACATGGTTTTGGCCTGTGAATCATTTCCATGAAGTCTGAGCATCTTCAGAGACAGATACTTAGACTGGTGTCCAGAACATATTCACTCAATGTCTGAAGACAAGTGTTCCTTTCAGACCAACTCATTCATTTCACAGACAAGGAAATAGATCCAGATGAAAGATAAGATCCAAAACTCAACCCTGATCTTTTCATTCCAAACACATTGCTTTTTATTTTCCACTTCATATTCCTGCCCTCACACTTCTGATTATCTCAAGAATTACTTCTCATTGAAGTATTTTAGTTTTTCACATGAATCATGACAAAGGAAAACTATCTTTGTTCCTTTTCATCCTAACAAAGTATGTTATAACAATAATAGTACTCTTAGTGGCCATATAAGTATCACTAACATAGGTTTCTTGAGAAATTTTTATGTTCCATTAGAATTTTTTTCTGTAATATTCATTTTAAAACCCTTTTTATACATTGTATAAAAATGAAATCAAATGAAAAATTATTTACATATATGTAGTTACTACCAGTACTTACATTAAAATATTACCTTATTCAAAATAGAATTATAAGTATTTGGAAGGTACACTAAGACGTTTATATAATTTACACAAACTTTTTTATACCTAAGATGTGAATTTTTCTTCTTTGCCTATTACTTCATCAAATGTCTTAACAACAGAACCTGTTTGATATGTCTGTTCTCGTAGTCATAGAAACATTACATTATTCATTTTGTTGTCTTAACACATTTTTTCCTTTTCTCTGCATAACAAAAAGACAAGTAAATAATGTCTTCAATTTATCATAAACACAGACTTCTTTTTATATCCTTTCTTGGCATAGGCTTCTTGTAAATGTTTTCTTGAAAAAGTAAATGTGGATGGAATAAATTTATTGCGTTATTAAAATTGCTAAAGCAGAATAATTTCAAAAATAGAGCTGACTGTTTTGGGGACATTTCATTTTGTTTCCCCTTGATATAGTCTATAAAATAAGAATACACACAACCTGGGCATACAGAGCTGGGAAACTATTTAGAGATCAATATCCAGTTGTACATTTAATTTTACTTGCAGTCTGGTAGCTCTGATTGATTGGCACATGCGATCTGGGTAAAGTCATGATTGCCTGTTAAATGAGGGAAATCTCATTGAATGAGTAAATACCCAAACAGCAAAGATAAGTGTTATACAGAGGCTGAGTGATGATGAATAATGAGCTGCACAAAGATAGGGCTGAGGAGCTGCTTTAAGTGTTCTGTATAGCTCTGGATGAAAGTCAGCTCTGATGATTCTTTCAAGTAGAAGTAAATGACATTTGCTAATATTTCAGAAAAAAAACATGAAAATAAAAACCTAATATGTAACAATTGTAAAAGGATGTGTTCCTCCTATTTTATATAACAGGAGGGGAATAAAATCAAGATTCTAATAAATATTCTGTTCTAATTGATCGTCTGTTAGATTCCTGTTTAGTGTATGTCTCCTAAACCACGTGCTTATAACATTTTTCAGAATCAATGAGCACAGGTTGGGAAGTAAGTCTTCAAGCCCCTTGCTGCTGCCAAATTTCTGTTGGATTAAGTTATCTCCTAAGGCTGAGTACATTCTCTATTTTAAAAATTGGATTTTACTAAGCCAGGATGTAATGCTAAAGAGATTTATAAACAGCTGTGGGCCCTTTGTCTGTATAACACAAACACAAGAAAGTATCTAAATATTGAATAACCTTATTTCCTTTGTGGAGTTTTGTTGACTGAGATAAATAAATTTTGCTCCTAGCCAGTATTCTTTAAGTTTAAGTGAGGTCTATATTCTACCTATGAATTTTTAGTGAACTACATTAGAAAATGACTGTATATCCAAGGCAGAGTTTATTTTGCACAGTCCCCTTTTAAATAAAGATTTCTCTATTTCAGCAATTATTGGTTAAGTTCCTATTGTGTTCAGTGTACTGAGCCATGTGGTAGGGTAATACTGAGATGACTACAACACATGTATTCTAAACTAAAACCTTTATGCCATATTAATCTAGATGAACTCAGTTAAATTATGATTATATATATATATATATATATATACACACACACACACACACACACACACACACACACACACACACTCACACACACATATCACAATATCAGTATGTCTTAGGTAATTTCAGAAACAAACACACCATCTGTTAGCTTTCTTTTGCCAAGTAAGTTACAGAATGCATTGTATTTATATCAAGAAGTTTTTTTATTATATCTCTTAATTTAATCACTTGACCAATATGCTTAGAATACTTATTATGAACCAGGCACTCAAAGAATCAATCTGGGGGTAGAAAGACATTTTAACAAAAGTGGCTTATTTAGGGAGTTTGTACTCAAGAAATTTCAGAAGATCCTCTGAAACCCTAAATCCTTTGAAAAAGCTCTTGGGTCACAAAAAGATTAGGTCCTGTGTTGAGATCTGATGAGACTTGATGAAGAGACTGCATCATACTCTTTTTCCATCTAGATTTTGAATCAATTATGAAATAGAGTACATAAGAAGATATTAAACAAAACAGTACCTTTATTACCAGTACAGCTGACTAGAAAATATTGTTTGTACAAAAAATTAAAATGAGCTTTCTATGCATTTCCACTTGAACTAAACTTGGCTTCAGCCAATTGTGCCTTAGTGATCTTAGCCTAAGGAAGAGAAGAAAACCTCAGCAGTCAGAAGAAAATCCAAAGAAAAAACACACTGTGAGCTGGTCTCCAGCAAAGACAACTATTTTCTCCAGGAAAATAGATAGGAAATAACTTTATGACAATAGAATTGGATGGGAAAAGAAGGATCCTTTCTGGAAAAAGAAAATCTATATATTTATAGGGGGGTAAATCAGAAAACCCAAACCAAATTAAATGTCAGAATTTGTATGAGTAAAGCAGCAGGAACCATTGGAAATATTATGGTTATTTTTTACTTTCACAACTTTAATAAATTAGGTCCAAAATTAGGGAAAGAACAAGAGAATACACTCTGAGAAAAACCAAGACATTACTTCTCTCCATTCTAACTACATGCTCCAAAGATATGAATAATTCCTAATACTAAATAATACAATAACCTAAAGCAATAAATACTTTTTTAAAAATGACAATTTTGTGGACATTGACACAGATAAAGTATCCCCTTTAAAAATATATTTTTAAAAAATCAACTAAAACTGTATAACTTTACAACTAGAACTGATGATAAACCAGTGTATTTTATCCTCTTAATTTAAGATGTAAGAAAGAGAGAACTGCCTGAAGAAATTGAATTACTCCCAATTTTACAGCTAAGCTTGTAGAAAATTTGGGTGAAGTCCCTGTTAAATATCTTTTAGATAATGGTGTACTTGGATATTTAATTCCTAAAGCTCTAATGAAAATGCAGTTAAAGTAAAAAATTTGTATATATAATAAAAATAATTAAAAAATTGTAAAAGAAAGGAAAGAAAGAATAAAAAGAAAGAAGAATCAAAGGAAGTGAGAGAGAGAAGGAAAAGACAAAAAGAAATAAAAAAGAGAGGAAAAAAGAGTGATAACTAATGGGCATATGGGTATAGAAGAGATAAATGTAACTGATTTCTTTTAAGGGGGAAAAAAACTATGAAATCTCTTCTGTGCCTGCATACATCAAATCAGAATTCCTTTCCCATGGTCATGTCTATCATCTGAACTCAGTGGGACAGAATCCTAGAACAGCAGAGATAGAGTTCCCTAAGAGATCCTAGAGTTACCGATTTGTTTGAGGTGGTTCAGCTCAACAAACCAAGTCATATGCTGGAAAGAAAAAATCAAAATGAATCATGAAAATGAAGGGGCTCTGAATACTTATTCTGCTACCTCATGAGAGATGAATTCCCTTGATATCTAGAAAATAAAAGAACTGCTTCTTTAGCAACCAAGAAGGCAGGAAGAGAAGCTTAGAATCCAGTTGCTGTGAGTTTTTTAGGAGACCTTTCGGGCACGTCACTCAAACTTTGAACTAAAAATACTTTGTCATGGAGAGAATTAGAATACATAATATAAAGCTACTGTGATAATCAAGGAGGGGAATATATGGGTGGCGCTGGAAGAAGGAGACAAATACAAAAGAGTTTAGTAATGAGAAATAAGTTTATAAGAGAAGTGAGATCCAAATTGTGTGATGGGATGTGTTATCCTCATGGGGCCTGGCTTCTTACCATTGGGGTAACTAAGGTTCCCTTGAGATTTTTACTTAGAGTAACACACAAGCATTTCCCTGAAGGGCAGTGAGGAAGGGAAATTACCTCTACAGACCTAGTTATGAGTGATGCTTCTATTAGTCACTTTGCCTTACAGGAAAGATGGTGACAGTTATTTCTGGCCGTCACTAGACATTTGGCTGAATAATCAATCAGGCAAACTTGTAGAAAGTAAAAGAAAAAAAAAATCAGTAACTTGGAGTCCTGGGAATAAAGTTTATAGATGAACCTCTCAGAATGAAAGAGGGTTAAAGGCTTTTTTGTCCTGTGTGAATCTCACTAAGGCACTGATTTCAGGGAATGTTCGCAGTTGGTTTGAGAGGACCTATCTGTGGATGTAAGGCAGCTTCTTCCCACAGCCTCTCTTTTTTTGTCGCCTGATGATCACATGAATGAGGTGGCCATGAGGACAGGTATGGAGGCTGTACAATGTGTCAGCAATGTCTGACCCTCCCAGCCACCACAGAAACTGACACTGAGTGGCTAACAGGGCAACATGCATGAGAGAATTGGCCATTCTCCTGGTGGCAGAATAATTACAGCAGCCCCCTTCATATAGAAAGGCAGCAATTTATTTTCATTGAAAAATATCTCTGCTCTGCCATATGGATTTGTCTTTCTTTCAGTTCTTCTGCTAACCTTCTTTCCATGAACTAAAAGAATGTCTTTTTCATTGACATATTTTTCCACATGTAAGAATTTATTTTACAGAAAGTGCAGCATCCGCTCATTCATTCTGTCTGTATCTCCATATATTAGAAACATTTTAGATGTAGTATTGCAACCATCCATGTTTCCCTGTCCCTGATTTTGACCTTAGCCATAAATAGAAGAGTATAATTATAAGATTAACAAGATTAAGACTAAGTAAGCCTCCCTCTGTCTCCATTATTCACCTTGGAAGTTCTATGGAATTTACAGCTGTTCACTTAGATTGTCTTTAGGGAGAGTTTGGCTGGTTAATAATTTGGTACTTGAGTAGATAAAAGATGAAATCAGCTTTAACTGCCACTTTCTGGCTAATAAACCAAGTGACCATTATAAATTGTGGTTCATAACATATTGTTAGAAAATCAATATGTGGTGGGTGGGGTGTGTCATCCTTAGGGGGCTTGGCTTATTACCATTGGAATAACTAAGGTTCCCTTGATATTTTCACTTAGAGTAACATACAAGCATTTTCCTGAAGGGCAGTGAGGAAGGGAAATTACCTCTACAGATCTAGTTATGAGTGATGCTTCTATTAGTCACTTTGCCTTACAGGAAAGACACAAACTCCTAAATTTAACAAATGCAAAGATTAATTATATCCTTATTTTAATTAACTTTAAAATATAGCACTTAATAGAAGAATTTGAATTCAGCTATCAAGGAAAAAAGACTACAAAGACAAAAGTAAAATACCTTGGTTTATGAGAATTTCTGTAAGAGAAAATGGAGGGGCATATACCTCTGACAATAATTAAACAAGTTATTTTTCTCAATTTTTGAATCAACATTTTGTAAATTTTTTATTAGGAATTTAAGAAATAGTAATATTCAGCAAATGTGGAACCATTTATCAAAAAATTTTTTCATAGCTACATCAAGTGTCAGACCCATTAATGTTTTACACATCTTTTGAAACATATGACAATTATCTTTAAAACAAATTCAGCAGTGGGAATACGACACATTCTAAAGACACACGTCAGTTTTCAGTAGAATGTTTGCTATCATTACCTTTATGTTATCTTCAATTCATTAGATGAACTTAAAAATTTCTGAGTTTTTATAGCATTTGATGCATAGTTTGGAAACAGGAATGTTGGTCATATGTTGATTTATATATGTACTGAATTACAAATCTATGAATTTATCTTATCTTTTGACAATTGTTCAAATCCCTATGCAATTCCCCTTTCTTTCAGCTTAGGCTCTGCATGAGGTATTGCTTGCTTATCTTTCCAGCCTTTCCGCACTCCTGTTTTACCCTGCCTCTGCTCCAAGCACTGGATTATACTGCTTCCCACACTCAACTCTGTCACCCCAGGAACAACTTCATGCAAAGAATTCTTCAGGAACAACCCTGAACATCTCAAAAGTGATGACGAAAATCTATACATACTTTGAGGCTCAATTCTTCCATTGAGGCTTCCTTAAAATTTTCCACCAATTACCCTTCCCAAATACAAAGGTCTAGTGTAGGATCACAACGACCTAGGGTCCAATTATGAACTGTATTATCTAAACCTCTACAATCCTCAGTTTTCTCCTATCTAAAACAAAGGCATTGTGGGAATAGTACATAGCAGACACCAAAAATATACAGCTCTTATTAATAATCGAATATTATACACCAGTATAATGGGCCTAAAACAATTATGTATTTTTATTGTACCATTTATGATGATTTTGATATTCAGATCATTTTGGTCTTAATGGTCTAAGGACAACTCCTAATGTTATAGAATGTATCATATATTTTAAAAAATTTATGTCCTAATTTAAAATATCATCTATAAATGTGACAAATATATTCAAATATAAACAGATAATGAAGGTAACCACAATGAAACCCTATATTTAATTACAATAAAAACATACAGCTACAGTACCTTACAGATAACCCTGGGTGTATTTATATACAGTTCACTTTTTTCTTCCTTCCTTTCTTCCTTTTTTCCTTCCTTCCTTCCTCCCTCTTTTCTTTCCTTCCTTCTTCCTTCCCTCTCTCCCTCCCTCCCTCCCTTCCTCTCTATACACACAGGTGCAAGTGACCTTTATATTTGTATCTACATCTACCTATATATGTGTATTTTGATCCACATAGAAAATAATGTTATATAAAATATATAATATATTTATCTCACAAGATTTATTTTAGTGGATCATTCTGGTTTATAAATGAGTTTATAAATGTTTTAATTTATTTACAAGTTGGAAGAGCAACTAGACTAGTGGCTATCTTACAATAAGTACTTTAAGTGTTATCCAAATACATTGTAGCTGTTATGACAATCATGATAATAATCATTAGGATTATTTAAAAATATTAATGCATATCAAGATTTCTAGGTAAAAATAGTATCCCAGTAATATGGAAGATTATCGTTATAAAAATGATATATTTTTATCTATGTTTTATTTGAAAGACTGTCACCTTGAATTATTACATTTTCTCTGTGACTGCTTTTGTGATTTTTTACAGTCATTTGTTTGATTTAGATTTTATGTCCTTTTGCTTTATATGTAGGGAATTTTCAACACAGAAATCAAATGAAAACTTCTATACATTTTTCTGTCAACTGCAATACTGAACTCTAATTTTTTTAATTTGCATGAAGCTCTGTTTTATTGTGTGGAAGCTAGAAAATATATTAAATAAAATGGTAATAAATGAGTAGAAAACACAGAGACAGGCATCCATATATTTGATAATGTATCTCCCCAAATTCATATGTTGAAATTCTTATTCCCACTGTGATGGTCTAAAAGGTACAGTCTTTGGGACATAATTTATGTCATGAGCACGAAGCTTTTGTTAATGGGATTAGTACCCTTATAAGAGACCTCAGAGGTCTCTCTTGCTCATTTTCTGCCATATGAAGTTACAGGAAATCAGTCTTCTGACTGAACCAGAAAGGAAGGCTTTCACTAGAGCCTGACCATGCTGACACTCTGACCTCTAACTTCTAGCTGCCAGAACTGTGATAAATAAATTTTTATTGTTTATAAATCCCCTTTATATGTTAGTTTGTGATGGCAGCGAGAACTAAGACACAGGGCAAAGTGAAATTTGAAATGGTAATATATTGTCTTTTCTTTTTACCCTCGCTTTATTGAAGTGCTTTATTGAAGTATAATTGACAAAAATTATATGTATTAAAGGTACAATGCAATGTTAATATCATTAATGCATTGTGAAATTATGACAATCGAGCTAATTAACATATCTGTCACCTCCCATAGTTGTGATTTTCTTTTTTGTGGTGAGAACATTTAAGATAGACTCTTAGCTAATATTAAGTGTAGAAAAACATATTGTCTTTCTAATCAATTATTTAGGTATCTAAAATGAATGAATCTTTACTTCACATTATGCAAAACAGTCAATCCTAGATAAATTAAATAGCTAAATATAAAAAGTAAAATGATAATGATTCTAGAAGAGTATATAGAAGAACATTTCCATTACCTTGGGGAGAGATTACATTTCCTAATCTTTAACTCTTGGATTATATTAAGATAAAGAATTGTTTCTTGAATCAAAAAAAAAAAAGTCATTAAGAAAAAAATATCTCACAGCAAAAGAAGATATATGCAGCTTGGATTCCTAACTAAGGACTTATACTCAGATAATAAAAAAACACAAATCAATGAGAAAAAAAAAATTAGAAAAACCTGTAGAAAAATGGACAAAAGTCTTAATAAGGCAATTCATAAAAAAGTACAGTAGCTCTTCTTTTTATTCATGCTTCTACTTTCTGTGGTTTCAGTTACTCACTGTCAACTATGGTCTAAAATATAATACATGGAAAATTCCAGAAATAAACAATTTATAAGTTTTCAATCGCACCCCATTCTGAGTAGTGTAATGATGTTTTGTGCTGTTCCTTTTGCTCTTCTCAGGACATGAAAGAATCATCCATTTTCCTAATGTATTCACACTATACACACTATGTGCATGTTAGCCCTCAGTAGCCCTCCGGGTTATCATATCAGTAATCAGAGAGAAAGACCACATTCAATGTACATTTTATTACAGTACATTGTTATAATTGTTCTCTTTATCATTAGTCATTGTTGTTAATCTCTTAATGTGCCCAATTTATAGATTAAGCTTTATCATCAGTGTAGGAAAAAAATAGTATATATAGGGTTCAGTCTTAGCATCCACTGGGGTCTTGGAATATATTCTCCCCCAGATAAGGATGGACTACTGTATATTAAAATAGCTAATAATTATATGACAAGGTACTTTATTAATCATCATGAAAATGCAAATTAAAATACGATAAAAATAAACTATGCAGACATAAGGGTAATTAAGTGAAAAAGATACATCTGTTTGGTGTTCTGACACCACTTCTGATGTGGGGGTGTTAGCGTGGGAGCCATTAGAGTTCTGGTAACACACACACACCTCTAGGTTATTTTCACTGGTGAAGAATGAATTTCAACACAGTGAATATGATAAATATTCATATATTAAAAGCACAGTATGAGGTAGAAGATGGGTCAGGCCTAAAACTGGCTGACCACGTGGAAATGAGGTCATGTACTGCTATGGGGGCATGGGGTACAGCCAGGGAAGAAGGAGAGCTGTAACCCCAAGGGTAGGGAGAGGTCTGCATTATGTTTGTAAAATGATGGGTGGTTACAAAGAGGTTCTTAAATGATTGGCAAGTGAGGTTATTTGCATTGACACCTGGCTGCTATATAACTCTTTCTCCAGTGCTCACATGCTTACCCAGAATACAGAGCATTATTCATGAACTTCCAGGCTTAAACGTAGTATTGTAATGAAGCATACGTTGTGGATAAGTTAGGGTAGTATCTTCTGTACATTCATCTGTAGACAAATTAGGCGAGCTAAGACTATGACCTGCCTATCTTGTGTCTCTGGGGATGCAGGAAAAATTCTCTAACTACCAATAGGGTGTTCTTTGGATAGTCTCTGGGCTGGGCCCCTATTCCTTTGTTCCCTTGTAGCTCATGTCTGACTAGCTACCTAATGGGGATTGGTTCATCACACTAAAACACCAGGCAATTCTTGGACACAAGAAAGGTTCACCCCCCATTCTCCTTATAACTTCAGATGCCAGTTGCAAGCCCAGGTTGTCACCTGAGCTTCTAACCAATTGCCTACAGATTGGAGTTTCCAAGAACACCACCTTTGAACTTAATTCTGATGTCAGTTGTAATTCTTGAATGTTACCTGTACTTCTCACCCATTGGTTATAAATCAGAGGTTTCCACAATCCCTTCCTTGTGTTTGATTAATTTGTGGAGTGGCTCACAGAACTCAAAGAAATATTTCACTTACTAGATCACCAGTTTATTATCAACGGATATAACTCAGGGGCAGCTGGATGAAAGAGATGCATTGGGAGACGTGTGGGAAAAGACCATGGAGTTCCCATGCCCTCTCCAGGTGCACTACTGTCCCCCAAATGTCCACATGTTCCTCAACCTGGAAGCTCTTCAAATTCAGTCTTTTTGGTTTTTTTGGAGACCTCTTACATAAGCACTGCTGCTTAACTCATTAGCCATTGGTTACAGAATCATCCTCCAGCCCTTTTCCCATCCCAGGAGGTCAAGGCTGGACTGAAAGTTCCAACCCCTCTAGTCATATGGCTGGTCTTTCTGGTGACTAGTCCCTATCCTTAGGTGATTTAAGGTCATTGCAAAAGTCACCTTATTAACATAACAAGAGGTACCTTTATCACTCTCCTCACTTAAGAAATTCCAAGTGTTTTAAGAACTTTGTGCTAGAAACTGGGACAAAGACAAAATATATATATATTTCTTATTATAAACCACAATATTACAGTATACAATATCGAGTATTAACAATGCAAGACAAGACACCAAAATTCATATGCTCAGCTAGTAAGGATAGAAATTGCTAAAATTTCTCTTGAAAACTGCTCATCAGTTTCTACTAAAACTGAATTATTTATAATCTAGGACCCAAGGACATTTCCTGCAGTTTTCAAGAGAAGTGCATACACATGCTTAAAAGAGTCAAAAACAAGGGTGTTCATAGCAGCATTACACAAAATTGTCCCCAAAGAAATTATCTAAGGACCCACCAACAGTGACATGAGTAAAGAAATTTGGATCTATTTACACAATGATTCTGTAAGAGCAATCAGATCAATGGGCTATAATAACAAGTATAAAAGTGAAGCTCACCAATTATTTTTTCAGAAAAGATGAAACGAGCCTATAACATTCTATGTCTCCATGTACATCAACAGGCACAATATATCTAGGAGTTGGAACAATATATTGTTTGCAATCGGGATAGTAATATAATAAGAAGAGACTTGGGGAGGCCTCCAGGTACTGGTCACACATCGTCATCACTTGGTGAGACTTGGTGAAATGTACTCTTGAATTTGTACGCTCTCTTATATATGTGTTGCAATTCAATTCATTATAGAGCTAAAAAGGACATCTGATGTAGCAAAGTTTAAGGGATGAAAAAATAAATTATGAAAAGAGGCCTACAGTAGAAAGAATTTCTCATTCTTGCCATGTTGATTAAATGCAGCCGACACAGTGAAAGAACAGTGATATTTCCTGGTTTTAAATATAAGTTTTTGTATATTACCAAATGCTATTTGGTCTATAAAACAGAAAGAGGTTCCTGGCTATTTCCCTCATTTAAAAAAAACTGATTTCTCACTTTTATATTCTTCTCTTGCTGAATGTTATAGTATATAAGGGGTGAATTAAATGTATTCTGATAAAAGGCAAATATTTAATGAGCCATTTCAGAAAGTCATTTGCATGAATTTCTGAAAGATAATGCACTATCAGCAGTTGTAAATTAGCATGAATGGAATTGAAAAAGAAAATGTACATATCAGTCATATTGCAGAATTGGTTCTTCACTGGCTTATAAAACAAAACTAATGTGCAATGTTCCTGAGACCTGAAAAATTTGGCTTGTTCAAATACCTTAAAATAACATGAATGAGTATCTTTCACTTTCTCGGGCAATTTGTATGCTATAAGAGAAAAAAAAATAGCAGTTTAACTTACAAATTTTTGAAATTGCTCATGTCATCAATCCATTGTGTCCATCATGATCACGCTAAGGTTAAGTGGTTGCCACACATTTTGCGTTATTGGATTTTCACTTTACAAACTAGTCTAGAAAATGCGTGGGAAAGAGGTTATCACTGTTAGAATTCAGACCAGTTTGTTTAAGACTATATCAACCTTATTGAGGTTTAGGAAAACTGGAAATATCTATGATTCTTTTCCCTTACATTAAAAAAAATTCCTAGGGGAAAAATATGATTAAGAAGTTTATAGATTAAGAAGTCTATAGTTTATAGAGAATGCCAATGACCTGTGGACAATATTACAAGGCTAATCTCAGCTTTTCCCATGCCCATAGTTGCCACTGCTGATGTGGCAAAAGGAGAGGCACCTTTCTGGCTGAAGTCCTCAATCCCTAGGTCTTTGCCAGGTGTTTGCCGTCAGTGACAGGGGACCACCCTGTAGTTTCCCTATTTCAGAATAGGTTAGAAGAAACGACACTATAAGCATCTTGATTGTGTTATTGCATTTTTTTTCTTTCCCCAACTCTTAAAGGTGTTCATACTTTCTTCAGTGTGTGTGTTTGTGTGTGTGTGTGCATAAAAATTTTTCTATATGAAAATTGAAAATAAAACACAAACAAAACAAACAAAAACCTTGCCCAGAGCTATCAGTCCTTTAAAGTACAATTAATCAAGCTCCTCCCATCCTCAACAGGGAGGCATGGGAGCTTTGCAACTGCAGATACTCTGTTTATAAAACCTTTGACAATACATTTTCTAGGAAAATCTTTCCACTTGTGCCTGTTGCTATACAAAAGTCAGTAATTAGTGGCACATTGAATTATATCACTGTTGACTTTATTGTCTGAATTATCTTTATTTTACATTTTATTTCAATAACAATAGTATGTAGATGTATGATTCTTGTATGTCTCATTTTATCCCCACATCTTGCTGATCAAGTTTGATTTTAATCTGAAACTTTATTGATTAAACTGGCTCTGTTATATAAGCTTTGTGTTCTTTTAATTATTCTAAATTAAAATTCAATAATAAACATTTATTTCAAATGAAAATGCAAACAAACCAACCTACATTTCAGATCACCCTAATATGCATGCCTTCTATAACTTTAAGTAAAAAATAAGACTACATAGAGGGTTTCCCAAAATGTGAAAGACATTAGGAAATGAATCAAGATGGGAAATGCAAGATTCTATCACCAGAAATTCTCTGAGAAACTGCCTTCAAATGGATGCGATTTACCCTATGGGAAGCACACGATTTTTCATTTGTGTATAAGAAGAAAATAACATAAATTTTAACTATTTTTTTCATTATATTTTATTTGGTTTTTAAAATAAACAGTATGTTGGTAATATGGTATATAAATATAAAATCTATGTACATATTAAGGACTCATCCACAAAATTTTTTACTGATTGCATGAACAATCAAAATGGAGAACTGCGTTTAGCCAGTCTTTACACCTTTAGCTTCACCTTCGTAGAGTCTGTGTCTGACCCAATGTCTGCCATTTAGATATGTAGTAATTACTTAATTATTCACTTTTTGATAAAATTTCTATAGCTAAAAAATTTCAGGAATAAATGACTATAAGCTTATTTGAAAGTTAGGTGTTTCTGAAAATTCTTCTCCATACGTATTTTGCCTAGGATACCCTGTGTTGACCTAAACTGCTCACGGATGTATATTTTAAAAAACATAAATTGGATAAATTTTTTTCAAATCTATTGTCCAATATATATATATATATATATATATATATATATATATATATATATATATATGTGTGTGTGTGTGTGTGTGTGTGTGTGTGTGTGTGTGTGTGTATGTATGTATGTATGTGTGTGTATATATATATATATATATATATATATATATATATATACCCTTTAGACTATTCACATATTTGCCACAAACTCATAGAAATGACTTGGATTTGAATATTGTCTATCATTATGTACGTTGCCTCCGAAAAAACTTGGAAAACTGAAATACCACAAATTTGTCTAATTTCACATTTTCCACCCTTTCAAACCATGTTATGTTCATATACCAAAAACTTTATTGAGCTTTCATGAATCCTCCTTTTTCTTTGCCCTGAGCTTATGAAAAACACTAATAATTTACAATATGATGACAGGAAAATAATGCCACTGCATCCTAATGGCATGAAATCATAATTATAAGTGTTTGTCATGCAAACTACAGTGGTAAATAAGCATATTTTGTACTTTGTAAAAGAGAATTTGAAATTAGCTCTGAGCTGTACATAGCCTGGTATTTTAATTACCAATAGAGACAATAAAGCCATTTATAAAAGCAATACTGTATTAGCAGTTTATTTAATTTTAATTGCATGTCCTTTCACTATGCCTTAGGGCTTATTTTTAAAGACTGTGCTTGTTATTTTACCATAGAAAAGAATATGATATATTCCTAGAAAATGCTCATTATAATGAAATTACAGAAAAGTTGTACCTTTTTGATGAAACATACCATACATTTTTAAAGTTAGCTACATCTGAATTCTAGTTTAAAATATACTTTGTAAATGTTCTATCTTGTAGTAGAGTACCTTTTTTTTTCTCCAAAATTAGAGGTTTCTTACTAATTTTGAGTTATTGAAATGTTCCTGTATACAATGATTGAAATCAATAAGTTGATATTAAATGAAAACACTGTATTCCTATAACTTAGAATAATGCAAGATATTAATTGTTATTACCTATGTTTCTGTTTATATGTAGTTTATGTTATGTTCAGTCAGGACATATCCAATTCCTACAGACCATAATGTATACTTGAATATTGTCATAAATTATAAATTATCATGAGCTATCTATACTTGATGATTCTAAAGTGATTATGCAAAATAAGAAATGAGATATAACACAAATGGGCATTAACATTTAGAATTTTAAAAAGTAACAGAAAAGTGAAATGTTTTGAATACAGCAATATTTCACTATTTAAAATGAGGGCAAAATAGGAAAATACAAATTTTGAGTTGTGCTGTATTCCCAATGAATGATTTTTTGCTTTGAAATAGCAATAAAAAGGAGTAGATTGTCTGTGTAAATAGGCTGAGTAGAAATATTCTCCCAAGATATTAATAACCCATCAAATTAAAACTTGATTTAGCCAAGTCGATCTATTGCCAGAATATAAAAGATATTTCTTCTTTCAGTAAAGGAAAATTCCAGCCTATAAAAGAGTTTTTAAATACTTTTTAAAAGAATAGTGTTAGATGTATAGAAAAATTGCAAAGATGATACCAAGAGTGGCTCTATGCCACGCACCCAGTTTTCCTTGCTAACATCTTACATTAATATGGTATATTTGTCACATCGAATATTGGTACATTATTTTTTAACCAAAATCTATACTTTATTCATGTTTCCTTAGTTTCTGTGAAGTGTCTTTTTATCTGTTGTAGAATACTATCCAGTTTACAGATTACATTTAGTCTTCATATCTCTTTTACCTTCTCTTAGCTATAACAGTCTCCTAGAATTTCCTTAATTTTTGTAACGTTGACAGTTTTGTGGAGTATAAGGTATTTTTTGTGGACTGTTTCCATCAGATTTGTCTGATTTTTCTTTGTGTGTGATTAGACAGTGTTCTGAGATTTTGAGAAGAATGAGGTAAAATGTCATTCTCATATCATGTCAAGGGTACCAACTATCATCACTGTTGATTTTGACTTTGATCAACTTCAGTGTGGTAGTGTTTGCTGTAACATCAAATTTCCAATACTTGTTACTCAGTTGTTCCAGTTTGATAACTGGAAATATCTTCTGTTGATTCCCGTTGACATACCATCGTGTGTGTGTGTGTGTGCGTGTGTGTGTGTGTATGTGTGTGTGGCGGGAGGGGGTCTTACTTTCTGGTATTATAAGATGCTCCAAACTCATCTTCTGTATTTCCTGCTCAATCCTAGTATCAGCCATTTTACTAAGGACACCTGGCTCTTTTTATTGGAGAATGGTATTAAAATCAAGGTTTGAGAGCTAGAAGTGCTTGCTCTTACTGAGGTATTGTTACTTATAGGTCCTGTCAGCTGGCAAAGCAAGGACATATATGTGTATACCAACCTGAATATAGACACGTATCTACAAATATCTCTGTATGTATCCACATGTGTCAATGTTAGGATAAACTATACTTTATACTTATGCCTATAAGTATAATCCAACCATAATCCTTTACTCCTAGAATTCTTCAAGTCTGAAATCTAGGGAAAATCTCACTGAAATAAAATCAAGGTTTCAGCAATCTTGTTTTTGTTTGTTTGTTTGTTTCCTGAAGGCTTGAGAGCAGGACCAATTACCTGCTTATTTGGATTGTTGGTAGAATTTAGTTCCATGGAATTGTAGGACCATGACCCTGTGTCAGTTCTGGCTGTCAGCTGAGGACCATATTCTGCATCTATAATTTGATGCATTTTTTGCCTCCTGGGTGTCTTTCTCCATCTTCAAAACCAGCAAAAGCAATTTTTGTTCTTATGTCATTTTTCTCCAAACTAACCAAGAAATGTTCTTTGTTTTTAAGGAATTACATGACTATCTAAGTCCACTTGGATAATCCAGAATAATTCTACTTTCTCAAGGACCATATACTTGATCACATCTGAAAAGTTCACTATACCCTATAAGGTAATATATTTACCAGCTCTGGGGATTAGAATGTGTACATCCTCAGTTAGGGGGCACCATTTCACCTATCACAGTGACAAACTATTAACACATTTTTATTGAATTATGGAAATATATGCCCATGAATTAAAGCTTTATTTGCAGGAACAAAGAATAAAAGTCTTACTAGAAATTCACCCTGAAGAATGAAGTTCCTCTTGTGTTCATAAATTATTGAAATGTCAGAAAATCAGATGTGTTAGGTAGGGTTTAAATTTTTCTCTGTTCCACATACGTGCAGTAGGAGGAAATCAGACCAATGATGGGGATATTGCTCAGATTTGCATAATTCAATCTGTTGCTCAGGTACAGATCTGAGAATATGATAGGAAAATAGTCAAAACAGAAGAGAGGGTGAATAAATCTCTCCTCCCTCATCTGCTGGAAACTGTGCTACTGAAATGGTAGGATTAAGAAATAAAACAACAAATATGGAAACTACAAAGAACAGTCTGAAGACCTAGAATATGCAAGCACTTTTTGAAGGCAATGGTCTAAGATCATGGACTGTAGCAACAAAAATACATAAATGTTCAAGAAGTATACTTTTTACCCTGAAGATGCAAAAGAAAACAACCACTAAAGAAGTTTAAAAACTGAATAAAATGAAAATGTAAAGAATTGGAAGAGAACTTAAAAAGGGCTGAATTGAAACTGCTTTACAGATTAAACATGTATAACATGTTGAGTTCAGTTTCTCTCAAATATTTCCGAATTATTTTTGTATAAGTTAAATTTTAAACACATATACTTATTAATACAAAAACTCCTATGGTTAATTTTGAGAAGGATATGATAAAATTCTGTAATGTGTCTAAAAGAAGAACAAAGTGAAGATGAACTATAAAAAAATTACTACTAATTTATCTAGTTTAAATTACTATCTTGGAAAATCACCTATTTTTTTTACAAGTTCTAAAATTATAGTGTTTGAAAGAATTATTTTCTTTTAGAGTACTGTTTTGTTATCTATTATAAGTTATAAAACATTCACAAAAAAATGACTTTTATCTGTGGCTGTTAAGAGATGTTTAAGTAATGTATCCTGATCTCTTTATTCACATAGATGTCCTCTACAGGTTATATATTAATTAAGGAAAATTAATGATACTTGAGTTGTTCTTATGCAAATTAAATGTATGATTCTACAAGTGAAGAAATTGTTACAGTGCCTCTAATTCAGAGAGGCACTTTACAACATCAGCTATAAATTTTCTAGATTCCCAACAGATACTATTTCATGTGCCTTCTATTAATGGTATCAGAAGTTGAATTACAAATTTTAGTTTTATGCTTTAAAAAGGCATTTCCAATTAAGATTTTGGTGTCTGATATCAAGGCTATACTTTTGAAGTAGAATTAATTCTGACAATTAGTTTAATAGTTCCTTCTCAGGATAAAGAACACCATGTAGAATATAGCTCTATTTGTATACACACTAACTAGAATGCTTAGTAATCATGACAAACCAGGAAGGGAAAATACTACAGCTGAGTTATGGATATAAACCTATGGAGACATGCAAGGCATATAAACAACATCGTATTATCTCTTTGGAGATATAGAAGGCTTTAATTTGAATATGATATAATTTCTGGTAGATTATGTGTGTTTAACTGATAAAAGCCTCAAGAGTATATATAAATTTGTGATATTGTGATTTCGGTGGTTAAGGTAAAATAAACACTTGTTTGAAGGGTAGTAGATAAAATTTTGTAAAAATCCCGAGAAATTGACTTCTCACAATAAAACAGACAAAATTACTTCGTCCAGGAGTTAACTGCATTGCACTTGAATGACTTCAATGGCTCTACAGCCAAGTTTCACCACCTCTACACTCTCCAGAAATCCATACAAAGATCAATATTTCTAAAAATATATTTCACCAGGCTGCTTCACCAAATAAAATATGTTCTTCGCATTGAATTGTACTATTTTTGAATATGCCTGATCCCTACCATCTCTTTCTATAACGAAATTTTAAGAAACATTAACACTTGGAGAACAGAGATCATTGCATCCACTGCTACTACGTGCTGGTTGTGTGACCTTGAGCAAGTCACTAACATTTGATTCCTCATCTGTAAACTATTAAAAATATCAGTACAAATTTAATAGAGTGTTATGTTGCTTAAATTACTTAGTACAGTTAACCTGACTTGAAAAATGTCTGAAAAATGGTAGGCATCATGATATTAGTGATTTTATAATGACAATAATTATTAACATTATTATGTAGATGATAAAATCTAAATATAGTCTTGTATTACCATATTTTTTATTATTAACGTTGCAAAGTGCTTTGGACACATCACATTTTAAAACAGATATATTTAAATATAAATTTAAGAAACAAATATATTTTAAGAAATAAAGCAAAAGAAATAAAAAGTCATTTTTGATTATAAATACTTTGTGAAAAAACATAAGGATTCTTCATGATAGCATAACCAGCAATTAAAATAAATTTAAATTAGAACAGCTTCAGACATGCATGTAAATGAATATATTTGCATGTATTAAGGCTATCTGAATATTTTACTTCAAATTTCAAATAATCTAGTATTTAAAGTTAATTACAAATTTCATTTACGTATTTCCTAAAGTTGAGATTCCTCCAATAAATCATCCTTTATATTCTGAAATTCTGAATTTAGAGGCTTTTATTTTGGAGCTTACAATTTTTATAACTTCAACTAACAAACCAAGCTTATGACACCCTAACTTTCTGCAGTCCTATTGAAGTCACAATTATCTGATAATATGTTAAGTATTTATATATGAAACCCACAACTTCAAAATTAACCTATTCTTAGATCCGGTATATACAAATACAAATTTCATCTTCTGCCTTCCCTAGTACCACTGTATCATCAGTTATTCATTCTCAAAATCTTAGAGGCCTATTTTATTTCTTCTTTCTTGCATCAAATCTGAATTACTTACCATGTACTATTAAGCCTTCCTTTAGTGTCTATTATTCTTGACTTTATTTCCATACCTATTTTCTTTACCTATTATGCAAAATTACTTCAAATTACTAATTCCCTTTTTGTCATGTTCTATGCGTTTTAGTTTACATTTATAACACTAAAAAATAGTCTTTAGATACTCATTTCTCCATACCACTTTTGTGCTTGCTCAAAATCCTTCAGCAGCTTTGTAGAACTAATATACAGGGTCCAAGCCATGTGTTTGTACTAATAGTTCAAAGAGACCCTGAACAAGATTTTATTCCACTGAATCTTTGTTTATGCATTTCCTGCTCTTTGAAACTCCTTCCAGTCTATCACCTTATAAAAAATCCTCTCTCCTCATTTATTTATTTATTTATTTATTTATTTATTTATTTATTTATTTATTTAGGAATAATTTATGGAACCATGTAGCTTCCTGGCTTCCTTACTGCTCCTCAGACTCACCAAACACATCTTTGTCCCAGGACTATTTCGTCCACTTATAGAGATTTCCATGGGCCCTTCCCTCTCTCAATTCAGATTTCTGCTCAACTGTCACCTCATCATGGAGACCATTTCTGTCTTCTTCCCATCTTCTCCCAAAGTGAAAAGGACATCTTTCTACTCTGTGGCTTCATGGCTTATCATTGCAATATTTTTCCTCGTAGGAATTTTCAACATCTTAAATTGTATAATATATTTATTTGAGAAAGCATGTTGTCAATCTTCCCCTCTAAAATATATGCTCTGGGAGATAAGGAATTTTGTCTATTTTGCTCCCTGATTCATCCTCAGTGCTGTAGGTAAGTTTTCATCATACTGAGTCCTTGAATAAAGACCTGTCAAATGCATTATGATGATCCAATACTGATGGCAGTATTACAGCAATTAGGATGCTAGGTGGATGCTTTTTATGAAGAAGATTTTGGTAAAACATCTCCTTCTAGTGCTAGAAAATTATACCCACATAGATTTTAATCTAATAGTTCCTTCTTACTCTACAAAGCTATTTAGTTATCTAGCATGGGAGATGGGTGGACCTTTCCACAGGTTATTTCTCCAACAATAAAAAGTGTGCCATTGAGTCTGTCTTGGCTTTAATTGGTTTGGTTAGGACTATAGCAGCTCATTCAAGTCTCTCCTTCTGGTCTTTTGCTATGATTGGTGAAAGCAGGTGTAACAAAGTATAAAAATTCGATTATCCCATAAACCTCTCTGTATGATAGAAAACCTTGACTTTCTAATTAGTGACCTTTTAGTTCTCTTTCTAATATGAATTGGTATTATCTTCGAGAGCTGCATTATCTCTGACCCAATCAGTGTTGTACTCTATTGTGAAACAAATGACGTTCAAAACCCTCGAAGTAGATCATTTCCTACCAGAGTCCAACTAGACAAGAGATTTTCCCATTTTCTGTGAATAAGATACTTAAAGGTCAAAAATATTTCTCCGGGAAGTAGGAGGTCACTTCTTTTTTATTCAAATTATTTTCGGAATCATCTAGTGATTTCGAAAATTGGTGGCATATGAGAAAAGCTCTCAGATGATTTATATAAATAACACTCCAAAGACCCACCTATGCCCACTAAATCAGAATCTCAATAGTGATGCTTAATAATATTTTGATAAATATACACACACAATATTAATAAACTACCCCAGCCAATTTTTACACCAGATTCAGAAAAATTGGATTTCAAAAATGTGAGACCTAGTGGGCAGGCAGGTGTGCATTTTTACAAGTGATTTAATATATGCATAGTTTTTGCAATGGTTTGATGATGTTTGAGATTCTCTTACACCCAGCTCACATCAACAATCTGTGCCCTTCCCCAGGATTTCTGCACATTATTAAGAGCTTATGATCTCAAGGTCATGGTTTCTCCATGTCCATGGGAATCAGAAATATCATTCTTACCATGTGTCAATACAGTTATCTCTTTGATATATGCTAAGCACAGATAAAAATTAAACTTTGTTCCTCAATGTAAGCAAATAAATATATTTTAACCACATTTTTATTTTATAGCGTGCTAGTGTATAAATTTTACTGAAGGTTTAAGGGTGGAAGGGCTTATAGAGTCATTGTTCTAAGAGCATACAGCTGGGCAGTAGGACATGCTACTGTCAACGTATCAGCAGGAATCACTTTCCATCATGTATTTGCCGCAGCCTAAGCCTCTTGCTTCTTTACCTGATATGGCTGTCTCTGTCACCACTTCCTCCTTTCCCTGTGACACCCACAAAGTTCTGATGTTATGTATATGATAATTAACCTTTACTTCTGTTTCATAGTCTTGTGACACTTGCCCTTACAACCTCATATGGAAACCAAAAATGGGTAAACAGCAGACCATTGGCCACATATGTCTCAGCATCTGTTTGTTTATTTGTTTGCTGGTTTTAAAATCAAGTTTATTGGAGAACAACCACATCCATTTATTTATATACAGATCGTGGCTACTTTTGTTTTAAAAATCTAGAGTGAGTAGTTACAACAGAGACTGTATAGATGACAAGACTGTGACTGATAAAAGTGTGTGAATTCCCAACTAAGGGAATTCCATAAGTTTACCAAACAGAGAGTTTCACTTTTTAACAAGACTTATGGGAAAAATGTTGTTATAATTATTTTCTCCACTCATTTCACTTTCTTTCTAGGGAAATATTTACAATTCCTGAAAGCAGCATCTGTGCCCCAAATTTCTCTGTGTGCCTTATGGGGGAAGGTAAAATATAAAAAACCTATTTTAAACATTAGAGACTTTGTCCAGGCTGTCCCATGAGGGTAAGGACACCACATGCTAAACAGTCCTTCCTTATATTGGCAGTTTTCTTATTTTGCATCTTAAATGCAATGTAAATAAACCCAGTATGTAAGAAACTGCTTATTCCTTCACCTACAATTGCTGCTGTTAGTATCCCTCAGAGACAGCATCTTTCTCAGCACTAATCCTCCTTTCTTTTAGGAGTTTGGTCTCTAGTTCTTCATTTTCTTTTCTGGGAGTTGCAGTTGAAAAGAACCATAGTTAAATTAAGGGATGTTTAAGACCACATTTCAGGTTGTACCTCTTTCTCCAACTCAACGCTCAACCACATCTTCATTTCTCTTGGAGGGAGGCGAGAGCAGTACTTTAAAAGTCTCAGTTATAAATACTGCTTTGTGACAGTGCCCTATCGCTTAGATACACAGAGGTTTTTGTTTTGTTTTGTTTAGCTTTTATACTCTCTCATCAGAGAACCTGGCGCTCCACACACTGTATCTCTTTAATCATAGTTGAGTATCTTCTAGTATCTGGAGGACAATAGGTCAAGCAGAGTTCAGAAAAAATCTATACATCTTGGATGACTGGGGTGGAGGTGCATAAACATTTGAGGCTCAAAATTTCTAACATCAAGTTTAATTCTGATTGAGAGAGAAGGCTACCTCTCTAGTCTATGGTTCTCTTTTGCTCACAATCAGATTCCACTCTTGTATTTCTGAGAACCACAAATTAGAAAAGAATATTATGAAGTCAGAAGGAGTAAATGATTCCTAGAAATCTTCTATTAAGTCTGAAATTTATAGGAGTTATTTATTGTAAATAGCTGTATCTCCTGTGCTCCAACTAAGCTTGGGTCATCCATCCACATGTCCTAAAAAAAACTTTCAGACTCACTCTTATGTTAAAGCTTCTCTACCGTTAAACATATGAAGACTTGTTTTCTCCTTCCTAGTGCATTGTCACACTTATACATAAGCAAGCAGACCCCTAGAAACTTTGCCCTGCTTTAAAAATACACTAGATGTTTTTAAGTTGGTTTGCCACAAAAAATGAAGCATTTTTCAGCTTTTTGTTGTAAATGACCTCTCAAGTGGGCACATGGAGACTTTCTGTGAAGGCCTTTGCTTCCTTGGCTCACACATTGCAAGTTCCATCACAAACCCTTGACCAAATGCATTTGGCCATCTAAAAAGGACCACAGAATGGTCCTTTGTGGAAAGGTCTATGGGAACTATCTTCTTCAGGGAGGCTGTTGCCTGGGTGTAACTTCTCCCTGTCTAGAACTACACAGGGCTCCTAATAGTTGACTTCGGGCTGCTGTTGGTTTCCAGCATCAATAGGGGAAAAGTTGAACTGCACAGGAAGTGCAGCCCATCAGGCACATGATATCTGTCCATCAAAATAATTGACTGCAGCAACCTTCTGAGTGTTTCTAGTTCTCCTTCCCTCATTCCAAGTATCATGCACATTTGCTTGTTGCCAACTCTCACTGTAACCACACAAGGAAGAGGAATTTGGGAAACATATTTTCCAGACTCAACTAAGTTGTCATAACATCATTTACCACAGAAATAAAGTAGAAAGCAAAGAGAAGATAAAAATATGATTGGATTTGGTTAGGGTTCTTCAGGTAGCAAATAACAAAATGGAGCGTAGACTGTTTGAAGGCAAAAATTAGCATTATGAAACACCTGGGAGGCTTGGAATAAATTTTAGCTATCATTCATAAAAAGCTGTGTAAGTTTTAAAACTTTGGTTTTAGCATTATTAAATAAAGCATTTTTTTTCTATTGGACCATTTTATTTTTTTCTTTTGTTTCACAATCATGATTTTATTTTATTTCTGTTGGTTCTCATTTTATCTTTGCTTAATTAAATTCATATAACAATCATTCAAAGAAAATGCAAGAAAGTTGTAAGAAATGTTTCTCACATGTGAGCTATTAGTATATCTATTTTTCTTAATTCCTTATTTATTGAGTTCCATTATTTTATATAAGAACAATATAAGCTTTATTAATTCATATTTTCAAAGTGGCTTGCTAACAATTATTAAGAAATATCAATGCAAATAACTAATAGTAATCAATTAAATATCTCCATTATGCAAAATTAGTTCATTGTCTTTAGCCACACTTTTGTGTTAAACAGCTTCTTCAAAAGTTAAAGGCTGTTTGCAGATGTTTTGCTTAACTCAGCACTTCTTCCTCATCTATATTCATGGCTTTTCCAGGGTCCGTGCAGTGAGATCTCAGGATTATGAGTCACAACTTTATTTTAGAAAGAATCCTATTCCATTCCATTGGTGAATATTGAAGTATGAAGTGATAAAATTTATAGGTATTATAGGGTGAAGCTTTGTTTGAAAAATATAGAGAATTTTGGACTCAGTGACCTGTTGAGAGTCACACCAAGAAGGAGTTTTAAAGATTCACCAGTCTATGCTTTTGTGACTATGAAAAGCACTTTTATAATAAACTTTTTTTATAACTGCAGGTAAACTGCAAGAATGGTATTTTTCCTTTCAAAAAATATACAATGAGCTAATTTATTTCATATATTAAAAACTAACAAAATTATAAAATATGTTTAAGTATAAAATATGATTTAATAAATACATGGCAGTCTGGATTTATTTCAATAAGACACTATATTATAGCATTGAAAGGTTTCATTGTTTACACTCATAAGTATTATTTGAGTTTTAAAATATACATATTTTAATAACAAACCTATTGCTTTTTATTGTATAAATAGTTCATGATGCTACGCAATTGTGATACTATACAGTAATCCAATATTTTGCTAACAATTTTCTATTTAATTTTTATATTTTATTTAGGGAAAGAAATTATTAATCTCAACTTCTACCTAGAGACTATAAATCCAACACAACTTTAGCTAGCAGACATCTGAATGAAAGGCTATCAAACACAGCCAATTCATTATATAAGAATTTTCTGGATGAAATATTTATTTCTATCATTATGATGGACAGCAATGGGTGTACTTGACAGAATAATTTCTAGTTAACTGGAAGCAATATATTTTTCTAAGGATCTATTCCAGACACATAAAATAGAAATAGCAGAGAACACTCATAAGCACTGTTTTTAGATTCAAAATAATACACCAATATGCACACATTATTGCTGTTTTATTCTAAACTTTCGTCTGACAGCATTCTCTCTTCTTTGGATGTCTGCCACCTCTTACTGACAGTTCACACTCTGTTAGCTGCTTTACTGTTCACCTGCATCCTTTCTTTAAAGAGTCATTAATAGTCAACCACAAGTGTTATTCATGGTCAATAAAGCTGGATGCATAAGAATAGCACTGCTCATCCAGCCTTAAAATGGAACTTAAGAACTGGAAGCTTCTGGCAATGCAGACTGCCTTGAAAACTGACATTAGGATTTCCTGTCAAGCGAACGATGTAAAGTGCCCACTTTCCATCCACTACGATGAGCAAATTCTCATCTAGAGCCCCATTTTTCAAGATCATGTGAGATTATCACTGGTTTGAGTTTGCTATTCAGAGACCTGTTTCTGGTCCTTAGCCTTGTCATTTAGACACATATCTAAAATACATTTAAAAACGAATCAATATATAAAAGGTATTAATAGAGCTCTATATCAGGTTCGCTTCTGCCTCACCACATGCAGTAAGATCTGCCTGTCTGGACAATAGAACCAATTCAGATATGGCCCTTTCCCACCCCGATCACCTGCCCAGTCCACCACAAATTTACACCGTCTCTACATTATATCACAGAGCCCCCTCCCCACAAAATGCCTCCTCATTTATTTATCTCTGAGTTCCCTGTACCTGGCACTTGGACACTACTAAACACATGTTAGCAAAATAATTAATTAGATTATGAATACCTTGATACAGGAGTAGCTTTTAATTGGAGCAAATATACATATGTGTAAACATTTTGTTTTTTTTACCTAAATAAAATTTCAAATAATACTCAAATCAGAGTATCTATAAATAGTTATATCATTATATTTTAATTTGCCCATTGCTTTTAATGACATATTTATTTTATAGTATATAATTATATCACTATATATAGTATATAATGACATCATTTTATAACACTATTTAAACTATTCTATTCTATATGTTACAATAATATAAAAATATTAGATATGTTATAGTGTGGTGCTATGTCAAAGACTCCAAACTTTTCAAACTCAAAATAAAATTGTATGAAGAAAAAAGACATTTTCTAGAACAATGTTGTCCTGTAAGACTTTCTGCAATTATAAAAATGTTTATAAATGTTTGTGAATCAGTGCTTTCCAAAAGAGTAGCAGTAGTATGTATGTAGTATGTATGGCTATTAAACACCTGACTAAGGCAACTAAAAAATTGATTTTTTATATTTTATATTAGTTTATTTTGAAATGTAAGTGTAGATAGCTATAAAAAGCTACTAACTACCCATTATACAGGTCACTTTTAGAAATCGAAGTAAACAAAACTACTTCACCCACTTAAAATTTGGTAACTGAGAAATTATAAACAAAGAACTAAAACTGAAGGTCACAGAAAACTAAACCAAGAAAAAAATTTATAAAATAGATAAAAAGAAAAATATTTTTTTGATTTATTCAATGCCAAAAAAATAATTTGTTAAAAAATTATTTGAAAGAAGAGTTAAATCTCTTATTAGCTGTACAAAAATTATCAGATGCCCACTGGCCTGTGATAAATATAAAATCACCAACAAAATTAAAAATAATTCATCATTCAAAGTAGATAACTCAAAGAAATGAGAAAGTAATTTAATGTTGGCCATAGCTTAACATATTTATTTAAATGACTTTTCATCATTTAAATAATTAAAATCATGATCATTAATTCAAGTATTATTTGGTCTTAATCATAAAAATTAATTTAGTAGGATTTCGTAAAATGCTTTTGTTCACACAAAATCCCCTATATGTGTTTCAGTTATGCTCATTAAACTTAAACCAATATGAATGCCTTAATTAAAACTTAAGACTTAAAAGTATAATTATATAATTTTTAAATTTGTAGTCATTTTAACCACTATAAATTGAAAATTACTGTGATGAATTGTTTGAGGGATAATTGTTTGATGGATTTGGTTTAAGAAATAAATTTCTATCTCTACATGAATAAAGTGCTAAATATTATTCACCAATATTGAATTTTTTGGTGGAAACATTAATGTAATGACTAATATCCCTGACCTTCCATCTTAGATGGCAAAATTGAACAAACAGTCAAACCAAAAACAAAAATAAAAACTTCTAAGTTTAGAATCTAACAAAAAATAAGTCACAAGAAATAGTCTGATATATATCACTACATTAGCCAGTAGGAATGCGTAGTGATAGAAAAGTGTGAAAAATCTCTAGCCAAAAGCGCTTTAAAATATCTGCTACTGAGGAAACGCCTCCCTGAGTGGCATCCGTCTTTCACCATATGGATGAAAAAATATGTCCTTTTACAGGAATTAGGTGAGAATTCTGAAAGTACAACACTATACCTTTTTCACTCCATCAGTGAACTAACTAAAGTCAGGCCCTGGGAAAAGCTAGAGGGGGAGAGATAAAACAGGAAAGTAACTACCCACACACAGGTATGAGGCCAGAGAATCACAAATTCTCCAACAAGAAGGGTGAGAAACTTACAAACTGTGAGTTTGTTGAATTATTGACAAATTGTGTTTTAAGGTGTTTACTATAAGTTGATTTTTGATTTATAATTTTTCTTTATCATCAAAAGAATGCTGGTGTTTGGAGAGTAAAGGGTCTGTTTTTTGTTTGTTTATTTTATTATTTTTTTTAATGTAGAATTGCACTTCTCTACTAAATTATCTAATGGATACATCAATGTACTATTTTGAATAAGGCTTTGTATCAAAGTAAATAAAAATTAAGTTTATTATGAAAAAAGAACCAAATATATTTAAAAATTAAATGGTTTAGGACTCACTAAAAGGAGAGATTATGCTAAAATTTTTAACTTTTTCTTTGCTAACTGATACTTTAGCCGTTTCTTTTTCACCTTGCATGCTCCTTTTTTCTTTGCCTTTTCTTATTTTCTATATAGAAAATATTTTCTATATTCTTTTCTCTCTTTTCCTCCATCCCTCTTTTCTCTTCTTTTTTCTTTCCTCTTTCCTCATTTTCTCATCTGTTTCTCTTCTCTCCAATTAGTCACCATCTCTCAAGTACACACAGCCCACATTTCACAAATAACTAGTTTTCTGAAAAGTACATTTTTACTGCAACTCAAAATGAGAAGAGCGGCAGATGAGTCCCTTCACCCCTCTCTTTTTTAATACAAAGTAAACCATTACCTTTGAGTCAAAGCCAAAATGAGCTGTCACATGTTTGCACATGCCCCGAAAGCTAAGATTTTTAAAAATATATATTTTAAATTCAAAAGAAACATACTTTCTGACCTAAAGATACATGAAATTTTAATGTCTATGGCCATTATGCAATTTTTATAGGAACAGGGTTGGGCTCATTTGTTTAGGTGATACCTATGGTTGCTTTATGCTATGATGACAAAGAGAATAGTTGTGGCAAAAAAAAAAAAAGTATGACTTGTAAAGCCTAAAATATTTACTATTTTTAAAAAAGTGAGTGTGGTGACTTTGCTTTGAAGGAATCCCTTTTCTCCTATTTCAGGAAGGCAAAAAAAGCTGAGAGTCAGGCCTACTGAATACTTGGAAGGATTACAGAATTGAGTATTTGGCTGATACTGCCTCTGAAATTAATAATATGAGCCTGTCCCTTAACTAAAAAAAATGATGACACTGAGGAAGAAGAAAAATTCAGCATTTAATGTTGTCAAATCACTTTGTAAATTATATAAATGTCTAACCGGTATGCTGTATAACTAAAACTAATATTATATTGAATGTCAACTGTAATTGGAAAATAAAAATTAAAAAAGGACTCTGCATCAGTCAGAAAATAAATAAGAAAAGAAAAAGAGACAGAAAACTTGAACCTTTAAAGGAAAAATAATTGAATTTTGGAAAACTTGTATTAGCCACTATAAGCTTGACCGATTCTCAATACTTGACTTTTCTGATAAGATTGTGGTGATATTAATGAATGTGATTTTAAAAGCTTATTTTTCATGGAATGCATCAACATATGCAATAACTGAATTACTCAGTGAGCCAGTATATTCCAAATTAGCAATGAGTAATGTTACAAAATCATGCATTAGCAGGAGATCCATTTAAAATGCAAGATAGATCAATGGATTTTAATGTAAGAGAGTGTAAAATGTTTATGGATATGGCTTTCAATTTCACAGTCCAACTAACTATTAAGAAATTGTCACCTTTGAGTTCTGGTGTAGTGTCACAGAAAAATATCCATTATTATCTGGAAAGTAAATTAAAATCCTTCCCTTTTTCCAACTAAATATCTGTGAGGTCAAATTTTATTCACATACTTCAAAAAACAATGTATTACAAACAGGCCAAATGCAAAAAACAAAGTTTATATAGAATTATATATATGTATATATACATATCACATGTATGTGTTTCTATTTTTCAACAATTCTATAGCATTCTTTTTCTTTACACTTCTGAAAATAGGAATCTTGTCTTTTTTCTTCAGTATATTTATTTTCTATTTTAGTCTTTCTCTTTTATATTGTCAGGTTTTCTCAGATGTATGCTGACACTTTATGTGCTGTTCATATTTAAAACTGGGGCTTTAAATTTTTCCTTGATATTTCAATCAACTGGTGATATTTGCTTAACAGTTTAGTGATCAGCTGGATCATTCAATTATAGAGCTCCTCACTGCATCCTGAGGGTTCTATTGAAGAAGTGGACTAGGAATTCCAACCTTTGGTGTATAAGAGTTGGCTTCTTCTCTGTGTTTTGCGTTGAGCGCCCGCATTCTCAACTTTGCCTACTATCACTTAGTTCGGAGAGCATTTGTTTTCCCCTAAGTTAAACCTTCTGTCTTTTGTTCTACCGAGGAAGGGGTGCAGCAGAGATGGTGATGGAACCTGGTAATTTCCTGATTTTAAGGTGTCTCCTGTCTAAGTCTGATCTCGGAAGCTAAGCAGGGTCAGGCCTGGTTGGTATTTGGATGGGGAGACCACCTAGGAAGACCAGGTGCTGTAAGCTAAATAAATAAACAAACAAACAAACAAACAAACAAACAAATAAATAAATAAATAAACAGATAAATAAATAAATAAATAAATAAATGTTTGATTGTAAATGACAAGGTCTTTGCAATCTGTGAGGTCAACCAAAGTCTGCCTCGTCTAAAAAATAAAATTAAATAAATAAAATAGAATAAAATAAAATATCTTCTTATTTTAGCCACTCCCTTAACATCTCCTTCCTAAGGTACCTCGGACCACTGAATTTGAGTCTGGGGCATTCCGAAGTGAAACTTTGTCTGTTTCTCTCTGCTCTCCTCACAACCAGTTTTGGTTACTTCTCTGCTTAACTAACAATTCAAAGCTTCCTTTCTATCTTTAGTCCTTTGTTTAATGATAGTGTTTTCTTCTCTGAGCCTTCTACCCAACACTGCATAATAATTGTATTAAAATGCAAGTTTACAATGTATAGGCTCTTTTCAAAAAATTCAGTAACTATGAGCTGTAGAGCACAATCATTACTAGGACCGAGTCATAGAATCTGCCATTTATCCCTGAGACATACTCCTCTCTTATCTAAGTCCTTGCTACCACAAAATCAAGATGTGTTATATTAAAATTCTCCATGACAACAGAGAAAATCATATTATTATGAATCCAGAAAAATGCAGCAGTAAATATATTTATGAGCTTAATTATGTGACAATAAATTAAGAATAATTTCCTTTTGCATCTGCACAATTAGTAGTCTAACATTTCACATAAACAAGGATTTATGTAATCATTTTAATTAATTTAAATTCTGTCTCCCCCATGGCTTCATTATGAAGTAAAAATAATTTTACACTTAACAGTAAGTTTCAATGTTCACTACTGATTTTTCTCAGTAGAAACTTTCTATACTTCCAGGTTTATATGCTAATGCATTAGCAAATATAATGGGTCTGAAAATTAATGATTTATACTACTGAAAGTTCCTTTTTTCTAGAGAAACAATGGTTTGAAATTGGACAGTGACTTATATATATAAAGTATCAAGGCTTTCTTATTTATTTCGTTATTCAAGAAAAAGGATTCAAAAGTACAGGTAGCAAATGGCTATACAACAATATATATATTTTCTTCTTTTTTGCTTGAAAACTATTATTTCTTCCTCAAATTTCCAAGGCTGTATAAACAGCTGCTAGAAAGGAGTACTGGGAGGAATTTTGTTGCTGGATGCAAGAACTTATCAAACCTATGACTATGGAAGTCAGGATGTCGGGAACCTGGGTTGACCTGTATTTTAAATCAGCTAAATACTGATGGATAATCAGAGATTTATTCATACCACAGAAGTCCATGCACAATATGAAGTATTTGTGAAGAGGGAGTTGTGAGTTTTCTTTACTCTAACTAACAAATCATCTTTTATCCTGCTATGCACTGTAATTCGTGAATATGTGAAAGCAAAATAATACAGTTGATTGAAAAACAATATAATACAAGCAGTGGGATAGTAGAAATTGGAGCCAAAAATGAAAGTCATGGACAAGTAGTTTAGACATTCAGCTTTTGTGAATGCAAAGTGAATGTGGGGAGTCCCTTCAAATCATGTGAATTAAGTTATACCTATCAATCAAAGAAGTTGAGGAAAGAATGAAATTATCTTGAGATTCCAGTGAAAAACATCTAGAACATGATTGAAATTAACTTCAGCAGCTGTCATTTGCTCATAGGATTTGCTAGTCCTAGTAAAAGTATCATAGTGATTTACCAAGAATCACATTTGTGAAAGCTTTTATAAATATTAATTTATTTATTGTACAAAGTTGCCTAGAGTTTATCAACAAATTACATCACTTTTTACCTTTTGAATTTTAAGAAATTTTGAGGGGTACTAAATTATATACTATTAGAGAGAGAAATATTCTGTGAAATGACTTATATTTAAATAGACTTACTTCTTCTCTAAAATTAAGTTAGATACTCCCTTTTCAAAAAACTGCCTGATTAGATATCTATCAGTATCTCTGCCAGCCTTATAGTTGTCATTGTATTCAGAGACAATTAATTATACATTACTTTAGAGATAACTTCCAACTTTAAATGATTTGCTTAGGATCCAACATTTTAAATATCTCAGTCTAATCCAGACTTTTATATGTTGCTAAATAGCTTTTTGTGACATTTTTAATACATTAGTAATATATAGTTCTAATGTACTGCTCTGTAGTTTTGCTTTAAAATGCTGTTTTAAGTTAACTATTTTTAATTGTTTATAAATGAAAAAAAGAAGAGAATTTAAATCTAACACAGAGCTTTCTGAAATAATTACCATTTATTTCCTATTATTTTTCTAACTTCATTACTTAATTCTCTTGTGTTTCCTATGAATAGATAAATCATTAATGGCAAGTAATTATAATTGATAGTGTTTCTTTCTTGCCAATTTACATATCATGTATGTTTCTTTAAATAGATTGGTTAATTTTTCCATAAGAAAATAATTATGCAAATTAGGATTCAGTCATTTTTTATTATTGTCTATAATGTGAACATTTCTTCTATTTTATCATAAAATAGTCCAGACTTTCAAATATATTAATAGCAGAAAATCTATTTTCTGGTTTATTAAGAATTTATTTTTGTTTTAATTGGGATCTACCTTGATTTTTATTAATGTCAGTTTAAAATATATTGAGGTCAAGTTTCTTTTTTTCATTTAGAGTTAGTAAATATTACAAATTAGATTATTAGGACTAAATTTTGAAACACATTTGAATACATAAAAAAATGTCAGTTGATCTTGATCTATCACACAATTCAAACAGTACTTGGGTTAATAGGATACTAAGTTATTCAAGATTCTT
The DNA here is from genome assembly GCA_030015415.1 of Cynopterus sphinx. NCBI lineage: Eukaryota > Metazoa > Chordata > Mammalia > Chiroptera > Pteropodidae > Cynopterus > Cynopterus sphinx. The sequence goes on along the minus strand of CM057379.1, from coordinate 5,070,456 downwards.
ACAGTAATATTGTAATGTGTTATAGCAGATTATTTCTAATTGTCAGAAACAGAAAACTCAAATGTCCATCACTGTAGAATATATAAATGAATTGTTATATAGTCCTGCAATGTAGTGCTACAAAGGAATGTATAAAATAAAGCACAATCTCAAAAACATGTTTAGAAAAAGAAACCAGCAACCAAGTAAGAATATACATGGTTTCACTAATTATAGGTTTCTTAAGTAAATGAAACCAAACCATAGGGTTTAGGAATATTAAGGAATGCATCCTTAGGTGGTACTACAAAAAAAAAAAAAAGGAAAATAATACAGTGAATACATATTGTAAAATTCTGGGGAAAGAATGAAGCTAAAAGCTAGAGTTCAAGGAAGGATCTGACAAATTTTTACTCTTTCTTTGGTTGGTGATTCTGTCAGTTTTTACTTTATAATAATCTTCTAAAGTGAATCATTTTATGAACATTTTCATTCCTGGGTAACATTTAACAATATAAAAATTAAATAATGGTCATGCTTATCAAAAAATAAACTTAAGAGAAGGTGTCCAATATACTGAATAAAATTTCAAACAACCTAAAAAGTTTAAAAATTGTTTGAGGTGGCAGATTACAGAAAAATTGTGCTTCACACATCTTTAAGATGAAAATATTTTTAGGAAATGATTAGGAGTGTGAGGATTCTTTCACATCTTTCAAAAGAAAAAATGGCACCAAAGGATTTGCTCCTATATTACATAGTGATCCAGTAAAGTATCAACTATAATCAGAAAAACTTTTCTACTCCCTTTTATACTACTTTCTGTTCATTTAAAACACAAAAAACATCTCCTCTATTAACAATAAATTGAGCTACAGTAAGTTTATTCTGTAAGGTATTAAGCATATTCTCTAAATCCCTCTTCTTTCTGAAAACAGGTCAATATTATTTTTAAATAATTCATCTAAATTACAGTGTGTAGAATGTTGTGATATATAGGACTAGTAAATGACTGGTTTATGAACAGAATGTAGGCAGAATTGAAGTGTCCTATGCATCTTATTTCTAGAAAATCTACCTAGAGGGGACCTTATCAATTAAATATATAATATTAAATATGCAACTTTTTTTTCAAAAGAAAGATGTTCTCAACTCCAGATACAACTCTTTGTGGTTTCAATATCCCCTAATTCAAGCTCAATATTACCTAAATGTAAAAACTGATTTACTGGATAAAATTGACCAGCATTCTCATATGTGCATAATTGTAATGCTCAAAAGTTTGATAATCAATACAGGATTGTGGTTTACTCATTGTCAATTACTATTTTTGTTAACTGATAATTTTTCAGGGTTTGAGAGTCTTAAAATACGATAGTTTGAAAATTCAAGCCAGAAGTGTCATGCTTGTTTGCATTCATTTTTTGTCCTTTATTTCTTTTTCTTTTATTTTGTCTCTTTTCCACTTGGAATAATGGTTTTAAAATATTATATTTATTTGCTATATAAATAATTTTCCAAGTTCCCACTTTTTTTTCCTTTTTCATAGAAATATATATATATATATATATATATATATATATATATATATATATATATATATATTTTTTTTTTTTTTACCACTCTGAGGTTTATAGCCTTGTGAGCTTGTGTTTCTTATTTTACTGAATTTAAATTTCCAAATGATGTTTTTCAGGTTTTGATAGCCATCTGTTTCAGAATGTTTTTCAAAACTTAAATCCAAGCATGGTGTGAAAATCTTGGAATTGAAATTTCGCCCAGTCTATACTAAGCAGGTGAATCTCCTACCTTGGTCACACATATGCCAACTGCATACAGAATAGAGAGTAGGTTTTCACTGTCATTTTCCACATCAGACCACCTGAGCTTTGCGGGCTGTGTGCAGGAGATCGTCCATGGTACTCCCAGTGGTTTTCCAAGGGAATTTAGCACAGTTCAAGAAGAAAAGATCCATCTAAAATACGATCACTTCCCTGGGTTGACTGTTCAGGAAGTTAGAGCTGTGTGAAGCATTATAAATCACAGGGCATCATTCATTCATTGTATCTCACCTCTGTGTGTGATGCTGTATGGAGGGAGTTTTATTTCCCTCACTCAAATGACAACGCTGTATCCACCAACTCTTTGGCATATTCTTCCACATTAAAAATGGCTGTGGTATCACCAGGTAACCCATTGCCTAGGACCAATGAGGGTACTCTGGTTCCTGCCCATTCTGCTTGGGTTAGTGCAGCCCTTCCAAAGCACCATTTATCACAGTTGTGTTTCCTCTTGCTTATTAGGTTTAATCCATAACCTTTTACAAGGGACTTCCAACAGAGACAGAAATCGTTTACTTGTTCTAAAGTACACAGGGGCGGAGTCATTTGGAACTAATTTACCCTGACTTTCTTTCCTGAAGCCCGGAAGATCCCTGCAGGGGACCAAGTGAAGGATCTATGTAAAATCGGAGTTCATTTGTACAAATTGGTGGGAGGAAAGAAATGTCACTGTGTTTCTACTTTCTCTAAAACTATAGGGTTGGACAAAAGTAAATTGGGGCCACTAGTTGAGGTTATTTATCCTCCTCCCCTCCTCCCTTTATTTTGTCATCAGGAGTGGTTGCCATGGCTGCCCAGTTATGACAAACTGAGTGCAAACCTTGTCCTTGCCGTGTATTTGTTGCTTCTTTCCAAGTGTGAGAAAGATGCCTCTGTTCTTTCCCCATATTTTTAAAGGTTAGAGTACTATATCTCCTGGGTAGGAAATATCTTTTCTTCTGAGGTAACTGCTACTATACTATTTCATCAGAATGTTCCAAGTTAAGATCCTTATTTTTCAGATGAAGTTAGAATGTATAGGTGCACCTGTGTTACATTATCCTTTAAAAACATGAACTAAGTTGCTGTAGTTCTATGCAATGTTATCTGTTTCTCCTAATGATGACAGCCTGATGGATGCTGTGTGGCCACGTGAGTGATTTATCACTAAGAATGGACACAGAGAATTGGTGAGACTCATAAAACAGTTAAAGATGATTTCATCTTTTAGAACCATCATCTTACTATTGTACTGATTTGATTTCACAGTATCTAATTAAAATAGTTGGAGTCATATAACTTTCTCTAGGAATCTGGACAAAGAATATTACTTGAAAATGAAATGTAGAGTAGATATTCATATTGTCTTTCAGTCATTAGTTTAATTTGTAGCGTCTCTAAAAGGAGATACAGAAGGCTCTGAGCACTACAGATACAGCTGCACTTTACCTCTATCAAATTCATTCAAAATTTCCTTGGCTTGAACATGACTATCATGAGCCTCTATATGGTGGTTGGGGTGGGGGTAGGGAAACGTTACAGCTGAGGACTCATTAGAAGTTACAAGCTTTCCTCATGCATGGCTGTGTGGTATCTGGCTCTGAACTTCAGCAGCAGCAAAACCTTGCATATTGACGTCTCAGAACCAGTGTGTGCAGGTTGCAATTAACCTGGTATTATTTAGAACATGGAATACAGGTACTTATTTCTCTTATTTTATTTTTGTATTTTAATTTTAAAGAACACATTTAAGGGTGAGGTTGACATTCAGAGATGTAAATTTATTTATGAACTATCTTATTGCCGATTGGCGTGTGAATTAGAGTTCAGGATGACAGATAACAATTTGGGATTCAGCAGCATGTACATGGTACTTAAATCCATAAGGATAGGGCACATCATCGCAAGAGGGAATATCGATGTATCAGACACCATGCCTGAGGAAGGGGCATGAGAGATTCCAATATAAGCATCAGTTGGCATGTTTCTCACATTTTATATAATACTCAAATTCCATGAGTACATTTATAAATAGGAAGTATATATTAACGTTGTGTGTTAAATGAGTTATGTAATTAAAAATTATAAATTTAAAAACAATTCTTTTAGATTTTCATTATTCATATTTTACACTGGTAAATTTCCTTTTCTTTTTTTCTTATGGAACATTTTGTTTTTTCATCATTTGTCTCAAAGAAAAATTAAGATGGAAATCAAAAGCTGGCACAATTCAGCAGGATATAATTACTTGTTGAAAATAACTAATATGAGCATATGCTTTTTGACCCTTCTTTAATAGACTAAAACTGTTCATTTTGGCACAATGGTTTTGTAGCTTTACTTGGTTGAGAGATAATGAATTTAAATTATTTGCATTTTAGAAGCATGTTTAAAGTGTTAGACTCAAGAAACATGACAGTATTCTTAAAAACAAAATACTATTAATGCAAATGCTCTCAAATGAAAAGAAACCTTTTTTTTTTAAATTAGAAAAACACTTTCTTGTCCTGAGAATCATGTAAAACTCTCTGAACTTCCTTAGAAGACATTTATAATATGCAGTATTCAAGATATACAATAACAGTACTTCTATAACATTTAATACGTGACAGCCACTACTACAAAGACTTCATACTCCTTAAATAATTTCATACCACAGTAACCCTAAAATGTATGTGCTATTATGATTATTTTACAGATAAGGCATGTGTTGTGGACTGAATGTTTGTGTCCCCCCAAAACCCCATATGTTAAAGCTATAAACCCCAATGCAATAGTATCTGGAAGTGGAGCCTTTGGGAAGTGATTAGGTTATGAGGGTGGCACTCTCAAAATGGGATTAGTACCCTTAAGAAGAGGCACAAAAGAAATGCTTTCTCCCTTCGCCATATTATCCCCACACCATCTCAGTATGTTTGTAGTTTAAACCCTTTTATGCTCTAAGAAATGAAGTCATTTGTTTAAAAATCACCAATAATTAAAACATCATGTATGATAACCCATCAAGTTTTATCAGAAAAGAGGAGGAGGGATATCATTTTGGCAAACGGGGCACAGATATAGAGAGAATGAGATGATGTGATATAGACCTGGAGAGTGGAAAGACAGAGTGGTAGAAGAAAAAGAACTTCATAGATAGTGATCCCCAAACCCAGATCATTTTGGAAGACTTCACCAAAATGGGAGAGACTGCTCTAGTCTGAATATATACATTCCCCCAAAATTAAAGTGTTGAAATCCTAACCCCCAAGATAATCTGGGGCCATTATGTGGTACTTAAATCATGGAGTAAGAGCCCTCAAGGATGAGATTAATGCCCTATTAAAGAGGCCCAGAGAGCTTGCTGGCCACTTTCACCATGTGAAGACACAGTGAGAAGTCAACAATCTGCAACCGGGAAGAGAAGTTTCCCCAGATGGTGACCATGCTGTCCTCATGACCTTGGACTTCCCAATATCCAGAACAGTGAGGAATAAACTTCTGTTGTGTATAACGTACCCAGTTTGTGGTGATGTTTTAATATCAGCCCCAAGACTAAGAGTCTTTTGCCTGAGAAGACAGAATAAGTGGACCTAGAAAAGGGCCAATGTAAGGAATATCGCCTTGCGGTAAAGAGGTATATGGAGTCCTACTCCACCCAGTCTCCATTTGCATGATGTCTGCTACTTGTATCTGTCCCATTGTGAGCTCCTACTCTCATCCCATCAACACCTCACAGGATTTCACACACATTTTGGAACTCAGAAATTTTTTGGCATATCAAAATATCACTCTGCATTTATACACTGTCAGGGTGAATGCCACCCCCAGGCTATTCCCTAATCCAAAGTGGTCACTCCTGGACAACTGGTGATGTGGTTGGGGAAAGCCCTACGAACTGGAGCTATGGAGAGAAGAACCTTGAGAACCGAGTGCTGTGAAGGGAGAAAGTTACATCACCAGTATCCAGAAATGGGGCTGGCCCATGAACTCATCTCTCTACCAGAATGTCAGGAATCTGTGGTGGAGAAACACCTGTATGGTGACTCCACGTTGCTCCACACCTTGCATGACTTATTACTAATCCAACTTTTACTTTCATTCTTAGGCCTATATATCAATCTTAGCTTTCAATTTCCCTAACAATTTTATAGACAGTTGATAGAAGACACACAGATACACAGACCCGTACATATTTTTTTTTCCTCAGAAAGATAATTAAAATATGCAAACATCCTCAATTTAGAGTTTTTGCTGCTAATCTGTGAAATCAAAGCCCTATATTCGGCTTTTAGTGACATAACAAGGACTCTAGTATTTTTCTATTCACCTCAAAATCATTTTTAAATGCTTGCTTATCTATTTTCGTCTGTGATTTGGGCAAAAAGCTATAACTGATAATCTGAAAAACTAATCACAATTTCCAATTAATAATGAGCAATTATTTGGTTTTTATATTATTACCTACATTCTTTTTTATAAACTAAATATTTGTGATATATAATCTATGTTGATTTTCAAAGAGAAACCATAATCCAAGTTCTAAAATTTGCAAGCCTTTTTAACTTAATATATTATGAGGCAGCATGGCATATCATGTGGGTATGCTGGACAAAGGGATGATTTGTGTCCTGAGGAGGAAAGAGTGAAATGGCTCGAGATTTCATCACTCAGAACAGCGTGCAATTTAAAACTTGTGAATTATTTATTGCTGGAATTTTTCATTTAAATCCCAGAATTTTTGGACTGCGGTTGACCATGAGTAATCAAATGTGTACCATAGGGGGAATACTCCACTTAATCACATTCAGGAAGTCTCTTTTGTCATTTAAGTTAACATATTCACACATTCTGGGGATTAGGGTACAGAAGTCTTTGCAGCACCATTATAATGCCTTCCAATGGAAGAAAAACAGCCTACCTAGAAATTAGACTCTATGAAAGATTCACCAGAGGGCAAGAGATGATCCAAATCATGAGAGTTCTCTTAGAGACTTGGTTGACATATGCAATACCATTCCATTGGCCAAAGGAAGCCACATGATCAAGCAAGATATCAGTAGTGGGGACAAGTATCATTGAAAGCATCAGATGAAAATACATTTCCTATTGTTTATTTTGTCACATGCAACAAAATGTTCTCATATATATGTCAGAAGATAAACTATCATCATGCCCAAAGCATTTTCATTTTGTTCCAATTTCTGTGTAGGACATATTCACTTCCTAAGAAAGTATAATTCTGTCTTCTAACTTTCTTTTAACGGAGAAGTGTCTTCATTTACAGAGGAAGGTAAACATAAAAAGCAAGAAATAGATCATTTCTATAGATGGAAAAAATTCCTCTTTGAGTTTACTTTCTATCAGTTCAGTGCATGTTCACGCAGACGTGTCTGGGAGAGGCTGTCTTGGTATCCACAGAATGGCACCCTACCCTATGTTTTATTTCCTGGGGAAGGCTCTGTAAACAGTCTAAGAGCACAAACATTATTAATTTGACATATGGACTCCTGAAAAACAGCTCATGTTACACACTTAAAATTGTCCTTATGGAAGTCTGTCTTACTAGGAAACATTTCTCGATATTGCTTTAATTTCATTTATGGAGTCTACCAACTGTAGCTCAAAGTGACATGTTATTCTATAGAGGTTAAAAAGAGATTACATTTTAAGACCAAATCAAGCAATGTTATGAAGAGCCAGGCAGCAGATAGTCTCAGATAATTTGGGAAATTAATATTTATTCAATACACTATGGCATTTTCCATTACAGGTTCTTGAATAGGATGATTGAAGATTTTTGCACATAATAAAGAGAGTTTTAGGACTTCCATCGAGTAGGCTAGTTTAACTTATTTTCAGAAAGGTCATCTTTACAGTAAGAGTTGTACACTAAAACATATTTTTACCCAGGCTTATTTTTGGGCTCTTAGAGTGTAAATTTTCACAAAATAATTTTTTTTTGTGTGTGTGGGATGACACATCCAGCTTAACTAGAGCCAAAATTGCTGCTAGTTTCAGCTGTGATGTTACTGCTGAAGCCTTTCATGGCAATATATTTTTCTGCCTTTTGATTGCATTTTTAAAATTTTATGTCCTGAATTGCATCTGGCATTTTGTTTTGATTGTATTACTTAAACAAAAAATAAATTCCCCATGTTTCAAATCTAAAAAAGTCAGTTTGAACAACGGTACTAAATCGATTAAGAAAAATTCAAAACAATGTATAAAACCTGCTTTTGAAGAATATATCCTATTTCTAAATATAAAATGTGTCTTACTAACTGCTATAAACAAGTCTAATAAATAGAAAATTACTGAAATCTCCACATGACACAGTCTATGTCTACAAGACTTATATACTTATACATTATTATAATACACATTTCCATAATCACATTAAGGAAGCAGTCATCAGATCCACCTACATTTGGAAATATGGTCCCTATTAAAATCATACTGGCAGAAACATAGATTGAGCACATCACTATTTGATCTGTCATTTGGACTATCTTTTAAAAGTATAAATTTAAAATTAGGTACTGCAAAATTTAGTTAAATATGGTCTAGTCCTAATGGAAGAGTGAATCCTTACTATTTTTGTTCTCCTATGGTGTAATAACTCTTAAGATAAAGCAATATGAATTTTTATTTAAATTTTATTATATGTGTGTGTGTGCATATGTGTGTGTGTGTGTACATTTTCCCCAAACTCTTAAAAGGAACACAACAAAATAAAGTTTTATAAAATAGATAAAATTGTGTTTACCTTTTCTAAATAATTATGTTCATGTAGTCATATTTTACTAAAATATATTATTTATAAACATAGTAATTTTCACTCAAAAGTATAAACAACAGGGTTTTTTCTTTTAACAGCTCAATTTTTTTTAGAACTATAGAAAGATGAGAGTATGTATAGGTGGTAAAACTCTAGGGGTTGAAAAAGATTTAAATTGATTAATTCAACAATTTATAAATAAATTAATCAAAAGTTTAAATATCATTTGTATTTTAAAACTATAAATATGATAAAAACATAAATTGGTTTTAGGTCTTGAATTTTTCTTTCAAATATTAGTAAATATGTAAAATGAGCATATGTCCAATGTGAAATGATTAAAAATATGCTTTCTAAAATATGCTTCCCATCATGTATGTGTGTGTGTGTGTACATCGTATAAGGTAAGGACCACAATTTTAAGAACTACATCTTTACTGAGTCCACTTTGAAAAGATTGGTACATTAAAATATCCTATATTAAGGGAAAACACAAAGGTATTTAGATTGTACTGTCATTCCATAATTAGATAATTAATCCTTGTCTTCTAAAGGTTGAAAGCAAATGATAATAAGTGAACTTTAAAAGAATTAACTCTTTGAATTCTCTCTCCCTCAGTTCATATAAAGATAATAGTGTGCTTTTCAGATTATAAAATACTGAGTACTTTGCATTTGTCTTCTATCTAGAAGTTCTGCATCTGAAAAATTAAAAAGGTTAACATGAAAAATTTTAAAAGAAAATGTTAATTTAAGAACTTTTATCGAACCTGTTTTGTTTTGTTTCTTTTACACGCACCTAGGGTAAGTTGAAATTTTTAGCATTAAATTATTAAAGCTTATTCTTAAAATGAGTCTTTCAATAATCCACACAGGACATATCTCAAATTAAAGAAGGTACGTAAAGGTCAGGAGTGAGGGTGATGGGGACAGAGGACATTTAAAGCACCATTTCTGGATCCATTCTCCTTCCTGCCAACTCCACAATGCTGACTGCCCAGGAGCCAAGTGGCTTCTGAAACCTGGGCATCTATATGTAAACGAAGCTATGGCCTTCTCTGTGTCCTAGTGAGGGGGATTTGTCCATAATTTATACCTTATGGACTGAGGAAATTCCGGATACGAAGTCAGCAAGGGTAGACTCTGGAAAGAGATTGAAGATCCAAAGTTTATGGATAACACCTCATTCCTTGGTGTCCTATGGATTTCTGATTCAGGAAAGGCTAAGAATGGGATACGACTCAGGCTACGTCTTTCTGCCTTTGATGCTGGAAGAGAACCATCAGACCAGAGAAAGAGGTCTTTGCCCAGGTCACCTGGACTACCACACTTTTTAGTTCATTGTTCTATAAAGAAGAAATACATTTCTCTCATCATAACCAGACTTTATTAAAAAAAAAAAATGAGCTGAACAAGAAACTGAAAACTCATCTAAGTAAACCCAAGATCCAGAGAGATTATCAGGTAGATCAGTCAAAATTCAGACCCAGAGAAACAGATCTGCCAGAGGAAATTTATAAAACCTTAATTAAATGCCAGAACACACTGGCTTTTGTGAACACTATAATGAATGGGCGTTTGGGGTGGGGGGAGGGTTACAGCTATCTAAGATTCTGATTTTATTTTTTTTTGGATATTTACTCAAAAGTGGAATTGTTGGGTCATATGATAATTCCATTTTTAAAATTTTTTTGAGGAACTTCCATGCTGTTTCCATAGTGGCTTTACCAATTTACATTCTCACCAAAAAATAAATTCTTTTTTTTCTTTCACTCATTTAACATCAAGAAAATGGTGCCTCCCACTGTAGATATGCTTGTAAGACTTTGGAAAAAAAAAACATTTATTCATTGACAATTAATAAATTAAAATCTGGCATATAAATCATATGTCAAATTGTTTGTTTACATAGTCACATTATCTATCATTATAAACAAGAGTTGATGAACCTGGAATTTCAGTAATTCTATTTCTACCACCTGCCTCATTGAATATACCTAGGGAGCCTCTACTCAACTCTGATACTGGAAATTTCTTTCTCAGTTTTATTTAACTTTAGTGAATGCTAGATATATGATGATGATGATAATGATGATTATGATTACTGATAGATGAGGGATAGAGGGTAGATAAAGCTATATACAGATAATTTAAAAGGTTGAAAACAACATGCCATTTTCCACTTTTATTAAACATGTGAAAGTGCACTATGTTCCTTACAGGGTCCAAAAATGTGAACAATGACCTAATAATTGTGGGGAATATGGTTCCTGAAATCATTTTGAAAAAAATTAGTTAGTGAATTGATCAATTGTGTAAAAAAAGTGTCAGAGTTAATTCAGTAAAAATCTATCAGCAACTACCAGATGTTCTCATCTACATTCAAATTATTAGAAGAATGTGTCTGGTAAATCTCTGAAACTCCTTCTGTCTCACTTCACTTTTACTTACTGATGTACAGTAGTATCTCCTTATAGAATTATTGAAGAACATTAAGTGTGAGTTACTTTTCATTTGCAAATGACCATTGCCAAATATTTATTCGCTAAAACTATATTCTCAACACCTACTTTAGCATTCATTGTGACATGAGATATTTTTAACTGCCAGTGATGTTCTTTAAAGTTATCATGGAGCTTAATAAAATTAATATCAGTATAGTTGAAATCATTTTGCCATCAAAATTTAGTTAATTTTAGTATATGTTATTGCACAATGAGAATTTCTTATATATTTTAAAATTTTAGCATAATACACAGACACGTTTTTTTTCTTCCAGTACATTTTCACTCTAGTTTTTTTTCTAATTTATTTAACAATGTGTTAGCTTGTTTGATAGAAACACTACTTAGCATGGATGGTTTTGAGCATTTAAACAGTGCTCAGCATTTAGAGGCTGACATCAACATATAATTATCATTTCATTCAATAAGACAGAGTAAAGTCTGACTAAGCAACTATGACAGAGTTGCTCAGATAAAAGAGCTACTGGGAAATTAAAATTTCAAGGGAATTTTTAAACTTATTGAAAGTCTATTTAAAAATTAATTTATAAATTGTATAAGTTGTTAACACATGAAAAGTTCTGGTGCATCAAAATTTTGTCCAATTGGTTTTCAGTGAACTGAATTCACTAAACTGATTAGGCCAAAAATGTCTGGCATCAGGTAAGAACTGAGAAAAGGCAGAAAACGTTAAATGCTTGCAGATATTTTTTAAAGGTGATTTTTCTACACCATCAATGATGTTGATTAATTCAGGGACAGTGGTGACTGCAGAGTGTCTTGTGGCAAAGGTGGAGTCTGACGAGGTAAGGAGAGCAGTGAACGTAAGGATGGCATGAGGAAACATCAAACACCAAACTGAAGACAATGTAATAAAACAAACAAACAAACAAAATGCAGCAACATTACACGTGGCTGTATAATGTGACATTCCATTTCTAATTTTACAGAGTTAAATTTTATCACTGGATCTATTTGAATGTTTAGAGAATGTGCTCTCTAAAGGTGTAAGGAGAGCGAGCATGTGGATTTTCTTTTCTAGTTCATAAATATTTTTTAAATAATACTTATGATTTCTTTTAAATATATGATTTTAAAATTTATTTTTGCCACTGTTAAAACATCCTTACACGTTTCCTCTTCTTTAAAATAAGATGAAAATTAAAATAGATTTTTTTAACTTTTTTTTATAAATATGTTCTATTTTACTTATCTATACTTACAATTTAAACTGTATGAAAAGTACTGTGAAGTGGCTTATCAGAAACTGTTTTTATGTAGATGCACTTAACACACCTAAAAGTGATGGTTGTGTTCTATAGTTTAGTGAGTAAAATGGGCACAAATTAGGGTTTTCAGGTGCTGATGATATTGTTAATCTGTATGATGGTTATATGGATGCATTCAGTTTGCAAAATATTTGCCAGGTGTACACTTCGTCTTCTATTTTATATGTATGTTGTATGTGAATAAAAATAAATTTATTTAAACGTGAATTGTTTTTATTTTTCTGAGAAATTTTGTGGCTATTATACTTTCTCACAAACGTTTGAGTGGCCATCACTCATTCTTTCCTTTATCCATCCATTTATTTAATATATATTTATTCTGTACCTAGCTGTCTTCTAGGCATTTGTCAAAAGCCAGGAACAAGAGAAGTGCTCACTGCTTGCCTGGAGCTTACATTCTCTTGGAAATAAATAATTTCAAAGAAAACTATCATATGAACATAATTTTTCAAAAACCATGTAAATGAATGTAAAGTAAGTTTCAGCTGCCAAAAAAAAATGTATGAAGGCATTTGACATAGGTATTCGTGAAAGGCCTTTCTGGCAGGTCTACTTAGTTGCAAATCTTGGCTCATGAGAAGGAGCCAGCTACGTGAAAAGCCAGGAGGAATGGATTTTTTTGAATTGAATAAAAAGGTCCTGAAATGAGAAATATCTTGGCAGGTATTTGGCATAGAAAAAAATAAAGTCAGCATTATAAAATATGCTATATTGTATGAAGTGAAGTTCACAGTAATATATTGACCAGGTTCCCTGGGTCATGGATGCTCTAAATATAAAAGTAGAAAGATATCAAGGTTTAGGAATATGTTAGGAATATGGGATTATCTTCCTCAGAAGTAATTATTCAAAACCATGAGCTATCTTTTCTCTCGTGTTCTTGAAGTTTCCAAATTTGGTTAGCATTTTTCAGTAATGCCCTCTTTAGCAATTATATAAGTAACCTGTGGGAATAACTACTCTCCTAATTGGTGAGTATCACATATAAAAATCCATAATGAAATAATTGTTATAGAACTTCTAAACTAGAGAAGGTCTCAAAAAAAAAATGCTCAGGAAATGGGAAAGACCTGGGGTGAGGGCTTTTTCACTCCAAACTTTCCCTTTAGTACAAGGCAGCAAAAAATGTATTTGATCAAATTTAGGATAATTAGCGAAATGCAAATTATGGTGTTGAATTTCTGTAACACTAAAAGAAGAAAAAGGAAAAGAAAAAAAGTAAATTATTTTTTTTTCTAGATGTTAAGGATAATATTTTGGTTTAATTAGGGTGAGGGTATTTGCAAGTGCATCACTTCAGTATGTTTAATCTTTGCTTCAGTGATATGGAAATCATTCTAAGGCAAGCGGTCCCCAATCTTTTTGACACCAGGGACCAGTGCTACTATGAGAATCTAATGCCTGATGATCTGAAGCAGAGCTGAGGCAGTGATGCCAGCACTGGAGAGTGGCTGCAAATACAGATGCAACTTTGCTTGCTAGCCCACCGCTCACCTCCTATGTGGCCCAGTTCCTAACAGATCATGAACAGTACCTGGTCTGAGGTCTGAGGCTAGGGACCCATGCTGATAAGGGAGTCCAACACACTGGGGCCATGGAGCTATCAGTGTCTCTAAATGTCTAATATAACACTTCAGCTAACAGATGAACGCTAAGCATATTGTTGTTCTTAAATAATGTAAATATGTAGTAAATTATGAAAAAGTTTATTATATTTTATAAAAATGTATGTAAAACATGTGTGTTTTTCCAATCTGTATTGCTGCGCTGCTCCACAAATGTCATTAGATGTATTTATAAAGCATTTACTGTGTGTTAACTTTTACTCCACTAGGTATTGCTCTTCTTATAATAGGCACACATGTGCTCCTTCAGTAGAGATGCTGGTGTAGCCTGTCACAGGTTTTCAGAGAGCAACAGTCAGGCTAGACTTGTTACACATCAGGACATATATATAACCTTGAGAGGAATCTATTTTGTCCAAACAGCTGTTCTCCAACTATTCTAAAACATAATACACTTCTCCCTAAATAGTTACTATGAAGAAATTAAATTGGTGAGAGCAGATGCTGCTATCACAGGTGTTACTTAGTTTGCTTTATTGCTGACTCTGAGGAACCACGTGACCTAGGAATCATAATAATGAAATATAAATGGATATTTGTTGGTGTAAAACATATGAATGACTTTCACTAAGAAGAGGATGGGAGACTTATTAATTATCTTCCAATCGTTTCCCTGTTGAGATGGTAAATGGTATATAGAAGCAGAGAGAAAAACAGAATTATTAATTAAAAAATGATTAAACTCAAAATAAATATGCATACATAAATATATGCAGAAACAATCTTAGATATAAATAACCACATTCATGGCTGTTTTAAAAAGTTGTTTTCATACTTTGGCTAGTGTATTATATAAAGACTATGATATTGAAAACCCTAAGAAATTAGAGTATCTGGAGTTTAGTATGGGCATTGATTTCTAAATAGATAAGCAAAAATAATAGCTAGATTATATAACAGAAATTACCAATTAAGAAATATAATGAAAATCAAATCCCAGTCACAGAAGCTATACAATTTTAAATTATACAGAAATAAATTGTATGAACTATAAAAGACAGGCTAAAATAATATATAAATTTAATGTATTCCAAAAAATATTTTAATATCTTCTTCTGGTGGGTTAATTGCAAATTGAATTTGAATTCCACAGGAAAGAATAAATATGAAAGAATATCTAAAACATTTTTAAAGATGCTTAATTATAATGTATCCCATCTGATTGTGCTTTAAAACTATAATAGTTAAAAGTGACAGTTTTCTCATAAGAAATATTGAATAAATATAACAACAGAAAATACAGAGAAAGATGTATACACAGGTTTTAATTTTATAAAAAGTATTTTCAAATCAGTCAGAAAATACATTTAAATTCTAAGTTAGAAATTTTTAAAAACTGTTTCTTATCTCTACTTCAAATCATTTATAAATCTGTATTCAAAATAATTTAGCCTTTTTAAAAGAGGAAGATCTAAAAAAATAGTTGTAGGAAATATACAAATATTTTAATTACACTAGAAATGGCTTTCTGTCACAAAAAATAATTTATAATAATAAAAAGTAGCTAAATAAACTGCATAAAATCCATATATAATAAATTAAAAAATATTTAAAATATTTTAATTTTTAAGACTTAATTGAAACATATATGCAATTCATTTGAATATTCAAAAGAATGTCTCAAAGCAGAAACCAGGAGGAGTTAGACAGGAAGACAGAGACTTCATTAAATATTAGTGCAATGAGGTGGAGAGGAATGGGAGTTTTTCTTAAACAAGGACCAGAGTAAAAATGTCCTGGAGAACTAGTTTTCTGATCCAGAGGGTGGGGTGACCATACAGCATGTTATTTTGCAACATTCCCATGAAGTTGTGACCAGCCAACTTAAAGGAACTCAATCCTTGATATCACAGAAATATTATGCCTCAACTAATACTTCTAGAAGACATGGAGAATTTCAATACAATATTTTAAACTTGTCTTCTGTGTGTGTCTGTAGTCTGTCATCCTTTATAATTGTTGGCTGTATTCTCAGATTGGTTTGGTAGATGTCACTGTGAACAGCTGGAGTAGTTACATGTTTCTTATTCATATTTAGAAAGATGATGGTGGCAAAGTCACCAGCAAGTTGATGAGCATCATTCCTGGGTTCCCTCTAATTGGTCCAGGCAGGTCTCCTTCCTACCATCAACTCCATTTGGCCCATGTAAGTCTCCTCCCTCAGGTGGTGAATCTATAGGACTAATAAACTCCTGTGGATCTCATCCGCACTATGCTGGGCAGTGGTGGTCACCCTACAACCCCAGGGCAAGGATCCATCCCTCACCAACAGGGTGACTTGAAGGTGATCAAAACACTCTTTCTGTGTGGACCATTCATGTAAGCTCAAAACTCACCTACTTGCCTGCTGTACAACTCCACCTGCATGTCTAATAAGTGCCTCACACTGAAAACTTCCACGATGGAACTACAACACCCCAGTGCCTAGTGTAGCCCTTGGAAAGCTGTATGCACACAATATGTACTGGGAGAATGAGTAGAACTTTAGAGTGAACAGGAAATCTCCTGTAACTATGTGTTCTTGCAAGTAACTAAAAGCAACTGAGATGTTTGACAAGAATTCTACCTTTAAAATGTTTTAATAACCTTCTTGATATAGGGGAAGATATATACCTATATATCTATATATACCTATATAGTTCATTCCAGGAAAATAAATATAGAATATTTTAAATGTATAATATTTAATGACATCTGAAATGCTTGTTCTACATTGATAAATGAAAGCAATGCACAAAGAAATAAGAATATAGATATAATTGTTAAAAGTATTATCCACTATTAGGAGTTACAAACTCTTTCTATAAAGACAATAAATATTTTAGGTTTTGGCTGGCAGACCACAATCTGCTCACCCCTGTTCTAAGTAGTGAGTATATGTTATTTTTAATAATTTATTTATTGTATTTCTAAATGTTCAAATTGACCATTATAATTATATAATGGATTTCTCATAAAATGTCAGTAAACAATATTAAGAATAAATAGTAATACTTGGAGAATATTTCAATTGATAGTAAAAAAATTAAACATTTATTATTTATCCCTTAGATAATTGGATAGTTAATATACAACATAAATGGTCACTTCTTGCAGTTTCGAGAGAATAATTGAATGATGCATCTGAAAGTTGTTTCTCTAGCTAAAGAAAAGCGCATTCCTTTATTAGCATTGCTTAGTTCCTTTGACGCTCACCTAATTCTTTGGTTCGTGTTTTGCAGAAAATTGGATGCATTTTCATGTGTTAAATGCACTTCACGTGCATTCTTAAAAGTCGATTCAGGATGGATTGGTAGTGTTGGAAAGAGAAAGACATGGAGAAATGGCACATTAGAAGTGTTAATATGTCTGAAAGCTCATGAATTTTCTCAGAGCTTTCAGACAAACCTTGGTTTATAGAGTAAAATGACACTTTCTGTAAATGTGACATAATCCTTACCTAATCTTACTGAGCCTCATTTTTATCAGAACAAGATGAAAATTGTTGGGCTCATCTCACATATTGGTTGCTATAAGAAAAGTTTCATTCAACTATCCTCGCTTAGTCTCTAGCATGCCAAGCATACACCATAAACAACATGGTTTAATCCTTCCTTATTTTTTTCACTTCATTTGTAGGTAAATTTCAAAGGTAAATTTAGACACTCAACCTTTAATGTCCTATAATTTTTTTTTTAATTCTCTATTAACAACTCATACTAAGAGTTTATTCCATTCTTCTCCAAGTCCACTCATCAACAATCTATACAGTAAATTAACCTACAGGAAGAATTTCCCCATTTAACAGTCAATTTTAATTAAGGGAGGAAGAGGATTCTCAGGATCATACCAACAAGGCAGAGAAAGTTGGAGATTAGTCACCATGCTGGGTTTTTGCTTCTGCATGAAGCTACTGGACTCAACAAATGACTACCATATTGGTTCAGTCAAAACAACTTTGTTTCTGCTTTTGCTCTGGTCCCCTGCCCAATGGCACTGAATAACTTGGCTTTCACTTGCCTCTTCTGTCATTCAGGAGTTGACTCTGCTCCAATAAACCTGACCATGGCCTCCCTCCCTCTACAAAAGCTGTTCAGCCTGAAAATAAATATATCTCCAATTCCACTTCTGTGTGCTTACTCACAGGTCTGAGTTACCTTAAATATGGAGAACCAAATTCCCTACTACATATAGAAAAGGCCCATCTAACTGCTGGAAGCATGTCTATCCCAGCCTACTATGTCTGACCCACACTCTTGTCCATTCTCACTTATTCCCTATCCACGAAACACTCTCACTATGGCCCTGACAAAGTGATCATCAAATAATCTCTTTGTCATTTCAGAACAGATCTATAGAGCAATAAGAATAAAATGAGAGAGATCTAGAATGATGAGTGTTCTGACCATTTTCTTCCCTCTCTTATTCTTTTCCTAGTATTTAAAAGTTCTTCTCTTACAGAAAGTGAAGTGTTTTAATCATAATGATAGCAATGTTAGCTGGCTCATGATTTCCAGGAAAATTATTACCATTTGAACACAGCTTTTATTTTATTTTTAATATATGACTTTGAAGAAGCTATTTTTCAGTTCTCATTCATACTTAAAGGTCATTTTATTCACTTAAAACATATTTAGTGTAGTAAATAGTTTATTATATGACATGCTGTAACTTAAAAACCTATATAATATGAATAAATAAAAGTTATATTGCTTTGATATTTAATAGAAAAAAATTTAAAAACCTGTCCTGTACAACTGACATTATAACCAGAATAAAAAATTGTGTGTACCCATGCTTTCAAGAAAATTCTTGGATTTGATTTTAAATTCAATCAGCTTCTATTCAACCATGACATTTTCTAGCTAGTATTGCTTGTCATTTTTCTTTAGGTTTCAAAATCCTAATATAGACAAAAAATAACAAAAGCCAAATAACAGGATCATTGCCATCATAAAACAGATATCTGTGCTTGCTTCTATATACCTGCAGAATCATTCTCTCATATCTAATAAATATGGAATAAAGGAAAGCTCCTGTGCCTTTGTTCTATTTCATGTGGAGGTTCATACACTATTTCAAGTGTTTTATGACAAGTTCCTCTACTTGGTCATTTGAAATGACAGTGGAATATCTCTTAATAGATACAATGTCTATGAAATTATATTGAAGTGTTACCAATAGCCGGTTTTAAATAGTTGATTCACTTCATGCTATACCAGCAAAAGTCATTGGGCAAACAGTCTCAGGTGTGTAGATTCAGCAAATTACAGTAATCACATCTAGAAATGATAAAGCTCGGGCCATTTGTGGTTTGCTCTCCATTCCCAGGATGAGGTTGTGACCTCCATGTCAACTGCAGGTGCAGATATATTCCACTTCCTCCAAAATGAAAATTGATTCTCTCACATCTCATCACAGTGCACTGTGTAGCAAATTACATCTTGACTTAGAGTTGGGTTGAGTCAGAGGTTTCTACTAATAGCCACATATAAGGGAATTTATGACAGATGACTAAGCTGCTATATCTCTACTGGCAAAGTAGAATGTAGTATTCCACTCAGAAACTGAACCACAGGTTTGAGCATCATAAAGGTCTGCACATTAGACATATTCCTTAATTATAGCAACAGTCTATAAAATTTAATATTGCTAAATAGTATTATTGGAAAAATTTCTTTTAGATTTTTATTGTACATCAAACTAAAAATTTTTGTGCAAAGGAAACCATAAACAAAACAAAGACAACCAACTGAATGGGAGAAGATATTCGCTTATAACACATTTGATAAGAGGTTAATATTCAAAAGATATAAAGAACTCATACAACTCAACCACAAAAAACAAACAATCCGATTAAAAAATGGGCAATCTGAACAGATATATCTCCAAAGAGAAAATACAGATGGCCAATAGACATATAAAAAGATGCTTAAGGTCACTAATAATCAGAGAAATGCAAATTACAACCACAGTGAGATATCCTCACACTTGTCAGAATAGCAATCATCAATAAATCAAAACACAAGTGATGGCGAGGATGTGGGGAAAAGAGGACTCTCATACACTGTTGGTGGGATTGCAAATTAATGTAGCTGCTATGGAAAAATTCGGGAGGTTTCTCAAAAAATTAAAAATGGATGTACCTTTGACCCAGCAGTTGCACTTCCGAGCATTTTTTCCAAAGAAAACCAAAATACTAATTCAAAAAGATCTATGTAACCCTATGTTCATGGCAGTGCAATCTACAATGGCCAAGATCTGAAAGATACATAAATGCCCGTCAACAAATGACTGGATAAAGAAGCTATGGTTCATATATACAATGAAATATTACTCAGTCATTCAAAAAGGAAATCCTACAATTCTCAATGACACAGATAGACCTAGAGGTTATTATGCTGAGTGAAATAAGTCAGAGAAAGATAAATACCACATGATCCCACCTATATGAGAAATCTAAGAAATAAAAAGAACAAACTAATCAAAAACAGACTCACAAATATAGAGGACAATCTGGAGACAGCCAGAGGAGAGGGAATTAAGGGGCTGGAAGAATGGGGTGAAGGGTTAAAAAAGTACAAATTAGTAGTTAATAAATGGTCACAGGGATGGGGAGCATGGCAGAGGCAATGCAGTCAGCAGTAATGTAATGGCTAGGTGGAGGGCCAGAGGAGAGAAGGAACAATTAGGGGGATTGTTTTATAAACAGTATAAATGTCTTACCAATGTGCTGTATAATTGAAACTAATAATAAAATAAAACCTTTTAATTATTCAAATATAAAGTTCTTATACTGAAATTTTTTTCCATATGGAAAGGCTGTCAGATAAAGTATGTCATTTTGGTTCCCTTCTAGAAAAAAATATTCCCACCAGAAAATATTTTCAAATATTGTTAAATTATATCTTTAATACGATCACCTGGATTTCAAAGGAATAGTTTTCAAATGAGAATTGGCATCTGTGACTGGAATCGGGGCAGATGTCTTTTCGGCATTGTTTCAAAGCACTCTGTACACTGTTCTAAGTCTATGTTTTTCTTCTCTCCTTTGCTCCCTTTCATTTCAAAATCAGGGTCCTTTTCTTGCTTCTCACTTCCATTATAAAGTTCTTCTTTGTTATTAAAAACAATGACATTTTATTGTCAACCTATCTACTCATTAATTCATACATTATTCCTTGTATTTATTGTCATTCAACGTTTATTAAACAATTACTTCACATCAAGGGGAAACCTAATGAATATGGGATTAAACAATGGATAAATCAATATTTTGACTGAAATAAGTTTACATTTGAGCCTGTGAGCAGAGTTTATATTTAAGAGATGTGATCCTTAATAATAGTTGATGTTTGCTTCCAGCTAGAATGAAGTTATAGGAACTAAATTTACTATTTCACCTTAAACAACTAAAAAGTTGACCAAATTATTTATATATATATATGTGTGTGTGTGTGTGTGTGTGTGTGTGTGTGTGTGTGTGTGTGTGTGTGTGTATGTGTGTATGTATGTATGTATGTATGTATGTATGTATGTATAAAGAATTTTCAGATTTTGGAGAACTGGCAACTCATATGGTTTCTCTGAGACAAAGGAATCAAAAACAATAAGGCCTATGATTGCCCCAGATTAGGCTGCAAAGAGTTATCAAGCCACAATATAGGAAAACAGAAAAACCTAAACTAGATATCTTATTGAGAAACCAGTTAAGCATTTTCAGAGGAAAAAGCAGCCAGAATCCATGTGCTAAGTACTAAAGAGAATGCTGCACACACACACAGACAACTGTACAGAAAGAAAGATCTAGAGATTTTCAGAGGGTTTCCTTTGAGTGTTCAGTTGAATACTGATCGGTACATGCATGTGAAGAAACTACTAGAGGTTGAGGAAAGAATCACCAGAAAGAAAATACATTGACTGTTTTCCAGATCTCACATCTAATAATTGCAAGTCGATATCAAACAGTCTAACAGATATGTACTATCTCAATGGAATCAATTAAATTTCATCAGTAGACCTATATATATATGACCCACTGATAAAAAGTGCCGAGGCAATTCCAAGGAGAAAGGATAACACCTTCAACAGATATGGCGGGACAGTGGGGGACACCCATTAAACAGTAGACATAAGATTTGGACATTTTACAAGGAAGATAAAAGTCCAATGAACCCACGAAAATGTGTTTAATGTCATTACTTATTAAATAAGTGTTAATTAAAACTTTAAAAATTTATCATCACTTTAGACTCACCAGCATGGTTAATATTAAAAGACTGATGGCACCAAGCATTGGCAAAGATTTGAATAACTCCCTTTTTCTACACACTGTTGATGATTCAATAATGAGATACAAACATATTGGAAAATATGGGTAATAGTTAACATTATTATGCTGAGTAAAAAAAGCCATAATCGAATATTACATACTCAATTATCTCATTCATATGAAAGTGCAGAAAAATCTTATGTAGTCCATAATGACAGAGCCAGAAAAAAAACACTCCTGGGTTCAGAGTGATGTGCGTGTTGGGGCTGACCTGTGTCCTTCTACCCAAAGACAGGCAGAAATCCCAACCCCAGTGGCTGTGAATATGACCTTTTTTTTGTGGATGTGATTGAGAAGGATGAGATCAGACTCAATCAGAGTGAGTCCTGGTCCAAAAGTGCCCTGATAAGAAGAGAAAACAGAGACACAGGGCAAGAATGCTTTGTGAAGACGCAGAGAAACAGACACAGAGAGCAGATGGCGCTGGAAAGATGCAGGTGTAGGTTGGAGCTATGCTGCCACAGCCAAGAGATGCTTAGGGCTACCAGAACCTAGAAGTGGCAAGGAAGGACCTTCCCCTAGAGGTTTTGGGGGAGCATGACCTTGACAATACCTTGCTCATAGACTTACACTCTCCAGAACAGTGATATATTTTTTTCTCGTCTGAAGACACTGGCTTGTGCTACTTCGTTACAGCAACTCAAGGAAATAAATACAGACTTGAATGTCCATAAGATTGCACAAGTGTCTTTTTCTTATTTTTTTTTTTTGATTGTGGTGAAATGCACACATTAAATTTACCATCTTAACCATTTTTAAGTGTACTGTTTTAGTGATATTAAGTACACTGATATAGTGCAACATTCACTGCCAACCTCCCTTCTTTCCTCAGCCCCTGGCAACCACCATTCTGCTTTCTGTCTCTACTAATTTGAGTACTCCAGATAGCCCTAAGCAGAATTATACAATATCTGCTCTTTTGTGCCCAGTTTATTACACTTAGCATAATGCCACAAGAGTCATCTGCTTTGCAGCGTTTGTCAGAATTCCAGGCCTTCTTGAGGCTGAATAATATTCCATTATGTGTATGAACCACATTTCTTTAATCCATTTATCTATCAACGGACACTGTGGTTGCTTCCAGCTTTTGGCCTCTGTAAATAAAATCCCTATTAATATAGGTATACAGTTACCTCTTCAAGACCCTGCTACCAATTTTGGGGAGTTCATACCCAGGAGTGGAAATGTTGGATTCTATTGAGACATAGGTATCCTTTTGTGGTGATAAAAATATTCATTCTCTTAATTGTGCTTGTAGGTGCAGAGTTTTATATGTTTGTCATAATTTAATAACATTGTGTATTAAAGTAAGTATATTTTCTTTTATATGAATTATAAGGATCTGATTAAAAAATAGAATGACAAACCAAATTTGCAGAGGATGTGGGGACAATGTATTACATGTTCCTTGTGTGAGTGTAAAATTGCTCAAACACTTAAGCTGTTACACTTAAGCCTACCCTATTATCCAGAAATCTTACTTTTAAATATGTACTTAAAAGATGTGAGTGCACATGTCCATAAAAATGTTCCTGACAGCTTTATTCACAGCAGTTCAAAAATGAAAACAACTTGGATATCTATGAAAAAGAGGCCAGAAAACAAATGTATTTTTATGCAATCAACATTATACAACAATAAAACTGCATTGCTCTGATTACAGCATAGGAGCATAAAATGAATTATGCAAGAACATGGATTAGTTTATGTTGAGAAAAATATTATATGCACTATACATTTCTATTGTATAATTTGTCCTGGGTTGTTACATATGTGTAAAAACTGAATTGTACCCTAAAGGTTTATGCACTTTATCCTCTGTAAATAATACTTCAAACATTAAAATAACACAATACAGTATTCTGACATTTTGGAAGAGTATCAAATGTTTCCACAGAGTGTGCTTACTGACTCTTTGTAAGGACAAAGAGTAGCTCTCCTTTGTAAGCTCTCCTTGCTTACGCTGAAGTGTAGACTTCAAAGTACAGCCTTACATGTCATTTATGTGTGATTTTCTTTGATATCTAGTGTTAAATTAATTCCAATGGAATTTTTTTCTGTGTCATATCTGTGTTTGGATTATAACTAAAGTAAGTTTTAAAAGTGAATGATTCAAAAAAATGTGTCATGCATATATTTTTGTTGGCATCCTCACCTGGAGATACTCAGACTCTAATTTGGCAACCTCCATCTTTGGGACTTCTTGTCATGGCATTCGTAAAAAAGAAAAAGAAAAAAATTAAATCTCATTCTTTATATTAAAAAAATTAAATCATATAGAAAGATTCTGCCCAATCAGACACATTAAGTTTTGCCAGGGCAACTCATACCTAGTTTATCAGTAACTCAGTAACTGAAAGAGAATATGGAAGTGAAAAACATCCTTTATTTTATACTGAGATTTCAGTAGTAATTTCTTTAAGTAAATCTGCATTTGTGTGTACTTTAAAAAATCTTATGCAATAACGTATGCTTAATATGTGAATAAAAATATATAATGTTAAAAAAAAACTTACAGTAATATAATTTATCTCTGGAAAATTCTCAAGCATATTCCACCAGCTCTGAATAGTAGAAATGAGGATTTAGGAGAACAGAAAAAATCTTCACCATTCTCTCTGTATATATTTTCTTTTTCTAACATAGTTTGATATTTACCACATGCATACATTTAAGCTGAAAGGTAATTTAAAATTATAAAATATATTTTATAACCATGTGCAATTTGGGTTAGATTTTACCAACATATTTTTAATCTGCAGAGGAAAAGTTAGTTTTATTTTTTTGTGCTCTTAGATTGACAGAAACAAACAACTTTCTTTGATCTGATGAATTTAATTCACTTCAATAAAGTAATAAACTATAATATATACACTATGAATCAGGAAATCCCATGAAGATAAGAATGTAATAACTACCTAAGTTATTACCAAAAGCATAGCCAGGAAGAATGTAACTCAATTTGTCCCTTTGCCCTTTCTTCCTGTAATGTTCAAGTAAAGAAAGATTACTTCAAATAGTATTATAGGTATAACAGCAGGGTTTTCAAATGAAACAGCAAGCATTTATAGTACAGTATATTTTAATTTATTTTTCTACTAATCAACATATTGCTTTGCAACCACACAGTTGTCTTCACTTAGTTTTCCTATGCCATGCATTATTATGAAGCTTTCTGTGTATTTTAAGTCTTCTCTTACCCTAAATCAAAGTTATATCTGCAAAAAGTTGCATCTAAATGACTCATAAAAGATAATCAATTAAATAGGTAAAATTGATTACTTCATGGAATTGCAGCTGGTACAGATTTAGTATCATTTACACTTTTAACAGTAAATTGTTATTGCAACTGAACCTAAGGCTTTCCTGAGCTATGAAACTATTCAAAGTCAAATATATCAAATTAAACTATAGCCATGCAGCAAAAAGCAGAGTTTATGTATTTAGTATTTAGTTGTGATGGTCACAAAAATGCACATCAATGTGCAAAGTCAAACTTTTAGATAATACCTTGAAAACTGTTTTGTTATGGGGAGGGTAGATTAGACCCTCAGTGCTAAATCATTTAGCTACTATAAAAGTACTTTTCAAACTGTGTTTTTATCTTTCTTGCCATATTTTTTTCTCCAGTGTTATTAAAGTATGATTGACAATTAAAATTGCATACGTTTAGTTTGTATGATGTGATGATCTAACTTTGTGTATTTGTGAAATGATTACCACAATGGAGTTAACTGGCACATCCATCCTGTGACCTCTGGAACCCTAGCCATTTACTCGTGTAAAGGAGGCAAGGTCAGCAGATAGGGGCCTGGAGTGAGAGCAAACCCTTCGAGCTTTGTGCATGGAGCTTCTCAGCTGTAATCAAAGCAAATTTTCACTGTTGTCTACATTTGGGAAAGATAGGTACATAGTAGGAAGAGATCTGGGATTAACAGTGATTGGAACATCCCAAAGTCAGTGCATACATCTAATTTTAGAGATAAAAGTGGTGAAGTCAAAGACAAGTAGTAACTCACACAAGCAAACTGGGGAAAACGTGGCAGAATGCCAGGTAAGAAGATTTATTTCACTCCATTATGATGCTGACTTGAGCTCTTTGGCGTGTCTTACTTTGTCTATTGCTTGACCCAGCATTATCTTCACCCTTCAGGAAAATTATAATTTGCCATGAGGTCGTGGTACAAATTCTTTCAATGCCAGCACACAGAAACAAAGCCTTTTGAAAATCTGGTGATGCATGCAGATCCTTACTCATCCTTCAGAAGACTAAAGTTCAAGCATATTTTTATTAATGGTTTGATAATTTATATGTATATCTACACACACATAACCAATATATCAATATAGGCATGTGTGTTTATTTATGCACATATATCTGTATATGTATTTATACCTTTTATTCTTTCATTTAACAGGCATGGTATTTCTTAAAAAACAATGGACCAAGCATTGTATAGTTCACTAAACACTTGATATTCTTATTTGTTTTGCTTATTTTAGCAGGCAGATAAGTTGATTGGGCTTCACCTGGAAATGCTGTCTTTGTCTACAACTTCAATTACAGTTTAGCAATTGCATCTGTAATGGAGCTGTTTTGGCTGGGTCCCAAGCAGGAGTGGTCCAGGGATTACCTGAAAATATTAGATTTTTACAGAGTCCGGACACAGAATACGTGACTTCCTCTTTTCGGAGGCACTGCTCCTCTTTGTAGCATCTGTGGTTGTCCCACCCCTCTATTTCTTTAAACCAGTAGGATTTTTGATATTTCAACTGAATTTTAGATGCTGCCTGTGGAGTGAACCGTGGTGTGCCTTCAGGCTAAAAGCTGCTAGAGACAAGCTATTCACCTTCTGCCATCCTGTTCTTGCAAATTTCCACGTCTTTTTAGAATCTGCCTGCTTTTATTCACACTGTAGTAATTTCAGATGGTTGATTATTTTTCTCTCCAGAGGATATAATTGTTATCTTTCCCTCGATACTTTCAAAGGGTTTAATATTTTTACTCTGTATAATTTTACTATACAAAATATTATATTTTACTCTGTAGACATATAGCTATGGTGATCGAATTTTTAGAAAAAATAATTACATGAATTTATGGATGATAACAAAACTGAAAGCATTCTCTGTTTTAAATCTTTAAAGATCTATATTATTTATTTATTTTTAATAAAAATATATAGTATTAATGTTCTAGGACTTTCCAAATGTAATGTCACCATTTTTTTTTTGTCTTATTATACTTTTGAGTAGCTTTAGGACATGGGCCTCGTAGTACGATGATTTCTGTTAAGCACATGTAACTCTAGTTTTAAATTATATAAATATCTAATATAAAATTAGGTCAGTGCCTCTATTATCTTATTTCACATTTTGCTCTTCAAGTCTCCAATCCCATTTCCTCAATTTCTTCGTAAAGTCATACTGAGTAAATTCCTTCTTGCCTGAGTTTGCCAAGTGCTAGACTTCATCATCTTTAATGTATAAATTTGAAAATCTGGAAAAGAAAGAATCGAATGGTAACGTTGGCTCAAACTTAACTCCCTCGGTGTGAAACATTGGCACTGTTAGAAAAGCTTCATTTGATTAACTGCAATTCATCTGTCATAAAACTGTATAAAAAGTGCTGGTGCTTCATTTACAAATATAAGGCAGGACCATCCAGATAATTAAGCTGTTGTATGTGATGACAATAACAGAGAAAGGTGTCAAAAAACAAAGTAAATATGAGGGGTCTTTTTAGTTTTTTGTTTTGTTTTGTCTTTTTGAATTTTCAGGGAGGGGTAAGGCCTAGAAGCCATGATGTTATTCATAGTCAGAGGCTTGTTACTATTTGATTACTGTCAGATTCAACCTCTAGATAACATAATATGGGAGAGAGGATGATTCACATTTCCTCCGGAAATCAGATTTATGATCTGCGAACTTATAAATCTTAAATAAATTGAAACATATGGTG
The DNA here is from genome assembly GCA_030015415.1 of Cynopterus sphinx. Classification (NCBI taxonomy): domain Eukaryota; kingdom Metazoa; phylum Chordata; class Mammalia; order Chiroptera; family Pteropodidae; genus Cynopterus; species Cynopterus sphinx. Next base: position 5,042,206 of record CM057379.1, on the reverse strand, counting down.
TTTTATCTTAAAATATGCTCACTAAAAGAAATGTACACTTTTACTATAAAAACCAAACATCTTCCATCGATATTTTCTTTCGTATCTTGAAAAACAGAAAAATGTTAACACTGATTTAAAAAAATTTCTTAGCATGTCGAAAACTCCAAAGTCAAAAAGCTCACATTTTTATTTTTAGCAACAATGATTTCATAACTTATGCAGATTAGGCTAAATCATCATGTTCTTCATTAAAATGAAATTCTGATTCACTTGCAATAATAAGTGTTAAACTCGATTAAATCAGGACACCCAGAGAACAGTATCAGTTGTGTTTACTCCATTAGTATGATCTACAGAAGGGATATACTTTCTGTAACAATAGCTGCTGCACGGACATTGGATTGGAATTTGCACAACAAAACTACTTACCTACTCTCACTTCAAATGAACCAGAGCTACCTGTTTTTACTCTTCTAATTTTAAATTCAATATTTACATACTTGATGCCCAAGCTATATTTTCAATAAATGAATACTATCTCTCTATATCATTGTATATTTTTATCTAGCCAATTTCCACTTGAGAATAATATTTTTTGAATTTAAACATAGTCATGTATGCATATTTTTGAAATTTGTTGGATTATTTTTTAACAGTTGAATCAGTCATTTCACATTTCTTTGATTTCATTGTCAAACTGATCTTCATGCATGCTATTAGTATTTTCTTTGCCAAAAGTATGGGGCTGCTTAGGTCCTGACAAACTGGCCAACATAAAATTACCCCTGGCTCTATTTCCCATAGACTGAGCTCTAAAAAGGTGATGCAGATTTTGGCAGACTGTACTTACAAGGAGGATTCTGAATCCTTTTATTGATGCTTCATTGCTGACACTTTTAAGTGTCAACCTTCTCTCTTGCCTTTAAGTCCCACACTTAGGCAAACTGATAGGAAAACCTGGATGTTCTCTTCTTTGATGTCAGCTGGAGATTGAAACCCCATAAGCCCCTGCCCACCATGGGGACCCTCATGGGGACCTCAGGCCCAACCACAGTGACACCCCAGGACAGTCTTCTTTCCTTTTTGCTCTCCACATTTTTTAACTTGTTTGAGAGGCTTGTCCTACTCTCCCCAGAGACATCAGTTATATATAAATCAACCTTTACCCACCTTGTATGTGTGTGTGCCCATGTCTGTATGTGTTATCATGAGTCTCAAATGTGTGACTACGTCTTCTCTCAGGAGCGGCCTTTCCGTGTCTTGCCTTCTTTGGCACTTGAATTTACACAGTTGCAACATAGCTCTACCAGTCATCACTTTTTTCTTGATGTTTATTATATTTACTCTCCATCTTATTACTAAACCCTTCCATTTCCCTTTTGATTCTTCTTTCTCGACCTTTGTATTTTGGACAACTCAAGACTGAACTACTTGTTCAGCTTCAGAAAATAGCATTCTCTGTCTTCAAACACCCTTGTTCTAGTCAACCACACACAACACTCATTTTTGTTGTTGTCGTTGTTGATGTTGGAATGTCATCACAAACTCAACATGAAATGAGTAACAGAACTTAATGTTTGAAATAGGGGCCCACAGAAGGTTCACATCACAAGGTCAAATGCCTTCCTCAGATTAATGCTCCTATTTTAAGATGACTACTCCTTAGTCCTAGAGAATTTCTATCAGCACAGTGCTAACTCCCCTACTACATCCTGCTCAGTGGATATCCAGCTTCATTTGTATGTTCAGCTTTGACATTAGATAATTCTCCAAATGCATAGGATTTACTCTCTTAACTTGGGGTTTTCCTTCATCATATTCTCCTACTCCTTTTGTAAATTAAGCTTGCTTTCTTAAAACACTGTCTGCAAAGCAATTTTTAATAATAGCCCAAGATGTTAAATTCTTAGCAGTCTGTATACTATTGTGTTAAGTCATGTTCAGATGCCCCCTCAGGCACACCCATCCCTGAACACACAGGCAAACACACTCACATAGGAAGATGCTGGACTGTACACTTATAATCCTTAGTGGAAAACCCGCCTCAAGTCAACTGGAGCTGAGACATGGGACAGAGTAAAGGCACCTGCATAGTCCTTGTGTGAAGACTGCACTCACAGCAGACAGAGCTGAAGCCTGTAGCCTACAGATCTTTCCTGAAGAGGTTGCTCTTTTCAAACACAGGACTGTCTTGCTCAGGCATCAAGCTTCAGGTCCACGTTATTCTGTCCAATGTTTCATTTTCACCTGCCCTGTGTTCGGAGACTTAAGGAGAGACATGAAGGGATGCTGCTGCTGGGTGAAGTCCTAGGTGGAACCTCTCACTGTGTGGAGGGGAGAGAGCCTGAGGAGACCTTAATTTGTGGTGATGGAACTCCCTTCTGGTGAGAATGCGAAAGAGACAGATAAATATGGCGAATATCAGGTGGAAACATGGAAATTTTAAAACTTAGTGAAATATGCTGAGAAAGTCAGTTCATCTGTGACTCAGGAATGACTGAAAACACCTAATAGTCCACAGTGCTTTAGAACAGGACAAAGCACAGAGGCCCAGCCAATGAGCCAGAGGACCATTTGCAAGACAAACCTTCCACCACACATACAGCAAGGCATTTTGTAACAAGATAGATAGTATTTTTACGGCAAATCTTTCTACATCCTTCTCCTGGTTCTGAACCACTCTGGAGAATAAATGCATTTGGGCTACTTGATGCTAAGAACGTAACAAAAACAAAGAAAGCATAAAAAAAGAACTCATTATTCAAACGCATTGTATATTTTCCTCATGCAGTATGCTCTTTGCTCTTCCTGCAAATTATATACTGTCAAGTCTCTTGACTATTCTCTGAATTTCTCCATACTGAAAGAAGGCAAACAAAATCCTTGGTGTATTTTGCTCTGGTATATCTGTTCTTTCTTATGAAAAGACTTAGAAAAAAATAAGGAGACCAAGCACTGTTCTCCTACAAATCACATCTTTTTTCCAATGAGTTATTTAGCTGCACTGAAGGCAGAAATTCTTAAAATGACACAGCTGTAAATACTCCAGGAGATTGAGAACACAAATATATCCAAGAAAATGTCAATAAATTTTACTTATCCAGTCTTTTTCTCAAAGCCAATGTAATGTGTGCCATATCAGAAGTTCACACAAGGTATGAATCATATTCAAAAGAAATTTTCTTGTTACAGGAAGCTTTAGTCAGATATATAGAAATACATTTCAAAGAGGAATGGTGTATTAAAAGACTCCAATGGCAAAATATAAATGGCAGAAGAATTGAAGCTCCATTAAAATAAAATAGAAATATATTTTTTAATGAAACAGTTCATAAACTAGTAAATAATACTGACCAGGATAGAGTACTCTAACTGAAAATAAATATAACTTGATTTAAAAAAAATAAAACTGAAAGAAAAGAGAGGATATTGAATTTATCCAGAAACAACTTATAATATATGAGATCTGTTTTATGCCAACATGGACAAAATTGCCTTTTTCACTGGTTAAAAAGGAAAAAAGGGGGTCTTGATTTCCCAGTAAGTATATAAATGATTTATAAAACAGTTTCAGAGAAATATCACCTAAGGCCTTTGACTTTTTAAAAATGAGCAATTGACATTTCATCACATATAAAACTATTAAACACCAAAAAATACTGCAAAAGTATATTACATTGGTCCTGAATTTCAGAATAAACACTCATAACATTGTACAAAATATAAGAAATCACAATCTTAATATTAAGTAGGCAATTTTATAATTTAATAACAAATAGAAAATTTGATTAAATTTATTTTTACAGTAGTGTCATTCTTTATATAATATGTGGAATCAAGTTTTTGTAAAGAGCTTTGTTACATCTGTAGGCTGCTATCTCATTGGACAATTGGTTCATTGATTGATTTCTAAAAGTTTTCTAAAACTTTTCCCAATTCTACTTTAATACATCAAAAACACATTATCCTAGTGACAGTAAAGTTCTCAGCCCCCCCCATTTTAATCCTGGGAAAATCTAATACTTTATTTTTTACATTATTTATTATTATTTATGCCTATAGCACCTGGCCTTCCTAGGTGGTCTCCTATCTAACTACTAACCAGGCCCGACCCTACTTAATTTTGAGATCAGACATTGGGCTTATTCAGGGTGGCATGACCATAGACCATGAACCATGGCTCCACTGGGATGTGAACCCAGGACATACTGCGTGTTATGCAGATGTGCTAACCGCTACACTATGGAACCACGTCCAAATCTAACACTTTAAACACTCAACTGTGGAACTTTTATAGTAATAATGCTTAGAAACAACTGCCAAAAAGTAGTATTTTAAAGGAAACCAGTATAGACCCATAAAATGAAAGACCATGTACATATTACAAAAGTGATATAAGTAAAAAAATAGGGAGGTTTGGCATAACATATGTTAATACATATGTAATAGGTTGTATTCTTTTGCAGAGAAGTTGATGACAGCTGGAACCATGTCTATCTTGTTTATTACTCTATTCTAGCATTTCTGCTCATTGCTGGCAAAGATGCCCCTAACCTGTGTATGTTCTAATAAAGTCCAAATTTTCATGTTTTTATAATCATTTCCATCTGTCTTCTTGGTTCTCTTATTTCAGATCCAGGTATTTGTACTAGCTTATTAGGGCTGCCTTAGTACCACCAACTGGGAGCTTAAACAACAGAAAGTTATTATCTCACAGATCTGGGGGCTAGAGTCCAAGGTCAAGGTGTCTATGGGTTGGCTTTCCTGAGGCCTCTCTCCTTGGCTTGCAGATGGCTGCCTTCTCCCTGTGTGTTCACATGTTTCCTGGTGTCTCTTTGTGTGTCCAAGTTTCCTCTTCTTACAAGGACAATAGTCAGATTGGATAGAACCCATATGTTGTCATTTAAAATTAATCACCTCTTTAAAAGCCCTGTCTCCATATATAGTCATATTCTGAAGTATTAGATCTTAAGGTTTCAATACATAAATCTGGAGGGATCAACATTTCAACCCATAACCATTCTATATTGAAAAGTCAGACTGCTAATTCTGTGATGACATCAGGATATTGTAAATGAAGTCTCTGAGCTAACTTGCGATGTCAGCCAAGCCTCACTGTCTCCTTGTCTCACTCATGATCACTCAGAACATGACTTGTCAGGGCTGTCATTGTGGCAATGGTGTCAGCCTTTCCAAGGCCATCTTCCAGGGTCAGCTTCTAGCTCCTGCTTTCATACCAGGAGCTGGCCTTTCATATGTCCTGCACTTGGAGTTCTTCTGATTCTCACCACTCCCACATCACAGCAAACACTTTATCCATCTGCCTCTTTGCAGTCCTTGAGCCTGGCGTGCCTCAGATTGGAACCTAAACCAATGATTTTTCTTTTGAATTATTAAAACCTTATTGTGTATGTAACCAAAGCTATATCTACTTGATTTTTTCCCCTTAAGGTAGAGATCATTTCTGTATGCCTAGAATGCTGCATTGAGAAGAAAAGAGCACATGACCTCGAAAAATTTTAGACACTGCTCTATTATAAATTATTTTTTAAAAATTTATATGACCAATATATTATGAGTGAATGAATGCTGATTATTTTTTTATCTCACCATGCTCTATATTAATAGGTTCCCAATTTATAGCCAATACTTAGCTTTCTAGAATAAATATTAATAGGAGTAGCTATGTAAAACACTTGATATATCCTCTATGGTAAGTACTGCTATAAGGCTGCTACATCCACTATTAATATGAACCCTGGATTTGTATTATTATTATATTCCCATTTAATAGTTGAGGAAGCTGAAAAAAGGTGTTTGCCAAAATTCACAGAGCTAGTAGTGGCAAAGCCAAGATAAACATAGTGTGCTCTTGCAGTCCCTGCCAGTGTGTGCTATTGCGTGCTGCCTCATTTTCCCTTTTCTCTTGTTGTAAGACATATCCACATGCTCATGTGATGGTCAATGATATAAGCAAAAATATAAAGTGTGAGACTGGAAATTTTTACAGAAAAAAAGAAGAATGTAGTCTTTCCCCCCTTTTCTTCAGTTCCTCCTCCTTTGAGCTGACCATCTTTATGGTAACTGGACCTCTCCACCTCAGGGCCACGAGTTGACCTTGAGAATGGAAGCCATCTCTGATGTGGACATTTGAGCAATAGATAGCAAGACCCTAAGTTCCTGAGGATTTCTTGGAACAGAGATCTCATAATAAGCCCAGAATTGCTAAACTCAACTTTTATAAGGAAGAAAAACAAATAATTATATTTTTAAGTGATTGTTGCTTGTTGTGTAGAGGTTCTTTTTTACTGTCTAACAAACCTAATTCTCAATGATAAGTACTGTTAAGTAAATAAATAAGTTTAATATTTTGAATATTTTTAAAAGCATAAAACACATGGAGAGCATGGAAAGCATAAAACACATGGAGAGCATGGAAAGAGGTAACTTGAAGGATGTTATTTATCAGAGTATGAAATTATCCTGTGATACACAGAATGGAAACTTGATGAAGAAATTATTGGGAAACATCAGAAAACAGCTGTTCCTTTTCTGATTTAGGAAAGATATAATCATTGGGAGATTCCCATTAGGATTGGCATGCCTTTTTATTTTTACTTTATTTAGTGTTTATAATTCAGTTGGAAGGCAAGCAACCAGAGAGCTACTTGGGAGGGCTCCTGCCAATGCTTAATGGAACCTGAGATCATCTGAAGACAAATTCAAAGTAATATACTAATGTCATCATCACACATAATGATGTGCCAACAAAGGCTGTCTTAAATTAGCACAGCATAAATGTGATTATTACAAAAGTAAGCTCCAGAAGGTTTAAAATTGGAAATCAAAAATTCTATTGATCAAATGGGTTTATATATTAAAAATTTACATGATACAGTAAGTTTCAAAAAGCTATTAAAACCAAAAATCAAGCATAAATTATAAAAATATTTATAAAAATAAAAAGGGTTTAATTGTAAAATCTGACCCAGATCAATCAGATAACTCCAAACTGGACTAAAATTCAAAAGAAATATGAAAACACAACATTTAGAAAAAATATGATCTTAACACCATGAGAGGTAAATATCCGAAACTGTCAGTTTGTTCCCACATTAAGATGACTTTTATTTTCAGACATAACACATGAAGTTTCTTCCTAGTAACATATGTGGAAGATATTGCTCACTTACAAAACAAATAAACAAAAAAAGGATATCTTGGTTTTGGAATTAATGTTTCATATTTTGTGACTATTATCATTTACTAGAATAGTATCCACTCTCTAGTCGGTCATGCTCTATAGTCTACAAATTTGTTTTTGTTTTTAATAACAAGTGCAGACAGATTGGGAATATCCCACATAACAATTTCCATTATCTTTCTGCTGGTGAGAACAATAGCATGTCTGCCTACAGAAACATTGCTGTAGGTGACTTGTTCAAAGTGACCCCTTGTTTGCAGAAGTCCATGTTAGAGAGAATGGGAAAAAGTCCATTGGTATTGTGTCTGGTTATTTTTTATCATGTCAAAAAGACATAAATCAAATAAACTCAACTATTCATAATGGCTAAATGGATTATATTCTATGAAACATAAATGGCCAAAGCATACTGTAGAAAAGAGCTTGTCAACATTATGAATCAATGTTATTCTCTGCTCTTCCAGGAAGTTTTATAAAATACCACATAGGACTCTAATCTTTCCTGCAACCTTGGCTAATTTACCTCCGTTTACCTTCCTCATCTGAAAATGGACAGATTAGACTAATTTCGTTTTCCAGACTGTGTTTGCCAGAGCTCTGTATTTTCTCATAGGGATGTGACAGTTTCTCTCTTCCATGTCACTAACCAAATCAGCTCTACTTTAATAACTCTTATTTTGAAGTTCTCAGGACGCTTACACAGAGCAAAAATAAATCCCAAAGTAAAATAGAAAAGTAAACCAAAACTACTCAATAGAAAATCAACTCTCTGCCTCTTTTCAGCTCAAAAAATTGTTATTTCTAAGTGAATTTCACTCAAATTTATAGTAACCAAGAAAATGCAATGAAGTTTTGATAAGAAACTAAAATATGAGAAACTAAAACTTGATACTTTCATTTTTAAGAATTAGGGCCAACTATCTATTTGAAGTATTTATTTTTAATGGTTTTGTCTCTTAAATATAAAAGGTTATTTTAAACCACTGAAACTACATTTATTTATTTGTATCCATCTGTGTCTGTCATTCCGTCTGTCTGTGTCTGTCTATCTATTTATCATCAATCTATCTATGTCTTTCCAAATAAAAACATGGGACAATGCAAGCACATTTTGTTAAGCCTGAGGGAGAGCCAACAAACTTCATCTGGGAATTTATATTATAATATAACACAGATTATTATCAGTTTACATAGCCACTTCTATTTGGCATAAAAATTTATAAATGGAGATGAGAGTAACAAAATAAAATAGTTGCATTTCACCTCAAAAATTCAAGCAATCTCAAACTGCACACTCACCAGTAAAAATTTTATATGCAGTGGCGCCTTTGCATTTCTCCTGTTTTCACCAGCATCATACATCTCTGAGCTCATTACAATACTGTTATCACTCTGAGTCATATCACAGTATGAAAAGGTACTTTATTAAGTTTTAAAAAATGTTTCATTGTCGTTGTCTTATAGCAATTGCTGTAAAGCCCAGAATACATTTTTTCCTTAATTGTTGGTTTTATGGTCTGTATTAAAGCACACTTCAGACTGATTCCCAGATGCTATTTAATGCAAAGCATCCTTGTTCAAATGCTTATTACACAAATGGAAATCTAAACACTTTTATGACATATGCAGTTTACATAAAAATATCTCACGTATAACTCTTCTCTCACTGGGGATTTCATAGACAATTTTTTCAAAATAACTCTAGGCTCTCAGATTGAGTGATTCAATAATGGAATTTAGGAGTCGATGATAAAGCGGAATCAACCATGAACTGCTTACTGAGGATGTCTAGAGAGCAAAGCAAGAGAACTATGGTATTAAATCACTTTCCTCATTGTGCTAAGGACACTTACCATGATATCTGCCCTCTGAAATTCTGAAGTGCACAATTCAGTATTGTTAACTACAGGCACAGAGTACAACAGTTCTCTAGAACTTACTCATCAAAGCTGATACTTCATGCCCACTGAACCACAATTCCCACTACCCTCTTGCTGCTAGCCCCTAGCCACCACCATTTTACTCTCGCTTCTCAGAGTCTGACTCTTGTAGATGCTTCGTAGTGGAATCATACAGTATTTGTCCTTCTGTAACTGGCTTCTTTCTCTTAGCATAATTTTGAGGTTTATCCATATAAAGATAAATGACTTATTCTCAATGTTTTATCCAGAAATGAAGGCATTATTTCCTTTTTAAAGACTAAATAACTACTTTGTGTATGTATGCATATATATATATATACATATATATATGTATATACATATATAATTATATATAAATATAAATATATATGTACATATATAATTATATATATGTATATATATGTACATATATATATATATATATATATATAATCAGCATGAAGTGTAAAATAAAATCAAGAAAACATGTCAATTGGCCTCTTTCACTGATCACAAATTTAACTGGTTAAAAGATTACAATTTGAAAACACTTTGTAAGAACAGGAAGATTAAGCAAGCAAAATGAAAGGTGGAAAACTTAAAAAAAAATTGGTCTCTGCACTTCTATCAGTGAACATTTTCCATAAGCCTCGAGAACTTTTTAAGATTTCATTTTCATGCAGTTCTCTCCCTGATAAATCTCTCAATATCTGGTTCTAAATGTCTTTATCTTCCCATTGAGGGTCACACTTATGGGCATAGGGTTGCGGATCTTTTTCTTTAAACAAATTAAAGGTAGTCCATCATTTTTAGTATTATATAGCTTCTTTAGAGCTCTCAGCTAGAAGCTTATTGTACTATTTCAAAGCAACATGTTATTTTCTTGTTTTTTTTTCTTGATTTACAGACATTAAGAAACTATGAAGTTGTTAAAATTGTAGGAATATTTGTATTCTGAATACTGTTAACTATATTTCAGAGTACAATATATTTTGCATTTAAAAAGAAGTTAAGGCATTAGCTAATAACATTCATTTAATCATTAGAGTTTGAAATTATTCAAACTTGGAATTTATTTTTTGAGAGGACCTGATCGAATTCAGTTCACCATGATTTATAGAGTACAGACAGTGATTTGGTTGTTTCAAACAAAAGTCTGGGTTTTTTGCCACATACAGTTTCTTAAAAAGTTATTACTACCATCTTTTGTCATTTCACCTCCATGAGACTGTCAACAGTTATTAGCTTCTAAAAACACTTTTGAATTGGTTAAAGCTTCATGGGTAAAGACTAACAAAAAATTGCACAAAGTTAAACTTATAGCTAAATTTCAAAAAGTGTATACATAGATATAACATCCGTAATAGAAAATACAAAATACCAGTGAAATATAACATTTCATGATGAGACCTTGATCAACCAGTAGCTACACCCAGACAGCAGTGGCTTTGGTGAATCTCAGGTATCAAATTGAGAGAGTAACTATAGGCAATGATTTCATATCAGCTGAAAGATGAGGAGAGTATGATAATCGCTGGACATCGCTCAGGATGAAAAGAATGGTGTTTTGGTTTTGGCTTTGTTAGCAATGTTTTCTTTCAATACAGAAAAGAGTTGACATTGTCATGTGTCTGAAAAAGAAGGAATTAGTGAGAGGCAAGATATTTGAAAGGGAGAATATATTTTCATCAAACAAGATGGACATTTACTCTCTGAAGTTGAGAAGAGAGAGAACACTCAAAGCAGTGTTAAAGCAACTTTGAGATTTGGAGAGCGTGGGAAAGATGTGGATAAACTGTGGGTAGCCCCATAGCCATACTGAATTTCAAGGGGACATGAAAGTAAATTTTCCCATGATCCTGGAAGAAAACAAAAACCAAAAATGCTGATGACCAGCTATAATTGATGAAAGTGACTCCAGGACAGTTTAATGGAGCTGAATTTTACATGGCTGAAGGATATGTGCTTCAGGAGGAATTTTTGTTCTCTGTCAGGAGCAAAATTTGTGAGGCTTGACAATAAGAGTTACTCTCACTCAGAGCACCTCAAACTTTTGAGTACACGGATGATGTCCCAATCAGTTGACCTCTGACCTGCTTTCGCACAGAGGAACCAGCCCATCCCCTGCAGTGCTACATATCAGAGGGCATCAGGGCCCATCCACATCTGGCTTGATAGTATTAAGAGTACATTGTTGTAAATTCTTTGTTGAAGACCTAAGATCCTGTACAAGGACACAGGTCCATAGGAGCTTAACAAGTAGTGTCACTGTCATGTTAGCAAAAACTCTCTGAGGTAGAGTCGGGCCAGCTGTTCCTATAATTTTAAAAAATATATATTTTCAGGTTGTGATGATGTCAAGTTACAGATAAATTGTTTTTCTTCCTTCTATTTTATACCAGAGAGAGCCCTTTGGGCAGGATTAGGTAAATGGAACTAAAATCAAATTTCCAAAGTCGAAGTATTGAGTCCTCAGTTCAATGCCTTCAACATGTTAAATACCCTCTGTTTATAAACACCAAAGAAATCATTTATCTAACCACAGCTCCAACATGCAACCGACAAAACCACACTGCCATGACAATCCCCTGTGTTCTTGTCTCTCTCCACCTAGATTTCTTATTCCTGCCAAGCCTCAGGCCACCTTTCACTCCCTCTGACAGTCACTATTATGGTGACCTGTGCCTTGCTCCATCAACATTTTGATCAATCCAATTCACCAATTCACATTCCTGTAATGGAATAGCACTGACAGCTTTCGTATTTACTTCTGACCTTGTCAGAGGAAAGTGGGGGTGGGGGGGAGCAGTGGGACAGCGTTTACAAAGCCTGCACGAGTATTCGGCTATGTCTGAGAACTTCATGTTCACTCACCACTTACTCACTGATTCATCTGGAGCAACCTCTCACCCTGTAAACTCTAGTCATGGTAAGCACTCTATATGGGTATATCATTTAAAAAAATCTTTTATACCATATTTTTACTGTACTTTTTTTGTTTATATAGGTTTAGATGCATAGATACCACTGCGTTCTGACCACCTGCAGTATTCAGCACAGTATCACAATGCACAGGTTTATAGCCCAGGAGCACGAGGCTGTACCATAGACGTGTGTAGGAAGCTAGACCACCAGGCTTGTGATGCTCCCACAATGACAGAACTGGTAAAAGATGCATTTCTCAAAACTTACCCCCTTCATTAAGTGACCCATGACTGTACTGTAAGAAATCTCTCTGGACTAAGAGTATGCTACTGTCTATGTCTAAACCAGTAACACATCAAGATATGTCTTTTACTTCTCAAAACTCTACTTAAGTCCCCATGCTCCTCACACTCCTACAGCGCTCTTCTCCTTTCTTTTCCTTCTTCTCACACATGTTCTCTTCCTATTTGATGAAAGTCTAAATAAACCTGGTTGACTCTTGTCAAACTATTAACCTTATTATAGTGCATGTTTGATCTAGAATGATTCAAACTGCTTGTGCAAATAATGTAAAAAGGTTATCAGCATGAAGCAAAAATGGCAAGTAGGGCTGCCCCATTTTTCAAATGATGACCTCAAATATACATTCTAGTTGACTGACAATAAAATAAGCATGCTCATAAGAACAAATAAATTAACTGCACAAAAGATTCTTATATCTTATAAAAAAATTTGTCTCCTGACAGCTGTAAATATATTCTTTCTCTTCACAGAGATTGTGCTTCTAAGAAGTTGGCTGTGTTCTAGTTATAACTTTCTCCTACCTTAGGAATGAGTGCCAAGGATTTTAATTCCGTTGTTGCTGGCCTATGCAAAAAGCAGTGAAATTCTCTTATTTTCCTTGAATAGGGAATAATTAGAGAAGAGTACATGAGTCTATGAGTCTAGCCAAGAGGTATTTTTAAATGCTCTACAGAGTTTTAACAACTGAATGAAGAAAATCAGCAATTCTTGGTATTTCCCTACATTTTTATTCTATTTTAAGAGAAATGATACTGACATAAAGTTATTTTCCTGAGCACTGTTTCAGAGGACATTTCTATAGATGTGAAATTTACATATTAAAATGTGATCTGACATTAAGATTTTAGATATAGTCATAGAATTTTAGAGTGTTTACCATCTAAATATATGAATATTTCTTTTGATATTATCCTTACTAGCAGGTGACTACAAACAGGCAATTTTGTCAGCATTTTAATGATGAGTAAACTGAAGCTTAGAAATGTTTATTTGCTCGCTGCTACATAGCTTATTAGAAGTAGAGACAGGATTTGAATCCTAACACTCATTGCATCAAATAATATATTTCTTGATAGAGAGATATGAGAAGAACTGAGCTTTGGCTAACAATACCATATTGTACTCTTATAAATTTGTTCCGTTCTCACCATGACAAAATAAACAATGCATTAAACATTTTTAAAGAAGAATGCAGCTAGAGTACAGCTAAGATGATTCTTCCATGAGATACCGGGATAACAAGTGTACAAAGAGCATGCTTCTTTCACTCAAAGATACACAAAAATACACGGCATGAAAGGGTTACATAGTCCTTCAAAGGCATGATAAATATTAAGAATTCCTGAGTGATTTCTTCACCCCTTAATACAACCACATGTTTGCAGCTATTCTCAGGAGAAACAACTTGACTATATTTTCTTAGATTGAGGTAGAAATTTGGGAACAAACACGTCCATCAGGAGGCAATGATATTGTCATGATAAAATGCTGGCCTAGGTTGTGCATTGGCTGTGTTAACCTGTGCCAAGTTCTGCTGCATTCATCACCAGTTTCATTTCATTTGTCAAAGCTTTTCCCAGTCCATCAAAAAGCTTTCATGGTAATGAATAGCTCTACAAAGAACCAGGAGCACTTATGAAATAGAACACGAGCCTATCTGCTTGTTAAAGTGACAATGGAAATTTTACATCTTTTAAAAATTAGAATGCTACTTTTATTAGCCACACAATGGTGCCCTCACATTATAACTAATGATTTCACACAGGAAACAAGGCAGAGATATAATTACATGCAAAAACTTCAGAAAGTAGTACTGGATATTCATTCTCCTGTGTCTTCATATTTTGAAACTTATACAATGGACACTACCTTATTTTTTTAGGTTCTCTATTGAAAATTATTACATTTATAAAAGCCAGATTATATCACATTTTTCAATAACCTTTTAAAATAGCACCACTTTACAAACACAAGACTTAGTAATATGCATTATCCACGCATGGGTATGTTCCGTGTTTTCTATTAAAACAAAGTAAAATGAATGAGATACATGTTTGCAGCATATAACATGTTTCTGGATCTGCTTTAAGTAATTAATAAATATCCTCAAATTTGCCCTATGAACTAGGTCATATAATCTCAGCTCACCCTCAGCCACAGTCTTGAGTCCATGTTCTGCCTCATTTATCACCACAGGACAGATAATCACTCTGCCTACAGTTGCGAGACTTTTAGAGCTGGTGAAGAAATGAAGATTTTTGTCCTTAAAATCTGAATTCTGTATTAGATTTTACGATGAATTTCCACAATAAAATAATAATAATAATAAGAAGAAGAAGAAGAAGAAGAAGAAGGAGAAGAAGAAGCAGCAGCAGCAGCAAGTTAATTATCAGGGAAGGATACAGAAGTTTTTGAATTATTTAATAGCTGAAGAACTATATCAACATATACACATATATGCACAGCATACAAAATTAAGTAGCATACTTATAATTATATATTAATACTTATGATACTTATTATTTATATTTATAATATCTATTATATATTTGTAATTTATTATATACCATACTTGTTTACATATATAATATGTAATTTATAGGTTGATTTTCCTTAATTCTAGGCACTGAAAAAATGGTATGTTTATTTAAGCTATAATTGAAATACCATGGGAGTCACATGAGACACCCAATTAGGCATATCACTACACTGTTACTTTGAATAAATTATTTAATTTGTTAAATATCTATAAATATTTATAAAACATTAATGAGAGTATCTACTTTATAGATGTCTTGAAATGGTTCAATTAAATGTTAACTTTAAAATCCTAGGAACATATTGAACTGGAATATTATCTGGAATATTTGTTAAAATAATACTTTGAGGACAGTCATAAATATAATACTTTATATTAAACTATGTTATAAAAATTTATTTTCAAGGCAATAAATTTACTTATATATATATATATATATTCATGTATAAGTAAATTATATATACACACACACACACACATGTGTAGCTATAAAAATGAGTGTTTTTTTAGCTTAGTATGCTACTTTGGAAAGGTTAGATGATTATGCAAGAATTGGAAAGATATCTGTCAGAAAATAAACAAAAAAATTTAATCCATTTTTTTAGTAGATGATCCATGGCAAATCCTGTAGTCCTGGTATATCAAGTAATATTTGCCTTAAGAATATGGTCTTGCATCCTAACTTCAAAGACACAATATATACCATGAGATCAGTAGGCATCTTGTAAAATATGATCTATATTTTAAAGACACACCCTAAAAATAAAAGTGATAGAGTAATTTATCTTTTTTTCTACTGAAGTTCTTATAGATAAAAACAATGGATATCTTTGAAAATTAAATAGGAACTTGCATTTTAGTAGAGTTCATATAGGCAGTTGATTAGAAATCCGTATTAATAAGTTTTTATTTCAGGAGGAATGGAGAAAAATATTAGTCATATGTGTATGCTGGTTTAATAACATTCTCATGGTCACTCAGCAGTTTCTCTAGTCAGTTTTGTTTATTAAATTATTCTCTTTCTAGTCTAATTAGATTATGTATATGTCAGCAATTGATAATTTTTTCTTATTTCACTAAACTGATTTTAAACAAATTTGCCACAAAAATAAGCATCGGTGATTAATTAATTAAATATGAGTGCTAGCTCTTGGAAGAATGAATGAAATCTCTACCCAAGCTTATACTCACCAGGAAAATTAGTGGGAAGTCAACTATCTTTTCTCATGGATAATAGAATTTATCAAAACCTAAAATTCTTGGGACCATAAGTACTACCGTCTCAAAGACACAGCAGAGTAAACTTCAGAACCCATGAAATAATAATTCTCACTGGTTAAAGTTTTATATTTAATAAATCTAAAATGATGGTGAATTTATACTCTCATTTATCTGGCTAGTGTTCCATTATATGTATGTACCATCTCTTTATCGATTCAGCTATCTCATTCACTGAAGATTCTGTTTTCTGTATTGCAAATTGAAGAGCATCAGTAATGCTCATGAATGCGTGTGAGACTGAGGTTTGTTTGTTATAGACGTTTTCATTCATGGCCCTGGCAAAGACTCAGTTACATCTTTCCATAGCTTTGCATAGAAAAAATATTTATGAATTTTTAAAGTAGACCAAACTTAATATGCTTATTCTTTCAAATCCATGTTGAATGTGTTATTTTCATCTCTTCAAAGACATCTTGGGGTCTTAGCAAATAAGTTGTAATGTCACATCTTAAAAATAACATGGCATGTATTCGGAGCAGCTCTGATCAATCTTTGATGTAGTTATAAGCTGAGGGGCACATAAGAAAAAGAAACAATGTTGTAACTTATCCTATATCACTTCCAGGCAGGGGAGAGTCAAATGATACATTATTCAAAGCAATTAAAGAAGACACTGCAGGGCTCTTTTTGGTTATTAGGAATGAGTGATTTTCAAACTTGGTTAAGTTATATTGCCACAGATCCTTTCTTCCATTTCAGCTTGATTTCTCTAGGATCATGGCAATGAAAAATAATGTTAAAACTGTTTTTTATCATCTTCTAGAGAAGATCGGTAAGTCCTACATAACTTGAAGAAATGAATGCCTTTTTCACATTAAATCACCTTAGCACCTTTAACAAGAAACATGTGAGAAAGAACAAATGAGAGAAAGAAATAATTAAAACAAAATTTCATAAGGGTGAAAAAAATGCATTAAAGGAATACTATCAAGAGAGCTGAGTGGTCATAAAGAGTCCAGGAGACAAAAAGTGAGACGTGAAATGCTTGTTTAGAACTAAAAATAATAAATAAAAGAAAAACTACATTACCAAGATTACACTGAGATGGATTACATTATTTGTCCTTCCATAAATTTGGTACTGAGTCCCTGAAAGTTGCCTGATTAGCTTTGTCAACCTTTTCCAAGAATGAATTGATGATTGTGAAAGAATTGTGGCCAGGTTGGGTGGTCTTTATGAGGAATTTTTGTCTTTATGAGGGTTTCTTATCAACTCTGCACTTGGTGCATCTGTTTGCAAATCACAAAATGGAGAATCCATACCTTTAATGAAGATGAGTCTGGTAGGGATAACAATAAGGGTCAGATAAGTAGCTGGAATATGTTATTGTGCTGAAATGTCACTCAATGCACTCAAGTTCTGTGTCAGAGAAAGTTGAGTCAGCAGCCACACATCTCACATGTGTCTGTGTGCCTTGCTGTGCCACAGCTAAAAGAGTCTAATGGCTCCAGGGTTATCCTGACATCCCTCGGCAGATGTGTAACATGAATAGTTCCTTGATGTGAGTGATTATCATATAATTCTCTGTTTTGGCAGAAATTTTTGAGAAAGAAAATAGAATACCCTGAAAATACTTCTTGAAACTGTTAATTTGGGGTATGATTTTTTCAATGCGTTAAATAAATTGATTTCAGTGATTATATCATATTAATGATCACACATAATATCCTGGTGACACATCAAGATTTATGGTGTGTGAAGAAATTACAAATGTATACATTTCTGCATAGTAAATATAATGCAGAAAAATAGTAAAGAGTTATGTCTATTCCAATTTACACATCTTGCCATTGTGATGCGGTGCCACTGCCACTACATGCTGAGTTTTTTAAACAGCCATTTAGTATCATGTAGTTGTCATGAAAGTCCTAGAACTGAGAGTTGTGATGATGCATATAAGGAAACTGAGGTTCACAGAAATAAAGTGACTGTCTAATTTTCATAGCTGGTAAGCAGAAATAAAGGTGTGCAAACCTGAGAATCTGACTCAGAAGTTTACCTCCTCACCACTGTATCATGTTAATGACTTGATCGATATGAAATGGAAGAACTTTTGTAGCCACATGATAGGTTGTGGTTGTTCAGCACACACTTCAGGCATGTGGGGCATTCTTAACACTACGCCCCTAGGTATTTACCTGCATGGCGCACTGACCTTGTCTCTGTATTCTCACAAATCTCAATTTCTCAGTGAAACTTATCTTGATCACCTAATTGACTACTATAAATAGACCCCTGTCCCTGATCCCAGCCTAACTTAATCACATTAAGTTACACTGGCTTTCTTTCTTTTATGAACACATATCATCTTCAATATACCATGTCATTTAAATATGTATTAAATATTTTTCTGCCATGACAAACAGAATATAAATTTGTCATGAGGCCAAGATATTATCATTATTTACTTATACACATTGAACAGTATCTGACATACAGTAAGCATTCAATAAATTTTTGATGAGAAAGAGAGAGAAAGGATTAAAAAAAAAAGATGGAAGGAAACTATAAAAAGGAAAGAGAAAATAATTATATTATTTAGTTAAAATGGGTATATCTCTTTATAAATATACTGTTTTTACTACCATGTCATTGTGAAAATTGAAGTCTAAGAAACAATATTTAAAATTTAGTGAATTATATCTCTAATTATAATTTTTATAATCATATAAATGTGCCACATTTGCTCCACAGATGATAGTTACAGGCAGCTATTTGTTTTTAAAGGGCATTTGTTGGCTCAAATTTTATTTGCTTGACTAAATCATTTAATGAAATTCTTAAATAACTGTTTTGACATCAAGACTTTGTAATTGAATGATGCATTTCCTCAGTGCATTGCACTAAAATATCATTCCCATCCTCTTGACAGATGATAACAGAAGGAAACCATCTAGAAAAAGAATGGAAAAGCTCACCAAAAGACAAAAGGCAAGATCACAACTAATGCTCATAGGATATTCGGTCCTATCCAAAATTCCATGGAGACATCTGGTCCATGCTCGAAGGTCCTTGAAATTTGGTCCCATCAAAGATCCCCATGATCACATATGGTCTAAGCCAAATGGCCTTTGACATTTGGTCCTGCCAAAAGTGTCCATGCTTGGAAGATTTCCATGGATTCAAATACAACAAACTTTTTTTTTTTTTACTTTTGGTGATTAATACATAAATAACTATCATGTTTTACTGGTCTAATAACTGTGCTGCGGTTGTACTGACAATAACAACCCTTCTTGCCTGGGTGGCATAGCTGGTCATGACACATGGTCAAGGACATTTTGGCATGAATTAAATGCCTCCATGGACGTTTTGGACACAAGTAAATGTCCACTAATCAAATAAATAGTATCAAAGACAGATGTCAGAGATGTGAGTGATTCACAAAAAGTGAATGATGCTGCCATGTGACAAGAGTTGCAGTAAATTCAGAAAATCTTAGAACCCTATTAGTGAAACATATGACAGGCCATGATTTATGCATTCACAACTCTGTGGTGTAATGTGCCTCGGGAATATTACTGACTAGAGTACTTTGTGGCACATTGAGGTCAAAGTTCTTTATGAAATACCCCTAAGACCCTATAGCGCATCTCTGTTTGACTACATTGCACAACCCATAGATCTGATTATCTTAAATTTAATCTGAAACTACATTTTGATAGACTCTCATGAGCAAATAGCCTAATCTTTCATCATACTCAGATGCATTTTACAGTTTTATGAGGCATATCCTTAAAAATGGGAATTTTCTTCTGAATGATTGTAATGCTCTCCAGGTTAATAAAGAATGATAACTTACACCTAACAGGCTGAGCCTAAATAGTCCCCTTCAAAAATAAATACCATTCTACATTTAAAAATATAGAGTCCTTGTTATGTTTTATTTAAAGAAATGTGTAATCATCTGACAGCATTTTAATTAAAGTATAAAAAAGACAAATTGTTGAAAGTTTATCAAAATAATTCTCCATGAATAGGCTGTGATATCAGAGTAGTATTTGGATGTGATGTTTTTCTTTCTGCCTCCAGGGACTGGAGGTGAAATGCATATTGACTGAACAATACACATGTAGATAACTGAACTGTAACTCATGAATCATATCTTTCACCAAGTTGAATAATATATGTACCTTTCCTTAAAACAATATTTATTACCTCTTGACTCTAGCGTCTTCAGTGGCTAGAGTGTTTCAGGATGCATATTGTCAGCATGAGTTTTACAGACAGAAACAAAGTCTGAGAACTGTATTTAAAGGTCAATCAATGTTCCCATTACCAGTTTCAGATCTTTTTACTTTGTCATTTTAAATTACTTGGTAATATAATGTGCTCTCTTTCCATCTGGGTTTCAGCGTAGTAAGAATAAGACAATGGAAAGCTGATGATTTGACAGATTTCAACATTCTTTAGGTAAATGTGTTTGTTCACATCACTTGAACCTGACAACCACTATCCTTTTACTATTATTTGGCTTTTTCTAAAATATCATATAGTTGGAATCCAATAGCATATACCTTTTTGAGACTGGCTTTTTTCACTTAGCAATTGTATGGACTGAAGTGTATCCCCCAAGATTTGTATGTTTTAGCCTTGCCTTCCAATATGACTATAGTTGGAGATAGAGCTATTAAAGAGGTAATTAAGGCTAAATAAATTGATAAGGATGGAGCTCTAATCCAATACGGCCAGCGTACTTATAAGAGAACAGAACACAGACAGACACAGAGGAAAGGGCATGTGAAGACACAGGGATTAGGCAGATATCTGCAAGCTAAGGAAAGAGGCCCCAGGAGAAAGCAAACCTGGTGACACCTTCATATTGGACTTCTAGTCTTCAGTAGTGTGAAAAAAAATTCTATTATTTAAGCCATCCAGTCTGTGGTATTTTTGTTATGGCAGCTCTAGCAAGCTGATATACATGTAAGATTCCTCAATGATATACATGTAAGGTTCCTCAATGTCTTTATGTAGTTTGATAGCTCATTTTTTTTTTATTTTTTTAAATTAATAAACCTATTTAAGGATATTTTAGTTACTTCTAATTTTGACTATTATGAGTCAAGCTACTATAAACATCTATGTGTAGGTTTTCATATGGATATATATTTGAATTTATTTGGGTAAATATTTTTTAAAAAATGGTGCAGGATTGCATAAGCTGATATTTAGCTTTACAAGAAACTGCCAAACTGTGTTCCCAAGTGGCAAAGTAGAAAGTGGGTACCATTTTGCATCCCACCATCAACAAATGAGAATTTATATTTCTCCAAGTTCACACCAGCACTATGTGTGGTTTTGGATTTTAGCCATTCTAGTAGGTGTATACCGTTATCACATTATTTTAATTTGCATTATTTCCCTACCAGCATGTGATGCTGGGCACCTTTTAATATGTATATTTTCCACTTGTCTTTGATGAGGTGTCCAGATATTTTGCCTCTTATGTTTTTCTTTTTATGGTTCAGTTTTAAGAGTTCTTTTCCTACTCTGGGTTGCAGTTCTTTATCAGATATTCAAATGTTTTCATAGTCTGTGGCTTGTCATTTTACTCTCTAATGGCATCTTTCAAAAAGTATAAGTTCATAATTAATGAAGTCAAACTTAGTACTATCTTTTATGTATCATGCTTTGAGTGCTGTATCTAAAAAGGTTCATTTCATTTTTTGCATGTCTACACAGTTTCTTTAGTACCATTATTTAAAAAGACTATGCTTTTCCCACTGGATTGTCACTGCTCTTTGTCAAAGATCTGTTGACTACATTATATGTCTATTTCAAGGCTCTCTATTGTGTTTTATCAACCCACTTTTCTTTTTGTTTTTTTCCAAAATCACAATGTCTTGAGGACTATAGCTTTATAGTATAACCTTGAAGTCACTACTTCCAGTTTTTTATACTTTTATATTTACAGTAGGATGTAGACAACATATAGTCAGATCATTTTTTTATTTATTCAGACAATATCTTTTAATGAGTGTGTTTTTTTTACCATTAACATTTAAAGTGATTATTGATATAGTTTGATCAATATTTACCATATTTGTTACTGTTTTCTAGTTATAGTCTTTATTTTTTGTTTCTTTTTTATGTCTTTCACTCTTCAAAATTTAGTGCATTTAACTGAGCATTTAAATGATTCAATTTTCTCTTGTCTAAGCATACAGATTATACCTCTTTAGAACAATTTTTAGTGGTTTCCCTAGGGTTTTTAATACAATTTTACAACTAACATGAGTCTTTTTAAATAATACTATTCCACTTCATGGGTATTGTATTATTTTATAATAACAAAATATTCCTAATTCTTTCCTTCTGTTCATTGTATTATTTCTGTCATTCATTTCACTTATATTTATGTGATAGTCATTGAGTATATTGTTGAATATTATCATTTTTAATAATCTATTATATTATATTAACTAATGAAAAGAAAAAATATTTACCTTCATTTATTCCTTCTCTAACATTCTCCTTTGAAGTTGATCTGAGTTTCTAACCTATATCATGTTTCTTCTTTCTGAAAACCTTTGAACTTTCCTTGTAAATCAGGCGAATTGCAATTTTTTTAAATTTCTTTTATTTAGGTTTTTCTTTTATTCCTTTAATAACACTTTAATTTCTCTCTACTCCTTTCTTGCCTAATTCTAGAGAAGTGAGACATAATTCTTTTATTACTGTTTGGTAAGGTCTTTCTCCCAGTGATGGCTTCCTTTAGAAGTGTCTCTTTGCCTTTCATTTTCTACAGTTTGAATATAATGTCTAGCTGTGGTTTGTTTGGTATTAATCCTGCTTGGAGTTCTCTGAGCTTTTCGGAATTGTAGTTTGGTGTCAATAATTGTGGGAATTTTTCAGTTATTATTTCTTCAAATATCTTTGTTCCTTTTTATCTTCTCCTCTACTTGCATTATTTGTATTTTATATCTTTTGTAATTGTTCCAAAGTTCTTGTATATTCTGTCCTACTTTATTTAGCCATTTTCTATTTAAGGTTGAGAAGTTTCTATTGATACATTTACAACATCACTTATTCTTTGCTCAGCTGTTTCCAGTCTACTTCTGAGTCCACAGAAAGTATTCTTCATTTCTGTTGCAGTGTTTTTGTTTCTAGCATTTAATTGGCTATTTCTTAGAATTCTCATCTCCCTGCATATATCACCCATTAGTTTTATTTTGTTGCCCATTGTTTTCCATTGTATCTCTTAGAACAAATAAATAGAATTAAATAAAGATATTTTAAATTTCTGGTCTGATAATTCCAAAAGTACCACCATATCCCAGTCTGGGTCTTCGGCTTCCATTATCTCTTCAATTTTTTTTGTAATGTTTATCTTTTAACATTCCTCATAACAAATCCATGATATGTTCAGTCTTCCAGTTTTCTTTCTTTTTATGAGGAGTGGTGACTGTCATGTTGAACCAGAAACCAAACATTAGTGATAGATTTTTAAGTACTAATAATATATGTTGCTTACTTAATTGGTATATTGATGGTCAACTCAAAATATTTATATATATGTTTATATATGAGGGGCTCTACAATAATCTTTTATATAAATTTTTTGAATAAACAGTACTAACAGTAAATTCATAAATTACATATTTAGAATTGCATGTTTATGTCTCTAAACATACTGGAACTTGCCTAATTTTGATTGTCAATTAAAATATATTGACACTTTTTTGTGACTTAATAATAAACAATTATTTAAATGTTCCCTTCATTTTGGAAAAAAAATTGTATTTTTAATTGACTAATTAGGGAAGATATATGTATGTTAAACTCTACAAATAACATCATATATAAAAAAATTATTCTCATATGATTACCAATTTCTCGTATGAGTACCAACTGTTCAAGTACCTGTTAATGACTACAAGTCCACGGTTATTTTACGTTCTTGTGGATTTGCTCTATTTTTATATTTTCCATTCTGTATTGAATTTTCTATCATTTCCTTTTAAATATTACCCAAAACACCTATTCTAAGTATTTTACTATGAGTTTTAAATTTTTATAATTATAATTATTGCTGTGTTTTTAGATTACTTTTAGTTTCCATTTAGATTTTTTCAAAAATTTATTTTGATGTAATTTCAAACTTATAGGAAAATTATAAGTATAGCATAAAACTTTTCTATATGAATATTTACCTACTTCCTGCAATGCCAGTGTTCTACTATACTTGCTAAACTTTTGAACTCTATTGTTTGTCCCTCTCCCTCTCCTCCTGCTATCTCTATACTTTTTTTTTTTTTAATCATTAGGCAATAAGTTGTAGACAGGATACCATTATCTTATATTATCTTATGCAGAAATGCAGAATATCTTTTCAATTAGGTCTTTTGCTGTATCTTCATAACTCAATTCAGGTAGTGTATTCTTGCAGGAATATCACAGAGTAGATTCGGCATTCTTCTCAGTGCTGCAGACCAGGAGGCACGCTGCATTTATTGATGTGTTCCATTAGTGGGAACTTTAACCACTTGGTTAAAAAAGTGTCTGCCAGTTTTCTCCAGTGTAAATTATAATCTTTCCCTTTGTAATTAGTGAGATGTTTTGGGAGAGGTACTTTCAGCTGATTTATGGAATTCTTCTTTAAAGTGAGCTGTCAGAGTGTTGAAATATGGGGAATTTTGCTTTTTGTTTGTGGGAAGGTAGCATAAAATAATAGCTATGTATTTTTCCTTTTTTATATTCTGTTTTATTGCAGGAACCTAAATTCCCCATGCTCCTTATTTTTTTTTTCACTATGTAGTTTCCCAAGAAAGATTACTTCTTTCTTCTTGTAATCTTCCCTGAAGCATCATCTGCTGTTTTAGACTCTATAGAGCATATTTTATTTCTATAGTGTTTATATAAAATTTATATAATTTATATTTTAGTATACTTTCTAGAAGTTTAAAATGCTTCTGAATCTCTATGCTTTTCTTATTTATATACCCTTGTTTAACTATCACCAAAAAAACAGACTCACACCTCTGAATAATGTCTTTTATGGAATAAAAAGTGTCTGTTTTCTTTTAAAATTACCAAAAATAATGTTAATATCTTTTCAAGGTAAATAATTTATTACTTTTTCACATGCTGATAAATTTATTTGCTGATTCTTATTCTTTCTACTTGCTTCCATATCTTCTTGATAAAGTACTATCTTTAAAACTTTTTGTGAGGATACAACTGTGTCTATACTGTTTTCATATTTTCTAGTGTAGATCCAATTTCTGAATCTTATAATTTTTTCATGTAATTCTTTCAGCTTCATTTTGTGTGTATTTCTATGTATTTGTTTTTAGTCTCTTTTACTTGTAATTCTTTTCTAACGCTTGACTAATAACCCGGGGACTGGATTCACTGAGAGCTCCCACAGCCCCAGTTCAAAACCAGATCGATGAGTTTCAGTTTGAGATGTCTGAAATCTTCAGCCTGTGTGCATTTGACTCAATTTTTAATAATAATGTTGTTCTCTGCCTTCCATCTTCCTGAGGAAACACAATTCATAAAGCCATGTCTACAGGCAGCAGAGAGGAACAACTCTGTCAAACTTGCTTCACCAAGACAACCGTCTCTTCCCAAATTCACTTTGCCTGGAGTCCCAGGTTTCACATTGCACAAATTTAGATCAAATTGGTAAAGAGGAAAAGACTCACCTTTCCTGGTTTTTTTCCAGGCTCATAACGCAGAAGATTTGCAGTCTCATCCCTTTCAGACATGTTGGCCTACATGACCTGTTTTTAGTCTTAAAAATATATTTGCTTTGTTTTGTGTGCTGCTATTGGCATTAAATTATTTTGACATCTTTATGTTTAAAGAAGAAGTCAGTACTTCAAAGCATATATTCATAGAGTTTCTTTTAAAAAAAATCATACACAGACCTCCAAATTTTTTTATATAAACTAGAAACAAGTTTCACAGAAAAAAGTTCATGTAGATACAAACGTACACACATACAGACACACACTTTTGTTTAACACATAAGTGTTTTCATGATATAAAATAACTATATAAAATTAATCAAAAAAGAAGCCATATTGCTGCTACTAGTAGAATAATTATGAATAAATACCTGGTTCTTCATCCAAGATACTAAAAAAACTATGATATATACAAGCTAATAAAAGTAGAAGAAAAAAAATAACAATCCGAGTTGTAAATTTGGATATGTTTGAAATCCCCTCTTGTTCTTGCATTTTAATTAGTTATTAAAAAGATATATGAATAAACTAGAATTTAGAAATGCATTAAAAATGATAATCTAGTAACATAATTTTTGCGTAATTAATTGTGTAGTGAAAACCATATATAAAACTTAATAAATAAAATATGAGGCAATGATGAATGCAGGGAAAAAAACATTTTATACAGAAAAAAATATATAAACATGCTATAATAAATGGTTCATATAAAATATTGTTGATATAGTTCTAATCATGCACATATGTAATAACTTAGCTAACTATATCTATACAGACAGAGAGAATTAAATAGTATATAATTAGCTTAAGACAAATAGCACATGTAATGAACATTTATGTGAACATTCTAAATGTTAACATTCTTTAGTCGATACTATGTAAATTTGAAAACATAAATTTTGTATAAGCATACTATTTAGAAAATACAATTGTATGTGTATAAGATATAGACATAATATAACACAATTACATATATAGTAATTTAGGACATGAGGGATAATAACTCATTTTTAATATTAAACTTATAGCATTATTTGATTTTCCACTATGTACAAAATAATTGTGATAAAAAGATAAAGCAATTTATAAAAATTTATTTAAAAAGTTGTAGTAAGTAAAATTAACAAAGTCATTGCATAAAAATGTTCTCTTTTTTATAATTATCATTTGTACAATAATATTTTTGCCTCATATTTGCTTTTATCTTTTATTCCTGTAATGATTTCAGTATAATACATTGTTTATATAATTATATTTGCTCTAGAGAAGATGTATAAAATACACAATATAAAACCAAAATTTGAAAGATCCGAAGGCTCAAACAGCTTCTATAAAACATATAAATTATGAAGTGATTTTCTGCAGATATAGGGACGGCGAAATACAAAAAGGAAAAAAGGTATAAATTCCCACTGAAAAGCAAGACAAGCCACAATTATGAGTAAGTTCCAATTAGCCTGAAAACAAACAAGCAGAAGGCAGAACTCTACAGCAGCCAAGCAGGATGTAACTCATAAGGGAAATCACAGAGGCAGAAGAGTCAGGAGAAACCCAAACAGAGGTCCAGAGCAGAGAACCTAAAGGCACAGCCCCAGCTGTCAGAAACTAAAGTGAGATAGAGGCCCTCAGGGAAAGTGGTATGTAAATAACAAATGTGCCCAAGAAGGGAAAAGACCATCCAAATAGAATAGTGACAAATAAAGATCCTCAAAAGCAGTCGAAGCAGCAAATGCTAAAACAAAGAAACATAACAATATAATACGCTAAATCTGAATCCAAGAAAATTGCCTGAGAGGAGAGCAGAAAATCCTGTGGATTTCCAGCCACAGCAGGAAATCTGCAGAAGACTGGAAAAACATAGCATCTCCCTATGTCCTTCGAAATACTTAGGTAAGGGGCAAAGATGAAACCTAATACATGAACAAGGTAAAAAGTGCTTAGAGAAGGTAAGAACTATTACTGGGAAGGATGAATATTATTTTTTTAAATTTGTATAAATTATTATGATTCAGTATTTGGCTATAGGTGGACCACACCTTATGCTGATCTCCAAACTGATTTAAAGGTCAGTGTTTACTATGACATTATAATTTTAAAGTTCTAAAGATCGGCCTCAACCAAAGAGTCACCAACATTTTGATTGACGCTTAACAAATGAATCTCTATATATTTTCTATATGAACATTTCTTTATCACTACATGGATCTATGGTACACAACATGTTATGTAGCTATATATTGGATGTATTTTAGGCATCAGTTAAGAGTAAGACTATTTGGTGCTATGCAAACTAATTACAAATTCTTATCACATAGCTACTTCCAAGAGCCACACCCTCGCCATTTATTTTGCACAGGTGTCATTGGCTGGTAGATAGAGATGAGGTTTATATTCTGTTAAAGATGTTATAATAGTTACTAATTCTCAGCATAATTTCCAAACTGGGGCATGATAGCTACTTAGTCCATTGCATTAAAGAAATTTTGGTTGACTGTTACATGTTCTTTTAAAATCTCATTCTTTTAAAATATAAAGTTATGTAAATTTATGTTAATATTAAACAGAGAAAAAGGCAAACAAAGAGACAGAGACATACACTAAAAAACACAAAATATATAATAAAATTTGGAAATTATTCAGCTTAAGCATAATATAATAACCCATCTACCTAACCCCATGTACCAATAAAACATGACTGTATTTTTTATATATTAAATTAAACTAATTAAACTATAAACTAAAAGTCTTTTTAGCAAAATATTCACACAGTCACAATCCCATGTACTGGGCTAATCGCCTCATTTGTGGCTATGTTAGAAGTCAGCTGGATTTGACACAGTAAGCAACACTAGGGAAATAAACAAGTAAAACCTCCAGAATAATCATTGTGGTATACTTTGCACCAGATAAAAGCCAAAGTCTCATGTACATAATCATGAACATATATTAAAAACTTACCATTCAGTGAATAATTTAAGACGTGGAATGAGAATTGTGTAACACCTTTTTAGCACATTAAATTGTCTACATCACATATATAACCTTTGATATTATTCAAATACACATGTATATCCAAGGACATGTGCATCGAATACTAAGAATGAGTAATTTTTATTGAAATGGGAAATACGTGCCCAGAGGCCTTGCAGAGAATAAAGTTGGAGGAATTGACTTAATGGCCCTGGAAGTCTGATATATAAAATGCTTTGTTGCATGATCAAACCAATGAATAGATAAATATACAGGTTTATGTATCTGTAAGAGAATTCTGCATTTCAGAATTATAAATTGAGATTTTCTTCCTAGGAGAAAAGTAAAACTAAAAAACACCCAAAGAAATGTGAATCATGGTATTAAAAATAGAGAATTTATATATGGGAAATAAAGAAACCATCATAATTTCATGTTCCCAGGATCTTCCTCTCCTGTAGTTTATGCAAAGTCTACTTTTATGGGTTTCTAGCAAAGATGATATAATTTTACTTTCACAGAGCTTTTGAGCATTGTATTGTGCTAAAGTAATTTATAAATTTCCTTAAGATAGAAAGCATATTTTGCATTTTCTAAATATATGTGATTCTAGAACAGGCTTGGGACACACATACTTTGAAAAATTATGGCTTATAAAATATATTTGATAATTTGGATCGCAGATTTAGACCCTAGAATTTGAAGTGGTGTATTAACAAGTGTAAGAGAAAATGAGCAACTTAGAAAGGATCTTATTTATCAAAATAACCTACATGCTAAAACGAGTGGCTACTGGTCACCTCTACATTCACTGATTCTTCTTTCAATTATCATTTTTATTATTCACCCTGTCACCAACTTTTCAGTTCAACTACTCTTTTCTATGTATATGCTTCACTCAAATACCTGTAGTTACTTATTGTGTTTATAGACTATGTATCACAAAATCCTAGCATACTTCTCCTTATGGCAGAATAAACCATCTGTATTCACTGTCTTACCTAATAAAATATATTGTTAATAAAATTAATAATAAGCATTTCATTTCAGTTTAAATATAAAAATAAGAATTAATTTAAAACTCATTAAAAATAGATACAAGTAATTTTTATGGCATTATGCTGTTTAACTTCGATATACAATATTTATTTTTCTGTCTACCTGCATCTGTTTTTCCCTCAATTAAGTACTGAATATCACTCTTTAATTATATTTTTAAAATCTGTAACAATTTCTATTTTTCCTTATGCAAGAGATATTACATATGACTTGGTTATCTGGAAAGTTTAATTCTTAAGAGAAGTGTTTAAGATGACACTATTTTTACATGATTACATTTGAATATTATATATCAAAACATGTTTTTATATGTGATGCTTATAGATTTTTGAAAGATTTAGGAACACTTGAATATTTAGTATTACCATAAAAAAATGGAATTTTTGAAACTGATCTATGTTTTAACAAGCAACCAAATTAATTTTATTTCAAAAGCTTCCATTTTATTTCTGTAGCAAAAAAAAAAAATGTTATTTAGTAACATGCTCCAAAGCAGTGATTAATTTTTAATCATTACCATTTTGCAGGAGGGAAGAGATGTTCTAAGGCACCAGAAAGTTTTCCTCCGTAGATGCTAAATTTTGCAGGCTTATTGGTTGGGATGCCGTGACACATATGAGAGTTTTGTCCCCTGTGAATTATACGTGTTGGGAGAAATCATAACCTCTGTGAGTTCACTTAGCAGTGAAATTGTAAACTAGCAATGTATATGTCTAGAAGGTATAAGGATTAAAACACAATGTAAAAACAGCACTTTCCACCCAGACTGGTCTAATGAAGGTCTTTGTGTGTCATAATAAATGGTCATTTATTAATTTATACTTTTAAAAAACATAAAGATTTATTTATTGATCATGAATAATCTTTACATTCATAAATATTTTTTATCAGATAGTTGCTTTTTGATAAAGAAAAAATACAAATATAAGTTCTTGGAAAATAAAAAGATCATTATTTTCTAATTTATCTTTGATTTCTTCTTTGATTCATTGGTTGTTTAAGAATGTGTTAATTTCCACGTATTTGTGAATTTTCAAATTTTCCTGCTATTAATTTCTAGTTTCATTCCATTCTGATCAGAAATATATTTGGTATGATTTCAATCTTCTTAAATTTGTTAAGATTTGCTTTGTGACCTAACATGTGATCAATTCTGGAGAACTGTTCCAAGTGCACTTGAGAAGAAATATATCCTGCTGCTATTGGACGGTCTGTAGTGTTATTCAAATTTGCTCTTTTTATGTTGATTTTCGGTCTGGATGTTGCATGCGTTACTGGAAGTAAGGTATTAAAGACTGAAGTCTCCTACTATTATACTGTTGTCTATGTATTCTTTAAGATTTATCTGTTTGCTTTATATGTTTAGATTCTGTGAGATTATATAATATATATTATATATCCATATAAAATCTTCTTGATGACCTGATCCTCTTATAATTATATAATTATCTTTTCTGTCTCTTGTGATAGTTTCTGTCTTAAAGTATAATTTGTCTGATATAAGTATAGGCACCCTTGCTCTCTTTTGGTTACCATTTGCATGAAAAACCTTTATCTGTCCTTTCACTTCTGGCCTATAAAAATATGTTTAATATAGACATTGAAAAGTGCATTTTTGGGCAATTCTAGTAAGAATCTGAGGAACTTGCATTTTCCTGTCAAAACTAACCTATCATCAATGTTTATAGCAGTGTGTCAGGAGGCTGTCATATTCCTCCATGACATATCTGGGAAGAGAGATGAGTCAATAAAACAGACGTACCAATCAATGGCATGTCAAAACCATCACCAAAAACAATCACATCTAAAGGCAGTAGTTTATCTTTTTTGTCAATGCTTTACAATGTATTTAATGGTAGATTTCACTCTTTTTTTTAAAAAAAAAAAGAAATGTTGTTAAGCCAATTTGGGTAGAGGACATTCAATAGCCCCCTGAGCCCAAACAGGGCAAAATGTGCAGAAGGCAGAACACGCAGAGTAAATTTGGGGTGTTCAAAAACCAGAATTAATCCAATCCATTCTTGGTTTAGTCAGGAATTGATGTAAGGCCTTTGGTAAAAGTGACTGATTATTTAGAAGTTATTCAACAAGATCTGAGTATATTTAAGGCATGTGAGTGATAAAATCTGAACAATTCAAGATAAATTTTACAGAAGACAATATTAGTGTAAGGAACATAGAAATAAAAAATAACAACAACAACAACAACAAAAAAAACAGTGAAATAGTTACCAGACGGTTAAACAGAAAGGCTTGATAAATAAGGAAGAAATTATGATTTTATTGTGATTTAAGAACAGAATCTATTTAAGTGCCAATGGTCCCAAAGTTGAGACAAATCTGGCTTATTTCCTATGACTAACATACACATTAAGATATAATTTTTAATAAAACAACTTTTATCTTAAGAGCAGGGGGTAGATAAGAACAGGAATATCAGACAAACACATAAACTTATATATGAAGGACTGATTGTGAGAGCTTCTAGAACATCCCCTAGATGTAAGAAGAATTTAGATCATGAAATATAGATTAATGGACCCCAAATGGTAATTTTATTAGAAATAAATAAAAAGAGCAGAACTGTATAAATCAGGCTTTGAATACGTGTTTCTTAAATGCTCAGTACTTATTTCTATGGTTATAAAATTATTTGACTGTTGTTAATAGAGTAAATGTTTGTGCTTCCCCCAACTCAATTAGCTGAAAGCTAATCCCCAATGCAGTGGTTATTACTGACAAAAATGGAGATGTTTGGAACTAAATTATTTACCCCCAAAATTCCTATAGTGAAGCCCTAACCCCTGAAATTTGGAGATCAGGTCTATAAAGAGGTGATTAAGGTAAAAGCAGTTCATGATGGTAGGCCTTATATAAATTAGTCTCACAGGATGGATTTCTGTGTAAGAAGAGGGAGAAGCATCAGAAGTTTCTATTCTACTTTGAGAAAAAGTTTTTAGAATTTCTCTATTTAACATGAGGCCTTTTTGTGTGACTGATGTATCTAATTTCTGACATTTAAAAGTATTCTTTTCATTCATATTTATGATTTTTATATAAATGGATGTTGAATTTTTGTCCAAGACTATTTTATTGTCAATAGGATAGTGATATGATTATTTTTAAACATTAATATGTTGAATAAATTAATATATTTTCTAATATTAAATAATATTTGCATTTCTGGAATAAATTCCACTTGGTAATTATATGTTATATTTGGAAGTGCTATAAGATGCTGTTTTCTAATATATTACTTAGGATTTTGTTTCAGTATTTATAAAAGTAATAGCTAGTTTTTTTCTTCCTCTTTACTTTTCTTCCTATATTCCTTCCTTCAAATCTTTACCAGATTTAACTACTGGTTTTATATATACATTAAAATTGTGTGGTTATTTTCAAGACCTTTGCATGTTCTTCACAATTTAACTGATTTTGAAAGCTTGGTAGAAGCTATGTGAAACCATTTGAAACTGGTTCTGTTCCACTGGTGACTATAGAAAGTCTTCTTAAGTGATATCTAGAATTTTTAAATTTTTTTAAGTCATCAGATAAAACACTTTCACTTACAAAACAGTGTAATAGGTAGTGTAAGAAAATTTCTATCCCTGATTTATTTTATTCTCCATTTTTATATTAATCTAAAATAATTCCATATTTTGTTTTCTTTCACTTTCTATAGCTTTTTTCATTATTATCAGTGCTCTCTTCTCTTACTGACGTAGGGATACTTCTTTATTGAAAAACACATATACTTCAAACTGTGGCTTTTATTTAATAAATAAAGTTAGACTTAGAATGCCAAAGGAAGGACTTATAGCTCATTTGAAGCAAGCAAAGAAAAAAACTGAATTTATTGCCTGTGAATAATGGAAGAGCAGGTTTGGCAAAACACAGACTTGGAGAAACGCAAGAGCCAAGTTTATGGGGTTTGAGGAAGCACCGAATTCAAGACATCAGTGTGATGACTCAAGAAGAAACAATCTTAGTGTTTGGAGAACAGAAACATTTTATTCTCACATTTTCAAGTTAATAAATAAATTATTTCCAGTTCACTAAATGTATAGTTAATTGAGTAGTTATGTGTATCTCAAAATTATTGGTGTTTTTCTTTGGATAAATACCCAGAAATGCAATTGCTGGGTCAAAAGGTATATTTGTTTTTAATTTTTTGAGAAACCTCCAGACTGTTTTCCATAGCGGCTGTACTAATTTGCAATCCCACCAACAGTGTATAAGGGTTCCCTTTTTTCCACATCCTCGCCAACACTTATTCTTTGATTTATTGATGACAGTCATTCTGACAGATGTGAGGTGATCTCTCATAGTGGTTTTAATTTGCATTTCTCTGATGATTAGCAACCTTGAACATCTTTTCATGTCTGTTAGCCATCTGTATTTACTCTTTGGAGAAGTATCTGTTCAGGTCTTCTGCCCATTTTTTATTTGAACAGTTTGTTTTTTGTTGTTGTTGAGTAGTATAAATTCTTTATAAATTTTGGATATTAACCCCTTACCAGATGTATCATTAACAAATATCTTCTCCTAAACAGTTGGTTGTCTTTTTGTTTTGTTGTTTGTTTCCTTTGCTATACAAAAACTTTCTAGTTTGATATAGTCCCATTTGTTTATTTTTTCTTTTGTTTCCCTTGCCTTAGGAGATATCTCTGAAAAGAAATTCCTATTAGTAATATCAGAGAGATCATAAAGATGCACTCCAATATTCATGGCAGCACAATTTACAATAGCCAAGATATGGAAGCAACCTAAATGCCCATCAACAGATGATTGGATAAAGAAGTTATGGTTCATATATATAATAGAATGTTATTCAGCCATTAAAAAAAATAAAATCTTACCATTTGCAATGGCATGGATGGACCTAGAGGTTAGTATGCTCAGTGAAATAAGTCAGACAGAGAAAGATAGATACCATATGATTTCACTTGTACGCAGTATCTAAGGAACAAAAAGAACAAACTGATCAAAAACAGACTCACAAATATAGTGGACAATTTAGGGATGGACAGAGAGGAGGAGGATTGGGAGGCTGGGAGAATGGGGTGAAGAATTAAAGAAGTACAAATTAGTAGTTGATAGTTGGGCATGAGGATGGGGAGCATGGAAGAGGGAATGCAGTTAGCATTAATATGATGGCTAAGTGGAGGGCCAAAGGAAGGAGGAAGCAATTGGGGAGATCATTTTATAAATATTATAGTACTGTATACTTGAAACTAATTTAAATAAATAACCTTATTAAATAAACTTATTAAAAAATTATTGATGTTGGTTGCTATGCCTATATATTTAATTTCTTAAACTAAAAGTACTTAGTAAATACATATTTATTTAACACAAAGGAAAAGTTTTAAAAAGTTCAGAAATTGACTTAGAATACTATACTAGTTTTTGTGAAAAATTCTTATATTACAAACAACAGATTATTCGTGAATTATTCAATAAAAATAAGTATTTTAAAAATCTAACATCATAATATTCATATAATATTTTTAGTATGTATTCTTCTTACAAAAATCTTGGTCTATCAACAATCTTATATAAATAGAAAAGGGGAGAAAAATAACCACGAATAAGAAATTACAAACCTTTTTTCACTACTTTTCTAAATTTCCTATTTAAAAGAATTACAAGAAGTACATTAGAAATTATATTTGTATGAAATCGAGGCCTTACAGGTAATGATTATGCATTTTAAATGAAATTTTAAATGTTTGGAACTCACTCATGTATGCATGTTATCTGCAGTTTAATTATACAATAGCATGCCACGTTAAAAAAACACTATTTCATAAGTAGTTTGCTTATCTAATTTGTCAACTGCCTATTCTGCTTATAGCATTTATCATTTTGTGGGGCTCTATTTTATAACACCCAGTGGAACTTGTCAAGCTAGTAGAAGAATTAATTAATAACTCAAATTCTTGAAACACAAACTTTAAAATATAGTTGAATAAAAAAAGCACAACTGAGTGAATTCTCTTACATAAATTTGTAATTTCCTCGTAAAATAGAAACTGTGTGAAAGCTTTACTCTGCATGATGTGCAATGCACTGTGTATAAAATATTGATTTTTCTGTGACAGTTTCTC
Organism: Cynopterus sphinx; assembly: GCA_030015415.1. Classification (NCBI taxonomy): domain Eukaryota; kingdom Metazoa; phylum Chordata; class Mammalia; order Chiroptera; family Pteropodidae; genus Cynopterus; species Cynopterus sphinx. The sequence continues at coordinate 5,006,237 of CM057379.1, read as the reverse complement.
AGTGAAGGCATTGTTGGTGTTGGGCCCGGGTGGTTCTTTGTTTTGGTGGGTGTGTTCGGTGCTTTGCAGAATGTGTAGTAACAGCTCTAGACTCTACCCTCTCAGTGACAATAGCAAGCCCCAAACACTGTCGAGACAACCAGAAATGTCTCCAGACCAAGGACAGAAAATAGTCCTCAGTTGAGAAACTTCCTGTGAAATACGTATTTATGCTGCTTAATGTTTCACCCTGGCAGTGCCTGGTACTGACAGTATAAACACCTACAGGAAATAAAACAACAAAAAGAAAAACAAAACAAGTGGTTTACCCACGATAATCTGAGCATGTTTCCTGTTTGCTAGATTCAAGATTAATTTGAAAAGAAAATCTCATCGCTCTTGGACTTTCATAACCAATTAGATAAGATATGTAAAATGAAAACCAAAAAGCCTTCTTAAGTATTAAAAACCATAGGGGATATAGAAACTATTCTGTATGCAAACAATTCATCAAGTAAAATTATATGAAAGAACACACAAAAAAATGTGAATAAATTGGGTAGTATACCATTTATATGGATGGGCTTATGTAACAGTAAGAAATGGAATGGCCTGTGGCTCTTTCTTATCTTTTTCTTTCTTTAACAAATTTAGGTATCAATGTTTTTCTTGTGAAAATAATTTGGACATTGTTCTTCTTTTTATATGCTCTAGAACTATTTATTGAACATTGAGCCTGTGTGGTCTTAGAAGAAAAAATTCTCTGGGATTGGTATTTTTATGAGGGATAGTGTTTTAATATCTATTTCTTTTTTATCTACAGAAATTGAGCTCTATGAGCTTTTAATTTTTAATAGGTCAAATTTAGAAAAATTATCGTTTATTATTTAATTTGTTTTCAAATTTAGCTCCATAAAGATTGTTCTCTTATTTTTTAATATATTTTACTTCAATAATTATTTTTTTCTTGTCATGTTTTTACATTTGTACTCTATCCTTTTTTGTTTTTTTAGTGGATTGTCATTACTTTTATAAAAAAATAAAACATTTATTAGATCATTTTTTTGTTGCCTAGGTCATTAATTTCTGGCTTCACATTTGTAACTTTTGTCTTTGTACTTTGTTGTTGAGTGTGGATTTGAATTCATTTTTTAATTATTTTCTTCTTTTTAAATTTGTTTCAAGTTTAAAATATTTTCACGGTTTAAAATCTACCACATATATAGTGATGTTTTATTTTTAGCACTGCCATTTTTAACAATTTTTGTAATTTTTAGTTTGCATAGTCAATTTCAAACGAGTTTAATAATAGACAAATTTTAATTTAATTTGCTTAAAATGACCTTTCATTTTGTGAATTTTATGAGATATCTAATTTAAATGCATTATGATGAGACATTTAGAAATATATCTACTGTGTGGAATTTACTGATGTTCTTTTAATAAACTTACACATGAGCAATTTTGTGAATATTCAGAGTATATATGAAAAGGAGGCTTATTCTGTATTACTGGGGTGTATTGTTTGGCATATGTATCTTCTACTTTATCAAAATGGGGGTCTTCTATCTTTATTCATGTTGTTTTAATTTTATATGTTGTATGCTGACACTGGTGACTTAATATCTGTATTTTGTACATATTTTTATTAGTGTATTTTGATGTACGGCTCCTTGAACCTACTGCGGTTTCTGCATTTTGAAGTAGCTGTATTACCTGATGCTGTATATTCATTTCTGTTTACAACTTTATTGTAATTGTGATTAAGATATTAAAACGGCTTTCCTTGTTTCCTTTCATGATTTTTGGCATGCATTTTACTTTGCTTGAGACTAAGATAACAGGTCCTGCCTTTCTTTTATTTCTCTGGTACAACTCTGCTCATGCTTTATTTTCAGCCATTTGAATCATCTTGTGTTAGATGAGTGTGTCTGCTATGTAGCATATAGTTAGATCGTTCTCTGTAAGTGAAATTGAAAATATATTTTAAAGTTAGTTAATATCATTTGTGTTTATTGATAAAATTCACATTTTGATATCTGGCCTCACTTTTCATATTGTGTGTGTGTTATTATTGAGTCTCTTTCATTATGTATTTTCTTTGCTCTTCATAAATTCTTTTGGAATTAAAGATGTTCATAATTTTGTTATAATGGTATCTTTGAGCTTATACCTGTTTGGTGCCTTTACTCTCCTGTTTCTTTTTTTAATCTTTTATTGCCACTTAGTAGTCAGTTTTGACTTTTATCTATTACTTGTACAATAATATAAGTTAAAAAATATATATGTTAATTTTCCACCTGAATCCCTGCTATACTTGAATCCTAGATCTTCAAATAAGGAATGTAGTGCTCACACTTTTGTCCACCTTTTGTCTATCAGGGTCTTCAACTTTCCTCTTGCGTGTCCTTTTTCTTTCATTATCTGGTTTCAGAGCTCACCTCCAGCTTCCTTTCTACCTGCTTCTCCTTCATAAGCATCATCCTTTCAAGAATGTCCCCTTATGTCTCTGTATCAGCACCACCTTCTTTTTCCCATAGATTTCTGTTTGTTTGTTTAGGTTTGTTGATTTTATTGTGTGTTTGGTTTTTTTGTTGTTGTTGTTGTTTTGTTTTGATTCTCTAGCTCCCCACAAAGACAGCATGACCTCAAGTATTTTCGGTGCTAGGAATAGATTTTAATTTTTCACTTACCAGTGTATTAAGATTTATAAGATTCCAATTCCTCTCATTTTGCTGAAGGCATAGCATTCTATTTAGTTTAATTTGATGGATACAATGTGTTGAAAGATTCTGTAGAGATTTATAAACATCTTTACCATTAGGTTACCAATATCACTTCAGCAACAAAAATATAACCATAATAATATCATCTCAGAAGTGAAATGTGTGTTTTAGGTCAGACATATTATTTTAACAAGCTGACTTTTTTGCTGTATGTCGTACAACTTTTTTGTTGCTTTCCAAAAATTCAACTCTCCTTTCCCCTTCTTCACTACAAACAGAACTCTTGTTTATTCCGACATTCACTCTTTTCTAATGCACCACATGAGTTTTAAGATAACATGACTCTGTATCCATTTCAAAGACTAAGGTGTGATAAAATGCATCAAGATAGTTTTATAAACTTTGTTCTAATTAATCAAAAAGACAGGTATTCCACTTGGGTCGGTGATATGTGAAGAGAAGCACGTTTGCATCTTCTGGGAAAGAATTTCCTTATTATTGTTTTTTTTTTTTCTGAAAGAACTTCAAGAAGCATAATTATAATCTGGCAGGACTTTAATGAAGAAACATGTTGCCTGAAAATTATTGCATTAATCGCACTGCTGTAAGGAAAGTAACCATAATAAGAAACCAACACTGTGCATAGAAAACTGGAGTTAAAAGGCTCTTGGGCCACTTTTCAATCTTTCTGACATCTATTTTATACAAAATAATGTAATTAATATGAGCCAAGAATTATCCTAGCTTTTTTTTGTAAGAATTTGAGTTGGCTTTTCTGTTACTTAATTCCAAAATGGTATTAACAGATCCCTGCTTATATTAACTGTTTAGCTGTTTGTAAAATGAAGCTTTATTACATTTTAAATCCAAATTAAACCTATACACTCTAGTGAGAAGTCATGGGCACAGGCATAAAAGCACAAAATTATATCATTAAATGAGAGTTTAGAAATTTTCAAGACTTATTTCCACAATATCACAAGTAAATAGGAAATTAAGCTCTGCATGAGTGCTTACAGGGATTATGAGCTTGCTACTTTAGAAGGCATAGCTCCCACTCTTAGAGAGGGGCATTTTTTAACCAGTTACAATACAGCTGAAGATACGGAACAATGCCAGCCTCTTTTTTTATATCCTTCTTCAAATGTAAAAAATTCAGATTTGTCACCTTATTCTCACACGGAAGAACTGTATTTCACAGATAAAAGCCAAAGTAATAGTATATATTTTTCTTATCAAAGTGAATTTTTCTACCTACTTAAGTATTCCATCTCCAGAATCACAGTGATAACCATAGATCACATGTAGTAATATTTTTCAACATCCAACGCAAATGACAAAGAACTTTACAAGTCTCTTTACTTTTTTTTTGCTTTTGAATTTTTTAACAGCCTATAGACATACCTAATCTTATTATGATTTAGTTATTTTAAATGCCTTATGAATCATCAATCTGCTGTTTTAACATCATGATATAGTTTATATACATTTTTTTTCAGTTTATGTTATTTAACAAATTAGTCTCATATATTATTGTTTTTATAATTTAATTTTGTGTCTTTGATGCATCTTGCTTGGTCTATTTATAAAATATCCTCTCAGCAGTGCAAGGTCCATTCCTGTACCTCTTAATTATCTTTATTGGTAAACAACTTCAGGATGGTTTAATGTCCTCTTTATTTAAAATGTTATTTTTTTTTGTATTTTCTATCATAGTCCTGGTATAATTTGAACGTATATTAGAAAATAAGATATTTCTCCATTTTTATTTGAAAGTTTAAGTGATAATGTAGATGTTTATTTACTTAATATTATTCTGAAAAAAACGTCCTGTGAATTACAATGACTATTTCATAAATGGTGATAAAAAATAGTGACATTTACAAGCTCCTATTATTTTGACTGCATTATGACCTATTATGTCCCCAAATTACTTCGACTTATATACTTTGTCCTCATTTCATAATGCAATTACCGAGGCTTTGGAACATTAAGAAACTGCCAATTAAGGACAGAATTAACAACTAAATTTCAGAATATTTGCTCTTCCAGTCCAAATTAAAAACTCATATAATATTCTGTGTATGAATAAAAGAAAATTTTCTAGCAATGTTTTCATTCTCTTTTATAAGCAGAAAAAAAATTTTCAAGTGTTTCCATGAAAACTATCTCACTCCTTTAACACAGAAAAGAAGTCTGAACAAATTGAGTAACAAGATGCTAATAGATAATACAAATCTCAGGTTATCTGTCATGGAATTCAAGAATAGAAATGTCAACAATAGCCAACATAATATTGAAAATAAAATAGTGACTACATGTAACTAAAGAGATATCACAATATTTGAGCACATACAAATACGTGTATGTGTAATGTAGAAAATTTTTGAGGTAGTTGTTATGGCATGCCAAGTGGTTGACAGTCATTGCCTCCATAGAAATAAGTAGGAAAAATGTAGAGTCAACAGGAGTTTTATCTATTTTGATTTTTTCTGAATGATGGTATATTTATTTTAATCATGTCCTTAAAGAGTGGAAAATGTGAAAAAATAGCTGCATTAGTATAGAGAATGGTCTTTGAAAATGCCTATCTTATAAGTCATTTCATTTCAATTACAATTACTATCATTTTTAATATGTAGCTCTGAGCAGCTTGATACTTCATCTTTACCTGTTACTATATTACTGGACATTTCAATTCACTGCATTTTCTTTCCAAGAATCAGAAACCACTTTTGCTAATACTTCCACTTAAAGACAATATATATTTTTTGCCTGATGTATGAAACTCAGAGAAAGCCCTCTATATAAGTATTTTGTATATTTACTTTTAAAAATAGTTCTTTATTTTTTTTTCAAATCTCCTTGAAGAAGGAAAGTGGAAAAATCTTTACATAGGCAGATAGAGTTGCTGCTACAGTAAACTTTTCCAGGAAGAAACCAGATGAAAGTTAAAATCTTTTGACATGGGGAAGAATACTATTGAAGTTTAGGCAGGGCTCAGGAAAAGTAGATTTGTTATCTGCGCTGGGTATTGAAGAAATTATTTCTGACTGCAGAAGGTCATTCTGACCTGCCTCAAGAAAATTTAGACTTCAAGATGGTTAGGAGATGTTACTTGTAAAAATATGGATCTACTACAGCCTAACTGTATATCTACATATCTTTCAAATTACAGGGAAGTGACATAAAGGTGGTGGAACTTGTAAGAAGATAACTTGACCAATCATCATTCCATCAGTTTGTATCTGTTTCATGTTCCTGGTTTCTCTTTTAATTGCCCATCTTGACTAATCTTGTCTCAACCATTACCCTCTCTTTATGCATTTTCTTTCTATGAGTTACAATTTATGAGAATTTGTGAGTCAAACATTTTATTTACCTGGCTCATTGGTAAAAATATATTATTATAATCTCAACCAATTTCTTGCATACCAGCAATTATAAGAAATTTTCTAAAATATTTTATTTCCTACCCCTAAATGAAAGCCAAAAATCATCTGAATAAGGAATTGTTCATTACTCAAAATTTAAAATTAATTTGGCCATGGTCTTACTTATTTACCTAAAATAGCCCATTGTATAAGGGCTCTGACTTTGTTCTGTTGTCTTCACAGTTCAGAAAAATATAATAAAGCCTTTTTTTCCCCATAAACTGTAGTTACCTACATTGTCATGGCACTCAGGAATTAGATAATATATAATGGTAGTAAATTTCTGTCAATATGGTGGTAAAAAATGTCCTCTCACTCTTGTAACACACAAACACACACACACACACACACACACACACACACACACACACACACACACACACAAACACACAACCAGGGGCCGGGGAGGTTGGAGCAGAGAAAATGAGAGAGATGGATGCTTGACTGAATAAAACAAAATTAAGAATAAATTTCTGTATTAATAAATTCCAGGCATTAGGGCTATATTCCAGGGGTCAGGATTCTTGAATTAATCACAGTCCAGATAAGAAACATGTGGCGTACTTAAATTAAGAGACTTTGAGATTTTACTACAATGACTAATTTTATTAATATAGATGTGAAGTAGCAAACATAAACAGAATTGTGGAATGCTCTGGGCTGGTGAGCTGGGCTGTTCCTCATTCTTTCCTGACTGGTAGGAGGAAGGCTCTATTCCCTGAACCCAGAATGGAGAGGGCTGTGTGGAGAGAACATTTACAGGAGTGAGATATTCCTGAACAGATACAGCCCACAGGAGGGAGGCATCTTTGTGGAGGGAGAGTCAGGGTTACAATCAATTGCTCTACCCAACACTCCTCTCTCCACTGAGTTCTTCCCATTGCCCAAACACGAAAGGCAAGCAGGAGGCAAGGAAAAATCTTGATGTCATCAAAACAGTTTAACTTCTTGGGATGTAGAGAGCATAGTGGACATGTGGGCAGAGTTATCTGCAGAGGGTTGAGGGACAAAATTAAAAAGGGAAAAACTGGCCTAAGCCTTTACAGTATAGAAATTTGGAAAATAGTGGCCCTATTCTTTAAAAGCAAGAAAATTCTTTCTGACCTAGGGAGGTATCAAAAAGTTTACTTTCCTATTCTCTAAAGCCCTTGGTTAGAAAAATAATATGTAAGTAAATGAATGAATGGTTGAAAATAAATGAATAGATAATTAAAGCTTTGAAATATTTGAATGTGGGGCCTCAATTTACATACGTGGTATAAACAGTTACCCCAAGATTATAAAGCCACCAGAGCACTGAAAACACACTAGAGGGGCTGACACAAATGAGAAGACACGAAGATAATTCCCATTTGAAATAAGCCACAATGAAAAAAAATTCTCTCATATTATTGATATGTTCTGAAAAATATTTAAAAATAAATTCATGAAAAAACATTGCAATATAGAGTTAAAATTTTTCTTTTCATAACTAGTTATTAGGGGCTGAGACCTAGTTAATAAAACTAATTTTAAAAGAGCTTTAAAATAAATCTCATCATCTATAACTAAAAAATAAGTTAAATATTAGTTTTAACTAAAGAAGCATGAGTTAAAATGGAATAAGCTATAGGTTTCAAATACCTTCAATACTGTTCATTTTGGAGAGGTATCATGCAGCCTTTCAGAAACAACCAAATCTTTTACCTACACTTTTGAAACACATGAAGGTTTGCAAGTGTCCTGTTGTTAGATGCTTTAAGATGACACTATAATTGCATTAATAAAAATCCACATGGTACTTTAAATCTGGCTTATACTTAGGTGGGATAGTGGTCCTTTTTTGCTTTGAGCTTCAAATATATTTCAAACTTGCTAAATATGAAGTAAATGATATCTTCATTTTCTTACACACTGAGTAGATTTTTTTCTGACCATTCTTTTAGGGGCATGTTTCAAAATTAACTTTGGATAAACAGATCATCAGTCCTTGAAGAATCAATAGATGGCAGTAACTGTAAAAAAGGCTTTTGATTCTGTCTGAAGTGCTCTACTCAGCAATCAGATAAAACTCCTTTAGGTGCTGATGTACTTTTGTGAATTTTCAAATGACAGAAGGATTATGCTAAAGAGGGGCTACATGGCTCACAAGCTGAGGTAGAAAAAACAATTATAATAGCTTCTGCATTTTTATCAATAGCTTTGTAATGGGATTGAAAATGTCATCAATAAGGAAATAACTACCCCTAGTTTAGGAACATTCCACAACATTCCAGGTTCCTGGGGGAAATTACTGGTGGCATGTGTAGCAGCCCCAATAATTGTGACCAAGTTGGACTGTTAGGTGCATAAGAGCTGTGCACAGGAATAATGTAATCCCTGCCCCACTCCAAACCAGGTCCCAGGCAGACACTGCAGGGAAGCAAGCAGTCACATCGACTTATTAGCTCCAATAACTGGGAGATACATCTGGAACTAAAGGCCAAGTCCGATCATCTTACTACATGCCATCTCTTTGACCATGCTTTTTGATAATCTTTTAAGGTGGTCATCACTGTGTCTGTTTTTAAAAGTCGTAAGAATAAGGCAGTAGTGACAAATCATCATTGAGGTAGTATGTGCAAAAAAAAAAAAAAAAAAAGAAAACTAGGTTGTCAGGAAAGAGAGATGAAGAAATGAAACAGACTGAGGGTGTGTATGTGTTGTCATGTGCAGTTTATGAGAGATACTAAGTGTCATCAGCAGCGTGTGACAGAGATGAATTAAAGTTGTTATCTACACATGGCATTGAAGGAGTAGCTAAATGTAAAAAAAAAATATTGAGGAAATAAAAACATCAAAAAAAAAAAAAGTTAATTCTGTCTTTGGCCTGGTTGGGAGAACCCAGGCAGGCTGGTGAATATTGAGATGCTAGCTGGCTTCAAAGAAATTTCATGTAGGTTGACTATGGTTTTTGTCATTATTTCCATTCGCCATTAATATTTCCAGTGCTTCACTTCCCAGGGATGTAGTAGGGTTTTTCTTTCCTAATTATGTCTTTATGTTGGCCATGTACCTTACTTCAACCAAGGAACTGTGGGTGAAAATCAAGGGTGCTACTTTTTCTTCAGAGTTTAAAAGCCAATAAGGGATTCAACATATCCTCTTCCCATGTGGCTGCCCTGGATAAGTGGAAACTTGATGGAAAAAATCTGAAATAGCCTGGGTCCCTGGTTGACTCCAGGGAGCCCATCAGAAACAAGAAAGACAGGTGACCCGAGAAACAGAAAGTCCAGCCAAAGCCTTGGCAGTGAATGCCAGGTCCAGAGAGCTGTATTAAAGGGTTGCATTCCCGCTGAGGCTGCAAACCTTGCAAACAAAACAAAAAAGCGCTGACAAATTATATAAAATGTTTAAACAATAGGCAGTAAAATTGCTAGGTGGCTGACAGTTTTCTGGGAGTATTCTAACAGCAGCTCTGTGATTAAGTAAAAAAAAAATTAAATGCAAAGTCATTATTAATTAAAGGAAAAACAAAAATTGTACAATAAAGGAAAAAATCACAGGGGCCACAAGGGTCGATGTAGAGCATGATGTTCAAAATTAAAATAAAGTAAAATGATAACAATGCAAAATCATATTTTTAGGTAGATGAGGAAAAACAGAGGTGAGGGGCTGTGCAAACAAGAGAAATATTTTACCCAACAGATTAAAAGCCAATAGATGTACACTTTCTAAAATTGATAACAAAGGAAAAAATCATAAGCATATTGCTTAAAATGTAAGCGTCAAAATAAAGAAGTGGGAATGATTAATTCTGGAAAACAGACTGGGCCCTAGTGAGCTGGGTTATCACAAAGGACTAGAGATAATACTTTTATCACTATATGATATTTAAAAATACAATGCACATATTATGATAGAACTCTTAGTTGGACATTTAAATTGTGAGTCACATTTCTGTACTTTGTGCTGCTGTATGTTCCCTGCGAAATTCTGGCATAACCGAGAGCTCGTGTGAAGTTGCATTTCTCAATAAGCTAAAAATAGGACACAGGTTAACCTGAAGTGTGTCTTGGGTTCTCTGAGAAAGGAGGATAAAGTGCTCCTAAGAAGCACTGAAGTGTTTACATTTCAAACACACCTGAGCCACTACTTCATCTCCTGCTTTCCTGTCACTCTTGAGGTCACCCAGGTCCTTGTGTGTCACCTGGGTTCAGTATTATCCACTCACAATTTCTAACACACACTCTGGGAAATATCTTTGGAAGAACACTACATAAAGTTGTTTATGAGATATTCAAAATTTTAGTAAAATGCCAGTGTAAAGACTTTTTAAATGCCTGTCATATGTCACCTTAGGCTACCGCACACTATCAAAATTACATCTTCAAGTCATTCTTTTCTCCTTCAGCGTCAGGTTTCTCTTGCCGGTTGAATTGTTTATAATGCCAGATGTAGGGATGTCAATATTTAAAGGGTGAAAATATATTTTATAAATGAGGCCACTGGAAACTCTTCTGAAGGCTGACAAGAATTTACCCAGTTCTATAAATTTCTGCATCAATTCCATGCTGTGATTTCAGAAATTATTCAAATTCTTAAACATATGCAATGCTTTCATGGTGTTGAAAATATACAAACAAGCCCCAGGGAACCATGTTTTTAGCGTGATTCAAGTAAAGGACTTGAAAGCTTAGAGGAGGTAATAGCCACTCCATATCAGGAAGGCAGTGGATGTTTCCTGTGATGATACTGAAAGAATCAAGGGGAAAAATGTCCTTTGACGCACAGGGAATTCATGCATGTATGCAAAGGTATGGAGTGGTGAAAAGGGATGTCCTTGGGATTATATGCAGAGAGGGGTGAGGGCTTCACTGCATTTGAAGTGATATATAAGATGAAGTGTCAGGGCATAAAGTTACTCTAGAGACTAACATGTTTTGAACCCATGACATCAGCAGCTGCTGCTCAGTGTGCTTTGCATATGACAACGCATTATACAACACCAGAGCAGAATGCTTTATCAGAAAATAGAAATCAACGAAAACTTTTGAGAAGTGATGGAATAAGATTAATGTTAGATAAAATGTAGGGGGTGGTGATGAGGAAAGAGCAAGTGTGTGGGATATGGGAAAAGAGTGTCTCAAAGGAAAAAAAAATGGAAATCACTGCTAATAAAGTTTAGTTATGACACAGCACAATCAATGAAGGAGAGAGTGCCCATCAGTACAGCAGAGATAATGAAAGTAGTCATTGGAAACTAAAATAGCCTACAGTAAAAATCAACAATAACTACAAATGGCATTTGTTTGGTAATTGAGTCAAATTTCTGAACAGTGATTTATCACATATTTATGAAAATGATATTTTAATTTGAACTTTCTGAATAATTTTAGAGACTGCATATACCACTTATTACTGACAGGAATAGGGCTTAGTATTTTGACATTCTAACCTTTAAGCAGCTTTATTTGTAAGAAAATATTTAAAGATAATTTAAAACCAAAATTTTGATTTAAAGGATTGTGGTTGCATTTATTTGCAAAATAAAATATCTCTTTAAGAATGTTGTATCAAAATACTAACGGCACTAAATTGTTTTTTTGTAAATTTAAATTTGTAGGTATTGTCTTTCTAGGGCCATAGTGGTTATGATTACTAAGTAATGTGATTATTTTTGTTTTAAAATTTGATATCTAAAGGCATTTAAATAATTGGAACTATTTAAAATATTAAATATTAAAATATATAATCACATATTTATTCATTTAGTTCTCTTTTCTATACTCTTTATTTCTTTGTGAAAATTCATATTCATCTGGCATCATTTTCTTTCTACCAGAAGAGCTTCATTCAAGTAAAAGTTTTCTTGTATTGCAGGCCCTTGGTAACGAATTCTTCAGTTTTATACACCTGAAAAAGTATCTTATTATCCTCATTTGAAAATATATTGTTTGTTGCTGGATATAGAAGTCATGGGTAAAATATCTTTTTTTCTTTCAGTGTGTTCAAAATATTGCTATACATTTATAATTGCAGACAATAATATGGATGAATAATTTCAAAATTCCAGGAATAAAAATTATTTCTATAAAATTTTCTGGATAATAAATAAATATTTCCCCTAATTGTATAAAAAATTACACATTAAACCCAAAGGCTGGTAAAAATCATAAGAAAGGAAATTAATATTAAGTAAATTTTATTTTTGAAAAAATAGTAATATTTTGTTTCAGGTTTTTTGTTGCCAGCATAGTCATCTCTAGTGAATGTTGCTGTGTTTGACACAGCTCTTCTGCCCTAGCCAGGAGAGATTCAAAGATTCTGAGCTCTGGGAATTGTTTGGATGATAGTGGCTTCATAATTGTTCTTCAGAATTTTCTCGGCCTTCTCGTGTGGAATGTCACCTGATGCATCCCAGAGACTCAAGGCCAAAGCAATGGAGCTTTTGGGAACTTCTCAGTGTCCCCTTCTTCTCCTCAACTCTGAGCTCTGTCTGCTCCACTCAACAAAATTGTCTGTTTTTATTTGGGGTCCCGCTCCCTCAGGCACTGGAAAGATATTTCCATGGCCAAAAGCTCTAGGGATTTATTGAGCTTACTGTGTTAGCTTGCCATGTCTTAAGCATCATAGCTCTTGTCTGATGGAATGGGACAAGGTTTCCAGTATTCTGTAGAATATTGACAATTTTTTAAGAGGAATGCGATTCTGAACGTTTTTGCACACTTAGAGCCAGAGGCAAAATATGTGTACTTATCACTTAGAATTCATGTAGAATTCAAACATAACCTCATGTTTATTCTATATTCTCCCCTTAGACAAAGATACCAATAATACTGCAAATTACCACAGAAGAGAAAAAAAGGGGATCGCATGCAGAAAAAAACTTTGAACCTTTCTCTTAAAAAAAAACAACGAATAAAGCACAGAAATAAATGATGCTTACACACACACACACACACACACACACACACACACACACTCCTTGGAATCAGTGTATAAACAACCCCAACCTTATTTCATTCTTAGATGGTGATTTATTAGGAAATATTTGGTAATTGCCCTTTCTCTTGGTAAAAATAGCAATAACTAATGTAGAATCTAGTTCAAAAATGATAAAAAAAAAGATAACACATAAAAAGAGATTTGAGGTTTTGAAGGGAGCAGATGCCATATTTTCCATAGTGATATGACATTCATATTGAAATATTATTTTTAGAAGTGATATATCCAAAGGATTTAATTGATTATTTATCTTTTCTTTATGCAGTTTGTTGGACAGACTATGTATAATCAAAGAAAGCATAGTTTCCAGGTGAAGAATCCAGGTTGTTAAAAATGATAAAATATTAATGTCTATTACATGGTATTTAATTTTTTAAATACTATAATAACCAGCAAATAAAATAAGCATAGGAATTAGCAAGTCTATAACATAAAAGACTTCAAAAACTTAAAAGCTAAAAACAACTAAGAATACTTTTTATAAAATATTTCAAGGAGTAAAATATAAATTCTCCAAACAAAATTTCCAGGAATACAATACAGGTGAATCCAAAGGAAAATAAAACTTAGTAGACATCTAGTAAAAGTGCTTATCAGAAAATACCATGAAATATAAGAACAGTATATCAAAATCACCAATTTATAAGAAAAATTAAGGATGAAATCATTTAACCTTCAGGAAAAAATACTAATGAATCTTTAGAAGACATACAGCCAAACACTTGACCCATTCCTCGATCCCAGCATTGACCAAATGTCTTGATTCAGCGCAAATTTAGTGTTTCAGAAATGGCAAAACCCTAGTGATAAAACAAGCTTCAAATCATCTAAGCTGCTGAAGTTCTCATCACTCCAGAATCTACAGTCCTGTACGGTTCTTTAATTTTGTGAAGTACTTACTCAGATAATAATTTTATGTAAACATTTTATTGCTGTACAACATGCATAAAAAATAAAGCCCAAATCATAAGTAGACTTCTGTACAAATTTTTACAAGTTGGTGAGAACTGTGTAATCATCACGAAAACAAACAATGGCAATGACAGAATATAACTGGGTCCACACAAGCTCCCCAGGTGAAACATGATTCTAGCTTATAATTCCATAGAATCAATTGTCTTGTTTTTTGAAATTTATATAAATGAAATCGCACAGTATTCACTCTTTTGCCTTTGACTTGACATACTTAATATTAGGTTGCATATAGCATTAGTTCATTAGTTCATTTTCTTTTATTGGTGCAGTTTACTAGTGTATTAATGTATCATAATTTTTAAATATCTTCCATTATGAATAAACATTGAGTAGTCCAGCAGTTTGAGATATTACAAGAATGCTTCCATGGTCTTTCTTACCCATATCTTTTGGTAAATACATGCATGCATTTTTTGCTGAGTGTATGCCTATAACAGAATTGTTAGATCATATTTTCTCTGTCTGACTCTGTCTCTGTCTTTGTCTCCATCTGTCTCTCTCTTTCTCCCTCCCTCCCTCCCTCCCTCCTAATTTGATTTGTTGTTCCTGCTCTTCTGTTTTCTGGGCAATAACTTTAATATTCATTTCTTCCACTCTATCATGCAATTGAGTTTACGTGTCTCCTCTCTAATCATCTCTAAGTTAAAACAAATACCCATCACTCAGGAACTCACTATTCAGAAGTGCTGGAGAACTGGACCAGACTTTCTTTTTCTCTTCTTCAGACCCCTAATAGAAGAATCAGTCTGAGAATTTCCTTCTCACTGAGATGAATTAATGAATTACCTCACTACAACCTGGTATGGGAAGCAGAAATAGTTATAATTAACTTTTTATTATATATTAGACATTATACATATATTTTGATGCAGTCGTGGTTAAGAATATGAACTTGGTAGCCAGGCTGCTGGAACTGGATCCCAGCTGTCATTCAGTGTTTGGTGTTAGATGAATGACCTACATACAAGTTTGCCATTATTACTATTTTTATTCTATCCTTAAAATGACTTCAAATATATAACTTCCAGATATTTTTTTAGTTTTCCATGGTCAAATATCAGTATTAGAATATAATCTAATGTCAACAAGTACTAAATAATAAGATAGTAACCAAGAATACATAAAAATGTAACTTTTGGTGAATTCAAAAAGCTCTTAGTATTGTAGTTTTAATTTTTACATATTTTGTACAGTATAGTTTTATAGTTTTAACAAGCAATTTCATTAAAGATATTGTAATCTCACTATCAGTCTATTTTATTATCTATTTTATTTTTAATATTTATACAATATATAAAATAAAATAATCTACTTTATTTTTACTAAGTAGAACTTCCACTGTTGAAATCAAACTGTTCGTCTTTTCTTTTTCCTTAAATGAAAAGTGCATGTACATCAACTAAGTGGTTCCATTGACTGTCTGACATTTTCATTCTTGAGATATTTTATTTAAATTATGAGTTTATGGAATAGGAGGCTTTTTACATTCTCACATTCCCATTTTTTTCAAAGTATGAATGTTTTATGGGTGGAAACATTTCATTACTGAAGCTAAATTTTTGCCATTCTTTTTGACATTCTAAAGAATGAATCATTTTAGTTTTGGAAAGATATTGCATTTAAATTTGATCTTAATTCTAAAGTATACTCCTACTTGACTACAAAATGTGATGGTATAAGCCTTTATACAGGCAAGTAGACTATATAATTCTTATTGTTCAAACAAAACTTCACTTGAAAATCCAAAAAAGCAGTGTGGATTGCCTGACATGGGACTCTGGAGAACTAAATGTTATTTATACAAAACTTGGCTGTTTTGCTATTTGAATTGCACCTGAACAAAAGCCAAATGCTTTAGAATTTTATATCAGGAAATAAAACTTTTATACAACTCAGTAGTCACAGGTGTGTACTCTTTTTTTGCCAAAGTTTCATATATATATATGTATATGTACATATATATATATATATATACACACACACACATATATATGTATATATGTATATATGTATATATGTATATATGTATATGTATATGTATACACATATGTGTATATGTATGTATGTGTGTGTGTGTATATAAAATCTTTTTTTTTTAAATGCACTGTTGCATTCTTTCATTTCAGCAAATGAGATTTTTTATTTGGGGACGGAAGAGTAATTTCCACATTAATTTCAGCATATTTTAGTAAAAGCATTTATCTAAAATGTACTATATTGTATTTTGTATGAATTAATTTATTAAATGTCATAAAATTAATATATAACAATTTTACTTAGTTAATATACTGAATTAAACTTTTATAATGCTATTAATGTTGTACATCTTGAAATTGGTTATATATTTAATTATTTTTAGCTTTATGAATATTATGCCTCAATAGAAATTTCAGAAAATGTAGCCAATTATAAAATATTTTATTTAGTTCTTCTTGTTTATATTTATATAAAATTTTACTTATAATAAATATTTTTTATTTTTGTTTTTGTGTCACTTTGCTGTCATATTCATTACCACCTTTTTTCTATTCTGTTTTGCTTTGCTGAGGTTGACATTTTTCCCCCAATTTTCTGGCCTCTGGTCAGGTTCAGCCAGCCTTATTTCTTCCGTCAGTGAGAAGACTGAACAATGGGAGGTGACCTCAGCAACAGCTGCTTGCCCAACTCCTCCTGGCATCTCTTCCCTTTATAGTCCTTATTCCTCATGGGCAGCCTGCCCTCCTCACCGGTATCCTGCTTCTGTTGGACACTCCAATCCTCATGTCTGGTTTTATCACCTCCTCTGTCCTCCCCTCCAATTCTATTTCACTGTTATTGATATCTGGATTGGCTCAGCTATTAAAATCATCTGGATTATCTTCCTCTCTGTGCTCTTTTAGCTTTTCTATCAGTTTTATAGCCAGTTGGCATGTTAAGCCTCATCTCTTGAGCTACTTGGCATGGATTTTATTCTTTATGTTTCTTCTCCATATGAAAAGCAATTGCCTCCACAACATTTATTTGAATGTCCATCTAGACATGTTATCTAATGATGTCATCATAATGACATATCATGGCTCTGTATAGTCTCTAGTCTATTTTTTTTGATATCTATTTTTTGCCCTATTTTTCTATACTTTTATTAGTACTGCATCCTTCTGTTTAATATAGTATTACATTATACTTTAATATCTATATCAAATACCTCACAAAACATTTTTAACTTATATTGACATTTATTCACTATTTACTTTTCTATGTGAATTTTAGGAAAAGTATATATCAAGTTTTCTGTAAAATTCTGCTGGTATACCAAAACATTACAGATTAATTTGGGCATTAATTAACTGATGCCCTTCTTATACTTCATCTCCCTACCCATGAAAATTGTATATATCTACATTACTCAATAGTTTTATGTAATTTAAAATGTTTTATTGTTACTCAAGTAAATACAACAATATAGCTTACATGAATTTATACCTTTTACATTTTCTGGTTTTATGAGTAGGTTAACTATAAGAGCTATAGATTTTTTAAATGTTATTCTAGAATACTAGAATTACTAGTTGATCTATACCGTCTCTGATGTTTTTCAGTATGCAATCATATTAACTCTGAATAAAATTGGTATTTCTTTTCTCCAATCCTATAATTTTATTTCTCTACTTTATGGTATTAAATTAACCCAAATGTACCGTGTTGAACTAAAGCAATTATAGAGGGTACACTTGTTTTCTTTCTGGTCTTACTGGGAAATGCATTCATGGGAAAAAACTGATTATCAGTTTCTGGTATATTTTTTCAGTTTAAACAGAGTCAGCTCTCTTAGTTTTCCAGGAAATCATTTTCTGTTGTTATTCCTGAACGAATGCTGTATTTAAATATTTTTTATTTGCTACTTCATTCCTGATATATATTATTATATAATCTCTGAATCTTATTTGTTTTTAAGATCACGTTTTTACTTTATTTTATGTATTTTTTATATTTAAAGTTTTAAAACATATGTGTCACCATTTAAAACAATGAAACAAATTTAGAAATCTACAAATATCTGTGCCCTTATTACATTTAATCATCACCTAAAAACAAACTTCATCTTCAGAAACTAAACACAAATTTTGTGTATCCGTTTTAAATTAATATAAAAAAATTAATTAAAACAGTAAGTATATGTATGTGCATACACATATCTACTCTTTAGATCACAATTTTTTTATGCAGTCTTTCTGTGTGCATTTGTGTGTGTGTCTGATTTGATGAAATGAACCTGTGGATAAAATTTTAATGAGGGTGCTAAGAGTTTTAACTCTCGTTTTTCTGATCCTGAAATAACTCTAGTTGACTGTCAATAATAAATGACTGCTTAGATGAGTAGCTAAGTAACTGAATAGCACTTTGAAGATATAAATTTATTTTGTTTGTATTTATTTTTGATAGGTTTCTTTAATACCTTTAATCAATATATTTATACTTAATTATCTCTAGTTTTACATCTGTCTAGATATAGATATATATTTTTTAAAAAACTTTGTATTAAGAACTCAATTTTACCCTTTAAGATTAATAATTTTTCTTCACACCTGAATTTACTATTTGATTTTCTTACATTTTTTGGGGAATGGATAATTTTGTTTACAGACAAATTTTATACATGACTTTCTAGCTTTTATGAGTGATTAGTGTCCCTAAATGAAGGGCAAAGGAAATTTTGTCTCTAAGTCAACAGGCAGCCAAGATCAAATCTCTAATGAAGTCATTCAGAAAGTAAACAAGGGTGTACTTTAAAAATACCCTAAAAGGACTTTGTGTAGCTTAAGACAATTTTTGGCACCTAAGTTTGTGTCATTTTTAACATTAAATACAAAACACATGACCAAAATCCAGTAAAATGTTTACATGTCCAAGAATGAATATAAGTATAAAAATTAGGTTTAATTTACTTCTGATTATTTACTTTATTAAAAGGTATAATTATGCCACGGAAGTGAACATTTTAATGGTGTGCTCTTAATACAATGTATTTTCAAGTCATTTCTTGTTCTGATTCTCATGTTTATTGTTTAAATATGCTGTTGGAGTGCTTGAAAAGATGCTATTATGTATGATGGATGATGCCACTTTATGAAGACTGGAAAAGTTACTGAGATGCTATATTTTACATTCTACTTGATAGACTTAAACAGATGATCTATGCAAAGTCTGATTTATGGCTAAAGGGGGAAAAAAGACAAACAAGAAATATCTTGCATCAGCAGAAGGACCTGGAAATCGGTGGGTGGGAATCCACTGCATGAAACGGGTGATGCAACTTAAATCTATCTAAAGTTCTTAGCGATCTAGAAAACTATTAACAATACAGAGACAATTCGAGACAGAATATATATACAAGGATAATGCAAACATATAGAAAAAACATGAGAGGAAAGAATAGCTTTAAAAGAGGATGCTGGCTATTTAAACATGATGTGTGGGTTCACTGAACATGTATCAATTTAAAGGTGATGCCTATCAGTGCATCTTCACTGGACATAAATACTGTTTAGCAAAGTTGTTCTTTTTCTTTTGTGTGTGTGAGTTGGTTGTTTGGTGGTTTTAAGCATACCCTATGATTAAGTTTCAATCGAACTAATTCAATACAATGTGATAATGAAAAATGGTAGCACTAGAGCTATCAATAGAGTTTGAATGGGATTCAGTATGATAATCTAAAGAAAGGATTTGATTATAAAAATATAAAATAAACACAAGAACTGGAGGCCAAAGTCATGGGTTCAGAAGACAATACTTCCCTCTGACCTCTCTTTCAATCTCAAACTTAGAACCCTCTGGGCCACAAAGTTTCACAGCCACACAAACCCAACTGAGATTATGATGGAGACTAAGAAATAGCACATGATGTTGTGTTTTTTATTCTCCATATGGGTGGGCTGAGTGGCAAAGGCATATATCAAGTGGAAAGAGATTTTATTTTGTGAAGTTTGGAAAAACATTAGTAAAATTTTAAGTGAAATTTCTGGGTGAGCAGAACTCTGGCAAAAGAGGAACAAAGAGACCACTTTGAAGTATGAGATTGCATTTCTGGTCTATGACCATGAACCTATCTGACTTTGAGCATTTCTCAAACATAGCAAAGGCTTAAATGAGTGTGTGAAACCAGAACTGATACTTCCTCAGGTGAGTGCTATAAAAGGACATTATGGCAAAAGCCTTTAATACACTGTCAAGGCATTATTTGTAATTGTACATCACAGAATCTTAGTTGTTTAGTTAAGAAATGTAAGATATTACTTCTTAGAGACTCAAATTTGATGGAACATGCACTGTAGTTGCATGTTTTTTAAATCTCAGAGGCTAGTTGTAAGATAGAAATACATAGAGGAGTGCAATAAATTTTAATTATCTGCTAAATTAAAACATCTCTTAAAGGAAATGAAATATCAAAGCCTCACATATTTGCTCTTTAAGACAGAAAAAAATTTTATAACATGTCTTTCATTGCCTTTGAAGCTTTTTAGTTTTGTGAGCACAAGAAGTTTCATACTTAAAATAAGTGGTTTTTCTGACACAATACTGTGACTTGATATGTAGTGTGTGATGCACCCATTCTCATGAGGAAGATTATGATGCAACAACTCAATTTTATTTTTAGTCAATATAATATTTACTTTTTACATCTCATCACAACTTATGTGCTGACTAATGTTAAAAAGAAGATTGGCGGTGTTAAATATACATTAAAGATGTAAACATGAATTAAGCATAATCAGAAATGTAAGTGAATAAGGAGTAAGGCACTAAGTAGTTCAAAGAAAACAATCCTATGTGCCTTTGATTTGTTCTTCACTTATATTCACACCAGACAATTTAACACTTGCCATATCCTGGGCACCCCATGGTCTTTAATGAAGAATAGAAAGAATACACACTTTCCTTATATAGTGTGGTAGTCACTACATTTCTTCCTTTAAAGTGATATTTTAGACTTACATAAATGTTTGTAAGACTATCATTGAAAATAAAATCACAAGGAAGGAATGGGAAATGAAACGCAGAGTATCCTAAGCTTTCCCACATTCTCCTTAATATTCGCACTACCACGAACATTTACCAACACAACACAAAGCAAAATCATTTGCATTTTCCTAATTAGATTTTGGTAATTTAGAAACAAGAAAAGGCAGCAGTTCAATTGAAAGATCAACTATTGATACAGAAAGCAAAATGGTATGTGGTTTTTAAAACAATTTTGAGTTGCGGATAGGTATTTGATGAGAGTGAGTCGGACTTTGAATTCAATTTATTTTTGAAAATGCTATTTTTAATTGGCTTATTCCTTGCTTAAAAGAATACCCATTGTATTTAATGTGACATTAACTTATAAAGATAGGAGACTTGTTAGAAAAGGAAAAGCACAACAAATGAACTATGTACACTATTGTTATATAGCCCAATTCAATATTTACATTATATAATACAGTATAGTAGACTCTTGAACAACATGGATTTTCACTGTATGGGTCTACTTATATTTAGATTTTTTTCAATAAATACAGTAAACATATATTTTCTTCCTTATTATTTTTTTCTCTAGGTTACTTTATATTGTAAAATAGAGTATATAATACAAGATACAGTATATGTATTAATAGACTGTTGATCAGTAAGGCTTCTGGTCAACAGTAGGCTACTATTAGTCAGGTTTTGAGAGAATCAAAAGTTCTCTCTTGGATTTGTGACTGTGTATGAATTCTGCATCCCTTGGCCTCCCATTGTTCAAGGGTCTATTGTAAATTTTATAGGGATGATTTATGTTTTATAATGACATGGCTCCCTTAGTATTTTTCTTAAATTAATTTAAAAATTAAATTCTCTTGAAATCTCCTATTGGTCATTCTCTTGAAATCTCCTATTATTCATTAAAATGAGTTGCCTTTTGGTTCAAGTTTGGTTTAGAATTTAACTAAACTGAGACTCCACAAACTAAAAAAGCTATATAAAATGATTGTATTTTATATTAAAAATAAATTATATGTAGCCACTAATTTACACTGATTGAGAGTAAGAGTTATTACGTCAGGGCTATATCATAGATTCTTTATTTTTGTAGTATTAATGAACATAGAGTCCTTAGCTAAACCTTTGTGCCAAAACTTAGAAGAGTACTGCAGAAATTAATAAACAGCACTTAGTTAAGAATTTATTCTAATTATAGAATGTGAAATGTAGACTGTGTTCTTCTTGAACAGATTTTCAGATGTTAGAAAATAAATCAAGTGTAGCTGGATAAAAATAAGTTTGCATATATTCAAAGAAAGCTTTGAGTAAGGAAATCAGTTTAATTAATTTACTAGTTACTAGAATTATTAGAGAACATTATAAACAACTCAAGGAACCTATGGTATAAACATTTTTTTTTTTGGAAACTCAGTATTATAACAACAAAAATTTAATTATAGAGCACTGTCTGTTTACATGTTGGGAATATTCCAACTAAAGAGAGGTAAAGTCATTTTATCTTCACACTGTTTTTATTTTCCTTTATTTGCATAATAAAAAGGAGTCCATAATACAATGATCATATATTTAGGCTTATTTTTCTAATTCCATATTGTGGAGTCTAAACTGCAAAGTTTTCTAACATGAGATGTTTTTTTAAGTTAAAAGCTAATACAAAAATATCACACCTATATACATTTAATGATATTTGTGTCCTAATGCATTTTAGACCATCTTAGGAAAAAAAAATTAAGCTCTATTGTTAACGGTCATATAACTCAAGTTCTTAAAATTCTAATGTAGAGGTTTTCCTTTCCAAAGTAAAAATTTATGTAACATTAAAAGCTAAATTATTTAAGTATTTTTAAATGAATAAATTAGCTTCCATCAATTTGATATAATTAGTTAATTTTAATATAACCTATAAATCTCATAGAATTAAAAAAATTTTTTTTAATTTATTATTTAAGGCCACAATTTCTTTTTTAAGGCTTTATAACCTGCCTGCAGTTATCACCATTACATGTTAGTTTCATTTGAAGAATAAATTGAGTTGAATAATACTATAGCAAATACATGTTCTTATATCTTTATTCTACATTGAAAATTATTCTATAATTTTTGCAACTAAGTCTCAATATTTTCTAATAAAGCTGTTTTGAAATATTTAGATATGGCTTTCCTGCATGTTTTTTTTTTCTTTCTGTGTCCTATTTTTGGTTAATGATTTTGCTCTTCTTAAAGCACTTTCTCTTCTGAGTTAGTACCGCTTTTAGAGAAATCGAGACATAGACACACACACACACACACACACACACACACACACACACAAAGAAGCTATAAAAATGCATGCAAAAGCATTCTCCTAACAGATCCTGAGGTTGTGAGGTTGGAAATGAAGATGAATGAAGATACATTCTTCGGTTAAGTAATTAAAGTTTAGTTTTCCTGGGTGGATTTTATGGTTGTCCGTCTTCTCACTCATAATCTTCAAAAATTCTATTTAATTATCACTTTTTTATAGCTCATTTTCTTAATGCACTGGACTTTTATCCCATTTGATATATTTTGACAGCCACAGTATATTTAAGTTATGTATTATGTCCAGATTATTTAAAATAAATATAATTGAAATTGTGAGCATACATCATTCTAGGTAATGCGTTCAATTTCTGAGTGAAGACAATGGACACATTAGATTATAAATATCATCTCTTGAATTTTTTCTTTTTCAACTTCTCTAATTTATTTTAACAGAAAACCACAGCTATTAAATTGTTACACTGTCATAACCCATGTGGTCTTTATAGGTAATGAGATATCACCTCACTTTCTATTTAATTTCTAGAAAATTATATTCTAGCATCATTTTATCAACTAAAATTGTTAAGTGGAGAGTCATTTTCTGATCATCTGAGTATTTCACTCTACAGAAAACGGGCGACCCATTATATTCTGTTTGATATATGACCTCATCATGGTCTCCATTGTCAAAAATTATAACATTTGTTAAATGTATTAAAGGTAAACTGTCTTTTGAAATATTTTAAGCATATGAATGATAGTCTACGTTGAATCATAACTTTATTATATTTCTAAAGACATATGAAGGTACTGGTGATTCTCTGTGTGTGATGATCTCTATATAAAATTTGACATAATATTCTGAATCCCATAAGGAATTTAAATTCATTTATCTCTTATTGATTTTTGTGTCACAGTTTGCTGTGTGTGATATATTGCCCAGAGAAATTACTTTTTTTTGGCATCTCTTTAGTTCTTAGTTTACTTTTCATTGCCTATGAAGAATTCTTGTAAAAAAATTTTCTCCGTTCCCTGAAATTATTAAAACTTTTCTAGTGCTTTTACTTTCCAGACCATTAATAGACTGTATAATAGTTGCTCATTCTAATGATGATTTGATTTTCACATATATGTTGCTTCCTGGAAAAGCTGACCATAAAATTAAACCTGAATTCTAGTTAAATTAAATATACTCCAATTAGTAAGAATCTGGCATGCATTCAATACAGTGACTAACTCTCTCTCTCTCTCTTCCTCTCTCTCTCTCTCTCAATGAAAGCAGACAAAATCAGAAGTACACTTAATCAAATTCTTAAGTACACAAAAATATCTTAAATATTTGCTATTTGATGGTTGGTATGAGATTTTAAAATTTGTTATTCTTGTTTATTTTTTGTGGCTATTATGATAAATCCTACTACTCACCATTTCTCTACCTAAGGTTCATGACTAAAAAAAAATGATGCTTAAAAAATGATATTCAAATGAGATCAATTTATTACTTAATTAATGGCTAGAAAAATATATGAACATCTCTCCGGCATTCCTGCATAGAGGTCTCATAATTACGGCAGTGGAAAAATTAGTGTAAATCTGAGAGTATTCAGTATGCTCTTTTGCCTTTCTCTCCTTCTGGACAAATGACCAGTATTACTAAGAAAATCTTGATGTGGTTTGCTCTATAGTGGGCTCAGGAAAATAGAACAGGAAAACTGACCTTTGAAACTAGGCAATTTCATGTCCCTCATGTTACAGAAGAACGTTTTGTTAAAAGAAGTCATCATCATAAATCGTCTATGAAAAACCCACAGGTAACAGCATACTTAATAGTGAACACCTGGATGTTTGTCTTCCAATATCGGGGACAAAACAAAAATATTCATTCTTGCCACTTCTATTTAACAATTTAGTAGATGTTCTAAGTTAATTAGGTAAGAAAATGAAATAAGACATATGTGTACAAAAAAGAATAAATTAAAATTATCTCTCTTCACAGATGACATAATTTTGTATATAAATATCCTACACAATCCAGTAGAAACTATTAGCACTAATAAATAAGTTCAGCAAGATTGCAAGATGCAAAATTATTATAAAATAATCCACAGTATTTCCATATACTTGAAATGATTGATCCCAAAATGAAATTATAATTCCATGTTAAATAAAATAAAAAGAATAATATATATAGACAATAAATTAACAAAAGTATAAAACTTATTTTGAAAATTATAAAACATTGTTGAAAGAAAATATAAACAGAAAGAAAACTCATATTTATGGTTTTGAAGACATAAAATGGCCATATGCTACAAATTAAACTACAGATTCAATACAATGCTTATCAGTCTCAATTTATTTCTTTATGAAAATTGAGAGCTGATTCTAAAATTTATATAGACATATAGGACACTGTCAAGAAAGAGAAAAGAATGAAAGAAAATATTTGCAAATCATAAGGTACTTGTAAGGAACATCTATCTAAAATATATGAACAATCCTTACAGCTCAGTAACAAAAATACAAATGAACTAATTTGTAAAATGAGCAAAGGACCCAATGAGATACAAATGGCAAGATGGTCTACTTCATTCATCATCAGGGTAATACCGATCAAAGCCACCATAACATACCATTTTTTCCCACTTTGAGTGAATGTATAGAATGTTTTTCAATGATGGATATAATTATAAAATTATATTATAGAATCAGAGTTATTAAAATGCAATAACAAGAGTTGGTTGGCTAGGATGTGGAGAAATTGGAATGCCCATACACTGCTGATGGAAACATAAAATGAGCCAGCCATCTTGGAAAACAGTCTGGCAGATGGTGAAACACAGAGTTAATTACATGAGATGGCAATTCCACTCCTAGTATATTTCCAATGAAAATGACAACTTAAATTTATGCAAAAACTTGTGTAGTATTTATATGTTTTTGGTTATAAAAGAATGGTTTATAATAGTTGAAAGGAGTTAACAACTCAATGACTACATCAATTGATGAATGGATAAATAAAATGTGATATACAATATCATTAGGCCATAAAAAGGAATGGGTTACTAATATATGCTACAACACAGATGAACCTTGAAAAACATATGCTTTGTGAAAGTAGCTAGTTACAAAAGACCACATACATGTTCCATTTTTTATGAATAGCCCAGAAGAAGAGAATCTATGGCATAGGAGGTAGATTAGTGGTTGCTTAGGGCTCGGGGGCCTAGGGATCTAAGAAGGTGATAGCGAAAGAATATGGGGTTTCTTTAGGAAATGATTTAATAGTGACAGTAGGGATGACTGTATATATCTGTGAATGTAGTAAAAAACATTCGATTATACACTTTGGGTGAATTGTACAATATATAAACTATATCTCAACAAATGTGTTATTAAAAAAGAAGTCATTATCAAGATTGGGTTGTACATAGATTATTTAGCAAGTTTAAGCACTGCATTTCATAGCTCTGTGATTCAGTGAGGCACACTTTGAACATAATTCCAAATTCTTTGGAAATACCTCATTATTAAAAACATGTAATTTCCACCCTCATTATTGTTATTAAAGTAAAAACATTTATCTTTAGAGCACTGCAAGTTCACATACTCCGCTAAACATTATTTTCAAAAACTACCAGTATTTTTGACGTCTTTCAGAGGGAAACCTACAGCTTTAAATATAATATGCCATTACTTAATTCTTGCAAAAACAACCAAAAAAATTTCAAGAATATTTTGCGTTCAAGGTTACGGCATTAAACAGTGCTTTCCTCAAAAGAGGTAATTAAAGAATGCATAATGTAGGAGCCTATTTGCAGAGATGAAATCCCAGACAAAGCCTCGTGAAGCACCTAGGGCCCAGCAACATCAGAAGCCTCCAAAATCTTAGCCTTGAAGAGAAGGCTATAGAAAATTTTGGGCCCCCTAAATCCAGCAAGAGTGGTAGGTCATGAGTGCCACTGGGGTGGATCCATAGGCTTAGGGAATGCGCAGAGCCACTGTGAAAACGCTTAGCAGGAAGTCAGTGTGCTTTACGAGCCACCGTCTCTCTCTTCCCTCTCACTCTGACATCTGTGAGCAACTCCTATGGTTTTCCAAAGCCAGCTGCATTCCCAAGGGAAAGCAGCCTGGAATATGGAGCTATAGGTGTCAGCCTCCCCTGAGAGCAAAAAAACCACAAAGAAAGACAGAACATGGATTTCACTGGAACAAAAGAATAACCAACAAAAGCATTCTCTGTATCTATATCCATATCAGAAAATTTTAAAATCTGATGACTATGGGATGCATGTTGGAGTGGAGAAAGGAGATTAATAATATTGCTGTCACGGGGCTAAAGATGTAAATCATTTACACATTTCACACGGGTCATCCCACCAAATACACAAAGGTTATATGTGGCTTAATTAATACGTATTTTGTGGTTTTGGTTTTGGGTTTGTGTTTTGTTTTTTTCTTTTTTTGGAAACAGAAAAAAATATATTTTTTTAAAAAGAAAAACAGATGCAGAATCAGGACTCCATCCGAGATGCTTTCCTCTGGTTTGGAAAGGCTTCAAGGTTATAAATCTTCTACATTTCTAGAAGCTCTGGACCCTATTGTGGGTAAGAACCAAGGAGTTCTGTCCATCTAATGCTCGAACTACTTCTTCCCACGTGCCACCCACTGCTGATGCCTCAGGGCTACTCTGTTCATTAATAGATTTCAATTTTTAAAAACTCTTATCTTGAGTCAGGAAGTATTCCTTCAGATCCGAGAAGTGTCTTCAGAGGCAAGAGAACAAATTTAACCTTCCATGAGTATGATAAAACATTAAACTCTCATGATTTCACTAGCTCATAAACAGCACCTCTATTCTTCATGTCTCAATTAAATGCATTTTAGAATTTACCTTTCTCTGTTTTTTGAACTCACATTCTAAAGGATCACTGTCAAAAACTAAAAAGGTGCATGTAATGTTATAGAAAAATAAATTTATTATTATGGATTTATACTTTCATTCAGCAAATAAGTGTACTTTGATTTTTAACATGTTCTATTGCTTTATCTAGCCCTTCCAACAGGGCTAGCTTCAGAGTGTGGGACGCATGTGGTCACACAGAGCTTGTTCACTCTGTCACTGTCTTGAAATTCTTGGTGCTTTTATCTCCAAGTATGTGTTTTGTAATTGAAGTGAACTACTATTAATGCAGAAGACACTTTTAAAGTTATATTTTACCTCAAATTGAAAAGATAGCACTAGAAAGCATGCACAATGGGTCATTTAGAGTTAGAGAAAATTCGGGAAGTGACTTTCGGGTTCTTTTGTCACTATCACACAGAAAATTTTAGAGGAAACATTAAAATGTTATTGAATATATTTAAAATTACATTCATAATTGCACAAAACTAATTTGTATGAAGTTAAATATTTAAAATAAAATAGTCCACAAGACTTATTAGCTGTAGAAATACCAAAATTTACATTTCAAAAGAATTTAAAGTACTCTAAGAGTTTCAACAACAGATATGTCAGCAGAAAGATGGTTCTTAAAATTGAAAATTATCAAAAATTATTTGCAATCTTGCATTTTCAAAGAGTTCCTAGCATCACTTTTAAATTAATAAATTAAAATAAAGTTGATAAATGAAGAAATTTCATTGACATAATAGACAGTTGCTCAGAAAAAATTGAATCAAGATATAATATTAAGATACTGTTATTTATGTAAATAACAATATCTATATATAATTATGTACTTTTCAATTTATAATTTATATTTTTCATGTAGCACTATTAACCCATTAGATTTTATAAGTTATAAAGTATTTTTTAAAGAAAAGCTACATATTTTAATGTCTTTAAGCACTTTTTTTTGGATTTGTTACTATAAAAGCTCTTGATCTACACTTCGATTTTGTGCTAGTTCTAACAAGTCACGCAGCCAGCCCTGCCTTCTGAAGGTATTGCTTAGAAAAGGTTAGTGCAAAACATGTGCCATTATGAGGATTTTGTCATTGTTGGTAACAATGTGGCACTAGTCAGCCCATATGTGATCTCATCTTCAATTCATAGCTGATTGTGTAGACATTTAGATAACATGGCTTCTTCCATAACGATAGTGCTGTAGAAAGGAAATAACCTAGCCTTTTTTTCTGGAAATGGCAATAAAAATATTAAAATAATGGGCCATGTATGAAATCTATGTCGGAAAGAAATGCAAGTGGGAATCAGAGAAAGCAAATAGATCGAGTGGGTGACTAAATTATACATCATTAGTAGTAAAAGTAGGCCGCATACATTGGATGATATAGTCATAAATTAAGATGTTTAACATTTTTAGAATGTACTACTTTGGATTGAAGAAAAATTTCTGAATCTGATTGTGGAGAGAGTAGCTAAGCCAGAACAGCAAATATGTTTATGGGCAGTGGGTCAAAGAAACATAATCCACATTTTGAATGTGTCTTCCCATTGTCTGTTAAAAAAATCTGACGAGATGATCCAGCTGTGGTGTGGGTGGGTATCCATAATAAGAATTTGTGACAGGTTGAAAGCAAATTGGAAAAGTAACAGTTTTCATTAGACCAGCCAATATAATGACCACATGTGAAATCCTGTGGTTAATAAACACAAATCTACGTGTGCAAACCCGCTTTTTTCCAAAGTTTTTTAGTAATTAAATAGCAACTAACCTTGACTTTTGGATGATAAATTTAAATTAAATATGAATTTACAAGAACAATTATCCAATATCTAAATGAGGTATTTAGAATTTGATTTTCATTTTATTTCGTCTAACATTTTTTAGTTCCTTATCTTTTTCTCAGAAGGCTATTAGCAATAACTATTTCTGTTGTACAATATAATATTAGTAATATAATAATAATATTTGGATTACTTATAGTCAATGGACATGGAAAATATCTCTATAATTTAGATGTTATAAGTCAATATGCAATATTTGAGAAAATTCAAAATTGTTATAGCATTTTCCATTAAAGAAGCATTTAATATTTGAAAATGAAAGAACATTAATTTTTAAAAACTTTTTTTGGAAAATCTTATTTGTCACACACGCATGTACAAATACCTTTACAATATTAGAGCAGCCAGGCACTAAAATTATATAGGGATTTTGTGTTTTTGGTTTGAGAATTTTTTTCAGAACTAATAATTGCAGGGCTTCTCTAAAATTGTTTTGTAGATGCTTTCTAATGGATACTTTCACATGTACAGATAATTATATAAACCCTGGTCTGTAGAAATTCTGTTTAAATTTAATAGACTGAATTAAAGTATAAGTATGTAAGCAATGATAACTGTATTAAGTCAACTAAAAATAAAGTAGATTAATTTGTATTTGTGGTTTCAAATAATAAAAAAGAATGGCATGTTTTGCATGCAAACCACGCCCCCAATCGTCGTCATCATCACCATTGCCTATGAGTTAACAGGTTTATCAGTGTATGGATTTCAGAATTTGAGGAAATGAAATAATTATCTTTTTAATAATGTAATTCAGGTAACTGGACAATCATGTATGACAAATCTGGCAATATAAATATTAGCAATCTCTTAATAAGAGTGAAAGTGAAATAACATTCATGTTGTCCTATGTATGTCCTGATCTACTCCCATATGGCTTAATTTAAAATAATTTAGAAACTCAAAGACATTCTAAGTCAGGAGTTACTATCTTCAACAACAAATCAAACAGCTTGAGAGTAAGCTGAATATAAAAGAAAATGGAAAGACAAAATTTAAATCTCCGACTATGAAAATAATAGACATCATATGCATTTTATGTAATAACAATTGTTATACATATGGTCATATATTAACATATATTTTAATATTGTAACATAGGCAGTGGTCACCGTATCAGAGACGAGAGTATGGTTGAGGTAACTTATCCTGTGCTTAGTGACAGGGTCAAGAATTGAAACCAGAGAATGGCAACAATAACAAGAAGGCAGTCTGAATTTGGCCACCAATGTGTACCAAGCTGCCCCTGAAAAAGAATCGTCTGCAATGCCTTATGTGACAACAAATGTTAATTATGTTTATTAAATGAAAATACACAGTGTGCTTAATCTTTCAAATTAGGATTCCCTTTAAATCAGGAAGACATAATCATTCTCCATATAATCTTTCAATATAATCTAACAATCCATACCTCAATGACTAAAAATATGTTGAAAATTTTAGCAATATTGAGATGTAGTGCTTTTAATTGGGATAATTATCTATAGTGTTATCTAATACATCATTGAAATACCCCGAGAGTTTTGAAATTTTCAGGTTATCCTAATAATGAATATTCATTTGAAATACAACTTCGTATTGAAATGTTGCTTTACATATTTGACTAAGACACAAGTGTCTGTGTGGACTTTTACGAAATTCCAACAATCATCTTTGAACTCATAATTAAATAAAGACATTCAAAAATAGACTAGAAAGCAGAAGTTTAAATAGAAATTATATACTTAAATATTATAAAAATATCTGCTACTTAAATATTTTTATATAAATCTTCAATTACAAGAAATATATTACTAGTTGGCATTATTAAAAGTGTTATTGTGCCCTTTACCTTCATTTACAATATAAGAAATACATGAATAATTAAAATATTACCTACTGCCTAGAGGAATGTTAAAGTAAGGTATTTGTACATGTGTGGTCCCTCACAGTCAAGATAAAATAGATTTGAGGGGAAATATCATTAATATTTAAGAAGTCGCTCATCTATATTATGATAAAACAAAGCCAAAAAAAATGAAATTAGCAACTGCATGTTCTTTTTTACTTTTAGTCTAAAGGGTGACCCTATAGATCTTGCATGTGTATGGTATTTCACATCTACTCCTTACTCAATAATTTCTTTTTTACTACTTGTAGTTGAAGTGACCCAACCAAAAAAAAAAGAAAGAAAGAAAACGGTTCATATGAATTGGTGTTAAATAATTTAACACACATTTAGAAACATCTTTGTTTGACGTGCCCTTACCATATATATCTTTACTTTGCCTATTGCATTTATTATCAGTGTGGGATTTGGTGGTCATTGAATCACTGAAAGGACTAATTGGGTTTTCCAAAAATATTTACATTATTCAAGTTCAATATTTGACATTAAATATTGGTTTGTCTAAAATAATTACAACAATAGTAATAATCATGTCATATCACAGAATTTTAACCTTGTTACTTGACAAGTAATCAAGTTAGATTATGTTAACCTATACTACCATAAAATAATATCATTCCAAAGTTTGGTCTCATGTCCTTAGATCACAATTACATATTTTTATACTAAAGAATCTAAAAACCTTGGTCTTTCCCCTTTAGTTTAAGTTTCAACTTGAATCAACACATTTTCATTAACTTCT
Organism: Cynopterus sphinx; assembly: GCA_030015415.1. Taxonomy (NCBI): domain Eukaryota; kingdom Metazoa; phylum Chordata; class Mammalia; order Chiroptera; family Pteropodidae; genus Cynopterus; species Cynopterus sphinx. The sequence continues at coordinate 4,973,491 of CM057379.1, read as the reverse complement.
AGTATAAACACCTTCAGAAATATTTTATCATTTTTTCTGAGTTGATGAAAATATATTTTATGCACTCCATTTTATTGTTTTACTTCATAGTCACAATTTTCTTCGTTGATGCTTTTATCAGCTTCTTTGAGGTCACTTATTAATATTACTTCATTTACATGGATTTTTAAAAATACTCTATATAGTGTAAGCCCTAACATTTTTTTGTTTGTTTTATAATACAAATTCCTGACTTAACCTTTGACTGAACAGGTGTCCCCTTCAAAGAGGCATTCCCTCCAGAGATGGCTATCTCCAACAAAGCAAAACAAAACAAACTAACAAAAAAACAAAAAACACTTCCAGCCATAGGACTAGATAAGGAACCAGGCTGCTCCTCACATCCAACCTGCACCGTCTTCCGCAGGTTCCTTAGTTTTAGAGATCTTGGCTAATTTCTATAACTAACAATGTGGGCCCCTTGTGTTTTGGATTTTGTTTGTTTTTCTTTCTTTCTCTGCTTTAAATTTGCACACTTACATTTTAAATTTACCAATAATGAGTGAACCAGGGAAATCCCCACATTACTCCTGGCCTGCACAACCTCAATGTGTGGCCCCAGGTAAGCCACATAATTCCTGGGACTTGTGAGTACTAAATCTTGACTCTCAGAGTTCCTGATGGTCATTACTGAGGGCATCTTGAAATCAGAATGAGAACCACGGGGTTGGTCAAGCCACACTATTGGTGTGAAAGGCACAAAACACCTCGTAAAATATTTACCAATGTCGTTGAGTTTCTCCCAGATCTTTTGGTATCCCAAAACAAAATTCAACATTAACTCAGTAAATGGGAAGTTCGTACAAGTAATAATTGATAAGTTTGAAGAATAAAAGAGTACTTATCTAGAAACCGTGAAAAGGCATATTATAGACATTTAAGTGCTAGACTGAGATACTGGAGCCCCTTTGTTAATGTTTCCTTAGTTTGTGTTCCTTTTTGTATGCTAGCTACCCAGAATATACACTCCTTTCCCATTTATACAACTCAAATAAAAGCTTCTGTCTACCATAATGCAAATACATAATTTTTGTATTGTTTACATGCTACAGATATATAACGTAAACTAAATCAGAGACAAATGATCAAAAAAAAAAAGACACATGTAAAATGTCTATGGTTGAAGGCCCAGTGCAGAAACTCAAATGATAAAATAATGATAGTAATACTACATCATGTCTTTAATACTGAAGACATTTTGTATTTCATCTTGATTAAACTCAACCTAATATTTTTAAGATGAGCATGGGATATATCCAAAACATGAAAATGACAATAAGTAATTACCTTTTCTGATGGATGGCAGTGCTAGCACTATTTCAGAGATTAAATCTTTAATTCTCAGAGTTAACAGTGTTCCACGTGGATCAAGCTGCATAACTACGTGATGAGTTCGGTTACAAATAAGCACCATCATTAACTCAGGATAAACTTCTATTTAAAAAAAGTTTCACATGACTCTGTCAGCTGTCTTAACCTTGGAAGTATTTAATATGAAAATTTAAATTTAAATGGCCATTAAATAACCTAGAAATCCAAATGCTAGCCTTTGAGGAATTCATAAAATCTAGTTTTATAACCCCCAGAGTCACATGTTGGACCATTATAGTCAAAAAGGTCAAACAATGAAAGAAAATATATTTTCTTAACAAAACGGATGTTTACATAATTCCCTGGATCACTTTCTCAATGGTCATCATATCACCTAGTCTGCACTCACATTTTTTAAAGAAAACGTTCTATTTAATTTTTCTAAATCAACATAGAAAACAATACAAGTATAAAAATATAAGGTAATAGCTTCTCTTCTTTTCCTATATCACTATCTTTAAATATTTACAATAGCTTTTTTTCTTATACAAAATAAACACAGTTGTAGAACATAGAGAATACCTATGAACAGAAAATATTTAAGGTGAGAGCTCTGCTCACTCATAACAACTTGTTTATAAAATGTTCCCATCTGTAGAGACTCGAAGATTCCAAAAGTTATTATGAAAGGTAAAATCAGTTTAAAATATGATCTAGGTTGTGGCTTAAGAAGGAGTTGTTTGAAAAGTTACATATGAATAAAATTAAATGGGAAACATATTCAGAAAAGGATAAAATGGTGGATAAAAATGAGAAGCATTTATGTGTTTCTTGAACAAAATATTATCGTTTACTGCTTCTCACCCCTTCTAATACATTGAAATTACAAATATGTCTACCAGTGAGATGAAAATATTTTGATGTCAAATTTGAGAATTGAAATAATCCATCATTAACCTTTGTAGTGCTCACTCACCTAGTTATTAATTGTTTGTGGGTAGAGAGGAAAGAATACAGAGACTGGAAAACTGAGTGTTAGGGACTTTTCACTTAGACCTTTCTCCACTAACTAGTATTATAATTAAAAGCAAATAATTTCTGAACCTATCGTCTAAGGCCAAATTAGAATTTAGGCAATAATAACTCATGGAATGTATGGTCTACAAGGGAAAAATACACATATAAATAAAATTGTGACATAGACTATGAAGGAAACAAATAGGATGCTAATCCAGAAATGAATAAAGGATAGGTGCTTTATAAAGCACATTTAAAGTCAAATAATAAGAAGAATCTATACTACAAAGGTCAGAAGAAGCCCTGAACTATAAGGACTTAACCACAGAACATTAAGGAGACCACTGTGTCAGCAACATTTAGCATGAAGTAAATAGATAAAGAGGGTTGAGCTAATATTCGAATTAATATTAGTGTACATATTTGAGGAAGGGAATGAGAATTACATAGATTTGGGGTTTATCTCAGAAGTAAACATAAAATTTTAGGAAGAGAACTGAATCAACGAAAGACCAAGTCCAAAAAGTATCTGTAGTCAGAGGACAAATATGGAAACACAGATGACTGACAAGAGAGCCTTGTGAGAGAGGAAAGTGTGGTCTTAAGGTCACTGAGGAGCCCATGTGTCAAGGACACCTCTGGCAAATGCTAATGAGGGACTGAAAAAATGAGCAGAGAAACATGTCAATCGGGAATCTTGATAAGGCCAATTTTGACCGAGTGATTAGGTTATGAGGCCAGTTGGAATGAGATAGAGGAAAAGGATGCGATGAAGTGCAGAGATAATTACATGATGATTTGTGACCATGAAAGAGTGTGGAAAAAATGAGTCATAGAAATAATTGAAAAAGTCGAAGTGTCATTAGATATTAAAATAATTTTCTGGAAAAAAAATTATGTTACCTTTGGTTTCCAACATCCTGAGGCCTTTGTATTAAACTTTTATTTTCCTCTTTAAAGTCTCTGGGGATCTTTTAAATCACCTACTTTTATCACAGCATATTGTCTAATAAGTTTATAACTCTGTCCCCAAGGAGTGATTTTATTTAGCATGTAGAAATAAATTTGGATAATCTATGTCATGAAAACTAATGTGCAATTAGAAAAACAATTTAAAATATCTATGAAAATCCTTAATCTTATAAATAGGACCTTCTTTACATAAAACTATGGAGAAATTCCAGCTTATCTTTAGTGGTTTACTCTGTGTCCCTTCTCACAGCAAAACATTTTGTTCTTTCTAGTTGCTTCTCGCAACCTACCAGACCTTCCTTTTTCCTGTATCATAAATGCCTCCTACAACAGCAGGACAGGCTGAGTCTAGGAATTTCTTCATGCAGTTCCCTTATCCGGTCACTGTACCTTATGTTCCATGAACCAGCACTATTGTTCAGGAGTTTATTTATACTGTGTATGCAAGTATTTCTGATACCACATTTTGTTTGAACAATCATATGGATATTTACACAGCTTATATAGTTACTGATACATAATAAAATGTCAAAATAATTGTAGAAAGGAAGGAGAGAGGGAGGGTAGGAAGGAAGGAAGGTGGGCAGGCATTAATATTTTTTAAGTGAGCTTGGTGTCTAAGAAGATTTTTATTTTTTTGTCTTTCTACAACTCAAAAGTGTCTTCGGTCTTTGTCTTGCTGTGCAGCAAAACATAAGTGCAGTTGTAAAGAAGCCCTTTTGCTCACTTCCAGGAACACAGTGGACCCTCCTGTGAAGTTCACGTACATCTTAGAAATCACATATGTCAGTACACATCCACTGCCAGTAGCTTTCAAGGTGCTTGGAATCTGACAAGTAGCCTCTGAATGTATATTATGAATCTGAAAGTTTTGAATTTCAAAATAGAAGGGAAGAAATCATGTCCTTCTATAAGTCTGTGTAGTTAACTTACAAGTATTTATTTACTTACATAATATTTTCTGGATATCACAGAACTGCTTTGGAGATACTTAATGAATTATAATAGGACTCATAAAACCTGATATACAATTAATATAAAATTAAATTATTAAAAATCTCTTTTGGGGTTAAATTGTTTACAGCATATTTATTTTCCATAAGTGACTAATGATTCCATAACATAAAAATATAAAACATGATGTATGCTCACTCATATTTATAACTGATGCCATTATAGTATATTAATATATTTTCTTTCATAAAATATAATTATTTCTGGTAAAATTATATGTTGCGAACTGTGGAAACAAAATAACAAGTTTTCTATCAATTTTTCTATTAATTTTCAGAAAATCACATTAGAAATACAAGTAATATGCAACACCCTAAATTTGTAAAACCCTTCTTGCAAAAAGCCTCATATAATAAAACTTAATTAGAGAACATAATAGTATAATTAGAAATATTTTTAGGACTAGTGATGAATAAGAAGGGGATAGATAGATTTATACTGACCTTAAGTGTCTGGTCTCCTCTGTGTCAAGGCCATTCCTCAGAAATTCTCTGAAACCCACTCCCTTTCATTCTCTCAGGGACTCCATTCATTCTGCTGGTTCCCTGCACCTTTGTCTTCTCCCTCTCCCAGGTCACACACTTCTACAGGAAGTTACACCGTGGTACTTCCTCCAACCGCATCTTGTCCATTCAGTGACTTCACTCCTTTCTCTGTCATGTTTCTTAAAACAGGTATGTTCTCCTGGTACCTGTCCCCATTCTCACATTTCTCCCTTACTCTGCAACTAACTCTTACCTGGTTGACAGTTTTAAACATCCAAGACATTTGCAATGCCAAGGTTCCACCTTTTTCTCGTTTCTAAATGCGATGAGAACTTTTGAGTCTATGTCCTTCACAGAACTTCAGAGATGTCCAATATAATCTATCCTCCCTTTCTTATTGAGGCACTGTTGGGCTTTTCTCTCTAATACCAACACATTGCCCTAAGTTTTATTCCAATTTCCCCAATTTCATGGAAACTTAACTTTGAACAAATTCTCTCTTTAGATTTTATCTCTGGGTAAATTATCCCCGTACTTTGAAATGTCATAATTTGTTGTCTGTTTTTCATACATAAAAGTATGTGTATCTGCAAACACTGAACACACACACACACACACACACACACACACACACACACACACACCTTTTGTAAACACCAGACAGGCATATTTCCATAAATGTCACATTGTACTCAGAAACTCAACTATCCACTTCTGATTTCTGTAATTTTTTTCAAAGCTAAGGGTTTCTCCATATCAATAAAAGGGACCATAATTGCTCAATGCATTTTTAACACCTTCCCAATCCTCATAGTCCCTCCTATCTAATCTCATATCAAGTCTCATTGATTCTGTACCTAATTGATTTCTGAAGTCATATCACTCTTTTGCATCACCACCATCTTAGCCCAGGCCAACATGATATCACAAAAAGGCATTTTATCTAGTCTTCTCACATCTGTGTTTGCTATCCCTTCTCCCAACTCTTCTCCAAATATTACCAGGTTTTCTTTAAAATATAAATCGGATCATGTTCCTTTTGTTTCTTGGAAATCTATTCAAGGTTTCCTATTTTATCCCCTTTATATTCCAAAATATTTACTGTAGCTTTTTATTAAATTTTATTTTATTATTAGTTTCAAGTATACAGTACATTGGTTAGACCTTTATATAGTTTATAAAACAGTCCCCCTAATTGCTCCTTCTCTCCTCCAACCCTCCACCTAGCCATTAAATTAATGATAACTGTGTTCCTTATGCCATACTCCCCATTCCTATGATTCTGTAGCTTCCTTAATTGTCTCTATTAGTCCTTGATCTTCTCTCCAACTCATCTTTCCCATTATTCTCTTTCTCGATCAGGGTCTTTGCCTATACGGTTTATTGTGATTGGAAATATCTTGCCAGTTGTTTATTCCATTTCATTCTTAGGTATAAGCTAAAATATCATTTCTAAAAGATTTACCTCACTTCCCAAATTAAATTAGCCCATTCCATCATCTCTCATAAAAAATAAATGCCTAGGTTTTACATTTGCTGAGCAAAGTTGCTTCCTTACTAATCTCCACATAGGAAAAGACTAGTATAAATTTCATAGCAGGAAAGGACTAGTATAAATCTCATATTGGTGTATCTGGCATCTAGCACAAAACTTACTCAATACACAATTTTCAATGAATGAAACAAGATTTGTTTTGAAGAAAAAAAATAGCAAGTAATTGAAGAGTAATTACTATGTTGACAGAAATCATTTTAAGTGCTCTACATTAATTCATTTAATCCTTACAATAGCCCAGGGCAGTCAGCACTATTACTGTCTCCACTTCACAGCTGAGGATACTGAAGCACTCATGGGTGTATAATTTCCTCTGTACACCAACACTTGTAAGTGGCAGATCTAGGTTTCAAAACTGGACTTATGATCTGAATCAAAGATCTGAAATTTTTGCTACTTTAATAAAATTCCTTCAAGCATCAGAAAAAGAATTTAATTGACATTTATTTGCCAAGTCTAAAGTCATTTAGAGCACATTTGAAAATGCTTGATTTTCTAATTATTACTTACCTATTAGGAATTCCTTGTTATACATCAGTATAAGAACACTTTCTGAGGGTTATTTCATTAGGACTTCACTTAATTTTTGCCATAATGGAAAGCAGCAAAACTTATTCATTTAGAAAAATAATAGTTCAAAAGAAAAAATTCTGAAAGGGAAACAGGATTTCCTCAAGAAAGCACCAGAGTCCCTGAGGAAACTCTGGCAAGGTACCAGGTCAGACACATGGAACAAGAAGTAATAAAAGAGTTATTTTCTTTCTTTCTTTCTTTTTCATAGCAAAAGAAATGTTCTTTCTTTGTTCCCTAGAGGATTCTCTCTTACCGTGTCAGGAACTCTGGTTATTTCAGTCTCACTTTGCAGTTTAGAAAAATCAGTTAAATTCTAGATGTTGCAAGAGATAGAAGTGAAATTAAAAAGAGGCAACTAGGAAGAATTATATTACTTTAATGATATGGAAAGAAACCACTTGAATTCTATTAATATAATAAGAGATATATGTATGCCTGAAGGTGTTTCTCATAATATTATAAACATCCTAAAATCCATTAACCAACCATGTCTAGAATTTTACAGAAGTATGCATCTTTCTATGTCCTCCTCTCTTACCAGTTTCCTCTGCTGTTCCTTCCATAAAATTTTGATTATCATTTACTCACTTCTTAAGTATTTTGTCATCTCTGTGTGTACTTCAATATCTACAGGTGTGTGCTCTTGCAAGTTATGCATTTATCACTTGTACATTTTGAATATCTTATAGTTTTATTTGCCAATTATGGCTCAAGAGAGCTAAAAAAAAATCTAAATAATTTCTGTAAATTCTCCACCTTTAAGTAGGTAGAGTATAACACTATACTCTTTAATATAGTCTGCACGTAATAACTTTCTTTGGAGTACAGTAGAGGGGAAAAAAATAATTTTACAGTGGAGAAACCTGACAAAACACCTCCTCAGCCACATGATCAAGATCAACATCAAAAAAAAAAAAAAAGATGATAATATATCCCCTTGAAATGGTATGATGAAAATGGCCCTTTATCTCTTTGATCTTCCTCCCTGGAAACATACAAGCCTAATGTAATTCTGAGGAAAGTTATCAGACCTATTCCAATTTAGAGATATCTAAAAAACACCTAACTGTTCTTATCAAAAACAGAGAAGTTTGAGAAGTTTTCAAAACAAAGAGAAGTGTAAGAAAAACGGAAGACTAAATGTGGTGTGGCATTTTGATGGGGGCCCAGACACAGAAGATAAACATTAGGGAACAACTGAGGAAATCTGAATAAGATATGAGTAACAGAATTTAATGTATCAAAACTGTCTTCTTAATTATAAAAAATGTACTACACATAAAAGTGAAGAATAGGAGAAAATATCTTTAAGGTATATAAAACTGTACTATTTGCAATCCTATTGAAAACTTAAAACTTCTATAAAATACAGTTTTTCTCCCCCCAAAAACAGTAGATAAGTAACCATGAATTTTAAGACAAAATTATTTTGAACTTTCCATCTCATTTGAAGTCAAATTAAAATTTGCATAGAAATGCATATATTATGACTGAGTTTAACTTGCAATAAATTCCTTGCATGTATTATTCCAAAAAATTATGTTGCAACAAAATAAAAATGAATCAACAGAATACAATAAAACATGAAAAATTATTAGTAGCAAAATACAGAGTTTTATCTCATTCTTGTAAAAAATTAAAAATTCATAAAAATGTAATACAAAATGTATATTCTCATCATAGTAAGAGGTGAATATAACAGTAAAGCTTATCACTCTACCCTGTCCTCACACATTAGTCACACAAGCAATTTTTCTAGTATTTCCCAAGATACACTTCACGTTCTCAGCAAAATGAGTGAAAATCATCTCCTAAGCACAGTAGTAAATAGTTCTTACTGCCCTTTTCAAAAAAATTCTTTTTTTTTTTGTCTCTAACTTCACTTAAATCTTGAAAATATTTTGGAACTCAACTGTAAGTATATCTTCCCCTTTATTGATTTTAACATTAGATACATACTCTACCTCTTTATCTCACCTTTACTTTCCAAAAGGCTTTTATTTTTGTTCCTCTTATTTATATTTAATCTTATTATAGTGATATAAACATCAGTTTTATCTGTTCTACATCTGCCAGAATTAGTTACCTAAAGGATATTTTAATTTTCTACTCATCTTGATATTTTCAAAGAATTTGCTACAGAGGTCTGCATACACATTTCACAAATGAGTGTACATTAACAGGAGTTAAAAAAAATGAACATGATAAAATATTTTATGGATGAGTAACAGTATTTTAAAAAAAGTTTACACCTTATTTTCAAAGTGTCGTTTATGATCACAAAGGTGATTCAGATTCATATAACTAAAATATCTCAATGTATTCAACACGTATAGAAGAATAAATGTATACTATATTTAGAAAGCCCACAAGAGTCAAAATGATTTCCACGTTTTTGCCTTATGCATTGTTTCTACTTCCTCTCCCTTACTATCACCTCTGTATTCATTAGTTACCTTTCTGTTCTCTATAACCCACTGAATCTGCTCTGTAAAGGTAGAAAATGACCTCTCTCTGGCCAGATGCCAAGTTCACTTTTCTTCTTTCTTTTCTTCTTTCTCTTACCTGAATACTCAGCAGCTAATTCAACCCATGAGACTAATTCTCCTTCTTGAAACCCCTTTTTCCTTAAACGACGATAGAAACTTGGTTCCAGATTATGTCCTCCTTTACTGGAAGTTCTTTCTCAGTCTCCTGGTAGCTCCCCCTATTGAAGTTTTGTTTTGTTTTGTTTTGTCCTGTCTTCCCCATCCCCCACTCACAGCTCTAAATGTTGGAGGTCTTTGGTCTGACTTTCTTTTCTGTGTTTGGGTGCTATCTCTGTGATCATCATCTAGTTTTAGGGTTTTAAGATCACATATTAAGATCCACAGCTGTCGATCTCCAGCTCCCATCTCTCTTCTGAATTTCAGGCACAGTCACACGTGTGAGACTCCCTATTTGACATCTCCATGTTCATGTCTGCCTGACATCTTACCCTGAACAAGTCAAAAGGGAACAACTGGTTGACTTTCCTTAACTCTACGAAAAACAGCTTCTCTCTCCCTGGCATAGAAAGAAGTGGATGGAATCTAGTATGTGTGGGAGTGAGCTGACTGGATCTCGCAATGGAAGTCATATTAAGGAGGTATCATATTAACTCTTGTTACATCCCCCAAATTATCCCTCTTCCTCTAAATGCACTTCCATAGCAGGGGAATTATAATGCAGATGACAACTTGGTTTTATTCTAGAACAGCTCTCATTGGATTCTTCCTTTTTTTTGCTACTCTTTGTAGAAATTTGATCACACTTCAGTTTCTTTTATTTTTCTTTTTTCTTTTATTTTTTCAATTCTTTCAGTAATTTTAACTTAGAGATAACTTTCAACTTTTATTCTACTCTCCTGTCTCAGTTTTTAAATCTGTTAATATATGTATATGGCAAGAGACAAAAGACAATTGCAAATAAAACTGTGCTACCAAAACCAAGTATGGTCTTTTTTTCGTCTTTCTTTAGTTTTCTCTCAAACATAGGTAGGACTGTGTGTGTGTGTGTGTGTGTGTGTGTGTGTGTGTGTGTGTGTGTGTGTGTGTGTGTTTTCAGATATGATGTCATGTGGGTTTAATACCCTATTTTCTGAATCATTTATGTGGTTCTCTGGTAAGTTTAAATCTGTACCATAGGAATTAGCTTTCCCCTCTTCCACAATCATTGGATATTAAGCCAATGTACTCTGCTTTGGCCAACGGTGGATATTATTGTTGCTCCTGCTATATCTAGTGGTATTCTCAATTTTTTTTTAATTTTACATTTGCCCAATAGAACTTTCTTCAATATTGAAAATATACTATTTCCGAGTTGTCAATGACAGTTAGCACCACCCACAATTAAACAAGGGGCACTTTAATTTAAATTTAAAACCTCATGAGGATCAACGGCTACTTAATTGGACAGAGCAATTGTAAAATATGCTCTTACCACAAATTAATGTTGGAGACATCCTCAGGTAAGGGTGAAATTATTCAATCATTGGACTAAATTCTATTTTACTACCTGAGACTAACCAAGCTAATGACCATGTGGCAGTGATGACAGATACCACGATACCTGTACCTAATCTACTCTACACCATTATTATATCCACAGAAATAACTACAGTTGGTCACACATGGTGGAAACTCATACTTTAAATAAATAAACGAATGCACTGTCTGCAGTAGACCTTTCTTAATTGTTTCAGAACTTACAAGCACTTTTAAACTCAACTCTTATGCAAAACAGAATATGTACATCCTGGCATCACGAATAAATCAAGCTAATTCAAATATCCATATAGTCATGTTTTTTCTCAAGAATTATTAAAATCACCCATCTCTTAAAAGTGTTAAATGCCCCAGAACCTTACTTTTGCAATTTTATGAAGAAAACATTTTACAAATCCTAAATTCTAATATTTCATTAAAGCATAGTTAGAGAACTACTTGCTGGAGTCTCGTCATTTTATCTTAACATTTTGCTATTTTAAGAATTAAATTTAGGACATTAAAGCAAACAAAGAAAGACTACTGCAAGATGCATAATCATTGGCAATGGGAAATAGATATTTCACATTATATATCAATACTCAAGATTTGTTTAGAATATTTTCATTACTGTTATTATATTATTTTATAGGGAATATTGATATTAGAATATGTTCTTACTACTTAAAAGTAGATTAGTATTTCACTTGATTATTTCATGAAAAGTACTTTTAATTTTAACTGAAACCAAGTATCAGGATATTTTTTCTGTACTCTCCTTGAAAATAGAAAAATCTAGAAATCTCTCAACAAAAGTTTCTCTTTATTCTTATTATTTTCAATCATAGATTTATGAGTTGCCTACTATGACTTTTAGACCTTTTGGGAAAGTTCAGGCAAGTATGTGAATGAAGAAATAAAATGAAATCATCACCAATTTTACATATTTATTCAACAACGATTGCATACTTGCTGCATGTATAGTATCAAATGGGGCTGTATCTGTGAGAATGCAAATAGTATTATTTAAAAAAAAAAAACTTTTGGTTTTCCCCAATAAAATTTATTTTACTCATCATGATGCATTTGGAGGTTAAGTAATTAAATGTGAAATGTAAAGACTTTCATCCAGATCTGAGAAGCCAATTTGCAGCAAATAGAGCCTATTTGTCAAATGTGGCTGATGATCTTAATGAGGCTTGTGTTCAGACAAATATATTTTCTTTTCATTTGATAGTCATAATAAGATTAAATGTGGAGATTTAAAGGTCTCTATCAAATAAAAAAAGTTAGTGGTTTTCTTGTATCCTGGGACACATTCTTTAAAATTATTGCTTTCTTACTGATGTATAAAGAAAAAAAATAGAATGTGTTACCTTGGTACAGATGTTATAAAACAACTAATGCTTATTGCCTTATGAATAATGAATATTATTAGCATGGTAATTTTTGAGGGTTTTTTTTGGTTGCTATATTGTTTATGTTGAAATAGTAGATTATTCAGGTATACCAAATATATGTAATAAAAATAGCTCATGTGTTGTTTCAAGCTGTTGAACTAAATGTCTAAAAAGTTATAGCAATAACATGCATTTCAATTTCACTGGAATTAGCATAAAGAAGAGTTATAGCAATAAGAGTACTCTGAAAATTCATTTAAGGGATATTCTGCATAGATAAAAGGAGAAAGTTTTTGTCAAGGAAGGATATCTAGTTTCAAATATGGAAATCTGACCAAATAATAATAAAAGATAAAGGGAAGAACTAAAGATAACAACAGATTATGCCCACGAATTAACCTCAGATTTGACCCTCCTGAAAGCTATAAAAGACATTTGAAATCATTTTATATTAAACCCCCTTTCAGCATTGCATCCACCAATACCAAGTCTGCATGCAATTACTATATTGGTAACAGTTTATTTTCAGGTGTTATGGTTCTCAAAAAAAATATCAGAAATTTGGTAAATCACCATGTTAAAGGCCATGGGTCACCTCAAGTGATTTAGTATTTTAACAGAACTTATTGTTCTTTCCACTAAGTGTCAAATATTATAATCAGCACTGATCAACCGACAGGGCAGTCCCTACCCACACAGAGCAGATAATGCTAAGGAGAAAAGTAGACCTACAAAGAATAGGTCCAAATACTAAAACATATGGATGATCACTATGATTTCAGAAGTCTGAAATTCTAAGGCCTAGCCAAGTTTTGGTCAAAGGAGGCTTGTCAGAGGCAAAAAATGACTATCTTGAAACCTGAGCTAGAAACAAGAGAGAATCACAGTCACTGAAATAAATAAGGGCTTTCCAAGTATTACTAGGCAATTTTAATTTTGTCTAGCATCTTCTAACTATATAACCTATGACTAAATTTCTGTGTCTCAGTTTCCTCAATTATGAACTGATATAATAATAACATCTTTCTCATAAGACATTTCCCCCTGAGAATCAATGAGATATATAAAGCAATTCAAATGTTCATAGCACATCTGTAATTTTTCAATATTTTAAAGTTGTTATTATATTGAAGAAAACACAAATCTCTGAATAGCTTTTAAGCTGAGAAACACAGGGAAAATAATCAAACATTCATTTTAGCAGAGCAGCCAAGAAACAATCATCCCTTAAATCATAGAAACATAAGTGAAGATGACAGGAAGGAGAGAATTGAGAGCTCTTTAGGAGATGGAATCAGGGAGACCCAAGAAAGGACATGGACCATAAGAGAGAAAAGAGAAGGTAAAATACTTGCTGGGTTCCAGAACTGCACAAAAATGTGGTGTCATTTACCCATGAGGGAAAATTGGAGGGGCACATTGTGAGTAAAACTGAGGATGAGTTCAATTTTGAACACATTAGCTTTAAAGTACTACCAATTCATCCATCCATCCATCTATCTATCTATTTATCTATCTATCTATCACCTATTATCTATCATGTATCCATTATCATCTATTTACATTCATCTATTATCTATCTCTTATCATCTATTATCAATCATCTAAGTCAACTATCTATTATCATCTGTCTATTATAATCTATTATCAATCACCTATCTAACTTTCATCTCTCTATCCATCTATCTATGTATCTGTCTATAACTCACTTGTATCCTTAGCTAGATATGTAGATCTGGAAATGATAAGAAGAATGGTAACTAGGGAAAGGTGGTAGATAATCTCCTTTAAGCAGAAAGATCAACAAAAAGGAACTGGGTAACTCAATGTTGCATGTTTACTATAGAGTTTGGTGACTTGAAAATAACTTCAAGATAAAATTTATTAGTAAGAGAAGCAAATGTCATGTGGTATAAGAAGTCTTATGGCATTTCAATAAAGAAACCTGTTTCCCAATGCAGTTCCATATGTATTAAGCTTAGAAAACTTTAAACAATGTTAGTTCTTTCACATTGCTCATATATATTACATACAGACTGATCATACATATACTATATATATATATGTATGTGTATATATATATATATGTATGTGTATATATATATATATATATATTTAACATGACAAAATAAATGATCACTGTCACTCCTAAACTCAAGATCAAAAACAATATTTAAAATGAAGACATTTTATGTGATTACTGTTATTGTCATTTTTACAGCTAGCAGAACATAACTGAATAAATCTTCTAAGCACTTTTCATATATCAGTTTATTAAATCCTCACAACAACCTAATGAGATAGACACTGGTCTTAACACCTTTTTACAGAATGGAATACTGGAGCATAGAGACACTTGCTCCTTCACAGCACATGGGCAGTACATTGTCACGCTCATGCTGGAACTCAGAAGCCTGGCAGCATGACTCACACTCTTGATCGCCACATTAGTGTGACATCAGTGTGTGTATGTATGTGGAAATAAGTGGTGGCTAAGTCTGTTCTGATACACCTTCAAATTTTTCATACTCACTATTGTGTTTTACATATATATATATGTATGTAAATGTATATACATACAATGTATAAAGATCAATAAGATTAATTAAATTAATTCATTGATACAAAAAATTATTTCGAAAAGACTGTAGTAAGTTGTATCCAATACTACTTTAATAATTTACTGGCCTATCTTAATTCCCTGAATATAACATATAATAATACAAACCATTAAGATGTAGATATACTAAAATACATCTCTCTCACATGCACACAGAGCAAACATTATAGAGATGTGGATAAACTCATTTGTCATATATACTACTAGCGTACTCTTAATATATTCAGTATTATATTTTATTACAATAAAGAGTAGGTTAAAATGCTCAGATCAACCTACAGTAAGTAGTCTTTATCATTTAAAAAGTCACTTGTGCAACTGCATTTTTTGTAGCCTTTTGATATATTTAAGATATTTGAAGAAAAAACCCCACAGCAGCTAAGAAATTAGAATCAGTTGCTTGGGTAAATATAGAAAAGCATGATAAATGTATGATTCTCATACACATTTGCCTGCATACATGACAATATATTTTTGTTAACAGATTTTTTTTTCTTATTGCATTTCCTAAATCATAGCATATATTGGCTAAAAAACCACATGCCAGGTCTTGAGTGCTGTTCTAACCATGCTAACAAGCACAAGGTTTATAGGTAAACTGGCTTCAGGTTTAATGATTTAAACTTTACAATTCCAGTTACCAAAATATATGTCTCCCATTGGAATTTGAGCACCTTATACCCTCTTTGTTTGGAGCTGAAATAATGGAGCTCTCTTCCTTTTTATAAATGCAGTTGGTTTTTATAGCTTCCGATTTTCCTCTCTATATTCTTAACTGTGAGCTGCACAGAAGCTCCTGAGAAAGAAACACTGTATTGTACCAGAGGAAGCCTGAGCATGAGCCTGATAAAGAATAAAACTGGAGAGTCAATGAAATGGATTTCTCTATATATCTTTTTTTTCTTTGTTTTTTATGCCTATAGCTCCTATTCTTCTTAGGTCATCCATCTAAGTACTAACTAGGCCGGACCCTGCTTAGCTTCCAAGATCAGATGGAATCAGGCTTGTTCAGGGTGGCATGGCTGTAGATTCAACTTTTTTTTTCTTTATCTTATCTGTTAAATGCATCTCTTTTATTCTACATTGAACTTCAAAAAAAAAAAGATTCTGTTTTAATACGCACCCATTCTGCATTATAAAAATAATGAGCATATTTAAAATAACAAAGGAATATCCTTCCTTTTAATGCCTTGCGGTCTAACACCCAGAATTGGCTAGAGCAGTCTTTTAGGCATTGTATTCTCTTTCTGAATTGCATTTTTCACTCCCCCAGGGACCAAAAGCATCCCCATTAGCTTTAGTCACACTAGGAGGATGGTTTGCTTCTTATTGAAGTGATTCGATCACTTTAAAAAACTTTGAACTACTGCTGCAGGAAATGAAAATGATGGTTGAGGCTCAGTGAATTCTCAAGGATCTAAAAAGTTACAGCAACTTATGGTCATAAATTCTCCTCTTCCCCTAAAAAAACACCTTATAAAAATAATCGGATATGAAAACAGGAGAAACTCTTACCGTTTATTTTTTGGTAGAGAATTTTAAATCTGTAGGCGTAAGTGATATTTACTTGTTCTTTGAACTTTGGGGAAATTTCCGAAATGGTACACATGACTTACCAAGCCATAAGTGGTGTTTTTTTTTTTTCCTTCAAAGGTTATTCATAATTGCCAAGCATGAAGAAATAAATCTCATAACAAACATAACTGGTATGTCAGTGTCATTTGCAATGAGAACTGTTTTTCAACAGGTAAAGGGTCTACAGCATGATATTTTCTGTTCCTAGAACTAAATCTCCAGAGGCTATTCTACAAGAAGAAAGGGCATGTTTACATGCTTCTATCCAGACAATCACTGAGATATTATTAATCCCAAATTTCTACTTTAAATAACATCATGACTTGTGCAAAGTTGTATCTCTAGGTTTTGTTATTTTTTTAACACAGTAACAATCGAAGTATTAACAAAATTCACTCATCCAACAATTATTTAGTAGTAAATAAGGGTTTCTAATAAATTCAAAAATAGAAATTAGCTTCCATCAATTCACTAAACAAACTTTGAAGGTTTTTAGAACATGTGCAATGTGTCAGTGCTTAAGCAAAAACTGTAAATACATGATTTAAGATAACTGCCACTGTCAAGGAAATCAGCACCAAATGAGGGAAGCACTCTGACACAGAGCAATGCATGCCAACTCTGCTGCTTTTCCAGAATTTTAAAAACATCATTTTCCAGTAGGAGTAGGCAGTAGAATTCTCATTGAGAGCAGGCAACATTTGATTGAAACACTGATAACTGACATTTAAATTGACATTCTATTTTCTATGGCCCAATTTACATATGAATTTTCAATCAAATTTTCAAGCAAATAGAGGAATCAACTGTGGGACAGCTCACACATAGATCAAATGATTTCATTCAACATGTGTGAGAAGGATTGATACTTATCAGCTTTAGCTGGTTAGGATAAAGGAGAGAGAAGAGTGGTTTTCCATGTGGTATAAAGGTGCATGTAACAGATACGCTATGTCGCCGGTTCATTCTTTTGTTTATGTTTTATTAGTATGACAGCTTCTCTCTCCTCACACCCTCTCACATTATCACCATTCAAACTTACATAGACTAGGTGGCCTAAACAACAAACATTCATCTCTCACAGATCTGGAGGCTGGGAGTCCAAGATCCAAGCACTAGCAGATTTGATATCTGGAGAAGGCTCACTTCTGGTTCATGAATGACTGCCTTCTTCTGCATCCTCATGTGATAGAAGTTTCTCTGGGGTCTCTCTTATAAAGGGCACTAATCCCATTCATGAGGGCCCCACCCTGATGAACTCATCACAACCCAAAGGTCTCACTCCTAATATTACCCTATTGGGGGTTAAAAATGTCAACATATGAATTGAGGAAAGGGGAAGATACAAACATTCAGTATATGACAAATAATGAGAACTAGGGGGTAACAGATAATAGAAGCTTCAGGGAGGTCAGGCTAGGCTAGTGTCACAAAGAGGATATGGCTCAGAGAAACATATAGTGACAGGATGCCACTAACTGCAGCATTCAGTCTAATGTAGGAACAGAACACCTGTGCAGCTAACTGGTTGATCATAATTCAGAGACAGGAAGCAGCACATATCCAAGAACCAGCAAGATCCCTGGAGCTCCCTTCAGCCTATTAATAGATAAGTAATGTCATCTATTTTCTACTGGTCATCTTGACAAGCAGTAGGTAGAATAGAAAAATCTAAGAGACTAATTGGTTGGACAAGAATCATGACTAATATTAAAGTGTATAAACTACTATAATAGATTCTGCTCTAATATATTTACATACCTGTTATAATTTAAAATGTCATTAAAACCAAGGCAACAGTTACTATTCATGTTTCTCACACTAAAACTAAACCATTGAGGCACAAGGAGGGACACAACTGGGCCTAGTAGTGCTAGGATTCAGCCCCAATCTCGAGTGCATGTGTCAAAACACTGCCCCCCACATGCTTTCTTTTCCACGTGGGTCAGCCGGAAAATAATATGCTTTCAAATAGCATCTGAGTAATAGACATGAACTGATATATATGGTATGATGATAAAATCAATTTGGGAAATGATATTTTAAATAAAGTAAAACGAATTTTTTTTTTAATTTCAGACATATACAGAATTATTAGAGTGTAATTTGTGACTCTCTGTGAACAGCATTTAGTTTATCATGTTTCAAATGTATTTCCACTAAATTACCTTATGAATTAGAATTCTACTGAAACACATGGAGTGGTAGTAAGTTAAAGAGACTAAGATCTCTATTTTAGCAGTCCCCAACCTTTGTGGCACCAGGGACCGGCACTCCTATGAGAATATAAGGCTTGATGATCTGAGGCGGAGCTGAGGTGGTGATGCCAGTACTGGGGAGCGGCTGCAAATACAGATGATGCTTCACTTGCTCACCTGCCACTCACCTCCTTCTGCGCAGCCCTATTTCTAAAAGGCCATGGACCAGCCCACAGCCCAGTGGTTGAAGAATCCCTGCTGTATTGAATTCTTACAACAATGCCATGACTATAGTGATAGAACGAGTCTGCTCTATCCATAGTTTAGAATTTAATTTCTTTTATAACATGTGTAAGGTGTTTAATTAGGTATAAAAACACAGACTATGAACATAAAATAATTCTGAAAAGATACAGACAGTAGGACCTTGAGAGAATTATATCTGCAATTTAATCGATTTGATTTTCTTAAAACAAACAAAACATCACACTGCATTTATTTCCCTTCAGATCATTTTAATTAATAGTGTTTTCTTAGTAATTATTTCAAAAACATATTTTTGTACTAGAAAAGTTTAAAGGGAGAAGTTGTCTCCTATTTCTATATGATTCAGTGATATTTTTGCTGCATTTCATCCCAATGTACTTTCCTATGTACTTTTGCTGTTCGAATTATGTCATGGTATTTATATAAATAATATTATATGATTCATATTTCATATTATTAAAACAAGTCCCTGTGCATATATGTTTATGTGTCTGTTAAAATAAATTTAGTAAGTAGTAAATTTATACTAAATTTATACTAAATAATATTTACTAAAAATATTTTCTGTTACACAGTGTTGGGCTATATCAATAGTTTGCTATGACCAATAATATTGCAATGAATATTGTTTTTCAATAAATATTTGGCTACATTTCAGATCACTTCTTTAGGATAGCTTGCCAAATTTGGAAGTGACTAATTATCCATTGGTTCATTCAACTTATATTTGTTAAACAATTAATTTGTGCCAGGAATTGTTATAAGCACACACAGAAATGAAAAAACACACAAACACATACACACCCTTCTGCTCTCATATAGTTTAAAGAAGGAACACAGACAATTAGTGAAGTAAGAGATAAGCATAAGTACAGTATGTCACATATGGGAAGAAGCATTTGTATGGAGAGCTCTTTTATATTGGGTGGTTATTTCTAACTAGAGCTTTGTGAGTGACCTGCATGAATTAAGTGAACAACATACAGGAAAAACAAACCTAGTCAAATGACTACTAATGAAAATAAAAAAGAAGCTTATTTTACTCCCCTGAAGCCTGTATTATCCTGATACCAAAATGAAACAAAGATAACAAAAAAATAAAACTACAAACAGATATTTATCATGAACACTGATGGAAAAAAATCCTTAAAATAGTAGCCAATAAAATCCAGCAACATGTATAAAATAAAGCATTATGACCAGTTAGAAATTATGCCAAGAGTTCAGAGTCATATGGCAATGAAAGGAAATAAAAGTCACACCACACCGTTCTGTAGAGAAAGATATAAACTCTCTTTCTTTCAAAGGCTCATGTATATGTGCATACAAAATTTTAGGAAATGTATGAAAAAATCTGGTAGAATCTATAAAGACTTTAAGAAGACTGTGGAATACCAGATCAATAAATGAACAAAAACAGTTTTTTATAAATTGAAAAAAAATTAAAAAATGAGAAAATGATATTTCCAATAATGCACAAATATAAAATACTTTGAGTAAGACTCATAGAAAGCTTTAAAACTTGATTTTTTAAATGCAAATTCAATTTCTATTTATTTATACAGTAAATCAAATTTCCTATTTCTTCTGTCAGTTTTTGAAATTTGTCCATTTCACCTGTTGTTGAATGCAGTGGTATTCATTTATTAATAATTTCTTCTTTTCTTTCAAATACATATAAAATCTTCCATGATGTCTACTTATTTCTTATATTAATACTTTGTGTTTTCTATCATTTTATTGATCTGGCTAAAAGTTTTTTCAATATAATTAATTTTTTAAAACTAATCCTGATTCAATTGATTATTTTGCTTTTATCTTTATGATATTCCACTTCTGCTTATTTTTTTTTTTTGTATACATAGGATAAGACTGTATCTCTCAATTACCCTTGATATTACTTTTGTGTTAACTTAATTGAATCTTAAATAAAATGCAGGCATAGTGATGTACACCACTTACAGACCTAGGCATACCTCACATTTCCCATCCTTGTTCTGCTTGTACATGTTCCCTGGGGTTCCACATGATATTGATTTTGTCATTGCCTATAATGAAAGAAAACTGGATTACTGCAATATTGTCTGAAAGGTGGCTTTTGGAGAACCAATCAATTTTAATGAGACTCTGACTTAATAAAAACTAAACCTTCACTATATCAGTTCCTGATAAGTTGTGTTTGGTTGACACAGAATTAATATTCATTTACTTTAATCATTTATAGTACCAACACAAATGAATACACAATTATTTGAAAACCGATACAACAGAAGATAAAACAGTCGTCACGCTGGAAGCCAAGTGTGATTTGGTAGGAGGGGTAAGATAAGTAAGGTCATTACCAATGCTTTTTAAAAAATCTCTGAATATTTTTAGTTGACAGTATTTTACTAAATTAGTCTTATCTCATAATTAAAGTCAGGATAAAGTCAGGCATACCTCATTTTATTGGACTTTGTTTTATTGTACTTCACGGATATTGTGTTTTTTACAAATTAATGACCAGACCCTTCATCAGTGAAAAGATCCTGACTCGCTATATTGCAGTGGTCTGGAACTGACTAGCAATATCTCCAAGGTGTGCCTATAATAGTAAGATAGAGTCTTTGTATCTCGAAAAACTGAAGTAAAGAAACAAAAATTGTGAGAAGAATTAGGAAAGGGAAAGTAAGAAAACAATCAGCTAAAATTTTCATAGTTCATACGATAGGTGAAAAATTATTTTTCAAAAGAATATAGGTTTTATTCATTCAGCCAATGATATATGAGCAATTACTTGATATGTTTTATCATTATAAGAAAAAGATAGCAGTGAACAAAACAGGCAATATCCATGATGCCATGTGTATTAAACTCTCGTGAGAGAGACAAACATTAACCAAAAAATAGACAGCTGAAGCTGCGTAAGACTAATCTTAAAAAAAAGAAACAGAAGTGACCTGAGCGGACTCATTTATGTAGGCTGATAAGAGAAAGTCTTACTGAAGAAGTAAAATCTGAACAAAGACCAGAACAAAGAGTGCAAAATAACCGTGTGCATATTTTGCCAAGGGATATTTCATAAGGAAAAACACAAAATGCAAACAGCTGAGATGAAGGCGGCTGTCAGGCCTGGAAGACAGAGGGAGAGCTGAGTCTGCAGGACTCAGCGAGGGTCCCACAGGCCTGGAAACGTAACATGAGAAATGAGGCTGAGGACACGAGTGTCCAATGGCCAAGTGGACACAAAGACAGCAGTATCACCCATCTGAGCCCACCCAGGAGAACAGGCTTTCGCCTACAGCAAAGAACCTGGCCGACTTGCAGAAAGACAGGTTGCTATCTGGTGACAATTCATGATAGCAAATAAAAACTTCTGTAATGATTAACAAAAAAATGTCCAGGATGTGATAAATGAAAGCTCTTATAATATCTGTTCCCACTTCCAATTTAAGACCAATCAGAGAAAGCCAAATGTCCTGCTTCTAGCTGGCCCAACTCCAGCTTCCCCAGGTCAACAGCCTACAGGCGGGACACCCCTGAGCCTTTCCCATTCCCTACCATAAGCCTTCCCCACTCTCCTGCCTGCCTCTCAGCCATTGCCAAAACTCAATGGTTCACTCCTTTGCTATAGGAATTTGAGAATAAATAACATTTCTTTTCTCATTAGATTGACCTTCATTTATTTCTAAAAGGCATAAAGGTAAATAATATCATAACTAAAAAGAGATGCTGGCTTTTTTTGTTTTTTGTTTTGGCCAGAAGTAAAACATGCACACAGAAGGTAAGCAATGAACACATAGTTCATATAACAAAAAGGCAGAAAGAAATGAAGCGCTAAAACATAAAGCAAAACATTAAACAAAAAATGACCTTAAGCACACATCCTGCGGTTATTCTCAATATCTGAAATCTTCAACGTGCCTAGAACTTTACAGAGATTTATCCCTATTGACTCTGGTCTGCGTCAGCTCATCCTTGAGCACTGGAAAGTTCACATCATGTTCTGACTCTAATCTTTCAAAGATTAGAGATGACAAAGTGCCATTTAAGGGTTTTTTGTTGTTTGTTTGGTTGGCTGGTTGTTCTTTTCCCCCAGTGAAATACCTGATGATGTCTGCTGATATTAGAGATATTTTTCTCATTTATGTAGCTAAAAATTTCCAATAAGGAAAGCCATGAATAAAACTCCTTCTTGCCAAATTGCTCTTTTAATATCTTTCTTATCTCTCTCTTAGAGAAGAAACAAGAAATATTTAAACACAAAAGTATTAAAGTTCTGTCAAATACTTTAAGTAGTAGGCTACCCTTCTCTGCCCTCAAATCCTGAGAAGTTAGCAGCATGCTGATTTGGAAACTAATGACATTTTCCTCTCTCTGAGGTCAGATATTTTAGGAACTACAGCAGAGGCCAATTCACGCCTACAGAGAAAGTCATGTTATGTCACCTATGAATATCTTCTTATCAGCAAAGCTAGGCCTAACATTTGTGCAGGACTCAAAAGTGTTTCAACTCTCATGCAATAAAAATTTTTCCCCATTATAATTAAGCTTTTGCTTAGCAATGAAATGTTACCGATATCTGACATTTTCATAAACTGTCAAATCTTTCCTGATAGGCAAAATTGTTACAGATTTGTAGATGACTGATTTGACCCAAACGATGCCTCAATGCTCCACTGATAATTCATTTTAAAAAATTAGTCATTTCAGATGTTTGATTTTACCAGTGCTACCAAGCATTTATAAGCTCATGTGCTTGCATGAAAAATAAAAACTACTTAACAACAGAAACAAAAAATAACCATGCAATAAACCTGAAGAATGGTCTTTATATTGACACAAAGGCAAAGATTTTCAACCCTTCTCATGAAAATTTATTCTGCCCACTATGTTTTTCGCATGGAAATACAGAAGGCACACATTCACTGTTTTGTGCATTCTGTATTCATCAACAAGAATGAAAATCCATATTTTGGTTCATCTATTTTGTAAACACAGATGTTTACAAAATAAAAAAAAATATTTCAGACCAAAAAAAAATCCACATTTCGACATTTTTTTTGGTCCAATGTTGGTGTTGAAAGATAAAGCAAGTGTGCATAGCGTTTATGTGCTTTAAAACTTAAGCCAGTACTTGTAAAAAAGGTAGATGTTCCTAACTAGGATCGTGGAATAGGTTTTTTTCTCCCTCAATGA
The DNA here is from genome assembly GCA_030015415.1 of Cynopterus sphinx. Taxonomy (NCBI): domain Eukaryota; kingdom Metazoa; phylum Chordata; class Mammalia; order Chiroptera; family Pteropodidae; genus Cynopterus; species Cynopterus sphinx. The sequence goes on along the minus strand of CM057379.1, from coordinate 4,949,283 downwards.
ATGAAATCTGCTTAGTGACAATATGAGCATCTGCTGAAGTAACTCATTTTCTTCCTTCCTCCAACCTTTGCTTCTCACCTGATTAAAATTATGGAGAACCCACACCACTGGGCTACCTTCAGGTGCTGAAATTGCCAAACTGAAACAACCTTTTTGACCTGAATCTTATTTATTTCTTGATTTCTCAGATACTCAAACATCTCTCTCTCTCTCTCTCTCTCTCTCTCTCTCTCTCTCCTTCACACACACACACACATACACACACACACACACACACACACACACACACACACACATCTCCCCTGTGTTCCAAAAGATGTGAGGCTATAAATATATATTCTGCAAACAATAGGGATATAATTATTCTGCAAACAATAGGGATATAATTGTTTCTTTTCAACAGGCCCCAAGATCTGGACAGTGAAGGGAGAGAAGGGAAGAATGACCAGCTTTGGAGTTTTGGTCTGTTTTTAGGATGAAGGTACCTCCTCCAGCAGAGTTCACCAGAAACCTGTGGGATGGTGGAGTGGTCACCCTGTCTCATTACGAAATCTGACCACTGCTGTGTTCTTTTTCAAAGTTCTAAAATTCCTAAGAGAAGAGGGAGAGGGCCTTAACTCCCATTACTTCCACCACTTCTTTAATGTAAAATTAGCAATCGTGTACTTTTGGAAGTGTTATTTGGCATTCATAATTTTGTCTTTACTATACCAAACACAGCCATCGCATTAACATTTGAAAAATGATTAATTGATATTATGAAGTCAGGGGAAAGAACTCCATGGAAGTGTCTATGAAAAACCCTTGTAGATACTTTAAACTCAATAAAGGTTTAAGTGGACAAAGGATGACATGGGACGGGGCATTTCATCCTTTTTATTGAATTTTATTGTCAAAATAAATTGTATTTATTTTGTATTTTTACAGGAGCTAAGTTCTATAGCATCAAACTGTGCATAGCCTATCTGTAAATAGAGTCACAAAACCATGGATAAGAGGGGACTACTGAACTTATTTGGCTTGCACCTCTGCAACCCTTCAAATTAACCCATCATCAGTCTTCAGCCACCTATGCCCCAGGGCTGTATCTGCCACAGAGGCAGCGTGATAGAGCTTCGTCTATGTCTTGATATAGAAATTCAAATCTCCCTCTTATTATCACTGTTCATCTATGGCTTCTAGCAATCAACAGTCAGCTTACAACATAGTAATCAGCCTTGCTACCACAGCCCTAAGTTATACTTCTCTTCCAATACCTTGTCCTTTACTTACACCCTGGAACCATCAGTGACAATGTGTGTTTGTGACATATCACTGCATACTACATTTTATTAATTCCCATAATCCTTCAGCATGGAGGTTTTCTGAGGATTCATACAACGGACATCCCTATCCCATAATCCAATTTTGTGAGTCTTCTCTTTGGGGCCACTCTAGTACTAATTGCCATATTAATTTTGGAATATACATAAACCAACCAGATATCACATCTAAAAAGACAATTCAAAAAATTAATAAAGGAACTGTTTTCAAAGTTTGGGCAAGATTAAGGAAATTAAGAGGAAATGGTACAGCTTCCAGAAACCAGCAAAAATAGTGAGTCATTAACAGCCTGTGGCTTGTAGGTGATTAGGGAGAAAGCAGTGGTATTAGGAACCACTTATTGCTATAATTCTATGGCCTAGTGGAAGCTTAGGTGATAAGTGGAGAAACATCAGCACTTCAAAACCATAGATAAGGAAAAGGAAGGTAGGGCTATGTTCTCAATGATTTTCTCTTCCTGCCTTTCTATCTTGATTTGGGTCCCTTTCGCACTACTCCACTGAACATAAGAGCACAGGGCCCCAGGTCATATAATCTGCATGCGTCAGTCTCTAAGGACAGATAGAAGAGCAGACAAGGATACGTAAAGTTGTGGGTGGATCTGGAGAGACAGCATAACCAAGTCATACACTCTGCCACACTCTCATCTTAGCCTCTTTATTAACCATCTTTTCCCTCGGTCTCCATCAACTTCATTTTAATTTGCTTCTATTTCTCTTATGCCTATTATTTTCCTTCCTATTTATCTTATTCCTCTCTTCTTTCACAACATATCCAATGTCTCAATCTGGCTGTAATACAACCAAAGCACAGTTCTCAACATGAAATTTGTTGATCAACTGTGATACAGGTGACCACGATTATATTAAAATTTAAAAATATAAAAATCATTTTAATGTTCCCGTTACTCTATTCTTTAGGCATTTACAGAAGAGGTCATTATTTTTACCTCTTATAAATTTAAATAAAAGCAAAAAGTTATGTTGATTTATATTGATATTTTCATATCACATATCTGTATATGATATATACCATTGACTCCCATATACACAGATATTATATATCTTCCAAATAATTAAATACTAACAACATATCTCAATTATTAATTTCTTAAATTAAGAATGTATTCTTGTACTGTTTGTAATTCAAGTTCAGTACAAACTTGCCTCTCTACTGGGTATTTCCTAAATATGTGTTGGTTTTACTTAGATTTTTATTTGAATTCAGTCATATGAATCAGATATTCATAAAATTTTTTATTGCTTCTATTTGACCTTATTATTGGAAAATATTACAATTCTGGTCTTAGACTGAGTTTGCATTCTACACATCATCACTTAGAAATTTAAAGGAATAAAATATATTTATGGCCTGTTTAAAGCAGTGATAGAAAATGCTCTTTATATCATAATTTTAGAACAATGTATAAATCTGACATGTATTTTAAATTTCATAGGGGAGATATAAATTGCTTAGTAAAAAAAATGTATGAGCATCAAATATTTTTTTTATTTTCTGAAAACATAATTTTCATTTTTCCTAGCCTGTATTTTATTAAGTATGTGGTTTAAAAAAGGTTTTTCAGAATAAAATAAAGTAAATGTGAAGGTAGTTCTTGAAATTAGATTTTTATCTTCAAAAATAATGATCAGAGTAAAAACATCTAATTTTAATAAAAATGTAGCTCCATGAGTTAGAAATGCAAATGTGAAATATCTGTGGATATAAGCTTGAAAGAAATATTTTGATAATGTAAAGAATAACTGAAAAAATCAATTTCAATATAATCAGTGTATATACTATTATTTAAACTTTTGATAAAATAACTATGAATTATTTGAATAATTTTAAATAATTCTATAAGAAAATACTTTATTCACACAAAAAGATTTTATAATTATCATTAATTACATTTTAATTACATGAAATCAAGATTTCTATGATTAGACTATACTTTTCTTTTGTCTCACCAAGTAGAAGACAATTTGATGGGTTTGTTCTTTATATACAGAATGAACTGATCTCAAAAATATTTGAAAACTTGTATTTCTAGGTTGAGACTATTTTATCTTGCAGAGGTTACTGACATTCCAGAATCAAATCTCTCAACAGGCAGAGAGCTACAGTTTTCTAGAGGAATAAACTGACATAAATGCTCATGACAACAAAACCGTGAAAAGTTCCACCATTCTCCAGAGCTGTCTGAGAAGTTTCATGACTAATGACAGCAACCACAAACCATACTACAGCACACTGATGGACAGTGTCCTAAATATGAGGTTGGTGGTAACATGTACAAGATAAGGTTGAGGGATACTGAGACATGAGCAATACATATACATATTAGATAATATATAAGAAAAGTATGTGAACAAGGAAAGAGGCAGAAAACCTATGAAACTACTTAAGGTTGAAAATAAGAGTATTAAACTTAATCCAATTGAATGACAAACCAGTGTGTCTTAAAGGTAATTAAAGAACTCTCTTAGGGCAGAAATCTCTTCCTTTTTTATATTTTATTATATTTATTGGGGTGACATTAGTTGATAAAATTATATAGGTTTCAAGTGTATAATTCAGTAATACATCATCTGTATACTGCACTGTGTATTCACTGCCCAAAGTTAAATGACCTTCCGTCACCATGTATTTAACCCCCTTTACCCTCCCCTTCCTCCCCTTCCCCATTTCCCTCTGTTAGTTACTAAATTATTGTTTGTTCGTGAGTCTCTGTTTGTCACGTCTGTTTGTTGCTTTCAGTTTTATACTCCTTATACTCCACATATGAGTGAACTCATATAGTTCTCTTCTTAAGAGAGTAACCTGACAAACCAAACAGGTGAGGTATTGATAGCATAGTCCTAACAAGTTTAGACAGCCATGAACGAGCTGTGAGAACCAGAACATAATGGAGGCAGGACACTGAGGCCACTAAGGCAATGAAAATATGAGTCTAGGCAACTGTCAGATTTTGATGGTGTTATACCTTGCATAGAACACAAAAGGGCTGAATAGCTACATATTAAGGAAAAGACATCCCAAGTGATGTCTTATTCACATGAATGATGGTTCAGCCAACAAAAACTTCGCTATCACCAGCTACTTCCCTGAAGTTTGCTTTCTAATTTATGATGTTTCAATTGTTATAATAATGCTAGATTTAGCTATAATAAAAATAATAAGAACTTGGTACAAAGAATGAAGAAATATCTAAAATGTTAGTAAAATGATGTTCATTTTGGTTTATGGTTAAGAAAAAGTTATTTTGAATATATGTGATATTAATTTTAGTTGATACCTCCTTAGAGTTTAATTTCTGCATTATTACAAGTTCCACAAAACAATTGGTAAGTAATTTTTATAGCAATAAAATTTGTAATGAATGATGTTAAATGAAGCTAGAAAAAATATTTCTTATTATTTCCTTTTCTTCTTTATATACACTGAATAAATAAACATAAACAAGATTGTATGAGTAACCTATACAAAGTCAGTTCAGGGTTTTGATAAACATAAAACATTTTATTGCATCGTATAATATATATAAACATTTTCAATAACTTCTTTTCATAGTGAATAATAATCTGCTTTTAAATAATTTCAAAATATTGAACATTAGAAAGGTTTATGATTAAAATTATAATAACCAAACAACTGGTTTTCACTTTCTGTCAAGGACATATTTTGCTGCCTATCAAATATAAACCTTTAAAAAAAACAATTATATTAATATTTTGTTGTTGTGCCATCCATCTTTGAATTCACTCTGGTAAGAGAAGCAAAATGTAAAACATGTCTAATTTGGGTATCTTTATCATAATTCTTTTCTTTGTAATAATGATAACAATGAAATCTAACATTAACACATTTGGCAAGATATAATGGTTTTGACAGAAATACTGGCATTTATTTTTTTTGTGTGTGAATATGAGTGTAACAAAACCTAACAGACCAGGTGGCTTAAAGCACAGTAATTTATCTTTTCACACATCTGGAGGTTGGAATTCCAATATCTCAATGCCATAGGGTTGGTTTCTCCTGAGGCCTCTCTTTGGCTGGCACATGTCTGCCCTCCTGCACTGTCCTTGCCAGGCTGTTCTTCTGTGCTTGCCCATTCTCTCACAAGGAAGGACCACAGTCACATCAGATTAGGGTCCCACCCTTACGACCTTACTTAACCTTCATTACCTCTTTAAAGACCCTATCTCCAAGATAGTCACATTCTAAAGGAACTGGGAGTTAGGGTGTCAACACAGGAATTTTGGTAGGAACCCAATTCAGTCCATAACATCCCTGAAGTCTGTGATAAAATTATAAAATATATTAAATTATCCATGCAATTAAAAATACTTTCTCTTTATGCAATTATCAGAAGTCTAAACTCTAACAATTAATATTCCCTGATCTATTCAGTTCTCTCTCCCAAAGGCAGTGCAAATTATTTTTTTGCCGAATTATTAAAAAATGCATAAGGGCATTTTCATAGTCATAATTGCCAATTTCATTTGTCAATATTGCTCAAACTTTGCTCAGTTGTGTCATCTGGAACCAAAAATCTCTTTGGATTCAGTGCATTCTCTGCCCAGGGAGATTTGAGCACATGTCAGTAAGGCCAATCACTAATACTTTACATACAGGCAATTAAACTACATTGACCAAGATTTTATTCAGAGATCTGCTGCTATGAAAACTGTCTTTGCCAAAAAAACAGCTTTGTGAATCTCCATCCAGCTTGTTGACAGAGGTCACTTAGTGACAAGGATCTTAAAGCAGCAAAAGCATATTTCTGGTCTCTTTTCCATTCCAGTGAATGACTGGCACAGGGAGGTCAAGCTAAAGAAACCAAGGGCAAAATTTTTATTTCCCTTTACTAAATATGAGGGAAAATCAAGCTGATTATTACTCAGTTAATTATCCTCAAGTCCTTTTGAAAAACTTGTTTTTTTTTACTGAGAATTACTTAAATGTTCTTGTTATTTATATAATTTATCTCCTAAAAACCTTAAGTTAAAAAATAATGGTAATTGGCAATGTTATTACTGGTAAATTGGTTTTGAAAATCAGAAAGTCAAATACAGATAAGAGAGAAATGCCTTTTGATAGCTTGGTTTCTGTTTGAAGTATAGAGATTTGAGTTATTAAATCAACCGATATTGATGAATATACTACCACAATTTGAGTTTTAATATATTTTTTAGGAACAGAAAAGTATCTTGGTTTCATGATGTTTCAATTCACCAATATCAAAAACAATTAAAGATCCTGAGTTTGCTTATCAACCTTCTTTTATAGCATAATAAAGTGAGAAGTGTTAAAGTAGTCCTTTAGTTTAGTTTCTGGGAGTGAGAAAAGGTAATAGCCCTCCAAACTCCAACCCCCACACCACCAAGGGCAACACCAGTAGGGTTTAAGTAACTGACAACAGGGGTAAAGAAATTTGAATATTTAAAAAATTAAATATTCACAGAAGAATCCCTTGTGTATATGCATATTTAAACCCTTTTTTCTATAGTAAACTGATATGCAGTTCACTGAAATCAATGCCTGTTGTTTGCAGGACATACAAGAAAAATTATCAATGTGTGAAACATTTTAGAATGCCTTAACTAGACATCATTAAATAAGCAGCATCTAAACAGTGCATAAAAGCAAAGCAACACCAAGAGCACAGGTAAGCCTATCTACCTGGCAATTCAAATGATAGTTTTAATTTTGAATTAATTATTTAAAATTTAAAATTTTGTACTTGATCAGAAAACAAAACATCTGAATTTTTCATTGCAAAAATATCCAAATATGTTTTAATAGCAAACATTATCCTAAAGGATGTTTAGTTTCACCTATTCTAATCATCCACACAGTGATGAACATCTTTTTATTATTACTCCGGTAACTATTGACTGGCACTGTCCCAACGGACTAGCTACTAACAGACCTAACTTAGAAAGATTTACAAAATGCATAGTGTATAAAACATAAATTGAAATTTCAGAGTCATGCAAAGAGCAGACACCAACTGATCTTGGCCTCAAAAAACTATAGATAGAATTTTTAAATATTTTGAGTGATAAAAATTCAGTAAAACATTTTATTTGGTTGAAATTGAACAAAAGATCAGATTAATAATGTGGCATCATCAGAGCCTCCATGTTACACAAAACTATTAAGGATCAGATTAAAGATATATCTTCTTCCCATTTTTGCTCAATATAATTACAAAACAGCCAATACTAAGATATGTGGGTAGGAGGGAAGGAATGACCAAACAAAGAAATAACTTTATCTACAAATGACTTTTATTTACTAGTACATGAAATTTACTAGAGCCCAGTAGATAAGAATTCTATTCATTTGCTAGAAATGTATATTTACCTATGAAATGTCAAGTTCACTTCATTCAAGAATGAAAACAAAAATGTTCCCTAAGAAACTCATGCGTACTCACAAGCATCCACAAAATACCGGGCCAAGGAAAATACTGCAGGGGATAAAGAACCTCCCAGAGGGAAATAATCTCCCAGAAAGAAGAGGGGAGAATGAGACCAAGGAATTTCCGTGGCAACTCAGGATTAGGACCAACCACTCTCAGGGCAGAAAATCTTTAAATTCTCTGTCCTGTGATATTCATTCAAATTTTCTCTGTGCAAGCAATTTATGTGCTTTATTTCTTCTATTTGAAGGAAAAACTTAGTTGGTGATCTGTCTCTCTTGTGTTTGTGTGTCTGCGTGTGTGTGTGTGTGTGTGTGTGTGTGTGTGCGCGCGCGTGCATGCGCGCCTAGGGGCATATATTTTTAATTCCTAAATATGCACGCTGACTGATATACTCAGCTAAAAGGAAGGCTACAGCATGTGACCCAGTGAATGTAAACTACGATTTGGAAACAACAGATTGAAGTGCTAGAACATCTTCCTTGAAGAAGTCATGGCCATGTGTTTTGGTTGTGTGCAGTCAGTGGCGGGGAGGGGTGGTTAGCTAAAAAGTTGGTGACTGAAAATTGGCTGAGATTGTTAGTGCTTTCTCAATAGCCAAATCTTCTCTCCATCATAGGTGCCTATAAAAACATTTTTAGCTCCCATGAATTTAGGTAAGGCCACTTGACTGTGACAGTAGTGCTATGTGTTGCTTTAAGGCTAAAGTGTGCAACCTTCCACTGCTCACTGACCCTGGCTGTCACATCTGTAAATGGTGGATCAGCCTGATTCATCATATGATAAGGAAATTCACACCCAGTGGGGAATTTTTACAATCGGTACATAGCCCAGTAGATGTTAAAGCAACTGAGTGTTCAGATTTGTATGTTATGATGGCATATTAAATGCCGATCTATCTAATTCAACATTATTTCTAAAATATATTTAAGAAGGCACAGCTACTAAATTATCATAGACATTTTATAAAAACTAGTTTGGGACTTTAATTTCACTTTGGAGAAGAGCTTATTAGATGTGGAAGAGCTTACCCTCTTAGATGCTGCATAAAGAAAGATATAAATATTTTGGTAAATTTGTTTTATTTAGTGTTGCTTTGCTTCTGGACCTGTATACACCTGAGGATACTACTGAATGTGAATTCTATATGAAGGAAGTGTCAGATAATGGTTCTGGGGTTGAAAGGGACATCTAGCTAAATTTAATTTGAACATCTGACACTGGTTTCGAATTTGCATTGACCCATAATCTCTAAGCTTCAAATTCAGTCAAAAGTTTGATAGGCTCAAGGATTATAATAGTAGATATAGGGTTTATATTAAGTGTTCTTGGGCTTAAACAGTCATGGACATAGTGTAAAATCAGCTATAACCCCATAAATTTAATTGTTGACACTTTGTGAGTTCTTGACCTCTGCATGGATAAAATCCAGATTTTTTAATTAAAACATTATTTATAATATCAAAAGATTTAGCAACAAACTTTGAATATATTAATTGTGTATCCACAGTATTCAGTTGATCTAATTTAATACCATGCAAATAAATGCATGAATATAGCATACATGTTTGGCAAAATTTAAAATAAAGGATACATTGTACCATTTTTATTTATATAAAGTTGAAAAGGACATAAATCAGTACAATGCATTATTAATATTTACATTCCCATGTGGAAGTTCAAATACATGACTATTCCTCATGCTGCTCTTCTGTTACTGTATTATTCCACCCCACTTTCACCTTCTCCCTAATCTCTGACAACCAAGAATCTGTTATATAATCTATAATTTTTTAATAAATGGATTCATGTAGGATGCAATGCTTGATAATTGATGTTTTCCCACTAAGCAGAATTTCCTGGAGTTTCATCCAGATTATTGAATTTATCAATCCTTTTTTATTTAGTTTTATTTAGTTTCTGTAGTACTCTACAGTGTGTATGCACCACTGCTCATTCACCTGTCATAGGACATCTGGCTTCCTTCAAGTTTGCAGCTATTGCAAGTGAAGCTGCTTTAAATGTTTGTGTACATTTTTTTTTGTAAAAACATAAATTTCCATTTCTTCAATAACTACCCATCAGCAAGCAAGGAAGCGGTTTCTCTGCATCCTCACCCACATTTGGTGTTCTCACCTGCATTTGGTGTTCTCACCATATTTTTTAAAATTATAGCCATTCTAATAAATGTGTAGTGCCATATAATTGTGCATTTAATTTCATTTCCCAAACATTGTGGTGTTGAATGTTTTGGTGCCATCTGTATAACCTCTCCAGAAAAATGCCTGTTCATGCCATTTCTTGTTTTCTAATTGGATAATTTGCTTTTTACTGTTAAGTTTTGGAAGTCCTCTATAAATTCTAGATATTAATCCTCTGTCACATGAGGATTTTAAAATATTTTTTCCAAGTCTATATTGTTTGTATTTCTATCTGGCGATCTTGTATTGTGTGAAACTGCCGAACTCAATTATGAGTTCTAAGAAGTAGATTACTGGGATTCTCTATGCAGACAATCATGTCATCTAGTACACAGGCATTGCTTTATACTTTCTTTCCGATCTTCATATATATATATTTTCATTTTTTGCCTTATTCCACTAGTTACAATTTCCAGTGCAATGTTAAATAGGAATGGTTAAAGAAGATATCCTTACTTTGTCCTTGATTATAGGAAGAAAGTAGTTTATCTTTTCCTATTTAATATGATGCTAACAATAATGTGTATGTTCGTTTGCTTTGTTTTTATGATTCAGGATATGGTCCATCATGGTAAGTGTACCAAGTGTGCATTTCTGAAAAGTATAAGTATTCTGTAGTTTGGTATAAAATGATCCGTATATATACTAGATCTTATTGGTAGATCTTTGTGTTATGCTGGTCAGATCTCTATTTTCTGCTGTGGTGGTGAATTTTAGGTGTTGACTGGTGAGGTTATGTTGTTTAACTGGTAAAAAGTGAGTTTTTTTTAAATTGAAGTCAACATTTAAATTAATAGACTTTATGTACAGTGACTATCCTCCCTAGTGTGGGTGGGCCTTATCTAATCAGTTGAAATTCTTTCAGAGCAAAGATTAGAAATTCTGCCTCAAGACTGCCACACAGAGACTGGTACAACTGATGTTGCCATTCACTAAGAGAGGAATGACTGTGAGGGACAGATTTGGGAACTAGGGATCAAGAGTTTGTTTGTATCTATGGTTAATAAAATACAAACATTACTAAGTAAAATAGAGATCATATTAGAAAGGATGCTGCAAAACAAAAGTCCCAGACACTGCAATGAAAACATAAAATGTTCACTGCAAAATTATATATAGTAGCAACAGCTCAAAACTACTTGCATATACATTAATGAGGCAACTTATTTATAGAAATTATAGTTCATTCATATAACACTTATAAAGTCTTTTAAAATTAAATGTTTTATATATTGTTAGATGAATATTGTGTGCCCATCTATGCAACATAAGTATATGTCATATTCATACATCTACAGATGCACCTACATGAAACAGCTCCAAAAATATAACAAATAACTTGAATGACAGATAACTTTTGGGATTGAAATTAGAGTATGATTCATGAGAGAACTATCAGTGGCTATTAAAATATTTATATGATTCTTGGAATTCTCATTAAGAGCTGTCAATTTCTAAATTAATTAACACATAGATTCAGAAAATACTTATTGAATGATTAATTTTCCAGTGACACGGGAGACACAACAGAAATATGATTGACCTAACTATTGTTCTCATGAAGCTAAGATATTTTGGGGAAATACAGCTAAACTCAGAAAAGGAAACTGAAGGACACAGCAGAAGATTTCAGGGGTCGTATTGGCTTTTGAAGAAGCTCTTTAGTTACGAGAGTAGAAAATATAATTTCAGAGGAATCGATACTAAGAAGAACTAAACCCAGTAACATTTTTGTTACCTTTTGTGAAAGATACACACAATAACACCAGAGAGGAGATTTGAGACAATAGAGGTATTTGAAATACATATGGAAATCAGACAAGATCACAAGAAGAAAGTGTAAGAATTTCCATGAAGGAAGTTCATAGAAATTAGTGCTATTAATTAAACTAAAACATATGGAACACACGATTCCTTGGAGAATTTACCAATCCTAGAATATTTTGCGCAATCAATGTTTTTTGTCCAAATATGAAAAATGTGCTGATGCACAAATTTGTGCATTGTTTGTTTTATTTTTGGCTCATCTGGTCCCTCAGTTATCTAGTTCTTTGCATTTTCCAGGGAAATTACATCAGTGTCTTGTGATAGCTAGAAATTAGGACAAGAAATTATTTATAATGAAGCATCAAGAGCAGGGAATGTCTTTTCTTTTAAATTTGAAAATTTCAGCTCTCAGTATAACTGTAAATTGTTGGCATTAAGGATTTATTGGGATTAACACATGTTAATGAGCCAAGAGAAAGGAGGATTTTCCTCCCATAAGAAGAGAAATGTGGTTTGGAAAAATTGTTTATAGCAGTAAAGATTGACATATGATAGAAAATGGGAAAACTACTAGACACTATTTTTCAATAACATTTTCTGAAACACTGTAATCATGGTCCTTTAATTTGTCTCTCTGACTCTCTTCTCTCTTCTTTCTTTCTCTCCCTTTTTTCCTCCCTCCTTCTCTCCTTCTCTTCCTTTCCCTTACATTTTTATATTGATCATTCCTCATCCCTTGCTCAGTATCACAGTTTAAATCCCAAAAGAGAAAGGTTATCTAAAGAGCAGCTAGCTTTAGGAGTCTACATATCTAACCAAAACACTTCTTAAACTTCTTATTTTAAAAAATACTTTTAAATGGTTTAGAAGATAGTGGAGAACATTTACTTTTTCATTGAAAAATTATGCTTACCTTCCAACCAAGTTGTTTTCTCTACCAGGAAAGTTGATATGAGTCATTAGACTTCATACCAAATAAGGTTCATTATTTCACATCAAATAATGAAAGAAATTTTCCCCTACTAAGCATTTTTGTAAGAGTTATAAATAATTCAAATTGCATAATAAATAAAAAGACAAAAGGCAAAAAATGGAGGACTCCCCTAAAATGGCCGAAAATAGCCAGGGTTTATTCTTCTCACATTGAGAGTCTGAAGATGGCTTCTGTTAGAGCTATTTCAGCTGCTCGCATTATGTCAGGACTGGCCAACTTGGGATTCACCTGAATCTTCCCTGAAGTCCATTTGATAGTTGTCACATTTTAAATCACCCTGTACGTAATTAATAATGTAAGACAGAAGAGGACAGATCTTTTGTTATCATTCAGCAAAACTTATTGCAATCTTCAAAATGCAATGTGGTATGATGTTTTAGGAGATCTGCAAAACCTTTGTGCTACTAGGCTCCCAAATTTCCCTCATAGCAAGTGTCTTAATGAAATAACAAGAAATATGCAGAAATATGAATATTTAAGAATACAGACCTCAATTTTTACATAGAAAAATCTCAGAATTAAACCTATAAGTCTAGTTACAGATGGTCTCACATTAGATAATGCAGTCACTTAAAAAGATATATAAAATGTTAATATGAGCAGGATACAATTGTACTATTATCCAAATTATATATAACATATGAATATTTATGTATATATACGCAAAGATACATATCTACACATATACAAAGCATATTTTATATATGCAGTATTAATAAGGGTAGTTAGCAAAATATATTGGTAGGAAATATACAAATATGTTAACAGCTATTATCTCCATCTATCAAAAAACATTTTACAGGTAATTTTAACATTTTTTATGTTAAAAACTTTCTAAAATTTCTAAAAGTATGTTCTAAACTTTCTAAAATTAAGATCTACTATTTTAATTTTCTGAAAATGTTGAATATGAGAAGTAAAGTTTTAATGCTGGCTCTGGAATCAACTACATGCACAATTGCAGAAAGTGTAAAAGCAATATTACATATAAAAATATATAGAGCCTTCCAAAGTGTCTTTTTTAAATCCAATAGCAATCTTTTGTGGGTCTTTTTTTCAATATCATTTAAAGCCAATTACCACTATTTCATTTCTATATCAACTTGGTAAAGTGAACTAAAATATTAATATTTTCCCAAAATTAGTTGTTGCATCAATAACAAATATAAAACTTTGTCTCCATAATTCAAAATGTTATAAAGTGGTTTTATTAAAAATCAGTATAAATAATGCATTAAAAATTGCTTCTGTTTAAATTAACTAGTGGCCTTTATCCCATTATCTTATTTTTACATATCCCTATATGTAAAAGTCTACCCTATTTTCTCACCCAATATTAAAATTAGAACCTCATCATTTTAAAGACTTCAGTAGATGAAGACAATTTTCTTTCTTTCTTTTTTTCTTTCTTTCTTTCTTTCTTTCTTTCTTTCTTTCTTTCTTTCTTTCTTTCTTTCTTTCTTTCTTTCATCTCTAATGAATATAAATGGAAAAAGTAACAAAAATATCATGATTGAGAATTTTATGTATTTAAATGACAAATTTGAGAATTATAATTATAATCCAAAATGTCTTTAATAACAATTTATGTATATTTATTTTGTACACAATTGGCTTCCTAAATCATACACGTTTGCTGTGCATGCAGTGTCATCAAGTTTGCAATAATACAGGAAGCACTGTTTTCAACATTCTAACTTTAGCATCTCTGCATTATTAAACAGCATTTCATGGTTTTAAATATGCAATAAACCAAACTTAGAATTATTCTTCTGCCTTTATTTAAATTTTTTTAATATAGCTCTAAACTCTCCTGTATTAAGTGTCCAGAAATTGTCAAACAAGGATAATACGAATACTGCCAAACAGTACGGATCAGAGCACAAAGTTCAAACCACTACAAATTATTGACAAGGTCTTATTGGAAGCTGGGAAACCCAACTTCTATCTCTTTCTCTCTAAGATGTTTTTCAGGAATCAAATGATTGACTTACTTCTCCTTATAATTGTACTTATAAGAAGAAAACTTATTGAAAAAATGATAAATCTGGTATTACACATTTCCATATAGAAACTAATGATTTGAGAGTGTGTTTTTTATTTATTTATACAGTGGATAAATTTTAATCAAAGTTTAAATATGTACTAATTTAGAAGGATGCATGTAATCTTAGTCATAATTATCAATACATCTGATCTTCAATCGTCCAAGGTTTATAAGTCCAACACTGATATGACTGGATCAATTCTCCTTCATTACTTTCACCTTATTCTGTGAATCATCTAATTTTCCAAGACAAATCCTAGGGATCCAATGTTGACTCCATTCTCCTCTTCTATTATATGCATCAATTTATTATTACACACATGCAAACACACACATAAACACACACACAGACGTGCAAACACACACACCACCTGCTCAATCACCAAGCAATAGACCAAGGAAAACACTAATTTTCTTGATGCAGGTAATGACTGTAGATGACACAAGTCTCTACACAGACTTACCCAGGGTAGGAGACACCACAGCCTTCTCCCTAGGGGTGGAAAATTCTCCTAGTCCCTAGATGATCAACCTCTTTTCACTATTCAAATTGGGTAGATTCTTTACTTTCTGACACTTCCTAAGGTGCTGGGGATGACTCTGAGTCTGGGTCTCTACTCAGAGCCTGAGGGCGTTCTTGAATGCAGTTTAGGAAAGTGATACCACAGTCAATCTGCAAGGACAAATTTTTCCAACAAACTCAGGCTCTACCTGTAGCTAAAAGCTTTTTCTCTAAGTATCAACTTCATCTTCTAAATAGATTACTTACCCCACCACACTCACTGTGTATCTCTTGCCCTCCTTCACCACCACCTCCACCTAGGAATATTATAAAAGTTTCTCCTAACATTTTGACATGGCCAATATAACATGGGTGCTTAACTGTCTAGAGAAAAATCTAATTTTGTTAGAAGTTGCTATAAAATTTTAGCACCCAGCCCCTCCTTAGGAGAGGACTGGCTAGAAGAACCTTAATGAGTTTTATTATAATTTATCCTATATGGTTTGATACTTAAATATCCCACCCCATTTCCCATAGGAGATATTGCAGATAATTACAATTTGATAGAGCCTTCATGGAAAAGGTCAAAGAAAGATGCGACATTGCAAAAAAAAAAAAAAAAAAAAAAAAAAAGAAAAAAGAAAAAAGAAAAAAAGAAAAGAAAAAGAAAACAAAGCAAAAACAGGTTTTTTCCCACAACATGCATTTGGTCTTCCATTGAAAGATGAGTATCCATACCAGGGAAAAAAAATATGTCACCAATATACTGACATATATGTATGCAGCCTTTCAATGCTGCATTAGTAATTTTCACCTGGGGAGTTTTTGCTCCCCAAGGGACATTTGCCAGTGTCTGGGACAAATTTTGATTGTCACAATTGGGGGGCAGGGATAACTGGAATCTGAGTAGAGAGCAGGGATGCTGCTAAACCTCATGCAATGCACAGATCAGTCCTCCATGACTAAGAATTATTCAGGTAATTCAAAGCTAGAAAATTCCACCTTCCCTTTTACTTCTGCACTGTAGCTCAGAGACATTGGTGGCTGTACAAAGAAGTTCAAATTATAGACAATGACTCTAATAAGACATGTTTGGGGTGGATGGTTACTAGCTTAATATACATGGGAAGAGAAAGAGACAGGAGCTTCATAATTTCCAGAATGGTCCCATTTCATCAAGCAAACCCGCCCAAGGACCATGAAATTTATAAGTCAAGAGTGTCTTTGCTGACAAGATATGTCAAGCTTACAGAAATTATTAAAAGTTTAGAAATTATTTTACTTTATGATGAGTTTTGCAATAAGAAACATTTCATTTCTCAATCTGAAAGGGCAAAGCCTAAACTAAATGTTTCTATTACTGTCATTAAGATGAATGAAGGAAACAAACAACAAAATAGCAAGTGGGGTTTCCTAACTTAACAGCTTAAATAGTTTTCAAATGTCCTCTTTTATTTTAATTTGTACTGCAGTTTATATATACTTTTCCTTACTTATTTTTCTCTAAAACATCCTCACCAATTCTAAATAATATTTTTAAATAGTTCACAGCAAGTCATAAAATATGCAATTATATCTGAGATTTTTCTCATGAATAGCAACTTTCTCATACTTTAAATCCACTTCACATAATGAAAAGGTTAAAATATCCACTTTATCTTAATGTGATGGGTAGAAATCCCATCTATATGATATAGAACTGCCACTGGTTTTTAAATATAGCAGCTCCTTTCCTGCTTTCCTTCTTGTCAATTTTTTTTTCTAACACCCTAAAATATTCCATTCCTTTCTTTCTTCCTTTAACTCTTTCTCTACCCTTATCTCTGTTCCTCCCTCTCCTCCTTTCTTTCTTCATACCATCCTTTAGTAAACATTTATCAAACACCTACTCATTCTTGGCACTGTGTTAGACGAAGGTATGACACCAAGTGGCCTTTCGTCATGGGACTAAAGTCTACTACAGGAGATTCCGTCACACTTATCATTGATACCTTTAGACCACCAGTCAATGAGATGTCTATGTCTTCCAGTCCCCTTCAAATCAACTACAAAAAGAACAATCATTTTAATTCTTCTATTGAAAGTTGGTTGGATGGAAACACCATAGGATATGAGCTTCCTGAAACATAGCTCAGAATCTTAAAATATCTCTCATATGTGCCCACCAGTTTGTAATTACCCTTATGATACACTATGATCACCTCCATGTGACAGTGGCCCAAGACATCAACACCCACATGAAGAAAACAATTCATAAATTTACCTCAACACTATATATTGTTATTGATCAACTAGACTATTTATTCCCTTAAGGTCATTTATTTTTTTTTTGGTTCTCCATTGCCTTCCACAGGAAAAGTCTATCAGTTATGGTACCAGTGGTGGATGGAATTTGCCTCCACTCTACCAACTTAAAAATAGTTGCAAAAATAAACACACGGAGCTGAAGAATCTCCTAATTTTTCTCATCAGTATTAGCCAACTCACAGCTTCAATTCAGCCAAAACACAGTTTGTTCTGGCATTGTTATTTGTCATAATATGGGTATTTACAAATCATTACTCTGAGTACACCAGGGAAATAGCATAGTTCACTAGGAACAAAGGTTCAAAATAAAAAAAAAAATAAGCAAGAAATGGATTTATAGTCTGAGTATGGAATAGTTAAGGCTGTAAAACTAGCCATGATACAAGTTATAAAGATCCTTCATTTCTCAATAAAGAGAACATATCTTGTACCATGAACAAAGAGAAAATTAAGCACTAGAGTGAACATACTACAGTTACATTCCAATAATAGTATCGATATTGTCTGAAGGAAAGTTAGCATTGAGACTGAAGAAAAAGTTATGAAGATACTGTGGTAGTCTAGACATGACATCTAACAACATTGTTAGGGTATAGTGTTCAATAAATATCTGATTAATAGCTGGCAATAAATTAGAAACATGAATGAGGACAAGAGAAGAATTGGGAATATAATCTGCTTCCATCTTTGCCACGTAGCAGATGAATATGTCACCGATTCAGAAGAGAATTTGATCTCTGTCAAAATGGCTTAGCCACTTATTTCATGAAACTCTTGGTCAGGTGTATAAAGCTATATAATTCATAAACTTTTTTACTGTTTGCTTTATAAATTTTGAAAAATTAATTTATAGAGGTAGTTTTTCATCTGAGCCAGTAGCTCTTTTTTTGGACAATAGATCATTCACATGGGCAAAGGGCTTGCTTATCAGACAAGTTTCTGTATCATGGTTCACTTTTACCTCCCTCTCTCCATCCTTATCTATCAATCCCAAACAATCACATCATTAACTCTGTCCATTCTCAATCACTTTCTCACCTTTCAATCAATAGCAACATCTTCCCCTGAACTCTCCAATCTGACTCTGTATTGGAATTTTACTAAAGTAGTATTCTCCATCACAGAATTAGTTCTAATAAATAGCTTTGCTGGGCCAAAGGTTTTCTTGGTTTGTTTGTTGACAGTTAACATGTAGAGAAGGGTACTAATGCTGAATCTGATAATTACAGGTTTGAATACATTGATTTTTAAGGGCTTATTAAATAACCCAGCCAACACTACCTAACATTAATTGGAAATATGGATCCTTTGCAAAGATAATTTAATTTTAGCAAAAATTCAGGTACTAATAGCTAACGTTTACTAAAGAATTACTGTCCCCCAGGCATTGTTATTAGTTTTTTTATATGTATTTATATTCAGGACAATCCTTTGAGGCCAGCATAATGACCCCCTGTTTTACAGATGAAGAAATTGAGGCACAGAAGGGAAATGATTTGCTCGAAGACACAAAGCTAGTTCACACTTTTCATAACTCTACTATACTATTTCTGACTGGTTTACTTTTTCTCTTTTATTTCACATACCTTTTCACATATATATCATAGTATTTGCCTACTAGAATCTCAGATGTAACCAGCATAGTATCTTGTATTTGTGTATCTTCAGAGACATTTTAAAATCAGTTTTAGTGACTGATTCCCACAACATTTTTAAATATTAAAGATGCTTATATTCATTTGCATTGGTGCAATTTAAAAAGATGTATTTGACCTTTTTTAAAAAAATCTACAAATAATCTGTTTTTTCCCCCCAATTTCCAGAAGAGAAAAAATTAATTTATGCCTAGTATTACCCAGCTTATTATACCTGGCAGGTGTTGAAAGGAAACTTCTTACTTTTTCACACCTAAACATATACACTCTAAAGCAACAGAAAGCATCTATTCCCTTAATATTTTTGGACTGCATTTATTTCTATCAGTGGAATTATTTTAAATGGATTTAGGGGGAAAAACATCAATTATCAAGAAATTATAGCTAAGAAGAATAAACATTTAATCTGATCATTAAGTGGATCACTTTTGTGAACTTCGTCTGCAAGATCTCCACACTGACTACAAACTCTCTCCAACTCGCATTCTAGACATAAGCTTTTAGGGCCTTGCTTTTATGTGTGACAATAACTCTGGTCAACAAAGAGCTGGCCCTGATCCTCTGTGGGGCCTTGATACTCAAAACTGTGGTCTCTCAATGAGTAACAGCAGCCTTCCCTGGGAGTTTGTTGGAACTGAAGAGTCTTCAGGCTCATCCCAGACTTACTGAACTTGAGATATGATCCCCCAGGTATTTCTACGCAGAAATTTTGAGACGTACAGCCATCATCATAAATGTAGGTAAAAATCCTTTTCCTCCTTCAAATATTTGATGTGTTAGTATCTTTCTACCTCACCCAGCAATAAGTAACAGTGATCTCATGCAGCCACATCATTTTAGAAATCATTTATCTGGGTAGGAGTAATTGAGAGTAAGTTAGCATTCTTTGTTAAAAGCAGAATTTATGTTTCTGAAAATTTTATACAGTTATATTGTCCAAAGTCATCCCCAAGTTTTTACATTTTATTAACCCACTAACCATAAGCAGCTTTAAAAATTTTTTATATTCTATTCATTATGAAAACATTCTCTTGTATCATTATTAAGTTTGACATTTGAATTTAAAATGTCAATAAATTCAGAGATAAACACCCATGAGCATGATCAGAACATGCTCTTCATTTTATTTAAAAGTAATGAGAACGCTGTCACTTTGAGGTTCTGCTAACATTTTTTAAAACAACTAATAAGAACATCGAAGGGCAATAATACACTGAAAAAATGATGGGAGTGCTGACAGTTTAGTCTCATGGCTACTGTCTGCATCAGGACCACATGATACCTACAAAATCAAGAGTGCAAATATTTTTCTAGTTATGAAAAAATGAAATGGCAAACCTTAAGTAAGTATACATGTACCATCTTTGAAAAGCAAACAGATTGATTTCATCATTGTATAATAATGATGGAGTTACATACTAATGCAATTGTCTTTTTTTTCTAAACATAGCACATCAATAATGATCATCACTAAAATCTATCTTGCTATGTCTCCACAGAAATCAGTTTAATTATGTTGTCTTTTACCTGACTTAGACTTTTGTCACTCAATTCCAGCCCCTTGAATCGATATGGCTCCAAATTACCATTCTTACTCTGTTTGCTTGCTTTAGGTCACTGTGTAATTTCTTTCCTGATTTTAAAAAAGCATTAGACTAAAGACACTTCAAGGCAATGCCTTTTTACTAATGTTTCTAAAATGCTTCCCAAACTAAGTGTTTTTGACAGTTTTATATTCAAAGCACCTATTCCCAGTTACAGATGCCAGCAAACTTCTTGGTGCTTACACTACTTATCATTATAATGCTTATTAGTGTTTTGCATCGATATCCTTTACATCTGCAGAGTTTTAGGTGCTTTATAACCACTACCTAAGCTCAAGTCAGAGACTCCCACTGAGATCAAGCGGAAGCTGAAGAATGATGTCTACCAGCAATCAAGAAGGATTTAAGCGAGGGAAAATAAACGGCCAAGCTCTTGACAAGGTTAACTCCCGCTCCCTCTACTATCTGATTATTGATGTTCAAATCCACAGGTGGTGAGAACTGCATGGTGTTTTATCCTAGAATGACAAACTCTTATGTTTAAGAAGCTACTGTTATTCTAACTTAAGACACAGAATTCAGTTAAATGGGGACTGTTTCTGGCTTGATGCACAATGCTATACTTTATTCCAATATTTTAAGTGAATACTATTTGATTCTATCAGAAGTCAAAAAGTCTTCATATATGAGATAAAATAATGCCAACTTTTAAAAAATTTAATTTTGTTTATGCTAAACAT
Organism: Cynopterus sphinx; assembly: GCA_030015415.1. Lineage (NCBI taxonomy): Eukaryota > Metazoa > Chordata > Mammalia > Chiroptera > Pteropodidae > Cynopterus > Cynopterus sphinx. The sequence continues at coordinate 4,927,773 of CM057379.1, read as the reverse complement.
GGAGAAAACACAAACTAAATAAATATAAAAATCACCCTAACAGCACCAACAAGAAATTATCATTGCTAATATATTTGCATGACATTTTATAGATGGGTCTACATACATTAGTATTTATTAATTTTTCACATAAATTAAAATAATTTGTATAGGTTTAGGCCTGGTTTTTAGTTCCCCCAATACATTAATGATACTATTAACAACTGGCTTCTCCATATATATCGACCTCTGGCATATTTTCCTTTCTTCTTCTCTTATTTGCACATTCAAAAATTCACTCTTAAGTGACCCAACCACCTCTATAGTACAGGCAGGCCATTGCTGGAGAAAGGTTGAAGCAGAATGGCTTGGCATCCCTACACTATGCTGTCCGACCACCGTGAACCTTCGATGTTCCCTGGTCATGCTACTTTCCACCGATCCCCACATGGCCTTCATGCTGCTGGAGGAGGTTTCATCCTTAACACTCTCCTTGGTTCACATTGCTTTCTCTCTTGTTACAACATAGTCTGTTAGTCAACTCTAAAGCAGAAAGGCTTGCAAGTAAAAAATTGCATGCAATCTTCAATTCCTCATTTGCTCTGAGGTCCCCTTCCTATGTCAATCTTCTATTTCTTCTATTTCATTGACCTTTCTATTGAAAATGACCATCCGATGGCATCTATATTATATCTAAAGACAATTTAAAGATGTCATCCAAGCAATGTGGAAATAATTTCTCAGAAATTTCGAATATCTTTGGCTTAAGTTGAATTAAAACAAATAGTTGAATCTAGAGAATATACTGTTTTTTTGATTGATTGTTCTGTTTTCCAAGAAATTTGCAAAAATTTGAAAAAAAAAATAGTGTAATGGCTTTTGAAAATACTACACGTTGTTTTCAGTATTTCACATTATTTAGAGAGGAAGGATAAGACATATATCTTATATCTGTTGTGTACAAGCTATAAAATAATATTTGAGTGGAACCTATTATGTTTCATGTTGCCATGAAATTAAGTTCTTGTTTCAGCCTTTTAGCTAAATGAGACAAAGAAACTGCCTGTAATATCACAACGCTTATTTTTTTTTAATAATTCAAAGTCTATGTATTATCTTAAACCTTGAAATACTAGTGTTGGCTTTAAAGAGCTTGTTCACTAGAACATTTATTTAACTGTGGATTTTTTGCTTAATGTTATTACCACATAGGTCACAGGAGGTGAACGTTTTGTATACTGTCCTTGCAATAATTAAACTGTGACCATGACTTGAGAGAGTTAAGTACAAGTAAGTCAAATCACATAAAAGATATAGCCTCTTAAAATATATCTGAGGCTATTGTTATTGAAAATGTATTATTTTATAAGCTAATAAGTGAATCCATCAAAGTCCTTTAAAGTGCTATGCATACAATTCACACACTCTTAGTTGCTCTTGTCAAAAGGGTAAAACTACATAGATAGTGAATGAAAAGCTATTAATTCAGAGCTTACTAAGGGAGTTGGCTACCAACCATTTCCTTCAGGTGGCGATTTGAAGAATGTGAAAGAAGAGTGAGTTTTTGAGAGTAAAAGGAGAAAGCTTAAGACAAGCTTTGATGCTGTGTGTCTCTTTAGGCTAAAATGATCTATTAGGGTTGACATTTCAGAAAACAGGGAGGGTTCAGATTGACTTTCGAGTACATCAGGCATGTACCATAGGTTCACTCTAGACAGGTGCATTAGTGGGGCTTTCCCAGGATGCAAAGGGTAATATGGGATTTTTGTTTCAACAAAAGGAATTTCTGGGGTCCAAGTCTCATGTAAGCAGCCCTACATTCTGATATCCCATTCTTATTTTCTTCTTATTTCTCAGGTCAAGATTATCTATACAAGCTAATAATTTTCCTGCTTCTACTAATTTCCCCAGTTTCCAAATTTGGGCTTGTTTGGGGATTAATTTTTTTTTCATTTATTTCCCTCTATAACATCACACTTTGAGATTTTATTTGTTGCCTTTGCTCTAAATAACCCTTGCGTATCCAGGTCCAACTAAGCACCCTTTTCTGAAATACAGCTCCAACTGCTTTTGCAGTATCTGCATGTCAGGTGCATAAATATCCTCTGTTTAGCTATAGGTCAAAACCTCCGCTGGCTCCTTCACCAGCCTTTCCCAGGCAAGCCAATGAAACCACTATGTTATAGAACAGTTTTAAATTTACAGAAAACAGAGATTTACTGTATGCACTCCGCCACACCCCATTCGTATTTTCTATTATTATCATCTTGCATTAATGTAATACATTTATTACAACTAATAAACCAATATCGATGCATAATTGTTAACTGAAGTTCATCTTTTATATTAAGGTTCACTCTTTTTTGTGGGATACATAATGTTGTCTCTCCACTGTTACTATATCATACAGAATAGTTTCGTGAACTATTAAAGAAAAATTTATTTTACTCATGAACTGTTAAAGGGTTAAAAGAGGTTAAATATATATTTTACTCATGACCTCTTTCAATAGGGGGAAAACACCTCAGTATATAACTAGGCTGATTCAGAGCACAACATGGAATAGTGCGGTTTTAAGCAAAAAGCAGGGCCAATGGATGGAAAATGACCAGGAGGAAACTGCAGAGGCCAGGGGGGATTCTGGCTACCTTTATTCAGTTCCTCTCTGGTGCTCTCTACCTCAGTGACTTTTCAGTTTGATTCTTTTGTAACTCCTCTGACTTCCCGAGTTCTGCCTTCAATCTTTTCTTCTCCAAACTCTCCAATAATTGTGTAAGATTCAATTAGTATAATAAGCCCATGAGCCCACTTCTAAACTATATACATTTGTCATGATTCTTTAACCAGTTCGATATTGGTCTAATGCATTAGAATAACAAAGCAAAGTAACTGTCGTTCAACAAGAAAAACTGAGTAATAAAGAATTTTAAGAGATCTAAGTCATATCCAGCCCTCCATATTTAGTCTTTTGAAATTGAACCAGAGTAACAAACTGATTATTAAAATAGCCTAATAATTCTAATTTAAAGTTGCTTTTCTATTATCTGTGTCAATGTTACTTATAAGGCCTATCAAATTATCATTTAAATATTAAAAAGTGTCAGTAAAGGTATTTTATTACACAAAGATCTTCATCTTTATTATTTTTTTCTCTTTATAATCAAATTTCACCTTGAGTAGTGTCTTGTATGTGGAATATTTGTGTACAGTTTAGTTTATTCTCAGTATCCTTATTGAAAAGTGTCTACCTCACCTAAAACAATGGTGGTGAAAACTTAATTTAGCATTCAAATGGTGAAGGGCTGATTCCATTAATGACTCAACTGAATAGTTTCCTTGTATCCTTTTTCCTTTAGCTATGACTTTGCAGCTTCTCATGACAAAAGGCGGTGTCCGTTTTACCCCCCACTTAAACTCTGCTTCCTTCAGCCAAGAGAACAAGATGGAAATAACTTTGTGAAAGCGTGTTGTCTAAGACCATAAAGTCTTATGTACATTATTTCAGTTTCTTGGAATTCAGGCCTCCACCATGAGAACAAGACTGAGGCAACCTGCTGATCAAAAATCCTGTGGAGCAAAATTAACTTTTCCCAGATGAGGCTGCTCTAACTGGTGGGTCCCTAAATGACCCAGCGGCTTATCATAAACAGCGAGCAAGCCTAGTGAGGCTACCAACACCCTCAGACTCTTGGTTGTTGCTTTAAGCCCTTATGTTGTGTAAGGTTTGTTATGCAGCATTGCTAGGGCAAGAGATAACTGATGCACTTGTTAACAACCTGTTTTGTTACTAATAACTATTGCTACCCTCTACTGAGAACCATTTGTCTATGTATCAGTTACTGAACTAGGTATTTCATATGGTTTATCATATTAGAGGAAAAAAGAAGAAATTTTTGAAAATTTAAGTAAATTGTTCTAGATTATCTACACATTAAGTGTAGAAATTCAAACTTAAAATCCCAATGTCCATTCTTTTTATTCTGTACTCTTCTATCTCCTCAAAGTTGGTAAATAATTTAGAACCTAGGATACATCTGTAATAATAATTATATATATGTTTTTGCTTCTCCTAAAATGAAAAATATGTTATCTCTTCTTCCTGATTATACTTAGCTCTGCCTAAACATTCATATCCACACACCCTCATTAGTGACTACAAATTAATAGGTAGTTAAGAAAGAAAATCAGTCAAAATAATGTGGCTTTGTCAGAAAACTGCTGAAGGAAACTAGCAGATTCTGTACCCAAACTAGTTTAATTGAGCTAACAATGCTCCATTTAAAAAAAAAGAAAACCAACAGCCCAGGGCTACGACTCACTCCTTCAGTAAAATTCTCATCATGCTAACTGTCCACTTGAATTAACATATTTTTAAAAATTGTCATCACTCTGTTCCTTGTTACCCAAAACTATACATGATACAACACTTTTACAAATGTATTTTAGACAATGAAAAATGTCTGTACCATAGAAACAACCTTTAACAACTCTCATTTTGTGTGTATAATTTCTTTTGCTTACCTTGGGAGTTTGGGAAGGCAATTAAGAAAAGAAAGAAAATATTTCATGCTTTCTTTTTATAGTTTCACAAAGGCAAAAGAAACTCTCTGGCTTTCTCCAGCTCAGGGATCATTAAAAAGTTACCACTTTGATGTGTCTATAGAAAAAAGTTTCTCTAAGAATTGCTCACAGGTTTCTGGATATGCCAAAAGAGAACAAACAGAAAGAAATGAAGATGCTAGAATTCTCTAGTGGCTTGTGAGAGATTTAGAAAATGAGCACTCTCAATATGCGTACTTCAAATTTTCATCAAGCACAGTGACATTGTAATATTTCCTTTATTGTTTCAATAATGAAATCACTAGAAAAGACACAATGTTTTCCCAAAATAAGTGAAGGTCATGAGAATAAGAACAAAGAATGGATTACTTATTGATGCATACAAAGTACAAGTATAAATAACTTGTTATATCTACTCACATAAATTTTATATTTTGAGCTGAAATCGTAGTTTCTGTTTATTTCACTTACTCTGCCAATAGTGCGTTTTGGGAAACACAAACACTGCTTTCATTTTATTTATTATAATAAGAATTGTACTTTTTCCTCTAGATTTCACTAGGGATTGCAAAGCAAAGAACATTTCCCTCTCTATTTAAAATTTCTTAGCAGCTATCACCGTGGTACAAAAGCTAGTTAAATTTAGCCTTTTTTCAATCCTTTCAGTTAATTTCAGACTCACTGTTTTTAATATGCTGCTTGGAATATGAATGCAAGCCAAACGTTGCAACTTCCACATTCTTTTGTTGGAAAAGAAGATGAGACATTATTTTTATTTTATTTTATTTTTCGTATTTTAGCAAACTATAAACCTTTTAATGAAATAAAATGCACACAATCATTACAATTCCAGGCTTAAATATGTACTAGGGAGATAATTCTGCTGAATAGCCAGAATTATCATTGTCCCAACAACATAAAACTTCTCTAGTCATTGTAACAGTTTTTTTCCTTTTCTGATCACATGAGTTATTGTTAATTTCTATACAAATATGGGGATTTCTTTCACTATAAGGATTGGCAAATAGGTTCAAAGTTTAGCTGGGCATGTCAAACTTTTGTGAAATCATTAGAATAAAAATAGCCTTTGATATTATAGACAAATTACTTATATTTTACTGGTAATTAAATACTGTAACATGATCATGTATAATGAAATTTATTTTACTAGAAAATCATAAACAATAAAAATTTAGCTGAAAAGATAAAACAGTGATTTATCAAATATTTTTAAAATGTGATGGATTTATAACTAATATTACACACACATATATGACATCTCAATTGCATGATACGTTTATGGTAATTATTTTCTTTCCCTTAATTGTCATAAAATGCTAATTCATTATAGAAATAAGTATAAATCTAAAATTTTATTTTAATAACTAAAATAATAAGAATAAGAAAGTAGTAGCAGAACTGAGTGGTCTAGAAATTTTTTTTGAAAAAAATTGCTAATTTCTAGGTTTTATTTACTACAGAGTATGTGTCAAGTGTTCACTCACATTGATATAACTATTTTCAAGTGTAATTGCATGTTGGTGCACTAGATTGACTACAGTGAACAACTTAGTCTAAATATTTCTTTTTAAATTATTGTTAGTTTTTGAAGTTACATGGACAAAAATGACATTTTAGTCATTATATCTACAAATTCAGAGCCTGCGTTATCATTTCCACTGTCTAAAACACATTTGTGATGACAATCCAAAGTATCCAGTTGATTAAAGGAGCCATTGTGATATAACAAAAAGAACCCTTTGAGAGTTGAAGGAAGAGTTTTGTCCTATGTCTACCCACTAATAACCTCTGAGACTCTGGGAAATTGAAGGAAGTTCATTCTGCAATGTTTTATGTATCAGTAAAAATAGGAAATTTGACTGAATTATCCCTAGCCCTATCTAAATTTAAAAGTTGAAGCTGCATCACTCTTTGCTACTCATGAAAATAAAGTACACATTTCACCGCATGCTGGATCAAGGCAATCTGAGAAGCAAGGGTCCACATCAGTCTGGTTTTCTGCAAAAGCTCCAGCACCTAACTCAGTGCCTAATGCAGCACAGGAGAATTCCTCTATAACGATTTGTTGAGCAAGTGAACGAGTGAATGGATGGATGAATGAATATCCATTCATTATGGCTATAATTTTCTTGTGAAACTATCTCGACTGGTGGTCATTTTTTCATAGTTTAATATTGCTCTATTTTTGCTATTATCAGAGTGCTTGCTGTGGAAGAATAATGAATAAAAAAATGCCATTCATTTAATTTTCTTTGCTAATCTGATGTGGATAACCTTGACTTGCCTGATTTTTATGAACGAGCTTTAAAATTCCAAGAAAAAAATGTATTCTTCTTAGAAAATAGAAAATTATTTAAAATTATAGAAAATATGAAACATTTGTCCCCAGTAGAGTGAATTAGAAAATTCAGAACAACACCTCTGCTAAGAACCAGAGGCAAAGCATAAATAGCAGTAGAACTTTACCAGGCTAGAAAGCATTACTAGGCCAACATCTGGCAGTAGATAAAAATCCTAAAAAATAAAAAAATCACTTTTCAATTCTGAAAAGGTTAGCTGAGACCCTGTGAGGATGAGCAGCATGATTGAGAGTCTTATAGGATCAGGAAGCTAGAAGATGAAATTCAGAGCCACCCCACTTAGGTGGGGGCTCTAAAAACTGCACCCAAGAAGTAAGGCTGAACCATCTCTCCTCCCAAACTCAAATCTCAGTTCCTGAAATTGAGGTTAGAAGGCAACACACTGGTACTTTCCCTGCGATATGCTTGACAGAAGCAAAAAGAAATCTCCTCTGGAAGTTAATGCTATCCTAAGCCTCCAAATAATTCTTAAAACAATCTTATCAAATGCATTGCTTGCCTCCAAATAACAGAAGAACCAAGCCAGCAGCAATTTTTTGTTTGTTTCTTTGTTTTTTGAAGACAAGGTCTTTCCATCTTGCTAGCAATATTTACTTCCATATAAATTCCTCACGGAGTAAAAATTCCTAAGTCTTATTTTGTCGCTTACACTTTTGTAAGTATTTTAATCAGAACATAAATGAATCATAAATTCTGAGTTTGGCAACACTAGAAATTTTCAAGAAATGTGTTGGAGCCACTCTTTAGTACATAAAAGGAAAAGCAATATTGCCTTTCTGATATATAGTATTTTTGTCGTTGATGTAAAATAACATTGTTAAGGAAAGTATTTTTCCCCAATGAATGTTGACATAATCCAAATGCATACAGTTGAAGGAATTCTGATCTATAGTTCAAATTATGTATACAGTTAGCTTTTAAAAACTGTGTATTCATAAGCTTTGAAAAATTGTGTATTAATATTTGAAGATGGTAATCCTACAAACTACAATAAAATATATGTGTTCCTAATATTTTAATGTCACACTTGGGAGACAATTGTGTTGCTGACAGGTCACATGTGGCTTGGCCAACATGCTCTTCCTTACTTAAGCAGAAATGTATATGCCAGCCAATACTGAAACTTCTTTTCTTCTATTTCAAAAGAATTTCTAAAATATTAAATGACCACACATTTTCCCTGTTTTAATTTTTAAACTGACATAAACAGAAGATAGGTTGATATTATAGAAAAATGTTGCCGACATTAGGTGTTTAGCATCCAGCTCTTGAACTTCAATGTCATCCAACATCTGGTGGTTCTGATTTGCATAAGGAGAAAAAGGAAGAGAAAGAGAAAAGAGAAGGCCAAGAGATGGATGGGGAAGAGAGAAAATGGTAAATTTGGGTGTAGAAATGGACAAGACAAGAGGACAAGAAGAGGCTTTGGCTCTCAAGGCACTGAGAGGGGACTGGAGAGGTACCCCCAAAAGGGGCTGAAGTTAACAAAAAAACCTGTGCTATCAGTAGTAGGAAGGCCTTAATATTTGTTGTTAAGTCCAACATGCTGAAGACTGTTTAACCCAGGGGTGACTTTCCTACAGGTCTCTCAGTGACTAAGCAGCCAATAGTTGGCACTTACTCTGTGCTGGGCACTGTTCAGAGCCCAGGTCCAGCTGTGACCAGAAGCAGTTTGGACTCAGAAAAATGTATCCTTGAGAAGAGTGACTGGTCCCTGTAGTCCAGCTGCCCCTTTGCCAGTCAAACCTTGCACCTGGCATCCAACATAAGACAGGGATCTTGATCTTCATTGGATTCACCTGAAATGGGCATCTCCCTCTACTTTGTACAATGATGCTATAAACCAGGGATGACCCTACCTAGGCATTTGATACCTTTCATCTTCGAAAGCAAAGATGTGGAGAATATCACTACACTAATAACATTTACACAGCACTTACAATATTAATGGAAAAATCTCTTGACTATAAAATATCAGTCAACTATTAGCATTCCCATTTTACAGGTGGAAACATATCAATGACATAAAATCTAATTAATTATTTCTTCAGATTTGCAGCCCAATCCACACAAAAGAGTTCAATTTGACTTTGAAATCTAGGTTATCTTAGAGAATTAATTGTAGGTTTCATGGTTGGTTTTCTCTCAACTCAAAATATTCTTACTCTAGAATACAATAAGTCAATCACCAGAGATGTGATTATCAAGGGTGGGGGGGAGAGAAAGCAAAGAAAATCTGAAATATCAGTGTCCCAGGTAAAGAGAGATTCTTGTCCATCACTGATAGTTTTTGGACAGCTTTACCTGATGACGTTCCAGTATGGTTATTCTACCAGCCTAAATTTTACTGGGTTACGTCATCTAATCATTTTGGTAGCAATGATGCTTATGGTCACTCAGGTAACTTTCAGCAGTGAATTCTTTACATATAAAGTTAACGCCTGGCTCTTGCATGAAAACAGGCAAAGCAGGGTTTTTATTTTAGAGGTTCTTAATCAGGACACATCTCCCAGAAGCAGACCTAACATGCTGGCTTGAAAAAAAGGCTTGGTAAATGTACAAAGAGAAAATATAACTTTTTTGCATGTGATATTTATAGATTTTATTTCTTTTTACAGTTGTACTCATATCTGACAATAAAGCTGAGAGTTGGTGAAAATCTAGCTAGCTTATGTAAATGAGACATAACTTGTCTTTAATGGAAATAGTGGCTCATCAGTTATATCTAGTAAGAGATGCATAATATCCACATTAAAATAATATTCGATGATAAAATAATAATATTTCTAACTTCAGTGTATTTATTTTACAAGTCTAAATATAATGTTTCTTTTAATAGGGAGTAGTTGAGAAAACTGATGCTAAGTCACTGATATTACTTTTTTTTTACCCAAATGTTATCAGTTTCTCACTACTAGCATTAGTAGTTGCTGTACAAACAGTGGATGTTTTACAAGATTTAAAGTTGTCATTTGCTTTATTTTATGCATTCATGACTGAAATTATTCAAGTTTATTTAATCTGCTTAATAATGTCATTAGAGCAATGAACGATACTGGAATTCATTAAGGTCTCAGGTGGATAAGGTACTCAAAAGGAAGGCAATCGACAGGCAGCACTGAGGCTTCAGATGATCTCAGATGTGAGAGTTTCATTGCCATTAATACTAAGAAATGATGCCTTTTAAATAACAAGAAATGTTGGTGAGTCCACATTTTTAAAGAAGGCTTTGAAGCTCTCTGAGACACGTTGTCTCTTTTCATTGTTATGGGATACAATGTTATGGTGTTGCTGGAACACCAATTGAAATAGCAAAACTCTTCCCTAACGTCTGATAGATTTTTCAGGTTGTCACTGACAGGAGACCCGTGTGCAAGCATGTGGCAGTAATCGGAGTGTCCAGTCTTCTAGAAAGAGCTACCATGTGACTAAGAGAACTTTAGCATCCTGGCAAACTAGCTTCCTGATATTGCTTTAAATTTAGTTTTGTTTTATGTTATTCAGATGGGACTTGATAGCTAACAATCCAGAGAACATTTTGAACGTTTCAGATGATAGATGCCTGACAGCTACCTGAACTAGAATAATAAGCCCCTCTCCTTGGAGTCACCTGACTCTCTGCCCAGGTATTCACCACTTGTCAGTCAGCTGGCCAAGACTCCCACTGTCAAGCTGGAGGCTGCTTCTCACCTCAGGTTGCCATTCTGAACACTCAACACAATTAAAACAAGAAAAGCACAATTTATTTGAAGTTACCCAAAGGAAGCTATAGACAGCACTAAGAGAAACTGAAACGCCAACTATGAATATTGGGTGATCATCGTGTATCAAACAAAAATCAGGGAACATGTGCAAAGGTGAGGAAAAGCAACATGTTTTCCAAAGGAAAAGCAAACGGCATAACCAGACCCAGAGATGAACACAAGAAAATAAGTATAATAGATATGTACATTTGATATTCATGCATTTCATTACATGTAATTTTTACATAAAATCTATAATGATATGCTGAGCCCTGGTTAATACTATACATGCCAGCATATTCAAGAAACATTTATTGATGTCTGATGTCAGCAATATATTTTAAAATTCATTTAAAATAAAATATGTTGTGGATAGAGACATCAATCAATAGTGTCTGCAAAATAATAGTAAAATGTTAATTGTAGAATTGAGACGGTATATAAATTCTTTCATTTTTTTAATTTGAAAATGTTTGCAATATTGGAAAACATAAATCAGATGGCATATAATGAAGAAAATTCATATTGTACATCATATAAAAACTTAATAGCTATAAGAGAAAATAAAAAAATGGCCTTATAAACTCAGGATCAGGAAAGATTTGATATATAAGGTAAAAAATAGACTAAATTATAATAAATAAAATTTTGAATTACCCCATAATTTATATTTATGTAAATTTATGTGTATTATATTTGTGTAAAATTTCATAATAAAGTACACTACATTGACCAAAAAGATGAAATATGAGTGATGAAATAAATAGAACTTAAATTTCATATCCCCCTGTAATTTCTAAGTCATCCCAAAATATTACCTTTGCCATCTTAAAAGGATATAAAAATAAAAAGGTAAAACTTTCTAGAACAGGTTTCTATTGTTAAAACTTTTAATTTCTTAGAAAATATTATCCAGAAAGTTGCTATATGTTGAAATCTGTATTAATCTATGCTGTATGTAGAGAGATATTGTAAGGTTGATGAGAAATAGTGTACTTCATACCAGCTGAGAGATATATAAGCAGATACTGCTGAGATTTTTTTTCCTGTATAGACAATTTTTTTAATTTTATCTTTTTTAAATGGTCTACTCTTATTCACAACGTACTCACATCTTGTTAAAAAAAACTATAATAAAAAGCACAGAATAATCAATGTCCACTTATATTTTCTGATCAGGTAGGGGAATTCTTTACTATTTACTTTATTCTAAGCACTTCAGAAAACCTAGGCAAATGTGTGTCTTTGTTCTATCCAATAATAAACATCTCCATTTAGACAACCTAATGTAGAATATTGTTTTAAAAGAAAATTGTTTTCAGACTACAATTAATTCTAATTAGGATTATCTGCTGCAGCAGCACCGTCATACAGTTTTAAAGACAATCCATGCCAAGCCTGCTACAACTATTCCCTGAAATGACATAGAAATGCAAGTTATTATGGGAAAACCCTATTTATTAGCAATCTAAGAAAGACATGCACTAGCCAGAGTGTCTGAAATTGTTCTTTATATTCACATGGGTCCATAAAACAAATTTTCAAAACACAGAAAATATATGCAGAATATACAGCAGAGACTGGAGGTGGTGGATGATTCAGGCTCTGATCTGATCGAAGAGTGTGGGTTCCTAAAGATTCCACTACAGCTAAGTGCAGCTGAAATGAAGGGATTATGTAAAAGTTAAGCTTACTTTGGCATTGGTTCAAGAAAAATCACTGCATGATCCTTAATTCACTCTAACTATAGACTTAGAAGGAGATAGAATATGACTTTTAAAGAACTCAAACCAACAATATAAGCTACAAAAGATAAGAATGCTTTAATTAAAACCAAAAGGATAAAAAGAAATGGGGAAAAACCAGTTGTGAGTGTTATTTACAGGTACTGGACATCTCACTAATGAAACAGAAGATGTTCTAAAGGTTACTTTCTCTAATCGCAACTGAAGTGATTAATACTTCCCATTTCGGGCTTTCTTTTATTTTCATTTGTACTTTTTTTTTTCTTTTTCGTCACTTCTTTAACCTACTGAGAATGAATCTGACTTTTAAAAAACCTAATGAAAGGCTGTACTATCAGAGATACTGCATAAATGCAGACTGTGCTTCTGGCTTTTCAGGCAACAAACTAAATACAGAATCCAATAGAAATACTCCAGGAGTATAATCCATCTTCATTCTGCCTTCACATGTCATTAGCAATGAAATCCCCAATTTTTCTTTTCCCTTTTCACCCACTCCTCAGGTTCTTTTCCCTGAAAAGTTCAAAGAAACGCCATGATTGAAAATATCCATTATTTACTCTAGCTTCCTGTGGGAAAGTTGGCAGGTAAGCAAAAAAGAAATCCTGTTTCGGACAGCAAAAAAGTCGAGAATTATCTCACAATTGCTCGATCTAAATGAATGTTTCATGAATGTATCTAGATTTCGAAAGATCAAGTTTTCCATGTCTTAGTGAGGGAACAGTTTATTAGAAAGGCATGGGAAATAGACGGAGGAGTGACAAAGGGATTCTGATTCATTTGCTTGGTGGCCTCACCAGGAAGATGGCACTAGAACACACACTGGAAGTAGGTGAAAACGTCATTTCTCCATTGTAACCTGGAGGACAGACTTTTCAGGCACAGCAAACAACCAGTGCCCACTTTTAAAGCAGAGGTATGTATGCCTTTTAGTTTTCCAAGGACCAGAAAGAAAATCAGTGTGGCTTCAGCAGACTTATGAATAAGAAAAGTTAGTAGAAAATGAAAACAAAAGAAAATGGTAGGAGATGGTTGAGGTCAGGGGAAGAGGATGATGTGGGAATTTACAGGTGTACGTACCATCACGAGCTCATTGGCTTTTATTTCGACAGAATAAAGAATTATCGGGGGGCTTTAAGTAGAAGAGCAACTTAATCTAATTTGCATTCAGAAAGAATTACTCTGACTCCCATGCAGAGCACACACTGTCATGAGCAAGAGGAGGAACCAGAGTGTGCAGTTCAGAGGCGACTAGACTGGGGTAGAGGGGACAATAAATGGTATGTTCCAAATAATAGCAACAGAGGTGTCAAGAACAGAATGGGATTTTTATTTTGCTTTGAAACTGCAGACAAGATTTGCTGCCTAGTAGAAAGGATAGAGTGAGAAAGCAAAACCTACTTCCTATCAATTTTTAGTTTGGAGTTCCCAGTGACCAAGATGAAGACACTTCACTTGGGGCAGGTTTGAAGTCCAGTTGGTCAGAATATCAAAAATAGTGCATTTGCTAGGCTAATTAGAAAAAAAAAAGACAAAGAGAGCTAATAGATAATCTCATGCATTAGTCTGGAATTCTTACAGAACTCCACTGAAGATAAAGTTGAAAATTCTTGGTGCTTCATAAGATCGCCAAGAAAATAAGTGTGAAGAGAAGGCTAAGGCAGAACACGTCAAACCTAAGTGCTGAGAGAGAAAAGAAGATTCCAGAAACAGACTGCAAAGGAGTAATGTGGGAGGCTGGAACAAAGCCACATGGATGCAAGTTCTGAAAGCTCACTGAACGAACTCTGTCAAGAAAGAAGAATAATCAACTCCACAAACAATGTCAGGTCAGGAATGATGACAGCTTAGAAATGACCGCTGTAAAAACTCTTATTTCAAGCTGTATTAGTTTGAACAGTAGACAACTACTGATAATAAAGTGTTTAGACTGACAAAAAACCAGTAAATGTATGGTTCGAACTCATATTTTGTACTTTATTAATTTAAGACTAAAATATCTAAACCAATAAAAATACAACTTAGTCACATATCGGTGATCCATGAATTGTGAAAGAAAATGCAAGCTGAAGATTATATTCATTTATGAATCTAAACTTAGAAAAAAGATTTGCCTTTACCGTTTGCAACACCAATAAGTTTCTTATCGGAGACTCTTAAACATTCTTAAAGATGATTCAATGCATGTTGAGAAGAATCACAAAATCTAAACTCGCCACATGTCCTTAACAGCACATTGGACCCTATTAGGTAAGAAATGTAACAAATGCTAAATACATGTAATACTGTCCTCTATGTTGTTCCATTTTCAAGAACAGTGTCTCTTCAGTGTCCTTTTCCAAACACATCATTTGAAGAGAAAACTCTTCATGCTAATTAAGATGAATATAAGTTTCTATCTTTTATTCACTACTTAGAAGTCAAGCTGGGCAAATGAGGCTCTTCCATGTGGGAGATCTCAGGGCTGCTACAGGCTGACAGTTATCATCTCAGAGCTTTCTAGCACTTTGCCTTTATGGAAACTATATTCCTGCTCATCCCTTTTGCTAGCACTTACATCTAAAGATCTGTCTTTCAAAATATTTTTAACTTACACTGATTTTATTGAAAATATTAACCATGTAACTGGTAAAGTATCAGAGATACTAATCTGCTCTCTCCCCTCTCTGAATATATTTTGCCTTTGTATTATTATTAACCATAAAAAATGAATCCTCTGCTTTCATATATTTTTCATCAGCAGCTTATTTCATACAGGTTTAAGATAACAGCATTTAAAACTTTAAATGTACAATTCAATGCTAAATTGTTTAAATTTTTGTCATTATAATCTTTAATTTGATTATTCTGACCTAAAATACTATGCAAACCTGAACACACTGAAACAGAACAATACCGTCTTATGATTCTCAAAAGTAACTAATCCAGTGTTTACTTTCCAACTCAAAAGTGTATGTTTGGGCATGTGTGTGCATGCGTGTGAGCATGTGCATGTATGTATGTGAGTTTAGTTAAAGATGGGAGAGAGAAAATGAGTCACAGAAAAATCAGTATGATGACAGAGGTTCTAAAATCTTGATTAATTTCAACTGTGTAATTTAATAATCTAGTTTGCTTTCATGCCACATTAAAATTGTGTCTTCAATGAAAGAAATAAGATGTTCTGGAACATAAGAAATAATTCATTTATTGTTAATCTAGTGTCCTCAAGGGGTCTAATAAGAGAAATGATTTATTTATTTTTATTATTCCCTAACATTTTCTGGACAAAAGAAAATTTGTTTCCTATGCTAAGAAGTGTTAAGCTTTTTAATACTTTTGAATTTAGATCGAGAATTAAATTAGTTCTACTTGAAGGATTAAATGATAAATAAGGTCCTGATCCTCCACAGGAAACAATAAAATGATATGCTGGAATAACTGTCTGCATTTGCTTGTGAATACCAAATACTAGAAATAAAAATATGAAGCACAACTTCAAATGTGCAGCTCAGATTTGTGCTTTGTAAAATATGGCTATTTCTCTCCATCAGTGCTGTTTATTTTCCAGGACTTGTTCAAATGCCCACCATCCCACTTTCCAAAAAGAAACTTGTCCCAATCATGTGCACCTTCTTTATCATCATTATTATAAATTATGATTTCAAAAAATAACATTTTTTTTCTCTAACTTAAAAACTAATTACCTGTTTTTGAGTGGAGATGTTAAGTGGATGTCTTTTATTCCTTTTTGGATTGAAAAGTTTTTCCTTCTAATCCATAAAGAAAAAAATGATTCTAATGTTCTACATTAAAAGAGCATAGATACTTAATACTCAAAATTAATAAAATGTGTAGACAGGAAAGTTATATTATTTCTAAGGTAAAACACATATCTTAGCTTATTTTTTATTTTTTTAAATCTCAAGACAATTAGGGCATTTATTTTGCATTAAATTTAACAAATAAAAATGTCAAAATGACATTTTAGCTATTTAAATCTCATTGATTTTGCTTTGGCTATATATTTTTCAAAAGATTTAAACTTCATAGTTTACTTACACAATTTAAGGTTTCTTATGAGCAATGATCCAAAGGGCCAGGAAACTCTGAGATGTTATCAGAACGGGAATAGGAGGTAGCCTAATTCCCGCCAGTGAACCAATGCCTAGAATCTGGAACTTCTAGCCCTCTGAGGTAGCACCGTGGCCAGGGAGAGACCGCCAGTGGCCTCAGAAGACATCTTCCATCCTTTGTCCTGGGAGACCCCTGAGCTCAGAGACTGACAGGGGAGCATCAGCTCATTAAGAAGACAAGGATGCTAGATTATTTCACGGTCATTTTCTTGCCTGTCCAGTGACAGAAGAAGGAAATAATTATGCTATATCTTTCTCTTGTGTAGTCAAGCTGTGAAAAACCTATATTAGAGGAAAGAAACAGTTTTCTAATTCTGTTTTCCTCTAATTCATGAATCTATAATATAAATACAGATATATTATTTTAATAAGGTTTGTTAGTTTTAAATATAAAGTATATTTTATGTACTATATATTATGTACTATCTAATGCATATAGATATGTAAAAATATAAAAAAAAATTAAATTTAATTTTACCATCCCTGAAATAAGAAATGCTAATAATTTGATATACATCCTTTATTATTTTTGAAAAATAACACCCATAGATATTTTGAATCATAGTTTATTTTAGTTTGTATGTCAAAGTTATTTGTAAACATTAGTTTAACAGCTATATAACATTTATTTAACTTTATATAGAATAATTTCAGTGATACTTTCCTAGTTCTATATATGCAGGGTTGTTCTGTTTTTAAGTTTGTTTTATTTCTGGTATAATTTTTAGGACTGGTTTGTTTTTGCTATAATAAAAAGAAGCTGCCATAAAAATAGGTGAAAAAATTATCAGTCTTGGTTTTTCCTCATTATTTTATTATAGAATAGTTATTATTGCAGGTTCTTTATACGTATACATTGGTAATTGGTTTTCAGAGAAGAACAATCTGACCTATTTACATATAAATAACTAGAGTTTTGAAGAGGATTTTAATACTACATCCATTCTAATATCCTGTTGATTATTGCATTTAGAAAATTTATTTTTCTAAATTTTTAAAAAAAATACATTGAGATTTGTATATGGCTTACCAGTATCTATCTCTCTGTATGTTGGAAGAATGTTTTGTGAAATATGTATTTTAATTCATATACTTATTTTTATTTCTTTGTTTTGCTCAGTAATATTTCATCAGTGAAATATTAGATGGCCATTTTTCACTCTATGATAACATGTCTCGAATAGTGACATAGAAATTTGGGCATGACACAGAAATGAGTGAGTGGAGTGAATGCTATTCTTACGTTATTATGACTATGCCAGAGGAGGAAACTAAAGTGGAATCTGTGCAAAGGTCAACAGAATTTATGGGCAATGGTGCATGGTCTGATGCCCCTACGCATCTGTGAGTTAAGAGATACCCTTAGAGCTGGTAAAACATTATTGCTAGATATGTCTATTAAGGTGTTTCTGAAAGGAACTAACATTTAAATCGATGTATTGAGCAAAGAACATCACCCTTACCAATGTAGGTGGACATCACCCAATCTGTTGAGGGATTGAATAGAACAAAAACCTGGAGGAAGGGTCAATTCATTCTCTCTATTGAGCTGGGACATCCATCTTGTTCTGCCCTAACATCTGTGCTCCTGGTTCTAGGGCTTTTGGACTCAGACCAGAACTGATGCCATCAGCTCCCCTGGTTCTCAGGACTGAATCACACCACTGATTTTTGGTTCTCCAGCTTGCAAACAGCAGATCATAGAACTTCTTAGCCTCCATAACTGAGCATACAAACAAATTCTTATAATAAACCTCATGTACAAAAATTGATAAATGAAAGATGATGATAGATAGATGATAGATGATAGATAGTAGACAGATGATAGATGATAGATGATAGATGATAGATATAGATAGATAGATGATTGATAGATAGATAGATTAGATGATAGATAGATAATAGATGATAGATGATAGATAGATAATAGATGATAGATGATAGATAGATAGATAGATAGATAGATAGATGATAGATAGATAGATAGATAGATAGATAGATAGATAGATAGATAGATAGATAGATAGATGACAGATAGATAGATTCAGGATCTAATGCATTCTCTGCACAGATGACTAACTTCCCAAAGTGGAAGAAAGCCCTACAGTAAGCAGGGTTGGGAGTTGGTCATCTGATTAAAAGCTAACTGAAAAATGTGGAATAACCTTTATGACACCCTAACAATATGCATTAAGTTTTTCTAAGTCAAGACCAGACTAGACATGCCACAAAAATGAAATGATCATTTAGATATTGATTTCTCTCAGATATACACAGGATTTTATGTATTTTTTGAAGTACCATGTTTAAGAGTCCATTCTTAGTGGAATACTGCCAGAAGTTGAATGATGTTATCTCTAAGACAAAGAAAAATGCCCAAATTCCTAAGACACCAAAGTAATACTATACCCTTCAGCAGATTTTGTCAATAGTGACTTGGATAACAAAAATTATTAGAATGCGATGCTGATACATGTGGCAGCTTACCTCTGGGAAGTCTCTGTCTAATTTGTCTTTGCAGGAGACTGGAACTGCAGAAGAGGCCAGCACATTCTGATGTGAGGATTGCCAGTGGAGAGGTTTTGAATCCTCTCTCAGCTGTCCAAGGGACTTCTCCTTACAATGATTCTCAGTCTTTGAGGATTGGATGGCAAAATCTCATTAAGCTGTGACCTTCCCTGAATGCTTCCAGGAAGCACTGGCACGGGAACAAGTCAGGTACGCAGAAAAGGTGATGATGGTAAAGCATGTTTTGACAAGGAAGTATTCAAGACTGGAAATAGGCTGAAATTTCTATTAAGTCTCCTGGTCTTTGCTTAAGGGGCTTTTCCCAGTTACACCTGGGGATTAATTTAAAATATATTGGTAGGTATAAATGTGGGGAATGATGTTATGAAGTAGAACAAAATATTTAGTAAAATAAGCACTTACAAAAGGCAGACCATTGAGCTTAATTTAAGTGAAAATGCTGCAGAGATTCATAGTAATAATATGTTTTGTTTTTTACCTTCTGCTTTTAGTAAGGGGTTACAAGAAAAGATAAACTCAGAAAAGAATGAGCCTATTTGTATGAAGAAATGAAAGTGGGTAGGGAGAGTAATTTAGGGCTTTGAAGTGTCGGAAAAACTGATTGCCTCTATACTTCAAAAGTATGGAATAAGATACAAGCAGCTTTGAGTGAAACAGTCTTATTAGTATTCACTCTGTGACATATATATGAGCGTGCCCTTCTCACCTAAGGCCATTATTTCTAATAGCCTCAAGGTACCTGCCATTAAGTTGAGAGAAAAGCTATTGGGCCAAGGAATATGAGAAATAAAAGTTTTCGGTTCAATTACACTGTCCCTGCTTTAATATTCCATGTTGAGTTTATATGAATAAAGGTGGGAGAGGGCATATAGTTTAAATCTTTAGTTTATAGGTCACTAGACTTGCAAGTTCCATATCTGGGACTGATGGAGAGAACTTGCATCCTTCACAATCTTTGATTTGTGAGTAGATGTAGAAATTAGGTATAGCCACTGGGAGTCGAAAGGAGGATGAAATGCTGTTTGTCACCAGACTATGATTATCACCAATGTCTGATCAAACAAAACTGTCTATCCTTCCTGCACACAGAGTGAGCCTACATTTCCCAGCCTCATTTGCTCTTACAATTAGGTAAATGATTCCAGGCCAGTAAACAAAAGTAGAAATTACGTGAGCTACTGAGAGGCTTGTCACATGACCAGGTCCCATGCATAATTCTCCATTTTTACTATCTTTATGAAGAGAGGTGACCCCCAGGGCTAACTTGGCCTACATGATGATACTGGCAACTGTTTGACCTACCCGAACAGAGGTTCCATGTGGTTCAATCAAATAATATAAAGAAGTGTGCATATAGAAGGTATTTGGCTTCTAAATTAACATTTGAAAGACATCACCCAACCATGATGTTCGATATTGGACAATTCTAACTTTTATTTTGTTAAAGTGCTGAGATATGAAGGTTTGCTGGCTTTGACTCCCCACTCAACACTTCCAAAACACTAACTCTGGGTTGTTTACTTTTTTTCTACTTCACATTCAAAAATAGTGTCTTTTTAAAGTTCTACCTCCTACCATTAGTTTGGGCTCAGATTTTTCCAAGACAGGATGAAATGTGCAAGAGATGTATCAAGGGAGGGGGCCCTACAGACTGTAATGCAAGTTAACAACCATGAGAAAAGAAAGGGCAGGGGAGAGACATAGAGGGGGAGAGTGTGCGGCCACAAAACAATACAAAGAAGGGTTTGCCAGGCTGATGGTAAAACCCTGAGCCAAGGATGCCCATAGGGTGAGACTACATCTCGCCCTGATGGGCCTGTTTTAGTACCAGGACAGTGCTCAGGCGTCATCTGGGAGCAGTGTGCCATCAGAAGTGTGGCATCAAATGGAACACAGTGGTTGGTTCACACAGGCATCTGCTGGGACCATGAGCCCATGATGCTTCTTGCAATGGGATATTCAAGCAACTCATTTTCATGGCTGCTACCGTCAGTGCTTTGTGGTTCATTAGAACTTTGACTGGTTCACCCAGGAAACAAGAGGGCAAGGGGTGTGATGCTTGTTAAAGAAAAATGGAAACAGCTAGAACCGCATGCATCTTCACCCCTCCTGCCTTTTACATGCTGAACTTAGATCTATTCATAGGCCAAAATAAGAGTTTTCTGATTTCTTTTTGCATATTTTCCTGGCTATGATGAAGGAGTATTGGCCTTCTAGGGAAGATTTCTCTAACATAGAGACTCCGACGAGAAATAAGAGATTAGACATCAACTAATGGTTGGTTCTTTCTGGCCACATTAGGATTACAATAATGCAGGTCACCCTCAAGAAAAAAAGAAATCGGGTTAAAGTAGGTAGATCAATATTTGCAGTCAGCCCCATTGCTTTGGAAAAACCCCCTCACACTTATGGTAAACTAGGGAAAATGTCAGAGATATTATTATGAAAATGAATAAAAATACCATAATTAAAGTATACTTTATTTAAAAAAATAATAAAAAAAACTTGTCTTGCTGTATTATCTGAGCCTGAGTTAGCCAAAAGGCATACCCCAGGGTACAACCAGAAAGCGATGTGGATGTGATTGTTGAATAAAGAGGTCCCCAAAGATAAAATAGAAAGGGTGATACTGGTCACTGTGGACACAATTTCAGGAGGGCCGGTTTATTGTTCTTCCTCTCTAGTGGCATACAGTCCTCATGCCATTTATATCTGAAAGTGTTTGCTTACTGGTGCACCCTGACCCCTCTACCTCTCCACTCCAACATGAACCTAATGAGAGAGATGATGAAGGATATGACTGGGGTCTCTCCGTTCTAAAGAGGGACCAAGGCCAAAGGCATCTACATTGTACACTGGGGACTTGGGGAGGGATGAGAATCACGCTATTATGGCTCTCCTGCATACAAGTGTCTGATTCACTGCCCTATCTAGCCCTCTGGAGGGAAAGACTTCAATCCAACCAGGGTGACTGAGCCAAGGTTCACAGTTAGAGAGAGAAGGTCATGTTCCCCTGTAGGCAGAGTTCTCTGGGCCAGTTCGACATAAAGCTGTTTACCTACAGAACACCTGTAATAAACACCATACCTAATATTTCTGATAGTACACAAAATATTTGCAGTGAATCCCCCATCCCTGATATGGACGCCACTTACTTGAAACCTGGCTTTGCAACTTTCTCTAATTAATAGAATGTACTGAAAGTGACACTGTCGATATGAGATTTTTAACTTAAAAAGGAAAATATGGTACTGCAGTGTCTGCTCCAGGACCCTTACCCTACTGGTAAAACCACAGCTAAACTTTTAGTGTGACCAACTGTCTCCTTAATTACTGCCCTGCATGCTTCAATCACCCCTCCCAGATCTCTCTGAAAAGATCCCCCTTCTAACCTGTGTGTTTGCAACTCCCTGCATGTGCCTCTGCTTCTAGGGGTCCTGGCCTGGCCCACCCAGATGGGGTCATGAGGCTGTGTTCATGCCACCATTGTTTGCTCCATGCCCTTCTGCATGTCTGAACTATGTAATTGTGTTGCCGTGAACACAACACTTGTGAAGGAAAACATAAATGCAGATGGGTCAGAGGTGTCACAGAATGAGTATAAAATTTTGGCAAAGAAGTACCAGAAAAACTTTAGCAAGCCATGATACTTAGTACAAGGTCAGTGTTTAAAGAACCCCCCCAAAATGAAATGATTTTTCTCTAAAACAAAAAGGACAAATAATATTTATCATCAATGTCCCAACCAGAATTACTTTGGGTGTAACAGATGATATGAAAAAGGATGCAAACTCCAATCAAAGCTATGTTGTTTTCAAACTTATCCATGTAAATATGTGAACAAATAAGAAGTCAGTTCTAAAGGAGGGAGACATAACTACCTTCAGATACAATTTTTTTCATTTAAATAGTCTACATCACATAATATACTATATATTTTTATCTTTCTTTTTCTTCTTGTTTCATGTTAATAGGTTTCAAATACACTCTTTTACACCAGAATAATATATTTAGTTCTGCATATTTTACATATGTGTATTATTATGCATCCCATGTTGGTATCTTTCTCCTTCTTTACATCCCATCTTAAAGTAACTGAGCAGAATTTACTTTCCTCAAATTATACCAATGAGTTACTATTTTTCCTTCTCACCATATCTACATATTTTATAATTATAAGGTTCAAAACTTACAGACATAAGAAAAATCCCCAACCTGTAATTAAGATTAAATTAGTTGTCTTATGTCACCCAGCTAATTAGTGAAACAGCCAAAATCATTTATATATCAAAAAAATAAATCTTCAAAAAAATCTTTTACTATATTAAATCACACATATCATCTTACCCAAAACACAGAAAGTAATTATGTTTTATATATATAACAGTTTAGAATACTAAAGTGTATGAAAATGAAGCAAACTTTGATATTTTCATCTTTCGAATCTCCTTTGCAACTTTCTGCATAATTGAGTTTGGGTAAGAATTCTAACATTAAAATTACTTGACTTTTTTCAAAAAGAATTATCTTGCCTCAAATAAGAGGGAACAACACTAAAAGTCAGGAGGATAAATTCATTTTTCTCTTATTTAAACTATTTTTCTGGCATTCCAAAGTTTTCTCCTAAATAGTTATCGAAGTGACAGTTATTTCAAGATGGTCCATTGGCTTTACTTGCTTTTTGTGAAAATGTCTGTTCATGAAAACCCTCATCAGGTGCTGGCCATTTTCAGATACTGGAGCATTAGTTTATTACCATTAAAATCTCTTTAAACATGTCTTTTAATTCTGTATCAAATCTTATCCTACAACTAATATTTCTGTTTTCCACAAGATGATACCTCCATCATATGAAGTACATTTCTTCCAAAAGAGATGTGACTCAACAATTTAATTTTCAGAATGATGTAACCATTTTGATGACTTTTGGACTACACATAAGGATAGGGGCTCAGTGTCAAAAAGCAAACTATGTGACTAGAGGGTTAGAATTTTCAGTCTTACCCTAAACCTCCCAAGAGGGGGACAGGGACTAGAGGTGGAATCAATTGTCAATGGGCAGAGATGTAGTCAATTATACTTATGCAATGAAGCCTCCAGAAAACCCCAAATGACTGGGCTCTGAGGCCCTCGGGGTTGGTCAGAGCAGAGAAGCATGGAAGCTCTACACTCTTTCCCATACCTTGTCCTGTATGTCTTCCATATGGGTGTCCATCTGTGTGCTTTATCATATCCTTTGATAATAAAATGGTAATTTAATAAGTAAAGTTTTTCTCTGAGTTCTGTGAGACTGTCTAGCAAATTAATGGAACCCAAGGAGGGATTTATGGGTATCTGTGATTTATAGCTATTCAATAAGAAGTACAGGTAACGACTTGGGTTTAGAACTGATGTCTAAAAGGAGGTTGGGTGAGGGGTGGACAGTCTTGTGGGGCTGAACCCTTAACCTGGGAAATCTGATGCTATCTCCAAGTCCAGTGTCAGAGTTGCGTTGAACTGTAGAACACCCAGCTGGTGTCAGAGAATTGCTTGCTGGTGGTGAGGGGAAGTTCCCCCAGCTCCCACCCCACAAACACATGGAATGGGCTCCAGGAAACTAAATGAGATCATAACCAGAAATAAATGATTTTTATGTGACTTAAAAATGATTTCTTTAAAAAAAATACATGATTAATATTTCAGGTGGGTCCAAACAAGCCCCTTCAAATAATCCTTTGTATCTTTAGCATAGCACACGTCCCCTAACCTCCAGTAAATCCTAACTAATGTGTGTCTAATTATAGCAAGAGGATCTCACGTTGTCTATTAATTCCTTGTCCTGCTTCCTCCATCAATAAGTCTATAACGGCAAGTTTCTGGACCCAGAATAGCCATGCCTGACCTTTCTCTGCTGTGCGCAGATAGCTGCACAAAGCAGGCCGAGGCTCAGTAAATGTTAAAGGC
Source organism: Cynopterus sphinx (assembly GCA_030015415.1). Taxonomy (NCBI): domain Eukaryota; kingdom Metazoa; phylum Chordata; class Mammalia; order Chiroptera; family Pteropodidae; genus Cynopterus; species Cynopterus sphinx. The sequence goes on along the minus strand of CM057379.1, from coordinate 4,902,778 downwards.
TTTTCTCACCTGACAAAACCCCATACACATAACTCGATTTAGCCTGAGGACCAACTTTTCATTTCTCATTCTAATATGCTGCCAAAACTAAATGCGTCCTTCAAACAACCCCCCCTCTTCTTTCTGCTTCTTCTGCCTGAAGATGAAGCCTCTCCCTTGAACTCCAGCCTGTGGCAGCAGTTGGCTTATGTGTGAACCCACTTATATATGCCATCTGCCTGGTGACTGGGATTCAGAAACTCACCGTCCCAGTGAAAGTGGCCCAAGTTGGGCCTTTGCACCCATTGACTTTGGCCAGAAAAGGTGGACAAATTACAAAACCTTGGAATTTATCTGAAAGGACTCAGATCCTGGCTCCATCATCAAATGCGTCATCTTGGGAAATTCACTTAACATCTCGGCTTTCTCAGTACCCTTATCCGCATGCAGATCATAGAGCCCATTTCAGATGCTTGCAAAACTACGTGCCATATAGTAAGTGAAGATGAGTGCTGTGAAGTCAGTGGAGGAGGTAAGAGCCAGAGAGGAGGCTGGGTCAGGACAGGGCAGCTGTTTCATCTAGGGGGGACTTGGAAGGCCACACGCACAGAACACATGGACAGACCTAAGCAGTGTGAGGGAGTGAGTCATGAAGCCTTCTTCAGAAAGAATGGTTAAGGCAGAGGGAAGATGCTATAGGTGAGAGTGACCTAGAGTGTAGAGATCAGGTGACAAGCAGTGGATTCATTGCAGGGGAGGGAGATAAGTAGAATTGCAAACCTAAACACCTCTGATTTCTGTTCAAAGATTTCTATAGCATTGCCTGAGACATACTAACTAACCCCTAGAGAATTTTTCTCTACCTTGAAATACCACAGAAAATGTAGATTGCATATGCCACAGAAATTAACATTTAACATAGAGGATTTTGTACAGACCCTGTGTGAGTGCTCACCTTTCACCTGTAACTGGACCATAAATTGCATCTTGGCAGGCATATAGTATGTGCATGTGTGTGCACAATTGTGTGTTTGTTTCATATTCAATCACCTAAAGCATGTAAAAAATTATCAATTATTTGATGGATTTATAAATTCTAATAGACACATCACTTTAGTGTGAAAACTATGACATAGTTAATTCTTTAATCACATGTCCTGTAAAGGCATGTGTATTTTTTGGAAATTATCTTAAATTTGTAATGTGACTTGTATAGGTTAGAGCTGAATTGTGCATGCATTATCATATATAATGAACCAGTTTATAGACCTGATAGTCAAAGGATATTTTAATCTCATTTGATAAATAGGTGAACTTTGTCTTTAAAGAGGCAAATGGCTTCCCAAAGCTTATACATTCAATAAGTAGTGGAGACCAGAGTTAAACCAAGGTCATCAGGCCCTTGTTTATTTTTCTCTAACTTCGTTATAAGCAAAAACGACCAAAACATTGCAAAGTAAAATTAAGATTATAAATATTAAAAGCAATATTATGGTTCCTATAAAAGCATAAACCACACTTCTGTTAATTGAATTGGAGTCATGCCCCAATAAATACATGCCCTCAGAGTTGTATTTGCCCAGCAGTAATCAAGACTTATTTTAAAAGGCTGGATTTCTAAAGTATCAGCACAACACAAAATGATAGCTTTCAGAACAAAATACCTAACAGCAGAAACTGTATGCACTGTTCTTTGGAGAGGTGAAAGATTCATTCCAATACCTGCCTCACAAGTGACTCGAATTCCAGTGTGGCCATTTTCAAAACTTAATATTAAGTATTAAAAATTTAGAATTATTTTTGGAGAGAAAAATCAAGAAGGATGCAAAGCCTTCTTGGATGAGAGGATTGGATGAGAAGTCAAAAGGAGTTCCTGGCTCTTCTGCAAAACGAGAAGATGCTTTGCCTCCAGATCAGGCATCGTCTTTATACACAGAGTAAATCCTCACTTCTCTAATGACTCATTTATGCACTTCCCCCTCCCCAATACCTGCTGCAAAATCCCAATCCAAGTCTGGATTTGTTTGGCCTCTCAGAACTCTACTTAGAGACTTCCATGGCTTTGTCAAGTGAAGAAATAGAGAGGAAATGTCAAATATGTTCAATATTACCAAAAAACTATGCAGTAGGCAAACCGCTGCAAAGAAACCTTAGAATGATTTCCAAAACAAGCAGAAGTTTTTGCCTTTTCCATGCACTTATTCACCTTCATTACCCTCTTTATAGAAATATTTCCAACCTGGGATCACAACCTGTGCACAGTGCTTGTTAATAGATCCCTGGCTTCTCTGTCAGAATTGCTAACTGGGATCATAAGCCTTTAGCTTTATAGAAATGTTTGGTTTGAAGCCATTCAAATGTTGACATCATCGATGCCGTGTTTAACACTCAACGCATATTATATGTGCTACATTTCCTTTAACAGCAGTTTATGTCACGCAGAGCAACTCATACATACAACCCAAGGCGGTAAACTAAATGTGATACATACATAAGAGCATATGGCACATGACCCCTAGTTTTAACATTCAGATGTAAGTTATATGGCATTATATGACATGCCTTTAGAGAAAAAAACTAAGGTCATGCAAAAATAGGATGATTTTTATGTTAGAACACTGAAATACAATTTGTGATTTTAGAACAAATAACAACTCTTCTCTCTCTCTCTCTCTCTTTTATTTTTTTAACTATGGTGAAAATGCTGACACCATAGTCCAGGAGATCTGGCTAGTTCATGGGACTTGATTCATTCCACCCAAATTTTGAGAGCTCTTCTTTTAAAGTATAAATTGTTATTTTTCATATTACATGTATGTGCATGCCTCAATATAGTCCATGTTTTTGAAAATTCGTGATTTTATTATTTAGTTTTATTCTTGGAAAGATTTTAAATAAATATCCTTTTAAAAAATTTTTATTTTATTTATTTGTTATTTATTTATTACAGCACCTGGTCTTCTTAGGTGGTCTCTCAACCACATACTAACCAGGCATGACCTTGCTTAGCTTCTGAGATCAGACAAGATCAGGCTTGTTCAGGGTAGCATGGCCATAGACAAATAAATATTCTTATATGCTCATATTTTACAAATCTAACACAAAAACATATGATCTAGGGACTTACTGATTTTTATGAATGTGAGTACTATATATTCATCTGGATGTTGTATAATTTGTAAAAAGATTTTTAAAAAGTAGTACACTTCCGATGGGTTTAAACGACAAGAAATTCTGCCATCCAATTCACCAAAACATAATAACACATACTGTCATCGTGTCATTTTTTTCCTCTCTTGAAAGAAAAATTATATGGCATTATTTTACACGCAAAATAAATTTCTAACTGGTGGCCTGTGATCAAATACTCATCAGTAATTTGTTTTCTACAACTTTTTTTTCCACAAACCAATACTAGTCATTGAAGCTGAGATTCTCAGGGTCTGAATACACAGTAGAAAACTTCTCTAGGTCTGTTCAAGGATATCCCTGTCAGCCTTTTCTTTAATTATTTCCCTCAACTACATAATACCAATTCTATTGTCCCTGTGACTATTATAATGTATTGTGTCAAAGAGAACTTACCAACTTGCAAAAAGATTAAAATGTTATTTTCAGTGCCTATTCACACTTGCAACCAAATTGATCACCTTCCCACCTACAAAAAAATATGTAATGAAAAGCCAGGAATATAATAGGTGTAAAAACATCAAACCAGAACACTTGGTGAGGAATAAGATTTTACTGTACATTTCTAGTAAACAGTAAATTATAGTTACTTTTGTTATCCTGACCAATTTTAACAATCAAAATTTGAAGTCAAACTGGTCATTTCTAAGGATAAATTTGACACTTTTATTTTTCTATTTTTATTTGTACATATCTTGCTTTATTTAAAGGGCAGAGCAAGTCTACACAGGCAACATAGGCAATTGAATGAAAAATAGGATCTCCAGGCTCCTCTAATGTGTATACACATCAACAAAGCTACTCAGGGTTATCCAGTATAAATTAGGCATTTATTGGTAGTAATTCCAAAATTCTCATTTGATTAAAAATCTCATAAATTTTTCTTTTTCTTCAAAGCCTGATCTCTACAAAGATTTCTTAACCATCCCCATCTTCATTCCTCTCTCCTACCAACTCTAAAAACCACGCATTTTCAATACTCAATGCTAGCAGACTCCCTGCATAATCCAGTTTCGTTTAAATATAAATACTTCTCATTTTAAAAATTAAGGGTGTTAGGTGATGTCTTTCATAACTTATGTCTTCCGTGGTGTCTTTCATAGTTCTGTACATGCAATGGACACCCATAAATATCTCTGACTGAGTCACAGGGATATGCTGATATACAGCTGAAATCCACATCAAAAAACTTTTCTTTGCCTGTGAAACTTGCTCTTCCAAACATGTAATCTGAACTTAGCCCTCTAAACCTGTCATTGTAATTATTATAAAGTAGTTTATTAATAACAGTTAATAGCTATACTTACTCATCATCTCTGAGCTCCAATACAGAAAATATTTTCACTCAAAGAAAAACCTTAAAACTCTCCCTGCTATCTTTAATTTTTAATCAGGAAAGAGTTTCCTCTAGGGCAATAGAAAGCACTGCACTGATTATGTATTTTGTTATTGTTCCTGGTACAGAAAGCAAGAGCTGGATACATCTTCAAAACAGTAAGATAAAACAAATACATTCAAGCTTGAAGCAACAATAATAATTTGCAATAAAATTAGGAAAATGTAATGGGAAGACATAAGCCTCTGGAAAACAATAAACAAAAGGTGAAGCCTATTATAAGTTACTTCCAACAAATACTGGATAAATGCATGTTTTCTTATTAGAGATCAGAAAAGTCCACTGTCTGACAGCTATGAAGAGGAAAGAGTGGAATAATTGGTTCGCTGACCCATGCCTATTCTTGTTCCAGTAAAAAGGCATCTATATTACAAATCAAGCTAACCTGAAGGTTTCACCTTTGGATGCTCTCATTTGAAAAGTGAAAACAATTGAGTCACTATATTGAGAACTAAAAATTTGTAGTAAAACCATGAATGTCTTTACTGGAAAAACAAAACACAAAACAAAATAAACAGAAAAAAGACAATTGTGTGCTATCACTGAAGCTTAAATGTGCAGTTACCATGTATATAAATCTAAGTAACATAAAGGGAATTTTTATCTTTTGATAAGTAATGTACAAAAAATCAATGATAATACTACCTGATTTTTTGGTACACAGAAAGATTGAAAGAAAATTATAAAAATTACATAATCCTGTCTTCAATACACTAAGGAGAATTTTTACTTGACTACAGGGTAGTTAGTTTTTCCTAATTTTCAAAATTGGAACACTCAAGGCTGTTAATATTAGTGCATATGAGAATATGAATCACAATGAATTTTATTGAATAACTTGGAAAACATTAAACTATTAAATTGGCAATTTTTATATACCCTAACAATAATTTTAGTTGTTCTATAAGCTAGACAAAGCTTCTTAAAATATTTTTGGTGAAATACTCTTTCAAATTTTCCAAAATACTATGGTCAGATAAAATAAATTGTCATGGTTATAGCATTTTGCTATACAATTTCTGAAATCTTACTCTTAATTTCAATATACTTATCTATACTTATCTAGTTTGGAGAAGTAATAAGTATTTTTTGGACCGGAAATTGTCTATGGTCTATACCTTTACTAGCATGAGATAGAATTATGAAAAATTACATTTTAATTTATTATTACTATTGTACATATTGATTTCTTTTTCTGCTTGTTTTGTTTTGCTGTCATTTTTTATTTTTTGGTAAGATAATATAGTACAAGAAATTTACTTTTTAGAAGACCTTCCAATAGCTGATTTAGCTTTTTAAAAGAACTCACTGGTTCCCTTATTAGAGTTTCAGGAGGCTTCGACAGGGATGGTAGAAAAGTGAAAAAATATGTGAGAAATTTTGAGGAAATAGAATGGCCATGAGGGAAAATGAAAATGAAGATGTCAAAGATGATTCCTAGGTTTTAGGTTAAGGTCCTGTCTTAAACGTTTTTACCTATTTGGGGGATAGGAAGCCCTGGAAGTGAAGTTGTTAGGACACATGGATGTATTTAGGGGTTTCCAGATGTTTCTGGAGTTTTCACCAACTGAGTGATCTTTCCACAGATGATCAGATGGGCAAGGTTCTTCTTAGGTGACCTGCCTACCGCTGACCACCCACTGACAGGAAGTGCCTGCTGCAGGGAGTATTTCAAAACTAACTGAAGCTGAATTAGGGAATGATAAAAACATCCACTTATAACAGGTCCCTTTTAATTTGAGATGTTAAATGAAATTTGTTAACTTAAATCATCACATTTCAAAATGCATTATAAAACATGCAAGCTATTCCATGTTTTAATGTCACAGTGTACAGAGAAATACTCTCAGATGAAACCTCATTGGTTATGGCTTGCATATCATGAAGGCATCATAAATATCCACTGAATTAATTTTTTTATGTGTGCCTGGAGGACAGTATATTGCAAAATAGACACTTCCATACCCTATTTTCCAATTATTCATATCTGTTTATTTTCTTATATTTCTTTATAATTGAACAGAACTGAAAACTTATAGTTTAATATTCTATAATAAAGGAGAAGGTAGTGAGCATGCATCATTCTTTATTGTAAACATCTCTAAAGTTTCTATTTTAAGAACTGATAACGAATAATTTTCAAAATTAATAACACAGCTCTTACACAAGTATAAATTAATGTGTCGAAAATTTTATTCGATTCATTAATTAATGAGAATGATAAGTCTGTCAAATGATAAGTCTGGATCCTGGGTAAATATATATAATCAAGATAAACTAAAATGAATTTACAAATGGAAATAAAACTGTTTAACATCCTACAGGCAAAACACTATAATCATTAGACCTATCTTTTGTATAGACAGTGACTTACAAATGAAAATGTAATTTTATAGTGTCTAGGCTCTAATTAATAAGTGAATAACAAGATCAAGAACAGGTGCATTCTTCTTGATAATAAACTAATACTAGGATGAGCCAATAAAATTGAAACGACTTGTAGCTATTCTCTTGCTTTATTTCCAAAATTTGGTTAATTATTATGAGTGGGTACACAGTTTGTTGTAAGATTTTAAGAGATACTAATTATCAATTTAATGAAGTTTTATTCTGTTCCTAGATAGCTGTTTTTTATAATCAACAGAGATGGCCGTTCGGTTTTGTTTCTTTAGTTTGTTCATAATGTGACTATTCTTGCAGAGCTAAAATAAATCATAATCACTATGACATTTTGTTTTACAAATACCTTGTTTTGCTCTCATTTGTTATTTCTTAAATACAAGCAAAAATTATGTCACTATACTTTTCATTTTAAACAAATTTTAATATTCAAGTCTTGATGTTGACATTATTAACCTTAGAAAATGAGTCCTGAAGAATTATTGCTTTTCCTAATTTCAAGAAAAGATATTTTTTGACTTTGTTATCCATTTTTTGAAGTTTCATTTAAACATGCCTGTAAATTATCTAGATCTTGTGTCTTAAAAGTGACGAGGCTTGAGTAACAACCAAATCTGTCTAATGTCTAGTGGCCTAATTATATTTAGTCTTTAATCTGAGTAATTTTTAATTATAATATTCTAGAAAATTTTCAATTTTTTTCAACTTTTTGTGTATACCTGTTCATAGTACTGTCGATATGTATGTGTGTATGTGGGGGGGTGGTTGCTTTGATTTCAGTCTTGATTTTATTGTATTAGAATGTTTTTCTCTAGCTTGTGTCATCTTCCTAAATGTTAATCTTTTTGTAATATTCTTTCAAAAGTTCAGTTTTGTATCGTACTTGATTATTTTGTATTAATTGTACTCATTTTCATTTTTAAATTATTGGTTAGTTTTCAGTTCCCATACTTCCATTTTTTTCAGAGATACCAGTCACACCTACACAAACAAAGGCTGAGAGGAGATCTTACATGTCCACCTTCAATAGGATGATTGACAGGATGATTGGTGTCAGAGGCCACATAGGGAACAGGACTTTCTTTCTTGCCTGATGGTCGCCAGCCTCCTCCCCTGCAGTGGTGTCAATGGAACCGAACATGGAGTTTGGATTTACAACCCGACTTGGCAGTAGCAAGACACCCTGTACCTTCCCAATAGCATTGATGTACAAGGAGGGCTAAGGAAAACTGATGCCCTCTATCACCAGCAGTAACAAAGGTACCCACGCACCCCTGCAGTTAGAAAAAGCCACTTGTGGAGCAATAACAAGGCATGATCTTTTCTCCAAGCCTGGGCGGTGTCTGTTGGGGGTCTATTAGGGAGCTGACCTGCCCAGCAATAATGAACATCAACGCTCCTCAGGTATAAACGGCAGCCAAGCTGAGAACCTAGACTCCAACCTCTGCCTTGCAGTTACAGCCAGCACCACTAGCTACCCCTGTCCCTGCAGGAGCAATGTTAGAAAAAGCCAGCTAATACATTAGATTTCATAAGATGATGACTCTCACAACATAATACACAATATACTCAGATTTCTACAGAAAACTATTTGTTATACTAAAAAACAAGGAGCTAACAAATAGAATGGAAACAATCCATATATACCAACACTGAAATGGCAGAGATTACAATTATCTGAGAAAGATTTTAAAGGAGCCATCATAAAAATGTTTCAATGCACAAATGCAAACACACTTAAAACAAATGAAATAATTGACTATCTCGGCAAAGAAATAGAAAGTCTTAGCAAATAAATGGAAGATTGAAAACAATAATCAAATGGAAAGTTTAGAACTGAAAAATAAAATAACCAAATTAAAAACAAAATAAAAAAAAAAACCTAAATGGATTTGTTCAATAATAGAATGGTGGGAACAGGGGAAAGAATCTATGAATTGGAAAAAAGAGCAATAGAGATTGCCCAATCTAAACAACAGAGAGAAAATAAACTATGGCGGTGGGAGGTGGGGGGGTAGACACAGGGAACCATGGGAAAAACAAACAATCAGAAACTATCATTTGTGTTCTCAGAGCCCTGAAGAAGAGAAAGAGGACATAACTGAAAAAGAACTTAGTAAACAATGATTAAAAACTTTCTATATTTTGAAGTTTTACAAAATACATAAAGCAATATACTCAAGAACTGCAGTATATCCCAATTGGAATAAACTCAAACACAGACCACAACAAATCATAGTTGAATTTTTGAAAACTAGACACAAGAAAAGATTGAAGAAGCAGGCAGACAGAAAAATTACCTCCCCAATAGTGCAAAAACAATCTCAAATGACGTGAGATTTCTTATGCAAAACACAAACACCAGAAGTAAGTGGCAGAACATTTTTCAAGGTTTGATGGAAAAGAACTATTAACCCAGAAGCTTATGCCCACAGAAAACATCCTTCAAGAATGAAAGGGAAACAGCAGGATTTCTTTCTTTCTCAAGGTGGAATAATATTTCATGATATGTATACACATCTCCTTTATCTATTCATCCACTGACAGACTCTCTTAGGTTGTTTTCATACACATTGTGAATAATGCTGAAATAAGCATGGGAGTGCAGATAATCTCCTTGATATCCTGTTTTGATTAGAATATCGTTGGACTGAAATTAATAATTAAAGAAAATGATATTTATTGAAAATAAACATGTACCTCATGGTCAAAGATTAAAGAAAATTCTCTCCAAAGCTTCAACTCAATTAATAAAATATTTATTAAATTAACAAATAAAACTCTATAATCTTAAATGATAGAACCATTCAGAATAGTACTTTTAATTTTTCCAAACTTTTTAAAGTTTTCAATATCAGATAGCATCACATAATTAAACTCATCAAAATAGCTTTCTTGGCCATCTGCTGGTAAAATCACTTCACTTAAATTATTAAAAATAGTTGTGTAGAAACACATGATACCATCTTGTTGCCCCCTAGTGTTGGATGTTCATCCATACCTAAGCAGAGTCAGCAAAACCTGGCTGCGTCTTTTGTCTTTGTTTTCCTGCTTCTTATTTTACAAATGAGGTGATTGGTAGAAATGATAAGTATAAGATCCCATAACATAAATCTCAACGCATTTGAGATACATAAAATATGTTACTGAGAGAATGCCCAAGTCATGTCAAAATATGCTCTGCTAATTTCAATTTCCCTTGTGCTGAAATTATTATCACTAGAAAATTATTTTTTTTTAAATACCACTGGCTTTGAAGACCAGATTATATTGTTCAAGAATTCCAGGACTTGGTTGATCATACATCTGTGATCAGTTCAAAGTTTAAAGGTCCCTGAATCACATCTGTCACCAGCAACATTCTGGACCACCTGGAACAGTAGACTCTCTGTGTTTGCATCATCCAAGAAGCAGATACCAAAATAGGCTTAGACCGTGCAAGAAATTTATCAAAGAAATTTAGAAAGCACTTTGAATGCTTCCTGACGTGTATTGTGTTATATTGTTATATAAATATTCGTTATATAAAAATATCCCATTGGTGAATATTTGAATTGCTTTCAAAGTTTCTATCATAGAGTTGTCAGAGTAAGCAAATAAAATTACAGGATGCCCAGTTAAAGCAGAACTCCAGACAAACAAAGAAGTTTTGCATTATTATATCTTAAGCAATATTTTGTCATAAATTATAAGATCTTGTGAAAGTGTTTAGGATGTTTTTCTGGTAACAAATAAACATTACTAGGTACAGGAGTAAGATTTTTCTAGAGTCAAGCAAGGGGTTGGGTTTTAAAGCATACTCAGAGATAAATTTTTTGGATCCATCTCTCTGTATATAGTTTCTACTTTAATATATGTGTATTTCTTCCATATATATCAAATGCTGTAAATAATAAAAGTGCTGTAAGTAATAAATATAGCACATTGCTATAGAATACACAATAATATATGTGTATCAAAGAAACAAAGCAAAATCATTTTTGTCTTTAATAGTAAAGTTAAGGTTCTAATTTCATTCTTTTCATACATATGTAAAAATAAAAATTCTGAGTAATCTGTTCTAATTTCAATAACTTGCCATAAAAATGTTTTTCAAAGGCTGAAACATTGACAGATGCCTATAATTTAACATGATAATTTGCCTACAGTTTAAGTATTTCATTTTATATTGAAAATCAAAGTGTTATCAGACCAGGTTTTCATATCATTCAAAATTAAGTTTCTAACTTTAGTTTGAATTTTGAAAGATACTTATAGGTTTTCAATGCACAAGGGGAGCTAATTAGACATTGGGAAGTGAGAACCTTTGCAAATTCTTCACTTTTGAAAACCTAGAAACATTTTAAGGAGGGCTGTGGGGATTTCTTTCAAAATTCATATGAAAACTAGTCTGCATAGTGTTGGAAATGAAAAATTTACAAAAAGTTAAGGGTATATCACTCCTACAGCCTGAGCCAGTGATATCAAGGCATATGGTCTAGTTCTAAGCACTTGTTTTCATTTGTATATTTGGTTGCACGACAGATCCATGTACTTCCCTTGATTTCTGACCCTCACACTCAACGCCGTAAATATTTTCACTGAGTCTGACAAAATTATACTTCAGTAGACACATATATGCTCTACCAAATAGGAGAATTGTATGTCATTCCTTAGTGTGTAGCATTCTGTACAGTAGTGTATCACATGTCCACTAAATTTAGAATTGAATTTTTTTTCTTGACATGTAATTATAACAGTATAATTTGTTGAGAGACTAATGTACTTTCACAAATTATGTCTATATATGTTAATCTTTGTATCTTCAAGAACAGTATCTGGGTTTGGTACACCACTGTGACTCCAAGGTTCACATACTTTACAAGAATTAAAGAAATGAAATAAACCCAGTGAATTGAGGATTATAAATTTCTATATATTTATTCTATGAGTCTGCCCCATTATTGTATCTGAATATATGGCTTAGCATGTATTCAATATATAATTTTAATTATGATATTTATATATTTTTTCAAACATATAATGTACAATTTTATTACTATAAATAACAAATGTCTTATTTATTTGAGATTTTAAAGTTGTTCAGGGTTCTTATTGTTTTCAGAAAAATTTAACATTCAAAACTTTTTATATAAAGTAATAATTTGTGTTTATATACATATGTTTATATACATGTATCCCTGTTAATATGCATATATATTTTTATAAATTTATAATATATTAACATATATATTATACACATTTAGTAGCCTGAGGACATGCATGAGAATCAACTGTTAGTTACACCTATAAAGATGGTGCCATTTTTTTCTTTGATACTAAGATTGCCTTAGGTCACTTATGACTCCTGATTTGTAAGGAGCCATAAGAATCATTTTACACAGAATTTCCTATAACTAGCTCCAACTTCTTTAGCAGTTAATTATTTGTTTTTATGTTTGCATAATAATATTTAAAGTATATAAAATTTTAACATCAAACTTTAATATCCACAACTGTTTGTTGATTAACATAATTCAATAAACATTGCTAACCATTTGGTGACTGCAGAATTTCCAAATATCTCTAGCTCTGTAATCCAAAGTATATCATTTAATTCTCTTACTCATAATCAAGAACATTAATGAGAGCTAATGTCAAACTCTAGATAATCACCATAAAGATATAATAGTTAACAGGTAGAAGAACATGATACTTGAGTTCTCTAAAGTACAGCAAATATTATTCTCCTACCTGACAAGCAAGAGGCAATTTTCTTCTCTCAGAATGAAAAAATTGTCTTTTCATCTACTCATTAATACAAAACGGAGGAGAAGAAAACCATTCCAATAAGTCACAGCAAGAATTTTGTAGAACCCAAGAAGGTGGTCACCCTTCTTGGGTTCTGATATTACACGGGAAGATACAATAGGAAAAAAAGTAGCCTCAGACCATTAGTACAGTTATGGTTAGTTAAATGTTGATACAATTCTTTGTGAAAATTAGTGTTGAAAGGAAACTAGCTTTGAAAGCAGAGAAATACTGGAATATTTTATCAAATCATAGATAGGAAAGTACAGGAAGATTCAAAGGGGCCCAGGTGAGAAACTGCTTTTATAGAGCCACACCTGCCCAGAAGTCCCAATGAATCTCTACATTCATGGAACCATATGGTCTGCCAGAAAAGAGTGCATTCTGTTATGTGATCAGCAATTCTTGTCTCAAACTGCTGTCTTTACAAAGTTTCAAAACCCCAAAGCCACACTTAGTATAGTTACTGAGAAGTATCTTAACGTGCTGGCCAACAAAGGACAAATGCAGACAAGAGTATGATCGTTGTCGAGGTGATCAGAACAGAACATTTTCTTGTCAAGGCCAGTGGAATATCACATCCAAGATGACATCAATGTGTAAAGTGCTATGGCCTGTGTTATTCTTCTGAGTTGTTTTCTGGGCTTTATTTTTCTGACTTTTCCATCTATAGAAGGACTCAGTAGTATAAATCCTACATTCTCTCTCTGCAGATTTATTTTCTTCTTCCCTTAGTCTTTTTGCCCATGCAGTTGGTCAGTGAACTAGTCACAATATCTGATAGATGCTTGTGTGCTAACTCTCAAAATATCTCAGTAGGCAATGCCTTATTCATCATTTTTGATGACGGATTGTGTTTTCTGGGAAACTGCCATGATTCTCATTTTGAACTTTGGCTCCTATGCCCAGCTGAACCTGTCCCAGGTCCAATAAATTACATCAGAGCCCAACCTTCCTCAGTGATTCCTGGGATTTTAACAGGAAGGAATTATATAAAGAATAGTTGCAAAGCACTTACTCAAATTATGTTTCCATTCCAATTTATCTATGTACATTCATGGATATGTCGTGCAAGCCTACTATGAACTACAGAGTGAAAGAGACACTGGATATTCAACAATCAGCAAAGCAACCAAAGCTCCCACCTCCTCCATCTTGTAGCCAGTCTAGTAGGGATAAGACATACTTGACAAGCAAATAGGAAAACAATTATGAAAGATGATGGAAGTAAACAGAGCTCAGAGATAAAGAATGGTAGGGCTGTATTAGCAAGGCTTAGGAACAAATGCTATAACAGAGACCCCAAGGTAATAGCAGTTTTATCAAGAAAAAAAAACTATTTCTCACATTATGTTCTAGAAGGAGGCATGGCCACACATTTTTGTAGATGAGATCCCTTCATCGTGTTATCCCATGCCGTCTCCACAGGATGTACTTCATTCGTTATTTTCCACAATGACCCCTTACCACATTCTAATTCCAGAAAGGTGCTGCAGACACCATCCAGAAGCCTCAAAGGGCACTTCTGCTAGCACCCCATTATCCCATTAGGTAGGATTTATTGCATGGCTACATCTAGATACACAGAGTTTGGAAAATACTATTTTTGGCTCTCCTTTCTCTGCCTTATATCAAAGGACACTGGAAGATTGAAGAAGAGGCGGAACATCAGCTTACCACATATTGACTGAAGGCTACTCCATTGGTTTGTTAATATTCCTAAGGAAATGTCTACAATAAAACTAAAAGAACACAAAAACTCAAGAATCTAAATAAGTAAATAACAGAGGACCAATGTCCTAAAGTTAGATCTTGTTGGGTTAAGACCCAAGTAACTGAAGAACACTGATCATATGCATAGTAGGTGTATAAGGAGCTTGCAGAGAAAAACAGGAACTGAGTTATATGTATTTATTTCATATAATATCTTCTGAATTTTATTTAAATTCAGGAAATGTAAATAAAAACAGGAGCAGATCTAACTTAGATTTTCAAAAGATCACTCTTGCTATTTTGAGGATTTAGGAGCCATAGAAGAAGAATAAAAACTGGAAGCTCTCAGGTTACTAACCATAAGAGATGACATTGGTTCATATGCAAGTTACAGCAGCAAAGGTGGCGATAAAATACTTGGAGAAGATTGTTCAATTTGGCAGGTGGTTGTGATGTGTGTGTTAACAGAAACAGAAAAAATAAGGAAGGGGCTAAGTTTCGGCATCAAGTTACCTGGTAGATGCCAGTGTGAAAATGGGGAATGGGGAAGCAGGAGGAAAAACCAGATTGAGGAGGAAATATCAAGGCTTCCAGGCATGTAACTCTCTCTGACTTACCTACCTTCAGATGTCAAGGAGGGTACTGGTTATATAATACGAGGCCTTGAAAGAAAATTCTGGGGCATGAGTAAAAATTTAGAGCCAATTAACATTTCCAGATTAAAGTCTTGAGAATACAGAATCATGTGAAGGGGCAGCTAGTGAGGAGCCTGAGGTGGGCACAGGCTGGAGGAATAGAACTCAGGGTGGAGAAAAGGAAGACTCCATGCAAGAGTCCAGGCCACAGGCATCCCACGAGAGTCTCTACCTGGCACTGTTGCACATAGCCTATAATCTTCACAAAAAAACAGTTTCCTACAAATTCTCAGAGCCCCGGACAGATTCTAAAGCACACTTTGAGCGAAGAAGTAGGAAGAAATATAGGTTATTTTTTTTGTAGGACAATTTGCACATGCTATCTTAATCCATCCAGAGATAATTACTGAGCAACCATTTTCCATAAAAATAAAACAAGGTTTAGATAGTCTTAAATTGCACAAGCTAGTAAGTGAGGGGCTGGTTTGAAAAGAAGTTATTTTTATTCCAAAACCCTTAAATATCTACTACATGAAGGCTGAATAAGCATTTCTTCTACAGAACCAGACTATTTTGAGTCTACTGAGAATATCTAAAAAACCAACTAAAGTGCATCATTCAAACCTGTCCAGGACAGTAGAGGCTAACAGGAAATTGAATCACCCATTACTACTGGAGGAATTTACTAATCGGTGTGGAGAAAAAGTAGGAAAATATCATCTGCATGAACAAAATTATCTACTATTGAATTTTTATCTAAGGCATAAAATTATGTCTGTAGCCCCGAATGCTTCACATTTATGAGAAATTTTTCATTCACCTACATAATATAGATAATCGCATTATAAATGTGTCATTTCTCCAATAGTAATTGAGGGATCGAATTTGGAATTGCCAGCAGGAAGCTATTAAAGAGGTATTTATTTCTGCAGCCAATTTATATTAGGTATGAGATTACATTTTAGTTAGCAGAACTGGGAAGGATAAATCCTAGATTATTCATTTATTATGTACATTTTTATGATATCAAAGGAAATGCTTATATTTCGATTCATGTTTTGTTTTTAATATTTAAGGATGAAATGTCTCCATTGACAAGTTTTCAAAACTATGGATTTTATTTTTTATTGCAGCATTTAGATGCATCACTAAGTATATTTTTGGAAGTTTGAAAGTTTGTTAAACTGAGCATATTTTTGACAGAAAATATGTCTAATGCTAGCGTCATCTTTCCTATTACATATAAAAATTTGGGATTAACTAGGTGATACTTATTTTTTGAATTATGGAAACTTTTTATAAGGTTTATATTTTAGGTGTTAAAGATAGGATTTTCTTATTTCTACTCACAGCATTCTCTATTGGTTGCATACTTAACATATATGCTATTCACCAATATTAATTGCTTTCATAAGAATGGGTAATTTTCTTATATGACCTACACTAGATAAACTCTCTAGGAAAAGACCAGCAGGATATTCAAACACAGCTCTTTATAAACCAACTATATTTTACCTTCCTTCCACAAACCTATACCATATCAATATCCTTAATCAATAATCTCATTAACTAAAGTGTGACTTTTTTAATAAACGTATTTTGATGTACCAAAATCTATCAGTGAAGTTTAAACAATCATAAAACATTGGCCAGCCCTGTTTTATAGTTGTCACATTATTTTACATAAAAAAAAAATCACAACGAAAAATAACTTAGCTACTTCTGTTTTGTAGTAATCACCACTATCGTTTTATATGTAATTAGGCCTCATCTTCCTCATTCCAATAGTGGCACTCTGGGTTACAGAGATGAGGAAACTGACTTTCAGAGCCATTAAGCTACTTGCCACAGGACATACTACTAGTGATGGCCTGGCAGGGAGCTGGACCAGTTCTGTGGCTTCAGAGTGTAGTCCCCTTCCAACACCGCCCCTGGCTTGATGTGATAAAAATAGACAATGTTGAATTTTCTGGAATACTGTATTATTCCTCTTATGTGATATCTAAAACATATTCTTTTACACAAATATGTTGTGCCTTTACAACTATTTAGTCGTGGTGATATTTGATATTTGGCAAACTTAACAATACTATTTTAACAGTACTATTTTAAACCATTTATTATTATTTTTTTTAATACAGTAAGGCTAAGACAACATTTTCGGTGTCACCAAAGTAAAAAAGGATGTATAATGATTCTTGGTCTAGGAGTATATGCATATTGATTTTTAAGCATATCAACAAATATTTCTTAGAGTGCTATTTTTTCCATGAGTTTTGGACCCAGAGCACAGAAAGCAAGTTTGGGCCAAACTATAGGCAGGAATGGGGTTGAGGGGCAGATGGGAGAGGGGTCACCATGCCAAGAGGTACCTAGCTGGAATCCACAACCAGGGAAGTGTATGAATTGGGTCTATCTTCAGCTCTACTCCTAGGTATCAGTGGTAGCATCATACTATGTCCCTCTGCCGTCGGTATGTAGTTCTAGTATCCTTTTATTGAAGAAATGATTAAAGCAAATGAAATATGCCTTCTGCACTGACAGAGAAATGAAATTATTTCCCCGAAAACCTGCCTCACTTCACTGGTGAGATGATGGTGCTCTGGAAGGGAGGAGACCTTCTGGGCTCTTAATTTTTGTCTTTTCAGTGCTTCTGCTCTACACGGGAATCTTTCTTCTCTCCGAGGCAATTATCACTTCTGTGGTTTCAATGACAGATCTAAGGCAGTTACCCCAGAAACCTGTGCACCTGCTTTGAATTCTAATTAATACTATACAGGAACATTTCTCTCTCCCACTTCCTATTGTTTTCTATTAGAACACTTCCTAAAAAGAAAAAAGTACTTTCAGGATTTATAGTAACACGAAGTATAGCAATATATGTTAATCATTTGAATTATATGTATATATGCACACACATATATACTTTCTAATAACGTACAGTAACATCTACACCACTATAAATTCCAGTTTATCTGTTTACTTAGCAATTGTTCAGCAAATGTTGTCAAATATGTTGAATGAATGAATAACTACATAAACAAACATCACCGAAGTTTGTTTGTTTTCCTGGGTAAGTATTTCTGGAATTCATTTATGATTTCTTTTCTCCCTTAGGTCTCTGAAGTCCAAGCTGCTGTTACCCATCTCTCTCCTGGACCACTTCCTTTGCTTCTACAGTAGTCTTGGAGGACTTGTGGGTGGTTTACAACCTACAGTAAAAGAAATCTCTAAAGGTCTGTACCTGGTCATAACTTTATTATTATTTTTATATGTTTTACTCTTCTGAGAATAATATCCAAAACTCTGACCAAGTTTTCAAAGAGCTTCCCAATCCAGCTTCTGCACACCCAACCACTGAGCCCCTGGAAAATGCCACTCTCCCCCTCGCACAAGGACTTTTCGCCATAATTGTATTATTTTCACTTTCTAGTGCATTCTGCTCTCTTACCATCTAGCATTCAAGCATGGTTTTCCCTTGCCTATGACCTTCTTCCTCCCTCTATTTTTCTAACTTCCTCCTACCTAACCTACAGATGTAGGAATAAGGTTCACTCTCTTAGAGGGACCGGAAGAGAGCAGATGTGCTAATTAACTCTCTAGATTCCAGATTCAGGTTCCCAGACACAGAGACACATGCTGTCCCCTTTCACAACCATCCATCACTCTTATAATCGATACTTAATTTCCCTTGTCCTTTTATTCTCCAGCACATGCCACTGTAGTATTTGGCATAGTATGGTGATCAGTGAATTTTTCTGGAATAAATCAGTATATCTGAGGGAGTAACAAATAGAATATTTACATGCCTCTGAGTCTTTTGCCCTCAGATTAATTCCTTATTTTTTGCCTATGTTGCTCTGTAAAACAGGTGCCTGGTTACTTAAAGACAAGTTTCTCTGTTGTTTTTATCAAGTCTTCCACTGTAGTACTACATGGGAGACCACAGAGTAGGCAGAAGTAGAAACCAATATGTCTCCTCCCCTTGTCCTCTGCTCCAAACCCTGTCTCTGTCAGTGGTACCCTCTCCTCCATCTTGACAGGCTGCTGTAGTCCTAACTTTTATCCTCCACTGATCAGTCCCTTTTATCCCTCCAGCCCAGGGCTCCTGGCTCTCTGTTCTTTCTGTTCTGGGGAAATCACAAGCCTTCATTTGGCTTCTAGATCTTCTATCACCTCTATTCAGGTGATTTTCTCTATATTTACTTTCTTTCAAGTAAATAAAATCATTTCTATTTTCCTACTTATATCCTGCCTAAGCCATCATCAACCAAAGAAAAACTCAGGGGACTTGTCATCAATAGACCTCCTTTGCAAGAAGTGTTGAAATTTCTCCAGAGAAAAACAAAATGATATAGTCAGAAATTCAAAACTACCTAAATAATGTAATGCCTCAGAAGAGAAACAAATTAGGTAAAATAAAACCTTTTAATTTTTTTTTCTTAACTAACCTATAGGTAAATAAGTAAAATTAATGACAGTCATATTATAAAGGACAGGAAGGAGAAAATGGGAATACTCTGTTATTAGTTACCTATCCCACCCATGAAGGTATATAGTGTTATTTAAAAGAGGACATAGGATAGCTTAACATGTATTTTGCAAACCCTAGGTTAACCACTAAAAAACTTTTTAAAGCTTAATTAATATACTAAAAGAGGAAAGAATATGGAATCACATCAAATGCTCAATGAATACCAAAAACGATAGGAAAAAAGCATATTAAAAAAACAAATTTAATGAATAGAAGCAATTATAAACATAAAGATATTTAATCCAATATTATCAATAATCACTTTAAATGAATGGTCTAAATATACAAGTTCAAAGTGTTCAAGAGAAAAACCATGGGCCCATAATAGTGTCACTTGAGCTAAAGCCCCTGACCTCCTAATTGCAGTTTAGATCTTCCTAGAAATGTAACCTTAATCACTGGTCTAGAATTTTCTGGTCAACATCAATGAGTTATTCCATCATGTGGGACAGCCTTCTTAATTTCCCATAGGAAGAAAAGGCAATCTGCATAATAAAACCCCTTCAAGTCCCTTCCCCCTCAAAAAAGAAGATGTCCTGGTCTGAAAAATAACCCTTTCATTTCTTTTCCTCCCCTTCTAAAGGCTCTCCTTCCCATTCTCCACTTTGTTAAATCTCCCAGAGAGCCCTTTTGATTGTCAGATGGGATGCTGCCCAATTCATGTATCTCTTATAATAAAGCCAACTAGATCTTCAAATTTACCAATTTGAATTGTTCTTTAGCAGAGAGAGAGAGAGAGAGAGAGAGAGAGAGAGAGAGAGAGAGAGAGATTATAAATACAGATATAAAAGCATGACACAACTCTCTTGTGTACAAGAAACTCCTTTTAAATATTAAGAAACAGATTAAATGTAAATCAGTGGAGAAAGATATAATGTGCCAACACCAAACAACAACAACAAAAACTGGAGTAGCTATATTAATTACAGACAAAGTTGATTTCAGAATAAGGAAAATTATTAGGGATGATAGGGCAATAGATAATGATATAGAGGTTAATTTGCCAGGAAGACATAATTATTCTTAATATATATATATGCCTAACAAAGGAATATCAACATAAATTAGATAAAAACTGACAGAACTGCAAGAGAAATAGACAAATTCACTATTGCACTCAGAGACTTTCCTCACCCCTCCATCAGTAATTGGCAGGTCCACAGGTAGAAAAATCCTAAGGATAGAGTTGACCTGAACAGCACCCCCAATCCATTGGATGTAATTGTTATTTATAAGATACTTCATCAAGCAACAGCAGAACACATATTCTTCTCAAGTTCATATGGAACATTCATGAAGACAGACCATGATCTGGGACATAAAATCCACATAGACACATTTTTTTTAATCATCCAAATTATGCTCTTTGATTGTCATGGAATTAAAGTAGAAATCAATAATAAAAAATAGGTTAAAATTCCTAAAACTTTTAGTGATTACATGACAAATTTCTAAATAAGGAGTTAAGGAAGAAATCTCAGGATAAATTAAAAAATTATTTGAACCTAGTGTAAATGAAAATAATACAACTAAATCAATATTTGTGAGAGGCAACAAATGTAGTCTTAAAAAATTTATAGCATTGAAAGTATATCTTAGAAAAGAACTTTCTAAAACCAATAATCAAGCTTTCACTCACAAGTCTGATAACATCATTGGGATTAATTTCATGAAAGACACAAGCTACAGAAACTCAAAGAAAAAAATAAAAATAGATAATCCAAATAAAGTTATATCTATTAAAAATTCATTAAGAAATTAATAACCTTTCAAAACCGAAAGCACCAAGCTGGGATGGAACAATTTAAAGCACAATTATCTATCATTTATTAAAAAAAACAGAAGTAAAGGGAACACTTCTTAACTCATTCTACGATATCAATAATACCCTAACACCAGATAAAGACATTAAAATGAAGAAAAACTACAGCTCAATGTCTCTTATGAACATAGATGCAAAAATCCATAACAAAATATTAGTTAACCGAATTGAAGAATATATAAAAAATTACTACATACCACCACCCAGTGAAATTTATTTCTGGTAGGCAAGCCTAGTTTAATAGTAGCAATACACCAATTGTAGTATGCAAGGTTCACATAAAAAAAGTCAATTGCTTTTTTTGATTATCAACAGTGATCACTGGAATTTGAAACTGAAAACAGTATTATTTGCATTAGCATTAAAAAAAGTATTTACATATAAAGGTGATAAAATAAATTCAGGGTATATATGAGAAAAATTCTAAAGCTCTGATAAAAGAAGTCAAAGATCTAAATAAGTAGAAAGATATTCCATGTTCATGAATATAGAAAGACTCAATATTGTTAAGATGCTGATCCATACAACTTGATCTATAGAGTCAACACATCGAAATCAATCTCTATGTTTTTTGTAGATATCAATAAATTGAGCCTAAATGTTATATAAAAAGGCAAAAGAATCAGACCAATATGATAATGAAGAGGCAAACAAATCCAGAGGACTCGTACCATCCAAATTCAAACCTTACTATAACACAGTTTTAAACAAGACAGCATAATAACGGCAAAAAAAAAAAAAAAGAAAAATAGGTCAATGAAACAAAATATAATGCTCAGAAAGAGACTCACATGAATATAGTCAACCAATCTTTGTAAAAGGAGTACAGTCAATTCATCTACTGGAATTTATACTCAGTGAAATAAAATAAATAAGTGAAATACATAAAAATTTAATCATCTCAACTAAATGCTAACAATTTTAAAAGAATAAATTCATATTAACTATGTTCTCATGTATGTCATCAATTACAGTAGAAATAGATAATAATAAGTGGATATTAGAAAAAGTTTGTAGGCTAAAAATTAAGAATTTAAGGTCAAAATAATCCAGTCTTCCAAGAAGAAATCACAATAAAACAAAGAACAGGCTTTGAACTGAATAACTGACATATGATTATAAAAACCTATTAAATGCTGAAAAAACATACTTAAAAAATCTTTTATAGTCTCATACATTGAATAAGCAAAAAAGCTAATAGAAATGAGCTAAACATGTTTATATCAAAGAAAATTAATAAATTATATCTGCATGAATTAAAAAAGAAATAATAAAAAGTAATAGCAGAAAACACAGTAAAAGATCAACAAAAAAACAAATATTGGTTCTTGAAAAAGACTAATAAACTTGATAAAATTTTGGCATGACCACCTGAGAGAAATATAAAACAAGAACAAATAGTATCAGGAATAAATGGGGGCTTCACTATAGATCCTACAGACATTAATATAAGACTATATTGTGAACAAATGTGTACCAATAAAGTTAAAAACTAAAATAAAATCAACAAATTATAGAAAACCTATGAAATGTTACAAAAGTAAAAAAAAATAAAATTTGAAAAACTCATAATTTATAGAGTATATAATTAAATACCTTCCCACAAACAAAATCAAGCTCCAAGTGATTTTGTCTACGAATTCGACCATACATTTAAGAAATAAATCATGTCAATCATAGATATCTCTTCTATAAAAAAAAAATGGAAATACTCTATAACAGTTCTTTTTTCTAGCATAGGCTTGATACAAAATCCTGATAAATTAGAAGAAAAAAAAGTTATGTGTGTTTACACACTTTCAAGTACTATAAAAGTACACTTTTAAGTACCATTTTAAGTTTATAAGCTTAGTAAAGAAAAAGATTTAAGACAGAAGGAACACTAACAGTACAAAGAAAAATATTGACAAGTTAGACTACCTCAAATAGGAACTTCTCTTCATCCAAAAAGATACCTTTCACAGATTGAAAAGGCAAACCACAGAGCGAGAGAAGATACTTACAGGACATACACTGAAAAACAGCTTCTATAAACACTGTCAGATAATTTTTTAAAAGACAGACAACTCAATGGTAATAAAAGCATGAAACATGGACAGACAGTGCACCAAAAAATATCAACTTAGCACCCTGTGATGATTGAGCACAAGGCAATCGACAAGTTCTACAGGTGTCAGTTATCATTACACTCCGTTTGGAATGATAAAAGGTAAGAGCCGGTGACTGTACCTGGAGCAGGCATGGCTGGGGCACGGGAGCTGGCCACCACTGGTGTGAGTGGACATTGCGATGGCTACTTGAGATGATTGTGCAGCAGGAGGAGCATCCTAAAGGTGAACAGAAATGCACGTGTGGCTCAGCAAGTGCACACTTCAGTATGCTTTCAACAGAAATGCATGCGTGTGCATATCATAACACGTGATCAGAAAGCTCAGACCTGAATTTTCCATAGAAGCCAAACTCTGGGGACCTCTCAAATGCAAATCAGGGGTTACCTGCTAGTGAGCATTTGAAAAAGAAACAACAGCTGCAGGAAACTATTTAAATAATCACAAACTCATGTGGGAAAGATGCTGGATACAAACAAAAAAAAATCCAATTTTACAATTCGATTTATTTCTAGTCCTAACAGGTAAATTCTATTTTAAGAATTAATGATGGTTATTTTCCTTTGAAAGTGTGAAGGGTCAGTGACTCAGGGAGACACAAGAGGCCCCTCTGGGAGCTAAAATATTCGGTGTAATGACCTGCTTTCCATATGAGCTCGCTTTGTGGTAATTCAGTGAGCTATTCAGTTAGAATTTTTCTCTTTTGTCTGTTTGTTACACTTCAAATAAAGTTTAAAAAAAGAAGAAAAAAAGGCTTTGTTATTGACTTAAGAATACATTATCTGATGACATTCACATCCCTTTCTTTACTAGAAAAAAATGTGTGCAATATTCTTTAAAATGTTTTTGTATATATATAGAGAGGCAGTAAGAGGGGTAATGAATGGGGGAGTGAGAGAAAGGAAAATTTTGGTACTTGTCATTACTGCAAATATGTGAATAAGTTAATGCATCTGGTAGAAAAAAATGCCTCTGATAGAAAAATGGGCACATTATATTTCCTCTAGCAAGAAAAATAAATCTGATTTAGTAGCACCTTTATAATCAAAATATTTAAGGCATTGCTTTCCAAACCAGACTTCGTGAAGGTCAAATTCTATATATAGACCTACTTGGCTCCCTACCTGCCTTTTTACATAAATATCTATCATTTGTTTAACAGAAGTTTCTATTAAAATTTCACGATTTTGCCAGGATCCATATTTCATAAATATATATTATTTATTCTTTCCTTTTCTGGAAAATAATCAAATGGAGGGAAAGACTAATTATCATAATAACATTTACTGGACATTCAATGAGTCAAATGCAAGGCAAGGGACATTACTGAGTTTGATGGATCTAATTCTCACAATGACCCTGTGAATTAGGTAGCATCATTATGCTAATTTTGCATCCAAGTATCATAAAAACCAGTAAATGTCAGAGGCAGGTCCCCCGCCCAGCAGTTTGTACACAGTCTGTGATACTCCATGAAACACTATTAGGGTACCCCTAAGGGGAAATTCCTCATCTCTCCATCCTTTTTTCACCTGCATGTCTGTTTCCAGCATCTCTGCACTCAGAGATGTGGTCTATTTTCAAGGTTTATCAACAGGTCTAAGTACATATGAATAACCTCAACCCTTATTTCCTTATGTTTCCTTCGACGTTTTTGCATTTCAATCTCTCCCTTTGAACATTTACTTCACCAAAGACTGATGTTTACAAGCAGGATCGCTTAATTCTGGTTCTTTACATTTTCTTGCATTTCACAGAGAAAGGATGCCGCTCCAAACTGGCACATGGCAAGAACACTTGCTGCAGCCAAATTTCCTGAGGGACATTCTTAGTGAGAGGGACTCACAGTCTGACCAGCCACCCAATCTTGCTCTCATTTGGAGGGTACCAGCCACTGAATAAAGCAAAGTGTCATCTCAATATCCTAAGAAAGGGTCACCTTGTCTTCATAAGCCACCCACACTTCTGGGGCTGATGCCTGGCCACGGGGAGGGAAAGGAAAGCCTGGTCCCTATTCCGGCTGCAGGGCCAACTCTGCCCCATGGTTGATTTCATCAAAGCCAACGTGCTCCACATCCCAGGGTGAACCCCTCAGTGGACTGTCCTCTAACAGACAGGTGCCCATTCTACTCTCTATTTCTTTACCTCCAGGTTCTTGCCACGTCTGGCAGTGGTTTTCTTCAGAATAGTCCCTTGGGTGATAACCTGCAAACTCACCTCTATCATCATGACTTTTTAAAATAGTTGTACCGTGCTACAGCTTAACCGAAATGGGTCCCTATCCTCAAAGACACAGCTCCCCAGAATCTTTAAGTTGAAAGCTGCTTGTTTTCAATATGCACAAAGAAGGAGAAGGTCTCTCTTGTTTTTAGCCACTTTCATGCAATAGTAACAGCATCTTTGACACTTCTGTCCACAAGGCTACCCACCCTCTCCACCTCGGTGTCACACTTATTCAGTGACCTAATAAACATTCGCCATTCACCACAGATGTCGGCATTTTGCTCAGATGAATTCTCTCAACCTTGCAAATCATTTTCGCCTTTACTTTCATCTGATATCAATATTACAGAATATGGTTTACTTTTTTTTTTGTAAAACTGGCATATCCCCTTCAGTAATTTTGAACTTTCTAATTTTTCTACTGTAAATGTTATCCCTTGTAAATAAGGATAATTGAGATAATCTCCAATTCATCCTTATCATTATGTTGATTTGCCTGACTGCATTTCCATCATCTTAGTTCACATTCTCTAGTTATGCTTTCTATTTTCCTTATTTTTTTTTTTGTTGGATTTGAACAAATTTTGTTTCACTTCATCTCTCATTTAAAAATATATTTTCAGCACAGTCTGGAGTTAAGTGCATCTATGTCTGATCTCTGAATGAGAAAAGAACCTTAGCATGCTTTTGCTTTTCAACTCCACCACTATTCCCAACACTTCCCATTTTGAAATAATTCAGGAGTCTATACTAGATTTGAAAAAGAAAATACAGCAATGTTTATTCAGATAGTTACTCAAGCTTTACTGCTGTTGTTAGTACTACTATTTCTTTCAAACTAAAATTCCCTTAAAACTATTTATTCTTAAATAATTCAGGGACAGCCTCCAGTCAACAAAAATTTATGAGCCTTTGAATATCCAAAAATTTTTTCCATTTGTCTTTTCCCCAAAATAATAAATTGGCTTGACAGAGGAACCTAGTTTGAAATTAAATTTCTCTCAAAATATTTATCATGTTGCTTTGTCCTCCCACATTTGATGTATCTAACGAAAACATCATTATGAATCTAATTCATATTTCTTTGTATGTAATCTAGGTCTCTTCATCCTGCTTTCCATCTTCTATATTGTTTTGATTCTTAATTTGTTGACAATAATGTTTTAATTTTCAATGTTCTTTTTCTATTTTATAACACTATTTTTGTGGGAATTAGATCATGTCCAATGTCTCTAAACATGTTTATTTTTAATCTCTAGATGCTTTGGGATTGCTCCGGGCTGTCCTGTGTTAATTAATTATTCTGTTAGTTAAAGTCGATGGCTCTTTCAGGTTACGGTTTTTCTTTAAGCAATTAGTGAGGTCTGATTTTTCTACTTTTCTTTTAATTTGATAATCTATGTTCATTTGTCTTTGAGTACAGATGTGATTGATTGCAGGATCCTGTTTCCTGTAATTAAAGCACATTGGGGGAGGCGATGCTGCTTATTATGGCAAGCTGGCATCTTCATCTCTGATCCTTCAGGCTCCCTGTCTCCCCAAGGTGGTACTATCTTCCTGGAACACCCCCTTGAGCCTCTAGCTACCGGTAGCTTCTTTACTTCTTATGCAAACATACCTGCCAACCTCTGCTACTTTGAGCAGTGTTGGTGTGTGGGCAAGGAGGAATCAGCCTGCCTCTCCAAATTCTCTGATTAGTGACTCTGCCTTTGTTTCCTGACTTACTATTCTGGTTCTTCTATCAACTCTAAACTTATAGCCAGCCAGAATTTCTTCCATGTCCACAGCTTTACTTTATGTTTTTTATATTACTTAGGGTTTGATCAGAGAAGTAAAACTCCTATCAGTGACATAAAGTAGGCCACTGACCGTGGAAGGTCATCTTTATACACTCTGAGAGCTCACAGAGAAGCTGTAGAGCTGAGCCTGGGCCATGTGTGGGTCCACAGAAACAGCCAGACGTACAGCATGGGGCAGCGAAGACTAATTCAAACCCATAAGGACAAACTGATACCCTCAGGAATAAAAGTGAACCCGTGTCAATCTTGTAGTGCCTTCAACCTTGACAGTGCAAATGCTCTGGGGAAGAAGCTGGCGACCTGAGTACAGGTGTCTAACTTGGGCTGTGGAGAACTTTTGAGAAGAGCATTTTGGCTCACCAATGAACCCACAGGTCAGAGAGGATGCTTGTGAGCCATTCCTGGACCCATGAGGGTCTTTAAACCACAACAGCTGCTGCTCCAGTTCTACCTTCAAATTTTGCAAATCTTTCTCTAATCCAGTATGTACAATAAAGAAAATGCTGGGAAACAGCTAAGTTGAAACAGTTCAATGCTACCACCGTCAACCTCTTGTCTCGGCATCTGTGCACATCCTTTTTAAGCATGCTTAATTTTCAAGTAAATAAAATCATGCTTTTGCTTTTTCTCATACACAGAAGCATTCTAACTGCTCCCCAAAGGACATACGCAGTTGCACTGTCCATGTCTGAGTGAAGGTCACTCCTCTTTTAGCCAAGCTTTACTCCCTAAGATGTTGTAGTCTAAGTACTAAGGTATAAGACTACCGAGTACTCGCTTTTATGAAAGAAGGCAGGTGTATGAGAGAAGGAAGAAAACTGGTTAATCATATGCTAAGAGTCATTCCAAAGTATGGGATAAATACTCATGACATTTACAGTCCTAAGTTTTATGAGGTCACGTAGTTATAGCTTCTACAACTTTGATCTTTTATTACCCAGGCCTCGTTTCTTTGCCATCCACAAGCATCTTGGCAGCTTTTGTCCTGTCTGTTGAGGCGACCCATACCCTCCTTCATTTCTGGAGGTTCTGAGCCATTAACAGTCTAGTCCTGGCTCTTCTGTTTTCTGTAGTTTTCCACTGATCATCATGCAGCACACAGGAGTATGAACAGGTGTCCCAGGAGATGTCTTATATTCCAGACATATGCCTCCTTGTCTCATTGTAGAGTAGCAACCATATTTTTCTTTGATAAGATCGGATTTATTTCTGCAGCCAATATAGTAACCCCTCCAGCAGCATGAGCAGCCGAATGCTGCCAAATATCAATGTCATCTTCCATCGTTGATTACAACAAACTTTCATTCAAATCCTCCCACATTTGTGGAAAAGTTGCACAGATAAGTGTAGAAAGTTCTCCTATACCAAGCAATTTCCTTGACTGCGAGCAGTTTATATTAGTGGAGTGCATTTGTCACCACTAATAAGCCAATATTGAAAAATTGTTATTAACAAAATTTATTCAAATGTTCCTTGTTTTCTCACATGTCCTTTTTCTTTTCTTTCCAGGACCCCATCCAGGATACTACAGTACCTGTAGTTATGTCTTCTACTTAGTGTCCTCTTGGCTGTGCGTTTCTTGGTTTTATTGATTTAGAGGAGTCATTTAACAATTTTGAGGAGTACCGGCCAGGTATTTGCCCGATGCCTTTCTCATGATCAGTCTGGGTTACAGCTATTTGCATGAAAG
Source organism: Cynopterus sphinx (assembly GCA_030015415.1). Taxonomy (NCBI): domain Eukaryota; kingdom Metazoa; phylum Chordata; class Mammalia; order Chiroptera; family Pteropodidae; genus Cynopterus; species Cynopterus sphinx. The sequence goes on along the minus strand of CM057379.1, from coordinate 4,873,500 downwards.
AAAATTTTGGAGAAAAGGCCTTCTTTTAATGGACATGGTCCCCTGCAGCATTATTCCTCCCTTGGGAGCAAGACCTCTGGACAACAGATGTTGTCCTTTGAACACACTATTCTGAGAAGTGTGTAGTGGGATACATCACCATTGGGTCAACGACCCCCAATAGAATCCACTCTTTTCAATTTGTGATAGACATTTCAGCATAAATGTGTCCCTTCCCTACAAAGCATGCCATAAATTATTCTGCTGAACCGATCATCAAAAATCTAATCTGAAAACAAATTTTGTGTCCAGTTCATATTTTAAAGGGGATTCTGACAAGAGTAAAACTATAACCTATTTAAAGAAATGTGAATGAAGACATGTTTTTTTAAGATATTGGCACATCTGAAAAGTTTTCTGAACATTAAATTTGGTCAGAAGATGAAATTTATTTTGATCATGATGATTAATTTATTTATACAAGGATGAAAAATATAGCTGCTTAAAGACGAATTCTTTAAGTAAACACACTGTAATAGACTGATTTGTCACCACAAAGATAGACTGAGGTCCACGACCCCAGGACTTCAGAACACAAAGTTATTTGGATATAAGGCCTTTACAAAGCAAATCAAGTTACAAAGAGGCCATTGGTGTGGGCCCTATTCCAATGTGAATGGTTTCTTTTTAGAAAGGAAAAGTTTGGGCAAAAAGTCAGACAGAGAGGAATAATGATGTGAAGGCATACAGAGAGAAGACAACCAAGTAACTAGCATGACACATCTGTAAGCCAAGGAATGAGAGGAATGCCAACAAACACCGAAGCCAAAGCCAGGAGGCGAGAAGGCTGCTCTTCCCCTGGGATCCTCAGAGGGAGCATGGACACCTACTGACACCTCAATTTCAGACTTCTGGCCTCTGGGATGGTAGACCATAAATTTCCATGGTTTCAAGCTGCCAAGTGTGTTTTACTTGCTTACAGCAGCCCTACCAAACCAGTACACATACTTAAGCAAAAAATAAAATTAAGAATTACATATATTTATTAATATATCTCTTTGCTAACAATATCATATCTGTCTGTCTGTCTATCTATCTATCTATCTATCTATCTAATGTACAACATATATTTTCTTTGCTAATCATGATTTTAAAAACTATCAAGATGCAAATTATAAATCATAATTCGAAACAAATCCAACCCAGGCTATTGGCAGTCAAATACACAAATCTGTCATAGAGAATAAATTAAAACTTTGCCATTTGGTTTTAAGTACTTTTGCATTAATGTGATCAAGTGCCTTAAATATTCATAATAGGTGTTAAAAAATTAAAATATATTTATTACAATATGTTTAGTACTAAACCCTCTAGTATATGGATACTGCAACTTATTTAATATGAAATAAAAAATAATATTTGAAGTAGCAAAACATTGATATATTCTTCTGAAAGATATTGCTACAGTATTCCACAAATATATTTGTTCCAACTTTGTAAACCTTTGTATAAAGAACTACTAAATCAACTGACAGTGAAAAAATACTGTATATATGCAGCAAATTTTAGAATTTCACAATGACAGTCTGGTAGGTAGGACTTCCAAGAACTAGGTTTTACTTGATTTTTATTACCCAAGAAATACATAATTCCAAATACTGAATGAAAGAATAAAAAAATCAGCATATTCCAGATTATGGAATGATTTTATATAATATTTCTCATAATTTTTCTTTCATTTGTCAATTAAGTCAACACAACTTACACATTTATTCACCAGTCTCTATGCTGGAGTAAGGAGTATGATACAAATGAGGACTGAATATAAAGTAACAAGTACAAAAAAACTGTCCAACTGAGCAACCTTCTTTCTACCTTGACAATTCTGTCATATAATCAAGGATGTTTTGTGAAGCCACTAGAAGATACACTAGCTTACTGGAAGAGGGTACCTCTCAGAGATTTTAAAGTTGGAATTTAAAAATTTTACTTTCCTTCATGAGGAAAAATATCTAGTGTTGAGTAAACAAACAAACCAAAAAACACACATACGTTCATTGTTCATCAAAATAATCAACATCCACTAACAGACTAGACAGTTCATTTCAAGACTAAAGATTATCAATCAGTAACTAATGTTAATATTACATTAGCTGATTAATATTCAATGTTCTCCACTGAGTTATTTTTAAACAATATTCATATTAGAAAATTAAAGCAGTAGGAATTAAGTATATTCCCCAAATTTATATGGATGTAAGTGAAGATCCAGAATTCGATTCCAGATATCACCTGCCATGAACTTCACATATTAGTAAAATAATGTCAGTGGGTGCAAAGAACTTTGTTTTTATTATACGAGAGAATAGAATAAAAATAAAATTTCAGAGTTGTACTTATTTTATTTTTCTAGTCATATTATTACCTAGATTTTCTATACAATTATTCTGGTTTTGTTTCATAGATACTATTCTATTTTAGGTACAACTCCTTCCATTTTTCTATTTGGAGATTATAAATATATTATTTCAAGTTTCCCCTAATACTTTCCTTTCAGTTTTTATATTCTTTCTGAGTTAGCTTTGCTGTACTTGTTGCCTATGTTACATACTGTTAGTTTCCTGTATACACACCAATATGGGGAGGGAGGAGAGTCATGTATTTGTATTTGAAGGTGGCCTTAAGGATTCTATTTCTCCATTTGCTGTTTTGTAATTATATTCCCCAGGTCACCTGAATTCCATAGTTCTGAACAGGTCCTAAATTGGTGACTTGGGACTAAAATGCCACTAAGGCAGTGGAGTTGGTACTCCAAGAGTGTGGTACCTTGGGTCCAGTTCTGAACTGGGGCAATCTCTGCTCCTGCATCAGTTCAAAGGGACTCTACTGCCATCTCTTACATCTCACGTTGGACCATTCTTGGGATGTTATTGTCCTTACCTCCTTCCCTTTCCTAGAGCTACTTTGGTTAATGGAGAACTTGTCTATTCATTTAGACAGAGCTTGTTTTTATGTATAAGATGTAGTGCTTATTGAACATTTATATATCAGACATATAAAGCTGCTAATGTTTTCACACATTTTATCATTTATTCCTCTCAAAACTCTGTGTGTGTATATGTATATATACACACAATTAATTCTCCGGTGGCTTTGCTAGAACTTTATGCTTCCCTATGCCACTTGGTTTGGCTAAAATTTAAAGTAAATTATATAGACCATAGATCACTTGACCATTAGTTTATTTGCTTGTGATTAAAATTTGATTACTACTTATGAAATAAATATATCATAAGTAACAATCAATGATAACAATCACATGACAAGTGTTTCTCTGGGGCAGTAAAAGGATTGATTAGTCTGGATCAAAGACCCTTATGATCTGCCATGAAGCTAAGTAATTCAATCTATCAGCAAGAAGATAAACCAATAAAAATATCCACCAGTATTTCAGCAGCCTGAAGATATAATATTTGGTATTCAGCTTCTTCTTTCAAGCTTTCTGAAAATTGTTCTGCAGTGATTTTTCAGATAAAGGACAGTAAAAAATTTGTTCTTATTTATATATATATAAATTTATCTATAAATTTGATTTCTCAAAAATGTTATGAGGCACAAGAGATAAAGAAATTGCCCAGACACCAAATGAGATATATAGAATTACAACTATTGAAATCAGAACAAATCTCTGCAACTGGCAGGTAATGCAACAATGTTTTGTAATAAAAAAAAATGGCAAGACTTTTTTGGTGTTATTTCTAGATAAAAAGCAATTTTTCTAAGAAAAATGATATTTTTTGCAAAGTAGGTATGTCTATTATAAAACTTTCAAGGAATGAACAGAAGAACACAAGAAATAAAATATGTATGCACATACATACACATGCATTAAATACAATCACATAAATAAACCTTAGTTACTATGTGATAGAGATGATTACATACATATTTTGGTAGACAGGTGTGTGGGTAGAGTGAACAGAGAAAGAGGGGGAGGAGAAATAGTGAACAAGAACAAATAGAAAGTAACACATACATATTTATTTAATAATATTTAATATATAATTATATATATTCAATTGGAACAAATGTAAAACTATTTGGACATACTTTCTTCAGAAATTTGTAGATTCATCTCTACCCTTTTAGTATTAAGAGCTATTTTGAAAAATCAGAGGCCATGCTAACATTTCCCTCAATATCTGGGCTCCTTATTATCTAATCAGGACATGGCTGCCGATTGATAGACTTTCAGAACCTTCACTCTTCTGTCCTCACTCACCTACCCACACCCCTCACCTATGCCATGTGCTAAAACTTTTGATCTTCAAATTCAAGTCTGTCTTTTAGGAGGTTTTCTTCTATCATAGGTTTAAGCCTTTGATGACTTTCTGTGTGTGTACTGGGGAGTTCCATATCACCATTGAATCACTTTTGCTCTTACGCAAAGCCACAGCCTCTCCACAACAGCTTCATATCCTTGTTCTGTGTAAATGAGATGCAACTTCCCTGGTTCTCGTACCTCTGACTGTGTTATCTGTCATGATCATGCTATTATGCTGGTTATAAATGCTTTCACTCTCTGAAGGATTTGCTCCTCCCTTTTAAGTCAGTGCTTGTCTTCTCTCTTTTTTTGTCCTATAATATTTTTGAAATCTTACGTTAAAGTTAAATCTCTTTTTTTTGTTTTAAGAATAAGTATGCTGTTTGTCATTTCACTTAGATTATGGAGTAACATTTGTCTCTAGTCTTTAAATGTGTCTTGGTAAAATTTCTGCTTTGGGAGTTTTCATAGGCCTATTGTTTATACCGCTTTTCCACTTTTTCTTTTTTTTGGGGGGGGGTGTTTTTTAGAGCATCTACAAATAAGCATTATATTTCTTTCCTGATCTACATTCAACTTTGATTGGAACAAAGAACACACTCTGATGTTAGAGGATGGTCACAGGAAGCAAAACGAAGCACTGTTATTGATTTAAATTGGGCTTTACTGTCCTGAAAACCGTTACCAAAACAGTAAGTATCCTTTTAGCTTAGATCCCTTAAAACGTTTGGTTTGTAAATTTTAAGCAACTGTGTTGCTCACTTTAGTACCCATTAAGTCGTAAGTTCTTGCAGCATGTTGATTTTGATCTTCCTCCTTTCAAATTTCTCTCACCTGTGCATCTCCATAGATATGGATGGTAGATTTTTTTTTTAAATAAAACAAGAATTTGCCTGATATCTCTTCTTCCCCTTTCCCCTTCCCCCGCCATCCCCATTTTAGAAAAAGTTAAAGCAGTTGTATACATTTTATGGTTTGGGGAACTGAAAAATTATGATTTTAAATAGTTGTTTACAGTTTAACCTGTTTTAAAAATGAATTTATTGAGGTATAATTGATATACTACACATAATTAATGTACACAATTTGATAAATTTGAACATAGGCATATATCTGTTACTATCAGCACAATAGAGATAATAAATATATCCATCTGTGTTGAAAGTTGAGTTGTGTTTGTTTTTGGTTAATTTTGCAATGTGTATAAGGGGGTGGGGCAGTCAGGACATTTACGTGAGTTCCACCCTCCTAACCTGACTGTAAGCACACACTCTGCTACCTGCACTCGTTGTGCTGTGCAGCAGCTCTGCAGACAGTACTCATCCTGTGTCAGGGTCACTTTGTTCCCTCTGAATGATAGCCCCTCCCCCCCGACCCAATGCCAGCCCCTCTTAGCCACCATCCTAGCTTCTGCTTCTATAAATCTGGCTAATTTAGATTCCTCACATAAGCAGAATTGTTTAGTATTTGTCCTTCTGTGACTTATTTCAAACAGCGTACTCTCTTCCAGGTCCATTCACATTGGCACAAATTTTCTTCTTAAGACTGAACTGTACCCCCATTGAATTCTGTCAATGGACATTTGGGTTGTTTTCATATTTCAGCTATCTTGAATAATGCTGTGATGAGCATAATTGTGGATATCTTTACGAGGCAGAGACTTTATTTCTTTTGGAAGTGTACCCAGAGGTGGGTCTGTTGGGTCACACGAAAGTCTCATTTTTAGTGTTTGGAGAGACCTCTATCCTTTGTCCATAGCTACACCATTACTTTCCCACTAACAGTGTGCAGGGGTTCAATTTCCAGGAATCTTGTCAACACCTGTTACCAGTGGGCAAGTGGGAAAGCTATGCATTCCAAACCCACATTTTCTCATCATTAAAGAGGGTAAATTAATTATATTGACTCACTTAACTTGGGCAACTCCCAGAGACTTTTAGTATAAAATATTTGAAAATTATTAATTCACTGTTGGTAGGTAACATCAGACAAAGCAAGTCATCTATCCATGGAAGAACTGACCTAAAATGAAAAAATTATATTTAAAATCCTACTCTTCTCTCCAAAGAGTAATTAATGTGCCAGAGTGTAAATCGATATTTATTTTCACAGAAGCTTAGCAGTTCTTTGTGAATTAATTATGTATAAATAATCTATCGAATTAATTTTTCAGTGGGCAACTTTCAGAGAACACTAATGTTTTTAAAACTGTTCTAAAAGATATCAAACAATCCAATAATCTAGAAAGCTACTTGCTGCTTTTATTTTAGACTTAGCTTCCAAGTATGAGAAAGTAACTTGTTTGTGCCAAAGGAATATTGGAGAACAGTGGTCTATTGTCTCTTAGTCAACTCACAATCGACAACTTCTATAAAAGGTGCAAGCTGGTGGATTTCATCAGCTGGGGCTGTCATGAGGTGTGAAGCTGGAGGAAATGTTCAAATTTGATCTTAAAGAGTGAACAAGTCAAACGACACTTTAGAATGTTATGACTTTATTGTTTATTTCTAATCCAAAATCAGAATAGAAACTACAAAGCAAAAGCAAAAAATTATGTCAGTTGCTTCATTTTTAATGTTACAAAATATCTTTCTAACATTTTAAGTGTTCATAAGAAATATTAGTTAGGGAAAATAAGGCTACCAAATGATGACTGAATAACTGATTTTTATGCTTTCTACAATTTCGTTTTGCATTAACATCTCAAGTCAAAATATAAAACCATATAGCAAAATGTGTTTTAGAAGAAAGTGACATTTTTAAAGGGGTTTTGTAACATCTTTGAAGTAATGCCCTTCTTCATTCTGACTTGGAACTTGTCTTTTCAATTGGTATTGATTTAAACTTAAAATAATAATAAATAATAGTGTTGTGCATAAAATTTGCATTTTAACTAGGGCTGCATTCATTGAGCTTACTATATTCAGAATTGTGAACACTAAACTGAATAATAAAAATAATAAATCACCATAGCAAGGTAGCATTTTCAATTTGTTTCTTTTTGCTTATCTTGTGTCAGGTATGGTTCTAAATGCTTCACATATTAAATCCTTTCTTCTCACTTAGCCCTGAGAGAAACTATGGTGATCACCATATTAGAAATGTAACTGAGGCAGAAAAGAACCTTGTTTTAATGCCACCCCACTCCAGAATCTCTGCCTTTCCATGTAAAACGGGGCCACCTTGTAGATTGTTAAGTAGTTATAGGTGACTTGCTTTGTCTGATGTTACCTACCAATAGTGAATTAACAGTTTTCAAATATTTTATACTAAAAATCTCTGGGAGTTACCCAAGTGTAGGGAGTCAATATAGTTTTCTTTTCAATTCTAAACAATTAGGAAGTCATTTAGATATCTGTTATATTTGTTACCAATAATTTCAAAATGGGCTGTGATGAGTGTAAAGAACTGTCTGTAGAAATGGGACTATATGATTGCTGCCAGGGAATAAGAAAGACTGAAACCAATAGGAAACCATTAAGTCATCCTTTGGAAGGATCAGGAAAAGTACTGGGATAGGTAGACTCGGAAAAAGGAGAGGGCTGAACAAATGCCTGCTACAAAAGTAGCTTGTAGTATTATGACAATTAAGTACAAGAGATAAACATTATAATAACCTCCGCTTTTCATGCCCTAAATGTCAGTACACCCATTTCCCACTCCAATTGAATCATCGCTATAATAGCAACCCTTTAATCTGGCCAAGTTCTCCAAAGACCGTGGGTTTCCACCAAAGGCAGGAGAACTTGACAGTTCACATACATTGTTTACTACAGCAACACACAAGTCAACACACAGCAACAGCGGCACAAGTTTCCAGTAACAAACACATTTATGAACAGATGAACTAAACCATTATATCCAAGCTCTAATAACATTATGTCCAGGTTGAAGTGGACTGTTACAAAACCAAAACATTTGAACTTATATCTGAAGAGCCATTCAAGGGAGGTGCAATAAAAAGGAAGCATATTTGAATTAATGGGAGAAATCATCCAACCCAGGAGGAAGAATGTTAATAATCTCACTTAACTCCCAGTTGTATGAATGTTCTCCCACTGAAAGGCACAGAGGCCATTAGAAAAGCAATGCACACTTAAAGGACAACATAGAATTGTACCAAAGCAGTAATGAGACTGCTCAAATATGCACAATAATGATCTTTTAGTACAATAATTTTTTTAAAAGGCAAAAATACAGTTTTTTGGTTGGAAAAAAAAGAATAGGCTCACAGGAAGAGTAAAAACCATTCTTAGCATATCAAATACACCAAGGTAATGTGAAGTAAAATCGATGACTTAGCATGACTTAGTCCCACTAAGACAGAACGGCCTCTACCCCAGTTTGTCCACCAAGACCCAGATGGTAGGACACGCTCACCAGCGGCAGAGGGTTTATGTGCCCAGATGCTGACAGGCCAACGACCTAGGCTAGATGTGTCACCACATGTCCTCTTCAGAAATAAAGAAGGCAACCCTAGGGGAGAGAAAGAGGTCCACCCTTTCATCTCAGTAGAAATTCAAAATATAACATGAACTCAGGGAGCAAATAGAGAGTGAGCACCTGTGTGAGATGGTGAAAATGAAAAAAGTCAGTTTGTAGCTAAAGAAACGTAACCTATTGCTCTCAGGCTCCTCCTCTACCCGAACTCAAGTATGTGCTGCAGAAAAGTATCCACTGAAGAGAGAATAATTTAGGTCGTTGCACTGTTGAGGACCTCAGATGAACTGGTCGCTATGTAATATTGAAAAAGAATGTATTTAAAACAGCGAGGAAAGTGATTATTTAAATACATGAAAGCTTCTCCCATAAGTCTTCTTAGTTTCAGTTTGCTGCCCAAATCCTTTTTAAGTAAATGAAAGAAAAATTAAAGTGGTCCCAGGGATCACAATAATTTTATGTTCTAAATGTGTATTTCAGAATTTTAAAATGAACACGTAAAAAAATAAATAATAACTATGACCAGAGAAACAACAGATGAGGGAGGACATTCACAGGACACACTTGGCCACGGGTGCAGCAGTGCTGGCTAAAGTGACCACTGTGTAACTGTCTTATATTCCAAAGTTGCATAACCACACCGTCTCTTCCCTCAAAAAACAAGGGTATGGCTTTTCTGCTTAGTCTCATATATTTTTAAGTTGAATAAATGTTTTACATTAATCATCTGCCCTGGACCTTATACAATTTTTAAAAATGATTAGGTATTTATTAGATTTTCCCCTATTCTGCTCTTACAGCTCATAATTAAAAACCGTGACCTTGGGAATCCTAAATAAATATTTATTAAGTGAATAAAAGGAAAAAAAAAACTTTAGTCCAAAGCTGTAACCCAAATCATACAGTGAAATAAGTTTGAATCCCATGAAGTTTATAATAGGAATTCATGTCGAATCACATTATTAGGCACCCAGGTGTGCAAGGCGCCACGTCGGGCACTGAGCAGATCATAATGAAATCAGTTTGAAGTCAGTTCGATGCTGTTTTGAAAAGGAAATTTATAATTTTAAGTAACATTTGCATCAGTAAATTTTTTACCATCTGCCATGCATATTCCTTAAAGAAATAACACATGCCCTCTTGGGCATATAAAGACTTGCCACTTGCACCTAGATGCTTCTAAAATATACGCACCTGTATATGTGTGCCCAGGGCAAACGTGATTTGATGACAGTGCTCAGGTTGTACACGAAGACCATCTTTGATCGTCTGTGGCAATGGCTGCTTTTATGGCCTTAATCTAGAGCTCAATCAGGACAAGTGACAGAAGCTCGTATTTAACTTTTTGTGCCCATGCTACCTCACCACCCAGATGGCATTGCTCATCCCATGGAGAAGTGGGGTCTGTGTGCCCCCCACTGGGGGTTCCTATAACAACAATTGAGATCTGAGGATGGGGCTAAAGGGCATACAGTTTCTTCCCGGCTTTTCTGGGATGCTCATACTGGAAAGCGAGTCACAGGGCTGTGAGGAAGGTCAAGAAGCCCCTAGAGATGTTCAGACGAAGTGGCCAAATTGCCAGCCACTCAGGAGGTTTCCATTTGTTACCATATGGGGAACAGAGAAAAGACCATAAATGGCTTTAAAAACAGAATTAGAATGTGAGAAAGCTTTTCTCAATTTCCATTAATAATTTCAAATTCCTCAAGCTTTCTTTTTAACTTTTTACTCAGAGTTCACTGAAATGGTTTCTATTCCAAGATACTTAGGCTGATCAAAATTTTTAATCTGTTCCTCTTTTTTGGCTGGAACCACGATGGTGCAGAAGAGGAGGAGGAGGTTCCTGCTGTGCCTGAAACCCTCAAGAAAAAGCAAAGAAATTTTGTAGAGCTGAAGATCTAACTCATGAGAAAAATAGTTTGCCCCAAAGATGCTTTTGAAAGGCAAAGAGGAAGCTTCTCTATGAAAAAGCTAAGCGCTATCACAAGGAGCACGGGCAGGTAGGTGTACAGACCTGAGACTCAAAAGTCTAAGATGGCAAGAAAAGCCAGCAACTTCCATGTGGAACCCAAACTGTCGTTTGTCATCAGGGTCAGAGGCATCAGTGGTGTGAGCCCGGAGGTCCAAAGGTGCTGCAGCTGCCTCACCTTCACCAGATCTTCAATGGGACCTGTTAAGCTCAGCAAGGCCCCTGTTAACATGCTGAGGACAGCGAAATCATGTGTCATGCAGGACACCCAAATCTGAGGTCAGTAGATGACCTGCAAGTGTGGTTATGGCAAAACCAACAGAGCCAATTGCCCCGAGAGGTCACGCATCAATCGCTCGATCTCTCCGTGAACATGGCAACGTCTGCATGGAGGATGTGACTCATGAGAGCTAGACAGTTGGAAAAAACCATCCAAAGAAGCAAACAACGTTTTGTAACCCTTTGAGTTATATTCTCCTTGAAGTAGAATGAAGAAAAAGATCTCCAATTGTGAGGAAGGTGGAGACCTCTGAAACAGGGAAGACCCAGTCAACAGGCTTGCTAGAAAGAGGGACTAAGGCAGCTACCATGGTTATTTTTGTTACCTTATCAATAAACAGTGACTGCTTTCAAACTAAAATTTAATTTGCTATAAAATTTAAACAGCTCATACAGAGTAAAGATGAAATAAAGACTCAACATCAGACTGATCTGAACTGTAGTTCCAGTTCTTCCATACACTAACTGTGTAAAATTTCAAATGAATTAGTATCTCCAACTCTCACGTCATTCATCTATAAATGGACATAAAGACTAAATAAGATAATATGCCAGAGACTTAAATCAAACCTTAACTGGTAGCCACAATTATGTTGGGAGGATTATTCACTCTTCTATATTATCTACGTGCTTTAATTGCTAATATGTTAATGAAATAAACTAGAAAATAAAAATTGAATTGAGAATACATAAATCTTATATGAGTGAGGGAGGAGGAAGCATATAACACTTAATATAATTAATATAAAATAAAATAAAATATAATTAATATAACATATAATTATAATATAATATAATATAATATAATATAATATAATATAATAATATAATATAATACAATACAATACAATATAATATAATACAATACAATACAATACAATATAATATAATATAAGAATGTCACCCATCAACTCACACTTAATACTGTGACAGACAGGATGAGACAGACGATCACAAAACTGCTTGCTATAAGCAATGGTCTCTCCATCTCTTCCTCAATATGGAAACTTCCCCCACAACCTTAACTAAAATCTCAGGTAGGAGCCTCAAGACACTTCAGAGGCGACCGGTACTTAGTGGTGGAAATTCACTCCCAGGAACTCCTCCATGAATATAAATCAATGAAATCAAAGGTTTATATAAGCATGACCTATAAGAAATGGCATCATTCGTCTTCTCAAAAACAGATTCCTAATGCATCACTTAAAACGTATTCTTCTGTCTTTAAAAAATGCCTGTTTTTCAGAAGGAAACATCACACAATGTCACCTTAGAAAATGCAGAGGATTAATTTAGTGTCTGATAAAACAAGTGTTTACTTCTAAACTTGGGATTTCATCCTCACTTTCTAAAAATGCTGGGTCCAGGGAGGATAGACTAGAAGCATTTAATTAAACCAAAGTAGAAAAACAGAGGCATTATCCCTGTATATGTCTTACAGTTTACCCTACAGGGAATCTTACTTTTTATTTCACTTCAGCTTGGTTTCTTAGTTTCACTTGCCTTCTCGTAAGAAAAATTAAATATTTCTACAGATGAGTAAGCTCTTCAAATTTTCCAGGATCTTTATCAGCATTTAAGTCTTTGTTTCTTGATATTCCAGGGCCTGCAGGCATACCCAGAGCCACAGAGAGGTCACTGCCCCGTGCGATTTTATTTCCAGGATACAGCACTCCGGGGAGAAAGATGAGAAAGTGTTTGCTGATTTGGGCTGCTCCTCTGAGTATCTCTTTGGTAGCTACTGAAGGTTATTTAGTGTCATCGAATAATAGCCATTTGTGTGACTGTTTGTGAGGTGGGGCGGGTACAGGAGGATGTGAGCAGCACCAGGCTGGAGAAACACAATGAAAGAGGAAGAAAGTCGGCAGGGGGTGGGAAGGCTACTGCTTCCACACATCAGCTTGGCTGCAGACACTAGCAGCACTTTGCTCTAAGAGTGACTGCAGCTTCTTTCTCTTAGAAGACCTTAGATCAGAAGATGAAAATCAGATGCTGGACCGATTCTCTTCATAGTTATTGCTGTTGTGTTATTCTCTGTCTCCCAATCTATCTAATAAATGCTCACTGTAAAATCAGTAGAATGCATATTAACAGAAACAAAAAAAATTAAAAAGCATGTAAGATCCTCCCCTACAGAGATACGTGCTGCTTTCCTTTTGGGATGCGCTCTGTCATGCTATCTGTGAACATGATGCACAAATGAAGCAAAACTGACCACAGTTCATATTCTGTTGCTTTTTTTTTAAATATATTAGTTCATGCTCATCTTGTGGGTATTGTCATTATTAAATAATTCTTCCACACAACTGTCAATAGTTGCATGGTAGCTCTTTGAATGAAAGTGCCATGACTTATTTTTTAATGCTATTGGTCCTCATGTTTTCATTACCTCTGGGAGTACTGAAGCTGATTTAAGGCTCTGTAGAAATCTTATAAAGATTTTCAAGTCCTGTGCTCTGATGTGAGGGTCAGGAGCCCACATCAACTCAATTATAAGTTAGTGCAACATCTATGACCATGTATGATACATCTGTGACTGTGTCCAACTGTCATGCAAGTGCCACAGAAGCCACACGTTATTCATGAGTCCATTATTCACAATTCACCAAACTAAAACTGTATGTAATTTTGATCCCACTCTCGTAATACCTACAGACAACAGACCATTTCAATTCTCCTTAGAACTGACCTTCTGTCATTTTTCATATTGCTTTCAATAACTACACCTGAATTTTTTCCATCATTCAACATCTGTCTTCACTTTCATCTTATCCTTTCATGGTGATGGGGAGATCCTTCTGATGATCTCTGCAGAGACTTCGCTACAATGAGTTGTACTACTCGACATACACCAAATAGTGCAGGTAGAGTGACGTGAAGGTCCTTCTCTGGGTCAAATCTGAGTGAAACTGGAGTTATAAATCCCCATTATATATTAACAGCGAATGGATGCTAGAGTCATGTTAATGGTATGTCGATTACATAAACAACACTCATGCTTGGTTTTTTACAATCATGTTTTTTACAAGATTACATCTCTGTATATTACCTACCACACGTTGGAAGAGTCTGTGCTTGCCACAGTGACAGTGGAGAATGGTCTGCATATCGATACCTCTCTCTGGAACACAGTTCTTCTAGTCACAGTAAGATAAGGTCGGTATTTCTTTTCTAATAGATATTTATATAGTTCCAAATATCTGTAACTCAAATACACTCCACTTAAAACTTAAAACCTATCTGATATACACTCAGGAGAGTTTTTTTCGCATATTGATTTTCATCTCTCTCCCACTACAGTTTAAGCATTTTGAGTTTAGGTATCTTTTTTTACTATTTTTTTTTCAGGGTCTAATATAAAATATATAGCAATAAAGAAAAACTATTGAATTTATAAGCAGACTCAAATTACAAATCAAAAGAGGCAAAGTGATTTTCACATTTAAATATATATATGTAAAATTAAGTGTGAATTAAATAGGTCAATCTCATTAATCTGATATACTTATTAATGTGTAGGTTATAAAGAAGTAAATTATTCAAACCCTTGAAAAATTATTGTTAAGAGTTATTAGAGAGCAATTTACAACCCATAGGTTATATAAAGAAACTAGAATATAAATTTGTTTCATTTTAATCAAACCGCTAGTCTAACACATTCAAAAGGTAGTAACCTTTTATTTTTGGACCTTAGGGTATTTAAAGTATTTTGTTTATGCTATTGTATATGCCCCATTGATAATTCTGTTTGTAAATGATACAATTTTAGTGTCTACTTTCCAAATTTATGGTATCCGAAGAAGAAAAGAAATACATCTATTCACTTACAAAACTTCCCTGTAATATTAAAAGCACTGGCTTGGCTAAATTGTCTTGTTAGGGTGCCACTGCTGTTTTGTCAAGACCAAAATGAAAAGCAAAATTTTGCTACAAATCTCCTCCCAGGTGGAAATTATTCAGAATGTTTTCCTTTTTCTTGCTAGCTCAATTGTAAGTTTTCATGTTCTTTAGATTTTCTCATAGCTTTTCACAACTTTTCAACTAAACCTGAATGACAGAACACATCCATCTGGAACCAGAGTGGGTGAGTGGGACCAACGTTTGCAAGGAAGTTAGACTTGCTAGGTTCTCCCTAGTTCCTTCTAAAGGAACAAAGCAAATACGGGCAGGTATTGAACACCTTTTCCCTTACCCATGGAGTAGTGGGCTGACTGCCAAAGCCCCTGCTAATTCTCAACCATGACTTGCCAGTCTACACACATCACGTCTTCCAGTTCCTGGGGCAACTCGTTAGGAGAATGTGAGCTCAGCAAGCATGAGGCATTCAAACCTATGCTGACTGAACCAGCTTTAGGGCAGGGAGGGGGAAAGTTTCAAGGCATAGTGCAGAAGAACAGTTAGACTTAATTAACCACTTAAGAACTGTTTGCTTTTTGCAATTACTGACTCCTTTATCCCTTGTGATCTCATCAGTAAAGGAACTGTTGTCCACATTTTAGTAAATGTAAATGGGATAATATTTATGAAGTACTGAATACCTAAAGCCTATGATTTGAGTACATATGTTTAGTTATGGTTATTTCATAATAGTTTCTAATTATTAAAGATGCTGTCCATACATGGCAAGGTCTAAGCAATCTACTTAAATTAGGGACATATATGATCTGACACAGGATCTATAGGGACTGTAACCTGGGTTCTTGCATGTGGTATTTGGCAAGATAACCTCTGGATGTTTTGGGGAATGTAAGTGGAACCTTTCTAACCTTCAAGAAAAAGTTTTCCCTGAGGTCACAGGAAAGAGGCAAAATGGTTTCTCTTAGGGTCAGAAAATTGGTGCTTTTCCCCAAAAAACAGTCAAGGGGAGTCATCATCAGGAATAAGAGTCATTTCCCAGTTAATGAAAAAAATACACACACACACAACCATACACAATTACAGTGAAACTTGAATTCTATACTGCAGTAAGGCATAAATTATATTTACTTTTTAAGTGGAGAAGGCATAAACACACAGAATCTCCAAGCACACTAAAAATCTGACAGAGCAAAATAAGCTGTAAACCACAGAGAAGAGAGAGGTAGGGAATTCGAGGACCAAACAGGGCAGGCGTTGGGCCATTTTACCAACTTGCAAAAGCATCAGGCAGGGACAGACTAGGAGTCTGAGCTGGATGGAGAGATTCTACTGGGTGACATAGTGAAACTTCAACTGGCCTGCAGTAGAAGTGGCTTTGAAACAGGAGAACCTCATCCAGGGAGATAAGACTGGTCACCACAGGGCCACAACTCAGAGAGGCTGCAAGTGCGAATTCCATGGGAGCAGTCATTCAACTGCAACTGAATTCATTCATTCGACCAATATATATTGGGTACCTGCAGAGGTCCTGAGGATGCTGGGTACAACAGAACCCCAAACAAAAACCTGACTCTCCTAAGCACTCTCATTCCAGTCTGGGGAGACATGATATGACTAAATAAGCAAATTCACACGTAATGCACAAGGTGGTCACCAATGCGAGAATTAGAAACAAAGCAGAGTCAATGGTGGGTTGCTATTTTAGAGAGAACTGTCAGGGCATCTCTTCATTCAGCTACAGTAAATTCATGAAGGCACTCAAATGAAATGAAGTCACTTCTAAGGAAAGGCTGCCTCTAGGGAATCCTGCTGATGACTTCAAAACTGAGGTCACTCTGGGAGCCATAGCTCGCGTGGACAGTGGTAACCAAGATGATGGCTACATGAATGTAGAACAAAGTTCTAGAAAATAACGGTGCTATGCTCTAGTTTCTGTTCAAATACTTATTTGATTTTTATTTAACTCATGAGTTTACATATAGATATGCATGATCTTACGTTTTAATTGTTCATCTGCAGAATATTTTATTATTCAGATTTTAATTCTATTTTATTGGTGAGCTTGAACATGTCTCTTTTTTTAAGACTTAAAAATTATACTAAAAGAGTTATTGACTTTGCAAATGCTTTTGTGTCAGCTATGCCCTAAAATAAATATAAATAATTTGCGTGCAGTTCATTTTTAGTTAGAATTTTCTCATTATATCAACTGTTAAAGCTGAAATTTCCAAAGTGTTTTAATAATTTTCTGCTTATCACCATGCATAGAATGTCTCTCTGTGAGATTCAAATTGTACCTTATATCTTTATGTGAGATGCAAGTACACACTACTTTGTCATATACAACAGTTAGAAAAGAAATACATTTGATAGAGTGATAGAATAAACTCAGATTCAAATGAAACATTAAATAAACAACAAATTGATCTATAGCAAGCTTTTTTTTCTCTAAATCATAAGGAGGATATTCCAGTAGTGTAAACAGGCAAATTTAATGCCAACACTAAAAACCATTTCAGAAAGAAATGTGATGCTATTCAAAAACAGTGTTCTGCCGGAATGTGATTTTAATTTATGGTATCTGATAATCTTTTTCCTCTATAATACATGCAGAGCCCCATTCAGAGTGAAAACTTCTATTTTATAGAGATTAGAATGACTAAATTATTTTCATCATCTAAATTCAGTGTATGCTTTGAATTATATTATTTGATACAGTGTAAATTTTAAATGGGCTGATTATTCATCTTTATTTAATGGAAAAAAAATTTTTTCCAAAAGTTTCAGTATACACACAACTTCATGATGATGAGAAATAAAATTATACTTTGAAAAACTGAAATGTGACAGTAAAATAAAGACAACAACTCTCAAACATTCGTGGATGTTACTGCCGTGGAGGAAAGCTGGCTGGTGTGTCACTGTGTCTTCCTCTTACATTCTGTGTGTTCTCACCAGTGCACATGTGAAGGTCACAAGAAAGTCAAAGGGAGACAAGGGCAACCAAGGGAATTAACCTGCAATGGACATTTTTTATTTTACCTTCAAACATCTGATTGATATTTTCAGCACTTTAATTTGTCTTAATTATACTGTTTTTCTAATAAAAGAATAAATTCCACCTATCAAAAGACAGTCTGAGGATAAATAGTTGTTTGGTTTAGGCAATAAAATTTAAATAGATATGTGCCAAGCAAAACTGTTTTTTAATCCTTCTTCCGTAGCTTCTGAATAAAATCTTGAGATCTTCTTTAAGAAAGAAACTAGACATAGAGTTATCACTGGTGGTATGGTATTCTTCCTGAATGTTGAAAAAGGAATGTGGGAGAAATGTTTATAAAACACTGCGCCTCCCCAAAATAGAATACATGTTCTTTTCATATTTGTTTCATATGTTCACAAGACAGACCACACAATGTGCCAGAAAATAAAAATAAAAATAACTTAGCAGGATCAAAATAGTATTCTCTGTGACTAAAAACACTGTAGATATTTAGGAAAACCTCAAATATTTAAAAAATAAAAAATGTCCTTCTAAATAATGCACAATTTTGAGAACAAATAAAAAGGAGGATTGGGAAATATTACAAAAAAAATGAAAATTCAAATACAACATGTAGAAAGATAATGAAATTAGTTAAAACCACTATTATTAGAAAATTTATCACCTTAAATACATATATTGGAATTGAAGGTCAAAAATAAGTGACGTAGACTTATACCTTAAAAAAACTAGGAAAACAAAATAAATTCAAATTAAGTTAAAAAAGGAAATAATAATGATAAAAACAGAGATCAATAAGATAGAAAATAAAAATAAAATGAATAAAATTAAAAACAACAAAACAGATTTTCTGGAAATATTAACAAAATCTATAAAAGTCCTAGCTAGGTAATCAAGAAAGAATAAATGATAAGTATTCAAAATGAAAAGAGGAGTATTACCATAGATAGATCCTATAGATATAGAAAAAATAATAATAAACAACTTTATAATAACAAACTGGATGAACGAGCTGGATGAAACAGACAAACATGTTTAAAAACACAGCTTACCAAAGCAGATGGAAGATGAAATGGAAAATCAAATTAGCCTTACTTTTTTTTAAATTAAACTTGATTTTTAAAAATAATCTTCCTGCAAGTGAAACTACAGGCACTTATGATTTTCAAGTGTGAGTTTGTAAACCATTTAAGGAAGAAATAAGATGGCTTGAAACAATCTTATCCATAGAGGAAAAAAATCTTTCCAATTCTTTTCATGAAGCCAGTACAAATCTGATATTAGACATTCCAAAATACAAAAATAAAAATAAAAATAAATAAATTGTAGACCAAGTATAGACAAAAATCCTGAATTATGAAATAAATAAAAAACACAACACAGTATTAGGTATATCAAAAGGAGGGGCATTTAAAAAAGTACAGTACATTGTGACCTAATAAGTTATTCCAAAGCATTCACGGTTGTTTTCACTTTCAAAAATCAATCTCCCCACAAAGCATGCCATACCCTGCATGAATTCCATGTCCCCCCACATGACCTACCAGCTCCCTCACTCCTCAATTTTATCTCATCCTAATCTCTGACAACTTTCTACTTCACTTGATTCAGCACCTATTCTTTAGTTACTTTCTGGAATTTGTTATCATCTGAAACTATTCTGTATTTGAATATTCTGTATTCTGTATAAGACTACCAGCCAATGAACCAATTCGATTTTTCCAAATCTGTTAACCTGGTTTTTGTTTGTTCATTTGTTTTTTTAGTCTCTAACTTAGATTCCAGAGCTGTCATTTCAATCACTGTTTTGAGGATAGTCTAAATTTCTTTCTTCTGTATTCATTCATGTTTTCTGGCAATATTTTTTTCTAGAAAAGCTAGTAATCTAATCTATGCTTCCACCTACACAGTTTTGTACATCAAGGAAAAAAATGGCACAGTCACAGAAAAGGTGGTAGCACCTAAATTTATAATCACTATCCTCAGCACCAATAAACACACTTATAGTTAAGTAAATAAAACTTTTGGCATTCTACTTCAAAGAAAACACAAATAACCAAATTTTTATTCTCATAAACTTTCTATCACCAAATATGCATATTAAAAAATTTAAAATACTTGAGTCCCACCATTTCTTCCTCTCTCCTTATTATACTGGAATAAGATTCTGTCCATCTACTACAGAAGCCAACTCTGCCTTCTGTATGCTGATTTCTCATATCCTGCCTTCATGTTATTTTAATCTGTCCTAGTCTTTCACATCTCGTGTTAGAAAACTCAAATAAAACCCCATGAATCCCACACATTTTTCTAAGTATTTCGCCTATTTTCAAGAACTGTCTAGAGTTGCTGTCTCTACTTTATCATCATCTATTTATTTGTGAAATGTATTAATTGTCATTTTGCTAAAGGAGCTCTAAGCAAGCATAAGCAACATGACAATGAAACTAATGGACAGTTGAAGATGTCATCACATTATAGACTCTTTTGCCAAAGTGCTCACTTTCTTTGTGTTAAAGTTGAACACCTTCTCTGTTTCTTCTGCTAGTCTTCTTAACACTAGTTTCCTTATTTTCTTTCTAAAACTATTTTTTTTTCTTTTTTTCATTTAACAATAAAACTTGGTGTTCATCAGGAGCTCTCCACAGGCTATATCATCTCTCTACATTCTCTTCTTAGAATTTCATATTAATCCTCGTGAATCCAATTTCCACCTCTCAAATACAGCCTCTACATTTATAGTTCCATCTGAAACTTCTCATACATCCACACTGCTACCCTCAATTTTCACATCAACATCCCAAAAATTAATACATTGCAAATCAACCTAATATCTTTTACCTACTGTAATGCATTTTTGTTCTATAGTTTGAGAAAATTCAAAGAGAAAAACAAATAGAACAGACAGGAGACAGAACTCATAGGAAGAGCTAACTATAGAGAATAGATGAGTAGACTTTGAGATGTAAGCAAACTCATATGGTATTAATCAGAGATGATGACTAAGCAAGTAATCATCTCATGAAATAAAGTCTGAATGTGTAAAATACATCAGGTATGCATAGTACATTAGTAACCTGGAAGACATGATAAGGATATATAAAATAATGGAATATGCATTTTTTAAAAAAAGATGAGGCAAACAAGAGTACTGCTTGTAAACAGAAAGGATGGAAAGACCAAATTATAAATTCTACAACATGACACTTCCAGAGAAGCAGCTTTATCATCCCTAAATCAGCCATCATTTGGTGACACCCATTAAAGGCCTATTTTGGCCCCGTGTTCTGCCAAGAAACTCTGATGTCACTTAGAGCTCTTCATCAGGCTCACCGGGGAGCAACGACTATGGTAAATGTTAAGTGGCTGATATAGTATAGGTTGGCTCTAGGTGCAGCAGGACTGCTAAACCCCCTTTTATAACTTCAGTTCTCCTTATAATCACACCATCACTGGGGGTAACTGGTGCATCTGAGATAAGACCTAAGGACACTGTATAACATGATCTTCCCATTCTCTTGCATGTTATCATGAGGTTGTAAACTCATCGCATCTCATCCTCCTTGCTTTGCTCTGTGTCAGAAATGAATTAAACAAAGTACATAGTGTTAGCATCTTAATCTAGTGTGTGAACATTTCTGTTCCATGATCTCTAGAATAACTTCCTTAATAGTACACCTGAGAGGCAGCAAGTAAGCAATTTTCCAAACTATACTTCCCCCTCAGTTTCTTCTTATATTTTCTCTCTTTAAATGGCACCAACATTTATATAAACAATTCTTATTTGGAAATATTTCCAACAATGCATCTGACTGTGGAGTCAGGTATTTGTCTTACTTTAGTGTTCCTCAATCCCTCGCTGGCACTTGTGGCTGTACCAGGTCACCTTTAACTGTCATAGGCCTTCACTGGTCAGGAGTTATAAGAAAAATGTCTGCCCACCAAAGTACACTCTAAGTGCTACGAGGCAGGAACTACGTCTGCATCACCAGCATCGCATTTCTAACGCCCAGCAAAGTGCTCCCGACTGATCGATGCTATCTGTATTCTCCTCTGACAAACGAATGGTACTAGAATTTCTTTCACGTAGTAGGAATTTATACTGTGTTAAGAGATGACTGGACCAGAAGTAATCTCTAAAAAGAAATTAAAGGGCAGTGTCATTTTGCCTTGAAAGAAAGCATTGACTCTGTGATAGGACACGTTGATAATAGTAATAGAGGTTGAAGTACAGCTTATCTTTTGTTAAAAAAGAAATTCATGCTGTGAAAACTCAACATGCGAACAAATGTACCAAATTCACTGAAAGTTCACTTCAATCTACTTTGAATATTAACCCAGATGGCTGAGAGTTTTTTTTTTTTTTAATCTTCCCTCTTTTCCCTTCACTATCAAAGGAAGCTCAGAAATTACTAAAAATTAATATTCCTTTACTTCATTTTTCCCATAATAAAACTAATAAAATATTCAAGTAATTTGTTGTATTTGTAACTCTAAGAATTAGAGAAATCAGTTATGTGAGGAAGTTTCAGGGTGATTACCACATACTACTACATTTTAAAAGTTCTAAATTGTTTTTCTCTGCATAAGCCTCTACAGAGAAATCTATTTATACATTGTAAAACTACTGCCAAAATAATTTCTAAAAGAAGACCTAATTTGAGGAGAATATTAGATATTTACCAACGTTCCATAGGAAATTTATCATTTAAAAAAATCAAATAAAATGATAGTAATTAACCTAATAGTTAATACAACTCTTGTTAAAACAAGTGCCATTATTTCATGTGTTTGTCCACATATATAATTTTGAATTAAAATTTAAACACAGAAATGTTGATTCATTATGATGTATGACTGTGAATTTTTTATTTCCCTTTAATGCTTTAAAATATTGTTGTTGTTTTTTTTATATTTTTCCCCTGAGAAATATAATGTGGTGATTTCTTTTCTTCCTTGAATGAAATTTTTTAGTAATATAATTCCTTGGCCCCCTTCTTTTTTTTTCCCCCAGTAATCATATACAGTTTAAAACCTTCAGCTAGTCACGTAGCATGCTACTGAGTTCAACCTTCATGCTTCCACATGACTACTGAAATTTTAACTCATCTACAACAAAAGCCCAAATTCAAGGCAACCAAAATTAATCTCACCCTAAGCCACCTTCACGCTACTGTCCAAACCATTTTCCTGATTCACAGCTCTGACTGTTATATTACTTTGCTCAGAAATCTTATTTTGATCATAATTTATTATTAAAGTTTCTTACTTTCAAGGAACTCCATGAGTCATTCCTAAAAATTCCTTGCCTTTACCTCTACTTTATTACTTGATGCCTTCAAAAACTCTGCCTACTAACTAGCCAAAGCACACATGCCTCCTTCCTCAAAATGTCTATCAGCTTTGCACAGGTCCATGTGTTTGAAATGCCTTCTGAATGCACCTAAAGTTTTCATATTTTATCTCCACTTCAGTATTAGGTTACATGCACTCTCCTTGATCAAGAACATACTAGAAAGGAGACTAAACTTCCTGTGTGAGCCCACAAGCCCTTCTCTCGTGCTTCCTTTGTTTCTGGCCACATACTCTTCTTAGTTTTTGCTCCTTAGATTTCCTTTGCTAGCTTATAAAGTACAGAGACCAGGGACCTTGCCTCATTCGTATGTGAATTCCGCATAGAACCTAAAACTGTGATAAGTAGCAGAACATCTTGCAAGCACTCAACTATTTATTTATTGAGTAAATGAATAATGTAGCAAGCACACACGAAGTAAGGGAACATCATCAAGACTGTTTCACAAATGCATTCACCATCAAAGAGTGAACTATTCTTGTAATCATACATTCTGGAAAACATTAGCTACAGTTTCAAAAAGAAGTTTAGCAAGATAAATATTATTTTTTAATAATCTGTTTTTAGTTTATATTATTTAAAAACAATACTTTATTTGAGCATGAAATATATACACATAATTTAAAAATCCAAAGATACAAAATAAAGTGGACACTAAAATATAGTCATCCATTGGTATCTACTGGGGACTGGTTCCAATACTCCCACAGATACTAAAATTCACAGATGCTCAAGTTCCTTATATAAAATGGCTTAGTATCTGCATATAACCTATATTTGCATTTAGGCTACAGCAGGGTATGTCTGCACATCACTTCATTCACATGGATACAGCACAGTGCTTTCTTTCATGTGGCAAATTCAAGTTTTGCTTTTTGAAACATTCTGGGATTTTTTTTTCAAATATTTTGAGCCCAGGTTGGTAGATTCTATGGGCACAGAACTGTGGGTACAGAGCACAGCTGTAATTTGCTATAATTTCTCAACCCTCTCTTCCAGTTGCTTGTGCCATTCCAAAGAGGCAATTCATTTTACCAATTCTATGTATTTTTCCAGAGGTAATCTACACAAATGCAGGTTTAGTTCTGTGTATTCTCTTGACCTTTTATGAATGTGAGCATTTTTATACAGAATATTCTCCACCCTATGTTTCCACTGAAGAAGTATCTTGGAGATTTTTTTAAAATATACATGCTGTCTTCATTGTTTAAAACGTTCTTAGTGATTATAGCATAATCTATTACTATCTGTTTAGACATCTATTAAATGGCATGTAATTTTCCATTCTGTTGCTATTACAAAATCTTGCTACAATGGATTATTTTTGCACACGTATCACTTCACATATCTATAGTAAAAGTAGAAAATAAATTTCTTAAATAGAAATTACTGGATCAACTTGTTTATTAATAGCTATTTTTATAAATATCACAAATTTTTTGTGCATAGAAGCTAATTTATTTACCTCTGTATAACAAAATACCAAGTGTAAAATTATGGGCTTAAAACAATGTACATTTCTTTTCTCACAGTTTCTATGGGACTGAAGTCCAGCATGTCTTAGACAAATTACCTGTGACTGCAACCACAGTGTCAGTGAGGGCTACAGCCTCACCTGAATGCTCAACTGGGGAAGGATCCTCTTCCAAGATGATTCGGGTTGTACGTAGACTACATTATCTTGCAATTGAGGATAGAGGACTTCACTTTCTTACAGACTGCTGACTGAAAGCCACTCTCAGCAACTAGAGGTCAACCTCAGTTCTTTATGCCTTGGGCTCCCCAATGTGGCCACTTACATCATCAAAACCAGCAAGCCAGAGAATCAACAAAATGGGCATTACATCTCTTTTGACATAATCACAAACATAATCATGTATATCCTGTCCCCTTCACTGTATTCCAGGGATCGCCAACTACCAGACCACAGACGAGTATCAGTCTGTGGCCTGTTAGGAATTGGACCGCATTGTAGGAGGTGAGCAGCAGACTAGGGAGCAAGGCTTCATCTCTATTTGTAGCCACTCCCCAGCACCAGTATCACCACCTCAGCTCTGCCTCACATCATCAAGCATGAGGTTTTCATAGGATCACAAGTCCCTGGTGCCAAAAAGATTGAGGATTCACTACTGTATTTTTTTAGAGGAAGTTACAGGTGGCACCCACAGTCAAGAATAGTGCTCAAGGGCCTGAGTACACCAAGGTGGGATCATAAATGACAGCTCTGAGTGTGTCTGCCACCAATGACTTATCAATTTAGAATCCTACCATATACGCAAGGGTGCCTTGTACTCCACACATCTTCACGAACAAGCGGATGATCAGGGTTTTTGATTGTTTCCAGTGTGAGAGCTAAAAACAAATACTGTCTCAGTACAGTTTTAATTGGCATTTCTCTTGTATTGTGGGGGTATAGCACCTTTTTTACATATCTAACTGAAAT
Source organism: Cynopterus sphinx (assembly GCA_030015415.1). Lineage (NCBI taxonomy): Eukaryota > Metazoa > Chordata > Mammalia > Chiroptera > Pteropodidae > Cynopterus > Cynopterus sphinx. Next base: position 4,847,851 of record CM057379.1, on the reverse strand, counting down.
AAATATTTCCTTCCTATAAACTGTGGTGCCCACTTTTCCATATGTTAATTGGTTTTCTTTGTATCTTTTTTTAATATTAACTTGTAGAAATTATTTACATAGTTTACAAAAGCCATTTGTCTCTAATAATGTTGCAAATGTTTATTCTTATCTGGTGATTTGCTTTTAGAATTTGAGAATTTTCTTTCTTATGCAGAGATTTTTTTCCCCTTCATTTAAAATAGTTAAGAAAATGACATAATTTGAGTTTTGTTTTCCTATTCTAAACTAATTTTCAGGTGGAAGATTTAAATTTAAAAATAAATACACACACACACACACACACACACATATACACATACATACACACTCAAATGAAGGAACAAAAGTATGTACATAGGAAGAAAAAATAGCACCACGAGAAAGAATTCTTAATTTTCACTCTACTGGGAATGGAATTTGCTAGAAGCCCATTTTCAAGAGTTCTGTGCTGAGCAGGTGGGAAAGTGAGCTCATGCTATATGCACGGGCTACACAGCTGGCTTTTGGGAAAGGCCTTCAGGGAGATCAACTGTTGGGATCCCCAACAAGGGAATCAAGCCCATGTCCTCAGACAGGGCAGTCACCACTAGGCTGAGCCCTCTCCCTGCTGGTGGGAAACTCTTTCCAGCCCCACCCCCTTTGTAGCCAACAAGTAAGAAATCTGCATTCCAAAGTCACATTCTCGACATTGTCATCCTTATTGTGTAAAATTTCAACATCCCTCATACTTTAATCTATTTTTTTTCTTTACTTTTCCTTTGGTCTTTTCACTAAATTATGATCTATTTCACTTGTCTTTTACTCTCTGTCTCCCCAGTCAAGGTAAGCTCCATGACAACGAAGATTTTTGTCTGCTTTTGTCACCACTGATTCTTGAGTCAGCACAGTGCATGACACAGAGGGCACAGTAAATATGGACTCAATTGCATGCTCTTTACTGAACAATTGAATGAACGAAAAGCGAAACCAGGTAAAGGTGGGAAAGCTATGAAGTGGAATTCACTCAAACTATATCAGAACAAACAGAAGCTCTGAAATGAGCTGTCCAAATTAAGCATGATTAAGACAAAAAAAAATGTTGGTAATTAGCTGCATAACCTTACAATAAATGCACGCCTATGTACAAACATGGATACAGGCATATGTACATGTTTTTAAAAAGAAGATAGAATGCAAATATCTAATAAATAACCAAGACTGCAAGCTACCCCAAGAAGCAGAAGAAAACTCCATTGTGTGTTTGTATAGGGCTTAATAAAAATATAAGTAATAAATCAATAAACCAAGAGCTTAAAATTATCATAAAAGAGTGGAATGTAGGCAAAAAGAAAGTGTTTGCCAAGAAAAGTACCTAATAATTCACATTAAAAATCCATAAAATAAATTAGGAGTAGCAAAGAACAGAACATACAATTTTGAAAGAAACTTGAATCAACATATTAAAACTTTTAAAATTCACTTGACAGGTCTCCAAAGGGTTGTTAACAGCTAACAGGTAATTTCTGCCTAAAAGTGACAGACATTCAGAGCTTGATACACTAGAGAACATAATTCCTCCATGAGAAAATATAGATGATTTATTTGCATTTGGCCCTTTTCTCCTTTTCATATTATCTTGTTGTCTTAAAGAAGCCTCATGTAAAAAATCCAAAATGGACCATTTATGCAATATAAGTCAGCTATTTTCCTTGGGTATTTAATGTAATCTTTATTTAAATATATTTGAATTTGATTCTTTAAATTCATCTCGTGAAAATCAGCTTTTTTATAGAATTCTCAGAGAGCCTCCTGTTATCTATTTTCCCTAACTAGACACTTAAAAAATTATTAAAACCTAATTTTTATATTTTTAACAATGTTTAAATGATTGGGAAAATCAGAGTATAAATTTAAACTGGTACATTTAAAATAAATTAAAAAAATTTTTAAATAAAAATGAAACTTTAACAAACCAAGGCATTCCAAGTCCATGGGACCTAACACAATAATATCTTTGAATATTGTATTTAACTGAATAAGTCACCGGGCCTGAGCCAGATCCAAGCCAGTATTCATCCCCACATAACTATCATCAGTATCCACTGACAGAAGCGATACGTGAACATCCCAATAATTTTTTTTTTCTTAAATTTCAGTAGAAGGAAAAAGTGAGGAAAGTGTGCCATATTACTTACATGGAAAAGCAACAGAGTTCCAACAGTGATTAGGAACTGCCTATGACTAAGTTGTCACGTGATTTTTAGGTATGTGCTGCCCTTTATTTGTCAAAACATCAGTTAACAATTGACCTGAATTGAATTAGTTGTTTTGAAGCTTTCTTAACAAATCTGCTAGATTAGAGCACAAGAATTTTTTTTTTTTTTACATTTTCTTACCATAATATCACCAACACTTAGATCAGAGTCATGAACCAACAGGCATTTGTTAAATACTTATCACATATTACATGCCTGCCATACACACACACACACACACACACACAGAGACAATTTATTTTTTTTTATATTTTTACATTTATATATAAATGTGTAAGACATTTGTTTTTATTATTCCATCATGTGGAAGAATGTTCTCAGAAACTTACTGATTAGTTTTGGTGGTATTTTGTTTAGAAAAAAATTAATTTTCTTTAGGTAGCAGATGGGGATTTTCACATCAATTTTTAACCATTCAAATTGTAACTTTGTCATAACAATTTTAATTTTAACTTTGAATTCCATTCTGCCTGCTAACAGAAAAATAATCTCAATTCCAGAAAAACCTCAGTAAATTGTTTCTTCCAAATACACTTCAAAATTGAAATTCTTTCTATGGAAAATTAAAACTCAGCCTCCTTCGTGAGTCCCCATCCAAATCCATCTGCCAACTGGCTGCAATCCCTGGGCCCCAGACACTTCATTCTGCCTTCAGTCTTCTTCATCCCCCTGATCCACTAAGCCATTGCTGCCATACTGCTCTCTCATCATAGTTACTCTAGTCTCTAGTGCAGCTTGGACTTGCATATTCTGGAAAAGATGCACTGTTGCTTATTTGGTAGACCCATGGAACACAGGCACAAGACCAAGCACTCAGATGCTACTGAAATAATCCGGTGTTCTTTTCCCCACTCCATCCATTAAGTTCTGCCTTGCGGAGTATGAGTCACTATTCAGAAACTTCCATCTGTAGTTAAACTTACTGCTTCTTCTTCCAATTCTCCAAAGTTTTGTCTGCCAGTGTACTTTTTCTCATTTGGATCTGTAAACCAATGTCCTTCATTTATACACAGTAGTTACAAAGCGAGCATTTGACGTACCAGTCTCCAAACCCTGAGGCGTGCTGCTCAGGGGCACTTGAAATGATCTGCGCCTGAACTTCTGTGCCTATTTATCTTTTTTAGCTTCTTTATAATTGCAGTTTTCTGTGGTTTTCATTGTAAATGACATATTACCTACAGAATAAGCACTAGTATAATTGTGCAATGCAAAACACAGCACTTGTGCTTTTGGGCACAGCAATTATGTGTCAAATTCTGCAGGGAAAATGAGAATCTGAGTTTTCCAAAATTAAAATAGTCTCTCCAGCAAGAAGAAGCCTTTTTCTTGAAGACCATTGTCTTCCCATGAATTTTAATAGCCTATTTTACAACTCAAAGACTACAACTTCATTTTATTTCTGTTTTGTCAAACCTTGAAAAACCATCTCTGCATAAACTGTTTTTGTCATTTTATTTAGGAATTAATTATTTCCACAGTTTTGTTTATAATGCACTAATTTATTTTGGGATGGAGCTAACTCTCTACTTACAGTTTTAAAATTTTTCAATGATACAAAGAAGTTGGAAAAATAGTGCAGTGAATAACATTTACCTAGATTTATACCTATTAGCATTATTAGCTTTTCAACAACTTTGTGTGTGCTCTTGTCTCTCCTTTCTCATTCACAATTTTGAAAATGTAGGAATATGTTACAGACATCATGTTATTTCACATATAAATATTTAAAGATGTGTCCTAAAACAGGGACATTCTTTTACATAACCAATATACAATCAAGTGCAAGTGATGCAAGACAGGGCAAATGTCCCCGAGTTGGAGAAGGTAATGCAGGAGACCAAGCCATGCAGAGAGAGAAGGGGGTCTTTTGGTGAAGGCTGTGTAAAGAATTCAACACACACACCAAAGTTAGAGTCAAAGGAAAGTTATAAGAAAAGGGGTCACACTCCACAGAGTGTGGTCTCCTGACAGAGTCAGAGATCAAGAGGGATCCTGAATGTTTAGGGAACTTGGTCTCCATTAATTCTCAGTCCCCATTAATTTTATGTGGACATACAGTGAGAAAGGGGAAGGGGAAGAGTATGTAGCCTGAAAGGCTCCCTGGAAGCTCCCAGCCTTTGATCCACCAGTTCCCCAAGATTTTAACCATAGGGAATGAAGGATCTTATTTGAGTAGGGTGGCCACTTAAAGACTGTGGTTCCTAGTTCCCCTTCACAGGAGTGGGGAATGGGTTGTTGTTAATCCCAACACAAACCTTCCCTTGTTCTGCAGGCATCTTACTGGCCTGACCTCAAGGCTGATCAGCATGGTGCAGTTTCTAAATTTAGCTGGATTCACATTTTCATTCTATTGCCTCCTCCCTACATTCCAAGGAATTTCACATTGCTACATCATCCAAACTTCCCTAATTTTCCCAGTAACATCCTTGATTACTATCTCATCTCACCCTAGGACTAAGCTGTCACCTACATCATTTTGTATTTAGTTATCATTTTTTTTAACCTTACAATGAATACAAATTTGTATTAAAATCACCAATTCTCCCTGAAGAGTATCAATAACAAAGCAACTAGGAAAACTTCAAGATTACTTTGCAATACATCCCACTAAGAGTGGAAGTCAGAATTCTATATTTAAAGGTGTCCTGGATCACCTTTTGCCTTCTTTATTCAAATCAATTTTATACAGGTCTATGTGGGGACCAAGAACACATTAACATTACCCTCAGCTTGACTAAATTCACAAGTGTTTCCTTCTCACTCTAGGCCTGGCCTTTTTTTTTAATACGTACCTTTAGAAAAGTTGCGACTGTGAATTCTTTCTTTCCCTTTCAGATATAAATCTTCTACATCCCAGGAAATGTCTTTCTCAAGGACATTCTTTCTCCAAAGGAGTACCCTGTGCGCCATCCCTCTAAAATATAATCGTGGAGAAAGCTAGGGCTCCCATCTGCCAGTCTCTGGAGACAGGTAGGAGCCCAGCACCCCATGATATGAAACTAATTAAGGAGGAGGCAAGAGAATTAAAATGTGAATCAAGCTACATTCAGAGACTGCACTGTGCTGATCAGCCCTGCAGCCAGGCCAAACACTTGCAGAAGGAAGGAAGATCTCTGCTGGATTATTAACAACCCATCCCCACACCTGTGAAGGGGAACCAGGAGGCAAGGGTCATTCTCTATGGCTAAAACCATGGGGAACCGAAGGGTTAACCAATGGGAAGTGGGAGCAGGCCTTTCACTTTATGTATCCTTACCTTTTCAAGCTACATACTCTTCCCCTTACTCATTGTACCTTAATGTAAAGGAAATGTGTTAACAAAGTCTTGTAAACAATAACTCACGGGAACTAAAGAATAATATATAAACTAAGTTCCCTAAAAACATCTCCCTACACACATTCACCATCTTTCCAAGCCTCTCTTGGTCCCTCTCACTTTGTCTCTGGGAGGAGACCACACGTTCTATTTGTGGAGTCTTACCCCTTTTCTAATAATTTTTTTTGACCCTAACTTTGGCATGTGTGTTGAATTCTTACCACACTCTCCACCAAAGGACCCTCTTCTCTCTGAGCACGGATTGGTTTACCGCCCCTTCACAGGGACATTTGCCCTGTCCTGCTTCAAAACTACCTCCTGTCTAGAATATAACAAAAGAAAAAAAAATTTACTCGTTTTTTGGAAAAGCCAAATAGCAAACAAACATGGCCTATGATCCTTCTACCTGTCAGTCTGAATTCTGTAATTGTTTCTGACAGGAGGATTACACCCCCTGATTTTTTATTATTCTCAATTTTCTTTCTTTTTTCTATCTCATTATTATTAGTAGTAATTATTTCACCTTTCTTACTCCCTTCATTTTATGGTTGTTTCTTATATATATAGCATTTTAAAGGTTATGTTTTATAGGCCAATTTCAAATTTCTATTTTTTAATACTTGAATGAAGCCCATCAGCATTTATTTATATAACTACTCGATTATTCTTACTCTGCCAAAATATTTTTGTTCATGTTATTTTTTTTCTTCATGCTGATTCTAATTCACTTATTCTGCTTTCTTTCAGTCTTTAGTGATGCTTGTATATTGTTCTAATGGTTTATATATATATATATATATATATATATATATATATATATATATGTAGAAATATAGTTATAATGCCTTCAATTCCTCTTCCTTTATTTAGAAGTCTAATATTGGCTTTCAGTTTATGTTATATATTTGACTCCCACTTACTAATGATGTGAAAGTGAATATCTTTATATTAATTTCTCTTTCTTTGTTTACACTGCTCACAAATTTTTACACTGCAATATTTCTATGTTGTACATATATTTTTTCCATACATGAATCCACATTTGTTGTAGTATGATATCTACAATTATATATATACAATTTCCTCCATCAGTTCTTTTGGAAATTTTCACCCTTTAATTCTTGACTGGAGAAACCAATTTTCTACTGGATCATTTGGTATTTTTCATGAACCCATGATTTTTGTCATATTGAAAACTTTTCTAGTCTTGAATTTTGAATTAAAGCTTGGCTAGATATAAAATCTCTCTTCACACTTTCCTTCATTATATTCAAAATGCTGGAGACTCTCTGATTTGTAGATTTCATTTAAGTCCAATGTCAACCAGATTTCCTTTGCATTGTAGTTGACTTGGTCTTTTCATCCTAAGGCCTTGAGTATTTTCATTTATTATTGACATTACCATTTTATCAGAATGTCTTGTTTTTGAAAAATCTAGGACAATTTTTATAGGTATATGGTGACCTTGTTAAAAATAAATTCAGGTCTGTTATGTCTAGAAAAATATTTGTGAATTATAGTATTCATTATATTTAGGTAGCATTACTTTTTCTTCAAAGTTCCATTAAAAATATAATGGATTTTTGTCCTGACTTTTAGATAGGTCATTTCTTTTCTGGTCCATTTTAAAATCTTTAAAACTTTTTTGTTTAATTTTTTCACTGTCTTTATTATACTTTTTGTAAAATCTAACTTCCCTTTGATCATTTTCTATTTTAGTCCCAAATAATATTTTTTATTTTCTTCATTTTTTTCAATTATTAGAGTAATTTTTCTTCAATTATTCTTGGTTTGTTTAATTCTCATTTAACGTCTTCCTGATTTGATTTTCTTATTTATTCTTAGTTTTTTTTAACATTCCTGAACAAGAAATTTTATCATGCCTGTAATTGTTTATTTAAGGATATTTAATCCTGATTTGGAGAGTGTGTTAAAGTTTTCTTCTTTGTGATCATTATTGCTAGAGAATTTTTGAGATTAGATGTGTTTGAATTCTCATATCCTGTTGTCTTCTTATTGAAACTACCATCTGCTATTTTCTATTTGCTTTGTAGTATCTTATTTTTCTAGGTCGGATAAAATAGCTCTGTATAGATGGGCTGCAGGTCTGGGGTGGAGCAGAGGGGTCGGGTTACTTGCAAGCTACATGATCACTGACAGTGACCATTGGTCCTTGGTTTGAAATTATTAAAAAGGTTTCTGTGATACATTGTGTCTCACACATCACTTTATTTAACTGTGAAAGATGCTAAGCAGACAGAGAGCACATGCCAGATGATGGGTTTATCAGAAGCATGTGAAAAATGTCAGGTGTTAAGTCTCTCTCACACACACACACACACACACACATACACAATAAGTCTGATTAGATTATTTTTAAGTTTCCCTCCAGAATTTTAGTTACATTACTTCTCAATATTTGCCTAAGGTCAGAGAAGCCATGTGACGAATATTTAACACAGTTCCTTTTGCTTCTAGATAAGCAAATTCATACGTCACTAAATTCTGTGAAGGCAAAGATTTATCTCTTGTTTTCACTGTTGAATCCTGATTCTCCCAGACAGGTGACTGACACACAGGATTTTTTCACTGAATATCTTTTTGAATGTTAAATATTTTAATCTAATCACAGGATATATAGCAAAATTGATTTTTTTTAATTATTGAAAAGACTCTGAATCTTGCCTTTATCAATATACAATATTCGAACTTGCTTAATAACCATGTTAACTTCATAATATCATTATGTGATTGCCCGAAGGAAGCTTAATAACACAGCCGCATTTAGCATTAGAGAGAAATAGAGAAGCTGAATTATTTCACCTAGATAATAGTCAAGTGATATCTACTCCATGAATCTAGGCAATCTCTCCACCACCAATTAAGAGTACAGTATCAGAATAAAACAAATTAATGAAGTGAGACAGGAAGTTGTGCCTATAAAATAGTATTTCTATTACCTAAGTTACACAATAAATTAAAAAGCATAACACAGCTTACAAAGGTCTCGAGGGAGTCACTGGAGGAAAAATTCCAAAATGCAACCTAAGATAATATCCCTGAGAGTTGAGCAAATTAGGAATCAAAATCCTTCCAGCTGGAAATTATACAAAAACTAAAATGAAATCCTGTGACCTTACTGGTTTCAGTAGGCTGCTGATAACACTGTAGGGACAAGGCACCTATTATGGGATTGTCACCAGAGGAGGGAGGAATAATGTCTCCCAAGCATGCCATGTATTATGATTTTTGTTGTGTTTCTGGATGATTTACACTTGGCAACCAAAATCTGTTAGGTGCCTTTAGCAGCCAGGAAAAGTGATAGTTCCTGAGAACAACTACTGCAGCCAAGAAATCCATTCTTCTCTCAGAACAAGTTGGAACACTCTCACACACAGTCTTGTAATGCCCTTCTGTAAATTGTCAAGTTTAAGAGAGTAGCTTTTATTCTCCTGAGTAAGCATCTCATGCAGGGGAAATTCTGAAAATCTCTTGTTAAACTTCTGGAAAGGAGTATGCACTACAAGATGTGAAATTTATAATAAACTCGATTATGTATTTTTTGTCTAATAATTATCAAGAACTGACAAACAATTAATCACTAAATATACAGGATGCATCAGTTTAGTTCATAAGCTATCAAGTAATTGAAAATGGAGAAGTAAAATCCTCAATACATATCTGATTTTATTTTTGGAATTTGCTATTTTGTCTTTCTTGAAATGGTTTTAATTAAGAAACTTTTAAGTTTTTGTTTTGTTTTTCTTTTCTTTTCTTTTCTTTCTTTTCTTTTCTTTCTTACATATAAAAGTAGGAGTAAGGGACATCTCGTTTGAGAGCAGTCCCAACATTTCCACTAAACCTCAACTCTTTCTGTCCGTCATAATGTCTCCCACTATGTGGCCCACAGTGCTGCCGATTATGGTGGTTGATCACTGGGGCCGCAGTGCCCTAGATGAACGCTACTGTTCACCACAGATCTCAGCAAATGCATCGATGTAGTAGTCATGGCAGATCTGCCCCAGCATTCCTCCCTTGTCTCAGTCATAACTGCATCCAAAAAGCATGGACCACTGGGAGGTAATGCCAAAGAGAGAAAAATATGAGGCTGCATGCTAAAGTCAGCTGTGGAGAGAAGTGGCATGGAAGTCAGAACGGGAACGCTGTCTGACAGGAGGGGGAAGGGGCCTGGTCCTGGAGCCAGACTGCCCAGGGCTGGCACCACGTTCTGCTGCTTACATGCTGTGCAGTCTTAAGAAACTTACTTAATCTTCTGAAACCCTGTTTCCTGAATTTTGATAGCAGCAAAATCATGATTCTCATAGAGTCATTGTGAGAATTAAACAACATAAAATTTTGAAACTACCTATAGCAAAATCTGGCACATACACAATGATTAACAAACCTTATTACTAATTATAATTACAATGGCTCGAGGGGAAGTGGTCTCTGGCCTGGCATTCCTCAGCTGTACCTCCTTCAGGCCTCATAGTAAGTACCATCTACGTCTCACTTAAGTGTATTCCACCTAATAATGGATGTTTTTTCTCATTCTGCCATCTATTTAGAATAATGACTTCTCTAAAGTGCAGTTGTCTAATCTAGACCAGCTCTTTATGCATATGCATCAAGAAGGTCTAGGGATACTGCTTAAGGAAGCCAGCCCAGGTGTAGACAAGATGGAGGTCTCCTGCCAGAGGGACAAACCTTTCCCTCACTTTGATCCCATGGTACTGACGGAGTTGTGCCTGGCCCGCTCTGCTTTGAAATGTGCCCCTTCCTCCCCCAAGTGAACCCACTTCATTCACAGGTACTCCTCTTTTTCAAAGTCCTCTCCTACACTCAAAACCAGGCTGAAAATGGCACTTCAGAACAGGGCTGACTTGTCCCATAAAGAAGTACCCTCCTTTCCCCAGAGTCTGCCTGGAGTGTATATGGGAGCATCAAATATTGTTAAGAGGATTGTGTTTTTCTTTCTTCCAGCTTCAAACGTTTCTCTAAGTAGCAAAAGAAGAAAAAAAAAGAATCATGAATTCATCTAACATCTTTAAATGAACTGTAAAGGATAACATAATCACAACGATCCATTGAGTTATAAAATAGTTCTTAGGTTTATTTCCTTTTGAGACCCTATCATCTACTCTCAATGGCCCTTGATGTTAAGTGGGGTTTTATTATCATCATTTTAGCTTTGAAGAGTTAAGCAAATTTTCCAATGTTATAGATACTCAACTCTGGCAAGAATTATTTGGTCATATAAATATCATCCTTTACTGTAATGTATTAACCTAATTACTAATAAATTATTTGTACATCTTTATTTTATGGATATAAAGGCGAATAATGACATATCCATATAAACAGCAAATAGTCTCTTATTGGCTCTCTGGTTCCTTATGCTAATTAAGACATTAGTATTTACCATTTCTTTATCGTACATTTTTCTAGAATTTTTTATTATTACATATTATGTTCAACAACGTGCAACTGCTGTTTGTGATTATCCTTGACCTATGTAAACAGCAATTTCTTCTGATTCAAACTAATATTAAAATTAAGATTATATGAAGTATCCAAAAATTAGACATCTTAGCATAAAAAGAAAAATCTCATTAAGATGAGATTGTCCAGCAGGAGGGGATGAACATAAAAGAGTGAATTTCTCATTATCTTTTATATCTCTCCTCCTTGCCCATTCCAACTTTACATATTTTGTGTTAATCAATTTTGAAGTTTAGGGAAAACATGCACCCCTCAACGTATAATTAGTAAAGGGCTAAATCTGTTCTATTACAAAACACTCACCAAAGAACAATGAGGCTCATTATATGTTGATTTACTTTTGGAAAATAAAAAATATCTTTGGACTCTTGGGAAATTCAGTGAAATCTAGTTTCTGGACTGAAGTGTCAATTTATTCCAGGGGAAAAAAAAAACACTCAAATGCTAAAATGATATATGCGTTCTCAATAGTTTTGTATACAGCTCAACCTGGCAAGCTGTTTTTATGACCTACATCAAAAACAGATAGAGGGGGAGATGGTGATGAAAGGCTACTTGTTGACCTGATGGGTCTGGATGTAGGTTAACACTAGGAAAAACACTTCCAATAGTTGTTGACATCTGTGTGGCCTACGTGGGAAGTACACGCTCCAAAAGCCAACGTGAGAGAAAAATTCTGAGACTCGTATAAGAGTCAAAAAATTAGCAGTGAGTTCAAAACGCATCTGTAAAATAGAAGCTCCAGTAGAGTGTGATCCTTTGCAATTTTTAAGTACCCACTGCAGAAAATGACTAACATAAAGTTGAAGTCATGGAGACTAGGTTGCAACAGAAACAATTACCGAAAATGGGAACGATGAACACAGGGAAAGAGCAAATAGGGAAGACTGTCTTTAGGTTTCCTATTAAAATTATTCAGACAAAGATTTTTATCATTTATCTCTCATATTGATAGACAAAAATTAAAATACAAACAAAATAAATTAGAGATAGTTTGCCTCCCTCCCCAAAAAAGAAGTTAATTAAGATATTCCACCTACAATAAATATTTATTACTAAAAAAATTTTGCACTGATCTATTTCTGTGTCACTTTCTATACATACTAACTTTTTTTTTAGCTTTTTTTTTTTAGCACCAAGTAGTAGTGTAATCTTTTTGAATATATTTCAAAAGGCAATTAAATTCACTGTGTGTAGTTTAACTGCACCCAAAGAGATGACACGTTATGAACAGCTGGGAACAAGTTTATTATTGCACTTAAGCTATGACAACAATAAAATAATAGCCACCAAACTAATAACAGCAGTAAGTATTCTTAATCATAAAAAATTCCAAGAACACAAGTGTTAAAAATAATACTGTAGAAACAGAATCTTAAAATGGAAAACAAACAAACAAACAAACAAACAAACAAAAAAACAGGAAGAATAATGATGACTTCAAAATATAAATGCATAGAGCATTAAATAGTTCAAGAACTATGAGAGATCTTTTATTTTGCATTTTTGTCATAAACTACTCTCATTTTTATGTTTTCTCATGCAAAAGAAAAAAGCATATTTTCGCTACATTCAACAAAACAGCTAAAATGACTAACAGTGTCAAGTGGTGGTGAGTTTACAGAGCAATAAAATCCCCCTTACACATCTAGCTGGGGTTTCAAAGTGCACCAACTAGGTTTGAAATCATTTGGGGATTTCTAATAAAGTGAAATATACCCTTCTCTATGACCTAGCAATTCCACCCCTAACGAAATGTGTGTGTGTGTGTATGTATGTATGTGTGTGTATAAACACACACACACATACACACACAAAGACTAGTACTTGCAGCAGTAGCACCATTATCAGTCCAAACTAGATGATTCCAAAATCCAGCAAGAGGTAGGTGGAATATTTTCTCAGCAAGAATGGCCTAAGCACAGACAAACCTAATATAACATGGAAGTCCCTCAGAATGTCAAAATAGCAGTTAATTTTGGTGTATCTGTGTGTGTTGGGAAAGTACATGAGAGACTCTTAACGTGGGCCAGGATATGTTCTATACCTCAGTCTGGCTAGTACTTAATTTTGTGTGCCTATATAAAATCACTGAGCTGTACACTTCAGATTAGCATTCTGAGTACACTCTATTGCATGTATGTAATCTTGCAATGTAAAAATATAAAAAATAATATACTCCAAGTGTCTGAAATGGTTTATTTTATGACTCCATTCAACATACTCCATTTTGTTACAGTTTCTAGATGCAGTCAAGTCATCTACTGTCAAAAGTAACTCTCTGAACAGGCTTCATGTGGTATATACATCATTTACTCCTTAATGGACATGAGTTAAAGTGCCTTGCTTTCTCCCTTCAGCAAGTAGAGATCAATAAATTAGGTATTGTTTTAGGGTCAAAGAACAGGTAAATATATTTTGAGCATGGAATCGGATGTAGTCTTTAGGGTGGTGAAAGAGAAAACCCAGAGATCAGAAAGAACTATGTAAATAAATATAGAAAGTTGTCCCTTTAAAATATAATTTACTAGAACTAGCAACAGACAAAAAGAGATTTTTCCACCTCATACTATTCACTTTTGAGAAATTAAGCAGTGTGAATATACTGGTTTAGACATATTATTAGTAAAATAGGTTTTGTGGGGTGATATGAAAACATAAGTAGAAAACATAAAAATTTGGATTAACTAAATTTTATGAGAAAATTTGCTATAACTTATACCCTTTCCTCACAAAAGAGTACCTTACAGAGGCCTTTTTAAAAATATCATGTAAATTAGGGACGATTTGTACTGTACTTAAATTCTGTCATTTCAAAGTAAACATTTAGCGTTAAAAAGAAAATTCTGTCTACATGCAAGCTGCAATGTTTGCAGGTCTGAATTTCAACTAGCTCTCCTTAGAGAAATGTATGAAAGCAAAACCTATCTAGAGGGTAATCAGGAGATGTATTAAATTTTGAAATGTAGGGATGTTTTGATTTCACAATATCATTTTCAGAATATTTTCCTAAGGGCATGTACTTTTAAGGATATGTGAATGCAACTTAATTTAAAAAGTAAAAAATTAAAACCAGCCTGAGAGATTTAAGGGCTGAAAGCTGGTTGGGAATTTAGTGCTTCCATCCAATGGAATACTTAGTGGCCATTAAGATTACAAGGTAGTCATATGTGTGTTGACAGTGGAAATTGCACCATATTAAAGAAAAAAAAATTGAAGGTTAAAGAATATATAGAACAACGTATGTGTTATACATGTAGTCACCGGAGTCTGAGAGCTTACATCAAGTGACAGCGGTTGTCTTTGGAAGATAAACTGCAGAAAACCTTCTAATGCATTTTTAAATTTTTACATGAAGCAAAAAATATCAATACTCAGCAAAAGCACAGATCACAATTTTGTTTCCAAAACTGAAAGAACACGAATTAAAACTTGAAAATCATATTCTGTCCAATCATAAAAAGCATAGCTTGTCAACAGTCCGCAGTCTATCACTTAATAAATTAATAGTGAAAAAGTTTCTGCTGTGCCATTTCTCCAATTTTCTCATGAAAGGATCTAATTTCCTCTTAAATGATAGAGCAATAGTTAAAGCATCTTTGTAAAAAAATGTATTAATTGTGAGAACAATCACATACTTTACATAACTTTTTCTCAAAGAATTCTATATTCAATTAGTAAGCATAGGGAAAGACCAATGAAGATGAAAAGTGAATTTATAATTAGTCACATTAATTGAGAAATTAATTGCTTTATACTAGAGGCTTCCATAGCTCTCTCTTGAGTACATATTTCAATCATCACTTACATCACTTATTTAAGAATTAAATATGCTATTTTCTGACATCTATCTAGGGTATTCATTGTGTCCCATATATTTGTTTTTTATTGATACCACAGTGCTACATAGACAATTAAAGGAAGTGACTGCTTGAAACTGAATAAGCCACTGTATTTCTATGTTTAATCTTAGCAAAAAATCACCCACATACTGAGAAGAAAGAGAGATTTTAACTTATCCCTTGCTCATTTTTCAATACCTGCTGAGACTGCAATTGCTAGGGTTAGCCATTCAGGTTTATAGGTCACAGCCTCTGACCTCAAGGGTACTCAGCCTTGTAGGAAGCCAAACAATTATTTCCTGGAGCTAAGAATCCTCTAATGGCGAAGAGCAGAGTGCAATGGAACTCCTGGGGAAGTTCCCAGAAATGACTGGGTTTGGATAGAGGAGGATAAGTCAAGGAAATAATTTATAAAGGACATTTAAACTGTTTAAAATACAACCTAACTTAAAATCACAATCATGATTATGCAAACAAAAATAATATGTCACTTCAGTTTATAACAAAAAATTTGAAAAAAAAAATACAAAGAACCGAATTCCTTAAAAAGCATGTTGATGCATGTACAGTCATACAAAGCAGGTTAAGGAACTTCTGAGTAGGAGCAAAGCTAAAACTACATCCATTTGGGCACATCACCAAATGGACAGGAGATCAAGTGGGAACAACTGGTAAAAAGGTAACATATGAAGCATACCGGGAAAAAAGCCATAGTAGTGATTCACAAATAAATGCATTAATTATACCAATTAACTACCTAATAAATGTAACACACAAGAGCCTGATAATAGTACTGACATTGACATAGGCGATTATGAGAAGAAGAGCTTATAGCTAAGAGCAGTGGGATTGATTAATAGATTAACAATAGTACGATACTGACAGAAAAAATTACGTGGAGAAATGTGCTATTTGTAGGATTCCCTCACATACTGCAATACCATTCTATTAAATTAAATCCTTAGTTATTAAATTAAACATTATTAAAGTATATGCATATATCACTTACATATCACTATAACAATTTTGTAACTGTTATTAATCTTACAAAACATACTAAGTAAACAGTTTTACAATAGGATTCTTCATGGACATCTGAGATGGTGCTACCCTACTTTCACACAGCTCTACAATTAAATTAAATCTAATATTTTTTTGAAGCATAGCAATTATAATTTTTAGCTAAAGTTTGAAAACAAAGTTTCCTTTAAAAAATCTATGTTACAAGTCCAATTATTTAAATGAGACTAAGAAACATTTTTTCTACTGCTTAGTGATTGAGTAGAGAATAGAAGGTTGCCTTGACAACAGAAGATAGCAAAATTAAATGTTAATAAATTGTAATTGTTTTCATTATTACCGAAACTACTGACTCTATAATATATGACAAATACCAAATTTTTAAATCATAAAATAATACTAAACATTCCTTTTATACCTATTTAAAAGTATTAATTTAGATAATGAACTAATTTCTTCTTGAACTAAATTAATGTGACTAATGGAATGCAAAGTTAAATTTGTCATCTCACATCCATCTCTCAGCAACGAATGGCTCAGAGAGGGAAAATGAGATTGGAAAGATTGTAAGAGATACTGATAAAGCACAGCCTTCTTTCGTCATATACTAAGATTTAAACCAACTGAAAATGGGAGGACAAGGCGGCAAATAGAGAGAATATTGGCATTATAACTTATAAAGCTTTTAGTGGGGAGCACGGTTTGGCTGCAAACTTGTACCAGATTTCCTGATAGTGAAGTACCTTCCTCAGCAATGCTTAGGCAGTTAGACAAAGTGCTCCTTATGTCAGATTCTGCTCTTTCTAAAACTTGCTTCTTAGAGGAGCAAATCAGGAGAAGGAGGAGATGCTCTCTACCACGTACTTCTCCTACCACACACTTCAACCAGCTAAGTGACTTCCTCTCTCCTCGGATGTGTGAAGAGACACAAGCCAGTAGAGGTAAAAACACTATCACACAGAAACATAAGGCACTGGGGAAACTGCCCCATTATAACACTCAGCATTATTCTTAAACATGTATGAATATGGGCTTTAACCTCTCCTGTGTTAACACAATTTTTTCTATCGGTATCACACTATTGGTAATCTATTTCTACATTTAGAAAGCTCTACTGCCCCCAAACGAACCCGTCTGCTTTTGTGACTTTTCTAGGAACTGCTATTGTTTAGTAATTGTTTACTCACAAAAGACCCTAAAACATATAATCAATTCGAACATTTTATTCACCCAAGATGAAAAATTCATTCCATACTCTATACCTTATCTCAAATTGCTGTACATAGCTTATCACAGACCTCCCAGGTTAATGCTACAAAAAGCTACGTTAATAGTGAAACAGTGCTACATCAACACGTCAACATTTTAAAATCAGTTACAATGCCATTGCTATCAAACTGGTATAAAGTTGTTCATAATATTCCTTTTATTCCTTTTTACATAATCTGCAGGATCTGTAGAGTTATCCTCTCTAATATTGATAATGTGCATCCTTTTTTCCATTTTTGTTCAAAGCATCTAGACAGAGGTTTATTAATTTTATTACTTCCAAGAATCAGCCTCATTTGGTCTCACTAAATTTTTTTTTCTGTTTTCAATTTTATGGCTTCCTATTTTTTTTACCATCTTCTAATTTCTTCATGTTTGGGGCTTATTTTGCTCTTCTTTAGTTTCTTAAGAAGAAAGCTTAGCTTATTAATTTAAAACTTCCTTGTTTTATATTCTGAGCATAATTACAATAAATATCCTTTTAAACACACGTTTGTAACATTCTGCAAATTTTGAGTCTTTTTCATTTCATTTAATTCAAAATAATTTATAATTTTTTTACTACCTATTTAACCTCAAAGTTATTTAGAAATTTGTTAATTTCTAAATTTGTTAGTTAATTTCTAATAGGGGATTTTCCCTAAATATCTTTCAGCTATTGATTTTAATGTTTCCACTGTATCCCAGAACATACACTATATGGTTTCAATTCTTTTAATTTTTTGAGATTCATTTTATGGCTCAGCATATGGATTTCTATAGTAAATTTCCCATGTGCATTTGAAAAACAAAAACAAAAACCCACCCATACTAACATAGTCATTTTCTATAAATGTCAGTTTGTCAATTAAGTTGAGCTGTCTGAGGTATAGTCAGGTCTTTTTTCCTTATGTATTTTCTATCTACTTGTTTCATGATTAGCTGACAGCAGAACGCTGAAGACTTCAAATAAAACTGTAAATTTAGTACATATTATGATTGTATGCCTTTCCAGTAAATCAGCCCTATTAACTTTATGGACTATCCCTATTATTTATAATAATATTGCTTACTGCCAAGTCTTTGTCAGATATATAGCCATTCCAGCTTTCTTTGGGTTTGTTTTTACAATATTATTTTACTTACCTATTTCCTTATATTTAAAATGTGTTTTATATATACGATTAAGTTTTGACATTTTTATCCATCTGACAATTTTCACCTTTTAACTGAAGTTTTTAGACCCTTTACATTTAATGTAATTATTGATAGGTTTGGATTTAAATCTAGCAACCTACTATTTTTTTGGCCACTTCTCTTCTTAGTATTTCTTTTCTGCATTCCTTTAGATTTGTCGTTTTTATCATTTCATTTTATCTCCGCTTTTAGCTTATTAGTTATACTCCTTTCTATATTTAATTGATTATTTCTGTTTTATTTGTACCTTAACTTAGTAAAATCTACTTTCTAAAAATACTGAAATACTTTAAATAGAGTGTAAGAATTTCAAACTGTATACTTTCAATTTTTTCCTTCCATTCTTTTTGCTGTTGTCATGCATTGACTCACATATGTGTACTTTTATTATTTTTTTGTTCCATACAAATGTAATTAAAATTTGTAAAAATTGTACCTATTATAAATTTTGTTCTTTTCAACTCTCTTCAGGTCTTTCTGTAGATCCAACTTTCCCTCACACCTTTTGCTTGAAAAACAAAATTTCCTGTAGGGCAGGTCTATTGGTAATGAATTTCTCAGTTTTCATTTGCCAGAAAAAGATTTTACTTTGCCTTTCATTAGGTTCTAAAATCTATATTAACAGTTTTTCTCTTTTTCATTTATGATCCTGTATCACTCTATTAACTTAAAGTTTCCAGAAAGTCTGACAAAAATTTTGCAGTCTTGTTCATCTCATTCTGCTGTCTTTTCGTCTCTGCCTTCACAATTTTATTTTTCTCTTTGTTTTAAGCAATTTGACTATGCTATGATTAAATATGGTTTTGTTTGTTGTGTAAGCTTAACATCTGTTGTTGATGTCTTATATTTGGAAAACTCTGATCTCTTCAAATATTGATTTCATCCTACTTACTCTTATTTTTCTTGTTCTCTAAATTCATGCATATTACATCATTTTACACTATCCCTCAGTTGTTGGATATCCTATTGTTTATTATTTTTGAAACTGTTTGTCTCTTTCTATCTTAATTTGACATTTCTACTGATATGTTTTCAAGTTCACAGATTTTTTACTCAACTACATAACTATGTGGAAATTTTCAGATGAGCCCATCAAAGAAAATTTTCATATATTATTTCTAGCTCTTCCCTTTCTCACTTTATCATTTCTATTCTATGCTAAAATTCTCCAACTGCTTGTATCTGTTTTCTGCTTTTTCTACTAGGTTTTTCCTTTTGCATACAAATCATAGGTATTTTAATTCTCTGACAATTCCAACATCTGAGTCTGGTTCTGCTGATCGCTGTATCTTTTGGTAACATTTTCATTTTTCATTGGCTTTTTGCATCTTTGTGTGTGTGTGTAAAAAATAATTTGTGTAATTCTTGATAGCTTTTTCCCATTAATTGAATCCTTGCTTTAGCTTTGTTAACTAATTAAAGAACTCAGCTACATAATTCTGATGTAGCTCCCTTTAACTCATTTTTATATATGCTAAGGCTGTCATATATTTTGGTTATAAACAAGCCACAGCAGATTGAACTCAAATCTAGTGTCAGCAAAGGCTTTGGATGCTCTTGAGTATTTTATCAAAACCCAGAACAAGTCTCTTGCTATTGGCCTAAGGCCCCACATGCCCTGTCTACTATTTTCCTAAGAGCCTGAATATGTAATCCAGACACTATAAAAACAGTATCTTAGCTATATAAAAATATCTATACCATAATATCACAAGCTTCCTTAGCCCAACAGGTCACTTTGTTAGATCTTCTAAGTGAAATCTAAATATACAAATGAGAACAACCAACTAGGAGAGAGTATTGCACGACATGGTATAAAATACTGACACTTACAAATTATGTGTGCAAACATGCACCCTTTGTGCACATTTACCTAACAAAGTAAGCTTTTTAGCTCAGACAATAATTCATTGATGGTATATTATCATTCTAATAATAATAATACAATAAGAAACACACTTTTAGGGTAAACTTTTCCTAATAATTTTATCCTATTGATCCCTTTTCAAAAGCTTTATTTTAGGTGAATTTTCAAAACAAAACCAAAGAACTAGCTAGTCTAGATCAAATCAACTATTTTACATAATTGTTATTAAAGTTTCTTAAGCTTTGAAAAAGTGACAAAGACATTCTTCTCATGATGATGTTGATTCCTAGTGATGACAGTATCCTCACATTCCAGAGTAAAATAAATATGGCTGCATAAACCAATTTTAATTCACAAATATCATTTTTTTAAGTTGACATTTATTCGAGTGTCTATATGGTTGTCTGTATTATGCATTTAGCTATTGTTTAAAATAGGCAAAGTCCTTCTTACTTGAAGGTATGAACAGGCGGATATACAAATGTAGGCAATAACATATACACATACACACATGACCACGTACGCACATGAATCTTCAGTTTAAGTGATCTAGACACGGTCACTACTGTAGACACTTGAGCTGGATTGAGTCCTGCCTTTACTACAATTGTCTTTAACCCACAGGTTCCTTCTCTGTACAAGAAGGGTAAAAATATCATGTGGCTCATCGGATTAGGACAACTATTAGATGGCATAATTCATTTAAGTTGCTTGGCAATTTGTAAATATACAGTTCCTGGATTCATCATAAGTACTGATTTTTCTAAGCATCACTACAACTGTCCATTGGACATCACATATGTGGCAGCCACTAGGTTAGTGTCTGGGATGAAAGTTGAACATTAGCTGCAGCCCTCAGGTCAGTCGCAATCTACTAGATGAAGCGGATATGTATAGCTGACAATATCAAAGGAGCAGGTGGGTCTTTCTCCTCTGGGAATCAAGGAGAAGAATTCTGGGAAGGTTTAGCGGGAACCCAGAGCTTGGATTTACCTACTTGGATTAAGTAGATGAAATTGACTAATGAGCACTTTGATAATTCAGGGAAAGGAAATTACCTTTGGGGATGAAAATTAGGAAAGAAAGAGGCGCAGAGCTGAAAAAAATTTATATATATATATATATATATATATATATATATATATATATATATATATATATATATATATATATACACACACACACACACACACACTACATATATGAAGTAGTTAAGATTTTATCTTACCATCCAAAGGGTTCTTTTGAAGAATTTTAAACAGGTTTTCATAATGACCAGATTTGGATTTTAGAAAAATAGCTCTGACAGTAGCATGCTTCAAAGGTGGGAGGCAGTGAGTTAGACAGAGTCAGAAAAAACATATCTACTTTGTTTTAAATAAAAATGTCTTGATCAGTGAAATGACAATGGGAATGGCAAAAAGGAGTCTGGGCTAAGAGTTTAGGACAAAACAACCTAGATTTTTTTGTAAACTGGATATTGGTATGAGAAAATAGGATGTGTGTAAACTCTAAGTTTTCTCTGTGGAGTAAGTGAGTGACTGTTCTAATCACTAAATAAAAGTATAACAATCTAAACAGAAAGATCAAGAGCTTCAATTTCAGGATACTATGTCACTTCCTGGTAGAAATGCTCAGAAAGCAGGACCAAGTCTGATATTTGAGATGCAGATCTGTGCAGTTACCAGCAATTTCTTTTTTGGTTTTGATCTATGGCAAGATCTGCAAATAGAATAGGCACAACCCCGAATAAATATGAAAATATAAGTGAAAATATAATTGGTTATGGCAGATATTGTAGTTGTCTCCAAAACACCTATTCTTCATTGGGTAATCAATCCAAGCCAACCTGAGTTTCAACATTCCTCTGGAGAATGCAGGGCAGGAGTGAGCACATGGTCTGGTTTTGGCTACTGAGGTGTGAAGGGAAGTCAGATGATGGGATTTCTGGAAAAGCACATCTTAATTATAAGCAAGAGATACAGAAAAAAGAAAAAACAGGCTTTCTCTTCGGTCTCTGTGATGTGAGGCTTCAGATGCAGTAGCTGTCTTGGCATGGGTTTGAGAATAAAGTCAGAATAGAAAATACCGGATTCAAAGGACAGAATGAATCTGGTTCTGACAACAGTGGGGGCACTTTGGATTTCCTCTGATGTGAGGTATTAAGTGTCCTTACTACTCAAGCCATTTTGATTTGGGGCTTTGTTCACTTGAAACTGAGATCATAGTTACTGATTGTGATAGGTGATTTTGTATTGACTAGATCGTGGCAAATGTTTGCTCAAACACATGTTCCTATAAAGGTAATTTTTAGACATGATTAACATTTACAGTCACAGGACTTAAGTGTGGCATATTGCCCTCCATAACGTCCATGGGCCTTACCCAGTCAGCTGAAGGCCTTGAGAGCAACGACTGAAATTTCTCAAAAAAGGATTCTGCAGCCACACTGCAACACAGAAATTCTGCTGCAGCTTCCAGCCCTTGGACTCAATATCCCCAAATCTCCAACCTGACAGTCTGCCCTATGGATTTTAGTGATGCCCGTTTACATAATCGCATGAGCCAATTCCTCAAACTTCTTCATACATATAAATCCTGCTGTTGCTGTTCTCTAGCAAAATCGAATATATTGATGCAGTAGTTCCATTTTGTAATTATTTTCTAATAATATATAATGATCACTGATAAAATAACTACATAAATCCATTGTCTGATTTTTTTATTTATGTAAAAAACCTATATTTGGCATGTGTCTGAAAAACTAACAGATTTAAATAACCTTAGTTATTAAATATGTATTCATCTAAAATTTAGTGTTTTCAAAAATACTAAGTGAATGTTTTTATAATTACTTGTAACTTAAATTGAACAAGGCCTGTTTTACTTTACCTCATTTCTTTTGTGTTCTCTGAATCTAGGTAAGTTTATCATTTATTCTTTTATGGAAGAATTATCTCACCTATTTTTGTTGAGCACAAAGGAATTTCCTCATGGTAAGATTAAAACAATGAGAATATGCATCAAATTATGAGATAATATAATTTTAAACTCACAAATAAATTTTTACTATCTCTTGTTGTCAAGGAAACTACTTTGTATGCCCCTGTGTTGAATTACTAAAATGGTAGGCTTTTTAATGCAAATTCTTATTCTGTTTTCACTTTGTATGCTGCATTAATTGTTGTAATTTATATTTGATGAAGCTATTTAAAGTGTTTGCCAATAAAACACAGGAAAAATGGAACACAAGTCATACAGATATTGCCATGGACTAGGCACCAATACAGAAAATGAATCTATTACCCATCAATTGAAAAATGTATGAAAATAATTCTTAATAAAAACACTAAATTTAAGTGAATATTGAGATATGATGTTGTAATACACTATGAGTCCTGTCTCAAGGAAGGCAAAACACTTTGTGAAAGTGATGAGATATAAATATTTGTCAATAATTACAGAGTTTAAACAATTTTATTTATATAGTCTTAGGAATCATTAGGATATTGTAAATTCCACATAGAATCAGCACTATCAAGCTAATCAATCATTAGCTTGATTGATCTCAGTCTGAAAACCATCAAATATACACTGAATGGGATTAATAACCTATGGCCTCAAAAACAATAAGACTACACTGCAAGCATTCTTCAACAACTTCTCATTGACATGTAAAGTTAAATCAAAATGTACTAATTAAATTTTAGTTTTTAAATGAAAGTACATAGGTGTAATGAATAGGTGTCCATAGATATACTTTATCCTGAGACATCGCTGGGGGACAAAAATGACAAAATTGCATCTGTCCTGCTTCAGGCTCATCATGAGAGGGCAAGGGTCTTTGGAAAAGACAAGAATGCTGGGAAAACAAGACAGTAGGATGAGAGGAAGAAGACCAGATATGAGGTGGATTGACTCTGTGAGAGAAGCCAAGGGTGTGAATCTGCAGTTTTTTACCAAGACTGGTGGGGACAAGGCTCTCTGGACATCACTCATTAGTGGGTTCACCCCGGGAGTTGGAGCCAATTCAAAAGCATGAACAACCACAATATAGATGTAATGGAAATACATATTTAAAAGATGCTATAGAAAGCCATAAGGTCTTGATTGTTTTTATCTTATTTTTTCAACATTTTAAAATTAAAAGTATATTTATTGACTAAATATATGTTCATAGTCTACACTGAGCATTATGCTAAATGGTAAAGTAATGTAAAATGCACAAGTGGCTACCTTTCTATGTAGGGGACTGACACAGATCACTGTAACACACAGACATGTAGACAGTGCAACTTGGTAATAAATAATAAATAAATGAACAAAATGAAAATCAGGCTACTGATTTGACAAGGTGGGGCAAAAATCTGAGTGGTAAAATATACTGTGGATAATAATCTGTGTCATTGATTCACTAAGTTCATATGGACACACATAGGCACATTCATAAATGACACCCACAGAGGTACCGGTGCATGTGCACGTGCACATCCGTGAGCATACACCACACATGCACGCACGCACGCACGCACGCACACACACACACACACACACACACACAAACTGATCTGTCCCAGCATTAATCAGCCATACATGTGCTGGGTTTTTAACAGTTACTTCTATTAATTTTGTCCCACTGTGCATGTGAAGTGCCCTGAATCAGACACATTATAATTATTTAAAAAGTGACCACATGGTTCTCCACAGCCAAATTTTTATCCTGGGTCAACACAATAAAAGCCAGGTCAAATATCCTATGCATATAAATTTGGTATTTGTGTCATAAGCAAAAAACGGAGGGGAAAAATGAATTTTTTCTGCTGACAAAGGAGAAAGAAATAGTTTCTCTCTTCTCCTCCTGAAGTAGTCTCCTTGGAAATATAATGGGGCTGGGTCCTTCTTTCAGTTCTTCAGTATATAAATAAATCTCTCTAAGGACCAGATAAGTTATGTGTCTCCAAGAAGAGATGGCTCCAATCTTCCTTGAAAGGTGGACTTATGTAAATTTCTGTGTAGTTCTCACAATCTCTAGAGCTGTAAATTGATTTAAGGCTGACTCAGCGCAGGAGCCGAAGTTTCTGCAAAATTAGTTCAGAAAACTCTAACTGTATAGAAAAATAAAGATATTTTCTCTATGATACCACAATAGGTAAACAACATAATTAATTATACACTATAAAAAAAAGTTCAGAGAAAATTAATGGAGTGCTGGGGTAAAAATTAAAGGGTTCAAAAGAAGAATGCCGAGGAGGTAAATTTTAAGCTAACACATGAAAGTGAAGCAGAATCCAGGCAGAGTTAATGGCAAATGAGAGAACTTCTGAGACAGAAAAGGGTTTGGTATTTTTAAAAATTAAAATAATGATATCAGTAATAAATAAAACTAAGAAAGAGTAAGGTCTGTCACAAATGTGGGATAATATATATGCCATCTATATATGTACTATATATGTACCATATGATGGTCATTGAAACATCTTTGAAATATGTGCTAACATCTGGAAAGGCAAGCTCTGTCCTTTGGGAGTATTCATTCACATCTGTATGATATTACATGTCTGCAATTACTCAGACATTATTCTATACCCTTGCAGTAAGGATTTCTAGTTGGCTCCCCAACTTCCATTTTCCCCTTCTTCCTTCATAGTGTGGCCATGGCTTTTTCTGGGCACATTGCTTTGTAGATAAAAGTCTGTATTTTCCAACTTTTCTAGTGATTAGAAAAATGTCTGGACACTCTGGTGCAAGTGAATTGCTGTGTTTATGTTCTTCTGATTTTATATCTTCTGACAGAAATATGACTGGGCAATCTAGAACTCCAACAAGCACTAGTCAAAATAGTATTGAAAATATAATTTATGAGACACAGATTTTTGACAAATTTCCTGGTTTCTGTTCTGGTGATTTGTTCTATTTTTCTGTCTCATCTTATGTTAGCTTTACTTATGTTTATTTAATTTGTGCTATAAAATTTACTTATAGAATGAGTAAATTATTTCTTATAATTCTAATAGTTTGCTCTATAACTTTGATTGTTCTCCTTTATCACCGCCAAAATTCTATAGTTCTTCCTTTATTAATTCTTTAGAACATCTAAATGTTCATCTTTTATTCTTTTTCCTTATAAATCATTTATTTAGCTTTTTCAACATTTCTATTCTGATACTTGAGAAATAGTTTATATTTTAATATTTATTATCCTGTGACTATCTTATCCTATTCTTATTTTGCTCTTTTTAAATAGAAGGCATTATTCATTTCCTCATTTTATGTTAATAAAAAAATAAGACTAACATTTTCCTCTGAGCACCACTTTTATTATATTTTTTGGCTTAAATATAGAGTACTTTGTCTTTATATTTATATATATATATATATATATATAATTTTTAAATAAATATAACATGTTAGATGGTGTTAAGTTCTATCAAGAAAACAAGCCATAAAAATGCCTACAAAAAAATTGCAATCACAATGTAGGAATAACACAAAGGAATTACCGGGCAACTCTACTGAAAGGGAGCAATTCAGGAAGGATTTTAAGAAGGTCAGTGAGCAAGGTTGTGCAGTTTTGGCGAGAGAGATAAATAGCGTAAACACCCCGAGGTAGAGAAATTCTGGCCAGTTTGAGAACCACAATGCAGGTCGTGGCTCTAGCAATGTTACCTTTTAGGGACCTTCTGCCTTTTTTGTCAGTAAAGATGGAAAACTATTTTTGCCATTATGTGATAAACAATTTTACAAGGAAAACAATAAACTCTACCCATTGTGTTGAGAATCCAATCTGGTCAGCTCTTGGGGGGTGGGGACATAGATGGAGATAACAATTTTTTAGACCAGGATGTAGTGGAAAAGGCACTGAGAAATGGTCTGAATTAGACAAATTTGGAAGTATGAGTAAAATGAGACAAGAGCAGAATAGAGAAACAGTAAGTTTAGTAGAATCAACAGACCATACATAGGTCCCCTTGTGGTGAAAATTTTGTGAGTGAACTGGAAGTAGAATGTAGATCAGAGCAGGATGCTTGAAATTGAGAAAATGAAAGTGATGCTGTAATAGATAATCGCAAAATGTGGAATTTGTCCTAAGAATGAGTGACTCAGATTGTGGAGGGCACAGTCACTTGAGGAACTAACAACACAGCGTTTTGAAAGGTTCACCTACTACCCAGGCTGAAATGATCAGGAATCAAGTTGGAAGTTTTGGGAGAAAATGAGCAAACCAGGTGCTAAAACCTTCATGGAAGAAAGATGATTTACCTCAGTATTGGCAGACAACTGCAACAGGGTGGGCAATTAGATGATGAAGCACAAAGGACAATGGCAGCTGATGCAAACATGGGAGGAAATTTAGGGTAAAGGAAGAAAGATTTGGACCTGGCAATTAAGAGAAATAAAGGTACCAGCCCCACCTCCAGGCCAAACAGCTGGAGGTGAGGAAAAGCAAGCAGCCCTTGTGTGAGGGGCTTGGAGAAGATGCAGTGGCTGTGGCCAAGAGTCCAATTTCAGTTAAACAAACTGTCAAAGAGAAGTAGAGAAAAGAATTTGTTTATGATGACAGTGACTTCTAGAGGACACCTAGGAAAGGTCTCAGGATCTAGGGAAAGACAGGCTAAGGATAGTGAAGCAGAGCAGTGCGGAAGCGAAGAAGAATTGGGGTGTGCAGACGAGGCTGAGCTGGATTCCGGGGCTGAGCATCATAACTCCATGGGGCCAGTTTTAATAGCCTCTGACAAAGGAGAGGGTAGAACTATGACTGTTCAGGAGTGCTGGGAGTCCCAGTCAATAATGTAAAGCTGAGAAAACAGCCCATTTAGAACTCCAGACCTAAAGTTCCCTCCTGTGTGTGGTCCCTGCACTGGCAGCATCAGCAGAAACATCTGGAAACAGGGTAGAAAGGCAAGTCCTCGAGTTCCAAACCAGAGCTACAGCACAGGACGCTCTGGGTGGGGGCACAGTAATCTGTGCTTGGCGAGTGGTCCAGGCAACACTGAGATGAGAACAGGTTCCTCAGAGTGCAAGTTCTTAGGGTAGCAGCTGCCTCCTGCCTGATATATCCCTTGCTCATCTGGAGGCCAGTGTATGTAGAGGGACAGTCTGATTCTAGCCACTGCATCCTTAACCAACACGTGGCATTTCCTCATAATGACTTAGCTTGTTACATCAGAGTTTAAACAACTTCAATGATAGTGCCACAGGAGCAGCGGACCATGACTCAGGAAGTTCATCCAGAAGATTAAAAATTAAAACTATTAAGATTACTGATTCTGTTGAATTTAATTTTCTAAACAAAATAAAAATGTGCTATAAAAATATGTATTCTCCAAAAAGATAATTAATATTCTTTCAGATATATGGAGATGTGAAATTAAACACTAAACCCTATTTCTAAAATAATAAAAATGTCAATATATAACATAAAGTCAGAGAGAACTGAAGGTTTCTAATAGGACACTTCTCTATACCATTCAAGGAAATTTGGTCATACAAAGTTTTCTCTTCAATAGTTGCACTTTGAGTAGCTCCTACACTTTACACTGCACATCTGATACAGTAAAATGGCTAAATACAGATGTTGAAGCCATGTGTTATAACAGAAAAAAGTCTTTCAAAACTGTGACTGAAAGGATAATTAACAAATGGATAAAATGGAAATAGAGTCATTATTATTAATTTATGTTTAACTCCACATGAAAATTTGATAGATTTCAAATCTCAGTATTATTGAGACCGTTAAAACAGAAAAAAAAAAGTTTCTCAAGAAATATGAGAACAGGATCACTTAATAAACAAGCAGTCTAGATTAATTAATTTTCTCAACAATTTCCTTTGACAAGCCAATCTGTTGCATTTGTCCTACGATTCTTCAAACCCAGTATTTCTGAACTTTAGACATTTGTACTCCTAATAGAGTGGTGGCACAATAAAACACTCCTTTTCATTCATCTACTCTTAAGAAAAGTTCCACTTTCCTGAGTGTGAAATATTTATAATTAGAAGGTATGTGTTTGGGCTTTCAATACTTTCAGTAATTAGGATTTGCCTATTTTGCACTGTGGTATGATGATTTATAAAAAGATTTACACTATTTGGTCTTCATTCCCAGTTCTAGTAAAGCTTCTGAAACCCAGGGAATTTCCTAAGTGATGAGAATCCTAATAGTATGTTTTGTTATTTTTAAGAGTGACTTTTGGATGCACTTGAGGATGGGAGCTGGTTGCAAGAAGAACCAATCATGGGACAGTGGCTAGAGGTTAAACCAATTGCCAGTGACCAACGATTTAAAGACTCATGTTTATGTAACAACGGTGCTTCCAAAAAAACAAACAAACAAAAAACAAACAAATAATTTGTTTTGGAAATGCCAGATGGCAGAATTTTATGGTTTTACTAACACATATACAATGTGCACACAAGCTTTCTATTCATTTTCTTTGCTGCACAACCTGACATTGAGATTGATGACTCTGATAGCCAGTTGGGTTGCTCTTTCCACAATGGCTTTGTGGTTATTTGAGGAGATGTTGTGACCAAAAGAATGGCATTTGGAGAGCTCTAGGTTGGTAAACTTGTGGAGATTTGGGGAAAGCAGCATGCTCAGAAAAGTATGAGGCTCCACGCCTTTCCTTGCACACCTTGCCCCGTGCCTCTCTTTCATCTCCTCATTTCTGAGTATCGCTATTTAATAATAAACCAGTTATCTATTATGTAAAATGTTCCTTTGAGTTCTGTGAGCAGCTCTAGAAAATTCACTGAATTCAAGAAAGGGGGTTATAGGAACCACTGATTTATATAGCCCATAGGTCAGAAGTACAGTGATACCCTGGGCTTTCAACTGGTATCTGAAGGGGATGGGGGCCACAATCTTGTGAAGCTAAACGCTTACCCTGTGGGATCTGATGTTATTTCTAGGTACATAGTGTCAGAATTGAGTTGAATTGCAGGAGATTCAGCTGGTGTCTCAATGCACTGCTTGTTGAAGATGTGAGGACAAGTCCCTTCATCAAACTGGGTCAGGAATCCAATTATGAATGAGGACATACCATAACTCTTTATTAGTCACTAGCATTTAGTAGGTCAGTGAAGATTCAACAAGAATCCGTAAAATGAGATGTTACTAGGAAACTGTAGCAGGCATTGTAATACTGCATAGAAAAAGACTCTATGGAAAAGGAAAATAGCTAGAAAGATAAATGTTACTTTGTCCTACATTTGTATAAAGCACACCCAGTTGAAATATATAGCAGAAAACTTAATCAAAAAAAAATGTGGACTTTATAATTTAAAGACCAACCACATACTCGCCAAATTCAACTGAGGCAAGATAATATCTAAAGCACAGTCCAATTTTTATCTACAAAAAGTATTAACTTGGCTGAAATTAATGGGTTTTAGTATGAGGACTAAAATTTCTTTGTTACTGTAACAATCATAAGAACATATTATATGAACACATAATTATAGAGTTTGATTCATAATACCAAAAATTTCAATGGGTGGATATATAATGAATAGAAATTCCATTTAGGCAAAATATTATTATAAATACTTCATGAAACTAATATATTCTTACCAGGGTGCAGCTAAGAAATTTACAGAAAGAAACAGTGCAAGGAGAATTCTAATCGTGTTACAAAATTAAGCCAAAATAAATAGAAGTCTTTCTAATAAGACTGAAAAAAAAAAGTTCATGTGACAACAAGACTGTTAAAGAACAAAATCCAACTGAGCAAATGAAGGTCTAATTGGCTTTATTAAACAATTCAAGCTGCATCTCATCTGGCATGGGGAAAGGCATTTAGAAGGACAGGAGAAAATGGGCAAGGGAGCTATTAACAAATGAAAAGAAAGGATTACTTTTAGGCCAAAATTCATCTTTTGGTGGGGAGAAGAAAATAGGGAAAGGTTTCTGTCGTGCAGATTGCCTCTTCTCTCTGTGGGAGATGGAGAGGGCCAGTGTGACAAATTACCTTAGTGGAACTTGACCAGAAAATTACGAACTGATTAAGACTATTTTTCCTAGGAAAAGCTGAAATAGCAGTTAGGTCTGGTATTAAATCTAGGTTTGGTGTCATGAGCTTTAAGTGAGGCTATTTGGATTCTGTGGTTTTTTCTTTAATAAGACAATATTGAAAAGATCAGAAATATCATAAATTATGATTAAACCCATAATAGACAACACATGCTTGAAATTATGAATTTATTGATTAACTATTTAAAACTAACTAGTGATTTTCATATATAATTGCTTAAATTAAGCCACTAATCAGAATACTCAAACTCTGGATGCACGTCATGAGTTACACATGTCATGGCTACATGTGTAACTCAGTGGCAGATTACTATAATCCCTTACACAATCAACCCTGAATTGCTGAGTTTCATGCATGCCTCCTAGGCAAGTCATTTACACTTTCTGAGCCAAAAGTTTCTCAGTTTTTAAGAAAGTAATATTAATAAAATATCACAGTTTGAAAAAATAATGAGTTGAAAATGTTTTACTATTACATAAATCATTAAATATATGTAAGAAATAATCACAACATATATAAATAAGTTGTTAAGAGCATACTCAACTCCCATAAAATTCAACAGTCTAAATACTAATTTCTTCTTTCAAACTCCAAAAAATTATACTGGACAAAATAAAGAAGCTACCACCCAACAAAACAAATTTTAAAAATTTAATCAAGTCAAATAGCATAAGTAGAAGACAGAATATTCTAAAACTTAGGGTGTAAATAAGGAATAAACACGCAAATCCAACAAAGCCAGCCTCAGAGTTCATTCAGAGCAAAAAATTGAAGGAGGTACTTTGTGGAAAACAGAACAAGGAAGAAGGACCTAGAAGTGATGACATGCAGATAAATTTACCCCCCAAAATTCATTCCATCCCAAGTGCAGAAATCAATTCTGAGACCTGATAGACCATAGCAAGTAATGTCAGTGGATAATGACAGCACCCCACAAAGACCCTCTGAGCTTCCTTTTGCTGGCATCTTCAGATGCTCCGATCTCTATCCTATTCCATCCAACAGCCAATACCTGTACCACTTTTAGAGAGACTCTTAGCCTTTGTAGTTTCCTTTGCTTGTAGGCACAGGAAGAAGATGTGGCCTTAACCAACGACTGCAGAGAGCAAAAGCCCAGCCTCACCACTGCTGATCAGGACAGTTCTAAGGACCCACAGAACACTGACAGATATCTCAAGCTTGTTTGGCTTCCCTCCCTCTCCTGTTCTACTTTCTAAACTTTCCTGCCAGTTTCTTTTGGAAGCATTTTGACAATTTTTTTTCTGGAGAACACAAGCCAAAATAACTAGCTTCTAGGAAACTGAAAGAAAGAGACTTGAAATTGTATGAGTTCAGAGTAGGAAGTGGTGCTTCTAGGGGGTGAATCAGAGTAACCTCAAGCTCTGTGAGGATGCAGATGGAATAAGTCAATTGTCTTAAAAAAAAAAAAAAAAAACAGAATGATGAGCCACATCTCTCCTCCACTTCTTCAGAGAGCACAATCAATTTAACAAAACTATGCTTGACTAGATCAATATTATTGAGAAATGGATTCAGGTGGCAGCCCCAGCTAGAGAGAGCTGCTTCATAAAAATTGATGTTCCTCCCCAAAGTGGTGTACATCCAACACTTTATGAAAACAGCCATCAGCCCTGATTTGGGACAATTCTAAAAGACCATTATGCTCCAGATCTCCCATGGAGACAAACAAAGCTGTATCACAGCACTATTGTTTCCTCTGCCACCCACTACTGTGTTCCATCCACTACTTTCCACAGTTGTTAATTCTAAGAGCTCCCCTGAAGGTTAAACTTGATTTCAGAGTCTATTGGAGTTACCTAACCTGTGACATAAACCAACCAAAATCCTCAGCATTCACTGCATACCACTGTTATTTCTGATAATGGTGGTGATGGGGAATGTAGTCGTACAAATATTGTGAGAAAAAAAGAGAATATAATAAATACAATAAATTTCATCTATGAAAATTCTCCCCTACAAAACATGCATGAAGCAGAAGAAAGTTCTAACCAAAAATATCCTTAAAAAAAAATTCACAAATGATAAAATCCCTGAGTCAGACTATCAAAAGCTCAAAAGAAAAAGAAGGATATGAATTAAAAATTGCCTATAAAAAATTTTAAATAACTAAAAGTAATCTTAGAAATAAATATTAAATTACAAAGGTCAAGGAAGAAACACATTAAAAAAGTCAAGCCAATGAGAATAAAAAATATAGGGATATAATGAGAAAACAAAACAAGAAGTACAAAAGTTCATTGATGGGTATACAAGATAAAAATAGAAGCTATGTTATACACATAGAACCCATAAAAAATAAAAACAAAGCAATAAAGCAGAATATATATTTAAATTTATCTAAGAAATTTTTCCAGAAGTAGATGAAGACTAGAACCCGCATACGGAGAGTCCATGATAAACCTGGGAAACTGGCCTAGAATGGTCATTTCGCTGTTACATCCTATCACAGTAAAATGATTAGACTTCAACAAATGAGCAAGAAAAACAAAAGCAAAATACCCCTCAGAACCTCCAGAAAAAAATAATACTAAGGTAGGGAATTATAGAAAGAGAAGGAGGAGAAAAATAAAATCAACACAGCATCAGAAATTTTGAGAGCACAAGAATGAAATGCTACAGATTTGTAAGAAACCTAAAAATGAAAGGGTGAACCATATTCAGCAAAGCTGACCTTCAAGTATCAAGGCTTTAGAGAAAGAATATTAAATACTCAAGAACTCAGGGAATATCGCGCTCTCACACTTCTTTCCAAAACTGCCTAGAGAACAAGTTTTGCCACCCAAGAGTTGGAGCAGTGTGGGGAGGTGAGAAAATAACTAGCAAAAGAACTGATGGGAAGCAACACACATATTCTATCGTAGATCTGAGACTAAAATAAGCTGGGGGCAGAGCAGAAGAATAACAATGTCCTGTGCTCCAGCAAAAGAGAAGTAAAAGATGTGAGTCTGAGGTTTAGAGGAAGTTAAAGGCACAATAATCTCCCTGAGGTGCCAGAACGAACAGGTTGGAGTTGAACACTGAACAATCCAAAGAGTAGAGAACTAACCCAGATAGTACTTTTATAAAGTCTTAATACAGAGGTAACAAAAAAAAAAAACAGAAAAACTTTATGAATTAAAAAAATAGAAAAATATTTTAAAAGATCAATATGGAGAAGTAGATGCAAAACATCTAAAATACAGTAAAAATAAAGTAATATGACTGGTTTGAGACTAAAGATAGGAGTTATGTCATAAATATAAGTTGGCATTGCTCATCTATTAAAATAAACTAAGCATTTGGTACTAGCAGAGACTATATAGACCAACGAGAATATTCCACATAAATATGTACATAAATAGTTGGCATCTCAAATCAATTTTTAAAAGATAAACTTTTTCAACTTGTACTAGTCCATCTATACAGTACATAGACAACTCAACGGCCAACAGAGAATAGTTAAATTTGAATCCATACTTTATATCCTAATGAAGTTAGCCAAAACAGATGACCAATGTAACTATAAAAATGAAGTACAGCCCTTTTGAATATTTTTTAATAACTTTTACTAGTTTTCGATTTTGAATAATGTTATTTTACATATCATAAGACAAAATTAAATTAAGAACAATGGGGCATGATTAAATATAATCATAAACAGAAAAACAATGGTAAATAAAATTAAAAGCAGGAAAAAAATGAATCAAACTGCTTAACATATGATCTGATTACATAACGTGATTTGGGTATATTCTAACTGCAAAAGGAACTCCAGGGAAATCTTGAAAAAGATGAAATTTTGTATTAGTAATATTATTTAGTAATTCCAAACTACGTTGTATATATTTGAGTTAAATATTGCATAAATTAACAAGTATACTGATGTTTAGGGTAACCACAGTGATTGCTATGGGAGACCTATGATATGAAGGTCAAATGGAGAAATGCCCCTGTTTTATTGAATTAGCTTTGAAGGTATCAGTGAGCATGTCCAGTGCCCAGATATTGGACTATAATTCTATTTCCTGCTAAAAGTAAGAGAGTTTCTGAGAGAAGTCACCTGCTCCAGATACAGGTAAAGAAACATGCACCGTGTGCCTGAAATACCTGGTTATGCTGGGAAACAAGGAAGTACACAAAAACTGACACAGATGGTTCAAAATGGTGCAAGAACCAGCTTTACCAGGTTTCCACTGACAAATGTGAAAAAACTTGAGGATCTAAAATTGTAATAACAGTAATGCATTAAAATACATTTAAAAAAAAACTCTGAGTCCCAATTATAAAAAAATAAAGAGAAGATAAACCTTTCTTTTGGTCTCAGAATGATGCCATATAATAAATATAAAATATCTAAATAATAATTGGTTAAGGCAAAGGTCAGGAATCGATACTAGATCTTTGAGGAAAATGTTGTTGGGGAGCAGAGACAAGGAGACAGTCTCAAAGTATCATCCTTCAGATTATGCACTACAAAGAGGAACTGATACTTCTACAGTTAAGAAAGCCAAATGATCCAACTCAGTATCACCATGGCCTGTCCTAGGATAAAGTTCGGCCACCCAACAACTGGCCTAGGTCCTTCCAAGTTATCAGTGATACAAAAGAACAAAAGCAGCCTGGAGAATTATTCTAGTTTAAGGCATGTTAAGGAAATGTGAAAACTAAATATAGTGTTATTCTCTTTAACTGGAGTCCACATTTAAAGTTTTTATTAAATCTATTATTAGGAAATTGAACAAACATGAAAATGTTATCATGATGAAATTCCTTGAATGTGATCACTGTACTGTGATTATATCAGAGGACATTCTTGTTCTGTGAAAATTCCCGCTACTAAGGAGCAAAGTGTATTAAACCTACACTTTATCCTCAAATGGTTCACCAGAGAAAAATATGATTATATATATTTATCTAGAATAATAAAAATATGACAAAGTATAAATAATTTTGGTAATGAAGTGTTTGCCAATGTTCATTAAACTATTCATTCAACTTTTTCTGTATATTTGAAATTATCAATCTAACTTGTAAAAAATATACTGCAGTTCATATCAGAGCCAGAAGACATCATAGGACAACATTAGCAGGCTGCTTAATATATTAAAACCAACTAGAACAAAATTTATTTGTCATTATACTTTCTAAAATAATAGTTGGAAAATGCTTCATTGGTTAGAAAGAAAAATATGTTAAGAAAAATAATTTGGAAATTCATTAAAATGACTCAAGTGTAGGGAAATTATTTTTGAGTTTTCTCTTAAGAGATCTCAACATACTGTAAGAAAACTAGTGTAGATGCCATTTTCCTTATCTTATCTATATTAATAAGTTAACTGAAAATACGGGTTCCTGTCAAAAAAAAATTCGTGGCCAACAAAAACCACCCTGTACAACGCTGGAAGCAAAGCTTTTCTGATCATGGCTTAACTGCTAGGTTGACGGGACATGGCAGTGGCACTCCTGGGGACTCTATCTTCCTCTCCCGCCAACATCATCACCATGACACCTCAGTTACCTGTACCCCTCAGCTGACTGACACTTCACTGGGCTTATTTTCTTTTATGTTCTTCTTCCAGAACATTGTGGGGAGCAGTTCGTAAGAAAAAGCTTACGGACAGAAGAACAACAAATGGCATGAGAGCAAAGATGCGAGTTGTTTCCCAGAGCTCAGCCCAGGCCCTACTTCTAACTTTTGCACCTCTAACCTTTGAAGTTGCTGTCCGGCAAGAATCTTTATAGCTGCTGTCCGGAAAGTATAGATAAGGACAAGAATCTTTATAGCTGCTGTCAGGAAAGTATAGCTAAGGAGAAGAGCCTTTGCAGCTGCTTTTAGGAAAGTATAGATAAGAAGAAGAGTCAACTTACAGCTAGGTCACCATAGCAACCCTGCATTCGCAGAAAAAAACCCCTTCCCCCACGTCCGATCCCATATAAGCAACTGCTTGAGCCCCCAATAAACGAGACTTGATCAGAAAGCCTGTCTTGTCTCCATTCTTTGCGTCTCTTGTCCCCCTTCTTTTCTTGGTTTTTAGGGCCTCGGTTGATCGTCCCGCGGGCCGGGACAGAACATCACGAACCCCTTTTACTCTTAACAGGTCATTGCACTAGAAGGTCTTGACTGGTCAGTCTCATGCTAAGAGTCCATTATATTAAATCACGGCATTGGGCTCACTCTCCCAGCTCCAATTATTCACCACAGTGTGGATCGATCTATTGTATATCAGTTTGTGAGGGAAGAAGGAAGTAAATAAATACTGCCAGAAAGAGTGCTCAGAAAATCTATCAAATATATTCACTTAATTTTGTTGAGCTTTAATACCCTCCTTGCTTCGATATCTTTAAATTTGCAAAAACAGCCACTGTTATTCCCCCCTTTGCTGTTGATCACATCTTTTCATATAATTTCTACAAGAACATTTTCTGAATTACTTCCAGTTTCTAAATAATTAATTACCACTTCTTAAAATGGACTATCCAAAAAATTATTTATTATGTTAGTTTCCTTTGTTTAAATATTAGTAACTATTTAAGTTTTTGTAGCAGCCACTTCCTATAAAATATTTTGTCCTACATCAACTAGTCCAGATTTATTAAAATTCTTCCTAGATTATAAAATCCATGAGGTCAAGTACCTTGTCTTTCTTGGTTATCATTAAAAGCCCAGCTGATAGCACAATTCAGGGTTGCCAGATGTGGCAGTCTGAATGACAGTCCCCCAAAATGTGCATGTCCTCCTTCCCAGAACCTGTGAATATCTTATATGGCAAAATAAAAAATAAATAAAAATGTGTATATCCGATTAAGAATCCAATTGAGGCTGGGGGATTATCCTGGATTATCTCAGTGTGCTCTCCGTAACCTCCAGGGTTGTTATTAGAGGAAATTTAGTGATGGAGCTGAAGAGGCTATGCTGCTGGCTTTGAAGATGCAGGGAGGGACAGGAGAGCTGCAGGTGTCCTCTCGAAGCTGGAAGAAAAGGAACGGTTTCCCTCCTAGGGCCTCCAGAAGAAATCAGCCCTACTGACATACTGACTGCAGGACAGTGAGACCGATTTTAATTTCTGCTGTCCAGAACTCTAAGATAATAAATTTGTGTTGAAACAACAAATATTTATGGTAATTTCTTACAGTGGCAATAACTGATGCATCAATAAATAATCTTTGGATTGTACTGTTATAAGCTCAGGTTTTTTATGTTAAGATAATTCTTTTTAGATCATATGTAGAGTCAGGATACAAAATGAGATTTTTCTAACAACATAACCTATGCTATTTTTATAAGATTTGCTAAATTATGATTCATTCCATAAGAGTGCTGTATGAAAACTGTACCATGTGTTAAGCACTGAATTTTTTTTCTGCAATACTTTAAATAGAGGACAGCAAATAAATGAATTTCAGTATGTTTCAATGATTAATATGCATTTCTGGGAGGAATGTGGTAGGTTCAAATTATTATCTATGTAACATACTGGTACAAGTTTTCAGTTTACTTGCAATTTATGCAGAATGTTTGCTTTCAGACACGCATTATTAAAACAATGGGATGAATGTTAAAACTGATTTTATATATCAGTCATTTTGAAATAAGTTGTAGATCATCTCATCTATAATCATTCAGTACAAACTCGACTTCTCTCAATTTCTATAATGTATAGCATCAATTTTTGGTCTTAAGGCTATAATTAATTGTATTTGTTTCAGCATTCACATCCTAAATATAAAAAAATTTCTAAAAATTAGGTTTATTGATGTATAATTTACATACAATAAAACACATCTTTTTAAAGTGTGCTGTTTGTTGAGTTTTGGCAAATATATATTGCTGTAGATTCACCACCACAGTGAAAATATAGGATATTTATATCTCCCCAAAGGGTTCCCACAAAATACTTTTCAATAAAAACTGTCCCACCTCAATCTCTGGCAATCACTTATCCATTTGCTGTCACTTAAGTTTTGATTTTTATAGAATTTGATATAAATTGTATCATTCAGTATGTAGTCTTTTTCATTTGGCAAAATGCTTTTGAGATTCCATTCATGCTTTAATTCTTCTTTCGAATTTCTTGAGAATTCAATGGTCCTCTTTCTAGTTTCACGTGGTGAAAACTTAGATCATTTTGTGAGATTTCTCCTGTTTTTAAATATAAATATTTAAAGTTATATATTTACCTCTAAGCTCTGTTAGCTCAATATCACAAATTTTGTAATTTT
Source organism: Cynopterus sphinx (assembly GCA_030015415.1). NCBI lineage: Eukaryota > Metazoa > Chordata > Mammalia > Chiroptera > Pteropodidae > Cynopterus > Cynopterus sphinx. Next base: position 4,808,330 of record CM057379.1, on the reverse strand, counting down.
CAATTCATTGGAAATATTTTTAATTGGACTTTTCATTACTCAAAAGTATGTTTTTACATTCCAGATATTTTGGAGTAGATCTAGATTTTTTTTAATTTAATTTCTAATTAATGCTTCTGTATTCAGAGCAAATTAACTATTTTTTTCTCATCCCCCTTAAGCTGTTAAATCCACCCAATTAATTTTTATTTTTATTTTGCTTCACTTATTTAAGTTTTCAGCCCTAGAATTTTTATTCCTTTTGTAGTGTTTCTATTTCTCTGATGAGAGAGACTTAATATTTTTTAAAGTGTTTTTTAAAGCTAACTTTCCCTTTCTGAGTATTTTTATCATGGCTTTCAAAATCCTGATTTTCTAATTCTAATCTCTGGACCACTTAGAGACTAATCTCATTTAATTTTCTTTCTTTCTTTTTTTCTTTTTAAGGCGAGGTAACCCTTGGTTGACCTCACAGAAGATTGCAAGGAATTTGTCAGCTTACAATCCCTTATTTTGTATTTTTTATGCCTACAGCAGCTGGTCTTCCTAGGTGGTCCCCCATCCAAGTACTAACCAGGCCCAACCCTGCTTAGCTTCTGAGATCAGACGGGATCGGGCATATTCAGGGTGGCATGGCCATAGACTCATTTAATTTTCAATTGAAAATGTTACTTAATTTCCTAGTCCCTTTCATGTTAGGAAATTTTGGAATGTGTTTGGGAGAAAAATGTATTTCTATGGAAAAGTATACATTGCTTAGAAGATGCTCTCCAGGTTATCTGATTTTAGTTTTCCATCATTGAGTTATTTTGTATGTCTGTAAATTATATCTAGTGAAAGTTCAATTGACTTCTTTCCTTGAAGTAGAATAGCTCTGCCCTGCACTTGAACACTCATTTCAATATCCTGATATTTATCTTTTGAAATGATTATAACATCTCTCTGGTCCTTTTCTTGATAAATGAATAAAATCATTCACGTGTGTTCATTTGATATGTGTATGAGGCTCAAAATTTTACCTTTTCTTTTTTAAAAATTATCTTTCTCAGTGTCCTAGATATTATGAATGTTAAGATGTGCAAACTCTAAAATCTGTCATTACTTTCTGTAAGTAATGTTTCTTCTGTCGTTAGCAGGCAATTAATTAGGCTGAACATGAAATGCAAATTATTTCTTGGACAGTGGCTCTGTCTCAGTTCAGATCTGTTGTCTCAGAGTCTGCTCCACTCAGGCGTGGCTTAAGCAGCCGCCAGACGTGGTCAGGAAGAAATCCAAGATCCCCTCTCTGGCCTTTTCAGTGAAATCACGACATGCTTTTCATGGGTATCCTGCCCTTCCCTCAATGTGGCTGAATTACTCTAATTCCTAAATGTGGCGCCTGAGGCCAGAAAGATTGTAACCTCTCCACCATCCCCACTCTCAGGTCCATATGAACTCACTCCTCCAGAGAAATGAACAACAGAGGACTAATGTGAGGTGACAACCACCCTCAGAACTAGCACTCCACACCTGCCTGCTTCATTCCACTGCCTGGTGCCTCAGACAGCTTTATGGCACTATGTCATTATCAGTGCTCTCAGTGGCCACATCAGGCCACTTGGACCTTACTCAGTCACTAAGGGAAGTGCAATTCTATAAAAAATAAGGCTTTAAACAATTGTAGGTTTGTTATAAAGATGAACACTATGTGTAATAATGGATCAACACATTTGAGTCTATAATACGCTCCATAACATTGAAATGTGCGTATAGAACACACACATTTAATATGTGACATTTTCCCCAGATGCAGTCTAATATTTGGATGAGACTATAATCTTTATAATATATAAAATAGAAATTTTAATATATTGCTCTACATTGACAGTACTATAAGTTACAGTGTCCCAGGAAATAAAATAGGTAAAAATTTGAATTTTATTTTCAAAGTTGCATTCAGCTGTATATTAAAGAAAAAAAGGAAAAGAAAAAGAAAGCAGGAAGGAATAAGGAAGCCAGTGATAACTGTGATTAAGAATGGTTACAAATGAAAGCTCCACTATAAAAATAGAATCAAATTTTCACGAGCTACTCATCTATCTTCATGCACTTTCATTATTACCCTTTTCAAAATGCTCATCTTTACCTGTGACTACATTTTCCATTACCCTTTCCTATAATAGCTATGTATTTGTCCCCTCGGTGGGATGTTGCACTCATAACTCTCACACCCTTTATTTCCATGATGTAACAAAACATAGTCTGTTGCTATGGCAACGATCAGCATCTTGCAGCCTGAGCCACTGTGATTACAGGTTTCTAGTGCTAGACTCTTTCTTTCAATCAATCACAGAGATCCCTTTTGTTCTTCCCCACACTCCAAATTCAGTGCCTAATGTGCTTTGATTAATGTTTCAGAGTTTAACCAGTGTAGTGATGTGTTAAGTGGTAGTGCTTTATCTACATTTTTTACAACTGCATTATTCAGCCTATATGAACGCATCACTGAATCACAGTGAACTAGGTGTGTCTGACATTTGGAATATACATTAATCAGTCTTGAAATAGCAAAGGTGAGTATTTTGCAATTTGTTTACATAAGATTTAGGTCATAGAACCCAAAGCTTAAACACATAAATTGTATTTTAAGGGAAAACCTTTTATTTCAATATTCAGGTCACAACCCTGTATTGTGTGCTTGAGGACAGGAAGACTATTCAGACAACACAGAGTCAGTCACCCCAAGCATGACACTACCAAAGTATTACCTTGTATTTAGCAAATTTCAGCCAGACATCTAGTCCACAAGGTTAAATATGTGTATAAAATTAAACATAAATTCTGCCTAAATTTTACCTTCATTGTTAGGAATGTTCACAAGTAAAAGGCTCTTCCTCTTGGGTATGTATTTTTATTTTTGTTAATATAAAGGTGTTTGTGAAATTTTTCATTCCAATTTAGACCAGAACGTAAAGTCCAAATAACAGTAAGTTTTGACTTCATAAAAGTAATAAAAATGCATGCCAGGCTGTGTAGAAAACAAATCACTATATAGCAAACATACTATAAATTTCCTAGTCAAAAATTAATTTTATAATTTTCACATAATATTTAAGTCGGTATTTCTTCAACAAGGCACATAACCTATAAAATGCAATTTTCTTTATCTTTCTTACATCAAAATTTGAAAACTAAATTAATAGCCACTGATATGAAACATCACCTAAGTACCCTTAACTCTCCACCTCTGATTCAATCTTAGATCCATTTAAATATCAGCTGGTAATTTGGGTTGCCATAAAAAGCCTTGGACTTTATAATACTGAATCAAATTACTTCCTTTCCCAGAAGAACAAAGATACCCAAGCTTAAAGTGCTATTTAAAATTCACTAGATAAGAAAACCAATTTTGTAGACTGTCACCTAGCATGACACACCTAAATTTCCTTTTATAATTACAAATATATAGACTAAGTAACTTATATAGTCTCAAAAATCATGAACATTATAGATTAATCTGTACCCATTTATCTACTCCCCTAATTTATTTAGTCCCAAATAAATCTAAAAGACTGAACTCTATTCAGAAAGGGAGAATATAAATTTTCAGAGAGGGATAATGTATTCATCTAGAACACGATGCTGCCAAGTGACACATTTTTTTGCGTGTGAAAGGATAGTGATTATTTACAAGTTTATGAGTTTAAATTAAAATGTGTATCTGGCAAACTCATCTCCTCCTTTTCAGGCTTGTTCTTAAACATTAGGGATCTCTGATGCTGTGGCCCCCGTACCCACTGTAATTTACCTTCTCAAGTTGCCCTCTTTTCAAAACTCACTTTCTAAAGAGGATCTGTCAAACTAATTTACCCCAACAATGATCGTTAATAATCTTAATGTGTTATGTCTATATTTCATTAGGAAAAGCTAGGCTTACTTAACAGTAGAGTGTCTGACTGAGATGGGTTCTGTATGAGCCAGCAGGTCCTATATGGCAGCCATGTTTACAGTTTGGATAATACTCTGTCCCTGGTAAGCAGAAACAGCACCCTAAATACCAGGAGTGTGGTTATAATTATTGTATATAATGATGTTCCTATCACAAACACTTACAGGACCTAAATCAATCAAAGATGGAAATATAATCCTTATGGTTGTAGTAGTTTACTGCATGTACCTACGACAAAACAGTTCAGAGCAAGATAGTATAGATTTTAATGCCATAGCAACTGACAGTAAATTTTAGAGTAGAGCAAGAGTTTTCAACAACACAGATGAGATCTAAAGGAAAACCTATAACTTCAGCTGGAACTTTAAGATGAGGTTGTTTTAGTTTAATACAAATGCATTTGCATGGAGAATAAAAGTGTAGGCTTCAAAGACAGCCAGCATGAGGCATAGCTTGAAGTTAATGACTCTAGGAAAGGTAGCCAGCTTACTCCACGTGCCAATCAACTATATTCAGTCATGCAAATCTGATTTAAAATATTGGTTCTGTTCGATGGCCTTTCTTTTGAATATCAAAAGAACTGACCTATAATTTAGAAATCATTTTAATAGAAATCACTAAACCTTTTTAACAGCTACTTTCACACAAGAGCAAATGGTATATCTTAAAATATATTACAAATTTAAATAAAAATTATTGTATTTTAATTTTATCCAATTTCTCAAAATGTAAATGCTGTTGAGCAAGATATCTAAACACTTAGCTTTCTTACAAATGGTTTTTACCTGTTTCTGAAATTATTGAATTTATGTAAATACTAAATACTACAGAACACTTATTAGAAATACATAAGCCAAATTCTAATCATTTATTTAAATTATTCTTAAATCAAAATGTAAAATATCGAATTTTTCTCATGGTGTTTTCTAATTATTATTTTCAAAGCAAGTGAGAAAAGATAGGTTTAGAATAATACAAATTGGATTCATTTGCTCTCCATTACTTTAAATAAAACTATTAATTTCCTATTTTTATTTTAAAATATGTTTGAACCAATATTTTATAACATTATCTATCCCAGCAGTTTATTATTCTATTTCTACTAAATAGATTTCTAAAATTTGGTATGAAAAATACTGCAGTAGGATGAGGAAAGAAAACATCAAAAAAATCTCTTTATGATTACCTCATCCTCTAGAAATTTTCCATTCTATATTTTATATAGAAATATAAATGTGTGCAATTTAAATCACATGTGACTTGGAAGTACAAGAAGTTATAAATGGAAAATTGTCCTTCTTAGTAAAGGTAAAAAAAAAAAAAACTGTAATCAATAGAAAGGTCCTTTCAACAGAGACCAAAACTATATGCAACAGAATTTCCTAAGGTAAAATTAAGAAATGAATTACTGATGCAGTGTTGTATCATGTCAGTTTTCTAATTTTTAGCAATTTTTCCCTATAATAAATTTAACAGTGGATACAATAACAATAAACTGGGACAGAAAACTAGGGAAAATTCACCTGCAAATCATCTATTTACCTTTAAAATGGATCCTAAAAACTGAATAAATGAGCCTCAAGGGTATAAACTTGAGAACACAATGGTACATGTAAATTCAGGTCATTTCAAAGAAAGGAATCAAGAAAATATATGGAGTATAATGTGAAGATTTCATTTCAAGAGAAGAAATGCTTCATCTGGAAGTGCCTCTGAAAGCAAATATCACTAATTTGGAAGAGCTCATTATTTAAATAGAAAATTTTATAAATAAGAAAATTGGTGATTTTTGCAGTACTTAATCTAATACCATCTAAAACAAGATTACATGTTTTCAAATAGGTTAATTTATCTAATCAAGATTTGTTATTGCTTTTGATTAGAGCATATATTTATTAGAGTAATAGAAAATAACATGTCGGCCAAGGAAACTACCTATTAGGCAGGAAGAGTTTTTAATTTTCTTCATTGAACATTAGCTGATCTGTCCCCTAAACAATGACACTTAATTTGATCCCCAGAAAGCAGCTCTTCCCTTTGGAATCAGAAGTGCCTCTTAAAGCTCATACACTTCCGAATGTGACCAAAGGAATGATACATAGCATTCTACTTTTCATCATATGGTGAGGAGATTCCCAACTTAGCTGAGCACAAATGAACTTGAAGGTTGGGCAGCTGTCACCTTCCCTTCTTTGATCAAAATTACTAATCCCAACAACTGTAAATCTGTGCATAAACTGTAAAACCCCTTATAAATTTCTTCTTAGGAACACTATGGGAGAGTCACAAAGAAGTATATGGGTAAATTTTATGCAGTATTTGAAATATAAATTTGACATCAGTTTTCCAAATATCATGGCGTTTAAATGCACCATCACTCAAATAAATCCTAAGGTCAGATGTCATAGCATATTTGATTCAGTGTAAATAGCATATTTATTTAGTGTAAATTTTAATAACATGAAAAACCATGCACTTTTTTTTTTGCAGTTTTTATGCTTTAAACTTTCATCTTGAATGGTGGAATACACTGAGAAGCTACAAAAGACTGAACCACTTAGGATGCACAACAATGTGGCAGGAAGACCCTGAGATGGTCCCTCTGGTCCCCATTCCTTGTATATTCCCCTCCCTTTGACTATGGACAGGACCTGTGACTTAGTCCAAACCAAAAGACTATAGCAAAGGTACAAGGTATCACTTCCATGATTACGACACACAAAATTGTAACTTCTATATTGCTGCCTTACTCTCCTCATATCTGGCTTGGATGTAGCAAGTTTTCACACTGGGAAGGTACATTTGGCAAGAAACTGAGGGCATCCTCAACAGACAACCATCTAGAAACTCTGGACCTCATTCCAACAGCCTAAAAGGAATGGAAATCTGCTAACACCATGTGAACTTGGAAATAGATCATGCCCCAGTGATACCTTGATTGCAAGGGCATTAGAGAATTAGGCAGTGGAAGCTAAGACAGGCCTGACTTTGACCCATAAAAGTGGGTAGTTATAAATCACTAAATTTGTAGTGTTTTGTAAAATGATAGGTAACTAATATGAACAGAAAGCTCATTTTATACTAACCACTAAACTGTATTTATATCCCTTCAGTGTTTGAAGGATTAATAGAAACTTATTGTAAGATTTCAAGGAAAAGGACATCTCACCAACTAGAAGTCAAATTCAGCACTATGTCAAGGTCCGAGCATGCTTGGTTTGTGTTCCTGCTCACCAAGGTATCTAATGTTATCTTAAGGACCCACTATTTAATAAGAACTGAATTCTTAATATTGATTAGGAGTAGGTAAAAAAATTCATGCGTATAATCAATTCTGCATTAATAAATGACATAAAAGGAAACAAAGGTTCTAACCACACTGTCCATTTCCCAGAATTATGTGACTATGACTGTGCTATTATTTCATCAATATTTTTATCAACTGACTTAACAGACTACATCATGAATTCAGCATATTGCTACACTGTGAGAACTGTGTTGAAATGTGTAAAGAAATACTATGACCATGCATTCAGTAGAGAAAATTTACATGCTGAGTCTATTCAGATTTCCAGTGGGATGTATCAAATTGAGATGTCAGTTTTACTTACATTTTCTTTTCCTAACTGGAATATGTCTTCTTAATGAAAATCAAAGCAAGTGTTCTGTCTTTAAGAAAATCTTTATTAAATCTGGTTATGAATTTGATAGGAATATTATCACAGCAATTCTTTTGAAATGTTTCATTTAGAAATAGATATATCCAAAGACAAGTTGTTCCCTTTATCAAATAAATATCTTTACCAAACATTTGAACTTAATAAAAAAATTTTAAAAGGCAGTGAAAATCATTATACTTTGCCTTTCTAACAAATAGCAAGTTTAAATATATCTAAAAGGGGTAAAGAAGTATTTTTGTTTAAAATGAGAGCCAAAAATGAATTAAGCAAGTGTAGACATTTTCATGAGGAATAAATATGCATCTGATAGCTCAAAAAAGTGAAAATGAAAATGCAATCAGTTCTGTAATGAATTAATAAGTATAGCCAGGCCTCTCATGTTCCTTTACATGAACCAGCTAATGAGCAGAAGAGACACTGCCAAAAACAAGGTAGTCAGCACATTCCAGAAGCTCACTTGCCTTTTAAAAAGCTTTATAAATAGCACATGGCTGTTTCTTCAAAATTGACATGTTTTCCTTTTCCTTCCACATTTAGAAGAAATTGTTAATTTTTTAAAAAATCTAGTGACATCATGGTAACGGAAAAGCTTAACACTGCCCAGTTTTGCATCACGCTTGCACTACTTCTACTTTTCTTAATTTGTGTTGCTCTTTGTATGAAATGTACAACCAGCTTCTCTAGCATAACTCCTTGGTCCATCCCAGGAAAATGACGCTAATGCACATAGAAGTGGCACATGTTGGCAGTACACGGGAAGTAACTTAAAAGACTGGAGCTCATTATTGGGCTCACAGGGAGGAAATACTCCATTTAAAGGGTGACTCCACCTGACATAACTCGTTTGTGAACATGAGAGAATAAAGACTTAAAAGTGCTTGATTGATGAGTTTTCAAAGTGGTATCCAACTGTTAACTTGAAACCTTCTGATGTTTAAATGTTGACACCTAAGTTAGACAATTTAAAATATGGGGGAGGCTTAGTGATATATGTCTGGTTGCAGGTTACCTGAATAAGAGACAGGGCAATCAATATACATGGCAGTATTTCCCCAGTGGCCCATCCTAGGCTAACCCTGTGATTCCGTCACTGAGAGACCTTAAGTGAGATGCTCATGATCAAAACGAGACCAACCATACTCTCCACTGGGAAGTGAAATATAATAAAAGATACTTGATAGCTGCTTTGTCTGGGGACAAACCACCTTATAAGGCATTAACAAATATACTAAGAAAATACTCTAAGGAAGCATTGATTTCTAATCTCCTTTGTTTGTTTTTTAATGAGTTCCCATAGTTCTGATAAATACCTTTTCATAATTTTTCCCCACAAGTAGCCCAATGTGAGCTTTATTGCTTGAGTGGGGAAAAAAAAAATACCATCTATCACCTCCAACCTGTAAACCGTTGAGACATGAATCAGTCTTTCTCTTTCCAACCAAACCCTTTAAGTGGTTTGAGTCAGGAGAAAGACAGTAATTCTAGGGGTGTCTGAATGGGAGAAATAGTATTCATGGTTGTCACTGTAATTATGGGAGGCATAATTTCATTGTAATTATGAAACACTGACGTTCAGTGTTTCAGAGGACAGAATCTGCAGAAGTCCCGGGGATGACAAACATCCTGCAATGCGAGGCACAGTTCTATGCATAAAGTTCCATATCATTCAAACACCAAATGAAATGCTGCTTTGTTTCTAGAAGAACCCAAAAGGGATACCATGATCATCCCAATATCAATAAAGTGTTATTTCAAAATCCAAAAGGTATCTTTTTATTTGGCTTCACAGACTTTATCTTTGTCCTTCAGTGTTTGCAATATGCAAGAAGGCATGGTAAGTGGCCTGAAATACTTGGTAAAATAAAAAGAAAGAAAACACAGTCTTAAGAACTTTAAGCCCAAAGATTATACTTTACTTCTCACTTACTTGTCTGCCAGCTTTTAGAGTGAAATCCTCTATCACTTGTCTTTCTCATGTGATCACTAGAGAGAAACATGAAAATGTCTTCATTTTAACTATCACTTATTTTTTGATTCCTCACTAAAAGAAAATCCAAGTTTTCCCCCAAATGGCTTCCACTTGTCATTTAAATAGACAGTTAACCATTTTTATTGCTGCAATAACAGGTCCATTAGAGAAAGTACTTAATACACGTACATGTAGAAATTAATATCTACACTTCTGGGTTTAGCACTATCTTTGGTGAGTGTATGGAGGTTGTGAGAATTGTTGTCTTTCGTGGGTTACATTGTGTGAATCCATTGATAATAATGAGTAAAGCAAGAATTGCCCGAATTTCCTTTAGCCTCATTTCTTTTTCCTTTCTTTTTCAAATTCAGCTACTTTCTTCAAATCTTCTGACTCCATCCAAGTTCATGTGTCATCGGTAGTTGGCTTGATGAACACATGTTTATTGAACACCTGCCATATGTCCAAAATCACCCACAAACTGCAAGAGCTGTTGGTCATCAATAGAAGCATAGTGACATCACGGCCATGGGAACACTGATGGGGGAATGTTTTTAATGTGGTTGTGGGGGAAGAATATTTTAGGCATTCAAAGCTTGATGTCATTAATATTTTATAATTCTGTTTTCCTTTCCTACAACTGTATTGTAAATACTCATTTATTTACTCATTTGCAACTTGACTATATCATGAGCTGCCCTGAGCAGTCAGTATCACATGGCTTATATCTCCAAGTCTAAGTAACTTGCCTGACACATAGTAGTGTACTTACTAAATGCATATAGAGGAACATGTAAAAAAAATTCTAAATTATTGTTCTAATCAAGTTTCCCTCTGAATCGCTGACTCCTCAAGATTTTGTACTGTTTTTGGAGCACTAGGTGAGTGACTGTCTGGCAAATGTACCTCTTACTAAAAGAAAGAAGGGAAAGAAGGAAAAAGGAAAGGAGGGAAGGAGAACAAGACAGGACAGGACAGGACAGGACCAGAAAGGAACATTGGTTGACCTGCCATGCTTTATTTACTTAATTAATGAACTGGAGTCATTCTCAAAGACTGTATCCCGGGCACTCCACCATCTCATTCCTTATCCTAGCAACTTTGAGAGCTAAATCTGAGCCATGGTGAATGCATAAAGGGAAATTCTTTCTTAAAAACAGGATGATGTGTTATTGAACTTGGAGTGAAATTCTAAATGGAAACCTAAATCAAGCCAAGAATTATGTGAACACAGTTTACAAGAGATTCCTACACTTCTAACCAGTATCACGAATATGATGTGCCCACTTGGAATACAAGTTATCACTTGTGAGTGAAAGGTATCCCTAATGGAAAGCACTTCTAGGAACTGGGAAGCAACAGGTGGCTTGGAGACAGAGAAAACTGGACCACTTCCTGATTTTTCACTTACAATCTACAGAAAATTTTCATAATGTTGAGATCTTCAGATAACTCGCTTTTCAATATACTAATGATTCTGCTAACTATCTTAGTTTATATCTGAAGGGACTGAAAGTACTTGGCCAAGTTTCTGACACACAGTAGGTGCCCAAGCACATTAATTCTCCTCCCACACTGAAATCAGGAGAGAACCTGCCTATCCAACTCCTCTATATTTTTTAATTCAATCAACATTTGTGGAGGGCCACTCTGATAGGTATTATAGGAGATACAAGGATAATGTAGACAATGGCTCTGGCCTTCTTGAACCTTAACAATTTAAGTTCAAACCCAATCACCTTTTACAGAACTTAGAGAAAAGGTGATGAACTAATGTTAAAGTTAAAATGATATGGTGCTGCAGTATGATGGTGAGATTACTCTGAGCTAAATGAATCTCCAAAGATTCCTTTAAGAATATGAAGGGCCTAAAGCTTTGCATCCCGTAAGCCTTCCCTGGCCAGTGTGACCAGTAGGGAAATTTTTTCTTTTTTCACTTTATTATATCACATGTGGTAGCATTAACTCATTTATCTAATAAAAACAAAGGTGTGAAGTTAATGACTTTCATCACAGTGGTAAGGCTAGTGCTGAGTTACAGCATGCAGTATTATGTGGGTAAAAACCCCTAATTGGTTTGGAATGAAAATAACAGAGATATATAACATTGTTCATTCTCAGGATGTTCTTATCTGTAAAATGTACTCATCTCACTAATTCTAAGAATTGGTACGATTTAACTAGGCAATATTTACAGGACAGCATCTTAACTGTCAAAAACTATAGAATGGAGGTCATTTTAATTTTAGAGTGTATTGGAAATATTAAATTTTCATTGTGATAGTATTAATGTCTCAACTTTTGCTGTAGTTAAATGATGCCAAGCTTTAGTAGAATAAAAATGACAATCATACCTTAAACTTTATAGGAAAACCTAAATTAAAAATTTTGAGAATGCAAGATTTTATCTCATTAAAGTTAACTGTGATTCAGATTTTAGGGCAATGGACTTGCAAATAAAGAGAATGGCTTTTTTTTTTTTTTTTGCACTGTTTCCATCATTTCTATTGTGAAGAACCAAAACTTCTAGTTCTTCAGCTGAAAAATTTAGAATATATATCTTTAAAAAGTAATGTTTATCAATTGAGTTTTTATTGATTTGATATTTGTACTTTATTTAGACAAAGGCAAACTTTACTTGAAAGTCATCAACCTACAGAAAAGCGAAAGGTAAGATTCAGTTTGAAAGGGAGGGGGAGGCTATCAGTGAGGAAAGTGCTTGCCTGAGAGCCTGGACAGGTGGATTAATCAACTGGACTTAACTATTTTGCATAATTTAAGTTACATGTCTACTCTGGCTATAACAGCTTCATCATGAAAATGAAACCTTAATAACGCCACTTCCTTACAAAAATTTCAAGTGTCATCGAGATTATTTTAAATGTTTATTGAAAGGTGGTTTCTATAATTGGGACAATAAATTTTAAGCTCCTAAAAAGTTTTCTTTCACACAAAATTTTATATTAATATTGGCCAAAAAAACTACATATGCCTATATTTCAATTTGCCAATTATGAACTACTGATTCGTTAAAACAAGACCTACCACAGAAGCCATATTTAAAAGCAATAAAATTAGGTTTCAAAGTGTAGTTTTTGAATGCCAACACTGTGCCAAATAGGAATTCCTGCTAACTCACAGCTATTAATAAAAAAATAATTCACAGTTTTGGCATTATTTTTAAGTTATTTCACAGTTAGATTCAAATTTTTAAATTTTGGCGAAAACCCTAACGGTGTGCCTACTGGATGACTGAACGAGAAAGAAGTAAGAGGACACCTGGTCAGGAATGCAAAGACGCTGCTGGTCTTCTCAGATCCAGCCTCAGTTCTGACTTAATACTCTGGAAGCTTCAGGGACCACCCACCCTCTTCTAGAAAGTTCCTTTTCTCTATAGACATGAGCTGTATGAACTAGATGATCTCTATATTTTGACAGAGCTCAAAAACATATTTTTTTAATGAAGAAGAAATGATAATAAGGAAATGAGCTTTAATATATAAAATATAGCTTACTGGTAACAAGTCCCAAATATTCAAAATAAATTAATATAAACATTAGCAGTTAATTCTTTGGAGCCTGCCATTACATTAATAATAATTTTAGAAAATCAGTTGTAAGATGCACTTGAAAATGGAATTACTACTTATTAGCATTGTAAACAAATTTTCCTTGTTTTTGGAATACTCTAAGCAAGATCTGAACTAAAGGATTGCCATTCACTTAACCTTTGCCTAACTAAATTCTTACATCTTTCAAGAAGCAGTATAACTGCCTCACTTCCACAAATCCAATGATTTCCCACTTAAAATTCTACTATACTTTTCCTCATTTAACAATTCATAGCAGATTTTCTTGTGTTTGTCTATAAATGTCTGCGTTAAAGACTTTCAATGTTAGAAGAAATTTCTGAGATGATGATAAACTTGTTTAAATTACGCACATTGTTCATAATCAAAGTAGAAGAAGAGAATATCTAGTGGAGAGAGAAAAACATGCTAACTTTTGTAAAGATAGTTTTTAAAATGTAAATATATGAAGCTGCATGTGTGATTTCTTCTTTCCATGCCATTAAATACAGTATGTAGAAAATAACACTGTACAGATGCTGGAGAAAACTGTCGCACAGTTGGTGCCCTTGAATTTTTCACACATATAAATTGTTTTTTGCTTATCTAAGTGTAATAAACTTTGTTTGTTTAAGAGTTTCTTTTCTATGTTGCTTATGCACCTATTTAATTATACAAATAAAAAACAAAACATTTTAAATATTAAAAAAAAACAAGAAAACAGTTTCAACAAAAAAGAAAACCACATCTAATAACCCAATTACTTTTCTAATAGAAACTATGATGTAAACTTTCTATTAAGTCTACTAATCTCTGAAATTGTGAAATAATTTTTCTAACCAATAACAACCTCAAATTATTGGAAGATCTATAAAGATTTCTAAATAAAATGAGACCCATACATTTAATTTGTGGGTTCTTTTTTATGTCTGTGAATTAAGTGCTGTATTTATCAAGTTCCTACTAAGTGCTCAGGAATTCTAGCCACACTCCACTGCCCACAGGGGCCTGCTGTTTGGGTGTGCATCACTGCACCAACCTGTCTCCTTGCCTCATTTTGTTCCTCTCTCATATATGTAGGGAAAATGATGATCTTTACAAAATTAAAAACTGGACATTTGAATTTTCTGCTGGCTAAACTTTACAGCTTCCTTACACCATGAAGATAAAACGAAGTGTTCACATTTCATGCAAATCCCTTTTTCCTCTATCTAACCTCGTTTCTTCACATCCTCTCCTTAAGCTCCAGTCATACTAGCTAGATACTATATCCTTAACACAAATTCATTCTCATCCATTGGCATCTGTACATGTACTTTGTATTAAGAAAGTATCTACAATTTTTGTATTATTAAGCTTTTTTTTTTTTTTTAATCGCAAAGCCAGCTGAATTTTGTCTCATGCCTCTTCTGCCTTTATGGAAATGAGCCTATTTTTTTTTCTCCTTAGTTCTATCAACACAGTGGGTTACACTTTTGGATTTCCTAATATTGATACCACCCTTGTATCTTGGAAATAAATCCCACTTGGTCACGATGTCTTCTATTTTAAATGCACTGTTGAAATCTGTTTGCTAGTATTTTTTCATAAGGTTTCTGCATTAATGTTTATAATCAATATCAGCCTGTAGCTTTTCTGTTTAGTATAATCTTTGTTAGGGTTAAGGATCTAACACAGTCTAGTTTCATAAATCAAATTTAGATATTTTTCTTCTTAGTCTATAATTTGGGGCAATTATGTTGCATTACAACTATCTGATCTTTGCTAGATTTCTTCCATAAATTTGCAAGGCCTGGAATGTTTAATGGAGCTCTATAACTACTTCTCTTCATGCATTAGTTCTTTCTATTTCTTCTAAGAAAATAGTCTGTTTCTTTCTGGAATTTCAATTTTACATTTCCTTTACTTAACTTTTGCTTTGACTATTTTGTTGATTTTCAACAAACAATTAGCTCAGGGCTTTATTATTTCCACTGCTTTTTTTTTCTGTCAATTTCCCAATTTGTTAGATGATTGAAAGAGAACTTAAATATTTTCTCACCACCGCACACACAAAAAAAGGTAAATATATGAAGTGATAGATTTGTTAATTAACTGTGGTGGGGGGAGCCTTTTATAATGTATTTTTATCTCAAACCCTCATATTATACACATCAAAATATTGTAATTTTGTCAATTATACCTCATTAAAGCTGTAAAAAATGTTTTGTTTCTATTAATTTAGTTTTGGTATTCATTTTCTAGCATTGAGTTGAGTGTGTTATTCAGTAAAATAAAATAAAAATTCTATTAATATAAACAGCTATTGCTATAACCTTGCTTCTGAAAATATTTCAACTGTGCACCATTGATCCAGAGGTTGTCTGTCATTCACTATTTTGAAAAAAAAAAAAAAAAAACCTTTAATTTTGTATATTGTCTTCTCTTCAATCCAAACTTGTTTGTTTGTATATTGCTCTTTAAAAAAAATTGTGTGTGTAATACCTATGGTAAATTATTATAAAGGTTTTACATGCAATTTTAAAAAGTATATTTTGTATCACCAAGGTTCAGGTTATATATATTTCAGTATAGGTATATGCAAACACACATTACATATTATTTTAATTATATATCATATGTATCTTTTCCTATCTCCAGGGCTACACCATAGTTCATGCCACATCACTCAATACCAGAATGAAAGTAATTGCCTCTTCAAAGTTCTCCCTGCTCTGCCTTTTCCTCCCTGTCTATCTTCTTAACACATCAGCTGGAAGGATCCCTTTGAGATGTCAGTGAAATGTGATCCTCAGTTACTCAGTTTTTACTTGCTTTCTGGGGATGTCTCTGACCTCCTTGTCCAGCAACCACCCCCCTTGCTCACTCTGCTCCAGCCATACTGGTGAAAGCTCATATCATGTTTCTAGGTTAAGACCAGCTATTTATTTTGCCTGATTTATTCTGCATCCAGGGAGCCATGGGGTTAAATTCCTCCCCTCCTTCAAATTTTTCTTCAAATGTTACTTTCTCGATAAGCCTTATCTTATCCATGTCACTCCATTGAACAGTGTCACATCCCTTCCACCACGATGCATATATGTCCCCTTTATGTTGCTTTACGTCTCCTTTTATCGCTATTATTTCATTGAATTACATACCAAATTATTTGCCTATTTATTACGATGAGTGTTCTTTTTTGCTTCTGTTCCCTTCCAGCTGCTAAAATTCAAGTCCCTTAGGAGCGGGGATGTTTGTCTGCCTGGCTCATCACCACCAGGACAGTGCTGGGCCATAACTGACACTTAGGAAACGATTGCTGAGTAATCAAAATGCGACAAACTTTATATGCAAGTACACTGTTAAATAACACAAATATCCATTTTAAAGGGTAAGTCGATGATATGCGCCATCAGATTTACTTTTAAGGGAATCAGTCAACCTTCTAGAACGAAGAGGAAAAATTGTCTTTCCTTTTCATTTTCCACCCTCCATCTTCTTCATTGAACAACAGATTACTGGACTATAACCAGTGTCTAACTTACCTCCCGCAAGTAAAATTAAGCTTCTAACAGGCATAAAGTGAGGTTGTAAATAATAATCCTTCCACAAGCATAGGATTTTCATGGATTTGAAAGTTTTCTTAGGACTCAAAATATTATGGTCTGTCTCAGCTATCAGACAACTTCTATGATCAGGCACGTGATAACACAGAGCATGTGTTCAAAGGACAAACTTGTAAATGACTTTTGAGCACAGAGTGACAAGAAAATATTTCAGGGATTCCAACTTTCAGAACTGACTCCAAGAATAAAGAGAGAAAGCAATCTATACAGTCCAAATTATGACATCGTCAATTACAGAATTCTATTTGGACAAATTTAAGTCAACCTGAACGAAAATGATGCTTTCATCCTAGAAGGTAAATCTCAAAGTTCAGGGCTGTGGGAAGGCTATAATTTTCATGGTCTTCAAGAAGTTCCTATAGTTGATTGTTTATCTCAGATTTTGATGAATATAAGCTCTATTTTGCCAATTTTGTGTGTGTGTGTGTGCTGCTACAGCCAAAAAGTGTGGTGAGGCTAAAGACCAGACATTAGGTTGATTTGCCAGGACCTATGGTAGCCAGCCACTATGGCATAGGTTTATTAAACAGTGATTTTTAAAAATTCAGAACCATTCATTTGGTAATGTTTCATTTTGCCTATTTTATTTATACAGGAACAACCTGTGACATTGATAAACAAATAATGATATCCTTATGGTATGGTTAACAAAACCAGAACTATAAAATAGTCAATCCAGAGGCTTTAAAGGCACCTGGAGTTATTTACTCACCATGTCTCCCTGCAAAACGTAACTTCCTTGTCCTCTTCTTGTCATCCATTGCAAACTGGATGAACCTCCAAATTCACCAACATCCCTGCCAAGAAACAGCATTGTTTGTTATTTGAAAGGCTGGATTCTGCAAAACCAGGAAAGCAACAGACTGTTTCACTAGGAGCAATTTGCAGATATGATCTCCGCGTATGAAACACGGCCTTTATTTTCTTAATTGTGGAATGTCATATCTAATCAAATGGTGCTTTCTTTTAAATATTACATTATTTATTGATACTACACATACCACTTCCCATGAGATATTTTTTGTTCATAACTTTTGAGTATTCATATAGAACTGCTGCCATTCAAAAGTTGTGTCATTCCAATTTTCCCTGGTAAGTCCTTTGAAATGGGTGGTAAATAAAAAATTTTTCTCACAGAAAATAAAACATCAAAACAGTATCAGCAACATTTCAAAGCAGATAAGTACAGTTAAACTCTCCTCTCTAGTTTCATTCAGGCCCACGTAGCTAATTCGTGTTCTTCTCATCATGGGTACCTGTTCATCTCAGAGAATCATCTTTTCAGCAATAAACCTGGAAGTCCTCACTCAGTCTCTGTGTGTGACATGTCAGAGGCCATGCCATCTGGTCCTGAGCTTGAGCCCATGGTCTTGTTTCCTTTATCAACCATCAGTACCTTTTACAGCCATTTCTGCCAACATTCTGAGAAACTGGCCTTTGTTATTTCTCCCACGAGACCTAACTTCTGCCTTGTAACCCGTAGCAGGAAATTTCAAGCAATAACAAGAGAATAATGCTGAAAACCAAATGATATTAAGACGAGACGAGAAGAGAGGGGAACAGAATTCCTCATTGTGGCACAAAACACAACCAAATCACAGGAAGTCAGTTAACAGCTACTTGAAGAACAGGGAAATGAATCCGAGTGAGGGTATTCACCCCTTTCCCAGACTTTCTGATCCATCTTGTAAAGCATACGTTAAGGTTTTCAACACCGACAGCTGTTATTTTATTCACAGAAACAAAATTTTCTTAAAAATCAGTTTGCTGACAAATATTGTGCTAGAGTTTATATATGAATTATAATTAGAATATGTGATTAGAATCATAATTATATAGAAATTGTGATTATATCAATTGTAAAATATAATATAGATGATGCATATTTATACTAAAATTATGGTCTTGATCAAATACTTTTCATTGTCTTATTGAACTAATTAGAGTACAGAAATATATGTTTTTCTAAACTATTTTTTTAGCATTCCTTGTTACTTGTGAGTGCCATGCCTCACAGTAAAAAGTCCCAGAGCTGACACTACCCAGAAGTCACTTTTAATTCAGGGACTGATTTTAGGAAGGCAATATAAAAAAGAGTCATCAGAGGAGATATACTTCTCCATCAATAGATGGGAACAGTCATGGGTATCTTAGGACAAAAATGACCTGCAGTCTCATTTACAGTTTACCTGTTAGCATTCTCTGAATGGAGAAAATCATTACAAATGTTATCTTTGGTAGAAGTTGAAATTTTTATTAAAAATAACTCATAAGTTAATAGGTTCTCAGAAAATAGAGCAGTATGCTAAAAATATCCGTTTTCTAGACAGGACATGCTAATGTGCACTGATTCTGTTTAAGAATAATTCTTCCAAGTATTTTATTCCACATTATTTTATGTTATTTTGGTTAATAATAATACCCATATGCATGTTCTTAAGATACATGATAAATGTGTAATAAAACATAACATTAGCTTTAAAATATACAAATTAGAAGCCTACTAGAAGTTAATTCATATCACGTTTAATTTATCCTCTTATTTATAGTTTACTATGCTTTTATAAAGAAAAATAAGCAAAACATTTCTCTGTGATTAATCTGGTTTTTCTCTTTAACAATTTTAATCCCCTTTAGAAAGTGTCCAAATAATCAAAGTTTAATCAATTTAAAACAATCCAAAATGTTGGAAATTATTTTTAGGTTTGAAAACTCACTGTGAATTACACAGTTGTCAGAGAGATATTTACGCATCTTACCCTGTGCCAGAATTCCTCCAAAGGCAGGTGGAAGGTCGTTTATTTGGGAAGTGAAGGAAACATGGGCAGGAGGCTGGGGAACATACTAGAACAGGCCATGGAGAGGACAAGACCCCTGCTGACCACCTCCCCAGGTGGCCTCTGGGAATCAGAGGCTCCTCATATCTCCCCTGTCCTCTGCCCACCTTTCCTCAGAGGGAGCCAATTTCCAAGATGCAGCCTGGAGAGAGCGAGGTGTTGCTGGGGCCACCTGGTTGGCATACACAGCTGACCTGCATTAAGGCCTCTATGCATACATAAAGAGAGCAACTCCTGGTCCCACGCCCACGAAGGGCCTCCCACGTCACTCCCTTACCTGTTAGACACACCAACTACCGGTCAGGACCACTTTCTGGAAGGGCCTGATTATGGACCCTCGCACAGGTGTGCTTCCAGTAGGATTGGTTTAACTAGGTACAGCTGGCCCTCGGTTGCCATGGCTTCGCATCCACACATTTAACATACCACAGGGTCCAGAATGACTCGGGGTTTTGCAACCAGGGTTGCTAAAGCGAGGATTCCCAGACGCAAATCAAAAGAACTATTTTCACAAATCCATGAAAGCTAAAGACTGACTGTAGTTAAATTTGGGATGAGTCTAATATTATACGTGGTTTTTTGAATGCGTCGTGACCGCCTGGGTTATCAAAAGGTCAACTATGTTGTTGACCTTTGCTTTGTCAAGCCAGGAATCACTCCAGGTGGCCGGAGCTTAATTCTGCATACTAATTTCTGGGGGTCAATGGAAAGCACATGCCTCTTTGTTATGACACTTAAATAGTATTTTAGTCATATCAGGTGGATGAATTTTTGATGGAACCTCAAAGTAGTCTGTAAAAGAAAAACAGCTAAATAATAAGTAAAGTTTCTACTTGCAATAATAAGACATATAGAAGGGAGTCCAATTTAAAGAGCTACTAACCACGAGAATAGAAATCTATAATTCAAATTATTGTGTGGTGATTGAAATTGGATGATATCCGTTTCATTAAATACCAGTTCTGTTTATCATGGAGTATTTCAAAATGCACAGCTTTTAAGATGCTTCTATTATTCAGACCTTCCGAAAATTCTTGTTATTTTTGACATGTCAGAATGCAATGCTTTTAAAAAATGTGTTTTCTGGGTTATATGATATGCTAATATAGTCCAAGTGGCTGGAAACAGAAAAACATAATTTTGCTCTATCATTTTCTTAATATGACATTTTTAAATAAAAATTAAAATACAATATAAATATTTACATATGCAAGTTCTTTATCAGTGTATCATATTAAATATTTTAAATATGATGCAAGATTAACATTTAGGTTCATATTTAATGCTGAAATGGCACTATCATGAAAATAACTCCTTTGGGTGATTACAGGATGAAGAAATAATCAAAAAAGATTTATTTTGCTTATGACTAAATTAGCTCATGCAGAAACACTGAGTATTGGTAAATAATTACTTTTCTGTATATAATATATTTTTCAATTACAATAATAAACTGGATTTAAAATAAGTTAAAATGTTAAAGAAGAGAAAAATATGGCAAAAGTGCACTTCTCAGGATAAATCTAGCAAACATGCCACTAAGAATATTTAAACTCTGGGATTGGCCTACAGTGATCCCCCTGGTACTGCATTATATGCCAATCCCTCACATGGTCTCAAAATTTTCACTACACTTAGATTTCTTAAAGATAATTAAAAAAAATAGATGAATTCTGATGTCAGTGGCTTTGATAAGTTAATTTTTATTGGAACACTATCATACCTATTCACTTAGGCTGGCCTGGGACTGCTTTTGTGCGACAATGGCAGATTTAAGCAACTGTGATTGAGATCTGAATGGCTGAAAAACCTACAGTATGTACCACCTGATCCATCACAGAAAAAGTATTCTGATTCATGTTTTCCGTTAATGACAAAATGTCTAAAATTTGTATAAACCATAGTAGACGTAATTGAGAAAGTTTGAGGAAAACTCATCCTCAGCTAGTTATAGATGTATCTATTTATTTTTTCTTCTCTGAAGGCCAAACAATAATATTATTTTGTTTGCATGCTGAGACATATTTTGTACATGAGTCAAATCTAAATTTTCATATTAACTGTTGTTCCCATAAGCAATTTTGATTACAT
Source organism: Cynopterus sphinx (assembly GCA_030015415.1). Lineage (NCBI taxonomy): Eukaryota > Metazoa > Chordata > Mammalia > Chiroptera > Pteropodidae > Cynopterus > Cynopterus sphinx. Next base: position 4,786,672 of record CM057379.1, on the reverse strand, counting down.
AGGAAATTAACTATTTGTTTAATATAGATGTATTAATATATAATTTAATATAGATGTATAGATATATTTGCTATTGTGCATCATAAACAACCTGAAAACTAAACGGCATAAAACCATAAGTATTATTATTTGCTCATGAGCCTGTAGGTCAGCTGACTGACAGTTGTGCCAGTTGGGCTAGCTGTGGATCTTTGGTAGGCTTGATCATGCATTGACAGATAGGAGGCAGGTGAATGAAGGCGTGGATATTCAAGGGTGACCTCACCAGTGCAGGTTCTCCTGCACGTGGTCTCATCGTCTGGCATGATTCTCATTGTTTGGCAGGGATCCAAGAGATAGCAGAAACATGTAGGACCTCTTAACACTTCAATTCAGAATTGAGGGAGAACTGGAGGATTTTTGCAACCAATCTACCATGGCTACAAGAATTACAACCGAAAGATTTTTGTAACAGTTTTTTGGGGAGATCAAAAAACTTGTGCTAAATGCATAGATACAGAGAGTGTTAAAGAATGTGGGCCATTTTTGAAATCAACCTACTACAGATGTCATAAATTACCACTGAATAATTATACCACTACTTTTTTTGGAAGTAAAAAATATTTTAAGTTCTCGGGATATTTTTTCCCTTAAAATCCAGGAAACAACACTTCTTATTGGAGAAACTGCCTATTGTGCTTTGCTTTACATAAATAATATTTTGTATCCTCAGAGTAAAATTTAATTTATTTTAATTGTAAGAAAGTGGGGGTATTTTTTGAAGCACAAAGTCAAAGGAGAAGCAAAGAAGTTATGGCCTGGTACCCAGAAACAAGTTAATAAATCATTCACTCAGAGTTAGCCCAAAGCTCTTTTGGTATTGCAATAAGTTGTTAAATCAAGAGTTTTTTTTTTTTAAGTATTTAATGTCTATTTGATCATCAAAGACATAACAATATAACAGATACAATTCAGAAAATCAGGGGCTAAAAACGAATGAAAATCAATCTAAGGCAAACAACATATGACAAGATTTATCTTAAATACTCTAAAATTAACCAATATATTTCATAACATAAGGTTTCATGTATAGAGAAAATACCTTACACTGAACATGATCAAAAAACAATTATTATTTCTTATGCCAACCAACATAGCTGGCAGACTTCCAAGAGAAATTCATTCTATAAAGAAAAAATTAATTAAAAATATCACCCACTACCATAATCCTCATTCTTTGTTTTATATAATTCAGCATATTAGAAAGTTTTAAAAATTCTAATGTAATAATCAAATGTAAGACATTTTAGTATTTCACTTTCCTACTTGTTAGAGGTGCACCCAAACTTTTTTATTTCTCTAAATAAAAACATTATACACCATCAAAGTAATCAAATCAAATAATTGAATCACTCAGAGTTCTAATTATTTTGATTACATCCTTAAATTATAAAGTACAATTTTCATTATCTAATCAATTAATGTCACCTGTCTGTAAAAACAAATAAATAAGGACATTTTAAGTAAGCACATCTTATTAAACATAGTGTCATATGTTCATTAAATAAAAATTAGACATTTTTCTAAAAGAACAATTGTATTTGAAGTCAAAATTTTTAGGAAAATCACGCTTTTTTATTCTTTTTGGTACTGGTATATTTTTGCTGACTTTTGGAGAATCCAATATAAAAATAGTAATATCAAAAATGAAAACAAATTCTGAGAAAGCCAGAATTTGCAGTGTTCCTTTATTTTAAAGAAAATTATATCTAAATGTGCTGAAACAAGGCATTGTAATTTACATTGCAGGATATTTGACATTCAAGAAGAAAACCCAGTAATTTTTATTTCATGTGTTCTAAAGAGACTAGAATAACCTGATGTTATACATTTTTGTGGATGAAAAAAATGGGAGAATTTATTTTATCTTGGCCATAGTTGTTTTTCTTTATATTCATAGTAAACTATACTAATAGTTTGAATAACTCTTTCATGTTATACACAGACTTACATATGGTCATGTGTTTTGATATTTTCTGGTCAAGTGTATATATTTTCTATGATAAAGTATAAGTTCCTTAAAAGCAAACTATTTATCCAAAAGCAATGAAGTATTTCAATGCTATGTCTTGATAAATTAATAAGTGGGTTGATTAATTAACAGATTGATTGTATAGGAGCTCTGATTTGACCTTTTTAAACAGGTATGATCAGTGTTCTAGAAAATCAGTCATTGACAAACAATAGAAAATAGAAAGGAGTATTTTGAAGCCCGTTGCATTTGATTTGATTTTCTCTTTCTCTTTTTTCCAATACAAAATTGAAAAGCTCTTTTCCAATGTCAGCCAATATGAAGCATTTTGCCAGACAGGCAAAGAAGTGGAGATAATATCATAAGGGGTAATGACTAAATTTATTTTAGAGCCTCTGATTCTATAGCTTTGGAAAGAAAGTGATTCATAGCTGAGAAATCAGGATAAGGTAATCAGAAATCCCCAGAGTACCATTCTTGACCTTTAAAGCCAACACACATTCGCAGGATAGAAAACTGAGCAGGAAGCCCATGTTCAAACTCTCACCTAGTTATGCTTGGTGTTTCAACAGCTAGACAGGGCTCCTTATCAATATTTCAGAGTCTGATGGAGCAGGTGCCCTTTGTAACCAAAGGTCACATTAAGAACTGGAAAACAGAGCAGCTCGAAGAAAGCAATCTCCAGCAGTACTAAGTCTAGCTAAGAGGAAACATAGAAAATAATTTTAAAAGAAATTTTTTGGAAACATTTTAGAAAACATTTCTAACGATAGATTTAACTCAGAAACTTCACACACTATAATGTGTTTATTATTTAATGGCAAGTATAGAAATATATTCATGCCGACACATATATAGCAGTGTATTTTGTTAAAACACATAGATGATCTCATAATGTTTGTGAGACTATGAAAAATGCACTTCCAACCTACATGGATCTGGAACTAAGATGTTATACACTGAAGCTATCCCTTCCTGTCATCTCTGCTTTTCACGGTATTATCTAACACACTCTCCTACTTCTCTCCAAACACAGATTCACGGATAAGTCATGCCTTTTCTGACTCCCAGAGGCTCAGCATGCTGCATCATCCACTGTGGCATTCCACCCAAATACTGCTCACGTTTCACATCTGGCATAAGCTGTATCTTATAAAATTAAAAAGAATCATCCATCATAGCATAAAGATTAGGTTCTTGGGTCAAAGAACCCCACTTCAGTTGGCTGTGTATTTTCTACCTGGGAGTGTAGGTAAGAAAGAAATTATTAGCTTCTCTACTAGAATTAATTAAGTATATTAAGGATAGAAAATTTACCAATTCAGTGATTTTTATATTGCAACTAAATGAGGGTTTATGTTGTGATGTCTCAAAGTAAGAGTTTTGATCTTTAATTCTGTAAATGTGTATGAATGAACAATACTTTGCTGACTTTTATTTAAGGCTTACCAAAAAGCTTTTGAACACAGTGAAAACGTAAATGATTTCCTAACCAGGATCAGAACATCAGATTATTCATGATAGTTGATTGAAAAGGTATAAAGTTACGAAAGAATTTAAGAAAAAAAAAAATGTCCAGGACAAAATATAGGGATTACTATCCCAGACCTGGGGTGTTCAGCTCTGCCTTAGTACAAATATTCTTTCACTAAGAGGTTATGACAGCTATTTACACTAAAAGAAAATTTTAATGGATCTTGCATCTTGCATCTTGACTGGTTGTGGCAGGTAGGAAAGAGAAGCCATAGGATATCTGCAAAACTTTTTCTTGAAGGAAGGAAAGAAGGAGGAAGGGAGGAGAAAAGAGAAAGAAAAGAAAAAAAGGGGGCTGGGGAGGATGGTCCAATCACTATACTACAGTGCAAAGTCAGATTAGCAAGCCTTTGGGAGGAAAAAAGCCCATGGAAGACGCATGGTGGGATAGGATAAGATAAGCTTTCTTAATGCAAATAAAAATAAAAATCTGTGAATCCAAATTTAGAGTTTGAATGACTTGCAGATTCACAGATTTTACCAATTCTCATCAGTCCCTACTTCCAATGGGCCCACAGGCCCTTCATCACTATTTGTCACCCTATCTTTCTGCCTCCAGCTTCTGCCCTCTCCCCCTGACTGCAGGACCACATGCCACTGTTCCCTGTGCCTCCTGTCTTAATACATCCTATCCTTCTCCTTCTACATGACAAACTCCTCATGCCTTCAGCTGCAGAGCAAGCCTTCCCATCTTTGGGAGATGTTTCCTAACTCCCACTAAAAGGTTTCTATGCTCCTTCATCTGTGATTTCAGCTGTGAGTTTTACGTAAAATTATAATGTAAAAATCATAATTTTTTGGCGTGTATCTTTACTGTCTCCCTGATAAACAATGGACTGAATGTAAAGTAAACAGAGCTTCATTTTTGTGTCCCTAAATATGTTACTTTACAGGTACTCAAAAATAAACAGGAGATCAATATATCAACAAACGTAATATAAAATGCTTAAAAGACATTATATAAATTGCAACTGTCAAGAATCAATAATTGAGAAATTAGTAAAATAATGGTTTAAGTCTTCTTCAGTGTCGATGGCAATTGTCTTTTAAAAAATCCCTCTTCAATTCCTGAACAATTCATAACTGATTACATAAACAAAGCATACATTATATGTTAGAGTGATAGACAAAATGGCCCCATTCTCTAACCCTTCCTGTGTCCTCTCACCCTTTGTAACCATTTCACCCTTGAAATTCATCCCTTTGAATCTGAGCTGACTCTGTGATTTGCCTTAGCCCTTGGATGCTTTCTGCTATTTCTTTTGCAGCCCCTTCCATATGAGAAGCAAAGCTGACTCCCTAGAGCCTGAGAGACCTTGTGGAGCTGAGTGGAGTTAAGTAGAACTAGCCTAGGACACGCAGACCAGCTGGCCCCTACATGTCCAGCCACAGATTTGTGACAACCCAGCCCAATCATAAAACAATCACATCAATGTAGACACATGTGAAATAATAACTTTTTTATTGTTTGGAGCCACTAAGTTTGAGGGTAATGTAGTACTCAACAATGGTTAACTGACAAACAAGACAATTTAAAAAATATATATATACCCTTACTTTAGAATAGAGGCCAAACAAATGCAGCTATGATCAAAATTATATTTAAATATTTTACATAGAATAATAGATAAATGAATCAGTACAAACCAGTATCTAAACTAGGTTAAATATTGTATGATTATTCTTTTTCATGGAAACATTTTTGTCAGATTATTTTGTGAAAAATAGTTATCACTACCTCAGGGTTTTATATTCACATAAAAATAATTAAGTGTCATAATAAAATAATTTATAGAAACATAAACATTTATTTCAATTTCTATTTTTGTATTGATATCTGGCATCCAATTTCCTTGTGTGTTATATTTAGACTCACAAAATTGAAAATGTGTCTTTCTTGTTTGATTGCCTGGCTCTGCCATCATAAAACTGAGAAATTGAAACATTTGTTTTGTTCTACTACTCTATTTTTTCTTCTTAATCTCTTGGATGAATGATTTATTCAAATGAATATCTATGATTTATAAAGCTATTTTATTATCTGGAGTATTAAACTATATAAAGATGAATAATCTTTATATTAAAATATACTACTATTGATAAAGGTTTGGAAAACTTACATAAATATCACCATTCATATAACTAAAAATATAGGTCTATTTGGATCATGCTTTTTATCTCACAGAGGAAAAAAATCACATTTACCTTGCACTGTATGGAGATTTCAATATTGATTGGATTCATTTTCTGCACGAGTCCTTTTGTTTTTAAAACTAAATACAATGCATCCTTTCTTCTTTTTTCTAAAGATTCAGGACAGAGATTCAAAGGCCTAAGCAAAGTTTTTAAGATTGAAAGTTTTAAAGTGTAAAGACTTCAAACGAGATAATTCTGCAAAATAATAAATGTGTAGTAGATAGAATTTGGAAAATTCAGAACCACGTATGAAAGAAAAAATACACACTTGTAAAAAAAAATTCACACTGTATTTAAGCTATTCTCAAGGTTTTAATCAGAGGATCATAGAGCATATAGCTAAAGACTATAATGATATCACTTATATATGGAATCTAAAAAAAGCCAAACTCGTAGAAACAGAGAGTAGAATGGTGGTTGCCAGGGGCTGAGGGGTGAGGAACATGGAGGCTTGCTAAGGGTACAGACTTACAACTAAGTAGATAATAAGTTCTGGAGCTCTAATGCGCAGTATGATGATTATAATCAATACTGTGTAACCAATTTCAAAGTTGCTAAGAGACTAGATCTTAATTGTTCTCACCATAAAAAAGAAGTGATAATTATGTAGTATGATAGAGATGTTACCTAACGTTACAGCGGTAATCATACTGCAGTGTATAAATATATCAGCACAACACTGCACAACTGAAGTTACACAATATTATATGTCAATTATATCTAATTTTTTTAGAAAACACAAATTATCAGTCTAGCTCAGATCTCTTCACTGAGTCTTAAACCCACGTGTCTAATTATCATTATCTACCAGACGTGTCAATCTAAATACACTATCAAACGAAGTCCTCCCCTTCCCCCGCAATACTTAATTCTATGAGTTCACGTAATCTATCCCTTTATTCAAACCGGTCTTGATCTTAGTTGTTCATCAGAGCCCTGCCTTCTCTTCAATATTCTCTGTTTTACTCCTCACCGTGTCTATCCCATAAATACTTTTCAAACTTGTGTGCTTCACAATTTGATTAATCCAATTTAGTCTAAAATCGTATCATACCATGACTCAAGTCACAAGTCTCTCAATGGTCACTGAGCATTTATTATGACCAATTCTAAATGCCCTCTTTTCCAGACCCATGGATCAAGTGTTGGCATGGTCCACCAGGCCTACGTGTTCCAGATCCTGATTAACTCAATTCCCTGGTCAGGAGCACAGAGCTTACAGGTCCACATTGAGCGTTCCTTGGGGATCTTGCAAATTTGATTTCCTCTTTCTGGAACATTCTCACATACTCCTTCTTTCCCTGGATAAATCCTACTTACTTGCAGATATCATCTCCTCTAGGAAGTCTTCCTATGTCTATAAAACGGGTATGGATTCTCATGTTGGTCCCATCCTGTATTCTCTTAAATCACGTCCACTCTGTTACTGCCCTAACTTCATCTCCAGTGAACTGCAAGATCTCAGAAACTACAGCCTTGTTTGCTCATCCATTTTAGCAATAGCTTGATAATAGCTCTAATGCCCAGCAGAGTTCCTGGCTTATAATAAAAGAAGTATTTTTTTAATATATTAAATAATGAATAAACTTATAATAACTTTAAATGGATAACCCTGACTTGTCTATTGATTACGTAGTGTTCAATGTGAATTAGTTCAATTAAATATTTTTCTTAATAAAGCTTCCAAGATTAAGTATACCAAGTGAACCAAGAAAACAGATTGTTATTGTGGAAGGAACTTTGACTCAATTCAGCATAGAGGAGACCCAGTTTTGAAATCTAGTTATACCCGTGAAACTGTCACCATAATGAAAATACCCAAATTTCATCAGATTGTACACTTAAGATAGTGTAGTTTAGTGTATGTCATTTATACTTTAATAAAGCTGGCTTGTTTTTTTTTTTTTAAAGAATAGGGTTTAAGTGGTCAAGGGAAAATAATAAAGGTTGACAGTTTTAAATTTTGAACATTTTATGTAATATGTGCATTCATTTCTAGGTGGTTGTTTTTGCTGAAAGGCAGAGGAAAGATACTCAGATGGCAGCTGCATAGCACGGGATTTGGACGATTACAATCACTACTCACCTTGGTTCGATTATATGATGTGTTTCTTTCCACCATCTACTCTTTGATTCATCCTCTCCTTTAAAATATGACATAAACACTGAGAGAAAACACTTATCATTTTCATTGCTATCAAAAAAAATGTAAGCCACTCCGTATGGTCAATTATGCATTCTGTTAAAATGGATTAAAAAGGAAAAAAATAATATAATTACATTTTAGACTTGGAGCTGGAGAGAACCTCACAGATGATTTGGTACACGTTCCTGATATCACAGATGAATAAAATGAGATTCAGAAAATCTCAGGGGCTGAGGGGTGAGGAAACGGAAGGATGCTAAGGGTACAAGCAGCTGGAAATAGAATTTATATCATCCATTTAAAACATGCTGCCAGAGTGCTATTTTTGAGTAGCTTTTTCAGTGTAATTCATTATTTAATCAAATTCTATATCCGTCATCTTCCCCAAACAACAACAAAAAATATATAAATAATATATCGCATGATGAGTTTATTCTATGCACTTAGGTAAAAATTAAGAGGACTCTATTTTCATCACCGCCTTATTGTTTCTCTCAGTATTATTACTCTCTTAAGTTTTTCTAACAGAAATAACCTACTGAAACTATGTTCTCTAAATGCCTAAATCATTATATTAACATGATAGGAAATTGGCCAATATATAACTAAATAATGAAATTGTGGATTAGGAACAGACTTTTTTGAGAAATCTATTTTTACTTACACTTTTACAGAAAAGCAGACACTGAGGGAAATCTCAGTGTGTTATTTCCTGTCAACACTGAGAGCTGACTTATGGCCATCTACTTATTTTAGCCTTGGGGCTGAGATTGTGGTTCATTTAAAGATAAAAAGCTTACAACGCTTCACAATAAAGTTGCAATATATAAGCTTTCAATCATAAGGCAATATTCTCCTATGGTAATAGAATAACTGCCTGAGAAAAAAATTTGCATTAGTCATTGCTTTGAATCTTTCATTTTCATGAGCACTAAGCCATGTTTTGTAAGACTGAAAGGCATTTCAAGGAATAAAAATGTTGTTGACTACTATGCTGACTAATTTTCTTTCTCTATAAAATCTTAAAAAATAAAAAAGTCATTTTCCTTTTTTCTTTTTTTTCTGGTTTTGCTTTTGACAGGGAGGGAAAAGATGAAAAGAGAGTAAATTGATTGTTGTCTTTTTCCCAGTAATCCAAAGAAATGCATGAGGCATTCCATAAACAGTATTTATGCTATGATTCTAATAAAATTACAGCCCTAGATAGATGATTAATTATATTTTATGCAAAGTAGCAATTGTATTTATGGCCTTTAAATATAACATTAGGGCTATTATCTTTCAATTAAGTTATGGCCAAAAATAATTTATGACAGCGAGTTTAGCAGTTTTTAAGAAGTACAAAATGTATTTTCTGTTTCCTAGAAACCCTATTCCAGCTCTTAGCATCCCATTCAAAAACATGAAGACATTTGAGACATTTATTCACTCAGCTCAGATGATAATTCATGAGTTCACATAATCCACTAGCTTCCAATAAGTATGAAACCCCAGTCTGTGTTAGTTCTAATAGGTCTTGAAATGGTAACTCACACATAGCCAAATGATGTAGTATGCCATTACCAAAACTACACTTCCCATTAATCAGGATTCTACTTGAAAACCAAAACAAAACTTGCTGGACAACGAGTGGGATAACTGTGTGTAAGCACATGAAATAGTTCAACCAATTCTCAAAAAGTAAACCCACCCATGAAATCACCACCCAGAAGAAACAAACCATTATCTTAATTCCAGACACACACACTTCTGGGTCCAGGCATTACTGCCACTAATAAGACAACCACTGTTCTAACTTCTAAGATCCTAGATAAGGTTCATATGTTTTCACCTTCTTCATAAATGGAATCATATGGTAGGTTCACATTTGTGCTTAGCTTATTTTCCCCAATGTTAGATTTATGATATTTCTCTATCTTGATGTATGTAGTTGCATTGCAGTCTCATTGCTAATTAGTATTTTAATTACACGGGCTTTTAAAAGTTGAAAAATCAGTATATTTTATATGTTATAAATATATTTTGTTCTATATGTATATGTTCTGTGACAATTTAAATGTATCTTTCAAAAGGCAAGTTTATTTTTAAAAAATTAAATTTATTGCATTTTCTGCTAGGTTCTACTTTTTTACAATAATGCTTTCTTTTTGCCTTTTGATTAGTGAGTGGGAATTATAGACAAATATATAGCATAAAAGAAAAAATAGAAAATATAGATTACCATTATTACAGTAAATATTAAAATTGCTTTTTTCAAAATAATACATTTCACATTTATAAACTTGTTTGCATTACATCTATGTTCTTTAGTATGAGATTTTATATTTTATATTTGCAAAATCCTGAGATAATAAAGCATTTTATGTATGTTTTAAATTTATAATTCATAATCTCAGGAAGAGCATTTATTTAACTACATCTTATGAGTCTTGAGCAATACTAACTATGGTGTGATATTTAGAAAAAGCAATCAGCAACTACAAAATAATATTTGCCGTCACAGTTATTGGGCTTAAGGAGAATAGTTTGGGAGCTGAATGTGACTAAGGCAGCCTTGGAGGTGGAGAAGGAAGTAATCAAATTGGGAGAATGCAATAGTCCTGTTTTTACAATATCTTTAATTCTTTTTCTCCATTTTGAGCATTTTATTTTTGCATACGAGCTTTTTATATCCCCTGCTCCTTCTCATAATTCCCAAAACATGATTGAGGTTGAATTTGAACATGATATGGGCAGAAGGGGACCTTTACATTAGACAACCATAGGAAAATAACTTTGGGGCAGATGTCTAAACCCAAAGATAAATTTTTCAAAGGTAAATGCTCATCATCTGTAAGTCATTTATGGGATCCTCTTAGCTGGTAGTGGAGAGCCATGTCCACTGACAGGAGGGCTAGTTCTGGCCTCGTACAGATTCATGGGGCCAGAAAGGCCTTTAGAAGAGTGAGCTCTCAGAGCAGCTGGTTGGGTGGCTAGCATCTAAGAGTCCAGGGACAAGTGCCACGTTTATTTTGGGGAGATGAGAATCACGGGTTCTTCTATAGATCATGGAAAATTGGTGAGAAAGGGACAAAAAGAGAGAAAGTCAGGACCAAAGTCCTAAAGGATATCACAAAGGAAAACAAAGAAGTAATTTAGGTAACAGGGGTAAAAGTCAGCTGGCCACTATTTCAAAAGCAAGGACCTGGTAACAAGTAATACTTCTAACACTCAGCGGCTGGTAGAAAGCTATTCAAAATTTCAGCCTGAGAAATTCTGATTTTAATCTGGATTATTTATACTTACTCTAGGATTTCTTATTCTTCTGCTGAGTTGGGATACAATTGGCCTTGGGACTACAGTCCTGCCAAAGCAAGGCGTGGAGGAGCCTACCACCAATATTGATGGGATTGAAACCTAATATAACATCATTCAACTGTTTTATACCCACCTTCCTCTTTGTAAAATTAAAAGGTTGAATAAAACCATCTCTAAGTTATTTTTGTGGTCTACAACCCTCAATTTCTCCTTGTCTTTCACCTTTTTACATGATCTTTTTAGAGGTTAGCACTTCTTAAGGTCATCATAACCATATAATTCTAAAAATTCAGACATTCAGACCCATTGAAATAGCAGAATTAATCTAGCCATAAAAATAGACAGAGGTCAACACAGCATCTAAGGCCAAAGGAAACAGCGAGGGAAATTGTGATGAGAAAATTATACCCAACCTCACTTTTCCATTTCCTTTGCCATTGGTTTTTATTGGATGCTATATTTCTGAAGGAACCATTCTCATTTGCTGCAGGTAAATGCTTGTGTTTTGAATTTATTGAGACAGGCAGCAGAAGGCCAAGGTACAGGCCAAGGGTAACTAAAACGGAAAGAGAGCATTTGAGGATGATGTATATGATTACAAACTTCATGAATTAGACAAGTATTGGGGTAGGAAATAGTAAGCATTTATAGAAAAACATACCAGACTTGCTTTTAAATGAATAGAACAAGGGAAAAAAATAGCCTTTTGTGTATGTGTGTGTGTGTGTTATTTTCCATTTTCTCTATTCCTAAAGCTGTCCTGAGTAGCTATAAATAATTCTAAAAAAAGAAGGTCCCTAAAATTATAATGCATTGCATGTTAGATTTTTGTTTTATTAATAGGCTTAACTAGTTTTTAGGGGGTGAAACAAAATTTTTACATAATACAAATTTAGTCTTTGTACTGAATGAACTCAGAAAACAGGTAGGTAATTTATCCAGCCAGATGACACCATTTTTTTTCCTAATGTAAACGTTCAATGATATTTCCCACTTGCAAACTCTTCCAATGGATTTAATTGAGCACAAATGTTCATTATGAAAAATAAACAAATAAAAAATACAAAGCTCTAAACAAAATACATTTGATACAGCTTCTTTTATAACAGGTATATTTGGTTAGCACAGATGAAATAGGTAAGGAGTACTTTCCTTCTTAATAAATATTAAAAGCACTAAATGAGAATGTATTTTTAATTTAACAATCCTATACAGTTTATATAATTATTCTTACTAAATTCCAGATTGTTCAAAGCACAGAAAACTAAAAGATGGCTTTTAATTAAAGCCATATAGACTTTTGAGTGAGTTTATAATATAAAATGCTCATATATATATATATATATATATATATATATATATATATATATATACACACACACACACACACATATACATACACACACACACACACACACATACAAGTATTTAACTTGGCTATCAACCTTTTGTTTAAAGAATATGAGTATAAACTGAGGGTCTACTGTCAAAGAAAAGTGAATTGTTTTTCTTTAGTCAAACTATGTATTTTGAGATAATTACAGATCCACTAGCAGTTGTAAGTAATATTTCAGGGAGATGTCATATACCTTTGACTAAGTTCTTCCAATGGCAACATTTTGCAGAATTATCATAAAATTACAACCATTATATTGAAATTGGTGCTCTTTTCAGATCTGGTTTAAATATTACTTATATTTATGTGTATTTAGTTTAATTCAGTTTTACACCCTGTCAGTTGGTGTATCCACCCCCACAACCAACATACATAATGGTTCCATCATCATAAGGTTCTCAAGTGTTGCCTTTTTATAACAGTAAATTATTTTTATTTCTTAAAAGATGGAATGTCAAAATAAAATTCTGTTTAATTTTTAAGAAAATTGAAAAAAGAAAATATGAAAAAATTAGTGCAACATTAAAGAAGACAACAGAAAAGAAACACAGATGATGACTACTTAGCCAGATTTCCCTCCGGAAAGCAGAGCCTAGGACAAAGGCATCTATAGGAGTCATTTATTTTGGAGAATTGACAACAAGGAACTGAAGTAGGAAACTGGAACAGCTAAGACACAGAAGGTGGAAGAACTATTTTAATGGTTTGTCTTTCGAGCTGATCACCACTGACAGCAACTGGGTCTTGAGTCTTGTGGGATGGACGCAATGAGGAGCCATGTAGAATGCATCACGGAATTCACTAATGATAGGATGGAAAGGTGAGTGTTTACTCATAGAAAGCCACTTCAGCCCCTGTTGGCCAAGGGCTGGCTAGTTCCTCGGTGTTAACTCCTTCACTTCTACAGATACTCAAGTAGGTCAGTGCCAAGTTACTTCCTAGGACACCCATGCTACAGCATCAGCAAAGATCCAGAACGGAGAGCAACTGACTCAAGATGCAGATGAGATAGATGCTGTCGGGTTGCCTTGTGAAGTTGGTTACCATAGTGAGAAGTGAAGTGTACATTGGACTGCGCAGAAGTGCAGTGGCACACAAGAAGCATCTGTTTCCCTGAACTTCATAGATGAGTCAAGAAAACCGTAGCTTAGTCATAAGAAAACTCCCTTCAGACAAGGTGCCCACTCAAACATCTATTACTCACATTAAGTGACTTGGGAAGCCCCTGATGAACTCATTAACTTTTTCTTGAGGAATTGGCCAAATTGAATTTACTACATACATTCTCCTCTCTGGAAGAAAATTGAGATGAAATAATTAGAAGTGAATAGGCACAGAGACCTGTTTTCATTGAATGTGGTAATTTATGAAATGATTTTTTAAAAGAAGGGTGGATTTTTAACAGAAAAGGATGAAAAATTATTTTTGACATCTTTACTGAAGTCTAATCATACTAATAGAGTCTTCTCTATCACTGAGTAATTTAAATGATTTGGTATTAAATTTTTTTGCCTAAGAAACAAATATTATGAGATTCAAAATTTACAATTATCATCAAACCAAATAAAATCAAATTTAAAAGTTATCAGTAGATTTGTTGCTTAACCATGAAATTTTAAGGCTTCCTAGAAATTATCACACAGTATAAACTAAAATTATGTGGAATAACTTTAGTGGTGATTGGGTGGTTGGGCAAGGAGGAGGGTTGTTTGCACAAAGGTCAAATAGAGGCAACTGATTGAGGGTTTCATTTGATATATTGGGTAATAGAAAATTTGATTCAGTTACTTCTGGCTCTTGAAGTCAGTAAAAAATCAGACTATTCTTGGACACAATATAAAAAAAATTCAAAGATTGCAGAGTAAAAATGCTATCTGATTAGAGTTTCTCTGCAGTATTTTCATGCTTTGATTATAAGTTATTTCTTATTTTCAAATAGTATGAGAAAACTGATAAGTAATCAGCTATATAATCACCAAGCGAGATCTTTTAGAAGGGAACATTTCTAGTTATTGCAGGTAAACATGTCTAAACCAGGACATTTGGGGCAAACTAAATGTCTGGTCAACCTACTTTCAAAGGCTCCAGGAGAATTTTTAAAATCAGCTTTCTTGTTTGTCTTTTCTAACCATCAAAGAAGTAATAACCACAGTAATCATCATTATTGACAATATTATTGGTGGCTGAATCCAGGAACTGCTGAGTTAGCTGCTGAGTTGACAGGAGCTGGTAGCAGATAATTTAAAATATAAATAAAATAGACACTGTCTTCCTGGGTAAGACCAAATATTTACAAGCTCCTCAGGAGCTTCTCAAAAATTCCAAGCCTGCCTCACTAGAAATTTTGTCTAATTCCAACACAGTAACCTGAGTGTCAAGTGCTCAGACAAAGCCTGGACCTGTGGGCCAAGGAGTCAGAAAAACTGAGAGAACTGGCTTATATAGCATTATGTCTCTTGACATAAGATTCTTTCAATCAGCAGAAGCTCAGACAGTAGGACTGAGATACCAAGAAACTCACCGTTCAAGGCCAAATATGTGGGGCATTGAGACAACATTCTAGATGCTCATCACTCCAGCTATGGACCAAGACGTGGGTTTCCTGAACTTGTCATTAATTTGGGGCTCTCATTTTTTTTTTATCATAGTGGTAATAAAAGAAGCATATTGTGAGATCTACTTTCTTAAATTTGTAAGTATACTGTGCAGCATTATCAATAATAAACACAAATTGCATGTCAGACTCCTAGAACTTGTTTACCTCGTGTGACTGAGGCTCTGTGCCCAATGAATAGCAGCTCCTCTTCTGCCTCCCACAGGCCTGAGCAAGAGCCATGCTGGCTCTCCTTTCCTGTGAGTTGACTGCTTTAGATACCTCATTTAAAAAATATTTGAAACCAGTATTTATTTAGAAGGAAACTGAGTGATTGAACTGGAAGAGGACAAAGAGGAACGAACCTCTTTGTCTCCCTGTGGTAGACTGAATAACATAGACTAAAAAGATCCATGCCCTAATCTCTGAACCCTACGAAAGGGGTATCTTACATGGCAAAGGAGACTTCGCAGACCTGTCAAAGTTGAAGATCTTAAGGTCCTCCTCAATTATTCAAGTGGGCTTCATGTAATCACAGGGGTTTTTAGAAGAGGGAAGCGGGCATTTCACAATCAGAGAACACGATGTAATGGGAGAGAAATCGTAGCAAACAAAATGATGTCATCACTGGCCTCTAGAAACAGGAGAGGCAAGGGAACATTGTGCGCTGACAATATTCAGACCCTCCAGAAAGAACATAGCCCTGGCTACAAATTTTGGACTTCTAGGATCAAGAACAATAAGATAATAAAACTGTCCCATTTTAAGTCACCAAGTTTGTGGTTATTTGTTACAACAGCAGGAGGAGCAGTAACTACACATCCCCCCTGATATACAGCCTGACCACAAACTTGAAAATCTCACTCAGCAAAACAAAATATCTGCAGTTACCCATATTCCTCACTTTAAAGGGCAATATAGCACACGTCATCGTCACCTAAGAACCGTGATCTCACCAGGTGGAATCTGGTGAGACTACCGACCTCTCTACGTGATCGAAGTAGAGCAGACTTCTCTATATAATGTGAGGTCAAACACATTTTCTATTTCTCCCAACATTTGCAGTGATATTTTACAGCCCAGGCTATCGTCTATGCCCCAAGAAACTAAGCAAATGACAAATTGATCTGACCCTGAACCAACGAGGGTTGCAAAGTTGCAGAGTAACATACACGTCTTGCTTATTGTTTTTCAATTTGTGATGTGTGCTTGGAATCAGAGGTCAGTTTGTTCAAAAATCAAGGGCAGAGTTTCTTGTTTATCATACCCTCCTCCTCTCCTTAATAAGGTAATCACTGCAGAGGTCACTGGGCAGGGTCAAGACAAAACTAGAGGAGAACTCAAATGCGGTCTTCTTTGTGGCGCTTACACTGATTATCCTATTTATAAATTGCAACTTCAGTATCTCTCCTTGTCTTATTTTTTCTATTTTATTAGCACATATTGCCTTCTGACTCATAATATATTTACTTCTATGTTGTGCTTACTGTATATTTTCTATTTTCCATGCTAGAATGCAATACTTTGGGTCAATATGTTTTTCTTGGGTCATTGATACACCCAAAGTCCTATAAGAATTGAATAAATGGATGAGTTAGTTACCATGAAAATTTCAGTGTCTGTCTCAGGACAAGAAGACTATATGCTGATTTTTCTACTTCACCCTCAAGATCCAATACTGAAGGTAATTCAGGATTTTGTTAACCCTTTGAGACAAGGGCAAGTAAGGCTGAGATGTGTCCTTCTTACTGGATTATTTTAAGAAGACTTCTCTGGAGCTGTTTAATCTTGCTGCCTTGTAGAGCATGAGAGGTGTTTAAGAGTTAAACTCTTCCTGTCATCAAAGTCTCTGCATCACTCACAACACTGCCTAAGTTTACCCACGCAGAGTGCCCCTGCTTTGGGAGCACACGAGCTAACGGCCTAGGCCACTGCATAGTTTGTCCAAGAGGGGATCACAGCTCAGGGATGGCCTGAAAGGGATGCTCTCACAATCAAGGAAACCTATACTCAGCAGAGCTCGGCCCATCTAATTTTTAAGAAAGATTAGATATCCAACAAGTGGAGAAAAAACTGTGCACATAATAAAGAAGCAACCAAAACCACAGACAAAGCAAGAAGTAGGATCTGGAGAGAAAGTAAGAATCACTTAATGGTTGATGAAAGCTATCAAAGCAGAAATTGGAAAGCTGAGTCACCATGAAGTGGAAACACTAGAGCAGAAGAGTAGGGACACCCTGCAGCTGGAGGAGTAGCTTCTGGAGTTGCCATGGTGTTTCCAGCACCTCTGTCAGTCTAAGTCAGCTGCTGCATCCTGGATGGTGGATCATGTCCTAAGGCTCTCTTTTGAGGCTGCTGAGATGGATTATGGTCTCCCTTATCTTTGTTCTTACTAATAAGTATGCAGTTGAGAACAGAATCTCAAGTAAGTGCTCTTAATTACTGTTTACAATAACTGAAATGTATTCTATTTCTAGCCTCCATTTAGCGGGATGGCGGAAATTTAAACTAGGTCAGTTCCTAATCCTTGTCCCCCTTCTTTCGCTGGAGTTGCTTCAAATTTTAGGAGGGGTATGTGAGACAAAGATTTTGGCAACACTGCGATCAAGTGTGTGCAAGAACAGTGAAGGGGTGGGTGAGAGTTCACCTGCAGTGACTCCTGCTGTACCTGTGCATGTGTGTCTGTGTGTCTGTGTGTAGTTAACCATGTACACACATGCACAGATGCACAACGTGCATATAAACATATGGGTGTACAAGTGTCTAGGTAGATTCTTGCATCCTAGGTCCACCAAATGATGTTCTCTTAAACCACAAAATCTCTTTATATCTTTCAGCTACTTCTAAGCCCTTCACACACCCCAAGCCCTGAGCTGTCTAAGGCCATAACTGCTTAAATACACTGTAAAATGGTTTTCATTAGAGTCTTTCATTGATCCCCTATCTTGAGAGGTGTTATATTTGCCTTCTATATTTGAATTCTCCAAACATGTCAAGGCATTGGCCAATCCCTTTATCACCAAACCTGGACTTGACCTCTTAATGGGGCCATAGGGTGGTGGAGCAGAGCTCAGGGTCTGTTTCCAGAATACCAGCATCTTTTCAATGTTCACAACTGTCCTGGAATCCAGTAGATCATTTTCAGAACTCAGGGACAGAAAGACTTCAATGAGTGTTCTCTAAAATATGCTATCCATGCCAGAAAGGTGTCCCTAAGTGCCTTCTCATCAGGATTTTTAAAATAAAGGCCAATAAGAATTGGCTCTATATTCTTCTGAGTCATTCCTTCCCTGAGTTAATGAAAGTAGAAAACTGCCCAAAGGAGACAAAGACCCTGGGATACAACAATATTGAAAGAGAAAACTTGATTAATATTTCAAGATAACATGCTGAAATATTCACATTAATTATGGAAAACTAGGTAACCTGAATACTCTAAATTTCTTAAAATTAAAAAAAAAAGACCCAGCCAATCTCAGATGAATTGGTTCCCCTATGAATTCAGGAATTTTAGTGTACACAGTTTATTGTTCAAGGAATATTTCTTATAGATGCTCAATTTTCTACACAAGGATTCTAAAATTCTAATGTCTGAAAAAGTAAAATAACACATATTTGCCACCAAAGGAAAATGTATCAAGGTTTTGAATAACAATGTAATTATTCGATATTCCCTTACCTTTGCAAACTGTTACAATAATTTTCACCAGCAATGGAAATCTCTCACATTCCAGAGTCTGAGAAAGCATTATAACACCTGCAATCAAATGTTAGCATTGTAACTTGGCAATTACAAAGAACTCCTTAGTATATATCTGCATTCAAATTTTATAGGAGAGATTGACTGTGAACTCTAAGTGAACCAATTTTAAAGGAATGAATCATTTTATTTTTTTCCTCAAATGAAGGACGTGCATGAGAGTAGATGGGATCCACCCTCCCCATGCTCACATCAGTAGTAACTTTATAAACTAAATGGTTACAATAATTTTAAAGCTAAAGAGGTTTACCCTTCACCTTGCAAGACTTACTTGATGAAGCAGCATCAGATCCTGTCTCAGTTCTATTCCAAAAGTGCCTATATTTCAAATTGTTAACTATTGTGCATTCTTTGGTTGACCACACACAGGATCCGGCAAACTATTGCATATAAAGTATTCATTTTTTAAAAGTTTCCACTATGATTGGTTTTTGAAGTAATTCTTTCATTTAAGTCAAAAATTTCATATCTCTTCTCTCCATACCCTATTTGTGACAGGGCTGTAGCATTACTTACTTTGCATTCCAAGAAGACATTCAGTTTTCCCAGCGGTTTCTGTTCCCTCCCACTTACACTGCAACTGTATTCAGCACTTCAACAATTCAATATTCTGACCCCCTGCCAATTTGTCAGGGAAAGCAGCTCTGTTTCAATCAACAAAGTTTAAAGGGAGAGAGAAAGAGAGAGGAAGATTTGACCTAGATATTGCATGCCGATTTTCAAATCGGGTGAGGACTATGAAAAATCCTTCATGTCTCATAATTTGAGAATAAATCTGAATGCGACAAGAATGCAAGAATGTTGGTATGGTACACAAAAATGACCTTTTTTATTGAACGTCAAATATTTTTGTATTATATAATTTTATTTATTGCACTTCAATAACCTGCAATCTATAACACATGCACTGGTATCAGTCCTATCAGATTCTCAAAAATGTATCACTTGCTAAGGGGAGCAGTTGTACTTATTCCCAAGTACAACTTGACATTGGCCATGAAAATGGAAGATGATAGAATTCCTGCAATGTGAGTAGGGGACTGTAGCAATGATGAAATGCCCAAGGGTCAACTTGAGCATGGCATAGGGTTGGTGAATTGAGGAATATATTAATTTGATGTTGGGCTTGGTCAGTTTATTTGTGTTTCTGAAACACCCAGTAGGAATATCAGATAGACAAGTACTTGCATGCATGTACATGGAGATCAGATGATACACACTGCTGGGAATCCACAGTGTTCACAGTGTTAGAAGTAATAAAAGTGGATGATCTCATATATGTGTGACTTTCCATAGAGTTTCTTTTCCATGGATCCAGTGTTGAGGGGAATAATTCATTTTAGTCTATTAACACATTTATTAGATTGTCAGGTTCATCTTTTTCTCATTTTGATGTCATAAGTTTTGTACACATTCAAATATACATCTTATTTTTGATAATGCTGTCTCTTAATTAGGGCATCTGGTCCATTGGTATTTAACTAACTTCTTATTTAGATATGAATCAACCTTCCATTCTCTTAGTCTTGCCTTTCTTTTCTCCTTTTCTCTGTTCTTCTTTGAGTTCTTTGGGTTTGATTATTTTTCATTATTCTATTTTATTCTCTTATTAGCTTGGTAGATTAACAAAATGTATATGATTACAAGGTCTTTAACTTTGCTTTTTAGTGATTATCCAGAAATGATAACATACATCCTTGACTTATCAAAGTTTAGTACTTTTACTACTTCCCATAGCTGGCCATGATCTTTAATCACTTTAATTTCATTTGTCCTCCTTTGTCATGAGAGTCTGTTCTCTTTATTTTAACCCCACAAGTCAAAATTAACATAGTTTTTAACAGGCGATACTTATTCATATTTATCAATCTATTATACCATTTCCAATACTGTTCTTTCAAACTTGCAACTTCTACCTTTCATCTGGGATTATTGTCTTGCCTACTAAAAAATATAGTTCTTTAATATAGTTTTGTTAGTGACAAATCCTCTTCAATTTTATTTCCCTAAAAAATGTTGTTTTATTTTAAATATTCACTTTCTGAATGATACTTTGAAGGGTTTAGAATTCTAAGTTGGCTGATAACTGCTTTCTACCCTTTGAAGATGCTGTTTGGTTGTCTTCTTGCTTCTCATGAGTCTGTAGGGATGTCAGTTGCAGTCTTTCTGTTGTTCCTTTCAAAGTGGTGTGTCTTTTTTATGATTTTTTTTTAAACATTTCTTAAAAAGCAAAGGTTTCATACATCTTGAGTATATGCTTTCTAGTTAGTTAATTTGGGGAGACTAAAACAAAACTTTTTTGTTCTTTGTTGGCAAGAATCTATCCTGTTTTTAATAAATTAGAGATCAACCCAAAGTCTTGAATTACCGACAAATTTAGAAGACATCCTTGGATCACATGGCTGCTTCCTCACAGGACTTGACTTCACTGTTGTTCTCCAGCCAGATCATAGATGTTTTCTACTCTTATTTCTTTATCTTATGTATAAAATAAATTTAAGCAAAACCTTGAATTATTTTTTTTCGATTACAGATGACATTTAATATTATTTTATATTAATTTCAGGTATACAGCATAGTGGTTAGATATTTATATAATTACATAAAGAAATTCCTCGATTAGTCTAGTACCCACCTGGCACTATACACACAGTTACCATATTATTGACTATATTCCCTATGCTGTACTTTACATCCTCATGACTATTTTGTAACTACCAATTTGTATCTCTTAATCTCTTGACCTTTCCCACCCAGCTTCCTAACTCCCTAGCCACCTGACAACCAACAGTTCACAGAACCTTGTATTATTTATGTCAATAATTATTATTCCTAGTGAAGGCTTCTCTCAAATGAAATGTATTGAAAATGTTCTCAAACAAAATCAATGAAAAATTAAAATGAATGTTTTCCTTTTCCATGTATTTATTATAAATTCTGGTCATTTATGATAATTAAATTATTTTAAATATAAACCATCTGCATGCTCTTTCCAGATAATTATCATTAAAGTCTCTGATTACAAAACACTTAACAGATAAAATATCCAAATTACTGAAGGGTGTTTGTCACTGACCATTTGGCATGGAAGAAATGGAATTTTGAGTTTGATGATGTAGCTTTTTTTTTGTACCCTTAGCATGCTTGTGTCATGTTCATGAGCAGTGATGTACATGTATGTGGTTGTATGTCAATTTCTTCTTAACATTTAAATTTTTTTCTGAAAATTCCATCATAATCTTTAGTGTCTCTGATATAAAGGACATGTTAAGAGCCAGATTAAACTGTCAATGTACAGTTGAGTCACTTCAACATGTGTTTGACTTAAATGTAGAGAGAAGATATTCTTTAAAGATAATTTGCTACCATGTTTATTCAATTCATGTTTTGATCAAATGTAAAGAAAATAATTAGATGTGCAGAGCACAGGACTACAGGGTTGGCTATAATGTGAATTTTAAAGATCCACCAAGTACTGCAGCTATATTCAATGCTAGATTTTCCTCCATAATAGATTGTAAGTCCAATGAAAACAATGTCATCTATACTTAATACCTATTCTCCTACATCTAAAATGTCTTTTCTTCTAAACTCTCAGTGACTCACGTCTGGTGGTCTCTGACTCGCTCCATGTTTCTCATTGTCAGGTTTGGAACAGCTTCCAAAATTTCCCTCAGGGGATTATTTTCGAAACCATCTATTTCACTACAGTTACTTGAATCATCACATTTGGTGCATCAATCTCCAGCTGAGAACTGTCCACACTGATTTTCTTACAGCTTTTCTTTTTTTAATGACTTTTCCTCTTACCATTTCTGTCACTTCAGAGTAATATTCTAAACCGATATAATTTAAATGGTTTTTCTAATCTCTTCTTCCTAGTCTACCACATCTATACTGTAGCTTTTTCACAGATAATCAAGTTATCATTTGGGTCAAAACAAAGTTCTACCAAAATTTAGAGATGCAATGCTTGCCAGAATAAAGATGTAGGAAGGACTTTTTCTAGATCTGGAGACCACATACCTTATGCCTTAAATATTGCTTTAAAGTAAACATAAAAATCTAACCTTTATTTCCAATAATTTTTCCCTAGCAAGAGGTATTTATAATCCAAAATAGTAAATGTAAACTTTTGGAATACAATCTATTTATTATTTAAAAATAACCAAAATTTTTCCCTGTCTATGCTCAGTTTTTAGATTTTGTGTGCCTTACTCAATGAATTAACTTCTATTACTCTAAAATAACTTTTTCAAATTTGGGAATCAATTTAGGAGCACAAACTATTCAGCATATTTGAGCTGAGTCACTAGGAGTTTCCAGCAATATTATAAAAAGGCAGAAGAGATCACCGACATGCACGTTTTTCAAAGACCAGAGGCATATGATTTGTTAACATTTAACTCAGGAGAATGTTGGTACTTCAATTATGTAAAAAACCATTGATCAGGAAATGATGAACAGAGTTAAAAACATAAGTATGTGGCAGTCACCATTAAGCAATTACTGAATATCTTATCTAAATGTTAAGGGCTTTTCTGTATCATTACAAATTCAGAAAGGTTACTAGTGAACTCTAGGATTGAGAGAACATTTCTATTAAAAGAAATAAAAAAGACCACAGAATCCACAGGTATGTCTAACTGTTAAATTAAGGAAACAGTATCATATTCAGCCTCTACTCAGGAGATGCCAGTAGTGTCCTTTCCCCAGTTGTGACAATAAAATGTCTCCAGTCATTTGCCAATCTCTCTTAGTGGGCAACACTGCCACAGGTTGAGAAGCACTGTTTTTAAGTAAAAGGCAAGGAGATTTTTCTAAAGTCCTGTCATATGCACCTATATCTAGAGGGAATTTATCTAGTACAATCAATGTATAACTGGAGAAGCCATCCAATCCCTCCTGCCTGGACCAGTTCCTGCTCAAACAATTATCACCTACCAGGAACACTAATCAATCTTTCTCAGGTGTCTTTGGGTTACAACCATAACCAGGTTTTACCTATTCTGTACATTTTAAAAGACCTCTCCTTGAATGCTGTAGCTCATTTCCTTGAACACAACTTACTCCATATGCCACCTGCAGGTACATCCGCAATATTTAGAGTTCTTTCTCCCTGTCATGTACTCTTTAAGACCTGAATTTATATCTATAGGGTGAGATGAGATTCACCTACATCATAAATAAATGTACTGTTAGCAGGACTGTAATTCATTTGAGAACAACGGCCATTCAGTATCCAATAGTATGTTCTTTGACATATGCCACATGTATTAGAAAATTGTTTATTGAATAAAGAAATGAAAGAGAAGTATTTCAAAGTGTAATAAACCCTCTAATGATTTTGTGTTTTCCCATTACTCCACAATTATAGTCCTAAATTCACCTGGTACTCTAATTAAAGGTCAGTCACCCATTGATGGGTGGGCTAAAGCTTACCCTCAGTTCCACCCCTGCAATGTCACAGGCTATGCCTTCTTCCAGGCTGATGTAGCCAGAAGCTGGGTCCCTTGGCTTGGTCTGCAGATTGTGTGGTAGATTCAGCTCCCACTGATATGGGCCTGCCAGGTGCCTTTGTGAAGGATAGAAACTAAACAGTCATAGTCTGAGTCCTTTTACAACCTTGTATTGTAGTCAAGGAGAACTACATCTTGTCATATTTATCTTTGTGGAATTGTGCTATGTAAACGAGGGCATATACATACATTTATGATCTAAATATTCCACAAGGGAGGTAAAGCCTCCAGTAATAAGTATTACATAATTCTAATGACTTAAAAAAACTTCTAATTTTGCCTTAGTTATTAAATAAAATTTCTTTATTATTCTAAGTCTATAAGGTAGCATATCAAAATATACTTTATATTTAGGTTATAGAATCATGTTAGGTCAAGCTTGGATCAGCAAGTAGATTTAAATGTCGAACTTATTTTTTACCTTTACCTTATTCGTCTTGGGATAAGCCAAAAAATACCACATTTTTCTGAAATTTCTACAAGATAAGAATGAATCAAATGCCTTTTTGGGGAGCTTCTATGTCAGGGAACCAGAATGCCTCCACAGACCACTGCACCAGTCACCAAGATCATGAAGACAGAAGCTTCTGAGTGCAGGACCTCGCCTCATGTATATCTTCATCTGGTTGTTAACTGGTATCCTTTAGTGGCCACTGCAGTAAGTCAGGAATCTAGTGGAGGGGGGATGCATAATTTGCATAATGTGTAATGTCCATAGAGACTTACACTGTGGGTTTTAAAACAGAATTGCAAATTAAAAGGAGAGAAATTTTGAATAAATATGACATCACTTTCTATTTTTAGAAGCTGCAGCTAGTAATTCAATTTCCTATAGCTGAATTTTATGATGCTTAACACACAAACAATCTCAGGGGTGTCAAAGATGTTTCTGCTGTGATATACTTTGTTAGATTATCAGAATTGTCAGCTCTAATAATATCACTATTGCAATTGTGAAAAACTGCTCCAAAAGGATGTCCTTTGTGACTATTCTCTTTAAATGTAGGTTTATATTTGCTTCAACTATAAAACATCTGTTGAAATCTGGTTTTTTCAGTTGGCTCTTCTGAACTTATACAGTATCCGAAGCCTACCCTGTGCAACTTCAATCAGTAATACAGCCCTTTAAGGCAGAAATGTTCCTCTGAATAGAAAAAAAAATATTTTGATTCTTGAGAATTTGAGAATTTATCATTTCCTATGCTTGAATAATTTAATAATTTAAAAGTTCACTTCTAATTACCATGACTTGTCAAGTAACTGGCACTTCACATGAAATAAATCAATACCTTGGTGCCACCCCTGTGAGTTGGTGGCTATCATCAAGAATTCTGAGCCATATTCCTGTCCTCAAGGGTATCAGTGGAAAGAATGCTGCTGGTGAAGGAGAGTTTTATCAGCAGGTGGCCTCAAGTCCTCCTACCATCATCGAGACTGGATCAGTAAGATACCAGGTGCCTCCTCACCTTTATAAGACTTAAGTAGGCTACCTGTGCCTCCTTTTGGGGACACTAGTCCCCACACTTGCTTTATGTGATCAGAGCTTCCTAACAGCTGGAAATTCTCAGCCACCCTGCTTTTTCCTACCAGCAGGGAAGACAGCATAAAAGCTAAAAGGGTCACCGGACAGCAACAGTGTCTTTCACTGGCTGTGTC
The DNA here is from genome assembly GCA_030015415.1 of Cynopterus sphinx. Taxonomy (NCBI): domain Eukaryota; kingdom Metazoa; phylum Chordata; class Mammalia; order Chiroptera; family Pteropodidae; genus Cynopterus; species Cynopterus sphinx. Next base: position 4,760,565 of record CM057379.1, on the reverse strand, counting down.
TGTGTCTCCACACTCCTCTCAAGAACAGGTCTACTCTCTACTACAATAATTCCATCAGATTCTTAAGGAGTTTATTTTGTCTATGAACTTTATCTAAATTATTGATTTTTCAGAGTAAAGTAAATGGATAAAATTTCTTAAATATCGTGGGTATGCTAAATAAAAGGTGTGGGGGGAGCTGTCTAAAATATATACTTTGCATATGGAAGCCAATTGATGCACTGCTAAATGAACCTCTCACCCAAAATATGATTTTTACAGATGAATCATCAAAAAGACCACTAAAATAATATACATACAGACACATACATATTTTTATCTTGATATCTCTGTGTGTGTGTGTATCTTAAACTTCATTAGATTTACTGCAGTAAAGGAAAACATCATATTGACAACGATCAGTAGTGCCTGATGGGGAAATGTCAGTGGATTGTTATTTATGCATTTTTGAGGTCTGGGTCACCAAGTTTAAGGCAGATTTTCAAGGTGGGGAACAGATAGTGACTGAGAAATACCTGTGACCCAATAATGTAGGACTGGTAAACACAGTGAGACTAGATTCTTGCAGCAAGTCTGTCTGATAACTGAAATGTTTGCCCAGGTGAACAATCTATTAGAACAATCTATTAATTTCATATGAGGCTAGTGGCCAGAAGAGCTGACTCTTGGCCCGGATGAATTGGATTACAAGAACTTCCTGAATCAAAGTAATTTTTTGTCTTATCTAAATTGGTTTAATGTCTTCCTGGGCAATGATTTCCTGGAACAAACAGACAATTCACATCTATATCTCTTTTATACATCAGTATATAGCACAAGACTTTACTTAGAACAATAAAACATCTAAACCAAAGACTGGATTTGGGGGCTAGTGGCAGAGACTACAATATTATCTATTTGAAACCCATTTTTCCCCGTTATTTTTTTACTGATATCATCCTCATATTTTAGAGAGCAGAAAATCGTCCATTTGTCATACTCCAAAATGTACCTTCCTAATTAATACCCCCTCTCTCCCTCAAAAGGTGATAATTACCCTGACTTCTATCAATATAAATAAGTATCCTATGCTATTTATCTTTTTGTGTCTGACTTCTTTCATTCAACATTACCAACATTTTAACAAATTAAAAAACATAATAGTGACAAATTATTAAAGAATGGTGATCAGATATTGAGTGACAGTAATTTTATAGGTACATTTTTTGAGCTGATGAGTATGATGAAGCAATTTTACTTGCAGACTGTGCATAATACACAATTATTTAGTTAAATTGAGCAAACATCTTCACACATTATGAATTTCTAGTTTACAAAAACAAACAAATTTATTCCACTCTTCATGATACTTGCATTATTACATAGACCTTCCATATGCATATACCCAGCAAATAACAGTCAATATTTAATATTTTTAGGTAGTCAACTGTTACGATTTAATTGTGTCCCCCCAAAACATACATTGAAATCTTTATCCTTAGTACCTCAGAATGTGACCTTGTTTGGGAAATGTGCCTTTGCAGATATAATTAGCTAAATTAAAATGAGTTCATAGTGGAGCAGAGTGGGTTCTTGATCCAATTTGGCTGCCATCTATATGAGAGGGAAATTTGGACACACGTGTGTATGCATGTACACACACACATACAGAGGATCATACTATGTGAAGACACAAACACAGAGGAGAGGACCATGCTAAGATGGACGTAGAGATTGGAGTCATGCCACTGCTAACCAAGAAACACCCTGGACTACCAGAAGCTGGAAGATGAAAGAATAGGTAGCCCCCTAGAGTCTACAGAGGGAGTGTGACCCAGATAATATCTTGAGTTTGGACTTCCAGCCTCCAGTACTATGAAAGAATCACCTTTTGTTTTCTAAAGCCATTAAGTTTGTGGTACTTTATGACAGGCCTAGGAAAGCAATACACCATTCCAAATAATTCATCACTGATGTAATATTTAGAATAACACATCTTTAAAAATCAGATTTCCAGAATAATATTGAAAAATGTAATTTCTTGACTGAATCAACAGATTGTAACTTGTTAAAGAAACTTTCTTTGCATGATAAAATTGACACGTACATCAGATTCCTTCAGTTATTAATTGCAGATAAATCATACTAGGCAAATTATAGTCTGAGGCATGAACCACTTGCAAGTAAACTCATAAAGACTTTGTACTAAATTGTCAAAAACCATGTGGTATATTTTCCCCCTTAAAAATAGTTCTGGCTGACCATGTGCCAGCCTCCTGGTTCCTCAAGAGATTCAAGAAGTTTTCTAAGATCCCTGTGTACCAGTAAGAAACAAACAATTAGCAAGGGACATCAGAAAACCGACAGCTCCTAATCTCCTCTCCCTAGAGCTAGCCTGATGGGATTATTCTGTGTGCTTTGAAGTAATAATCAAAGAATATAAAATAATCTTTATACACATGAGCTGCTACAATGGTGATGTTTATGAGAAAAAAATTATCTTTGTCCAACTGATGCAATTAAAAATCTCAGAGAATTGAACAACTTCTCCCTTGGAAATACATGGCAGAGATATGAAATATAATAATTCAAGTTTTTTTCCCCCTAAGGGAAGCATCCAAATGAAAAATTCAAAGAAGAGAGATGATTCCTAAACCTTAACCAAAATACTTCAAACTTAGATCTCAAACTAGTAGCTTTAGCATTCCTCATACATAGCATCTCTTAAATAATGCACTGATATATAATATATAAAGCTTTTCAACAGTTGGGCCAATATTTTTTAAATAGTTCAGCAATAATTTGTTATGCATACTACATTTCAAAGTTACATATTCTCAGGTTATAGTCTGTGCAGAAGTATTATCGGTTAGCAATACATTAACTTGGACATGCAAAATGGTATCCTAGCCTTTTTAAAGGCTTAAAAAAAGCACTCTAACTGTACACATAGAGAATTAAATTGTCTAAAATATAACACTTTGTAAAAAGCAACTATCCAAATACTCTGACTAAAAAGAACTGAAATGTACTATTCAGCTTGCATTCCTATGAGGATGCACTTAATGGGATGCTCATGATCAGACATTCATAAGCAGGAAAACACTATGTGACCAAAGATTATACTTACCACATTCATGTCAAAAGATGAACTGCACATTGTAATTTTAGATAACCATGATTTGAGAAAAAAATACTAAGGCAATTGGAATTTTTGAAATGGATAATTATTATAATATAGAGAATAACATTAAGTTTCAAGGATGTGTTTGATGTTCTGATTCTTGGTTAGATAATCTTAGACTTTAATTTATTGCCTGTCAAATGGCTCATAGATAATAAGTAAGAATTAGAAGAACTCTAGACTTTTAAGTGATTGCATTTAATTTTATAGAAGAGAATATCATCTTTGATAAAAAAAATATATAGAAAGCACCAAAACTTCTGTTAATGATTTATTTTTGCATAGAAATATGGTTATAGATTTTGAACAAAGGTATTAATTAATCTGGGGCTTAGAAAACCAAACTTTTTCTTTAGGTCTATTGACAAATATATATGTGTGCATGTGTGAAAGACAGAATTACATATTGCCTTCTCATTTTAACAACTTGACTAAAAAATTAATGTGCGTTTATAATTTTCTATAAAATGGATTACCCCAGTTGATAATGGTCATAAATAATAAAATGTATGGAGCCAATGTTGGGTACTGGGAGAGAAATTAGACATCTTCTATTGTTGTGTGCAGACCAAGGGTGGTGGCTTGAACAGGATACTGGTGGAGATATCAATAAATGACCAAAAGAGAAACACATCTGGAGGAAAAAAATCAAAAGAGACTGACGATCAATGAGGGAGGCAGAAGGGCCAAGAATGACTTCAATTTCTGGCTGATACAGCAGATGGTGATGTCGTCCACTAAAATGGACCCTGAAAATTCGAATCACCAACTAAATGCTTAGTAAAGCCAAAAGCACAAACACCCTGTGACTAAGCAATCCAGGGGTGTGTCTAGAGAAATGGTCCCACATTTGCCTGAGAAGGGACGTCCAAGCATCTTCATTGTTTGTCATAGCAAAATAGGGAACCTGTGTTAATTCCTTCCCAGGAATTCTAGTTACTATAATTTCTTCAAAGAATAGAATATTCTATAGCAGCAAAAAGAAAGAAATTGAACCTGGATGTACTAACATGAATAAATAACTAAAATACAAGTTTAAAAGGCACAAAGGATATTTGTTATCATACTAATAAATTTTAAATACGAAAAGCAATATTATATATCATCAACAGGAATTCAAATTACAAAATTATATCTAGAAATGCTTACATGATGTAATGGTAGTTATTACCAGTAGGAAAAAAAAAAAGAAAGACATAGGGAGCTTTATATATGCAATACAAAACATATCAAAGAATTCAGAATATTTTCTGGTCGGGGGAAATTATGAGTGAATTTTATTTCCTTCATTATAATTTTCTATATTTTTGGCATTAGTTACAAGTAATTTTAACATTTAATAAAATTATTTACTAAAAGAATTTAAAGTATTCTTATTAGATCATAATTATAGCCATTATTATACTCAAATTATTTGAATATGGTGTTTTCTGAGGTAAAATACATATACATAGAAATATGTATATTTTGGCTCCAATATGCACAATGTCATGAATGCTCATATTTGCCAGTACTTCAGAAGCTACAAAGAGAAGGAGTCATCATCATCATTTCATTTGTTTCACGAAGGTTGATTATCTCAGCCTCAGTCATATTTGAATTCCAAACCTGCACTATATCATTACATTATAGTTTTAAAAATCACAGGCAAGAAGCAGTGACTTGTGCAAAGTCAGAATAACGAGTCCAGTTTTATAATATCTTACATATTTGCAGAAGTGTAGCCCAACTAGACAAACTTTGTTAGCTCTGACCATCATCTCCTGAGCATCTATAAACATTACTGAGGTACAGGCTGCATCTGTGCACTATCTATCTGTCCTACATAATTTTTTCTTTCTTAATTCCTACGCAACTTTGAGAGGAGATACTGTTGCACCATTTGTTACTCAGCGAAACAGACATTTACAAGGCTAATGACCTGAAGATGGCAAGTGGCCCAGCCCACATTTCAAATCCTGTTTCCTAACCCCCTGCTGCCCATTCTTAAGATTGAGACAAAGCACTTAGTCTGTTGAATGCCTTGGCGGATGTAAGCTTGATGTAAAGAAAATAAAAGGAATTTTCAAATATGAGAATTTTAAAGCATATTATAATTGTAGCTTATCAATATTAACAAATGTTAACTCAAACATAATGTGCTGACAACCAGAGAAAATCAGCCATATCTCTGCCTGGCAAAGCAGACAGTCTGTGGTCCCCTCGCCTTGCCACCCATAGGAGCCATTAAAATAGAAGCAATGTTTTCAAGCCATGATTATTTGTTTAATACCATCTAATTTGTCGTACTCACTTCCTCATTATTTTCCTTCCCCCTTTTTAGGTTCCTCCCTTATAAATGTTTCTTTGGAGATGTGGCTGGTAGACGCATTACGCTTAGAAAATAAGACTCTAATTAACTATAATTCGTTTTGCCCTATAATAAGCCTGGAATCATAAAACTTGCTCTGGGTCATACAAATAAAAAGATCAAAGTGTACATATGCATAAGCACTGAGGTCTGAGTACTGAAGTTGTATCAAGGGCACTTGACATATAACTATGCTGAATAGCAAATATTGGGGGAAAACCCAAATGATAAGGGTTCTATACTTTTTAATGACTGAATGTGATCTTAAGGTTTTCTTTGTAGAAATATATGCCCTTAACACTAGTAAAATTACACACCCTGCAAAATCATCATAGCTCGTTGCATGTCTGTATTTTGAGAACCTTTTTACCTTGTGTTTTGCCTCCAAGAATCTTTGAATTTTTGAAAATAAGATCAATATAAGTCTCTGTGGAACAGATCTTCATAATTTATATTTTTGATACTCTCTAAGCAAACAAATTCTGCTCTAGGGTAGACACAATGATAAATTTTATGTCCCAGAGAATATTGGTAATTTAAGTTCTCTGCACTCTGAAGTTCTTTATTGATTTTACTTAACCCTTAGGAACCAATTTAAAATGAAATCTTCACATCTAATAGAGATATGAAAAAGAATTTTGAAATAAAGAAATTATGGTAGCATATACCCAAATATTATTTTATTTTCTATTTGTCATTTCATCTTTAATTCTATTTTCTATTATTTATTTTGTTTTGGGCAGAAATGAAGCACAGATACCAAATTAAGAATTTTTGGGAAAAAAAAGTAGAATTAACTTAGGGAACCCATCCAGCTCCTGAGTTTCAATCTTGATTTCTCTGGGCTTTGGTAACTTTCAAGAAGATGGAAGATTTAAAGAAAGTGAGCACATTTGGGGCACTCTCAAGACTGCAGCTATTTCTACGTGAGAAAGAGTATCTTTGTCAATACTTGTTTTTACCAAAATTAATTCTTTGAATTTTGAATCCCATTTTTCCCCACAATGCATTTTATTTATGTTAATTTAACACATACTACATAGACACTATTCTAAGTATTCATGTATAAGAACAAACTTCGGTATCACTTTGTTGAGGTAGGCACTGCTATCTCCATCTTACGGATTGAAAATGTGAGGAGCAGTTTTACGTCAGCAGTAATTGGAAAAAATTTTTAATTATTTTAAAACAAAAAATGTAAGGAGCAGAGAGATTGAATTATTGCCCACTAAGTCATACAGTGGGTTGAAATAAAATCTAGTCAGCCAACCTGTAAAACTCATGCCTGTGACTATTTGTGGTGCTGAGACAGAGGCAGACTCATCCTTGATCTTTGGGTATACAACCTTGCCTGCAGTATTGTAATGATTATTGGAAAATTTAAATTACTCACAATAATTTAAGTAAACTTCACTTATGCTCATCTGCTTCCTTGCCTTTTCAGACTGTATCACTGTCAACCCTCCCAGCCTTCATCATGACCAGAGCATGAGAAACAACAATGCCCATTTCACTATGATGTGTTCAGAATTAACCCTTTGTATTTATTTCTGCTACCCAGAATTAGTTCTATTCATTTTATTTTTCTGCTAGTCAAATCTCCATCTATAATGGCTCACTCCTGTTTAAAGATGTATTTTGTTTGTTTGTTTGTTTGTTTGTTTGTTTTGAGAATTTTTATAAGTTTATTTGAGCCAAAACTGATGACAATTTCTGGGAAGCAAGATCTCAAATGCTCCCTCACGACACGTTTAAATACCAATGCTTGGTTCCTTCTTGCTTCAAAAATAATTGATTTTTTTTCCTGACAAAAGCCTAAAACACATCTAGCCTCACCTTTTATTTGTATTCTTTGTGCTATTCCTGGTGAAGACAATAAACTGTATAAAGAAGACCAATCTCTGAGACCCTTCACCCTAACCCAAACCCAACTCCAGTGGAAATGCAACACTCTAAACATGATCTTCTTTTCCGTGATTATCTCACCTTATCTGTCTATTGTCTGACCTTGCCAGGCCCTCTTTGTTTCTAGCATAAGCTCAAACTAATCCAAGGAGTTAATCTCATGGATGTGTGAACAGTGGTAAAACTTACACCCTTCCAATCTAAATAGAGCCTTCCTTCTGACTTTCTCACATCTCATGATGATCCCATAGATACCCAAAGTCAGAGAATTCTAAGCCACTTCAAGGCATTCTTTCTTTGATTTTGCTAATTCCTAAAGAGTGTACATTTAAAATCTCTTTCTATCCTATTTGCAGATTTATGCTGCTTCTCCTGCATTATTATACCTGTTTTTAACTGATTTGCTTCAAGCCTTTCTATCCAACTGTTTAATACTTAAACAAATAATTTCAATACCTACTCAGGCTCATACCCAAAGGTCTGATAATACATTATTCCGCTCCTTCACAAAGTTTGATAGCCTACTTGTGTGTGTGTGCGCATGTGCTCATCCTTCACACTGTAGCCATGTTAAACTTTCCGGAGCATATATTTGATTATTATATCTCCCAACTTAAAATGTTCACCCAGACAAATTCTGTCAACTATTCTTTGACAACAGTACCAAGAAGTCGCAATAAGGAATGGATAACATGTTCAATAAACAGAATTGGGAAAATGGGATGGCACATGCAAAAGAATGAAATTAGACCCTGTTTTACACCTAACTCAGTAATCAACTCAAAATGGATTAAAAACATATATGTTAGACCTCAAAGTATAAATCTCCTAGAAGAAAACATAAAGGGGAAAACTCTTGAAATTGCACTTAGAAATGATTTTTTCTTGATTTGACAGCAAAAGCCCAGGCCACAAATAAATAGATAAGGGAGATTACATTAAACTAAAATGTTTCTGCACAGCAAAAAAATTAAGAGTAAAAGGTGAACTACAAAATTGGAAAAAAAAATATTTACAAACAATATATACCTGATTAGGGGTTATTATCCAAAATATATAAGGAGCTCATACAACTCAATGTCAAAATAAAACCTAATTTAAAAATGAGAAAATGATATGAATAGATATTTTCCAAAAGTAGATATACACAAATGGTCAACGAGTAAATGAAAAGGTGCTCAACATCACTACTCATCACAGGAAATGAAATCAAAACCATCGTAGGAAATCTGGAGTGAAAAAAACTCTGGTGCACTGTTTGTGCAAAACTCTTTTACCTTTGCAGGACACCTGATTCCACCAGGGACAATGAACACGTGGAGGCAGCATTACCAGATGTCACAGTGAGAGGAGCACTGCAGATTGCCCTCCCTCTAACGTTTTAATGTGTCACTTTGTGGGAACGCTATCAGCAGCTGACCTTTTTGGGTTTCCTTGATCACTGAACTTGAATCTCCTATGCAGCCTTTTCTCTCTCATTTCACACTCTCCAGCCCTCTGCCCAACCTGTCCCTTAAAATTCCATGAAAATATTCACCTGCCTCATGTGCATAAAATCCCAAGAAAAAATGTTACTTGGACTTGAAATGCTCATGTAATCAGACATAAAATTTAATACATAATTCTAAGAGAAAATGTAGGTGACAGTTCCTGGCATGTATTTGTGAATATGAGACCAGTTTTCCATATATCCTTTTATAGGTAACCACCTCCATATCTACCTCCTACACCCTACATGCACACGTTTGCACACACACATGCACATAAACATATGCATGTACATGGACACACACAAAAAAAAAACGCCGCTGGATTTCATCTAGGGGTTGAAAGCACAGAAGATAAATAACACATGACAGATAACTTGCCATTGATTTTCCATTCCCAGAAGTACATAGGCAGATCACGAGAGTCTCCATAAGGCAGTGAGGGCACTCATGTGTCATTAAGAGTATGTGTGTTTTTAATAACAATTATAATTGCAAGTCATTTATGTAGATATCCCCATTTAGAAGGATTTGCTTCTATTTCTTGTGTAACTTTGGAAAAAACCATTAACCACCTTTGAAAATAACCAACTAGATGTATAATTATAAACAAAACACTATTAATCCATATTTCTGAGAATAATAGGCTGGCTGTATTTTTTGGTTGTGGAACCAAATGAGTAGTCTCTGCTTCAAACCAGGCTTATGTGCCTAGCACCAGAGTTTAAAGGTAACAATCACAAAGAGAGTGTTTTTCATTAATTCAATCATGATATCCACATATTCTTTACAGCCAAAAGGGATAAATCTACCCAATCTTTCCGCTTTATGGAAAAAAAAAGAAAAAAACCTGAGTCTCAGAATTCAGGCACTGAATTCAACTGCAATTAAATCTAGGCTATCTGACATTCTTTTCCATGACTAGTTAGCTATGTTTGTTAAAGAAGGTTAGGTACACATTTAGACCAATTCACAAACATTCCTATGCTCTGCATAATTATTAAATTGTTTTTTGAATGTTTTAATTCACGTTCACTGAGTTTTCTAAAACAAGTGTGGTCAGAGATTTACTGTGCAACCTGCTACTAAAAAATGGTACAGTGAGTTTATAAAATATGTATCTTTTTTAAACATCATTAAATTTATTTAATCGAATATGCACCATGAAATGTCAAACAGATTTTAAAACAGAGGCAACTCCACTCTGAATTTTTAAATACTCTCTCTACAATGTAGAAGAGTTTTCATTGTTATGAAGCTGAATGTCCCAGTTATAAATACATTACTAAAATGTTAATGGTACAGTCACACAGAAAACAAAATTTGCTTAAAATCAGGTGAGTTGTTTGCATTGCAGGTAGATAGACAAATATTAGTGATTTCTCTGAGAAAATAACAAAGGAGATAAATACAAGTTTAAAAAATTTAAGTATACTAAAAAAATAAGTACTAAAGCAAAAATTATCAAAATAAATAAAGTGTAGCCAAATGAATAAAGACAAGTGTTTCCTACATGTGTGATCAATTTGCACTAGTTTAGAGTGACCTGTGTAAACTTGTAATGGGGAAGCATTTTAAGAGAATTCTATACTAGTTTCCCATACATGCTTTAACAGGTTATCACAAACTTGGTGGCTTAAAACACACAAATTTATCGTCTTACAGGTCCCAAGGTCAGAAGACTGAAATCAGTTTTACTGGGTTAAAGTCAAGGTCTTAACAAGTCCTGTTCTGACTAGGTTCTCCAGAGGAGAATCTTCCACCCATGTACCTTGGCCCCTGGCTACATCACTTCAGTCTCTGCTTCTATAGTCATATTGTCTTTCACCATCACTGTAGTCAAATCTCCATCTGGCTCTCTCTTCAAAGACACTTGAGATTGCATATAGACTCATATAATCCAGGAGGAATGGCCCATCTCAATATACTTAATCATATCTACAAAGTCCCATTGTGGGTTAAGGGAATGGTTTCAGGGATTAGGATGTGGATGTTCTTGGGGTTGTTATTTAGTCTACCACAGAAATGCTGGGATTATTTCTGATTAATGAGCTAGAAAATACAGTTGGAATTCTCTGAAATCTCTAGACATTAGATCCTCTCTATTCCCATCAGCCCTGAATAGCTCTGGCAATGTTGGAAAACCTTACCTTACATTCATGTCAATAATTTATTGAATCTGTACTATCACTGGAAACAAGTTTTGTCCAGAAAATAGTAGATAATGTATCTGTTAGTCTTTTTCAGACAAGCCCTTGGGAGAGACTCTTAAACTACATTAAGAGAATGCTAACATTGATCCTTGAAGCTATTCATTAGTCAACTCTTTATTGGCAGGTAACCATTCCTTATTAAAACAATAAGCCCTAAATATTGAGCAAAGAAGCCTAGTGATAACAAAGACCAAGAGATAAACTAGGTTTTTGGATAAGTAGATCAATAGCAGAAGCCTGATGACTTTTTTCTTTAATTAAAGAGTCAACTAATCATAATATTTAGTTGTGTAGTATGGGTGATAGATAAAAGGTGTTTATTCTTTATACTTATATACTATAAAGTGAAATATTTGAATAGTTGAGAAATTATGTAGCAAATTAAGATTTTTGGTAACTATAAATAATTATTCCAAGAGAAGAATAATTTCTTATTAATAATAGCTACTTTGCCTAAATTTGCTACACCTCTTTTCTTTTTAGCAGAATACATGATCTTTTCCCCCATTAGATGAGATGTTCACATTTACAGAGGTAGCCTCTGTATACAGCACTTTTTGAAGACATCTATGCAGAGCCGTCTCGTGGCACCTGCGAACACCTGTGCGTGATAGAACTGTGGGCTGATCAACTCAACACTCACAGATGTCTAAGCAAAGAGAGAGAGGGGGGAAAGAGGAAAAAAAAGTGGGGAAGAAAGAAAGGAATGGAAGACAAAGGGAGGCAGAGAGGGAAGGAGGAAGAAAGACGCAAAGGAAGGAAGAAATAAAGGAAAGTAGGGATGTTCCTGATTATGTAATTTACTAATTGAAATCCTCCAAAAAACACAATCATCTGACTTTCAAAAAAAAAAAAAAGAAAAATGCAGGCACCTTAAGTGACTCTAGGCAGCCAAATCCACAATGAAGGGTTTTTCCTGTGAGGGTGGTAGCTCTATCCACTGATTAAACAGAGAGCATGATCTTCATGTTATTCACATACTATGTTAGTTTTGGGGTGAATACATCCAAAATTCAGGTTAACGGTATCTATGCATTTACTACATGAAAAATATACTCTATCAACACTGATAAGACAGACATGTCTTTCAATTATATATTCAAGGGTAGAATTGAAACTTAATCAGATCATTTAAAAGTAAAAAATAAATTAATAAAAAGTAAATATAAAGGATTATAAATACAGCATTTCACCAAGGAAACAGTTTTATCAAATTTTGTAGGCAGCACATTAATTTAGTGACAAATGATGGTGAGTCATTTTCTTGTCTACATCTATGTTATTAAATGTCTAGTTTTAATTAATTATAAATGTTCTAAATTACAACAGAAAAATGTGAAATTTACATTCTAGCAAAGGTACCACCATCATCTGAATTCTCAAAACAACCATTACCAAAAAAGTATTAATGACAGATTGTGCTTAAAGATTCCATTTGTCTTTAGCCTAACAAAATAAAATACAAAATACTCTTGAAATAAAATGTACATATCAGACATAATTACAAACTCCTACAGCATTATGAGTAGATGTGCACCCTACTTATGACATTCCTTCAGTGGATCACCACTAAAAAACTAAGTTCCACACTTTTTAAAGTTCAATTTCTTGCACCTTAACTTAGGAAAAGGAAAATAGGGCACTTTCCCCGTAGAAGCCAACAACTTCACAGTAAAGATAAGCTGAATCAGTTGAATCATATGTATTTTCCCCTTTTGTTTTCCCAAACCCATGTTGGTGAATATTGCAAATGTATGTGAAGGCAGACCTGGATCTAATTTCCTTCCCAAAGATCCTAGTATAACCTCCCTTCTAAATTCTACAGAAATTAGGATCCCTGTGGTTCCTGAGAGCATTAAATTAATTGTTGGTGAAGTACTTAGAAGATAAAAGCCCAAAAGTGCTAACTATTAATTAGTATTTCTATTATTAGTATGACCTTGAAAGATGAAAATTGTAGTTCACACAATTAAGTGTTGGCTATACTTAACAGCGATAAATACATCTCAGTGAAGAATCAGATTTTAGATTGAACAAAAATAATATGTTATCTAAATACATTTCATTTAAGCTTGAAAAGAAGCAGACTATCCTCATGTATGTAATACATCTGACATCATACAAGTACATATACATATAATTTAAACCATAATAATTAATATTCTATATTATAATAATTGTCTAGAGACTGAGATAATTAGCTAGGCTATAGATAAATGAACTCATAATAAAATGGCACGGAACTATGAATTGCAACAAATACAAATACTGGCTTACAAAATTCCATCTATGAAAATATTATTTAATAATTTTCTGTAATGGAGCTTAGGGTTTTTTTTTTAACTCTAGTTTATAGGGTGGAGGAAACACAATTTTAGTCAATTTATGTTCTCAATCTATCAAAATTCCAGAAGACCTAATAACAGAAACAGCATGTTCTGTGTGTGGTGCTGCATTTTTCTATTTGTAATTTTCAATATCGGTGGTGTTTGTTATCACCTGATCTATGAAGGGTTTTTTTGAGCATGTTTGTTGCTGCTCAGCAGTTCTTGAGAAAAGGGCACAGAGCTTTCCTGCCCTGAGAATTGTCAATACCTCTTTTCTTCATCTTTCCCAATAATAACATGAGATTTTATTTTGAGAAAATTAAGAAACTTCTTACAAAGTATACACACACACACACACACACACACACACACACACACACACAGACTCTTAAGCACCAACAATCTCAAATTTATATTTGTTCACATTTATTACAATATCATTTTAAAGAAAAAATCTTTTTAAAGTTTTTTTATAGAAAACATTACATATAAAGTTGAAGTCATTTTATCCCAATCACGAGTTTCAGATGCAAACTTCCTACTCCAAGTTTTTATGCTTCCACACACAGAAATATAGAATTAAAAAATATTTATCATCATTTTTTATTTCTACCATTTTTTAATTTCCACTTCATGCAAACATTACCCTATTATTTTCACCATTATGCAACTTACCTATTTTTACTAAACATATTTCTGCAATATGCTCTATAGGTATATATCCGTTCATCTTTACTGTACAATCTTCCCACATTTTGATATAGCTCCATTTACATATCTATCTTTTTCCATATGAATGGTCATTTAGTCTATTGCTATTTTGTTGTTATCACAAACAATTTTGCAATCAATGCTGTACACAGAAGTTCTATTTGGCCGAACTCAATTATATCAAACTTCTCCTTTAAAATTTACACCCTGAATTCTGTGTTTAGGTAATCATTTTCTGCCTTGAGATGAAAAAATATATATACTCTCTTATATTTTCTTTGCGATATTTTAAATGTTAGATATTGTTCCAGTTTTAACTATTTTGTATATATGGGTAAGATAGAAATCTCGTCTAATATTTCCCACGCACATAGCAAATTATTTTAATACCAGTTGTTGAACAGATGTTCCTGTCCAACCGATTTGTAATACTTCTACATATGTAAGTTTATATACACACATAGATTTGTGTCTATTTATATTTGGGTGACATATTTGTCTATATCTATAAACTACTAAATTTCAGCCATTACAACTTTACAATACACTTCAAATGTGAAATAACAATCTCTACCACCTGCCTATTCTTGCGTATTTTCAATGAATTTTAAAATCAGCTTTTTAAATCCTACAAAAAGTCCTCCTGGGATTTGGCTAAAACTTATATTTAATTTATAGAGTCATTTATAAAGAATTTACATCTTTAAAATGGTTCATCTTCCCAGCTTGTCTAAAGCCTTCAATAATATTACATATTTTCAGCAGATAGCACATCCCCATATGTTTTACATATATTTTGAGAGACCACCCAGTTTGTGTTAATCTTGAGAGGGGGCTTAAAAACATTACTGCAATTTTCTAATTGGTTATTTCCAGAATAAAAATATTAATGATTTTTTTGTTATCCTATTTCCATGTTTATTGAAGTCACTTATTAATGTTCTATTTATTTTCTTGATTTTTATAATTTTCTTGATCTCACACTACTTAAAATTTCTTTTTAATATTTTACTTCTCATATTTTTCTAATTTTATTATATTGCCTAATATTTTAATAATATTAAATAATTTTTAATGTTTAATAATATAAAATTTAAATATTATTAAATACAACTCATAATAATAGACATCAGGCACCATTTCCTGTTTCTGACCTTAATGGAAATGTTTGCATTTTTCTGCACAGTTACTAACAAGTATTTTATGAAAATGTATTAATTAATGCATGAAAAATTTTACTCTATAGGACAGCAACATCTAAAGACTACCATGTCAATGTTTTTTTAAATCAGAATTATTTACATTTTCATGATTTTTATTTTGAATATACGTATGCTATAATTTCATGTCTATATCAGTGTAGTACATTTCCTTGATTTAGTTCAATTGCACCTTTTCCCAAAAGTGTTAGGCTTTGTCCCAGATCATGTAAAATTTAATGTGCAAACAAATATGCTGCCTGTCTAATATTTTGTGCTAAAGTAACATGATTTTTTCAAGTGACCTAATTAGAGAACTACAATGATAATATATAGATTAAAAGAGATTTTGGGGTCATAAAAATGTGTGCTATCAGGCTTCTCATCTCAATGCTTCAAAAATGGAAATATGACATCTTTTGAATTCTGATTATTTTTTCCATAGGACAGTACATAAGCAATTTATTAAAATATGCTCACCCAGAATTGCACTTTTAAAACACAATGTGTAAGGAGTTTATAAAAGTGACACACATTTCAAAGTTAAACAATGAATAACTAGCCAAGATGTATTTTATTCTGTATTATAAAACATCAGTATCTTAAATATGCTAAATTGCTTTTGAGATTCTTCAGTGGTCTTGAGAATATCACCTACCAGGCTACCCCATCAATCTCTAGGGAATAAAACCCTGTTCAAAATTCTCCTTTAATTAAATATGATAATATTGGCCCAAATAAGATATCCATGTAAGTAAATTTAGATTATAATTCAGTTCCAAGATTTTTAAATAGTGGTATTAAAATGGAAATGAATAGCATTCTCAAAAGAGTTTTCTGCTCCTGCATGTGAAACAATGGTTAAATTACTTGTCAAGTTATGAAATTATCTGAATTTATAATATTTAGCAAAAATCTTCATTGTTTAATTAAAGTCTATAATACAAAGTTAAATTTCCATTGGTTTGTCTCAATCAGTTTTGTCTTCTCTATCTCCTTTTCCCTTTTATGTATTCTAGCCAATCTATAATCAATTGAAATAATTATCCTAGGACAATTCCCAGTACTTCTTGTCTCTGTTTACTTGTGTCCGTTCTTCCATCCACCAAATATACTTTTCTCTTTCTCAATGTTTGCCAAATGGGCTCTACCCAAATGTCATGTTATTCTCTGAAAATGCATTGTATCTATGAATATGTATAAACCTACATGAGGTCAAATTTTAGTAATAGTACGTATATATTCAAAATTTTTCTTTTAGAAAATAGTATTATCAGGTAAGAGCTTTTCCTCCCAACCCAGATAATCAGGTTCCTTTCAGTTTCATCATTAGACCCTTCTTTCTCTCTCTCTGCATTCCCCCTGGTCCATTTCTACATCATTCCTGATATTTCCCAGGAGCCCCAGATCTATGTTTTCCTGGTTGGTACAAAGTTCCATCCTAATGTTCCACTGACGGCACTAACTTAATAAACCTAAATCTGAGTTTACTACCCTTCTCTTTAATTATATCTGCTAATGGTGGTATCATTCTATTTTTACTAACCAAAGCCAAAAACTTTGCAGTCGTTCTAAATTCTTTCCTTCCTAATTTCCTTTGTTTACTCAACCAACAAACCCTCCGCACTTTCCTTCTTGTCTAATTATCTCATATCTACTGCTCTTCTTCATTATCATTATTGTCACTGCTTAACTCAGAACTACAATCTGGGTCTTTTACATGACCTCACTAGTCTCTTACTTTGATTATGTACACTCTACTCCTATTTTTTCTACAAACTACTTTCATTTCGATGCATTTCTAAGATGTCAATCCATCATTTGAGAGACCAGATTCAAACTATTAACATTGTGTTGTCCTCAGAAAATACTTAAGCTGTAACTATTATACATGGCTCTTCATAATTGGACTTGCTATTTTTTGCTAAATATTTTCTGAATCATTCACATATAACCAGTAATTTTCTCAACATTTTTAATATATTTTGATAGAAGTTGAGGTATAGGATAAAAATCATGTTCTCATTCAAGGGTATGAAACAACGATCATCAGTGTTTCTGATTAAGGGCAGTTAGTATGTACCAAATGTCACAAAGAAGTATAGTCAATATGGCTGAAAATATTTTAATGATAATTAACAACTGTAACCACAATTTTCAGATAAGTAGGTGATCTTCTAGTGGGATGGAGAGAAGACTATTCTGGGTCCATACAAACTAATCAAATGCCTGAAATCCCTACGGTTTCACACCTGACATCACTACTTAGAGCATATGGGCCTGGAAAACTTTCCAGCAAGTGTTATTTGTCAAGAGACCTGATACTAGAAAAATCTCATTAATGATCTCATTTAAGTTCTGATTTTGTTCACTGTAGCTCCAAGAGTAAGTCACCAATGTAATTTACTTGACAACTGTACAAATGCACTTAGGCTAGATATAAAGTAAGAAATGTGGGGCAACTTTTGCAATGCTGCTAGTTTGAGGTTTGTTGATTTTAATACATTCCTGCTGAAAATATTTAGGTAAAGTTATTTATTGAGGTCATCCCTCTCATCAATATATATATAATAGGATTGATATTTGGAATCCCTATAAAACTGGGAAGTATATCCATATAACCCCAAGATATTTTCCAATGATAAAGATGCATTGCAGAAAGATTGTAGAAGAGAGAGAGGTGTTGTTAAAATCTTAAGAAAAGAAAGAAAATGTATTTATCTTTCTCTTGTCTGAAAGCAATGAAAACTATGAGGGAATAAAAAAGAGGAAACTTATTATCGAATCTACAACATGTATGTAGAAGGATTACCAAGGTCATTGAAAACATGGTCGAGAGGTAGAGGACAAAAGAGAAGATGCCTAGAGTACACAGAATCCAGTAAAATATCAGAGAAGAGAGCCCCCAGTAGATAGATTCATCCTCGTCCAGAGGACAAAAGCAAAGACCTGTCGTTTGAAACAGGATCTGGACCCAATGAATGCTATGTAATCTACTCTGAACCATGTTAGATAGTGTGGTATATTTAGAGAGGTAGGTTAAAAGCCTAGAAATCTCTGGGCAACTCATTTTTGCAAAACACAGGACAAGGAAGCCCCCAGGTGGTGGTGTACAGCACTGCACTGTGAGTCTTGGTCAGCTGAGATTTATCAAAGCTAACTCACTTCATTGTCCATTCAATGCACACTTATTTGGCTGTGTATTATGTGCCAGGAATTAGTCTTTTGAGTGATATGAATGAACACAGCAGACATATATCTCTGCCTCTCGGATCACTCTTCACCCCCCACCCACACACACTATACTGGCGTGGGATCTTCCTACAGGCATTCCTATATATTATTATTTTTTAAATATATGTTCCAATAACAACTCCTCTTATTCAAATACAAATAATGGAACAGGAAACAGACTTGAAGCTCTAAAATATTCTCTAAGGAAAAAAATGATAGTGAAAAGGAATAAATGATATAAAAAATATCTATGCACATTTAAGAAAAAAAATCACACTTCATCATAGAGCCAAATACAATGATCAATCAACTCCTCATGGAGTTAAAAAATATATAATAAAAATGAACTCTGTAAATAGAGCTCAAAACAAAGGCTTAAGCATGAATTTATAAAACAATATAACAAGATTTTAAAAATGAGACAAGGCTCATAAAAGAAGTCTAACCAAAATATAAAACCATCCAGATACTTTACCCCATTGAAAGCAGTGACAAGGAGAATGGGTACTTCATATTTAAAAAGACATAGCAGAGGACAATAAGAAAGTATGTGAAGGGCAAAGAAACGCAAAAATAGGAGAGCTGATATATGCTTAACTGATATTCTTAATGAATACAAAATAGACACAAAGATATAATTCAAAGAAACATTTTAAAATAAAAGTAGTCTTGACTCTACAAATTGAAAGATATTCCAGTACCCTTCATAAAACTGATGCACAGTTATCTCTACTGAGTCATGTGTTATGATATTCACCAGATATCAAAAGTAAAATTAAAAATCATTATGAATTCTCAAAGCAACAAAATAAAAACAAGTAAAATTAAATAATTTACAGTGGGATAAAAACCAGACTGACTTAAAAGTTCTTTGCACCATCACGTAGCAGTATGAAACAATAGGGCATTATTACCTACAATGACAGCGAAAAGAATGTATGTTTCATGAATATTCTATAATTCTAAATTAGAGCTAGAAAACTTAAAATATTTGGCAAAAAAGAAGATAGCTCCAGACCTGTGTTAACTCAGGAACTATAGTTACTATGAGTAATTTTATAAAGTACAAGTACAGTATTTTCCAAACAAACCATAAGTAGAAATGTGTTTTTATTAACTGACAGCAAATCAGATGTCCTTAAATGCAACATTTAGGCATCACTGGGACAATTATAAATATAAAATAGAAAGTAAATGTTATAAACCACAACAATTTACACATAATAACATAACTAAAAAAGTTTTACGAAATAAAATGATAAAAAGTCATGAAAAAGTGAGCATTCAAGACTATGGCTTATTCTTTGCAGGACAGAAGGGACGGGCATGAAATGGTCAAAGTGATGAAAAACAAGTGATGAATAACCAAGATAACTCTACCCAGCAAAGCCATTTTTTAGAATTGAAGATAAGGAGTTTCCCAGACAAGAAAAAGCTAAAGTTCATCACCACCAAATCAATATTACAAGAAATGTTAAAGGGACTTTTTTAAGAAGGGGAAAAAGATAAAAATATGAATAATAGAATAGCAATAACTACATATCTATCATCAATTACCTTAAATGTAAAGGGCTAAAAGCTCCAATCAAAAGACATAAGGTGGCTGAATGGATAAGAAAACAAAACCTTATATATGCTGCCTATTAGAGACTCCCTTCAGGTTTAAAGATACACAGACTGAAAGTAAAGGAATGCAAAAAAGATATTTCATGAAAATAGAAACACACACACAAAAAGACTGGGGTATCAATGCTTATAACAGAAAAAAATAGACTTTAAAACAAAGACCATTACAAGAGACAAAGAAGGACTCAGTAATCCCACTACTGGGTATTTTTCCAAAGAAACTCAAAACACTATGAAGGGACATGTAAATTCATATACTAACTGCAGCATTATTTACAATTATCAAGATATAGAGGCAACCCACATGGCCATCAGTGGATGAATGGATAAAGACGAGGTGATACATGTATACAGTGAAACATGACTCAGCCATAAAAAAGAATGAAATATTGCCATGTGCAACAACATGGATGGACCTAGAGGGTACTGTGCTGAATGGAGTAAGACAGAGAAAGACAAATGGTCATATGATTTCACTTATATGTGGAATCTAGAGAACAGGATAAACAAAAGAGAAACAATATGCTCATAAATACGGAGGCTATTTCGATGGTTGCCAAAATGGGGTGGGGTAGGAAGATGGGTGATGGGGAAAGGGGATTAAAAGGTAAAATTGATAGTCGCAAAGTAGTCCTGGGGATACAGAGTATAGTATGGGGAATATAGACAGTACTATTGTAATAACAATGTATGGTGTCAGACCAGTAGAGGATATTGGGGGGGAGGTGATAATAATTTATATAAATATCTGATCACTAATATCATATTTTACATCAACTGTAATTGAAATATTAAAAAATCCACAGGGTAAAATTTCTTGTTTGATAACTTGCCATAAAAAATAAAAATGTTCATTTCTATTAAAAAAAAAAGGTGCATTTCTAGCATGAGA
Organism: Cynopterus sphinx; assembly: GCA_030015415.1. Classification (NCBI taxonomy): domain Eukaryota; kingdom Metazoa; phylum Chordata; class Mammalia; order Chiroptera; family Pteropodidae; genus Cynopterus; species Cynopterus sphinx. The sequence continues at coordinate 4,739,458 of CM057379.1, read as the reverse complement.
ACAAAAACAAAACCAAGCAAACCAATTAAAAACAACCTATATTGATCTTGTGCAACTCAACTAATGAAATTATTCTCCACCTTGATCTTGTATTCTAGAAATGTCCTGAGACACTTCATTCTCTTTTTAAATCTAGTTTGATATAGGACTATGTTTTAATCACCTTGAATATTAGATGTATTTCAGTGTAATCATCTAAATTATGGTTTCTCTCAACTGAATTTTGGTTAATTGGCAATGACTTTAAGAATCAAGTGTACTGCTCTTCTATGTGACTGAGTCTAAATCTTCAACCATGTTATTTTATTTTTAAGATTGTTTTGGATATTTAGGTCCTCTGCTTTCCATATTAGTTTTAGAATTAGCTTATCAATCTCTCTTTTTTAAAGCCCACTGCTGCACTATTGAGATTGTGTCAAATCTATCAATCAAACTGTAAACAGTTGACATCTTAGCAACACTGAGTCTTCCAATCTGTGAACACAGCTTATTTTATATTTATTTATAGGTCTTTTCAAAATTGTTAAATTTATTCTTATGTATTTAATGTTTTTGGTACTATTGTATTTGCAACAGCTTATTTAATTTTACTTTCTAAATTTTTACTGTTAGTTCATAAAAAGTTGTTTATTTGTGTACTAGCCTTTATATATCCTGCAACTTTGTTAAATTAAATTAACTTATTAGTTCTAATGATTACCTTCCAGGTTACTTAGAAATTTCTACACAAACAACTGTGTCATATGCAAATAAACTGTTTTCCTTTTGTTTCCATCATTCTTTTATTTGTTGCATTTGACTTACTGCAGTGGGTAAGACCCCAGTACAATATTGATCATAAATGGTAAGAGTGATCATTTGCCTTGTTCCTGATCCTAGCAGCAAGTGGTAAATATTCCACTACTGTTAATCACTTTAGATACTGAATTTCGTTATGATGCCCTTTTTTAGATTAAGGAAGTTTTCTTCTATTTCTAGCTTACCGATAGTTTTATTTTTCTGAATAGGTATGGGAATTTTTTTCAAATGCTTTTGTACACTTATGGAATGATTTTATGGTTTCTCTCTATTTTCTTAACAAGGTAAATTGCTTTGATTGACTTTCAAATGTTAAATCAAACTTGCATACCTATAATAAGCCATATTTACTTGGTTTGATGTTTTTAACTTTTTTTTACTTAGTGCTGGATTTAATTTGCTAATATTATGCTAAGTAATTGTCAAGCTACCATATATTTTCTCTTTAATCTTGTCAATTTGCCATGTTTTTTGAAAACTTTGTTATTAGGTGCTTACTTATTTATGATTGCTATTAATAGCCAACCTTTATATCCATTTACCTTTCTGTTTTGCTCATTTACAGTGAATTGCAACCTTCTATGTACCAGTCATTGTGTTGCCTAAATAATAATAAAGAAAACATTAAAAGTTGGTCTTTATAGAAGAAAACAGCCAAACCAATAATTAAAATGTGTTGTAATCAGTTCTACATTATAAATTATGCATCAAATAATATGTGAACACAAAGGAAAAGTCACCTTTACAGAGGAATTGGCACTTGAACAATCTATACAGTTCATTCAGGTATATGTGTGCACAATAAGACTTTTGTGGACATTTCAATGTGTCACTGTTTCTGATTAGGATAGCTATATAGATTTTGAGTAAAGGTGTTTTTTCCCTGTTATAATCCACTTTGTTGATGTTAAACAACCAATGTATTATCTTAAGTTCTTGTTTGGACACAAAGTGTTTCCTTATTTAACTACATCATTCATAAAAAAAGAAAAAATTTTATGTGCCTGTAGCGAATAGGATAGCTAATTAATTATGATTTGAAGTAAGTCCAAAAATATTTTCCCTTCTTTAGGCTAAGATTCTCTGACTGAATAATTCCCTTCATAGATATTAGGCAGAATAGAATTTTGATTTAGTTATTGGGGTGTTGTAATCTTATAATGCAGTGACAACCTCTGGGATTTATACTTCCAATGGGCAGAATAGACATTTTCACCAAGTAGCAGAAAGGCTACCCCAGGCCCTTAGATATCACTGTAACTTATCAAGTAAATAAAACGTTGGATTAAAAAGCCCCCCCATACAATTAATAAAAAAGAATATAAGCTGATTTGCATATTGAGAATCCAAGAGAGCTTGTGTCTACCTTCTCATGTGGGTTTCAATTTAAGTAACCAAATGCAGAAGTATCTTGAAAGCTTCATTGCTTGAAAAAGGAACTGATGAGTAACATGTTGAAAATTTGTGCTTGTCTACAGGCCATTATAAACTAGGCAGTAATATAATGAGTCTGTCACCCCAAATCATCCATCACCTGTCTCATCATTAAGATAGCTTAATTTCCATAATTGCTAAATTACATAATCACTTCTCAATGCATAATTATTAAATGGAGGTTATCATTGCATAGGCAATGTCTGGATCATCAGTTTCAGACATTTCAATGCCTTAAAGATGAAGTCAATGTCTTGTGTCACACAGACACTATGATTCTAGAAAAAAATTAGTAAATTAAATGGAAAGCATGATATCTATGCTTTATAGATTGAATAGTTTTCTGGTAAGCTCTAAATTGGTACATTTTAGTAATTTTACACGTCACTTCCTCCTTTCATGACATTAAAATCTAGTGAGCTAAAATTCAAAAGACTCCATGGAAATTCAGAGCTCTAGCTTGCATAAAAATTTATATTAACTTATGTTTTAAAAGTTAAAAGGTAGTAATAAAATATTAAACCTATATATCTTTGAAATATTAAAAATTACATAAATATAACTATTAAAATAGATTTGTAATATTTAGATGCTCAAAATATACACTGCATTATAAAGTAAGTAATTTACTTAAAAGTGATGTGGTTCATTCTTTTTTATCATGGAATCCCAAAAGGTCTTAAGAATTTAAAAATACGATGTTAAGACATAACAACCATTATTTATAGGACATGTCTAGGTTCTTACATTTCTATTCTAGAGTGTCATTTCTTACTAACTTTAGATGCTTTCTGAAGAAGAAAAAAATTATTTTTCTCTCAGTTTATTCTGCCTGTCTAATGTACAACCCTAACACTGAATTTTTATGAGGGTTCTTTCAAATATCCATTGGTTCAGTGGCTGATGAGCTGGTTTTTAGACTAATAAAATTTTCTTTGGGTTTATACAAAATTATTGGGTTCTAAAGTTTTCCATTTAGTAAAATACTGAAACAGTGTTCTTTATTACACTTCAGTGGTGTATGTGGGGGAGGAGGGGTGATATGATGAAAGGTGATTTAAATTAAGTAAATTAGTTAAGCAATGCTTTAAAATGTATGTTCTTCCTCAGCATTATGTAAACTTCTTACATATCAGTAGATAACACCTGAAAGTACCAACTCTAATTAAACAAACACAGGAGGAGAAGATCTTCTTATTGCTATCCATCTGACATCTGCAAATTTCTCATTAAACTATACATACCAATAAAAAGGTTTTAGCATTACCAAAGCCTACCCATAAACCTTTCTCTGCTTAACCAAGAAAAGTGAAATAATAAAATATAGTATGCTTTACTTTTAAAAGTTAATGCTAACTCAATTTTCTAACTTTTAACATATAAAAATACACTATATTTTGCATACTAATTTTATTATGCAACTGTTAAATTCAGTATATAACTTTTTTATTTGAAAGTACACTGTATATTTTAGGCTTTGGGTTTTAATAAAAACCAGAAATAAGACCAATTATTTTTTTCCTTAGAAATGTGTTATCTGTTCCTCAAGAAAAAGAGTCCAAAAAGGGCCCATATAGCTGTACTTGAGAAATATTTCATGAAAAAAAATTATATGTTTTATCCACAGATAAAGCTTGGTAACAATAAATTATTTTCTTCATTTTGAATAATCACATTTTATACTAATATAGCAATTGTCTGAGAATTTCTATAGTAAAGACTTCTGTTTTCAATTCTTTTTAGAAGGTGGGTCAAGATGGCAGTGGAGGTAAATGCTGTGCTTACCTCCTCTCTTGCTGCATTAAAATCACAATTAAATTATAGAACAATCAACTTGGAGAACCAGCTGAAGTCTAGCCTAGAATATCACCTGTAATTGATGATATAAAGAAAAAGCCACATGGAGATTGGTAGGTGTGGCAGAGACACAAAACAACAGGCTGATCCCACACCCCCACATGGAGATTGAGCATCCTGAGAGAAAGCATGGCTTCGGAAACTCCTTTGAAGGAACAAGAGGCCCTACCTCCACATTGGGGCTCTCCAGCCCAGGGTTGCAGTCATGGGAAGAGGAGTCCCCACAAAATCTGGCTGTGAAATCATTGGGTCTCCAACTGTCCAAATGAGACAGAAGGAACCAGAAAACCTTGACATACTGTTAAAGGGCCCGCACACAGACTCCCTTGCCCACAGACACTCACCCTTGGCTCCAGTGCAGGGTCAGCAGCTCAGGAGGCACCAGAGATAAATGGTAAAAAAGACAGTTGTATGGCGTGGGGGAGGGCTGGAGCAACAGCTGTACTGCTTCTTTTTTGGCCTCCTCCAGGCTATCTGCAGACAGGTGCCAACTTCCCTGTGTTGAGCCCTTCCCCTACATGGCAAATTCTGAAGCCTCATTGGCCAGTGAGACAGGCCTGCTCCACCCTGAGTCTCCCTGGGACCTCAGCCCATCCAACCCGCAATCAGTTCCACCTTGTGCTTTCATAGTGGGGATTCGAAAGCAATCAACGATCCACAGCTAGGACAGCCCACGCATCTCTAGAGAATCATTTGGTGGCGGGAAATCAGCCCTGGCCTGAGCTTCAGTATCTCTTAAACAAATCTTGGGGACTTGCAGGCCCTAGACAGGCAGTGGCTGGCCTCAGTGTGACCTAACTTTTGAGTGTCACTGCAGGCCTAGCATTGGCACCAAATCTGAATCTGTATTAGGCTCATGAAACCTGCTCACTTTACCGGGGTGATTCTCTGAGAGCCTGCCCCACACAACTCCTGTACCACCCAAAAGCTCTTTCAGCTATCGAGCAATATAGGAAGCTGGCAGGCAGCCCCAGCTCTTAGTGTGCCCTGGACATTTTGCTAAACCAACCCAGGCCTAGTCCTGGGGGTAATCAGCCTTGATTTGCAGTGTGGTCTCTCCCACTTGGGTCTAGGTCCAGCAGAGGCTACGACTACCCACAAATTGCTTTGTAACTCCCACCAGGTAGCCCTAAGTAGTCACGGGCCACAGCTGACCTCAGCCTACATGGGAGCCCCTCCCGAAGGGTATCAGAACTCACACACCCAGAGGCTGGTGTCAGACCACAATGGAGCACCACCTGACTAACCCCACAAGTGGCACACCCAAGGGGTGATTTCAACAGGTATGTGAGCCTACTGGGACAAATCTCACTCTTTGAACTCAGTTCCTACACAGCAGCTCAAACCCTGTGGGCATGGCTAGTCCTCACAGCCAGTCAACCAGAGAGTCAATTCCAATCATATGCTAACAGCAATCAAGGCTTAGCTATAATAGGAGAGCACACATGACTCCCACAAGTGACACTCCTGGAGCTCCTGGCACAGGAAGACTGCTCCAATGAACCACACAGAGCACTTACTATATAAGGCCATCTGGCCAAGGATAGGACACATAACAAATCTACCTAATGAAAATAAACAAATATAGAGATATCACCGCACACCTGTCAGAATGGCTATCATCAATAAATCAGCAAACAAGAGTTCGAGAGGCTGTGGAGAAAAAGGAACCCTCATGTACTAGTGGTGGAATTGATAATTGGTATAGGTACTATGGAAAACGGTTTGTAGGCTCCTCAAAAAATTAAAAATATTACTTTAAGACCCAGCAATTGCACTTCTGGGTGTTTGCCCAAAGAAAGCCAAAACAGTAATTTGAAAAATTTATGCACCCCTATGTTCACTGCAGCACCATTTACAATAGCCAAGATATGGAGGGAACCTAAGCGCCCATCAACAGATGATTGGATAAAGAAGTTATGGCTCATATATACAATGGGATATTACTCAGCCATTAAAAAAATAAAATCTTACCATTTGCAATGACATCGGTGGACATAGAAGGTATTATGCTGAGTGAAATAAGTCAGACAGAGAAAGACAAATTCCATATGATTCCACTTATCTGTGAAATCTAAGGAACAAAATAGACAAACTTACAAAACAAATAAACTCATAGATACAGAGAACAAAGTGGTGATTGCTAGATGGGAGGGAATTGAGGGGCTAGGTGAAAAAGGTGAAGGGATTAAGAAATCAGATTAGTAGTTACAGAACAGCCATGGGGTTGTAGAGCACTGTACAGGAAATAGTCAATAATGTAATGGCTATGGTGCCACCCCTGCAAAGTTTCCATGTATATTTCAGGTTGTGTATGCTTTTTCCACTTCTACTTTTATGAAGAATCATATATTTTGTGTTTCATATTTGACCTTTACATTTTACAGAAGAGCACAATGTATCCCAGAAAGTTTTGCTAAGATCAATGATAACCAGGCAGTTTACATCTAGCCTCCTTCTTCTTAAAGACTGCAGAATATCATTAAGAAAAATTCTCTGCGAATTTTGATGTAGATCAATTTATACGTCAATCTGTGAATGATGGTTAATATTTGATCCTCTGAGGCTAGAGCTGAAGGCAAATAAATATTAAATCACACACATTAAATGTATTTCGAGGGGAGGCGAATGAGAAAGCATATCAAGGAATGTTAGTTTACCAAGTCATCAGAGAAATTGGGAGAGACAACTCAAGGATCAGCAGATAAACAGCTCCAAGCGCCTGGCATCAGGGGAAACAATCATTAAACAGCAGAGAAGCCCAGTTGTGCTGGTCAAGTGAAGTCTTGCAAAGGAAGAAGTTGGATTGGGTCAGATCTTCTGGGCCCTCCTACTTCTAATTTGTTATAGGAGACATTCTAAAATGCCGCATGGATATGGACTAGAGGATCATTTTTTAAAAATCATATCTACTATTATCAAGTATTTTTACAGTGAGCAATAGGATGCAAATATTCTTACCTCTAATTAGTGATAAAGAAACAAGTTCGTCCACTTGCCAATTTTATAAATTCCAGAAACGGAGCTCCAATTTTGTTCTTTGAACTTCAGATGAAGAGTTCTTTCCCCTTTATCAAATTGCTTCCTGTTTGATAAATTCTGGAAACACCGAGAACTAGTCCTTAATGTAAAATTAATTCATTATTGAGCTATGTGAGCTGCCATATTTAATTAAAGTGCTGATAGTTTTCATTTTTAACTTAACTGGTGCTTTTTAGGGCCTTAAATTGGTTGCCTACAGGATGCAGTATCTTGGTATCTAGGGTTAACATTGAGATTATGATAAAATTAAAACAGTTTAACAAATTCAAAGTCTAAACTGAATTCTTTACTATATCTACTTTTATTTTTTATTTTCTAGGAAATGTAGTATAAGCCCAGTAGTTTATTTCTCAATTACATATATGTACATATTTGTAGTTAATCAAATGTATTGAATTGAATATGTGTATTTTATATATGAGCTTATGTATATCGTGATATACTGTATTTCCACCTAATCTGCTCAGCCCTAGCCTTCAGCATCTTGTCAGATGGTTAAGTTATTCCTCTGAAGTGCATGTAGGCTGCTGACAGCTACCTTCTTTGAGGACTTCCCTCACCCTCATCTGAGAGGCTGCAACTCCTTAACCACATGTTGAACTTGACCAGTGACGATCGACCAGAGTATTAAAGTCTGCCACCTTGCACCAATCAACGTGGGATGAGGAACCTTCAGTCCAATTGGTGCCTCCAAGCTTCTCTGTGAGACAGAGTGAAGCTAGTCCTCAGCTGAGCCATCATACCTGCCTAGCTCCCTGTCTGCCATGCTGTTCTACTGTCTACTTTCAAGGCAGTAGACTCAGAGCCTGCAGCGTGCTTCCTACAGAACTGAAGGAAATCTTGAGCATGGAACACCTTCATATTGGTTTAACTCAAATTTTCTGAAGGCATCAGAGAGCAACATCTATTTTTTTTAATAAGACAAAGGACAGAAAGAAGGAAGGAAGGAAGGAAGGAAGGAAGAAAGGAAGGAAGGAAGGAAGGAAGGAAGGAAGGAAGGAAGGAAGGAAGGAAGGAAGGAAGGAAAGAAAGAAAAAGAGAAAGAAGGAAAGAAGGAAAGAAAAAAAGAGTTTTCCTAGTTAAGTATTCTTGAAAAATATTACATAACGTAACCCTCCCACAGAAGTGTTTAGAGATTATTATCAGCATACTAAAAGCTGATTTTTTAAAGGTCACTATAAAATATCCACACAGTAATTTTTGCAATTTGTGAGTATGCTATATTAGAGAAAAGTGGTTGCAGATGGAATAAAGTTTGCTAATTAGCTGATCATAAAGAAGATTATCCTGGATTGTCCAGGTGGGTCCAATGTAATCACAAGTGACTTTAAAGTTAAAGGGGAAAGCTGAAGAAGAGTTCAAAGTTGGAAAAAGATTTCCTCTGCTGGGTTGCAAGCAAACTTGAAAACACAGAGTAATTCTCCCCTGCAGCTTTCAGCAGGAACATAGCCCTGAAGACACCTTGATTTTAGCTCAGTGAGCCTCACTCTTGACCTCTGACCTCAGAAGTATAAGATAACAAAATTACGTTGTTTTAAACGACTTTTGCAGCAATTTGTTAGGGCAGCAATGTGTATACAACTAATATATGTGGTAAATAAGCTGGTTTACTTTTGCTTAATGTTCATCAAATATATTGCAAGAATCATATTTTCCTTAATGACCTGTTAACATTACTTATTAAATGTATATTTAACAAATCCAAATATTATTATGCCTAAATTAACCGTACTTTTCAAATGAATAAAAGTCACTTTTTTGAAGATAATCCATCTACTTCTGTAAACTATCCACAAATTACATTATAGGGGATAATCATGATTAAATATTTAAAGGTGCATGGAGCTAATCTTGGTTTGGTGTAAATAATGAAAATGGTTTTTATTTTTGTATAATTTATGTAGCATATGGATCTGGAGTCTCTGCTTTAGAATGACTATGTATTCAGAAATAACAGAAAAAAAAATCTTACTCTCTCTGTCAAATGCAGAGTGAACCTTTAAACAAGTAGTGTCAGTGCTATTAGATTTTGAAACTGCCCTTGTGGAGGAAAGTCTAAAGAGCTCCTTCCCAAAACACCCAATACACTGCCAAAAAAAAAAAATAATAATGAATTCAAAAAGTGGAGAATAAACTCAGTTATGTCCCCTGTGTCCCACAGCGTTTACCACTTCACCAACTGTCTATACCAATTCTCTAGCCTTGAAAATACACATAAAAATAATTTTTCTTGATTTTCAGACTACCCTACTTCTCTACCTCCATTGGCATTCTTGAGAAAATTTTTATGTTCATTAACCAGTTTCCATGCACCTTCTATCTGTCGAAATCTGATTTTTATTCACCCTCTCATTTTGACACTCTTCCTGCCACTGTCACCAGTAGATTTCCATGTAGCATTTGACAGCCTGCTCAGGTAGATTTAGGAGATATGTTGTAGGTGGTGAAAAATAGCATACGTGGAGCCATTTTAAACTAAAGCCTGAGCAGCTGTTCCAAAGGCACTGCCTTGCAAATCCTGTTTTGTAAATCTTTGAACTGGGACAAAGCACCGACATTCTAAGAAGTCAGCAAGAACAAAAATTTCCTGTCAAAGGGACTAATAAAAGCAAATGTTTACTAGTGACCACTTCCCTGATTAATCAGTGAACAGACCTAGCTTATCTGTCATCACCAAGGAACTCTTCTTAAAAACAATTTACTTCACCTTCCTCCTTTTTCCCCCCATAAAAACTCTGATTACCTCTCCTGTAATCAAAGCATCTTGTGAGTTTCTAACTAAATCTCTGTTTCCAGAATTTCAATTTCTTTGAATCCAAATAAATGCTTTTGCCTTTTCTACTGGTTGCCAACTAGGATGTGTAACCTACTTTGTGCATACAGAGGTCTTGAGTGACATAAAGTAGTGTGAAGACTAACCTGTCCAAGAGTGTGGATCCACCATGGTGGAGTTGCTTTGGAACTGAAAACCACTTCAGTAGACTCTTTATCTAGAGTCTCAAAGACTGTTGGTGAAAAGGCGGCTAATTTTAGTGTTTTTTCAGGCAAACAATTACATACAGAGAATTACATCTCATATAATTAATGTTAAAAACTTACTCTAATTTTTTAAAAATTTTAGAATTCTATAGTGAGTAATTATTTTGAATCCAAGCTTAATCACCTATGTTTATGACTCTCGGTTTGTTCAGGAAAATTTTTAGTAAAATGCATGCTTTCCAAATCCTATACAAAACTCAATAGCTTATATTACTGTGTAAGTGAATCTTTAAGACTAAATCAAGTACTTAGGTACTCATCGAGATGATTCAATTTATTAAATAATACATTAAATAGAAAGGGATATTAATTCAAAAATAACAGCATTGCTACAGTTTGATAAAATCTACTGATCTCAGGGTTTTTTAATTGTATGTCCTCTAAACAAATGAGAAATTGCAGAATTCCCTTTTAGAACACATGTATGCTTGCCCAATTTTTTAAAATTAAAACTGTAGATTTGTTACAAATATTATTTTAATCAATTGTTCCTTGTGAAATAGCCCAGTAATAAGTTGTATAAGATTTATAGTGTAGAAAACTTTAAACACACTTCCAATTTCATGAGAAAAGGTAAATTCTCAAAGGTGTCAAAATTATTGATGTTATATAATGGATGCTCTTCCAAAAGACTAAGACACAGCAGATCATGTAATATGTCACATCTCTGCTCCAAATTAAAAGCCACATCTTTGATGTGTTGTACCATTTCCCCAATGACATTTTTAAAACAAGTTGTGAAGTTAGAAAGTCCAAGCATTTGCTCTACATTGCTAAGTGCTTTATTATTTTTTTAACCTGAGTTTGTATTTTTTATGTAAGAAAGTCAGTTTAGTGTAAAATAGATAGCATTATTGATAAAACATTATTGAATACTTGCATTTATTACTAGAAAAAATACGTCAGATTCCATTTTAGCATATTAAAGTTTTGACTTTTATAAATATTTTAATTTTATAAATGGGCACATGAAATTAGCTGTGTTTCAAACATATCGAAATGTTTTCTTTGTGTGAAAATGTGATAAACTGGAACAATAATTCCATTTTTTATGGTTTGAATGATAAAATGTTTGTGGAATTAGTTGAATGAAAATGTGAGATGTCTGAATAAAAGTGATTGAATAATAATGAAATTATAAATATTAGTACTTTTCTAAGTTACAGTTCTTTTCTTTTTTTATAAGTGCAGCTACTTGACTAGACATCCTTTAAACTAATAATGTTATTTATAAAAATAATTACATAACTTTTGTTTCTAAAAAATTTTTAGAAGAGATGGTAAAGCAGAAGAAATGTTTAAACTATTCCAAAAGAAAATTAGATTTCAACCAAAAAATTGGAAGGTATAAGTTTATAATCGAGAGATTCCTGAAGAAAATGTGAAAGTGTTTGTTCTGCAAGTTACTAAACTTTGCAATTGTATTCCTGCTGAGCAGAAGGCAAATTGACCTAAATTTGTAGGCTCTTTGATTCTGTGTAGTAGGGAATGGCTTGAAAAAATAAAGTTAGAGAATTATTGTTCAATTGCTTGGGAAACATGTCTTCGATTGTTGTATTTGATTTATTAACATCGATTTTTATAACAACTTTTCAAAGCCACATGTTTATCTTCCACTTCAAAATAAATTATCTTTTCTGGGAGAGGGGTGATTTTACTTTAGTTTGCCAATGAATTGGTATCAAGAAAATATTGAGATAACATTTTATGAAATCTACATTGTTAGGACTTAAAAAAAAGAAAAAAAAAGAGTAATTTCCTATCAAGAAAAATGACTTCTAGTGAGGCAGGCAGACATCATGACTTGCATATGGCTTCTCAGTAGAATTGAGAGCAAAGAAATCTACTGGGCCAACATAGAGGACAAATTTTAATTCTGACTATTGGGATCAGAAATAACTTAACAGTGAAGGTGCATTTGAGATGACACATGATCAGAGCTTCTCTCACTATGAAGATGGAGATGGAGTGGCACCGCATTCTGAGATAAAAAATAAATAAAAGAAAAAATGGTGAAATGTTAGTAAACTGTCTGGTGTGGCTGGAGTTGGTGAAATAGATACAGGAAGCAAACCAGAAAGACTATGAAGGTGATAACACAAAAGCATGCAAATTTAGACAATATGAAGAGTAAGAACAGGAAATAGTACAGATATCATTGTCCAGTGAGAGAACCTGTTGGACTTTTCCAAGTAGATACAGATACTGTTTTAAGATGAGTTGAAACCATACACACCTGTCCAAGACCCATCTTTATATCTACTTCAGCTTTTCACAGGTCCATGGTCTCTTTTTATCAGGTTCCACATACTCAACCTACTTTCCTCCAAAAATCCCATATGTGGGGTCTGCAATTCAAACCCACCTACTATCTATGCTTCAGAACAATGTGGAAGATTAAAGCATATAAAGATAAAAGGAGCCAAAGGAAGAGTTTACATTTTTCTCTATTTCTCCATTCTGCTTTAACAATCGCAAAATAATATTCTTTCCAGGAGACAACCCTCCTGGCTTAAGCTGCAATCAAGACAAAAATACTATCAAGGTGACCCTTTTCCTATGAGTAACCATCTTTGCACAGGCCTTTCAGCCTTAAGCACAGTTTGCTGGCCTCTGCTGGCCAAAGAGAGATCCTCTTGTTTGCTTATATAATCAACCAATGGTGTGTCCAAAGTGTCAACGTGTTGTGACCAGGAAGGTAACCGCAATTTACCAAGAAATAAGACAAGAAGTGAAGAGCAGGAATGAAAAAGGAAAAGGAATGTTGAAAGTGAAAAGAGAAGACAAGGGAAGGACATGACTGTTGAGTGTCTCTGTTGCAAACTTTTGGTGCAGAGCAGTGGGGATTCTAGGTTCTTGTAATCCAGATTCAGACCCTGGCAGGCCCTATGTGATGAACCTCAGGGGTGAAACCCTTGTTTACCATGGCAACTAACATCTGCCTTGTATCTGGAAGAAGATACCAGTATCCTAGTGTGAAATAATTATTTACCTAAGTACATATAATAAAATGTTCTTGGTTCTCAGAAATATTTTATTTTTATTTTATAGAATTGATAACTTTTACATTTGATACAAATAAGGGTAATAATTATATTTAAAAAGTTTAAATGGATAATTATTACTATTTACATAAATATAATTTAATATATGATCCCACATGAGGTCTTTATACAACATTAGCCTTAACATTTATTTTCTCCAATTTCTGTCCAAGTCCGTGTTTAACATTACTTCAGTTTAATTTATCTTAATAAATTTACAGGAAAGTGTTTTTAAGTAGATATAGTAAACAACAAGTAGTTGGCACTTTCAGATTCTCCATTTGGCAGGGTACAATTTCAATCATAACAGGAGACAGTGACACATGATTACTGAAAATTCAGAAATCCTGAGATGCACTGAATATAACCTTGACAAAGGAGAAAAATGGCAATAAAAATTCAGATGCTTAAAATGACTATCCAAAGCTACAAAATAACTTTCATTAATTAGAACCTTAAATGATGTAATAAAAACCTTGGGATGTATTCCTCATAATTTATATCTAATTAATAATGCAGTAAATTGTTATTTATACCAGATAGACATACCTGCTGTAAACAAGTGCCTATTAAGCTAATTAATGCTAAATTCTCACTATCAGTAAGGCTGTGTGCTGTACCAGTAATAACAATGATATTATTATTATAAATAATACATATATCATTTGCTAGTTGCTACCCTAAGCCCTTGACCTATGAATTCACAATGATACTGCAAAGTAAGCAATATTACTGGCCCTTCTTTTTAGGTGAGAAACTGAAGTTTGGGAAGTTTAATTTACTTGTTGAAGTCACATAGTTATTGTGTTTTCCAGGACAGGGTTCCAGACTGCCTGCCATCTGAGTCCAAGCTATTATACAATGCTCTAGTTGGTAGTGTCCTAACACACCATATGTTGTGCCTACACTGATTATTTTTTATTAAAAAAAAACATGGAATGAATTCTGCTATTCGTTATTCATATAATAAATTAAAATATAAATTACAACTTTGAAAGACATTATTTTGATGGTATCTCTTAATAATAATGATATTTTCCTCTGAGAAAAATTATTATGATTAATTTTAAGAGAATTGGATGATAATTATTCACATAAATATAATTTAAATTTAGAGAGCTACATCTCATAGATTACAAGTTTATTCATGAGATTTTTTCTTAATACTGAATCAGTTTTCCTTTTCTCATCTAAATCAGCAAATTATCATGGTAGTTGTAGATATTCATTTATTCAGGAATATTACTGAACATTTTTTGTGGATTAAGATAATTTCTAAGAATATCCAGCTGGATTGAACAATGAATATTTAAACATACGGATGGAGAGTATTTAGGGGAAAAGATAAATACATCAGTGAATTGTGATTCATATATTGCTTGCCACAAAAATATGCTTGAGCTTGGTTTCACTTTCATTTCTCAATGACAAGAGAAACCTATGTGATGAGAATTCAAAATGCAGTAATTTAAAGTGGTATCACATTGTCCTCCAACAAGAGACACTTTCATGTCTTCTTATAAGAAAACAATACAACTGTAATTGTTTAGAAAGATGCTCCTCATTCATGAAAATGAATAAAATGAAAAGAAAATCATTTCTTTCAAAAAGTGAAAGATAAATATTTTTATTAACTATTAACTGCAAACTATGTCAATCTCTAATATAAAATAGTTTATACTTCTATGACTTCCCTCAGGACTTTTTCCTGTTTATTTGTTAGTAGGTTGTTTTCTTTCTATTCCTATGATTCATTCTAACAGGAGGTTGAACTAAACAGTGAACCAAAAAAAAAAAAAAAAGCTTACAATGTGCAACCAAAGCATTTGCTGTAGTTGACTCTGCTGTTTAAAAATAAATAAGATTTTTAAAAAAGAAGAAGAGGAAGAGGAAGAAGAAGGAGAAGAAGAAAGAGAAGGAAGAAGGAGGAAGAAGAAGGAGGAAAGAGGAAAAAGAAAGAAGGAAGAAGGAAGAAGAGGAAGAGGAGGAGGATGAGGGCGAGGAGGACAAGGAGAAGTTGGAAAACTTCTCTGCCTCGGCTTTTTTTCATTGTGTGCCCCAAATACAAAAAGAAAAAAAAAAAGACAGCATGAACTACAGAAGTTGCTCCTGAACTGGGACAAAATAACTTTTATTCTGCATATACTTCCAAGTCAATTTCGCTTAAATAAGTTACTTTTCTTCGAAATTAAGCATAGCAAAATCAATATTTCTTCATCTTTTCTCTGTAGTATACCAGTTCCTAGAGTTTTCACAAACATTTTTGAAAACGAAAAGAAAAAACTGGAAAATGCTGTGGAAAACCATAAAATGTATCTGTGATTTGATGATGTTAACACACAAGGCAAATCTCTCAATGAGACTTTTCATACTCATGAACTTACTTTACAGGGAGTCAGAAGAAAAAGTAAAATAATCACCCAAAAGAAGAAAACATTGCATGTTGTAACTACTAGGAAGGAAAAGAGCCTGAGGTCATAAAGGGTCATAAAAGGCGGGGTGTGCCTATTGTGGGGTGTTAGGGAAGGATGCCCCTCTGAAAGGAATATTAGATGGGGGAATGGAAGCCTGAGGGTCCTTGTCTTTAACCTTCTCACCAACAGTGACACTGTGAACATGTTGCTCACCTTTCTCTTGAGGTGTCATAGTGTTGCCGCAGGTAATATATCTAGGGGTATAATTTCAGGGTTTAAAGCTATGCATATTTTCACATTTGCAAATTATTTTCCAAAATGTGTATTCCATTTTACATTTCCATAACACAATTTACATTTCCACAATCATTCCCATAATTCCATATCCTCATTGATTTTTGATGTCATCTAATGTTTAATTTTTTTTTTTTTTGCCAGTATGTCAAACATGAAATGGTATTTCTTATGCCTACAGCTCCCTAACTACCTATTCATTTGAGAATATTTCATATGTTCTTTGGCCATCTTATATTTTCTCCTTTAACTTTCTTGTTAATTTTTGTCTCATTTTCATCTCATTTTCCTACTGAATTATTTGTATATTTTTATTTATATTTAAATCCTTCTATCATATGACTATTGTTCATTGTGTTGATCTTTTGCAGTGAGAACTATGGTTCTCGCAAATTATATAGTTATATTTATTTAAGTCTAGTCTACATGTACTGTTTCTGAATTTTTACTGCCATGCCATTAACAACAAAAAGATTTACCAAATAAATTCAAAGTTTTCTGTTTTTTCTCTTTTTGTCTTTAGAGTATAGTCCTATGAAGGTATAGATGACTAAAGCTTTAGACTGTTCAAAAGTTACTTAGCTTAGTTCTGTATTTCTTTTATAAACAACTTTAATGTTTAAAAATAATGTCTCATTTTGTCTAACTCAATTTTATTAAAATATAGAATTATACAACTATCCCCACAATTTAGTTATGAATATTTCCATCATTCTAAAAGTGAACATCATGATTATGTGTGTCCACCTCCATTTCCAACTCCAACCTAAGCATCCACAAACCTTTCTGTCTCTGTTCTTCTACTGTACTGGAACAAAGGTCAACTCTATGAAAAAAAAATTTATTATTAAATTAAATATTAATGTTTTTAAATGCGTGACAAAAATATGACATCAAGAAAATTCATTAAAAACACAATTGTCAAATCATTAAAAAATTATGATATGGTGAACTATGTGCTTTATTACCAATGCATTAACTACTAAGATTTAGTATTGGCTCTAATAATGACTGTTATTTGAAAGTAATGGTGAGCATTAATGATAATTTGAGCATTACATGTATGATATAAAAATGATTTTTATTGCTGATAACAATTTTATAATTCTTATGATTGTTTTCTACTTACATTAATAAATGAAGGAAATGCTAAATTTCAGAAAAGAACAAATGTATTTTTTCAACTCCTGTTTAATATAGATCTTGTAAGTTCTCTCCATGGCAACCCTGTGGACTCTAAATAAAGAATTCTGTTTTAGAGAAGTAGAAGACTGTTTGATGTGGGTCAATCATTGTGTGTGACTGTCTCAATGTGTGCACACACACCTGTGCACATATAAATGCTACATGTCGTGGACCAAGGGTGAAGAAATTAGGAAGGCAAGATCCTGAAGGGTCTGATGCCAAAAAGGGGATCTAATACTTTAATGAAAAGGTGATAAAGAACCATCATAAGCCATTGGGTGAAGTAATGTCATGATGGACTCTTTATTTTTGGAAAGTTCTCTATTGATAGGATAAGTGTTCAATAGCCTCAGGAAAGCTCAGTAGAATTTTCTACAGGTGAAAATTTAAAGCATTCCAGTACACTCATATAAGTCACATGACTTTTAAAAGAAACTGATACAAACAATAGTCCAATCTCTTTGAAAGTTTTATGAGTTATAGCTTTACGTATGATAGAATTTTATTGGATTGACATTATTCAAAATACTTTTTAGTAAAACATTCTTGCAAGGAAAAAATCCTCACTGAAAACCACCTATGAGTTTTCACTTTCAGGTTAGAGGATTTATTTAATCAAAAAGAAAATCCACAAAAATGATTTTCAGAGGACCTTGCTGACCCCATCAGCTACCCCTTTGCTCCTAGTTGTAGAAAACCTACCTATACTGTGTCTTTAGCTTTTAATATTTAAAAATTTTTATCAAGTACCATAGAATATAGCAATGGGTGTCTGTAAGAAAGTAAGACATAGCACTACTGTCATTCTGTATCTTCCAAAAGTTTGAGACAAACAACTATTAATATAATATGCAAGATTAGTAAAGACATGAACTTTTTTAAATTTTAGATCACGGAAACTATGTAGAAAAATATTTTTCATAAGTGTCGTATGCCACCCTTCAACATCCTGACATGTACTGCTGACCACATTTTCTCTCAGTTTGTTATAAATCATTTTTTTAATTTACTGAAGAAACTAATCTGGTATAGTGGTGTTAATTTTTAAAAATATGCCCTACATTTAAACAGAGTAAGGAGGAAAAGAGAAGAAACATACTTCACTGTTCCTCACTGATATCTTTCAGACAGCACACCTAAAAACAAACAACATTCTAGCACCTTCCAAAGACATGCCAATCATAAACTTAATGAAAGTTATGAACAAAATAGTTATAAATAAAAGATATTTTCTACCTGCCTCTGAGCAACAGCTCAAATAAAAAAATTTTGAAATTAATGCTAAACTCTAGTTTTATTATAACTTCTCTAGTTTATAATACAAGGTACCCATTCTCTCTCATATGTTTAATACCCAAAAGGATCTATGGATCTCAAATTCAAACCAAAGAAGGTATTTGTTCAAAACAAGAATATAAAGAAAATAGTTATACAAAGAAGTTAAAGATTCATATTCCTCAGCCCTTCATCTGAATATATATATATATATATAGTAGTTAAATTTGAATTATTTTTTCATGTATTCTCTACCAAGATACTCAAGTAATTAGAAATCCATTAATAACATCAGATTTTTTTTTCACCCAGTAGAGGGCAGTGCTACATATGGAAAACATCACATTACTAAGTTCTTCCTATTTGTCAAAGAATGACCCCATTAATTCCTGTGCTTGGAATAACTTAGTTTTGCTTCTTAAAACATAGAATCAAATCCAAAGGAATCATGTGGCAGTAGCAAAATGAAGAATAAAAATGTGCACATAGCTAAGCAATAATGACAGAGCTGGGCGGCACTGATAACACTAATCTTATTGTTTGATATGTTATAGAGGTGTTTTCAAATAAAGGGTCAAATAGAGACATCCATGAGAGTCATAAATTGGACGATTTTTCAAAATGGATATTCAACAGTACTAGATATGTAAATTATCTTTTGTTTTCTTCCTGAATACTAGAGTTAAGATAGGCAAAATCCTTGAAGACTAATGTTCTGAATGACATCATAATTTGGAACAATGTAAATTCTAGCAATGAAAATTTTTATTCCCTTTGGATCACCACAGTAAGTGACACCTTCTTTTAAGTCAAAAATCTCAAATTCATGATCCAGATTTACTTCACTATATATCTTATGATGATATCAACATCCTGGCACCAAAAATTGAAGTAATATTTCCTAATAAACCTTCTTCTCAAAGATATTGAAGTAATAACAAAAATATCTTTTTCAGCATTTGAGCACCTTTAAAAAATTTGGAGCTGCTGTATGTATGTCTGAACCTTGGTGGGGGGTGGAATCTATTCTTTTCTACTAAAAATAGTTTCAATTGTTTTTACTCCAAATAAATAACAAACAAGCTTCTAAAAATTGCTATGCTGATTTGTCAATTATATCACTTTGATGCAGATCATCCTGAGTAGACTGTTGACCTTCAAACATGTCCACCGTATTTCTTTACTGGAATCATTTGTTTAAAACTTATTTTTATTTGTAAACATAATTATAATTAATTATTGAAAATAATTTCATTCTGGATGTTAGTCTTTAGACTGCCCTCTTTTTAGGAAGAAGGAAACTTATCTTTTTTATTTTGTAAAGTGCTTAGAAATAAATATTTGATGGTGTTGACAACGAAGCTTCCATGGAATTTCTTCTCTGGTCCGTTATTTAGATCTCAACTAAGAGGACTGTCTGAAAAAAAATTAAATAAACATGAGAAGTTAAACAGTTCCAACTAGTTTATAGTGCAGCACCTCAATCAGCATTGCCATATGCCAACTCTCCTATTAAAGTGCTCTGCAGGAGAAGAAGAAATTGGTAATTTGACAGAAGATTACTATTCAAAATAGTTATTTTAAAAAAAAACACTGTCTACAGAAATCTCCAGGAACCAACTATCATATTTAATCATTTGACCTGAAAAATATGAACTCAAATTATTCTGCTATTATAAAAACTTCATTGATATAACTATTAAAGGAGGAGAGGAGAAGCTAATGTAAATGAAGAAAAACTACGGCGCAGCGCAATGCTCTGAGTTTAGTTCTAAGCTCTGCCATTTAGCTGGGTCAACCTTAATTCTTATATTCGTTAATTGGTGGCAACATTACTTTCCTTGGAAGACTGATGCTAGCATTAGAGCACTTGTCTTGGTGACCAGCCTGTGTTTGTTGTGCAGTAAATGCTGATCACTCTCATTAGCTCTGCAAATCATTTTTTATTCGATGCTGGGCAAATTATTGACTTCCTTGAATCTCTTCTTCATCCCTCAAATTGGAATTATAATACCCACCTATCTTACCAAGGAGTTTTTTAATTTGAAATGAGATAATAAATGTGTAAGTGTGAAAACACTTTGCAAGTAATAAAGTGCTATATAAATATTGGGAACTATAATTAATTGGAAATATATACAGAAATTAAACTGGCATAAAAAAACCTCCTTTGCATATGGAAATTATTTTAAAAGATTATTTTGAATGAAAAGTTTTCATTGGCTTGTAGAGAGCAGATCACTATTTATAGCACCATTATAATTTCTGGGGGGGTTTTTTTGTGAAAATCATATTTACATATTCAGAGTTTTGCCCAAATAGCGATAGATTTTGTGGGTCAAAACTAAGGATTGTCTATGTGCTTAAAGTACCAGACTTCCAAGAAACATTTATGTTTACCCTTTTAAGATAAACATTATTTTCTAAGGAGACAAGATTCATATTTTAATTCAAGGAAAATTTTGTTACTGCCATTTGACTGATAATAAAACCCTGATCAATATAACAAGTAATTCTTCAGAATTACTGCCTACATCTGCTACTCAGGAGTTCCTAAAGGAACAAATGACACGAATGCCTTAAACCTATAGTCATTGAAGGAAGCAATGCAAATGTGGATAACCCAATCTTAAGTCCTTCTGGAGAGTCATTACATAACAAGCATCATCAAGAGCTACGTGTTTCCTGAGGACCACAGCAGAAAAAAAGGTGTGGAGGAGCCTCTAAGTGCCTTTAACTACCCCTTCCTCTAGACACTCACGGCTGCCTTGTGTCTTCCAAATGCCCATTGAGGTCTACCTCCCTCGCAGGCTAGGAAAAGACTATCTCTCTCTTAAACAGACATTATTATTAGTTGTGAGAATATTGGCAATACCTAATTTAGCTGTCCATTGATTTATTTATGTACATATTTAATCTAGGAATCCCCAACTGCCTAACACACACACTCACATAGATAGATAGATAGATAGATAGATAGATAGATAGATAGATAGATAGATAGATAGATGATAGATAGATAGATAGATGATAGATAGATAGATGATAGATAGAGATAGATAATAATAGAAGGGAAGATGGATGAATAAATAGATGCATAGATAGATGAATTTGAAACTTGTACAATTACCAAGCCAAAATCTTTACCTTTATCTTACAAGTGGCAATCTATTCCTGTAATGCCTCTTATTCGTAAGAGCAAATGGGATATGGGAGAGACAGATCGTCCACTTCAGTGATAAAATGCTCTAGCCAATGTTAACTTAAGACCTGATGTTTGAATTTGTTCTCTCAATTGACACAAGGGTTAACATAATATCCCACGCTAAGTCCAACTGCCTAATAAATCACTCAGAGCATCATGATTTCGTATACACGTATCTTTTAGTTTTCCCTCTTTCATATCTGTAATTTCTCTTTTGTAGGTTTCTAAAACACACCATGCTACTTCTTATCCTTTTCACATCCGGCCTGCTCAATGAAATGAGACCCCCCTGTATCTAGTTCAGGCTCCTTTGAGATGGGCTGTCATGAAATTGAGACTCTTCTCTTTGGAGTATCTATCTGTAAATATGTATCACATGACTGGTATATGTATCAAAATGTCTTTGTCACCAGAATGGAAAAGACTAGAAATGTCCATTCCTACAAGAAAATCAGGGCTGGTGCCTATTTTCTTATTATTGACCCTTGCACAGGGACATGGTCATAGTGGATGCATGGTAAATATTCATGGATAAATAAAGTTGGGAGGTGTTAGCAATTTAAGCAGAGAAGCAGGCATTCAGTTTTTCAAGGCTTTGGATTATTGTGTCTCGTTTTAAAAAGGCAGAAGATATTATGGGGCCGCTTTATGGTTAGAAAGTGGGGAAGAAGTAGATAGTTGAGAAGCAATGCGGTACTTCAAAGCCTCTAGTGGGTGCTGTGTGTAATGGCATCAAGGGCCACAGAGGCAGAAGAGTATGGCAACTAAGGGGAAATAATGATGTCGCAAACATAAAAACACGTTCTCTGGAAGATTTTATAAACAGTGTTTGGAACAGCAAGCCTATTATTGCTCTTTGAAAGTGAGAGGTGATTTGGGACAATCGATTGGTTCATACATATTAGAGAAAGGGGTAGAAGAGGCTGATTATAAAGGAAAGATGATAAAATGCTTGCCTGAGGATCTTTGCTACTATAAAATTATAGACAGTTTCTCATACAGCTAATTAGATGCTTGTTTAGAGAGTTCAATGTATGTTAAACCAATTGAAAATATTATCAGGATCACACCTGAATAAGATAGAAAATAAAATAAAAAATGTAATTCCTGAAAAGTCAGCTAGTTCAACTCTTATTTATTAAGATAAGGGCACTCAGAGAGGAAGAACTCAGTATTCTGTCCCAGGCAATGAAGCACTATTAGGATGGGGTGGGGCTGGAATAAAGGACAACTTGTTTTCACCAAATTTTATACCAAACTTAAAAAGGCTTATTAGCATTTGTAATATTTTTTCACATATTTTAAAGGAATGAGAAGTACAGTGCCCTTGTTCTACCAAAACTGCTTCTATTAATTAAATCTTAATTAGTTAAAACCATGTAATTCTATTGAATTTTGATGATATGCCTTTATTCCTCAGAAGCAGAGAGTGTTTCTATAGTCATGGTTACATTTTTCATTTGTTAAATATCCAAGTACAGCTCTTTGCAAGTTATGTATCATATAAGCTAAAAATAATGCCTGTGTATTTGTTTCAGAATAGAAGGAATTCTAGACTAATGTAGTAAGTGGCACCGCCCCAGCTGCACCCATAACGATTCCATTTTGGTTATAAAGTTGGCTCCAAGACTAGATGGAGACCAAAATGTCTATCTTGAAGTGCTTTAAATTTGCAAAATTCAGAATTTCAAAGATGGGAATACATTTGCTTCTATGTGCTTTAATCTGCACGTATAATGGTGAATTCTCACTTATTACTTTCACTTTATTTAAGCAGCAATTGAATGGCCAACATTCAGGAGCAAAGTGTGAAAATAGGAACCATGGGGTAAAGAAAAATAATTCGTAAGGCACAGCTCCAATGTCAAGTTGCTTTATAGTACAGTAAGGGAGGATGCCACGGTATACATTTTTTATATTTTTAAAATTTATTTATACTCCCTTGAAACCCACATAGATATTGTTGCTATGCTGAGTAGAAAATTGTTATTACTTTGAGGGCTAAGAATTCAATAACATTACAATTACATTGTTCATGGTCAGATTTACATTATTTCCCTCAATATGTTTTTTTTTTCTAGTACGATGATGCCTTCTATTAGAACCACATAAATAAATTTTAAATATTAGGGATTAGATTCAAAAAAAAAATCAAAAAGAATGATAAAAAATGTTCACAAATTCCATTCACTGATCCATCCAATTGAACACTTTTTTCCAAACATGTGTTTTCCACAATTCCAAACAAAACTTTTCAGCCAGCCCAGACTTTTTATTATCTACAAGAAGAATAAGCATCATGGCACTGTGAAATATACTGCCCTATGTGTCAAAGTTTTGGCCAAGAAAAGGTTACTTATTTTTCCCAATTCTATGGGATACTAGTGAGAAACAATGGAAAATGGTGTTCAGTAATCACCGGCAGTGATAAATAGCTCTACAATCATTTGCTGTGACAGAGGCTTTGTCCAAAAAGGAGAATATTTTACTTTTGGTTAGAAATTGGTTGGCAAGAATTCAACTCTGACCTAGCAGCCCTGTGGATATTCATTAATTTTAATTGAATGAAATAAATGTCCAGTCTAGATACAAAATTTCAAACCCAATTAATAAGGTACTTAAGGTATTGGCAAAAGTCTCTGCAAGTCTTCTAGCTATAATTTCAAGTATTTGAAAGATGGGTGAGGCACCTGGAAATTATAAAGGAATCAACTTAGTAATTCTTGAAAGGAAGGGGGGATGATGTTATATGCACAAAAAGCTCAACTTATTTATATATTCTGCATAAGAAACTTAAACAGAAATGTTATTTTAAAAATCCTGGGTACCAAGGAAGAAACAATACTGCCTAAGAAAGATAAAAAAGATATATCAGCTTTATTTTATTTCTCACTGTGACTAGGAGCCCAAATTAACATCTTGTGCCAGGAATACCTTTTACCTTTTCAGGTATTATATAACTTGTTAAGAATATTTATAATTTTTCTTCCTTTGGCAAATGTTAACATTCTCTCACCTAAACTGACCATTATTTATGTTTAAATATCTCTCTCCATGTTAAATTTTTCTGACATCTTGACTTTGTATACTGCAGCATGCAGTTTTAAAACTTGTATCAGAATGCATGCCAATGTTACAAGTTATGGTACCCAAAATAAAGATATTCACATAGATCTTGGTAATATTCTTGCATACGGCAGCAGTGCTGGTTTTGCTAAGTCAACTTTAAGGAAGGGAAGGTTCTCTACATTCTACTGGTGGGACTAGGATGAAGCTAGCAGAAGGTCGGAAGAAGGAACAGGGCCTGTGGGGGGTTCAGGAAAATTTGGAGCTAAGTCTGATGGTATAAAGTATTGATCCAGAGCAGACAATGGGGTATGACCTTGGCAAAGCCTGAAAGACAGGGAGAGTCAGTGTAGAAAGTGGGAACTGATGCCCTGTGTTGAGTCCAATGAGTAACGAGAAGCCGTAAAGAGCAGAACCGGGCCAGCTGCCAAGACTGGCGGCAGGTTGGGGTCTGTGTGCACAGTAGGTCAGCGTGGACAAGAGGGGCTCAAGGTTGTGAATAATGTGAGGGTACAAAATAACTCTTTCATGATGCCCTGGCTCCAGCTTTAAGGATACAGATCATGATTTATGAAACTCCCAGAGGACAGAGACTGAGGCTGACAAAAGTGAAAATGTTAATTCTCAACTTTTGGATTTATGTGTATATATACAGAGAGCTAATATCTTACAGTCTATTGTTATAATAATATATTTCATATATTCTAAATATGGAGAGATAAAGAGATAGAGATAAAGATAGAAGGAGAGGGGAGAGAGAGGGAGGGAGGGAGGGAGGGAGGGAGGGAGGGAGAGAGAGAGAGAGAGAGAGAGAGAGAGAGAACTTGCTGAGTACATAGTGATGTATTAGATTCTGATCACTCTAAGATAAAAGCCTACATTTCAAATGTGTGTGTCTGAGATTGAATCTAATTACAATCCGTTTGAGAATCAAAGCAAGGCAATATAAAATGAGGTCAGTCCTCTCACTGAGCTAAACACAGGGACACATTAAGGGGAAACCAGGAATCTCCTAGATTAGCAGGGGACAGCAAGTCTGCCTCTGGAAGGGGAGAAAACAGCCCCAGAATCCTTTTTGATTTCCCTCCTCTCCACTCAGCTCATCTCAGCTTCATTGATGTAATCTTCACCAGGGCTTGCTTCTTTTTTTCCCCACCAAACGGAAGAGAGATACAAAGGTTCTCTTCCTTGCCCAACCCAGAGAAGCAGACGAAATACAAGCCTGAGAAAAAATCCTCCTCTTCGCTGAGCTCAGCCCAGTCAGCTCTGTGCAGGGCTAAGTTCAGGGCATAAAACGGCCACCCGCAGCCTCGGCTGTGTCGGAGCAGGATAGAATTTAATAAAAACTGGAAGGGTCGAGTTTTAAAAATGATGCTGTTTTTATATAGATCTCCCATGTGATACATTTTGCTCAGAAGTCGGATACGTCTGGATTAGAAAGACACATATAAGATGAAAGGGTCAAATGCTGCTCAGAAGCTTTTGGTGAATGGGATGGGGGGTGGTTGTCAAGTGCCACTCTAATACAAACAAAGTTGTAAAGCTGCAGGGTCTCTAAATCTATGGATAGCTCCATCTTGAGGAATTCCTTTTTCTTTTCAGTCTCCTGAGTGGAGGCACCTGTTCTCTGGTGTTTGTGAAAGACTGGGGATGGACACTCTCTGGGCTAGACTTCTTTATCCTGATTTCTCCTCCAGGCACTTGTCACACCTTGCCTCTTGTGTCCAGCACTTGTCACACCTAAGCTTTTGGGGTCCCAGAGGGATTAGCACTGGGGTTAACTCCTGCCTGGCTCTACACCCAGCTTTCTCCGCTGTGCTTTGTCAGGACCACCCATCTGCACATGTTCCTCCTGTCCAAACGAGTGTCATATCCCTCTTCTCAGAATGTCTTACTCCTGTCTATATTTATGTCATTGTGAGATAATATCTAGTTTGTATCTTGATTGTCATCTTAACAGCATTTTTGGGGTGCTCGAGGGTTCCAGAGATTTACTAGAACTCACAGGACTGTTGTCCTTTGTTGTCACGGCTGTAGTTAGTTTATCATCATGAAAATAATACACGATGGCATCAGCAAAGGAAATAGAAACTGATGGAGGACATCACTGAGAAGACATGATCACCAGTGGACCCACGAGCTGAACCCAAGAAATCAGAGGCTCATCGCCCCTTCCCCACCCTCACCATGAGTGCTCTGCCCACCGCTCCCACAGGGCGATGTTTTCAAGGACGCAGCCTTGACAGAGCAGTGTGTTGTTGAGACTGTCTAGATGGTATATGTGACTGAATCCAGTTAAGGCTTCTATATAAACTTTTCAGATTGGGGTGGTTGGATGCAGAGATCATCTTGTCTTGTAGACACCCGAGGCAAGCCTTGTACATAAGTTTACTTCCTTAATACCTGCCTGCTAGCAGTCTGGAGTGGTCTGCCTCTTTCTTCAGTCTCTCTTTGTCCTCTACATATGGAGGCAGTTTCGGATGCCACCTGAGAAGTTCCCAAGGTTTGTGAACCACCAGAAACATCAGATAGGGGCTGGAGAAATACACACAGAGAACCACATGTTCTGCCCTCTCCAGCCTGAAATGGGTCTGGGTCACACCAAGTGTGTTTGCTCCAGCAGTGAAAATGCAACATCATGTATGTGAGCATTGTTTCTGCCCAGGAAGCCAGTTCAAGAATCAGAGTACAGGTATTTTTATCAGGAGCTGGTCGTGTAGGTACCCTCTGCCCACATGTGCACTGTAAATCACATTGTTTGTACAAATAAACCAGGCACAGAAACACAAACTTATTAGTTAGGAACAGAGAAACAGTTCTGAGAACCAAGTTCCCAGAGGCCAACCAAAGGCCAGGCTTTGAAGTTCAATCCTGCTATGTTAACTCTTTCCTGCACAGATAATGAAGGGAGATAAATATACGAATGAAACAATATTAGGAACAAAACTAAAAATGCTTTGATCAAACTAGCCTCTCACAAGAGAGGTTTGTACTACAATGAATGCATACTAACACCCAAGGTTCAGTTAATAAATAATTTTGGATATCAGAGAAGTCAGTAATTATTTTTTGTTAGCCAGCTGAGTTAAACCTCGGGGTTTTATTTGGATTTTGTAGCATGGGTGGAGGATAGATGAATTTAGGGGCACGTAGAACAAACATGAACGTGCATGTGGTTTACTGCATAAATGTACAGTATAAAGCAATAAATAAAATAATCCACTTCTCTAGAAATGGAACCATTTAGGAAGCTTATGGAGGTAAGAAATGACAGGTACAATTCAGGGCAATGTTGAACAATAAATTTTGGCATCTGCTTTAAGCAAAGAGAGGTATTAAGACTCTTCTGGAAGAAGGTCATAAAGGAATTGACGTTGTAGAGTTGTATTTTTGGCTTGAACCCTATGGTGTTTGGTGATTCTGGAGCCTTACATTATGAGTGTGTGCCGCCAACTGAGGCTGTTGAGAATGAAAAGATAAAGCACTATTCCAACTTCAACACTGGAATGAAAATATGCATTAAAGTAACTGGCTATCCCTATGATGTTGGGGGAAGGGAAGGAAGAGGTGAAAGGTTAATAAGGTTGAAGGGATGAAAGTCAGAGCAAAGTCCAGATTTTGGCTCTGAGCTTCCTGAGGGCACAATGAAAGGGAGCTGGAAATGGTTATTTGTTTAATCCTCATTGTCACTGAAGAGAAAACATCCTTGAGCAGCAAGACTTTCCCTGGAGATTAGCTGTGATATAATACATGAGATGTATGGAGGGGAATGATGTGCCTTTCTGCAGTTTGCTCAGTAAGTTCTTGCACAGTGCTGCTTCCTGCCACTGCCTTTTATGAGAATTCATGGAAACTGTCCCAATGCAGCTGCAGTTCTACCAAGGTTCAGAACCCAATGGCCCCCAGATGTGAGGCACAGTTCATCTGACTTAATTAATGATGAAATCTTGAGGGAGAGGGTCAATGTGGTCCTTGACAGTCAACCATAATTATAACTTGTCCTGAATTATTCTATGACAATGGACAGAGACAGTCCAGGGCTGGGTTCGTTGGTGAAGAATTGGACTAATCTGCCCACTGATAATTAACTTTATTTTGTTTATTTTATGTAATTATAAGTGGTTTTATATTATTGTATTTTTAAAAATTTACCCAAGATAGCATGATTACTTCTCTTGAAAGTGGGATCCTATAATTTTGGTTTCTTAGCTTTCTCATGTCCTCTTCTGGGTGCGTCTCTATGCTAACTATGCAGATTGCTCCCACAGAGTGGTATCTGGTCAAGTCTCTAGATCTCGTTACTAATTTGGGAACAGAAAATTCAGGGTCCAGAAGAACAAGCTATGCGAAATCACAGGCAAACCCAGATTGTGGTAAAGTTTATAGCCAAGCAATCTGATTTCTTCTAACCAATAAGCTGCAGGAAAAATAAAATTAAAAATGCAAAGATTAGAAAAGGAAAAACAAAACTCTTTTATTTATAGATAAAAGGACTCTCTACATAGAAAATAAAAGAGAATCTATCAAGTATTATAGAAAATGGTGGATGGATAAAATATCAATAGAAAAATGACATCTCTTTATAAGGTAATAAACAGAGAATCTAAGAATAACCTTTTTGCATACCAACAAAAATACTGTGTTCATAGGAAGAAATCAAATAGAAATTATATATGTATAAGAGAAGTTCTTTATGATCAGAGGTTAGACTCATATTTTAAAAATAAATCTCAAAATGTGTTAACCATTATTCTGACCTGTGGATTAAAAAATAATTTCAACTCAAGTCTGATCTAAAATTGGAAGATAATTATAAAATGAGTATGAATGTGCAAAAGCTCACAGATGACCTTGATACTCTTAAGGAAAGCAAGACAGGTGGATTTACCTGTCAGGTGCTAAAATGTACTATAAATCTATGATTCAGAGATAAACAAATAACATAGAGCACAGAAAGAAGACACGAAGTACAGAAACTATGGTACCCAGCATAACAAATGCATGAGGACATGAAAGACTATGCAAGAAACAGGGCTAGAATAATTTGCCTCCATAGAGAACAAAAATCAACGTGGAACCCTTTCTCATTCTACTCATAAAAATTAAGAACAGTTGAATTGTACTTAAATGTTAGAAGCTAAAATGTAGATTTTATGAGAGAATGTAAGAAGGTGTTCATGGGTTAGGTTAAAAATGTTTTAATAATATTGAAAAGCATTAGCCAAGAAGTAAAATGATATTGTATTTTGACTACATTAATCTTTAAAATTTGTTCCCAGCTTGGAACACTGTAAAAAAAGTAAGAAGATGATATTTTTAACACAGATAACTGATAAAGATTAGTATCCAAAATATATAAAATCTTGCAAATCATTAAGAAAAACACAAACTGATAATAGGAAAAGGTAGTAAAAGGGATAAACACTCTCCCAATAAACATGCAAAAACATGGCAATACTTCCTAAACTGACCTACAGATTCAAATTAATATTTATCAAAACCCAGGTTGGCGTTTCTAAATGAATTTGACTAATCATAAAATTCATTTGTAAATGCAAGGGACCTTGAAGAGCCCACACAATCTTGCAAAATAAGAATGAAGTTGAGGAACTCACTCCCAATTTGAAAAAACTTACTAGAAAGCTACA
This sequence comes from Cynopterus sphinx, assembly GCA_030015415.1. NCBI lineage: Eukaryota > Metazoa > Chordata > Mammalia > Chiroptera > Pteropodidae > Cynopterus > Cynopterus sphinx. The sequence continues at coordinate 4,709,157 of CM057379.1, read as the reverse complement.
TTAAATCAAGAAAGTATAATAACAGTATAAGTGCAGATATACAAATAAGTAGAAAAAATTGAAACTTCAGAAATAAATCTTATGTATTTGGTCAACGGATTTTTGACAGAGGTGTTAATGCATCTCAGTGGGGAAAGAATAGTTTTTTCAATAAATTGTATTGGGGCAACATGGTATTCACGTTCACATGAAAAAGAATGAAGCTGGCCCCCTTTCTCACACCATGTATAAATTAACACAAAATGGAACATCAGTCTATATAAAAAGCAAAAATGATAAAACTATTAAAAAAATAATAACAACCAATCTTTGTCATCTTGACTTACACAAGGATTCTTAGATATGCCACCAAAATGTACATTAGACTTCATCAAAATGAAAAACGTTTTCTGTGCCAAGGCACATCGAGAAAGTGAAAAGACAATCAAATAATGGTAGGGTATGTATGGAGATGCTCCAATGACAATGGAGTTACAGCTCAAAAAACTCATTATAAATTGAAATTGCTTTTAATACTTCTCACCTACCAAACTGCCTGGCTTAGCCTACTCTGCCTTAAATATTCTCAGAACACTTGCATTAGCATACAATTGGGCAAAACATTTTATTTTCGTTGCCCAGCATCACAAGAGTAACTAGGCCTGGAAAAAATCAAAACTGGAATAAAATAAATTTAAAAAGACAGACAATAATAAGTATTGACAGGATGAGTAGAAATTCAAATGCTTGTATATTACTGATAGGAATGTAAAATCATAAAGTTCTTTTAAAAAAAGTTTGGCAGTTTCTCAAATGTTAAACAAAGAGTTATATGACCCAGCAATCCTATTCCCAGGTTTAAAGCCCAGAGAATTTAAGACACATGTTCATGCAAAAACATTAATAAAATTGTTCATAGCAGCATTGTTTATAATAATAAAAATGGAAAAATTCAAATTGATAAATGGATAAAAAAATGTGGTAGATCTACACATTGGAGTATCATTTGACAATACAAAGAATGAAGTGCTGATACATGTTACAACATGGATGAATTTTAAAGATATTGTGTTATGGAAAAAAAGCCAGTCACAAAAGACCACTTTATTATATGATTTCTTTTATACGACATACCTAGAAGTGGCAAATATTTAGAGACAGAATATAAATTAATAGTTCTGAGGGACTCAGGGTACTGGGGATGGAGAGTGACTACAAGTGAGTATTAGATTTCTTTTGGAGTGTTGAGAATGTTCTGAATTAGGTGAGTAGTGACAACTGCACAAGTCTGTGCATATGCAAAAAATCACCAAATTGTATATATTTTTTAAAAGGCTGAATTCATGAAATGTGTAATGTGTCATAAAATCTATCATTAAAAAAATTGTAAAACCTATGTGTAACATCAGGGTTACTTTCAATTCAAAATCTTTTGTGAAGGTAAACCAAAATGCTTAATGCTGTATAAAATTTTCAAAGGCAATTTCAAGATATGCTAATTTCTTAAATCTAAAATTAAAAAGCATATTATTGCTGTTAAATTTTAGAAACAGAGTGGAGCTTCCTTATCTTTTCATTTACTGAATTGTCCATTTTAGAATTAGCACTCTTTGAAATGAGATAAATTACCTATTTTTAAGATGAATGAATCAAAGTCAAGTGAAAGAAATTGGGACTTTTAAATGGTGTCCAAACTTTAAATTATAAAATGATGATATTAACCATTTTATAAAAAATATCATTTCATTTTTCTTTCATGTTATTCCACTTTTAGATTACTGATAAGGCTAGCAAATCAAGGAAAAATACTAATAGTACATATTTCAACAAAAAGGAAAAAAAGAATAATCTGTGCTGATTATACAATGCTAATTATCATGCAGTGATCCTTTAATATCATGCAAATTCCAGTTTATGTTTAAAGTTGTACAGAGTCTGCTCACTTTGCTTTATTAGAATGTTTTACACAAGGATGATTTACTCACTGCGTTTTATTTTTAACTAGCATAAGGTAAAGTTCAAAATAGATTTCTACTTCATCTTTTTAACTTGTAAATAAAATTCAACACAGGATGACTGTATTGTTGGAACTGAATAAATAAAAGGCTAAATAGATCAAGATGATCTTTGGGATTATTTATCAATATGCACAGAGACAAATGGGCACTTTTAAATATGAGTGCATTAGGGGGTTCAGGCAAAATGGTGTAGAAGGTAGACACTGTGCTCGCCTGCTCTCATGACCATGTCAAAATTACAAGGAAATTACAGAACAACCTATACTGAGAGTTGCCTGAGGTCTGGCTGAACAGAAGTCTTACATCTGAGGACATACATAAGAGGCCAACTCAAGACTGGTAGGAGGGGCAGTGATGTGGGATGGGCTGGTTCTACACCTGCATGGGGTGGTTGAGAATTGGGAGGGGTGTCTCAGCTGCGAATGTCCCCCTAAAGAGCGAGGGCTCCCAGCCTCACACCAGACCCTCCAGCCCAGGGTTCCAGTGCCAGAAATAAAAGTCCCCACAACCCCGGCTGTGAAAACCAGCAGGGATTATCGCTGAGTGAGGCAGTGGGCTGAGGTAGTCACAGACTTTCCTCTTTAGGGGCCTGCGCACAGACTTACCGCTGACAGACTCACTCACTCTGGGCTCCAGCACTGAGGCTGCTACTCAAAAGTGCCAGGGACACACCAGGAGGATCTCAGTTATCTGGCTGCATGGCGAGGGCTGGAGGGGCAGATGTCTCCTGAACAGAAGTACTGGGAGAGGCCATTGTTCCTTTGATGAGCCCTTCCCACTCCCTGAGTGCAGACACAGGTGGCCACCATATCTGAGTCTCCAGCAATCAGGCTGACACTGCTTGCCCCGTCTTCGTGATTCTCTGAGGCCCCGCCCTTCCCAGCGTGCGGGCCGACCTGAGCTGCTTTCAGTGTTTTGTTTAATATAAATGGCCTTTCTTGGTTTATGCTTTGGACTTTCTTATAATCTCTCAGAAGATCACAAAACCCAAACAAGTAGCATCTGGCCTTTACATGTACCTGTTATGAAACAGCCTCAAGCCCCGCACTAGCGGCAGCCATCCTCAGTTCCTGGCTTGGCCTCTCAAGACACCTATAAGCCCAGTATGAGTGGCAAACATTTGTGGATTGCTTGGTTATTTTTACCAGGTGGGCCCCAGAACTGCACAGGATACAGCTGAACTTGGCCTGCAGCCAAGGAGGCCCTTGGGCCAGCACACCCAGTGGCTGCTTTGACTAATGTCAGAGCCAGAGCAACATCCAGGGCAGCATCTTGGCAGGCACCAGAGCCATGTTAAATAAATCCTGCTCCACAGGGTCAGCTTCTCAATGGCCAGTCCTCACAACCAATCATCTGAAGAGTCCGTCTCTTTCATTGACATGCAAACAGGCTCAACTAAACAGGAGGTCACACACAACCCATACAAGGGACATATCTGGACCACCCAGCTCAGGTGACCAAGAAAAACTGTGCCCTTAGGCCCCACAGGACACCTACCACATAAGGCCACTCTACTAAGACAGTAGACTTAGGATACCCATCTAATATACATAGAAATAAACACAGGGAGGCAGCCAAAGTGGGGAGACAAAGAAACATGTCCCAAATGAAAGAATAGAACAAAGCTCCAGAAAAAGAACAAAATGGAGACAAGCAATCTAAAGATGCAGAGTTCAAAATACTGGTTACAAGGATGCTCGATGAGCTTAGAGAAAGAGTAGACAAACTCAGTGAGAACTTTAACAAAGAAATAGAAAACATAAAAAGGGAGAGGAAAACATTAAAAAGAACTAGTCAGAAATGAAGAATGAATTACCTGAGATGAAGAGTAAGTACATTAGAGAGATCAACAAATTTGATGAAGTGGAGGATCCATTTAGAGGATGAGATAACTAAGGACACCCAATCAGAAAAACAACAAAAAATAATCCCCCAAAATGAAGATAGTTTAAGGGCCTCTGGGCACCATCGAATGTAACAACATTCATATCATAGGGGTACCCAAAGGAGAAGAGAGAAAGCAAGAAATTAAAAGCCTTTCTGAAAAAATAATGACAGAAGACTTCCCTAACCTGGTGAATAAAATAGATATGTAACACCAGAAAGCACAAAGAGTCTGAAGCAAGAAGAACCCAAACAGGACCACACCAAGACACATTATAGTCAAAATGCCAAAGGTTAAAGAAAAAGAGAGACTCTTAAAAGTAGCAAGATCATAACAATTAGTTATCTAGAAAGGGGCTCCCATAAGACTATCAGCTGATTTCTCAACAGAAACTTTGCAGGCCAGAAGGGATTGGCACAAAATATTCAAAGTGATAAAAAGCAAGTTTCTATATCTAAGATGACTCTACCCAACTCAATCATTCAGGATTGAAGGGAGATAAAGAGCTTTCCAGACAAGTAAAAGCTAAAGGAGTTCATCACCACCTCGTCAATATTATGGGAAATGTTGAAGGGATTTCTTTAAGAGGAGAAAAAAATATATATTAAAAATATGAATAATAAAATGGCAATTGCTACACAACTATCAATAAGTACTTAGAATGAAAATATTTAAATGCTCCAATTAAAGAAAAGGTAGCCGAATGGATAAGAAAACAAAACCCTTACATAAGCTGTCTACAAGAGAATCACTTCAAATCTAAAGACAAACTGAAAGTGAAGGGTTAAAAAAAAAGCTATTTTATGAAAATGGAAATGAAAACAAAAATCTGGAGTAGCAGTACTTATACCAGACAAAATAGACTTTAAAACAAAGCCTATAACAAGAGATGAAGAAGGATCCAGTAATCCCCTTTCTGGGTATTTATCCAAAAACCCCAAAATACTACGTTAAAGGGACAAGTGCATCCATATGTTCATTGCAGCTTTATTTATAATAGCCAAGACTCATGGAAGCAACCTGGGTGTCCATCAATGGATGCATGGATAAAGAAGAAGTGGTACGCATGTATACAGTGATACTCAGGCATATAAACAAACAAACAAACAAACAAACAAATAAAATATTTACATCTGCAGCAACATGGATGGACCTAAAGGGCATTGTAGTGAGTGGTGTAAGCCAGACAGAGAAAAGCAAATGCCATACGATTTAACTTGGATGTGGGATCCAAGGAACAAAATGAGCAAATAAAATATAATTAAATTTATAGATACAGAGAACATTATGAGGATCACTAGATGGAAGAGGGTTTGGGAGAGATAGATAAGAAAGGGAGAGGGATTAAGAAGTACAAACTGGTAGTTAATGCAATAGTCATGGAGATGTAAAATGTAGCATAAGGAATATATCAATAATATTCTAATAACTATGTACAGTGTCTAATGGGTGCTAGATTTATTGGGGTACTCACTTCAGAAGTTACATAAATGTCTAATCACTATGTCATACACCTGAAACTAATATGTTATATGCCAGCTATAACTGAAAAGTAAAAAATATTTTTAAAAATGATCATTTGATAAAAACATAAGTACATTATATAAAAATCATGGAATATATAACTATAGAATATGAAATTACTGTCAAAGTTTACTACACTTAAATTCTCCTCGGAGGCCGAAATTTTCACAATTGTTTGATTTTTGTATATAGCTAAACTTAATGATGCTCTCACCATGTTTTCCCAACTCTGGATTTTTAAAAATAACTTTTAATTGGTGGATGTTATAATCAACAGAATTTTTTATTGTGTTTAATATTGCTTTCTATTTTTCTTAATTGTTCCTGTTAGTTGTGTCACAAAGGTTGCATTGATGGTATGAGTTTTGTTACATTTCAAAGCACCTGCTTAGTGCATACCTTATATTTGACTAATCACTTGGCTCAAATAAAATAAGTTTCATTTTTATTTTGTCTTAACTGAACAAAATATTTTGGGGTCATATTTTCTTCCCTTCGCAATTTTAAATGTTACTCCATTATTTTTTCACACCAGGAATTGCTGAGTGGAAATCTTTTTATGATGAAAAACACAACACCAAAAACAAAAATATTGTGTAGAAATGAAGAAACCTTCTTACTGATTAAAAATAAATGCAGCATATATTATACTTAAATATAATAAATAATGGCAAATATGAAGAATAAACATAATAAAAGTTTTGAGAACTCTATTGAGATTATAAAACTTTATCAAATGACATTAAAGAAAGCCTAAATAAACGGAAAGCTAATTTCTTGAAATCGTTCTATTCTTTGCATAAAACAGAGTGATTTGGAATTTCAAATATTCATGCTGATTCTTATTCTAGGACAATTTCCTCAGCTGATGCTGGAATCATTTACTTCATGATGAAAGTGATTAACACAAGAAAATGATTTTAAAAAATTAACTATGAAGTGAGCTCTCGACACCCTACCCCATTCCAGATGATTTTAAAGATTCTTTTCATCAGCTACCTCCACCTTCTCCAGCAGACCAGATGAGGGCTCAGGTACCTTATAAACATAACAGTATGTGCAACAGTGGTCAGATTTTCTTCTTTCCATCAAGACAGGATCCACCGAGGGCAGAAGCCTTTTTAGTTTGCCTTTTATTACGGTGACTAGCAAAGATAGCTGCTAGATAATTAGATGTACAAAAATGTTTCAGATTTGGGACCTGACCTCACAACTACACACGTGAGTTAATTACCAAATACACAAATTTGAATTTTCTCCTTCATTAGGTGGCATCACTGAACTTGCTGTCCCCATGCTCAGCATGGGTTACAGAATCAAATGAGATCTCAGGCAAAGTCACGCTATAAACTGCAGGTCACTCCCCACAGGCAGAAGCAGGTTATTGTCAATGATAATTTTTGTACTTTATTTACCTTATTTTATAATTTTATTAGCATTGATTTTGTTATTAATAATATGCACTATAGCAATGAAAACATGCAAATACATCACTAGGTATTTTTTTAATAAATAATTATTTTAATGTGAATTACTTCTAAGTGTTTTAAAATGTCATGTATGATCTTATTTCTTCATATTGTGATTTTCCAAATGTGACATACTTAAAAAGTTATAGTCATACATTCAATAAAAACTTACTAAAATAAGTTATGAAAAGACAGAGCAGCAGGAGTGAAGGGCCATGGATAAAATGGTACACATAAGCTGGGCTTTGCTTTCTATATTTAGTAATTTGTAAGGTATTATATAAAGAGAATCAGATGTTTCTGTTGGGGCCAAGTTCTGATATCCCACTGCTGTAAAGAAACTTGGAGCACGTTCTTAGAAGAAATAAACATTTTTATTTTCATTAACCACAAACTGAAATATGTCATTTCCTTCATGGGCAACAAACCACAGTAGTATCAGCAATACTTGAACTCTCACAAATAAAAATCACAGATATCATCATATCCTACCATGGACTACAGAAATTATAAAAGTTACTTAGAAATATAAAAGTTATTAGACCCAGTGGTGCACCTTGGTACTTAATGTGTTAATAGCAAAATACATATATTACTACATAGCCAACTTTTTTATAATAATTTGATACTAGTATTTATAAATGCTATTTTTGTAATCTGATTTATTTTGTGAATTCTATTACATTATTTTGAGAAAAGTCCATAGGCTTCATAAACTTGTCAAAGAAGCCTATCACATATTTTTAATGATTAAGAACCCCTGCTTTAGAGGGTGTCTAATTCTACACCCCATCCTCCATGGCCTTCCTTCTCAAGGGTGACCGACCAGCAGCATCCACATCATCTGGAGCATAGAAATTCAGAAACTCCAGGCCCACTCCAAAACCACTGAATCAGAATCTGCATTCAACAATATTTCTTGGTGATATGGACATTTACTGTTTTATTCTGTAATATTAACATATTTCTTAGAGTAGGACTTCCTTAGTAACTATACATTTTCTGTGACATTACCTAAACAGTCAATTTACCAGGATTAAAACAAGACAAAATAAGAAATAAAGAAAAGGAGGAAAGAAGAAAGGAAAAAGGAAGGGAAGAAAGAAAAGAAGAAAGAGAGAGAGAGAAAGAAAGAGAGAGAGAAGAGAGAAAGAGAGAGAGAGAAGAAGGAAGGAAGGAAGGAAGGAAGGAAGGAAGGAAGGAAGGAAGGAAGGAAGGAAGGGAGGGAGGGAGGGAGGGAGGGAAGGGAAGGAGGGAGGGAGGGAAGGAGAAAGGAAGGAAGGAAGGAAGGAAGGAAGGAAGGAAGGAAGGAAGGAAGGAAGGAAGGAAGAAAGAAGAAAGAAAGAAAGAAAGAAAGAAAGAAAGAAAGAAAGAAAGAAAGAAAGAAAGAAAGAAAGAAAGAAAGAAAAAAGAAAAGGAAAGGAAAGGAAAGAAAAGAAAAAAGAAAAGAAACGAAAATGAAAAAAAAGAAAAGAAAAAAGAAAAGAAAAAGAAAATGAAAGAAAGAGAGAAAGAAGGGGGAGGGAGAAAGAAAAAGAAAAGAAAACAGTGATACCCATTTCGTTGCCAATAAACAATGCATTTTCTAGGTTTAATAAGACACAGATGCTACTTATCTGAAGTAATTATTTTTATTGCATTAAATCCATGGAGGAAATAATCTTTCTAGTTTCCAAAAGATGTGACTCTGGAATTGACAAAAAACTTTAACAAATCTTGCTTCTTTTTAGTCCCATTTTTTAATTTAAAAATCCATGAAAACATGTGTTTATCTTAGAGACAGGGAAGAAGGAAGAAGAAACGAGTCACTAGGGAACATTGAGTGTATTTGATTAGCAATAGCATCTATATTTAAGGCTTATGAAATGAGAAACAAGAGAGGAAGGACTCAACTAAAGGAAAACTGACATTGGCAAATCACTGCCCTTTATTTATCATCCAGTTTGAAGTAACAGATATTTTAACATAGCCATTAACTTAAAGGTTCCTTAGAAATAGTTCTTACATTGATTTTCAAAGAAACCCAGAATAATGCTGAATTTTCAGAATTCAAAGTTCTTAAAGTAAATGATGCAATAACTTTTTTTGAAAATTTTGACTCAGTAATTTCCTGCCAAAAACCTTTATAGCAGCACTGCCTTCCAAGAATATAAATAAAATGATTAAGCACAGAAAACCCTCAAAATATGAGATAAGGCAACATGCTTATGTAATGACACTTTCTGAAATAAAATTAAATGTGAATTTTTATTATTCCTTTGCTGCAATATTTATTGACTACAAGTCAAAATTCTGAGTAGCTCATGAAGAAATGAGTGAATAAGCAAACTAATGCAGGAAATTTCACTTTTTTAATTCCATTGATTAAAGTTTAAAAAACTATATTCAGCCAGTTATTATTTTTTAAAATAAGGTGCACACACACACATTTAACCAGCAGACCTGAGAACATTTTTTTCTAATGGCAAATGTAGCATAAGAAAGAGTATACTTTAAAAAGAACATTTTTCCTGAGACAGCTATAACTTATAGTGGAAACTAAGACTTCCTTCGTAAGAAAACAGCTAAAAACTACAAGTAAAAGTGATAAAAGATACTCATTGGATATAGAATTAATTATATATTGCAAACTTTAGTTACTATCAGGAAAACAGCTGCATTGAACACAAGTCACTTGGAAACTGGACATTGAAACAAAAGTCACTAACCTTTGAGAAGCAAAAGTGTGCCTCGTTGTAGAGTGACTCCCGTCGCGGCCTCCTTTCTGTCTCACAGTGTCATCATGTGACTTGGAAATTTCCCAAGGTTGCCTGCTGTCTGCCGCCTTGAACTTCTCTCTTGATCCCTGCTCCTATCTTCTAGGCACATTATTTTACATCTATTTCCTTTAACAATCCATCATTTTACAATGATTTGCAAACATATGGGAACACAAGAGCAGTAACGTTTGTGCTTGAGGTGGGACATACAGATTCCACCTAGACCTCCCATTAAGGAAGGACTTTTTTCCACAGATGGTGTTCATCAAAGACACTTGTGCTGAACAAGATTGCCTCAGCTGCAGAGCTGCCTGTCCTGAGATTTTGGCCTTTAGGGGCCGGTCCATGACTGAAGACTTAGGATGCCGGGTTGGATATGCCCCACCATGTCATCTAACACAGAGCAGCTCTTTAGCTCATTGTAGCCCAGAGCACCTGTGGGATTGGCCAAAACATGGTCAGTCTCTATTGCACCTTTACATCTTCCTCTGCCCAAACCTACTGCCCTCCCCTTGCACAGGTGACTCTGAACCTAAGGGTACTCCTTAATAACCACCTGTTGCTTTGCCAACTACTTTGTCTCTGAACCTGCTTTCTGGGAAGCCCACCTGAGACACTGCTTAGTTAGGAAACCTAAATAGGAAAAAATGTTATCTGTTCTTTTTTTTTTTTTTCATTTTTTCCCCTTTCTCCTCATATATTCCCTCTGTCTAGCAGTCTGTGTCAGAAGTATTCCAGTTAGCTGCAATTTGGTTGATGGTTAAGCCCCTCCCAAAAGTGTATTTTAATGAGGAGCTTTTTAAAATGATATTGCCTTGACAAACCAAAGGAATGAAGAATGGAGAGAGAGAGAGAGAGAGAGAGAGAGAGAGAGAGAAAGTTTATACGTTAATCCAAGCAACTTCTTAGCATGCACTCAATTATGTCATTAAGGAACAACTGATATAAACTATAAATTTCAGGAAAAGCATTATTCCTGAGGTGTCTAAACTCAAAATTAACCCAAGCATCTTAATGGAGCACAAGCAATGCACCAAATGAAGCTCCACATCTAAGGATCCACTTATCCTACTCCTTATATTTAGGGGACTCACACCTGAAACCAGTTATTCTCTGAACGTTTTACCACCCTAACCTCTTCCTAAAACACACTTATGAAGATTTTCTATTGTCTGTTTGGAATTTTTAATGGCTCACAGATGCTAGAACGCTTACTGACTTCCCAGAATTCTCATCAGAAATGACCAGAAATCCAGGCCTAGGGGACAAATTACATGGTACCATAATCTGGCCTGTACCAAATACCATTTATATACCTCACATAAATCTCATGAAAATTATTTACAGAAATGATTTTTGGATTCGTTCAACAGCTTTTGAATATTTCTAATATGTCTAAATTCTTTTTAAATTCATGAACATACTAACTGATCTGTTTAAAATCCAATCCTGCGTAATCAACTTTAAAAAGCAAACTAATCTGAAACCACTGCTTCGTTTTGCCTTCTAATTTACCACTTCAAGGCAGTAAGCTTGGAGGAAAATATGGAGGGAAATCTACTTTACTTCTGGCATATTTTGTTTCTTTCTCTGAAGAACACTCTTCTCTTAAATGTGTCCCGTTTCCTTCATCTTTTTACTTTTTCTTCTGTTGTTTGTTTTTTTATCTTTGTCCTTTCACTTCCTTCTTACTAGGCAGAGATGCTGGAAAGTTTGCAGTGGTAAAAAGCAGTTCAAGACTTTTTTTATTGTCCAAAATGTAGCTGCCAGTTAACTACATATATTTTAAGTTCAAATTCAATTAAGCAGTGCCCAGGTGGGTCTTTAGTACAACAACAATTACCACAGATTTTTTTTCTCTGAACCTGATCCCAAAAAGGGTCTACTGTATATTGCTTTAAAAAAGACCAATGAAAATTATAAAGAACTATGACTGGTAAATATACTTAAAGTTATTTGTAAGCAATGGTGTCACAACAGTGCAAAAGAAAAACAATCACTCATTACTGAAGTGAACTTGCAGGACATTGAGCTGTGTTTGCAGCCTCTCTGTCACCTATTATAAAATTTAAATATAGCAAATTCAGAGAAACTCTTTTTGACACCATCTGACACCAGAATTATGCATATTGTTTTTCAGGAACATAGTTTTATTTTTTACCTATATAAAGAGAAAACAACCAAACAGTATATTTTTTTTTATTTCTTGAGAATCCACAGATAATACTTAGTAATGAATTTAAATAATTCGAAGAATTTTAGTAATGCATACAAAACCAACAGTGGAGTATTTTATTGTGCATTTATGTGATTACGAACGCATGCTTTATGTATGGATCATTAAGTAACAAAGCTTAAACGTAATAGATGTTTAAAAATTGATTCGTTATTTCAAAATGATATCTACCCAATTCTTTTTGTTAATAGCAAATCATTTACTTCAGTGTAGAATCAGCCCCAGTATGTTATAACCTGCCATTGAAATATTCATTCTTTTTTAAAAAAAAACTACTCTTTGAAATAATTAGTATGTTAGACACTATTGAATAGAAAAGTGAAAAAAGACAAAGGCTAGAGGGCCAAGTATTTTATGAACAAACTTTCGACATAATCTCAAAAATGTCTCTTCTACTTCATCCTTTTTTATCCTTGCAAATATTCTCATTAATACAATTTAAAATTTTTAAATGCACTAAATGACCTCTAAGTTTCCTTGGTCATCCGAAAATGTCATATTCCAGTGCATCTATTTTAATCTATTTTAGGACATTATAAATATCTACTGTTACTCAGACCTATAAATAAAATATGTAAAAAAGAGCAATTTGGATTTGGTATGATATTCAAGATATATACATTTAGAACTCTTCAATAAAAAGCACCCTGGTTATATGGAATAAACTTTTCAATATTATTAAAATAGCTATTTCTTTTATTTTTACATTGAAAAGGATATGTAATCAAGCAATAGAAATTCATTGAAATGAACCACTTAATTTTTCAATCTATATTTTCTAAAGTACGAACTTGTTTATACTGATTAAAATGTGAGTTGATAGATTTTTTCTAAGTTCTCTAATATCTTTGGGGAAAAAATAAGGGTCATGTATATAAATGATTGAAGCCACTTAATTTGCAAAAATATATCTAACAGCTGTTTTTAAATAACACACGCTATGAGCATTTTTAATGTAAAAAAGTGAAATATTTGCTTTAAAGTAGCAAAAGAAATGAAGTAATTTATTGAATTATTTCAAAGTAAACCAAAACTCCAGTTTTTGTTTGAACTGTTTAAACTAAAAGAAACAAGATAAATTTTTTCGCAGTTGTTTTATTTGGGGATGGTATACTAAAAATAATCAGTTGGATATATATGTGGTAACAGAATAGTATGCTATATGCCTTTAAAAGAGCATTATGAATTTAGAGAGATAATTATATTAATTTCACTTAGTTTCTAAAGTAATCTGCAGTATTAATAGATTATTTGAAGTTGAAAAAGTGAGTCATTTCTAAGTTGGAAAAAAAAAAGTATAGAAAACTTAATCCAAAATTACTGAAGAAATTTTGAACTTTTGTTTTGAAACAGTCAGAAACAATCTCAAGCTGATTTATATACAAACCCAACAAAATCCAATCTGATGGTAACAATGTTTGGGCTTGTGTGATTCAGCTGGGGATAAATAACCAGCTGAATAAATAACCAGGTTGAACTAACAAAAGGACTGATATAATTATAAAAACATATGTTTTGTGTTGCTGTGTTTACTTTTTTGTCTTCCACTGCCCATTTAAAATGTATGCACTGAATATAATTTCCTTCTGCTCGTGGATGAAAACTCAGCTGGGCCCTATGGCAATTACACTCATTGTTGGGAAATAGATCTTTCTGTAGTCACGCTCCATCATGATAGCCTGTCGTCAGTAACTAGAGGGCTCATTCCAACATATTAATGAGCACAGTGATATAGGGAAGCCTTACAGCCTCTCCCACCCACCCTAGAAATCAACGCGAATCAGGCTGAAAATCTTGAGAAAGGGAGTGGAGCAGGCTCTATTCGAGTCATCTCCTTTTCCTCTTCTCACGTTCACACATAGCCGGTGGTCCACTCAGTCCTCAGATCTCTTGTCCTGGGTGGTTTCATCTTTCTATTCCAGGGGCTGTCTAGAAATCTTTCCACAATCCTCTACAACCAGCAATCAACCAAAGTGTTTTCAGAATCTTCTGTAAAATAGGTGACTCTTAGGCAACACCATATGCCACATATGACTTCAATTAACCCCATGAAAAGCTATCTAACTGGATGGGTTCAAGGAGATAGCACTGCAAGGAGCAAAAGAGTAGGTAGAGCTCATGGCACAGCTTCTCCTAAAGATGTTACAAAATCCCCACTCTTCACCATTTAAAATATATATGTACATATTATCTAGAGGTGTTCAAATGTCCTGGGACATATTTGGGCTTTTTAAAAAATAACAGTATCTCCCTATGGTGACTTGTATCTCATACTCTTCAGAGTCTAATATCTTTTTTATTTAACCCAAGACAAAACTATAGTGAGAAGAGACCATTTCTAACTTAACTGTATCAGTCAACAATTACCATAATAAAGCTGGATTAAAAAACACCACACAACTCTAGGACTTAATACAATAACAATGTTCTCATTTATGTGTGTGAGCTGGCTGGTGTTTGGATGATTTCATCTGGCCTACTCAGGGCATGGCTCTAACTTAGACATGTAGTCTGACAGTATCTTATTTTGCTAATTGGAATCCCCAAAGCCTATATAATGTGTGCATGTAATTAAATAAGTCTACAATCATCATCAATTTATTCTCTTTTCAAAGATGTGAACATTTACATATTATCATGCCTGGATGAAAGAGGGAGGTCATTTGGAAAAGCATTATAAGAAAGAAAATAAATCAGTTTACCTCTGTAACATCAACATGTTGTCCAGGAAAAATTTTCCCAAACCTCTTCCTGTGACCTCTTAGCATTTAATGACCTTCACTACAAGCATCAAAGTCTACCCAGACATGAGGCAGCAAACATTTTGGATCATGCCCACATCTAAAATTATCAGAATTGATGATTACAAAATGGTGCATGAATCCTACATGAAACCATGGGGAAAGTACCACATTATGAGAAAATGAGAATCCAGGGAAAGCAGTCATCACACAGACACTAGGTGGGGAAATACAAAATGATGTTCAACTCTAATGGTTCAACATCTTAGAAATCCTGTAACTCTAAATTTGTGAGGCTAAAAAGAGATACTCAGAAAAATGCACAGTCCAAATTAAACTATCAAATACTGACTATTTTCAGAAAAAGAACTGGTCAATGGCAATAAGTTGGCAGCTATATTAAAGTTTCATCTTACTCTTAATTAAAGAAAAGTCAGAACAGTTCAAGACACAGGAAGTAGAAAAAGTAGCCTCTGCAGTAGAGAAGTATAAAAATAAAAAATGAAGGGAGGATTGGTGGCAGCTTGTAAAAATAAATAGAGCAATGAAGCTAAGCAATAACAATGAAAAATGGTAAATTTTGATATATCGTATTTTGGCCAGCAATGGAAGTTGTGTTACTGGGTAGAAACGAAGATGGCCTTTGGGAGTAATAGAAGTAAAGAAGCAGAGAAAGAAAATATGCTGTGTATAGTCTCATAGTTTGGAATCTGAGCTTAATTTTTCAAAAGTCAAGTTTCCTAAGACAGAGATGTGCAGAAGCAAATAAAATAAAATTTTCTAACATACAATAGAGTATATCTGAAATGCTGCAACTCTTATTTTTTATTAAATTTAGTCTTAAGTTAGATATTTAATTCTAGGTTTCACTACACAATACAAAATTTTAAATCAAAAGAATAAAGAAAAAAACCTCTCATCAGCATTTTCGGGAAGACTTAGTATATGTATATAAAGATACTGTATAGTTATTCTCTTTAATTTAATGTCGATGAATCTAAAGAGAAGTTCAAAATGATCAGGAAATAAAATATGTAGACTTTCTTAATAGAAAATATCCATTCTTTATGTTCAGATTGCAGATCGTCAATAACTAAACACATTCAGTTCTTGCTTGATAATCTGCATTCATGATAATGGCCAGTCCATGTGTAGATGAATACATGATAAATATGTAGTCCAATTCAGGTAGTGGGACAGAGACTAGTATTCCTATACCATCTGTGACCACATAATTATTTTTATTTATTTTTATTAAAAATCTCCTTTACAGAATAATTTTTTAATGTTCATTGTCTATGTGAATTGAGTCTTTGTACAAATTCTTTCTCAGTGTTTCATAATGTTGTAACTCAAATGTACAACCCATATTTATACTTACCGATAAACCATAAATATTATTCCATTATTCCATTTGTAGTTATTTTATTTTCTTATCACCTATGTTAGTAATCTATTGCAAAATAACAAATTACCATAAAACCTTAGCAGCCCAAAGCAATAAATATTTCTTATATCACAGGTTCTGTGAGCCAGGAATCTGCGCACAGTTTATCTGTGTGCCACTGGGTCTGATTCTTTTACAACGATGCAATAAAGGTGTCACCCAGGGCTGCAGTCTCATCTGAAGGCTCAAATGGAGGAGAATCCATTTCTAAGCTCAGTTACACGGTTGCAGGCAAGATCATTTCCTTTTGGGTTTTGGACTAAGTGGCTTAGTTTGTCACTGGCCATTGTCCAAAGACCTCCCTCCTTGTCTGTAGGACACTACATGGCAATAGCCTTTCATTGGAGTGAGTAAGTAACAAGCAGAAGTAGGTGTGCAAGATGTCTCTTTATGTCCTAATCTCAGAAGTAAAACTATCCTTTACCTCATATTCTAATTATTAGAAGGAAGTCGCTAAGAGGTGCAAGGAGCCCCAGGATTGCAGCCCGCAAGAGAGTGGGGATCTCTGTCTAACAGCCACTCGAAAATGAATTCTTTGGACAAGAATAAGCTTTGAAGCAGATACTTCCTTGGAGTGTCCTGATGAAAACTTAACTCAGACAACACTTTGATTTCAACCTTGAGATACCCACAGCGGAGAACCAGCACCCCTTGCAGCAGACTTCTGATTTGCAAACTGTGAGATGATAAGTGGATGTCGCTTTAAGCTACTTCGTTTGCATTAATTTCCTGCGTAGCAATAACAAAGAATATACCCAAGTGACTGATGTTAACTTTCTGAGGCAATTCTCCCTAGAGATTCTTTGTGTTTAGGCCACCTTATGAAAATATAAGCATTTGCACAGTAGTTGTGTCTTTTTTTATTTTAAAGTATATTTAACACTATATATTACTGTCACAGACATGCCTATACGTATATCCAACTATACATACATGCATGAATATATATATATATACACACAACAACAATATTAATCTCTGAGGATTGCTTCCACATTATTACAGCTTGGCCATTTCCCCAAGTTTGCAGCTTATTATCTAAATCAGTAGTTCTCTGTTTTGTGGGTGGTTGACAGCAAGGTCAAAAATATTTTCATAATCATACTAAGACTCTAGCTAGTTACTTTTTTTACTCTTATGCTCTCACGAGGACATAGCAGTTTTCCAGAAGCTACCTAAGGGGTGATAACACAGCAGATCGAATGTAGAAGCAGCTATGACAATCCAGGTATCTTCTACTGAGGCAAGCATTAAAAAGACTTTCAAAATAAAAATAATGCCACTCTTCTTGCTGTTGTCTTTTATTTTGGAAAATATCATTGTTTTCTATAAAAATATTGTTTATCTTACATATAGTGGATTTACTATCATTTTTCAAATGAATTAATACATAATGATTTTGATAGTTTCTTTGCTTATATGGTAAATATTGATTGGTAATGGCCCTTTTAAGTGAAAGCTTTTGGGGTTCTTAGTAATTCTTAAAAGTTTAAATTAAATCTGAGACAAAACATTTGATAACCCCTAATCTTAAACTTTCCTATTTGTTGGTGCTTTAATAATTCACTGGGTGAATGAACCACATTTCACACAGAAGTATTTGTTAATTTTGCAACGATGAATTGTTTCAAAGTGGTCTAAGAAAATGTAGAGATAAAATATACAATAGTTTGGTCCAACATTCCCACTTCTGGGTATCTATCTAGTCTAGGGAAAGCAAGTTGTGGTAGGAGACCTTGTGGTGTGGGAGTGGGTGGGATGAGGGGGTGGATTTAGTAGCTGTGTTAATCAGAAAAGGCTAGTCTGATCTCAGTAACAAAGAAATGCAAAACATCAGTGCATTAACACATAAAAGATCTAAGTCTTATTTGCGCTGCATGTCCACAATGAGTCAAGGGGGATTTTTGCCTCACAGAAACCAAGAAAAATTTTAAAAACTATTCAGAATATCATAAAAAATAAATTTGTTTATAAATGAGGTCAATTGTGCAATCAAAAAAATAAGGCATTAACATGCTAATTATTTTAAGACAATACTCAAACATACCAAATTAGTGTTGTGATAAAAACTAGATTATGTGCAGATGATTAGGAAGAAGTCACAAAAATAATTTAAAGGTTTTTTAAAAGATAATTTAAGGTGAAAGTCTACATTATTACCAATTGCTTATTCCCTTATTTCATCTCACTTTCTTTCTCTTTGCGTAATATTCTGCAAATCATATCCACACTTGTCTTTTAGATCAGTTAAATTTTAAGAAAAATGTATTTTAGACAGAAGATTTTGGACGGTGTTCAAAAAATAACATTTTTACAAAATTACTTTGACAAACTAGATTTGAAATGTATATTTAAATTTAAGACTAGCAGTTGCTGCCTAGCAGATTTTTTTTTAAGCCAATAAAGAAAAAGAAAATTGTACATATGACAAATCTAAAACTTTAAAACTTTCTTCATCTAACAGTCTATTATAGGTACATGGGAAAGTGGATGACATATTTTTGAGCAGTGGCAAGTTTTCAGAGCCTGGGATTTTCAATTGTTTTTCTATCAAAAATTCTACTTTTAAGGAGTAACAAAGATATCAGCAAGGTTTTTCCTTGGAGTTTGAACATGAGTTAGACATTCAAATTCAAAAGCAATTCACTAGCCACATTTACATAAATAAAAAATATATAACTTCAGAATTATTCTAGATGACCAAACTTAAGTACACAGATTAATTAGCAGTTAGTTCAATGTTTTTTTTAATTTTGTTATGGTTAGGTATTTAAGATTTTTAACATTTGGGAAAGCTAAGTAAAAAATATAAGGGAAGTCTTTGTATTATCTTTCAAACTATTTTATAAGTCTGAAATTATTTGAAAATAAAGAAGTTTGAAAATAGCCTTATTAAAAAATATATATATATATGTTGGAAGAAAAATATATATACAAGTATTATGAGACTACAATGTGATTACATTTGGAACTCCATAAGAATAAGCAGGAAAAAATGAAAACAAACTCGAACACAAATGAAAATTAAAAATATGGGAGGAGAAGAGAGGTAGATGGAGTAAAGAGGGTCAAATATGTGGTGACAGAAAGAAATCTAACTATGGGAGGTGAATGTGCAGTGTAAATATATATATTTACACCTTACTATTTAAGTGTACAGCTGAAACACTGGATTTTGTTAACCAATAGCACTATAAAAAAATTAATTAATTAACTAATTACAAATATGATAAAATAGGCTATTCAATCAGTGGGAGAAACTATTTCATTGGGTAAAGAAAATACACTTGCTATTTAAGAAGGGAAGAAAAGATTAGTTACTACAGAATTTAAATTTATAAAATTAACTGTAATTATAAGAAGCACCTAAAATATGAGGTAGAGAAGCCCTACCTAAGCAGGACAGGAAATTACAAATGAAAATAGAGAATATGGAAAACAAATAAAAAGTCTAATGAAAGACTGTTAGAAAAAAAAAGATAAAACGAATGAAAAAAAAAAAAACCCAATGATTAGCACAATAGAAATTAAATATAAGGTCAAAGGCTATGAATAATTATATCACAGAATAAACATGGCAGATAAATTTATGAAGTGATGTCTAAATTCACTCATAGTTGATAAATGACAGGCTAGTTTTCGGAATTAAATTGGCCAAGAACAAACCAATTGTATAAATTGCAACGTGGGAGTCGTGCTAGGCAACGCAGTCCCTTATATGACTCAGGGTTTCTCAACGGGGGTGACCATCTGAGGGGACAATATAGCACTATACAGCAGAATTCTAAAAGCACATGCTTTTTCTTTCAATATATATTTTTTTTTACTAAGAATTTACAGTATTTTCTACATTCAAAAGTACACCAAGGATTTTTATTTCCCGAAAGCAAAAATTCATTGAGTAAAGAGATTATCCATTTATTCCCTGTCGATGTCCTAGAACTACTTACTGTTTAATATTTTTAGAGAATCAGTGAATCAGTGAACAAATCAATCAATTGTAGCGTGTTTGTAGAACAAAAGCTAAAAACATGTGTCCACTTAAATAATCTGTGGTACCTCATGTCATATGCAGAGTTTGGGTTATATTTTCATTAACAAGAAAAATCTGTATATTTCTTAGCTCTTCAAGTTAAATGCAAAGTAAACTATTAATTATTGAAAAAACTACTCAATAATGTGCCATCGATACCATTTTTGTTTTCTTTTTATTGTCTCTTCAACCTATAATGTGGGTTACTCCCCAATCTTTGAATGAAAATTTGATCATAACTTCTCTGGTCTCTTCTCGCAGATAATGAAAATACCTTGGATCATTTTCCAACAAGTGACACTGATATTTCTGAATTAAAATGCCCAGTCCAGAGTCGCACTGAGCTGATCCCACAGTTTTCCCATTTGCAGCTCCCTGTCTCTTCCAGGGATGTCAGCATCAGCCTCAGGTGTCTGCACCAAGGTGGAAGGGGAACAGGAGAGGAGACAAAGGTGGCCACCCTTCCTCTCTCCAAATCTCCAAAGCCTGCTCATTGTCCTTTCTTCTTTACTTTCATGAAGGGCCATTGGCTTCACTGACCAGAGGATGTAAAGAGGAAGGAAGGGTGGGAGTCAGGGCAGCTGCAGACACAGGCTGTGCCCTTTGAACATGGCAGACACCGTGTCCACATCCTTCTCTCATGTCTTCTCGGAAGCCCTCTTGAACTCAGAATGGACAGGGGCCAGCACCAGCTTCCCCCTCAAAGACCCTTGGTGGTTCTGCCTTCAGTCAGTGGGTCACCCTAGGAAGGTACATCTCCCATCCCCAGATCCACATCCTGAAACACCTTCTCCCCTTCCCCACTGCCACCTGAATATCTAAAAGGGCTGTCACTTGCTGCTGTTTATCAAAGACGACAGACTGAGATACCTCATAGAGTTAAATCTTTATATTCAAAGTGAAAGAATGAAGCTCATTGCATGCATTTTAAATAATCTGACATAAGACTTGACATGTGCTACTGAAATATACAGAGTCTCATATGGATAACTTCTTTTCTAAGCTGTTTTCTTCTTTCAGGCTCAGTCCAGTTAAAACAGCTGTTAAGTCTAACATGTTTAGCCAATGTTGATAGCTGTAACCCAGGTATTTGGGGCAATAATCCATGTAATAATTTAAAAAACTGGAGAAATATTGTACTTTTGTCAATTTATAATTATTAATAAATTAATTATTCTGAAATGCAGGTTTTGCTTTTTAAAGTAATAATAAGCTTCATGTTCTATGTAACTTTGTACTTCATAAATGATATTTTGGTAAAGGTTTTATAAAAATAAACAACATGTTTTATAATACTAAACATTGAAATCTGGAATCATGCCAAGTGGATGTTTCTACAAAAGGAAGTGTAGGTTGGTATATGTTTTGAAAAATCCAGTTGCAGCAACACTACAATAATAAACAAGCAAAAAAGTGTCTGAAACTCTTCCTTCTTCTGAACTATCCCAGCCTGTTCAACAAGCTACAAGGACAGAAGACTAAGTAGAGATTTTTAATTACATTTAATTTTTTTACTTATAGAATATTCTTCGTAATTAAGGAGAACAGATTCAATTAATTAATAAAAGGAACGATTGATTTAACATCATAAGAGTGTACATACCTATGGTAAAATATTTAGCAAAACAGTAAAAACATAAAACAACATAAAGTTAAGCAATATATAGATACTTTTACAATTAATTTATAAGTTTTTTTTCATAGTTTCCAAAGTTTATGCAATGATTATCTATTATTTTGTTTTATGGATAATATATTCAAAGACTTATTTGGTAACTAATATATAAGTGATAACAAGGTGACCACAAAACCAACACATAGGCACCTCAAAAAAATATATTACTAGATGAAAACAGTATAGCTATTTCAAAGTATTTTCCTCATATTGTTTTGATATTGATTTAAAACTAACTTTTCATTTCAGAAGGCTCTAGCATTTTAATGTAAAAAATGCTTCCTGCATGAGTGTGATATAAAATTCTTATTTTTAGTGATGTGGAACGTGACATATTCAGAAAATCCTTTCCTGAAACACTGGATGACATATTCAAACACGACCTTAAGTGCCCAGCTAAAGAAACAGAATAATGATCAGGTACCCCAACTTCATAAGGGACTGGAAACAAGAAATGGAAACCAAAGAGCAAAGTTGCCTCTGCCACTCTGTGACCTCTGAATTAAAAGGCTAAATTCAAACTTCCTTAGAACGCAGGTCACCTATCCAAGGGTGTGCACATGAGGACTTGGCAGGGTAACTCCACATCAAGTAGGTTCTCTTCAGGAATGATACTCTCAGTGAAAAAATGGGTTTTAGGAAGAAAAAGAAGTTAACCTTTCAAAATTGGAGATAAGATATTTTTCTACCCCTAGGGAGAACAACAAAAGAGTCTTTTCTGAGACTCTCTTTCCATACCCGATGCAGGTTGGCCATGCCCCTGAGTTCTTGGAGAGACAACCCAGCCCTCCCACAGGGGATTCCTATAGCTGAAACCTCACTGAACATACATCATAATAAAAAAATAACTTAAAAAGGCAAAATGAAATAAGCCACTAAGGAGAATCCATAGAAATAACAAAGAATAGAGTCAGACATCCGCTCCCACCAAAACTTCAGAGGATGAAATTTTCAGTCGTCAGATGTAAATATGGAAAATGCTCTCGAAAATAAAAATGGAAGAATGTTAAAAGAATAATATCTTAAGGAAGTGGTGAAAAACTGAGCAAATGTTTGCTATGCTTCTTGAGTCATTCCGGCATCACGTCTAAAGTACAAAATTTCATCTAAATATCATCCAAATCAGGTATGTGTGAGATTTGAGTATGAATCATCCTTCTGCAAAAATTCTCTCCAGCTGTGAATCTGTAAAAACAGGCAAGTAATGGGATTCTAAAATACAACAGTGGGACAGGCATAGGACAGACATCTGCACTCCAAAATGGAGAAATATGAAACAAGGAAGGGCTGATGGGGTCCAAGCGAGTCCAAAACCAAGTAAAGCAAATTCCAGTAGCTCTTAAGGCTGGAGAATAAACCTCTTTGGTTTAACTATGTGCCTTCCAAGCCCACTGGGTGGCATCAGCCCTCCCTGTTCCCTTCCCCCACCCCTCCCAGCTCTGCCCTGCCCACTCAGTTTAACAAGTTTCCACCCCTGTGTCTCTGAGGATCTTGGCCTGAGGCACTGGGTGGGGACATCCTGAGCCACCAAAAACCCAAAACCAAGAGAGAGGTAGCCACAGACTTTGAAAGAAGGAGGAACCAGCCCCATCTCTGGTCCCTGGCTGGGAATGGCCTGACATCTGGGATTCTGCTCTGGCATCATTCTTCCATTTTCTGGAGGAATGAGGCACTTGACAGCAAAGCAGGCCTGTGGTCCTCTCTCCTAGAATCCTAGAAGCCCCAGAGCCTTCCTTCATTTGTCCCCAGGTTGTCAGTTCCCTTTAGCTCAGAATGGCAGTGTCTCTGCATGGGCAGCCTTGTCCCCATTCCTGGTATCTGCTGAGAACATAAAAAGAAGGGATAAAAGTTTAGAAGAAATACATTAAAAAACCTGTCATTACTATTCAGCACTGTTCTTTACATCCTAGGAAGTGAATTTAGAGGGAAAATAAAATAAAATAAAAGTAGAAAAAAAATGAAATTAAAATATCAAATTACCGTTATTCGCAGGTGCTTGACCATGACACAGTCCACACAGAAAATCCCAGAATTTCTAAAAACAATTTAAATTAATAAGGTAATTGAGCGAGGTTATTGGTTAAAAGATAAATATGCTAAAAGTAATGGCAGATTTTAAAAGTGAAAGAAAAATTAGAAAAGTATAAAAAAATAAAATGTTTTAGAATGTTACTTACTATAGCAATAAAACATAAAATATCCAGGAACAAACAACAGAGGTTTGCACAAATTTCATGAAAAAAAGTTACATTTCAAAAGTACTAAATGAATTGAAAGGTTGCCAAATGCAGATATTGGAATACTAACATTTGTTAAGATGTCAATCAAGCACAAATTGATTCATAATTATAGACAAGCTTCTGAATAAATTAGAAGAGCACGAAGAATATTTTATGGCCTTTAGTTAGGAAATGTTTTTTTAAAGAAGGCACAAGGAAAATATGAACAATAACAGTAATATTAAAAGACAATGAATTTAATGTTAATTGCAATTCAATGCTAAACAGTTTGTCAAAGATCAAGTGTGAAGACATCATGTACTAGTGAAGATATAAAAAATTGATTTTTATATCTATTGTTGGAAGTATTAATTGATATATGATCTTTGAGAACCAGTTAGACAATATCTAGAAGTTTGAAAGAAAAAAACCCATACACAATGACTCAGAAATTCTAGACACTGGTATATCCTAAAGAATCTTTCAATCATGTAACAAGTGACATGTATACAAATGCTCAGAGCAACATTGGTTGTCTTTGGAAAATATCAGAAACCAAAACAATGCTCATCAGCAGAGAAATAGGTAATAAATTATGATATATTCTTGTGAAATAATTATGTACAATGAAAATTACTACATTCCAGTTATATGCACTAATATTACTAAATATAACTTGAGAAAGAAAAAGGTAGATTACAGAAAAAATGTTTTGCAAGTTTTAAAATATACAAAAATATTTTTTAAATATGTAAAAAATAAATATATTGTAAGTCTGAAAAATTAACCTTAAATATAGGAACAGGTTATCTGAAGGAAGAGAGAAGTGCTTTGACTATACTTTGATGTTTAATTCTCAAGTTGAGCTTGAATTATTTCAAATTATAACTCATTGTAAGTATATTACAACCTACATAAAATTTAAATTTTATATGCTTCTCCCCTTTCTTCAAAATATTTAAAATATATGCAAGAATTTAAAATTATTTGAAATAGATAACCCTGACTTGCCACTATACCTTCAGATACAAAACATGTTTCAGAAGTCACCACAATTTTAATTGTAATTATTCTTTTTTTTCTAATAAAAAACAATGATCTCTGTCCTTTTTCCATAGATCTTCAGGTATTAAAATAGTAAAGTTATTTCACTGCAAATATTATTGAACATTACTAAAATCAATCTCTATTCCAGCTCTCTGGAAATTGAATCAAATATTTTGTGATCTCAACAATTGTAAAATTGTAAAATAATCATAAATTAGTGCCACTTTTATGTGCAAAATAACATATTTGGGAATCATCTTTATCAAATTGATAGTAACATTTATTTATTACATTAATATTGATTATTTAGACACTGGCTAAATTTGAAATTTAAAGTAATATATGAGAGAAAAACCTGAAAGTTATTAATTAAATGATAAAATATTCAGCTGAAAGTGCATATATGATTTTTTTAGCCAAATGTGGTAAATACAAATCTGTTTCTCTGAAATTAATGAAACACCAATTAGTAATTCAGCAATATATTTGAATGCAAATTAGTAAGTCATTGACTTCCTTTTTAAATATGTATGTGACATTTTCTGAGATTAGTAGAGAGATGAGAATCAACTTACAATAGAGTTTATTATAGCTGCTATAGATCTACTGCTACATTCTATCTTATTACGTTTATTACAATTTATTCTATTACATTTATTCTCAATTTCAAACAATTGTGAAAAGACTTTAAATAATTTTGATAACATATGTTTATTTTTATCTTTTGGAATAAAATATACATTAATCCAAATTTATTCATGTAACATTTACAATATTCTATCTTAAAACAGTTTATTAATTCAAATTCTTTTAATACTCTTTAAAACTTGGGGCAAATAATATCCAATAGAGTATTGCCTCATCACTAAATAGTGACTGAGCATATTATATATTGTTTTTAATAGGCAAAAAATTTAATTGCATAAATTACTTTTAGACTGTTAATTTTTTAGACCAGTTTATCTCCAACATACAACTGTGACCTTTTCAAAAACTGTTGAGAACTTCTGATTAATTTTGTAAATAAAGACATTTCCACACTTCTCTCTAAAACAAGAGGAAGCAATAAAACGCTTGAAGAGTAAAAAAGAAAGAGGAAAGCCTATAGCCAAGATAACTAGAAAACACTATTAATTTTTAATTTGGAAAACTCTTCCCAGTGCCCAATGGGAATAGGGTAAGCCAGCATACCACAAGGCCACGGTGGCCTCCTCGTCTCTCGGTTCTTGTGTCATTTAAAACTGTAGAGCAAAGACCTTGGCCAGGTGGTCTCTGTAGTGACTTACTGAGTTCAAGAAAAAGCTGGGGAATAAGGAGTCAAATGAAAAACAAACAGATTTTACACTTTTCCAGAAAAAAAAAAGGCTATTCATATATCCATGTAGAGAAGAAAGCTGGATTTCTGTGGCTGATAATTTAGGTAAGCTGAATAAGAGTACGCTTCTAGCTACACACACACACACACACACACACACACACACACACACACACACACACACACACACACAGAGGTTTATTGTAGTTCCATTGTGAGCCAGAGAAAAGTGCTTTTTTCTCTTGGGCTACATTCACATCTATTAATGCAATTCATCATATTAACACATTAAAGAGAAAATAAAACATCTCAAAAAATAATAACAAAATCCCAAGGAGAGGTGGAAAATTACTTAGAAAAACTTAACACACATTTATGATAAGTTGCAGACAAAGACACTAAGAGACTTCTTTACAATGATAAGTGGATCCATTAAAAATGTACAGCCAACTCCATACTAAATGAGGAACATCTGAAGTATTTATTTTAAAACCAAGAACAAAATAAATGTGACCATTCTGGACAATAGTATGAAATAAAAACACGACAAACACTATCTTGTACAGTAAGACAAAAAAAAAAAAAAGATATTTGAGATTGGAAAGAAGAAATAAAACTATCACTAAGAGAAAATGTATTTATTTAGGAAAGTATTAGAGATAAAATTCATCATATATTTCAACCATGTAGCTGTTTATAAGATCAATATGTAAAAATAGGTAGCTTTTGGTGAAATGACTATAACATTTAATAATACTTACTCAATAAAATAAAAATTCCATTTCAACAGCAACGTAAAATAGAAGGTATCTAAGTATAAATCTTAACAAATGATGTATAAAATTTTCATGGAAAAAATTATAAAGTCCAGGTATAAAGATAGTTACAGCATGAATATGTAAACCAGTCTCTTACGTGTTCTTAGAATTAGAAAATGTGAACTTGAAAACCACACTGCACACCTTGAGCCCGTTTTTAAGCAGCTTTTGTGATAATATCCAAACATTTTAAGCATACTGATTGCTCTTCCATAAACTAGCATGTTCTAAGACTGAAAATAGTAATTCTTCCAAGGTAACAAATTAAATAAAATATTGTCTAATATTTATTTTATGAGTTTATATGAAACACGTTGTTTAATTTACAGATATAAGACCTTAAAAACAGCTCAAAGAATGAAAAGTGTTTTCTGCGGACAGGCAGTCCCACCAGTCCTCATTTCAACTGCCTGGCAAGCTCACTTTTCTGAATGTGCCCAGGTCAGACTGGCAGCTCTTTAGATGTTGGGTTTATCTCCAGCGCAGAAGTGGAGCAGCCACCATTCTGCTGTCCTTCCTTTTTACATTATTATTATTATTATTTTACAAAGCTCTAAAACCATGAATTTCCCCAAGGTGTGCCATTCGGCTTACTGTTCTGTAGGGCTTCTCAACTTTCTCTCTGAGTGACTGTCTCCAAATTGAATTCTATTCTTAATAGCAAAACTCAAGTCTTAAATACATCGGCTTCAGGGACCATTTGCACAGAAAACATTCAAAGAGAGGCTTAACCACTGGATTAAAAGTACGATTCAAAGTGACTTTTTAAAGGAACTATATTTTGCTTGGGTAATGTGGCTCCGAGTCAACCAATATTTTTAGAGCAAATTAGAAATTCTCCACTTCTGCCCAGAATAATTTTTAATACATTATTTCAAAGTCACCATTGATTTTTAAAAATTGCATTATTTGTTTAAATATGTTCTTGTTTACAGTTTATGGAAACCAAGGTGTGCTTATTTGTAAATTGTTACTTTACTGCAGAAATATGATATTCTTAGGTCCAAAGTCGACTTGGTTTAAAATAATTTATTATAAGATTAAAATATGTAAAATAAAAATCCCGAGGTTGTCATCCATATTCATTTTTTCCCCTCTCTGGATGATTGAGATATTTAGAGCATGGAGTTCAGCTACCACAGGCTTTGGAGGCGATGAAGGACAGACCAAATCCCAGGAGGCTCCTTCACCAACAGGACTTACTGAGGTCAATCAGCTAACCATTCACCTCTGGGCTATCTGCTGGATAAACTTGTTTCTCAGCTGCCTCCTCCACTACCCTTTGCAAAGCTTCTCATCCAAATTCACTGAAGAGAAATGGATCCTCTAGTTTACTGGCTAATAATAAACAACAAGGAAAAATAAAAGTAGAAATAAATGAACTGTATGCATTTTTAAACCAATGATGTCTCCAGTTTTTAATAGTCCATTACATGGTTTAAGAAAATCCAGAAACTCTTTTATTGGAAATGAGTTTTTTACAGGTTTACATACTTACACTAAAACATAATATAAACTAGCAAACAGAGTTTGTACATATGCAGATTTACAGCTTTTTACACTAAAAAAGCATGAAAAGTTAATGTGTGGTAAGGCAGGGTATTTTTAAATTATTTTAAACCAATTTAGAACATATTGGAAAAGAATAATCTTTTATAGTTGGAGTGATTTTCTTGTTTCTGGAAGAGAATATATTCACTCTTCACCATTATCACAGCTAAATTTTTTGAACAAATAGGTCTCTCAAAAAATAGAAGCCTTTAAAAAAACAACAACAGAAAATGGTTCGGAATGATTACTGTTCAAGAAAGAGTTTGAATGATTGACTTTTATATTTACATAAATTACTTTTTAAGGTTCCTTTGTCATCTTCCCCTGGTGGCAACTTAATGTGTTTTCACCCTAAATAATATAATGCCAGCTTGTACAGAGTTCATTAGTCTCAAATGCTCTTGCTCAAATATTTACAAATAATATAATGATACTACTAAATTTTTATGCTGTTTAATAAAACTGAAATAATTTACTTTTTTTTTTCACAGATAACCTGAAATAATAGTGAGAGCTAAGTGCACATGAAAGATACATACTTTACAAAATAATTCTGGTCAATTTACATTTAGTTTCAAATTTGACTTTTAATTTAGAGACAATGTTGGGTTTCTCAAGAAAATAAATAAATCAACAACATTCTCTTGAAATGATACCTGCTATGCATCCTACTCTATTTGTTATGAGTGACTTTTTTATGGCAACAGAAAGAAAATATTCTAAAATATTTAATGAATCAGAAATCTTAAAAACATTCTAGAACATTCAGAAGTCTAAAAATGGTAATCTTTCCCACCCCACAAGAGTATCCCAATCTAATGGAGCTGGCATGGTGTGCAAACATCAAAATGATGTGGAACTCATTCAAAGGGAAGCTTACAGATGTCCAGAATATTAATGAAAAATAATTACAATCAAATGAAAAATATATTTAAAGGTGCTGGAATACTGTATCTATATGTGATTCTGAAAAAAGTGAATCTTGAGGAGAATCTTTAATCTTTAGTCATAAAGAATCTTATGAAGATTTTCCAAGGAAATTTCACATGAAGAATATAAAAGATGCTTCATTCATACTGTCTGAAACAAATGTTGGTCTATCTTAATCACCTAATATATTATCTCATGGACCATTCATTAATCCTCTCACATCTGTGCAGAATTATATTAAAACAATCCTGGGATTAAAAAAAAATAAAACACTAAAGCTGTTACATCATTTAAAAGGTCCTTAAAAATTGTAACCAGTATGCATTATATTCCGTTACATGTTCAATACCTAAGGACAGGTATTATTTGAATAAGACAGCATTTTGAATAACAACAATATAGAGACCAGTATAGATGTAAATACAAATATGATTCTGATGGATCAGCTGAGATGGAAATTAAGAGATTTCAGAAAAATTAAGCCCTGTGAAGAGAGGATTTCACATATTTAAAAATGTGAAGTAATCATATATAGTGTTTTAATGATAGTACAGAAAAAGATACTTTACATAAGTTGACATCTTTATAATACTAAAGTAAAAGATTATGGTTGCCAAAGGGTGGAGGAAGGGAATTTGGATCAAAAACAAAAACAAAAACAAAACAAAACTGTATCAAAATAGCATTTCTCACCTACCAGCAAAAATTCAAAAGTCTGAAAACAGATTCTGTGAGCAATGCTCTCAGTAAATAGGCACACACATATATTGTTAGTACAAGTGAAATATGGTTCACATAAAAATAATAAGAAAAGAAAATAAATAACAAAGTTCACCAATAAAACATTTTAAAAAGACCTCTACAAATTACCAAAATGATAACTAAAATTTTATTGTGGTTAGCTACCTGGGACAAATTGACATGCTCCTTATGTCCTAAGACACAGTACTGGTATTTAAATTCCTCCTCAAATTTGCGTTTGTTCTGCCTTATTCTTTTGGGTGCACAGTCTTTAAGTGTCTGGTTGGCAGCCATGAAAATTAAGAGTTCCTTTGTTACAACAAAAAAATAGGAATCAATTTCTTGAAACACAGAATGCAGTGCCTACTTCAGACTTCCAAAACTTATGCTGCTTCAGTGATTACGAGTTAATTGATCTTTTCTCCTCTGTGAAAAACCAGCTTAAATCCATGGTTTTCTCTAAGGAAGTTATAATGAGAAATGTTCTCTTTTGGAAGTACATATTTTAAGCCAATCTTCTGAAAAAGGTTTTAAGGGTAAAAGCCTCCATCATTTCAAGTATAAGTTAATTTTCACAATAATTTTATTCAAATCCAAACCTTAGAAATATTCTTCTCACAAAGTACTTTTAAAATGAAGCTTCAAAGAAAGATTTTTTGGGAAAAATACCATTCACAAGACTATAAACCTTAGATTCTTAGTGTCTGCCCTCATGATTCTTTTCTGGAAAGAAATGAAATGGACGTTGTGGAGTGTTTTCTTCTATCGAGAGTGTGGGTATGAGATTTATATATTCGTTTCTCTCCTTTGAGCAAAAGCAATAGAGGAACAGATAGCATTAGGCTTGCAAGTTTCTGATGTTTGTGTCCTAGGGCTGTTTTTAAGCAATTTCCCCCTTTTCCTGTCAATAATTTTTGCCATATAACTCTATATGCTCCCTTATTCAAAAAAGGGAGGGGTAAACAAAAGCCATTTTCCAAACTAATTAGATGCCAATGGTAAAATCACCAAGATAAAGCGAATTCTGTCTTCCTTGTAGAAAACAAATGGCATGATTCACATGTAAATCTTGTGTTATTTAGACTCCCATTCTTTATAAAATTTACATTATTCACAAAAAATCATGGGTTGGGATTGTTTGATTTTCTGTGAATTACTTGTCTTGATATTTTCCTTTATAAAAATATTATCAGTATTGAAATTTCTTCTTTAATAATCTGGTGGGAAAATTTTTTAATTTTATGATCTCTGTTAAGAGGAAATAACACAAGGGAAGTGGACTCAGAGCCATAGGTGAAATATATGAGTAACTTTTCAGAAATGATGCCAACTGAAATGTTTCAGATACTTTAAATATGGTCCTTAAACAGAAAATGTTCCTTACCTCCAAGGCTAAAAATTTCTCTGATATTTGTTCAAAATTATTTTTGCTTGTTTATTTAAATAACAGGTTGAAGTTTTTTTTATCTTGTTTTTAGCTAATGATGTAACCTACCTAAATTATTTGCTATAAAAAAATTGCTATTAGCTTTGCTTTTTTATTGAAACACGTTTACATCCAAACACTGTACTTAAAGATTTGTAGCTAGAAATGCTGCCCTCAGAATGTTGCCTTAAAATCATTATTTTGTTAGAAGAAATGAATAATAGAGATATCAAATGACTTAAATTTGTACCTGGACACCTGCTAACAGAGATTGAAATCTAATGTTCACTTTATTGTTCAATGATGATGGACGTTACCAATTAAATAGTTGTTATTTTGCTATCAGTTGATAAGTATTAATAAGAATAGTCATAATAATTTATTTCACATCATTTAGCTTTTGTGTTTGTTTTGTTTCAAAGTACTTCCTAAAAATCTTTGAAATAATAATGTAGATTGTCTAATGTCAGAAACAAAAAAAATAGGACAGGGAGAAATTGCAGGAAAGGGTCAATGATAGCTAAAGATTAACATAAGAATTATGCCTTAGATTTCTTGAAAAGAAATTTAATTCCATGATATCTATAAGATAGTGTACCTATAAGATAGTCTGTAAAATAATTTTTTGTTTAATATCTCCTCTGTTTGGGAATCTCATTTACCAGATTTGCTTTCAACAAATTGTGCCATTGTTTTTATTAAGGTTGCGTACAATAATAGATGCAAAGACCATTAAAATAAACATTTTTCCTGCCTCATTAATTTATTTGATAACTCCTTTTTATGAATGCCAGACTATGTAACCATTCTTTAAAACAGAATTTTAAGTGCAGCAAACGCACTGACCCCTTTTATGAACACCGGCATAACATTAATGCAATTAATGGGATTGTTTCATGATATTATCACAGTACTCATAAACTAGCACATTGTGACAGGAGGTTACAAAGATCCAAAAATAATAATTGGCAATCGGTACAAACCATACTTAGAGTCCCAGGTGTAATGTTGCAATATCTTCTGAATGCAATTCCTGAAGGGATAGAACACATTTACAGCAATTAAACAACACTCCCTTTCAACTCATGAAAGGGTGAAAATCTATTTTCACAATCAGCTGCAATTATTGGTCCATTATCCATTTTCCCTCAGAGGGTTGTTCGTGATCTTAGACCTCCTTAATCACATGAGCTCTCAACACTTCAGCCTTAAGGGAATAGCCATCAAAATGTAACAGAAACTAAGTAATGTTAGCCACTTATGAAGTAAAGATAGAGCCCTCAAGATAGGTTGCCTCAGAATATTTAAGCAAATATGTAAAATTAATAAAATAATTCCCAAACTATACAACGTACAATGAATGAGCAAACATATACTGGCTATATTAATATAAATAAGGTTTGGGGAGTTGTGAGAGAAATTGCAAGAATTAAGATGTGGCAATTTGTACAAACAAAACGTAGGGAGGGCCTATTATGTGCGAAGCATTATTGGGGGCTGGTACTGCAGTCCTCTCAAAGTTAAAAACAAAGCTCTACCGGGCAAAATATTTAGTGAAGGGTTCCGACAGGTAACAACTTCAAGGTGAGATGTGATTAATGTCCTTTAAGTGAGGCAAACCATGATGGAAAGTTATAGCCACTTAAATCACTGCTGGGTGGAGTAGCCAGGGACCATTTAACATAAAAGGGAACATTTCATCTGATTTTATCCTTTCTGGGAGAATCTCGAAGATACCTGGTCAAGTTAAATGTATCGCAATGCCTTTTCTGACCCAGGGCAGGGTGGAAAGGCATCCCTAAGACTTGTCCACCTCTCTGTTCCAGGATATTATGAAAAAGCATTGAGACACTAATCTTAGGGAGAGTGCATAGCTACAGCTCTTAAACCAGCAGGTGTCTGATGGTAAATAACATAGTATCTTTCGGTATTAATGGAAGCCAAAGGTTGTTCTGTCTTCCTCCTATGCTGTACTACTTGACCTTTCTGGGATAAAATGAAAATGATTAGAAGTTTCATGGCTTAGAACCACTTCGTACCTCTAGGAAAAGTGACTATATGCTCATAAAATAAATGGAGCCACCTGGGAACATGCTGGCTGGGTTCACAGCTAGCCATTTCCACATTTCCTGGAATGTGATTCCATCAGTTAAAAATTCCCAAGATGAGAAAACAAGCTGAGATATCACAACCATGCATTTTGTTTTTACCCAAGAACTTCCTCTCCAGATATTGATCCACTGGCTTCTCATCTCTCCCTCGAGCCAGCTTTGTTAAAAAATCATTACAGGGCACAGTAACAATGGTTTCTAGCATAGGAGAGAAAGAGTTGTTAGGAAGACTAAAAATTCTGATTTTCATGGTAATATCAAACTTGCTCATTTATTTTATGAAGAAATATTCTTGTTAATCAAGGTTTAGTTAAAGAAAATTTTGGAACATTTTCTTCTTACTAAATTAAAGAAGAAAGAAGACATGGCCAATCTTTCATAAATATTTTGTTTATGTCAAAGTGAAACACAGATCTCACCAGAAAGTGATAACTTAAAATTCTTTCTATAATAAACAAATTTTTACCTTCTTCTGCTCAAGTCAGGATAAGCCATATGTCTTATATCCTGCTTTATTCTCTCTCCATCACTGCAGAGTTAATTTATTTTTACAACTTTAATTATTAATGTTTCTCACATTTAATATAAATATTCAAATCTGAGTCACATGTTCAAACTAATATACCACTTAATTTATAGTTTATTCAAACTATAAATACTTAACTTTCTCTATTATCTAACTAGATTAAAGTACTTACTGTGAATTATATAAAAATGTTTCTGAAGTTATTTCATCTCACTAGCATGGTGTTTTTTCTCATTCCAGGGTAGAAAATCCTATAATTCATTCAAGATTCACTTCAAATCCAAGCTCTGTTTAACAGCTTCACAATAGAAATTAACTGCTGTGATTCTAGAGCATGTAGTGTTGTCACAATCCTAACATTTGTCAAAGTTTGCATTGGGTCACTATTATTGCATTTTTAATGATTTCTACATAAATATTTGTTTATTGACTCAATTATTCAATTTCTATTGTTAAACAAATACCTTTGAGTATTCTAAATTCTGCAAAGAAGAAAAGATGAGTCAGACATGGATATACTACCCATAAATCTTTCTGTTCAACATGAAATATTGCACAGGTAGATAAATAGATTTCATTTGGAACTGAACATATAAAGTAACATGAGAGGCCTCAATTAAGAGACATAGAAGCTCATAAATAGGGAAAAGGGAGTATCAGGAGATGATGATTAAGAGTATAGTTTATCACAAGGCTGGAAAATTTGGGCTTTGTTGAAAACGTGATGTTTTTCAACAAGAGTTAAATGTTGAAGTATACCTTTAAGAAAAATTAACTCAATAGGGAGGATTCTGTTGAATCAGACTGTGGATGGCTAAAACATGGGCCAGTATTATCCCATGCACAGTTTAATGACAACCTAAATCTGGGAAGCACCCATGAAAATAAAGAAGACATAAATTTGAGATATTTTTAAAGTATATCTAGCTGGACCCAGGCACAGGCTAATGATGAGGTGTGGAAGGTAACAATAGGAATCAATGGCTTCCCCCAAGTTTGGGAATCTCAATGACTAAAAGTTTGGTGAGAAAATGAATCAGACATACAGAAAAAGAAATTCAGTCTGGAAAAGTTGGGTCACTCAAGAATGAAGGTTAATAAGACCTATGCTTAATGTTTTTGGAGACACACATATATTTCCATAGCAAACTAGGTGCAGATATTTAAAATCCATTTAGTGCTATGTGAAATCATGATATAATATAACTTCTAGGAAAATGTAGAGAAAGACAAAGTGGGCTGAAGACATCTTTCCTTTTGAGGAATATTCTTACAAGGGAGTTTGCCGGATAGCAGGGACACACGTCATTTACTTTTGAGAGATTTTTATGGGCAGACTTTCAAAACATATTCGAAACATTTAGTCATTTCAAACTCTGTGTCAAGATTTTATGCGTGTCATAATAGGGCAAATGGAGAGAGTGAATTTTGCACTCTGGGAGTTTCTACCTCAATATTTGCTTATTTCTTTGCAACAAAACTTTTTCCATTCTAACATAATGTCGTATTGATAATATTACCCATAGGGATGACTGAGAGACTGAATATACAAATGAATGATGGCCAGACCACGTGTGACAAGAGAACGCTGAAGTACAACCTCTGCAGCAACCGGTTCAGAAAGCAAAACACCAACACTGCATGCAGCTTAACTCAGAAAGATGAGGACTTGATCATTTCTGCCAGGTTTCCTAACCTTTGCCCCTGCTCCCCACTCAAGACCAACTGGAGAAAACCAAACACGTTCCCCAAATCAATCACATGAAATTCCCCACTTCTAGTTATCCTGTCTCCGCTTCCCCAGGCTGACGGCCTCTAACTAGAGCACCCCTGAAGCTATCCCCCTTTTCACTTTAATCCTTTTCCACTCCCCTGCCTGCCTTTGAGTCTTTTCCAAGTGCAAGTGATGGTGGCTGAGTCCCTTTGCTTCAGCAAACTCTGAATAAATAGCTTTTGTTTTTCTCATTTGGGTGGGCTTCCTCTATTTCCAGTTTTCCTGGAGAAATGATCTGCACTGTTCACCCTTGGTCCCCTGCCTTTGAGCAGGAGCAGGACTCATGGAATCCCCTTGTAGCTCTCAAGGTTTGAAATCTATTCTCTTTGTGTTGGGCTCCTCAACCATTTTCAGGATGCTTATAAATATTGAAATAGAAGGGATACTGAAATGTTATCCTGCCAGAAAAAAAATAAGATTGAAGAAGACATTTATTTGTTCAATCAGGATCATCAGGTACAACTTCTGGTAGTACCTAACCCAAATATCATGCTGTCATCGCTTCCTCCAGAGCCACTTACTTCCTTATGGTGGAGAGTGCCATTTCACTGTTCCTATAAATAAGGACAAACTTTGTGCTTTCACCTGGGAAAAAACAACAATATACCTAGAAATTATGTTCCAGGGTTTCACTGAAGACCCCTCTTATTTTTCTCAGGTTCTCATTCACGGCTTAAAAGATCTAAATTACCTTTGTGAGTCAGTTCTGAACACAGTGTAGATGATCTCCCACCATGTTAGGAGAATGAGGAAGCCTATGGAAAGAATTCCATTTACTTGCTCTCAACCTTGGAAGTAAAGAGACATAAAGTTACAAAAGATGAATTACAGTTTTACCAAAGCACAGATGTTAGTTAGACCATGACCAGTCCATGGAGAAAAAAATTCTTTCCTGATAGATTAAAGACTATCGACATTTATTCTAGAACTCTTATAAAACAACAGTTGAGAAAATTCTAGGTTGCAGACAATGGGGCTAAATTTTTCTGAGAGTACAACACCCCTTTATGAAATGACTAAGTTCTCAGTAAAAAGACCCTCTGCTTTGGAACCCAAACATGACCAGGTCTCCCGGAATCTTTGTAGTCCAGGAAGTTTCTTCAAAAGCTTCCTGAACTACAAAACACTTATAAAAAAAAATCTGTTTGTGCATGAATGATTGGGACCAGCCCTTTTGCCCTTTAAAGGTATATGAGAACCATCAAACACTTATCACTTATCACTTACTAGCATGTTTGACCCAGGTGCAAAGGCTTATCCACTTTGTCTTAAGGCAAAAGCTACTATTGCAAACTCGCCAAGACCTCCGTGGAACTAATTCTAGGTTCTGCACTTGTCCTCATGTCTCTCAGTCATCACACACTTCTCGGCCATATAATTACCCCAGTGAGCTTGTTATTCTCTCCTTCTCATGGGACTATTCATGGCCTTAACATCCTAAGTCCTGCCACTCTCAAGCCTCTAGCTGAAGGGGAACTTCAGGATTATATTACATACGTTGGGGAACCTTTGGTATCTCATTCAGATGTAGTAGAGACCACCAGTGAGAATTCTGATCTCATATTATTTGTTAATAAATCAGACCTTAAACAGAAACTAAAGGTGATCAAGCAGGATAGGTATCGCTAATGTAAGCTCTCCTTTAAAATACGGTCCTCTGCCTGAGGTCAAATCAACCCAGGTGGCTGAATTTACAGCACTTGCTAGAATTTTTCAAATAGCCCGTCCAGAGAGTGCACACACTGACTATAGCAGGTATGTTTTTGCATTAGTAAATGGTGTTGGGGTGCTTGGGAACAAAGGGGTTTCTCATTAGTAGGAACCTTCATTGAATATAAAAATGGATTGCAAGTTAAGAAACTTTTAGATGGACTTCTACCTCTAGGCAGATGGCTATTATAAAGCTTTAGGCTAATACCAACAGGTAATATAGAAACCAAAAGAAATTCTCTAGAAGTGTATTATGCCAAACAGGCAGTTTTAGCCAAAGTTATGAGCCTATCTAAATCTGAAAGGAATAAATATTTGGCAATATTTAAAGAGGTCCTTATAAAACATGGTCTTTAGTCCCTGACTTTAAAAAGGAATAATTGAAACATTCTGGCCATGACTTTCACCCAGAAAATCCCCGGCACTCCCAATATGGACCTTCGGTGACAAGAGATATTTGCTAAATCTCTTATCATGATACAAACTGATTACTATCTTAAATCAAAACCAGTGGAGAACCATTAAAAAGACACCGGAGGTTATTTTCATGGTGTGCGTCAACTGTTAACAACATAACCTTAAAGGTTACACATGGCCAGGAACTAAAGATTCAGGGTCCCTTTGAAGAACACCTTCAGATGCATATTTATTCAGATTTCATTCCTCAAGGGTGGCTGAATATGTTTTAGTAAGTATATATTTATTTTCAAGATAGTTTGAAGAATTTCCTTTTTGAAGATCTACAGCAATTACAGTTGTCAAAAAAAAAAAAACAGCTTGATTTTGTTTCCAACTAGAGAATACCAACTTTTATATCAAATGACTGAGACACACAGTTTACAGAAACCATTACAAAAGAACTGTGCAATGCATAAACATGTACACAGAAACTACATTGCTTTTATTACTGACAACTTTCTGGAAAGGCTGAAAGAGCCAATGACATTCTTGCATTAGCATTAGCAAAGTTTTATACAAGGCATTTTCTTGTATTAAAAGAGACATCAAGGAAACAACTTCTCTTGAACTTAAAGGTCTCTTTATCGACAGAGACCTTTGACCACCTTCAGATGGATTTGATCCACATCCATTCTCCAGTGGATGCAAATATGTTTTTGTTTGTATATCAAATCAGACACAAACTGTTAACAACAAATATAGCAGGGAAATGCCAAGGAGTCAATCCTTAGGTTCACATTTCACAATTAAAAAATTAGTTCAGATTCCACAAGATTCAAAGACTATTTCAGTAGGAGAACTCACATTGAAGATCCACTGCCTTTAATCTTACTAACTGCTGGATGACCATTTCCCCTTGATAAACTGCCTCTGGGCAGTCCTGGGTGCATCCAATTCCCTTAAATTACAGCTCATGACACTTGCCTTCGCACCTCCCTGGGAAAAAGATCTTAAACAAATCCATTTATAACCAAAAAAGGAGCCAATTATTATAAACTATTAGACAGTAAGTTATCTTAAATTTGAATTTAACACCCTTCATAGGAAAGGAGCTAATTACTTGCCATCTAGAAGACGTTAACAGAAATCCAACTGTGAAACCTGGCTAATGCAAGGCTTTGGTTCTGACCCTGAGTAATAAACATCTTTGTTCTTGGCCCTCCATGTGGCCCTACCAGATGCTGCTTCCATTGTGTCCAGGATACCAGGACCTGTTTGTCTCAAACTAAAACCTCCTAAACTTTAGAATAGTATCTTGAGATTTGTCTGTACACAGGGACATTGATCCCATAACTAACGAAGGTTGGAGATTCCAACTTAGACATGAGCTCCTAAGCAAGGCCATTCTTAATTATTTAGGCACTCCGCCTGGGAGAAATACTGACTCATTGGTTATGTGAACAATGAGAGCGATGTTCTCAATTGGAGTGTATGTTATAGGTGATGATGCAAATAGAAAAGACAATAAGAAACTTATTCCTAACTCTGGCAAGTGTTATTAATGAGAATGCTTTTGCCTTAGATGGAATATAAATCAGTCTCAACTTGTTGGCAAAGTCATGATAGACAATTACATTGCCCCAGATTTCTTATTGGGTCGTCATGGTGGTGTCTATACCGTTGCTAATACTGATGTTGTGTTTGGAGCATTGAAACAGGCGAGGTATAACAGACTATATGTTGCCTTAAGAAAAAGCTATTTGGTTCTTTGAAGTTGATTCTTTTACCCTGTGGGATCTGTTCTCTTGGCTTGGGTTGGCTAATTGGAGCTACTTGTTCCAAAGCATCTTACAGGGAATGTTATTTGGTCTTGTTTCTGTCATAGTGGTCATGATGCTGATCTATTACATTTTATCCCAGAATCTTAAATTCTTCTATATAGTTATTCTCTTGCCAGATGATTACCAAGGTACCACAGCAACAAAAAAGTCAGAGATCTGTCAAAATACAGTCGACTAAGGAGACAAACGGATAACCCCAAGTAGTAAAGATTTACATCTTTAGCTTTCCCTGAATTAATCCATTTCTTATAAACAAGAGAGTAATGTAAGGTGCGGGGGAGGATGAGATTTGAATACAGAAATGAACACTTAAATACAATGAGAAAATGACTAGACCATATATAATAATAGAACTCTGACCCACAAGCTCTGCAGCTACCAGCCCAGGAAGCCAAACACCAGCCTCTGAAGCAATCATCCCAGAATAGTCAGGACCTGTTCAATAGTTACCAGCTGTTCTGTATTCTGCTTCCACTTCTAACTCAGGATGATTAACTTCTAGTTAACTCACTCCCAATCAGAGCACACCTGAAGCCCTCCTGATTTTCACTATAGCCTCCCCACTCCCCACCCTGATTTCCTCTCTGCCAAACAGCGTATATACCATGGGGAAACCATTATTTTAGGCACTGGTTTAGTCCAGGCACTCTGCGAAGCAGGTGCTCAAATGGAATGAGACACCAAGGGATGTACTGTGGGAAACAACTTGGAGGAAAATGGGCAGAGAGCCAGAGAAAGTTGGGAGAGGTTTCCGATGGTGATACTGTTCTGATCCATGGGAAAGAAGCAAGGAAGGAAGGAGGAAAGGAGGGAAGAAGGGAAGGAGAGTCAAGGCCTTAGATTGTAGCAATGAGAGCAGTTCTAGGAAACTTGATAAAGCCAAGGAGAGTCCACAAGACTTGAATCAACAGCCTTGTGTGTTCCTGTCACACTCATTCATAGGCTAGGAGTAGCCCACCTTTGGGAAGTGTGGCCTCAGGGTAAGTGCATTTTGGATTTTGGGGTGAGGCATCTGGGGCCTTTGATCAATTTTGCTTTACATGTTAGAAGGTCCAAAATGTGTGTCATGTGGGCTGAATTTTGTCCTCCCATGATCTGTGTTGAGGTTTCAACCTCCAGTGCTTTAGAATGTAACCATGTTGGGAGATAGGGCTTTTCTTTTAAAGAGATGGTTAAGTTAGAACGAGGCCATTAGGATGAAGCCCAAATATTATGCAACTGGTATTCTTACAAGAAGAAGAAATACTAGAAATGCATGTGCACAAAGGAACAGCCATGTCAGGACACAGAGAAAGTGGCCATCTGCAAACCAAGGAGAGAGCCTCTGGAGAACAGAACTTTCCAGCATCCCAAGCTCAGACTTCCAATCTGAGATGTTTCATTATGGGGTTTGTTATGGCAGCCCCAGTACAAACTCATACAAAGTACATTTTCAGGATATAGGCACTGTAAAATGTGTGTGTGTGTGTGTGTGTAGATTCATTTCATCCTCACAAAACCCTGTGAGCCAGCTACTGTTGCTGTCCTCCTTTTGCATTAGGTCTCTAAATCATAGCATTCCCTCTCTTTAGATTTTTTGCTTCTGTATAATTAACTCCAAGTATCTCTCATTTGGCTTTTTAATTTTTTTAAATAACAAATGTATTTTAAAAATATTTTTAACATTTTAGCAATGCGAAAAACCTGTAATTTTTAAACTAAATTATTTGATTTAGCAATCCAATTTGCCTTAATTTCATGCTAACCTGTGTACCACTAAAGATATTTATTTTTTGCATCATCAATGTACATTAGTTCTGTGCATCGTTTGCTACTCAAGAAGTCTGCTTAGATTCCTAACATTTTATAATATAAAAATAATATGAAAATTACAATTATATACAATGCATTTCTTTTTATATTTTATTTAATGTATTAAATTAATATAATTTGCATATGAGATATATCACATTATATAATTTATATCATAATATAAAAATTAATATCACATTAATTTCCTTTGCTTCAATAACATTTATCCTATTAGAAAATTAAAATAGCTAATGGCTTGACCTCTGTGTATTTCTCCACATTTATTCTAATCATAGATCTGTGCTTTCACAAGATGATATATAAAAAAGACCTCATACTAGTCTACACTAGAATGCAGAACTCCAATGTTCTCTCACTAATTTATCCTTGTCTTTGGGCAAATTTTTTTTTCCTGGGCCTCCATGGTTTTTTTTGTTTGTTTATTTTTGTTAATCTTCCTTTTTTTAAATCTGTGAAATAAAGATCTTGGAGTAAATTATCCTTAAAACAGCACAATTGATGGGCCTGAACCGAAACACCACCACTCTCATTCTATGCTACCAACACCATTTCTTGCAAACTTTCTGTCACTTGGCAACTTGTAATTCTCACTGCTGATCCCTTCATTAGGATTTTGCAACTCACATAATCTTCTTGGTTTAAACAGGAAAAGATGAAGCTTTACTTCAAGAATTTTAAAGGAGCTGGGGCCTTGTTCAGCACAAGGAGCTCATATAAAGGAAGAATAACTCTCAGGTAAATATTTACTAATTAGTCCTAAAGATAAGCTGAAGTAAGACACGTTTCTGCCCAATAAACCTAAAATAATTATATTTAAAATCTATAGTATTTTTACCAATAAATTACCTTTAAATGTGGGTTTATAGTGTAATTATCATGTTAATATTAAAATTTTATTTATTAAAAAAAGATTTGGTAGTGGGAATTATATAAGTATAATTTTTTAATTTATTTATTTATTGTTCACTGGTATTAAGGATTGCAAAAATCTCTTATGAAAGATACTGAGTGCTCATTTTTAATTATTGCGACTACTTTTACCAATGTATGTTGAAACTACAAAACTGAATAAAAGCCAAAGATAATTTCATGTGCAAAAATCAATTTAATAACTGTCATAGCTTTATAAACCTTGGTTTAGTATTCATGTGGATAACAAAAGTATATGTCAAATATTTCCTTTGCTTTCAGTAATCACATTTGCAATAGCACTGAGAGCAAAAATACAATGTTAACTCATTTGTAATTTGTTCCAAGTGTTCTTTTTGATTATATGGCTTTTTGTAGTAACTTATACTAATAGAAGCAATACTGAAACTCAACAGCTTTTCTTCTGTTGGTTGGATTTTTTATCTAATCCAAAACATATTTAAGGCTATTTTTAAAAGTATGCCCTCACCAAATATATTTTTTAAATTACTAAGTATGATCTAACCTAATCACCATTTATATAAAGTTCAAATACATGAATGTAAGGTACGATCTCTGAGTCCCGCGAAAATCTGAACCCTTACTCCCAAGCCAATTCCTATGGAAAAGCTATGAAAGCCGATAAACACACTAGGTTCTGGTAAATCATTCCTTGATAAATGATGGTGATAATATCATTGATAACTTTTAAAAACCACTCACAGGGTACTTAATACAAAGCACTGTTCCAAGTGTTCCAATGTCACTGAATCCTCATAGCATGATGTGATCAGGGTGATACTGTTATTCTTCATGGAAAAATGAGGAAACTGAGGCCTAGCAAGATTTTGGTTAGTTTCCTCTGGCTATGCAGCAGGTCTACACAGGTGAGCCCAGATTTCAGCATGGGTAATTAGAATTAAGGGTAATACCTGTTATATCTATTGTGAAGGCCATTTATCTGTATAATTCCATTTAAGCCTCCCTCAAAAAGCCATAGATGGGCTATTATAAACATTTGAAAGGTTAGGTTCAGTTTGAATAAGTTTGTCACCCGCAGGGATTAAAAGGTTCATACAGAATTAGACCATCTGTCATCTTTATGTAGACTAGTTCATTTTGGTTGAAAAAGAAAATATCCTGATGGATCAGGATTAAGAAAACTGACATTGCACTTTTTTTACCCCTTACTTAGTTCTAATGACCCTGGCCTTCACCTCTTTCTGAAATTCACTCAATTTTCTCATTATTGAAAAGAACAAAAACACTAAAATAGA
Organism: Cynopterus sphinx; assembly: GCA_030015415.1. Lineage (NCBI taxonomy): Eukaryota > Metazoa > Chordata > Mammalia > Chiroptera > Pteropodidae > Cynopterus > Cynopterus sphinx. Next base: position 4,664,985 of record CM057379.1, on the reverse strand, counting down.
TCATTTCTAAAGTTACTTCCCAGTGCCAAACCCTTTCTATTTGTATTAAAAGCTATAAAATATCTTTCTAAAAAGTAGCAAAGGCACAAAACAATTTCAGATTATGCTACACCCAACAAGGAAAATAATTTTATTATTTTAACAATAGAGTATTAATGTATGTAATTTGCTTTAAATAGCACCTGTTACATATGAAACACAAAATATAGTTTATTTGTGAAACTAACTTTTTAGAAGTGTGTTATAACATCCCCTGATAGAGGAACAGGATTTTTCTTTTAATTATAAATTGCCCAGGTGACCTCTCTCTGTCCAAGGAAACTATTAACCACAGTGAAAAATAGCTTCTGGAAATGGCTTTAAAATAATACTTGATTTAAAGCTACAATCATTTCCAATTTTGCTGCACAACTTCTTTATGGACCACCTTTCGTTCTCCTTCTCAGGGGCCCATGTTGACAATCCCTAGCTGCCTCTTACCTGAGCTATTGGTTTGCCTATGGGGGTATAGATTGAGTACAGATCGAGGCTTACACTTGGGAGAATCTCAGTCATTATTTATTAATGTTAACTGAGAAGATGCTTACTGGGAAATGCAGAGATAAGGAGGGAAAAGAGTAATTTAAGGTAATCATTGTTCTCTAGGCCATAGATACCAATTATCTTTGAATACAGGCCCATTGAAATGTACTGTTGCAGCCTGGATGTTATACTTTTTTTAGATAGTTTTATTTAGATATAATTGACAAACCATAAAATATACCCATTAAAGGATACAGTTCAATGGTTTTCAGGATATTCAGAGAATGTCATTACCCCCAAAAAAACCTTTTATAGTCATGCCTCCTTACCCTTTCCTGCACCCAAGCTCCCAGCCTTAGGCAATCACTAACCTATTTTCTGTCTTGATAGATTTGGCTATTATACCCATTTCAAATGAATGGAATCATACAGTATGTGGTCTTTTGTGTCTGGCTTGTTTCACTTAGCATGTTTTCATTTATTCTTATATTAGTACCTTATTTGTTTTTATTGTTGAATAATACTCTTTTGTATGGATATCCTGCATTTTGTATGCTGGCTGGTAGACATTTGGGTTGCTGTTTCTACTTTCTAGCTATTATAAATAATGTTGCTATTGATATTTGTATATAGGTTTTGGTGTGGACATGTATTTTTACTTGTTTTGGATAATCAAGAGTTGGCCCTTTTACCTAGAATTCTGGCCTTGGGTTGAATTGCTAGATCCTATGGTCATTCTGTTGCCACATATTGCACACAAGAACTGTGTGAGTGCACGTGTATATGTGTGTGTATTCCATGTGTGTAGTGTGGTACCTGGGGGTATGATGAATTGTTTTTGAATGAGAAGAAAGGAATAAAAGAGAAATCAGTCAATGAAAATTAAATATATAGACTTGTACCTTAACAACAAATATGTTTATTTTGTATTTCTTTACCCACAAAATAGACATATAGACACGGCATTTATAGTTTGTGATATTTTTTATATATTAAGGCAAAAGCATAATTTCTAACTTTGTCACCTAAACAGTACCCAACTCTAAATTTTATTTATTACTTATTCTAATGACAATAACAACTTTGAACTCCTCCTCATTCTCCAATATATGCTTTTGGTATTGCTCAACAAGTATTCATTGTTTTCTTTATCCACTTCACATGCTTCTTGGTTGAGAAAGACCAGCCTGCCTACTGACTGTACAGACTGAACTGGCTTGAATAACATCAGATTTCATTAGCTCCAGAGTGGGCATGTTGAAGCAAAGCTTGAGGCAAGGAAACAGACCTCAATATCAGTTTATCCATCATTGCTCGCCAAGCTGAGGATGAGGTATACCTGGAAAACTGAAAGTGGTTCGATGACAGATGAGAAGTTAGTAAGGTGAGTTAGTATGTTAATAAATTCACTATGTCAGATAGCAGATCAATGCCATTCAATAGGCAGGCTTTCAAGTGATAAGCTTCTTTTTTAAATTTCTTCACTTACCTGTTATGTTTAAAATGCAAATCCAAGTCACTGATGGTTTTGTTTATTTTTATTTATTTATTTTTAGAGCTAATTATCATTTCATTGAAGCAAAGCCACCGCTGCCACCACCACCACCACACACACACACACACACACACACACACACACACACATGCACACACAGAGTCTTTGGGACATTAACACAGCTTACATTACTTTAGTAATAATAACAAATATTTATTCTTACATATAAGACACTTAGATGTACATTTTACATTTAATAAAATTTAGTTTCTCAAAGTGATCCTAGGAATAAGGTAAAATCTTTTTTCAGCCTTCCCCCACCCCTTTTTTAATTAAATTTATTGGGGCAACATTGGTTAATACTCATCCAGGTTTCAAGTGTACAATTCAATAATACATCATCTGTAAACTGCATTGTGTGTTCACCATCCAAAGTCAAATCTTCTGTCAACCTTTACATTGAAAACTATGAGACATTATTAAAAGAAATCAAGTAAGACAAAAATAAATAGAAAGATATTCTGTGCTCATGAATTTTAAGAATCAACATAGTAAAATGGTAATATTACTCAAAGCAATATGCAGATTTAATGCATTATCTATCAAAATCCCCCAAATAATCAGATTTATAAGTAATCACAAAATACCCTGAATTGCTAAAGCTATCCTAAGAAAAAACAAGGCCAGAGCTATCACACTCCCTGACTTCAAATTATACTACAAAGCGACAATAATCAAAACAGCATGGTATTTATTAATGGAAAAACAGACACACAGACCAATGTAACAGAACTGAGAGCCCAGAAATAAACCCACATATATCGGGGCCAATAATTTTCAACAAGGGAGCCAAAAAAACACAATAGAAAAAAGAAATCCTCTTCAATAAATGTTGCTAGGAAAATCATATAGCCACATACAAAAGAATAAAACTAGACTGATATCTGTCAGTTTACACCAAAATTAGCTCAAAATGGATCAAAGACCTATGACATGAAATGATAAAATGCATAGAAGAAAACATAGGTACCAAGCTCATGGATCTTGGGCTCCTGGGCTCAGAGAGGATTTTATTTGACCTCAAAGGGAAAAAGATGTAAAAGCCAAAATGAATGAATGGGACTATGGCAAACTAAAATGCTCTGCACAACAAAAGAAACCGTCAAGAAGATAAATAGATAAAATTCTACATGGGAGAAGACATTTGCAAATAACACCTCTGATAAGGGGCTAATATCTAAAAAATACAAAGAACTCATACAACTCAACAAAAATAAACCCCACAAACAGTCCAATTTAAAAATGGGCAGAGGACCTGAACAGACATTTCTCCCAAGAAGACATACAAATGGCCAACAGACATATGAAAAGATACTCAACTTCACTATTAGGAAGATGCAAGTCAAAACCACAATGAGATACCACCTCACACCTGTTAAGTGGCTATCCTCAATAGGACAAGTAACATTAATTGGAGCATATGGGTATATGAGTTTGGACAAAATCATTGGGAAAATTTGTTAGCTCAACGGAAAGTTTACCTTCCAGGATTACAGAAGAGAAACACAACTTCGTTCTTTGACATCATCTTGGTAATCCATAATTTATTTACTCTAGATGCCCATAGTATTTTGAGGGAGGAGGCCATATTTCATATTGGCGATGGCTGCAAAAGCCATTTTTCAAATTACCCAGAATTGGTGTTAGATACTGCATCCATACATGGGATCAGGCTTCCAGGTAATACTTCTACAAGTTAACAAGTTTATCTTTTTACATTAGCACAGCTATGAGTTCCAACGCCGTAAGTACACTCCCCACATTAGCACAGCTATGAGTTCCAACGCCATAAGTACACTCCCCTTTGCTCGCAAACAGAAGTTTGCCAACGAGTTGCCTGACCCCAATATCTTCGAAATAACTGTGAACATCCTCTTGAACTGCTCATGTTAGTGATACTCTCACTGTGACACATGTAACCTTGAGACCAAGCTCTCCCAGGGCCCAGCAGCAGAACCAGCTCACCTCCAAGTTGGTCTTACAAGAAGTTAGTCTTGTAAGCAGTCTAGGGTATTCCACAGCAGTATTACTGATGATTCATTGTATTATGATTATTTATAGGTAGGGGATATGACCACAACTGACTTCAGATAACTGTAACCACAGAAAGTGAAACCATGGCTATAGGGAAGACCACTGTACTTGACATATAACATTATAAAGTTTGAGGCTCAACATATGCATTTGGGAGAGATACAACTCTTTAGTCCACTGCAGCCACTATGTTTACATTACTTCCAAGCACACTCTTGAAGACTCCATCAAGCACACTTGGTTTTTCACTGGGGACTCCTGATTCTTACACTTCTCACTACCCCTACCTCCACCGGCAGCGCTGTCATCTACGCTGCCATCATCTCTGCTTTGGTCTGATATGAGAGCATCTGGCTGCCTTCCTGATATCCCCAAAACCAGTTCTCCATGAAGCAGCTGGAATTCTCCATTTGACCCTTACACCAGATGATATCTTCCCCCGCCCCATCCAAACTCTCCCCACTATGCTGAAATGCAAGGCCTCCCAAGACCTAAATGCTCTTCGTGACCTCGCCCAATGGCACAGTGGCTTTCTCGCCATTCTTCATATTGGCTAAGAATGTTTTCCTTAAGGCTTTTACTCTTGCTGTGCCCTCTGCATCAAGGCAGGCACACATGTCATAGGTGCTCATAAAGCTTTTTCTCTCACTGTGTTCAAATCCGCATCGAATGTCCCCTGCTTAGAGAAGTGTCTCCAGAACACTCCTTCAAAAATAACACTCTTTAAAACTCTAGCATCATCTTCTTTTTTATTCCCTCAGAGACCTTACCACTTACAAACTGTTGATACAACATAGAAAAATGAGAGTCAGTGTTTATTTTCTTTCTCTCCCTCCAAAATATCAGTTCCATGAGGAAAGTAATACTGATGTATCTTCGGTCCCTAGATATACAGCCTGACACTGAGCACTCAGTAAGTACTTTAGGAGCAGATGAATGAATGAATGAATGAATGAATGAATTAGCAGGCCAAGGGAGTGAAGTTGTAAGGTGACTGGTTACAAGCAAACTAAACCTTCGATTATCATTACCAGCAAGGAACTAAATTGGATAAACTAAGAATTAGTCATACAGAACCGTATTTAGAAATTAGGAGGTGAATACAGTAAAAAAAAAAAAATGGATGAAGGAACTGGTGTTTCATGTATTAAGCAAATTCACTCAAAATGTAAAATCGAGCCTGAAAAACGTTTTAATAAATCATGGCAGGGGTCCCTAATCCCCAGCCCATAGACCTGTATCAGTCTGTGGCCTATTAGGAACTGGGTCGCACAGCAGGAGGTGTGCAAAGGGCAAGTGAGCGAAGCTCCATCTTCCTTTACAGATGCTCCCCAGCTCCAGCATCACCGCCTCAGCTCTGCCTCAGATCATCAGACGTTAGATTCTCGTAGGAGCACCGGTTCCTGGTGCCAAAAAGATTGGGGACTGCTGAATTAGGGAAATCAAATTTATGACAACATTTTATCCAGAAATGCATGTAATATACGTTTCTAAGTAAAATGCATTTGAATTACCTATTGTTAATTTTCACTGGGAACTAGAACTGATAAAACAGACTAAATTAAGTGAACACAATGTGGTTGATTATTCCTTATTTAGAGCAAGAGTTATTGTATATTTATCTGTTAAAGTTGAAATTAAATTTTTTACAAGACTTTAGGATATTGATAGTTAAACAGTATAGATAAATAATTTATGCTTAAGAATAACAATGATAAGTCATATGGAAAGAGGGAATATTATGAAACTTGAATTTAATAGATACATGTCAACCCAAAAATAGGTCTCTTAAAACTTAGTAATACAAATTCATGAATTTTAGTAATAACATGAAAACTAATTTAAAAACAATTTAGCAGAGTTTAATTGTGTTAAGTCAAAACTTCCAGAGAAGAGCACAGAGTCGTGGGAGGGTGACAGTTAATGAGGAGCAAAGAGAGCACAGGACTTGAATTTTAAGTGGCAGCTGAGGATAGTAGACAATTAGAACTGGGTCGACTCTAAACGGGGTTCCAGCTGGTGTCAGGGGTCTGCTAGGCATAACAGTCTGTAATTGGTGCTTAAATTTTATGTCCTGCGATACCAAGATGAAGAGAACCATCCAGGCAGGTGGGAAAGTAGATTGGCAGGTGGGGAAGTAGATTAGCTGGTGTCAGCAATGCTCACCTCGGTAGAGAATTAGAGACCTGTAATAGTTAGGAAATCCAATCTACCCTCTAAGACCCTGGGAGGAAAGGTCCCTAATCAGGTCCAGGGAGGTGAGGAGAGGTCATTTCCATGGACACTAAAGCACCCGAGACCTGGGAGGAGCCGGCATGCACCTGGACAGGGTACCACTGTTCAGAATTTATGGCCTCCCAGGCTGGCCTTGCTCAGGCTGTCGTTTTCACCTACGAGAAGAACCTCCTGTGTCTCCCCACCGAATTTCATTTCATTAACAATAGACCATTGTGCTCATCTCCCAAAATATGTTTTGAAGTTTTCTGTTGTTGTTCAGTTCTTTGACTTTCTTTTCCTGTATGTCCAGCGTGACATTAGGCTTTCTGTGCCACATCTACATTCATCAGCTGACAGGATGAAACACAGCAAGGCCCTTATGAAAAAGCCTCTTTTCAGGCTGACATCTATCCCTTAAATGACCCTAGAAATCCATTAACGGAAATATTCTGCTCAGTATATTTTATTTCTTTTTTCTCTTTTTGTCTAACGTGTTCTGCAAAATGTTTTATTATGTGTCCTGTAAAAATAAAGATAGATGAGTCCAAAGGAAGTCTCCTGAATTCCACCACTGGAGGAACCATGTTACAAAAAAAGAGAAAGAAATTTTGATTCGGTATGTGTGTGTGTGTGTGTGTGTGTGTAGCTTGAAAGCAGAGACACTCAAGTAACCTATATAGATAAGCTCTTGCTTGGTGATTGCTAAATGTTCAGAGACCAGGGTCATTTATCATGGGCCTTGTAATGACACCTGAGACTATCACGGTATCTAAGTGCATTAACATTTACATGATTGCTCTAAGTTATCAAAGAAAGGTTTAACTGTATTTTCCATGACCTGCTTAATAAAAAGAAAATGAGTCCTTCAGAAACATTTTGCACAGAATAAGTTTCAAATGTTTTTCAGAATCTTGACATATATTGCAAAGCAGCCGCTGTTATGATTTAAAACTGTTATGATGCTGTGTATTTCATTAGCATTTCTCCATTCTAACCAATACTGAATATTATAAGTGAAGACAGAAATTTGATAGGAGAATATTGGCATTGCAAAGCTATTTAAACTGTGTCTATTATTTCTAAACTTATTTCTGTGACTACATTTTCCCTATTTTTATGTATTTTACATATTTATATTCAGGTATTATAATTACTCCATAGCACATGCACAATCAATAATTTTAAGATTAAATCAAGATACAGCTTATTTATAAATTAAAAAGAATAAAAATAACAAACATCTATTTACCTGCCATCCAGTTTAGAAATTGGGACCTGAAAAAGGCCACAGAAGCTCCTTGGGTAAACCAGCAGTCCCCACCTGGTGGTACATCCCTGCTCTCCTAGGACACCATTCAGTATAGGGAAGTCACTTACCATATGGTCACTTCCATATATATGCTTTTGCCCTAGCATTCTTGTGTTTACTTTTACAGAGTAGGATCTTTTTCTGTTCTTACTTTCCTATAATTTTGCCTTTGCCTTTGCATTTAGCTTCTAGTTATCCTCATACAGTAGGGTCTTTCTTGTTATTCAACCTGTCAGCATCTTCCTTTTAAATGAAGTGTTTCAATGATTAACATTTAACATAATTATTAATAAGGCTGAATTTAGATGGACCATTTTATTTTATTTTTCTGTTTGTCCCTTCTTTTCAGGTCCTCTGTTTCACCTTGCTTGCCTTACTTTGAATTACTTGAATATTTTTAATATTCTATTTAAATTGTCAACTATTTCTACTAATATCTCCCTGTACTATTTTTATTATATGTTACTGTAGGAAATAACATACCACTTTAATGATGATATAAAGACTGGCAATCATGTAAGTCACTTTTACCTTACCTCCAACTAACACGTTATAGTTGCTAAATGTGTTATAACTATATATCAGAAACCATGCAAGACAATGTTAAACTTGTTTTAAATAACCATATATGCGGTATCTAACCAAACTTAAGAGAAGAATATAATCTTTTATATTTATCTGGATATTTCTTATTTCTGTTGCTCTTCCTTATTTCCTAAAGTTCAAGGTTTTTCATTTCCTGTCACCTGAAGAATTTCCTATAGTTTTCTATTAGAGCAAGAAGCTAGCAATAAATTTTACTTGTTTCCTTTCATTTCAAGATGTCTTACTGGGTCATGCCTAAAGGTTTTTTTTTTTTTTTTTTTTAATAAATTTCAAATTCTGGGTTGATAGTCTTTTTTTCACATATAAAGAATTTTGTTTCATTGTTTTATGCTTTCGTAACTGATTTTGAGAAATTTATGTTTTTCTGCAACTGTTCTTTTCCTCTATGTAATGTATTGTTTTTCACTACTTGCTTTTAAGAGCTTTCTAAATTATTAATGTTCAACAAATTTTTTATGAGTCCTTTTCCTTCTTTCTTTATATTGTTATCTTTTTTCTTGTGTACCTAATATGCTTTTTTGATATATTCTGAAATTTTTAGAAACTATCTTGAACAGGCATTGGGTTATGTTATTTTTTCTCAAAAGTATTGAGTTTTATGTCGACAAAGAGCAAAGTGCCAATAAAATACATTGATGTTCCAGGCCCTGGTCTTAGGCTTTCTTTAAAGAGGCCTACTACATACATTGTTTTCCCCCCATACTTCTAGGTTATAACCTTCGATTCTAAAGTGTAGCTAGCCTTTATTATTACTATTATTTTATTTATTTATTTATTTTTGTGTTAGTTGGTTGGGGCTGCCATGATAAAATCACACAGACTTGGTGCTTTAAATAACAGAAATGTATTTTCTCACAGTTCTGGAGGATGGAAGCCCAAGATCAGGTGTCAGCAGGGTGCGTTTTTATGAAGTCTTTCTCCTTGACTAGCATACTGCTGCCTTCTCTCTGAGTTCTCAATATGTCCTTATCTCTGGTGTCTCTTCTTCTTATAAGACACCAATTCTATTGTTTTTAAGGTCCCATGTTATAACCCTATTTAATCTTAATTATCTCTTCAGGGGCCCTATCTTTAAATATAGTTACACTGGGAATTTAGAGGTTTAACATGTGAATTTTGAGGGAACACAATTTATACCACATACTCTAAGCAGATCTGGTTTCTCAGCTCAATCTTTGATTCTTTTGTAAACATTCTCCTATCTAATCTGGTCAGGCCTGATCACCAGGCTCCACAGTAATGAATAAGTCCCAGAATTTCTGCTCAGCTCATTGCTCCCAAGTAATTGCTCCTTCTCTACCTTTTTGTTACACTCCCAAGAGGGATTTCTATGGAAACTGCTGGATTTTTCTCTCCATGATCCTCCTTCTCCAGTTCACTCTCTCTTACATCACAGTCACCTTAGTAATCCCAAAGGCTAATTTCTACCCTCACTGTCCAGTGAAACTACTTCTCTTGCTTGCATTCTATATAAATGCACCACACCCCAGAATTTTTTCCTTGGCAAGAGAGCCTTGTGTAGGAAGCGTATCCTTTGCATACTTTCTCTGTCTCAAAGATAGCAGCCTCACATTGGCTCTTGTCCACAATGTCTGTGACTTATTGCAGTCATATATTTTTTATGTGACATGATAGACTTTGTAGATCCTAGAAACACTGTTTTAGTTGCTTCTCGCAGGTTTTGATATACGTATGTTGTTTATATTTTATGTGAAAATAATTCAACTTTTTAAAGTAGATTTATATTGAAGTAGTATAGATCAAATTCCTAACAGGAAGAATCTTTTGTTTTCTATATCTCCTTAGTTGTTAATTTTTGACTTAATTCCACTGTTGTCTGAGAATATACTTGGAACAATTCCAATCATGACAAACTTGTGACTTGCCTCATAATCCAGCATGAAGTTAATTTTGTCACATATTACATATGCACTTAACAAGATTTTTACATAGAGGGCTAAATAAAATTTATTATTAAAGTTGTTATTATATTTTAAAGTTCTTCCCAGGGGATTCTTTCGCATAGATTCTAACTTTCTGGTAAATTTGTCTATTTCTTTTTCATATTTTTTCCCTCTGTCTCTTCCTACATTCCCATATTCTCTTGAACATGTTGATCGGTTATTTTAAATAACTAATCTGTTAATGCCAATATCTACATCAACTATGGGTCTATTTCTATGACATATTTGTTATTGGTCATTTGTTCCTGTTTTTACATAACTGTTGCTGAACTCTGGACACTATATTAAATGACTGTCAAAGTTTGCCAAGAATTCACTCTTTCCTGGTGACTTATAATCCAATCAGGAACTTAGCTGAATTGAGCTGGGCCACAGTACTAATAAATGTCCACCTACCTCTGCCTTTCCCACCTCCCAGAGAGCAACTTCTTGGGGACTTTAACTGATATGTTTCCCAAGGTTTCTATCTCAGGAAGGTCCTGAATGCAAAAGCTTTTCTCTTCTGCACAGCAAGACTCTTAACTTTATAGTCTTGTGCAGCTTCAGAAATTAGCAAAATTTTGAAGAAAAAACCAACCTCAGTTCTGTTTCTTCCAACTCACTGGGATCTTGATCAGGTTTTAATTTGAAGTCATTTGAGACCAGCAAAACCTCTGCTGGCATCTGTGTCTCCAACAGTGGCCCTCTGCCCAGGAAAAGTCTCAAATCTCAGCCTCTTTTATTATATCCGGAGTTGGCAAAGGTTTCCAGGGAAAAAGCAGATCTACAGCATCAATTCAACCTCCACATCATCTTCTGTGCAGAATCTTGGCTCCTCTGGTCCTTTTGTGCTTCCAAAGATTCTGATACTTTAGAGAAATATTTTCATTTTTTATTCAAGAATTAATTTCTTGATTAACTTCAGTAGAAACTTTGGACTGCCACAAATAATTCCATTTAACCCAGAAATAGAAGTTTGGTCTAATTTTCAATTGGGGTGTTTATTATTTGAAACAATTTGAGAAATTCTTAATTGAATCTTTATTATCATGGGAGAAATCATGTAATAGAAGCCAAAATGTGTAAATAGAAAATTGGCTGTATAGAGAATAATCTAACCTTAGAATAGAAAATTGTAGTCATAAAAAATGAAATGAGAAAATTATAGAAATAGAATTTTAACTGAATGAAATAATGCACATTTGTGAATTACAATTCAATCAGAATGTTTTAGTTCTGGGTCACAAGAATATTATTTTTTTCCCATAATTTTCTGAATTTTCTAATTTATTTTTGATGAGGATTTCTTGCTCGTATAATAAGCAACAGGAATGTTCAACAAAATAGTTACATAAACTTAATGCTTACTTATTTGGAAATTTTATTAAGAAGTTTACATTCCTGAGAATTCTTCAGAGAGAAAACAATTATATAAAATAAAATGAATTTGACTGGAAGAAATATAAAATATAACTAGCCATGTATATATTTTACACACACAGACAAAAATCTGAGATAAATTGGCAACTGTTTGATAACATTATTATCAACAGATAAAATAAAGTGATAAATTGTATGGAACAGCCAATCACACCATATAAAGATAAAAACCATCAAGAAATATAACCAATAGAGAAGCCACTTGACTTTGGTCTGGATGTTACATAAAATTCCTAAAAATTCAGTAAAGCAATAAACACAAACAGTTTACACAATGAAGATAGGTGTAAATTGTCATCGTTAGTCTTCAAGTTACAATTATCTGCATGTGGAAAAAAATTCAGTTAATGTTTGTAAGGAAAAAAATGAGTAGGAAAAATATTCATTGACAAGATAGTATCGCCTCTGTGTTTTGATGACTGAATAAGATACGTGAAATCAGAAAATAAGTGTACTTCTATATTACTGCTAAAATGGCAGAAGTAAAAGGACATCCTAATGTCATCAGTGATATTAGCCGTAACTTATTAGTTGCTCGTTATGCGTCTGAAGTAGTGCCATTTGTTTTGCATAGATTGACTCATTCGTTTAATCCCCATGACAATCTAAGAGACAATATTTTGCTTATCTTATAGGTAATAAAATGGGGGTTTCAAGGGTTTTAATGAGTGAATTGATTTCAGAATGTGCACTATTTACAACCTTGACAATAATACTGGAATGTACAGAAAACATTAAAAACACCAGTGATTGAAAATGAGTTTTTTTATTTTGGGAGATTGTGGAAAAATCATTGAGTGATATAGGATAGACTCATTATATGAAACTTTGAACTTGACTTCATTTACCGGTCAGTGACAAAAATTTCATGTCACCCATTGAGTTATCTTCTAGTACATATGATTTCAGACTACACTCATGTACTCATTAAATTCAAAAAAATATATAGAAAATATACTACAAGGAAAATATTTAAAGCGATACAACTGTAGTAAGCAGAGGGGAGAAATTTCAGAACTATATATATCCAAGAGCATATTTGGCTGCACATACTGAAAACCAACTACCATGACTTAAGAAAATGAATCTTAATTTTCCTCTCACAATAAGAAGCTCAGGGAGCAGAAGTCCCAAGCTAGTACAATGGCTCCAGGAACTTTCAAAATCTTGGGCTCCTTCTATCTTAAATTCAGCCACCTTCTGTCTGTGGTTGTCACTGTCGTGGACAATGCACAGTTGCAATGTGGCAGGTCAAAGTCTGGCCTGCAGTCTGCAATCCAGACTGCAAGATGAAGGAAGGAATAAGAAGCAGTGAGAGCTTCACATTCACACAAACTCTCTCATGTTTGTGTCACTGACTACACATAGCAGCAAAAGAAAAGCTGGGAAATGTCTTATAAGTGGTCACATGCTTCTCTGCATAAAATTTGGTGCTCTACAAAAGGAAGATGGGTAAGATAGACATTGGGAAGGTGACTGACAGTAATTTTGGCTTAATCAGAATGTTTTGGCTTAATCAGAAGAGTGAATTGAAAAAGTAGAGGATAAAGGAATCTAAAAGGCCAAATCTAAGTTCTAAAGCAAAACAATACAATGATAGTAAGATGGATCCTAAAACCTAACCCTAAACCCTAACCCTAACTCTAACCCAAATCCTAACTCTTAATCCTATTATTAGGACTCTGTGCTAATCTTTACACTCCACATTTGGTCTTCTTTACATGTCTGTGCAATCCAACAATGCCCGTCAACCTAGGCTTCAACTCACTGTCCAATTCTGATCAATGATGCTGAACCTGCTCTATGCCTGACCAGCCTACATTGAATCTAGACATTTTAGTACCAGGTCATGATGTGCTACTCATGTAGGGGGACTTCACTGGACACCACCCCCTCGCTCTCTGACTTTTTCACTGCCTTTACTGCTGGTTCCATTGCATCTCGAAGAAACTCAGCCACTACTGAACACACTCTATTCCCTCTCCCCGTACTTTGCTTCGGCTCCTCAGGTCATACTTTCTCACCACACTGCCTGTGTCCTGGCATAAAAACAAAAGTCCTGTGAAAAGGCAAGAACAATGAGAGCAACAACGTGGAAAGAAAGAAATTGAATCAAAGAATTGTCAGCACCCTATGGCATTGAGACAATTAGAAGGAAATAAGGATTTGGGGTGTGGTTATCTCATCAGTGTGCTTCCTTTCATTCCATCACCTGAGGTCCCCAACTTATAATTAAACTGTGTGGAGACAAAGATTTTGTCTTCTAGTCTGTTGTTCACTACTGATTCTCCCAATTTTGCCTGGTGTCTGAACCACAGTGGAAGCTCAAAAAATATTTGCTAGCAAATAGTAAATAAATGAATGATACCTTACATAGTAGTAGCTGTAGTAAAAGCTAGTTTGTGTGAAAATGTGAAGTTTCAAGTTCAGTAGTGAAATGACCTACACATTGATCTTAACTAAAATGTTTGATTCAAATTAGTTAACTACTTCAAAAGTCTGTGAAAAGATGAACATTTTCTAGTAATAAATTCATATTTTTTATGACCAATAGCAGTATTTATTAGTTCTCCAATATATACATAGTTATTATGACACTACTGTGTTACTATTCTATTGACCTTGATTTAAAATTTAAATTGTAAATTTTAAAGGTGTCATCACTCCCCTTATTTAAATGTAGAACAGCAACAACAATCACATAGTTTAATTTCCCAACAAGAGAAATTTCCATTTGTTTATCAATGAGTAATTCACTTTAAACATGACAGAAATATTACCTTTTATTTGAACCTCAACAGTGATACAGTGCTGTATTTAAATTGCTTTGAACCAACCAAGGGTGTTGCTCTCTTAAAATTGGCATAATTTGAACTATAATATGTGATATGTGAATTTATAAAAATATTTTTAATCATTAGGTTTTATTCCTAAAATTAAACTTCTATTTATAAATGTATTGGCTTCAAATTTTGAGAAATGATTTGAAAAATCAAGAGATACAGGATTTAGTATGTTAGATGGGATTTCTGTATCACATAATTTTACTGATACAAAAGAGAACAATAAATATTTCTCATTTAGTGTTGACTTTTATAATTTGAAAATAATAACCTATTAATTTTCTGGTCTTCTATTGAATTGGGGAATTCAGACTATTCCTTTTTATAGCAACTAACAGAAATAAGAGGCAAAAGGTGGCAGCAGTGAGTCGTCCCAAGATCTAACATTACACATGATCTTTTCACTTTATTTTTTAATATTATCTAATAGGGCATTTATTAATATCTTAAATTACAAATTATTTATGAAGACTAGAACTCACAGTGTCCCAATGAAATCAGGCACAGACTGAATTAAATTGAAGTCATCCAGGACATCACTGATTTCCTTAAATACCCACCTCGCCCACCTTTTGAAGAGGCTATAGGGACTGCCTCTGGGTCATTTCCAAGTTTTACAATTAGTAAATAAGGTTTACCATTGTTCATCACAAAAAACTAAAATACTTTTAAAAAGTGTTTAACTTAGATTCACATAGCCATAAAAGACATATATCTTCTGTGGGTAGTATCTATATATTACTTCAAATTTAATCCAAAATGTAATTGACCTCCTCTCAAGAACCTCCACCCCCAAATGAGTTAAAAGATGCACAGAGGAGTACAGATTAAAATAACAAACAAAAAAACCTGACCAAAGCTAAGGTGGGAACAGAGAGAGTCCTTTAAAATGTAATGTGGCCTAATGGATACAGTGCTGCTAATTCATCTTGTACCAACTACTACACAGTAATTGAACTGCCTTTCTGACAACTGAAATAAAAAATATAGTTTAACATGTGCTGAAAAATGGTCCTGCAGTATATTCCCTTGCAGGAAGCAAGCCTATTTCAATAGGGGGCCAGCTTTTGAACTTGAAGCTAGACTGGAGAACAGCTTTTGGAGTCCAGACCAAGCCTGAATATATAAGTCCAGCCCTGGCCTAGGGGGGTTAAAGATGGACATTTGCAATGCTGTCAACAGTCCTTGCCTAATCTGCTGCGTTTCACTTCTATTTCTACCTCTTTAACCTGTCTAAAACTTTTCTCCTTTGCTCTTACCCAAATTTATATTCCCACTTACTGCAAAGTATAGTAAAGAATAGTCCTGAATTAGTAATTGAGCCATTTGACTTTTTGGATGATGTCTTCTGATACAAAAGAGAAGCTTCTTCTTTTTTTTTTTTTTTCCTCCTGAGTCTCATCAGCCCCACCACCCCAATCCCCCTGTATTCTGTCGTGCTTATCTGAGTCTCAGAAACCAACTCTGGGGAGAGATGGAGTGGGAAGATCACAACCCCAGCCAGCCTGGGAGCCACAGTATCAGGGACTGGGAGCAGAGGCCTCCTTAGGAAGGCCATTTGCCCCCACGAAGGCTGCACTCTGCAGGAGAGGTGAGCCCCACCGTGACTTCTGAAACAGAGGTACACGAGTGAAGGGCCAGAGGACCTCTTTGGCACACGACACGTGCCTCGTTTTCTAACCAGACTTTGACTGTTTCACTACGGTGATGCTCCTCGCTGTATTTCATAGCAAGAGAGGCACAGAGACGTCCCAATAGAGTCAGTGAGCTGTCAAACCATGGGGTGGAAGAGAAAACCCATGTGAAAGTGAACAGTACAATGCAGGCTGTCTAGGAAGGCTATGGGAAAGGACCAGGTGAGGGTGTCCATTTTAGCCTGGGAGAGGAGAAGAGGTGCGGAAAGGTAAGGAAGGAAGAGGGGCACACAATAAGGAGGAGGAGGAGGAGGAGGAGGAGGAGGAGGAGGAGGAGGAGGAGGAGGAGGAGGAGGAGGAGGAGGAGGAGGAGAAGGAGGAGGGGGAGAACTCGTTCCCGCCATCTATCCCCGTCCCAGAGTGGACAAATCTCTTCCTTGCAGGCCGTTGACATCCATTCCAGATTCAAAACCATAGAGATTTCGTTGCAAGAGAAACTCTCTCCATTCCAGGAAGAGCATGTTTCATCTGAGCAGTGGAGGTGACTGTGAAGATGGGACGTGCTCCGTGAGACACACGGTCCCCTGCTCCAGAACCACAAGATCTGGGAGCATTCACCTGCCCTCAGCGACAGGCCCCTTTGGCGCGACCCCCACCCCAAAGCGCGCACACACAAGCTCTTCTAGACCCCCTCCGTCCTCGTCCCATTGTGTTCAGGCTGACAGCTGCCCCCCCTTCCCGAACCCTCCACAATGAACTATCAGCATCTTGCACGTGAGCGAAGGACCCAGCCCTTGGAGACCCGGTCCCTTTAGAGTCCCAGGCCTCCCCGCTGGTCTGTGCCAGGTTCTCGAGCATCCTCCCCTCTCTCAGGGCCAGGGCGCGCGTTCTCAAGGATGCTCGGCCCTGTCCCGCCCCGCGGCCTCCTCCCCTCTCCTCCTCCGCGGATGCTGATGATGCTGCTGCTTCTGCTGCCGCGAAAACCCGAAGTGGAGTGAGAGCACACGGCGGCGAGGCGCGGCGAGGCGAGGCGCGGCGCCGCGCGCTGGCGGCGGCACTGGGCATGCTCGGCGCCCGGGGCCGGTGCGCGCGGCGGGGCGGACGCCTGCTCCCTCGCGGGGCGCCAGGGCCGGCCGCCGAGGCTTAGGAGGCGGCGGAGGCTGCGGCTGCGGAGCGGGAGGAGCCTCGGCCTCAGCGGCGGCGGCGCAGGAAGCGCAGGTGGCGCGGGCCGCGCGCAGGGCGCACGCAGCGCACGGGAGCGCTCGGCGCCGGGCGGCCCCAGGCTCGCGCCCGCGGCTCCCCCAGCTGTGCCGGCTGCAGAGGAGGCGGAGGCGGAGGAGCCCGGTGCAGCCCGGTTGCAGCCCGGTGCAGCCCGGTGCAGCCCGGAGCAGCCCGGTGCAGCCCGGAGCAGCCCGGAGCATCCAGGCAGGGGCGCTGCGCGCGGCGCACTCGCGTGGGGAGCCGCCTGTCCCTCCCTCCCCCCCGCCATCCCCACAACGCGGGGACGCTCGCCCCTGCACCCCACCGGCCTCGCTCAGTCCCGCCGGCCGCGCTCCCACGACCACAGCGGAAGATGCTGCCGTGGGGCAAGGTCAGGACCTCGCCCTGAAGCCGCGCGGCGGCGCGCACGCCTCTCCCCCCCGCCGGACCCCGAGCTGTCGCCGGCGGCGGGTGCATGTTCGCCACGAAGCCGCCGCGCGCCGCGCCGTTGGGTGAGTCGCCCGCGCGGGGCACCCGGGGCCGGGCGCATCCTCCGCCCGCGCGCCCTCCTCCCGCGCCTCGCCGCCGGGGGTGCAGGTGCCGGCGGACGGGGTGGGGATGGGGATGGAGACCGGGGTTTGGTCCTCATCTCTTGGCCGGCTGTCTGGGGGCGGCGACCGCTGCGTGGTCCCGCCGGCCCGGGGCAGGACCGCGATCGCGCCGGGTCCGCTCTCCTACACAGCCTGGGATGGGGACCCAGGTTAGCGCCTTTCTCGGAGCGGGTACCAAGTGGCTCCTCTCTGCGCGCGCCCCCTTCCTCCCTGCCACCCGTCTCGCCCCGGAGGAGCGGGCGTATATAGGGCAACAGCAACAAGCCCGCTCCCCGCCACCCACCCTCCAGAACATCCCCGTGGCGTTTATGACGTCCCTCCTCTTATATCCAGGAGAAGACGGGGTGGGGTGGGGGTGGGGAGGACTCCCCTCCAGTCTTTTTAACCTTATTTATGTTCAATGTCATTACGATGTTTGGCTAGAACGACATGGAAATACTTAGTCATATGCGCCCATGGCCGGTTCTTCAGTCTCCCGCTGCTGGCCAGTCTCACAGCCCCTTTAAGGGTCTATATTTAGCGGGTTCAGAGCGAGCGTTTTCCGCTCGATTCACAGGTTTCGGGGGGCTTGTGCGTTCTGACAATAGGCAGCGAGGCTCTGGAGAGCGCCGCCCGACACCCAGGTTTGGAAAGCGGGAGACGGCGCTGCGATCTTGGAGGAGGTCCCTGATAGATGGCCTCAAAAAGAAGCGGCTTTTGCTTTTCTGCCCACAGTCTTCCTCTTCTGGGGTGTGATGTGTTTCCATCGATGGCTCCTCAGTGGGTTGGAGCCACTGTGTTCAGAATTAAGTCGTTAGAAACGCGGTGCCGCCTCCCCCCGGGCTGTGTGTGTGCTAGTCCTAGGGATTGTTGGGGTGTGTGTTGTGTGCAGTTCCTACAAAGGACAGTTTACTTACTTCCCAAATGCCGAAAGTTGTGTTTCGCTGACAACGTGGGGGTCAGGGGTGCGGGGAGAGAGAAAAGGGCTGGTTGTAGTTCTAAGGTATCCCCTTCCCCACCTTGATGTGCTTCAGCTGAACGGATCTGATTTGCTTTGGCTCTGAAAGGTGTGATTACCATGCATGCCTAATGTTATCCAGTCAGTGGTTGAGAAAAGGGAGATGTTATAAGCATAGAATTGGGCCCGACCTGCAGAGATTGTTCACTTTTAGGAACTGTGACCGATATTTAAAACGCTGTGAATTTTCTGCAAGGACTACTGTGGAAATAGGGGGTGCTGAAACTACCTGAGTTACCTCATCATGTGCATCCTCCATCAGGAGCTACTGACGGCAGCTGGGTCCATCTCTTTGCTGTTAGGAATTCACCCACAGGATTAAAAGGCTTTGGAGCTGCACCACTTCTAAAATCCCATGAAGTCTCTGATAGGACTCATATGGAATTACAGGGATGAAACTGCACCTGATTCTGGGGGGCTGGCTCTGAGGAGAAGTATGACAGGTAGGGCGAGCATCCTCACATATGGACTAGAGGCTTGAAACTGCTGTGAATTCTCTTTGCCATATGCAGAATCCATTTTCACTGTTTCGGGGAAAAATGTTGAGTAGCATCCTTACTGTTTGGTGGGTTTCAGGCTCTTGGGGCTAGAATTGAAGATGGTTACATTTGGAGTCAGATGTTGAAAATTGAGAGGCCTGTAATTAGAGAGCTAACAAGTCTCAGGGTTGCAGGAAGACTGGGAGGGTCCATATAGGTCCCCTGATTAGTTTTGTTTTTGTTTTTGTTTTTTTAATCAATATTGCTTTAGTTTCACCTTATTCACATTCAGAGAACTTTTAAGAGCCCTTGGAACACAATATTGTGGTTGTTGCATTGTTTTAATATATATATATATATATATATATATATATATATATATATACATACATATATATATATTTTTTTTTAAAAAAAACAAGCAGTATGTGAAATATATGTTTATTTTCCTTCTGAGTCTGCTGTTTCAATTTCAAGCACAGTTCTTAAGGGCTTAGTAGATATTGTCCTGTACCTATGTACGCAGGCAGAGAGCAGCTGAGAGGCATGGTAAAAACTACATGTATATGTGAGTTTTATGTTATGTTGTGGGTTGAAAATGATAGTACCTGATTGAATGGCGATTGTAGTAAGTACATGAGGTTGTGGCTGTAATAAAATTGTCCGTCTTGTGGAAGGGGTTATTTAATTTGGTGTATGTTTGCATAGTTGTGTAACCTAATCATTATAGAAGTCACTGTTTTCGTTGTTGGTAATAAAAGTCAAGCACTGTCAAATTACAGTATTTCCATCAACTTCATATCTTTCGCAATAGAATACAGGCCAGTTCTTTCTCCCAGTAAAATGGTTCATCAGAGAGAAAAATGAAATTCAAATATTAGTTGGAAAACACTATTTACAGTTTTGTTAAAAAATTTCTAAGGATAATATTACTTTTATAGTGACCTTTAAAATTAAAAATGAAGTAAACGGATTCTCAGATATAACATTGCTTTTGACATATAATTGAATATGCAGTGCTCTTCCTGAAAATGTCATAGAACTTGCTAGTTTATGCTTTATCGTTGTGCTTTATCAAAGTTCTCTTTTATGTGGCATGCGTTGATGTGGAATTGGTGAAGAGTTCAGAGTAATTTTATCAGGTTTTCAGTATGAAAAAAACATTAAAGTTAACATTTAAATTAATTTATTGCAATTAGTCTATAATGTCAAGTATATTTTTGTATGGATCAATATATCTGGTTGCAACAAGCCAATTGAAATAAAATAGGGACTTTTGTCAAAAGTATTCTTTTTTCTCCTCTTTCTCATAATTATCCACAGAAGAGAGGAACACTAGTTTATGGTTGTTTCTCTGTGTGAACATCATTTTCACTTCTTTAGTAGAAAATTGGTGATGCTAGTATCACTTTTCCTCAGAGTTTTAAATTTTGAAATAAAGATTTTTATTTTTAAAAGATGCCACACAGCCGAGAGTACTTAACCCTGAATATCATAATTTAGAAGATGAACAACTACCGAGAGAAAACGTTTTTAAATCCAGTAATTCTGTGGAAGATTTGGTACAATGGTTCTTTGCTGGCAGATTTACAAGTCAGAAATACACTTAAAAGCCAAATTCTTCAGTTGGCTTCCATAATGGTTTTTGTAATGCATATTCCGAGCGTGTCCTCAGGGCCTCAGTTTTTTGATGGCTTTGTGGTGTTATGTGGATGTGTGTGAATAGTTAATTTGAGTGGGAATAGTTCATGATACTTGTTGCTGGCGTCAAGTTTATCTGATTATATGCCAAAGAAACAGCTTTTTATATTAATGTAAAATATTAAACATGCCATAGATAAATAGTTTCTTTCATATCGTCTGCCAATCTAGCCTACTGATGAAATAAACTGCCTGGTTGGGTTTAATGAATCCAATTATACTCACAAAACAGGACCTCCAGCCCAGGAAACTCACAGAAGTATTTTATCATACTGCGCCTTTAGTCCATTAAAAATGTTAAGACTCATAACAAAAATGTGCAGGTATGATACCTCCAGTTGTTTATCTTTTGATCATATAGCAGTTAAGTGTAATTTCAAGCTCCATATCATGGTTAATTGATTTGTAGGAAATGTCTTAGCTTTATTAGAGTATTGAAGTTATACTCTATCAATTAGTTTTTGACAAATTGGGAATAATGACTAAATAAGTAAAATTGTACTTCCCAGAAGTTTTTCATCATAGACAAATATTCACTTGTATCCTCTTGCGAGAGTCCTGGAAAGTTATACATAAAAGGAATTTCGTATATTGAAACTTATTCCATTAATTGTCATTTTAGATCACAAATATATTTCTAGAGACAGTGTTAAGTTTTGCCCAACAATGAATAAATTATATATATACACATATATGTATCTCTCTCTCTCTCATATATATATATATATACATACATATATATATATGTATGTATATATATATATGTTTGTATGTAATGCTGTTTTGGATTCTATTTCAGATAGGTGCTTAGACATGACGAGAGTACTGGTTTTGGGTGGATCCTAGCTCTGTCTCTTCTTAGCTTATTCCTTGGCAATTTATGTGATCCTCATATTTTAGCATAGTGTTTTTCAGCTGTAAAATGGGTACAGTATGACAATGTCTCTAAAAATTGGTTTTGGGATAAAGTAAGTACATAAGTGGCATGTAAATTGTTAACATTTATAGAAACACAAGAGATATGTATCTATATATTAAAATGGATAATATGTTTCATTTATGTATTATAAAAATATGGTATATAGGGTACTCTGACAAAGACTATTGAATGGATATATTCTCGCCCTACCCCTATTTTAATATTATTTGTATATAAAATATATCAGTTTTTCTACTCTGTAACATAACAGTCCTTTGTGCTTTATAACATGTAATATTTAAGCTAACAGAAATAACTTGTGTCACCCAGCACTGTTATTAAAAAAAAGATTCTAATCTAAGAGAAATGGCAGAACTTTGAAACTCTTAATAGCATCATATTGTTACATGATTAGGATTAAATTTTCTAAAAAGATTAACATTGTACAAAGACTCTGATGGACATTTTAATAAATATCACTCTTGGCGAGGTCACATGTTAAATATCTGCTCTGTTTTTACAGAGCATGATTCTCATCATAGTATCATTGTGACAAAAAGAGACTTTGAACAGCTGAATTCACTACATAGTGAAAACACCCACCTCGCCCCACCCCAGTCCGCCCCATCTCCTATTAAATTCAAGTTTTTGAAAAAAGTAAAAATCTGTGTGCATTGGTACCTTTTGAAAAATAAATGATCTTTTATACTTGTCATTTCACTCAGCGTCTTCATCAAAGTACAATCTCCCCTGGGTTTGATTTAGCCCAACTCCTGCAAGGTGGAACTCTGTTCTTCTGCAACATGATTTTTATGATAATAACACTTGGATGTATCTTAGAATTTATTACAGAATGTGGCCGGTGTACCAAGAGACTAATTTATCTTCAACTGAAAAACATTTTGACAATAAATATGGTTATTAATATTCAAATTTATGTGTTGGGGGAACTGCCAATTATAAGTTACCAGAGTAAAATACATGTTATAATAAAAGAAGACCTTTCTGGTTTTTGGATGAAATAATCAGGTGAGCCAGTAATGTTTGGCAAAATAAAATTTCTACACGTTTTGAATAATGCAGAATGTATTAGTAAGTGAAATGTTTAGTCTGTAGCATCAGATGATGAGAATCATTAATTCTATCGTTAAAGTTAGTAAATACATTGATCCTGCATAGGTAAGGGTTGGAGTTTTCTCATTAATAATATTTTTTTGTTAATGTGATTATTACAACTGTCCTAAGAAAAATGCATTCGATGTACAGCTTTTATATAATTCATTCATTTGGTTTAGGAGCCTCTTCATAATCTTATAATACGTTTTGTAACATCTTCTCACTTAAATATGCACCAACATAAATCGCGGAAAGTTATGTATGTACATGTAATTCATAAAGTGTGTGGAAATGGAGATTGTTGGTGTCTTTAAGGATCCCAAGAAATATCATTTCTACCAACCCTTCTAGCTTCTGACAAAGTTGGGATATTGGAAGAAAAAAAATATAAAGTGGCAACTGTAGGTGAAGTATCAGTTTTGATTAGCTCTAGCTTGGTGTGATGCCAGATAACATCCCAGGACCTTGGCCTTCCCTGTCCCTGTTTCTCCCACCCCACAGGGACAGAACTGCCTCTGAGTTCTAGAGCCCAAGCCTTGCCCTCCACAGACAGGGAGATCTCCAGAGGAAGGAGGAGGAGCAAGCCAAGCTGCTTCCTTTCTTCTTCAGAGTCAGGGAAGGTGAAGGGCTGGAGAGAGGCCAGAGTGTTACATTAATTAAGTTCCCTTCACCTGGAAGGAAGTATCAGAAGTAGGGAAGAAGTGTTCCTCATTGACATGGTTTATAAAGAATTCTGGATATAGTAGCTTTCACAGTATTTTGCTTAGTACTTGAGCTTTTTAAATATTTCATGGTATTTTGACATTATATCAGGGATTATCAGGGGGATATCTAATGCCCTGGCTGATTTATAGAGAGTATGGTCCATGAAATTCAGCTGAGTTATGTATTGCCAACTTTAAAATAACTCACTCTGTGTCTCTTCCCTACTCATGTTAGATTTTGACTGTCAGTAATTGGATGGCTTTGGAAGTAAGTGAGAATCGGGCATAAAAAGGACAGAGTCAAAATCTGACTTCTCAAGCCATATATAAATGATGATCTAGGCCAGCTTTTATCCATAGAACTTTCTACCTCAGTGTAGATAGTTTGGCTATCGTTTAATGTTTTAACTTTTAATAGCAATCATGGACACCGTCAATAAGGAAGAAAAGAATTGAATTTCCAGATAGACTAATTTTTTATTTGACTCTGAGCACGACTACTGAACCTAAAAAAAAAACCTCACTTCTTAAAACAAATTTTATTCCTCTCTCTCAAATATTTTATTTGGACTTTCAAACTGTGGAGTAACATAGCCGTGATTACCTTTAGTAACACAGAATAATTTAATTTCCAGGAAGAGCAACTTCTTTGGCAGCAAACCAAGTCTCCCAAATATAAAAGAGCCAAAATTCAGTCTCTCTTCTCTTATACAGTCCTCACTGGAGCCGAGCATGTTTTCCTAGAGTCGCTGGGCGAGGAGGTGGGAAAGGCATGGTGGTGCAGTGGGCATCACGTGATCAGTCTCAGAGACAGTAGAAATCATGAAGGGTGGTACAGGAAGTCTGGGTTTCCTAGTGTGTGGTGAGACTGTCTGGCTTGAGTTGTGTTGGAAAAAATTGGTGAAGCCCATAGCAGGTATATAGGATATATTATAATACCTCTAGCCAAAGGAGTTTTACACAGTGTAAGTTATCTTTTCAAAGAAAAGTTAATTATATGAGAAGTATTTCTTCATGGCACTGAGGTCAAGAAGAATGTCAAGGCAAAAACCTGTATTGAATATGATGCCCAGAATATACACCCTCCCACGCACCTCCACAAGCACAAGAGTGTAGTGTCTTTATATATTTGGTCTTTATATATTATCTTTTCATCAGATATGTCATAGTTTGATATATGCCACATCACTATACAGGAAAAAAAATGCCTTGAGATTTTTGAATAGAATATTTTATATTTGTTGTATAAATTTAACAGGTTTCATTCTTCGTGGAGTGTATGTTACACACATTTTAATCTGCGCAGCACCTTCATTTTCCATTTTAAAATTTAGGATATATTGAATAGATGTAGCAAGTCAGTGTCTTCTTGAGAACTCAACAACATATTAGTGAAATATTCTTTTTTCAAAATATATTTTTTTCTTTTTAGAATTCATGTGTGCTTATTAAAAATTTAAAAGTTTAGAAATGATTAAAAAAACTAAAGTTCATGCATGAACACAGGCACCACAAATGACTCTATTTTTAGCAGAAATGCTAACCCATACACATTTTTAATTTAGAAGATTTCTCATATTCAGTTTTGTTACTTTTTAACATATAAGGGGACTCTTCATTGGTAGTCATTTTTAGTGTCTGTTTTTCTTACCTTTATGTAATGCCATTTACTTAAATAACTTGCTATTTTTTGAGGTTGATGACATTTTCATTTTTTGGCTGTGTATATGATGCTCTGATTAAAGCTAAACAGTTTCCATCAGGCTCTTTTCTCTAGATTAATTCCTAGAAGTTGATATTTTCAAGGCTGTTGATATAGCTTGTCACATTGTCCTTCAGGAAGGTTATATGGTTTATATTTCAGCAAGGCGGGAATGTGCCAGATCCCACATGAATTTGACAGCACTGGGTGTTACAATTAAAAAAAAATAACAAATGACAAATTTTAATTAGATAAGGAGAAAATTGTATCTTCCTGTGATTTAATTTGCTTCTCCTTGAATATGACTGAGGTTAAATATTACGAAAATTTATGATGCACTCCTAATTCTTTCATGAATTTTCATAGTTCTCAACTGGGTTGTTTGCTTTGCTATTGATGTGTGTTGTTTACCTATAGATATCACATTAGCCTTTGCCATGTTTTATCAGTTGACTCCTCATTTCATTCTTGTTTTTAAGGCATAATGCTAAAGCTTGTAGTTAGGTGTATACTCTTTTCTGAAGGGGGTTCTTCTTTAAGGGAGCATTCTCTTCCCGATTTTGTGAGTGCATGGTGGAGGGACTAGCTCTATAGTTGCACTCAAACTGAGTTCATATCTCAATTTTCCTTTTTTTGTTTTTTAAACAAGTAATAAGTTACTACTGTATGTCATTGTTGACAGATGGGAAGAATCATTCTTGTGTCTTCGGGTTGCTTTGAGAGCAGATTAAGAGACTCTAGACTGAAAATACACAGCAGAGAACCTAATATATTAGTGAACTTCAAGCACCTTAGCTGTTTGCACTGTTAAATAATCAAGATGACGTATCTTTTTCTCTAATTCTGGCCTTTGCTTTCCCCACATGAAGCATAATGGCACACCTGCACAGGCTCAGAGACCTCTGTGTGAAAGGCCAGGTGTTTGTTGACAGTCTGGGGCTCACGGGTGGAAGCTCTTTGTGTGTGCTATAATCACTTCACTGGGTGGCCTTCCATAGTGCCTTACCTTCTTTGCGTATTTCAAGTTCATTGGGAAGAGTAAGTCAGAATGCCATTTGCAAGCACGTGTTTGATTTTCTATATCATATGCACAAGTACATATTAGATATATGATATGTTTATATATACATAGTCAAATAAGATCATGGTTTCCCCCACTTCCAGCTCATATTGGTAATGTCTGTTTTATTTGTTTGTTTGTTTATTTATATCTATCTGTTTGTTTATTTATTTATTATGGTGACATTGGTTAATGAAATCCAGTGCTTCAGGTATATAATTCAACAGTAAAGCATATTTATATTGCATTGTTTGTTAATCTCCCATGGTTAGATTTCTTTCTGTCACCACATATTTGACCCCTTTTACCCCATCAACCTCCCCGCTCCCTACTTCTCTCTACCATCTGGTAACCACTGGTCTATAGGCCATGTCCAGGAGTCTCTGTTTGTCCCACTCGTTTGTTGTTCTGTAATGTTTGTGTGTGTTTGTTTTATTTTTATTTTTTTTTATCATTGATCCTAAAATCCTAGGACAATAATCGGCATATGGTAAATAGTCATTGTGAGCTATATGTGCACTTCCGTTTTCATTGTCAAAAATGGATTATGAGCGAAGATTTGTTTGCTTTTGGTTTGTTCTGTGTTTCGGGAGCTGCAGTGCTCTGGAGGGGAGGTGGGATTAGGATTCTGTATTTTGGGAACCTAGTAACGATTGGCACCAGCTTGCTCTCCTGACCTCGCATCTGCGCCTGTTTTGTTTTTAGTTCATTAGGATCAAAATTCACAATTTTTTTGGCATAAATGTGATATGATAATTAATACAAAAATGCTTTGGGAAGCATAATCATGGCAAGCATTTAAGTATAATATATATTCCTTGGAGCTTTTGATGTGGTTCAGAAAGAGCATTTGTGTGTGTGTGAGTGTGTGTGTGTGTGTGTGTGTGTGTGTGTGTGTGTGAGTGAGAGAGTTGGAGTTGAAGATTTTCTTGTCTGTAAAACAAAATCTCTGGTCTCCATTACTAATACGGTTGTAAATGTATTTGGTTGTGTTGCCTAAGGGAAGAATTCTTGTCTATCCATCAGTGGAAGCAATTCCTATTTTTCTTTTATACCACTTCAAAAGTCTTATCCAACCAAATGGCTCAAAAAGTTCCCTCTACTTTTTTTTTTCCTATTTACAGTTATTTGCTACTTAAAAGGGGAGTGGAATGAAGCCCTATTGTTCCTCAGAGATTGAAGTCTGTACAAATGTCCCCAGAATATTATTTTCTCTCCTGGTGAGCTGCCGAGTCTGGCGCCTGGAAGGTTTTATCAGAACAGTTTTAGAAGTGTGAACCATAGCTGGCTTCCATTTTTTTGAGCATATTTCCTTAAATACTTTGAACGGAATTTCAGAGAATTCTTATCACTCTTACTGTAGCCTGCCAATAGGAAGAAATCATGTGTAAGTCATGAAAAATAACTTCTTTCCTATTCTCAAAACTTTTGAAGGGAGTATAGAGGACAGTTAATACCCCTTACTGAGTATGTTTCTTAGTGATGAGCAAAGTTTTAGGCACTCGAGAGGAGATGCCAATCATGGTTTTTCTCTCCAGTTAGAGTTTTTTGGATCCTTTTTCATCATTAATCTCAAGTCACCTTTCTGCAGCTGAGAGCGGGTTATGTGAGAAATTGCACAGTGTGTCCATATTTCTTGTTTTGGCAGTTGAGTGGATTCATGGGGTGGTCTTAGCTTACACATGTGAACCCTAGAAAGAAGTAGAGTGTGAGAGGACAGGGGTACAAAGATGGCTGAGAGAAATTGACACTTGCCTGGGTGATGGGTGACATCCCTTGCTCCTCTGCCAGTATAGACCATGGGCACAGACAACCGAGTTCGATCTGGTAAGCTCTGATAGAGGGGGCAGGGTTCTGGTTAACACTTGGTAAAAAGCATGTACATTTTAAGCAAGAAGAAACAGGTGGCTTGAACTTGTTTCAACAACAGAACGTTTTTAGTGGGCTGGTTGCTTGTTCATTGATCGATCTATTCTGTTAGTAATCTGGGCCGAATATAAGTTCTGAAGAAGCGATAAGTCGTAAGTAGCATCAAGCCACATGCTACTCCAGAGCCAGATAACCTGTCCCACTCTGAGTGGTTGAACCATTTCCCATAGTTGAAAGGTAGATAGTCGTATCCTTCTCAAACTAGGATTTCAAACTCAGGGGGCCATGCAGCTTTGTTTCCCATCGCATCTCTGAAATTCTTCCCCTTCTCCTCCGTGTCGGTTCTGTTCTCCGAGTCGGTTCTGAAATGATCCTGGGACTAAACACAGATACTTCACATTTACACAGGGTAAGAATATGAGCGTACGTGGCTTCTTCCTGGTGGCCTGCCAGCTCATGCATTTTACAGCAGCGCAGTTATACCTACGGGTGGCATGTGACACAAAGCCGCAGGTGGGAGAACAGGGTAATAGCCCGATAAAGAGCTATCTGGAGTTGAGCAGGGTGTGGGAGGAAATATAAGCGAAGTTCTTCCTTCGAGTTTTATAGCATCTTGTTGTTGCGAGTACTCTCCAAAATTTTATCTGTGTGTGTGTGTGTGTGTGTGTGTGTGTGTGTGGCAACCCTTGGTTGACCTCACAGATTGCAAGGACCTTGTCAGTTTACAGTCCCTTATTTTTTATTTATTCAGTTATTTATTTTTTATGCCTGCAGCACCTGGTCTTCCTAAGTGGTCTCCCATCCAAGTACTAACCAGGCCTGACCCTGCTTAGCTTCCAAGATCAGGCGGGATTGGGCTTGTTCAGGGTGGCATGGCTGTAGACCATATTTTATCTTTTCAAAGTTTTGAAGGTAGAGTTTTGAAGGCAGCATAACAGATGTGTGAGCCAACAGTAGCTTTTGTCATGTTCGGTGATTTTCCAAAGCTCTTTAACTGACATTCACCTGACTTTAAATATACATGCTGTTCCTTGCAGTTATTCATTATTCTAGCTAAGTGAGAAGTGGCGGGTCCAGGATTTGGTGGCTGGATGCGCTTTTTAGTTCTGACCCAAAGAAGAGGCCCTTAAACTCTGCTTTTTTTTAGAGTTTCTGTCAATGCCCTTTATGTTTACACAGCTAAGTGTGGTGCCCAATGCCTTTCCTTTTTATTCTCACTTTTTAGGGTGAATTGCTTTGTGCACTGTGAGGGAAATTTCCATTTTGTATTTGTATCTTCTTAGTTTTCAATGTATGTTAGTATGTATGTATGTATGTATGTATGTATGTATGTATGTATGTGTTATGTGTGTGTTGATATGTATGCCCGTGCTTTGTGTTAAATAACTGCCTATATCTATAGAAATAATTTTAATTTTCCTGCTGCATAGTTTTTGTATAAGTAGAACATTGTTAAGTATGTGGTTACTGCTGATGTATCTTTGAAGATAGATTTCGTTGGTCATTTGGCACAAGGTAGGGCTGTTTCTACATCCATTATATGGTGTTAAGAGGGGCAGTCCAGGAGGGCGAGTTATCCCTGTCTATGCGTGTGGTACTCAACACTTTGCAGTGATTCTCCTGGCAGGTGGAGAAGTCTGCCTCCATCATATCAAGAAGCTAAGCTGCCTGTGCTTATTAAGCTTAAAAATATAGTTGCAATGTGAGATTTCAGGTGTTGGCGATGTGTAGATGTGTGATGTTATAGAGAATTTCATTATGTTGGAAGAAATTGTGAAGCCGTTTGTGGATCACCAGGAGAAGAGAGAACATTTTGAAAGCAGGTCTATAGACTTCTCTGTAGCTCTGAGTGGACAATTGAGTACCATGCTGAGTGGCATAAATAGTTCCTAAATCCAAATGTAGGAACATGCCATGTTCCCTCAGAAGTTAGAGAAATCACGTCCAGTGGCTTGTATGTTGTGATGCTGCATCCTGACTTTGAAACCTGATTTTACTAAATGCAAACACTGCAAGAGATGGGCTTAGCTCAGGAAGCCATAGCTAAACACCACAGACTGGTGGCATAAACAATGGATGCTTATTTATCACAGTTGTAGAGGCTGGGAAGGCTAAGACGAAGGTGCCTGCTGACTTGGTTCCTGCTGAGGGCTCTCTTCCTGTCTTGTAGACGGCCACCCTCCATCTGTGTCTTTATACGTGGCCATGTGTCACCTTTCCTTGATACATGCATCTTTTTCTTATAAAACCACCAATCTACTCATGAAGGCCTCATCTCCTTACATAATCTAACCCTAATTACCTCCTCAGGACCCAGGTTCAAACACCCTCACATTTGTGGTTGGGGCATCTATATGTATGTATGTATGTATGTATGTATGTATGTATGTATGTATGTATATGTAAAATGTGTGTGTTTGTACTATCTATCTATATCTATATCTATATGTCTATATATCTATATCTATATCTATATCTATATCTATATCTATATATATATTTTTGGAGGGAGGCTTTGGGGTTGGGGTGGGACAAAAGCATTCCATCCATAACAGAGACCACAGGAAAAAAAAACAGCAAAGTCCCTTTGCCAAAGTAGCAGGTTTGGGGTCTTTGATATTAATTAGTTTCTAAATAAATAGAAATTACTGATCAATAATGTGGATCATTCTTTAAAGTATTTTAAATCATTCAGTTCACTTTTAAAATCATTCAGTTCACTTCAAAAGTTTTGCTTTGGTTTATAAAACATGGACTGTGACAGAGACACAGAACAATGTGCTAGATAGGAGGAATATCTAGATGCACATTTCTATATTTACCAGCGTATGTTATTCTGAAGTTCTTTTCTGCAAGTATTTTTTAGAATTACATAGATAACTCTAATCTTGGTTGAACCTCCCACTTCTTGTCGCCTTCAGTCTTAAAATGCTGATCCAGGCCACCGTCATCTCCTCAAGATTTCTGCAGCAGGCTCCTGGCTGGCCACCCTGCCTTTGCTCTGATTCTGACTGCTCATCCCCACAGCAGCGAGAGAGCTTCCTTTCCATCCACTGACATCTTGCCATTGCTTATCACCCTGACAGTGACAAACAGAAAAAGGTCCAACCTCTTCCTGTCTTATCTCATCTGCCTCTTCTCTCCCTCTGGTTTTATTTGGTTGCAGCCCCTTTGGCCATCTTTTTGTCTTCTAATCATCTTGCTAAAGTAGATCCCTTTTGGTTTCTTGCCTAACAATTATCCTGTTTTACCTTCACCACAAAATGTCCGAGAACTGAAAATCATCTCATTTATTTATTGGTTTGCAAGTTCGTTTTCATGTCTGCCCTTATTAGAATACAACCTCCTTGAAGGTTGGTCATTAAAATGACTTTAAAATCTATACTGATGTAGTATAAATAGGAACTCATGAGCATTAATGCATAGCAGGCTTCTAAGTGGATGTTTAGGTAGGATAAATTTTTAATATAGAATAATCATTGATTCATATCACAGAATAGGTTGAAATGGGAAGATAGAAGACAGATAATCTGTCACTGAATGAATGTCAGATCAATACGATGATTAGTTAATAAGCTGCTTCTTTTCCATGTGCAGATCTAATATAATGCTTTCACCTATCAAGCCAGTTGTCACGTGATTTCCTGGAATCCTCAAGTATAGCAGGTTGTGTATCAAAGGCAGATTATCTCAGAGTAAATGGAATACAAATATCCCAGGAATTTTGCTGCAGGAGGATATTAAGCTTACTTCTAGAACAAAAAAATAGAGCTGCACAAAGTTTATGTTTTCATGGAACAATAATTGTTATCTCCAAGAAAAGTAGTGGACTATGAAACACAGGAGAATGTTGATTTAAATGAGTACTTTCTGGATATTTGTTTTTATCAAGACATTTTAAAAGAAGGTATTGATGAGCATAGGGAAAACTGACAAAAATATCATATATAATCGTTAGCAGTGGATTTATTTTCTCAAGATGAATTTACATTTCCCATCATGTATAAGTTGAAGATACCATCTATGATTTGGAAAATTACAAGCTGAAAGAAAAGTTAATTATTTGAAATTACTACAGAATTAGCCAGTGCCACTCTTGCCATGAGGCACTGAATGAAATATGTTGGAAATTCTGTTGTTTGTTTTTTAAAGAACAAAGGTTAATGTGTCAGGGATATGGATTTTTTAAATTGCTGCACAACAAAATATCAGAAGTCAATTTATATGATTTCAGGAGTGGTATTTTCGTAATTGCATGTTTACATTTATTTCCTCTCCATAGGAACTGTTAATATTAACAGGAAGAGAAATATTTGCTTTTATAAGCTTTCATATGTCATATTTGGACTTCGCTATCACAAAAATTCTCTTTTTATTTAAATTAGCTATGCCTTTAGTCAGATTATGTCTTTGAAATATAAAGCCTCCACATAGAAAGTTCTTGAAGTTATTACACTAGCGTCATTTGATTGGGGAGTTTCCCCTTACCTAACAAGAGTATTTTAAGGTGGTTGCCTTTGATGTTTAAATTGTTGCTGCCTACTCAAGCAATGATTTGGATTAAATTGATTCTTTCTTGGAGCATCATATTCGCTACATATTTCTGCATCTTTAACTTTGAATCTGTTTGTAAATCATGTCTTAAAATCGCTGACACAGTTTAGTCTTGGGGAGCAGATTGAGGGTTTTTAACAGAAAATGTGTCATTGATGTACATGCCTGGATGCTGGTTACCTCGTGAGCTTGGTGGAAGGTGGCATTCTGGCCCCTTCTCACAATATCCCTCTGGGCTCTTGACATTCAGCATGATTTGTGATCATTTCAGCTTTTGGCTTCGAGTCATTCACAAAGGAGGAAATGGGCCCCTCACCTGATTGTTTATAAGGTAGCTCGTGCCTTGAGAAAGCTTATGTTTAGGAGTCTTTCTGGGAAATTAGAAAATACAGGTTGAGGCCTCTCTCACTGTATTGTCGAGAGTATTAAGGTCTTATGCACTTGCAAACAGTAACTGCCTTTGACCTACAAAATGGCAATTTAAACCTAATCATTAACCTCATTAATTGAGGAGCTAATTAATTACTGCAAAATAACATTTATATAGTTTCCCTTGAAATTCACCACTTAGTGGGTTAATAACAAATGAGAGAGTCAAATTTTCTTGTGTTTTCAAGTCGCAAGGGAGATGTGCCAACTCTTGGGTTGTGGGGAGAACCATTGGTTGGGTTAGCATTGACAAGGCTGGGAAGAATGGATTTAAGCCCCTGAGAAACTTAAAGATCTGTCAGCAGGTGTGTTGGCCCTGGGGAGTGGGATGCAGGCTGTCACTCTGCGATAGGTAGCTACTTTTCTTCATCAATAATTCTGTTTTACCTGCTGTTTAAAATTTTTTTTAATTTTATTGTCTATTAAATTAGAATGTAATGTTCTAATATTTTCATGAGAGTTTTTTCTAAGCTTCATCTATTTTTTTTTGTCTTTGTACTTTAAAGTGTCATATGATCATTCTAAATGATATTAGAACCCATAAAAAAATGCCATTCATTGATATGATTGGAGATCCTGAGTTTGGTCAATGTATTTGCGTTAGACTGGTAAAACTAAATTGGGGAAATTAAAATATGTGAGTGTCTAATAATATTATTAAGCAGCTCATAAAAATTGTCTATTAAAAATTTTTACCTTTGATATTATGTTTCGAAAATGGCAGTTGACTTTTGTGGCTTCCTCCTCAAAACCTATAGCTCAGTCAGTCAGGGAAATCCTAAATGAGGAAAATTCTGCAAAATAGCTGATCATAACATTCAAGGCCATGGAAAACAACAAAAGTCTGAGAAATTGTCAGAGCTAAGACATGAGGTCTAAATGCGGTGTCGCAACCTGGATAGGATCCTGGAACAAGAAAAGGATTTTAGGGGAAAATTAAGTAAATCTGAATAAAGTATGGACTTCACTTAATAATAGCATATCTGTACTGGGTCAATAATTGTAACAAATATACTAATGT
Organism: Cynopterus sphinx; assembly: GCA_030015415.1. Lineage (NCBI taxonomy): Eukaryota > Metazoa > Chordata > Mammalia > Chiroptera > Pteropodidae > Cynopterus > Cynopterus sphinx. Next base: position 4,630,520 of record CM057379.1, on the reverse strand, counting down.
AAGGTGTGGGGTATATGGGAATTCTCTGTACCATCTTGTAATTTTTCTGTAAACCTAAAACTATCATAAAAGATAAAAGTTATTTAGTTTTCAAATCTATTTTTTAACACTGGAAGTTTTTGAAATACCTGCTAAAGTTTTAAAGATCTCAGTAAAGGACATTTTTGTTTCATTTTTAATAGACTTGGCCTGTGTCCTAATATTTTAGAATTGAGATTCAAATTGATTTCTTAATTCAAAAATAGTAGATAAGCATAAACTTTGTTTTATCATTTGTATTATGGATTTATGATTGATGTAAGGGAAGGGAGAATAAACTCTCAAAATTACGAGAAAAGCAATAAACTCATTTTTATTTGATGATGATTACAATTATAAGATATGGATAGCTCAAAATATGTGAAGATTCTCAATATATTTTGTTCTGTTTGTGGCTTCTGTGGAAGTAAGGGCATTGCCATCTGTTCTGAAAACATTTAAAAAATAAGTGGGAATCTTTACTTCCATTTATAAAACCTAAGAAAAAATGTAATTAGTTTTATTTGATGAATCGTCTTACTGATAACTTTTAAGGCCTCACCTCTAGCCAAAGTACACAACCCGTGCAATCCCCAGGGTATATCCATGGTTGTTAAATTTAGCAAGTGAAAATACAGGATACCTAGTTAAATTGGAATTGCAGGAAAACAAGAGTTTTGTTTGTTTTAGCATAAATATATCCTGAATTTTGCATGGGCTATACTTATACTCAAAAATTATTTGTTGTTTTTCTGTAATTCACATTCAACTGGATCCACTCAGGCAGAGTCTCTTGACACTATAAGACCTGCATTTTTCTTGCTTTAATAATAATAACAACCTTAATAGTTGTTGACCCTTTATGGTATGTCACAGGCTGTCACAGCTTATTTGTGGTAGAAGGCCTTCTCGGTTTATTGATTCTTCAATGTCACTGTCTAACATACCACTTTCTTGCACTAAGCCTTCTATAACCTCAGCCCGAAGTGAACTCTTACAGAAATTTTGTTTTCAGTCACTATGGAGTATTTCATATATTGCCTTTTATTAATTATATTAGTCATCTGTTAACTAGTCAGACTGCCACCTTAAAGAATCTCTCAGAATTCATTGGGTATCTCATACTAATGAGCATAATGTCTTAATTGAAATATTTTATAATTGAACAAGGGGGTTGTGTCTTCATTCACATAAGTTGGGTTATGTTGCTTTAAGAAGCAGCCCCCGTTTCATCAGCTAAATCAGGACATCTTTGGCATGGGTCATTGAAAGCTGCGAGTAGAGATCTGGATAATCCTAGTCACTCTGGGGCCCAGGCTAATGGCTCTTACATCTTAACACATTCCTAGTAATCATCGAGGTAGAGAAAGGGATGTGGACAATTGAGTCATCTGTCACTCATTCCTGTCCCAGAAGGGAGAGTGAATTATGTGGCCACACTCAACTTTAAAGAGAGAGGAGGGAAGCCCAGGAGAACAGGCCTGGGGCTGAGCTGCCCTGAACACAGCAGAGATAAAACTGTCCATGGAGCCTTTGAATGAGAGTTGGACAGCTTACAAATATCCTTTACCTTTAGGTGTGACTCAGCCTACCGTTTTTATTAGTGAAACAAAACTTGCTTCAGATTTTCTGTACATAAAATAAAAATTGAAGATTTCATATAAATGTCAGAAGAAACGAATATCAAAGTCTCATTAATGGCACAGAATAAAGCATGAATCATGATGAGGAATAAATATTATGATAACATGCTCAAATAAAATGGTCGCACACTTCAAAGCCGTCTTGCTGTCTTTTGATATTTCCATGAAAATTAACTTTACCAGAAATGCTGTTCCCAGATGTCAAGACATATCCGATTTTTCCTATGTGTACACATATGCATATGCACGCTCATATACCTTGGTTTAAATAGCCTTGAAACCCTAATTTTTATATTTTGTTTTGAGAGAAGGAGGGCATCGAGTCCAGAGACATGTGCCAACCTCAGACATCTTTCTCCCTCGCCTCTGTTGTCCACCCCCTGCCTTGTCATTTCTTTGGCCTTCCTTCCTGTCCTGCTTGCTGTCGTTTCTGTCCCTAGGACCTCGGGAGCCGGTGGTGGTGCGGTCAGGTTGCGCTGCTCCACTTGGCATCCGCCTCCTTGTCCCCCTCCACACAGGCACCATCTCCATGGAAACCGCAGGCTGCTCTGCAGGATGCTCTGCTGCACCAGGCGGCTGGAGCTAGAGGAGGCAATCAAAGAGCGAGGAGGCCTTGAAGGGCCCTGGAAAAAGCTTCCAGGGTAATTGCCGAGACAGACACGAAAAAAATATTATTAATTTGAGTCGTCCAGGCCCTCAGTCCAATGCCCCAGAGGCCTCAGCTCTCCTCGCACCTTTTGCAGATGTGGTTCTCGTGCACCCAAGTGCTGCCTGCTCTCTTGGGCCACTGTTCTCTCTTGGGGTTTGAGGGAATTTGGGGAGGGCAGCGTGGAGGCTGGGCAGGAGAGAGTCTCAGTGCTGGGTGGCCGCTGCTGACCTGAGGGAAACTGCCATGGCTCTTATGAAATAATAATCCGAAGAAGACACAGATACCAAATTTGTGGTCAATGAATCTTAGCTATAAACTTCAGCTCAGGGTCCTGGAAATAACTTCCAGTCACTTTCGCAGGGGCATGAGGTTTAGAGTTTTCTGATGTCACTGTGCATAGTCTGAGATATGGTTGGTAGCACATTACCAGACCCTTGCTGCCCCTGTATTCTCTAAGCATCCATCTATTCTAAAGATGGGAATAAACAGAAGTCCAAATGCTGCTTGTTTCTTGGGCTCCTCTGAACCCTGCCTAACTTGGACCTGACCTCTCCGGGGAGCTCATCCCAGAGAAAGAGTGAGTGAATTTTTACAAGAAATAACACACATGGGTGAGGAGAGAGAGCAAAGCAGACAGGGTAGAAGTCTTTCAGACACAGAAGTGAGGAAAATGTGCAATATTTATAATAGAGGCTTTTGTTTAATTCTGTTATACCACGTGTGTTAATATATGGTGATGTCGTTTTTCAAGTATAAAATGAAAGACAATTCAGAAAAGATATAATCGTATTTTTTTGAGTATGTCTCTGCTCCTAAATTTCTGTTTCTTTGTGTACCTGTTGTGTGTTTGTGTGTGTTTGTGTGTGTTTGTGTGTAAAATCGTTACGCTATTCTGTAAAGCACTTTTAAAGGAAGAAAGTTTGAATAGAAGATAATTGTCTCCTGCATTTCTCATATACAAGATTTATTTATTTGATTCTGCCATAATGGAAAGTCCCCAAATTTTGCATGTTGCTCTTTGGTGCTTACATATTTTCAGTTACTAGGTGGATTTATGTATAGTTTTATAGAGTTTGATGTTTATAATTTGAAATGCTATTTTTTCACTTACACTATAGCAGTTCTTCCCAAATGAAGTGAAGCATTTGTCCTTCACATTTTTATTCACATATTAAAGATCAGTGATAGTCCTGAACAGAATATGATGATGATTATGATGATGATAATTATTGTTGAAATATAGAAAAAAAAATTTTTAACTTTATTTTCTAGCTGTGGATTGGGCAGTGATATGAAATAAAAACTTCTCAACAATAGATACTTTAAACATTTGGGATTATTTCCAAGCATACTCAATTATTGGTAGTACTGATAGTTAAAAATTACTTGCTTATTTTTTGAAAATGCTCATTTGGCAAATTAAATATGGCTAATTTCCTATATGCCTGATTTATAATGATAATTCAAAATTACTTTCAAAAGTTAACTTCAAGACATTATAATGAATTTTAGAAAAAATCTATAACTGAATGCCAATTAAAACAACAAATGCCAAAACTCAAAGAATGTAACTAGGGTAGTATATAGAGACCAATATTTAGTATTTAATGCATCTAATGCAAATGAAGAAAAATAGATAATTAATGAGCTAAGTATTCATCTCAAATTAGGAGGAAAAAAGGTTTTGAAATGAAATGAAAGGAAGCAGATAAAAGCCAGGTATTTCAAATATGCATCCTACAGTCATTCCAGAGAATCCAAGTATGATTTAGTAAGAGAAGTTTGTTTTCTCAGTCACAGACAACTTAGCATTTGCCACAGAGGGAGTTTAAATTAGGGGATTGATTACATAGTGGAGGGAAGAGCTGAACAGTCAAATAGGAGGGCAGAGAAGTAACTCTGGGACAACAAAGAATTATGTGACCCCAAAATCTCAGTAGTGCTGAGATTGAGAAGTAATATCCTGAAGAGATAAGAGGAGGCAGAGTCGTCAGGATCCTAGGCCTAGATCTTCCAGAAGGAGAGGCCAATCCAGCAGGATACAGAGCTGTGGAGGGGATGCAGCATCTGTCAGAAAGGCCATGGGAGATGAGAAGAAGGGACGGTAATGCTTTGCCATCTCCTCATATCCAGCCTACTGCCAGGGCCCTCCAGGTACTAAATTTAGCTGGAAGCCTGCTGTGATGGATGTACAGAAACTGTCTGCAAAACCAGCCATGGTACAGGACAGCTGTGAAGGTAGAGGGTTGGATCTAAGATATAAATAAGGGACCAGCGACCAGTTACTGTAATTTCACCATAGTTACAGATGAAGGAGAGAAACCAATGGTCATTTCAGTCAGCATTTTAAAATTAGGTCATAATTACTAATTCTTAGTAGACCAGGAATTAAAGAGAGTATTCTTAAGCTAAGTAATACTGAATGGCTAGGTTTATAGTGCCATTTTAATCATGAAAAAAGAATATGTGTTCTCACCACTTTCTGACTTCAGCCATCACAATAAGACAAGAAAAGATAGAAGGAATTTGAAAAGAAGAAAAACATTAGAAAATATTTATAGATAACGTGAATGCTTCCATACAAATTCCAAAGGAATTTTAGGATTAACTGTCAAAACTGTAGAGAGTAATCAGCATGTTTTCTTGATCAAATAGGAGCATGTTAAATATGGCTTCTTTCTTTCATGATTTATTTATAGTGATAATTCAAATAACTTTTAAAAGTTAACTTTGAGGTATTATAATACATTTTAGGAAATGATTATAATCCAGTGCCAATTAGAGTGGCAGAAGTGTAAAGCAAAACATTAGCTTTGAATACTCGTTTCAGTCTATCGCATTATTACTCATGAATATGTGGTATGTTTTTAAGATAATCTTTTATCCAGATCACACTCTTAAACTATTTCTGTCAGCTTCACTTTCTGTGTTATCTTTCTACTTTGTTTAAATATTTATGTGCTTTTAAATTACGTGCGTGTGTCTGTATGTACGAATACATGTACATGGAGAGTCCATGAGTTGAAGGAATGTGATATATTGATTTTAGCTCTAGTTAAATGTTAAACTTGTAGACTTCTAGGTAGGAGCTCTTCTTTGTTAAATGGATTTGTGACCCAAGTCACTTTGTTAAAAGATTATATATACAATCTCCAATACACACACACACACACACACACACATACACACACACACATATACGTACATACATACATACATACATACACACACATATAAATGACATTGTCTGTGCATTCTTTTAAGGGAATAGAACTGATATTTCAGCTCTGTCATCACAATTAAGGGGGTGCTGGATCTTTAATTCTATCCAGTCATTCTTTGGTTCAGAATGGAGAGGTGACTTACATACAATATGTTTTATTTTTATTTTAACTTTATAATAAAGTAGCAGACTCATAGATGGTCAATAAAATCCTCTTGTGACTCAATTCACTTTGAAAGATAAAAATGTAAGTGTTAGTGAGAAGAAACCTCAGCCCTCCTGGGAAGAGACTCTGTCATCCACCTTCTGCTGTCTGGCTTGTTTGGTTTGGAGAAGATGGTCACAGTTTAGAGTAACTGTTTCCATTTTCAAGTGTCCATTCAGGTCATTTCAGGTAGTAATGTGATATCAATTAACTTTTAAATACTTGTGCCTGGATGTGCTCTGCTTTACACACTGTAAACATCTTGGAACTACCTTTAGCTTTTTCTGTTTTGGATATGAGTTTTGGGTAGATATGCAAGAGACTATTGAACAACTATTTAGAATGAATAGGTTTTCTGCAGGAAATATCCAGACATTATCAAAGCAAATCATGCTTCTTTACCTACCATTTCTCTTTCACTATAATAGAATATGAAATTTGCCAATGAAAATTCATATTTCTGCAGTTGTCTCTTATTATTATCTGATCTCTGGGCTCAGAATTTTTGAAGACTTGTTTTATTTTAAATTGCTAAGACGTTAACAACATCACAAGAAGAAATCAAGTATTGTATGGAGGTCACTCAGACATAAATCAAGCCTCTAGGCAGTGCCAGAAAGTCTGTCTTTGGTTCTTTGGTATAGTTTATGAGAACTTGGTCAACTGTCAGTTCAGTTTTGGTAGAGTTTACCATCCTATTTTAAAAATTCAGGTTGTTATAAATGCGATAGCCCTGAAATAAATGGTAAACAGAAAGGAGGAGATCCATGAAATATACCTGCACTGAATGCATTTTGTAGATTTGCTTCAAAGTAATACAGAGAATGAGCTATTTCAATATTTTGAATGTACATGTCACCAGTCCTAAAAGCAACACAACAATCAAATGACTTAGTCTGGTTTAATTATTTTATAGCATTACATCCACTCTATTTGTGGGTTTGAGAATAAAGACTATTATTGGCCATAAACTTTAGAAATATTGCTTTGACATCAATAAGTTTAATTATTTCAAATTACCATGGATTTACCTCGGCTTATATATTACACGCAATATTAATATTTTTGATGCAAAGCGAGTAACATTTTTACATTAAAATATTTCCTCACCCCAAATCTTCAAAGAATTATTTTTTCTTTTTTGGTAGAAAGACTTCACATGAGATATTGAATATTCGGGTACTAGCTATCCAACATTTTCGTTTTAATGTTGACCTCAGATGATATAGGAACTTGGGCATCACATTTGCATTTTCTGGGCCTCAGATTCCTTCTCTAAAATTGTGGGGTTGACCACTTTTAAGATCAAGTGCTATTTACAATCCTTATTTTATCAATATAGACATACCACTTTTCACGTGCCAGCCATTAGTGTGAGGCCTTTCATAATTAACTCCTTGAATCCCCTTAACAACCTATGAGGTAGGTACTATGTTAGTCCTTTTATATGAGAAGGGACTGAGGCATAGAGAGGTTAAGCCACATGTCCACTTCTATGCGATGTCTTCTGCAGACCAAGCCACATGAACACAAGAGATGGAGTCTTAGTTTGCGTTGCTGTAACGAATTACCATAGACTGGGTGGCTTAAGCAACAAACATTTATTTCTCACAGTTCTGGAGGCTAGAGAGTCTCAGGTCAAGGTACCAGCAGGTCTAGTGTCTGATGAGAGCCAATTTTCAGGTTCATGGGCTGCTATCTTCTTTCTGTGACCTCACATGGCAGAAGAGGCAAAGGAGGTCCACCCTCAAGACCTAATCCCTTCCCAGAGGTCCCATCTCCAGATGCCATCATATTGGCTGTTCAGATTTCAATGTCTGTATGTCATAGAGGGTAGAGGATCACAAACATCCAGTCACTTAGATGGAAGTCTCATTCCTGAGCCTTTACCAAAGGTTAGTTTTCCATAAGTTGATGTGACAAACTTAGGTCTTGATCAGTCTGTAGTAAATTTGATCTCTGCACCTGATTTGGAGTTTGAGGAATTTTCTCTCTTGGCACTGACCACCATTTTCCTGCCACTTCCTGTTCCAGCATGTCCTGGGGCCAGTTCCCCATGACTGGGTAGAGTCAGCAGAGGAGTGGGTAGCAACCTGGAAAGAACATTCTCTGCTCCTCATAAAGACATGGAGATAACAGGTTTCCTTGCTCTGCCTTGTAAAAGTCAGCCTAGTACTTGATCCATTTTTAGTACTTTCTTTTTACAGGGAATTGAGCTAAGGGAACTTTTTGTTTATTGTCAAGTTTATTTAAGTCAGGGGACTTTGCGATTGCATGTTCTTGGTTAGCAGTTCTGAGTCTCCACTATTTCTTCCTCCACAGCTAGGTCATGAGTGTCACCGTCTTCTCATTTTAAATACTGAGCAGGGTCAGCTTTCACGTGGAGCAGGGTTTCCCTACCTCAGCACTATTTGCATCGTGAACTGGATAACTCATGGTTATGGAGACCCAATCCTCTGGCCCTCTCTGTCATGACTCATCAAAGTCTCCTCAGCATTCTTAAAGAGCAGGCATGTTGAGATCTTCATCCTTATACAGGTTAGCTGCTATGTCAAGAAATTAAACCCATTTCCTGCTTCCTTAACCGTTTTCTCATGTTGTCCCTCATACCTCAGTGCCCCTATTCAGGAACTAGAAAAGCTTGTATTTCATCCAGATTGCTTTGTCTCTGCATACCCTGGTGCACCTCTTGGGCAGTACTTTAAATAAATAAGTACTTTCTTATTGGAGCGAAAAAACCCAAAACTATTTATATATGTATATAAACATAAAATCTATCTTTTGAACCATTTGTATTTAGTTAAGTGTATTACATACATTCACAGCATTGTAGAACTATCATACTCTATTTCCAGAACTTTCCCACCATTCCAGATAGAAGCTCTATACCCATTTCCCTTTCCTCCCAGCCCCTGGCAGTTATCATTCAGCTTTCTGTATGAATTTGTCTATTTTGAGTATCTCACATAAATGGAATCGTACAAAGGTTGTTCTTGTATGTCTGACAAATTTCATTTCATATTATGCTGCTGCCTGGTTTATATATGGTCTGACACGTATTGGAGTCCCATCCCTTTTTATGGATGAATAGTATTCCATTGTTTAGATAGACCACATTTTGTTTATACATTCATCTGTTAATGGGTACTTAGCTGTTTCCACTTCTGGCCATTGTGAATAATGCTGCTCATATAAGTGTGTATTTGAGTCTCTATCTTTAGTCCTTTGGGAATAGGCATAGGTAGAAGTGGAATAGCTGGGACACATGGCAATTCTGTGTAGACTTTAAGAGGAACCGCTGTAGTGTTTCCCACAGTCACTGCACCATTTTATGTTCTTACCAGCAATGCATGAGAGGTAATAATTTCTCCACATTCTCAACAACACTTATTTTCCATTTTTTAGTTATCACCATACTAATGGGTATGAAGTGTTTTTTTTTTTTTAATTTCTTTAATGCAAATGGTGCTGAGCACCCTTTTCATGTGTTTATTTGCTATTTGTGTATCTTCCAGGAAGGTCCATTCAAGTCTTTTACCCATTTTTGTTGTTATTATTGTTGCGTTGGACAGATGAAATTCTATGATCATCTTAATTCTGAATATTCGGTTATTTAATGTCAAAGGCAATTAGTTTGATTCACTTAGTATATGTGGGTTTTAGCACTCAGTTGAAGGTGACATGCTCTGTCTGATACTCCCCAGTCATCAATGGCCCATGTGAGGCTGACATGAAGCTGGAATTCACACCAGAATCATGTCAGACTCGAACACACAGAGGCTGACAAGCAGTCTGGTCCAGGTCTTTGTTGTGGCCCATGTGATCAGCAGGCAGCCCTGGAGGGAGAGTGGCTTCGAGGCCAGGGACACCTGCTGCACACACCTCACTTCCCACTGCGACTGTGCCTGATGCTGGCATCCAGCCTTGTTTCGGTTGGAGGAGTTATTCCTGCACCTGCTCTCTCTCCCCCAAGCCCAGTTCTGTGTAATGGTGGACAGAACAGCGTGGAGAACACCGATGTAAACCATAGGATTCACTTTTCTCTTTTATGGTGACAACTCAACTGAGATCAAGGTTCATCCTCATCATTTCTTATACATGTGAATGTGTCAGAGTTTTAATTGATCAGAAGCCTGAGGATAGGAATGGTGAAGTGACTTGCCTGAGGTCACAGGTGATCATACATATCAGAGCCAGTCTTCATTCTGGGACTCTGCTCTTGCTGCTCCAGCTCTTCACAGTTGCTTTTTCTTGGTTGATTAAAGATGGCATGGAAGCCCCGTGTATGTCACCAACTCTATGATAGTTAGGAAAGGACCCTGAGGTGAGTAGGTTCAGGAAATAAGGAGAAACTGTAGGTGTCTACACTGCTTGGATTCTACTTCTGTTTTTAATATAGTCTTATAATTTATAAATAGATTATTTTTTATTATAGTTACACTATAAGTTGGCATTTTAATCTATTTACGGATTGCTCCAATCTTTGAAATTCTTGGTTTAGGATTGCAGCTTTGTCATTGGTTTGCTGAGTGATTCAGTGATTCAGTCTGACTGTTAGAGACCCACACAGGCCTTAGAGAGCATAGATGTTATCGTTGAATGAATGAATAAATAAAGAATCTCCCTGTCTGTCACTAAGGAAAAAAGAGACTGGTCTTCCAAGTTACTGTCTGCTCTAATACACAGTAATTCTAAAAGTGAAGACTGTTTCTCTCTCAAATAGCAACCTCCAAGTTTTCTGCCAGAGCATCCTGTTGATGGAACAGACCTGCCACCTTATCTTCGTGGAGCAGAGAGAGAACATCTTAAAACAGCTCCTACAGTTCCAACTGGCTGATTATAAGCATCGGAGATGTTCTTCTTCGTCTGGAATGTTTTTGGTGATTTCGTATTTTCTTCCCACAAATAAAAACAAAAACAGCAATTATTTCTTGCCTCAAATAATTACTGGACTTTTTTTCTTTCCCTGAAATGAGTCCAAAGTCTGAGCAAAGGGCAATTTTCCTGGCTAGAATTAACATGATATAAATTTAGCACTGCAGTGTCTAGCAAGTTCATGCTTCTGTGGAATAGCTCAACTTGTTGGAACTGTCCCTGACTTCACCATGTATTTTTGCATCAACCAACCAGGTGGACAGTCTAGGCAAGGTCATTCTGCCTTAGCAGTTTCAAAGGTGTTACAACGTGAACTCGAATCGAATCTTTGTGGTTTTATTACACACCGACTTGTGATAGAGGAGGCTGGGTAGAGAAAATGTAATGCCATGTCATGAATTTGTCACAATGATAGATGTGCTTACAGATATCCAGAAAAGTTGTCACAGCTTCCCTGCTGCTCCTGATAAGGTGTTGGAGAGGCAGTGACTTGCAGTGAGTTCATGATGACTGGAATCATGTATCGATCAGGAACACGCGGAAGAGCGTGCGGTTATTGATCATTCTCAGGATTCTAAGAGACCAAATGGCATGTGATTTTGCATGAGTGGCAGTGTAGCTTGTTATCAGGCCAGCACAGGAAAGATGATTCCATTATGGTGAAAGCTTTTTTTATTTGTTCACAGGGAAAATGCAGTACAATGTTCATGGTAAATATTTATTTAGTACTTACGATGCGCCAGACACTCTATTACACACTTTATATATACAAAATCTCTTTAAATTCTCCCAGTGGGTCTCTGAGATGGATGGATTTCTTTTTAATTTTCCTGTATCATAGATGTCAGCTAGGGCTTTCTGATTTTCATAGATGCTTAACCTTGATCCATACTCCCATTTATATGACCATTGAGCTACAGGCATCTTCCACTGCACAGTTCCTCATAGTTCACTTGCTCAGGCTACCCTGTAGCTAGGCCCTGTGCCCTCATATGCCGCATCAGGTGCAGATATTTGTATTAGTTTTCTATTGCTTCTATAATAAATTACCATCACTTTAGTGGCTTATTGCAACACGAATCTCTTCTCTCACAAGTCCAACGTGGGTCTCACTTGGATAAAATCAAGGTGTCTCCAGGGCTGAGTTCCTTTCTGGAGGCTCCAGGGGAGGAATCTGTTTCTTGCCTTTTCTAGCTCCTAGAGGCTGCCCACAGTTTTTGGCTCCTGGTGCCTTCCTCCATCTTCAAGCCAGCGATGGCTGGTTGAACCTTCTCAATCGCATTCCTTTGCCCTCCTCTTCTGCCTCCTTTGTTCACTTTTCAGGACCCTTGTGAGTTTGTTGGGTGAATCCAAGGTAATCACCCTGTTCCAGGGTAGCTGGGTAGCAGCCTTAATTCTGTCTACAATCTTTACTCCCTTCTGTGTGTAACATAAAAGTATCCACAGGTCCCCCAAATTAGGATGTAGCCATCTCTGAAGAGTATTGTTTTGTCATCCACAGCGATTCAATTCAGAAGTGAACATCTAATACCTTTGCTGGTCTCTATTAAGAAGCTATTAATGATAGCAGGAGTTTATTTACTTCATGGGAGGTGACAGAAGTTGGTCATTATACTACCTCTTGGCCCCTTTCTCTCTTGTCCCTTTCCCTCTGGAGTTATTGCTAAATTCTCCTTTTCCAAATCAGACAGTTATTTCCATCTCAGGCCCCTCGAAATCTTTCTCTCAGTAACATATGGGCTATAAAACAAAAACAAATCAAAATAAAACACCAAAAAAAGGAACTCAGAACCATAAAGTATTTGTTCTGTGAAGACCCTTCGTGAATATGCTTGTCTCCATCTCGTTAGCCCATTTTACAGGTTAGCAGTTGGAGTGAGACCAGTGATTCACCATAGACCAGTGGTTCTCATTTGAGGATGATTTTGCCTCCAGGGGTCAAGTGGCACTGATTGGGGACAGTTTGCTCATTATAGCTAGGGGAAGGGGTGGTATGCTGCTAGTGTCCAGTTTGTAGTGTGGGTGCACAGGAGCGCCCCAAGACCAAGAATTATGTGAGCTGTGATGTTAGTTGTCCTGTGGTTGAGAAGTTCTGCTGAACCCTGTATGGCCACATGGTACATCTAGAAAGGCCTACCTGAGTGCCCATCCCAGCCCTGCAGACGGCCACATGGGGACTGAGACCAGGAAGCTTTGCTGTCATCCCAGGGAAGAGAGGTAACAGTCTGGATCAACTTTTCAGTGTTCTTGGTTGTAAGACTATTGTGTTTGTTTCTCATGAATCATGCTCAGAGGATTTGAAGATATCCAAAATGTAGTATTTTGCCTCTTTGGCATGGCTTCTGTTTCTTGGTGGTACAATAATGATTTCTACGAAATAACTGGAAAAACACTTATAAGAAGAGTGGCATCATTTGTCTCCCTTTATAATCAAATGGCGATTTGCTTCCATGAACTAAGTTATTTTTTATTTTGAAGTGGATGTCAATGAAAGCCCTTACTAGTGGCATCTCTGGGCCAGCTCCCGAGTTCTCCACCTCTCACTGGAGAGAAGCATCTGCAGTGCTCACTGAAGACCATCCAGTTGTGGTCAATAGAGAAGGCTCAGACCATTGAAAGAAATGACAGTTCTGTTTTAGGTGGGCCATTGATTAGATCTTAGATAAGTGCATGTTCACCCTCAGTGTACTTCTGCTGATCTCAAATACTTGCCATCCCTACTTAATAGAAAATTAAGAATTGGAGGGAATTCTAGAATCCTTGTGCATGAGACCAACGCTTTGTCTCAGACACCTGCAAATGAGCCTATTCCTCACTATGGGTTAGCTTTTGTATAGTATATTGCCTTCAAAAATGTGATTATAGTATTCTCAAATTTAGAAGTGGTGCTTTGATAGAAGAAGCAGAGTATGGATGGTGATTACAGTTTAAAGCTGCTTATGTACTTGTACCACAATGGTATCGACATACAATTGTTAAGTTGAGCTTCTGGTGCTCAGATTTTATTATTTTCATAAAATTCAGCACTAAGAAGAAAGAGCTTCTCTCCCCTTCTTCTTTGCCCATGTAATACATATACAAGCCCCTGTTGTCCTAATAATTGAATTTACTGCTGGAAGTTATTAATAATTTCACTGCCCTGGTAGCATCCTTCCATATAATACTCTTACCAATCAAAAGTAATTCATTCAAAAGCTGGGAAGCTATTGTGCATGGGATCTTGTTGTTTTATATCTGGCCTCATAATTTGATTTATGCCCAATGATAAAATCCTTTGAGACCTACTGCTTTCAGGTTCTGAAAGATACTATTTTTCAAGATAGGTCATTTATGCTAAGAAACAACAATTGCCAATCAACAGTTTTATTATTGAATATCTATTTGCATAACAATGTGTCAGGTACCAACGAGAATGCATATAAACATTAATAGATGATTTATTCGTTTTAAGAGAAAGCTTTTAACCTTTATTACAAAGACAATATAAACACATGAATATTTTCATGAGTTTAAGGGTTAAATGGAATAGGGGGAAAATAGATGTAATTTGTTGCATTGCTAACATGGGGAGTGAGCTATAATTTAGAGCCTCCAAATCATATCTGAGCTGCATAACTGAGTTTTGAAGTCTTAACTACTCTTTATACTTTATCTGATTCCAAATTTTTCTATTGAATGAGATACAGAAGATTTTATTTTCATCTTCTGTCTTCAGATGATATTCATTTTATTTCATTTGCATTTGATTTTGATATTTGATTTAATTTCACCCTTGTCTGTATCACCTTATTTGTGTTCAAAAATGGATTGACAATAAATGTAAATGAGTTTGAGAACGCTCAGGAGGCTAAAAAATGGGAGAACTAGCCATGTATCAAAGGAAACAGATTGAAGTATAACCAAGAAACAGAAAACTGATAATTATGATAAAATGAGGATTCCTTTTTGAGGGAAGGGTGGGGAATGAGAAAGAAGATGAAATCACAGTAGTACAATTATTTTTAGTAACTCTTTGAAAAGCCAACTTTTTAGGATTGTAAGGTAATATGCTAAAACTATTTTAGTATTAATGCTAAGAAATGCATTTTTCAATCTCTTAATGCCATACTTTACAAATGCGCTTTCAGTGTGACTTCTTTGACTAGATGGAATATAAGTTTATTCCAAAATTGTAGTGCCTTTAATATATGAAAAGGTCATGTTAGTGAATACTTAGATGGATCCATGATTCGAAAGGAAAGTTCCTCAAAATTTGATGAACTATCCTCAAAAATACTATAGCAAACATGAGGAAAGTTTCATAACAGTCGGTCCATAGGATAGAAACGTGGATATCTGGTTACATCAGCAGTTGGAAGAAGTCCTGATTTTTATTTTCCATTAGATTCCATTTTACCCAGTGAGAGCAGAATGTGATAAATGATGTGAAAAAGCTTAAAGCAGGGTCAGTATGAAAAGACAGGGGTGCAGTATTCGAAATTCTAAACAGGGTGGTTAGGGTAGGGTAGGCTTCATGGAGAAGGTGCCATGTGAGATCAAGTTTCCAGGAGGTGGGACAGTTAACCTTGTGGCTATCTGCGGGAAGAGCGAGGAGACAGTCTGTAATGCCTAATACACTCAAAGAATAATGAGGAGGTGCATTGTGGCTGGAGCACCGTAGGGGTGGGGCATTGGTGGCGGCAAAAATCATGGGAGATGTAGCCATGACACCAGAGTGGCAATGGAAGGGAATATCCAGCGACATTGAGTGCACTTTGGCTTTTACTTTGCAGGTTTGAGGAATGACATCTTATTGACATTATAAAAGAATCCTCTGATTTCCCTGCAAAAATCCTGTAAGGGGATGGGGGGTGGACTCAGGAGCTCAGTTAGGAGGTTCTTGTGAGGATCCAGATGAGAAAGGTTGGTTTGGACAGTGACGTAGAGACGGTGAGAGCAGTAATCCTATTTTAAATATGTTCTGAAGGTCAAAGCACTCGCCGACCAATTAGACAGTGGTGTCAGAATCAGAGGGATCAGAGATAACTCTACATTTTTGACATAGCAGAGGGAAGGATAGAGTTGCCATCAATTGAGAGTGGAGAGAATTAGGTGTAGGGAAGTTCAGTAGATCACTTTGTTTTGTTATTCTGTTGCAGTTGTGTTATACTGTGTTATGTGTCTGTGGTTTACCCAACATTTAAATAGATGTGTCTGGTAGGCTGTAGATTATACAAATCTGTAGCCAAGCATTGAGGGTTGAATGAGATTCTGCAATATGAAAGCCTATCACTGGTAATCATGTTATATATACATTTAAGGGGACTGCATATGTCTATAGTTTGTTTTATGTTCAAGTCATTTTCTGCAGTTTAGAACATAGAAGGCAGTAACAGGACAAATGTCCCAGTGCCTCTTAGAACACTGTTGTTTAACCACAGTGCTATTTAGATGGTTATATGCAATAGAGAACTTTCTGAAGATAAGATCTTTACCTTTTAATAACAAAAAGAAACCTTATGTTTTATTGGGAGAAACATGCTACAGTAGTAAAATACAGATGACAACTCAGACTCCGTGCCATGCTCTGTACTTAAAAAAATACAGATTAAATAGATGTGCGCTTTACATGAGATGTTGGAGTAATGTGGATTTTCCAGTCTTCAAGAATCATATTTAAATGCCTCATCACAGTAGCTGAGATCGCTGCTTGAACTAAAGTAAAGGAAAAGTTCTAATTGGTCTCTAAATAATGCAATTTAACATTCTTATAAATGTGTTATGAGGTAAATTATAGTACCTGTTAAAAATAAAAATTAACAACCCCCCTTTGGCTTCCATGAAACTTAGTTTTTAGAAGTAGTAAACTTATATTTATGTTTTTCTTTTTCTCTATTTGTAACTAGACTACATCTCATATACATTATTGAATTTTAGATACAATATTCAGAAACTCAATTAAATGCTAAAAAAGTAAAATTTACAGGTGAGTTTAAAAGTCTTTAGCTCTAATAGAGAATTGGTGATAAACCTCTGTGTTAAACATTACTGATCACGTATCCTCGGAAATGTTCCAAAATATGATATTATTAAAACAATAACATTCACTTCACAACTATGCTCTAAGATTTACTAAGAAGGGAATGGTCCAGCACATGTCATTACACAATTGACCAGCAGTTGAAGCATTAGTAAATTTGCAAAGAAAATCATTGCATAGGGCAGGGGTCCCCAAGCTCTGAGCCACGGACCTGTACCACAGTGTCTGTAAGCCTGTTAGGAACGGGGCCACACAGCAGGATGTGGGGAGGGGGGCGAGGATGCAAAGCTCCATCTGTATTGCAGCAGCTCCCCAGTGCCAGCATCACCACCTCAGCTCCACCTCAGATCATCAGGGATTAGAATCTTGGAGGAGCACTTGGTCCCTCGTGCCAAGAAGGTTGGGGACCACTGGCATAGTGGGAAGTGTGAGTGATGTCTTGCTTGGAATATGTAATGTTTCTCAGCAGAAGGATTGAACACGAGATTGAAATATCTGTAGAGCCAGTAAGTCTTGGTTATAAAACATCCCTATTAAAAAAAAAGCTTTGTGTATTATTAAATACACCATCTATACATTCATGTTCTCTGAGGATTTGAAAGCATCACAGTACTCTATAATACATAATGAAATCACTTGCTAGTTAATCGCAGTGTGAGTGAGCAAGTATAAATAGAGTAAGAACACTGCTTAAAAAAATAAGCTTCAGACTCAAAACTGGTTACAAGAAGTAGCAATTTTTTCATTATAAGTACTTCTGTAATTTCCATTTTCATGGGATGCTGAAGTAGAGGCCCTGAAATACCAGTGGAATCACTGTTCCTCTGGCTTTTCCTGGCAGATTGGAAACCCAGGATGTTTAAAGCAGAGTCCAGGGTCTGAATGAATTTGTGCTTCTAATTTACTGTCCAGTAAAGTCGTTGAATTTTTACATTTTTTTTTCTGTAGCATGATCTGACCAAACCATCAGTATTTTAAAGTCTTAACCACATGGGTTGTGATTCAGATGATGAATCAAGGTGTGAACAGAGCAGCAATTCAACCTAGATTTTCTTTTCTTACAGTGACAGGACTGGGGTAAATCTGCTTGTCCGTTTGGTAGTACCTACACTTTACTTAGGCTGTGGTAAGAGTAGGTGTTAATATAAAATAGGTATACTGCCTGTTTTCCTGGTACATGGGTTTATGAAGGGGGCAGGTGAGCTGCTGAGAAAAAGCCAAGAGGGAGAAAATCAGGATGCTTGGAGAGAGACTGTTGGGACAAGGGCTGGTGTTGTGTGACACATACATGAGTAACTGAATTGTAAGTGGGTCTAAAAGATGGACACTGATTATCAAGGGTGAGAGGTGGAGACTGAAAGTCCTGGGGAGAGTGTGTGTAAAGACTTTGGGACAAGAAAAGGCCTGGACTCTTCCCTGAATTGAAGAAAACCGGTGAGAAGCAGGATGGTGACCAATAGAAGCCCTCTGGGTACAGGCAGAGATCCAGCGAGGGCCAGATTTTACATGGCCTTAGAGTCCCAGTTTTACTGTGAACTGGGGATTTAACATTCTTGTAATAGTTTCACGATCATTGGGTCTGATGATTGATTGAAGGCGTTTTAATTATTATCGTCATTGCCATTGTTCAGTATATCTTGGTTTGTTTTTCCTGGGTTTAGTTTCAGGTTGGATTCCGACACATATTAGCTTTGCAGACTTGCAGAGACTCTAAGTCTTAGCTGTGAAACAGGGACCATCGCCAAGCCTACATCACTAGGTTTTCAGATAAAAGAGATAATATGTGGAAAGCATTTAACCCTAGGGGTGGCGTGAAAATATTGGCTTTCATTGTTTCTGCTCCTACCACTTACCTTTTGTTACTTAATCAAATTGGTAACAAGAAGGGTGGACAGGCACAGAGTAATTGATGCTTCAGAGCTAAGAATGTGCATCCATGGTAAATCAATAAATGGGATACAGGATTCATGTAGAGAAATGCTAGTAGGTAATAGTAGAAAAATAGCACAGATATTGATATCTTATTGCTTATATTATAACCTTCACTTGCAAACAGAAATTCTGGGCTTATTCAGTCAATAAAGACTTGAAGTTCTTAATCTCAGTTTACCTTCTGAGACCTCACCCTGCTCTGATCGACTGGATATTTAACTGTTTGTGAAATTGTTGGGATTATTTTGTGTGCCTCTCTATTGACGACATTATCAGGAGGTATTCAGTAAAACCAACCATGCCTCCTATTTATGTTTCTACTATATAGAGTCCACAGTGTCCCTGAAAATGATTAAGAAGGCTAATATGGATGCTTTGGTAACAAGGAATAATGAATTAAAACTGGAGAGTAAAGAATGGAAAACAACCATGAGCAAATATAGTATAAAGTTACTTTAAAAAAGAGTACAGAGCTGGGTTTGAGCCCCTTTATCTGTGGTTTCATTGATCATGATCGTTTTGAAGTAGGCCCAGCCCCCAGAGCTTGCTAGGAGTCCCAGGCTTGCGTGGGCCCCAAACAACTATTGCTAAGGAACCAGCAGTGACCATGTCTCTCTTCCAGAAATTTCTGTCCCCTCCAGCCTTGTGCTGACTGTGAGAAGCCCTTGTCAGCCTTCTGTGGGGCCTGGTTGGACGGTGTGTGTTGAAATCATATTATATTACACTGTGTTCTTCCTTTTAGTATAGTCTGTGTACTTTCTCAAACACATGAGAGCAAGATAGGCATAATATCCTTATATGGAGATGATATATATATTTTTTTCTGTAAGAGCATAGGTGTTGAGTGGTTTAATACATACATTAGTAGATTAGTTCAAATTTATTAAATATGACATTGAGTAGGTTAACTCATACTTACTGTACATGATTAGCTCTTTTGCTTATTGACCCAAAACATCAAAGATACCCTTCCAAGTCAAGAGGTGTGTACATTATTCTGGGTCTAGACAACAAGATTCACATTACTCTTTAGAGCACAAGTGCAAGCTCATTGGCAAAGGACAGGCAGAGCCTGCTCACAACACACCCAACAGATCCGTGCACTGGGAAGAGCACCTTTACTGTGGTCGGCAAGGACATGGCCCTCTGACCACTGTGCCCCAGCCATGCTTGGCATTCCTTTTCTCAGACAGACCAGGCACATTCCTTCCTGCCTTGGTGCCTTTGCATCTGCCACGTGTTTCTTCTCAAGAATCTTTGACAGAACTTTATACCTTGATACAGTTGGCTTGTCCTTATCCTCTTGTGTCTTATTCAGAGGTTTCTTCCACAGAGAGGCCCATTTCTCTCTTTTCTTATGTAAGATTTAAATTCATCATGTGAGAATAAGCAACATTGAGACATGGAAACAGATGTTTTTAATATTTAGAATAACGTTAGAATTTAGAGATTTAGTCCCAATGTCAGTGGTATAGCAATGGTTTTCAGGTGCAGATATCTGATGGAGGATACGAAATTTTAAAAGTGTGTTTTCTCAAATCAACTGATCAGACATTGATATGCCTGTATCACTAATTTTAAGTATATAGGGAGTTGTTTGAGAATTTGATAAATTCAAGAATAAATGGTCTTACATAACATTACAGAGATTTTTATAATCATGTTTCCATTTTGGTTTGACACTCTAAAGCGCTGTGACTTTGGTTTTGTTTCTTGTGTGAATAGCTCATCATATGAAACTCAAATTTATCCTAGTCCAAATATACATAGCTCAGTTTCAGCCACATTATCAGTAAATGCATCATACCCCATGCCCCCTGGGAACTCACCCAGGAATTCATTCTGCCAATCCAGTCACTGATGCTCTCGTATATTCTATGCTAACCACGCTTACTTCTATTCCATGCTTATCCTTTTCTTTTCTGCACAGTTGTCTCTTCTTCCAATCTCTATCTCACCTCTTTCCTCTCTGAATCTCAAATTGCTGCTAAACTATTGTCCCAAGACAAGTTGGATGTGTGTGCAGAAACATACCCTTTCTCTAAAACCTTCAGCAACTTTATAGCAAAAAAATAATAAAGACCAAACTCCTCATGGTGAACTCATGTCCCCATTACATGTCTAGCCTCTTCACCAATAACATCCCCTGTTACCTCCTTTCCTCTGGTCATGCCTGACCAGCTGCTGTTTAGATCATTTCTTGCATATTTAACCTTCCAGAACTTTCCTTAGTTTCTTAGTGGTGACAGTTGGAGCTACATCTGGCTTCATATTTTTGTTAGTCTTTCCATGTCAGAATACCTTGTAATATTATAAACACCTAAGGGACAAGGCCTGTGTTATTCTTATTGCCTCTCCTGGTTTGTAGTATGGTGGCTGACACAGTTTTTTCTAGGTAGATAATTGTGACTTGAAGATTCAGTGTCCTGCCAAATACAATACAATTTACCAATGACTACTGTATCCACTCAGTGTTTTCTAAAACTTATTTTATTTTTTTGCAACCAAATGCTGTAAACTAGTCACTTAGATAAAGCAATATAGTCAAGTTCAATTTCCTTTCAGTATCTTCTCTTGGGCATTGATGGTGTAGGGCAGTAGTTCTCAGACACTGGCTCATGTACCCACCATTTGGGGGCTCATCATGAACTCACACAGCTGAGTTCCAGACCCACAGTTTCTGATTCATTAGTCTGGCTGAGGCCCAAGAATGTGCACGGCTGACAGGTCGCCAGGTGATGTGGATGCCTCTTGTGCCAGAACCCCACTGAGAGAAACTCAGGTTTTGGGTAGCTAGGAATTGCCGGGTACTCTGTCCCTATTTTACTGAGTCAGAGAGCACTCACTCTGTGGACAATGTCAATACTGGAGCTAAGCACATCATCAGTCGAGTGTGTTTGATGCACCCCCAACGAGCAGGTCCTGTCATCCCCACTGGCCTTTACCTCCTTGTCAGGGGAAGTGCTCTGATCTGCCTGTTGCACATGTTCAATGTGGCTTTTGTTTTTCCTCACACTTGGCTGCCTAAAAGAATTTTTGTTGCGCCCAGATCTTCTAAGTGCTGCTCAGGTGGTGGCTCATTAATTCTTGTGCTAATTACAGAGGTTGACTCCATTTTTCAGATGAGGATTGGCTGGGCAGTTGGTCTGAGGCCATATGCGCAGTAAAGGAGGCAGGTGAATCAGGGATGGAACCTGGGCATCTCACTGCCTGCTGTGTCTCTCCTGAGGTAAACAGAGCTGCTTCTGTCCTTGTTTCAACCAGCGGCTTGATGCCTTCCTTCCCCACAGATCCTCTTGGCATCTCCCGTTAATCCTGGTTTAAGGCTGCCCTCTCCTCTGGGCATCACGGGATTTTAATGCTTGAATGGGAAAATCCAAGTAACCATCACTCTTCAAGGAACTGTGTCTTAATCAGATTTATTTTGGTTGGTGAGCACAGCTGCACATTGCAGTTTTAGTGTATTTTTATCGCTTGCTTTATAAAAAAGGACAGCACACGGCACACGGCCCAGTTCAGAAAGGGAGAAGTGTTCCTCTTAGCATCTGATCTTGCACTTTTGAATTTATGGTTTTACATGCATCATCATGTTTTGTCTTAAACATAAAAGCGACAACAGAAAACTGGGAAACATTATCCTGATTTTACAGCGAAGAGCCTGGGTTTCCAAGAGGTTGAAGACATTCTTCAAGGCTGAATCATAAAAGCAGAAGCCAGGCTCACCTCTCAGTTTTTAATTCTCAGTTCAGTGTTGATTTCCCTATGTATTAGGAAATGACATTAAGTAGAATTATATACCTTTTGTAAAGTTTAGGGGAGATTTTTGAAATATCAAATACAGTTTTTAAGTTGGGTTTTTGAGTATTTATCCATTCAAACAGGTGTTTACTGAGCCCTTCTAACTGAAGCATGCTTCTCGGTGCTTGGCCTACATCAGTGGACACAAGACAGAGACATCTATTACCATGGACTTGACCCTATAAATGGTGGGAAACTGACAACAGCCCTCAACATAAATGAGTAAACTGCATTAAATGTGAGAAGCCAACATGCTATGGAAAACAGAAGCAGAACAAGGCCAGCGAGAAAACAGAGATGGCAACAGGATGCTGGAATTGTTCCCTGGGTAGTTAGACGGAAGTGACACCAAAGCAAAAAGTACAGGAGGTGAGGGCACAAGCCATGGACCTGTCTGGGGGGTGACTGGTCCAGGCACAGTGAGCAGTGGGGACAAAGGGCCCCATGTGGGAGTGGGATTTAAGAATAGCAAGAAGGACAGCGTGGCTGTGCAGGAGGATTATAGGGGAACGTGTTGGAGAACTGATGCCCAGGCAGGTTTGCTAGGGCCTCGTGTACCCCTAATAGTGCCAAACGGAGGAGCCATGTGTCCCAGTGCAGACATCCAGCCAGATGGGGTCTCTGTTAAGAAGAGACTCTGGAAAAGCAATGGTGGGAGCAGGGAGAGCAGTTAGGAGTCTGTGTCAGAAGCCACGTGAGTAACAATGGCTCAGACTAGGAAGAGAGAAAAGTGGTGGTGGTGAGAGGTGACCGAATGCTGGATATATTTGGGCAGTGGAAGCGACTCAGTGACCTGAAGGATTGTGCATTGGGCGGGTGAGAATAGGCTGAGTCAAGAATGATTCTCAAGATTTTGGCTGAGCGACCATGAAGGATGGAAATGAGAAAGAGGAGGTAGACAGAGCAGGGCTGAGAGGTGGATAAACTTAGGAATCAGTTCTGAGTTCAAAAGGTTCGTGGGCATCCAGGTGTCCGTTTAGCACAGGGTTGGTCACTGGGGACCTGACAAAGCTGTTGTCATGGGGTCAGTGGGAGCAGGAACTGCATGGAGTGTTTTCCATGGAGGGGGAGGCCCGGGGAAGGGGAACACGTGGCTTCATGGAAGTTCACTCAGTTTCCAAGTTTGAGCTGGTTCGATTAGGTCTCCCTGATTTGATTTTTTTGGGGAGGTTCAAAAAAGAGGGACACAGAGGAAGAAAGAAAGGAAAGATGCAGCAGAACCAGGGACTCAGCTGTGAAAGTGAACAAGTTAACTTCTATGAACCAGTGACTCAAATGCATGCTTTTTAGCCCTCCATTCCATTTCTTACCTGCGTAAGTTTCAGATATATACTGTGAGCTTGATCCAAAGGGTTGGTGTAATTCCAAGATCTAGGAAAGACTTTTCCAACCCCATTTAAATAGACATTTTGAGGCTTTAAAATTTGAATGTTCAATCCCTTTTTCACTAATTGTATATTTGTGCATTTGATTCTATTTGTGTCATGTGAGGGTCATTTCTCTGCCCAGCGATGTGACAGTATCCTTTTAGGAAAGGGTGCTGTCTACGGGTCCCTTTGCAGAATGTCACACACCTTGGCAGTGCCCCATGCTTACTTGAATAAGCTTCCTCACAACGTCCTCCTCAGTTCTTTGTCGATTCTCGCTATTCTTTCCCGCCACTAGATCATTGACACTTGGTGTCAAGATAGGAAAGTGACAGTTCAGAATAATGCTGATCGAGTTTTGTCTGTCGATGTTGAACAAAATTGCCATTATGTGTATTTTCTAATTTGAAGGATGTCCTTTTGTTCATTTCCTTTGGACTTTTAGAAATCACCTTTGATCGTAATGAATGGCTTCCCTCTGAGCCTTTCAAGGTCAGTCGTTGGGTGACATTCTTGGGCTGAGCACAGCTGCCTTTGGCAATGGTGGGCATTGAAAAATAGGAAGTTAATAACCAAACGGTAATGAATCAGAAAGGTAGGAGGAAGAGGAATCAACAGTGAGCAATGCTGGAAACAGTTAAGGAGGGAGCAAAGTTAAGATACATTAGCTAGTTCTTAATGTACAGAGAGAAAACATAGGGAGATGGAGAGGAAAAGAAAGCATGTAGCTAACCTGAGCTAGAAGGATAAAATACACCAGGACTGTTTGACTAGAAATCAGACTCACCGGAAATCCTCTACTTGTCCTTTCTGGAGAGCAGAGAATGCATTCAGCTGCCCACTGTCTGGCCCTATTTGTCTGCTGCTGATTGAAATATAAATAGCTTATTCTGGCTGGGTTTTTAGATTTCAAGATTTAGGTTTTTGAGATTACTTTTGCTGTCAGCACCTTATGAAGCATATGTGTTTACCCAAATCACACATGGGATTGTCCATTGCCAAAGTGGAGACTTGGCAGCAACAGATAGGCCAAGTCAACTCCTGGAATTATAAACACTATTTGTATCTGATTCAGTACCACAAGCAGAATACAGCACTTCTGTGAGAAGGTCCTGGATGTACTCTTTGGAATGACTTTAACATAAAATGGGATCACTGAAGGGGTCTCGCGCTGATTACCGAAGCAGCAGAAAGTTAATGCTCCTGTTGATTGCAGGTGGATGAAAGCATTTACCACCAGGGCCCAGGGTGGACTCAGGAGATTCTTTTCAGAAATAACTACAGCTAAGAAAACAGCACAGTTTTTTTTTTCATTCATACAAAATAAAGACTTTTCTTTTCCTGGAAGGTAGAGTTTAAGCCAGGATTTTTTTTGGTGGCATTTAAATATCTTTCAAATAAATGAAATCCATTCCATGATAAACTATATATATATATATATATATATATATATATATATATATATGTATATATATATATGTATGTATGTATGTATGTATGTTTGTGTATATATATGTATGTATGTTTGTGTATATATATATATACACACACACATACACACACACATATAAACCATCTATATAATACATCTATCTATCTATCTATCTATCTATCTATAGAGAGAACAAATATGAGAATGTATTTTAAAGAATTGGCTCACAAGATCGTGGGGACACACAAGTCTAAAATCTGTAGGCATGCGGGCAGACAGGAGATTTAGGTGAGAGCTGATGTTGCTGTCTTAGTCATTGGAGCTGCTATAACAAAATACCACAGACTGCATAGCTTCTCAACAACAGAATTTTATTTCTCATAGTCCTGGAGACTGGAAGTGCAAGGTCAAGGTGCCAGCACGGTCTGGTGAGGGCCCTCTCCCAAGTCACAGACTTGCAGACTTCTGGCTGTGTCCTCACATGGTGTCAGGGGGAGGAGAGCTCTCTCAGGCCCCTTTTTATAAGGGCATTTATACTCCCTCAGGACCTGATTATCTTCCAGAGACCCACCTGTTAATGCCATTATGTCATAGGTTAGAGTTGCCACATGTGAATTGGCAGCAGTTAAAACTTTCAGTCTGTAACTGTTGCAGCATCAAGTCTAAAACCTGCATAGCAAGCTGGCAGGCCCACTTCTCAGGTGAGATTTTCATGTCGCAGTCCTCCAGAATGCCTTCTTTACTCTTATGGCCTTCAACTGATGGGATGCGACCCACCTGTATTATAGAGTAATGTGCCTAAAGTTAGGGACTAAACGTTATTCTTGTTCACAAACACTTTCACAGCAACATCTGTCCTAGTGCTTGACCAAAGGACTGGGCACTGAGGCATCCCCTATGTGACACTTAAAGTTAACCACAGTAAATGCAGAAACTTTCCGTATTTATTTACTTTATAAATAAATAGTGAGCTTAAATACTATTTAAAAAAGTTTATCTCAGGGAGTGCAAAGAATTGTTATATCTGTTTAAATAGGAACTTTTAACTTCATTAATGAGATGCAAATGTGTGTGAATGAAGTTCTGTGATCTTGGATTTGCACACTGTATACCACTACATCAGTTCTGGGTGGTGCAGTGGATTTCAAAATAAATGAACAGAGGAATGACTATTATTTTAGAAAAATATGTTTTTACACTAATAATATTGGCCGTTAAAAATCCCCCAACACAGTTTCTTCTATCAATGTAATCATGTATTAAAAATGTATGGTAGGAATCATGTTAGTATTTATAAAGGACATAAAGCTATGTATTTGGTATAAATAATGCAAATGAGTGCATGCTTCTGTATAAATGAGAAGTTGATTGTTCGTAGCCATTTTACTGCCAATCTATTACCTTAGAATTTCATATGTAGGAATATACTCGTCTCTACAAAACAAAGTATGTTCATCTTTTTTAATCTGACACAAAATTAAGCCTATTTTTTATACTTATGTTTCTCATTTGCTTAGACTTTTTGGCAAAGTGGAGTGAAACACCTTTTGTGTTGATGCTCCCTTGTGTTTGAATTTAGAGTTTAAATGAGGACTCTGCATTAGCACCTTAGCGTGTCTTTGTCTCTGTCTCCCTCTCTCTCTGCTGTTCTGTGTGTTTTAAAGCGTGTTTCTTGTAGCCAGACTTCTGGAGAAAGGGAGTTGTGACATTGGCTAGACTTTTGGCTTTTCTGACTCTGCAAGTCTCATGGTTTTCTGACTTGGCCAACCTAGCCTACTGGCTATGAATAAAACGTGGTCTGGGGTCATGAGTTTATCTTCTCTGTCCCACTGTACCAGTATGGACATAAGATTACCCCTTCCTAGGAGGACTTTCCTAGAGGCTTTGAGAAGCATCTGGCACATCCCATCAAGCCGTCCGAACCACCAGCCTGAGGTCTGAAGCATGTGGACAGGAGTCTGACAGCTGCTGTGCTACCAGAGTGAGCAGCCTCCTTTACAGTTAAGGGCAGAACATCTTTCGTATGTGAGCCCTCCCCATCAGATCAGCCAGGTCTGCCTTTCTGGGCAAGGAGCTCAGTGCTGGGGCTGGATTTCTGAGTAATCAGGACTCCTGACACACATCTCAGAAAACTAACTTAATGTGGCTTAATGGGAAACTAATGGGATTTATTGACTCTCAAGTAAAAATCCTACATGTTCGTGTAGGTCCAGGTACTCTCCTGCCCACGGTACATCTCTTTCTATTCTTAACCCCGCTTTCTTCTTTATGATCTTCAGCAGGCCTTTTACACACAGTGTCAATATGTCAATGGGGGTTCTAACTTGATATTCCAGGAGCTGAACAAATGCTAGGAAAGGGAATGCTTTTTCCTGTTGGCTCCAGAAGACTAAAGATTGACTCTGATTGGCCCAGTTTAAATTTCATAGAAGTCATCCTGGTCAAGAGGATGAAATATTCTGACTGAGGGGACTTGGGTCAAGATTCTACATACACAGCATATACCATGTGCCCCCTGCAGTACCTGGACTCATTACAGGTGGAGACAATAAACATGGAAGTGGTTGGCAATAGAAGTTTTGGGTATGGCATACATGGCCTGAGCAGAGTGGAAAGCCGGCGTCATGAAGGACTGAGATGTTTCAGTACTTAAAGGACAGATCAGGGAGGATAAGCTGCCAAACAATGAGAGAGTAGGACCAGAGAGGAAGGATGAGAACAACAGTGTGATGGGGCAAGGCCTTGAAGCCAAGGAGAAGGTGTTTCAAGGGTAGCATTTTGAGGACATCTGAAGTTGCCAGGGCAGGGGCATGGAAAGGATTAAAATGTGTGTATTAGGTTTGGTGGCATGGTGCTGAGCAGGGCCTTCAGCAGAAGTCATCCTGATCTAGCGGTGGCAGGAGAAGCCAGTCAGGGGTGGGCCGACCTTTTGTTTGTAATGAGATCTGTGATCACTGATGTAGTTACACTTGTAGGCGAGAACAAGGATGGGCTTCATACACCTGTGAATATTTATGCAAAGTGAAGGCTACCTGTAGAAAGTAAATCTTGGCAGTATGTGAATAAAGTAGGAAGAAATTTGAGTCATCCTATGACACAAGAAATTCAGAAAGATTTATACCTTACCAGTCAGGTCTAAATTCATGGTGTGGGAGGTCATTTACTTTTCTAAGCAGTATCATCATGCATACTATATTGATGCTGTTAATTTGAATTTTAGTTATTTTGCAATATTTTATTTTATAACTTTAAAATTGATATATGTGTGATTGATGTAAACTTAAGGAATTTGAGTTCAGTTGTATATTTGTCTATGCTAAGATAACTTTACAGTAAACATAACTTGAAACTGAATATTCTTTTTTATTTTTTTCCCCCTTGAAAGACATACCTTTTTAAACCAGGTTTTGATTTTAGAAGTGTTTGATCACAAGGAAGTAGTTTGGTAAATAGTTTACCATTTTTTTTTGACCAAAATAAACTAAAAGTATAAAGAACAGAGGGCAATAACTTGCCTTGCACAGGATGAAATCTCTGAAAATTATGCTTAGAAGTATGGAAAAGGTTTTATACTATAAGGTCACTGGTATCTTAAAATGTATTAAAGATAAACATAAATAACTTTTTTACATAATTCTAAACAATGTTAAAAGATTTTTTTAATGTACCATTTGACAGTGTAACCCACAAGGAATTCATTAAGGAAGGTATCTATGGATATTTTGGCCTAGTTTTGCTTTTCATTTAAACATTTCAGTATCTATTTCCACATTATTTCCAGTCAACTCTTAAAAGCACAGCAACTTTGCCATCTGTACAGCACGAGGCAAAAATTCGATAAATATTTCTTCGAAATGTTGAAATGTCATTGTACTGGTAATTTTCTCAAGCTGATGACATATGGCATATTTCTAATTTTTCTACTAGAGTTTTTTTTTTCTTTTTAGTGACATTGATTTTTTAAAAATCATAAAATTATTCTAGTAGAGCTGGTAGAGAAAGTTTTTTTTAACAATTGTTTTTTATATAAACCCATTTGTGGTTGAATTTGTACTTTTTAACATTTTATTAAGCACATTCACCAGTTTGCTCCTGTATTTTGAATTATGCTTCTCTGTATTGCTCATTCACTCATTCATTCAAAAAAACCTAGTGAGCGATGCTGTGCTTTGAGTACTGGGAATGTGTCAGTGGTTAAATGACAGTTTCTATTTTCAAAGGGCTTATGGTTTATATGTTCTGATGTAATTTAATAGCTCTGTTTATGGTTTCTCTAAATGCAGACATGGTGCAAGTTTTAGAGATCTAAACATTTAAATGTAGTCACCAACACCTCTTGAAAAAAATCTTAGTTTTCATATACTACTGAATCTATTTAGATGTAAACTTTTCGTTTATAAATATCAAGTCATACATTGTCTTACTATCTTAGTTGCGAAGGTTGTAACAAGCTACCACGGACTGGGTGGCTCAAATAACAGAAGTTTTTTTATCTCACACTTCTGGAGGCTGAAAGTCCAAGTTCAGGGTGTCCTGCCAAGGATGTGAGGGAGAATCTCTTTGCTACCCCTCCAACTTCTGTGACTGCTGGCTCTATTGACGGTCTTTGGCTCCTATTGCACCATCTGGGTCTCTCTTGTCATCTTTACATGCTCCCTGTATGTGTGTGGCTCTTCAAATGGCCTTTGTGGACACCAGTCACATTGGACTAGAGGCTCACTCTAGTCCAGTAGAACCTCCTCTTAACAAATTATGTCTGCAAAGACCCTGTTTCCCATAAGGTCACCGGAGCTTCTGAGGGTTAGGACTTCACGCATGAATTTAGGGGGAGATGCAGTTCAGCCCACAAAAGCCACCATGGCGTGGATGAGAATCATTTATTCACTTAACAAATATGTATTAGGTACCTCCTAAGTGGTAGCACTCTGCTAGGGATAGAGAGAAGTTATTGGGGACAAGTGACACTGAAGTTTTCAAAAAAAGAAAAAGGAGAATTATTAAGGCCCTGATTTTACAAAGGTGACTGGCAGGTCATTTTCATATGGTAAGCCCAGTATTGGTGTCCCCCGATATTACATGCACTAAAAGTAGATGACAGATGGCTGCTTCCTACTTTAGAACTGCTCTCTGAAAAGCTATGGCTTTTTGGCCATCAAGACCCTGCAGAGTTGCATCCTCTGCCATTTTGCACTGGGTGACTGAGTTCAGGACACATTCCAATTCACTAAGGCCTTACCTCCCTGGGGTTCAGGTAGTTGGAGGATAATTCCCTTGTCTTCGCCTTCTTGCCATGCCTTATAGTGGACGTGCATGTTGGACTGGAACATTGCCATGAATCTTGACCAAAGACACTAAAGACTTGCTCTTTATCAGGGTTAATATTCTGAAAAGTAGCTTCCCAGGTGAATACAGTGATTGATAAGAAAAATGATCAAGTTATTGAGATTTTTGAAGCCACGGATGCATCAGAAACCGGGCAACAGGATAACCATGTCATGTCTGAAAGAGCTGAGATGAACAACAGGTGTGCAATGAATCCATCATTTCTACAATTAAACACAAAGTGATATAGATCATCGAGGAAGGCTGCTTTATGCTGTAAGGGATTTCCCAGTTTGCAGAATGAGCGAAATAATTATAGATGGGAAATTGTTTTCATTTTAATGGGAATCTGCTAATGCAAATCCTAATTGGCTTCAGGAGTTGTGTTATTAGACTTCAGACTGTCAGGGGATGGTGTGTGTGTGTGTGTGTGTGTGTGTGTGTGTGTGTGTGTGTGTGTGTACACATACTCGATGTGTTTCAGCCTATCCATTCCTTACTCAAGAGTACTCAATGCACTTGAGATAGATGGCTTTGTACATTTAAAAAAGTCTCTGGGGGGAAACTATTACATATCCTTTTTAGAAACATGTATTCAAATATTTCTGTAAGGATGTTCATCCTTAAATATCACCTAGGCTTTATTTGGACACATGTGGATTTCCTTAGATTAAATGGGAAGATTTTGTTTCTTTTTTTTCTTTCATTGACATAACACTATGAAATATGGGAAGTAAGAGCTGGGAAGGATGTGGATAACAGCCAATGGTCTCTTTGTGCGCTGAGGAAACTAAAAGCTTCGTAGCTTGACCATGGTGGGAACAAGGACTCAAATTGAATTCTCTGGAATCTATATCAGACAGTGGTGTTTGAACCAGTTCAGGCTACTGATATTTCTTAATTTGAAGACAGATCAAACTACTCTGAAGGCACTCTATGCCAGATAAAATCATATATTCTTTACTTTCATTTTAAAAGCCTGGTTCTATAAAAACGAACAAACAATCCTTGAAAAAATGTGCTTTTTGAGATGTCACTGATCCAGGTAGGGTCAGAGTCAATCTTTTAGACTCTAAATAATTATTTAACGTTTTTAACGGGCATCTGGAAGATGAACTACTTAGCAGTAATGAAACATGAGCCAACATTTTGTAGCTTTATCTTGGAGTCAAGATTAGATAGTTATTTTCTTTAGTATTGTCTTCAATATCATAATGGTGAGGTAGATAGAGCTTGCTAAACCCTGTTGTCATTCTTGATTCTGTTTTGTTGAGATCAGGTTTATGGAAACAGGGAGGCTTTATTTATTTATTTTTTTTCTTCCCGCAATACTGAAGCTAGCTGGCTGGGAAACTTGACAATCCGAGCACAGCAATATTTGTTCTAACAGACGATGTGTAATTTATCCAGGAGGACATTTAAGAAGGGTAAGTGGCATCTTCAAGAAAACATTCATCTGTACTCATGAATGTTAGTTCCTTTGATTATGCTGTCATCTGCCTGGACTTTCTCTAAAGTCAAAAACAAAATGAATTAAAATTCTTACCCGAAGAAGAATTTTTTGCCTTGGGACCTGCCAAGGCGATGTTCTTTGATAGGTAGCTAGGTTTTCTTGTTCCTTTTTTATTGATATGTGTTCAGATGATTTTGTAAGAAAAGAAATGCAATCTTTTCAGGACTTAGATTCAGTGAGGAGCCTGTGAGAACAACGACATTGCCCTGCTGAGCACTTGTTGAGAGAAAGAAGATTCTTTGCTTGTCCTTGATCATAGGACAACATGGCCTGGTCCCCACCTTTGGTTCTGGACTGAGTCAGGTTAATATTTCTCCCATGCAGCGGTGCTTCGAAAAGAACTGCTGTACTCATTTACAGTCATCTCTAAAGCAGCACTGTCCAGTAGAAATAAAATGGGAGCCACATAGGCAATTACAGTTTTCCAGTAGCCATGTTAAAAAATGCAAATGAAAGACGTGAGATTAATTAATGTATTTGTTAGACCAACATACGCAAGTTATTTCAACATATTTAATATAAAAACTATTACAGTGACACTTCATGTTCTTTTGTTTTTTCTTACTATTTGCAGTCAGAGTGTATTTTATACTTACAGAGCATCTTAATTTGGACCAGCCTTGTTTTTAGTGCTAAACATTCTCATGTCGCTGGCTAGTTCCTGCCGTGTGTTGGATAGTGTATTCTGAACTAAGCATTCCTAGTGCCTTTGAATAATCTTGAGAGTTTGGAGATTTGTGCCCTGTCCTGGGTCAACTGACCTATATCTCATAAATGTGTGATTACAGGTACCCCTGTATTGAAGGTGTAGACTCTCTAGGATAGAGCGTCACCTAATCTGACCAAGTTAGGAGCCTGTTGTGATGCTTCCCAAATTTTGATGTGCATAAAAAATTGACATGGGAATCTTTTTTTTTCTTTGGCGAGGCAACCCTTGGTTGACCTCACAAGACCTTGTTCCTGCCAGCTTACAATCTCTTATTTTATAAAATTTTTTTATGCCTATAGCACCTGGTCTTCCTAGGTGGTCTCCCATCCAAGTACTAACCAGGCCTGACCCTGCTTAGCTCCTAAGATCAAATGGGATCAGTCATAGACACATGGGAATCTTTTGAATCTGCAGAGTGTGATTGTGTATATCTGGAGTGGATCCTAAGATTCTACATTCCTAATCAGCTCCTAGTTAATAATGATATAGCTGATCCAGAGACCACACCTTAGATAGAAAGAGCCTAGGGTGACTGTTGGGGGAACCTCTTATTATCAGTTATTTCTATGTATACTAATCACTGCTGAAGGGCCTAGCAAGGTTTTCTTCATATGTATTGCTACAAAGCCTCTCGATGCTGTTCTTCATTTGGTTTTCTAATCCCTGCTGTTGAATTTTGCTTCTTTTACTGGTGCATCTTACTAGATTCAGTCATAAAACAGGGCTTAAGAGGTCACAGTGGATCTTAGTTTTTCACTGGTGTATTCAGAATTGCCCTCTCCCTTTATGTCACCCTACTCCAAATACCATTTTCTCAGTAATGTCCTTCATGTCATAAAAAAGGTCAGGGTTTCTACACTGAAATTGAGCTCATTTATTGTTTTTTTTTAGGTTATGAGAACTTGGGCAGTAAATAATTCACCAAATTAGATATCTCTATCTGGTTGGTCAACAAGATAAGCCAGTCTGGAATCCTGAAAATTTCTTGCTGATATTCAGAAATAGTGTGTCTGTTGTATCTCTCCAATAAATGGTACTGTGGAAATTGGCTAGCCACATGCAAAAAAAGGAAACTGGATCACTATCTTAAACCTTACACAAAAATTAACATAGATGAAAGACTTGAAGGCAAAGCCTGAAACCACAAAACAGGAAGGAAGCAGGCAGTAAGCTCTTTGGCATTAGTCTTGGCAATTATTTTCTGAATCTCACTCCCAAAGCAAAGCCAACAAATTAAAAAAATAAACAAGTGGGACTATATCAACCTAAATTGCTTTTTCACTGCAAAGGAAATCATGAATAAATGAAATGGCCACCTATGAAATGGGAGAACATGTTTGTAAATCATATACTGATGAGACGTTAACATCCAAAGTACATAAAGAACTTATTCAACCCAATAGTGAAAAATAAAAATGAAGCAAAACAAAACAAAATCTGATTAAAAAATGCATAGAAGATTTGAGTCGATGTTTTGTTTTGTTTTTCTTTTCTGAAGGGGACATGCTGATGGCCAATAAGTGTATGAAAAAATGTTCAGCATCACTAATCTTCAGAGAAATGCAAGTTGAAACCACAATGAGATATCACCTGATACCTTTTAGAATGGTTATTATCAAAAAGACAATAAGAAACAGCAATTTTTGTCAAGAAAGTGGAGAAAAGGAAATCCCTGTGCACTGTTAGTGGGAATGTAAATTGGTGCAGCCACTAAGGAAACAGTATGGAATTTTCTCAAAAGCTACAAAAAGAACTACCATGTGATCCGCAAAACCACTTCTGAATATTTGTCTGAAGAGTTTGAAAACAATAATGCAAAAAATAATAAAATAATGTTTTCAAAAAATAATGAAAACAATAATGCATTGCAGCATTATTTAAGATACGGAAGGAACCTAAGTGTTCATCAGTGAGTGAATGCATAAAGGAAGTATCCACAGTATAAACACACACACACACGAATACTATTCAGCCATAAAAAAAGAATGAAATTTTGCCATTTGTGACAACATGGATGGACTGTGAGGGTATTGTGCTAAGTGTAATAAGTCAGACAGAGAAAGACAAATACCATATGATCTAGCCTACATGTGGGATCTAAATACAACCAACCAACCTACAATAACAACAACAACAACAACAGCAAAATACAAGGTCATAGACCCTGAGAGCAGATTGGTGGCTGCTGGGGGTAGTAGAATTTGGCAAAATGGGTGAAGGGAATCAAAATGTACAAAATTTCAGTAATAAAATAGGTCATGGAGATGTAGAAAAGGGAATATTGTGTCTGCCACATAGCAGCATTTACTAAACAGCCTTAGATTGAAAAGAAGAGAGCACACCCTGCCTCTGAGGGGGAGGTTCGCAGGGAATGCAGCATAGTGATAGATTGCTATTCTTGGTTCCATTGGAGTCGAGAGGATTATAGATAAACCCACAGCAGACTGTTCCCTGTGAGGCTTTCTTTCAAGTTGAAAGGTCTCAGAGTCATAGAATTTCAGAGCATGAAGTTGTATGAGATGCTGTTCTAGTCCAATCCTTAATTTTACAGAACAGGAAACTTGAATGTTAAAAAAGTTACATGATTTTTTTTTCATGGAAAGCCAGACAATTCCTAGACAAGCTGTGATGTATAATGTTACTTCTGCTGAAATGTTACCACCCCTGAGAGCCCTTTTCTGTCAGGGTCATACTCTACACACCTCTCCCAGCTTCATTTTTTCTGTCTTGACTTTGCTATTGGTTTTCTGTCTACCTCAAACTTTGGAATGGAATCTCCAAGAGAACAGCCCTTGGTCATGCCAACTGTTTTATTTCAGGTGCCTGGAACAGAGTGTGTGGTCAGTGAGCATTTTTCCTGACTTCATCAATGCAAGGCTTAAGTTCAATGATCCATATTTTTAAGTTTACTTAATTCTTTAAGTGCATTGACTTATGAGCCTGGGGATGATAGTGCAATGTCTCATTAGGTGTGCGTGCATGCGTGCGTGCATGTGTGTGTGTGTGTGTGATTTCGTCTAAGATTAGTTAATTGCTTATCTGGGAGTTAGATGTCCTGAAGGCTGAAGGTAATCCTGTAGGGTCTGGCTTGAGTAAAAGGGATTTCTGAAATGCAAGAAGTGGGAGGCAGGAGATTGCATGTTGAGAGGTTACTTTTTTCTTTCAAGAAGATGATTCCTTGAGCCTTTGTAGATGATTTGGAGATTGATCCAGGAGGTTTCTCAGATCAAAAATGGAAAGGATTTCATTGGCCATGTAGGCTTGTATTGAGAATTTATTGAAATAAAGTATTTCAGGCACTCAGGAGGGTGTTTAACATAAAATTTGTTATTTAATGCCATTATCACGAAAATAATTTAAGTTTTTTGTGAATAGATTTTCCCTGTTACACTTGAAGCATGTTATTAAAGCTCATTAGTGGCTGCCAGTTACAGTGGGTATATACATTAAAAGTAGAGTTTCTAAGTCACTTTAATCCATAATACATGGACAGACAGACAGATTTTGGTGATTTCTTGCTTTAAACTTGAATACACTATTTACCAACGTTACCT
This sequence comes from Cynopterus sphinx, assembly GCA_030015415.1. NCBI lineage: Eukaryota > Metazoa > Chordata > Mammalia > Chiroptera > Pteropodidae > Cynopterus > Cynopterus sphinx. Next base: position 4,594,261 of record CM057379.1, on the reverse strand, counting down.
ATTAAACTTCCAACTTTCTTGTGCCTACTTCCCATTGGGGTTAACCTCAGAATGCTGTTTCTGAAGACTCCTTACCCTAAACAGTATGGGTTCCTAACTCACAGGCTCTCATGACTCTTAAATAATATGAAGCCACACAGAACTATTTTGATGGGTCCAGTTTGTGGCATTTGAATCCAAATGTGCAAATCTTTCAAGGTGAGTCCAAATCACAGAGAATGGGCATCTACCATTTGGTGTGCATTGACTTCATTGAGGAACACAGCCGATAGAGTACGTTCAGTGTTTTGATTGTTCAGGTCGACAGCAATGGATTTCTCTGGAAGCAGTTCCTAGATAAAGGAGTGAAATTATCCACAGATCTTTTAGCATTGGATTCTTAAACTAATCTTCAACACCTGGTGGTAAACAAGGAATATTTTATAAAGAAACATTATTTATGTTATTTTTAGCAACTTTGTTGAGAGATTTGGTATTGATCCGATTTGTGTTTTGGAAAGACATGCACTGGTTATCTGTGAACTGTTGGGTTTATTTTTTTTTCCCCGCATTCTGTTTTTTTTTTTTTTTTAATTTTTTTTTTGCAGAGAACTTACATGTAGTTATGATTTTTTTCCTGCTAATCAAAAATATTTCAGTAACTTTAATAAATTTCTATTTTAAAAATTAGATTTTTCAGTGATTAACTTTTCCAGTAGAGGTCATTTAGAATGGAAGACCTGACTTTAGTTTTCAGAGAATGGTCACTTATATTTAAAATGCCTCTTTGTGAAAGTTTTAAAACACATTCATAAATTTAATTATATTTTCCTTGAATATAGACTGGCTCTAGTGAATCAATTCTGACAAATTTGATGCAGTAGACTTGTGACCACCTAGGTTAGGTCAGAAAGAGCTGAGTCATTTCCTCAGGCTCTCTTTGTCTCTGTGTGTCATTCTCTCTGTCTCTTGCTGTGTCTCTTTCTCTCTCTGGAGATAGTCACCTTTGTAGCCCTGAGCCTGTATATAAGGTATCTGAGTACCTTGAAGACAGCATCTTGAGAAGACCTGATGAACAACAGGTCACATAGGGATTGAGCAAAGACCCAAGTAGCTCACACATTGCAGCCCCCAGATGTTTGTGTCTCCCCATCCCAGGCATTGATATGCGAGCTGCATCTAGCCCCTGTCACTTATGATCTGACTGCAGCCATAAGTAAGACACTGAATGAGCCCTTTAGCTGAGCAATAATGAAAAACATTGTCATTCTTTTATACTGCTAAGTCTGGGGTAGTTTGTTACACAGAAACAGACAACTCTGGAAAACTGTTTTCTGAAGGGTTCTCACGATGAACCTGAGTTTGGTTGGGTTCCCAGCCCCATCTAAAAGTAGGGTTCCAGCTCTACCCTTTCATGGCCCCTAACAGAATAATTTGACTCTTGAAAGGAAAGATTTCAGATTTCTAGGTGATTAGATACTAGATCGCCGTGGTACCAATTCTTCCTTTATACTTTCACGTGTTAATACCCTGGACTGAATTAAATTAATCATTGCAATAATGTCTCATTCTACCACCTTATTTCCTTAATAATAATTGAATTGTTTGGTTAGAGCTTCTTTTTTAACTTTGAGTTAGAGTAGGATTTTCTTATCTTTAAATTTTAATTGTAAGATGCACCATTATATTAGATGCCAAAGTGAGAGAACAGATGCAGTCAAACTTTTTTAAGATGCAGGTTTGAAGACAATCCAATCTCAAAGACTTTAAATTGTGAAAAAGTGTATCATAAATGGATGCAACATAATATTTGATAATAATATTCTCATGTTCTAGTGAAGAATATTAAAAGTAAAAGAAAATAGGACAGGCTTCATGGACTGGTGCGTTTAGTCAGGTGAATCTGTTCATTTTTATTCTAAATGTTGGAACTTAAGCAGTCCATTCCCGAACCTTTCTGGGGCAGCTGAATCATATTTCCTCAAATCCACAGCCGTGCCTTTCAAATGTCCATGTACATCAGAGTCTAAAACTGTGGAGCTGGAAGGACCAGAATCCCAAGAACCATAAGTTAATCTCAGAAATTACAATGTAGTGTGGAAGGAGAAGATCTGAGTCGCAGACAGTTAGGAAATTTTGTATGGGGAGGGGAAAACAGGTAAGCGATGGGCTTTCTCTGGGATGCTGGAAAAAACAGGTTTTCTGAGAAGGGGACCTGAGGATGCAAAGGAGAGAAAGCACAAAGAGTGTGATGGTGTTTTCAGAATGGAACCGGTGTGCAAAATTGATTGCCTCAGCACAGTGAGAGGGTGAGGTCAGGAAAACCAGTGATGAGCACTTGGTGACACCTCATGCTCCAGGTAATGAGAGCTTCTCATAGGGTCATGGCTGTTGTAATGGAGAGGAGTAAAGTGCCTGGCAGTATTAATAAGAGCAAAAGTATATGTGTAGTGTTTTCAGAATTGATTTCTTCTCAAAATATGACAGAGAAATTCAATAACCAAGTACTTTGTGGATATTTGTGACCAGAAATGGTACATTATTTTCTCACTCTAGATGATGTTCTCAAGTCTTTGAGCTGAAAAACAGAGATTGAAAAAAAAGGGTAAAAAGGCTTTGAGCTGGGGAAAACAACAGACAAAATTTTTAACCTTTTATCTAAAGGATCTGATTGGTCCTCAGAGATAGTTATAGTCAGAAATTTGAGAAAAATACGAATCCTGTCATTTAAAACCCACCAGCTAGGGCAGTGGCTTAACTGTCCAGCTATGAACTGAGATTCCCACTTGCCACTTCTTACAGTGTCTAGTTTCCTTGCCCTTGACTAATTTTCCCTGCCCTTGACTATTATTCTCCACCTTATCATATTCTGGTTAAAACAAAAAATAAAGAATTTGATTCAAATCCCATAAAAACACTAAAGTCATGAGGCCTTATCAATTCTGCCCTCAGATTTTGACCACTGGAAATGTCCTTTTGTGTATTTCAACTTTACGAAGCCTTTTAGAAAGAAGCTAATCTCAAAAGGTTATATACCGGATGTTCCATTTCTGTGGTATTTATGAGAAGATGAAATTGTAAGTGACAGAACAGATCAGTGGTTGCCATTGTTCTTGGGTGGGTGGGCGGAGGGGTGTTGAAGACAGCCTGGGGTGATGTTTGGGTGGTGGATATGTTCTGGGTCTTTATAACAAAGAAATATACCATAATACCTATGAGATGTTGCTTCATATGTTGTTTTCTAGGAGCCACCTGTGGCATGATCTGCACTGTGTTACCTGATATATAATTATATAAAAATTCCCCACTAATCAAGGGGACAGTACACAGAGAAAATACTGCAGAAATTCTAGCAACAGGTTTTGGTTTTACTTCTACTTAAGTACACACACTTTCTTCACTGATTTCTGTCCTAAATATTAGATTAACTTAATTTAATTCCTATGAGCCCCTATTAGATATCCTGTCAGAACAAGTGGTTGGAAATGAATTGTTTTAAACAGGTAAATTAATTTATCTTCCTGGGGCGGTGCTATCTTTTTATTATTATCAATTAGCATTATTAAATTGCCATTTGTTATGTTTAGTGCATAGTATGTATTGAGCAGATTCTGTGCATTATTAGAGCTTCATTGGAGGATGAGGAGGCCCTGGGAGGGAGTTAAGGATGAGGGAGGAACAAAGGATGAGAAAAGCTGAGAACCTTGCACAGAGATAGAGAAGGCGCACAATGCATTTTTGTTTTCTTTCTTTCCTCATCCAACTTAAAAATGTTCTTTAGCCCTGTGCTTCCGATGAGGGCTCTCACCTTGAAAGTGGGGGCATGTTGGAAGACCTGTGACATTATGGGAATTGGGAGATCGTGCCACTTGTGTGTGTAGCAGCGGTTCCGTCAAGGTGGGAGTCAAGATTTATTCCTGTGATGTGGTATAAGATCATTCGTAATTGCATCCAGAACCAAGGTCAGTAGGATGCAGACGTTCATGTATTTTGTTTAACTGAGACCTTACAGATAACCTCTTATTCGACCATGTGAAATTACTTGTTTTGGCTTCTCATGTTATCTAGGGAAGAAAAATTAGAATGCCTAGAAAATTCTGTATTTGTGAGTGGTTGCAGATATTGTAGGTAAAAGTAAACATGAGCAGAGTGTGAGATAGGGAAGCAGAGGGAAGATCATGATGTTATTTGGTAAAGCACTTTTATCCTTAATGCATAGGTGTACCAAAGGGGCTGTTTTATTATTTTGCAAACATTTTAGTGGTACAGGTAATGAGTATTAGCTCTTTGCCAGTGGGCGTGTGCTTTCATTTTATTCCCCAAAGTCCTCTTTTTCTAGATTTTACCCATTCCCTGGCTGCTCCAAGAGCCCACAACGTCCTCTGCTCACCTGCCTCTCCCACAAATGTTTAATTTGTCATGAAATTAGTCCTTTGATTTCTGTCATGGGATTAACATTGTTTAAAATGTAAGTTTGTTTTAGGACGCATTGAGAATTTGGTATAAAATATACACACAATTTATCAGGTCTGTGTTTTGGATGTATCTCCTTCCAATTTGTAGCTTATTTTTTCATTTTTCAACAGTATTTTTCAAGGACCAGAATATATCCAATTAGGTCTGTGATCTTTTTAAATTGAATTTTTTGTAAATGGTGTGAGGTTCTTTTTATGTGTATTTTTAAATTTAATATGGTTATAACTTTCATTACTTTTTGAAAAACACATATATATAATTTTAAATTGAGTTAAAGTTTGAATTTATTGCTCTGATACAAATCAAATATGTGAAAGCTATTCAAACATGTGCTCACCAAATTCACATCTGAAACTGAGGGGTGACAATTTAAAAAAAAATTATAAATAACATAGCATAACATAACTGCAGATTTCTGTACTCACCCATTTTACATGGTTTTAGCAAACTGCTGTAAAGTATGTTAGTGTATAGAATAGAATTTATAACATGTCCAATTCTAGTTCTGGTTGCTGAGAAGACTGTCCTATCTCCAGTGGATCATTTGGGACATTTGTTAAAAACAGGTGACAGCCATGCATGAGAGTGTATTTCTGAACTCTCTTCTGTTCCTTCATTCTGTAAATCCATTCTTAGGTCAAAATGACACTGCCTTGAAAACTGTAGCTTCACACTAGGTCTTAATGACATAGTATAAGTTCTACAACTTTATTCTTTTTTCAGAAAAATGTTTATATAACTTCTTCCCTTTACTATGAAAAATTTAGTATCAGTCTGTCAATTGCTGCAGAAATGACTGCTGGAATTGTGATAAGGATTGCCTTGAGTTTAAAAATTAACCTTGCTAATATTGAGTCTACCAATCCATGAAAAAAAATTCATTCCTTTAATTTCTCACAACATTGCTTTATAATTTTCAATGCATGAAGCTTGAAGTTATTTTATATTTATTCACTAAACATTTCATATGCTTTAGTACTATAAATAGAATTGTTTTATTTCAATTTCTAATCATTGAAATATATATGTGCAAATATATATATATATATATATATATATATATATATATATGTAGTGAAAATTAATTAAGAAACCAAAAGATATCTTTATTCTATTTGAGTTATTTAACTTCATGTTACTGTGTGTGTACCCATATGAACAAAGAGATCGTGATGAGGATGCTGGTGAGAGTGTTGCTGTATAACCTTTGGAGTTTAGTGCTTAGAAATGCCCCTCATTGTGTATTTTGCTTTTCACATATGCATTCTTGTATGTCGTTCATAATTTCTACTAATGATTTAACCTCTGATGCTCCATGGTGTAATGTGACCCTGGGTAGTATGTAAACAGCCTAGAAAGCTTTGACATGTTCTTGTGAATAATACCTTCCTCAAAATTTTTCACTAATTCAAGAATATTGTTCTTCCTTGTGAAATTTTTACCATGTGCACAAAATATAGAACATCAATTTAGTTAATGGAAAGAAGCTGTATGGCAGCTAAAAGTTCAGTGGTTTTGTAATGACATATATACTCTTAATCATTATTTTTTGGGGGGGTTGAAAATATCCTTAGTGATTTATAATAATGTGGGTATACCACTATTGTGTATCTTTAACTGTGGCTGTAAAGCTCTTAGAATCAAGCTAAAAAAAATAATGAGACATTTTCTTTGAAAATATTTGAGAACAAAATTGAGTCAATAAAATTCCTGATTGACTATGATAATCATTCTAATGTAACCCAGCTCAAATTCAAAAAACACAGTAATTAGGAAAAATTGCATGCCTCATTAGTGATTTTCCTTAACTTGATCTTTTCATCTTCTTTTTGGAGGACACTAAGTGTCAATGTTTGAAATCTTCACCATGCGTAGCTCTTTAATGCTTCTCATTAATTAATGATTTACTTCTGAACATAATTCCCAGTAATTTAGTTCAACATATATTTGAGTTTTCAACACAAGTATGAAAATTATGATAAGCATATGGATTCAGGGAAATTACAATTAAATACAAATTATCGGTGCTTAGAATAATTGGATCATTTTAACATAGCAGTATTGAATGTATCATTATCCATTATTTCATTAAAACACTGTAAAACAGCAGCTTAAAGCAATATACATTTTTTTAATTTTTATTTTTGTGAGGAATTTATTTCTTTATGTTTTAAATTTATTTTTTAATTACAGTTGATGTACAATATTATCTTAGTTTCAGGTGTACAGCATATACAGCATAGTGATTAGATATTTATATAACTTGTAGAGTGATCCCCACAATAAATCTAGCACCTGACACTGAATGTAGCTATTACAATATTATTGACTACATTTCTGATGCTGTACTTTACATCCCTGTGACTATTTTTATAACAGGCAAGTTGTACTTCTTAATCCCTTTCACCTTTTTCACTCTTCTGCCCAACCCCCCTCCCATCTGGTGACCACCAATTTGTTTTCTGCCTGAGTTGGTTTGTTTAAAGCAGTGTGTGTTTATTGTCTCATGGTTCCTGTGGCAAATTGAGTCCTGTGTTCTGCAGTCTCTCAGGTTCTGAATCAGGTCTGAATCAGGTTCTGTGGGGTCATCTGGAGGTTTGTCTGGGGAAGGGTCCACTTCTGTGCTCACTCGGTCACTTAGTAGTGTTGAGTTTCCTGCAGGTTGTCCGACTGAGGTCTTTGCATCTTCACTGGCTTTAGGCTAGAAGCTTCCCTCAGTGTCTTGCCACAATGGCCTCTCTGGCATGGAAGCTTGCTCCATCACAGAATGCAAGCAAAGAAGCAATAGAGAGAGCCTACTACTAGCAATATGAACTTTTTAACTGAATCATGAGATTACGTCCCATCAATGTCACCTGTTATTGTTTAGATGGAAGTTATTCATAGGGAAAGGATTACACAAGGCCATGTTCACCAGACAGTGGGGATCATGGAGGTTTATTTTAGAGACTGTTCACCACATTGGAAAAAGTCATGTGTTACACAAACCACATATTGTTTGAATCTTATGTTAGACTACTGAAATTCTCTGACCTCGGATTGTTTCTTCAAAGAATTTGAAACTCCTATACTGTTTATTATTTTTGTTACCATGTCATCAAAATTTCTTCCCAACAAAAATTCTTCTGGATTCAAATCATAATATAACATATGACAGTCCTCCAAAACAAAAGTGGAAGTACAGATTAAGACCATTATTAGGAATTTAATGAAAGAGGTATTACATAGAGGTCAAGATATGATTTTATTCAAATCTTTTCCTGTCATTTACTACACATCTCAGGACTCACTTTTTCTCTTTTAGATGGAGATGACAGTGCAATCCTATTTGCTAATTTTTATAGTTTATATAAAATAATAAAATAAAGCAGTTATACTAGCACACATTAATTGTTACATAAATGTGTTTATCAATAATATGCGTATAATTACTTAAAGAATGAGGAATCCTATTCTATTGATGAAAATCTGTTAACTTAGTAAGCTAAAGTTGTTAGCTTATTTTGGGACACTTTTGTGTGGTACTGGCACACGCACACACAAAAAGACAGCTACATGGAAGAAAATAGAGAGCCCAGAAATAAGCCCAAGTGTATAAACTTAACTGATATTCAACAAAGGCACCAAGAGTACACAATGAGGAAAGGATGTCTCTTCAAGAAAAGATGCTTGGAAAAACTGGATACCTATGTGGAAAAGAATGAAATTGGACTCTTGTGCTGTGTACCAAGATCAACTCAAAATGGGTTAAAGGTTTACATGTAAGACCTGAAACCGTAAAACTCCTAGAAGAAAACGTAAGGAGAAGCTCTTTGACATCATTCTTGGTAATAGCTCTTTGTATTTGATATCAAAAGCAATGATGATGAAAGCAAAAATAAACAAGTAGAACTGCACCAAACTAAAATATTTTTGCACAACAAAGAACAAAAAATCAACAAAATAAAAAGGCAATAAAATATTTGCAGATCATATATCTGGTAGGGGCTTATACGCAAAATATATAAGGAACTCAAATGATACAATAACAGAACAATCTGATTGAAAAATGAGCAAAGGACCTGAACAGATATTTTTGTAAAGAAGACATAAAGATGGCCAAAAGGTAGACTTTATATCACTAATGCAGCCACTATGGAAAATAGTGGAGGCTCCTCAGAAAACTAAAAATAAAACTACCAAATGATTCAGCAATCCCCCTTCTGGGTATGTATCAAATGAAATGAAATTACGATCTTGAAGCAATATCTTCACTCTTATGTTCAAAGCAGTGTTGTCCACAAAGTAGGCAAGATAAGGAACCAACCTCAGTGTTTGCTGACAGACGAATGGATAAAATTAAATATTATACTCACACACACAGAACACACCACATTCACACATAAGGGAATATTATTCAGTCTTAAAGAATAAGGAAATCCTGTTATTTGTGACAACATGTATGAAACTAGAGGACATGATACTAAGTGAAAAAAGCCAGATACAGGAAGACAAATACCACATGATCCCACTTATATGTGGAATCTAAGTAAATTGAACTCAGGTTTCCAGAGGCTGGGGGAGGGGAGAGCAAGGGACTTAGGTCAGAGGTACAGACTTTCAGTGATAAGATGAATAAAATCTAGAGATTGAAGGTACAGCATGGTGACTGTAGTTAATCATAATATATACTTGACATCGCTAGGAGAATGGATCTAAACTGTTTTCACCACTTTAAAGGAGGCATATACAGAAAAAGAGAAAGGTGAACTCACGTAACCATCTTTCTAAAATTTGTTACCGTGAATGGAGACAAAGCGAAATAATTTGAAATACAAAAGTAAGCTTGGACATTAAATGCCCTCTATGCATTGTACCATCAAATATTTGTCTACTAGTGCTTGTTAACACTGGTTGTGTAACATCAACTAGGACACAGTAGTTCTTTATGATTCTTTCTAAGGTAAAATTTACAGAAAATGATTTGAATGAGCAAATGTCCCAATGAGTTCTAACAAATAAATTTTAGGCCTTAGTTTGTATGTGATATATGTTAAAAAAATAAGTATGAAAAGACAGATTGGTATTATTATTATTATTATTATTATTATTATTAATTATTTATGCCTACAGCATCTGGTCTTCCTAGGTGGTCTCCTATCCAAGTACTAACCAGGCCCAACCCTGCTTAGCTTCTGAGATCAGACATGGGAGTTGTTCAGGGTGGCATGGCCATAGATCATGGACCTTGGCTCCACTGGGGTGTGAACCCAGGACCTTCTGCATGTAAAGTAGATGTGCTAACCGCTACACTGTGGAATAATGTTCAGATTGGTATTTTGACAACTGGTCAAAATTGTATTATCCACACTAAAAAAAAAAATCATGTGAGTTAAACATATAGAGATTTTCTTTTTATAATTCGTGGAAGACATTGTTAGAGAATACCACAAACATTAATAGTTTGACCAAGAAATGGTGTTTAATTTGTGAACAAGAACCCTTCTGGAAGTTTAATGCACCAGCAAGAATTATTTCTGTTACTGTGAACCCTGGGGAAGTCCTCTTACTGCCATTCAGCCTGTGGCATGAACTGAAACTGGCATTTATCACAGATGTAGAGAGTGCGCATCTTTCAAAACACACATCATGTGATGCCTGAAGGTTTGTGAAATTTAAGCAACTTGTTTAACAGAAAGAGAGCAACTGTGTTAGTGGGTGCCCTGTTGACAGGAGACCTTATATCAAAAATTAATGAATTTGCAGAACATATGGAAAAATCTGAATTGGAGCAATTCTGTAAACTGTGAGAATGTAGATCCTATGTGGAGGGTAAATACCCCAAGAATTTCATTTGAATATGTTAAACTCTTCATGAGCACATCTTAGTTTGAGAGTTGGGAATGTTGTCATTATACTAATTGACCATAGAGTTATGTGAACACGGGCACACTATTAATTTTGGAGCAGAAACTAATGTAGTATGGATAATATTTTGCACATATGAAAGGAATACATTTTAATATCTACCAGCAGACTTGTACCTTTCTCCTCCTATGTTTGGGCCTTCAGGTTTACAGTCCCAGGGAAGGAGATATTAGGTATCACCTAGTTGATTTTCTGTCCTGTTAGTATGACAGAGCCACGAATGCCATGGGAGGTACAAACAAAAAGGATGTTCCTCATTGCTTTACCTCCCATGTGCCATTAACAATCACCCAGATAAGCAGATTAGACAACAGGATTTTATACCTGAGTCCTAATGGGATGAGAAGGTGAGAGCTGCATGTTCTGCCCTAGTGGGTGTTGGAAGGAGGGGAGACAAAACTGGGGGGAACAGACAGGCAGACACGCACCATGTGAGCTCTTTTTCCAACCAAGAATTCTGAGTGAAGTCGGTGTGTTGGATGGCATGGAAGCAGACAAAGGGCCATGGACCCTGATTTCAAGACCCAGGAGTCTGCTGAGCCTCTTCCTGGAGTTTGCCAAAGGCATTGGCAAGGCCAAGGCCAAGGGGTCGTGCAGTCAAGGATACAGCAAAGGTCACCTGGGCCTGGGTTCACCCGAATCCCAAGAGGACTGGGAACAGTAGTCCACCGGGAAGATGATTTGTCCCCTGCCTGAGCAGAGAATGAGAAGAAAGGATGCTTGACCGGGGTCTGGCTGCTGTAGCAAAACCCCTCAGAAGGTGGGGGGAGAGCACCCATGACCTTCCGTCTCCCTAGCTGGGAAGCAGCCCAGGACAGAGATATCCAGAGAGTTTGGAGGGTCCATCTCCCTGTCCTTGAACTTGGGTCACTTCAGAGTCGGGTGCCATCTTGAGAGGGAACAGGGACAGCCAGACTCTGAAATGTGTCCTGAGCATCCACAGCCAACATACAGGTAGAGACTGCATTAGGCCATTTCAATTCTATCATCGGGCTAGAGTCACTCCATTTCAGTAAAATGTAATTTTTCACCACCTATTGGTGGGTTCAGCTTAAGAAAATCAGAATTGTTATGGAGAAATAGGATATAGATGTTCTCTTTGCTGCCATGAAAGTGTGAGTACATCTGAGACCTGACTCTAGGACTTTTAAAATTTATTTTTCTAGTATCTTCATCATTTTGTAGTTAAATTATTCAACAGCATATTCATTTATTGCACTGTGGTAAGAGCAGTCAGTATATTTTGTATACACACCCAAAGCCCGTAAGAAACAAGGAAAATCTTTTCTAATTCCTCCCTTCACCTTTCCCCACTCCTCAGCATCTTTGGGAAGCCGGAATGGAGAGGGAAAAAGGGAAAACGTGTTAGTTACTGCTGCCACACACCTGCAGATCCCTGAGATACACCCACACTGAAGTATCAGGAAAGAAAATGACTTGCAGCTTTGCAATTATTTCTTTGCCATTAAGAAAATAAAGAGAAGTTTTTATTTATTTATTTTTTTAATTCTATGTACTCTATATCTTATATTCAAAACCTGGTGTAACAGTATTAATTGGATATTTATTGAGTTCCTGCTACAGAGACGTTTGATGTAGGTAGGGTAGGGCCTCAGTCACAAGGAACTGACAGTCTAAGAGGAAAGAAAAAAATTAAGCCCATTTATAAGCTTCTCAACATGTTCTGAAAAGAAAGACAAGTAGGCTTTTGGAACACACTGTATCTCTTTCCTCTGCGCAATGCCTGCCCAGCCACAGTTTCCTGCTTTGCAGAAATACTATGCTGTGACCAAATACCTGGCTGGCGGTGGCATTTGTAAGTCGACAGTATGTCACTCACACTTACCACTTAATTTTAGTTGGCATGAGCTTCCTCTTTTGAGTGTACACATGTACTCTCTTTACATACATACACATACACACAGATACACACACATAATATACGTGCCTATATATAAATACCACAGTCTTTTGTCAAATGTGCTTTTTGCAATATTTCCTTGCCACTTCAATGCAGCGGGGCATAGAGGTTAAAAATGCAGACACTGCGGCCAGTTGGCCTGGTTCAGATGAGATGCTCTTAACACAGATAAATTAGTTTATACATTTAGTTAATGAATTCATGAATTCATGGGAATTGTATTAATGTTAAAGCCATTACGATAATGTCTAGACTCATTGTAATCAGTACATTTCCTTCCCCCATCTGCCTTTCCATCCTTCCCTCCCTCCGACATATATATATATATATATATATATATATATATATATATATATATATATATATATATATATATATATATATATATTTTATTATGCTGGTTGAGGTCCATGTTGTTGTTTAATTAGTAAGTATATGTTGAAGAACCCATACTCATCTACTGAATTCTCAGCACTTCTGTTCTCTGAAAGGAAACATAATGTAGGATTTTGGTATTGGATAGAGGAGAAATGGAAAAAAAAAATTAAAAGCTCCATAATATGTATCTTCCCTTAAACAAATTTTGAAACTCCCAAGAGATTTTTTTTGAATGAGTTATAATGTAGTCTGTATTCACGTTTTCCATATTGAGATGATATGCTTCTTCCCAAGCATTCATTTTCTTATTTTATAATAGTGTTTTTTTTTTTAAGTGTAAAGAATGTGTTTCTACCATTCTTCCTGCTTGAAGCTTGCTATCCAGTCTAGTGAGTGGACACCTGTTCCCAGGCCTTGCTGCTGGGGGCCTCTGTCTCTCAGAGGCTATGTGAATGCCCCTTTCCTCTCCCGTGGAGACACAGGATATTCCTGGCATGTCTGGTCCCTTCAGATATAGCCGTGGTCCGATTCCAATAACCACACACAATGTTCATGTATTGAGTCCAGTCCATAGACTTCCTTCCCCTGCCCCGTGGAATGGAGGGATGGGGTTACATTGGCGAATCACCTGCCCTGCTGGCTGTGTCCCTTTCTACTCACCCTCTTCACTGCTCTCTGTTTCTCTGGTGCAAGGGGAGGAGGCTTTAGAGGAAAAGCAGCTGTGTTCATCACGGCCAGCCAGGGGCATCTGTTATATAGACAGGCATCCCAAATGCTGGTTGTGCATGGTCCACTGATGTGGGGTGTTCTCATGGGTGACATATTTATACTCTCTTGGGATTGCTCCCCAAAATGCTTCTGTGTGCATAAACACCCAGCAACATTGTATCTGTGGTCCCCTGGCCCCAGCGAGTAGCCCTTTGAGGCAAGATCCTGCCAAAGGCTCAGGCTCAGCTCACTTTTGTGCTGTCCGCATAGCACACGGACCTTCACATTTAGTTATCTCCCCGAAAAGGACAAGCAGACTTAACCTAGTCTCGCCCTCTCTCCTTACCTGGCCCATGATGGTTGCTCCATGTGGTGTCTCTTTTCAGATTTCTCCATTCAAAGGAGACAAGTGCCAGCTCTTGGTGTGTGCGTGGCCCCCATGCCTTGGGACGACTGCCATTCATTCAGAACGACACTCTGGTTGTGCTCTGTACTGGGTACCATGGTGGGCTCAAAGGTTCTGCAGCTCAGCTGGCCAGGGGGCCGTGAGAAGCTGCCTTCCCTTCTTACGGGCACCCCTTATAGCTTAGTGGGTATCTTGCAGATGCCATTACAGCATGAGGGGTGGGTCCAGCCTTTTTCTCTGCTCTCCCAAAGTCAGGACCAGATACCCATCTCTTAGTAAGGCTGGGAGGAGGCTGAAGGCCCCTTCTCTCACAACGAGAACCTGCTTGGGGCTTCTGTTGAAATGGCCAACAGGAGAAGAACCCATTGCTGGTCCTGTTTCACTAATGGATTGCTGGCATGAGCCTTGCTACCTGACTTGCATACTTCATTTGTCCAAATATGTCATTAAGCAGTGGTAGTTAGTGAAACCTTTAGGCAAATGATGTAGTTATCATTTAACAGAATTAGATTTAAAAAAATTAGAATTGGAATCTAGCTCATGTTCGTTGGGTGCAGAAAAAGCAAATGATTTGTAATCAGAAGAACTCAATTTCAGCCTCATAAGGATTTTATAAAATCTGTTCATAGCTGTCAGTTACTTAAAACAGAATTTGTGAAATGACATCTTTCATATAAGCATTTGCTATTGTTAGCATAATTGTGTATTTAATGGTAGCATTTTCTCTAAGTTCAATATGAAGAGTAAGTAAAATAACATAGGTGTCAGTTCTGCATGAATATCCGTTGTAAGTAACACTACATTTTAATTTATTGGTGCAGAAAGTTCACATTTCTCCATGGTTTTGAAGAAATTTAAATTTATTTTCATTTTCATTTTGTTTTTGGTGATCTTTATGTCATTTTTATATCCAACTGTATATTACTGCTTAGTGACATCTTAGTGACATCCTCTCTTAATGAACCTGCATTTTGTCGGGATTTCAGTTTTTAGATATAATTCGTAGGTGTAATTCCTTTAGCGAGCAGAATCCTGGCATCCACAAAATTCTCATTAATTAGGATCCTAGAAAATGAGAGGAGAGCTCAAAAATAAGTTCTTCAAATAGCGTTTACCTTTTATCATATAAATCTATTTAATTGGCTCCAGTCAATTATAACTTAACTCCTCACTTATCTTGTTTAGAAATCGTAAAGATAAATCTATGTTTTAACTTCATAACCAGGATTGCAGTTTTCTTTCTGCCATATTTTTATTTGATGTTAGATTTTATTTTGATTAAGTAAAGAAAGCTGTATTTGGGAGACATTGCAGAGTCCTTTACAGAGTGAGACATGGGCATTTCTAGCTAGATCCTTGACATTTGCCCGTTAAAAACTTCAGCTTTTAATTTGATATGATTTAAAGGAGCTTAGCCTTAACCAATGGTGGCTCATCATTTCTGTGTAGCTTTCCATTTTCAACTGGCCGGGTGCCACTCACTTGGCTTTTCCAGGGTACTGCGCAGCTAGTTCTCCATCCCATCAGCCCATTTGCTGTCACTACTGCTTGTAAGCTGTAAGTACATTTTAGACAGATCTGCCTTACTGTCATGAAACTGTTTAAATTAGCAAACCACTGCAGTGTTAATACAGCCATCAGCGATGTCCCCCACATGTGGACGTGAACAGCCATAGCCTACCACGTCTTTTAATTAAATGCCTGTCCACTGGGGACTCACTTTGGCAGTGTCAAGGTGTCCACATGATATTCCTGTTTGCTTGCTGTAGGTACACAAAAACGCATTCTGTTTCAAAGTGTCGGCATATTTAATACTCATTTGAAAAATGGCATTGGCGTAATTGAAAATGTTTTAGGTCCCATCTAATTGAGCTTTAAAATGTTTGCCTTTCATCACTGCTAAAATGACGTGCTGGAAAAAAACAGATATGTAAAGTAAAACACATAGATGATGAAAATATGTGTCAATTATAAATAAGTAAGCACACATAAATTAAAAAATTAAAATAATAGCTAGGTCTATTAGCAATGTTATGGTTGCTATAATAGATTTTATTATGCAAATTCTCACATGAGTTACCTGGAGCAGCAGTAAGTATGCCCACTGATGGGTTGTTGTAAAGCATGAAAAATATAGCATCATTTTAACATTTCAGTTAAAATACTGATGAAAAATGTTCTAAACAAGTATGGATTGTTTTAGAAAGTGATGCTGACATAGAAGAAGATATATGTATCACTGGAAATATCGGTTGATGGGAAGATATTTGGATATGCATGTCAGTTCATATAAGACTTAATTAAAAACAAAACTAGCTGAATACACTTCTGTAACAAGGGTCATGGGGTGAGAGTTATTCATGCTATTTATGTGACAAATTAACAGAGAACACTTCAGATCGTGAAGATATTCCAGGCTTTGGGTGACTGAGGCAGAATTATGCTATTTCACCCTGTTCTGGAAAAAATGCAGTACAAATCAGATTCTAAGGAAGCCCAATTGCATGTCTTCATGAAGATGTACATCTGAGTATGTGTTGACACGTGCATGTACATGGGAAGATGGGAGTTCCAGATGGGAGTTCTGGTCCCATAAAGTGGGAAGAAAATGATCATGGGGCTTTCTTGTTTAACATATCTGAAAAGTCTGCTAGTGTCGTGGCCTCAGGCATGGTTCCATCGGGGCTCTGTGCCATGACAATGTGACCACCTTCTCCTCATTATCTCCAGGGAGACAGCAGGATCCCATGCTGTCATCCATCATCATAAAACAAAGTCGTGATAGCTATGCCTCTCACATCTTCAAATATGTCGTTTGCATGAAGGAACCTTCTTCTTTCTTCTTCACCACGCCAAAGAGATCCACCTCCCTCCTGTTTTCCTGTCTTAGGTTTTGCCCCCATCTTATTTCTTTACTGGAAACTACCTGCCTGGATGAGCTTATATCTGGGCTATGAACCCATCTGTGTCCCCAGTTTCGTTTCAGTGTGGCAGTCAAGTCAATTCAGCGCCAAACCTGTGGCTACTGAAAAGTGGGCCAGAAGAGGAATGAATGCTGGTGGGGACCCCACGGTGTCTGCTCTGGGGGGCAATGTAAAGCAGGAAGCTGGAAGGATACCTAGGAGCCATATCACGTTGCCTCAGGATAATTTGCAGACTGACAGAGAGATGTGGGCCTATTTCCAAGTCGACCGCTAGACTGAAGACTGTGGTTTTCACAGAATTAAAAAATATTCCAATATAACCTGAGGATAAAAATGGGGCTAGAATAGCAAGGAATACCAGCACAGAATAATGGTAATGATGTGCAGTTGTAATTAGTACAATTTTTTGACTCCTGCCCCTCAGAGGCCTGCTCATCTTTATTGATATGTCAATGTTCTCAAGGAGGACATCTTGGTCTCCTCCATTTGAAAGAGAAACATCTCACCCAGCAATTCCGAGTCACTTTCTCTGCTTGATTTTTCCTATGTGACTAGACATGTGTCATGTACTAACTTAACTCTTTGTTTAGTGTTATTTCTCTTCTCTAGAAGCTAAGTCATAGGAGGCCAGGAATTTTGGACCATTTCAAAAGTTGAATTGGAAGCACTATTCCATTGATAGGTGTTTACAAAATAATTGATGGATGCATTACCATGTATCTTTATAGTATATTACAGTAGCACTTGCAGTTTAAGAGGATGACATATTAAAACGATTTTTAAAAAACTTGCAAACTAGAAAAGTGGTCACATCTTTCTCAGGATGCCATGTCTGATGCTGTTCCTATCCTAAGTCATTCCCAACTTTCCTCTGTCTGGCCAAGGACAGGCTGTGAGTCAGCTCAGGTTGCCATAACAAAATATCCAGACTGGGCAGCTTAAACAGTAGAGGTTTCTGTTGTCACAATTCTGGAGGCTAGAGGTCCAAGATCAAGGTTCAAGTGAATTCATTTCGTGTGAGAGCTTGCAGATGGCCAGCTTCTTGCTGTGTCCTCACAAGGCCCCATTCTTAGTACCTCATTTAACCTTTATTACTATTTTCCTCCAAATATTGTCACATCAGGGGTTAAGGCTTCAATATGTGAATTCAGGCAGGGGTTAAGGCCAGACAGAAGCATTACCTCTAACAGATAGCTTATGTATAGACACTGTCTGAAAGAGGCTAGGCCACCAAGCCTTAAATCAGAGTGACAGTGGAACTCAATGCCATGTGATTTTACAAAACAGATCTTCCCATTACTGAAATGGGGAGATCCTGGATAGCAGTTCTGTTTCTCTTTAAACACTACAATGAAAATAAATCAGGAGCTTAAATCACCTTTTGGCACTTAATAATTATATAATATAAAGCTGGGGTATCCACTGGACCCTGGCTAATACAAATTGAAATTGTTTGGATCTAGCTTGAGATGCACAAAAATGGATCTTTTGCCACTTCCATCTTGACTTACACAAAGAGAATGTCTATTGACTGCTTAGGTTTATTTGTGTTACTGCATCATCTTATTTCGTGACAGTCTTTTAACAAAATCTAATCTAGGATCAGTCAGTCGAATAGCTCATGTGCACTCGATGGAGATGGCAAGGCAGTAGCCAGATCCTGTTGCCGATGATGCAGACCCATTAAACTGAACCTTGGAGTTGTCGTTTCAAGTTCACCTTCTCGGCGTTTAACTCTGTTGACCTAGTTCTCAATTACGCAACAGTGTGGGACTGGCTGTGAAGAGAGTGTGGCATTTGTGGTTGGAAGGTCAAAACCAGGTTTTAGCTTAGTTGTAAACTGTGTCAGGAGGTTTGTACGAGTGACGATCAGGTCAGTGTCATCAGGCTCAATTTCCTCGGCATTCTTACAGAGCCTAAGAGCTCCTTGGAAATCCAGTAAATGTTTATTGGATGAATGTAAAATTTTTATATATTTTTAGTAATATTTCTTGAATGCAAACTTCTCATTTTTAAGATGATTTCCTATGGCTTAAAGTATAATGAGCATATCTAACTCCTTACACAAACTATAGTGAAGTTCAGATGATCTCTCTAAAATATTATGGACACAACAGATAAAAGAACCATTTTCACCACTGCATATCACAAAGTATACCTTTTTTTAAGAATAGGTCCTTAAGTACTGACTCCAGGTGTGGACTAGTTTACCCTGTTTTAAACTCATATTTAAGGTGGTATGACAGTACTTAATTAGCTGACTGAAGAGGTTCATTGCTTTTCATTTTAAACAATAGCATACCTGTATACACACATACACCCACGTACACCCACCAGTAATTTGGTTACTCTCCAAATTATAATCATACCTCATAATAAGCATTGGAAACAAAGTTGTTTTTCACGTTAATGAATTTTCTGACACAACGCAATTGATGTAATTGGAAATTATATTTTACAGTAAGTGGAAAATATGCTCATTTTAAATTTAGAAATCAACATTTGTTAAATGTAGTAATTCGCATTTAAAAATTTAATGCAATGAATGTTTAATTTTGAAAAAACATTGCTTGAAGCGACTGACATTTCTTGTAATTTATCAGATTGCTTTTTAATATTAAGCAGAAAAATTAATTTGTTATAGTAACTCTTTGAAAAAATTATGAATATCTTCCCAAACTCCGTAACCATTCTTAATGAAGAAGGCCTTTCTTCGTTTTTGTCAGTGTCACAGTTATTGTTAATTGCTTTTTAAGCTTATGTCATAATCTTAGCAATTTAACTCCAATTAACATGATAGCTCAGATGGTGTCTTCAGCAAATGCTTAGCAAATGTACATAACACCATTTAAAACTAGTATGCTAGACACCAGATACAAATTTTCTATGGAAACATAGCATATTACAGGCAAATATTTTATATATTCCAAAATACGAAGTTCAGCTTGGGTGCATATGGCCTTACCTTTCGTTCTTATATTTAGGATGCCACGTTTCTCTGAGCACATGGTTTTTCTCAATATTTAAAAAGTAGGGTATTATCAGGTTCCATGCTTTTGCTCAAGAGGCTGACACTGATAAGCTTACTGGATCATTAAGACAAGCATTTATAGCTGATGAGTGTTTTAAGTTCTACCCTTCCCCTGAGGACTGGTGCAAATGCTCGCTCCTCGTGCCCTGGCTTTTTACAACAGGCCTGTAGTGGCCTCTGTCAACCCCCACACTCTTTAACCATTGTGGATGGGACCATGTCTTTGGGGAAAGAGGCTGTTAATTGTTGTTTTGCAGCTGTTTATTGGTTCTCCCCAACCCAATTGTGAGCCTTCTGTGAGCCATGACCCATCCCTGAGTCTTGGATAGAATGGAGCTTTACATTGTCACTGCGTACTTTGGTGATGCATCAATATTTGGTGAAAATGAGGGTGTGTCACACGATGTTAGAGACTTGTGAATTAGTCTTTTCTCTGGCACAACATATACATTTTACTGTGGCCTGTTCATTATCGTAAGTTAGAGTCATGCTTTAAGGGTATCTGATAGAGATGAGTAAATTCAGAGTTCAGTAATGGAATTATTAGCATGTTCCTTGATTTATGATATAAACTTCATGATGTATAGTTTAAGAAAGAATGACTAAGTGAAAATCCTGCCAACTTATTGTGACACACATATACTTTTAGAATTTGGGGCTTGAAAACTGTGACAGTCCCTCAGAATTTATCTTCTGCATTCTATTGTGTTATATTTGGCTTTACATTACTTCAAAGTGATGTAATTATATGGAATGCTAGAACAGACAGCACGTTTAGAATTCACTTGTCCTAAGAGGCTTGAAATAAGATGCCATAGTGAAGAACCTGATTAAGAAAAACATGCAGATTCCCTGTCCTTATAGAAAAGTCTGTGCTTTCATGTTTTAGATAAACATTTATAATTTAACTCAGTGCTCAACCTGCATCATTCCTAGCAAGGTAAATTCTCAGACTCCCCTTTCCCTGATAAACCACAGAGTGAAGGATCCCGAGGCAATCTCACTGGTCATAATTTTGGCAGTTCTCCTTTCTTATGGGACTTGAGCCATTAGTGGATCACGTTAATTTCCCTAGTATCTTCTCGGATGTTTTATCAGTAGTTGTCAATACTCTCATTTCCACTTTCAGCATCTTTGTAATAATACATATAACGAAGTATATTTATAACTACTGATCTGCTCACATGAATATTGTGATCAAAGTGTGCCATCTATTTCAACTCAAATTAGTTCAGTAGAAAAGTTCTTAAACTGTGTTCTGATGAATGCATGTTCTGATGGAGTGGAATAAATAACTAAAGGATAAAATTATTTTAAAGAAGAAATCTCAGTAGCGGAGTTAAGATGGATAGATAGATGATTGTTTACAGGCCAAATTTGGAAATGAAATTTGGAAATGAAAAAGGCTCTGAAAACCTAAAGCTCTTTTATGGCATCATGGAAATGACACGGGGGACCTAGTCTGACCTGGACTATTGCACAATGTCTGAAGTCATGGTTTATCCTACTTAATGGAAATATTCATACTTTTCCTCAGAATAATCTACTTGTTTGGTTATAAGTACCACTCCAATGATGATGGGAGTATTAAATAAAAATGGTAGAGAAATCTTTCTAAATCCCAAAAAATTAAAAAATGGAAACACATACAATTGCAAGGATTCAAATAACCAACTGGGGAGCCTGAGAAATTAAAGGCCACTGATTTTTACTAAGCATATAATTGGGTCATGATTGGGCACAGAGAAATGAAGCTGTGGTTAGGAAAAAGTGGGTTCACGTTGCTAGCTTGCAGTGAAGGACTGTGATTTACATTCCCCTTGGTGTTGGTGCCTGATGAAGGAAAGGAGGTGCAGGCGAGTCCAAGCTGGTGGACAGAACAGCCTGGAGTGGGGAGATATTAAAATAGAAGCCATCTCATCATTGTAACAGGAATGAAGTCCTGGCAGCTATGAAAAGCACCGCAGAACAGTTGGCATGAAATAGCTTGAAGGCCCAGAGTTACAGAAAAGCCCTGAGAGGATCTGATTCTAAATTAAAGAATTCCCAGTGAAAGTTCGGGTTGGTTTAAGTAATGATGGATCTTAGTACTTATTGCTCTGCATTGTTATTGCCTGTTTATATCTCTGTAAACCCCTCTGGACCAACACAGATATAGCAGTTTGTTTCCATGTATATTGTTGAGGGAGGGGTTCTGGGCTCCTGGCACATGGCCTACCAGGTGGTGGCTGTTCATTACGTATTTGGCAATAAGTGAATGAATTATGTTTCGTTATGCTTCAGTAACTGTGGATCTGCTCATTATTTTTTAAATCTATGATATTTAAGGCAATGTCGTAGTATAGGGGAGAGGAAGAAAGTGCCCACATGCTCCCCTAATCCCTTTGGATGGAGAAATAGGACTTATTTTCAAACTACATTCCTCATGCCATCCCTTCCAAATTCTAAAATGTCATGATACCCTCTATCTGATGAAGATTTCTATTGTAAGAAGCCACTGTTACTGTTGACTGTTTTCTATATTTCTAGGTAAAAAATAGAGATGACAACACCTTAGTAAAGAGTACATACCTTAAACACAATCATGAATAATATGTTAACTTCTAGGCTTAGCAACTCTAATAATAATGGCTGTTTAATATATATTTCATAGAAAATCATGGCATGCATTTCCTTTGGGTTAAATGAGCCTGTGGGATCATGCATAAGTGTTCTGCCTTCGTTCTTGTGTGCTGGTGCATGCAAATTGCAGTCAAGTCCCAAGGAGAAATATACAGTGTTTTACATTTGGCTTTTGGAAACCCAAACAATAATCACAGTTAACAATTCTAAAATGATAGTGGAGATTAAGTCTGAATTTTCCCAGATTGCCAATAAATTCTCTCATGTCGATCACAGCTCTGAATTGTGGTGTCTATAGCTCCATTCCTCTTGCTTCGTGACCTTGGTATCCTATTTGCTGGAGTAATACTGGGGAACATTAATGGCAAAAGCAATAGAGGCTTATGAATATTATTTAAATTAAAAAGACATCATCAATCTAGGGACTCAAAGTCATGATACAGGTACCAAAAAATGGAAAGTAGATGATAGTAGGGATGGTTTAAATGAGCAAAGTTGTCATTTATTAAAGTATGAAGTCAAAAGACAATGTTTAATTCCATACAACAAGCATTCTTGATACATTATTTAGAGATGTGGAAATAACCACTAAGAGAAGCACAAATAGAAGAGTGTTAATCGCCAGCACTGAATGAAGAAATGAATGTAGAAGAAAATGAGGAAGGAAAGAGTTGCTTTTTAACATAAATATTGCTGAACTAATAATTAAGTATGTTCATGCATTATTTTTTAAAATTACGTTTATACATCATCTGTTTATTGTATTTTTGTGTTCACCACCCGAAGTCAAACCTCTTCCCATCACCATTTTTTGACTCTCTCTCCCCTTCCCTTCCTACCCTTACCTTTCTCTCTGGTAACCACCAGACTGTTGTCTGGCTTCATGAATTTTTGTTTGTTTGTTCGTCTTGTTTATTGTTTTCAGTTTTATATGCCACATATGAGTGAAGTAATATGGTTCTTGTCTTTTTTTCATCTGACTTATTTCGCTTAGCTTGATAATCTCAAGATGATCCATATCACAAATGGCAATATTTCCTCTTTTTTATGGCTGGATAGTATTCCACTGTATATAGGTACCATTTAGGTATCCATCTTCTCTATCCAATCTGTTGAAGACACTTCATGTCTTGGCCACTCCTGAATAGTGCTACAGTGAACATAGGGGTACATATATGTTTACAAATAAATATTTTCAATTTTTCAGGTAAATATATGCATTATCTTAATAATATCGAATTTAAAAGTGATATACGCACTGGCCTAAATATTCAATTGTTTTCAGGATTTTAAATGTATAATTAAAAATAAACACATTTGTTAGCGATTTGAGAAATACAGAACATAAAAAATAAAATAAAATCACCTATGATCCATCCTGCTACTAGCAGTATAGTGTCTACTCTAGCATATACCCAGCCCACACATACAAGCCCACACACAATTTACTTAGGACAGGTGGAATTTGGAGAATAATTGCTGATCCTGTTTTTTAAGGATAATTTCTACATGATAATAAACAATCATAATGACAACTAATATTTATGTTTGTTATGATGAGTATTCTCTTATGTAGTTTATGTACATTAATTCCTTTTATTTTCCCAATGCCCCATGAGATAAGTGCTTTTACACTCTCTAAATTAGATGTGAAGTAACCAAAACCAGAGTCTGAAGAACTTACCCAGGACACATCGCTATAAATGGCAGACTTGGGGAAATGAACCTGGAAGTGAATAAACAGAAAAAACAAGAGCTTGTCCATCAAACTTGTTTGAATATGTTCTACCTTATGAAATGCAAATTAGATATTAAGATATTTTGAGCATTCAAAATTTCTTTAGGTATTCATCTGTATTCCGAGTAAAATGTAGACCCTTGTTATCAGTTCCTATTGGTTTTCTTTGCTTTAAAGTGTTAGAGCATTTTTAGAGCAATTTTACATCTACAGAACAGTTGGAAAGATGCCACAGAACGTCCATATGCCCCACAACCCATTCCCCCTTTTATGTATACCTTGTGCTAATATGGCCTATTTATTACAATTAAAAAGTCAGTCAGTATTGATACATTACTATTAACTGAAGTCTGGACTTTATTCAGAGTTCCTTAGGTTTTACCCAATGCTCTTTTCTATTCCAGGATCCCATCCAAGATAGCACATTGCATTTAGTCTGCTCTGGGCTAAATGAATGTTTTCCAGACTTCACTAGTTTTGTTGACGTTGACAGATAGTTTGAGGAATACTGGTCAGGTAGATTGCAGGGTCCCTCTCTCCTATAATTCATTTGATGTTTTCCTCATGTGTAGGTAGCATTAGTTTACACGTTGACCTGATGACCTGGCTGAGGTGTTGTCTCTCAGATACCACTGCTATAGAGTGACTGTCTTCCCCCTCTCTGTCCTCTGCCTGTCACTATGTGCAGCCTACACTCAAGGAGGTGGGTAGGTGGGTTATGCTTTATTTTTTTTCAGGCTGGTGTATTTATCTCAATTATTTGGAATTCTGAATGGGAGATTTATCTTTTATTATCCCTTTACTTAGCATTTCATTCAATCCTTTTTAATAGTATGGACATATGGGTATATATTTTATACTTAAGGTTATTATCCAATACTACTACATTTCTTTTGTTACTCAGATTGTTCCAGCTTTGCTCAAAGGGGCTCCTATATTCCTTTGCCATACCCCTATTTTTTGAGCAACGTTTTACCTTATGGACTAAAAGATGCTCCAGACTCATCTCGTATTTTCCCTCTTTAGTCCTAAAATCAGCCATTTCTTTAAAGTGCTCTGGTTCCTTTTGTGGGAGGATGGTGCTAGACACCAAGGGAATGAGGTGTGTTCAGTGCTACTGGTGTGTCCTTGTGTTTAAGGCCTCTAAGATGACACAGCAAGGGCATATGTGTGTGTATACTAGCCTGAGTATATATGACTCTAAATAATTCTATAAGTAACCAGGCATATTAGCCTGAGTATATACACTTACCTCTAAATGCTTCCATGTGTCACCAACTGTATCTCTATGAAGCTATACCTGAGTTCATTTGATGTTTCCAGCTCTAGTCCCTTACCACATGGCTCATTTTAGCCTCCTCTTCCACTCCAAATTTGAGAAATCTAGTTTGAATCATCTGCCATTCATTTACTTAATTGTTCAATTATAGTTTACACTTATAGCAGGAGCAGTTGTTAGCCTGGACCCTGTGGAGAGCAGCATCCACTAGATTAAATTGCTGTAAACAGTTTATTTTCTCTGTAGTCTCACAGGCTCCACTCATTTTCAGCTACCCAGGTCTCCATCTTTTCACCCCACCCCCTTCTGTGAGATTATTTTAAACATTTGTGATATACATTGCTTTGTCATAGTCTGCATTCAATCCTCAGATCCCTTGATCTCCTAAATTATTTTTGATTTGCATATATTAAGCTTTATTACCCCTGTGCTGTCAATTTCTGTGGGGTTTGAAAAATGCACATCCTATAATTAATTATGAAATTGCTTATTTCCCCAAACTCATAAAATATATTTTTGTTATTTAGATCATCATATTTGACTCAAAATAACTGATTATTGTTTAGCGATTTGTTATTGTGGTATCACTTATAACTTTGACAATAGAAAAATGCTGGTTTATACATATGCACTTAGAATAAAAATTTTAGTTCTAAATAATGTAATATAACTAAGGATATTTAAATAGATGTTAAAAAAAAAAAGCAAAGAGAAAACAAAAAATTGCTGCCTAATCAGATTTCCTAGTTAGGTACCTGGAAGGTGCCAGCCATTCTCATTTCAAATGCCGTTAGATACAATGTCCCTCTAGAAGCATTGCAAAAACGGAAACTATAATTACCAAATTATCATACATAAGATAAAGCCAGCGCTGACTTTCACATCTCTGTGCCTACTCAAATTAGGTCGTTCACCACTGAACAAAAGCCCAGGTTTTGTCATTAAACACGGAGCCAAAACAGATGTGAGAGTGAAAAGAGCTCCCCAAGCAGTTGTATCATCAGTTCAGTGCCCTGCATTTGGTAAGTGCCAGGATCTTTGTTACTTGCCCTGGCTGGTAGGGGTTTGCTCGTTATTACCTTCACCATCATCAGCTCAGAAAATAAAACCCTTGTGCAAACTTAGACAAAAGCTCCATGCTTAACGGGTACCTATCAGCTACAAGACATTTTGCCAGTGTGCTATTTAACTTTGGGAAGAACTGCAGCAGAGCAATACATTCATTTTGGAAGATAAAATTGTAAAAGATCATTATGAAGGAACACCCCTGAAAGTGTCCAAACCCTCTATTATTCCTGTAGGAAATTAGCTGCTTAAATACCTTCTTTCTTTTAGCATGTAAAGATGTAAAGAACACCCTTGGAGGGGAAAATCAGGGAACCCTGCATGTGCACCCCCCCACACACATCCAGTGATTAGTGAGGTGCTACTGCTTAGCAACAGCATTTTCTGAAAGCCATGGGAGTATGAGAAGAAAATTCCAAAAGGTATTTTATGATTTCTAAATACCGACAGGTGTCTACTACTTACTGTCGGGGCTTTAAGTATAATGCTTAATTTTAAATAAAATCATCAGGTTTCCCTTTAGCTAAAGATACTATGACAAAATGCTATTATTCTGCTAAAAGCAACTGTTTCTGCCTGATTACCTCAATTGATTCTGTTTTTATCAATCATTTCAGATAATACAGAAGGGTCAAGTGAAAATATTGTTATAAAAGCTTTTTTAGTGGACTGAAGATTATGCCATTTGCTCAAGTGTCACCTGGGCAGCTAGCAGACAGTGTTTACTCAACATTTATTATATATTGGCTTTTTCACATGCTTTATTTCAGACGAGATCAGGCGCGTTCAGGGTGGTATGGCCGTAGACTGCTTTATTCATTTAGTCATCTCGGCTCCTGGACTTAACTTTATCACTCATATTTGGGAAAAAGCAGTACTGAGGTTTAAGAGAAATTAATTCAGGTGACATAGGTAGCAGCTGAGTGGGCAGCCAGTTCAAGATTCAGTAATGTCAGACTCTGCCATCCCAGTTGGTTCCTCCTCAAAAGGGTTTGAGAGTTCACTGTACTGAAAAATTCATGCAACATTTTCACATGAGTCTGTCTCCCTGCTTGGCTATTTTTCATTCTACAATTTTGAGTAGATTACATCAACTTTTCTAGCCTAATTTTCTTCATTTGTTAACCATACTTTGCCTGGCACTATTTAAGTGTCACATAAATAGCATTTATCAGTATACTGTTAGAGCATTGTTTCATTATGAAGGATTACTAACGCATATGCAACATGAACCCCTCTTCTTTATCCAAGTAGAGGCTTGGACAGAGGAAAGGGGGCATATTTCTTAATGGAGATGTGATAACATCTCATGTCTTCTTTTTCCCATTAACGTTTGTAGAAATGTCTATAAATTGCCTGAAAGAGAATAAGTGCATTGAAGATAATCTAAATTAAAAGGGGGAAGTAGAAGAAGTTCATAAAAAGCATAATTGGATGATCAAATGTTCTGAAAACACATACATATCTCAAAATAGGTAAAAGTACTAAAATCAAAGATTAATGATAAGACATAAAGTTCTGCTGCAAAACAGAGACATAGAAACCAGCAAAAAACATCCTAATCTTTGCTGCAAGAGATAGAAATGAACAAAGCATGCAGTAAAGAAAAACAAAATATGATTTAAAACATCACCAGTGAACTAAAACTACACTAGAAATTATAGGTAGAGACACAAAATGGGAAA
The DNA here is from genome assembly GCA_030015415.1 of Cynopterus sphinx. Lineage (NCBI taxonomy): Eukaryota > Metazoa > Chordata > Mammalia > Chiroptera > Pteropodidae > Cynopterus > Cynopterus sphinx. The sequence goes on along the minus strand of CM057379.1, from coordinate 4,566,142 downwards.
TTAATAAGGTAGAAGATAAAGTTGTGAGAAAACTCAGGATTTAAAACTTTGAAAAGATGAATGAGTATGTGACAGTTAATGTAGGTCTTTTAGGAAAAAGCACAGAAGTCCAAACTGGGTATACTAGTTTCCAAAGTGACAGAATATATGCCACATACTAAATAGCTAAATATTTCCGAAATAGAAAGCAGAATTGAGTTTTAAATTTGAGAAACATTATTGTCTCCCAAGAAAAAGATAAAAGACACAAACCAATGCAAAGAGAATTACTCATAAAGTTTATAAACATTAGGGGAACATTGGCCTGTGGTATAAATTGAAAAATGTGTAATACGTGTAAATCAACTCTTTTGGATGTTTCCCTTATGAACTAAAGGTACGATAAATAAATATATATCTAATAAATGTGTTTACTAAACAATATACGTGAGTGATAATATATGTTATTTATTCACATGTATACACACATATATTCTGATGTTATGTTACTGAAATAAATAGATGTTAGTAAAATGAAAAAAATCCCCTAAATTTTTTTCTATGAATTTACTCTTGTTCTTGAATGTAAGGCTGTGTTGTTACTATGGAAATGTATGAATGATGACAATTAGTGATCTAGACAAGTTTTATAAAGATACCATTCAGTCTGTAAGCACCTGGGGGAACAAAAGAAATACTTAAAAAATGACAAAAACAGCAAGGTCTTAAATGTTAATATTGGTAAGTCAGTCTCATAAGAAAACAAAAGGTGAAATTCAGTATGTTGCTGTTAATGACTGAATGTTCTTATTGTCCCCAAACCCGTATGTTGAAACGCAATGGTGTCAGGAGATGGGGCCTTTGGACAGTGATTAGGAGCAGATGAGGTCCAAAACATAGCCCTGTCAATGGGGTTTGTGTCCTAACGGGAGTCATAAGAGAGCTCATGGCTCTCTGTGCTCCACGTGATGATGTAATGGGAAGATGGCCATCTGCAGCCAGAAGTGGGCTCTCACTGGACACTGGATCTGGTGGTCTGGTGGTGGCGGTGGTGGCTCCCCAGACACCTTGATCTTGGAGATCTGCAGGTTTCAGAACAAACAAATGTTTGTTGTTTAAACTACTCAGGGTCTAATATTTTTGTTACAATAGCCCCTATCGATTAAGACAGTCACCACAGGGTTTTGATAACAGCTTAAAACACACGTACAGTTTCTTTTGTCTAACCAACTTAGTCATGTGGTGAATTGGTAGAGGTGTTTACTATGTACGTGGAATAAGCAAAGGTGACACATTCATAATAGAGACTAAAATATGAATTAATTGGTAAGAAAGTTTAATCCAATGGGACATCTGATCTATATAAAGAAAATTAAGAAATTTTACTTGAAAATGTGTGCATTTAAAGTTCTTTTTGTTCAGTAGTGTTTTTCTGATCTATGCCATTTGTACTTAGACCCATATATACTGTGCTCCTATTATTATGTGCCTTGAAGAAAAGGTAGAATACAGTGTTTAGAGGATATTTCTTTAGTGAGTGAATGACGGCTCTGACCCATCTTTCTTGTTGGTACCATTTCTACTCCAACCTACTTGGGTTCATCCATCTTTGAGTTCCTTGGGACACATTCCCCTGTAGGCATGTGGGTGGTAAATTCAGGAACTAGTTATTGTGTCTGCTAGCAAATTAATTAAAATGATCAAAATTATAAGTGCCTGTGTTTGACAAAGTCATCCTAAATGGAGATCATGCATATTTAAATTTTAAATTTGAATTATCAAGTCTTGTGTCTTAGGGAAGAGTTGCATCTTGTGAACTTGAAATGGTCAATAATAATTCCAATGTCTATGGTGCTGAGTTCCTTGGAGAACAGTGATAGAAAGTGAAATGAATGAGGGGAAGCTAGCAAACTTGTTTTTGAACGCTGCTCTTTACTGTTTTATGAGAAAGTTGGTTTTCAATGCTTTAACAATGTATTGATTTTAAAAGCTTTTTCGAGGATACGATTATTTTTCCATGGCAATGCATTTCTAAAATATAAGGCAGTTTGAAAATATATTGTCCAATTTATCAGGAATACCTATCATATATTGAAGACTACTTCTGATGGATTTTATTGAAGAAAAGTCTTTTTAAAAATTTGATCTCTTCTTCCAAGTTATTCAATAAAATTCTATATTTTAAAATAAATAGCTTATCCAGATTCTTCTGGATAAATCATTTATATTCTGTCTACTCGCTGGCTATTTGAATCTACATACAGAATTCTCTTGCCTGTATTTGTTAGCGATATTCTAATTAGTGTTCGTATTTTAGATGTATTGTTTCATGAAAATATTGATTTGCAAACATAGTTTTCTATCTATTTCAATACATTAGGATAATACATTATGCAACTCATATTACCTCGAAATGCTCCCTTGGAATAGTTTTACATTATTATTCAAATTTAGAAAGGAATGCTTGTACTGCATTGAAGATTTTACAAAGTAGGAAATTGAGGTTTATAGAGGTTAACTTAGAGAACACTAAGCAAGGAAAAAAATATTGAAAACAAGATTTTGCCTCGGGTGTTTTATATTTCTGAGGCAGCCTTCTTATCTATGAGTGAAACTGCCTGTTACCTGCCTTAATTCCGCAGACTAAAATAATGATCATTTATACCACGAGAGGTGCAAACATTTTCTAACCATGATTTATACAGTATTTTACATGCCATGTAGAATGCGTTCCTTATGGTTGAATGCAAAACCTCATAAAGTGAAACTTTCTGCTATACTATTCCACTGTATTTGTAGAGAACATCATTAAAGCATGTGGTGTGACTTCACACACACACACACACACACACACACACACACACACACACACACACACACACACATACACACACACACACGCCAAGCAAATCAGTGATTATGACAAGGACAGAACAATTCTAACATACAAGGAAGTGGTTCCAAGTTAAAAAAAAAAACAAAAACTAACATTTACTATAATTAATGAAATAGGTTAATATCTCAATCTGAAGAAACACACTATTAAAATACTTTCTCTTTTCATTTTTGCCCTGGGTACATTTAAATTACATCCAAAGTCTTTAATATGAGTTACTGATAAACATATAGGAAAGAATGAATCTTGGCATGGTTACTGAGGAAGAAGGGAGAGTCATGGCATTATCTTTTTATAAGTAAGGTCTGGCTACTGTGCTATGAGTTATTAAAATGTATAGATATAGGAAAATTCAATTTAAATCTAAAAATCACATCATCTTACATTTGGGGGGGGGACTAGCAAATGTTTATTGCCAAGTATATTTTAAAACAGTATTATTTTAGTAATTATTCTTGTATAAAAATTACATGCACAGTAATTATATTTAAATCATTCAGGTAAATAATGTGGGACAGGAGTTTAGAGATATTACTTGAGATGAGTTACTTGAGAATAACATTTCACACTGAATATTTAGGGTAAGGTGTTCACAGTGAGTATTAAATATGCTTATGCATTTTTATATTTGGTCATAATTTTTTTGTGCTAATTATACCATGAAAATATAGATCTTGACATACATTCAGAATGAAAGGACAATTTGTCCCTCTTATCCTGCTGCGTTTTGGTAGCTCGTGCTGAGACCTGGCTCATTTCAGAGCTGTGAGGATGACGGGAATGCAAAGTGTCCCCCCAGTTTCCCGTGTCTGCCCACACTGGAATGATCAACGGCCATTTATTGTAGTGAAGGGAGGAGACTTTTTAATGTCTCTTCACAATTGTTTCATCAAGAAAACTCAAGAAAAACATTTGCAAAATCAGCCTAAATTTTAAAAAACCTTATTTTCTCAGTTTATTTCACCGTTTTTAGGATCTTTTATGGCTCTTTTCCTGGTTGATTTGCTTTTTGATGACTCCCAGTAATGAGATTAATACCAGCGTGATCCAGTGTGTGATGTTGCCTCTGTCAAAGCCTTGTCCTGCTCTGAGTCAAAGATGAAAAACCATAATTACAGACCACCCTCCTAGGGTCTGCTAAGTTTCACCAACCAGAGTGGCACTAAATCTGCTCTTTCTGCCATGTGCTTTCAACGATTCCCATCATTATTCAGTTTTAGCAGCCATTCGTTTTTCTACTAAACTGTTTGGTTACAAGAATATAAGCAGTTGTATAAATTAATGTTTATTTTTCCATCTGGTTTTTGGTGATTTTGCAACTTGAAGAATTAAAGTATCTTACAAAGAGTCCCAATACATATCTAACTGCCTAATTTCATTTTTTAAGGAAAGTTGGGCCTGTTACCTCATACCCTGGCAAATGGTCATGCTCTAAAATGAGTCTTCAATGTGCCCATGAAGAAAAGTTGTAAGAAGTGAAGTTAGCAGTTTGCAGGGGGAGAGAGGGTTTTAGCTGTGTTGTGGATACAGAATGACAAACTGCCCGTTATTTGGGAATTATTTTTGCTGGGGATTATGCTGACATACTACTGCAAATGAAAACTCAGTCAAGCTTAAGGGGTTAAATGTGGCCTGTGATATGTTCTATTCAGAGCAACATAATATAAAGTAATTTCTCAGGAAGGAATTGGGCTGGATATGAACTAGGGTGTACAGGCAGAGGTGTCACACACATGTGGGTGTAGAAGAATGACCTGCAAAGATGTCCATGCCTTAACCCTGGGAGATTGTATGTATGCACGGATTCATGGCTCAGGAGATTGGTGTTAAGGATGGAATTAATGCTGCTAAATAGCTGACATTGAGAGAAAGAGAACAAACTTGAGAGGGGGGGGAGGAACCTGCATTATCCTGGTGGGCCTAGTTTAAACACACAAGTGCCTAAATGCCAAGAACCTCTTCTGATGGTGGTCACAGAGAGGTGACAGTAGATGAAACATCAGAGGAGGTCTCAACCTGCTGTTCCTCAATTTTAAGATGAGGAAAGGGGCTGTGAGTCTGGGAACATGGGGCCACCTTCAGAAGATGGAAAAGATGAGGAACCAGATTCTCCGCTAGAACTTCCAGAAAATAATGCAGCCTAGCAGACACCTTGACTCAGCTACCGAGACATGTGCAGGACCTACCCTGAAGAGCTGTAATATAGCAACTTTGGGTTATTTTAAGCCACTGAGTCTGCGATAATTTTTCCATCGGCGTTAGAAAGCTGACAGGGCAAGGCAGAAATATCAGATTTTCCACATGGAGTGGTTACTGATTATGAAGATATAGCATTTTGGATTTTAAGATGTCATATTCTCCTTCCTTTTTCCTCAGCCATCGTGTGCCCTCAGCCACTGTTGTCTCAGCACTTGACATTCCAAGTCTGTCTCAGATCAGTTCTGTCCACCCCGCTACACCACCCTCTGTCCTTGCCATTTCACTCCTAACCGAGATCATTGAACAGCCGCCTCCTAAATGGTCTCCATTATCTGGTTTTACCCCTACCTTCTCTCACCTATAACACCTAAGTCGTACTTGACCCTGTCACTTCTATTCGGTGAAGACTCTCCAGTGGCTTCTCATAGTTCATAGCATGAAATTGCATCTCCCTGAAGCGTGGCAAATCTTGCTTCGAGACTTATTCCTGCTCTGTGTTTTCTATCTTCATTTATTAGTTTGGGGACTCCTCTCTTTTTCTTTGCAGCTCAGTTTAAATGTCACTTCCTTCAGAGAGCTTTCTTGAATTTCTAAACAAAGAGGAACTTGTCGTTCATTAAGTTTGTCTAACCCTCTGCAGTGGCGAGCACAGTTTACCCCTACATGACTGGATCTGCAATCTATCACAGGAGGCTGATGCCACATGTTTCAAAATGGAATGAATTCATAAAAAATTAATGAGTAATTATTATCCTGAAGATTATTATAATTTCTTGTGTGCGTGTATTTTTTTTTTTTACCCAACTGCATGACAGTTTTTTTTAAAAAAAAGAAGTACAAAAGTAGATGAGAAAATATGAGACTGGTAAATAGAAATATAGTGGTATTTGGAAAGAGAATAATAATGAATTTCTTTTCTATGGGGCTACCGATGGGAATTTTTCTGTATTAAGCCTGCTAGAAATAAATACAAAAGTATAAAGTATCAGAAATGCAAAAGAGCATCCAATAGGTGTCCTTTACGCAGAAAGACTTGGAGCTATGCAAATGGGGAAAACATATCTATTTGAGTTTGGGGCATTTATTTCATTTTCTGTCAATCACTTATACACTGGAGAAGAAATAATATAAAATCTAATAGTATAAATAACTGGTGTTTATCATTCTTGTTTCTCCCTTCTGGTTTACAAGTTATTATCTTTCAGTCCTGTTGAAAAATCTGTATTCCTTGTGGACAAAGCTGTTTAAGTATGCTTTTATATTGTAAATTAATTCTAAATACAGTACTTTTAAAATATCCCAGAGATGAGTCTGCAGATGACAAAGCAAACCAAAGAGAGAAACACACATTCACACAGCCAGTCTCCCGTCTTCTAGTGTGTGCTTATGGGTCTAAGGCCTCTTTGATCTCTTCCAGCACAGAACGTCCATGTGCAGAATTTAGCATCTAATTACACAGGGCCTTGTATGGGTTCAGGTTCCCAAATGATTTCTAAGTTTAGCTCAGCCACTACATTTTCAGTTTAGAAAAACTATGAACCCACCACATATGTGAAAATGCACTGAGAAATGACATGCCTGGTCATTTCCTTTGGCTTGTTTGCTCATCCTTCTTCCAGAAGGAAACTCTCGGAGAAAAAGCATTAGCATGGAGATCCTAACTGTGTATCAAAATGTCTAGAATCTCGAGCTGGATAATGGAAGGCATAGCCTCTCCACAGTGTCGCTTGGTGAGACAAGCCACAGCAGGTGGCCAAGCTTCACTGTCATCTGCAAGTCAAGGTGGAGGAAACAGCAGAGCAAGCCTCACACCTCTTATGGTATTACTTTTCAGTCAATTTAAAATATCTATATGCCAGGAGTATTGGAATCGAGGTGAAACTCATTCCAGTTCTAGAAAAACTTCCTCACAGAAAGTAAAATCTAGGAAGAACTCTTAGTGTGAGGAGAAAAATATTTACAAGTAATTTTATAGATATCTTGAGCCAATAGGATTGCCTGATGGATTGATACTCTATTAGATGGCCAGGGCCTCTGTAATGAACTACTGCAAACAAATGGTTTTAGACAACAGAGGTTTATTTTCTCACAGTTTTGGGGGCTGGAAGTCTGAGATCCAGGTGCCAACAGGGCCATGCTTCCTCTGACACCAAGGAAGGATCTGATCCAGGCTTCCCTCCTCGCTTCTGGAAGTTTCTTGGCTGGTGGCACTCTCCTGTGTGTGTGCTGTGTCCTTTTTCTGCTTTTCATAGGGACCCCAGTCAGAATGGATTGGGGGCTCACCGTGCTCTCCTATGACCTCAACTAATTACCTGGACAGCCACCCTATTTCCCAGGAAGGTCACATTCTGAGACATAGGTTAGGACCTCATCATAGGAATTTTGAGAGGACGTGAGTTAACCCAGAACCAATACTGTGTGTGAAAATAAGAGTCACAAAGGAGTCAAAGTTTTTAGGACTTGGCCACTAGAAAGATGGAATTGCCATTTGCTGAGAAAGAGAGGATTAAAATGGAGCGGGAAGAATCTAGTGTGGGGCCTCGGAAGGATTGACTTCAGTGGGCTCACGCCAAAAAGATGCTGAGAGTGAGGATCGGAGGGCCCATAAGCCAATAAGACACATCACCAAATATTCATCTGATTTCCTATCTCTGGAAACTTCTATTGAAAACTCAGTGTCTGTGTGAAAATATTAAGGTATTGGTTGCATAAGATGTTTTTTAATTATCCAAAGCATTTATATATGTTTTTTTAAATGCATCTTGGATTAACTGTGATATGTATTAAAGAGGTCTGTAAATGTGGGCTGTTCCTTTTTTGTCTTCCCTAAACCAATGTAGCTTATGCATTCTGTCCCTGAGTTAGTTTATCATTTCGAGTCTTTGTTGGCAAGAGTTCACTGGCTGTGAATGGGACCTGGCAATGAAGTGTTCCCTAAGGGTGGAGGAAATGGAACAGAATAGAAGCACTGTGCGCTGCTAGAATATTTTCCTTTTAAGAGGACATTGCTGTTTTATTGGTGGAAGTAACCATGGAATTTTATAATTAAAAGAAAAATAAGCAAAATTCCAGGCGACAAGGAGTGAGAATTTTATAAAAAGCCATATCAAGCATGAATAATATCTCGAACACTCAATTCATTGGCCTTGATATGCTTCCTCTTAGACCCCTGCAGTAATCATATTTAAGTTTCTAAAATCTTTTACTCTTGCACAAAGAAAATACAGGGAAGAAGTATCTCTGGACTTTTTTTCTCTTTTATATTAGCAGATCATGTAATAATGAAGTATTCATTTATTCATTGAGTTAAATGATATTTTTGAATTATTTGAAAGTGGATAGCAAAGCATAAGATTCAGAATTAATTTTATAGTAGCAGATTTGTGTTAAGAATCATTAATGATGGATTTATCAAATATACTCATATTTAGACAGTTGAAAATATGTGTGCATAGATGTTTTATGGAATATTGGAACTTGGCATTGAAATCAATTAGCATTTCCTGATAATTTTTGAGGATAGAACATTGTAATAATTATTATCAGTCCTTCCTAACTGTGTAATTAGAGCATTGGGGTTGGCAGGAATTCTCTCATTTAAACTGATTATCATCAGAGAATAAAAATTTTGAGACCGCCTGGTCTGGAGAAAAGAGAATTGATGGTGAGAAATTTTGGTTTCATTCCCAGATTTAGAATAGCTCCATCATATGACTTGGAAAGCAAGTCAATTAATTCTATTTGTAGAATGTTAAATGCAGTCACCCACTCTGCTGGCCTGTCATCCACATCTTTGATCCTGTTTGACCAGTGTGAAACCACGATGCCTGCATTTTGCTTGCCTAGATTATCTGATTAGATAGAGTAATGATCAATTTAACTTGAATCATCAATCAGAAAATAGGGAGTGATGAGGAAGGTGAAATTCCAAAGGTTGAGATGGGCAGTATCCAGGAAAGGTTATGAATTTGAAAGTTTGGGAGTAATGAATTGGCAGCACAAATGTGAGTTACAAGGTGAGAAAAGAGTCTCAGCACTCAAGGTGACTTTTCATCTCTGTGATAAAATTACTTTGGCGATTAGGACCTGTCTAGTTTCACTTTGTCTTTGGCAATGTTTCCTATACACATTATCAAATATACTCTAGCAATTAAAATTGCAGCCATTTCTCAATGAATTAATGATCATCTGATATAATGTTTAACACAGTCGTTATGGTATATGTGGCCATATTCTCTGGCCCTTTCAGTCATTTCCCCTTTCCTGGTTGGTGCACAGTTCAGAACACACCCCCCACTTTGCCCTAGCTCAGGATGATATTTGACTTAATATCAATATTCTCTTGTTGCCTCTAAAATCTCTAAGGGAAGATCCTTCCTTCTCTCTTTTAGCTTCTGGAAGGCCAAGGTGCTCTTTTGCTTGTAGATGCATCACCATCGCTTCAATCTCTGCCTTTCTCATCACCTGTGTGCCTATGTCTTCACATTGTCTTCCTTCTTTTATAAGGACACCAGTCATATTGAATTAAGAGCCCGCCTTACTCCAGTGTGACCTCATTTTAACTAATTACATTCGAAAAGATCCTATTTTCAAGTAAGGTCACATTCATAGATATGTTGGGTCGGGGAGAGGGGACACAATGCAATCCACAACAATTGCCTACCTGGGCTGTTAACCGTACCACGTGATTTTTGTTCCCTCCACTGTCAGACACTCCCAGGATCTATATCTAATCTCACAAGACTACCAGTAATCCTTTCAGTTATGAGTTATATCTGTGCATTTCCTGGGTAAATCTTTTGCATCATTCGACATGCAGAGACAAAGGCTGACATATTGAAAGAAACAAATGATTATGTCTGTGTTCATCAAGGAAAATCATCAGCATCATTTTTTATAGAACACCTTGTGTATACCCGATACTCTGTGAGCATTAACTTTCTCAGTCCTTACAGCAGCGTGAGGTTTAAGTATCATATCCGTTTTACAGAGGAAGAGAACATAGGTCTCAATTTACATAATCGTGGGCCAAAATGGGCCACCAGTTGACTCCAACGCTGGTGATCATCCTGCAGCTGTATGACGTTGACACTCAAACCAGAGTGTCATTAAAATGTTCCTTGAACAAGCAGTGACAGCATATGGTGGGCACTAATGGTGAAATATAATCTGGGTGGGGGGAATGCAAAAGCTGACAGGCTAGAGACATGATGTAATTTGAGTTGGTTCACTAATGGAAGATTATTTTAGAGAAACTGGATTTTATATTAACAATATAGGAACCAATATCCAAATAGAAATGGAAAACAAAAAAATGAAATTATAGGTCAACCTCACTTTAAAGTATTTGAGCAAATATCCTTAATAAGATTTACTCATGTAAGTATAAAATAATAGCAAAATGAGTTTTATATCAGAAATACAAGGATGGCTCACATTAGAGAACTAATTACTGAAATCTAGTATTTTAATATTAATCAAATAAAAGCCTATGGTCATCTCCACAAATGCACAAAATACCTGTGATAAAGTATCATACCCAATCACAATTAAACACTTCTCTTAGCAGAATAACATGGAAGGAATATTCTTTAAGTTGTTAAGGTGCCACCAATAAGAAATATTGTGTTTATCATAGGAGTGCCATATTAGAAGGACTTTTATTAAGATCTGTAATATTATACCTTATATCATCTGCAATGATCAACTTTATACTTCAGATACGGAGCAATTCTAGGGGGTAAAAGGACGAAGCAGCACTTGGCATGCCCTTATGTATAGGCTCTAAAATCATATACCAAAAACCATAAGGGAATAAATGACAAATTATTATTCCAAGAAAAGTGAGTCCATTAAGATATCCAGATACACTCTCAAAAGACAAAAATCAATAGCTTTCCTATATATGAGCATAAATAGCTAGAAAATGTAAATAATAAACTCCCATTTATGAGAACGATATAATGATAAGATACATAGGTAAAATCTTAATGAAAATATGCAAAACTTTTGGAAAGAAAATTATAAAATTTTATAGAAGCCCACAAAGAAAACTAGAGAAAATAAGACATGAATTAACGAATGGGAAGGCTCACTATAGAAACCTTGCATGAAAGGAAAGAATTATTTCTCACACACAAATTTAATGCACTTTCATTCAAAAACTCCAACAAGACATCTTAGAAGTGACAAAAAAATTGATTTGAAAAATCCCTTGTAAATATTAAGGAACAAAACAATTCAAGACAATTAACAAAATAATCATCTTAATGATGAGATAAATGTATGCACAGGCACTGTGCTTGCTTCTTTTTTACATGAATTACCTTGTTAACCACTTAAAACAATAATATAGGACTAGAAATAAATATCTGAGAATTTCATATACAAGAGGGAGAGAAAAAAGAGACTTTTTCAGTCAGTGCTACTGTCTGACTATTGTGTCATCAGTTGTGTGGAAAATGAAGTAAAATTAGATTTCTATCTGTACCCTACCAACAAACATAGACTCTGGATGGATTAATGGCCTGAATGTTTTAAGAGGATAAAACATTAGGTAAAGTTATGGAAATATTCATTAACTGTACATAATTAATGCTGCCCTTATGGACATTAAATGTGATGAACAAGAAGATAAAATACTGAGAAATTTGACCATATCAATCCTTGAATCTTCTAAGAGAAATAAAAGAAAATGTCCTTATAATGAAGCTGAAAAGTCAAGGAATGTGCTCATTAAAACAACAGTAGGATACCACTACACATGCATTAAGGTGGCAAATCCAAAATACTACTAACACCAAGTGCTAATGAGGATGTGGAGCAACAGGAACTCCTATTCATTGCTGGTGGCACAGCCACTTTGGGAGACAGGTTAGAAGTTCCTTGGAAAACCAAATATACTCTTATCATGTGATCCAGCAATTGTGCTCCTTGGTGTTTACCCAAAGGAACTGAAAATTTATGTCCACACAAAACCTGCACACAGATATTTACAGTGGCATTATTCATAATTGTCCAAATTGGAAGCAACCAACTGCCTTCAGTGGGTGAATGGATAAACTGTGGTTTATCCAGACAATGGAATATTATTCAATGCTTGAAGGAAATGACCTAAGTTATTAAGAGGCAATGAAAAAACAAATGCATATTCTAAGTGAAGCAAATCTAAAATGTCAACATATTGTATGATTCCAGCTATATGACATTTTGGAAAAGACAAAACTATAGAGACTGTATCAAAATTAGTGTTTGCCAGACATTGACGGAGTTGGGAGTGATGAAGTAGGTGGAGCACAAAATATTCTTAGGGGAGTGAAACTACTCTGTATGATACCAAAATCATATTAAAGATACATGTCATTACACATTTGTCCAAACCTGTTGAATCTACAGCTCTTGGTGAACCACAATGTTAGCTGTGGACTTCGAGTGGTTATAATGTGTCATTCTTGGTATGAAATGTGTTACTCTGGTGGGGGACATTAATGGTGGGAGAGGCTATGCATATTTAGGGACAAGGGACATATGGGAAACCTCCTTACCTTCCCCTCACTTTTGCTGTGAACCTTAAACTGCTGTAAAAAATCTTAATAAAAAAAGCCAAGGGACTTATGGGGATACACACTTATAAAAGCAAAGAATGAATACCATGAATATATAGAGAACTCCCATAAACTAATTTTCACAAGTCACTTATGCCAATAAAATATAAAATATGAAGAGGAAAAGAAACAAATAGACTGAAACTGGCTTGCTCTTAGAAAGTGAAATTAGAAAAAAATACAGTTTTTCAGCTATTGAATTGGTAATAATTAATAAGTTGGGTGATATAAAGATTAGCTACAGTTATGGGAACTTTGAGACCCAAAGTGCAGAATGGCCATTTTGGAGGACACTTTGGCTATGGCATTTTAAGTTTAACATCTGCAGCGCTCATCCTCCAGTAATTCTGCATCTTCCTCCCTTTCCCAGATTAGTGTTTCTAAAAGTGTGTCTCCATTTCAGCAGCATCAGAATCACTGGGAATAGGTTAGAAATCCACTGTTCCTGGCCCTACTGGAGTGTACCCTGTCGACACTCAAGTGGTTCAGAGGGCCCCCCAGTTCATTCTAATACATGTCAAAGTTTGACAAGTATTATTAGGGCCATTATTAGGGAAATAATATGGGATGACAGAGCCATGTGGAACACTGTGCTACAATTAAAAAAAATATGGATAGATCTACATGGTTGGCCATGCCAAGGTGCATGTCAACAAAGCAAGCTACAGAACAGGATGTGGAGAATATCCTTTTATATAAGTGGTTCAGATGAGATTTGCATCTCACCTGAAGTGATTCCATGTGTTACAAAGGAGAAAGTATTATGTATTTTGTAAGTAAGTGAAAAGGAACAACAACCAAAAGGCTTTACCGTGATGGACCAGCCAATGTCGACCAAATAGAACTGCCACTGCCACCTGGACAGTGTCTGGCTTGGCCTCCATACTGTGGTGCGTGTATGCCATGGAGGACATGATGGGCCTTTGGAGAGTGTATTAGATTTGTTGCTGAAATGTGTAGGTTTTTTTTTACCCCAAAACAACAGAAAAAGGAATTTTAACAGTTTAATTGTGGACAAAATCAGAGGCCTTTGCTTATTCTGTACATCGGATGGCCATATATTTGTAGTATAGTGTCAAACAGAGGAAACTTCAAATTTACCAAAGAAAACTGCTCCACATTTTCCTGGATTTTTCTTGATGACAGGTGGCTGTCAGCAATATGCTATACATATTTGAAAATACGTTCAAAAAGCAAACACCTTTTAAAAAGTGGATATTTCAAAATGACTTTTAAGGGTGAAGAGTTAGTTAACTGCTTTTATAATTGCTTGATGGTCTGGAAAGAGACTTTTGAATGTTTAAAGGTTTGAGAATTCTTTGAAGGATCACTCTGTGATTTTGTCGCTAAAATCGTGTAAGCTATCATGCATTTTTTTTTACATTTGCTCACTTAACAAAATATAAAAAATAAATGTTCCAAATACTTTTTGTTTTGTAACATTTGCTTTAAACATACAATATTATTGTAATGTGGACCTGTTTGTTCAAAGATATAAACTATAAAACAACTGGATAATTTGATGACAGAAGTGGAAATTAAAAAATACTACTTTGAGTTCAAAATGATGTCTTCATAATAACTAACACTAGTCGATTACAGATGTAACTGTTCAGCACACTTCACCCCTGACTGACTGCTGTGCCCTCTCCTCCTCTGAAGTTCAGCTCTGCCACCTTCTCCAGTGCTGATTCCTCATAATTCTCTACGGTTTTCCAAAACTTGCTTTTCCTTTCCTTGCCTGCCCTACTTAGGCTTCTCCCACTTTGGATAACTTCATGAAAGCTGTTGAAAAGTCATTGCTTCCCAATGCATCAGAGCAGTTCAAGGAGCTGATTGACAGCAATCACAGCTACCTGTCAGGGCTTTGGAACATCTCGTGTCATGCACATGCTATAATAATCTTTTCATGAAGTTTGTTTCATTCATTCACATTTTTTGATATTAACACCTATTGAGGACTGGCAAAATATAATGTTTCCCCCTCAAAGAACCAGCAGTCCAGGGAGGAAATAGTTAACTAGAACATAGTAGGCATAGTAGTGGGGCAAAACTGGAGGAGAAGGAAATTCAGGAAGGCTTTCAGGAGAAGGAGGAGTAGCCATGAGGAAACAGAACTTTCTAGGAAGATGCCAAGGCAGGAAAGTGACAACCAGTGTAGTTTTGAAAGGGCTTGGCCACAGTTTTCTTTGTTCTGGTAGAAAGCTGGTCAGCAGCTCATGAAATCTCTTGGTCTTCAGGAAGTTTTTATCACTAAATTATAAACTTCTGGTTCTCAGCCCCGGCTGTGCATCAGAATAGTCCAGGACAAAATCCCAAGACTACTGAATCACAACTGCAAGTGGGAGGCCCAGGTGCTGTTCATTTTTATTTTTTATTTTCATTTTACTTTTTTACAACATGAGTTAATTCTGAGGGGCTCAGGAGTTTTTCTATTAGGTGTCCATTTTTAGTTCTTGTTTGATCTCACAAGGCCTTCCTGCATTGATGTTCATCTATCTCAGCAGATATTCATGGCCTCTTCAGTTAGTTGCTTATGGGTCTTGGTCTTTTCTGAAGTAGAAGTCAGTCCTCATATTGATACAAGGTGCTAAAGGTTCTCAGCACTGTCTCGAGCATAATGTTAGTTGGCTGATTTAACATGTAGGAATGGTTTTAGCCCATGACAAGCTGTTTATAAAAATTAAATTGTTTAAAAAAGTGGATAATGAAACTCAGCAAAGCCAGCTAGAGTAAAAATTTGATGTAACCATTTATGTAATGACTTCAGCTTTGAAATCTCCTGGAAATACTTTGAAATAGGGGTTGAACAAGAAAAATATTGAATTTTTTGGTATATGTTCTCCAAAAGCAGTAAACTTGAAGAGAGCAATATTCTATAGTTGCGTATCTACTGCATGGTTGTTGGAAAATCAGTCGTTAGTTTATAGAGCCTTGTCAATGCATTTTAATTTCTTTATACTTCCATGTATAAGCACATTAAAAATTGAACACATTCACAATAGGAAGTAGAAACATTTCCCCAACTAAATGCAACTGTACTTTATAATTTGCTTTCTAGTTTCTTAGTTAAACTCCAAAAATAGCTGTATAAAGTGATCTTCCTAGAAATAATACTAACTCATCTTAAATCTAGAACTCTGGTGTTCAAGCATGCGCGCGCGTGCACGCGCGCACGCCTACACACACACACACACACACACACACACACGTACACACCAAGAACCCTTTATTAAGTGATGGGAATTTGTGCAAAGTCCAATTATTTCTAACATACAGTGCAAAAATTTCAGATGGAATTCTAGTAATCCTTTCTGGTAATTAAAATTATTCAAACTCAGCCTACTGTGGAATTGAAAGTAAGCTTTACAAATATTCTACATAATTAGATTAATCACAGCTAAGATTAGAATAGTCATAACTGGAGAACCCATTTCCTTGTGTGGCCATGGTGGCTAATTGGTGGCATATAAACATATCCCTTGAAAAGTGGCTGAAATAGAGGGTTTAATAAATCATAAATTAGAATTGTTAGTATTGTAGCATTGATTTTAACTGTGATTTATGTTCACTCTCACATCTTTTTCTGAGAATGTAGCTGGAAATGTTTAGTGTGTCTTGATTGCAAACACACTTTTCTATCTCAGCGGACATATGCATATGATTTTACTTCACTCTGTTTACCCAGAACATTGGATAAAGATACCATTGTGCAAGTTTAGACAATTAATTCATATTAATAAAGTCTTGCAAGAAAAGAAACTTCAAGGTCTTTAATAGCTTGCCTACTGTTGCATAGATCAGAAGTCCTACATCAGGGACATGGGAGCATTCCAGCCATGACATCATCACAGACAGAGCAGGTTTCAGTTCTGAGGATGTAGAAATTGTTTCTATGATGTGATTTTATTGCTTAAGCAATTTTGCATTTGAGGGGAGGATAACTATTCGGAAAATAAAGAATCCCTCTCTCCTGCGTTTTCCTGATCTGCCTTCTGGCCCTGCGTTCAATTTCAGTACTTACAGAAAATTAAACTCTTATGCAATAATAAAATAAAAATGTAGGTGAACCCTAAAATATTTTTTGGGAATCACAAGCTCAGTGTATTAGCTAACACGGTGTGAACTTTAAAAATTGAAAATGAATGTTTATTCATGGACGGTATTAAGGAAACGTGCAAAAATTAGAAGGAGAGAGTTCTTGAGGAAAACTTCATATTTTACTTCAGTTTCTTTAGTCTAAAATAATTTATGTCAGTGGCCCTAGGATAGTTTCACATTGTCTTTGTCTTTTCATTTTTGCTCTGTCCAGCATCTGGAGATACCTCACCTGTCCTTGCTCCAGCCTTTCATAACTTGGGGAAACAAATGTATTTGCATTTATATTTGCAGAAATCTTTCTGGAAAATCAGTAGCATTTACTTTTCTGGGCTAGGTATCGAGGGACTTGCGGTATAATACTTTATTTATAACCACCTCAATGATTTATCAGACAGACAGAACCATGGGAAGCTACATCATTTTAAAAAGTGTTAATAAATTAATAGAGTAACAGAAAGAAGTCTCCAGGAAGTATGCAGATTGAAGAATTCCCTTCTGAGAAGGCTGTCTTGCACTTTACTTTTCTAAGATACAATCATGACAGCTGTAGAGGTGGCTTGAATTTACTGTGCTCTGGGAGTCGGTCTGGTACCCAGGGCTCTGTCTTGTGCTTGCTGTGCATGTCATCAACATTTCTAGAATGGATGTGCTGGTTAAAAAGGCAAGGTGGGCCACGTGCATAGCCTTGAGTTGGGCACATAGGAGATGGTCCCGGCAGCACAATTGCTAAGGGTGAAAACTGAGGGTCATCCATTCATGACTACCCAGAGCATATCACTGTCCAAGTTGAGAGGCCGTTCATGCTGCAGGAGCAAGTTCCACCATGTTCGGTGTCTGAGAAGCAGGGATATGCTGAAGTTCAAAATTCCATCCTCTCTTGCCATAAAGTTCCTTCTTCCTCTGTGGGCAGGTGGATGAGGGAGGAAGTTCTTCCTTCTTGAGAAAGTTGGGGGAGATGCTAATAGCCCATACCCAAGGCACTTCTTTCTGGGAGTAAATTCTGATAATTAGCTGTTGAGGTTGTATCAAGCACTTGGTTGTGGCTTGGTTACACTCTCAGTATTTGGAATGTGATCTTGCTAGGGAATTTATAAATTAAGCGTGATGTAGTGGGAAAGGGCAGCATGAAATTGGAAAGGCAGGGCTTTTTGATTCATCTGGGATTGAGTGTTAAGTCCTATTAACTGAAATGATACTGTTTTAGTAACTGAGTCTTGAAATTTTAATAAATTGGATTGAGCTATATTAAGGAAACCAGTCACCCTGCAAGGAAGGGAAGATTGACAAATCACAGCAGGTAGAAGTTACTAGGGAAAAAACAAAACCATTTGATATTTATGCATCAACAAGTGCAACTGCTCACATAACCAAGGGAAATATTTTAAGTCCAGGAGAAGCTGTGATAACAGCTGACCTCCATCTAAGTTTCCTGTGTGGTCCACTAGCCCCTAACAGATGTTGCATCTGATGTCATAACCATGTTATATTTGGAGTGATACCAGCAGCTTGCTGGCCATTTTCTCTCTACGAGTTAGCCTATGATTCTCCCCACACTGGGTGAATTGCAGTCAAGAGGGCTTGTTTCCACACCTGTTTGTGTCTGTTGTATTATCATAAATAAGTAATTTAGCTAAATAATGACTAAATAAATAGAATGGGAGGGTGAAGGGCAAGACTTCTACTGTTTCAGTGAAAGCTACAATGAATGCTAAAAATTCAGGATAAAATGATAGCTGTTGGATTTGGGTATGTGAAAAAGCAGCAAAAGGCATGGTTAAACAAATTCATAAATATACGAAATTAGTCTGCATTCAATCTATAGTTTATTTTTTTTAATTTCCCCCTCTCTGTTCAATTAACTGAAACCAGAGTGCATAGAGGATGTGCCATGTGTCACATGTTGCGTGTGAGGATGATGTGGTCTCTGATCAAAGGCCCAGACCCAAAAAGGTCCTGTCCTGCCATAAAAAGATGGGACATTGAGTTCGTATTATGTTCTATGTTTGGAAAGAAAATTAAGGGATTTATTGATTTTTGTCAAATTTTTTTTCAATTTTATTTTTTGGCATTTTTTTAGTAAACGTTCTTATTTTAGAATAGTTCTGGATTTACAGAATTATTGTGGAGATAGTACATAGAGTTCCATATGCCTCATGCCAAGTTGGCCTATTATTAGCATCTTACATTCCTGTAGTACATTTCTCACAATTAATGAATTGACACTTTTACATGATTACCAACTAAAGTCCATAGTTTTTTCACATTTCCTCAGTTTTTTTTTCCTGGTGTTGCATTTCTGTTCCAGGACTCTATCCTGAATACCATGTTGCATTTAATAGTTATGATTCCTTAGGCTCCTCTGGGCTGTTCAGTTTCTCTGAATTTCCTTATTTTTGATGACCTTGTCCATTTTGAGGAGTACCGTTAAGGTACTTTATAGAATATCCCTCTAGTAGGATTTGTCTGATGATATTTTCTCGTGATTAGACTGAGATTAATGGGTTTTGGAAAGAAGACTACAGAGATACCCTGGGCCCACTGTAGGTCCAAATACCAGGTGCTGAAACGTATAAGTTTCCGGTGTAGCCAGTAGTTCTCACGTGCTTAGGTTTATCAGAATCGACTAGGAGAGCGAATAAAGAACACACAGGGGCCCAGAGCCATGGAAAAGGCCAAAACCTGGACATTTGTAGTTTTTGCCAAGTTTTTCAGGTGAATTCTGACGTGACTGATGTTTGAGAGCTAAATATAAAAGTGCTGGATACAGATAATTTTGCTATTGATGATGCCTGCTATTTCTTCTTACCAAGCATCCACTTCCCCACTTTAGACACAGTTCCTAAAATTTATTAGAGATGCCTGCCCTCTCCAGTTTTTATGGTGGCCTCTGTCCAAGATTCAAGAGCAAAGCCTTACCTCAAGCCTGTCCAATCAACCAATTCCATTTGCCTGGTCTCAGAACTTGGTCCAGAGCTGGAGACATGAATCAAGTTAACCTTGTTAACTAGAGTTAAACACATGAATGGGAAATATGAATATAAACATTGCATCTAGCAAATTTGATGTATTGAATGTTGACCTATGAAGTGCCAAGGGAAACATGGCTCAAGTGTTTTGTAATCAATAGTCAATGACCTGATTATCCAGTCATGGGGAATGATAGACGGCTGTTGTTAAAGTAATTGTTTAGAAAGGCTCTGTTTATGTAAGAGGAAGGTGATTCGTTTGTAGCCGAAGGACAAATTCACATACCAAGAGATGTTTCTTGACATTTTGCTCATGTGAAGGTCAATTATGGTAATTTATTTAAACAATTCATTGAGTATATTAGAATAAAGTAATTTCAAGTGAGGATATTAATTTTTTTTGAAATGACAAAATTATACCACACCTGTATGTCATGAGTATTACCTATTTGTTGAGATTTTCTTAATGCAGATGAATCCTATTTAACAAGTAATCATCCCCTAGATTGTCCATTTTGAAAAGCTAGGATTTATATACTGCTTTTATCAAAGGTACTGATGGCCAGCAGTATACTTACTTAATTATTTTGGGCTGCTTCCTAGTACTCAATTATTTTGATCATTATTATTAAGAACTTGCAACTACAGAATATATAAAAATATTTCTGTCCTCTGGTGTGCAAGATTATACATTCTTTTTATAAAGGAACACGCTGTTTTTGTTTGCTGCATGCTTATCTCCTATTTCCCATTCACATGTCTCCTTGGGATAAAGCATCATGTAATAGCTACAGTCAGATATATTTTGTGTTAATTTCAGGTCAGTCACTCATCAGTTGTTTGTGAGGTTGAGTATATTAATCTTTCTACATCTCAGTTTTCCTATCTATAAAACAATTGACATATTCAATATCACATTTCTGATTATGTGGATAAAAGTAATATATGCAATAAGCCTAGCATATGGTACATGTTCAAATAATGGTTTCTATTTTAGAGTCTCCAATTGCAGTTGTTACTTTTGTCCACCTCTGTCCCTACAGAAACTCTAGTATTCTCAGTTGAGGCTTAGGTTAGACATTAAATTAACAGACAATCATCTTTAAAATGCATTATTGCTAGATATGTGGAAGCTGACAGTTTCAAGTCCCAGTGTTTTCAACATCCTTTGCCTTTCTTACCAGCTTTTGAGGTGGAAGTTTTTGTCCCCTGCTTCCCAAATTTGCTGCTTTGCATCCTCATCACCACAGCAAAAATCAAGTTTTAAGTGTCTTCCTGTTCCCTAGGTGTATTTGCTTTCTAAGGTTGCTGTAAAAAAAATATCACAAGCTGAGTAGCTTAAAGCAATAGACATTTATTCTCCTTAATCAGCATATCAGAAAGGCCAGCCAGGTTTCCTCTGTAAGCTCCAAGGAGAATCCTTCCTTGAGTATTCTAGCTCCACTTGATTGCCGACATTCTTGGCATTTCATGGTTTATGACATTGTTTGCCAGTCTCTGCTTCCATCATCACGTGGCCAGCTTCCTTCCTTGTGTGTCTATCTGTGTCCACATTTCCTTCTTGTAAAGATACCCATCATTGGATTAGCCCCCACTCTACTCCAAAATGACCTCATGTTAATTGGGATATGTCTACAAAGACCCTATTTAAAAATAAGATTTTTTTTTAATTCACAGGTTCTGGGTGACATATTTTGGGGGACACCATTCAAGCCGGTACACTAAGGCTACAGACATATACTTACTCCTAGTTCTTTCTGGAAATCAGGGCTTGTCACATGCTTTGCCCTTTCGACTCTTCTGTCAGCGACAGCACCCATGAGAACAACCCATAGTCCTGGATGAAATTCTGTAGGAAGGGAAGGGACCAAGGTCTCCTTGTGAAAGTATCCATGAAAACTGATTAGGTAAAACATTACATGCTGTCAGTCCTCCACAGGGAGACATTATCCACGAGAACATGATAAATGAAATATCAAGAGTGTTGGGGACAATGCAATCGAGGGACAAGCGACAGTTATAGAATGTTCACTGGTGTGATGATCTAAATCCTCCCATACTTATCTCATCTCAGTATAATATTTAGTATGATCTCAATTTTACAGATGAGGAAATAGAATTTGAAGTTATGTGACATCTCTGAGATCTTAGTGCTGATACATGGCAAAGGAGTTTTTTGCCCAGTGTTCTCCAGCGCAAAATCCATGTTCTTTCCTACTCCCCAAGAATTTAGGATATCTCCTTTTCTCTCTTGTTTAACTGCCTACTGAATTTTTATCATCACTTCTTACATGACATCAGAAAGGTGGATTATCCTGAAGGGAGAATGGAACAACTGTGCTTTTGTGTACCATTTGAAAATGATGTATAGTGGCTTCTGGCAGAAAACACACATCCTCTTCACCCTCTTTGTATCTCTACAAACCTCTTCTGACCATTACTTAAAAGTCAGACAAGATGTGTGTTTTGAGGGACAGAGGCAAAACGGGGATGGATTTGGACATAGGAAGTGAGAAAGGCCAGTCTTTGAAGTTAGTTGCTAAGGACCATGTCATCTATATGTAAATGCCCCATTAGCCTGACTGCCCATTAGGGTGGGTATCTGGCTTGTGGGTCACAGCCGTGTTCATTTGAATCCTTGAAGAATATTGTGTTAATTAAATAATATCAATGAGGTAGCACAAAATTGAGTAGTATTCTAGAGTTGAAAAAAAAATACATTTCTTAAATCCAGACTGAGACATATATTATTTCCATTTTGCAAATGAGAATTTGAGTGACTCTAATTATCAGTATGGTTTGCATAAAAACCAATGTTTCAGACAAAAGCCAGTATTGTTTTGTTCTCTATCAACAAATAAGCAAATTGATTTAGGATTGAAATATATTCCAGTGAACTATTTTGTATATTTGTTGAATATAAGTGACACATCAATTTTAAGGTTTACCCAGTGTTTTTAAACTACTACTGAATTTGCTTCAGCTCAACATTATTTGATAACCAGCTTCCATCCTACAGATTAACATGCTATCTCTTCTTGCTTGACAATGTGTTTGTTACTTTATCTCCTCTAACAAATTGTTCAGAGCAGCAAGCACAAAAATTTTAAAGGATATTGTCTATGGATCAACCCTATTGTTCATTCTCTTAATATTAAAAAAAGAATTTAATGTCTTCCAAATGATGATTTCCTTTTAAAATTCATTGGGTATAAATCTGCATGTTTTTATGCTTTTTTCTTAGGCCTCAATATATGGAAACTAGTTGTAAAGCAAAAACAAAATTCTCGGAGTTCTGTCCTTGAACAGCATCTGGGCTAACGCTAAGCTTGGCATAACTAAATCTGCATCACAATAATTTCCAAATTAGCTGGCTATGTAATTCATGAAGTAAAAATTAACTGAACAATATTATTAGTATTGCACAGAATGGGAAAGCTAATGGTGACTGAATTTTACTGCTTGAAGAAAATCATTGCATTTGCATGGGCTTATAAATATGTTCAAATTTATATGTTAGTTTCTAAAAATGGGCGAGTGAACCCTAGCAGATTATTGAGAGGAAGTGGGTGATTAGTGGCCTCCACTGATATTTCAGATTGATTTTATGGTAGGCAGTTACCATTCAGCACAAAAAACTCTCTCTGTGATACAGTCATTCCAGCTTTGCACTGTGCCAGACAGTCTGACAGAAGATGATGGCTGGAGTCCTCTTATGTTCAGTTCTTTGAGGCAAGTGTGCTTCTCCTTTAACTAGTCTACTACATTTTTTTTTCAGATTCTATAATCATCAC
Organism: Cynopterus sphinx; assembly: GCA_030015415.1. Classification (NCBI taxonomy): domain Eukaryota; kingdom Metazoa; phylum Chordata; class Mammalia; order Chiroptera; family Pteropodidae; genus Cynopterus; species Cynopterus sphinx. The sequence goes on along the minus strand of CM057379.1, from coordinate 4,542,603 downwards.
AAATTTGAGTTACGATGACTCATTCTGAGAACTTCTGTTTGAAGAAGTAGATGACAAATTCATATGGCACATAGTTTGTCCCCATGAACCATGTCCTAATTCAATATTTTCAAATTCTGCTCCAGATTTTCAGACTCCCTGACTCCTGCCTTAACAGGATTTTGCTGTTACTTGTGGGGCTTTGTTTGAAATTAAATTGGAACAAAGGATTCGGTGGCCAGAAGTTCAGATGACCTTGTCTGTTCTTCTGAAATTAAAAGGGATTTATGTTTTTAATGAAAAGAACAAGTATGAGCTTAATCTGTATTTTACTCTTTAAAACAAAGATCTTTACCATTTAGGGTTTATATGCTTCTGAGAATTTTATATAAGTGTTGAGATATATTAGTAAAATTCAAAAGTGTATAGGCATCTGATATTTGATAGATAATTTAAAGTACTCCAAGTCTACTGTAAGCCCTTGACCCCAGGTTAAGAACTCTTATCTAAATTTGAGTTGTTATTATTGTTATTATTAATAGTAATACAATTGGAAAACCAGAGACAGAAAAAAACCCTATCACCTGACTTTATACTCTTTATCAACATGAATCTGGTAGAGGTATAATTTTAAGTCTAAAACTAAAACTTTAGAAATAGTTAAGAGAAAATGTAGGTATTTGGAAAATGTCAGAAAATCAAAGGCAGAAAGAGTATGGAAGAAAAGAGTTAAAGATTGAGTCAAGATTAAAACTTCAGAGTTTTAAAGAGCAAAATCATTGTGAAACGAACTGTATATGACAAGTAGGAAAAGATCCTTGGAAACATACCTATGATAGTGTTGATCTCTCTCCTATATAAGGAACAATCTATTAAGAAAGTTGCTATTTCCACAGTAGAAAAATGAGCAATGACCATGAATGTGCAAATTGTAAAATAAGAAATCAAAGTGATTGGGGTGGGGAGGCTAAATATTCATTTTTTCTTATAATAAGAATTGTGAGGTATCTATTTGTTCTTCAGCAAACTTGACCAAAACATCTTGGTATCCAGCAGAGCACTTTGTTGTGCCTCTTGAGCCCATAAATTGACCAACCTGCCTGGAGTGAAATTCTTCTATATGTTTCTGAAGCCCTAAATTGATACAGGGCTTTAGGCAATAATCCTATCCCAAAGAATTTACTTAAGAAAATGGACAAGCGAACAAAGCTTCCTGTTGCAACCTTTTCTAATAGTGGAAAATTGGAGACAACTTAAATATTCAAAATAGCAGATGGAGTGAATAAATTACAATGCATCAGCTAATTAGATGCAATGAAGTCATTTAAATGACATTGCATAAATGATTACTGACTTAGAAGGGAGTCAGGAGAAGATATTAATTGAAAACTCCATGTTACAGTGTAACAGAATTTTATTTGCAAGGATGTGTCTGCTTAGAAATATATATAAACATTTTAATATTGGTTTTCTCGAAATGGTGGTGCTTTAGGTATTTTAACTATATCTTTTTTTTTTTTACTTTCTCTGCTTTCTTTTATTCCATTACTTTTATGATACTCAAATATGCTACATATTTTATTTTTTTAATTTTATTTTATATTTAGTTTCAAGTATGCAGTACATTGGTTAGACATTTATATAGTTTATAAAATGATCTCCCTAATTTTTCTTTTTCTCCTCTGGCTCTACACCTAGCCATTACATTAATGCTAACTGTATTCCCTGTGCCATGATCTCTATTCCCATGACTGTCTATCAACTATTAATTTGTACTTTAACCCCTCACCCCTTTCTCCCAGCCTCCCAAACCCTCCCCTCTGGCAATCACCAGATTGTCTTCTACATTTGTGAGTCTGTTTTTGATTAATTTGTTCTTTTTGTTCCTTAGATTCCACATGTAAGTGAAATCATATGGTATTTATCTTTCTTTGACTTATTTCATTCAGCATACTAACCTCTAGGTCCATCCATGCCATTGCAAATGGTAGGATTTCATATTTATTTATTTTTTTAGTGACTGAGTAGTATTCCATTGTTTATATGAACCATAACTTCTTTATCCAGTTGTCTGTTGATGGGCAATTACTATATTTTGGCTATGGTGAATAGTGCTGCCACAAACACAAAGGTGCATAGATTTTTATAAATTATTGTTTTGGTTTTCTTTGCATAAATACCCAGAAGTATAATTCCTGGGTCAAAAGGAATATCTATTTTTAATTTTCCTGAGAAACCTCCAGACCGTTAGCAATATCAGAGAGTTTACTGTCTATGTTTGCTTCTAGAAGTTTTATAGTTTTGGGTCTTATATTAATGTCTTTAATCCATTTGAGTCTATTCTTGTATATAATGCAAGAAGGTGGTCTAGTTATATCCTTTTAAAAATTATGTTGCTTATCAGTATTTTCAAATTTCTACTATAATCCTGCATTAATGGGGTAAATTTAAAATTTAAGAAAATTCAAATCAAATTCTAAAAATAATGCTGAAGAGGTGGACCTATGAAAAATGTACGTTTTAACGATAGTGAAAAATTCAGACTTTCTTTTATTCTATAAAACTTTTAATTTCACATGTAGACATATATATGTAATTTCATATACATATTTGTATAGTGATTTTATGAATAAAATAGTGGGAATATTCTAACAGAATCCAACTCATACACATTAGCAAAAAGTAATGGTTTGTATTTTATTTTATAAGGATATGGTTGTGTCTCCCAAAATCCAAGAGGAACATGGCTGAATCAGGAAATAAGTTATCCTCATGGTCCTTTTTGGGCACTTACTGTATTCTCCTCTCCTCTCCTCTCTCCCCTCCCTTTTTCTGTTCTTACCCTGCCTGCTTCCCCATCCTTCCCACAGCCCCTCCCCTCATCCCTCCCTTTCCCTTTTCTTTGCATGTTACTCTTTCTCCCCTCTTTTCCTCCCTCCCCTTTACTCCCTCTCTCTTCCTCACCCCTTTTCTCTTTGCTTTTATGGTCAAACTGGAGGGAATTTTAGGCACTCACGACTCTCAAACTTTACATCTTACAGTCATTTAAAAAATTGTGTAACACCCCTGGGCCCCAAATTCAACAACTCCAGATCTGGCTTTCTCTGTCAGATGCTCATGGCCAGAGAGTTCTAGGAGAGGGATGCAGCATGGTATAAAAACTAGTCGGCTCTCTCCTGTTCCCTGTGGATCACAGTGCATGCTTAAGTAGCTCCCTGAATCTATTAGGAAAAATTCAACCAAATTAAAAATGTATTCACCATATTGATGTTGTGTTTTTATTTTTGCATAATACTTGGCAAAGTAAATTCAAATCTTCAGTAGTATTTTGAGATCCTTATATATTCTGATTAAGTAGTAGTAGTCCAGTATTGAGGGCTCAGATTAAGATTAGAATAAAAGGCAGCTATCAGATCCCATGAGCACCAGTTCTGTGTTTTTGAAAACACGGAGACCTGGTTTTAGTGCTTCTTCTGGGTCTCTCTAAGTTTGTGATGCTGGTGAGGTCTCCCGAGCCCTGGATATTTTTCTGCTTCTTCCTCCCCTGCATGTGTCTGTGGCTTCTCCTCTCTAAAGACTTTTCCCAAACCCACAAGCAAAGGCTTTTTTTTAACAATTAAACTCGTAGTGCAGTTAACTAGTTCTCACAGGCTGATTCTATTCTTTTAGACTGATTAGCTACTTAGAATTTCATAATTTTCCCCAGAATTCTAGCAGAATGTAGTCCTAAAAATATACAGAAACTTATTAAACCCAGAATTAGATTGTCAACATATTTTCAAATCGAACGTTTAATTTTGTAATTGGAAAATGACACTTCTGCCAGGAGAAAATCAGTGGGGTTGGGAAACCTTATGTGTCAACAGTGTTGGTACAGAAAAATTATACATATTTATGAATGGCCAAATCATCTTATTCCTGAAGTTTGAAAATATAATTATCAATCTTTTATAAGGTAATGGTTTCAACTGAACTCCTTTTCCTGGGGTGTGTACTTTGTGCATGTGAGAATTTACACATATGTGCTGTCCACTTTACAGTAATCTCTAGGTTATCATCTCATTCGATCTTTAAACCTTTATTCATATAATTCAGATTCTAGGTAATTAAATATCTACTTAAGTGCTATAGGTAAATGGATACTATATAAAATGATTAGTAAAGTAGTCATTTTTAAGCTCTAGAAGAATGCTGTTTTATGGTATGTTAATATTTATGAATATATACCTTTAAGTATGTTGTGTGAGTTATTCAAAGACCATAGTAAGCTAAGTTGCTTTAAGGATTTAGTTTTGCAGCTGTAAATATGAAGGAATTATCTTATATTGATATGTTTTTAATTCATCATAAATATAAGTGTGATCATTATAAGTGTGATCGAGTTATTTTCTGTTCATTATGTTGGGATCAGGTGGCATCCGCCTTAGAGAGACCCCCTGGAGGCCCTGTCACTGCCCCACAGGAAGTCACAGAAACAACCTCACTGCAGTTTCTGTGTCTGTTTTCTCAAAATGATACAAGGCAGGTGGTCCCTGAAGTGACCCAAGCATAGATCCCCCAAAGTAGTTCCAAAACTTATAAATCAGATTTCCTGGTGAGTTATCTAGAACTCTACACTGTACCAGAGTCCCCAGGAGATTCTGCTGCATACTGAAGTTTTAGACCTACTGATCTGATTCAGAGGGAAAGGCACCTGTTATATGATGTATAGAAGCCAACGAATAACAAACCACTCTCCTTCCTGATTTTATTATGTTAGCTGAGTGGGCTCTTTTCACAGAAAAATAAATCTGGGCAGAGTAACTTCACACAGCATTCCATCACTGAATTCTCTGAATGTCCAAAAGGCAGAGAAAGGATGCAGGATCCTGAAGACCTGAGACTGGAGAGTTTTTAGGGACAGTCTGTTTCTCTTGAGAGCATCTCAGTCATATATCTCTGGCACTGGTTTGTCCCCAGAAATGACTGCAGATCGTATTTCTCAGTCAGCTTGAGGTAGGATGTGTTTGCAAGAGGCTGGTTGGTTTGTTGTTGAGGACAGTAAGTGCCCAGTGTGCCAGCCGTGATTCTGGGTCTGGCTTTGTCACTCCTGCTTGTGTGATCATCAGAGATGCTCAGGGTCCTAGAAGCCTTGGCTCTGGATTGACATCTTGACTGAGAAGGAGGCTCTCTGGGTTCTGGGTGGACTTTGCCCACGATTCAATGTACTATGTCCATAATATGGTAGGGTGATTGTCAGAAAGATGATGGACTAATTGAGGGTCCACAAAAAACCTGGTTTATTCAGTTTTGTGAAACTTCATGCAAGAGTTTCTTCATGCTTCGTCCTATAATAAGAAAAAAAATTGGTATGACAAGGCATTTCAGCCCCCATTTCAGATTATTAATAGAAATGAAGGAGTCTGTTGTTTCAACCTAGAATATTTATTTATTAAGAATTTAGTGAAACATTATTGAAATCTTTTTTTAATTGACCAATAAAACTGTGAGTTATGCATAATATTTGTATGTCAAATAGCTCTTTTTGTTTGTTTTACTTAATTTGATAAATATTATCCAAAGACTGTCCAGTTTTTTGGCTGTCCTCACCTCTAGGACATATTACTGTGAATACTTCTGGCTCACAGACGTTGCCCTAAAATAAGGGTAGGAGAAGAGAGAGAATTTATAGTACACCACTTCAAAACTAAACAGTTTCTTCCCAGGACTTGTATGGGGCTCCCAACCACATCTTGACCTGAACTGAGGGACAATTAATTGTCCCCTCAGGCTACCCATTCTGAACATCAAATGGCTCTGAGCCACCAACACTATTATCATCATAACTTGCATTATCCCTAGGCAGCCCTTTTTATTTATTCTCCCTGTGGGATGTGCATTCACTCAGCCAGCCAGCGACATGTTGACTACACGAGTATATATAAAGAATTTATTACTGGAATGTGATTTCATTATTCAATGTAAATTAAATGGAAAAATAAAAATTATGTAGATCTTGAATAATCATGCCAGGAGTGAAATAGTTAAGGCACATGAGGTTTCCCAAAATTAAATTTTAGAGTGCTGGCTTCATGGTATGCTTTTTAGAAAATCCAATCTTGGTTTTCTATTTCTATGGCAACTACAGTTATTGAGAATTTGAATTTTCATTCAAAATCCATAACAATAACGAATCTAGTCTGATGCAATGAACAGATAACGTTATACTATTTCTATAATTGCTTTTAATTGAAATACTTAATAAATATTTTAATAACTAATTATTAGTAAATTATCAAAGTCATGATATGACCCTAAGTAGTTTTGAGTCGCTTTAACAATCCTATGTTTATCAAATTCGCTTCTCCATGTCGATTTCTGGTATTCTCAACTTTATCTTTCTCTCCACTTCCTTATTTGAGCCCTTTGCACAAATGGGTGACCACAGGGCCTTCTAACTGGGCTACATCTTTTAAAAAATATTCAGAATGAAAATTTCAAAATATTAAAATCTAATCTTGAAGGTCATTGCCCCATGTATGAAACCTTTTACTTCATTGCCAGGTTCTTCAGGATATCTAGTTCAAAGGTGTAGACACAAGTCACATGTTCTAAGATGCTCTTCTTCAGGTCTTTTCTCCACTTTTGTAATCCATTTGGCAGCCATACTGTGTGTTTTACTGCCTCAGACTGGCACACCTGCTCCTCATGCCTGGAATTCCCTCCAGCCAACTGACTTCTACCTGTCCTACATGGTTCACTTTTGTATCATGTTCCCCAGGCATGCTCCTGACCTTGTTGTTCCTGCCTGGCTCTGTCAGAACATTTGTCTCACTGTAGTAACTGTCGCTTTATTCATCTGCCTCACTCCTCTCCATCAACCTCCATCCACCCCCTGGCCCAGGGCCACAGAACTTCAAGATACTTTGACTTTACTTCTCTGCTTGGTATTCCTCATGCTCAGCGCATAAAACACCTGTTATGTGAGTAAATTGAAGGAAGGAAGGAAAGAATATAGGAAAGAAGGAAGGAAGGCAGGACCAACCTGAGAGAGATTCAGCGACTACTTAAAGATAGTTCTTACAATATTTGCAGTGCCCCATGGCAAACAGAATTTTGGCAGATTTGCTATCTGAGTTTCTGCCAATTAGATGATGCTCATTGCTTTTTATCTAGATATATTTTTTCTTGGTATGAGTATAAATTTTATTCCCGTGAAATGAATCTGCAATATTGGCTATGAGATTATAAGCTCTTTGTAATAGAAACCACTTTTCTTGTTAACTTCTTGACTATCAGTACCTAGCACAGTGTCTAGCTCTTGAAAAATGAATTTTAATAGCACAGTGAACTAATGGCATTGCTACAACCAGGTTAATTGGCTATCTGAGTGAGGGGTATCAGTTAGGATCATTGGTCACAAGTCAAAGAACCACTGATTCACTTAAAGGGAAAAGGTATTTGTGGGAACAAAATGAGATGCTCATGAAGGGAAAGAAAATGTCCAAAGCCAGAATTTAAGCAGGGCAGGAACCAGGAGAAATCTAGGATATAAGTTGTAGCGACTAGTAGAGAGTGACGATGGTGTGTCTCCATTGGCAGGATCAAATTCAACTATTTTCTATCCTTGTGTTAGTTTCCTTCACGTTCAAATCCCAGGAGAGCCCATTTGATTAGAGACATGCCTGCAATTGGCCAAGAGAGTGTGGCATATACGCTTTCTATCAGTGTTCTAACAAATTACCACACTTTTAATGAATTACAACAACACAGATGTATTGTTCTGTAGTCCTGGAGAACAGGAGTCTGAAGCAGGTCTCACTGGGGTAAAATCAAGGTGTCAATAGAGCTGCATTGCTTCTGGAAGCTTATGAGATAAATCCATTTTTTGCCTTTTCCAGTCCGTCAGGGCCGCCTGTATGCCGTAGTTCCTGGATGCCCCCATCTTCAAAGCCAGCAATTGCCTCAGTCATCTCCTGTTTCCACATCTCCTTCTCTGACTCTGACCCTCTTGCCTTCTTCTCCTGCTCATAAAGAGTCTTGTGATTACACTGAGCCCACCCAGAAAATGCAGGGTAAGCATCCTAGTCGAGGGCGGCTAATGAGTGACCTCACTTCCATCTGCGCCAAGTCCCCTTTGCCATGTAACATAACGTACAGGCTTCAGAAATTGGAACATGGACACCTTGTGGTCCCTCATTCTGCCTGCCATAGGTGGGAAGTCTAGATTGTGAGCCCAAGAAAATGTGTCATGCCAATTGGAGTTTGATGGACAAGTAAAGCCAAGTCGGTGATTCTTCTACAGAGTTGCCTTTTACAAGTCTTTACTAACCACAGGTAGCAAGGGTTTCTGTAGCCTAGATTGATACCATTTGTTCAGGCAGAATGCAGTTGATGAGATCTCTTTCTTTTCCAAAGTCAAATATGTATTTTCACGTTATAACTCACAGAGAAGCAGGAGAAGAAGACACAGGTCAGTGTTTGAGGTTGACGAACCCCAGCAGAAGATATATTTCCTGTACAGAGTTGCTCCTGGCCGTTCCAAGATACCTAAACATATAATTCATGATCCCTTAGATTAAACTCACAAGGTCATTGCAGAGGTCATGATAAAAAGCAAGCAAAGGAGAAATATGTTTGAGTACTGTCATTGATCTTAAAGCAGGCTCTCATTTGGAAATTGTAATGTACCTTTATTTCATCTTTCATTTACTTTTTAAATAATTCTTTTTTGGATCATTTCATGTCTTGGATAAGCAAGTGTTTCATATTATATACAAGAAGGCTGCCCTTTTGGTTCATTTTGCAAGACTGCAAGCTTGCTCTAGACATTCCTGTATGTACCTAATAGCCAAAACTTATGGTTTTATTCTCTGCTCTATTAAAGATGCACGGTATGACCTTGAAAATGTTACTTAATTCCTTTATGCCTCATTACCCTCCCATTTATAAAATGTATTTGCAAAGACTCCTTGCTCTCCTCAAGGGCTGCTCCTGTGCTTCTGTCAATTTGCTCGGTACCAAGAAGAAACAGAGAATGGGTGTCATTATCATAGGAGACTCTAGGCTTGATGGAGTGAGACTGAGATTTTACCCAGTTATACCAACAATTATATTTTTTGTATTGAAAGGTTTAATATATCTTGCACATAACTAAAAACTTAAGCATATTAGACATCACATGTATATGTTTTCCTTCTTAGTAATGAAACCGATAGTACTTTTCCTGCATGTGATTCAATCTTTTGATTTTTCAATTCTCCCATTTTTCTAAGCATGATAGAATCTGGTTTTCCCAAGTTCCTATTATGTTAACCACTGTGGCCAAACCACACAACTGAATTAATGTAATTAAATTTTAAATCAGAAGTTTTATTCATTCATTCATTTAATTGAAGAAATGATTTAAACTCTTTTCCCCAACTACTCGCCCCCTCCTCTCACCCTCTGGTAACCACTGGTCTATACTCCATGTCCACGAGTCTCTGTTCATTTGTCCTGCTCATTTGTTGCTTTTAGGTTTATGTCCCACATATAAGTAATATCATGTGATTTTCAACTTTTCCTGTCTGGCTTATTTTGCTTAGTATGAATTATCGAGGTCCATCCATGTTGTTGCAAATGGCAGTATTTCATCTCTTCTGATGGCTGAGCAATATTCTATTGTATACATGTACCCCAGCTTCTTCATTCAGTCATCTATTGTAGGACACTTCAGTTGCTTCCATGTCCTGGCCACTGTAAATAATGCTGCTATGAACATCGGTGTGCCAATATCTTTTTGGATATGAGTTTTTAGATTCTCGAGGTAAATACCTAGTAGAGGGATTGCTGGATCCTATGGTAGATCAATTCTTAGTTTTTTGAGGAACCTCCATATGGTTTTCCATAGTGGCTGTACCAGTTTACAGTCCCACCAGCAGTGTATGAGGGGTCCTTTTCCTCTGCATCCTCTCCAACATTTGTTATTATTTGTTCTGCTGATTATAGCTATTCTAACAGGTGTGAGATGGTATCTCATTGTGGTTTTGATTTGCATTTTCCTAATAGCTAGTGATGTTGAGCATCTTTTCAAATATTTGTTGGCCATTTGTATGTCCTCTAGGGAGAAGTGTCTGTTCAGATCCTCAGCCCATTTTCTGATTTGATTGTTTGCTTTTTTGTTGTCATTGAGTCATATGAGTTCTTTGTATATTTTGGATCTTAGGCTCTTATCAGAGGCATTGCTTGCAAGTATACTTGCCCATTCAGATGGTTGTCTCTTTACCTTGTTGACAGTTTCTTTTGCTGAGCAGAAGCTTTTTAGTTTCATGTAGTCCCATTTATTTGTTTTAGCTTTTAGTTCTCTTGCCTTTCAGGTCAAATTTATAAAATCCTCTTTAAGTCCAAGGTCCTTGAGTTTAGTTTTTATGGATTCTTCTATAGATTTCATTGTTTCAGATCTTATATTCAGGTCCTTAATTCATTCTGAGTTAATTTTGGTGTGTGGTGATAGATAACAGTCTAGTTTCATACTTTTGCAGGTGGCTTTCCAGTTTTCCCAGCACCATTTATTGAAGAGGCTTTTCTTTCTCCACAGTATGTTTTTGGCTTTTTTTGTTGAGAATTGCTTGCCCATGTAAATATGAGTTTACTTCAGGACTTTTGATTCTGTTCCACTGGTCCGTATGTCTGTTTTGCTGCCAAAACCATGCTGTTTTGATTACTATCGCTTTGTAGTATAATTTGAAGTTGGGCAGAATAATGCCTCCAGCCTCATTCTTTTTTCTCAGGATGATTTTGGCAATTTGGGATCTTTTATGCTTCCATACAAATCTGATGATTTTTTGTTCTATTTCTTTAAAAAATGCTGATGGGATTTTGATGGGGATTGCATTAAATCTGTGTAACGTTTTAGGTATTAAGGTCTTTTTAACTATGTTGATTCTTCGAATTCAAGAACACGGATTATCTTTCCATTTCTTTGTATCTTGGAAGTTTTCTTGATGACCAATACAAGCTACACAGTTTTTTGGAAGTTGGAGGGTATAAAGTCATGAATTTTGGAGACTTTTGTTTTAGACTCTGTGGATACATAAATGGCAACTGGATGAGACTTTCAGTAGCCAAAGCAGAGTAGCTCTAACAACTTGAGTTGAATATCTCTTTGTGGTATTATACAAATTTTAACATATAAAATTAAAATTTATTACTTCATTATTCATTTTTCTCTAGGCATCTGATACAGTGACTAAATTATGACCAGGTATATATGATCGTGAAAATAAAATCTACAATTTATGGTTAATGTTCTTCACCCTATTATTTAATTTGTTCAGTACATGAATGGAACTTTCACCTTGTGTTCCAAGTTCAGAGGTTGAAAAATAATAAAAATAAAAACAGTTAACTGAGAGATATTTTTTCTCAATTGTGCAAATTATGTGTGTGGTATACAGAAATTAGATGATTTTCCAATAATATGACATGCAGATTTGTTATCCTAAATTGAAATTCAGTCACTTGAACACTTTAAATTTAGCTTTGTTCTCAGAGTAATTACTGTTTCATAAAAGCAGTCTATCAGACGGCATCACCCTGTGTGGATGCCATGTACAGACACAGAGTCACAGGGGAAGAGAAACAGAATTCAAGTGAAACAAAAGGTTTTTTCAAAGCCTCGCACCATTTTTGTTGGTGGAATTATTGACATTATCAAGTCCCAGTAGATACTTGTTTCTTATGTTCGTGACTGATCTGGTAAGTAAATGATTCCAGGCAAAACAAATGCTCATACAATGGAAAGACTGACCAAATAATCATATAATTGACAGATGAGGTTAAACATTAAAATTCACTTACTAGTCATTTGTCCATTTGATATTTAAGTATTTAGACACTGTCCAGTAAAATAAACAATAAAAAACAAAAACAGAACAAAAATTTTTTAACACAGAGATTGGGACCAGTCAGTGAAAAGAAGTCATTTAAATTTAGGAAGTCATTAAAAATACGTAAAAGATATTTTCATTTGACTTCAACTTAATTGTACTTGTGTTCACTAATCTTACAGGAACTAACTGGATCACTTTTTAAAATATGGATCTGCTGTAAGAGGAACAAATCAACATTCTAACATCCCCTTCCCTCACCCTGGTCTCCTCTTGTTGCATCTTTTATGATTCCCAGTTTCTATTTCTTTAAAGTGAGTGAGGAATCTAAGACACTTGTGAAGCATTTAGAAGTCAGAATCCTCCAAGATGTTTATAATTTTTCCCTAGCCTTTTAAAGTCATCTGTAATTAATTCCACAGCATTTTTAAGTGGGTTATCTTGAAGGAGTTTCACCAAAGCATTCATAAAGAAACAAAAACTCTAATTCTTCATGCAGTTATATCTCACTAGTTCACGTATATTTAATTAAATAATGTAATTACAGTTTAAATTGGAATGAATGGTTTTGGATATAACACAGGTAGCTGCTCTGGATAGGTGATCTGTAACTGGTGAGGACAGGACACCTGTACGGTCACTGCTGTAGGGTGGACAGCTGACCACCGGTGCAGTAGGGGCTGGTCAAGTAAGGCTTACAAAATGGAGCCTGAGCTTCTAGAATAGATATGGGTCATTGTGCTTGGTACTGGGACACCAAAATAACAAGCCCTCTGAAGATATGTGGGTTAAAATCCTTGACTTCTGCTTACCTCTGACTTCTGAGTCTAGATTTGCTATTTGTTGTTTGAGTTTCATTGTTCTCTATGAAATGAAGTTATTATTAGTACCTATAACGTTTGAGATGAGGGTCAGAAGATTTTTATCTGTAATTGCAGTAAAATGGATAGATTGCTATAAGAGAGACAAAACAACACACGTGAAAAGTCATAAAGGGAAAGATGACTCATGTTTTTCTGTGGCTGGAATCAGCTCTTTGTGTGTTACACAGTTTAAAGTGTCATTTTATAGGCAGAGGTGCTGATAGACATTTTTTCCAAAGGAGATATATAAGTAGGCAACAGGTACATGAAAAGGTAGATGGGCAGCATCGCTCATCATCAGGGAAATGCACATCAAAACCCCAATGACATATCATCACACCTATTAGAATGGCTGTCACAAAAAGGCAAGAGGTAGCAAGTGTTGGCAAGGACGTGGAGAAAAGGGAATGCTTGTGCACTATTTTGGGGAATGTAGTTTGGTGCAGCCACTATGGAACAATATGGAGGTTTCCCAAAAAAATTAAATATAGAACTACCATATAATCTCACAGTCCCACTTTTGGGTATATATCCGAAGGAAATGCAAACAGATTCTTGAAGAGACATGAGAACTCTCATGTTCATTTCAGATTTATCTACAGCAGCCAAGATATGAAAACAGTCTTAAATGTCCATCAGCAGATTAACTGATAAAGAAGATATGCTATATATATGCAATGGGATATTGTTCAACCATGAGAAAGAAGAGAATCCTGTCATTTGTGACAACATGGATCCTTCAAGATATTGTAATAAGCGACAGAAAAAGACAAATACTGTATGATCTCACTTATATGTGGAATCTAAAAAAGTCAAACTCATAGAAACAGACTAGAAAACAGAAAACAAACTGGCAAAGGTAGATTTAGGGATTGATCATCTGTTTTTGCAATACCCAATCTTATATCCATTTAAAAATATTTATTGGTTGCATCTCAGCATATTTGAAACTCCAACATGCAATATTTAATGACTATAAATACAAAAAATGAGAGGCTCTTTGCTGTATAATCTTTACAGGTACAATAAACCTCCTACACTCATCTAATTTAGATTTAACTTTCTAATCCAGGAAATTGTGGGCTGTAATATGCTAATTATATCACTTAACATTAAAAAAAATTTGTCTCTTGGTAAAAAATGCCAACGTGTCTTGACAACTATTAAAAATTGTTATGGCTCTATTCAGTTTTTACTTTATTTTTCTTCTTTTAAGGCCAATGGAGATATTTATTTTAAAAAATGTTAAGTCAGTGGCAGTAACTAAAGTCATTTAGGACTAGTCAAAACTCTGTTCTATAATTAAATTTCAAACACCAAATGACAGTTTCCCTGCTGTGTTGGAATAAGCATATTGGCTAAGGAGCACAGATATTTATTCCTGTGAGATTTTGTCCTTGACTTTCCATTGATAGTAATTCTGGGGGAAGGAAAAGTGTGGTTGAATTCCAGTATTTTGAGACATTGTGAAGTGGCAGACATGTATTTAGAATCAATATGAAGGACAAATTGCCATAATTTGAGTGCACACTTTCAAGTACTATGAAATGAGAACATGGTATAGGCCACTGTGTGGCTAGCACTGGGGACTTTCTGTCTAATAGATTATGACAGTCTCAGTTGGTACTTCCTAATAGTTAAATTGTGGACTGGCCTTAAAATGTGATTTTTTTATAGTTTATTTATTTATTTTTTTGGTACCAGATTTTATCATTCCATCTCTAATTAAGTAGAGAAATGTAAAATGGAAAACTGAATTTGTTTAAAAATATTATTAAGGAGAATATTTGGGCAGACAGGTTGCTTTTCATTTATAAGTTTAGATGCTGTTGTTCAGCCTATGACACAGACAAGATGTAGGATGTAGGATGGCAAGTCTTTAGAAACTGTGGGAAGGGAGACTCCAGCGCCTGGGATATTTGGCAGTGACAGTATGTTCTGGGCAGACACTGTGTGTGACAAACGCTGTGTTAGGAGCTGTGCTAAGCATGCTTCTTTGAGGTTCCAGCTAAAAGAATAGTCAGTCTACCACTGAGCCTTTTTATTATCAAATTGTATTAAATCTCGCCCTCCTGTTTAGAAAAAGTGAAAATGCACGGTATTGTGCCTGTGCTAATTTCTATTGAACTTACTGTTATTGTGATGGATCTCTAATTACAGCACCTCAGACTATTTCTCTGGTGTAAGGAAAAATGTCCCTATCACTTATAAACTCATGAAATCAGCTCTTGAAACATATCTGTAGGATCTGGGGGACCTTGGATGGTTATTGATTCCAGAAGTGGGTCACTGTCTTTTTTTTTTAAGTAAAGATGAGCCCTGAACTTGCATATCATTGGTATCATAATTATTCCAGATATATTCTCACTGTAAAAGTACACACAGGTGTAGTTAGTAGAAATATACGTGTTTTGGACACTTTAACATTATATATTATCCAGACTCATTAACTTGAATATTTCTTTTTTTATAAAGATTCATATACCAATAGGTACATAGGGCTTTTATGTACCAATCATTGTTTCAAGTGTAAAATTCCTTAATAATTTTAAATAGAGCTAATGATGACTTACAAGTGTTCTTTCATTGTAAGTTATTCAATAAGCATTTAATGATGCCAAATCTTTATCAGACACTATTATAGGCACTGAAGTTGTGAATGCAAATAAGATCATTTCTGTGCTCGAAGAATCCATGAACTAATTAGGAAACATGTAATGTAAAATATATGGTGTTTCCATAAATCTAAGTTGGTTAGTGATATACTGTTGAGTTAATAACACTATTAGTTGCAAGTGACAGAAAATCCATTCCAAATGGCTTAAATGAGAAGGATTCCAACAGCCACATTAAGAAACATCCTAATTTTAGAAATATTAAAAGGTTTAAGCCATCCCAGAAGAGGTAAGATCGTTAAAGCTCACAATGCTTGAGGAAGGTTCGAGTTACAAAAGTTAACTAGAATTGTTCAGAAAGGCTGAGGAGCAGAAACAATGCATGTGAGACGATGGAGTAAGAGTTTGATGACTTAACAAGTCTTGGAGATGATAAAAGCATGCCAGTAGGAAAATCTGCACATGCAAAATTTGATTCCACTGAAGGTGGGCTTCAGTCTGTGGTGATATTTAGGTTGGTCCCATCCTAATATGTCACACCTCACCCTCAACTTATGAGACAGAACTGGACATTCCTTCACCTCCTGGTTTTGCCTGCTGGTGCCCTTGTAGTTGCATGTTCTGAATATGGCTTGGTGCTCCCTCTTCTCATTCTTGCATGGTGCTTCCCATAAACATGCCAGATTCAGTTTTCAAGTTGCAAGTTGCAGATATCCAGTCCCAGAGCCTGCTTGATCGATGGTTCTACCTTCAAAGCCAACAACCCAGGGTATATAGTCTCGGGCAGTGGACCAAGGCAAAAGCCTTACACTCACTCTAGGATTTCAAAAAAGCAGCGTCTTGAGTCAACATAAAAAAAAAACCTGTCATTTCAAATACCAATTTGAGAAATACTCGTAATGCAAAGCCCATTTTACTTATGCTACATGCTCTGCTAAGCAACCATTATTGATTTTACACTAATAGTCCATGTGATACCTCAACAAATATTTATTAACCGGCTGCAATGTATTAGAGACTGAGCTAGGTGTGGGAAATTGAACAGAGACCAAGACAGATTGAGTTTCTGACCTAACTGTATTTAGTTTTGACAACTGTTAATTGTTAAATTGTTTATATTATTAGGACAAGCTGAAAATTTTAATTTGTCTTAGAAAGGTAGAAATGAAGATGGTTATATTTTTATGTGTGCATAGGACATCTGAGAGAGAATGATGCTATTTCTCTCAGTAGTGACATACTAGTTACAACAAAAAATTACAGTTTTGGTGTCTAGAGTTATTACGCAAATGAGGTATTCAATATTCTTGTTCATGCCACTAATTTATAATAACCTACACAGCCTCTGTGCTCTAATATTAATAAGATGTTTATACTTACTCTTTAATTTTACATAAATGTGGCCTTTTTTAATGTTGTCTGTGGAATGGAAGGTTATAAAAATCCAGTATGCTAAATTATATTTAACTTTAAAATTTAATATTAAATTTTATATGTACATTGATATTAGATAAATGATGATATTTGGAGTATTGTCTAAAGAATGGCCAAAGTCAGTATTCTTTTGGGCATAAGGTGATGATGAATTATGAAAGTGATGCCTAGTGTTCTGAAAGTCTATCTCACTAAGATTGTTATGTTTGAGAACAGAGGATCGAGCACAGAGTGGTGATTGTTTTGAAGAGGGTGGGGTGCATAAGAGAAAGAAAGAAATCTAGATGCAGCAGGACTTTAGGTTTGCTTGTTGCTTGGTGTGATGGCCAGGAAACCAAAACTGTTAACACCAAGAAATCACCAATGGAAGATCTTGGCTAACTGTAAGGGAAGAAGAGAAGAATTCCAGAAGTATCTAATAGCTGTAAAGTAAAAGATAAAAAAGGAAGATTCTGAAGAAAAGGAAGAGGGTGGGAGAACATTTGACTAGCAGCAATGTTTAGAAATCTTCAGCCTTTATATTCTCCAATTCAAAGTGTTGTTTCTGGCTAGAGGGTCTATTAGCTGCCCAGATATTCACGACATAGACAAGGTACATATGTGTTGGGTTGTAGGTTGACAGGCCAGGTCACCTTCTGCTTTCCCCCCGAATCTTCCACTCACTGTGTTGACATCTTGGCTGAAGGCCAGTCATTCAGATCAAACCCTGGAAGCACCTGGGCTCCTTTCTCTTTGTCTTAGAGACTACATGCAACCCTGACAGTTCTCCCTTCAAATTATCCCCATATCCGACCAGTTCTGCAACCTCTTCTGCCCAGGATAACATCAAAGACTTGATGACCAGCTGTAGATCAAGGCCATCTCTACTTCTGCAGTGATAAAGTCTACATTTTCATTGTTCAGTCTGGTAGTCACTGACTGTAACTGGCAATTGGGAGCTTGAAGTGTGCACAGTGCAACTAATGAGCTGACTTTTTAATGTTACTAAAATTTAAATAGCCACATGTTGCTAGGGATACTGTATTGGACAGTGCAAGTCTTGCTAAGGAAATATCTATCAAATCCCACAGCATGGCAAGAATTTGGAAATTCTGGAATTTGAAGCAGGTAGGACCTGCTTATCTGGGAGGAAGAAGAAACAGGTCTCTGTGACAACAGAGTGGGAAGGCCCTGACAGTGATACACAAAGCGATGTTGTATGCAAGATGAATACATCTGTGGGAAAATGTCCACTATACTCATCATCAAATAAAAACAAAGTCAAAGGGATGGATTTTTCTGTATCCAGTTGTGGAAAGCAGGAGAGTCTGATGGAGGCCAGTGTCATTGCTGGTGTGAGGAGACAGTGTCAAGATGCTGCTGGTGGGCACGTGTGTGGGGCTAGCCTGGGTGGGGCCAGCCTGGAAGCAGGAGTTTGCTTTGGCTCCCCAAAATCTGAAATACACACAGGTTCTCCATTCCATCGATGCCACTTTTAGGAGTTTATTTATTAAAAATGTCATAAATGTAAAAATGGGATAAAATTGAAAACAAAAGGTAAATTATGATGCCTACATTTGTTGAACACTAAATATTTGTTACATTGTTCAACTGTTGAATAATTTCTGTTGACATAAAAAATAGTTCATGCTATGTTGCTGAGCAAAAACTTAAAAAATTAAAACCATTAAATTAATTCCCTGTAAAACTCATTATGCAAGATAACTTACATCAGAAAAAAATAGGTTTCATAAAAACCTATACCAAAATACCAAAATCAATACACTGATCCGAGATGGCAGAATTAGTGATGATTGCTTTTACTTTGTTTAATTTCTTTTTGTCTCCATTTTTCACATTTTTTAGGTTTAGCACAGATTAACTACTGATTTTCAGTGGATTACCTTTAATTATAACTAAAGTCCTTAACCATAGACTGCAGGGTTGGAAGGCAAAAAGCTCCTAGTCACCATGAGGCCCTCCACGCCTGGGTCCTAGCAGTCTGCCCTATGCTCTGAGATGAGATTGGGAGTGACGGTCTTCACCATCCATACTTACATAGGGATGCTTCATTTAAAACTGGGTGGTCAAAATTATAAATTATGGAAATTGTTGTGAGCCATTTTCAGTCAGCCATTGGTGCTGCCTAGGGTGGTATTTGCTCTGTTTGGGAGGATGAGCCTTGAGAATTTCACTTCTTTTTCTTTTATTGCTATAAAGAGAAAGGTGGGGTAGATGAACAGATGAAATTATTCCTTATGTTCTGTGGGTCAGAGTTGTCAAGTGCCTGAGGATATACCCTGATTCATTGCCTATTAAATCCCATATTTTATTATGGCAGGCACTATCATGCTTTGAAGAGTTACGTTTTATATAAATTGGTGCATAGACTAGCATTTGGGAGACAGAACACATTATGGGAAATAGGCTGACATATCAAAGAACTCAAAACTAGGAATAAAAAGAGAGAAAGAGTGAGCTCTGATCCCAGTGATGGTACTTGATAACTCTGGGACCTTATACAATTTCTTTGTCAAAAATATGTAGATTATAATACTGGCACAGAGCCTGAATTCACATAATGCCAGTAAATATTGGTGGAGATGCAAGGTCAAGGGTGGGTCTCCCACTGACCACAGGTGACTTTGCACACAGAGCTGCCATTTTCTCTTTTTACTTTTGCCCTGCTCCTGCTCCCATACCCCAAACCTCTCCTAGAGAGAAGGGCTTAGATTTCAGGTGATTTTACCTGGCACAACATCTGCTCGTCTGTTTATTTACATCTTTATAATTACGAAGCTTAATCAAATTAGAAACCCACGTATGAAAGCAAGTTGAATACACAAATGTGCTTTATTATTTTCCTCCTGATCCTAACTCCCTAATTGCTTTCATCTGTGTCTTTCATCCTGTTGGTATCCATCACCTAAAATACTTTGAACTATTGAGCCAGGTTGGTATTTTGCAAAAATTATATTTTAGTTCAATTCTTACTCTGCTCAAATTCTGCTTAGTGATATTATTTCCCCAAACCCTCCCATTAATTCTATGTTTGTAAGAGATTTATTTTCCCAATGCTCTTCTAATCCCCATTGGTAATATCATGAGAGACCTACCTCAAAGAATAAAAACAAAGAAAAACTAAGTAAGAATGTCCAATGGGAAAACTGATGACCACTTTTTTTATTATACATTTTATTGAAATTTCTGCAATGGAGCCCGTTTGGGTTTGTAAAACCCTGAATTATTAACCGAATGTAGCTAGTAACATAGTGCTAGGGATGCAATGAAAATTATGTCACTTGGGGTGAAACCTGGGGAATACAGATACAGTATAATAGGAAATATCTTTTAACATTCACACAGCACTGGTTTCTAGAGGAACATGTAATACGATAGCTTTATGAAAGAAAATAACCTTTATTAACTCTCAGCCTTTTATATGCATAATGATTTGGTAAAAATTATCCTCAGTTCATTGTTTTTTTCTTTGCTGATGAGCATTGCTAGATAATATATGTACAAATACTTTGATCTTATTTATTTGTTCAAGAAAGACAAAAGCAGTAGAACAAAGCAACTTCTGAGAATCCTGTTTTCAACCTGTACACGTGTGTCCTTTCATGAATTGGTCTGAAAGTTTCTCCTTTCTTTCATAAATGAACTCAGACAAAATAAACTGGCAAATGAGCCTTGCCCACTATAAGGAGCCGTTGGTCATAGAGAAAGAACTTGGTAAATATTTGTGGAGTAGGCTGGTTATTTACTGTGTTTTACAAAACCAACTGAGCTTGTTAATTGTGGTATTTCTTAATCACTTATAAATTACTGACCATTTATTTTATGTGATTTCCATATAAGAAAGAGTCTAACAAGTTTATTTTTTATTTTTATTTTTTTGTGATGGAAATAAACCAATGCACAAGTAATAAATTTACCAACACGAAAATGAAATGGCAATTCAGCTAGCTTATTTTTTAAACTCAATAGTTTTTTTTTTATCTCTTTACTCTTTCTCATAATCTTACTTTTCTTTTCCTTCTCATTTCTTCCCCCAACTTACCTCAAAGGCAAAACACAAAGTTGGGAGTGTATTCTGGAATTAGTTAATGGTTGTTATAACAGAAACCATTCTATTTATGTTCTCCTTCTGCCATGATGTCATGTGCTTTTCCTGTAGGTCGTAATTTTCATTTTGCCTAAGCATACTGCTTGGTATTGCCTGATAGTTATTGTCTGTTTTCTGTGACAGCATCCAGTTGCATTGAATGTGTCTTCTTGCATTGCAGGAGCTATGCCTGTCCCAGACCAGCCTTCATCAGCCTCAGAGAAGACCAGCTCCCTGAGCCCTGGCCTCACCACCTCCAATGGGGATGGCTCTGAAACAGAAACCACCTCTGCTATTCTCGCCTCGGTCAAAGAACAGGTAGAAACATTCCGCTTTTGTGACATACTTCGGGGGCACTTACAAATTGCTTTTTATTGATGAATGATGATGACCAAATCATGTTGGAAAAATCATGATTTACTAGCTGAGTGTTGGTAATAGTTATCAAGTTAATATTAAGATATGATTGTCGTTGCTTTTGACTACATGTTTTTTTTTATTCATACTTTAGGCATATTTTCTTGAAATAATATTCCATGGGGCAAAATACAAACAAAAAACAAAACAAAACAAACAAAAAAACACGTTACAGACAAAATAACTGTTGGTAAAGTTTTGGCCAATTTGGTGATAGACCTGATTTTTAATACTATTACATGTATAAAGTCAACTAGTTGGTATTTAGAAAATATTGTCTAATAAATTGTCAAAATATATCCACTAGGTTAAAAAATTAGTAAGAATGACAGCTGATGAATATCATATTGGGTCAAGGCAGGCTGGCTTTCCCAATGTTTTATAGATGGTTCTGGA
Source organism: Cynopterus sphinx (assembly GCA_030015415.1). NCBI lineage: Eukaryota > Metazoa > Chordata > Mammalia > Chiroptera > Pteropodidae > Cynopterus > Cynopterus sphinx. Next base: position 4,520,963 of record CM057379.1, on the reverse strand, counting down.
AAAATGCATTACAGAATTTTCCTTTTAAAACTGATGAACATTTTGAATGATTCCTCCTCCAGTGTTATTTGGCCGTAAGAATGGGTAAGTAAATAAAATCTGTAGTCTTAGATTTAAACAAATTATATATTAAAAGTAATGTTTCTTATCAATAAAAGGTAGTAAATAATATAGAAAGCTGGAAAACTCAATATTTTTTATTCACCTATTCATTTAGCGTGTGCTGAAATAGAAATCAGTAGTTTTTTTTTTTTTAATAGTGAAAAAGCATCCTACATTTGGTTTACGTGATATGGGGATGTTGAGTTAGCAACAACAGAGGGTAAGAGCGAACCTAAGTCCAGGAACATCCCAACAGAGCAATATTCTAAATGATGGACAATGATGGACAGTTACTCTATACTCAAAAAAAAAAAAGAAGAAAGAAGAAAGAAAGAAAGAAAGAAAGAAAGAAAGAAAGAAAGAAAGAAAAAAAAAGAAAGAAGGATTCTCATTTTCCCGAGTACATTGATTTTGTTTAATAAGTAGGGACTGATTTGGATAAAAGTAGGAAACCAGCTAGATGGTGAAACTATCAATAGAATCACTGAGAGAAGATCCATTGACAGAAGGGATCGATGTGCTATTCGTCAAAAGGTTTTCACCAGGTCAGGAAGTGTGCAGCTAAGTAGGTACACGAAGGAGGATTGAATAGCTTTATGGATAATCTAGTTTGTGAAAATGGTCAGGAAGCAGGAGTTTGGGTTGAGGCACAGGCTGTATTGCTTGGTTAGTTTGCTTCAAAATCCTAACCTGAAAGAGTTTCCTGATTATTTTTAAGGAGTTATGGAAAAGAAGAGCAAAGATTCAGGCCACTTCTCATGCTCAAGACACTGCCTTGTTATAGTTGGTTGTGCCATGGTTTCTTCTACCAAATTGTGGTGTGATTTGAAAGTCTTGCCTAGGCCACTCAATTTAAAGTAATGGCAAAATATAAAGCATAAGGCATAAATTTAAGAAGAAATCTAGAAGACCTGTCTGATGAAAAGTGTTAACATTTTTTCAAAGACAGAATAATTCAGAGTAAATGAAAAAGCATGCCAGCGTCCTGTGTGGAAAAGCTCAGTATTATAACAATATTACTCTCTCCCAATTTAATATATAAAATTTAGGCAGTTATAATTAAGAAGGTGTGGCTTTTTGTTTGCTTCTTTGGCAAATTAGATCACACTGCTTTAAGGATCGAATGGCAGCATAAATGTGACCATTGCAAGAAAATTTTGATAAAGAGATTTTACTTTACCAAACTTACTGATCACGATAGTGTCCAGTTGTCCCAATATAGAAAAAATAATCTCTGTAGGACATAAACAAGGTTTCAGAACAGATTCAAATACATATATGGGTTAAATGTATTTGAAGTATTTCAGTTCAGTACAAACAATGTTTTAAATGGTGTTAACATGACTGGCTTACCATCTGGAAGAAAATTAAATCACTTAACTCACAATATATACAGAAATAAATTTCAAAGGTAAAGCAATGTAACTGTAAAAATTAAAATATAAACATTTTCAAGGGAACGTTGAGAAAATATTTATATAACTTATAGGTGGAGTACCAACAATAATAACAAGAAAAAATTCAATAAAAAAAGCAGAAAAATAGACAAGAAAAAATATGTGCCACAAATATGACAAAATGTTGATATAATTAATGTAGTAAGAAGTCCCAATGTTGTTGAGAAGAGGAGAAATCAAAGGATAGAAAACTAGGCAAAAAATATGAGCAGGCAACTCACAAAAGAAAAATTTAAATTACCAATGAGTATATAGAAATGTTTTCACCCTAATGGACTGATCAGAGACATAAAATTCAAAATGACTATATGATTTTCTTCAATGTGCCAAATAAACATTAAAAATAGCATATAAGCTAGACTTGGGTAAAGTTTGAAGAATTTCACATTCCTTTTAATGCAGAATGGGAATGTGCATTGCCATAATATTTTTGTAAAATTATGTGTTGCTATGAATGTTCAATAGCTTTTAATTAGTTATTCTTGGACATATGACCTATAGAAATTAATGACCTAGAACCCAATAATTTTATTTATATGAGTGTTTATTGCAAAATTATTGGGGATAGAAAAAAATGAAACAGTATTGATTGATGAAGAGTTGAAAAGATAATGCATATTTTCTATGTGATTATTAATAAAAATGAGTTTGAGGTATATCTCTAACCTTTGAAAAAATGTATGAGTATTTTAGAAAGGAAATGACATAGTATTATATGATCCTGTTTTAAAAAATGAAATAGTAAATTAGTTTTGTTTGTACATGTTTATGAGCTTTCACAGACTTATAGAAGGAAATTGGTCAAACTCTTAGCATTGGTTATCCTATGTGTTTTAAATTAGTTGGAGATAGCAGTGGGCAGAGGTGGTACAAGATTGGGAAAAAGAATGGGAAAACCAGAATAAATATTAGAATAAGAAAAATTATTCCTTCAGCTGATAGAGTGATGTCTGTAGTTGAGAGAATGGATAAGTTACTTAAAAAGTACATTTCTCAAAATAAAATGACCTCTTTAAATCCTTGATGAGCATTTAATACGAACTTATTGTGAAGATTTTTTTTTCCTAATAATTTAAAGTAATTCGTTGTTCATTTTTGGACAGCAAAAGTGAGATCCTTTGTGGCAGACCTGTAATGTTGAGGGGGAATTAAAATCTATCCTGGGAAGCTGAGTGAGAGCAACTTGAAGCATGCGAATTAGAAGTGGGAATGGCTTCTGTAACAACGACAGTCAGACATTGGTGGGAACAAGAGTGAGTCAAAATACAAGTCATGGTTGAAGGTAGTCTGATGGCTTGGTGCTGGAAATGTGTGGTAGTTTTCTTCTGCTATCACCAGATAGGGACAGCCAGCTTCTTTTGAGTTAGAGGCTGTGTGGAGAGAGGAGATAGTTGGACTGAGCCAAGAAGGAGAAGGGGAGGCACTGGAGATGATGGACCCAAAAGAGTGATCATAATGGTGGATCTTGGAATTGACAGTGAATGAATGACAAAGGGTAAAGACAGAAAAATTAGTAGGGACAATGGGTTAATAGAGTGAATATGTATACATGGTGATAGCTTGAGAACCATGTGCTTAAAACCAAAAATTTAAAAGTTACTATAGTTAATGCTAGGAAGTTATGACTCTGAGAAATGAAATCAAACAAGAAATGAGAGAGAAAGCCTGCTGTGCCGTCTATGGAAGCTGGTGTGAGAAGATGACAGCAGTGGTGATGACAGCAGAGTGAACAGCAGCTCATCACCCAGTGGAGCGGAGAGACCTGAGGTGGCCTCATGACTTTAAGAAGGATACAACACACTTGCTTGCAATTTGCTTGAGAGCAGTTATCCTGACCTTTATTTGTATCTATCATCTATCTAGCTAGCTATCTATCATCTTTCTATCTATCTATCTATCTATCTATCTATCTATCTATCTATCTATCTATCTACCTACCTATCTATCTATCTATCTATCTATCTATCTATCTATCTATCTATCATCTATCATCTATTTCCTTCCTTCCTTCCTTCCTTCCTTCCTTCCTTCCTTCCTTCCTTCCTTCCTTCCTTCCTTATTTTTTATTTTTAATTGTTATAATGATGGTTTTACTATCAGACAAGCATTTACATTCACTCATACTGTGTAACATTGGTCTTTGTATTTTGCCTTAAATAAATATGTGTACTACTTCGCTCTTAAGGAAACCATGTGTTTCCTAAAATATACTTATTTCAAAATAACATTTCTTTCCTTTCGTTTGATTATCCCATGGATTCTAAAGTTGACATCTAGCTCTTATGTGAGCTAGAAGAAATTATTGGGGCATTTTTAAAGCCTGTAGAGTTCATGTAGTTTATTGATCTTTGTAAGTTATTATGGCTTAGATAAATATTTTTTCATAATAATTCTGCCAGCTAAATATTAACACTTAATAATGAATAAATAAAATAGAAAATTTTTAGGCCTATAAGAGTACATGCAAATGTTTTATTTTATTGCATTTATTCAATAGTGTTTATCAAGCGTCTACTGTATGCCTAGAATTTTTCTTCCTTTGACGAGACATAGATTTAGAGTTTGCCTTCAAGTACTTAGCAATGGAGTTAAAATATAAACATAAAAACATATATAAAGAGCCATAAACTATTGAAAAATTAGACATGAAATTTAAATAAAAAAACTCTCTAGTCCATAAATGATCAGACTCTAGTTGATTTATATTGGTAAAAACATTCCTTAAAATTGACAGTGCTTGTTTCCCCAGACATACTATTGTCATAGTAATTTTCCTCCTGTTTAAATTCCACAAGATTTGTAAATCTCATACTTGATTTTAGAGGAAATTCTTAGTATCATTATTTAGGATATTGATGATTTTAAGGTAGTAAAGTAGAAATTCTTATACTTTTAATCATTTTGTTATTTTATTTAATATAGGAAAGTAGGAGTAATGGTGTTTTTGAGCCTCTACTGTTGAGAAAACTATTGCACATAGTACTTTACATATGTTGTGTCATATGAAGGCACTGAGCATTTAAAAATTGACATCTTACATAAAATATAAAGAAATACCAATCCTTTACATTGACTCATGTGAGGATTGCATGCCTTTCTTTATATTTAGCTTTTATATTTATTTTTAAAATACATTAGCTCTGTATAACAAGAATCACATTATAAAATGCTTCCTTAATTAGTATTCTTTCAGCACCATATATCACTGTAAAATCTTTCAGTATTATTAGTGTTACTATAATGTGCAGCAACAGTTTCTGATGACAAAATGTGGAAAATGACCTATAACTATTAATTAATTTCCCAACTATATTTTGGAAAGCATTTTATGAAAGTAATGACTAAATTATCATCCATGAAAAAAAGGAAATTAAATACCTTTAGGAAAGGTCAGGAAGATGTAGAAAGATTATCTGCAAAGACTAGTGAACTTTATATTCATTTAGACAGAGAAGAAAAGACTATCATAATACTACAAGTTGAACTTTCTCTATATATTAAAATTAGAATGAGAATTATGATAGATTTTTGAATTTAGTTATTTTTTCAAGCCAGATATACATTGAAAATATTTTTTTATATAACCGTAATCTTCCTCTAATTTTTATTATAGAATTTATACTGTATTAAGAATAGTCATTGTCTGATTCAAGATGGAATGAGAGATGGAGGCACAGCTGGAACTACAGCTCAGAGCTGTGGAACTGTGTCCTGGTAGATGGTATAGTTCATAACAAGGAAGGGGCAAAGCACAGAGTCAGCAAAACCTAGAAAACCTTGTGAATATTGTACACACAGGCTGGAGGCCAGGTGTAGGTGGACCGACCACCTGGGTGTTTAGACTTCTAGCAGGGTGAAGAAAGGAAACACGTGGTTTATGCAGAGTTCTGGAGTTCTGAGTAGGAAGGGGAGACTGATGAGAGTTGCTGGGTTTGAAGTCAGTCTGTTTCTTTGTGGATCTTCTGCATTGCAAAAATGATAGTTCAAACTAGAAGGAGAACCGAGGGTCATAAACCTCACTTGTGTAAGATCTTGGGAATTAATGCTAGGAGATCTAGTCATGAGTGAATAATTCTGGAAGTGTGATTGATAGATCATCTTTCTCCCCACCCCTTGCTTCTTTATGTATATTGTATTCTTGCCTGTAAGTTATTGTGACTTTTCCCCTAAAATTTTATTTGTCCCTTAAAATTTTAGTTTGTAACTCTTCTAAAGACATATATATATACTTATCCATCTTTTTAATCACATCAGATACTCTTCTAAGAATTAATTTATTTGCTTGCTATCTGCTCTGTCTCCTTTGAAAGTGTTGGTTGTTGGACTTTTGGGGGACTAGAGGCTATGATGGGAAAAATAAAAATGGACTAAGCTTTTATATGTGAAATTACAAGATATGCTATTAATATGTGGGGTTTTGTAACAGGACATTTCTAATGCCTCTTTTATATTTATATTTAGAATTCATTGTGAAATATTTATATGTAAAATCACATTGAATATTTTAAATGTGATATTTTAATAATTTTATTATAAAATAATTTATGCACATTGTAGAGAAATTTAAAAACTCAGAAAGGAATGAAGGCAAAAATTTTATTTGAAATAACACTGCAACTAGAGGTCATTACAAAGATTCAGGAAGATTCTTTTTTAAAGTTTTTATATGAATATATAATTATATATTATTTTTATTTTTCTTTATAAATATTTATCCTATTTTGTACATTTAACATATCAAGAATATTTTTACATCATTAAATATTATTTTAAAATATTTCTCTAATGGCTCTGCAATATAGATTCACTGCAAATTATTTAATAATATAATTTTAGTTAACATTTTCATCCTCGTTGATTTCAGGTTAATTCAGTTTTCTCAGAATGAAAAAAAAATGACATGTCATACTTCCTGGTACATAAATCAATGGGTCTACTTTGACAGAAGGTGCCTGAAGCAAAGTTTTGAGAAAAAGCTTAAAGACCCTGACACATTCACTGGGAAAATGTGTCATACCTAATTACTGCTCAGAGCCAAATGCGGCATGTATGAAGCAGGAGCTCCTGGGTATAACTTGGTGCCCTGTACTGGGTTTGCGTAGAGTAGAAAATTAATATAGAATATTCTAGAGGGAGTAAATGGGGAACAAATTTTTTATATTCAGAGAAACTGAACCAAACATGATAGGAATGGTCAAGATAAACACAAAAATGAACAGAGAACAAGGAAAAAAAATGTTCAATAACATCTCAAAATAGTAAAAATGTTTTTGCAAATGACAGATATTAAATTTCTTTAAAATGTGTGTATACATAATATACAATCCGTCATAGTATATTTCTTTAAAATCTGCATGCAAAACATTTCATGAGATATGTAAACATTGACCTTTTTCTTCAATAATTATTTTGTTTAATATTTTCTATTTATGAGCAAAGAAACTGATAATAAAAAAAGATTCAGTTCATCTATCTAGAGCCATATATAAAATTACTGTACAATTGACCTGAGGAGTTAGATGGCTTTATTCTGAATCCAGTGCTCTTTCTGTCATGCTTCACTATCTCATAGTTTAGGTATAATAATGAGTTTATGATATATTTATTGCATAATATTTTCCCAAGTGAAAAATTTCTTCAGAACCAAGGTTGTGCTGATTTCTAGTTAAATGGGACCCCAGCTCACCTAGTGCTTTTTATCTAGGAAAAGGAAGGAGTGTAACTTTGCATCCATTCGATTTGCCATATATTTTTGACCTCTGAAGGAATCATTAATGAGAATTCAAACAAAAAGAGCTCAAGGAACTCATATACCTCACTGTTAGCTAATCTCTATAGTGAAGATGGGGTAGAAAGGGAGTGATGTGGGTTCAGTACCACAACATTGCTTTCGTCACACATGCCCGTTTCTGAGAGTCAGTGACCTGGATGGAAGTTACCTCTAGCATGCATCAGCAGCACAGGTAAACATGCCCGAGGCAGCCCATTGATCATGTTTACATTGCTGTCACTCAGCTACAGTCATTAAAAAAAAATGTACAAGTTCATGCCTTGGACTCCAAGTGAAACAGCTATGTGGCCTGCTTCCAAAGCAAGGTGAAGATCAGCACCCACCTTTTTGACTAATGGCAAGTTCTGACATTCACATTCTTCTCAGGAACTCTGGAAGCAGCTGGACCCCTTGCCCAGTTACTAGGAGAAAGGACTCAAAATGAACATGACAAAGAGAAATCACTTAGGCAGCATTTAAGTAGCCAAAACTAAATAGTTCCGTTCACCAAGTCAATCGAGTTAACTCTCTGGGGATGTGTTTGCAGTTCGTGCATCCTGAAGGGTTTGCTGGATGGAGAAGTTATATTCAAAATTAAAAGTTAGAATTACATAAAAGTCAATCCAAGATTATTCCATATTGGTTTTAGGCAAGAACAAGCAATTCTGTGCATATGTTGAGACTACCATTTCTTCTGATCTGGGAGGCAGCACTCTGATGCATCAACCCAGGGTGTTTAACTCGAGTTAATTTGAAGCTCTTGAAGTATATTTGCAGCCCTACTGGCCTGCACCCACTCAACACAGGAGAAGCTCCCCAACCAAACAAAAAACCAGCTTTGTCCCCATCCCACCTGTTAGCTAATGCAGACACTTTTAATAAATAACACCATGCCTTCCAGTACTTGTCAGAGACCTACGATTGCCTGCTATAGACCTCCTGTTAAAGGCCAGAGGCAGCTTATTCCTCACATTAACAATAGAGGGTGTAAATTCTCTCTGGTGGGGGAACTCAGCTTGTTTTGGGCCCAGCATCTGAGCCCCTCACTAGAAGCTTTCCAACAATGTGACTTTACTAATGTTATGTGATGACTTTACTCTTATGGGGACTGAAGATTAGAAATGAACATACTGGGGGCTTTTCTGGATTGTGTGGAACCCTAATACCGAAACCCTCCCCACACTGTCATCACCTGAGTTAATATAAATGAAAGGTTTTAGTACTAGGTACATAACACTGCTGTTGCTAGTAAAAATAATAATGACTATAATTTGTGTGTGTGTGTGTGTGTGTGTGTGTGTGTAAAATCACCTACATTTATTGATTAATTTATAGAATAGGGTCATGGCCCAGTATCTCCTCCATCCATTGGTGTTGCCAGTCCCCAGAGCAGTGCCAGACACAGAAAACATGTATATTTGGATTGAGGCTGTGAGTTCAGCAATTAACTTACTGCATTTTCCTATTCTATTTCGCTCAAAAGTAAATCTTTTGCTTAACTGTGATAAAAATCCTTAGTTTACTTGTGCAGCATAAGGGTCTCATCTTTATTGTTGTATTGATCATATCCTTTACCCTTATTTTAATGGCCATATTGGATCTGTGTCTTCCCCCGCGAGCTGCCTTCATATTGTTTCAGAATTAGCCCATTTACTTTGATAGATCGTAGGCCCGAAATTGCAATTTCCTCTATAAACAACCTGAATCGAAACTCATTTAATTGGTTGGAATGAGATATTTTCAGCTTCAAGTACATTAGCTTAAACATATCTTTTGCTAATAAAATATATAGGTGAGTGTCTTTTTTCTCAGGCTAGACTCTGTGCCTTATTTCAGCTAAAAGAAATGAAAAACAATTACCATGTTAGTAGATGAATCATCAGCTTCACATAAAAACACATAAGTACCTATTTTTTTCTGTTTATATTCAGTTTTGCCAAATATTTGTTGAATATCTTTTTGTAATAACTTTTAACTACTTTTTGAAAACAACTATTCCCCAGAGTATTGAATAATTCAACTATTTGCTTATTATTTGCTTATCTTGTGTTTTCTTTGTGTCTGGGAGATTTTTCACATATTTTTTACCTGATGAAACTCAATATTGTCATATTAAAATCGAATTTTTACAGATTTTGAAGTAAGCATTTCTGTGGTGCTATTTGTATGTCTTTATTTTTAACCAAGACATGTTCTATGTGTCATATATGTGTGTGGTTGTGTTGTTGTCATTGGCTTTTTTAAAACCAAGATAAACCTTGAGTATATTTATATGAAAGATTCTGAACAGATAGAAAACTGACTTTTTCATTATTTTACATATTAATTTTTTTAGTCCTATCTATAGGTTACAGGAAATAAAATCTTTATATAAGAATAATATAAGAATTTCTGTTGAATAATTGTGAGCTTTATTGTAGCAACTACTGTATTGTGACCCCTGCTTATTTAAGGGTTTATTCTGCAGCATTTTCTTAGACTACAAAGTGTCTTAAAATGTCAAACACTAAAACCACTAAAATACAAAATATGAATACACCTTCATGTCAACACACGATGTGAACAAGTAGTTTTTGTTCCAAATGGTGAATTGAGTTAAAGCGGGTGAATTTTGATAATATATTTACCCCGAGACTGTGGCAGATTGTACTGTTGAAAAGTGGCCACACATTATTTCCCATCTCTTACAACCTTCTCTTGATGAGAATCTGACATTCTTCCCTTGGTAGATGGCTCTGTATTCCCTCTCCTTCACGTTAGGTGGCTTCAGATCACAGCAGAAATGGTACCATGTCGTTTTTAAGACCAGGGCATGAAGAGCAGGACACCTTCTATCTGGTTTTCTTATGCTCATTCTTAGGTGCTAGCCACGATGAAGTGATGATGCTCAGGCACCTTATAACAAGGTCTTTGTGGAAAGACACCCAGTCCATGAGGGCATGACACTGTCTGAGCTCCCAGCTGATGCCAGCTCCCACTTGCCAGTCTTTCCTGTGAGCCATCTTCATTGGCCCTTTAGTCAAGCAATCCCAGCGGATGCCATATAAAGCAGTGACAGTTGATCCCCACTTTAATTTGTAAATCTATGGCCAAAATAAACAATTCATGTAGCTTGAAGCCAGTGAGTTTTGAGGTAGTTTGCCACACAGTGGTGGATAAACAATTCACTCATTTTTCCATGCTTAAGGAAAGCAGTAGTGTTAGACCAACCGTATAGTCTTCTCTATTTCTAAGCTATGACATCCTGAAGTAGCTTTTTAAAAACCAGATCATTGAAATATAACTCACATACCACACAGTTCACTCATTTCAGTGGTTTTTCAGTATATTCATAGATTTGTACAACCGTCGCCACAATCTAATTTTGAAACACTTTTGTCACCTCAAAAAGAAACCCCATGTCTATTAAGAGTCACTGCACCCTCTCCCCTAACCCCAAAGTCCTAGGAAGCAGCTTATATGCTTTCTGTCTCTATAGATTTTTCTGTCATGGCCATCTTATATAAATGAAATCATAAATATATGGTATTTTGTGAATGGCTTGCTTCACTTACCATAATGCTTCAGGGTTTATCCACATTGTAGTGTGTACCATTTCATTTCTTTTTATTTCCAAATGCTATTTCATTATATTTCATTTATCCATGTATTCGTTGATGGGCTTTTGGGTTGTTTATACTTTTTGACTATTAGGAATAGTGTTGTGAATAGTCATGTACAAGTTTTTGTGTGGACACATGTTTTATTTCCCTTGGGTAAGTATCTAGGAGTAAAAGTGCTGGGTCACATGATCATTCTGGGCTTTCCATTTTGAGAAACTGCCCACTTCTTTACAAAAAGGCTGAACCTGTGAAAGTTCTGATTTTTTTACATCCTTGCCAATACTTGTTATTATCTGTCTTTCTTCTTATAGCCATCCTAGTGGACTGGGGTAAATCTCTGAAATGAACTGCTAGACCAGAGTCAAAAAACACACACCAAGAAATCCTGTAGCAGGTTGATACTATTTTAAAAAACATTTAAACACATTAAAAGATATTTATAAGGATATTTACCCTGTAGACAAAATAAGTTTCCTAACTTGAGCTGTTATAAACACCAGTATTCCTGGGTCAGCATATCCGCACCTGTGAAGAGTTTAGGAGGCCAGTTCTATGAGTTTTGGGTGGAATAAACAATGGCGTTTGGCTTACACACTATGTTGGTAGAGTGGCATGGGCAGATGATAGGAAGGAGGGCTAGAGGAGCTGTCTGCAAGTCTTCCTTATGGGGAAGAAGGAGTAAACTTCTATTGGACAGCAATTGCCCAACCAAGAGAATTAGGATGAAGGGTCAAACTGAGGGGTAGGCACGTTTCAGATTTTTATTTACATGATTCTTAGATGGAACTAATAATGGAATAACTCATAGGCTTAGTTTACAAAATATCTGGTAGCCAAATAGTCAGGCTTGGGGATTATATCGCTAAAGACAATGGCCATTTTTATTGAAAGTCCACCTTGGGGATGGGTTCAAAAGTTGGAAATTTTCAAAAATGGAAGAAACATTCTCAGAGATGCTGGAAAATGACAGATTTAGGAAAGAACTAAAAAGTACAGCTGGTTACTGCTGTGTCTTCAGGAAATGTCACTAACAAGCCATTATTAATGGCAAAACTTTTGACCAGTCAGTGGCAGCACAAGTAATGGCTGATTTGTGAGTCCTGCAGCCTGGTGTAGGGCTAGGTGGGTTCATTAATGCCAGCTCCATCCATTGCCTTTCCACAGTGTGCTCAGAAATATTCTTTATTTTTTTCTAAACTAGGATATGAAACTAAAAAATGAAAAAAGTTGGGAAGGATATGTGTTTAGTCTTACCTCACTACCATCCCCCTCACCAAAAAAAGAAAAACATCAGAGATGCCCATACATTCAAAGAAAGAAAGAGTAAATTCCTAGTCATTAGAATTAAGCAAGGAGAACCTGAATGACTACCTTTCAGGGACTCACAACTAAATGAACTTATAAGTAAATCAAATCTGCTAATGAGTATTCCATCCATAAATATAAATATTATACATTATTTTTTTAATATTGGCAAAGTATAAATATATGCAAAATTTTAATACTGGCTAAGAATCTTTTCTCAGCAGTCTGAGATATTCATAGTTTCTAAATGTTTGGTATCTATCAAGAGACAAGTTATTCTATAGCATTAGAAACTATTGTCTTCAAAAAGACTTGAGTTAAGACAGTTGATGAGGCTTTGATAATTAGAAGAGAAGTCAGTTGGCATTACAAGGCTGAAAACATTTTTTCCAGTTTTAATGATAAGTTAAGTTTTCAGAGCTCTGTCTGCCATGGCACAAAGGAAGCATGCAGTAACTCCTGAAGGATATGTGTGTCATGTTTTAAGGATTTCCTCTTAAGTAGATATGGGGATTTGGGCCAATATTCAGCATGCTGAGAAAAGTGGTATTTTGAGGTCAGTAGATTTTATTCAGATTCCTCCACCATTTTCTTGCTGAATAGCCTTGATTAAGGTAACATCTCCCTGAAACTGAGTTTGATTGTCTAGTAAAATGAAGACAATCAAAGCTGAGAGTTATGGTGGAATGTATGCAAATTATAACACAGATTGTTCGAACATATTAGTTATTTAGTTTATTATGATCCTGTGGAAATCTTTGCTCCTTAATTAATTCATATAAGCTTGATGAATTGCTCTTTACCAGTATTTCTTAGACAATTAAACATACATGCAATCTCAAACTCAGGATGAATTTGTGAAACCCAAAGATAAATCTGTTTATTTGCTTGTTTCCCTCCTCCCCCCCAGGAAATTGGGAGAGAGGAAGAGAATATTTGGCTGAGAAAAACAACAATAGCTTAGCTTTTAGAATTTTACTTATTGTCAGATTCTAATGGGAATGGTCTGTAAATATGATGTTAAAGAGAGTTTGGGAGGGATTTTGAAGCTTCTTGATTATACTTAACGAGTGAAATTTTAGCTTTCTGGAATAATATGTAGATCATTCTTCCTCTTACTTTTCTTAAACTCCTCATAAGCAATTAGAAACATATGTGTCTAGAATTCTTAAAAACCAGGTCCTTTGTGTTGCTGTATTTTAGAATCCTCAGCAACCACAACTTATAGGCAAGTCCCAGAACATGACAATGTCTGATATCAAGAAGTCTGCGGGGAAATCATATAGAGCAAGTTGGGGTCTTGTCTTGGTCTGTGTGTGGGACAGCTGTGTTCAGGAGAAGGGAGAGATCGGTTCTACAGAAGAAAAGGCTCAAAGCCAGAGAAGAGTAGACGGACTTGAGGGTTTGGGGCTTGCAGAAATCTTAGGCCAATTAAGATTCTAACAAAATATGAAATAGGAGACTCAGGAAGTCCTAACTGAATCTCAGGGACATTAGCAGCCATTTGAATTATGCTGTGGAAGGTGCTCCTGTGTTCCTTTGGTGCGTCCTTCTTCTTCTTGTACTATAGGAAGTGCCTTTCTCAGCATCTGAACTGTGGATACTGCTGTTTGCACAGTGGCTGCAATTAAGAAAATCAGCATTATTTTGTTAATTAACAGTATGAGTAACAATAATAATAAATTTTATTCTTCACCACCAAGTTCAGATTGACTGTGTATAAAAATATCCATTACAGGAATTCTGATGTATTACTGTTTATATAAGTGAAATAAAACTACCCATTTCATTCAAATTGTTGAAATGCTTGAGAAAGTGTTAATAGTGAGACCATTGTATGCCTTCTCCAAAATTCTTATTATCAAGATTCTAGCGCTTTCAACTTTCCTAACTGATGATTATTCAATTTTAGGTTGAATGAATGAACGATTAAATAAATAACTGGTATGGATTATATGTTGATAAAATATAAGTAAACGAAACAATATATTTAGATAGAGCCAAGAGTTTCAAGGACACAATGTGAATATTTCAGTAGCAATAATACCTCACATTTAATTTAAAAATAACCCAAGTAAGTCATCTTCCTTATTTATGATAATGTGATATCCCTGGGTATTTGCTTGAATCTTCCCTTTTTGATAATGTGCACACAAAGGAATAAATGACAAATTGCATTTTCACCTCATTTCTGATTTCCTTATGTAAACAAATTAGCTGTGTATATAACTAAATTACTGCTCTTTTTGCTGCTAGAATTTACATTTTTTAAACATTATGACTTTATAATGATGAAGTGTCGCTTCAGGCCTGGTGTAAAAGAATTGGGAAGTGTACCATGAGAGACGAGACCCCTTAGGGGTGGCTGCCAGGTTGACCCTAAGCCTCCACTCTGTGTCTAGTCTCTAATCCCCAGTATTTGTGCTGGCCACAGAGAATCAATGGCCCTGGAGCATAGAGAATTCTTTCCACGTGTGGCTGTGATTTGGACAACATCCTGTAGTTAGTTACAGGAACTTTTTCTTAGGTGAAAAGACGTGATTGACTAAAAAGAAGGTTCTGAAATTAGTTATTAAGTCAATTATTTGTGAATACTAAAAAAAAGTCATCACGAGTAGCCAAAGTTCACCAAGAATGAACCATTAAAACCTGCCTTGGTTTTTGTTTATTCTTTCTTTAGATCACCATACAGATAAGAGCAGTGACCATTAGAAGGTGTAATGCTTTGTGATCTCAATAAAGCCTTTGGCAGTTTGATATTCTTTTGTAAAATGAGTGAATGAGGAGTTTATACAGTATAGTACAGTTCACACCTGTAGTAGCCATGGAAATTCTTATCTAGGTAGTATTGGATATTAAATTGGTGCAATGTTTTTTTTTTTTCTTCTTTAAATTAATCTGCCTGGACTTATGTCAGTGGAGGGAAATTCAATCTAAGACAGAAATCCTGTCTCCCCAAAACTTCAGATGTTTTATTTTTACATAGCTACTACTGTTGCCATTAATAATGATAATCATACTAATAACAACAAAGAATTTGCACAATACAAATATGTTTTCACTTTTTATCTTCCTGAATCTTTACAACTCACCTATGTGAAAAGTTGTATCACCCTCATGTTAAAATGAAGATGAGACCGAGAGATTTTCCAACCTGTTTAGGATCTGTCGAATTTCAGAGCAGGATTCAAACCTAAATTTACTTGTCTTTAAAATGAGTTCACTTCCACAATATTCTATAAAATTATATGAATGAAGTTCATGATAGAGGCAACTAATGTTATATATACTCTGTAACTTTTCCTTTTCCTGAATTAGAGAGGAAAGAGAGAAATGCAGGCAATGATCTTTAGAAAGCTGTTTTTTTTTTTCCTGGAAAAAAAGAAAAAGTCACAGTCCCTAGGAAGATAAAAACATTTAAAGATTTTTTTGACACATTTGTTTCTCTTTCTGGAAGATCGACTCTAGTCAATTTTTGCCCGTTTCCCATTTTCATTTTCTATCAATTTTAGCTCCACAGGGTCACTCCTTCCGTCAGATTCATTCACTTTGTTTTCAGATACAATCACCAGAAAAATCTTTCAAGTCTCTTTAAAAATAAGTTAAGCCATCACTCATAGCAAATGCACATTCCTGGTATGCAACAGAATTAAATATAGAGGGTAATTTACAATTAAGCTTATACTTAACCTTGCTGTCAAAGCTACAGTCTCGTCATAGACCTTACATGAATGGTGTCACAGGGCACCCTCAGGGTGACTGTTCTCTGCCATACCTCAAAGAGAACAGTGGATCAGGAATGTAAACTCAGATTTCATTGTTTTTCAAACCACTTAATTTAGTCTTCAGATCCATCTCAAATTGTCCTTTATTTTTGTACCCTAAGAAAGATTGAGAATGGTAGCTCTGTTACATTTCATTTCTCCCTACTGAAATGGAGCTGTTTTTTTTAATATTCTAAAGATATTGTGGCTGTTGGTGTAGCCCTATCTTCCTATTGAGAGCTCTAGGAAAAGAAATGTGCTGTGTTTGTGCATATTTGCATTTCTTATGGAGCTGGGTGATAACTATCTCCATGGAGAATACATAAGTTTTGAACTAGCCTTTATAATATCTGCTGTGATAACAACACCACCACCACTAACAAATGGCGTTGAAATA
Organism: Cynopterus sphinx; assembly: GCA_030015415.1. Taxonomy (NCBI): domain Eukaryota; kingdom Metazoa; phylum Chordata; class Mammalia; order Chiroptera; family Pteropodidae; genus Cynopterus; species Cynopterus sphinx. Next base: position 4,504,566 of record CM057379.1, on the reverse strand, counting down.
TCTTGTTCACGCTCATTTCCCTCATCTTAGAGTAAGAAAACCAAATGCTAACTACATTTGCTGTTTCTGTCTGGTCAAAATATTATTTTTTATAGTAAGAAAAAAAATTTTACATTCTCATTTCTTCCTTTTATTACCCAATTTGCAACTCTATATTTATACCATTTTTATGGTGATTCGGATAACTTTATTTTTATTTATCTTTAGCATGGATCCTAGGTTCATGTAGAAGAATCTGTTATCAAGAAATAACCTTACTTTCATATGCTGCTGTTCAATGCCACCTTCTCATTTCACTGTGGCATATAATTAATCAAAAAATTAACCTATATAAGCTTACCTTCTCAAACTATATTTTTTAACCTATCTTAAGCCATAGAGTATAGTAATTGTGGGATATTTCTACATTTCCTGTTTCTGGAATTTAATGACTGTTTAGTGTTACCTTACTCTGTTTGCTATATGGAAAAGAGAGTAAAATTATATTCCACATTTCGAAAAATATTATTTTGATTACACATCCACTTACTCAGCATCATCAAAGTAAATGGGTATAATTTTAAAGTTTTATAATTTAAAATTTTAAATTATTAGCTCTATGATATTTTTATTTAAATTATCTTCATAAAATTATTTTTATCTTAACATTGCTCCATGTGCTTTAGTGAATTAAGAACAAACACTGAAAACATTTCAGCATTTTTCTGATGCCTTGGTGTTGGTGGGAATGCTGCGTTTACTGAGTTTCACCCAGAATCACAGAAGCAGGGGCCTCGAAATTTCAGATAGACGTGCCTGTTTCCCGAGAGAATCTGAGAGTTGCTTTGTTGACTATGTCCCTGAATACTTTTTTAAGTCATAAAAAAAAAATGTAGTGAAAACAGTTAGCTGTGTGAGCTCAGGGACCCTTTCTGAAGCCGTGATTATAGAACAAAAAGTCAAAGCAATTTTCTCCCAGTTGATTTTTACAGAGAGAATGTTTGTATGTGTATAGTTCTTTACAGTTTAACAGCTATTTCAACAAAGATTTTTTAATTTGATCTTGCACTACATGATACGGTTGGCCGGGGACATTTAATTTTACTCCATAGGTATAGAAACTGTGAGAGCACAGGGCTTAAGTGTTTTCTCCAACATTACATGAAATATAAGCTCCAGATCCAAGATTAGAAGTCACATTTGAATTCCTAAAATAATAATATTAACTAAAAATTATTGAGGACTTATTTTGAGCTAGGCAACTGTGCCACAAACAATATCTTTAATCTTTTCTCACATAGGAGCATATACAATTGCAGTTCCCATCTGATACATGAATAAACTGAGGTTAATGAGATAAGTTAACTTGACTTATGCCATCTGACTAGTAGGTGGCAAAGAATGAATGCTTAAGATAAGAATGCTAAAAAAAAAAAAAAGATGTAAAGGTTATCCATAACTGAAACTATTGTAAAATATATTTTATTACATTATTTAACCTCTAGGCTTCATTTTTCTTCATATGTTTGTTTAAAGTTAGTAGAAAAGGAATCAGATGGCATTGTGTTTTGTTTGGCAGTGACAAAGAATAAAAGAGTAATTTAGCAAAAACTTTAATGCTACTAGTCAGCTCCTGTGCACTGAAATTGGTCCTGTGGTTGCCCGCTGTCCTGAACGTCAGCTGTAGCTGGGGGAGGAAGGAGCAGGTGACAATATGTAGAGAGACTAGATACACAGAGTTAGTTTATGATCAATCTTCATGATTCCTCCCCAGATCTACCCCTTGAGGGTTTCCATTAATAAGCCATTGCAGGAGAAAGTTTAGAAGTTCTTCATGTTGCTTTTGTTATATCTGAGATCAGTTTGCAGTAGAACTATTTTAGCCTTCTTCACAACAATTTAACTACCAATTACACTTTTCTTTTTGTAACTTCCAAGAAGTATTTAGTTTATCACATAGAAACAGCCTTGGAATTATATCTCAAAGCTAGAGAATAAATTCTTTAGAACTATTGAATATTCCACCCAGTTAAAATTAGAATTAACTCCTATATCTTTTTAGATTTTTGGGGCTGGGATTTTGAGAGCATCTGTTCAGAAGCATTGGAAGAAACCTGCTCAATGTGGTCATTACATGATAGAGGAAAAGGGACGGAAAATCAGGTATACAATAAGGTTTAGAGAAAATGCATTCATTTGTTCATTTAACTGTAATTTGATTCATTTCATCAACAAGCATTTATTGAGCTATTATATGGCAGAGCTGGAAAGAATAATGCAAAACTGTGCTCTTTCAAGAAGTTTAAATAGTAGAGCAGGAATTATTTAATGACTGACAGCATTGTAGGATAAAACTATGACAACTATGCTGTATGACAACATAGAAAGGGAAATGGTTAGTCCTAGATGGGTTGGATGAGGAGAAGAGAAGGCCATTTAGGAATCTGGGTCTTGAAGTCTTAGTAAAAGCAAAAAGTAAGGGAAGATGAGGAGTAAAGTAGCTGACGTACCTTCCTAATTCGTTTCTCCTCTAGTCACCATCCAGCTCCTATAGGTTGAATTTTCTTCTGTATGGGTTTGCTGAAATGAAAGAAATAATCCTAGCAATACTGTTAGGCAGAACGTTTCTTACTTTTACCTTTAAGAGAACCTGTTACCACAGTAAAGTCATATGTGTCCCTGATGGATAATGTCCCCCTAGAAGTTGGTCGATTGTGAAAGCTTCCCCCCAATAACCTTCTCCTATTGGCATAGGCTAGTCACTAAGGCTGCAGTGTCCGGCCTCCAGAATAGAGCCATTGAGCTGAGTCACAGACTAGTGGTCCAAGGATGAATTCTGTAGTCCCCAGACAGCAAGCAGTTCCTCTGAAGTTGCCAGCAGGCAAGATGGGGGAGTTTGATGTTGGTGTCAGGGGAATTATGGAGCCAAGCAATGACACGGCAGTGTTGCATGGTGTCACAGTAGTCATGGAGACCTGGGATTCGGTTACCCGGGAACAAAGAGTTTGGGACCACTGTCCATCCACTTGGTATCTTAGTTTTCTGGACCATCCTTTCTGTCACTCCATCTCGAAAACTGGGCCGTTTCCCTAGTGACAGTGAAAGACAATATGTTCAAACAAAGAGTTTTGTGTTTGTTCTGTAGACAGTGCTAAGTCGCATTTAGAGGTGGTGTTGGTGGTTATGGTGGCACTGGTTAATTCTTGGGGAAAAAAAGCAGCCCCTACAGCCTTGTTGAGAATCAAATTGAGAATTTGGGAGCTTTTGAAGAACTCCAATAGAGAGAAATTAATAGCCTCCCCCAGAGGAAGTCTGAGGAGTGGAGAGGGACAGAAGAATGCTGCAGGTGATGGCATTTGGTTACTAGTTGGATGTTGACAGCCTAAGGCAAGAGTTAGTGTATCAGTCTAGACAAAACCTTTATGTGATTCAGAAAAAAAAGATAAAGCAAAGCATATTGAGATCCAAAGTAATTGTTCTTGGTGACCTACAGCTCCCCAAGGAAGAGCCATCTTGCACCTGTTATGGGATTCTTAGTACTTTCTAACTGGAGTTAAAGGTGTCTCTGTATGCCTCCTCTCCCTAACTAAACTCAAAGGTTCCTATGGGTGTAACTTAATCTCTAAAATGAAAATGTTCTTATATTCCATATTTCAAAGAATACTAGTATTCAGGGATTTTAAGTGCAGCACTATAGGCATTTGCCTAAATAACTGCCTTTTGGTAATAAGCTACCAATATGATTTTTATAGCATCTCCATTTAATTTCCTATCAGTGGGTATATTTTCTGTTTTAAAAATATGCTTAGAGACAGTTTCACATTAGGATATTTTAGCTAATAAAATGTGAATTTAATCATAAAACAGTGCCTTTTACAGAATCTCTCTATATGAAAAAGAGCCTAGTCTTGTCCTTATCGATGTTATTTGCATTCCTTTTACATAATCTGAGTGCTTTGTCTACCATTTCAAAAATGATGGAAGCAATTCTGTCTGTGCCAAACCTTTTGCTTTCTGCATAACTTTTAACTTTGTACATTGTTTCTGCAGTTCACCTTATGTTCTCAGTAAGCAGGAAAAATAAATGAAAATAACTCAAAAAGTGCCTGCCATTATTGTATACAATTTGAGAATACAGTATTAGTTCGTCATCTTATTTTCTCTGACATTTTGACAAGGATCTTAACAGATCAGAGAAAAGAGAAGCTTTTATGTGATTAAATTATACTAAGAAACACACACATCATGTCACAGTGTAGTTGAGAATTTTCCCGGAATGAGTAATCACTGAATAAGATATAATTCACACCTCTATGTAACCCGGCCTGGGAGTTAACCCTCACTGCTAATGTCCTTAAGATGAATAGCTACAAAAGCACTTTGAGCTTGTAAGTCTCTGCCAGACACTGCAGATAGCCAGTTTAACCATCTTCTCTCCCTCCCCAACCTCTGCTCTAAAAATGGGAGAGATGAATTCTATCTGTCAGCTCCTTCTGTAGCCAGGTGTGCCCCAAGTCACAGATCTGACAAATAAAAGCAGAAACCAAATGAGTTTTTTGAGAAAATTCTAGCTTTCCTGAAAATGGTCAGTGCAGTACACTCTTCCTGTTTTCTCTGCCTCAAAAGTGGACCAATGCCTTGAACTAAAACAGCAGCTCATGGCCCACAGCTGGCCAGCAACACATCCAGGACCTGGAAGCATCAAGAAGGGTGGAGCCTGTGTCTCAGCATACCAGAACACTCCACAGAAGTCCTGGACTGAATGCCTCCCCATGCATCATGCAAGAAAAATAGACCTGGTGTTTAGAGGTTTTATGCAGACTGTGGAGATGAGCATCCTAGCAGATATAGTAGTGTGTAAATAAAAGATCCATGGTTAGCATTATTATAACTCTTAGAAATACTTGGATCTCTCTTGTCTGGAGAGCAGAACCACTGTTAATCCTTTAAAAAAGGATGTCATTTTTTTTCTAACTTAAAGCCTTTCACTGTAGGAGTATTTTCAGCCTCCTTTAGTAAAGTTTAATGGCTCTCTTTGATAAGTTGAGGTGCATTTTATATTATCCTGGAAATGAAATGCAGCTATTTATTCTCCAGTGGATATTTCCATATTTTACCACTGATGAATCTACTCAACAGGTTTTTAGGTTTAAAAAATCGCCTTTTAAAAGATAATTTTAATTATGTATTTCCTCTAAATGTATTTGAGCTACCATTTAAGGATGATAGAACCACCTGACAATGACTCCTATGAGGACGAACCAATAGTTCTAGAAAGTTCAGTCAAAGCTGCCCTGAAAGTGTTGGGAAGAAATAGATCATCAAGGGTAGATGGGGTACCGACAGAATTACTTCAAGCCAGAGACTGAATCTGTCAACATCCTAACAAGAACACATCAACAAAGATGGAAAACAGAGCAATGACCTACAGACTGGAAACGTTCAGTGTACACCCCAGTATTCAAGAGGAGAGACGCTCGGGAGCGCAGAAACTGGAGGACCACTGCCTGGATTTCCTATGCAAGCAAAGTGATGCTCAAGGTGATGCAGCCAAGGCTTCTGCCTTATATGGAGCAAGAGATGTGGGATGTTTGGGCTGGATTCAGGAAAGGATTCAGACCTAACTGCAAGCATCCTCTGGATGCTGGAGTTCTCCAAAGAGTTTGAGAAGGATCATCTGTTTTATAGACCACAGTAAAGCCTTGGCATGGACCAAGAAAAGGCATGGGTTGCTCTGAAAAGTACAGGTGCACCTCAGCACCTGACTGTCTCTACACATGACCTGTGTTGTGGATAGGAACCTGCTGTCAGGACAGACTGTGGACAGACAGAATGGTTTCCTGTGGGAAAAGGTGTCAGACCAGAGTGCATTTTCTCTCTGTTTAACATGTACACAGAACATTATCAGGGCCAGACTCAGGGAGGAGGCATGAAAACTGGTGAATAACTTAGGATTTGCAGACGGCACCATCTTACTGGCAGAAAGTAGCTTTGAAATGACTTGTAATGAAAGTGAAAGGAGGATGCACCAAAGCGGGGGCAGCATGTGACAGCCAGAAGACAAAGTCATGGCTACAGAAGACCTCCACAACTTTACCATCGACAAGGAAGACCCTGAGATTGCTGAAGATTTGACCTACCTTGGTTCAGCCATCAATTTGAATGGAGGCCACAGACAAGAACTCAAGAGAGGGCTGAGCCTCAGAGGGGCAGTGATGGAAGATCAGGAAAGATCAAGAGCAAAGACATGTCACTAGAGATTAAGGCCAGGGTCACCCACACCCTTGGGCCCCCCAGTTACTGTGTACAGATGTGAAAGCTGGGCAGGGAAGAAGGCTGACAGGGAAAAATGGAATCATCTCAAATATGGTGTGGATACCCCGGTCTGCCAATAAGGTAGCAAGTGGGTCATGGAGCAAATTAAGCTGAGACATCACTGGAGGCAAAAATGACAACACTGGGAAAAACAGAAGACAGCAGGACAAGAGGAAGACCGGACATGAGGTGGATCGACTTCATGAGAGAAGCCACAGGCCTGTGTCTGCAGGAGCTGAGCAGGGCTGGTGGGGACAGGACTTTGTGGGAATTGGACCCGATTTAAAGGCACATAACACACAAGTTAAAAAAAAAACCTTTTAAAACATATATTTAAATATTTAAACATGTTAATATATTTCTTCGAACATATATGAATTACATTTAGTGTTATAACTAATGTCCTAGAATTAGCAAAATATAGAAATTTTAGTTCAAAAGTTTTTAAAAATATTTAACTTTGTCTCTTTACTTTTAAGATATTAAAATGCAATCTCCAACAGGTTAATGAATATCAAACAGTGAGAGTTCTCTACATTTGAAGAACTTCAAACTTTTTTTGAAGATTTTCTCTTTTTTAATGGGAGTGGGGGAGTTTTTAATGTATGGATTTTATAATTATAAGTTGTTGCTATTCTAACATATTGACATATAATGTGATTTGTATAACAGAAAGTGGGAAGAAAACATTACATATTTAAAATTTTATTTAGATTTTATCTAAAAATAATTGAAGGCTTTTAACATTTGCTATGAAGTATAACAGCCACATGTCCTTTGTTCTGGTTCGGGGCATGATAGATTGTCACATGTCATCTGTTTGTAGAATTCCTTGAATACAAAGGCTAGAAAGGTAAAAATACATTTTCCAGGTCCTTTTTCATTTTGACTTATGGATTTGTCTGAGGAGTTTACCAGTGTTATCAACTGCCATAGATTAAGAAGATGGAAGTGACACAGGCTCAGTCTTATGCCACTGAATGGAAATGGGGAGATTTTCTGCAGGAATGTCATTAGGTTTGTGCATAGCAAGAAGATGGTGGTCCTAGCAAGCCCACTCTGTTTCTGGAGTCACAGATTGTCAAAATCCACAGTGATGAAATGCTTAGTTTTCACCTGTCTACTGTAGTAGCTACCTCGGTGAGCAAGTCAGAAATAAAAATAAACTAGTTACCAACATAAATTGCAGAAGCATCATGTTAAGCGAAAGACAGACGTTAAGAGGATACATAATATAGGATTCCATCTACAAGGCAGGCACACAAGGACTAAACTATAGACAGGTGTCATGTCAATGGAGGCCTGGGGATCAAGAGAGGGGGCTGATGACACAGGGCAGGAGGGTACTCTTGGTTGTGATAAAACTATTAAATATCTCGTTGCAGTGATGCTTACATGACTATAGACATTTGTCAAAATTTAGTTAATCTTTATATCTAAGAAGGGCACATATTACTGAATGTAAATTTTGCTTCAATGAACTTGACTTTAAAAAAGTGTTTGGAGAACACTGGCCTTGATAAGTCTCCCTCTCACTTGTCCACCAAGGGAAAGGATTTTGTTTTTATTTTGATTTGGCCTAAAACAACACACATTTGTTACATCACAGTTTCTGTGGGTCAGAAGTCCAGGCACCGTTTAGCTGGGTCCTCTGCTCAGGACCCACCTGGCTGCAGGCTAGGTGTGAACTTGGGCTAGCTTCTCATCTGAAGGCTGAGCAAGGAGGATTCTGCTTCCGTGTTCACTCAGGTCATTGGCAGAATTCGTTTGCTTGCACCTGCCCATCTGCAGGCTCAGGCTACTTGCTGGTTAGAGATGAGAGGCTGTTTCCCACAGTTTCTAGCCATGTGGGCTTTCCCTGTGTGGCTGCTTACTGCTTCATGCCAGCCAGGAGAGTCTCTGCAGTGAGTCTGCTAATGAGACAGTCTTCTGTGATGTAGTATATCACAGGTGTGACACCCCTTCGTTTAGACATATTCTGTTCCTTAGAAGCAAGTCACAGGGCCTGTCCACACTCAAGAGGGGAGGGTTACACAAAGATAGAAACTCCAGGAGAGAGACATATAGGGGAGCCACCTAAAACCTACCCACCACAGTTGGCAGGGAGGTATCAGAGGCAGATCAGGGCACGATGTTTGAGGTGAGAGCAGGGGACGGGGTGTGGGAGCTGGGTCAGGAGTGGGAAAGTGCTGAACACATGAGGATGAGGCTGTGGCTGGTGGTTGTTTAGGGCAAAGGTTCAGATTTGACCCCACATTGCAATACTTTCCTGGAGAGATGGCCATTCTCTCCAGAGACAGGCTTAAGTCTGATTTTTTTTTAAATATAATATTTCAAGAAAATCAAAAATGTACCTATTTGAATAAAGAGTAGTCATTTCACAATCCTCCCTCCAGCTCTCACTTAAGATATCTACTGGTTGTGTTTTCAGATGTCTCATCCCCCAAATCATTTTATTTATATGCTACACATACATATCTCTTACAAAGATGGGATCTGGCTCTATCCATGGTTTTGCAGCTTATTGAATTATTTCCCTTACTTGCCTCTTGCTTTTTTATGTTTTTTATTACTTTTGTCTTTTCTTTTTTCTAATAATTATTCTTCCCATTCTTCTTTGACTAGAGGACTGCCCAAGGCTGGATTCAAGCCTGGATCTGGGTGGGGTAGGCGTTGTGGCTGCGGCACTGTCCAGTCCTCGGACTGGAGGCGAAGGAGCTGATTGTCCCAGCACAGGGTCAGTGTGGTGTTCGCCCCTCAGCGGTTTTTGATGGGCTATTTGGAGATGATTTATTCCTGTGCCATTGACAAATGTCAGCTCTTCAAATGCTCATAGCTGTTTTCTTTACCCTCTGGCTTCATCTTGAGACAGTTTCTCTAGTTTATTGTCAGAAAATAGATCACTGGCTGAGATGCTGAGGATTCTCTCACTTAATTTTAGAGAAACCTGCTCCCCGCACATGCCCTGGAGAGGAACACATTGGCTTCGTTTGTCCTCAGTTGAGTTTCACTGGGTTTGTGTTTGCGTTGTAGTTTCCGTTTTCTTGTATGTAGTTATATTAGTTATTTTTCTTCATTCCAGCAGGTTTCAGGGAAGGACGGCAAACCAATTTTCTTTTCATAGGCAGCTTTTTCCCTTTCCTAACTATGAGCCATGACTAAACTGCAATAGGTATATCATAATTACTTTTGACAGAAGGTCTCTGAAGAAACAAGCTGTGTGTATATTCACTTGGATGTGCGCTTTAGTGCATCTGTCTTATTAAAGGTTAAAGGTTAGGATACATCCACTAGAGCCCATGTAAATACACTCCTCCAGGATTGGCACATGCAGTTCTCAACCTAAGTGACCTCCTCTAATGTTTGCTGTCACCTGCAAACCAGAAATTGAGCCATATTATCGATGCTCAGGGTTTGGGTCCAGGACCCTTGTGTGCCTGAGGTACCTACAGCCTTGACCACGTGAGAACTGAGAGGCACTCACTTATCTTCCCATCAGGCCCATGATCAAGGTAACCATCTGCTATTCTCTGTCATCTGTTTCTTGCCCGAAGTGAAAAATGGTATGTGTCACTTCAGTTCTCATTAGGTACGCATCAGTATTCTGAGAAGCCTTCTTAATTAATCTTCATGTAGTGAAAGTCTGCCAAGGCCAGGCGTGGAGTTGTTCTGAAGTGTGAGCTCTCCTCACACCTTTGTGGGTGGTCCTTTGAGGTCAAACCTGCACAAGATGGATGGGATGGGCACCACTGAGGATTCTTAGATAATTAATTACAAAGGACCTTCACTACATCTGATCTTCTTGTCATTGCTATTAAAACAGCATATTCAAATTTTTGATTCAAAAGTCATTTGCTTTCTTCTTTTATAACCTTCTCATGAAAGATGCAAAAACTGTAGGATTGTGGACTAATGATGCTCTGAGATGAAGATGCCAGTACACATGCTAAGATACTATATATATAAAGATTATACAAGAACCCTGCAGACACGAGATGTGTTCTTTAATTTTCTCCCTCCAGGATAGTATTTCTTTGCTCCTTCTTCATATTTCATTTACTAATCGATTCTGATCAAAGACACTTGGTTCTGATCAAAATATATTTTACATCTGTATTCCAAATTATAAATTTTGGCAAATATACAAGCTATCCAGATAATGTAAATCCAGTCTTATTAAAAACTGTCATTATCAGACACAAAAGGCTAAAAGTTATATGTTTAATTATTTACAACTCCTGTGCAGGTTTCTGTCTGCTTCCTGAGGGTAGAGAAGGTGTTTTACCCCACTCTAAATCCCTGAGATAACTAACGCAGTACCTTGAGCATAGCACTTGCTCAAGAAACATTAGAATGAGAGATGATATACTATTTCAATATATACCTGATGTTGGCAGGCCAGGTAAGTTTATGGCAACAATGCTAATTGGCAGGCTCTGTAGCCTGCAAGTGCTTCTGTGTTACACTGTGATACTATGAAATACAGATAAAAGCAGGACAGAAGCACATAGCTCTCAGTACCCAGCACGTTCAGGTACCACTCCGGTTTCCTGGTTGTGAGAACGTTCTTTTCCCGCTAGAAAAATCCACCAAGTAGATCAAACTTTTATGGTTACTTCTTTTCTCATGATTCCAAGGTAGCAGAGGTATAGCTTACATATACGTTTGGATCATGTTAAGAATTTTTTTTAAAAAATTGGTTGCTAGCCAACTATACGTTTTTTATTTATTTTGAAAATTTGAATATTGAAACTACATTCTTTTGGGTAAGAATTGAGTAGAAATGGAGTAGCTCTTATCTTCTTTCCTATAGCCAGCAGATTCTATGTAACCCCTACTCCTACCAGCCCACGCACGCACGTGTACCACCTGCCTGATCCTCTGGAATGTGCTCTTATGCCCCCTAAATGCTTCATCCTAGAATTTCCTGTTGCTGTGCTTTGAGGGCAACACTGAAGTGCCTGGTCATCAGGGAATTTGGTCCCTCAGGTTAACATGATTAGGCACCCAGCCTTTCTTTTCTCTTAAGTAGGGAGCTTAGTTCTCTGACCCAGGGTGGGGTCCACAAGTCGGGACTGGCTTGCATCTACAGAGATTCGAGCAAGGAGAAATGGAAGAAAGCATCCCAAGGAAAGAAGGCTCAGTACCTCCCAGTAGAGAGAGATAGCAACTGAGCTCATGACCTCATTGTGTTTGCAGCCCAAAGGAAGCCCTCCCTCTGTGAAGGGGAGTTAGTCCCATCTAGGCAGTAATGCCAGGCAAGATTTTCTCTTTAGCTCTCCACCCCCAGGATACAGAGTAACAGTCCTTGTCTTTCTAAGCCAGTGACATATCATTGTCTCAGCGATCATGTGTGGAAGTAGGAAGAGAAGATGGGTGATAATAGTAAGTGGATAGAAACATTAAATGGCATGGAGAGGAAGACTAGAACTGGGTTAAGGTGAATGACTGGTCTGAACACGTGGCATCTCGTCTACAGGAAACACAGTAGAGCAAGTCCCCTCTGAGTTCTCCCTCACTACTCTACATGACTTCTTAAGCTGTGGATTGAGGAAAGTGATATGGAGATGTGAGTTTCAAACCGGTTCAATAGTGCACATCAAAATGGAAATGAACTGGTAGCTCAAATCAAATACCAAAGGATCAATAACTGTATTTGTTGTCCTTTACCACAATAATGCTGGGTAACAAACAACTGAAAAACCTCAGTGGTACACAACAGGGAGCATCTCAGTTCCACTGGTTTGGCCTATACCGCCTCATGTGTCTGCGGTTAGCTAAATGTCAGCTGGGACAACTGGTACCCGGGTTCTGCTTTCCATGTGTCATCCTCCCTTGGGCTTGGCCTGGCCTAGTCTCTTGCAATGATGGAGACATGAGAGCGATGACAAACCCAACTCCACAAATGTTTTTCATGCCTTTACTTTTGTCATTTTTGCCATTACAAGTTACATGGTCACATGATAGAGAGAGGGCTCTGCAAAATTAATTCTCATTAATTGAGTTAAGCCACTAAGATTTAAAGTGTGTTTTTACTGCAATATAACTCAGCCTACCTTGACTAATAAAATCATGAAATATTTTCTCAGTATTATTTTGTGACCCAGATGAAAAATTCTGCAAATGACAAATACACAGGGTCATGCATTTTTCAAGGCTTTATAACAGAAATACTCTGCTTACCTATAGGGGGCTTATATAGTTTGCAAGAGTAACCATCTGCTACTCTCTATTGTCTATCTTCCCCAACTTCTTAAGTATTTTCTCAGCAGAATAAACTTTACATTGTAGACATACACAATTCCCTAATTTCAAATAGATCACATGTTTTATAGAGGACTTTATCTCTCTTTAGCTCAGTTTTTCAGTTGGATTCTCATCTCAGGGTCTTTCTTTTTTTTCAGCACTGTCTTAGACCTGAGAACTGAGACTAATCTCTTTAGCCTGTATCTCTGTTGACCTTTGACTCCAGCGAGTGGACAGGTAACAGCAGAAAGGATACCAGTCCAAGAGGATGACACAAAATAACGTGCACAGGGCAAGCTGAAAGCTTATAAATATATGACAGCATGTGATAGATTTTCAGCATAGTTTTTTGCCCATCACACTTAGTAAAACCAAATAGAGATCTGGCTCTTTAAGTCATTCATCTCACAGTCAACTAAGCTTCTTATGGTCAGGGGCTGAATAATTAAATCTTTGAATCAAAAATTAACTTTCCGTAGGTATTCATAAGATGTTATACACTCACACACACAAGCATTTAAAAATCCAACATGTAAGCCATCTGCACAGAGCCCTCAAGATCAGTAAAATGGAGTTTCTACAAAACACTCAACTTCCTCTGCTCTAAGAGATGAGGCTGGACTGAAGAAGGAAACTACCCTATAGGAATTTGATTAAATTTACGGTCTGGTGCATTGTATTCATTTCATGCTCACCCTTGTAAGTTCTAACTTCATGAAGAGCTAATTAAAAATTAATTTAAGCAAATATTTTTGATTTGGAAAGAAGCTCATGGGCTATATACACACATCTATGTGGCAAGAACACAGTGAGATAACAGTAAGAGAAAGGAGAAGTTGGGCTTGTGTCAGCTTTAAAATAACAGTACTGCATAAAAATACAGAACATCAAACTCATGCCAAGGCTAAGTAAAAGAACATTTGCATAGTCTTCTCATTAGCGACATAAACAGGAATGTGTCATTGTTATGGGATAAAAAGATTCCATTCTCGAGATAAGAGACCATTGTTGTAATACCTAAGTAAGAAAATATCTCTTAATGCTTGTTATTTATTTATTCCATTAGAAAAGAGGGAAAGAGAAAGAGTAGGGGCTTAGTCCCTAGTTCTTAATGATTCTATAGAGATTAATTCTATTCTTGACTTTAGTGGAATAAGTCCTGATTTAATTCTCAGGACATAGAGCTGTCAGGACAAAAAATTTTCCCCTTTCTTGCTTGCCACGGAACAATAGCTAGGATTGATTCTGATGGTGTATTAATTTCCTCTATGGCCAGTTGCTAGACACTTGACTTGAACAATAAGTGATGTGACAGGATGTGACAGACTAGCATAGTATATAAACTAACATCTTCCTCTGTGCGATTCCTGCCCTTCCAGGCTGCCTCTTCCTGATCTGACCCCTTGGTAATGATAACCTCCTAGAGTCTTGGACTAAAGTTAGTGATTTTCTATCAACTTTCTATTTACTCAGCCACATCTAACATATTCCAGTTTGTTTCTTCTAAGTATTCTACAACCTAATAATGCTCATTTAAGGCCATACCTCTGTAGGTAACATTTTTCAAAATGACCCATTGGATTCAATAATGTTTGGAGACTACTCTAGCATATGTATATTAAGGTGACAAGCAAAGTTGTGAGGTTCTAAGTTCTGTTGTGTATTTAGTTTCCATTGGACTGAAAATCTATAAAACTTTTGTTGATTTTGCTATTGAGCAAACACCTATTGGGTGTTTACTGCTTCAAAAGCAGTATCCACGATATTGCTGAACAGAGGGAAGGAGCCAGGGGCACAATATGCAGAATTAGAAAGTGTAACCCGTATATGACTGTTTAATATTCCCTATTAAATATACAGTCAATCCTCATTTGCAAATTTGCCTGCTCACTAAAATTTTTTTGGAACCCCCAGATCAGCGTTCATGTTTCTTCTGTAGTCATTCATAGGATTTGCAGAATGAGGAAAATATTTGAGTCACATGACATGCACATTTCCAGATGAGTTCAAACAAGGCAAAGCCTTTACCATCTGGTTTTAGCTCTTAAAACTGTAAACCAGCATCTTTTTTGGAGTCTACTTGGTGTTTGTTTTTTTTTCCACATTCATGCTTTCTTTGGGGTCATTTTAAAATTTGAAGTGACCCCGAGACATCATGCTGAAGTGCTGTGTCACGTGCCCAAGGGAAAGAAGATTGTGACTTGCGTTCAGGAGAATGTACAGGTGTTAGGTAAGCTTCAATCAGGCTTGAATTATTGACCATGAGTTCAACATTAATGAATCAAAAATATATATTAAGTAAGTGTGGTTAAAGAAAAACACACATAACAAGGTTATAGATTGATAGGAAGATGGCAATATTGTGACCAGAGACTCTCAGAAGCCTCGCCGTTTACTTACCTTAGTGGCCGTGGTTCATTTCTCACTAATTCGGGGCTCACATTGACTTTGTAGAACATAACTACCGTGAATAATGAGAATCTACTGTATTACGTTTAGGCTGGTACCTCAGGGAAAATTCTTAGAATAATTATTGATAAGTAATTCATTCACTCAACAAATATTTATTGAACGTTTCTGTGTGCTAGAAGTACAGCAGAATCAGAAGACACAGATATCCCTGTCCTCGTTAGACTTCCATGACATTTAAGATTTATGGGTCTTCAGGGGCCTGTGCCCAGCACTTCATGTGCATCGTATAATTCCTCTAAACAGGCTGTGGAGCAGGTATTTTTAGCCTCATCTTAAATAAAGTAAACACTAATTCAAATAACTTAAGTGAGTTACAAGGTAAAACACACTATCTTGCAAAACTGGGTTTCAAATCCAAGTTGACTCAATCTCTATCCAGTCTGTGCTCTAAGTACTATGCTATTGTCATCATTTATTTTTAAATTGCCGAAATCCATATGTTGAGAATATGGTCACAAGAAATCCACATGACTACTGAATACTTAGGTTTCATGTACTAAATGCCATAGGATAGCAGTCCTTCAGAGTCTGGAATTTAGGTGAATTTTACATCATGATGCTAACTTTGTTTTGCTTTGGTAGGTTCTGTATCGTTTTGCTCTTCCTTGGAAATCGGAGTTAACTTTTTGAAATGCTCTTGGTTTCTGCATACTGAATTTACACGTAGCAATAGATGGATAACCCAGACATTTTTCGGATCAAACCTTGAAGAGAGATGGAGATTTTTACTAAAGTTCTTGGGGAGATAAGATATTTTATCAAATGCCTCATTGTTAAACTTTCAAAAACTCTTTAATCAACATCTTCCCAGTGTTCTGGGTTTCATATCATGACTTTTATTATCTCAACTTCTTTGTCTTCTCTCTGCCACATGCCTCCAGCCTCCTCTGCAGCCATCCTCCATGCTCTCAGGCTCCTTGGCAATCCCATGTCCTCTTGCCACTGTTTGGTTAGTTACCTACTCCATAAGGTAAAACCTAGATGATGAGATTTTAGCAGAGCTACATCTGCGTGGTGGCCAGTCCCATTATGCCTCTTGATAGCTTCATCCTAACACTCTCTCCTTTACCAATAATTTTTCCAATGTGACTTTTATATTTTTAAGATGGCTTAGGAACCCCATTTATATTTCCTTACATCGAAAAGTTAATTTTGAAGCAAATTTTAAGAAAAAAAAGGTAAAGTAAAAAGAAAATTAAAATCTCTACTAATTACATGCTCCACATTAGCCAACATTAATATTCAAAAATAAATTTCAGCCATGTTTCAAAATTATCCAATATTCATGTTGTAAAATGTAGTGTTAATGATTAACAAATGTAATATTAATGATTGCATTGTCATTCAGAAAAATATATTTATAAGATGTTTTTTCGGTATTGTGTAAACTTATTTAAACCAAAGTTTCAACTATTTTTGTATTTTTTTTATTAGCTACATAAAATTTAGATTGCAGAGAACCACTTAAACAAAAATGTTAACGTAGAATCTGGAAAATGGCACTGAACACACTGTAAAGATATAGTTGTAGTAATGGAAACCAAACTGTTTCTCACTTTAATTTATTATATCCTGAAAGTTTCCCTTAAACACAGTAAGATTTGTAGCTGAACTGTGTATCTTTAATGTGAAAGTTACTTTTTAAAACATTGATGTTTCTGTTGAGTGCTTGTGTATTTGGGGAAACTATAATTTTCAAAACTCATGCTAAATACTACGTTCTGTAATCTATTAGCCAAACATATAATTTCTTTCAAGATATTTACTTTATTCTCATTTCTTTGTCCATCTTGTGGAGACTTGTTGTCTGATAGATTAAAACATTAAAACAATACAGCTGTCATCTTCCTCAAAATATTACATTTTGTTAAGTTTTCTTTTTCAACATGATTTTAGGTTAGCATGCCATGATTCATGTACATGAGGTTAATAGTTTTATGTTAACCCATAGTGCATACAGCAACGTTTCACGTCAGTTACATGACCAAGGTCACTGTTTCAGGAAAGGGTACGTTGCTGAGAGCACAGGTCTCCTGAGACAGAGCTCACTTGTTTGAGGGCATAGACGGCTATGGAGTCATTGGTGCCTTTTTACTTTGCTTCACTTCTTGGCGTTACTGGAAAAATGAAGCAGCAACATTTGAGGACTGTGAGGTTTTCATATGCTTTCTTATTCATTTGTAACATTGTTTGACAGATTTTCTGGTGGTGTCTCTGTTATGTCGTACATTGAAGCTACTTGCTGTGTAAATATTCGTCAGCAGTTACATGATTTCAGAGTCCTGTGCCAGTGGGCTGATACGACAATGCCATTCTCTTCCAGCTCACGCCTGGCACAAATTTTATTTTTCCATCAGAGTGCAGTTTTCTTTAACTTTGTCACTCCTATCACTTTACAATTGTGGCAGTTTGAAAATTTCCAAACTTAGAATGATAATCTCTTAAAACTTATACTCAGTTATTAGTTTTATAAGAACATATTGCTCCTGATGCTTGATTAGTGGTCAATATTCACAATTGTATGTAGGGGGTAGAAGAATGGTGATTCATTCACACCATCACTTGCTATCCTAGACATAGGCCAGGGACCGTAGTGCTGTCATGACAAAGTAACATTCACTGCATTGCAATGACCCTATTGAAAAGAAGTGATAGGATTATTGGCCTCATATTCAGTTGGAAGAAGTACATTTCCTTACTTCAGCTTTCCAGGCAATTCAAGGTAACTGATCACTTATTTCTTTATGATCAAAGACTCTTATGGCTTCTTTTGTCAAATGTCACTATGTCATCATAATGTACAAACAGTATTGCTGAATAAAACACCTATTAAACTGTTTCTGCAATATATGAAGATTGGACACAGTTTATGTGGGGTAAAAAGTTAAGTCCCAATCTTCTCTACAGTAGCATTTGCAAATTGATTTATTTGCTCAAAAGTGTCATCAAGGTGTGAATGCGTATGGAGTGTTGATGGTTTTATAAGGTAGATTAATTATTTAATATATATTTATAGTTACAAGAAAATCTTAATAAAATATCATGTAATTGTAAGACAACATGGTTCATCCACGAATATACATGGGAAGATTTTTATCATCTCTGACCTTCAAGGAACACTTCATCATTTCTAGTGTTCTCCAATGTTATTTGTATTGTGACAAATCTTTACAATAGATATCGTCATCTCCTTTTAGAAAACTGGGACCCAGGATTAAAATCACGTCTAAGGCCTATGCAGTACATGCAGTCTCTCCTGAGCCCAAGCACATTCATCTTTGATGGGTGCTACAGCTGCTCAGTGTTCTATATTGCAGACAATAATATTATGTTAGTATTAGACTCTGATGAATTTACAATATAATAAAACTGGGATATAGTGAATAGATAACATTTCTGGTGACTTTGGTGTTAATACTGTTCGTTGAAGTCACCTTGGTCTCACCTCTTGTTTTGTGGTCCTCACTGTCTCACCCATCCAAAGGGTAACTCCATCTGCGATGGAAGTGTAGAATGGAGTGATGTCCTTCTGTGTTCTCTCCTAAAGTCTTGCTTCAGTGTCTCAGTCCGTTGAGTTTTTCTGCCCCACGTGAGCTCACCCTGCCATAGCCATTCTGACAAGGCTCCACCAGGCTGTCTGTGCTATTAGAAGCAAAGCTGTTCCACATTGGTTCTTGGGTTCTAAAACCGAGTCTGCCACTAGTGGCTTGTTATTTTGGGCCTCAGTGTCCTTATTTGGAAAATAGAGATATTTAGATCTGAAAAGCAAAGGGTTATTTTGGAGACAGATTTAGATAACACATGCAAGAATTTTGAAAATAAAACGAAATAATTTTAGCAAAGTCGTCTAGCATCTCTGAACCTCATCGCTGAAATTTCTGAAAATTCCAGCATGATGTCACTGGAAATACACTCTTCTTCTTTATTACTGTTCTCAGAATCTTATAGAGTCAACTCATTATGGCATTGACACTTTTTGTTCGTCTGGAAAAGCGATGCTTATTTGTCATTTATTTCCCTAACATTTATTCATTCATTTTTTGTTGAACTGTTTCTGCATACTTGGTGCCCCACATATCATTGAGATACTGAACTGAATACCTGAGCCCTGTCTGGCTTGGGAGTTGAGAAGGCTGTTGTTAAGTGCCATGATGTAATAAGTGACAATCAGGTGCCATATGGGGGCAAAGATACAGGGCTTCTGACTCAGCTTGGAAGATTAGGGTAAAATTTCACAGAAAGATAATAAGTGATAATAGTCGGCAGTGGAATGAAAACCAGCATCCTTAAAATGGCCTTAAACTGTCACACAATCTACTTTTCTCTCCAATTTTAATCTGAACACTCACCTAGGCAAACTTAGTGTCAGCCTTGCTGATGTCCCCGCCAGCCCCCAGACTCCCTGGGCACAACCTCACCTCAGTGTGCTTTTGCCTCCCTGCACACTTTTCATGAGACACCCACATGATTCACCTTGTCACTACTTTCATGTCTTTGGCGAAATGCCACTGTCTCAGTGAGGTCTTGCCTGCCTGCCCACTTAATAGACGATACTCGTGGCCCACCCTGCTTTAGTTTCCTTCATAGGTGTTTTTACTTGCAGCACACTATATATGTATCAGTTTTTGAAAATTGTCTCCACTGGAATGTGTTCTCTATGAGAGCTGGGGTTTTTCTCACCTTAGTTATGTTAAGTCTAATTTATTCCTAGCTCTCAGAATATGGCCCTGCATGAGTGAAGCCCTGGATGGCAAGCTTCATGTGCATTCTCTCATGCAGCCAACCTCTAATGCAGCCAAGCTCTTATACAGCCAGGCTCCTCCCTATTACACCAGAAGCCTCCCTTTGGAGGGATGTAGTAATCTGTCCATGCCTCAGCTACTGAGCTGGTAGGGCCCACATGCTTCACCTTTACACTGGAATTTAGACCAGAAAGGGAATAAGGAGTATGGGGACCCTGGCGATAGCTTCTGGTGGTGACACGATGGCTGTGGGGGAGTACTGGGAGCGGGAGGCCATGAAGTGGGCAGGAGGGCAGTGACAAGGGATGTTTGTTGGCTTCATGATGCTGTTTGGTTTTTGCATGGGACGGTTATTGAGGAATGCTGAGGAGGGTGTGACTTGATGAGATTTGAGTTTTAGGATGCTCACTGGAGGTGGTTTGAATTATACACTGGAAATTATACAGTGTTTGGGAAGTGAGTTAAGAGGTTAGCAGAGTAGCTCAGGCCAAAAACAAACAGACAGACAGACAGACAGACAGACAGATAGATAGATAGATAGATAGATAAGAAAAAGATAAAGAACTTAACTAGGTGAATAGCAGTGGAAATGGAGAAAGGGTGATTTCCAAAGAATTTTTAAAGGCAAAATGGACTGACTTGTAGTAAAAGTAGATGTAGAGGGCACGTGGGAGAGAGTCTTGTATGACAAATTCCTAGGAGGGGCAGGAGGAGAAAGTTTCATTTTCTTACCTTCTTTACTAAGCTTTCTACTTTTACTCTATATTAACAATATTACTATATTTTATGTAATGTATAATATATATAATAGTAAATATTTTGTTTTACTACCATTAACACACCATATTGTTAAATATTTTAATGTGCTCACATTTAGGCATGTATCACCCTCACACAATTCATTATCATGAGCTGTCTCTGGAGGAGGAGCTAGCAATGCTGGCTCTGGGAACCTCATCTGGAGCTCACAAATACTCCGGGGAGACCCCTTTGAATATGGAAAAAATAAACACGAATAAGGTGTATTCATCAGTGATAATGTTCCCATTACCATCATATAATTTTAGAGCACATTCTCTCCTCTCCACTAATAGCTCACTCCTCCAAAAGGCTGCTTTTCTAACTCTGCCCAGAGGAGAAGCTCATGGATGTTTGTGCTGATGATCACAGACGCACTGGCCTGCTGTTGGCGGGTTCTCTTGTGTTGTCTGGAGATTAGCCACGGGCTCTTGTTATATACTTTTATCTTTTGTACTACAAGAGAATTTTTAAAAGCTCAGTGCTTCACATGAGTTTTCTCTTTTTTTTCTTGAGCGTGTTTATATAATGAATATGAATGTTTAGAGGGATGTGCAGATTTCACAATAATCACCTCTGATCTTTATTGACTCATCTGTGAACTGCAGAGAATAACGCCCCCGTAGGTTTGACATGTGGGAATTACATGAGATAGTGTTTGTAGAGTTTCTCGGAACAGAAATCAATAATATTGCAAGCGTTCATCAAATTGAAATTAGTTATAATAAGATTGGGGTTATCATTAAAATGATTATTGTATTATTTATTATTCTAATTTAATCTTCAGTGTCCATGTGCTGTCTTTAAAGATCATTACGAAGTAAAAGATTGAGTTTAATCTTTTCTTTCCTTCTTTCTTTCTTTCTTTCTTTCTTTCTTTCTTTTTTTTTTTTTTTTTGGTAAAGTAAGCCATTATTAGAAGAAATTGTTTTCTTTTAATTAATTCTTACAGAAAAACCCTGAAATCTATGTTGCAGCAACTAGTAGGCCTTTGTGATCCTAGTTTGGTTGTTTACCTGCAATCAAATATTACCTGATACTTGAATAACCAGAAAGTTCAAGTAATTATAAATTTGTTGTAAGAAAGTCATAAGAGATGAGACTGTCCTGGGGCTTATTATGATGACTGCCATTTTGCCTTCATTTTTTAAGAAAGTGAACCAGTTTTGGTTGAACTTGGGTCCTTTGTGTCCCTGTGGTCCCCATGTATCCTTTAGTTGTTATGCTCATCACTGCCACACATACACTTCATCTGCTGCCCCTTATTTTAATGTGTGGCTGCAGATATACAGGAAGAAAAATGTTTTAGGGGCCACCATAGTGTCATTATTCCTGTACACTATTGGCTGGTTTTTGTAATAAAAATATTTTTGAAAAATAGTAGTTCAGCTATGCTGAACCACATGCAATTGCTGATATTAGACTGTGTTAGAGTCATAAAATGGCACTTTTATTAGGTTCCATCACTATTAAGATGAAGGTAATAAGTAATAAGCTACAAAATGTTAGTCTACTGATAGTGTCATGAGAGTATTGAGGAGGTGATTATTTAACAGGTGAAAGGGAAGAGCGGGTGGATAATTTTTCATTCCCAGTTTGATTATAGACAGTAGGAAGTATTTTGAAGAAAGAAGTTCAAGGAGTTTTGGAAATGGGAAAAATCTTCCTGTCCTTCAAGCAGTTAAATAAATAAATGACTCACATAAAACTTGAGAAGTACAGGAGAGTTACCTTAAAGTGATTCCCCAGGCACAGAGTGATTATAGAAAAAATCCACAGATCACTAAGAGTACTACAGTAAAAACCTACCAGAGAACTCTTAAACTCTGGAGCAGCAAGCCTTTTTGTAACTCACTTTGATTGCGTTTCAACTCAGTTATTTATAATAAGTCTTACATGTTGTTCCTTCTTTTTGTCTTCATGTAGTTCGTGGTTCTTTGGGTCTTTGCTGGGGTTCTCCTTCACTCTTCATTTCATTCTGTTCAGATGTCCCACTTAACAAAATCAAAACTGTAATGTACTAAGTTGTCATTAGTCATTTCTAGTGGTTTCCTTGGTCACTTCAGCAAACTTAACTGTGATTTCAAAAGCCATGATGACATTTACAATTACAAAGGACCCATCTGGGGTGGGATAAACTACTCCAGTTTGTCTTAGAATTAAAGTTCTGCTGTCATCAAGCACAGACTCAAAGATCACAACTTTTCTCTGAAAGCAAAATTGCCCTGAAAAGTCTACCATTCCTTGAGTCTTTAGTGTGTTGAATGTGGGTCAATGTGAAACCAACAAATGAACAAAAACAAACCAGCAAAGACAATGCCACTCTGTCTCCCCTTTTTCGCAGAAGTGGCACAGTGGCAAAAAAGTTTTCATCATTTCTCTCTCTTCCCTGAAATCCTGCAAACCTAGCACTGTTACTGTCCTAACATTTTCGAAACGAGAGCTCAGAATTTATTCCCTCCAAACCCTTCAACCCTTCCTGTTACACGTGAGGAAATGGACTCAAAGGCAGGATACAGTGACTTGGGGCTTTGACCTAGAGTTTCTCACTCAATCATGATGATGGCAATACGCCACGTGCTCCCTGGGGCTCTAGATGTTGTTTCTCCATGGGGTCTCAGCAGAGATTTCTATTTCACCCTCTGTGATTTCGAAGGAGAGAGGTTGGAAACTCTTTGTTGCTGATTACAACCATTTGTCACCAGGATGATTTGAGCCATGGCATTTCCACTTTTCAGTGTATATGTCTCTTCAGGTAAAAATTTAAGAGGATATGCATTCATTTGCTCTCTGAACGCTTTATAAAGAGCAGTCTTGCAGAAAAGAAATGAAGAAGACTAATTATCAGGCAAGTACCATGTAAATGCAGAAGCAGTCTTCAGTAATTAGGAGACGGTGAACTTAGGTTGTGCTGTGACCCATTAAAAAAGATAAATATGGTTTTTGGAAAAAATCATCCCCTTTATACTGGATTGTTGGCATTCTGTTGATGATTTTACTGTGGATTATAAATCAAGGTTTAAATATGTGACTTGGGTGAAAGGAAATGTAAAGAGTGGATGAAACCTGTTGATTTTCTGCTGCTGTTTGATAAATAGTTTGAACAATTCTGAGAGCAATCAATATTGTTTTGGTGAAATTTTTATCTCCTTTTCGGGGATTACATTCTGACATGGAAGCTTCATATTCTGGTTAATGCGCTATATTAAAAGCCTTGAGTTCCAGTCTGCGCCTATGGATTTCTAAGTAATACACAGAAAATACAGGTGACGTTATAAATTAATACATAATTGGCATAGAAATGGTGTTCCAAGAAATTTAACAATCATCCTTATGTAATGATGTATTTCCACGCATTTTGTTTGTAAATTCTAATTCCCTCTTCTTTTCTTTTACTCCTTGTTCATAGGTGTTTATCTCTGAGATATCTGAAGTGACAGGATTCTTTTTGTTGCTGTTAGTTTTTAATCCCATTTCGAACAGCATACTTTATGCCGACATATTAAGCTCTTTGGTCTTGATAGTTGTTGCATTTCTGTTCAAGAACAAGCTCATTGTATTACCTGCACCGGACATAGTTCTTGATTTCTCATAGGTGTTCAGTAATGCCAGTGGTGCTGATGTGTACAATAATTGTCACTTAACTCTTCACCTTCTGTTTGTCATGAAATGTGTTATGATTAACATAGAGCCAAGTACATTGACTTTTATAAATATATCAAGAGATTTTTTAAGGAAGAAATTAAAGGAGGACCCTTATTTTCTTCCTCGGAATTCACACATAGAAATGTCCTTCTGGTGTGCATTCCACAGAACCTTTCCATTTTAAGCATGTTTGCCATCATCGAGAGTAGACATACTCACATTTTCATGAGTGTATGCAGGTGTCACTGACATGCTGTACAAGTGGTTCTGAGTCAGTTGTATTTGGATCACCTATGGGACATACGTGTTAGGGTGCAAGGGGCATCCTCAGCACCTGCGCCTGTCTTGGTCATCATTCTGACTGTGGTTTCTGAGCAGTATTTTCTGCAGCCCAGTAGAGGTGCCCAGTTATGGAGAATAACATTGATATAACGATGTGTATATCTAAGCAGAGAATATGAAACTGCCATGCATTAAATGCGAGCACAGTTTCCTCATGTCTTCTCTATAGAAACCAGAGGGAATTCAGACGCTACACAGCCCTGTGCTGTTACTTAATGACAGGAAGTTACTGAAAGGCCCATTTACTGTTCTCAGGTACCTGGGGAACACCATGCAGTGCACTTACCTGCACAGAAGGACAGCAAGCTGTTTCAGTCATTTTATATTAAGACAGCTTGTATGTTTCCTACTCTACGTGATAATTACTTCAAAGAGTGGCCTGGGTGATGCTGCTGAGAAAAATTAACTCTTTCCTGATAGGTCAGTAGATTTTCATAACAGGTAATTAGTAAACTTGCAGGTAGCTGGCAAGATCAGCCTTTCTGAAGGGTATAAGCTGTTTCATTTTAAGGAATTAAGCATCAAATTATAACATGTGTCTACATGGAATGGTCAGTGATGATTATGTTGTGATAAATGACTGTACAATTAAGATCACTGTGTACTCATAAAAAAAGGTTGCCTTGTGTGAATAAATTAATCTTTATACTTTCTATTGTGTTTATCCTCCTAACCTTAACTTTCCCGATTGCAAATGGAAAGAGATTGTTTTGTTTCCTCAAGAGCCAGGATCACTTAGAGAGTCCTTTATCCGGTACATGATAGAAACTCAATGGAATGGGCAGCAAGGTCAGGTTTGTTTCAGAAGCCAAACCAAAATGGTATGACAGCACTTATGTGTGGAATCTTAAAAAGCTGAACTCATAGAAACAGAGACTAGAATGGTGGTTATTGGGACTGGAAAATGGGAGATGTTGGTCAAGGAGTATAGACTTCCAGACTTCCAGCTGTAAGATGAATAAGTTCTAGGAATCCAATGTATGCCTAGTGATTATAGTTGATACTGTAGAATATATTATGCTAAGAGAGTAGATGTTAAATGTTCTCATCACAAAAAAAGAAATGGAAATTATATGACATAATGCAGCTGTTAGCTAGTGCCGCGGTGGTCATCATTTTGAGACATTTAAGCTTAGCTAATCAACACACTGTGTACCTTCAACTTACACAGTGTTATAAGCCCATTATTTCTCAATAAAGCTGAGGTCAGGGGAAGAAGTTAAATCAAGAAAGAAAATGGCAACCTGAAAAATCCCAGAATCTTTTGACTTTAAAAAAGTAAAGTTTTCATTAAGTTTTGAAATGTCTCAACTGCACATTCACAGCATTAACTCTGCATAGCTTGCATTGTTTCAGCCCTTTTCATTTGAGTGGTGGATGCAAAGGAGGCTGAACCTCACCTTAAATGTAATTTTTTGCTCATTTTAGTTGTGCATAGTGTGAGAGGGCTTTTCCTAAATAACATTTAATTTCCAAACTGAGACTGCTGGTTGTCACAGCATTAACTAATTCTCTTAATTTCATTTGAAACCTTTCAAAGACTCCTCCAGCTGCCTGGTGGCCATCTGATCTGTCTGGTCAGAGGATCACTGGGTGGAGAGTTTTATTTTAACTCTAGACACAGCAGATCCATGGCTCTAACCACTTCTGCTAGTGTAAAAGACAGTCCCGTCGTTCTGAAGTCCCACTCAGGAAGCCCAGTCTCTTCCTAACAGTGGTTTTGATAAGTTGTAGTTAATTAAATGGTAAATGACAGTAGGAGGTAATTCCACATTGGTATCCAGGGGACTCACTGATTGTGGACATCAGTTTTCTAAAATACTTATGCAGGTAATTTTTCTGATAGTGAAGGGCATTCTGACATTCTATATGCTTATTGTCAGTGCTGAGTAATGTTTAAGTGGCTTATAGTCAGAACTGAGTTGTGATAAGTCTTATTTTCCAAAGGTCTATGGTAGAGTGGAGTTTTTCCTGCCCTGATACAGGAATTTTTCTCCCTCTTTTTGGTTCACTACCCATTTATAAGATGTGGGACCAGAATAATATTTTGAAAGGACAGAAAGTAAGGATAAAAACACACTCCCAACACCAGTAAGAGCCCAGTGATGTTTTCTCGAAAACTCCTGGATCAGATTAACTTGACCTTTCTCATAAATCTGGACTTGTTAGAAATGTCAGTAATGTCATTGGATAATTACCGATAAAATCTAGGTGTTTCGTGAGGAAAGTACACACACTCATGGTCAAAATCAAATAATTACTTGTACGTTCATTTCACATTGTTAAACGACAGCTATAGGAAGAAAACAAACTTGAATACATGGGTTTGCATAAGACCACGTGCACATTTTAGAATTACTCCCATTTCATAAATACATTATCACACCTAAGAGTTTTAAAAATTTCTATGCAAAACCATTTCCTTTTTCACCTCTTAATGTGCCCTCGCATTAACCTCTGTTTCTAGGGAGTGGCAGTCATTATGAATAGTCTGTGTGGTGTTGCTTTACTGGAAAACCACTTAGAGCCAAAAAGTAAGCATAGAATCAATTAGGCAAGCCAGGAGAGAAATGAAGATCGGTTTACAGGAGAGGCGGCTAACTGAGAATTTAGTTTTGGATTACCTTTTAGAGAGGACTAGATCATGTTGAGTAATTGGAATGTTTGGTAAACTTAATATCATTTACTGGAAATATGTTAATTCATGCAAAAGGGATACAGATTCAGTGTTAATTGGGATTAAGAATCAGAAGTTGAGAATAGTAGAAAACTTCAGTAGAACATAAAATACAGTTGACACCAAAGAGGAATGTCAAGAGCCTTCTAACCTTGAGATGGAAACTGCGAAAGAATGGTAAAATATGGCACACACTCATTTGGGATTGAAAGCTTTTTTGGGTATTGAAAAAAAGAGGTCTGAGGGATTTGAAAGATGTTCTTCTTTTTTTCTTGCAGTTTTGCGATTATCCAAAGACTATTCAGACAGTTTAGTATTCTAATTGCTGTTCTGAAACTTTGAAGGTGTGTGTCACTCACAAATACTCATCCACTTTCAGTTAGCGAGGTCCTCCCTACTGTGCGTGATCACTGAGTTTCACCCCACACTTTTAACACCTCTGCCCCATAAATGGGCCTCCAAATGCCAGGATCGACAGCACTGGGGATGTATGAAACATTTATTTCAGTGCCATATTTTATGGCTCTCTAAGAATTTCCCACTTCGATTCTCAGTAATCATGACCCAGTTGAGAGTAACACAACAATGGTGACAAATTAAGCTGTGATGTAGACTCCCTTGCCACATCTAGTAAGACCTGACTCTTTAGAAAGCAAGCTGCCAAATAAAGCTGTCTTTATACCTGAGAGGTAGCAGAGAAGAGAGAGAAATTATATGCAAGCAACTGAAAAATGGTATGTAAAGGGAGGACATCCACTCTTAAAGATTCACATTTAGTAAATTTATAAGTGTTTCATTCACAGGGAAAAGTTTTGATTGTTGCTACAGTATAATCCCTGCAGGGTCACTGATGATATGAAGGACTAACAGAGGCAAAGTGCAGAGGAGAAAGGAAGGAAAGAAAGAGATAAAAGTTATTGAGGGTCCGGTTACACAGTGGTGGTTAGAAAGGTGACAAATAGGAAGTGGCCCCTTCCAGTTTCTCTGCAGGTGCTCACGTTGTCCTCCTCCTGCCCCTGACCTCAGCCATCACCTTTTACATGAAATGCTGGTACTTGGCTGGTTAACACAGATTCTGTGTAGATCAGTCTCTGTCCTCCATGTCAGTGGATGTTTCAAAAATGAGCTAACAAGAGGTTGTGCTTTATTTTACCTAATTGGTTTATTTCTCATTTCAAGCAAGAGTATGGCAGATCAAATGCCCTCCTCCTCCTCCCTTCTCTGTCCTCTTTTTTCCCCTCCTTTTTAAAAATTTTTAAAGCAAATGTTATACTTTCTTTAGTTTTGTGTTTTACAGAATAGATCCACCTACGATATGACTTGAAATATGTGAATCAACTAAAAATTTCTGCCTCCCCTAAGCACCTTTTAAAGCACCTAATAAAACTTGGTACGAGTTGTGTCACAAAGGCTATTTTATGCTATCATTTTGAAAGTCAGTGGTTAATTTCATGAAGAAAGATGTTCTAGATATTAGTTCACTTAAAAAGCTGCTGGAACACCTTGTATTTGGCATTCAAAAGACTCTCAAAGGGTCATTACCTAAACTAACGTAATGCTATAGTTGCTTGGGACCCAAAAAGTCATTTTAATTTACAGATGACTTTTTCTGGTGTTTAAATACTTTTATCTATTTCCCAACCTCTGTAAATAGATGTGGCTTATTATTATTTTTTTAATGGAGATGAATGTGCTTAGGTAAGGTCAATATGGTTTAAATTAAATTGACCTTCCTTTGATTTTATATTTTCCAGTGATAACTGTGGTATAGGGAAAATGCACAAATCAAAAACCTTGCAGGAGCCAACACCTAGGACCCTTCACTGCCCCCTTCTCTCGTTCTGATTTAGGGCTCATATTGATCAATGACAGAGCCTTCAGCTAACAGCAAATTACTTATATTTTTTAAAGTTTTATATCCATTTTTTTCTCTTATCTGGTGATGAATAAAGTCCTATATAAAATGTCACTACCCTTTTAATGTAAAAATCAGCTAAATGTGACATTGAATAAACAAATTTTACATTGAATAAGTAAATCAGCATGCTAATATCAACTAGAAACTTTGATGCTTTGGCTTGAGGCCATTGCAAAGCTTCCAGGGCAATAAAACACCAGTTTTAGAATAAGATTTTAATATATGAGACAAAGAAGATTAGACCAAATTCTCAAATGTGCAGCAACAAGATCCCAAATTAACTTTAACTCATAAATACCAAAGCATCTGCATAATTATTTACTGTAGTTTGAAATACGTCTTTGCTCAATGTTTAAAGCGGCTTTTCATAAAGAAAAAAAATCACAAAAGCCAAACACATGCATTTGTAATACAGTGGCATTTCTAATTATATCTATGTATACAGTGAGAACTGTATCTATAAATCTCCAGATAAGTATGGGTGTTAAAAATCAACAGCAAGTAGCTTCTTCCCTTCTGCTGCTCCCTGCTTGGGTGGGAAAATTATATTGATCCTACCAAATTTGCAGACTTTCTGGAAAATTCAGAAGAAGCAATGTGTTCCTAAGATGGAGGTCCTGGGTTTCCTGATCATATAACCTGTCGGTATTGAAGTGACCAACTAAAATGCTTGAGATTCAGCCTTATTTGCCTCTCATATTGGACTTTTTATCGTTTTCATAGAAATCAGTCTCTCTATTTGAAGTGCAGAGAAAAGCATTCAACTTTACATCATAAAAGAGTTGTTAAGACTCTCCAGTGCTTCTCAGTTTTTGTTTTTGTTTTTTTTAAAATACAGAAACAGGCCACGTGACAGGCTCTGCCTCTACTGCTCAGATGCAAAAAGAGGACAATTCCCATGATGAGACACAATTAGTTCCATTTTATGTTCACATGACAGTGCAGTTTTATTTTTACCCCAGTATATTTCTCCAACTTAATCTTGGAAAAACTTTTTTTATTTTGTAATTTCTGACTATTGAAATATCATATCTATGAACATTCTTTTTAAAACTTCCTCTCTGAAGGACATGGTGCTCTTTCTAGGCAAAAGCAATTCTCTCCCTAGTCTTTGTACTTTTCTTAAAGTTTCTCTTTTATGGTGGGTTTCTAAGGTTTGATTTCTTCTGGGTTGATGCCAGCCTACTTACTTGGGATGCTCTTTTTTAGAAGACATAGCCCCAGACCACGGTGCATAGCTCAGCCAGTGGAATAAGTGAGGGTAAGTTTTCAGCCTCTAATTACATTTTCTTCCATCCACTTTTTTGGCCGTGCACACACTGTGCAACTGGTCCTGGAAACTCCGCTTTTAGCTCAGGTTGCAATTTGTACACACGCCTTTATTCCCCTAAACCTTATGTTTGGGACTTAAGTTTTATCTTTTCTCTCCATCCTTCTGTAATACAAATTCAATTTGTCTGAAGTAATTTTGATAATCACATGGTCACCAGCTCAGATCTTTGGAAATTGTTTCTGTTTCTTTGCTCATAATACATATGATTCCTAAGTGGGATTACCTAAGAAAAATATGCTGCTTTTTTGTTTTCTTCTGACATTTTACCTGTCGCATCTTAAACATTACATTGTACTTTTGAAGTAGGAGGGTGTCTGGACCACATGGAAGGATGAAAGCTCAGGATTTACTGAAGGTGAGGTGCGTGATGCTGAGTGGATTCCCTGCCAGGAGTCCTCGCTTGTCATTTAGCTGGTCCCTGAGTGCACATCTTACTCAGTTCTCAATTTTACATCAATATTAAGATAGAGAGAAGAAGAGGAAGTTGATATTTTTATTTAATATAAGTAAAATTATGTAAATCTGCTATTATGGAATGTCAGAACTATCCAGGAAATATTCATGCTTGATATAATATCCCATATAGCATTAAAATATAAAACCAAATTATGGCCCATGAGAAGAAAGCTCTTTTGTCACTTAGTCTATTCCCCCCTCCAAGTGAAATCCCCAAAGACAGCAACACTATTTGTGGAAATGTAATAAGAATTACACACAGGTCTCAGGAGTTCTATCTTATCGAGTAACTGGCTTCCTGCTAGAAGTTGATGCTGTGCAGAGCAATTTACATCAACCCGTTCGACAATTCTTTATGAAGATGTCATTTCCCCAATTCTGGCAATGAAGCAACTAGTTGGAGTATCTTGTCACTCTCCTGGAGCGGCTAAGCAGTGGAGCTGAGAGTAATGGGCAGAGTTCCCAGCTGGCCTAGGAACTATCTGGGAGGTGCATTTTCACTTCTGAGCTCTAGGCTGATGCGCACCATGCACCAGTTGGAAATGTGTGCCCAGTTATCCACACTCTCAGCCAGGACTTTACTCAGAGGAAGTCTGTATAGGGAATTGAACTTCCAATTCATCTTCACATTCCTCATCTAAAGAGCACCTCGAAGAATGGAAAACCAGGGGATGCCAACTATAAACATTTTGATGATTTCTCACCCGCAGGAGCCATTCCCTTCACTGGGGTTCTTCCTTCAAAGTGATGCTTTCGCAATGCATTTAATTTGCTCCCATACAGTTACATACTTCATACTTCATTTCCTGAACAAAATCTATTGGAGCAGTTCATTTTATGGAGAATGGAAAACGGTGTCGTCAATTCCAGCTTTTCTCGATACATGTCAGTGGGGGAAGGAGCAAGTCAAATGAATTAGAGTTGATAATTTTGAGGAAAATGATTGCAACCATCTGAGACTTGGTAAATGAGCAAATGTTTTTCTGTGATAAATTACTTTAATACATTCATGACTTTGTGTTATGGAATTTAAAGTAGGGTGTCTATTTTAATTTTTTTAATGTCTCCTGAATACAATCAGTCCTGAAAATTCTGTTTTAAAAATTTTTCTGAAAGTATGGCATGCACAGAAGTGATCTTTATTTTCAAATGCTGTTTTGATAATAATGTGGTATATGTACATGTATTTGATAGACGTATGCCATTTTGAATAAAGAGATCAATGTCAGCAACCAGTTTCTATTATTAGGGAATAGCATTTTACTAGCAGCTTAAACTGAGGCCTTCAGAGCTGAATGAATTTCCAGACTAAACCTCTTAAATTAATTCTTCTGTAACTTTGAAATAAGTCAGCAGCTAATGTAATTTGAAGATGGAATAGCATCTGGTCTTAAGGTGATTTCCTACCTACTCACTAAAAAATTCTCCTTTGGAGTATTGCCTGTCAGATTCCTCTACTATCATTAAAATTAATTCCGCAAGCTAATATAATTTAAGAACCTAATAATTTAACTTACTTAATGCTATTAGCCATGAAGGCAGTGGTAAATATAAAGAACATTTTTAAACATACTTATTCAAATATAACATGATTTGATTATTATCTTTTTATTGATAGGTCAGATTTTGACTCCTTTGTAGATTATTGTATTAGACATAATCTTACATTTAGAGAGAGCATTTGAATTGAATGCACCTCTTAAGACTTTGTAAGAGTTTAAACTTTGGCTTTGTTTGTCTTTCATTTCTAATTCTACACTAAAATATAGTATTTTAGAATGGTAATTGATCAAGAAGGCATTTTCTTCTGTGTTAATTGAAAACACATACATTTTATACACACACATAACATTAATTCATGCTGTTAGGAGTACCTTATAGTTCATGGTTTTCTGGTTGGTATTGTAAAGAAAAAGACAAATCAAATGATTTACCAGGAATTGACGTCTTTTCCTTCAGGAATTTCTTCATACTACTCATTAATCACCTTAATGATTTGACTCTATTTTCCATTTCATATATTGACAGGCTGTGTATATTAAAATATCGATTGCAGATAGGAATGGAAACTCAAGATCATGGTTGACTATTTCCTCTTTAATGGGAAAATGTGATTCTCTTTTCACTATAGATTAATCTGTAGACAAGTGAAGAACATTAGGATTGTCCAAATTTTATTAAAAGTTTATATTTCAAATCAATTATGCAGACACACTTTCTGTAGTGCCTTGATCATTTTATCTCCAAAAAGTCCAAATGCATGGAAGGCCATCTTGCAGTGACTTTGTGGATGCTGTGTTTGTGTCTTGCTTTCATTCAGACCCCAGATTTGAGGTATTTCTTTAAGTTGAAAATTCTAAAAATAGCTGTGACTCATATGGTACCTCCCTCACCACCATAACTTTCTTTAGCTCATTACTTAATACAATTCTAGTTTTGAAATAATTCTCTGGTGCTTTTCTTCCTGTTAGTACAAAGTAGAAATAGTTTGACTAGTTTATTTGCTGGTGGCTTTTTATAAACAATCACCTAGTAATCATGTTTAAGCTTATAGAATGAATTAAAGCCTTGATTTGCTTTTCTTATTATCTACATCAGTTGGAAGGACTGACTCTTCATTCTGAACTTATTTCTATCTCCAAAAAGCAATAAGGAGAAGAAAAATATAGTCCCATTTCCGAGCTAGAATTTTTTTTTTCTTATTTGGTCTTTCTAATCAGAAAGAAGTAATTGCTTTTTAAAGAGGGGGAAAATAGCTTTCTTTCCATTTTTAGTAACCACGGTAAGTAGCTTTCTCAATGGCCTAGCAAAAATAAAATTTGTCAGCAGCTTTAGCTATGTACTTTTATGAAACTCTTTTTTGACATATTTTTAACAACACATACTTTCAAGATAATTTATTCAGGTTTTTGAAAAAGTAAATTTTAAGAAATCAAACTTTTAAAGAGAGCACATTGAAGAAATTCACAAGGCTCAAAATGGTTGACATTTTAAGAGCTAATCAGAAAACGGATTCCCTAGGAACCAGTGTCTTCACTCAACAAATCAGGGACTAAGTTTCTAAAGGGTCTCAAGAGATTGTAAAAAGTGAGACTTATAATTCCAGTTCTGCTACTTTTTCAAAATATTTTTACTTTTCCGAACCCAGATTTTTATTTTTAGAAGGAGCTACTCTGAGATGTCTTCCAAGTAATATCTTAGGATTTATGTGGCAAAACAGTTTCTTGTCTTTGTCTAGTAGATACTCCTGCTCAATTCCAAATTCTAATTTGGATTATAATGTTTTTTTTTTAAATCATTGATTTTTCTAGTTACTTTTGTAACAGCTGCTTTCTCTGGGTTTAGTAAAAGACAAAAAACCATTATCGTACATTTGTATTTCTGTCCCAAAGAGTTTATTTTTTAGATAAACTAGACTGACATTTCTTTTTACGTTTTCTTCTTATTTTATATATGTCATGGGAAAAGTTATTGTTAGTAATAAGTATTATTTGAATAATTCTCTCATCCTACTTTAAAATTTTCCATCCATTATTTTTTTCGAGATTTTAAAATTAAATTTGCTTTTTAATGATATTCATCTTACATATATTTACGTACTTTAATTGTATGTTACTTTATCATCACCTGGATAATTTTGTATTATTATAACCCAAATAGTCTTAAGATTTAGTGTCAACTTGGGACACACACAAACACACATAACACACACACACACACACACACACAGAAACACACAAAGTAGATTAATACTTTAAATATGCAAATATTTAATGGTCCCAGACCATGTGCAAATAATTGAAACAATTTAAATATCATTTCTCTTTTCCAGTTTGAGGTTTTTTCCCCCCTAAATTCTCTCTTATGCCATAAGCACCCATGATACTGAACAAATATATGAGGCTGTCACTTTCAGGCTTTAGACAACAGGTTGTGCAGGCCTTGATTCTGCAGAGAAACAGTGTATAAGCTGAGCTTCTTACCTAGGAGCTGTTTCCCAATGCTGACGCAGGTGGGAAGGTGCAGAGCTCAGCAGCATAAGGAGTAGACACCACAGTTTGGTGCTGCTGAAGAAACTGTAATTTCAGCAGCTGGGTATCAGACAAGAGGTCATGTGAATTCATATGTGATGGTCCCTGGGGTCCTAGCTGAGGGCCGAGTGCTTGTGCACATAATGAGGCTCCAAAAGGCACAGGTAGAACAACTCACAGAAACCAGGAATACAATTTATGTTACTGGCTAGGTAAAATGGATACACTGCAGGAACAGCCAGATGGAAGAAATGTGTAGGGCAAGGTTGGGTGGGAAGGGGAGGAGTACACAATGCTGGCAGGTGCAGCACCCTCCCAGGACCTTGATGCTTTCAAACAGAAGAGAGAGAGAGAGTGTGTGTGTGAGAGAGAAATGCTAAATCATCAAGCCCAAGCACAGGAAATGATGGTTATGACCGAAGCTGCGTCTGGCCCTCACATTCCTAAGCTCTGTATTTTGGAAGGGCCACTGCACCTGTGAGGGGAGAGGACACTTAACAGCTACCACGAGCCATTGTTCTCATGTTCCCTGTCTTGGTCCTGGCCAGAGAGCCATTTACCAGCCACGTGAATGCACCTGCTAACTCTGAAGATCCATAAACATTCAATATGAATAGAACTTTGCCTGGATGTCTACAGTCTGCTCCTAAGCTGCTTCCTCTACAGGAATTAGGGATTCATTCTAATAGCATATACTAGACTAAGAATTTTTACAAGAAAACAGCTTACTAGATGTGCACAGTTGACCGAAATGAATTTTAAACCTTTTATTAAAATAGTAAATGATCCCTAAATGTGATTTGGTTATACTCACCATTTTATGATATCTGCTCCATGATAAATCTCAATTCTTTCCACGTATCCTTTGTGCACTAAATAAAAATGTGACTTGTTTTTATTGCACAGATCTCGAATTGTAAAATGTCATGTTCTGTAACTCTTTTTGAAACACATTTTAGCAGCCAATAATGCTAATTGTCAGGAAATGCATTCATATAGCATGAGTGTAAATTTTTAATTCGCTCATTTGTCACTTCCTCCCATCAGCAATTCACCGTCCTTTATGGAGAGTTCACATGCTGAGTGCACAGAGCCAGAGGGCTCAAGGGACTTCAAGACATCGACTGCACTGTGTTTAGGGTCTTGACAAAGATGAGGGATGTCAGGTTTTTCAGTTTAGTGAGTTTTGCACTGAATATGGCAATACAGAATAGGATAGGGAAACAGGAAATAGGAGCTTCCAGTAATGGATTCTGTTTTTTGTTGGTTGTCAGTAATTTAACTTGACTCCTTCTGATGCACTCTTGGATGACAGATGAACTCAGAATGTAGCATCACTATCCAGCTACTGTAATATCTCTGATGTTCAGACCGTCTTTCCTGAATGCATATTTATTTCTTCTTTTCCCTCCTGGTCTTGATGTCTGCCTGGAGCGATTACATTCTTTGTCATCTAAGGAAGGGTAGTTAGACCAAGCTCATTTAGTGAAGACGTGTGTCAGTATGGATACATTTACATATATGTACAAGATATTTTCAGTAAATATGTGTTATCCTCACTTGCTGAAAAAGATATAACCCGAGTTTCACTATTTTATAAAACTTGAAGAGGAAGTTTACTATTATTTATAGATATAAACATTCAAAAAATATTTGTTGTATAGCTAATAAATAAAAATAGATGAATATAGTACTTCTTTAAAAAAATTTTTACTTTAGTAATAAAAAATAACATTTTCCTGGATGATGATTTTGAGATAATTTTTAACTACGTTAAAGACAATTATAAAAATTTATATGACAGAAGTGACAGAGTTGAGACACACGTAGGTTTTTGTCATTTAAAATGTAAAGCATTAAATTTATAAGTGTTCAAACTTCAATAAAAATATTTCAATTAGTGTGGCAATTAAATAAAGGCATTTAAAATGTACTTGTAAAAATATATTTGAAATCTGAAAAATTTCTTTTGCATTGTCAGTCTTTAGACTAATCTGTCACTAATTGTGTGAGTAAATGTCAGAATCACCAGTGCTATCTAAATTATTGCTAAATTTTATAATAGCTGAGATACATTCAAGTTAAGGTACATGATTATTTTATATACCACTAAAAGGGAAAGGATGAAAGGACGAAAAAATAAAGAAGAGATGAAAGGAAGGAAGGGAAAGAAAAGAGGAAATGATGGAGCAAGGGTGGGAGAAAGAGAAAGAGTGAGAAGGAAGGAAAGAAGGAAGATGGGAAGGAGGGGAGGGATGAAAAGCTTTTTTTTTTTTACTTAAAATTTTCATTATATACTTATTGGAAATGCTCTTCTAACTCATCTAGGTATAGATTTTTCTTTATCATATATTATTATTATACAGTTTAAAAAATAAAAATGCAAGTTCAATAAGCTGGTTAAGTATTTCCAAACTTTTCTGGTCTTTCTCTCCTGATTCTCTTTTGATGCTATATCATCACCATCTCATTTTTTCACATAGGACCATCCTAGGTGACATCAAAGTGTGATGGTACAGCACATTTTTAAGAACTGTTTCACAGTTTTCTCTGGGATTGTCTTTTGAGCTGTGGTGACACATTCTACACACTCACACCAGAATATGTCACTAGAAGGTTTACAAACAAAAGCCAGACCTGATCTTTCTTTTTCAAAGTCCTTTAAGAGTTTTTTGAATGAAGCTCATATGGCCGGGGTCCCACATATTCAGCTCTTGAGAACTCCCATGACCACTCTCTAGTGAATGGGATTGTAAGAAGCTGATTTCAGAGATGGTAAAATGTGAAAAAGTGTGCATCTCTGAATTGTTGAAATGCACTATTTTATCATTCACTTCCTTTTGTCATTATTGAGCTTGTATGGTTAGATCAAAGATAATAATTCTTAGTTTTATGGGGCCCTGCTTTAATGCTCATCATAAGGCTTTCCACAGTTAATGGTTCAGCAGGAACAAAGGTTATTCCTTGATATGGGAAATTGGTAAGTTTGTTGGTAGTGACAGCATGATGTTGGTTTGGAATAACCTCTGTGGTGTCTGGGACAGAGAATATGGAAAACAAAGAACTTTAGCAGATACTCTAAAGACAAAAAATGAGGTTGTGCCATCGCTTCAGTCCATATTAGTATGGGAGTTTTCTCTGACTAAGCTCAGCAGGGAGCATAGAAGCACCT
Source organism: Cynopterus sphinx (assembly GCA_030015415.1). Classification (NCBI taxonomy): domain Eukaryota; kingdom Metazoa; phylum Chordata; class Mammalia; order Chiroptera; family Pteropodidae; genus Cynopterus; species Cynopterus sphinx. The sequence goes on along the minus strand of CM057379.1, from coordinate 4,466,440 downwards.
GTGGGTTGGTCACAGGTAGAGGTTTTACAGAGCAAACTCTTATATTCTTGAATGTTTCATAAGATCATTGTAAAGGGTGACACTGCAAATAGACTAACAGTAATGATAGAAAGAGAATGAGAAAAATTCTCATTCACAGCTATTAATATTATATGAATAGGTAAAATTATACTTTCTCTGTGATTAGAGGAGCAGTCTGAGAGCTTAATAACTAGTCATGGGTTCTGAAGCCAAGATAGTTCTCTGTCTGTGAAATGAAAAAAAATAGTAATAATAGCATAATAATAATAATAATAATAATAATAATAATAAAATATCAATGCCACAGGGTCATGGTGAGAAGCAGGTTGTTTAACATTTGTAAAGCTTTAAACAGTGACTATAATGTGGCACTCTATAAAATTAGTTTTATTAACAATATAAAATTTTAACAAAGAACATAAATAATTAGATGAAGAATAAGCATAATGATGAACAGGAAAACTTTGTATTCAGCACTCTTCTTTTTCCCCAAATCAGTAGATTTATTTCAAATCCGAGTCCAGTTTCCACAAGAGTTTTTATAACGGAGGTGATGCATTGCAGTCAGGCTTTAGAATCAGATAACCTGGGTCCTTAATGATTCCATTCTTCATTCTCTTAATCTCATATGATTAAATTTGATTATTCATGTCCATAAAACAATCCTTAAGTAATAGTTGGCGGTTATTATTAATATTTTGGAGGAAAGGATTTTACTAAATAAATGGATAAGAATAACAAAGTGATTTTTAAAGAGGTTGAAGGTGGGTTGAAGGAAGGGTGATGACTTGGGGGATTGTTCTTCTAGACATGAAAATGCAATCTCCTGCACAGCACTTACATGGCACAGCACTGGCCCAACAATGAAAAGGTAAATGGACTTGAAGATAAAGTAGAAAAACAGAAGATGGAGCTAGTACAAAGTAGCACACTAAGGCTTGCTGTAATCAGTGCTCCTTTAAATGTTTTACATAGTAACTAACCACAACCCTGAATGATAGTGGCTGTGTTTACCCCTGAATTACAGGGCACAGGGAGGTTAAGTGACCTGCCAAAAGTCTGTTGAGTATGGCATGGGATTGAACCTGGGCAGCTGGTTCTAGAGTCCGCTCTTTTCTCTTTGGTGCTAGGAGATTCTGTTAGTTAACAGAGTTGAAATTTTAGATCATGGAGGATATTTGAAGAGTTTACTTAACAGTGTCAGGACAATTAACCACCTGGGGAAACACACACACACACACACACACACACACACACATGTATTAGGAAAATAAATTCCAGATTGATTAAAAATTTAAATATGCTAAACAAATCTAAATAAACTTGGGGGAAATAACCATGAGGAGGACTTTTTAAAGCATAGGGATCTATGAGTTTCTTTTCTCTGGAAGATGCATGAGTCAGTGGCTTCATTGGCATGGATTAGCAAGACTTGATAAGCTTAGAGAGAGGGGCTTTTGAGGAAAATGTCTATGTAGCCATCCCTAAAATATGACAGCTGAATTGTGGAGATTAACAGAGTAGGACAAAACAGCCGAGCTTTGGTGACCTATATCTGGAGAGAGAAACCAGGCAGATTCAGTTCAGTTTGGTTCATCTCAGTAATAGAAGCACCTGCTATGCACACTGTGCAAAGTGTTATAAATATGGTAGTGGGGAAAAAAAATCAGAATTTCTCTGTGTCCTCATGGAGCCAGTTTATAGTCAACTAAGAGGTACAGGAAGTTGTGTAAGTAATTAGAGTATGTTATGCTGAGTGTCATGATAGAGATCCAGGGGCTGTGGGACAGGGCACTGGATTCAGGTGTAGCCTTCCTGAGAAAAAGCTATCTTGGCTGAGAACTAAAAGGTAAGGAAGAGGTAGCCAAGCACTCCTGCTCTGCTTCCGTTGTTGGTCTGTGATCACCATTATGTTTCATCTGGGTTGTAAAGAGAGAAATCTGGACTTCTAAGGAAATGGACAAATAATTAGATATGTAGGCTTTGAATCCAGAGCAAGATCTTGTCTGGAAGTGTGGAACCCAGGTGCCATCAAGCAAGCAGCCCATGACAAAAAATATACGAGAAGAGATTGTCAGGAGACAGAGTGTCAAGTTAGCACAGGTCTTAATGTGGCCCCCTGAGGATCTGCCAGTCATTATGGGACAGACAGACAGAACCCAGAAAGTATAGGAAGAAAGGGGAAAAGTCAAGTTAGAACACAAGGTGAGTGAGATGTCATGGAAACCGGTGGATGGTGATTTCAATGCTATAGGACAGGTGAAGCAAGACCATTGCTGATGGACAGCTGGGTGGGGTGAGGCCACTGTCAGCAGAGGGGTTTACGGAGAAGCCAGGGCACAGTTGCCAGAGGAGAGAGCAAAGTGGCTGGGAACCAGAATTAATATGGGTGGCATTGAGGCTAGACTACACAGATGGGTGGATGCTAGCTAGGATCGACAGTCAGTTCCACTGAGCTAATTTTCCAGCAGAAATCACATTGTTGGAACTCAGACCTGGAGAAAGTGACAGCCTAATTGCAGTTTTTTTGCCAGCTAATAATGGAAGAAACAAGAACAGAGGAGTTGGGGGTCCCTGAGGAAAGCTGGTCAAAGTTTGAAATATGGCAACGACTCTAGCTAAGGAGGGATGGGAGTGAAGAGTGCAGATTACCAGAGGAGCAGACTTGGTGATGAATGGGGGCAGTGGGCACGGGCTGAGTCCCCCATCAGAGCAATTTTATTAGACGTATGTCCTGGTAGTGCTAGAAGAATAGAAGGCTGAAATGGAACAGAAACAGACATGGAGAAGGCCATTTTTAGGGAGGTCTGCTTGAGGCCTAGTGACCTGAGCACACAGTGAGCTGCTTTGCTGTCCTGGAGGCATCGTGAGGCTGATGGGGAGAGATGGTCAGTCCTGTGGCAGAGAGTACCGGTGTGCAGGGGGACTGAAGACATCCCAAGTGTTAACAGCTCTTGGGCCCTGGGTGACAGCACTCTGGACTAGGATGCACCTTTTGCCCTTGGGGACTGTGAGAGCAGTGGGAGGTCAGGCAGCTTAGGGAAACTCGGGGTCTTCAGGTGGCTCAGGCTGGCTTGGTAGAAGACTTGTTCCCATGGCTCAGAAAGGACGAGGTGTGAGAGAGGATTCCTGCCTTCACAGATAGGAACAAAAGGACAAACTGAACAAGACGTATGTACAAATATTGAGTAGAGAAAACTGGGTCTTAAGAAGTGGCAAGCCAGAAATTTCTCTGCATCACTTTCATAAAACATTTTACTTTAAGGCAGAGGTACAATGTCGCATACTTAGAAGTGTGTGTTTCTGGGTCTGTTACAGTGAAATGGTTATAGGTCATGACTCTAGAAACTGAGTGTCCTGAATTTGGATCCCAGCTTTGAAGTCTACTGTTCTTCATGACCTTGGGTGATACCTCTATCTCTCTGAGCTTTGTTTTCATTATCTGTAAAATGGGTACATTAATGACTACATAGCAAGTTGTGAGGGGAATTGATGACATATGTCAAACGGAATAAAGGAACATAACACTGTAAGTGCTCAGTGTGTTTTAATCATGCCAAAAAGAAAAAAAGAAAAAATGCGGGTGAGAGGGAGAGAAGAAGAAGTGAGAAAAAGAAAAGAAAGAAGACGTTTAGAAAACCATTGACAGCCAACTGGTGAAATAAAATACAGTGTATTGATAAAATGGAATACTACATTATGTATTTATGTAGGACAGTTGTGAAAGACAGGTTTTTAAATTTTACAAAAGCAGATTGTAAAATTATATAAGTACCTTTTAAAATTTTTCGAATATTGTTAATTTTTTAAAATAATAAATATAAGTTCAGATGAGATTGTCTACTGTTATTTTCCACAGGTTATGCAATTTTCTGCTTAATATTGTTTATTTTTCTGAATATATAATAATGAGGAAGTAATACTTAGATGATCAGTATGCACTAGAAATTTTTATTTTCCTTTTTTTAAAAGAAAACAACTACAAGTACGTGGGTAATACAGAAAATGTGTCTGGAAATGCTAACACTTTTTTAATTATTTCACCAAAAGAGCGCCAGTATTAATTATTGCACCAAGAGAGTGCCAGTTTGTTGAAAGACTATAATAGTTATGGACATATTCAGGTATATTAATAAAGAACTCTTATTGTATGGTTTAATTTACCATAAATAACTACAAAAATCATTTTACTGTCTCTTTTAAAAAGTGCTATAAAGATGAGCAAAATTTCTGTGACATTTTTATATTACATATGCCTGTTTCATATTCTGCTGAGTCATAAGATAGTAAATACATGGGCATTTGTCTATCAAACAATTAATTAATAGTTTGCTACTTGATGGTTATAGAACACATCTAGATTTCTAACATCAAACTAAATTATCTCTTTTACATCTTTGCTTGAGAAAAAAGTATCCACTAAAATGAGTTTATTTTACTATTTATCCTGTTCGATTTATAGGTGACAGGCATAAGTTGTCTAATTCTGTTAAGGAAGGGCTCAATACAATGATTATATGAAGGACAGTCATGACTGACCTCTTCTGTTAGGTTTTCATAAAACCAGCAGAATTTGGGAGCATGGCATAGGGAAAGCAGTTAGTATTAATGTATTGGCTAGCTGGAGGTCCAGAGGAGAGAAAGAGCAATCGGGGGGACCGTTTTATAAACTATATCAATGTCTAACCAATGTCCTGTAAACTTGAAACTAATAATAAAATTAAAAAAAAAAACAGCAGGAATTTTGAGAAATGCATTTCTGGGTGTCATTTACACAACTTAATTATTTCTGTAGTTAGAAATAATGGTTACTGTTGTTTACCTAATATGTGTTCTAGATGTCCAAAGTAAGAAAATAAATTAATTTATTGCTGTACGTATTACACAGAGTGACATTTCAGTATCTGTGCCCTATACCTGGCGTGACATGTTCCTGTCAGCCTTTCCAATCCTATTATCTAGGTTGTTTTCACCTCTTCTTATTGATCCATTTATTGATTCAACTATTAATGAAACTTTCCTACTGGAGAAGAATGGCTAAACCAATAAAGTCAGTTCTAGACTAAGTGACTTGATTGTGCTTTGTGCACTGAATATTTAAGAAGTAAAATCAAAGAGTTGCCTGCTAATGGGCGTACCTCGTGTATTTATTTTATAATTGAATCAAGTCACTCTATCATTTCTTCCTCTATACATAAAGTTATTTCAATAATAATTATGAAATTGAGTAATAATAATGACCTAAAGAAAAAGCAAAAGCAAAATTTTCTTTGATTATGTTTTGTATGTATCTTCAGGCTGATAAAAACAAACAAACAAACAAACAAACAAACAAACAGATATTACAGTACAAAAAAAGGAAATAAGTAATGGCTTAATAGTTCTTAGTACATTAGAGCATTTTGGGGTAAAAACTGGAAAAAAAAAACACAGTACTTTCTGATACTTCCAGTAATGAGTAATAACATAACAGTTTAACAGGAGATTTAATTTTGAAAGATGAATAACAATTAAAATTTTTTCATTCTGAAGTTGTAATTGAAAGCAAGAAAAATATATATGTGCATTATTACAATGTGCACAAATAACAAATTTATAGTCTGTTTTGCTGTTTTAAATTTGAAACAAATAAAATGCCACGTGGTAACAGAATGTAATTCAAGGTCTGTTTCTTTTCACTGTGATCACTGTACTGTCCTTACTGGGAATCCGAAGACAGGACTCTGTAGTATCTCAGGGGGTTGGAGACACAGACTCCAAGTTCAGATAACCTGGACTATTGCAAAGTTCCCCTTGAAATGAATATAGGTAAATGAGTCTGTAAGTTTAGGGGTGGACTGTATAGCAGGAAGTTATAGTCTATATATTACATACCATTAAAATTTCACAGTCACCACAGTGATTATTTTGAACTTAGACCAGCAGAAACATTAGGGATCGAGGAGTATTTTTTTTTAAGACATGTCTTACTGTTGCTGGCACACGGTATGAATGAAAAGCAGATGGCTTTTCACTTGGTTTATTATCATTAAATTCTCCATGGGCAAAGCACACACCATTGCCTGCTCCCAGGCGCTCGCCCACCAATGCTCCACCTGTGGGCACCCTGTTTCTTCTTCCTTTAAGACCTGGCAGTGATATCTGCCCCCCGTCAGCACCCTGCCCTCCCTCACTTCGCCCTGCTCTACCACCTGGCGTGTACTCACTGTCATGCCAGTTTGGTTCCAACTTAGGGCCTTTTCATGGTTCCTCCCCCTGCCTAGAAAGCTCATCCCTCAGAAGTCCACATGGCTGGCTTCCTCACCTGCTCCAACTCTGCTCAGTGTCACCTTCTCAAGGACACCTATTTCGACAATCCTGCTTACATTTTTAGCCTTTCTACCTCATATATTCTACTATTCTTTTTTTTAAATACCTGATTATATACCAGAATATATAATTTGTGGATTCATTATAATAATCATTATGATCTGCCCCCCTGCCCGCCCCCCCGCTGCTAGAATCTAAGCTCCACGAGGACAGGAACATCCAGGTGTCTTTACTACTGACATAGTCCATACACCTGGATAGTACCTGACAGGTAACAATGCTTCATCTTTGTTAAATAGCTACACCTAGAGTTTTACTACGTGTAATTGGGATGTAAAGTTTTCAAAACTTTGTGTCTTCTTTTAATTTTTTAGAAGCAATTCCCCTGATTTTCCTTGTCAAGCTCATACAATTTAATATTTACTGAGAATAACAAACAATTACCCTAAGCCTTGTGGGAGAAAGAAGTAATTATGTTATGCAATGCAAAGAAAAGTCTACTGGGATGCAATGGAATCAATGAACAGCTTTGTCTTTTTTAAACATATAAATTGCTTTATATTACCTAAATGAATTCTTCTAATAACCTTGCGAGGAAAAAAATTTTTTTGACTCTCATTCTGAGAAGGCAGTTTCCTTTATTCTTGTTCTGAAATAGATTAAACTATTGTCCTAACGGGATGTAGATAGTCATTGGAGAAATGAGATGGAGTGCAATTGATCTTGTTCCTCGACTGCTGATATTTCCAGGGCACACATTATAACTCTTGCATTACGCACATCAGAGCAAAATGTTGAGTGAATTAAAAAGTGCTCACCTGATGTTTTTTTTCCTGTTAAAGAAACAAAGCTGTTTAATAATTTCACATGGAATCAGAAAGGGGAGGATGGCTCACCTTTTCCAAAACCCTATAGTTAGTAAGGCTTTGCATGTATGATTGGCAACGTTTAGTGAAAAATCTTCCCAACACCTTGAACTCCCCAAGTGTCTCATAGTAAACCCTTGATTTTTTTTTTTTTTTAGTGAATGCTATGCTAAATAAAAGTTCAGTACTTATAATGTATACCTTTAAGGCTATGTGGCCCTATCATTCCATTGATCAGCAGAATCAATTGGGCCCATTATTCCTTTATCACACCATTGATTGGCAGAAGGGATTGGGCTTATTATTTCTTCAGAAACTTTGTCCAAGAGAGTGGCTTCGATAAACAGAAATGACTGTTTTTCACCCAATGGTTTTGGAGTAGCTAGGCAGCCTCAACATAAATATGGAGATAGTAATTGCTGACAGAATGATGCCTTATGATATACCTGACCCTCTGCTCTGTTTTTCACATGTCTCATCTATCATGCCACTTTCTACACAAGTGTTTGAAGGGCAAGGTGGAGCTCTTTTATGTTGCTGGGGACACTAGGCATTAGGAATATGCAGACCTTAATAAGTGCTGAGGTTTGACCCCAGATATATGTGACTCCAAATCCTGTCACTTAAATATTCATCACAATTATGAATGTACACATTTTTTCCTTGATAGTCTAACACTCTATATATATCTACACATCAAAATAAAATGCCAGACATTTGAACTCAATCTGCGGCAACCCTAAGGAATTGTTAATTGCTGAGGAAATGTTCGCAGGTTTGCAAAGCTGTCCACATCGTGGTGATTCTATTCATTAAGTGGCTATTAAATAATTCTTAATATAATTAGCGATGAAAAGAGAGAGTCTGTGACTTCCTATAAATTATGCGCATAATGAAGTCACCATTGATGTTGAATTACTTACATTTTTTCCTTCTGTTTTGCAGTTCCTTCCCAAGAATTGCTTGTTAAATGATTTCTTTTTCCTTTTTACATACTGAAGAAAGTGTTCTATCACTAAAGCAGTCCAGTCATGTGAGGAAAGCGTGTCTTTTTAATATATTTCTAAATGAGAATAATTCATCTCCAGGCCTAAATTTCATTTGTCTTTTCAATATGCAACAGTACCCAAGCGATTTTTCTGGATTTCTGTATGTAAGGAATTCCATCAGTAAGATTCCTCTTGGACATGGACTTGAGCTAGGTGACCTGCTACAAGATTCCAGTCGACTGTCATCGTCAAGGCAGGCCCTGGGTTTTGCATTTTGTTGAAGCAACATGTATCTTAGGTAATAACTGATTCAAGACTCTCTTGAGAGTGATTTTAGCTGTAATCAGTCTCTCTTTTGCTCCCATGCTGAGCCAAGGAAAATGTCTTCTCTGATACCGTAGGCCTAGTCAATGCTCTGAGGAAAAACAGACCCGACAGTTAAATACTTTGGGGAAGTGATACACATGAGAGCCCTTTCTGGGACGTCCTCAATGTGCATTAGCCTCTGAGCAGTCCCAATGCACTTCCATTTGCCTCACATAGAATTTTCAATATTATTGAGCAATGTTTTTTTTTGTTTTTTTTTTTGTTTGTTTGTTTGTTTTTTTGGTATGTAAGAATTACTAATATTTATTAGGACTGGTGGATATAACCAGTGACATTGTATTAGAGACGAGCTGCTCTAACAATCAGCTTGTTATTTTGGTTAATGGAACTCATTTGGGCAGCAGGACAGATGATCTTTTAGAACACGTCAGGTCCACCTAAGTGTGGTGTAATTAGTGCCTCACAAACTTGACCGTCCACATGAATCACCTGGCCATCTTGCTAATATAGATTGATTCTGGAGGCCTGGGATGGCCTCAGGCTTCTAACACGCTCCCAATGGAAACTGAACATGCCAGAAAGAAGATGACTCTCTACAGAGCAAAAATTTAGATCCGGTTCTCACGCGGGGCACTGCTGACATCTTGTGCTGCTTAATTCTTTGTTGTGTGTGCTGTCCTGTGCATGGTAGAATTTCAGTAGCATTGCTGGCCTCTACCCCCTAGACAGCTACATGGTATTCATAGCACCTCCTCACCCCAGTGTTTTTTTAAAATTATTTCTCAAATTAATTTAAAAAAAAATTTATGGTGACATTGGTCAATGAAATCCAGTTTCAGATGTACATGTAGCAGTAAGGCATATAGGCATATGTATATTGCATTGTGTGTTCACCGCCCATAGTTAGATTTCTTTCTGTCATCACATATTTGATCCCTTCTAACCCATCTACCTCCCTCCTCCCCCCACCTCCTACTCTCTGGTAACCACTAGTCTATTGTCCATGTCCATGAGTCTTTGTTCATTTGTCCTGTTCCTTTGCTGCTTTTAGGTTTCTATTGCACACATAACTGATATCATGTGATTTTTCAACTTTTTCTGTCTGGCTTATTTTGCTTAGCATGATTATCTTGAGGTCCATCCATGTTGTCGCAAATGGCAGTATTTCATCTCTTCTTATGGCTGAGTAATTTTCCATTGTATATATCTACCACAGCTTCTTTATCCAATCATCTATCATAGGACACTTTGGTTGCTTCCATGTCCTGGATGCAGTTTCACCAACCAAAAATGTCTCCAGACATTGCCAAATATCCCATGGGAACAGAATCACTCTCTTTTAAAAACTGCTGATTAAAGTGGTCTTTGATTTCTCAAGTATTCTTTCTCAGTTATGATGGAAATGATTGGCCAAAAACAAGAAGGATATTTAAATTTTCATAAATGATGGATTTTTTCTTTCTTTTTCTTAAAAAACAGTAAGAAAATAGCCTGTTCCAAAATTTAGCTTACTGGAAAGAAAGTTATGTGAGCCCATGGTTCCATTCAGTTATAGGATGGTTAGTGTGCACTTACTGACTTTTTCTTAAGGAGTATGTTTGGGATTCAAAGAGAATTTTTAGAACCAGAGAGTGAAAGAGGCTTCAGAGAATTTAAGGGTTTGTGCAGAGTTAACAAGGATTAAGACATCCAGCCTATAACTGAGATACCAGTTATCTCTTAAACTAATGCTAGTGCTTCTTGCTAATGGTTTTTTTTTTTTTTTAAGTAAAAGTGAATTTAGGAATAAAAAAGATTAGAAAACTTAAAAATACCCAAAATAACTATTGTCATCTTTCCGAGGAGCCGGATTCTCTAATGAGAGAGCCACGAGCAGAGTGTGTACGGGATGGACCCTTTGTCTAGAGGCAATGTATCAGAGTCCCAGAGAGAAGGGACGTGCATGAGCCAGGCCTGGGCACAAACCATTATTCTCCTAGGGGGACAGCCAGCAACAAGAAAATGCTACCGCTCATCTGGCTCAACTAATCTAAAGTTCTAAGAAAGTATTAACAAAACTAATAAATCTGAAACTAAGTCATTTGAATAAAAAAAAAGAGTCTATTATCTTTTCTCATTAAAAGCAAATACTTTGGAGATGACTTCTTTACATTAAATTTTCCATTTAACTTCTTATAAGGTATTACTTTTCTTAAGCTGATTAAACCTATATCCAATTTATATTGCTCTTCTGGGTCCCAGGGGCTTTATCTGTAAAGTGAAGGTTTAGATTAGATCATCAATATGGTCTCCCCCAAATCTAATTCTGTAATAGGTTTTGAATGGAAGGAGGAGAAACCAAAGTGGGTTTGAAAAATGAATCATAAATAATAATTTAAAAACATAAATGTATATTTTACAAACAGTTGGCAAATAGAATCAATGCACTGGTTTTTAAGGTTTTTTTTTATGTTGTTAACAAAATATAAAGATCATTATCAGAATTTTCAAAATAAGGTCTGAGACATTTATGTGAGTTATAAATTGATACTACAGAAGTTTGTGCATGGGGCAGTGTAATTTTAGTAGCATTGTCCTGAGGCTAAAGAGGTGGAATTCTATACTAAGATTTTGATAAATAAGAGGCAATTCAAATAAGAGTAACAAAATTTTGTGGGAAAGGGAATTGGGAGAAAATTAAGCATGAGTTGTATTGATTTGCAAATTCTCTAGGTGGAAATATTTCAAAGTACATTATGTTTGAGGAAAAGCCAACTTCTCAACTGCTTTTGGGCATTTGTACTCATTTTTTTTTTTATCCCCGGGGAGCTGTTAGCAAGCATGTCTTTTAATGCTTCTCTGTACTCGGGAGTTGTGTGTTTTATTAAAATGGTTCATTGGCAAGAACTCAGTTTATTTGGGAGCATACACATTCCTTCTATTATTTAAAGAAAACTCAATGGACATTTAGAAATAGGAAGCATTAAGTAAGTATTTTCCAAGGTCATAATTGTATTTCAAAGGTGTTATTTTGCTGTGAAAATTTTACAGCTGCTAAACGAAACTGTTGTCTTGTCATTCAGAAATCACCACCTGTTTGTGGTGGTGACTCCTTTCCTATGAGTGACTTTTTATTTCCCGGTTTTGTGGATCACAATACTGTTTATTCCTAGTATTATCCACCTGCAACTTGGAACTCTTGAGAAATACATTCTAAATCATAAAAGCCCCTGTGAAGAATTACCTCCAACTTCTAAACGAAAGGTCGTTGCTTAGTATTGATGTGTTCTCCCTGCTCTTGCTTCATGCTCCATTCAGCACCAATGTGCAAGGCTTAAGCTTGCTCTCTGCGTCTATTGATAAATAGATCTGTCCCAAATGGTTGCGCTCCAGCTGCTTGTCAAGATGACATACTTTATAGTGTTTCAGAAGTGTCATCCGGACGTGAACATTGGACCTGCTTTTCTTTGATTAACCTTGTTCCACTTTTCAGGCAGTGGAGGGAGCCAGCTTGCCAGGTTGTACCAAAGGATGCTAAATAATTGAGAGGGAGTAGAGATACTCGTTGAAAGTTGTTTGTGCTATTATAACTGCCTGTTGTCAGTGTGTATTAGTTATTTGTACAACTTCTCCCACCCCTGGTCTATATATATATACATACATACACATACATACTTGGATCTTGGGTTTTTGTTATTTTTTGTTATTTTTGCCCTGTGTATATATTATATATCATATATAATATACATTATATGTATGTATATATATATATATATTTACTTGTTTATATTTTGTCTCTAGTAAAAGTTTTATTCTGTAATTACTGAGGATATGAACTTTCTGCTGTAACTAAGATCTAGAAGAATATAGCAAAGTGCTATACTCCTTCCTATTTTACACTTCCTAGGTTAATAAGATATTTTATCCCAGCATGGGAGGAAGAGAAAGACAAAGTTGAAATTGCCTATAGGATGATCCTGGAGCAACAGTAGATTTGAGATTGGCAGTAGTTACAGATATAACGTATTCTGTAGCCAACTTATAGACAGGTTGATTTGTGTGTGTGTGTGTGTGTGTGTGTGTGTGTGTGTGTGTGTGTGTGTGTGTGTGTACATTCAATTTCCATTGGAAGTATAATATACATACTAAATGGGATATGTTTCAGAGGATCATTTGTTATGCCCGTGTCAGGGGTAGGTTTTCCTAATTTTTTTTTATTCCCCTTTAAAACTTCATCAAAGTGATGGTAATATTATGAATCAGTGAGGATTAAACTGTTGATGCCAGGAAGGCCTGAGAATGTGAGGAATTAAAACATGGTTCTAGAAAACTGCAAATTAATGGAAGATCTCGATTTATGATACAGAGGAGAGAGGAACTCAGAGTACACACAGAAAGAAGCTGGTGTGGAGGAGAAGGGAGGAATGGGAGCTGGTCTCTTGGTGGGACCTGGGAGGTGTCAGGTCCTGGACAGTAAATCTGGAAGGGGCCTGACAACGAAGGCCTCCCTACATGTCAGAAATAAATGACACTCTTTCCAATAAGAAATGCAAGGGACTGATTTACTAAAGTCCCATCATAAAGACAGAGAGACATACATGTTAGAAATAGGATGTGCATAGACTGTCTCAAGGTGTGGTGATTCTGGAAAAAACCCAGAACAATGTGGAGAGCTCTAGAAGTTAGTATCAGAACTGTGTCATCCCTCCTATCCTTGGGCAGTTCTGAATTTCTGTTATTTCCAGCCCCACTGATGTCTTAAAGCTCCTGTGAAGTTATTTCAGGAAATAAGCAGGATTCAGGGAACACACCAGACCTCCCCCTCCACATCCCCTTCCCTCAGGCTTCCCCTTCTCTTCTGTTTCCCTTCTGCTTAGGAAATGGCCTTAAGACTCCAATTTCTCATGTCATTATCTCTTTCAGGGGTGCCTTCTTTTTTCAAAAGATAACTTTTAACTGCACCCCCCACATTTCATTTGTTCCATATTCTTCTGGATCTTACCTCATAATTTCTTCTCTCTATAATTTTTGATAACTCTTTCTACTGCTCTATATTCTTCACCTGAAAATATGCCCAAATCATTCTCTTAATTCTAACTTTACAGGAGGAGACATTCCTTATCTGTTTTCATTTTTTCAAGCTCTTCTTTCCTCATCTTACCACCAAGTGCTTCGAAAGGGTGTTGTCTACTCGTGGCTTCTGATTCTAATTTCTAATTTTTGATTTCTCTTTCAACCTAGTGACTATGTCTTCTGCTCACAATGTGACATCAACATTTCTCTAAAGGTTCATGATCTCCAGGCTGCCAAAATAATAGCCTCCTTTTCTTCTTAACCTGCTTGATATACTCATAGCATTTGAGTCCATGGGCTGCTCGCTTAGAGAGCTTGTTTCCACCCTGATTGTCCAGCACCATGTTCTTGTTCTGTCTTTCCCATGTTTTCTCAGATTCTTCTCATTTAGGAAGAGAATTCTTCTCACTGGCTCTTTTTCTTCCACCTTTCCTGTAAAAATGGCAATGCAATTCTATCCTGAGTCCTCATATCACTCTTCACCTACTTTCTGGACCATTTCATCTTATCTTGTATTCAACTACCACTTACTTAAATATGTAAAATAGTCCACTTCTCTAACCCATCTTCTCTGTATGTATATGTGTGTGTGTGTATACACACACATACATTATATACACACATTGGATCTTGGATTTGTTTTTTTCTATATGAAAATCTCTGTCTTTTGATTGGATTGTTTAATTTATATACATTCACAGTTTATTGTAGCTGAATTTATATCTATAATTTTTTCTTTTGTTTTCTGAGTTTCTGGTCTTTTTCTTGCTCCTCTATTTATCTTTCCTATTTTCTTTTGCATTAAGTGAACATTTTCTGGTATAAAATTTTAATTATTTTAATGATTTTTACTTCATTTTTTAAAAAATAATTTTTACTGTGGCTGCATTAGGACCTAAATAAACATATTAAACCTATAAGATTTATACTAACTTAATTCCAGTAGGCCATAGAAAAGTTATTCTTACACAATTTATTTCCTTCTTCCCATTGTCATGCTATTATTGGTATATGTATCACATCTATCTATACTACTTTTAAAAAAGCAATATTATGTTGTTATAAGCATATTTTATATAATTATAAGCATACTTTATATAACTTTATGTATTTAAGAAACAGAGAAGAAAGTAGAGCAAGAATATATTTATGAAATTTGTTATGTTAACTTTTTTTTTACCATTTCTGATTTTATTTATTTATAAGTATTCTGTTTACCATCTGGTGTCATACTTTAATAATGCTTTCTTTTCATTTGCTTTTTTGTGCTGTTTTGGTAAAATTTATTATATTTATATATGCTATAGGAACAATATTATAATGATATACATACTGTTATATGCAGTTGCTTGTAAATTCAATAAGAAAAGAAAGGGGTGGAAATAAGCATTTACACTGTCGTTTATAAGGATATAATTACCTTGACGGTGCTGCTTTTTTATTTATATGTTGATTTAAGTTAATGTCTGGTGTCACATACTTTCAACCTGAAGAACTTTCCTCAGCATTTTTTTTTTTTTATAAGATGCATGTTCTAGCAATAAACCTCTTGGCTTTTGTTTATTTGAGAGTGTATTTATTTCACCTTCATTTTTAAAAGAGTGTTTTGATGAAGATAAGATTCTTGGTTGACAGTTTATTTTTCTTTTAGTACTTTGAATACTTCATCCCACTTTCCTTCTTGCCTGCATCATTTCGAGGAGATGTCAACTGTTAATGTTATTGGTGTCCCCTTGTAAATAAGGAATAATTTTTCCTTCTGCTTCAAGATTTCTCATTGTCTTTCCTTTTCACAAATTAACTAGGATGTGCCTGGGCATGAATTCCTTTGTGTTTATCCTACTTGAAATTTATTGAGCTTTTGGGATTTGCAATGTTTTCCATTGAATTTGGGAACTTTACAAACATTTTTTATTTGACATTTTATTTTCTTTTTCTCCTTCCTGTCTTTCTTAACATGTGTGATGTAACAAATAATGGCATTTCCCATTTTTGCAAGGCTTGGTTCAATTTTCTTTATTTTTTCTCTCAGATCTTCAGATTACATGACCTCTGTTGGTCTATCTTCAAGTTCACTGCAACTTTCTTCTGCCAGCTCACATCTACTCTGGATCCCCTCTAGGGAATTTTTCATTTCAGTTATACTTTTCAACTTCAGAATTTCCATTTCATTCTTTTTGATAATTTTTACCTATTGATATTCTCTGTTTGATTAGTGATTTTTCATACGTTATTTTTATTCTTAAAGCATGGTTTTCTTCAGTTCATTGAACATATTTATAATAGCTGCTTTGAAATCTAAATCTACCATCTGGGCCCCTTTAATAGCAGTTTCTAACATCTGGTGGGTTTTGTTGTTGTTGTTGTTATTCTTCGTATGGGTGATACTTTTCTGCTTTTCTGTCTCTTTATAATAACTCTTTTTTTGTTAAAAAGTTGACATTTTAGATAATATATTTAGCAGTTCTGAATACTGATCCCTCCTCTTACATGCACACCTGAGCTTGTGGTTTTTTGTTTGCTCGTTTACTTCTCTAGTAACTTGGCTGGACTAGTTGAGTGAAGTTTGATTTCCCTGGACAGCATCTAATGCTGCCTCTCAGAAACTGCGTCCTTATGCTTAGACGTGGGCTCCTTTAATGCCTTCCTCACCACATGGTCAACTTTACCATGCTCTCATCCACTGTCTCTTTCTTCTACTGCTCTAGTTTTTGATATTTGCTCCAACCATAGGATGTGTCTTCATAGCTATGTCTTTCCTGAATTAAGCTGGACTATCACTTTATTTATTGTTATAATTGAGCCAGCCTTAATTGTTCACCACCATGATCTTTGTTGTTTTCAGTAAACCCTTAGACTTGAATTTCTTTATGCTGTGTTTTAAATATACTCAATCCCATTAGGGAGAGCACTGGAGTGCTCTGTTTTTACACCTTGCTTCTCTCCTTCTGCAGAACATCTGCACCACTGCTCCATAGGTGAGAGCCAGGGAGATAACCCACTTCATTTGGAGTGACATTTGTGCTCTTTGAGCAGGGTGCTGACCCTTTTCCTTACAAGCAAGTTGGGGCAAGGCCATTCAGAGCCAGACATTGTCAGCTTGCTGCAGCTAGGATGGAGCTTCCAACCTACCACTGGAGCTGAGTGAAGGAAGATTGCCCAGATCTCTGTCACATTTGCCTGAAATCGAGCTCCTGCAATGTGAAGCTGCAGGAGATAAATAATGCAGATGGTTTGCCCCTCTTGAGAAGACTCTATAGCCCTGTACTTTTAGGTGGTGAGAGAGGGAGTTCTGTCTTCAGGTCCAAGCTGCTTCATGCCAATCACATTCATCAGCAATGAGGGACCTATGGTATGGTTTAAATGCCACAGACTCTCTTCTTACTGAGATTTTGTCCGTTTTCTTGAGTAAATGTTTATTCATTTGCTCTATTCCCTTAAGACAAATTTCAGAGACTTTAAATGTTGTTGTTTGATGATTCTCAGCATTTATATTTATTTCTTTGGGAAAAAGAGTCCTTGGAGCACCGTATACCTCAATTTTTGGGAGCACTTCCCTAGCACAGTTCAGTTTTAAAATTTCTCTCCCTCTAAAAAGTCCCCTCATGTCATTTTTCATTTAGTCTCTGTTACCACCTCAGCTTTAAGCAGTTACTACTTGCTTTCTAACTCAATAATTTGCCTTTTGTAAATATCTCATTAAAATTGCATCTAACAACACATAATCTTTTGCCTCTGGCTTATTTTGTCTGTCTGAATGTTTCTGAGAATCATTCATGTTTTAGCGTGTATCAGTAGTTCATTGCTTTTGATTGCTGAATTAGTATTCCATTGTTTGGATATTCCACATTTGTTTTGCTCATCCACTCATAAGTATTTGTATTGTTTTTAGTTTTAAGCTTTGTGAAAAATACTTCTTTGAGCATTTGTATACACATCTTTGTGTGGACATAAATGTTCATTTTTCATGGGTAGATTCATAGGACAAAGGCGTGTATTTCTGTGTACTGTGAGTTTATGTTTAACTTTCAAGCAACTGCAAAACTATTTCCCAAAGTGGCTATATGTATCATATAACATTTCCACCAGCAATGTATGAGTGTTACTGTTTTACCACATCTTAGACAGTATATGTTATTATGTCATTGTTGCAGGGGAGTTTATAATATCTTATTTTAAAATCATTGTAATTAATTAAACCATTATTGTAATGCCCCTAAGTAAAATATTTTACATTTTTGAAAATTGCAATTGATTTTCTCTAAGGCATCTGAAGAAACTCTATTTTGTCCAAGGGGAAAATTGGCATAATTATAAGTTACTGGTTTTATCTTAAGTGACATTACATATAATATTATCGAACTATAAATATGTGACAAAAATGATGTGGCATTCTCCTTTTGGGATCCCACAAGACATATTTCAATATAATGTTCTATCATGTTTAGATGTATGAGGGTGTCTTTTTGTCCCTATATAAAATTTATTTTTAAAGACATATTTGGACAATATTATTTTAGAAATACTGATTTTATTTCATGAGGTATATCTAATATGTTTTGCTCATATTTTATTACATTGCTCATCTTCAATTTTGAAGAATGTTGCTTCCATAACTATTAATTTAACATAAAATTTCATTGTTCTGTATTGCTTTTGCTATTTAATTTTTAAGTAACCTACTTTGATCAAAGGATGTTTCTATATCTTTGGAGTACATACGATCATATGTTTGAAACAAAGCAATAAAGGTGAAAGCACGAGCAAAGTCTACCTCCTAGGAAATTTGTCGAGAAACAGAGATATGGAAATTGCCTTTTTTCACAGAAATTTCTTAGGTTATTTTTGTAGGTTCATAAAATGTTTTAGAGCTTAAGTAGACCTACAACATCATCTTGTCCCTTCATTTTATTTAAGAAATGACAAAACTGTGTTGTATCAGATTTTAGTTGTAAAAAGCCTTGAAAGTTATAAAACTTTTTCTTATATTAAAAGTAAATATTTATTCATCAAAGTAAACATGGTGAAGAGAGTCTCTACCAAAGGTAATGTGTGGATGTCTTTGTGGTCACTTAACCATGTCCCCCTTAATCTAGTTTGAAGATTATCACAAACTTTATGTTTTATTCTGCTTTCTAAAATACAGAATGAATTTTTAATTAATAATTAATACTTTTCAATATATGTTTTAAATAGGGCTTGTCTTTGCAAAAATAATAACCATTTCATACCAATAAAATCTGTGTATTTGTATTCAGGAAAATAGAAACAGATCATGATTGCAGAGTCCTGAAAGGAACCCCAAGAAATTAGTGACTTTGATTTGTGATAACAGTAGTGTAACTTATAAGGAATCTTGGCTTACTTTTGAAGAGCATATAAAAGTTTTGTTATTTTAAAGACCTTAATATGAAAATAATCCTATGCATAGAGTAAAATGTTGAAGAATATCTTAATGACATTAGGATAGGAAAAACTCTTGTGAACAATTTTTAAATTTTTTTCTAAGAAGCAAAAAGCATAAGGAAAAATTGACATTATTAAGACTTTATAAGAATGAACATTTTTATTCAATGGAGGACAACATGGAAGAAGTAAAGAGATCGATGAAATAGGTGATTTCACCTATGAAATAGGGTAAGATGTGTTTATTTTCCATCAGAGAATAAATACTGGAATGCATAAGGTAGCAATATAAATAAAACTTAAAAAGAAAAAAGAGCTTATCCTAATAGAAAAATGGGCAAAGCATGTAACTGGACAAGTGAAAGTAGAAACCAGAAACTCTTCATAGTAACTTCTGTATGAAATTTAAGAAAAAGATTACCTTTTCATACTAGTCAATTTGGCAAAAGCAGATGGTTTCAAGTAATGCCAAGAATGGGATGAATAGTGTCCCACCCATGCCCCTGCTTGGCAAGTGTGCTGCCAAGCCCTCCCGAAGCCAAGGAGACTGAACAGGATAAAATTTGGTCTGTTTGGTGCCCAGTGTCTTGTACCCCACCCTGGCATGCATTACCAGGGACACTGCTCTCGCTCACAGGGAGATAGGTGTGGCAGGCACCCACAACAACATTGTTTGTTGGCAAAGAGCAGGAGAGTCCTCTGGAGGAATAAATAAGCAAAGTGTGGTATATGAGCTCAACTTAGCATTAGCCCAAAGTAATGAGTTAAATCTCTCCATGGGCACAGACAGCCAGAAGCATAATGTTGGGTATAAAAAATATGTGTGTGTATGTGTGTATACACACACACACATGTATATATGTATATATATTTCTGATATACATATATATTAGAAAACAATTAGAAGGCACAATACATATTTTTCAAATATAAACATGTAAGTAGATAATCATATGGATTTGGGATTAGAAGATCATATATGAAATACACTAGGCGAGTTATTGTGAGGGAATGGGGACTGAATTAAGGCTATGGGATAAATAGGGGGCTGACCAAAACAAAAGCAAACATTAATAAAAAGAGTGACCTTTCATAAACCAACAGCAAGCATTTACTGGGAGGTAAAATACACAAATGTTTACTTTTTCTTCTATAAAAATTGAGATATTTTAACTTTCAATTATTGTAATTAGTTTTTTTTTTCTTAATGATGAAGCATGACATAGTCTGTTCGATTTGGGAACCCACTACATGTTAAAGTGGAAATTGAACAAGTGTTCAGCTATAAGCAACATGTACCTACAAACAAGACATGAAAAAAAATACAAGGCAAATGGACAAATCCAGCCAAGAGGTCAGCTCTTGGTCCCTGTGCCTAGACCTTCCCTCATTGCTGCTAGTCTTTATTTGATCCAAGCTCACACTGTTCTGTTAGAAGTGGAAATTCTCATACTATTTCTAAACAGCTACCATTATCACTTTCAGTGATTGGAGAACTCTGGAGAATTTTAATGCATTGCTTGCCATGGATCCCTGGACCTCCTGTGGACAGCAGCTGTTCGGTTTTGCACCAAACAGATCTGGCCAATCTCCTGTCTTTATAGGCATGAGGCCTATTGACTTTCATATGAGAATTTTTACTTTTCTGGGTTAGGCAATGGAAATAGAGCTAACGTGCGGTAATTCAAAAAGGCTTAATATGCATTTTTTTTAAAAAAAAATATTGACATGGAACTTAGTTTATGAATCATAGCTTTAACGTTTTCATATGTTCTACTAACTAGGCTATTGGTAAATACAGAATTCTAAATACTGTGGACATTTCAGTGGCAGTCATGTCCTTCCAGGTCTTCTCAAAAGCTGTCATCCTTATTTCTTTCTTGACCCTTTACCACCCTAGAGGTACTATAATTTGACAACTATAAATATAGAAAAAGAAGAAAAAGTGATAAAGAACAATCAACCCCCTTAGTCTGGACATAATATATCTGATAATGCAGCATCAAGTCTTACTGATATTTTTAAGGATTGAGTCATACTTTACACCTCCTTGAGAATCAGTGTAGTATGTTGGCTAAGAGCACAGCTTTAGACCCAGGGAACCTGGGTCCCACTCCATGCTGTGTCACGTGTTATTTGTATGACCTTGGGTAGGTTGCTTAAGCCCTCCCATTTTCAAGAGCCTCATCTTTTACTTGGAGATTCTGATATCACTACCTTGTTATGTTGGAAGATTGAGCTAAATGATACCTATAAGATGCTTAGCACTTAAACTAACATAGAACAACTGCTCAATAAATATGTCCTAGTAATTTATGATCTTCTATGCATGTTATTATAATAAGATTCAGTGTGTTGATTCTAGACTATAAAATATATTTGCTACCTGAAATTAGGACATTTTATTCATTCTGATTCAATTTCATCTTCTACAATTTAACCCATTGTCTCATCGAGGTGACAACTCATCGAATTCCTTCTGTCATTCAAATAATAGCTACCCCAATCCAAATCACAAATTTAACACGAAAGTCAGTTGGGTGCTGTAAGATAACTCGCTTTCATTTGAAATAATAAATACTGTTTTCATGTCGCCATTATCTATGCATGTCTACTGTTACCTATAGTAAACTTATTAAAATTTTTTTCTATAAGATTTTATGTATAGCTCTCCTTAAACATTTGTTGACATTTTAATGCCAGCAAACGTTAGGTTATATTATGGATCACGTTCAAGTAGAGGAACATGGAGTTAAATTGTTCAAAGTCCTGTGATGCACACCTAATAAAACAGCACAATGGAGAAAATCGTCCTGTGGAGCTGCTGCTGACGCCACCTGGATTATCTGGCATCTGCTTTGCAGAGTTGGTGACACCTGGATAAATCTTGAAGAATGAACAGATAGGATGAGAGAGAGAAGGGCAACCAGGATCCAGTAGTCCCACCTCATCCACAGTTTCACTTTTTGTGGTTTCAGTTACCCGTGGTCAAATGTGCTCTGAAATAGTAAATAGAAAATTCCAGAAGCAAACAATTCCTACATTTTAAATTGTGCACCATGCTGAGTAGCTCTGATTAAACCTCAAGCCTCCCCACCGCCTCCTGCCTGGCACATGAACCACCCCTTTGTCCAGTGAATTCACACTGTGTGTGCTCCCCGCCCATTAGTTACTTAGCACCATCCCCACTCTCAGATGGAATGTCGTGATGGCTTGTATTCAAGTCACCCTTATTCTACTTAAGAGTGGCCTCACAGCCAAGAGTATTGGTGCTGGCAATTTGGATATGCCCCAGAGAAACCATGAAGTGTATGTACGCGTGTAGGAAAAAAAAAAAACCTAATGTATATAGAGTTTGGTACTATCTGCAGTGTCAGGTACCCACTGGGGGTCTTAAAATGTGTCCTCCCCAGATAAGGGGGGATGTCTGTGCTATGGGCAGCCTTCTCAGGTGCTTGACTAACAGCCAAAAGCATTATTTTCACAGAACTTCCTAGTTCTTCCAGTGCTAATAAATCCATCAAAAAAGACAAAAGATCTGTCTTATGGGACTTGCTCTTTATGACCCAGTTTTGGAGCCCAGCGATCTTCAGTAATTTTTCAAATGCTTTCCAAACACCTCTGCAAATTGACTCAAATTTTAATCACCATCTATCCTCTACCCAGCAGCTAAAATAGATGAAACAGTTTTCTGGCTTAGCAGAAAGAGTGAAAAGAGCTTCCAGCACACCAAATAAAGAGGAAACAAAAAACAATTTTCTAAGATTTTTAAAACAGATTAAAACTCCTGAGGGTTCTTCAGTAGTGTGTGTGTGTGTGTGTGTGTGTGTGTGTGTGTGTGTAAAACTCTTCAACCTTTCACCTACCTATTTGCCTGCAAAACTTAATACATAGTCCAGAGTAAATCCTTCATTTGTAAAAAGCATGAACCAGTGTATTTTTGTGGGTGGGGTATGAGTTGTCATAGGTTCCTGTGTCTGAGGTAGTGGTAAACTTGCCATTTTTGCTACTCTAAAGAGTGAATGTTAATTACACGGTGGCAGCCACCGGAGACAGAGTCAGAATCTAGCAAAATGGAGAACACATTTCAAGACCTAACCACTTAACAACTTGTTAAGTGACTTAAATACCCTGACACTTCAATTTGTGATAGTGGATGGAATATAATTTTGTAATTAGCAATGTGTATGTTTCTAATACGGTAGTGTTTTATATAATCTCAATGAATTATGTAAATGCCTTACCTGTAAGCTCATATTTTAGTTTTTACTTCATTACTAAATATCACACATAGTATAGTGTTCACTCTTAAGACAATGCAATTAAAAACTTTAAATTAGATAATCAGGAGGCCATAATATGCAATCAGTTTGAAATGTGCAATCAAGTGAAATAAGAGATAAACATTGCTGAATGTTTGGGGGGTGGGAGGTAGACAAGTTTGTATCACCACGTAACAAAGACCTGGGTGAAAGAAAAGTGTCCTTTTGCTGTACTCGAAATGAAAAGCTCTAAAACCAATGCATTCTTAGATTTTTCTTGGGTTATATTTCCATCTTGGCCTCAAGGTTCATTCACTTTAGGTATCGGATATGCAGTAGTCCCCCTTATCCAGGCGCAATCTGTTTCAAGACCCCCAAGGATGCCTGAAATTGCCATAGTACCCAATCCTATCTCCCTGTCTACCTCTCTCTCTCTTTCTCACCCTATCTATATATTTTTTCTATACATACATATACTTTGTGGCTTGTCTTTTGCATATCTGAATTGCTACTACTCTCATGCTTTGGGACCATTATTAAACAAAATAAGGATTGTTTGAACACAAGCACTGAAACCTGGGTACTGTCAATCTGATAACCAAGATGGCTACTAAGTGACTAAGGGGTGGTTTGTGTCTGTAGCATGGAGACACTGGACCAAGGGGTGATTCATGTGCTCGGTGGATGGAATGGAGGTGGGTGAGAGAGTTCATCACACTACCCAGACTGATGCACAATTGAAAATTTATGAACTGTTTATTTCTGGAATTTTTTATTTAATATTTTCGATCAGAGGTTGATTGTAGGTAACTGAAACCACACAAAGGGAGACTGTGGTTAAGTGGGGGGACTATTGTGTCTAGCACTTTATAGTCAGTCTTTGAAAGAGGCTGGTAATATGCCATTCTTTACTTGTCAGCAGAATTACAGATTTTTTATTTTATTTTTTTACTTTAGAGTGTTTAGTCATCGGTTGGCTTCATGTTGTCTGTATTACTAGATTTTGGCTTTGCACGCATATTTTTTTCTGACTTCTTAACATCACCCATTACTTCTTTCTGTAAGCATCTGTGACTCTGCATGTCATTTGTAGGGCTGCTCAGAGATAACTGACATTCTTGGAATTGTATCTATAACCATTCATGGTGGCACTGTCCTCATTGTTTGTCCCCATTCTCTCACATAATTGCAGAATTCTGAACTACCTTTCATGTCCTTCCCTGGGACCCTGCTGCTGACTGTCACCCTGTCTGGAAGTGAGCGTCATCACTTCCCAGGTGGTCAGCATACTCACATTCATCTTTTCTTGGGCTGTGGCTAGACTGTGAATCTGAGGTTCAGTACTTCAAAGGGACTGATTCCTATTCCTCCTACTTCCCCCCAGACCCGTATTCTGTATTCCTGAAAGAAGCTGCATTAACCTTTTATATGGCTCTCCTTCCATTGGTGGTAGCTGATGGCCCAGAAGATACATCCACAAAGGAAATACACATGCTAGTAGAATGTAGATGATCATGTTTCTGTTCACACGAATAATAGTGTTTTACTCAGAATGCAGTAGACTGTGTTCCTTGTACTCCTCCGGAATACATGTTTGGAGTGAAAAGAATATGCTTGTCAATTTAGATTTTAAATTTAATTTATAGATGTATCTAATCTCTGTAGCAACCACTGATGCTATCAAAATTTTTCATCAGCTTTCTTGAGGTATAATTTGTAAATCATAGAACTGACTCTTTTAAGGGTGTGATTCAGTGACTTTTGACAAATGTGTTCATTCATGTAACCACCACCACAATCATGATAGAAAGCCTTTTTTCACCTCGGAAATTTCCCTTGTGCTTTGTGTGGTCTCTGCCCTCTTCCTGATGCCCCCTTACTTCTGGCAACCTTTGATCTATTTTCCATCACCATAGTTGTATCTTTCCCTGAATTTCATGTAAAGAAATAGAGTATTTAATCTTTTCCATGATACATTTAAGATTCATCCCTGTTATTGAGTTTATCAGTGATATATGTTTTCCTTTTTTAAATGGTATTTTATTATATTAGTTTATCCAATCACCACTTATTTCCATTTTTTTTTGTGGTTATGAATAAAGCTGTTATGAACACATCTTAGTATGCACATGTGTTTATTCTCTTGGGTAGATCCCTAGAGGCAGAATTGCTGGGTCATATGCTAAGTGCTTTTTTTTTTTTTTTTTTTTTTTTAAGGAAACCACTAAACTTTTTTCTGAAATAACTCTTCCCCTTGCCTTCTCCCTGGCAGCGAGGAGCTTCAATTCTGCATCCTCACCATAAATTGATGTTATTGATCTTTTCCATTTTAGCATTTCTAGGAGTTGTTGTGGTATCACATTGTGTTTTAATTTGCATTTCTCCAGTGACTAGTCTGTGAATCTTTTTGTATGCATATTTAGCATCTGTGCATCTTATTTTTTAAATGCTCATTTAAATTATTTGCTCATCTTTTTAATTGTGTTTTGCTCCTCCTCCTCCTCCTCCTCCTCCTCCTCCTCCTCCTCCTCCTCCTCCTCCTCCTCCTCTTCTTCTTCTTCTTCTTCTTCTTCTTCTTCTTCTTCTTCTTCTTCTTCTTCTTCTTCTTCTTCTTCTTCTTCTTCTTCTTCTTCTTCTTCTTCTTCTTCTTCTTCTTCTTCTTCTTCTTCTTCTTCTTCTTCTTCTTCTTCTTCTTCTTCTTCTTCTTCTTCTTCTTCTTCTCCTTCTTTCTTCTTCTTCTTCTTCTTTCTTCTTCTTCTTCTTCCCTCTTCCTCCTTTCTTTTTTCTCCTCCTCCTTTTTCTCCTCCTCTTCCTTCTTTTTCTTCTTCTTCGAGTTCATCATAAGAGTTTCTCATATATTCTGGAGACAATTAGTATATCAATGTGTTTTGCAAGTATGTTCTTCCAGTTTGTGGCTCTTCTTTTTATTTTTATAATATTACCTTTTGAAGAACAAATATTTAAAATTTTGATGAATTTACACATATGCATATTTTTACTGTGCAGTTCATATGTATATGCCATTTTAAGGAAATCTGCCTAACCCCTGATCATTGAGATTTTCTATTTTCTTGTAGAAGTTTTACAGGTTTAGGTTCTATGTTTAAGTCTCTGAATTATTTAAAGTTAATTTTTTGTAATGGTGTGAAAGAAAGGTAGAGTAGAGATGTATTATTTTATTTTTCATTTTTCCATATGGTTCCCTAATTGTTTTAGTACCATTCTTGAAAACATTCTTTCCCCCATTGAACTGGGGTGATCTTTTGTTGAAAATCAATTGACCGTGTACATGTGACATTCCATTACTAGTTTTAAACAAAATGTTTTACCTCTACCATTCTAAAAAAAGATAGTGGATAGAAGTTTTAAGACAAAGCCCCTCCACCATGAAGACTAAAAGCAAGAAACAAAGGACACGCAGATTCATGGCTATTATGTGAAGTGTCACTGATTAAATGTTCTTATTTATTTTTGTGCTCTAGCACTTTCAGCCATGTGGTTGCTTTCCTTTATGCTATTTACTATGCATTTGGTTGATATTTGTTGGAATTTTGTTTTTCCATGGTTGTTTTTGTTATTGCTGAATTTTGTTTATTTTTATTTTACAGAAAGAAACTTCTAAAATATAAACCACAACTTGCAATAGATTGCATGCAGCTTTAAGTATAGCACCTGGCATACAGTAGTCTCTAAATAAATACCTGTGGAATGAATGCACAATTGATAGATACAGATTTAACAGTGGTAGTTATATCATTAAATTGTATTTTGGATTTTTTTTGTAAAAATTTGAAATACTTTCAATTTGGGGGGAGGAAAATAAACTAGTATTGTGAAGGTTTCTACAATTAATTTTCCTTAACTGGAGAAGAATCATTTTGTTTTCTTTTTCTAATGTTTATAAACCAAAATTACAAAAACTACTTAAAAATTACTCTTAATATAGTTTTTTTTCCTGAATATTATTGTCCTATTTCTTTCAAATATCTTCTTAATTCTGTGTTTGAAAAATACCTCTGCTTAACAAAATCACATTCGACATTAAATCTCTAACAGAATTCAACCTACACAGTGTATCTTGACTTATTATTGGGAGTGAATAAAATGACACCACTGTTGCTGTGTCTAAGAGGAAATCCATGTTACCTTATGCAAATGAAAACAATAGCGTTATTTAGTATTTTAACTTATCTGTAGAGAAACTTCACCTTTGTGTCCTTTTTCCTCTCAACAAGCCAGCTGACAAAAGCTATTTCTTTAGAATAAAGAATGATGGTATGTGAGTTCTCTTATTTCTTAGTGTTCAATCTTTGTCAGGAAATAATCTTTGTTTCTTATCCTAAGAATGGCTAACATAGTATTTCATTGTACCATTCACTAATTTGTCACAAGATTATATTCCAAGTATATACACTTTTATTACTTATATTTTCTTTCAATCTCCTGAACTCCATGTTTTTTTTGTTTGAATTCATTCCTAAACTAAATTCCTATTATAAATCTCATCTATATTATTCCTACACACACACACACACACACACACACACACACACACACACACCTGATACACATATGCACACACACTCATGAGTAAACAATTGTATAGCAATAGAAGTCATCTATTTCTAATCTGGTGAGAATTAAGCAACATTTTTGCCGTTTTTTTAGCTGCTAAATCTCTACTTCAAAGCTAACTCCTCATAAGACTGCTAGACGAAGTATTTCTATTCTAGATTACAGCCACTTGATGACTTTCTCCATGTAGTCATTCAGATGTGTAGTTTTAAACTGCATTTAATTGTTATTTTCTGTCTCTAATAAAATATATGAATCGATGAGGCAGGGGCTTTCTTGTCTTTCTTGTTTTATATGTTCTTCATATAGAATTGTGCCAAACACATTGTAGAGTTTAAAACATATTAATTAATGAATTAAAAACAAAGACATGTAAACTTTTTACTCTTTAGCCTCTTTGCAAGCAGAGAGAATAATAGACCTGCTCTGAGCATCCAGTGAGACCTACCCTGAAGCCCTAGGCCCTGTATGAAAGGTTGCATGCCCTTGATTTCCTACTTCTTTATTGCTATAAGAAATAAAAATAACCCAGTGTAAATTCACAAATACATGCTTCTCCTGGTTTGACATTTTCTCCTTTAAAATAAAGAGCGGCCTTCCTGGGGGTTAAAAGCCTCATACATTGTAGGGAGGGAGAAATATTTCCATGGGAAAATTTCAAGACCAGCGGGCAATTTAAGTATCTCATTCTCATCCAGTGGGAGCAGTTTGCCAGTAAATGTTCTCCTTGTGGTGCCAAAAAGAAGCTTGTCGTTTCATTAATGTTCTTTTGAAAGACATAGTCATAGTTGCCTAAGAATATCAACAATGAAAATAAAAGGTTTTAAGAAGTGGGAATCTTACACATTTTGGAGTAAAATGGCTGTTATAATCATTCTGAAGTTCATGTGAAAGACATTAGTGTTATTTGCTAGTTTGTTTCTTACTCCTTTCATGGTTTTTCTATTTAATCCCTTGATATAAGTGTCTCAACTCAAGTTTGAAGTAGACAGGAAATAAATAAATGCTTAAGAAGACATCGAAGGTTTTCAAATTCCTGTCTTTGTGGGGACAGTTTTGCCTGTCAAGAGTATGTTTTTTTAGAAAACACTGGATAGAGCTATAGTCAATATAATCATTTTAGCCATTTTAACTTCATGGTCAATCTAATCAATTGGGCCATTTCAGATGGTTGGAATACAACCAGATTAACAAAAACTCTTCGATTTATGAGCTGACATGAATACAACTGAAGTCTCTGTTTCTGATGGGGGCTCTTTTAAAGAAAATAGTCCAAATTACCCTATGTTATTGTTACTGTGTTTACTGCAGAATTGGTTAGGTATATTTGCTTTCTACTGATGTTTCATATTAAGCTGGTTAATCTTTTATCCTCAGTCAATGGTACATTCGCTACATTTTATGTTGGTGAGAAAATAAGTTCATTTTTGGTCTTCATTCAAAGTGAATCTTTGCTTGGGAAATAGAATATATTCAATATAAACTCCTATATAAAATCATAATTTTGAAATATATTGAGTGCTTGAGGAACAAATTACATGATTCCTTGCCAAAATTTTATGTTGGGTAATTTTATTTATTGGTAAATCAATAAGAAGGCACAGGTGTTGTTTTTTCTCTAAGTGATCATTATTGCTTATTCCCTGTATGGGGGCCCAGTTACTCATATATTGAGACTTTTGAATTTGTAAGGAGCCATTGAACAAATTTAAATTTATTTTTATTTTTATTTTGAACTGATGATTAATATATTTTTTCATTATTATTATTTATGCCTACAGCACCTGGTCTCCCTAGGTGGTCTCCCATCCAAATACTAACGAGGCCCCACCCTGCTTAGCTTCCAAGATCAGACATCAGGCTTGTTCAGGGTGGGATGGCCACAGACCATGGACCATGGCTCCACTCGGGTGCGAACCCAGCACCTTCTGTATGTAAAGCAGTTGCTCTAACTGCTACACTGTGGAACCATGTCCAGCTTAAACCCTGTATTTGGGGTCCAGTTATTAATACATAGAGATTCTTGAATTTTCAAGGACCCGTTGAACAAATTTGATTTTATTTTTATGTTGAACTGATGATCAATATTTTACTTTACTTTAAAAACAATATATTTATTGTCCATAGATTATATGTACGAACCAAAAAGGCTTTGGAGTAAGGGAAGAGAAGGTACTTGTAGGCAGCTTATGGAACAAGCTGTGTATGGCAGGCAAACTGTTGTATATTTAATGAAGCAATCCTTGGTATTAGGAAAGAGCTTAGACCCTCAGTGGATGGGAATGCTACTGAATAACCAGAGGAAAATATTTTCGGTAATATCAGGTCTATAGGATGGCAGTCAGGCTGTTTTCTTTTCTGAGTCAGACTTCCTATTGCATGCTCCGTGGTTGTGTGAAAGATATGTTGATGCATCATCTCTACACATCAAAAATAAATAAATAGATAGATAGATAGATAGATAGATAGATAGATAGATAGATAGATAAGTAGTACCCTGTTATGTTTGAAAGATGTGTATCGCATTTCTACCTTATTTAAGCATATTTATATAAACTACAAAAGTGTGCTATTTATACAGGGACTCATCCATAGGACTCTCGATAATGAGTGAGCAAATAGTGATGAACCAGGGCCTAGAGCTAGATATGTTCTCTGGCATAGGACAGTGTCCAGCAGACAGATGCTGATGAGCAGGTCATGCTTTCTGTAGCCACAGACAGCTTCCTCACAGCCCTGCTGGGGTCAGTATTGCCCTGAGCACTGTTCAGGCATTTGGTAGCAGGAAATGCTGGGAGTAGCTGTCAGAAGCACTGGGCTCAGTGTCATCGGATACTTATGCCTGAAAGAACTAACTCCAGGCTTCGTATACAGTGGGTACAGCGGGATTGGAGATGTCACAGAGTTATAAGCAGAAAGGGATGTTAAGACCTGAACCCTGGACCTATTGTTTTGAAATGTAGGTTTTATTTATTTTTCAGGCAGGTGAGGCCAACACGTAAAGAGATGGTTGTCCTGGAAAAGACATTACTCACAGCTCTGGAGAGTTTGGGGTGTGCCACACCCTGCAGGGCCTTATGTGTAGGTCAGGTGTCAGAGGGAGTTGGGGGTAAGTGTGCGCAGGAGCTTCTATTGTGGTCTCTGGCAAGAAGCAGGAGAAGCAGGGTGTGCAGTTCAGCATTGCCTCACTTCTAGAAAGCATCTAGAATAAGATTAGTGGGCTCTGGTGGGTAGAAGCTGTCCCAAATTGTCTGGCTCTCTGCACTGGAATGACTAAGGCAAGGGAATGTCTACCCTGACTGGGAGAGCCTAATAGAGGAGATGGTGTGGTGTGGTCCCTGGACTGGTTAGTTTTGCTTATGAAAGGTATGCTACCCTCTCTGGGAACTGGCATTCCTGGGAAGGGCAGTTGTCCCCAGGTCTGCAAGACCCCAAGCTGTCACAGTATCAGAATGACAGAAAATAAAAAGGCAAGATTAATATACTCATGAAACATAAAACCCTTGGGAAGAATAATAAATATAATGATAGAAGCTACTACTTATTTTCACTTAAGATTTATGAGATTTTTGAAATCTAGAAATTAAATATACTTGATTAAAATTTTCTTGTTATTGATATTAAAATTCATTTGCTGCATTATTTTAAGCATTTCTTGAAAGCATATTCAAAAACAAATATAAAGCTCAATATTTGCCTTCAAATTTGAGTTAATATAAATGGGAAAGGAGCTATGCCACCAAGTAGAAAGCACCAAAGAGAAGTGAGTCAGGCCTTATAGATCATATAGAGATATAAAAAGCAGAGAGGTACTGTAGGATAACTCCAGAGTTTAAGCAATAATCTGAATTGAGATTTATTTTCCTCCATGAAATATCCAGATACCCTCCAATTCGAATGCCCACTCCTTATGAACCAACAGATGGCACCAGTAGTTAGTGGAGAAGGGTAGTGACTCCAGCTGAGATGAGAGAGGGAACCAGAGGCTCTTGGCTACTTGTGCACCATTAACAAACAGGAATATTATGATAATGTTGTTGTTGTTGTTTTTTAATATACTGGCCTAAGCCAAGATGCATACACCTTCTGTCTGGAATGTTTATCTAAACGTTGTCACCATGGAAACCAGTTCAGAAAGTTAAAATGTCTTAATTCTGCCCCATGTCGAAGGCACAGACAGGTTCTGATCAGCAGAGACTTTTTCACCTAGGGTTAAAAAAGACTAAAAATGGATAGCTAACCAGGATCACAAATCAGACCACACACAAAGCAAAGAAAAATAAATACACTGAAAATATATTTTGAATTGTTTTTATTTTTAAGACTCTTGAGTTTGCATTGCTTATAAATAAAAATCATATACTAGAAAACCCCAGAAAGAAGATATTGACCTTTTAAAACCATTGTTAATTTTGCAAAATTCTTATTTAGATTCATTCATTTTTTTAAATTACATTAAAACATTGGAAGAAAACAGTTTCTAGTTAAATTAATATGTTCACTAGAATTTATTTTTTTAGCCAGAAGAAAACTTTTGAGAGACAAAACAATGTACTGATCAAATGAGAATAGGGGTAGTACCTAGTATATGTAGAGGCTCATCTAATTCCTGAAAGATTACTTAGATCATAGTCATGTTTCTATGAATTAAAATAAGCTATAAGCGTTTAATTATGAAAAAAATATTGTAAATGGCATAACTGAATGAGAAGTATTTCTTGTTAATATATCAGATAGTCAGGAGTATGGAAAGGGTGAGAGGCTTAAGTAGTATTTTTCCCAAACTACAATTTATTATCATTTAACTCTGAAATCTGTGAAGGGGAAGAGTGAATATAGATATGACAAATGTTGTGCTGTGACGATGTTTTCAGGGAACAGTTAGCAGTGTCCTGTCAGCAAGGTGTTAAGAAGTGACCAAAAATTTTTTACTTAAGTCTATACCCGACCCAGACTCATATGAGGCTGTGTATGTAGTACTCTTAATCTCATTAAATGTGGGTGATCACTCCTCTTTCTGTAGAAACTTTAATGCTTTGATTCTAGTGCTTCTTCTTCATCCCACATATATGTATAGTAATACCTTTGTATGAAAAAAAAATCTGAATTTAGAAACACATCTAGGTCCAAGGTTTTTCTGTATGGGATCATGAATCTGCAATGGGTGGAGAACATGCTTTAACATTTTTGAAATGGACATCAAAACTCAAGCACCTGGTGTGGTCAGATACATTAAGGTTTGAGCAGAGGGGCAGGAAGAAAGGTCAGATTTTAGAACAGGTTTTCAAAGTGTTAAGTATGTACAGAGTATATAGTTTTAGTGACTTGGAGATTTTAACCATCATTCTATAGTCTATGACTGTAATTATTTCAGTTGCTAAGTTCAGTTTCCTCAGCCTGAGTTGTTTCCAGGTGCCAAGTGACAGAAACCTTTGTCTGGTATAATAAATGAGTGGTTATCCCTCCTTCCTTTCTAGGAAATCCACAATGTCTATCAGCATATTAATGGCTCTGAGAATTACATAATAAATACCATTGTTTAACTTTGACCCAATGTATACCAGAATTGTTTTCCCATAATACACAGGGGAAAACTGTTTCCTAGAAGACATTTCAGAAATGACTCAGATTCCTCAGCATACCAGCATCACACAGGAATGAGGTTCATGAGCCATACATTATTCATATTTAAATTAATGCACGTCTGACCTAATGAGAAATCTAGACTAATAGCTGCTCAGTAAATGTTTGTTGAATGTCCCATGAAAAAATTTCTTATCAAAGAACAGTACAGCATACATACTCCATAAACACTGAATAAACGGTAGATGAGCTAAAAAATGTCAGCACAGAAGAAAGACAAGGCATGAATCAGGTTTAGGGACTGATATCAAGTGTTGTGTGGGTATTAGATGAAATGAGAATGAAATAGTGCCAGGGACCTAGTTACTGAGAAATGACCAGGAATTTCTCTCCAGAAGTAAGGAATTGAAGAAGGTGTCACTAGAGGTAAATGAAAGATTATATTTGACAGGCACTCTTGAACTTGGAAATAAATGTAGGAGGCAAATGAGCAAGAAGTGTCTAAACTAACATCTTGGTTTTGAGCCTGGATGATGGGAAGAATGTAATGTTATAAACCAAGTTGGCGGACCTAGAAATAGGAGCATTTGTGTAAGGGAGAAAAAGGTTGTCATGCACATGATTTTTAGTAACCCCTTGCTGTCCATGGAGGTAATCGACAGTTGAAAATGTATTTCTGAGACTTTCTAGAAAATATGGGACAAGAGATGGCCAGGGGGCTGATACACATAGGTATGATGGATGTTAGGAGCAGACAAAATAATAGAAATAAATGTATAAAGAAGATTGGCACAGGCACATCAATCTTTGCAGGCAGAGCATTATGTTTATAGGGGGAGCAAGAAGAGACAAAAAGACTTACAAAAAGAAACACAGAAAGGTAGAAATGAGGATAGTATTAACATCAAGGCCCAAGTATGTTGACTGTGTGAAGAAAGATAGGTCTCCAGCAGTCAGGTACTACGGGTGTGAAATTACCTGAAACAGGGCAGCAACCCCACTGAGGAATTAGGAAACCATTGTCCATGTTTCTGTAGAGCAGTGACAATAGAACCTTTTTTTGCAGTGGAGTAAGAAATGGATGGATGAGAGACTAAAAAGAAATATTTTGAGATGCTTGAAAAAAAAGTCACTGTAGAAAGTGTCTTACAAAAAGAGATGGAAGAAAACTAAAAAGTGAGCATTTTTATCATGAGAGAATGGCCCAATGGAGAAAATGAGATTAAATATGGGAGAAAAGATAGGGGTTAATTAACTCAGCAAGCCAAGCCCTGGGGGAGGCCAGCAGAAAGGTGAGCATGAACCCAAATGGAGGGAAACGTCTGGGCTGTAGGAGGAAAGGAGGGGAGGCTGCCTGAAGGCCCCGGGTGCATTTTCAAGTGCAGGAGAGTAAGAAATGGCTGCTAAGACTTAATCATCTGTTCAAAGTAGAGGTGAGATTGGAGGGGAAGGAGATTGGGGAGACGGTTAGGTATCAAAGAGGCTACAATGCTTCTTAGCTTCATCAGACACAGTCCCATGCCAGGATCTTTGGTTGACTGGGCTTGCTACCTAAGAAGTGCCTCCCAGAGATAGCGACAAGGCCCACTCCCTCCTTGGTATGTGTGACCTGTCACACAACAGGAGGTCAATGGTCTAATGATTAGTTTGCACAGCTATTATGTTACCTGATATATTTATTTAAAATGCATTTATATGACATACTAGAAAGAAAACTCAATAGCTGAAGGAACGTATGGTTTCTAGTTACTGTCCTGGCCTAAAATTGTTTTTCTTTTTTTTTTTTTTTTTGATGGGGGGATTATTTGTTAACTTCTCTAGTTTCCTCATTTGAAAAATCGAGAACTTTGAAAGATAATTTCAAATATTTACTCCAGTTTAGATTTTATTTTTAAGAACTGTCTTCATCATTTCTAATTTCAGTATTTAATTTGAAAATTTATAGTCATGCTAAAGGTTTATTTGATGAATGACCTGTTATTATTTTTAAGAGTAAAGAGATTTAAATGTAAATATGATTAAGATTATAAAATATATTGAGTGTCTACATGTTCCTTTAAATGACTGAAGGCGCATAATCATATTGTCATTCAGTGTTTAATAAGTGCTATTATTGTTCTAATTAAATAAATATATCCAAAGTTTTTAGTATGTTAAATATAACATATATAGTTATACCATAAGAAATAGACATGATCTCTTCTACATGTGATTAATGAATATGAACATTAACTATATTTGAATTTTTATTCAAATCCTACTGTATTCTAGTGAATGATGTTTAGTGAGAACAAACTCATATGTAGTGTCATTATCTGTTCTAATTGCTCTGTGTCTGTGTGTGCACGTTACTTCTAACAATGACCCTAGGTACCATTAGCCTCACCTCTAGAGCTGAGTAAACTAAGAAACAAAGAGAATTTTTACAGAATTTTCCCAGGTCACAGTGATTTAGTGTCCTATTCTCAGCCCATGTTACACTGTCTTGAAAATGATGAAACACAGATTTAGATGCCCATATGCTGTTTCCAGTTGTAGTGCACTGTATTCACTACTCTAGGATAGGCCATCATGTATTTACACCACAACCCATTCAT
Source organism: Cynopterus sphinx (assembly GCA_030015415.1). Lineage (NCBI taxonomy): Eukaryota > Metazoa > Chordata > Mammalia > Chiroptera > Pteropodidae > Cynopterus > Cynopterus sphinx. The sequence goes on along the minus strand of CM057379.1, from coordinate 4,430,453 downwards.
TTCCCCTGGACAGGCATTTGCATTGTTTCTGAGTTGTCACCATTATGAACAGTACTGCCACCAAGGCTTGGACATGTCTCTGGGTTTACATTTTCTAAGAGTTTCCCTTCATTATATATCCAGGAGTCAAAGTTCATCTTAATAAGTTGATGTAGAATTGTTTTGTGACATGTTTATATAAATTATATTCCCATCTGCAGTAAAAGAGATTTTGTTGATTTACATTTTCTGCATCACTTGGGTATCTTAATCCTGTTAGACCAAAGTGGAAATAATTCATCAGTTGGGAAAAGAAGACAGTGTTCAGTACATAGAGAAAATCAGGTGTTACACTCAACAGACTTCTTGTGTTTGAAATCTTGTTCCTTCAGGTTTAACAGAAGTCATTCAGGCACAGTTTTTAACCTTTCTAAACACCATTATGTACTTTTGTCAATTAAAGGTATTTTATTTAATCTGTTAAACATAGCCCCTACATAATAGGCAATCAGTATAAGTTCTCTAAAATGTGAATGGCATACAAGCAATCAGAAGTATGATTGTATTTTCAATAGAAGCAAGTTGCCTTCAAAATAATTACACTCTTTAAAAACCAAAGTTTAGGGAAAAGGTATATTGTCAAGCAAGAAATTATCCAAACTTTTGATCAACATAGTCAAACTTTTTCAATTGACATGTATTTGCTTCTCTCTACACAAATGTAGATTTTCAGTACGGTCTGGCAAGTCAATATAGATGCAAAGATGAACAAGACTTAAAGGAGTTGATAAATCTAATCAAGTGGTAATAAAGATTTTGCTAGTGAGCCAGAGGAAGAGCTAGAGAGTAGCAAAAGTTATAATACTCTGATCAGTTGACATTAAGCTGCAGAAACACACGATTACAGAAACACAGATTCAGGTCTAATCCAAATTACTCCCCTTCCCAGGCTGTGATGACTAGGGGAGCTGGTGGTAAAGAGATGACATAGGAGCTGAAATTTTAGGAGACAGGAGAGCCTATCCATGGGCTATTTACATTTGGTCATCTCTGGGAAATGTGTATACACTAATATTTGATTAAACCCTGACAATAAATTGCCTGAAGCAGAAAGATCAAATTAATACTTAAAATTTAAATTTACGTCACGTCAATTATTATTTTTTAATGCTCTGATTGGGCCTCAGGTTTGGCCAGCTCCTTACTGGTTCATATCCTAGATTTTATGTTTTAATTGTGTGGGTGATGTTTTCTTATCATTTTGAAGAAAGCATCAGGATTTGCTTACAGTTTTCATCAACATCTTAAGAAGTTTTAATAAGAAGGACTTCACAGAGATTATTTTAATTTAAACTTCAACAAGTGACATGAATATACACACATATTTCTACACAATTGTACGAAGGAAGCAAGTCAATCTTTTTCTTTCTTTTTTCTTTTTTTAAGACGAGGCAACCCTTGGTTGACCTCACAGATTGCAAGGACTTGCACCTGGTCTTCCTAGGTGTCTCCCATTCAAGTACTAACCAGGCCCAACTCTGCTTAGCTTCAAGATGAGACAGGATCAGGCTCATTCACAGTGGCATGGTCGTAGACCAATCCTTGATTTCATTACTTATACAAGCTACTTTAAACAGGATAATTGCTATATGAATGCCATCTTGACATTAAAATAAAAACAACTCAAAAGCAAAATGAATCATGATTATGAAATCTTGACATTGGCAAAAAATTTATTAGCAAATGTCACGAAGAAGCAGATGGTAACATGCTCCACCTACATCTGATTGACAGCATAATTCAATTCAAAGGAGAATAGGGAGTGTGCTCAAGAAACTGATGTCTTACCCAGGACAGAATTTCTGTGACCCTATTAAATATTAAAATTAATGTAAACTATTGTTAACTGACACCTAGAGAATGCTGAAAGTTTTGTATATTTATTTTTATTTTTAGAACTAGCACCTTAGTCTTACTTAGCAGTATATCCTTTTTAAAGCCATGCTTTCTGTGAATCATTTTTCTTTACATTTAAATTTTCTGTATAAAATATGTCTTGAAAAAAATAGGAAGGTACATAGCTGAGATTTAGTATCTTGGCATAAATTAGCTTATTTAGGTCATTAGTCATTTAAATATATTTCAGGGATATGGGATTATTTAATAATATTTTTTAAAGATGATTAACTATCCCTTCTGACAATTTTTGGTTTTCATAGACCTAGCTTCCAACTCAGAGACATGAGTAATAACATACTGAAAGATAGGGATTATAATCAAACAAAATTTGTACTTTCGAATGTTTCTTTTTGTAAAACTACATCACTTAACACCTGAAGTCACCACCACTGAAGTGACAGAATGGTGTGTCCACTGTCTCTTCTTTGGGATTTCCTATTAGACACGGTCATATAGATACACCTGATTAAATTTAAAGTCACCTTTTGTGACTTTTCTTTTTAAGTCCAGGCTTGGTGAATACTTAATATTGGGATTTATATCAATGGCAACAAAGAAAATAGAATGTTTTGATTTTAATGTGAAATATTTCTTGATCACTTGTTTGTATGAGAAACACAATTAGGAATAAGATACAGTGCTTGCTTCCAAGAGCTCAGAATCTGCAGTAGATTGCAGTCAGAGGCGAGTGGTTTACTATACACTGGAGTGAGAGCTGGACAAAAACATCTGCCAGGGGCTCATGAGTGCTTGGAGCTCCCCCTTCTTGGGAGGAGAAAATAAGCATTGTATGGCAGTTTGTCCCTTGATCTAGAGATGAGTGATAATTTGCCACACTGGCAAGGGGCAGTGGTGATTGGTAGGGAGTTCCAATGGAAGGAACAACACCTGCAAAGGCCTGTGAAGCAGGGTGGAATGTTGTGTGTGCGTGATGCTATCTTTGTAGAGACTTGCTGGGTACTGGGCCTGCATGCTGAGCCAGGCACAGAAAGAGAAGATGTGGCGAGGTGTCCATCTCATCTTTTCCAGATTCAAGAAGACCTTTATCACTGCATTCTGATAAATATTGCATAAATTAAAAACACACAGGCTCCATGATTAAGGGCAGATGAGCAATGATAGTCCTAAATCCTGCTTCAGATTAAATGCTTATAAATTCTGCTTATAAAATTGACAGGTTCTGCTGTTAGGGAGAATTTTTCTACTGACATAGTCCCTAGATTTGTATTCCTAACTTTTGGTTTCAAATTACGCTCTATCTCTAATCTATTTGCTTAAGGTCAAGTGTCTTCTAGTTTCAGCAGATAGAAACTTCCTTGGATAGTTTGCAATAGTATTTTTCTCTAAACAGATATGCAGCTAAATTTCAACAGGGAGGTAACTGTAGCCATATCTGTCATATGTCATTATATTAAAAATATGAATGTATCACACTTCTTTGAGATAAATAGAGCTCTGGATGATGGCTTTGGACAAAGATATTTTTTCTATGATTGATTTGGGCGACATCCATGATAACATTTTTTTACTTACAAGTTACAGACTGTCATTGAGAACCCAAAGGGTTTGCTTTCATAAGCAATAGGAGAAAAGTGGCCGATTGGAAGGTGGGTGCCCTGGGCTGGGAATAAAATTCAAGACAGCTCTGTGGCATTAAAATTTAGTGGTTAATAAACCTGAGAAATTCAGATCACTTCTCTAGGTCTCAGTTTGTCACCTCTGAAATGGGAATATTATTGCTTTGGCACATGCTTTAAGGGTTGTGGTGACTGTAACATCAGATTATCACAGGCTTACCTTTTTAAGTATTTGGAGTGTTCTGCTACGCTTATAAATAAATTCTTTAGCTAAACAGGTTGACATCTTTAGTATGTTAAAATACAGCACTCAAAACAAGATGAAGCTTGCGAATACTGTTTCCTCGATGATACAAACCAAACATTTGTCCTTCACAACCTATCAAGGCATTGGGTTTTTTCTTGGGATCCCTTTATGAAGGTCATTACTTCTTCCAGCCTGCTGGGCATTACTCAGCTCCATTCCAGTGCAATGGCACTGTGACTTTTGTCTGTGCATTTAGAGGGAACTCAGTGTGTGGGGAACCAAAGTCAAACTTTGTGTCTGGAACTAGTCATAAAACTGTTTGCCATGGGCACTTATATTGTTATCATAAATCAACATAACAAATACTAGGACTCGAACCAAATTGCTGTCAAATAAATCAGTTCTAAATTTCTCCTCATGTTTAAAGGAGGTCATTGTGTAGGTTAAAAGACTCCCAATGTGATTTTGTTAGGAAGAAACTATAATGATAGGAAGGTTAATAGGTTCTGGCTGAGTGGAAAACCTTTATTATCACTGAATCGTGAGGTTAAGATTCCAGCCCATGGGGTGCAAGAGGGGGTCCCGCAGGTTCGAGCCTCCCCTTGGCAGTTGGCTTCAAACCTAAGGACACCTGTGTCCAGGACACATCTGGACCTAGACATCATCCCAGGACATGCACACAGCTTGACTGATGGACAAAGCATTTCTTTCTTGAATGTCACTGCTCAGCATCGCACATTTTCAGTCTCTATTGGACCAATGTGAGAGTTTTGAAATTTTGTTCATTTTTTGGTGTAAAATAGACTACTCTTCTCCCAAAAGTTCAGCAAATGTCATTCTTCCATTAGGGTATCTGTGAGTAACTAGTAATTCTTCCTCATTTAAGATGGACTGCCATAGTGACAGAGGATTAAGTAAGATCCACTGATTTGGAAAGAAATTGCACTCTTAAAAAACACATTTTCTTTGTTCAGTAGAAAAAGAAATAGTTGTAATGTTGGATTAGAAGGCTATTCATAATTTATCAAAAAGGAGAAACCTTCATGTTATATGAAAAGTAAAAAAGAAACTAAACCATATTGACTTACTAGGGAAGACAAATATGTAAGCAAATACAACAAGTGAAAACTGATAAACAAATAAACAATACATACAGTTTTAGGTAGTTCAATGATATGAAGAAAATAACATGCATGGTGCAATGAAATTGAAAGAGTAGGGGAAAGTTGGGTAAGGTTAGCTAAAGGAAGCCCTCTTTGGATAAGCAAAGTCTATGCTAAGGCTCAGAGGAAGAGCATGAGGCAGCCAGGTAAGGGTAAAGAATGGTCCTGCTAAAGGAATGGCTTCAGGGGAGGAAAAATGCCATGGGGTTAAGGCTTAGTGAAAAGAGGGAGGAGTGGAAGTGGATGCAGTCAGAGAAGTAGGCAAGTATTAAATTCAAGTATTCTTTGGATAAGATGATGATGACAACGATGACGACGGTGGTGGTGGTGGTGATGGTGATGGTGATGATGATGATTTCGTGGGATATCATTCAAATATTTTCAGCAAAGAGTGAAATGATGTAATTAAAAATTGGAAAAGCTCTCTGGCTGCTCTGTGGAAAATAAAGACTCTGGAGACAGTGGGGTTGGGGAAGAAGGACAATTGGAAATCATGTAAGATGCTGTTACAGAGATTCAGAGTGGAAATGTTGGACTAGTTGACGTCAGTAAGGATGATGTGAAGGGGGTGAGCTCAGGAGAGCAGAGCCAACAGAAGGAATCTCTGATGGCTTTTTGTGTATGTGTAGGATGTAAGGAAAAGACTGGTTCAGATCTCTCTTATGTTTTGTCCCCAAGGACTAGATGATGGTGGTTCCATTACAGAGATGAGGAAAGGTTGGGAGTGATGGGATGGGGATAATAAAAGAAATGACAAATTCTATTTTGGGTATGTGAACTTAAGAAGTCTCATAAATAAATACCCAGTGGAAATGGGAAGTAGGTAGTTGACTAGATGTGTCTCTAGCTCAGTGGGGAGGGCAGAGCTTGGGTGAAAGCACTGAGAATCATCAGCGTATAGATGATGTTTAATGCCTTGGGCCTGGACCAGATAGTACTGTATTAATTTTCTCCTTTTAGTTGTATGTTTTTTGAGTTTCTATGAATCATAATTTTTTCAGAAATTATAGCTTCCATTGCTCTGGGTGGGTTCACATTACATTAACAAAATACATTAAGTTGGCAGCTTCTATATTTAGGTTTGTTGCAAATTATTGATAAAAATTCACAAGTGCTCATATTTTATGAGTTTTTTTTTTTCATCTGGTTCTGGTTCCTTTTTTCTGTGGTTGTTAATGAACTTGAATATCTCTTATGATGAATAATGTCAACCTTAAGTACATTCCTTGAATGAGACCTAATTGTGTACAATAGTACCCCTTATCCAAGGGGATAAGTTTCAAGAACCCCAGTGGGTTCTGGAAATCATGGGGGGTATTGACTCTATATATACTTTGTTTTTCCTATACATACATACTTATAATAAAGTTTAATGTGTAAATTAAGCACAGTAAAAGATTAGCAACAGTAACTAATAATATAAAAATTATAACAATGTTCTGTGATGAAAGTTATATGACTATGGTCTCTCTCTATCTTAAAATATCTTATTGTACTATATGTAGAGCCTGAATACCCTGGACAAAGGAATGATTTACATCCCAGACAGGGTAGCAGGGATGGCATGAAATTTCATCACACTACTCAGAATGGCATGCAATTTAAAACTCATGAATTGTTTATTTCTGGAAATTTCCATTTAATATTTTTGGATCGCAGTTGATCGCAGGTCACTGAAACCATGGAAAGTGAAACTGGATAAAGGAGGAACTACTGTATAAATTTCTGCTTGCAGCAGAAGGAATGCTCCTTTTAAAGTCTGAGGGTTTTGATACCTGCCGTGTTTATAGATATTCTGCTCAAGGTTTAAGTTTCTTTCTCTTGAGATATTGACAGTTTGATGTTTTCAGCAGGTCTTAGTTAAATATGAAACAGTATTTGAATAAACACAAGGAATATCATGGAGAGGTGGGTTCAAAACTAATACAGTTGAGCAAGTTTCCATAATTTTTATAAAGAATTAATATTCAAGTAATAGTAATTCATGTCAATCGAATTGCAGTAGATTTCAATATCATCTAATAAAAGAAACTAAATTCTAAGTGAATTTACGCTTGATAATACATGTGTTTGCTTCTTTAAAAAACTAAATAATTAAAATTGTATGATTACTGTTGCAATGATTTTTTTTCTTTCCATAATTTCATCTATATTATGTGTTGTTAAAATGGCCCATAACATTTATGTCAGATATGGAGACTGTATTGCTCAAAATATTTCTGTGCACCTGGCTTGGGGGTCAATGGCAGAGGATGACGAGTGTGGATTAGTTGAGGCCACTGTAGCAAAACAACACAAACTGGCTGGCTTAACAGGACTTTATTGTGTCTCGTTTCTGGAGGTGGTAAGTCAAAGACCCAGGTGTGGTTCCTTTTGAGGGCTGTGACAGAGAATCTGTCCTAGGCTCCACTCCAGCCCCCGTTGCTTTGCTGGAAATCTCTGGTATTCCTTTGGCTTGTAGATACATCACCTTGATTTCTGCATTTATTCTCACTGACATTTTTTCCCTTCCTGCATGTCTCGGTCCAAATTTCTCTTTTATGTAAAGACATCAGTCATTTTGGATTAGGGACCACCCTAATGACTGCATTTCAAATCAATTACAAGACTCTCTCTCCAATTATGGTTAGGTTCCCAGGATCTGGATATCAGATGCCAGTATATCTTTTCGAAGGAATACAGTTCAACCCTCAAAAAGAGTGTGATGTCCTTTTCTCCCTAACATTGCTATTTTTCTTTAGACATTATTAAGGAGCAAATCCTCAAGATTTTCTTTCTTTATCTATGTCTATTCCTAGACACACATATGTGGCTTACTTTATATGTTTATGGCCCATTTATGAAGCCAGTTTATACCTCTAATCCTGACCACTCCTCTCTGTTTTAAATTTATATTTCCATGTATCTTCTGTCACTTCCATTTGGAGGAATGATGGACATCTCAAGCTCATCATGTGCAAATCAATTTTTTTGTTTCCTATTCCCTTCCTCAAATGTTCTTCCATCATTCTTTTCCATCTCAGTAAATATTCTTTTTATTCCTCAAAATTGTATCCAAAGAGCTGAGTCATCACCTGACATGTCTCTTTCCTATTCCCTTCTAACATCTATTCCATTGCTGTATTAGTTTTGTATTGCTGCTGTAGCAAATATCACATGTTAGTGGCTTAAACCAACACAACTCTATTTATCTCCCTGCCTCAGAAGTTCAGCATGGATTGCACTGGGCTAAACTCAACAGGTCAGTGGGACTTATTTCCTTTTGGAGCTCTGGGAAAGAATTTGCTTCCAAGTTCATTCAAGTCCTTGGCCAAATTCGGGGTTGAAGTTACCATTTTTTTGCTGGCTGGTGGCTATGAGTCATTGTCAACTTCCCTAGAATCTACCTATATCGCTTGGCTCATGGCTCTCTTTCTCCATCTTCAAAGTTAGCAATGATGGCTTTGAATCTCTCTGACCTCCTCATTTGTCTTATCTCTCTGGCTAGAGCTAGAGAAAATTCTGGGCATGTAAAGGTGCACATTCCCAAATTGGGCCGTCCAGGATAGTCCAGGATAGCCTCAATATTTTTAGGTTGACTCATGTATAACCTTAAGTACATGTTCAAAGTCCCTTCACAATAGAGTTTAGATGAATGTTTGATTGAATAACCAGAGCACAGGAATCTTGGGTAAATGGGGACATCTTTAGAATTCTTCCTGTCATGACTGTCATGTCCTATTAGCTTCACTTCAGGACACTTTTGTTTTTCTATCACCATATTCTCAGATACCATCACCATTTCTGGATTATTTCTATATCTTCCTCACCAATCACCTTACGTGATTTCTAGGAATCATGGTTTTCAGACCCAAATAGGACTATTTCTGAATAGTCTGTATTATTTCAGGTAGTTTCACATTAAATTTAGCATAAGATATTAAGTTGATTTTTCTAAAAACAATTTTTTGGGGATCATGTCACTTAGATCCCTCCAATGGCTTTCTTTAAAATAAAAACTAAACCTTAAGATGATGGGCAGAGCTCTCTTCCTGCTGACTCGTCCCCATGAAAGATGGATCACTTCACTAGATTGTTCTGTTTTCTTCACAGCATCTTTCACCGTGAGAAATGGTCTTTTCATTTAGTGTGGATGTTGATTGTCTGTGACTCTCCAGTAGAATGTAAGACGCTGTCTGTTTTCTTTACCATTGAGTCTTTAGCTCTGACAACACACTGACATTGTCATTATTTCTATATCCCTGTAGAATTTCAATTGCTTTCTTACACATACATTCCTTTCATAGCATGTGTCTGTCTGGTGTGAGGTTGTCACTGAGCTGGGGACCCTCTTTTCAGAATGGTGAAAGGAACTCTTCCTCACAATCAGCCCCCACTAGACACCGTGAGGAATATAAAGATGTATTAGGCAAGCCCTGACCCCACAGAATTTGTAGCTTTAATCTCATTGTACTTTTGTTGCCTTTTGTTGAATTGGGCTATATAAATGCTATTCTAATTTTATAAATAAAGGAATTTATTTAAGTCAAGTTACTTCCCCCAAGGAAACTTGTTGCTTTAACTAGAACTCAGAGCACTTGCTCCTAATCCAGGTTCCTGTCTGAATCTCGGCAGCATTGTAATGTCCCCCAACTTCCCTGAAGAACAGGTAACTAAATTAATTAGTAATTTTTTGCAAAAGTGAATATATGTCATTTTCATGAAATTGTTTAATGTCTTCTCTTTGGCATTTTTACTACTATGGAACATTATATGGAAGATGCCTGAAAACAGTGACAACATAAAGGCATTCCAAGGGAGACTTTTTCAGGGCAAGAAAGAATAAATGTTGGAAAGGGGTGATGATGACCTGCTGAGGGGTTTGGGGTCACACTAAAGGCTGGTCATTCCTTTCTCTGGTCCATCTGGGAATCCAAGAGGAAGCAAGTGTTCATTCTTTTACTATTTGGGACCCAAGGCTGACATGCCTCCTAATTTCCCATTACACATTGCCTAGTCTCTAGAGGAACAAAGGTAAAAGTAGGTCTCCAAACTCTAAAATGAAAACTGCCAAAAATGCTCATGAAGTCTTTCTTGAAAGTCATCCTTCCACAGATGTGCCTGGAATTATACATGCTTCATTTAATTTTCAACTCAATATGATCATATCAAAAGCAATCTTTCTAACATAAAACTTTACAAGTTGAACTTTTAAACTTTCTGAGATCATGGGACATGACTATTTAATTGGGGTCCAAGTAATATGAAAGCATTGGACACCTCTGGGGAAGGTGAACCCCAAACTTTTTAGGGGAGAAAGGAAGAACTAAAATTTGGAAAGCTAGAGAACATCAAAGCAGGGGACAGTAGAATAAAGACTGCATGCATAAGATGGGGGACACTTTAAAAACTTGGGGTTAATGAAGACTCAGGGCTCAAGGACAGACTTGTGGTGCCTAGCAAAAGCCGCTCCCATTCTAGAATCTCTCTCATCTTTAAAAAGGTGAAAATCACTTTATTTTCTATGGTGAAAGTTGTTGATATAGAGAACTTAGCTCAGTTTCTAGGTCATGGTTACCATCCAATTTAAGGTAACAAGTAGAGTGTAAATTTTCTGAGCCAATTAGATGACTGAAGACATGGGGACAAAGTTGCTTCAGCCAAATATTGCATATGTGAAATACTGCCTTTATTCCAAAATCTGAGACCCCCACAGGCAATATTACAGCAACTGAGACTATAACAGTGAAAGGAGAACCAGCCTATGAACATATGTACTTATCAAACATTTTAAATAGTACACTTCTGTGTTCTTATTTTCATCCCTATGTGTGATGTAAAGTAACAAGCAACTTTGAGGTTTTAGAATATACCCTAATACTATACAGTGATCAATTAAGGAAAATACTAATTCAGCTATCAGGCCATGACTAAACACTTAAAGTCAGTGTAAGAATAAGTAAACTGATTTGTTTAAAAGAGATAAAATTGAATTTCTAAAAGATTGTAAAACAGACATCAGATATTGAATGTATCCAAAATAAAGGTGGACTATAAGCTTTATGAGGATGGGGCCATATCTGTTTTTTTACTGCCCTTCAGAATAGTGTTCAGAGAAAAATAGGCATGTAATAATTATTTGTTGAATAAATGAGTGAATGAATGAGTGAATGAATGCAGGTCAAAACAAAAGACTTCTCAAACTAATAGTTTGTAGCACTATGTAATAAACTCCCCTGTAATATTTATCATCTGTCATAAATTCAACCTCTGTCTACTTTGGTTTTTATTTTTAGAGAAAATAATCTTCCTGGGTTTTTATTTTCCATTAAAATAATATGATTATAAAGCTGAATGTAGCACCTTTGTAATTAGCCATTTTCTCTGGATTCATTCAGGGCCTCCAGGCTATTTTACTTCCAAAGCGTGTATTGGCGGATGAATCTTGGTTCCCTAAGAACAGGCAGGGATTTTCAAAGTCCTGATGCAGTGCATGACATCCTGACAATAACACCGACAAAGGATCATAAAGCTGAAAATCATCAGCTGCTGTAACGCTGACATTTAAAATAATAATGTGCACAAAACCTAATTGTTTGTTTCATGATAAGTGTATGTACTTAGAATCTATTTTGGAAACTAGAATCGACAACTTTCATGTTGTAAAAATAGATGGGTATCTTTTAATGTTCTAAAATGCAAATGAAAGTTTGTTCTGTAGATTCATGAAGCTCTGACATTTATATCTATATGCTGATCGTGAGTACATGTGTTTTGGAGGTAAAGACATAAAGGGTCAATAGTTTGTTCAGTTGTTAAGATACGTGTTGTGAAGTTCCCAGCTGTAAATGCCTCTTTACTCTGTAATAGGGTAGAGAAAAGCCCAAGGGGGTGCTTTTACTTTTAATTACTAAATGATTAATATATTTTGTATTTATCAATATAGTTAATAGGTGTTCTCACAGGGTTGGAATGGACAGGATTTATCCCAAACTGATTTTAGGCTACTGCCACCCCAAGAGAATTCTAGAACAAGGATTGCTTCAATCTACCATTATACATCACCATTGTTAGCTTGAAAAATGTATTCTAGATTGTTGATATTTTTTGGTTAATATTTAAAGAGAAAGTGAAACTGTCTCTGGCTTCCTGTCTTTTTCAAACCTGAGTGTTGTAAGGTTATTCCATTAGTGCCCCCACTGGCTCAGTGTGTCACTCTTCCATCTGGACAGACACTGGATGAGACACTTTCGTCTCCATGGCCAAAGGGCAGTGCCCTTGTTTCTTGCTGTGACTGCCAAGAAAGTGTTTGAATAGTGCCACCTAATGTCATCATGTTTATCATGGACACTGACACGTGTCCATGGAGAACTTGCCTGGAAAGTGATATTCATTTGTGTTGCTTTAGATTCTCAGATTTTCTCAGATGACAAAACCACATATCAACCATGATAAAAGAAGTAGTTCTCATTTCTCTCGACTTAGAATTTTCTAATTATGGTAATATGAATATAGAAGTGATGATACTAATGTATTATGAGCTGTTTGCAATGTTAAACATTAAATTATTATGATGGCATAATTTATAATAATAAAATAAAAAAGAAACTCTATCATTAATTTACATAATAAGAAAAACTGAATCCCCTAGTGCTTCACATCCCTTTTTATTAAAGAGATTTGATTATAACACTGTTGGAAGCATGTCCCTGCCTGAGCCTTGGGAACAAATCTTAGCGGGAAGGGGTCACCTTCTCCCATTTGGAAAAACCTCTTAGAGAGCTGGGTGGAGAGGGAGGTGGTTGAATAGGGTCGGGAGAATGTTTTAGAACCTAGCACTAAGTGCTTTCTTTAATGAGCATTGCCTCAGTGTATTTTCATGTATGGCTTAGTATTTTTGTAATTAGCTTGGTAATTTATCTTCCCAAATAAGAATTTTGATATAAATTAGTTTTTCATTATTAAATTCATAACATCTTTCTGGCTTTAGATATTAATATCTAACTGAATGATTATTAAGAAGATCAAAGTTATAATTTATGTAAAACCATTTTGTAAACTATAAGTCAATAGGTATATTTATGTGATTGTTATTATGATATATTTTCTCATTTAGAAAAGTATGAGTTATTAAAATCTTAATGAGTTGTGAGAAGTGAACAATTAAATATTAACAATTAAACCTAATGAAATAATTTCAATAAACTCACAATGACCAAGGATTTTCAAACAGGCCACATTAGAATTTAGAGATCTAAGTTTTATTTTGAATGACCTGAATTAAATCTGTTCCAATTATTTATGGCTTATTGTGATGCTGCTTTCATTAGGAGAAATTTTCTTCATATGAGAATAAAATTTGTGTATAGAAATATACCATTTTCTGTAGCATTGTTAGAAGGAGTCTGAAAAATGGAGTGAGGTGGAATACGACCATTTCAACTAGGTCACAAACAGAAAAGTGGTAAAAATATGCTATGGAAAAAGAAACAAAATATATGTGAAACTAACTTTCCTTCAGTTGTCATATAATGTGTTGGTCAACTTTATATACATGTGAAATGTATATATGTGTATTCTTTATACACATTTCAATGCAAATGCATTTCTCATATTCCTCATTCATTTATTTCAGAGATGAGATATTCTAAAATATTTCTACATCCATTTGTAGTATTATTAAAATAGTACATCACTCATAAAGAAATGTCCTTCTTGCTTTAGACATAAGTTGTATTACAGAATTTGTTAGATTTAGAAATCTCTACATTCTTTTTATTTGATTTAGTTATTTGTGAGTTGTCCATCTCCCCAGTAGACAGGTGCTCACAGATACCTTCACAATATTGTACCTATTGCATTTTTATCACCAGCACTCTCATTGCCTTTGACTTCTGTGCTATTACTGCTGAGCTAATTGTTGACATTTCTTTCCAGATCAAACCTTTCAATACCAACATCATTGTCTGAAAATGTTCCGCCCAATAATTTTGAAATACAATTGCCTGCGCTAGTCTTCATTTTAAAAGATATGCACACATATTTGCTCAATTGATGACAGTTTTTCAACTTAGAGAAACAAAATACACATTGTACTTAATATATTTGTAGAAAATATCTGGTACGTGTTATATATAATAGATATTTTTATGGCTTTTGGAGACCCCAAATATTGCTTAGAATTTAAATATCTGCAAATGCCTTTCACATGCTCATACAAAAAAAAAAAAGTGTGTTAATGTGGATCTGTGATCCTCTTAGTAGATAAATGCCTCAGTGGTTGGCTTGGATACCTACCATTATCAGATGAGGGAACCATTAATGATTGATGGAGAAGTGAAAGCTTGAATCACGTGTTTGAATCATTTATTTGGATTGTTTATCCTAAGATTTGTATTTGTATCTGTGCTTCAGAATCGGATAAGAACATTTATGGTCCCCAATATTTGGGAGATTTCCTAAAAGTAGGTACATAGATGCATTTTTGAGCCACTTCTTAATATTGAAATTTCTCAGCATGTGACTCAGGTATCAATTTGATGTCTGTAGAATATCATCAGGCTATCAGAAGGAACGCATATCGTTGAGGTTCCCAGGTATACAGCAAGACCCTCAAGAAAAAGGATTGCCATTTCCTTGTGCCATTTCTCATCAAAATAATAAGTTTTGTGACTTACAAACCCCAGGGGAAAGTCTAAACTATATTTCATTTCTCCCTTTTCTATCACCTCGATTTATCACTGGATTGCACTTCCAGGCATAAATCAGACCTTTGACCCACATCGACCTCCTAGATTAGCCGAATTTTGCTGGCCAGGGATATCCTGTTGGGGGAGAATACCATATTTGCTAAAAACAGCTGCTGGCAAGTTCAGGATTTCATTCACAAATGAGATTAATGAAGAAAAATGCTATTAAATAATTACGACTAAATATGTTGTTGAACTTCTACAAAAAAGTTCTAGAAGATATAAGCTACCAAAAAGATGTGTTAGAAATAAAATACCTATCTGAGATAAAACTTGCAGTGATAGCTAACTTTTCTCCTGTAGTATTTTTCATTTCTTTCAGTTTTCTGTTTGGGTATCATCACCTACTAAAACAGATATCCTCAAACATTTTTGTTGTCATTATAGACACTGTACTTTTGATGTTTATGAGCCAGGTGTTAATGGGTATTCACTTTAATGATTATTAAAGATTTACACTTGCACTTAACTGGTGAAATGTTTTGGTTAAGTCCTGTTCTTTTCACAAGTCATCATGGTGACTGAAGGCAGGTTTTTTTTCAACTCTGGGTCCTCAATCCATATATTAAAAGACTAAAAGTAAGAGTGATTTCCTTTCTCCCCTCTACCTATAAACCTTCCCATTAGTGAAGAAGTATAAAATGATTTAAAGCAGTGCAACCAAATCACCCAAATGTAAGCAGGTAAAGGATTAAAATTTTTGTATACAATATCAACCTTGAACGACCTTTAAAATGGTATGCAAAACCACAGCTGGTGAAGGATTACTTAGTAGATAGATTGGATGGGGGCATCTCTGGGGTGCTGCCTCCCATAGAAACCTGGCTGATTCTTAAAATGGAATTTCTTCTCCTCAGAACTTTATTCCTTGGTTGGTGGCAGGAGGGTAGATCATCTGATAATTCTGCTGCTGTGAAAACCCCATAAGACCATAATGTTGGTGTGGTTCTAAGGCAAGAGTCCTGCACGACAAACTTAAGACCTTATAAAGTGTTATAGGTGTCACCACTGGTTCAGAGCATCAGTTCTGAAGTCAGACTGCTTAAGTTCAAATAACAGGTTTCACCACTTAAAAGCTATGCGACTTGGGGCACATTTTTTATTTCTCTGAATCTTTTTACTCATGTATAAATAAGATAGGGACTTGCTCCATTTGGATATGTGCAAACACAATGGTAGAATTCCACTCTATGCTCAAGCAGCTTTTTTAGTGCAACAGAAAAGAGAGTGATTCTTCATTACATGAGGATTTGGACAAGGGCACTTTCAGGGTTGTGGCAATTGAGTTCGTGTTAGCCAGTGGTGAGTCACCTACCCAGTATCGTGCCAGCTTATCTTCATTATTTTTTCATATCCCCCAGTCCAGAGTGCTTGGTTGTGAATTAAGGAAATTATGACGTTATTGGCAGAGGCCAAATTGTGACCTTAGAACAAGAAATAAGTAACGTAGCATAAATCTACAGAGCTAAGCAAGCCTTAAATTTTAATCCAGTCCCTTGGGTGACATGAGAAATTGTGAAAATGCCAAAGAAACATTTCATTCCAGATGGACTGCAGTTATGAAGACAGCAACTTCTATATCTAGGAGATGTAAAGAGCTGTAAGCATAGCCTGTAGGTATCTAAGCAAACACTAATTTCAAGTGTGCAATGCCAATTCTAGCACCAACTGAAATCGTGTCATAGAGACAAGACCTCCATCTTCTAGAGACCAGATTTGGTAAATAGTCAGAAATAGAGAGGGGTGTATTTCCAAACGCCTTCTAGAAAAGTCTTCAGAATTCTCAAGAAACTGTAATATTTTGACAAAGGATAAGCTGAGCCTGTTGTGATTCACATTTGTTTAATATACAGTGTTACAGTGTCAGCAAGCAAAGTCTTTTTATTAAAGATCAGTTTGGACTTGTGGAGCTCCATAGCCTGCCTCACACACAGCCCACCCCAGCACAGGACAAAGAACGAACTCGGAGATTGTCCTAAGGCATTCAAGAAGATATAGAACAAATATATTATGTTTCATGAAAGATTGCTGACCAAATATTTAAATGCTGCTATCAGCTTTTAAAATTGCTCACAGCAAACAAGCTCAAAGGGAACACTAGCATCCTGGAGCTATAGGAACGTCAGTCGTATTGAGCATGTTGACCAGTCTGTCTGTAATCATCATCTCCATGACAGAGCCCCAGGAGCCACTGTCCTCTGTCACTTTCTAAGACACAACTACAAGTTAAATCTTAAAAGTTAGAGGACAAAATGTTCCAGGTTACCTGGAAGAAATTGTGATACTACCCAAGGAGTACCTATCCTACAGGAAATAATTATATCAAAATATTTACGTAGTTATGATGGATGCATTGAAAAGTATCATGTTTTGAAGAATTCACTTATATTTGTTTTAAATATACCCCTGAGCATTCTTTGAATCTTATTATTAACTTTTTTTTTTTTTTTTTGCAAAGGAATATTTTTAAGGTATTCTCTGTGGCTAGTGGTTCAGCCAAACACTTGTGAGAAGAACTTAAAATGCTTAGTCATGTCCGTTTTCTTATTGGTATTCCTTTGGTGTCTCAGTCTGGGACGATGACATAATATCTAGGTCCGGCCAAAGAAACAGGGCCACTCTGTTTTGACAGTGTTATTCATGGCCTCCACATCGCATAAATGTTAAAGAATATCAGAGAAAGAACGAGCTAATTATGCAAAACATTGAGACAAATGTTACTCTTAATCCTGGGAGATTAAGATGCAATAGTTTTAGTAGACAAATAAAATGACTTCTTTTTTAGAAGATAGTGCCTTCGGCATGGGTTTGAAATATGAAAAAGGATAAAATATGATAGACACTTTCCTTCTGAGTTCTGCCGTAAGGAAACTCCTTTGTAATTTAAAGTTTTGCATTCTGCCAGGGCCTGGGGGGAAAGGGGAAGAGATACAGCTTTTAAAATAAGAATTCAGTGTTTGTTCTGATTGATATTATTTGGAAAGTGCGTATATTCACAGTGAACTGGCGCACCGTGGTATTTTAGGAGTATTCCATAGAGCCGATGTGTTTCAATCTTTGATTAACTAATGCATTTTGCGAATCGTGTCCTAGACTCATTGTCTTGCCCTCATGGCAATCACTTATTTGGTAGCTGGGGATCCCTGCCTTCAAGCAAGAATACAAACTCATATGAATTTCACGGATTGATAATTCACGACATCAGGAAAGCCAGGGGGTTGCTGATGTGTTACTGGATAGTCAGCTGCACACCCAGTCCAGAAAACCAAGGATATTTCTGAATGTAGTTTCCTGCCAGGGTAGATCATGGCCCCTAAATCCTTCCGTCTTTTTAATTTGCCATCCCTGAGCTTTTCTTTAAAGCATAGAATGAAAGAAAGATGTGACTCGCTCAGTGTAAAAGCCTCAAGTTAAGTTTATCCTCTGATAGAGCAAATGATAATTAAAATATATTTTATTTTATTTTATTAATGAGGTTTAGTATAACCTACACTCCTGGTTATGAGGTTCAGATTTATACTGATTCATGAATACGTGCTAGTGTGTGAGGTCATGTACATCCGGCCTCTAAGTACCAAGTGTCCTATTTCTGAGTGCATCCCGCACTAGGTCATTTTCATCAGCAGCCGGCAGCACAGGGGTTTCACTTTTCCCTGAGTGGCTGTCACTACCAGGACACTAGGCAAAAGTCCAGCACTGTTCGCTTGACTTCCTTCCTGTTCCTTTTCTTCTCTTCTTTCCTCTCCCATGTCCTACAATCCATTCTGGCCATGAACAGCAGAGATAACTGCGGACTACAAATGAAAAGCTGAGCTGGCCCTAAAAATATTACTCCTGGAAGCTATTTAATTGCAAAAGAATATTTGTGCTGGAGCTTCACCGTGCCCTTTGGAAAGCAGACTCAGTAATTTGGCTGTCAATCACTGGTAATTTTATACCTTAGAGTCTGAAGGGGTAATAAACAGAATTAACAGAGTTTTACACGGGATTGCTGATTCTTAGAAAATGAAAAAACGAAATTTCAGGAGAGTCAAGTCTTTTAAAAAGTAGCTTCTGAAGATCAAGTTTTATTAAAATAAAACAAATAAACTTTCCACATTAAACTTATTTGGAAATTATTCCGAAGTATCTCACTTATTTATAACATTAAAACTTGTCTGCATTAGTTCTACTTGCTCTTTGACCTATTGTCACTGTTAGTAGATTAAGATGGCCAGTACATTAAAATGCAGTTTCGTTCTTTTCTTTTTTTTTTTTTTTGGTCCAAGCAGTTGGATTGTTTGTCCAAAAGGACCACAATGTAGTGAATTATTGTAGAATTGGTAATGCTGCCCACATAGTGGTTTCTTCATCCCTTACTTCTACTTTTATTTTTATTAAGACTTAAGAATTCTTTATTTTCTTTTCAAACAAAATTGGTAAAATTGTTGCTGGAAACTTCTGAAGTTAAAAGATATATATATATATATATTTTTAAATCCAGAACATCAGTTGGTAAATGATGTTTCTGTTTTCATGCATGTCTGTTATAACTTCCAGAAATCTAGGATTATAAATATTTTAGGACTTAAATTTTTAAGTATAGCATACCTACAGAGAAATGCATGTCATCAAGTATAGCTTACTCAAAATTATGTGTGAAAGACTCAGATGTGATACTGCATTTGGCCATTGGTTTATTTTCCTTGCTGAATAGTATTTCAGTGTGCACATATACCGTACTGTCTCCATTCTCACTGGGCATCGCCTCAGTGTTCAGTTGGAGCTGATATGAATATTGCTGGTACGAGCATCATAGATGACGTCTGGTGTACTAATATGCACATTTCTGTGGAGTATATGTCTAGGAGCTGAATGGCTGAGACATAGAGTATGCATATAATGAGTTTTAAAAGAGATTGACAAACATCCAATTCCTTTTACCATTGTACATTCCCACTCACAGCTTAGGAAAGTTCTGATTATACCCAGTGTTGCCAATATTTGGCATTTTCTCTTTTGTCTTTTTTATTATTTAACCATTCTGATGAGTATCTGTTGACATTTCATAAATGTTTAAATTTAGATATTTCCTTATCAGTAATGAACCTGACCATCTTTGAATTTGTTTGTTGACTTTGTGGATATCCTCTTTTATAAAGTGCTTATTCAAGTACTTTGAACTTTTTTTTATTGGATTGCCTATTTTTATATGCATTACATCCAGAATGTTGATATATAGATATAGACACACACATAACACACACACACACACACACACACACACACACGCATACACACACATGCGTGCACACATAGAATGAGAATGTTTTCTACTGGCATCTCTTCACTTTAGTGTGTCGTGATAAACAGAACTCCCCAATTTTAATATGACTCAATTTTTAAATTCCTTTTATGGTTTAAATTTCTTTTTAAATTCCTCTTATGGTTGACATACTTTGTGTCTTGCTTAAGAAAGCCTTGGCTACTCCATGGTCATGCATTGTGTTCTCTCTTTGAATTTCAGAGCTTGATTGTTTAATCTTTAACAGCTAGACTGGCATCCATATGATTTTGTGTATTTTTGAGATGGGAGTTAAGGTGCATTTTTTCACCTTATAGATACCCAGGTGAAAGCATCATCTTTTCCACCATGGATCAGTGTCATGATTCTCATAACTTAGGTATAAGTGTGGCTTAGTGTCTGGATTCTCTCCTGTTCAGTGTTCTATTGATTTCTGCTTACATGGACACCACATGGTCTTAATTGCTACAGCTTTGTAATGTGCTTTCTAACCTGGTAAATTCAGCCTTCCGGATTTGTTTCTTTCCTTCAAGACCACTTTCTCTTCTTGATCCTTCATGTTTTTGTGTAAATTTATTTACCTGAAATTGTTTTAAATCTATTAATTAATCCAAGGTGATTGAAAGCTTCACAACATCTGCTAATTCATAAGCCAGGGATTTCCTTCCAATAATTTAGATTTGCCTGATTTTAGTAGTGTTTGGTGAGGAAGTCTTCCAGCACCTTAACTGGTGTATTCCCAGGTTTTGGTTCTTTTTCTCTGATAGTTATAAACAATATTAGTGTGTCATTTTTGCTGATAAACAAAAAGAGAATTGATTTTTGTACATTGACATTTGTTTTTACTTTATCAGTACATGTTCATAGAAGTGACGATAGCAGTGAATGACATCTCATTCATATCTAAAGAGACATTGTCAATATTTAATTCTGATAGTAACTTTTAGGTTAGTTCTTTTCATTCTCAAATTGAAGGGATTTCTCTCTATACCTTGTTTAGAAAGATTGTTGTTCTTGTTTTTAATGGCTAATGACTGTTGAATTTTGCAAAAAACAAGTATTTATACCTCTTTCAAAATTAAGGTAAACTACTACTATGGATATTACACAATGTTCAGTTCAGTCTTCTTTGCTAGAAACACTAAAATGAACCAAAAATACAATAAATTAGAAACACAATTTTATTTACAATAATACTAGGAACAGAATTAGCCACAAACTCCGAGAAAGGAGGTACACAGAATTTAGAAATCACTTTAGAAGTATCACACAATGTGAAAATTTCATTTTACAAAAGAAGATGGGACAGACAGAAAAAGGGAGGGAGGAAGAAAAGGCCACAACTTTCAGTCCTTCATTGGAACACTGATTTCTGAAGATGCGAAGGGACAAGGGAGATAGGAAGCCCCACGGAGACAAGCTTCAAAAAGAGAGAATAATTTTGAGGGTGACGTTGTAAAAACTGCATTTTCAGTTTTAATTCTCTCATGCCCAGCAGCTGTCTTCTCCTCAATTCGTTATTAAATAAAAGTCAGGCCAAGATAAAATTGTCATGATTCAAAAATAAGTAATAAACTAAAAAGTTTAAATGTAAGACAGTGGGTTGACACTGCTTAAAACAAGTAAAAGACAAAGAAATCAGAAAAGGGAGATGGTAACACAACAATACACAAAAGGCAAAGAAGTGTAATTTTAGAAAAATAAAATTACCCCCAAGTAACATGACAGGAAGTTAGCCATATTCTTTTTTTATAGCCTAAAGACATTTAAAATAATAGAAAAAAAATGGAATCAAAGAGATGATGGTAAGACAAAGAAGGCATTAAAGGAATAATAATGAGCTGGCAATGCTCGTGGGAAACTAGGAACTGATAAAGCCATTGCTGAAATAAAATCATATTAGAAGCATCAAGAAGAATAGATAATGAAGTAATAAAGAGGACTGGCATGAGGAAATAAAACAGAAGAGAAGAAAATAAGACATACAAGCAACTGAGAAGAAGGCAGTAGATTGGGAAGAGAACGAGCTGTGATCTAAGGTACGGGTAGGTAGTTCTCACCTGGGAAAGTGGTTTCCTAAAATAAACTGATGCCTTCCTGGCTTTTAGATTTTTTTCTTTGATTTTCAGTGTTAGGAGGTATCAGAATGATTTAGTCACAATCTTGTGCAAATGTCTGAGTAAGGCCATGAGTTGGCAAAGCTGGGGGTGTCCTCACAGAAAACGAAGGTGAGCTGTGCTTCCGGAGACACCCATGGTCACCCAGGGGAGCACCGTGTCCTGGGGTTACGGAACATGGGTATCTGCCTATTCAGGCAACAGAAAGTCTTACCAAGGATGCAATGGTGGGAAATGCAGGCACCAAGAGCCTTTCTTGCAAAATTGTCTTAAAGACAACATAGGGTCAATCAGGACCTAGGTCAAGCTGCGTGATTTAAATCTACACATACAACTGCTATCAAATGAGAGTATCAAATGAGAGTAGGATTTGTGTTGGGAGTGTGTGGAAGACTTTTAAACATGTGTCCTGTTTGAAGTTTTTAGCTAAAGCTTGTATTATTTTAAAAATAATTGAAACTTAATTTTCTTAAAGCCAATTTCCTTAATTTTTATTGGAGCTAATAGTAAATACAGTCTTTTTCAAATGAGGACATGATGTTTTCTTTCTACATCATCAAATATCCGAACACGTATAGTCGCATATTGTTTTAGAAATGAAGGAAATAATTCTTCATTAAGATATCATCGTATTAATACTCACAATAACCTAATTATTTTGGGTTATAGACTTGCTTTTGTTTTATAGACTTGCCTCAAGTCACCTAATTATATGATATAGACCTGGGGTCCATTCAGTAAAAGTGCAGTGAAAAGTGTGTAAAGTTCATCATTGATAAATTTATGTTTTTAGAAGTCATGACTAAAAGAGAATCGGGTAAAAGGCTATTTTTTTTTTTGAGATACCGTATTAGCTGGGAGTGAGGGGTGGATACCAGTATATAAAATTTAACTTCAAACTCAGCATCTAAATGAGTTCTCTCTGTGAGCCTTTTAGCTTGATGAAAGTTTACCACATTTTATACTTTTTTTGAATTATAATCTCATTTCAAAAAATGAAATAACTTGAACACACTTGTGTTTGTCACACAAAAACTAGGCTGGCTTTGAATATGAACTCTACACAATCTTAAATCTATCTTTTGCCTTTGAATTCACCAAGGAAACAAAGTCTAGATTCAGTTTGAAAACAATTATAGGATTCTGTGGAATTTTTCTTCTTCTTTTTTTTTTTTTTTGCAATGTTGAGATACAGAGAGCTAAGGATCCACATACGAATTCAGAGCAAAGTAATGGAAGATTAGAAAACTAGAATTTGCTTGGCAGGCTAGTGGGAGGGTCCTTTTGTGATGAAATGTTGCATAAATAATGCCGATGGGGGTCTAAATTCACTGTTGCCATGGAGACCTTTGTGCCTGGCTGAACTCAATTCTTTTCTCTTTTAAGAAGGCAACCACTGGGCTTGTGGTATCTCTGATGCGTCTTGCTTTGCTTTCTCTTAAAGTGTTTGCAAGTGAAAGCAGAAATTAAACTATGATAATTTGGCATCCTGACTTTCTCAAGGCTCTTCTTCCAGCCCATTCGTGATTTTTTCCAGTGCCTCTGGGGTCTTTGGAGGCCCTGGTGTGGGGAGGGAGGAGCAAGCGAGAGAAGCCTGGACCGGCCACACCGCAGCCTGGGCAGGAGGGCACACTGACCCCTCATCTTTGAGACTAGTCGACTTTGTTTGCCTAGACTGCAGTTTTGAAGTATTTAAGGAGCGTTTGTTGTCAAAGGTAAAAGAGAAAAAGTGAAAACCGAACGTAACTGTTTTTTTTTTTAATGCTTTCATTATTAATGTTTTTGTGATGATTTCAGCTAAAGTTTTAGAACTGCAGGTTGGGAGTTTTGTGTAGAAAACATTTGGGTAGGATTTATTTCTGGCCTCATGGTTGTCATTTTATTCAGTGTAAGAGTTTTGAATTTGTAAATGCCAAATAACCGAATTAAACAGAGAGCAGTTGGAAGGGTCTGTGTGCCATTTCCGAATCAACTAACCATTATAACTGCTTAATAATCGTTTTTAGTAATACTTGGTGTGTTGTAGCTATATCCTTTAGATTTTATGAAAGTTATGATTATCCATGTAAATAGTCATTTATAATTAAGTGAGAATTAAGTAATTCAAAGTTGACTTGGAAATTGTGGGCCTCTTTTTCTCCTTCAGTACACAATTTAATGAATAACCTCACTAAGAAAGAAATTATGCACTGAGAGTAAAGGCATAAAAATCACCCAACCAGTGTCATGATGGAAAGTAACTAAATATTCAATATTGGACAAGCTAACTAACTTGTTGCGTTGCCTTTCCTTTCGTACAGAGATGATCGTTTCTCAGTCATGAGCTTTGTATTACAAATAGAATAAAATAATTATGTGTTTGATCATTCTAAATGGTACAGGTGTAAATGGGGTGCACATATCCCATAATTATAGAAAACCTTTACAAGTGTTTTCAGATTGTTTTTATTCAGATAGCTTATTGAGAAAATCATTGACCAAAATTTATCATGACTTCATAGATATGCCCTGTGTCGCCAGTAAAGTTAAAAATGTTTGTGATGCTCAACAGATTAAAGAAACAAATTGATTTCAGAAAGTCTGCGATTTAAAGATAACAGTCTATGGGGACCGTAAATTTGATTACTATACATTTGGAAGATAGATGTACGTTGTAGAATTCTAATTAAAATAGAATGCCTCTAAAGAGCTTTGGCTTTTTTTTAGAGTGCTTCCTAAAGGACGATGAGTGACAGAGAACATTTTCAACAGAATTATGATAATCACAAGATAAGATTTCTACTTGATTAATATTATTTGAAGTTTGAATCACTTTGTAACTTAGATACTAAGTGCAAATAATGGCCACATGAACATAAGGTTTTATCAGAAACATATTGTCACATATTTTAGTACTTTAATCACCTAGTATGGATGTGTTTTATTTTAAAGGCACTAACAACTCACTAGGTTACCTCTTTGTAAATATTTCATTTTAATTAATTAGAAGTTACAGTTTATGTTAATCATATTAATACTTCGAAATCTTTTCATTTTTAAGGAATGAAAGTGAACCTCTATGGACAATGATATAGATTGAAAAGAGTGATTTAAGACTTTTTCCTTTAGTAGTATTTTCCATACCATTAATAATAGTGACTAAATATAAAAATAAATCTAAAGGTAAATGACTGAAGTTTCACTTTAGGAGTAGTGTCTGGGCACACTCGCTTTGTATAACAGTGTAATGGGGTCAAGTGACATTAAACCTTCAAACTATAGGGCATTATCTGCATTATAATATAATGCATGTAATTTAAGCAAAGGGCTATTTAAAAAATAAAAGGTTAACTAGGTGGTGTGATTTCCTGTTACCCACCATTGTCAGATATAAATATTTTATATGGAAATTAAAAGTATTTTTAAAGTATTTTTGCTTTTTTAAATCCAAGTATTTATATCATGTGAATGTGTGTGCATAGACATTAAATAGGTCCTTCATGTGGTATTCTAAAACATAAGCAGGGTCAAATAAATGGTGACAAAAGAAATATACATTCTCAGGATTTCCAAATGCCTAGTTGCAGAATCATATCTGGGCTATTTTACTCTTAAGTTTTATGAACACAATTAAGAAAAATAGTTTCAGTTGTTTAAAAAAAATGTTAGTTTCAGTTGTTTAAAAAAATATATATTTACCCAGGCAATCCAAGATTTGGTTCAACTCAGCTTGATTGTCAAGTTGCAGAATTATAGCTAAAAAGTCTGACTGAAAGTTCTAGTTGGAATGGTTGAGTAAGAAAGATTTGTGTTTGCATGTCTACAAGTAGCTTACTAACTTGTGAATTCTGATTCAGAGTCCTCTTTTATAGTTTGATGATCTTGTATTTTGCAATTCTTTATATTCAGCAAATCTTTGTTGGGTTTCTCCCAGATGATAAACATTGTATGAGGTGTGATGTACAAAAATGGAAAGAGGTTTTCCCTAGGGTTCGAGAACTGAAAACTCTGGTGAGGATGCAGATGTGAGAACCAGCTACTGTGACACTGTTAAATGATCACTCTGATGGAGGCATGGCCGAGGAGAGCTTGAAACAACACTGTCGTTTATACAGTGCAGTAAAATACGTTTGTATGATGCTCCCAACCTGAGATGCAGAAAGGTTAAGTGACTTTTACACAAAGTAACTGTTAATGAATGACTTTCAAGGTCATGTCCAGGTAGTAGCCAGAGAAATCCTATAAAAATATAAACCTGTCACATTACTGATCTATGCAGCATAAATGTTAAAAGACATAGAGGGGCCGACATGTGACCTGCTGCCCATCACTCCATCTGCCCTACATCTAAGTCTTCCTTCCCTCTTGCTAACTTTGCTCCAGCTTATGGAACTCCTTGCTTCTAGAATATGCTATGAGCACATGGCTTTTGCATTTGCCATTTGCTCTCCTTAAGCCCCTGCCTCAGTTTCTTCCATTTCAGCCCAGACGTACACATGCGCACTCCTTCATCTCTTCCTCATCTTTGTTTAGATGTTCCCTTGTCAGTAAGTCCATTCTTGGTAACCCTACTGAATCACCTCTTCCATCTTCTCCCGCATTATTTTCCTCTGTTGCTTTTACCACAGATGATGCTCTGTGTAATCCATAGGTCCGATTTGTTTAACATCCATTTTCTACACTAAACTCCACGAGGTGGAGATTTTTATGTGATTTTTTTCATTGATGCATTCCCAGGACCTAGACTCATGCCTGCTTTATTTATTGAATGGACAAATGAAGATCTGAAACCAAATACTACATACACTCTTTTACTTTGTATGTTTTTTTCCCCCGATTTTAAGAAATAAAGTAGTGAATATTCAAAGTTACCACTTGCAATTCATTATTCTAGCTTAAGTATGAGAGAAAGTGGTCAGATACAGGCATTGGATGTGTTATTGCTTATGCACTAACACTCTTAGCTGAGCTGCCTGTATCATCACTGAAGGGGAGCTGAGGACTTTCCTGCTATGGTGTGGTCTGAAGTGTCAGATGGACTTGTAGGGAGAAGACCCAGTGTCTTCTCTCTTATCACTCTCTAGTGCCCTTAGCTCCTTGCCTCCACCATAAAAGGTGTGATTTTTACTGTAAAGTTCCAGCACCCCCTAAGGTTATCTGCATATTCTCCAAAGTATTTTTATGAAGAACACACAACAAGGTATATACAATCTCTAAAATATTAAATCATGTGTTTCTGCATATTCCAAAAGTTCCATTAACATGAGAAAAATTATTTAATGGCCTGGATTATTGAAGTGATCATATTTAGTAAACTGTTCAGTTAAATTTCTACTGGAAAAAAAAAAACTGCATTCTTAGGATCCTCAGAATTGCCAATAAATATGAGTACTATTCATAGTGGTCTCTCATGTACTTTGGCCATATTTAGTGCTAACCAAAAGCATAAAAGTATATTTTTGTCTTTGGGGATCCAATCACTGGCCTCTATCCTATCAAGTTCATCCTACATTTGACAGGTTTAATTAAACTCAGCACATATAGTTTTAAAAATAAACTCTGCCAACTCTAGGAATTTAATAAATACTACAATGTTGCTAATTATGTAGTGACCTTCAGTGTGCCAGTATTTTTCAAAGATATGAGGGTCACTAACTCTGGGAATAAAAGCATGGAGTTAGTCGCAGGCTTCCAATGGGAATTACTTGTATTTAAAGACTCAGACCCAATTTTAAGTGTTGGTGAACTGTCTGGTTGTTTCATTATGAAGCAATGAGATCATTAGAGCTTTTCTGCATCCCATAAACATCAATTGCCATTTCATATATAGCATAACATTTGAATACACGTGCCTCATACAAGAGAAACTGAATGTGATCATTTATTGCGTGGCCTCCACCTTGTTCACGCATCCCTTCCTCATGAATGTCAGCTGCTTCATTCATTTCTAGCCTTCCTGCTCTTCTGAACCAATTTCTGGTCATTTGCCTCAGCATTAATAGGGTTTCTGTGAGAGATACTATATTCAGTGTTGAAACATTAAAGGTAATTAAATTTAGGTGCTGAGTTTGGGGATTATCTGTACCCACATTATCATGGAGTACTTCTGCCAGAAATTAGAAACCATAAATACAGAGGTGAAGAGGAGAACGCCTTACAGAGGAAGACTGAGGCAGATTTGAGGCTGAGTCTGCAAACTCACAGCCTGATGGACCATTGGGCCATGTGGGGCTACTGCCCTCAGGGAGCCCAGGGAGCCACTGCTGTGGACTTGACCTTAGTTTGTAGATGCTAGCATAGTCCAGCACGTATTTGGCAAATGCAGTGCACACATAATGACCAAATATCACATATAAGGGTTTATTTAATCTCTGGGTGTATGGAATTAAATAGGAAACTTTGCACTTTCATTTAAAGAATTATAAACCTGACCTCCTATGTTATCTCTCTGAAATAACAATCGATGCCCTCACTGAGCACGTCCAGTGTGCTCCTGATCATTCTCTCATAGCATCTCCCTGGCTCCTCCCACGGGTGCTGCATGTTAGAGAATATCTCTGTACAGTAGGTGAGAAACGTCGAGCTGAGTAATTCTTTCATTAGGTGCTATGTCTGAGGTCACAGAAAGAAACTCGTGCAAGATTTAGAACCCGTGTCTGCTTAACTCTGCAGCTCACTCACTTTAAACCTTCTCACTTAGATTATGCAGATTTTTGTCTGTTCATGGACATGGCCCTCCCCCCACATCTACATCCCTTTTCCTGTTTTTCTTTGCTCTTCATCTGCAGCCAGGTGGTCCAGGCTGTGCTCCCTTTTACTGTGAACTGTTTGACCCACACATCAGCATGTTACTCTTTGGGGCCCTGCAGTGTCGGAGCTCAGGGTTTGGTCATGGGGTGCTACGGGTATCCATATTAGACTCAGCCTGAACAACCGTTATCAGTGCAGCTTCCTTCTCAGCATCTCAAAGTGGAGTGTTGGACATCTGCATTATTAATGGGTTCCCTAGAGGATCGCCAGAGCCATGAGCATTTGAAAAACAACTCTCTGATTTTACAGATGCAGAAACTGGCTGTGAGGGGAATGGAGGGTCACATTCGAGGAGAGGAGAGCAGTTCTGTCAGCCACACTGTAGACTCATGCAGGTGTCAGGTTCAAGGCAACAAGGGATCAAGGGGTCAGTGCGTGTGATTCTCTAAATCTTGCATGTTTCCAGGTCTGCAGTTCATCATGCTGTATTTGTGCACATGCAAATGAGATAGGGAGGGAGACAGACTGAGGAGAAGTAGTTAGCCTGGATGCAGGATGGGCCAGTCAATGAACAGAGGGTGAAGGCTGGATGTGCAGGTCAAGGCCCGATCTTACGATGTCCATCCTCTTCATTCTGTCCTCACTGCTTTCATTTGCAGCTATTGGGTTGCTTGTTTTGTTACATAGCCTTGTGGATCATTTTCACTCTATTTGATAAGTCTGTGGATGGGTAGCATTTCCACAGCATCTCATGAGGATGTTTTAAGTTAAATGGGATAGCATAGTTATTATCGCAGCACCATGTACTGAGCTTCTACCCAGGCCCTGTTCTAAAAGCCAGGAATGAAGAGATGCAAAGCCACTGCCTTCAGGGAGCTGTTATTCTAGTAAGAACAAGAAGACAAATCAAGGACTCTTATAAACTGTCCTTATAACTCCTTTCACAAGACCAGCAGTCACGGGTAGAGGACCTTATGGTGACCTAGATGTCACATTGTCTTAACAAAACCTGACAAGTTTCCTTCCATTTGTAAAAGGAAGCTAGGCAACTCTCTTACCATACTTGTTTGTAAGTAATGTCAGTGTTTTAGGGAAACTTTGAGAATATGTGAGATTTTACTGGAGACAAAATTCTTAGTGTATTTAACCAGTTATGAAATAAGCCCCTGAGCTGTGGTGTAGTGGGGAAAAAATAGGGGCCTGGGAGTCAGAGGCTGAGTTTTCTATTGGACCCAATACATTCCGGTTGTAGGATTTTGAGAAAATGTGGGCATCTTTGTGCATAACTTTTTTTCTGTAAGAGCAGTGGCACAGGTGCAGTATGATGCCACTTTTAAAGTACATGGTAATTTAATCTTTCATATTCAGAACAACATTTCATTGGATCAAGTTCATGAGCAGATGTGCCTGTACTGTAGACCTTTACTTATTTCTTGGTAAAGTGTTGTTTGACTTAGAACAATGGGGATATTCACAGATTTCTAAAAGGGGCTTAAAGTTAGATACGACTATGCACCCAGCACTGATAAATGCAGCTGATCTTCAGAAAGTTCACGGCTGGTGTGACTTCCCTGTGCTTCACACTGTCACCAGAAAATTGGTCAATGGAAGTGCAGTGCCGAAAGATATAGTGAAGTCACTGTCTCCTAATTCCTTCTTTTTTGGCGTTTTGTTTGTTATTTCTTTTGGCTTTGGGATTTTTGTATTTGTTTGTTTGTTTCCTTATTGTGAGTGTCTGAGACTTTTAAGGTGCGATATCTAGATTGATTAGAACTTGACGCAGTTGGGGTGTGTAAAAACCTAGGAAACCCATCATGATATCTGCAGCATCCATTTTCATGCATGCTGAGGTTTCTGGAAGTAAGAAGAAGAATGTAAACTTTAAAAATGCTGCCCAGGTGCTTTACATACACCCTCTGTGTAAGACATAACAAGAATTGGGAAGTTGAATTATTCATATAACTATTTATTCATCCTGTACCTAAAACTCCATGGCAATACCGTATACAATATATTCACTGTTTCTTTAACTTAGAAACTAATTAACCATGGATAATCTATTCCTGTTTCCTCACATGGAAAGCAGAAATAATTATTATAATAGTGATATTGTTAACATTATTATGTCCTAAATCCCTAAGAGTATCCCCTTCACCATGGGGAGAGAGAAGGAGGACTTTGCTTTTACAGGTGAAAAAATGGCCTAAGTTTATTAAAATAGAAAGGTTCTCCAGGCTGAGTCTAGTAGGAATTGATTTAAGTTATTTAGCTTAACTACATACAAGTTCTACAATATTTATTAGATATGCATGTCTTGTTGACTGTTTAATTTCTGATTAGATTATTGCTTGTCCCACTTGAATAGTAAAGGAAAATTATTTGGGAGAAAATTGGCTTAAAATGTACAAAACAGCTGCCAGAATCACGAACAGCTTGCTGCCCCACTCTGCAGCCAGGGAGGCGGGTGTTGATCAGCTCTGCCTTCTCTATCAGGTAAAATTGCAGTTGATGGAAGTCACAGCCCCTTGTTTCAGGGGACATGAGGATAATTTGGTTGTTCCTAAGAAGGCATAAACAAAATATTGGCTAAGCACAGACAGATGTTAAGGTTATACTCCGTACATGAATTCATGTACTAGAATTCACTTTAATGGGTTCAAGCTTATGGTAGAAGATCTTGCAGCTCATTATAACTAAGTTGTTATGGGCTGCTAATTTGCTAGAAGCTGCTGCATCATGAACTAGCCCAACTGCCTTGATGGGTCTCCTGGTAGTTAATATGGATTAAATGTGAATCTTTTATTCTTTCCCCTGTGGTCTCACGTAATGATGTTAGCTTGTCTACAGTGTGACAAATTCAGTGTACCAGGAGCATCTGGTACACTATTCTTTATGACTGAAAATAAGCCTGCAGACTTGATAATGCATATCCATTAAGACAGTTCTACATATTGGGGAGATGTGGACGGATGATGACTATAGAAGCAATTTATTGGTCACAGTTCATTTTGCTCTGACACATATAAACTATTTCAACAGTGGTGTATTCATCAGTGCTACAATTCTGCAAGTTCTTTGATTATTGGGATGCAAATATGGATAAAACTCTTGTTATGCTGTTCGTAATCCATTCCCAGCAGAGGAATTTCAAAAAGGAAAAAAAATGAAAGGAAACAAACCTTCACAGCTTGAAAATAGGTTTAAATTCATTCTTTTGAAGTTGATCTGAGAACGGATCACACTGAAATGTTCAAGTCATGAAGCTACTTTAGTAAGTAAGGTATCTTTTATTTGAATATGTAGTAGTATAAGAAATGAAAAGTAGAATCAAATCCTCTTGTCCCATTTGGACTTAACCAAGTTAATGTAAGAATGTTTACATTTCAAATGTATCACCACATAAGCAGTGGAGAAAAATATTTCAAAGATAAAACACAAGAGTTGACATGCATATGTACAAGAATAGGAAAGACCACTGGTGTGGCTGTCACTGTGTTTTTGTCTCTGCCATATTACTAGCTGAGTAATCTTCAATTATTCACTTAATGCTCTGATTGCCAGTTCCCTCCTCTTTACACAAGTGGATTATATTTCATATCCAAAATCTTCTACTGGGTCATTTGAAGTATAATAATTAGTACAGTACAGCTATTATTATACACGTACTAAAACCACTGTACTCATATTAGGGTACAAACGTAAGAACTCCCTCTTGCCTGATGTCAGCCTTATGGTAACCTCAGGCCGCTCAATCAGCAGTAGATGTGACAGTAGCAATTAAAAAGCACTTCAGAGGCCGTGAGGAACAGGAGCTCTGAAAGATACACACACACACACACACACACACACACACACACACACACACACACACACACACAAAATCACGAGAAAGAAATGTCAACAATGTAAATGAAATAGAAGAGAAATGAGACTATTTCTTTGGTTGTAGAAGCCAATAGCTGTCTGTGTCCACAGTGCCAGAGGACTTACTGTGTCCTCCTAATTATGACAAAGCTGTGCAGTTGACAGGGACATTTAGGGACGGACAGGCAAACTGATGCCCTTACCATACAATATCCTTGTAATGTAGTAAAGGGTTCATGTTAACACCATTGACCTTCAGATGTCAAAAAAGTTAATTTATATTAACTATTGTCAGTGAAACAAATGACTTCAATAGAATCTCAAAAGGGTTTTTACTTGGAGTATAGACATAGGTGAGATAGTGCATCACATTAAATATATGAGGAAAATCGGATCATTGTTGAATTATAACCTTTTACTTAAGTCAAAACTTCCCATCTAATTTGCCTGGTATTCAATCTGGCTGAATACTCCAACCAAACTGAACCCTAATTGCCCCCTGAAAAAAATATACGCATTCTATATTTGCCTAATTCATGCTGTTTCTTCCATCTGCCATGCTTTTCCTCCACGCTCTGACGTGGTCAAATAATAAACTCATCTTACACCTCAAACCCTCCTTTCTGCATGTGTCATTGGCTTTGATTTCTTACTTCACCTCACCCTTTTCATCTTCCCTGAATGGATGTTATCTTTCAGATTTGCTTATCTCTCTCTCATGATGACTTTGCATTTCACTTTATATTCTAATTAATGATGCACAGCTTTCCATTTTTTTACTACACTTAAAAACTATCAACTGGATCTGTGTTATTCAGGGTTCTCCAGAGGAGAAGAATCAATAGGATATATAGAGATTTGTTATGAGGGCTGGGTCAGGCAGCTAGGGAGGATGAGAAGTCCCACAATCTGACACCTGCAAGCTAGAGGCCTAGGAAAGCTACTGGTGGTGTTCCAGACCAAACTCAAAGAGGCGAGAACCAGGGGAGCCAACAATATAATTCCAGGTTCAAGTTCGAAGGCCAAAAGGACCAGGAGAGCTGATGCCAAGAGGAGGAGATTGTGATTGTCTTAGTGCAAGCAGAGAGAGCAGTTTGCCCTTCATCTGCCTTTTGTTCTCTTTAACCCCTTAAGGGATCGGGTGGGGCCCAACTGCACTGGTAACAATGATAGTCTTCTTTACTCACTCTGCTGATCAAATGTTAATCTCTTCTTGAAATACCCTCACAGACACACCAAGAAATAACATTTTACCAGCTATCTTCGCATTTCTTAGTCCAGTCAGGTTGACAGGTAAAATAACCATCACAAGATTCATACCCAGACTAATTTTGTACCCATGTCTTTCCTACCTGTGTCATTTAGCACCTTGCAGAATGCTTTCACATATCTGTTGCCCTACAATTATTTCATTTCATATATGTTTATGTGGCACCAACTATGCGGTGGGTGCTATAGCTTTGGATGAAAAAGGTAGCACTGTCCTGGCTTTTGAATCAAATGTAATCATAACTCCAAAGGTAATTGCAACTCGTGGTTTGCTTCCAGGCAAGTAAGCATGGGTGGCTCAGTCTCCAGCCATGGCTGCAGTTAATAAGAAGATGGCATTCTTTTTTCATTTCATTTATGTGCAAGAGCAACCTGATATTGTAGTCCTGAAGAATAGCAATATCAAAAGAGTAGGAATTAAGCAGAAACATCACCATACCTAGTCGGGCAAAATTTTTTTGATTTCCAAAGACCTAATGAGTTCTAGAATGCTCTGGGAATTTTGGAGCCACTGAAGAGACTTGAGACATCTGCTGGTCCTGAAAGATGCTCAGCTCTCAAAGAGTTACCAGTAAAATTTATTAGCAAATTTTATGTTACAAAGATGGGAAATCATGGGAAAGTTGATTATTCTGCCATGTACAAAAGTATATGAAAATTTCAACTTAACAATTGAGTTCTTTTTTCCATGTGGATTTCATGAACCTAGCGTTTTGGTACTTCTTCTTGCCAAATGTTTTATTATCCAGATAAAGCATATTCACCATGCTATACATAGGCCAGGAACATTGGAGCATCATGCCTCACCATCCTCATTGCCTTCATTGGATATAATTGAGTTTCACAGTGGCCTTAAAATTAAGGGTTATTATTAGAAAGGGAGATTTTACTTGTAGTGTAAACTTGAACAGCACAATGAGTATAATTCTTCTGTGGTTAGATATGATAATTCAAATATTTTATTTCTAGGAATGGAAGGAATACTAAAATGAAAGGGTATGAAATGGTAAGCCCCAATCATTCCTCATTAAACAAATGTGTGGTATTATTTTGTATGTATTGCTCCTGGCTATATAGTCTCTCTTCAAATGGTGATAATAAGTAGTCCTAGAGTTTTGAGGCAGTGGGGTTCTAAAGAGTTAGTTTGAGTTTGACTTTCTGGTTCTATTCCCAGCTGGAACTAGGAATCTTCTTAATATCTTTGAGGAATCTACTTAACATCTTTAAGTCTGAGATTTGTCAGACAATAAAATGCCTATATTATTGGATCAGTGTGAGAAATGGATAAGTTAATGGATGTAAAGCACTTAGTAGAGTATGATACATCATAAGTAAATACTTATAATATTGATTGCCATTATTATGTAGTATTGCCGTAAATAGTCATTCCCAAGCAAATAAGGGTATAAAAACTACTTGTAGAAATTTTTCAAAATGTAAATATCAGAGCCTCAGTACCTATACATTTTTAATCCATAGTTCTGGGTTCTGTACCAGGCAATAAAAAGTAACTCTAGATGTAGTTAAGAGTCACCAATATAGTAGTAGTATTAAATTTAAAAATCTAAACTAATGGGTTTTTTCATCATCTTAAACTACCAGGAATTGTAACCTACTTTATTCTGTAGAGTCTTTATTTCATTTATATGAGTTAAATAAACTACAGCAAATATGCTTTATTCAAATAACAGTGCATCTGGCAAGACAATGGCAGAACAAAGCAGATGGAATTCTACAGATTGAAGGAGTTGGTCAAAGAAAGGTGTTTTGTTGTATTTTCATTTTATTGAAACTCTGGAAAGGGGCCTATGATTCAGCTTCAGAGTGCTGATTCCTGTCATCTTCTCTCTTGCTAGGTGACCCAGAATGACATCAGGCTTTTTAAAAACACTTATCTGTCAGTTTTGTGAACTTCCGCAGACAGCTCTTTGCCGTTGTTTTTGACTCTTCAGTGAGGTCTACATAGCTTTACA
This sequence comes from Cynopterus sphinx, assembly GCA_030015415.1. Taxonomy (NCBI): domain Eukaryota; kingdom Metazoa; phylum Chordata; class Mammalia; order Chiroptera; family Pteropodidae; genus Cynopterus; species Cynopterus sphinx. Next base: position 4,394,564 of record CM057379.1, on the reverse strand, counting down.
GTTGACATTGATTTGTTCCATCCTGTTTTCACATCATGGTTTGTTCTTTCCAGATTTGTCGGACACTTTGCTGTAGGCTTCCTATTATTACCCTGTCATTTGTGCCACCTTCTCTTCAGATTTGGCTTTACAATGTGTTTCAGTGGGATGAAATTAACACAGCCAGGAGTTTGTGGTGATAAAGTCAACCCATTCATGTTAAATGGGAGTAAAAAGTGATGTGAGGAAAAAGGTCACCCAGGGTCGCTTGATGGTACAGATCCTAGATGAATACAGAGATGAGGGACACCAGGTAGCAAAAACCATCTGTCTGCACAGTAGAAAGCTAGTCTTTCAACCTTCCTTCTGAGACACAATCCAGAGGACATAGAACTGCAGGTCTAGACTCTGATTGTCTCCCAGGTGGAAGACATCTGAGGACAACGTTTACAATGATAACAAAATACCTCAGAACACTTGAACAGTCATTTGGCTCCATAATGGCTAGCACAGTCACTAAGTCAGATTCCCTAAAATCATTGAATCTTAGAGCCTGAACAGAAATAGTAGAAATGATCTTCCATTCTTTCATTTCACAGAGAACTGGCATGATTATATTGTGTTGGCATTTCTGCTTCCAAAAATGAGGTCTTAGAACCTGGTGTGGTATATGGTTTTGCTTGGATTTTGGAGGACCAACCTATGCAAATGGGAGTATTCTAGCTCAGGACCTCTGGCAGATAGTTGAAAAGTCAGAGGCATTTTAGGTTCAGTCTTACTTAGGCACGTGCTCCTTTCTCTGATGTTTCCAAATTCTTTTAGAAAATGACCTGACTCCCAAGTAAGGAAGGTGAACATGACCCTTGAACTAATTCCTCCTTCTTCACAAGAATGTCAGTGACACTTTATAAAAGGGCTAACCCCATAAACTTAGAGAATTTATGAGTAAAGAACTATATTTGACTAAGATTGAAAGGCCATCAACTATTAGAATTACTCATATACTATGAAGAAATAGAAATGCTTTTAATTAAACTATCCTGTGCTATCAAATAGAAGTTATCCCAATTCAAGAGAAAGCCCAGAGATATTAAAGTATAAAATAATCTTAGAACTGATAAAATAAAACCTTACAATAGATCAGTCTTAGAGCTGATAAAATATGGACGATAAAGTGGTAAATTAATAACTTATGATACCCAAGAAAGTGGAGTTCTAAGCAGTAGGAAAAGTAAAAACAGCCAAAATTTTAAGGAAACTTTTATAAAAGTTCCTAGAAGTGGGGACATGAGTCATGAGATATAGCTAGAAACAAGAGACTAATTGCAAATCTGTTTAAATATCAGTTTGACCCCCAAATTCCCATCCCCACCTTACACAGCTGGGTGACCACTCTTCATGCACATTGACAAAAGCCTAGAGGTTTCTTCCACAGGAGATGAAACTAGAGTCTCAACTGTAGGACCCCTAGGAAGAGTGTTTCAAGTGGGGTACTGCAAGTTGAGAATGGGAAAAAGTGAAATTCTACTTACTGAATATTGAGCCCCTCCCCTTCACCCTGTCCCCAGCCTGTACCCTACACAATTTTCACAAATGGGGCTGCCAGTTATTTACACTCAAAGATGGAGCTTGGGAGAGCCCCCTGGGAGTTCTGCACGGACACGCCTGGTTCTTCTCCTGGAGAGCACAGCTAACAAGCTCTTCTCCTTCCAAGAGTGTGACAGCTCTCTATCCCCCACTCAACAGGAGCAGACTGCTAGGGAACTTGAGATGGTTGAGAGAGCCCATCACATGAAAAAGCTCCTAAAACAAAATCATTATAAAATAGGAGGTATACTGACAGAAGGAAACATAACATTAACATCATTGAGGGGAAAAGGAGACATTTTCACATCTGTGAAATAAATACTGGATGATAATTAAAAGAAATATTCAGAGGAGAGAAAATAGGTCTTAGAAATTAAAAGTACAATAACAACAATGAACTACTTGGTAGAGACCTATATGATTAAAATGAGGAAGCTTCACTGCTTTTATAAAGTTTTACGATGTCCACAGAAGAGGAGATTTAGGTCTAACAATATTCTGCTTTTTTTAAAACTCCTTTTACCATGAGATGGCCTCTAATCTGCCCACTGTTCTTAATTCCCATGAAATCCTAATCTTTCTGGCAATTTCGGCGTAACATTTTGAGATATTTTTAAAACAACTTTATTTGCATATACGTGATATAAAAATCCACCTGTATTTAATGTATATGACTTGCTGAATTCAGATATATACTTACACCTGCAGTTACCGTCACCGCAATCAAGCTAATAAACATAATTATCACCTCCACTAGTTGTCTTGTGCCCCTTTTCTTTTCTCTTTTCTTTTCTTTCTTTTCTTTTCTTTTCTTTTTTCTTTTCTTTTCTTTTCTTTTCTTTTCTTTTCTTTTCTTTTCTTTTCCTTTCCTTTTCTTTTCTTTTCTTTTCTCTTTCTTTTCTTTTTCCTTTCCTTTCCTTTCCTTTTTCCTTCTCTTCCCTTCCCTTCCCTTCCCTTCCCTTCCCTTTCCTTCCCTTCCCTTTCCTTTTTTCGTGATACTAACACAATATGAAATACATCTGTTGCAATTTTAAGTGCACAGCCCTGCGTTGCTCACTATAGTTTCCATGTCACACGGCATATCTCCAGGACTTGTTCATCTTGTGTAATTGAAACTTCACACCCACTGAACACCAGCCCTCCATCCCCTACTCCCCAGCCACTGGCAACTGCCATTCTGTTTTCTGCTTCTGTAAGTTTATTTTAGATTCCTCATATAAGTGGCATCATGCAAATCGTGTACCTCTAAAATTGACTTGCTTCACTTAGCATGATGTCTTCCAGGTCTACCTGGCTTATCGCAGTGGTTTGCTACCTTGTTTTTCTAAGACTAATAACATTCCTGTGTGTGTGTGTGTTCTGTTTTTAAATTTTTAGGATCCTCCACACGGTTCTGCGTAGTGGCTGTACCATTTTACCTTTCCACCAGCATTGCACAAGGGGTCCACTTCCTCCACATCCTTGCCAAACTTGTTATCTTTTGTTTTTTTGACAGCCATCCTCACAAGGATGAGGTGATATCTCATTGTGATTTTGATTTGCATTTCCTTGGTGATTAGTGATGTCAAGCACTTTTTCATACACCCATATGTCATTTGTATGTCTTCTTTGGAGAAACATATATTCAACTACTTTGCTCATTTTTGTTATTGTTTTCTATTGAGTTGTATGAGTTTCTTAGGTGTTTTAGAAATTGATTGCTTTAAATATTTCCTTTCATTCCATGGGTTGCCTTTTTACTCTGTTGGCTGTTTCCTTTGTTGAAAGACAAGACAGCCTTTTAGTCTCCTGTAGTCCTGTTTGTCTATTTTGGCTTTTGTCTCCTGTGCTTTTATCACTTTTTATAGCTGGATTTACATTACTGCTTCACCACTGAAACTGCCTAGGAGAAAGTCAGTCTGGTGTTCTTTTGCCCCATGATTATTCTTCTCTTTATTTTGCTGGCTTCCCATTTTCCTTCTCCCCTCCAAATCCAGATAACTCAAATGTTTTCAGTTTTCTTCTCATCTTTCTTTTCAGTCTCATGTTCACTGAATTAATTTAATACCCCATCGTCACTTATAACTAGTGTACAAATTTTACTAAGTGTATCCACATACTTTTGTTTTTTATTTTCAGTTGATTTCTTAGGTACCCACTTGGGTTTACCAGGAATATCCCTCTGCAGCATGCTCTTCCACCTCCAAGTCTTTAAGAAATCCAGGAAATTATTCGGTCATGGGAGGTCTTTCCTTCTTCCAAAGGTCGAACTGAGTTAGAACAGGAGGAATGTCATCTCTTCTCTCACATCCCCGTCTGGGTATCCCCTGGGGAGCAGAAACTCATTCGTTGTTGTGAGGACACCTGCCCCAAGTTTGAGAACCACAGGTTTAGCTCTTTTAGTTTTCAATTATTATTATTTTTAAAGTTTTTTTAGACAAGGCAACCCTTGATTGACTTCACAGATTGCAAAGACCTTGTCAATTTCCAATCCTTATTTTTTATGCCTACAGCACCCAGGCTTCCTAGGTGGACTCCTATCCAAGTACTAACCAGGCCCGACCCTGCTTTACTTCCACGATCAGACGGGATCAGGCTTGTTCAGGGTGGCATGGCCATAGACTAGTATTTCAATTCTGGTGTTATCAGTTCCAAGTATAATGCCACACCAGGACCAGCTGGTCCTGAATCCCAGGGATGTGATGTGGCAAAAAACCTCCCTATGATCCTAAGGCTCTTGGGTGCGGTAAGGTAGGACTCACCTGTACTGTGAGCAACAGTACAGGAAGACATTTCCGGAGCTGGTCTCTAGATTTCATAGAAATAAAAATCATTTAAATAATGAATCTCAGTGTGCACGTTAATGATAGCTTACCTTGGCATCATAGGTTCTCTACATTGATGGACTGCTATGGTCTCTAAACAGAAGAATTGAAAGTACTGGGGATATTTAGTTCATCCACTATTCATTAGTTCCTTCAACATCGCTTCCTCTCTCTGACCACATCTCTTAAAACATCACCTTTGATCTCACTCTCTTTCCTGCTTTTGAAGGAAGAATTTCTTTTCTGGCCAAGGCTAAGCCTTTCACCTGAATAACCTTAACATCTTTGTAAAGTGAAGACAAAACAAAACCTAGGAAATAATTTTATGAGTTCTACAGAAGGTGATAGATGTAAAGCACTTAGCTCTGTGCACATGCATTTACTTAACAGATATTTATTAAGCGCCTTCTGTGTGCCAGGACTTCTCTAGGCACTATATAGTATAGCAGCCCTGCAGGAAAATTTCCTCCCTATATACCATTCTAGTCACTAAGCACTCAACAGTAAGTACTCAATAATTTTAGCCTCCAATTTTATTATGTTTTATGTTATATTAATAAAGTATAAGATTTTAGATGAAGAAGTGAAACTTTCTTGCTCCTTGAGGAATGTGACATTTACTATATACTCCTAGTGAAGCACAGAGGGATAATTCACTTAAATCCTAGCTTGTTTCATATACACAATGATAAAGTAAACATTTATTGAATGGCCATTTTAAAAAGGCAACACATTGATTCAGTTTCCTTAATAAAGAAAATGTCAATTCAATTAAAAAGTCATCTGGCACATAAAAGAAACAACACAAAAGTAACCTTCATTTTTAATACCATAATAGTGAATATTTTATTTTAAAGTGTAAAAATTTAAGTATTTAACTGGTTAGTGCTTCGCTTAGTGCAAATTTTTACATATGGTGGAAAGCATGCATTTAACAATCAAACATGAGGAGAAAAATTGTTAATTCTTAAAACCCTTTAAACTTTTGGCAAAGAGAGAGTAACCACATGTGAAAATACCTTCTACCTGAAACAACAAAAGAAAAACAAAAAATATGAAACACCAGCTTTAAACGCTGAACTTTAGGCAGTGAAGGACAGCAATTGGTAAGAGACACAGCAAATAAGCCAAGCCCTGTTGTTGAGCCAGATAATTGCTTGAGTGAGTGTCCCCAGGATAGTGTAGAAAGAAGAGAGATGTAGGCAGAGCCCAGGGGACTCCCTGAGGTCTAGAGACAAGACTGAGTGTCCAGGTGGGTAAAGGTGGCTAGAATCTGAAAAGCGAAATAGAAGGAAGGTGATTACTGCTCCAAAGAGATTTCAAAGGGTTTCCTTCTGCTAATTGGTGGAGAACTGAGCAGCCTACATGTGCAAGGAAACCATCAGAGGCAGGGGAAGAACCTTCTGGAAGGATGAGAGGAAATGGCCCCTGGTGCTCACACCACGACCAGGGGTATATGCTTGCACCCACCAGCCATGCTGAGAAACCCCATAATTCACAGGACGTTGTGTAGAGTCCTCTGAAGTGCCTGCCTAGGCAGTGCAGAGTAACTAGCCCCACACTAAAGGCTGTCATGTTACCCTTAAGAAGTAAACTTGAGACTCAAATATATCAAATCGCCTCCACGTAACTAACTGTGCCCAAAACAGAGTGTAAGATATTTGTCAGAATTCGAAGATGCCCAGAGCACAATGATTTATATTCAGAGATCACCACACGTTCAGAGGACCAGAAATCAGGTCCACTGAGGACAAACATCAATCAGTTGAAAATGACAGAGATGCTAGAATCAGGACATCAAAACAGTTTTTATATGTGTATTCCATGTGTTCAAAATGTTAAGTACAGACATGGAAGCCATTAAAAAAGGCCCAAATGAAATTTCTGGAAGTGTTGTACTTACTCATCAGTGTCTGAGATACACTCAGTGGGTTTGACTGTAGATTAGACATTGCAGAAGAAAAGACTGGTTAGCTCAACAGCATCAATAGAAATGATCCAAAAGGAAACATAAAGAGAGGGAAACTTATGTATAAAATGAGAAAAGAATCCATGAACTTTGGAACAATGTCAACATAAAATTAATATTCACTTAATTGTAGTCTCTGAAGAAGAAGAGATAGTGGAGAAGAGAAATATTTTGAAGAAATTAATGGCTGAAATTTTTGAAATTTGTGGGAAACTATAAATCCACAGATTGGAGACCCAATGAAACATGAGGAAAATGACCATGAGGAGCATGAAAATCAAGTTGTTCAGCACCAGTGACAAAGAGAAAGTCTATAAGTGAATCAGAAAAAAAATCACCAAGAGAACCATATTACAGGAAATATTAAAGTGTCTTTCTGACAGAAGGAAAGTAATGCCAGTTGGAAGTACAGACCCACACAAAGTGAGGGTCAGTAACTACAGGTTTGGAAGGAGGTAGCTCATGAAAAAGTGTCTCTTGTCATCTCCATCCCATAAGACTGAAGCAAAGGAACAGTGTAGTGAAGCCACAGCCTTCAGCAAGCTCACCCAAGGGCTGTGCTAGTGGAGAACCAAGGTTTCTGAATCCTGACTCATTGCTTCATCCTCTCACTTTTTGTGCTATTTTAGCATAGGCCAACATGTGGCAAAGTCAAGTCCTTTAAATGATACAAATAATGAACATCCATCTACCTATGAGGAATTTTGTGTTATTTTCGTGTATTACATTTTTAAGCTGTCATCAACTCAAAAATATGAGTGAGCTGGATTCCTGTTATACAGACAGATTTAAGATAAAACACGTTATAAAGCTTGGAAATATAAAGTCTACTAAAACTTGCTGTTTTTTTTTGTTGTTGTTGTTGTTGTTGTTGTTGTTGTTGTTGTTGTTGTTTGTGTGTAAAGAAATTGCCCACTGAAAGCAGTAGAACTTGAAGAAAGAAGGGAAGCTTAACTGCACAAAACACATTCAGCAGAGGTCTTGGTATTGAGCCTTTACAAATAATCTTTGCTGTCCATCACAATATATAAGAATAAATGTTTTATCTCAAACAGCATGCTTCCTCACTTTTAGCCCCTAAAGGGAAAATTTGAACTTGCATGTGTGGAGTGTCTCTCACTTCGATCTCCTAAATAATGTCAACATAAAAAAATAAAATCTGCTCTTATGGAAAAGAGCAAAGGTATTTTTTAACACATATAGAGGACACGCTTGAGTCTACTCTTTAAAGGTCACACCCAAGAGTGTCTGTCCCAGGGTAGTGAGTAAAGTTAACTCATCTTTTCTGGGAAGGCAGATCCTGGCAATGTTGGGAGTTTTAGTTTTTCAAAACTGGACTCAACTGTGTTTCCGTATTTTTCAGCATTTTTCAACATTGTTGTTTCTCCATCTCCAAAACATAACCGTGCAGATATTTTTTTTAAGTTAAATGTGACATTGTAAAATTATTTTCTGAATTTTTTAGTTAAAAACACATGCTTTATTATAATTATATTTATTTAGAAACCTAAGGTTACAGAAAAATAAAATCTAAAGACCAAAATATGGTGCAAATCCCAGGAGTTGGAAAGCTAGGATCACCGGTGTACAGGTTGGATCATTTTTCATTAAAGTTAATCCTTTAACATTGGATTTCAGACTACTTTGTAGACGTATTGGTCATTGGTTTAATTGGCCATTTTTAAAGGCGATATAGCAAAATTTAAAGGTTATTCCCTTAGTAACTATACAGGATAGCATCTGTATCATGGCCATTCCACTGAAATTTAAAGCATAAAAGAGTGTAGTTTTAAGATTATATAAATAATACGAGGATCAAATTAGCCAGAAGTCCAGTAGAAAATAAATACGATACTCCAAATGATAGAAAAATGAGTTATTTCTTTATTAAGTGTGTGACAAGGGTATTAATATCTGTTGGGTGCTGACCTCCTTCCAAACATAGGTCAGGCTAATTTTTCATGGAAAATATCTCATTTAGTCCTCACCTCAATCTTATGAAATAAGTAATATAAACCCATTTTATAGATGATGAAACTGATACTTAGATTCAATAACTTTTTCAAGGCCTGTGACTAGTAGTAGGTCCCATGACTGTGATAGAAACTCAGGTCTGTTTGAACTTAAAGTTCTTCTTTGATCCACAGTGGTGTCCTCTGCTTCTCAAATTTAGCATCTTGGTAAATCAGATTTTTCCCTTTGACCATCCTGTCATTTGGGCCTGAAATCTACTTTTCATATGAAGGATAGAATTAATCATGTGGGTGTCTTTCTTTTAGGAATTACAGTTTGAAAGACTGACTCGAGAGCTGGAGGCTGAACGCCAAATCGTAGCCAGCCAGCTGGAGCGATGCAAGCTGGGGTCGGAGACGGGCAGCATGAGCAGCATCAGGTACTGGGTGCCCCGCCTTTTGCACTTCTGTGCCTTGCGTTGCTGGTGGGAGTAAATCATGCTGTGTATCTTCTCCTTCAAAGCCTGGCAGTGGGGTTGGAGCATTCGTTCAGATGTGGGATGACATGAGATGTTCAAACGGTGTTCAGAATGGCCTGGTTGGTACTTGAAACTCTTTTAACAAAATTTAACACCAGCCCGAAAACAAATGATGCATAATTTTCCACACAGGAAGGTTTTGCATTCAGTCTGCTTGTTGGCAATCAGATGTCACATCATAGTGTCTCAGTTTGGATTTTTTTTTTCCTAAATGATCCAGAGTTGTAGGTTCTAGAAATGAAAGACAGAACATTTTGATGTAACCTATATTGTTTTCTAATATATCATGGTAAATTATAAAATTGTTCCTCGTGTGTCAACTACACGTACAGTTCCCATGTGGAAAAATATTTCACATCCATAGATAGAATGATAATTCAATTACAAATTGGTTTGAGATGATCAAATATTTGAAAACAAAACAAAACAAAATATAGTCATTTGACCACAGAATAATTTATCCACCTTAGGATTGTTTTCATATTTAAAAATATAAGTGAGTGTGTGAAAAAAAATAAATAAAACTTTATAAGTCAACTTTAATTTCTCAGAAATGCATTATACTTTCTTGTCATCTTGTTCTATGTTTGTTTTTGACAGTACGTTTTTAGAGAAGTGTCTTTTAAAGAAACAGCTGTCACTTTTGCAAATAAACACCAACAGGATAGCAGCTTAACACAGTAGAAGTCTGTTTCTCATTCATGCACCAGATAGAGGTGGTGGGTCCTGGTCACAGGGCTGCTTCTTTGCTTCTCCTCCATGCAGCGAGTAAGGATCCATCTTCTCTCGTGAGAGTCCTGCCATCATCCACTGTGGCCTCATTGTCAACTGCCTCACTATACCCATAGCCTGTTGGTGAGAACCACTCACCTGCCTCTCCTAGATGGGATTGGGGGAGGAATTCCTAGTCCTGGGGTCTCTAGCCTCTCTCCTCCAGAAGTAGGAGCATGAGATGGGTGGGCTCCTAACTACCTGTGTCACAAAGGACAAAATATCATGTCTCCATTGCTCTAAAGTGTTCATTATTGTGAGAGTAATTTTGTAGTTGAATGTTTCTTCGGTGGGGAACCTGCCATTAGTCTTTTAACACTGTCCTCTTCTTTGTGGAGTACTGGTAAACCTGTCCATTGCAATCATTGCAAATTTGTTGTTAGACAGTCACTTACTTAGATGAATACTCTTTACAATTTCAAAGCCTTATTTAGGGTACTTGGAAGCATATCCACTTTGGTATGCAAGTACCTCTGCAGTAAGAGGTGGCAAGTAGGTATATGGTCATCTCTTAAACTCATCAGAGACATCTCTGAACACCTAAATTAATGAAAACAGGATGGACAAGAAAAAGTGAATTATGTCCACTTAAAATTGTATTTAGAAGGTTGGCTGGTGGAAGGTGGTCCATCTAAGGGAGAAACATAGTATTTATACGTCTGTATTTGTATTATTTCATGTACATATTGGAAGAAACTTTGGTATTAATGAATACTTCCTTGGAAGCTAAGCCTGTTGGATTTTTTGGGTTTATAAGCACTGCTGAATTATTCTGTTTTGCTTTAAAATCAGTTGTTGTCCCATTGGTTGGATTACCTTTTCAATTTAATCTTTCTATGTGATATTTTAGCATGCTGTACCTCTTTCATTTTATTTAGCCCACCCCTAGACCCTGATAGGAGCAGATCTGAGGGACCATGTTGTGTCCTGTGCTTTAATTCCCACTTCTGATTGGATCAGAAATGGATATCTGACCCAAGAGTGATTTGTTCAGTGACCAGCCGTTAAGATACTGGGCTCGTCCTCTTGAGAATGTGAAATAAGCAACACCATCCACTGGTAGGCACTAGGGGATGGTGGCTATGTAGATTGTGTGCTAGTGGAGGAATCTGTGTGGGAAGAGAACAGCCCAGAAGACCGGGACCATTTTGTTCCTGAAGGTTGAAGAGACCAGTTTAGTTAGTAGGACTGGCTGCCTTACAGATGTGGCATCTATAGAATTACCTTTTAAATTCTTAAAACCTTTCCTCCTCCCACATTTGATTTGATGGGAGTTGATTTCTTTTCTTGGTCCCACATGCCTTGGATAGAACACATCCGTGAGCTGCCAAATTAGATAGAAAAATCCCATGAAAATGTTTGGTTCTTTACACTATACCTTGTACTCCCTAGCTTATAGCTCATGATACATACTCAACAATTCTGTTAAATGTATATTAAATAATAATGTTAAGTGCAGGCGACATTGCCTCATCATTTACCCCACCATATACCTCTATAATTTCAGTCTTCATCAAGCTTAATTATTTTGTACTTTGGAAATCTCTAATATGTGAATCTGCATTTGAATAATACAAACAATTTACTGACTGATAGATATTTCACTGGAGAAAATCAGATACGCAGCTTTCATTGTTTTTTGGTTTTTTTTTGTTGTTTTTTTGTCTTAACCTAGTTGTTTGCTTAGCTTCAAAAATGTACCTTTGGAAATTTAAATCTTTATTAAGGATGAAAGACTAACCTATTTAGCACATCAAAAGGGTATTTAAAAATAAAATGAAAAAAAAACAGAATATAAACAGTTTTTGAAAAAGGAGGACACATAAAGAAGTCTGCGATAATTTGAATGTTTCATACTTCTTGCGCATATTAGGGAGGGGGAAGAGAGTTTCTTATAGGAATTGAAATAAAATCAAATATTTTCAGGTTTTTTTATGTAAGTGGGAAAGATGACTGAGAAATGTAGTTTGGTTTTCTTCTGCCGTTATTGGTGGTAGGGAATTGTTCCAGCTATATTCTAACATGTCCTTCTTTGTCATCATACTGATAGTTTAAACTTATTAAAAATCAGTTATCAGTATACATTTATAACAGTCAACTTTATAATAGTCAACCACATCATGAATGAGAACACTGAGAATTTGGAGAAGGAAAAATCTGGAGATGTCTCCTTCTGTGTCCTAGTATCTGGGATAGAAGTAACTACAAATGGGACTATTGTTATCTAACTCTTTATAGACATTTCTGAACACTCAATTGAATATCATAGCTTCCAGAATTTAGATCAATTAGTGGTTGTCTAATTGTTATCATTTTCTGCAAAGGAATTCTTGATGGTTCTCACGGCAGCTCTAGGTTCACCCCTGTACCTTATCTCCTTCCCATTTTGGTTTTCCTCACTCTGTTTCCAGGCCAGACCTTTTCCAAGCTGTTGACGTCTTCTTCCTTCCTACAACTAGAAAGTCTGATTTCATATCTTCTCTCTGATTCCTCAGAAACACCCAGACCTGAGGCAGGAACATTATTTATACAGATGATGCCTTTCATTTACAGTAACTGTCAAATAGCTCTTGCTAACAGCCCATTCCCACCCTCTGGCCTGTGTGATTACTTAGCTCACCCTTATCCCACAAGCCAAAGCCTGTGAACAAGGTTTTGGTCTGGCAGCCCTCAGAGCCATTCAGTCCTCTCCTAGGCTGGGGGCCCTGGGTTGTTCCTATAAGTTCCATGCTCTGAAGACCTGCCTGTACCCTTGCACTTGTCACACTCATCCTTCTGCCCACAACCTACAGAAATCTATCCTCCATGTTGTGTGAGATCGAGTTGCATGATTCTTAAATCAGAGCCCTGTCTGTGAGGGACCTTTCCCACTTCTGCGGTTCCACAGACACACCTCTCTTTTCCATCTCAGTGCCTATGACCAACTGATCCCTTCCATCTAGAATACCCTCCCCATTTTGCCTGGCCACCTCCTCCCCTGGATCCAGATACTCAGCTGATGGATCACATCCTTGTGACTACCTTCTTGACAAGCACAAATTGGGCCAGCCGTCCATTCCTTTAAAGTTATTAGAACTTAACAAGCATCAGAGATTAGACTCTGATGACCCTTCTAAGAATTCTCTGCCACAGAATGTTTTAATCTTCAGCCAGAGGTTGTGTGGGGATTTCTCAAGTGCTATTGAAATTTTAAGGACACCAAAATTGATGTCTGCTTATATCCCTTGATTCCCATAATGGATCATAATGGAAGAGAAATTGAATTCTAATCATGGTTGGACATATCTTATAAATTCCACCTAAGGAAGACCTGACTCTTGGAAGGCTGATGATGATGGTGATGATGATGATGACAATGGAGATGATTATGAAGATGATTTATAACAATGGTCTAGAGCTCAGAAACAAAGTCATACATTCAATGATAGAGAGATTTGACACGTGATAAATTATTTCTTGCTAGATTTCAAGGTGGAGGGAGCTCTGTGGGTAACAATGCATGACTTTGAGAGGCTGATAATGATCCCCTACTCAAATCTAGCAAGGAGGAGAGTACCTTAGTCCTATAACCAAAAGGAACTGATTGAAGCTCACAACCTGAATGAACTTGGAATATAGAAAAGAAGGTAGCCCAGCAGAAACTTTGATGATAACCTTGTAAGACCCAGAACAGAGAACCCAGTCATGTGATGCTGAAACTTTACAAAACCTACAAAACTGTTACCTAAAAAAATGGACATTGGTTTAAGGTATTCAGTTCATGTTCACTGGTTATGCAGTAATAGAAAACAAATTCAATGCTTTTCAATTGGTTGTATTAAGCATATATTACAGCAAGCTGAATTAGGAAATTTTTTTGAGAAAACAAATGTTATTCTGTGACCATCTGTATTCCATTCAGAAGTTTAATGTGTATAGCCAATTATATTTTTCATGCATATACATATGCATTTGGATTCACATATTAAAATAACCTGTAGTTTTAATTCTAAGAGGTGGAAGTATTTGGACGTGGACTTGTTATTTAATGTAGAATAAAGATAACTAAAGTGACCATTTTTAGCCTCACTATTTTTGCAATGTATATACCCAAGAATCTGATTGGGTTATATACATATATATTTAAAAAGACAAAATGTAATGTATGTGTTTATGTGTGTGTGTGTGTGTGTATTTGCTTGTTCCACATAAGATGGTCATTCTTTCCTGCAGATGAACTATTGAATTTCTTGAAAACATGTTTTCATGAAAATCTGCCATATTTTGGAGAGTAGAGAACAAAGGAAACTATGTTATAAATGTTAGCAAAGGATATTCTCTTTATTAACTAACATCCATAAGCTCAAATGCCTTCAATTCTATAAATAGTCTACAAATCTTTTCCACCTACACAGAAGTCAGGTTTATTTTAGAGAAAATGCTGATTTCTGGTTAAATTAGTTAGTGGTGAGGAACACAAGTCAAATAGTCATATACCTTTATGTCAGAATGAAAAGTACATTTTTAAAAGCATGATCACTGAACCTTCTTAAGGAAATAATCATATATGAAAATAATTTTTTCCCCAAGTTAGACATTTTGTTCATTTTTTCATTATCCTATAGGAAGAAATACATTTTCCAAAATTTTTCATTTTGGAAACTAGGCATTTTAGATAATTGAATAATTACTTTTAATGTTTTAAGCAATTTTTATGTAGCTTTTTCTGTGCATACACACATTTTCATAGTCATCTAGCCAAAGGTTAAAAATCACTTATAGTCATATCTTTACCACCAGCAAATATGTTTTAGAATGTAGCAAAAATAAAAAGCTTTGAATCACTTTAATCATTTTTTTAGAAATTTTATTTTTTCTTAAATAAATATTAAAATTTTAAATTAGACATTTAGAGAAAAGGCCATGTGAGGACATAGTAAGAAGACAAGATAGCCACTTGCAAATCAAGGTGACAGGCCTCAGGAGAAACTAACCCTTCTGACACCTTGATCTTGGAATTTCAGACTCCAGACTATAAAAAAATAAATTTTTGTTGTTTAAAATTAATTAATTAATAGGGAAAAAAATAAATAAAATTAGAGAATAGCCATTGATTGGTTCCCATGATCATTTCTCATGTGGATAAAATATTACTCTTTCAACAAAGTCAGACTGATTTATTTAGACAAGACAGTTTACTGAAGTGGTAATCAGAATTAAAATTGCAGGGGCATTTTTGAAGTCTTTTGGAATGACTGCTTCATTATCACACAGGAAAAGTAACAAAATAGACGACTATGGACATATTTTGGCATTGTTTTCTGCATTGCCAATTTTTTTAATGGGTATTTTTCTCGTTTCCTTCCACTCTAAATTCCAGAGCAGAAACCTCTCTCACAAATATTCCTGATTTAGGTCCCATCTTGACCCCCTGTTCTTTTTATCTTAACCGTTTTACCATCATCTTTCCCTATTATCTCTTCTTTTTCAATTCCTTGCCTCTTCTACCTTGCTTTTAATGCTGAGATTATTCATTTAAGATTTTCGACTACAGCTTTTTTTCCTCCTAGATATACCATGAGGAATTTTCTAGAATAGTTTCTGGCCCACCCCCACCCATTCCCCGTATCATCTCCGTGCTTGCCAGCACCATCAAATTTCTGCTCAGGTCTCCACACAGACCTTCGTCTTCCAGGAAGAGCAGGGACATTTGTAGCAGGAGATTGTTCACCTGGGGAGCGCTTGTTCCTTTGTCCTCTTTTCCTCCCAATTGTCAGCCCTCTGAGCCTTTTCCTTCCTGCCTAGAGTCCATTGTCACTGTGCTGAGCCATCTCTATAGGACCCTGGTGCCTCTTGAAATCCTATCACTTTTGAAAAATCACCAGTCTTATTAGTTTATAAATATTTCTATTTCTCTGTATTTCAGAATATATAACTTTTATATATGTATCATATCTAAAAAACAATATATCAAATATATATTATTCTAACCATGCTAGATCAGAATATCACATTTCAATATTCATTCTAGTTAGTTTCCATGTTAAAATAATACCCTGGATTCTAGGGCCAGTTGGTTTGGTGTGCTCTGTGCATGGAACTGTGATTGACTTTGTCTTGTACCTTCACTCTGGTCTTAAGATGGTGATGATAGTGATAACAATAGTAATGATAGTGGTGACTTTAGTAATTATAGTAGTAGCATTTATTGAGTCCCATAGGCCACTCACAGTATTAACTGGCTTATACAGATCATGCCATTCACCAGACATCAATTTCTAAACCCAGTTATCTTTACTCCTCAAGGATAATGCTGTTGTTCTGTCTTAAATGGTGTCTTAAATTATGTAGTAAATAACCATCTAAACATCTCCCATCTATTTTCACCTTAGGGATACAAACATGTTGCTAAGATCTATTCTTACACAAATGAAGTAAAAAGTGTTGATAGTATGTTATTATTGCTTTTAAACACAGCCAGAATAACTATTCAGGATTCCCTTTCTAATTGACAATGGTCAAATTATACTAATATTTATATCTATAAAATACTAGTTACCTTATTATATTAGTCTGTTCAGGCTGCTTTTAAAGAATACTATAGATTGGGTGACTTATAAATAACATAAATCTTTTTTTCACATTTCTGGAGGCTGGGAAGTCCAAGATCAAGATGCAGGTAAATTTGGTGTCTGGTGAGAGCCCACTTCCTGGTTCATAGTCTTTGCAATGTGTCCTCATGATGCTAATGTGCTAGAGGATGCTGTGGGGTCTCTTTTATAAGAGCTCGAATCCCATTCATGAGGGCTCCACCCTTGTGATCTAATCACCTCTCAAAGGCCCCACCTCCTAATACCATCACATTGGGTGTTAGGCTTAAAACGTGCAAATATTTGGTCTATAGCATACATTAAATACATTGTTCTGATTTCTGTGGGATAACAAATAGTCAACTGTCCTAGGAATTTGATGTGGGGCTTAAAAAGGTTTGAAAGCTTAATATTTATAATCATTTGATATACGTCTCATATCAGCTAATATATCTTAACACTTTTGCATCATTTTTGAAGCCTGACTTTTTTCTAAAAATGACATAAAAACTAATATTAATTTTACATCTAACAATAACCAATATACCAAATTTTACTTAGAGCTTTTGCATTGTAAAACATGTTTTAGGAAAACTAACAAATATATTTTGAAATTTAATATGCTGATTTGTAGAGAACTAAAAATTTTTATAAATTTAATTTGTCTAGAAGATTCTTTATATTTTCTCTCATCCTTATAGCATTTTTTAACTTATCTATCTGAAAGTTGAAATTTGCAGTTCAATAAACTAGAGCTAAATATCATAATTATATTTTTGTGGTATTGACTACCTTTGCTAATTTCTCTGAATTTCACTTTTCTCATCTTCAAAAATGGGGTTAATGCTCTTCTGTAATTTTGTAGAGATTAAATGAGAATTTTAAGTAAAGCATCTCGCATCCCCTCTTGTACTCTGTTACCAGTGAATCATATCTATTTTTTCTCTTTGAAGAATATAACGTTTTCATTGATGTCTCCTTCCTAATTTTTCTATAAAAGATTATAAAATGGTTCCTCTCACTGTGGGCTAGCCTGATGAATCAGGATAGCACCGTAATTGCCTCCTTCGTAATACAGACTACATACATGGAAATTGATACTTGAAATGGAAGAAAGCTCAAATCAATTTCCCTTTCACAGGGTGCAACTTAATATGTGTCTGGACCCACTGCTGGAACTAGAGATGGAGCTTCTGGTATTGTGTGGTTATAAAAAGAAGAGCAGTATCTCAGGGGTGATGTAGGAGTGATAGGAAATGCTTAATAAATTAAGATACAGAAGCAGTGACTCTTTAAGCAGATATTTTTCAAATGGCAAACATCAAGAGATAAATACATTGACCAAAAGATGTATGCTCATTACTTTCCCTGGTTGTATAAATGTATAAAAATGATGAGCTGGAGAAGTATCTGTTAATGAAGGCATTTGTGTGTCCCCACCCATGCCCATTCTTTCTTTGCTTAAATGCTGTGGGTCCAAAAGCTTTTACCAAATTACTCATATTTATATTTGTTAATTTGTTTATACTTATTTCTGAGGATTTGTAACCAGTGATATTTCAACTGACAAAATAACATTGTGCATTTGACTCACTAAGAAGTAAGAATTTATGCCGTCAATGCTGGGATGACGGCAGCTTGCCGAATGGCATGAACACTGTGTGTTCAAATTAACAACATGGAAAAGGCAGCAGAGATAGAGCAGGAAGAATATTGTAGGAAGCGTGTGTGAATGTATTCTAATTCCTTTTATCCAGGAGAAACTATCACAGAATTCTAAACTTAAGAGATTGCTGCGTTAGCAGCAGGCAGCAAGATGTTGCCTAATTTGTTGACAGTAAAACTGTATTCATAAGCCCATCTTCTCAAACATCTGTTTGTTTAGTACCTCAAGAGCTGAGGAAGTTTAAAAATTGTCACATATTGTTGCTTAGTCTTGTGCACTCATTTGAGAATGTAACTCTCAGCAAGATTTTATTGAAAAGATCTACCCAAGGGATTGACTGCCAACTTTATTCAAAATTTGGCCATTAACCTTCTCTCTTGAACACTTTAATGATAGCATCCACCTGTTGAGAACTCACTGTCATTCTGGCATTCCTCATTTAAGGTAAAGAGTTTCATTCCATCTTTTAAGACACACATAGTACCTGTCATAAATGTCCAACAAACATCAAAATTCTAATTTTAAGAGGTAGCACCAAGTATTGTGAAGGACAATGAAGTCTGGAACATATAAGTTTCAGGTATGAATCCCAGCTCCGCTTGTTGCTACTGTGTGACACTGGGAAATATATTAGTCCTCTAGAAACTCCACTTATGTGTGTAAATTAGGGAGAATAATACTTAACTTAGAAATTTTTTGTAAGGATTAAATGGGAAAATGTGTTTTAAAAAATAGCATGTTTGTCACTGAGAAAATATTCAATATATGTGAGTTGGTCCTCATCTTAATTTAATGACTTGCTATGACTATTATAGTTAGATTTGTCACATACACAAGTAGATGGGAAGTACCCTCATCTTCACAGAGAGATTTATTTATTTACACCTTTACCATCTTTTTCTTCTATTTAGTGGGTGATTATGATGATATAAAATTCACTGAAGACAGAATATTTTAACTATATCATTCTCTGCCAGGGAAAACTGCAGTAAAGTTCTGTGCTTACGTTAACGTGTAAGTTATATGTAGGTAGTAATATAGCCATAATCCGCTGAATCATTACACTCTTTAGGACACTGTCTCGTCGCCATAAACATTGCATTTGACTTCAAGTTGCTCAAGGTCACTGTAATTTTGCGTTTCTGTATCCTACCATTAATAAGTGTTATTTAATATCTTTATAACCTAGCACTAGAAAAGAATTTTACCAAAGAGATGAAAGTGGGAATAAAGAAAATCCCCAGCATCATATAAACTTTGGAATTGTTAGTGTTCTTTTAAAGCTTCAGGTTCTTTGAGGGATTGTGGGAGCTAATGGCTTCCTCCTGGGACTCATGTCTAAAAGTTAAGTCTTCCTGTCTGGTTTCTAATTCAAAGTAGCGTTGCTCACAGCCATGTGGGTGTGTTGCTAGGGTCAATAAAACAAAGATAAATCTCTAAGAACATGGGTTTGTGAAGTCCTCCCTTATGACAGAAAGAACTGCAGGATCTCATTCATTCATTCAACACGTATGGATAGTGTGTATGTGATAGATACTGGGAATAAAGCTCCAGAAGAGAAAAGCAGATTGACTGCCTTCATGTAGCCTGTAGTCTTAACACTGCCTTAGGATGTGACTTTATTTAGTAGGGATGATATCAACATTTTTCCCTTGTCATAATTGCTCTTTCTACTGTCAATAAAATGTTATGATCAAGCTAACCATTCATGTTCATGATTGACTACTTAATACCAAGAAGACACAGCAACAGCAGGAGAGAGGGCATTAAATTAGCTCTATTCTCCTTAGTCTTCCCTTTGGAGTAGGGATACAGAGTGTATTTTAAGCCTAAACCTGACCATTTCAAATATTTATTATATTTGGATAATGAAATAGCATTCCAGAGGGAGAAAATTAGTCAGAACTTAGTTTTGTGTGCAACTTTTGGCATCAGAAGAAAGGAGAAATAAAACTCCATAGAATATTTGAAAGTTTATAAAGAAACATTAAAAACTTCAGAATAAGGGAATTTTAGGAAATAAGATATAAAGAAGATGGCAGTGTTTCTAGAAGGGGGTTGGAGTTACCAGTTTTTACAGAAGGTTTAACTTGTATTATTTATGCCCAGGGAGAATTTTTTTATCTTTAGTAAAAAAAAAAAGTACAAAACCAAGTAAAACTCTGAGATGCTAATTGAGTACAATGAGAGAATAAGATACCTCCAAATAAAAATATTCTATTAAAATGGATTGATGGCGTATTTTTCTTTAAAATGTCATCATTTCTTAATAGGATTTTAGTAATGAAGTGAAGAGAATTTTTCAGAGAACATGCTATACAAACATAATTTTCTAAAATAAACCTTGTATTTTAAGATAGTGGCATAGAGTCTATTACAACGTATGTGACATAGTATGTGATATAGACAGTAGAGAATACGTGATATTTTCATATGCATGACTTAGAAAAATAATGCCACAGCCCTGCTAAGGAAATAGAATCTGATCAGTGGATAGAAACTCTTCTCTGCCCTTTTCTTGTTATATCTCTAAGTGAAGGATAAGCACTCAGCTGAATTTTGTGTTTATTCTTTCCCTTGGATTTCTTTATATTTATCTACACGCACACTTTCAAAGGTACAAAATATGATTTAGTTTGCTTATTTTAAAACCTTACATAATTATGTTACATAGTCTGTGCAGTGTGCTTTTTTTTACTCAGCTGTTTTTCAGATTTTTCCACACTGATGTGGGTGCTTGTAGTTCATACATTTATTTCACTAATGCCTCCTAGTTCATATGTGAATATTGCAAAAAGGCATTTATTTACCTTTTCTCCTGGGAAGGACATTTGCAGACTTTGCAGGTTTTCCTTTTAGAAACATATGGTTGTGACATAATTACGCAGTACTCCCAGTGTGGGTGTGCAAGTGTTTCTCTTGTGCGTGCACAGATCGGTACTGACTGGCTTGTAGGATTTGAAAATTATAAGTTTCTATAATGCCAAAGAGCTTTTACAAGTACTGTACAAATTTACATTCCCATCAGCTGTTGATAATCCATCACCCCACATACTCAGCAAAACTCACTATTTTCCAAGTGTTTGTTGGTACAGTTGTTGCACATTTGGTGGATTTGAAATTTGCATCTATCTCCCCGACTTCTGCACTAATAGAACTTTTTATACATTTACTAAATATTCATTTTTATTCTTCTATTAAATGCCTATTCATGTCTTTTGTACATTTTTCTATTGGTAGTTTTCCTTTTTTTAGTTATTTTAATTCTCAATATATTCAGATACTGATCTTTTGTTAGTTGAATGTGTTACAAGCTTGTTCTCCTGGTTTGTGTTTTTTCTTTTTTTCCGTTATGTTGTCCTCTGTGAACAGAAGTGCTTATTTTAGTGTGATATGTTGATAAGTCAGTTTTATTTCAGATTCATGCTTTTGGAGTCTTGTTTAAGAAATCTTACCAACAAAAACAACATGAAAACAATTTCCTATGTTTTAATAATTGGAGAGTTATTCCTTTTTACATTAAAGTTTGTAATGCATTTATAATTGAACTTTTTTTTGACCCTAAAGAGTCTTAAGCTCTTTAGAGTGTTGTTGTTCTTGGAAATGTTATCTTCTTTATAAGCTGCATCAGTTAAAGGTTTCCTTTTTCTGTAAAAATGCAATTGATTTTATATAATTATCTGATAACAAGCAAACTTGCTGAACTCTTTTTTAACTTTTGTAATTTGTTTAGAGATTCCTGTAACGTTTATATGTGAGTAATTTATAAATATTATTAGGTCTTCTTTAAAAATATTTTTACTCTTGTTGTGTTTTGTTTTCTTCTTACACTGATAAGAAGTTGGGGAGAGTAACCTTTTTTATTTAGTGGGATGCCTTTACTCTTTATCACTATAACAACTTCTGTAGGGTTATTTTTAATAATAACTTTATTGAGATATAATTCATGTACCATTCAATCCACTCATTTAAAGTGTAAAAATTAATGGGTTTTAGTATATTTATACAGTCTTGCAACCATTGCTACAATAAATTTTAGAACATCTTCATCACTACTAAAAGAAGTGCCATAACTTCCCAGCCCTATAGATTTGCCTTCCTAGGCATTTTATATAAATGGAATCATGCAATATGATTTGTTTTATGATTGGCTAATTTTACTTAGAGAAATGTTTTTAAAGCTCATTCATGTTGTACCATGTATCAGCACTTCATTTCTTTTTATTGCCTAATAATTTTCCAGTGTATGGATATACCACATCTTATCCATTAATCAGTTGTTGGACATTTGGATTATTTTCTGTTTTGAGCAATTATGAATGGTGCTTCTATGAACATTCATGTAAAAGTTTTTATGTACATATATGTTTTCATTTCTATTGGATGTATAGCTATAAGTGGGATTGCTGGATCACTATGATTAATGTAGTTTTATCTAGGTTTATTTGCTCCAATTAATTTTATTCCTTTTAATTGATAATTTGCTCAGTGCTTCATTACACAGAACTATTAAATTTTAGTTGTTATAGATTTCAATACTTAATTTCTTTTTGTGGCTGAGTAGTATTTCTTTGAATGGCTATACCATAATTTGTATATTCAAGTCAATGGATGAATAAAACACAAGAAATTAAAATAGAGCAAGACAATATCAAACCCTCAAACTGTCTCGCTGTTACAAATGTAAATATAGAGCTATTTTTATTTCTAAATATTCAGTTAGAAAATAGGTATCTTCTGCCCTAAACCGCATAGTCCTTCTGCATCTTCCTTATATCATGGAATGCCTACATATACATGCAGAACGCTTCCCTGGAGTGGAAAGCACAGCTCATCATTTTTCTGATCAATTCTTGTTGTTTTTCAGTGCATAGAAACGTTTTTATGAGCTTGGGATGTTTTCAGACTTAATTTGTGTAGAAAACTATAAGAGGACCTGCCCATTTTGGCTGTCCTTAAATAGTTTTCAAAGTGAGACTGAAAGGAAATCAGTGATTCTGAGCACTCTCAGAGGCAAAACTTCATTCCACGACTTGCAACACCTGCTCATAGGCCCAGAGCACAGTTAGAGGAATTATACACATGTTTCTTGGGTTCAAACAATTACATGCCTTTCTTGTTCTGAGACTTTTATGTTAGTAAATGAGAGGACTGGGATTCAGAAGTGGAATTCGGGGAGAGTGTGTGGCCCCAACCCCATATGTTTAGCCTCTCTCTCCCATTACTGTAGGTTTTGCTGGATCCAGGTAAATATGAGGTAGGATGATGCCTTATTAGGGCTTTGTGGTATTTCAGTGGAGGCATGGGGTTTTGATTTACACACAATTCAATAGTAAAAATGGAAGCCACTGCCTTTCATAAGTTTACTGAGACATTGCCTGAACTCAGAGTTACTAGCCATCTTTTTATTGCTTTCAAAACTGTAATTTTAATTTGAGTTGATTTTATGCCTTCTTAAGGTTATTGTTAAATACATAATCATTTCACCACCTACCCATTATTTAAATAAGATAATATATATCGAAACATTTTAAAATAGTAAATACAATGTAAATGAAAGTTGTTATGGGTAGTAGTAAAATATTTTGCATTACTAGGTGCTATATATTACCAATATATGTTGACAGCTATAGCCATTGAATTGTTTATTTTAACACTAAACAAAGTTAATACTCAGAATTACCATTCTGAGAACTTACTCAGCAAATGAGCAGAAAAAATCCTGGAATGTTAAAAAGACATTTTAAATAAAAAGTAGAGTCATTCTTTATTTTACGATTATCCTTCTATTTACCTTTCTCTCAAAAGAAGGGTTTTCACCGGACAGTAGGTCTCTGCAGCATGCTACGGGACAAGGGGTTAGGATTTGACATAATTCATTACTGATTGTAAATATTTACTGATTCTAAGATTAGAGAATATCCCCTTGGGTGTGCAACCCCCTCCCAGCTCACGGCCTTAGCTGGTAGAGCCATTTAAATGATAGCAAGTGTCCTCCACAGGGGACAGCCACAGCACATAAGTAGATATACAGAGTCCCTGTGGTATTAAAATTGCATGTGGGTGGGATTTGGTGGGGATGGGGAGTCAGGGGGGAGTCTAAAACGGCTCCTTTGAGGAGCCAGCAATGGGAAAGAAAAGGTAGAAGGTATGGCTGTGAGGATTTGAAGGTTGGTTTCATATTGCATTTGCATTCATGCACCCTGAGAAAAGTTGATTGTAGTCACATAACAGAATCAATTTAGTGTGGGTGTCATGTCCAAATGTGTCCTTATTCAAGATAAGAAAACGATTTCCTGGGTCTTGTCTAGGGCCTTTATAGAAAATGCAAGTGAATTTGTAATGTTCTAAGGCTCGAGGCTGAGTCGTGATTCTTTTCCTGATCCCTAAACTCTTGTCACCGAGTGTAATTTGGGAAACTTTTCCTATTTTTTGATGTCCTTTATGGTGGCAGCCTCAGTTTGAGGAAATGAAAAGTAACAGAAATGGCAATGCTTTTCTAATTGGGGTGTGGTGACCTTGGAAAAGAATTTTTACTTTAACTGATTTTTTTATGGTTATGTACCATCACCCCAGTAACTAGTACTAAACTACAATAAGTCATAGTCCAGTGTGGCCCAGGAGTGTTTTACATTAGCAGTTCTCAAGCCTAGTTGTGTTGTCGGAATCACCTGGGGAAGATAAAAATCCTGATGCGGTGGCCGCAGTCTCAAGGACTGTGATTTCAGTGGTCTGAGGAGGAGCCTAGGGACCCAAAGCTTTGAAGCTGTGCCAGGTGAATCCCCTGCGCAACCAGGGCCCTTGGCCTGTGCTCTGGCCTACCCCTTCACTCATGACATCCACTGCTCTAGTCCTGGGCCTTAGATCAGACCATCAGCTTTCATTTTGCAGTCTGGCTGGTGGTATCCTGAGTCTAAAGCAAACTCATTCATAGCATTTGCCCTTTCAAAATAATAATAATCTCTGATAGCCATTGAACCTTTGCCTATTATAGGCACTTTTTGATGAGGTAACTTATCTAATTCTCACTCAAAATTCTGAGGTAGTTATAAACTATTATTATTCCTTTCCCAGGGAGGGGTAAGCCAGTAGGAAAGAATTGCATTGGGATGTGAACATGAGTATTGTGACTGTAGGCTCAGGTAATAACCATCTCTGTGCTTCCTCTGGGATTCCCAGTGGCTCTTGCAAATAATTATTCAGCATTAGCTTACAAGTAGTAAGGTACAAAGATGAAGGGGAACAGGTACAGTTCTGGGAGGACCCACCCTCCACAGCCTGCTTGTGAGGTACGTGTCATAAAGAGCCATGCTGGCAACTTGAAAGTGGTCCAGAGAAAGACTTTTGGGAAGGCACAGATTTCTTGCAGCTGAAGCAGGCAGTAGAGCAGTAGGCACGAATGTAGTTCATTTTAAACTGAAGCCATAATACATAAGGTGTAGATTTATACAAATATTAGTTTGAATTTATGATATTTATAATATCTACCCATTTGACCTATAGCTGTAGCAATTTCTTATGGTTCAATTTATGAGATAGCATGAACCTATTAGAGAAAGGAGCATGTGACAGTGCCATGAAAATCCCTGTGGATAGCGACAAGATAACATTGGGTAGAGGAGGGCTGTGAATTCCACTGGCCATTGGCATCATCCACGCTCTGCCAATTGCATCAGTGTTACATGGAGGCAGTTCTTGCACCTGAATGACTTGCTCATCTAAACCATGGACCTGTACTGATGGTTCCCCAAACAGTAGCTGCATGGAGTGACTCCAGTATCACTAAGCCACTTGTAAGTGATAAGTTAAATTCATGGTTGGAAGTCAGGTGCAGACAGTGCTTCATTAGGGCTGAGATCAGTCAGCTTCAGGGGCACGGGAAAACTTACTAAACTGACCAGCATTGTAGCCTGACGGCTGGGTCCTGGGCCTCAGACACAGGTGAGCTCTTTCCCAAGGCCCATGCCTCTAGTAAGAAGAGTAGGAACTGCAATGGGGATGCACTCTACAGTCAGCCAGAATTCTGTGCAAGTAGAAGAACAATCTTCACATGGACACAATGCTTGAGGAATCTCATGTCTCCCACCTGCTGTGGGAGGCACCTGGAGATTAGTGACCCTGACATGTCCATCTTCAAGTCCCCCCACAGTCTCAACAGAGGACACCAAGAAGAATTGTCTGCTTGTACGTTGAATTGACCTGAAGTATGCACCACACATCTGGGAAACAACAAATTAATGTTAATACTAATACTTATTTTAATTTCTCAATTATAGTTGACATTCAATATTAGTTTCATCATAGTTTATATTGGTTTCAGGTGCACAGCATAGTAGCTAGACATTTATATAATTTATGAAGTGATTCTACTGATTAGTATCCTCTGGCACTATAAATAGCTATTACAATATTATTGACTATATTCTCTATGCTGTACTCTATAATGCAAAAAAAAATGACTATTTTGTAACTACCAATTTATGCTTCTTAATCCCTTCACTTTTTTCATCCAGCCCCCCCAAACTCCTCCCATATGGCAACCCTCAGTTTGTTCCCTGTATCTATGAGTCTGTTTCTGTTGTGATTGTTTATTTTGTTTTTCGATTCCACATAGAAGTGTGATCATATTGTATTTGTCTTTCTCTGTCTTATTTAACTTAGCATAATAGGTTTATCTATGTTGTTGCAGATGGTAAGATATCATTCTTTTTATGGCCAAGTAATATTCCATTGCATATACATACCACTTGTTCTTTATTCATTTGTCCATTGATGGGTGCTTAGGTTGCTTCCATGTCTTAGCTATTGTAAATAATGCTGCAATGAACATAGGGGTGCATATATTATTTCAAATTAATGTTTTTAGTTTCTTCAGACAAATATCCAGAAGTGGAATTGCTAAGTCATAAGATAGTTCTGTTTTTAATTTTTTTGAAGAACCTTTATACTGTTTTCCATAGTGACTGCACCAATTTATAGTCCCACCTACAGTGCACGAGGGTTCCTTTTCTCTACGTCCTCATCAACTCTTGGTGTTTGTTGATTTATTGATTCAATTAATCTTAATAACAATAACATAGAGATTTTAAAAATTGAGTGAACATGCCACACATCATTTTTATAAGAACAATGTATGGCTTTTGTTGATTCCATTTAAATCTTATTAAATCTTATTATAGCCTGGTAAAAATGTTATTAGCCTATAGGAAAACGATGGAGAGTTGTTCATGAGAACTTCAGCATTAGAAACAACCTCCTGTGAATTGTTGGAGAGCTCTCCAACACAGACTGTGTCGGCCTGGGTGCTCCCAGCCAGAGTGACTAAGAAAGAGCTCTTTACAAAAAATAATGAACAAGCCACCAAGATATAGATCACTTATACTTGTCTTCATTAAGCATCTAAATCTCAAGTAGAATGTCATGGAATAATGAGGGAGCATATAGAATAAAGTTGCTCATTGGCCATGTTCCTGGGTTTCTTAGCATCCAGTTAGTGTTATGAAAATAGCAGCAGCATTAGCAGTAGGAATTAATCTTTGAAAGTAAGATGAGGAAGAGAATTATTTTAGTAGAGCTCCTTGCCCTGTTTATGCAGCATCCCTTACTTCAATGTGTTAAGACTACCATTAAGGACAGTGACCATGGTTTCAATGAGAAAACGATTAGGTTGATGAGTGTGTGCAAATGAATACTAGGTATGGCTGTGCTTCCTCTGGACTTACAGTGTTTGGAAGAAAGTTATCACACAGTCGGCATGGATTTGTATGCTTTGCCGAGTGCCCTGCAAAGGTCCATGCATTTTTCTTCCTTTCTCTCACTCTTCTGTTAGGTGAAAATCCTGACTTCTGAACTAGTCGAAAAAATTGGAAACTGCATCTAATTGTTATGGATCTTGAGGCTGTGGTCATTCTGCCAGTCCTGGGGAATGAATTGTTTTTTGGACACATTGATACTTTGTTATTTGGGATAAACCCATAGGAACACAGACGAACTGCTCCAGAATGGTGCTCATGCAGGAAGAGTTTCTTCAGATTCAGTCCATGGTGAATCCACCAGATGGTTCACAGGTTCTTGAGTTGCTGCAGAATATTCTAGGAATATTGGGGGTGAACATAGTACATCTTTGTTTGGTGATGAATGAGCTCAAAAGTATCACTTAAAATTCCACATTCTATGAATGGATTTTCAAAACTATGAGTTGTACAATGTGTATAAACTATATTCAATCTCATAACTTTTTTATTAAAGTTTTTAATGTTCATATTTGCTCTTAATTTTATATGGGGTTGTAACAAAACATAATTTTAACATTGTTTTTCAGATGCTTAATTTGTTAACCTGAGCTTGAATTTTGTCGTAGAATACTTAAATGTCACAAAGGTCATGAGCTAACATTAAAGATACCTGGGACATCTCTAAGCAATACTTTATGGCTTTTAAACAGCCTTTCCCTCACCATGTCAAATTAATACAAACCTGAAAAGCAATTAGGAATGCATATCTATAAAAAGAGTTAATGGTATATCCTGCATTTATCTCAGTGGTTTACAAACTTGAGATTGCATCAGAATGATCTAGAAAGCTTATTAAAAACTATCACTGTCTGTTCTCTGCCTACCCTTCCACTTTCTGATTCCGTTAGTCTTGGATCAAGCCCAAGAATTTGTATTTCTCAGTTCCCAGGTGATGCTGACACTGAAAGTCTGGGGACCACTCTTTGTGAAACATTGCTCTAAATTATTAAATACCTTTCAGAGTAATAAAAGCTAATATTTATCAAGTGTTTACTATAGATAGAGGGCTCTTCTGAGTACTTCACTATAGAATTGCATTTAATTCTTACAATAAGCCTGTGAGGGAGGTTCTGGGTTTAGCCCCATTTTACAGATGGGGAAGTGGAAGGTGACAGAGTTCATGGTACTTTCTACATCACCCAAACAGTAAGTAGAGGTCCACAGCTCACGCTTGTAGTATCAGGAGAAAAATATCTTTGAGAGTCAACCCTTTTATATGTTTTGCTAATCGTGTAATTTTCTCACTGTACATTTTTTTTGTATTTCAAAGATTTCATTTTTCTCAGGTGTGTCAAGCATGAAAATACCATATTTTTCAGTAATATTCTGTGAGATTAAAGACAGCAGTCCTTTTTGTTTTCTTCGATCTCTAAGTACTCATGGAATAAACAGAGAAAAAACCTGCCTCTTATAAGATTATACTTGTGAAAAGATGTCAATCAGGTAAAATATTCATAGACAAGAAGCCTGGAAAAGCATACATCAAAATGATGAGTGTTATCTTTAGGTGGTTTTTATTTCATTCTTTACTCTTTTCTGATTTACCCCATTTTCATAACTAATATTTACTACCTTATGGTAATAATCCCTATGTCAGTGGCTCATCCTAATTTTTGAGTTTACTGAAAACGTCCTCCACTTCCTCATCTGTTGTCCACATAGTTTTGATTAATTTCTTTAGTCCCACTTGTTTGTGTTTGCTCCAACAGTTGACACGTTGCCATGGCCCTATCCCCACTTTTCTGGACTAGCTTTGCTTCTTTGTATATATGCCATCTACCCTAGCTAGCTGGGCCACACTGGATTAAACTCTTTCTTAAATTCAGAATGAGCAGTTCTAATAAAGTACTAATGTTTTCTTCTGCTCCTCTCCCACCCTCCGAGTAAGCCGGTAATGATGGTCATATCTGCAGGATGCCATCCTCTTTGATTGCAGGAGAGAACACCATGTATTGTATTATTTCTGAGTAATTTGTATTAAAGATACTTCAGTGTGGGCAGGGTGCTTATATGTGTGTGTTTGCAAGTTAACGTTATTTTTCACACCAGGGATGGATAATTGGCCACTTAAAACTGGAATTAGGAGTCCCTAAGCTAGCAATGGTCCCTGGGGCCTCCAAGTGTGGGACCAAGCCCCCTGCCAGGGGGTTTTGCTAAGGCAGAAGGGGTGCTGGGTGAGATGAGCTGTGTCAAGACATAGAGACGGTTTGAAATGGTGGGGCCCTACCACCCTGCCTTACTCGGGTGTCATATTCTGGAAAACCTGACACCTTAGGACTTCAAGGACAGTGCTCAGAGCCTGAGGTCTCAAGCCCTGTGGT
Source organism: Cynopterus sphinx (assembly GCA_030015415.1). Classification (NCBI taxonomy): domain Eukaryota; kingdom Metazoa; phylum Chordata; class Mammalia; order Chiroptera; family Pteropodidae; genus Cynopterus; species Cynopterus sphinx. The sequence goes on along the minus strand of CM057379.1, from coordinate 4,364,613 downwards.
TCCCACAACGCCCCAGCTTCAGAGGACTTGGTCTCTTGGACTGACTCAGATTGGCGATTCCTGCCAGGAAAATGCTGCTGTGTCCATTTTGGACTGAGCATCTCTCTCCTGGAAAGCTCTGTTTCTAGGGCACTCCCCCAAGCCACCCACAGAGGCTGTGTGACTTTTGTGTCTGCTGGGTGATAAGTACTCGGACTTGAGGCCAAACTGAGTCTAAAACTGGATTCTTTTAAACAACATGAGGGTTGTAGGGACAGGATTATTCATCTTTCTCTCATTTCTAACTGTCTGAGGAGACTGATATTTACCAAAATAATCTTTACATCGATATATTCATTATGTATTTCGATGTTATGAGCCATGTTGCACTCCTCATCTCACACTGACTGCTTTTTGATGATGAAAACTTGGAGGTGGGCACATAGAAGTTAAAACCAAAAACAAACAAACAAAAAGAAACTATTGTACTCAAGGAGAATCTAGGGTGCCAATTTGATAGAAACATTTTGGTATCTGAAACTAAGCTAACCACAGGATCCACTGTAGCTTAAAGCTCAGGAAAAAGTACAGCTTAAAAAAAACTAGCTTGTGGCATATAGTATGTAATTTTTAAGATAAATTACTATTTCTAAATCATATAAGAATGATGGAGATATCAGCACAAAAGGATTTTGGTAATTCTCTTCTAGATACCTAAGTGCATATTGTTCTGAGTAATTTCAAAGGCGCTAGACCAAAGAATGATCTTTCAAATCCATGATTTTAGATTGTATGAAAATACCAGCAATCTCGTTCCAGCCCCTTTTTATGAATATATTTCTAAATCTATTGGAAATGTTGCTCTGAATAGAGCTTAAACTATCTGCATAATCTTGGGTTAACTTTGGAGTCTCCATTCATATTCATGGTTTTGCTAAAGATATAGTAAATCCATTGCATGCTTTGTATTTAGGAAGTTAAAAAAACAGTTTCCAAACTAAGCTTTATTTGATTATGCTCCCATGAGGATATTGCTTTTTATCAAATCTTTTTTTTCCCTGTGAGTTTCTCTTGAGCATCAAAGTAGAGTTAAAAATAGATCAGAGCTAGCTCAATTTATGTAGACCTATAGTATGTATTTCCTATTTATGAACTATAGAAGAATTTCCATTCTTTTTTGTCTTCTTTTTTCTATATACAAATAACATACACTTCTTGGAATGAAACCTTTATCTTTGCAGAGCATTTAATTTTTTAACAGAAATATATCGGCTTACTAGCATTTCCACACATAACAATATCTCCGTTTTTTTAAAAATCTGTTTACAAACCTGATAGAGCATTTGAGTAAGCGAGGTCCCCACACTGGGTGGGATATGCATAATTAGTATTCCCACCTGCACCTGGGAAGACCACTTAGTGGGAGGGACTCTCCTGCATTTGCATGGAGCCTTGATTTCCATCTCCTTTAGTTCAGGGGTAAGTAATACTTCCCCAGATCTCACAGCCAGTGCCTGCAGATATAGCCAAGCTTCCTTGTTTTTTCCATTGCTATTTATTGCAAGAACCTATCTGCCCAAGTTAACACAGTATAACCTGGGAGTTTCTCTTCCCAGATATTTTCTTCACCCCGTGGATGTCAGTACATGCCTGCGGACTCCTGTCAGAGGGTCAGAAACTTGGGTGCCAAAACTTAGAAGCCAAACTTAGAAGCCAAAGACAGAAACTGCCAACCTCTGACAGTTCTGCCTCTTGCTTCTGATGATAACCAAATGCCACCACTGAAATCAGGGAGCCTTATGTCACCACTGAAATCAGGGAGATAGGGATTAATTCAAAGAAATGCCTGCCATACCTGAGTGCCTTCTTCTGTTCTATAGGTTTGTCAGTGTCCACTTCTTGTGTGGTGCTGGGTTATAACATCCCCGAGTCCAGCTGCGAATGGCCACCATGGTTGGTTCTCCTTGGCCATCATCCCTGACACAGGTTCAGCCTGGTTTGGGTGGGATTTGACTTCAGTGTGTAGTGGACATTGGGACAGTTTCCTGAGGACTCAGAAGTCCCTGTCACCAGCCCTAGACTCTACTACACCTATCTTCTGGGCTCTCAATCTTTCTGATAGATTTCAACGACTTTGATTTTCTAAAATCTCCAAATGCATATATTAAAAAATTGCACTTTTTAATTGAACTCTTGGGAGCAAAAATTCTTCATTTCATGGTTTGCTGTGTCTTGCTTGATGAACTCAAAGTAAGTATACAAATGAAAAGCCAGCCAGTCGTTCTTTAAGAGCATGGCTTTGAGACTGAGAACAGTGTCACAAAAACTCTCTGTGCACACAGCCTGAGGCAAGCTGGGCTTGAATTTACTGTCATGCCTTCTTGATGGATGATGTTGTCATTTGACACCAAGTAGAATTGTAGGAGTAACAATATGTTCATTCTTTCTGAACCCTGTACAAGATGCCTGGGCTTAAAGACTGATTGTGAAAATGGCATTGATTGGTAGGTCCTCTGGGAGCTTTCAAATGTGCCTCTCCTTATATGTATTCTCATACCATGTGCGTTTTTTTTTTTTTATTATTATTGAACCTGTTAATGTTGTTGTATCATGTTATTCTAGTTTATTTACTTTTCTGGAGAAATCTGCTTATCCCTTTTAAGAAAAATGCTCAAGCATCATAATGCATCTCAGTTTCAAAGTTGTAAACTTTTGCCATTATCTAGATGACACCCTGGGGTATCCATTAGAAAGACATTTATTACTCAGACATTTATTGTGCATCTCTGTGTCCGCCATTCTCTGTTAAGAGCCAAGGGAAAAATCAAGCATAAGATCATCCTCTCTTCTTTAAGAGTATGCAGTAAACTTTAGAAGACAGGTTTATATGAAATGTTAAATATAGTGACATAATAGCTTAGAAGAGTATCATCTGGTGACAGAGTTCTTGGTGTGAAACTATCACTATAGGAACAAATAAGAAAACATCCCAGATATGCATCCTGGAATGTCCTAGAAGGAAGTGTTGGTGGAACAGCCATTGACTCCATCTGTACTTCTAGGGAAACATGCGGGAAGTAGGAAGGGCTGTCTCTAAACCTGGAGATGAAGGGAGGGGGGCACATTGGGGACTAGCGGAGGCAGGGGGGTATGGGTGGTGTGTGTTGGAAGGAAGGCCAGAGCCATAGGCAGGTTTGCAGGTGGCCTCGCTGGGGTCCAGTCAAGTCTTGGAGGGCATGCCAGTGGAAATCATAGTTGGCCACAATGTGCCTTGTGCACAAATCTCTCCCTTTGCTAGCACTGATGGCAGATTGGGTGCAGATGCGTGAGTCCTGCTGGCACCTGGTTTACGGTGTGGCTTCTGGCTCCAGACTACCTGCGCTGCAGGCCGGGCTCTGCCATTGGAGCATGACCTTCTGTCACTTTGCATCTCAGTTGTCTTCATTTTATTTTTACCATGATAAAATGTGGATAACAAAATTTACTATTTTTAGGTGGAGAATTTAGTTCCATTAAGTACATTCACAATGTTTTGCAACCATCACTACTATTTTTAGAAATTTATCATCTTCCAAAATGGAAATTCTGTGCCAATTAAATTGTAACTCTCCATCCCCCTCCTCCCTCCAGCTCTGTAACCTCTATTTTACTTTCTATCTCTAGGTTCCTCATGTAAATGCAATCCCATAATAATCTTCCTTCTGCGTCTGAGTGATTTCACTTAGCGTAAAATCTTCAAGGTTCATCTATGTTGTAGCACACACCATCATTTTATTCCTTTTTAGGGCCCCGTAATGTTCCACTGTGTGGATGTACCACACTGTTTTTATTGATTCTTCCATCACTGGACACTTGGGTTGTTCCCACCTTTTGGGCTACCGTAAATATAAATATCAGTTTGAGTTCCTGCTTTCAGTTCTCTTGGGAATGTATCGGGAAGCGAAAATTACTGGTTCAAATGACATTTCTGTGCTTAACTTTGCACCTTAGTATTTTTATGCATAAAAGGGTAATATGGATCATTCCTGATGAGCATGTCTGTTGTGAGGATTACACGCTTGTATACACAAAGTGCGTGGACATGCTTAGAGGTGAGCTGGTATATGGCAAGCCACATGGACTTGTCGACCCATTGATTTTACCTGTGCAGCTTGGATGGCGAGGACCCGGGGTGAGGTCTGATCATCAGTGCTTTTCCAACAAGGCAGTATGCAACCTCTCGTCATGTCAGCCTATCCTTTAGAGATGTTGCAGTGTGTGTCATTACTGTTCCTTCTCCAACTTTTGATGTTTCTGCCATCTCACAGGCAGGTGATAGAATACCGAGATCTCAAATAAAAACATTTAAATAAAAGCTCTCCCTAAATTGTTTGAAGAATCAAATAAGATGACACATTTTAACGTGAAAGTTACATTCATAGTATGAAAAGTGTATCTGTTGGAAACATCACGCATATTGGCTGGCTGGAATCTCCTGGAGAAGGGGGATGTCCGGAGATGTGTTTCCTATTGATAATTCAACAGTTATCGATAACCAATCATTCAGTAACCAGTTCTTGTTGATAACTGTTCTCTGAGTGTTATGAGTTGGACTAAGAATGAAAACTCTCCTTTGATGCAGAACTCCAGTGTGGATGTTTGACCATAACTAAAAAGCACTAAGGCCCTTGCTTTTGTATTTCTCATGCAGAAGTTAGGACTATGGATGCCTTGCTAATGCTGGGGAAAGTCATATTACAATAAACACAAAAACCATTTTCAGTTTTTTTAGCCAACTTGCTTTTCTAAATCAGTTAAAATCAAATATTCTATTAAAATTCCTGTGTCAAATGGTATCATACAAAGGATCTTGAGAATGTAAACTATGGATTAGAGAATATAGCATATCAAGAATTCAGGTCAAAGGACAACATTATAGTCTAGTCTTTTTTTAAAAAAAAATCTCCACTTCTTTTTCATGGTGGGAAACAAAGATATATTTCACAAAATGAATTGATTATGCAAACGTAGTTTGGTGCGTGATACACGTTCAAGTGTGTATTGACACTGGAGGGCATTAATGTTTCATCTGATTTGTGATGGGCAATAATTTTATCGAAGCGTGTAGCTGCTTTGTTGCAAAAGGAAAGATGGATTTTTTCAGAGAGAGAAACTTGTTAAGGAACAGACAGAGGCTGTTCACCTTCATTCCCCTCTAGTACAATCTTCAAATTGCCCACAACCTCTTTGGAGAAGGCTTGTTAGGAAAAGACAGTGTGTGGACACAGAGTTCTCAATGAGTGACATGTTTCCATTGGTTCCCTCTCTGGGCCCACCATTAAGGTGACAGAGACTTGAGCATCCCTTCACTGGTCCCTCTAGACTCAAAACAAGAATCAAAATCCTGTTAATTAATGCTTGAGATTCTGTTAGCCAAAGGACAAAAGCTTTTCATTTCACAAATGACAACAAAAATGCTTTGGGTTTGATGATTTAATGTTTGTGTTGAAGTCAGAGTATACTAAGTTAAGGAAACATTTTTTTTAAATGACAGTTTGTTAAGGGGTGAAAGGGCAGGCAATGTGACTGAGGACTGGCTTATAGAGGCATCAGGCAGAGGGGGCCTGAGAAGGTGGACACCAAGGGCAAGGTACCAGGGGGGTGGAATGCCAGGGCAGCGACAGGACCAGACATTCCAGCACAGAGCTTTGAAGCTTCTCCTGCCCGTCATCTTACCTTCCATGGAGATGATTCCAAAAGAAGCTGGCCTTTGAGGGATTTTTTTTCTCTGAACAAGCATTTCTGCCCATCATGATTTATGAGGATCACTTTTTAAACATGGTTGAACTTGTATAACCAGAGGATTAATTAGCTAAAGAATCACTGTGACAATGACGTAGTTAGAGCACCAGGACCCAGGGCTGTGGGTGGGGGCCTGGCTTGTGCTCAGACAGTGCCCGGAGATGCAGGTCATCTGTGTCCCCCATTTACCACAAGGAGGGGTCAGTAGTGCTGCGGGGTCCAAAAAGGCATGATCAGGAGCTGGAGTATGTGGACCTGGCTGAGAAGGGTGTGCCACATTTGGCTATGTGAAGAAAAGTTTTTCAGCCAGAGAGAGAATGAGAATTTCAGCCAGGGAGAGAGAGGAAGACAGATGGAAGGAGAGGGAGAGGGAGACAGATAGAGACAGAGACAGGAAGACCTCCCAGCATTGGATTTTTTCAGAAATCAGTGAAAGGACCAGTCCATTCTTCTCATTATTTTCCACTTGGCGATGACCTGGGGTTGTCACTATTGCATAATTACCCAAAGTTCCTCTTTCAAGAGATGTGGGCTCCAGCCCGTGGTACTCTGTACCTGAACCACTAAACCTGTGGACACCTGAGAAATGCCCCTATGTAGCGCTGGGATTACAGGTTTTTGTTCTGGGTGCTGATGTGAAAGTAGGTAGGGTCATTAATTATTGGGGGACTTGGAGGTTAGGCAACTCTATGCATTTGTCCTGCTGGGAAATTATTTTTTTAAAGGCATAGTAATATCTCCAAATCAAATAAGAATCTTAAAATCTTACATGATTTGAAAATATTAGTATTACACATCTACATATTAGTATAGATATTGTGGAATGATTTGCTTCGAAGCTGTAACAGTCTTGGAGAAGACCTAATTAGTATTCTTCATAATTTTATTGTATATTAAGCTTTGAATACGATTAGTATTTATAGGTTAAGTGTGAAATTAATAGCAATTATGAACTTTAAAAACAAAAAAACCCTACATATTCAATATCAAATAACAGGGGAAGCCAGGCCATTGCATGTAGTTATGTCAGACAGCTCTGCTATGACTTTTTGAAATTATGGACAATATCTGTTGAAAATGTCCCACATTTCCCATGGAAACGTGATTTGAAAAGAAATAAAATATGTGTGCTTTCATACAAAATGTATGTCTATGTGTAGCTCATAGAGATAGTGTTCATCATGTTAAATTTTCCTTATGTCCAAAAATTTCTATCTCCTCCTTCATCATCCAGGAATGGTGCCTGGTGTCTATGCAGAATAACAAGATTTAATTAGTCCTGAATAACGAGATCTGATGCCAGCTATGGTCCTGTCTGCCATCTTGTCATGAGTAGGCTGTGATTAGAACGGGTGGGGAATACTGGTTTATGATATCTTTGGACTGTGCGAGACAGCCTCATTCACATGGACAAAGAGTGGGCTGGCTGCAGCAAATTCACATTGTGAGTGTTGATTTGATATTGTCTCCTGCAGATATAGCCAGGATAGAATGTTGAATTCTAACATGAAAAATGGAGTTGCTTGTATTCTGTGGCATTGCTCCCGAAAGATGATGCTCACAAAGCACTAGATTGTGATGATGGGATGATGGGATGATTATTAGGAACTTAGAGTGCCACGACTGGAAGAGAACTGACAGGTTTCAGAGGAAATTTAAGTCCTGAATATCAGGTAACTGGTCCAGAATCACAAAGTCAAGACTTCACAGCAGGAATCCCAAGACTTCCTGGCCAGGCCTCTTTCTCCTTACCCATACAGTACACCAGATGTAATAATAAATTTTACCTCCATCATGTCGATAATGCAAAATTTACAATCTTTATTTCAGTATGCACAGAGTTAAAAATCTGTCTGACAATATTAATTTGATCATTTGTATTTGTTTTCCTATCTATTTACTATTTAATGTCTTTTTAATTCTCACAGTCTTTGATGCCAGACTCAGTAGCTAAATAGTCAGGCAGCGTGTCTGTCTGATTTGAGATGAATCTCTTTTTACTGTGCTTTGTTTAACATCACCACGTGAAGCTGGTCCCATCCAGCTGAATTGACTCTATAGGTTATAGCAATGTTTAGATATGTAATCAGTTATTGGTAAAGGGCAAGAAAGGAGAGTTTGTAAATTATTCTTGTTGGAAGTGGAATCAGTGTCACTTGTCATTGTAATGAATACATCACCTAATGGATGTTTAACATGTACCACGTGCCATGCCCTTCTTCAAGGAGCATTCATTGTGTTTGTTGTCCCTAACATTATGTCCAGCCAAAGAGGGCTACCTTGTGATTTTCGCCTCAGTGGAACTACAAAAGGGGATAACACGTGACCAACACTCAATGTACATTTATTAAATGCTTAATTTCTGACAGATACTGTGTTAGAACCAGAATACTAATCATGTGTGACAGGCTATTTTGAAGAACACTCAGAATAGTCAACGTGTTGATTATACACGTGTTGTATGGTGGTGGTAGTGAGTATGATGATTGACAAACATGCAGTGAGCATTTACTATAAGCCAGGCATTGTGTGAAATATTTTACCTGAGTTGTTACATTCAGCCTTCAGAATGACTCTTTAAAGAAGAGCTGTTATTATTCCTTTGTAAGAACTATGATGAGGAAATAAAGGCTTAGATAGATTAAAGATTAAATAGATTGCTCAAAAATAATCAAGGAAGACTCGGTTAGGGAGAAGAGCCTTGATGGTAAGATATGCTAAGGGAGGAGGCAAAATGGAAAGAGTTGTTGAAAAGTAATAGCATTTAAAAATGTAAGGCCTCTTTAATTTTGAAAAAAAAAATTATGCTTTTCTTCTGGGAAACCCACTTTTTTATATAAATGTTTCTTAAATGTCTAAGTAGTAATAAGTACATCATCTCCTTGAACATTCAGATTACTCCTCTACTTCTTCATGAATTAAAATAGGAAATAGAGAGAAGAAGAAAACGGTGAAAATTGCATTAAGCAAGATATAAACCAAATAGCACAGGGTAATAATTTATTTCTATTTGTTTCTTTAGGTTCATATAATCACACTTTTCCATTGTGAAATGTAAATTGTTATCATCATTAGCATTTCTTCGAAACAGAAATCCTGACTCTATTAAGTCTGTTTATTGCCAACTGCTAGGTGCTGAGCTCTGGCATATGGCAGATGAAATAACAGTCTCCCCGCAAAAGCTGGTAGGGATCAGCTGGAGGTCAACATTGGTGCTGCCTGCCTGATGGGACACACGCTGTGGGATAAGCTGGCCCTGGATGAAGGCATCCAGACCAGGGGGGTCACACTTTAAGGTCAGTCTAGACAGCCTTGGACAGAACTCAAAGTAAATTAAATAAGGACTTGCAGAATCCTCTGGGCGACAGCTTGTTATGAGTGAAATCAAGACCTGATGCTAAACAGTAGGCTTCTCAGAAACACCTGTAAAAGGGATCCTGCTATCACTAAGGGGTCCTCACTCTGCCTCCATGAGTTTTGAGATCTCTCTTTAAGGAGAGGTGTTTAAATCCAGCATGATTTACTTCCCCATGGGGAGATTTATACTGACAGTAGGTATTGCATTTGGACCTGGTCCTTCTCTTTAATCTAAGTTTACCTTAATATTCAGTAGCAGGGTAATGAGTCAACAATTCTGATGCAGACTGGCCTAGGAAATGGGATGCAGTGGGATGCGAACTGCAGTTAGAGCCAACCCAAGCTTTGTCAGAAAAGAGAGCCCCAAAGTAGAGAGATTCTACAGTCATCCTTATCAGGTCAAGTCAGTTTTCTCAGAAGGAAGGATTAGTTTACACCTGTATTTTTCTTCCTTCCTTCCTTCCTTCCTTCCTTCCTTCCTTCCTTCCTTCCTTCCATTTATCTGTCCGTCCGTCCATCCATCCATCCATCCATCCATCCATCCATCCATTTATCCATTTACCTAGCCAGCCAGACATTTATTTTTGAATCCAGAATACATTTATTAAATTCTCCCATGCGTCATGACTCACGGATCTAACATATCAGTATGGGGAGACAAACTAGTAAACAAGAAAATAAAATACAGATATAAAACAGCATCTTGTGTCTAGAAAGTGCAGATGTGGACGCCAAAGTGTCAGTGGTCTAGGAATGAGGCACCTTAATATTTAGTGGTTAGCAGAAGGAAAGAGCACCACAAAAAGAGAATGAAAAGCAAATCATAAAATCCCATAAGTCACCGTGGCCAAGAAGAGAGATTTTCATCAAGGAGGCCACCAGGCATCTTCAGCACTGCCTTGAGGCAGAGATGAGTCAAGGCTAGCAGCCATTGGATGAGCTAACACGAAAGCCATTGGCAGCATTAGTAAGATCAGTTTCAGTGAAATGAAGAGCATGAAAGTTTAATTAAAGCAGATAAATGTGACCCAATGACCTGGAAGCTTTTATGAAACGTTTGCTGTAAAAAGAAGCAGTAAATGGTTGCATTGAGAATGTAACAGTCAAGTACGTGGCCTGTAAAATGAGGCTGAGCTAAATTCTGGCTGCAGGGTTAGGGTGCCGTGTTACAACGGATTAGTTGCCTTACCTCACTGAGCCTCATTTTATCTGTACGATGATGTTGTTGTAATACCTGTGAAGAAAGGACACATGCGGCTAAACATATATATATATATATATATTTTTTTTTTCAATATAATCACGTTTGTATGCGTGTTTGGGATAGAGGGAGGACATAGGAAAACAAAAAGAAAAGAACCAGTAGATATTTGGGAGAATAAAATTATATGGTGTCAAAATGACTTCAGTAACATGATTACCTAAATTAATGTTATCTTATCCTAGAGAGAAGAATGTAGACATGTTGAGATTTGCTTTAACTTGATTTTGTACCGACGTAATTTAGTTTCGAGGGGGATAGATGGAAAGGCCTGACGTTTTTATATTTCTTTTTTAGCTTTATTAATCGGTTTAATTCTTAGCAGATGTAACATTATGGAAGATCGAATTAAACCGGTGATTAAAGAGATAAAAGGATAACTGCATGATGAACAGATTTTGTGCTGAGGATTTCGCAGTGTATGTTTCATATATCTCTATGGGATTAATACATGGTGGTCAGTGTTGCTTATTGAGAAATTAGAACCTCCTGATGTCTGGACTATTGAAATTCCTTTTGATACTGGAAAGTAATCATTATAATGCACTTGCCTGAGAAATACATATTTCATATGCAAGATTCATTTAGGGTGGCAGGAACAGTGTACATGTCTGCAGCTGCAATAGTTCTCGCCATGAACAACCGTCATTGCTGTATTTATAGAGGAGGGCAGTGCCTCTCAGCAGATCTGGTTTTAAATTCACAACATCTTTTTGAGGTGGGAATGGTGAAAGAAATTCCCCATTTCTCAATAGAAAGGCCAAAGTTGCTTGGTGTGATCGTTTGGATGTACCAGGGGAATAAAAGCAGGGACTTCTGATGACCAGCATGTTACTAAGGAGATTGAAACTGAGCAAGCAGGAGATGTCAAGCCAGCTCCCACCATGTGCACAGAGCTGGTCTTCATTCTAAAGCTTCCTCATGGCTGGCAGCCAAGACATCTCTGGTTGAATTTGTACAACTCTTCAGTGAGTGGAGATGAGTATTTTAGCGACAGGGACACATTCCTCCATGCCGAAAAGGAAGTGGTTCTGCGGTTGTCAAGATGATTATTTAATAACAGCTTAAGTTCACATGGAATAAAATGCATGCCTTAAAATGCACACTGTGGTGAGCTGTACCATATTCACACAGTAGCGTGGTTATCACTGCTCTCTAATGCAGAGCATTTTCATTAATCCCTAAAGAGATCCTATAATATTACATGTTGTTCCACGATCTCCTCTCCCTTACCCCAACCAGCCATTAATCTACTTTTTGTCTCTATGTATTTGCCTCTTCTGGGCCTTTCATATAAATAGACCTGTACAATTTTGACCTTTATAACAGACTTCTTTAACTTAGCATGTTTTCAAGGTTCATTCTTTCTGTGACTTATCAGTGCCTCATTTCTATTTATGTCTAAATCACATTCCATTGTCTGGCTATATTAAATATTGTCTTTCCTTTCACCAGTTGATGGAGCATTGGCTTGTTTCCACTCTTTGGCTTTGATGAATAATGCTACAAGAATATTTATGTACAAGTTTTTCTGTGGAGCTATGCTTTCATTATCATGAGTGTGTACCTAAGTGTGGAATGTCTGACTTATTTGCTAGCTCTTATCTTTAATTATTTGAGGAACTGCTAGAGTTTATCCTAAAATAATAGCACCATTTTACATCCCCAACAGCAATGAATGGGAGTTTGAATTTCTCAAAATCCTTGCCAACACTTGTTAGTGTCTTTTTATTTTATTTCAGCCATTCTAGTAGATGTGAAGTTATATCTCACTATGGTTTTGACTTGCATTTCCCAAAAGACTAATGACCTAGAGGACCTTTTCATTTGTCTCTTGGTCATTTGTGTGTCTTTGTAGAAATGTCTACTTAGAGCCTGTGCCCGTTTCTGAACTAGATTTTCTTCATATTGCTGAGTAGCAAATGTTCCCTCCTGTTCTATGGTTTGTCATTTCACATTCTTAGTTTCCTTTGAAGCACAAATGTTTTCAGTTTTCATGAAGTTTAATTTATCTAACTGTATCTTTTGTCACTTATGTGTTTGGTGTCATATCTAAGAAACCATTGCCTATCCCAAGGTCATGAAGATTTATTCCTGCATTTTCTTCTAAGAGTTTTATAGTTTTAGCTCTTACACTTAGGTCTATGATCTATTTTGAGTTAATTTTGGTATACATTGTAAGGTTACAAGTCTACCTTCATTCCTTTGCATATTTATATCTAGTAGTTGAAAACACTATGATTTTCTATTAAATTGTCTTATCACCAATATAAAAATCAGTTGTCTTTAGATCTGAGAATTTATTTCTGGATTCTCAGTTCTGTCCCTTTGATCTGCACGTCACCCTTATGTCAGTCTGAGTGACACTGTCATGATTCCTGCAGCCTTTTGGTAAGTTTTGAACTTGGACAGTGTGAGTTCTTTATGTTTATTCTTTCTTTTCAAGATTGTTTGACTATTCCATGTCCTGCCATATTCATGTGAATTTTGAAATCAGTTTGTTGATTTCTGAAAAAAGAAAAAAATAACATTTGAGATTTTATTAGAGTTTGTGTTACATCTGTAGATAAATTTGGGTAGTATTGTCATCTTAACAATATTAAAATTTCTGATCTGTAAGCATGGCATGTCTTTACATCTATTTAGATCTTCTTGGATTTTTTTCAACAATGTTTTGCTTGCACAGTGTAAGATTTGCACTTTCTTTGCTAAATTATTAAGTGTTTTTATTTTTGATGCTGTTATAATGGGATTTTGTTCTTAATTTTATTTCTGGATTGTCCATTGCTAGTGAGTAGAAATATAAATAATTTTCATATATATTAAACTTGTCTCCTGTAACCCAGTTGAACTTGATTATCAGTTTTAAAAGTTATTTTATGAGTACTTAAGCTTTCCTTCATGCAAGGTCATATCTATAAACAGAAAAAGTCTTATCTGTTTCTTTCTAATCTAGATGCCTTGTATTTCTTTTTCTTGCCTAACTTCCCTGGCCAAAAACTTTATTTCCATGTTGAACAGAAGTGGTGATAGTGGAAATCTTGTCTTTGTCCTGCTTTTAGGGATTATTATTTGCTTTAAAATGTCATTATTTATAATGCAATATATTGACGATGATTCTGAAAATTCAGTTACTCTTTTTCACTTTCCTGTTTTATAATAATGAAAAATTACTGCACTTAATAAGTTAATATTGTTTGCCTGAATTGAACTATTAAAAAGTTTTCTATTAATTATATTGAAAATTTTTATTATATATTCTGTAACTATTTTAGAGTCTTTGACAGAAAAATGTACCTCTGAATATTTATATTTTCCAAGTAATTAATCTATGGACTTCTGCTGAAATTCAAACATAAATTTGCTATTTTGAAGCCCAGTGGGGTACTATATTCATAAAAAGACATACTTTGTAGTGTTGTAACATTATGTAATGGCATACCTGTGGTTTGCTTTTATGTCCAGGATTGCCAAATAAAAAGAAATTCAAGGATACATTATGGAATGGAATAAAGTATAACTCAACCTGGTTTGCCTGTTAACTATAACTTGCTGAATCCTTTTGGCCATAAATGAAATAACTATATGTATTTCTATGTGTTACTTAGTAACGTGGAGCCTCTGCTGGCATAAACTCGATCCCATCTGAGACTCTATTCCTCTCCTTTTAAATTGTTCACATTGCATTACTGTGCTCTTGTCAGTAGAAAGAGGCTTGTAGCTTCACTTTGTCTGCGGGGTTTCACATCATTAACCTTCCAATGTCACTTTTATTATATGAGGAAAATAAATGGACTAATATTTGAGGAAAATGACTGCAGCATCCCCCGTGCTGAGAAAATGCACTTTTGGAGTGTGATGACCAGGATGCTTTAGCAAAGACAAGCTCCACCTTTCATTAGGGAGTTTGTTTTATTGGTGTGGATCAATGGGATGCATGTTTTTTGCTTGTTTGTTCATTTGCCCTGTCTTCAAGGAAATTTGATTGATTTATTTCTGCATTCTCATTACATGACACAGACATTAGAACACATTTCCTCATTACTGCACTCAGTGCAACAAGTATGTGAATATATTCTATAGAAAAAACATTGCATATGGTTTTTGAGGGGTGTCTGTGTGTATGTGTGTGTGTGTATTTGCATCTTATGCGGAAATGAGGTCAGAGTCTAAGCAAATGGGTACTGTAGAGGTTTGTTTTAATATTTCCGGTGCATATGCCTTCAATGCCAGCTCCCGTGTGTAGCTGTCACTGCACATTCATGAAGCATTGTTTTTGAGGTCATACTGTGACATTTAATGATGAGAAAATTTTCATATTGTAGACAGTTTAAAGGACACAGTAAAATGAGCTTGACAGTTGATCATCCTTGAAATGCATTGTGCAATTATATAGAGGAAAAAAGATCATTTAAAAATATTTGTATTATATTCAGATTCTTAAACATATTAGTAACTCAAAATCTATCATGTGAATATAGCCAGCTGTCGTGGAAAGAAAATAACTATCTTCTTTCCAGAAAGGGAAATATTTATATAACGTCAGTTTTAAAGGCAGGGTTGTTTCGCCTTTATAGCCAAGTAGTAGGTTTTATTTCAAATCATTTGATATATATCAATCAGAACTTACAGGTAAATACTTGTTCATATCTTAAATTTTATTCCTTTATTATAAATACATGGCAAAGGGCCAAAGGTATGTTTTTCTTTAGTGCACTTAATACTTTTACATATTTTTTATTGTTTTATGATATATTTGTTAATATATCTCTCACCTTTTTTATATAATTGAATTATGTATTTCTGGGCCAACCACAATAGATAGTATGAACTTAGCAAATGTCAGTTAAATGAATAGTTCAACTTATAATTAGGTGCAAGTGAAAATTTAGACATACTTGAAGAGAATTTTAAAGCTATAGAACTGAATTGCTAGGAAATCAAATTCAAAAAGATAATTAAATCATTTATATATAGTTGGTGATCTTCAAACATATTTTCACCCATGTTTTATTTTTTCTCTAGTAGAGATGGTTTTTAATTTAATAATGAAAATCATAATTTTTAAAATGAAATAGTGAGATGCAAAAGGCTACATGAAGTTAAGTGAGGTTAGAAACACTAGAACATAAGTAAATGCTAATCCTTCTTTATCACATTAACCAAACATTTTGCAGCCTACCTTATAAAATACATGTGAGAAGTTTCAGAAATAGTAGACATGGCCCCTTTGGTCAAGGGTGTCACTGTTTATTATTTCTGACTAGTTTTTAGAGCAAGCGTGTTGTTAGGTCATGCATTCAGGGGCACGTGTTCAAGTTCCTAATTCTTTACAGAGCGAGAAGGAAAAGGAGAGGGAGTTTTAAGGGTTGACAGTTGTGCAGCCCATGGAAGTGATGATGCAAGCCCTACACACCACTGGAATACGATGTGATGAAGCTGACTCCTCCTGGCATGGGCCTGCACACGTCTCACATGCCCACTCCTAGATGTCTGGTAGTGGGGATTCCCATGCAGACTAATGGATTTGAGCCAAAAAAAAAAAAAAAAAAAAAAAAAAGCAGCCTTGGTCAAAGTGGATGAAATGAATTACCTGCCCTAGTGGTTTCATGCATTCTCATCACCAGCCTTGCTGCCAGAAGAAATTTTGGAGTGGAAGGGACACATTCTCCTCCCCACGGAGCCCTGTGTAAGTCAGCCAGTGACCACTTTCCATGGGTACTGTTGACCCTGATATGGGGCCCGCTCAGAGAGGGTGATAGAAGGTGAAGGTGAAACATGTTACTAAGATGGAATCTTGAAGGATGAGTAGAGTATGTTGAATATAGAAAGGAGGAAGTGACTTCAAGTCCATGTGATAGGGACACAAATACATGAGAGCCAGGGTAGGATGCACCCAGTGTGAAGAGGTGAAGATGCGAGGGACTTTATATTGACGAACGAATTGCAGTCAAGGTTCCCAGATACTTGCCTAAGCTTTACTCTTTGGGAAATTGAGCAAAGTTTTAGCCTAGATTTGCTCTAGGGAAATAAGTCTAGCTGCAGTGTGGAGGGACAGATTATAGACAGCAGGACTAAGGGCAGACTTTATAGGATTCGGGGACAAGGCTAGTCATTATAATTTACAGAGCTCAATTCAAAATGAAAACATGGAGACTTTAGTTTCAGAATTATTAAAAATTTTAAGGTAGTAACAGCAGAGCATTAAACTAAACACGGGCTTCTTCTGAACCCAGGACCCTATAGGATTACATAGGTCATGTGCCTGCGAAGCCAGCCCTGACGAGGGAATAAGTGGGACATGGGATAAACCTAGGTCGCTTTTGGGTTTTATTTGAATGGATTAAAGTACTATTGTCCCATTAAACAAGAATAGAATTCTAAAGAAAATCTGCTTCATAAGAAAGCAAATTAGGTTTGTCCTGATGATTTTTCATGACTTCAAAAAAAATGTTTGGTACTGTCCAGAGGCAGTCAGGAATATGAAACTGAAGCTCAGAAGTGGGGTGAAATCTTGACTAGAGAGCTAGATGTTAGCAACACAGAGATGGTATATGATACCCTCAGGAAAACTCTGTGGAACTAGAGGTTAGGTGACCTAGGATGGAAGCCTGTGGGACACCAGAACTCAAAATGGGGCAGAATTTCTTAAATGTCTTTCCTTATCAGTGTCCCAGCCTCAAGCTCAGTGAGTGCATGGCATAGAAAAAAAAATTAGCAGCAGCAGGAAAACAAAAAATGAAATAATTACGTGTAACAAGATCCAAGTTTTCACTACATCTCTAGAAATTAGATGATCCATCTACCAAATGTCCCCAAGTGGGGTCATTTGTCACCTTCCAAATTGGAAGAAAGCTGCATGAAATGGGAAGGCCTTAAAGGTAGGGCTACTGGTTTCTTCTGTCTTGGCTCCTGGCTCACTAACCTCAACTGGTTCACCCTGCCTCTGGAAGCAGTCTTGGTTCTCATGCAAGATTTCTGCCATCTCTGATCTTCCCCATAGCCATGGCTCTGGATCAGTAATTCTAATTATCTGACACATCCCAGGTTAAAACTTTGGTTTTGATCTTTGCCTACTACAGATAGAAACCAAACAGAATGAGATGCCTGTGACTCATTAAACGTTAGATATTTTTTCTTAGGAAAGTGAAGTGACCTTTAACATTTTCTGAGAAAACATGATAGAAATGCTGAGAATAATGATTCCTTTAAAGAATAGCTCCAATCAGCTCTCAGCAAGACAATGTGAAATGCCACAGGGCTTTTACCGTGTGAGGCCTTATTATCATAAAGTTCAAATCCTTTGACATAGCACCACATTATCAAAGTTTCCTGCTTTGTCATGTAGAAACTCTGCTACGTGTTCCTTTTTCATGATATGTTGATGAAAGCTAGAGAAAGAATTGCTATTCAGATGCATTTTAATGAGTCTATTTACTTTTTAATAACTTTAAAATCTGTTTCTTACATAATTTTTAATGCCAGTCACAAATATGTACAATTGTAGGGGGTCCTAGTAATAATTAATATAAAGAAAAGTACAAATCTAGGTTATTCAATTACACAAATGTAACCACAAGGTAAAGTTGTTGTAAATGATACCTAAGCAAACTCAATTTATCTCTCTAGCAGTTATTTAGTGCTTTTTAAACTAATGATCGTAGGTATCGAGGATCTTGCTAAGTGCAGATTTAGACTGAGCGCTTTTAGCAAGCTCTTAGGTGATTTCCATATTGCTGGGATCACAGACCACACTTAAGTAGCAAGGATTTTGTTCTTAGGGCAAAATGAAGGACTTTTTTTTTTTTTTTTTTTTTTTTTTTTTTTTTTGTACCTCGCAAAGCTTTGATTCTGTGTCTAAAAGTTATAAAAAAGATTCCAGCCTTGGTAAGTAGGGGAACTGTCTCTAGAGAAGGTGACATTTAAATACACTCCTCAATGATGTCTGTGTCTATGCTAAATTTTAAATGCATTTCTGCCTAAAAAAAAGGCAAAGGGAATGACTGCTGTTTCTACTTTCAAGCCCTTACCTGCCTCAGAGTTTCTATATAAGTTGTACATTTAAAAAGATAAACAAACAAACAAAAAAAAAAACACTCAGTTCTTATTTATTTACCTTTAATTTATTTAGAAATACTTTGTGGCCCCCTTTTTCTGTGGTTCAGTTTCTCTACCCTATAATTATAATAGTCAGTCTCTTTTTCTTACCTTTTTTCATTATTTACTTTCTTTTCTACTTGTCCCCCAGAAGTCTATTACATGGGAGAATCAGGAGAACCATAAAGCTGTTTCACATTAGGTAAATGTTAGAACACCAATGGGATGGCTTTTTAAATAGTTTTCTTTTTACAGTTCCCTGTGTGTAATTTCTGGCATCCTCTATCTGTTTTATAAGCATCTTTTATAAGTAGAGATGTCTGTATTTATAGAGAATTGTTCCCTTTAGCCAATAAAATGCAAATCTGTTAATGGAACAATGCCTTAGGGGAATGCCAGACTAGAATTACTGCAAATGTGGTCATTTTATTAACACTTACTTATTTGATCATTGCGGTACTCTTTTGTATTTTAAAGTTGATGGGCTTTTGTCTTAAAAACATCAAAAGGTATCGTTAAGTTACCTATTTCAAAAGCCAGTCATGTAAATGTCATATTAAAGGCACCCCAACTTCAAGATAATTCGAAGTGATTCCATTCAGTTTTCATATTATTGTCACCTGATCTGCAGTTTTTGGATAACTTGGAAACTGTGCTGCATCCTGGAGACATTTTTTCTGTTACATTAAATTTTTCCTAACTCTTCAGCATTTTTTATTTCCACATGAATATTAAAACTTTTTCAGAGAGCAACATAAAAGGGATTATTTTACTTGATAATGTGCTGATCTATGATGTTTGAGATCCATTAAAAAAAAATTTTTTTTCTCCTTTACGTTGTATCAGAAGCTGAAGGGAAAGGACTTTCTCGCTTATACATCTGTTGTTTCAGAATGAAGTCGCGGGAACAAGGTAACTGTGTGCTTAGCAGATCATCAGCATAAATGCAAGGGAAAAAGTGCCATTTCAGCCTAAAGCTCTGTATTTAAATGAACACGTATAAGTGAGAATTTGAGCTATAAAATAGACTCCTAGTTTTGTTCCTAATGAAAGCAAATAAGAAAAATTATCCTGGCCTGAGAGAGACCATCTGTTATCAGTACCTGAGTTATTATCTTAGAATAACTCCTCAGAGATAGCAGAATATTATTTTGTATCCTTAAAGTAATTCTAAATTCTAATATCTATAATGTAAAGGACCTGAGGACAAAGAGATATAGTAAAAAATGTTACTGTCCTCAATAGCTAGTGATGACAGATGAAATTCCACTGCTTAGTATATCCAGAGCATCCTGATGTAAGTCCTACCTGCCCTTGTTGCTGAAGATCAGCCCACTCAGAGTTGCCCTGAGGATGCCTGAACATTGCACGTGGGACCTGCATGCCAGGGCTGTGGAATGTATATGGCATCACCTGTAACAGGGAGGACAAACTTTCCTCGTCACTTCTAGGTTCTTCTGGATGGTCTAATAAACTAAAATTAGACAGATTAACAAGAGAAAATTACATTTAATTACATGTGGATGGGGCCCCACAAAAACAATGAGGGCAAGCCAGGCAATTGATGCTTATATGCCATCTTGAGCAGAGGAGTGGGACAGAGGTCTGGGGCTTCAAAGGGGAGGAGGGTGATTGACAGGACAATACGAACAGATGCATAATAATTAGGTAGTAGTCCTGCCATACAGATAGGACATTCAGATAAGAGTTATCTCTTGATAGTACCTCTCTTTTTGGACCAGATCCCCTATCTGAATTTTTTCAGGTAGCTAAGAGAGAGGTAAGAGTTTTTCTTGCGTCGGCTAGGGCTTTATTGCATTTGTTTAAAATAGCATGCATGTTAAAGTGGCATGTTTTGGGGAGGGATATTCTGAACCCCTTTACTTGCCCTTTGACTCCTCTCATCCGCACTCGTCCCTAGGCCTCTGTTGTTCTAAAAAGTCCCTGGTGTGTGTGATCCGGAAAATTCCAGGTTGTAGGAGGGACTCACATCATTGAAAAGGGATGTCATACTCCAGCTCTCAGACCTGGCTGCTAGCTGCCCATGAGCCCATGCCAGGCTTCTCAGCAGCCGCATGATGAGGACGGCACGCCACGTCCCTCACTGCTACACCCTCATGTCCACATGGCACCACCTCTGTGCCACTGAGGAAGGAGGAATCCCTTCCTTATTCTAAAAACCAACTCATTTTCTGCTTCAGTTGAATGGAGGAGGGACAGTCACTTCTCCGAGTGAAATCCCCTACCTATTTCTGCAGGGTGCACACTGGATGGACCCTGTTGCCTGAACGAGAGTGTTTTAGTCCCCTCAGGCTGCTATAACAAAGCACTACAAAGTGGGTGGCTAATGAAAACCAGAAGCAGTTCTACAGACTGGAGGCATGAGGTCAGGGTGCCAGCATAGATTCTGGTGACAGCCGCATTCCTGGTTTCAGATGGCCAATTTTTCCTTGGTTTCTCACATAGAGGAAGGGGTGATGGATCTCTGTGGAGTCTCTTTTTAAAGGGGTACTCATCCCATCCAGGGGAGTTTCACCCTTTTGACTGAATCTCCTCCCAGCAGCCCCATCTCCTAACGCCATCACACTGGGGGCTAAGACTTCACCATGTGAATCTGGGGAGGACACAATCATTCAGTCCACCAGAAAGACCTTTGCCATCATCAGTGGTATTTTCTGTTTGGTTTATCCTCTTCTCAACCACATGGGCCCCTGGCAATCTGATCTGCATTATGTGGAACCAAACTCAGTCCAATTTCTAGTCATAGATTTTTCTTCAATGAGAGTTCAAGAGAGGAGCAAAACACTCCTGCTACCCAGTGTCCTCCCACCCCACCCTGATTTCCTGAGAACTGTGAGGAGTCATTGTAGACATCTCTCAAATCTAGGCATAGAGCATCTTCATACTTCTGCATGGGCGTAATCTGGCTGGAAATACACCCAGTGCAGATTAGTAAACAACACTGAAAGTCCTGGGCTGACGCACCTGTTGGGTTCATACATACCACCTGTATGACCAAAAGGGCTCCCCAAGGTAATATCTCCCCAAAGAGGGAAGTCTATTCTAAGGTAATTTCCATTTGTCGGTATCATTAGCTCAGGATTTTAGTCAGCCATCACAAGAAAGTGACTGCTTTTTCTAAAGGTATCTCACATGTTTCCCAGGTACGAATCAGGCATTTGGAGTTCTGGGACAATTTTGAGGATAAAGAATCAGCAGTTATTTTCTAGCTTGGAGTAAAGTCATGGAGATGGTATCAAATCCTCATTCTTTGAGGCAGGCACTCCATTCCTTTGTTCTGGGGATTTTAATGGCAGTAGAAGACATACATGTTTCACATGAAAATAGTCCATCCACTAAGCACTCAGATGTCCTAGTGGTGGACAGAGTCAGATGTTCAATGCATAATGAGATGATAAATATTTTAAAAAGGTGTGAAATAAAGCATTGTGAGAGGGGCGTCAGAGTAGGCCCAAGGTGCCTTCAGAAGACAGTTATCTGAAGTGAGTGTTGAAATGTTCTCCAGGTAGCACCATGATGATTTCATGGCATGTAGGTATGCAAAAGAGAATCTAAACATCATGTATCCCCCTATAATTGAATAGGGTATTGAATGCTTACTGAACCTTGGACACAAATTAGACCATTTTTCTGCAGAATCCCTTTTTGAGACTTTGGTGCTTCTTTTCTGCATGGCTTTTGCTAAGCAAATAATATAAATTAAACATTTCTTATTTGCTTCTTAGAGTAGCTTTCTAATCTAATTGTCTTTTATTGTATATGGAATGCTGATTATTTCCTAACACGAGGCTGTTGTGCCTTTCACCAGAGATTTACATCAGATTAACAGGCATATGCTAAAGAAAGGATATCAAGTTTCAGGAGAGAATTTGGTCTCTAGAAATATGGATTAGCACCATTTACTTGTCTTAGGAGTGTAGTGTATAGAAGTGAGGAGATATATCTAAAGGGCAAGCCAAGTAAAAGTGCCAGGAGGGCCATCCCCAGACTGTGCAGTTGAAGGCCTATAGAGAGAGGTAAAAGGTGTCATAAACTCAATAGAACTAAAAGTCCAAAGACAGTGAATGTTTTAAGTGGGGAGACAGAGGGAAGTAGAAAGATTCTCTCGTAGACACCAGGACATTTTACAGAATTTCTGCTGTCTCACAGGAATATGCGAGTAATCTAGCACATAAGGAGCCTAAGTCAAACTCAGATGACATCTGATCTTGACTTCTCAACCAAAAAGTTTATTTAGATTGTGATAAATTTATAATAGATTATAAATAAATCAGTGTTGGCTATCAACTTTTCGAATTTATTTTATGTGATTTGGAAAAATGTGTGTTTCCTGCCACATATTTTATACTTCGAAATACCATTACTCATAATTAGATATATAATTAGTAGGAAACATTCATACATTGATTCATTCCTTTTTTTAAACCCATTTACCACTGTATTAAGGAAAATTAAGTAAAATCCTCAATATGCATTCTATTAGAAGAGACAGATAGAGATAGATGATATAGATATCTATATATAAATTATTATTAAATATGGTAAAATATGTATTTTATTTTTGAAGCCATTTTATGAAAAGATGGAGAAGGCAACTTTTAATTGCGAAAAAGTTTACTAAGGAAAATGTCAGTTAGTGATGGTCCCTGAAATACAGGAAGGGCTTTTATGGTCAGAAACAGGAGCAAAATCTCTTCTACACCAAGGTGCTACAATGACTACAGTTCTGGGAATGTGTAACTATGCTGAGTACAGGGGGTCACAGGTGCCTGCTTGCCTGCACCTGACAGAGCCAGTTGGAATGGTGGGCTGATGTCAGATCATTCAGTGCTTAAAAGCCTAGATGGATTCTTCAGGTAGTAAAGGGCCATTGAATGTTTCTGAGCCATTTAGAGACATGTCTAGGAATGTAATTGGCAACCGTATATGGGTATTTTAGAAGCCAAGGGGAACTGTTATCGGCTAGTACTCTGCGGGGCCATCCGTGCACAATAGCCCCATGAGGGGCCTGCTGCAGGGGTCAGATGAAAGTGAGGACTCAAAGTAGTTGGTGACTGTGTGAAAAGAAAGGACACAGCTCAGCTTGAGGATTTAATCTGTAGGGACCTGGGGTGACAGGATTTTCCACTGTTTGGTTATAAGGGTTGAGAAGGAAGTAAAAAATGACTCAGGAATTGATTATTAGTCTCAGTGACTAAAGCTTTGATAAGTTTGTTACTGAAGTAGGCGGGGCACAAAGGAGGTGAAATGCTTTAAGTTTTAGGTAATGGATTAAGTTTTGGACACATTTGAGCAACATCAGAGAGGTGATATCTAGCAAGTATTAAACAATGCTTCCATTTACAGAGAGATTGCCACGTTTTGGCACTTTATGGTAAGCCCTTGACATGCATCATATTGTTTATAAAATACTGTTTATCATTTTATTATCATCACTGATGTTTTATTATCATTTTTGTATTCTAAGTAAAGGAAAAGAGTCTTATTGAGGTAACTTTTCCTAAGCCACAGTTTGCTCACTTTGAAACCAAAGTCTGACCCTGTGGCCCTCCCTACTGGACACTACTCTGGTACTGTTCCTGAACGTGTTGATTCGGAGCCTGGGGAGAAGTCAAGGTTAACAACGTAGCCTTGGAAGTTAGTCATTTATTCACAGCCTGTCCCCAGCCCTTGCCAGTGGCCAAACGCAGGGCCCTGAGCTGTGGGGACCCAGACGCCATGGGCCCCAGCCTAGAAAAGTGAGCGGAAATAAGAGCTCTGAATCAAGGAATTATGAGCAAGAGGAAGAGAATTAGCTAAAAAACACAGGACCTTGGGTTGGGCCAAGAGGAAGAAGAGGAAAACTTAGTCAGAGAAATAGAAGGAAAACCAACCCAGAAAGCAGAGGAACCAAGGAAAAAGGGGGAAACAACTTGATTGAAAGATGATTTTATAATTTGGTAATAATTCATTACCTTCATGGTGACCGGCCTGTAGAGCCTTTTGGAGAGACCGTGAAACACAAAAGTGGAGATGAAGTAGACTCCTATTTTGAGAGTTTTGAGCATGAACGAAAACACAGATATGGGAGGGCGACTTAAAGGAGAAGCCAGGTTGAGAAGACGGTGTTTTTCCTGCTTTATATATTTGTGTGTGTGTGTGGTTTTCCTTCTGTTTTCTGACTGAGCAGCCTGAGAAAAGAGGACAAAACAGCGAAATGGAAACGCTCCATTACAGAGTCGGTGATGGCAGATAGGTTGGTCTGGCCATGCACAAAGTCAGTTCAAGCAGAGAATCATAGTAACAATAATCTCCATGCTTTTAGCATATTAACACAACCACAACTTTTTGCTCAGGAGCTGGGCATTTTCTTTCTTTCTTTCTTTCTTTCTTTCTTTCTTTCTTTCTTTCTTTCTTTCTTTCTTTCTTTCTTTCTCTCTCTCTCTCTCTCTCTCTCTCTCTCCTTCCTTCCTTCCTTCCTTCCTTCCTTCCTTCCTTCTTCCTTCCTTCCTTCCTTCCTTCCTTCCTTCCTTCCTTCCTTCCTTCCTTCCTTCCTTCCTTCCTTCCTTTCTTTCTTTCTTTCTTTCTTTCTTTCTTTCTTTCTTTCTTTCTTTCTTTCTTTCTTTCTTTCTTTCTTTCTTTCTTCTTTTTTTGCAGTGGGGCCTGCTGATTGTATTTCTTTACCGTCATCCTATACAGACTGCTCACCTGACCCAGCCCTGCCCCCTTCAGTTTCTGTAAAGAGAAGGGAACTTAGAGATACCATGAAGCAGTTTGAATACAGAGCCCTTCTTGACCCATTTTAAAATAATTTTATTAGTCTTTCCATCTTCTGCCATTTTTTTTCATAAATAATTTGATTTGATACCTTTTTAGAGCATTCAACCTAGTTTTTATGGAAACATCAATGATCTTTTACAGAAATATTTCACCAGTTTGTACTATGACACAAGCCCATGCCAGACCCTGGAAGGGAAGCCGGCCGAGGTGGCCCCTGGCAGCAGCATGGAGGGCCATGGAAGAGAAGGGTCCTTTGGGTCACAGAGCAAAAAAGGAGCCAGATGTGGAGTTAGAGGGTTAGAGCCTCAGCGGATCATTTGGGAAAGAAGCCCACTCAGGGACCTTCTAGAAGCAGGAAACCTTGGCAATGGAGGGTGCAGGTTTCAGGGTGATCTTAGCAGAGGAACAGCTGAGAGGTGTTGCCCAGACCCTGGGTCAGACAATGGCCTTTGGATGTTTCCTGTGGAACATCTTTCCACAAGAGAGAGAAGTCTGCCTGTACCAGAGAGCATCAAGGCTGGGCCGTAACATTTTCCCTCAAGTCAGATGCTTCCAACGCTCACCCCATGACCCTGAGGAGATGAGAAAGCCCTAGCCGACAAAGATGGGACATGAAAGGGAGGGATGCAAAGAAGGCAGGTCAGCTCCCCAACTGAAATGGGTCCCAACTGGGATGACTCTTGATGAAATTATACATGGATTTTTTTTTTTTTAATTTGGGCTCTCAAAAGAGACTGGACATTTTAATTACTGATATTATCTTGCTTTTATGATTAATAGTATTAATAGTGACCAAAAGGCTTCTAAAATTAGGATCTGAGTAATCAACGTAAGAATAATAACTATAAGAGGAAGATAAGGAGAGCAATAGGAATCAGAAAATGAATAAATGAAGAAGAGAGGGAAGAAGACAGGACCACCTGCTTGTGATTGTATCTATGGAGTGGAAATGGCCCCACAGAGAGGGTGGGGTGCGGATGGAGAATCAAGTGCTCTGTGTTTTTTGTAGTTGCCCTATTCACATGTGAAAATTACAGATAGTTACCAAAATTTCATTTGTGCTTCCAAAGAATACCATCTGTAAAGATTTTGATTCTTTTGCACTCTCATTTATATCTTTGGAGCTATAAGAATTATCTTTCAGGATGAGGTGATTGTAGTCGTTTAGATGGAAACACTGATCTGATGTCATTTAGCCAGAATTTTTTCTCTGGGAGTGATTTTTTGCATGGCTCCCACTCCCAAATAAGAGATTGGATAAGAGGGTGTGTGTGTAAGGAGGTCATATTCAGACTTAGATACTTTTTCTAACTCCCATCACTATAACATCCTTATTTGTTTCATAAATAATCATCTCATGGCATGCACAGGCACTGTGAAGTGAACATGTATGAATAAACCAGTTTACAGGAAGAGGAATAATGCCCAATCTAACTGAAGCACACATTTAGATCAACTCTCTCTGGCTTGCCTAGAGTGCGAGTGAAAACTTTCGAGTTTTCGCTCCTATGATCAAAGCTGTCTTTGTATGTCATTAATAAACCCGCACAGACCCATTGCTTTTGAATACAAACAATATCTTAAGCTACCTCCTTATGCCATTCGAATTCTTTCCAAAGATGCATTTATTTATTTATTTGCTTATTTTTGAAAGCATATTATAAAATTTGTCCAAAATAAAAGCTGAAAGCAAAAGTTGAAAGTCGCGTAATGGACACCTCACATAAGTCACCTTGGACATTTGGGGGTCACCTATTCGACTCATCTTTCAGGTGTTCCCAAACTAACCATAATAGCCTGAAAGAAGTCAAGAGCTTATAGCCGTTGTTTGTTTTTATCAGAGTGATATGTACCTAGAAACTAACACTTGCCACTCTTATTAATTGTGAAAATATCTCTGTACCTTGTTCAGTACTTGGCGAGTGCAGAGGTGGTGCTTTCCCTGTATGGCATGGTCAGGCTCTCTATGTGTGTGACTGCTGAGGGGGCCCATGCCAGGTGGCCCATGAAGTGACAGATACTTCCCCACTGCAATTTTTAGGCTTACTTCAGTTGCTGTATGCATTTCCTTCCTTGATACTGTTTCTAACATGAATGTAATTGTCTGGATGACAATTCAATTTTCATACAAAAAATTATATTGAAGTTATTAAACTCTCATTAGAGCTCATATTTGATGTGAAAATACAAATCATACATTTAAACACGTATTTGCATTTCCAGTACTCTGTCCATTGGATTTTCTCTATGTAAGATATGCTTTGCCATAATTTCTGACCATAAAACCTGTTCCTGTATTTCAAGGTCCTCTCTTTCACGATGTGTTATTTATACTCTGCTTTGTGACTGAGATCTTCCTCCTGCATCTTTCCCTGATGACACAGTGCAAGAGAACACAGTAGAAAGGTTTTAGGAGTTGGCAAGGGTGGAAGATAGATGTAGGCAAGAGACTGTGCAAGACGCTGTGAGGATGACGGCCAAGGAGCTGATGGTGTGATGACCAATATCAACAGGGATAAAAAGTACCCAGAGGTTACCCCCAAGGGTTCTCAGGAAAAATAAGGGTGGTGAGTGTGGGAGGCAAGGATGGAAGGTTTTTTTTTTTAAGTCTCGTTGTATAAACCTTTAATTTATTTACTTCTCATAAGTTTTGATTTCTGAGTTATCCAGTCATGAGTGGTCACTACGGTTGACACAGTAGCTAAGTAACTAGCCTACCCACCACCTAGGTCCCACAGCCAGCACAGCTGGTATTAAATCGCTTGACCATTCATCCATCTCTCAGCTCAAAGCAGCCTCCTGCCCTCCTGGCAGAGCTGATGAGGCACCTGGGTTACATAAGATTCTGTTTTCCCCACTAGACGCCTTGAGTTTCATATCTGTGAAGAAAGGCATCAGTTTATTCAGCACCTGTCTGGCCCATTCCTAGAAAAATACGTGGCACACAGTAGTTACATGATAAATATTTGCTGAATCAGATTGAATTTATAAGGGCAACAGTGACTTTTAAATTGTGTTCAAAGACCCTCTCATTGTTCAATGGCTTCTGCTCTGGGCACGTTTGGATGGTCGTGGGTGGGAGAGGTGGCACAGTCACTCTCCATCCATCGGGGTAGGAGATCTTGACAGGAGCGCACTGAGAGCTAGAGTGTCATTCTCGATCTGGGGCAGTGGGGGCCACTGTGGAGGCTCCTACCTTGTTCGTGGAGCACGTGGAGCTGTGGGGCCCCCTCAGCTCTCAGGAATGAGCTGAGAGGGTCCAAGAAGCAGGTCTGTGAGGACAAGAGCTGCGCCTTTTTATCATTTTCTCTGCTATCAGCTGAGCTCCTAAGCAGGTGCTTTAACAGATCGTTTAACTACGAAGGAGTGATGAAATAATCCTGTCTTCCTTAATGACTCTGCTAGAGTCATCTAAGTTTTAGGAGTTTCCAAATATGCTTGGGAAGCACAAAAAATTAAACGACAAGAAAATTCAGTGATAGAGATATTACAAGGCAGTCGTTGATTAATTGCAAATTAAGAGGTGCTGACAGCTGACGTGCTTGTGTTCTGCCAAATGCAATTCTTACGTCAGGGTTCATTAGGTTTTATCTATATAAGTAATAATAATCCTTAGTTTTCTCTGAGTAGCAGATTTTGACTATGAGAGAGTATGAGAAAAAAAATCAATTCTATTTATATCCTCCGATAGGACCGTAATCTACTCTGAGCTGCATTTAACATTGCATACTTCACAGCCTGGTGTTCAATATGTATTTGGAATATGGAGCTATTGGAGCAATGAGCTGATCAATATGTGCAGTGACAGGCTGGTGATAATTATGTGTGACACTCATTTTTCCTGCAGCCTCAAGATGGAATCTAAGATACTTTGCCTTCTTCAATTGTATTCTGAGCATTCAGCATTTTGGCTGGGTATTGTTGTTATTGTTGTTTGTTTTTGATGGTTAGGATTTGAGTACCAGATAAGCACAAAGTTCTTCAGAAGCCAAGACTGTCTGAGACAATGAATAGTCAACAGTATTCTTATTGCATTGCAAAAATCTCTTAGTTTATATTCTGATGAGTTGTAGAGGATTTTGTTGACTTCAATCCAGAAACTGATTACTTATTTCAATAACTGAGGTATAGTTTTTTTTAAGTGATAAATGAGATTATTTTGGGATTCAGCTTCAACCAACATTCCAGACCTTGCTGTGTGTTAGGGGTTGTGCCAGATGCTTCCATGGAAGCATTACAATTACCTGCTCTTCAGGATAGAGACATAGGCAAGAAAAGGAGAGTCCCTCTATATCTAGAAAGGCCCACTCCTTAGAAGAGAATTCAGCAACTCATGTCACAGAATAGATGAGGGAAGTTAGAATTGGCAGATAAAAATATGCCTTCTGTCAATCCCATGGAGTGAAGGGATTCTCGTAGACTCTGGCTCTCTTTTTGTAATAAACATAATAGAGCAAAAAATAAAGATCGCCTATCTCTAATTTACATATTTTAGGGCTTTACAGGGTGAAAGAACAAATTTAGTCATGATACAAGGAAGTTATCGGCCAAATCCAGAAGGTAGTAGATGGTATACTTGTTCCCTTTAGGAAAAAAAAATATTCTTTTTTTTAAAACAGATCAATAAAAGGAGTTAAAGAAGAGACTGTTAAATAGAAGAAACTTAAGGATATAATAAACTAATTAAATATGCAAATTTTTTGAATCCTAATTTAAGCAAATCAACTGTAAAAAATTTTAAAGACAAGAGAAATTTTAGTAGGAATTTGGTAGATGACATGAGGGATTTTTATTAGTTGGCCTGAGAATTTCTAATTGAAATAATGACATATCCTTGTCATTTAGGGGTACGCATTGTGGTTTTTATGGATGAGGTAGCAGGATGCCTTGGATTTGTTTGAAAATACTTCAGCCAAAATAATGGTAAGGGGAAATAGATGAAACAAGGCAGCCAAAATGTTAAGTTATTGAAAGCTGGTGATGGACATATCAAAGCTCAGTAAATACCCCCCTAAGTATTTATGAATGTTTGAAATAAACCAGAGCCAGGTTATAAACTAACCTGTAATAGCCCAGCCTCTCACAGTGCTTTTCCTGCTGAGCCTGTAGAGCAATGAGAATCCAATGGATAAGATGGGGACAATGTTTCTTATCTAGAATGTGGACAAAATCAAAAGTTCTGCTGTGGATACCATGAGCTCATATGGTGTCTGCAGATGGGTTTTCGAACCAACCGTCTGAGCTCCCTGTACATGTACACCAAGTTTCAGTTTGACATTTTTCCTAAGGAGGTATTACATAGGTTTACTAGATCCTCACGGGCTCTCATGACCCACAGAATTTGAGTGATCCTAGATTACAGGAGTTCTGAAGCCTGTTTCAGCTCTAACATTCTATAAACCCATATACCTCAAAACAAGAAAATTCATTGTCCTATTTTAAGAACTCCCTGCACAGTGGAAAAGTCTCAAGATTTCATGAACTCTGTATTTTAATGTATTTAAATTCTTAGGATATGAGAATGTTGAAGAGCTATCAGATATATTTTTAAAAAAAAGAAAGTCACATCTAGATTTAGGACTGGTTCAGCCATAAGACAATGGCTGGATA
The DNA here is from genome assembly GCA_030015415.1 of Cynopterus sphinx. Lineage (NCBI taxonomy): Eukaryota > Metazoa > Chordata > Mammalia > Chiroptera > Pteropodidae > Cynopterus > Cynopterus sphinx. Next base: position 4,333,748 of record CM057379.1, on the reverse strand, counting down.
TATCGATGCAATTTTCTGTCTTTTAGATGCCTTTCAATGTTATCCTTGAATCTAAGCAGTGAAACCTCACTATTAAAAGATCTACATCAAATAAATAAATAAATAAATAAACAAACAAACAAACAAACAAACTAAAACATGGGAAGCATAATAGCAACATAAAAATCCCCCGAACTACACGCAAATGGGCAGGGTGACAGCTTTCAGTGTCAGCATTTTATTGGCTGTAAAGAAAGAAACGTGTTAGGAAAAAGCTGAGAGGACCCTAAGCCGGAAACTGAGATCACATATGTGCTAGCTGCTCAGTGTAGTTCCCTTGTGCCATTGCATTTTACTGATAGCCTACCTTTTTTGTCTTTTAGTACAATAATTATTTTGCAGAAAATCTGAAATAGTCTGTCTAATGGCTAGAGCAGTGCAATAGTTGGTAGCAGCCTGATTTAATTCAATCTCCAAGTCCTGACTGAAGCAGCCACCATCTAGCATTGTTACAGTTGTGGATCATGGTTCACAAGATGCTTCGGTGCCTAGCCATTCATTTTTCTTCTGTTCTTGATGAGCTAGAGCTGAGAAAGTGTGTGTGTGTGTGTGTGTGTGTGTGTGTGTGTGTGTGTGTGAGTGTGAGTGATGAGCAATGTGGGCAAGCTTTAATTTTGAACTGTTAGCTGTTGCAGCAGCACAGTTGCATAATAAGCCACCCCAAACTCAGTGGCCTGTAATGCCAAGCACGTATTGGCATACTCACTGTCATGCACACCGTTGATGTACTAGGGTTTGTCAGCTCTTGGCGCTGATTTATGCATTTTGCTGACTGGACTTGCCTTCAGGCAGCGCATAAGGTTCAGATCAGTTTGATGTGTGGTCTTTCTGGGCCCATAATGAAGACACATCTATCTATCTCTCCTGGTGGATGGCACAAACCTCTGATGCTCACATCACCCACTCTCTTTCCCTGTTGGCTGAATCAAGTCACGTGGCCAACCTATTCCACCTCAGTGGGGAGGGGAAGGGTACAGCGTTGCTGGAAGATAATCCAGTTTACCCAAAACTGTTTCCTTACAATGGTACACAAGAATATCATTAATTTTTCTTGCTCAATTTTTGGTAATTTTTGACTTGAAAACTCTAGGTTTACAGTGATTCACACATACAAATCAATGTCCAATATCCAAAACCCCCAGTCCAGTGTACATCACCTGTCTTTTACTTCCTAATATAAAATTCTTCTCTCCTTTCACAGTACTCCTTATCTCACCCCTGTCTATTACTACAAAGTCTCCCCTTCACTCATCTCTCACTCTCTACTTTCAGTTAGTCTTTTCATTTCTTTATAATGCACCAGGCTCTTGTGCCTCAAGGCCTTTGAACATGCTACCCACTCTACCCATAATTCTTTGCTTCACACCTGTCCACTTATCCTTCCTTTCTCAGCCTATTACTCCTAGAGTGGTCTTCAGTGGTCACTTAAACTGATACAGCCCCATTCTGCTCTGAGCACCCACCCCTTCCTTCATATCCTATCGTAATTACATTTGCATACTTCTTTATGTCATCACACCCACCTCTTACGTGAGACGAAAAGTGCCATTGATGCAGAAGTGACACCTTTACTTCCCTTTGCATTGAAAGCACCAGATATTCAAAACAATAGCTATTCAATACATGAGCGAAAATGATGAGAAACCGGAAGGGGGGATTTCTTCTTCTCTAAAGTACTGAGTATATAAGTTTGCAGACACACAGGTAAGCCTGAGTCGAGCCCCATCTCCAGGGGCCTCCATCTTCCCCAAATGACCTGACTTCTCTGTGCCTGTGTTCGCTACCTCCGTATCCCCTCACTGTGACCTCACATTTGAGTGGATGCAAAGTTCCTGGCCCAGCGCAGACAAATTTGGAAATCCAGGATGGGTGCCATCTTTCTCCTCCCTTGAGTATGGAGCTTGTCCCACTCACATTTGAATCAACAGGATTTTAAGGCCCTCGTTGCACTTTCTGCCCAGTGTATTCCGAAGAGCATGCACTTAGATGCTGTCGTAAAGGCTAATTAAGGGCTTCTGGAACATGGCACAAGTATACCAATATAATAGAGTACACACACATATGTATACAGAGGCATCTGTTTGTGACTTCTCTTCATTCACAATAAAAAGGGAATTTCTTGTCCCTCCTGTGTACATAGACCCCTCCCATGTTTGTCATGTAGATGTGCAGCATTTCATCCAAGTTCCTAACTTGGGGGCAAGAGTGGGGATCTCTGGAAACCCCACCTGAGTTTTCTGATGAAATGCCATATCTCCAGCTGTGCTTCCACAGAGCAGCCCTATTTTGTAGATTATGTGCCTGGAGAACAGCTCTAATGGCACCAGCCCCATGAAGGAATCCTACGGTCAGGCAGTGATGACCTGAATCATTCCTGAGATGGAAACACAATGTGTTGTCAAGGTGACAGTTTTAATGTGATCCCTTTGATAGCCAGGGGTGCCCAGTACTTGCCCAATGGAGAAATAACAGCTGAACCCGGCCTACTTGCTCTGAAACACGGCTGCTCACGGCAGTTAAGAGGGTAGCACACTCTTTCTTGGTCTCCACTGTTTTTTCATGCCTTACAACAACAGCAATAGATAAATAAGCTTAAAAACGTCCTTTGCAGAATATCCACAGTGCTGTCTTATCTGGGTGAGGAGAGACCCGTGGGGTGGCATTCCAGAAATAGTTTAATGTAGCGCTCTCGATTCTGAGTAATCCTGACAGGATGTTGAGTGAGTTACTGAGGAGGGGCCTGGAGGCAGGATTTGGGGTGAAGACAGTGAAGGAATCAATAACGCCATAGGAAATCAATCAAGATGCTGCCAGCCACGTGCTCCTCTTGAGGAAGAAGCATCTTTGGGGCCATTGGGTTGAGGTGCTGTAGAGGGGGTATGGAGGGTCCGGGGTGTGGCTGAGAGGGAACTGGGGAGTGGCTGTGTATGTCCCCACCCTCTTGAAGCCTCTATAAAGGAAGCTGGAGTTAGACCTTGGGTGAGTTTCTCTTGTAAAAGTCATCTAAGGGCTGCAAGAGGCAGGAGGAAAACGGATGGCAGTAGGAAGACAGAAATCCAGGAACCAGGGACATAAGCACTACCCTGCCTTCCAGAATATTCACTATCTAGCAGGGCTGGGTGTCCACTCACCACATGCAAGGAAAGGCTCCAGAATACCAGGCCGCAGACCTCAATGGGCAGTGATGGTCTCAGCTGATACCTGCGCTGTATACTGAAGGACAGTTCAAGGTTAATGCTAATATAAGAAACTGGATCAAATCTCAGTGTCCTTGAGTCCTCCAGAATTAGGCCCTGGCTCACGTAGTTGGGCCCAAGGACTTCAGTTTGCAGGTGCATTTTGGAAACTCTTTTAAATATTTGGCATGTGAAGTCACTGATGTGAATAAATGTGTATTTTAAAGGAATGGGAGAAATACTGTTAATATCAGCAATGCTATTGTCCTTAAGACAACTGGCCAGTTTTTAAAGTGAAATAATTGGCGTTTAGTGTGCCGTGATTAATATTCCAATGTGTTAAAATATTTTGATGAGTAATCACGGGATTCCAGAAAGCTTTCCAATTTCAGGTCAGAGTCAGTTAAAATTAAGTCGTTAAAAAATCACAGGGCCTGTTCCTACTACAACAGTAGTTCTTAAGGCAGGTAAATATTTCCTTAGGGCCTTTTGTTCCTTCAACACCAAAGCAAATTATATCTTTAGGAGTGAAAGAAATTTTTAAAAATTTATAAGAAAAGTAGAGAGAAGAGTAGATTAGTAAAAAAAAAAAAAAACACAAATATGAGAAATATTCAATGATGAAATGAGACACCGAGTCTAACTAGAAATGCTGAGAACAGAATGTGCGAGTGATCTTGTCTTTTATTCGATACAATAAATATTACTTTTTATTTCCTCAGTTGGTATCATAGACATAGCACTAATAAGTCTGACCTCAATAAAATATGGGACATTTCTCCATTTCTGAAATGGACCTTTTCTATGGCTATATTAACATTTGGAAAAAATTACTTCGTATCAGTGAGTCTTTCTGAAACTTAGCAAAAATAGTGGGAGCCATCTAAATAAAAAATTCTGACATAATGGAATTGTTATGATTCTGATATGTTCTCAGTCGTTTCACTCAGCATTTGTCGTGACTTTGCAAGCTTTCGGGAATGCATGTGTGCTTCACAGAAGAGCAACCAAAAGGTGGCAGCATCTCTTTGAAAAGTATTTATATATATATTTCACATCAACATTCTTTTTTCAAGTACTACTCACACATAGATGAGCCATGTTATAATAGGCATTTATGGATCAGATAAGATGAACGCAATGACGTGATTGATGGTGTAGCTTCAAAAACTGTTTGCTTCCAGTGAAGGACGAGTCTTGCCCTTCTCTTTAGCCAATGGTCCATCTTCTTTGATGATATAGCAACAGACTAACTCTTTCAGAATCAGGAAATATTCATGGATCATCTACTCATTATCAGATGATGTATTAACTAATTAGCTGTTTAGAATCTTGCTTGTGAGGATGTTATGAAAATTAATATAGTCTTAAGGACCACAAATAGATTTTATTCCTGAGGGATGGGCATTGAATTAACAATCTTCTAAATCTACATATTTTTAAGCATAAGCTCTACCAATTTTTTTATAAAAAATTTTGATCTCTTCAATATTTGACACCCCTTTAATATTATGTATATTATTTTTAAAAATAATTCAGACATTCCTAAACCCAAATGATTCTAACTACCAGTCTACATTTATCTTAATGGTTTTCAGATCTTGAACATTTTTTATATACTGAAGACTTACAGAAAAAATTAGCAAAGCAAAATTCAAAATTTTTCTTAAAACAATAGTTTGCTCTTCTGAAATATACATCACATAAAACCTCATCGACTCAGATAAAATAAAGTCTGAGGATTGGCACTCTGTTTAATAGAATTTTATTACTGTTGAGTGCTTACAGTTAACCTAAATTAAACTAAGACAACAGCTTGTGTCAGTCTTGCTTTGCTATATATATATATATATTTACATATAAATTCTAGATAGGTATAAACAACTTCTAGACAATTAGCTTGTCAGCTCCTTTAAAACAACCATATGATACTTCTCTGTATTTTGCACAGATGTATAGAGAGCAAAGATGACATTCTCTATAAGATCGTAATAAATTTTAACTTTAATGTGTCTCTTTAAGGAACTAAATGACAGAAGTGTACAGCTATGGGGGGCCTTAAAGATTAGAGGTTTCACATCTGTTTAAAGATCAGAGATTTTCACATATGTTTTGATCTCAAATTTCTAGTGAAATCTTCAGAAACCCAGTCTATAACTTCACCTAGATGGATGGAGTTTTAAGTGTGTTTAATGGGTGAGGAGCCTAGGGTCTTATCTCCTCCCCCTACCCCCAGTCACCTGAGATTTGAATCTCAGGTATCCTGCAGACCTCAGGTGAAAGGCACCAATGTAGGTCAAGGTCCTAATCCTTTGTTTCCAAATGGCAAGTCAGAATGAGATCATCTGAACTGATTCAAAGCCATAGAGGTGGTCAGATCAAACCCAGTGATTGTATGAATAATTGTATCAATAAATATTATATTTCTTTTACTATATATTAGTCTTTTTTTCCTACAGAGAAAGGCCAGTAGGAGAAAGTCTAGATATAGGTATAGACATATAGACATAAATATATCTGAAAATCAAGCCACATAAAGCATATACAGGCATACATACATTGATAAATAAGTTTAAGACCCACCCACACCATTAAATAAGTTTCCTAGCATGAAGATGTTAAGAAATAAAGCAATGGACAACCTTCTGTGAAGGGAAGAACACTGGTCTACAAGCTAGCTCGTCACTTGTTAGAAACACTAGATTGATGTTTAAACCTCTTTGAGCCTAGAAGACTGTTTCTGGGAAAAAGCAAGTAAAAATACCTATTTACCTAACCTACATGATGGTTGTAGAGATCCTGGTAAATAACACTGGCAAGTGTGATTTTCTCACATTGTGAAGTGATATATGGATGTGGCCAAGACACTATTATGTGTTCTGAGATTTGAGGTAAACATCCGAGTGCTGGAACCAGTTTCCATTTCACACATAAAGATATCCAACAGCTTATTTTGTGATTCCGGGGTTATGATCATTTTTTGACAGCTGTCCTTGTTCTTTTTGACAATATTTTTGCTAAGCAAGTTCTCATGTATGAAATAGCAGTGTCTTGGTGACAGCAGAATGTCTGGAGAGAACCAAATGTTCGGTGGTAATTAGAAAGAGTCCGTCATGAGTAGCTGTTGAATCGCTGGATTCTGTCTAAAATATGTTATTTAAAACATTAACTGGGTATCAGTTGGGAATCAGACTTGTCACGTTAGCATCTTGCCATTCGGGCATCAGCAATTGCTTCAAGGGTCCCCTCCTCTGACAGGGAACCAGGGCATTTGCAAAGGGAGGATGCTAAACACGACGACTGTTTGGGGGAGCAACATCTATTCTCCTTGGGAGGCTGCTCTGCATCTGCCTTCCTAGGAGGCAAGATGGGATTGAGACTGTGACCTCTGCAGCCATATTCCCTAGGTTGGATTCCAGCTCTGCCTCTTCCTGGCTCTGAATAAACTATTCAGCTGCTCTATGCCTTCATCTACTCATCTAGAAATGGAGAATGGTATTAAAAATGTGCCTGCTTCCTGGTGCAGTCAAGAGCATCGACTGACATCATGTATGTGAAGCATTTAGAATTGTGCCTCATGCCCAGTAAGTGCTATTTAACGTTTGCACTTGTAATAAATGATCCAGCTCAGGACATGTCCCAAACCGTGCCAGGAATGTGAAAGTGGAGGCCTCCCGCAAGAACCCGAAGGCCACCATGAGCCACTGGGGCAACAGGGTGACATCAGGACAGTTGGGTCCCAGGCAGTGACCATGGTCATAACCGCGTTACACTGAAGAGTTTAAAAATCTTCAGGCCTTTCAGAAATTCACTCTTTCTACAATTTCAAAACTCTGGAAATTAATAGTCACATCCATCTTCCTTTTGGATTTCTTAATAATGGTCAGTTTCCATCATCAGCAGTCTTTCATGTTTTTGTTTTATTGTGTTTTCTTTTGCATATTTTATTTCAAGGAGAGAATTGACTAGAAATTATTCAAGACTTGTGATTCACTGTGGTCATGCATCCTGATATATCTATTAACATTTAAGAATGCGAGTTTACAGATTTTCTAAGCAATAGAAAAACAAAATTAAAACATAGAGTGTGTGTCCATACACACATATGTTCTATTTTGTTTCTTAAAGGCAACATTTGTTGTCAGGCACAAAAATTGGAATATAAAATTCAAAGTGAAAAACCTTGAGATATTTAAGTAATTCTCATTAAATCTGTCTGGCATTTTGTAGATCTTTTAGATGTTTTAGTGAGTGCCTTGGCCTTATTTGCCCAAGAGAAAATATGTGATAAATATGCATTTAATTTCCAAAGCATTGAAAGAAATGAAAGCTACAGAAGCTAAATCTGTACTTTGTTTAAATGTTTACATTTTATAAAGAACACATGAAGGATAAAACAAAGTATTTGTCAAAATGTATTATTTTTAATAGGTAAAACATAGTTGTGAACCATTTTCCCATCCTTTGTTAATATCTGGTTTCAAAACTGCATGCATCATTATTTTTTCACATAGAAATTTTGAAAATCTCATAGACTGAAGTTTTAAAAAATGTCATTGCAAGCTCTCTGTAGCAAAAAGTTAAACATTAACACGACAAAGATAGAAAAGAAGACTCTGAGCAGAGGTTTAGGTTTCACTTTATTTTGAGGTCCTTGTCACCCCCCACCAGTTTGAATTCACATGGGGAATATTATGCACCTTCATTGTGGGCTGAGGTTGATCCTGGGCTGGCTGAGAAGCACTTTCTAGAATATGAATCTGAGCCTTTACTAGAGCAGGTGGAGCCAGAAGGCATTAGAATAAACTCAATAAACCTACCACAAAATTTGCAGAAACTGCCTCGTATGCATTCACTAACTTGTCGTTTCATACACAGCTGTGCCTGCAGATGATAAAAATGCTTTCCTAATAACAAATCGGGTTGCAAAATAAAACTATAAATAAAATGAATAACAATTGAATGTGTTAGGACACCTCAATGAGCAAGCACAGAGAATAAAATGCAAATGCGAAAGTTATGTGGGCAGCTGTGTGCCCATCACCGAGTGCATTATTGCTTACTAACTTGCTTCCTCTTTGCATATTGGGTGACATTACCCAGAATGCACCTCCCAACTCGTTTCATTCTCATTTCACTTGAAGGAAGTAGAACGATGTGTTAGAAAGCTCCTCTTTTCACCTGTTTATTCCTATTCAGTGATTTTCAGAGTACATTTATTGAATTTACAAAAGGAAAATGAGTTGACAGCATAAGAAATTCAAACAGATTGCCTAATCCAGGCATATTTTTATAGCTTGTGAATTTTATCTGGAAAAGTGATGAAGAAGTATCTCTGTAGTTTGGAATGAAAGGCTATGTGGAGGATGTGAACGGACATGTCACCAAAAAAGACAAAAGGATGGGTAAGCCTTAGAAGGATGTCCAACGCCGATGACCACCAGGGGAATGCAGGTGGAATCTGTCATGCGGTACCACTGCGCACTTATCAGAATGGCTGAAGTTTCATAACAAATTCCGAACAACCCTGACAACTAGGTTTGGGCAAGAATTCAGAGGAACAGGAACTCTTACACATTGCTGAAAGGAATACAAAATGCCAGACTCTGGGAAACAGTTTGGCAGTTTTTTATAGAGTTGAACACAAAATGCTTACCATATGACCCAGACTCAAACATCTGGGGGAATTTACCCTGGAGAAATGGAAACTTATGTTTATACCAAAATTGTGTGTGCATGTTCTTATGAACTTGGTGATCATCTAAAGCTGGAAACAACCCAGATGTCTTCCAAAGAAAGACTGTTTAAACTCACTGTGGTTAAACTGCACCACAGAATATCACTCAGCAGTGTGAAAGAATGAATTGTTGATACGTGCAACAGCTTCCGTGAAACCAAAGACATTTGCTGAGTGAGAAAGGCTATGACATTCGCCAAAGACAGAGTCTTGGATGGAAAACAGATCAGGGATTGCCTGGGGTTGCAGGTGGGCAGTGGGTATCTAAAGGGATTTGCATGAGGGAGATTTTTAGGGTGATGAAACCGTTCTGTGTCCTGATTGTGCACTTGGTCCTGTGAATTTGTATGTGTGTTAAAATACACAAAACCATAAACCACAAGAAAAATGCCAGTTTGATTGTATGGCAATTTAAAAATACTTTTTAAAATTGTAGGTTGATATATTTCTATTAGGCTAAAGTCAAATACAGAAAAGGTCAAATCAATGGCAGTTTCAAAAACATTAAGATCCGTAAGGAAATTATATTTTTAGTTAACATGTTTACTGTAGATTTTGTAAAATAGGAACATTTGTAGCCCAGCCAGCACTTTTTAAGTGTTTTTAAGAAGAGGGAGTAAGGTTGTGCCATATGAGATGGTAGCAGGTAGCTCATGGTGCAACATTTTTAACAGTTATATATTATTTTGGTGGGTACTTAAACACAAATAACATGTCCAATATACAATTTCATGGATAGTGTTGCTTAAAAAGTAGGCTACTGTAAAAATGATGGAATGATATAAAACCATTTAAAGAAATTATATAAATAATAGGTGATTCAAAAATAGCTAAGAAAATTAATTGAAATTTAAGGAACACTGAATGACTTAGTTTTTTTTCTGAGATAACCACCTTTTTTAGGGATCATATGCAGTAGGAAAGAAAAGGTCACAAGGAAATAACCATGCCGTCAGATTCTTAAGTTACAGTAAGAATAGCATGTTTCTGAAAAAAAAAAATTTACCGAGAATTAAAAAACTGTTTGTGTCTGTGTGAGTGGGTGTGAGAAAGGCAAACTCTAAAATGCAGAGGAGACAAGAGAAATCTACTTTTATGTTTTACAAAATAAAAACTAATAATACAGATAAGAAGCAATTCAAGAAAATGTTTTATCTCAGTTTATCTACTTTAAATTATTTCTGACATGACCTTTTATTATCCTCTATTCTGAGTTCATGTATGAATGTTTCAATAAAAAATAACATCATATTAACATACAAATGAATAAATATGTTTAACTTGTTTTATATTTTCACTGAACCAAATACAGAACCGCATTTATGTGAACATAAGTATGGACATTACAATAATTGAGCAATTACATATTGTCCAAAGCTTTTGATGATTACTATGTATGTCAACTGCTTCCAAAGAAACTATGGATATCAAACTATATTTAGAGCTATTGATAAGCAACAAGTAGGAAAAAAACATAGTTCATCAGCAATTGATATTTTATGTTAAATTTTAAATTGTTTGTTATGCAGCCTTGGTAGGATTTTCTCTAGTTAGACACAAATGAAAGGGTTTCACATCGTGATACTGATGTGAAGACTATTGAGGTTAGGAGTCACTGTAGATAAACAGTGATGGTTGTTGAATTGCTTTTTTCTCTGTAAATCTCTTCTTTATCTGCTCCTTGTCCTCTTTTTCTTCCTCCAACTTCCTCTCCCTTCATTTTTTATGGCTGAATAATATTCCATTGTATATCTGTACCACAATCTCTTTATCCATATATCTTTTTGAGTTAGCACTTTCATTTTCTTTCAGTAAATACCCAGAATTGGAATATGTTAGTTCTATTTTTAGTTTTTCAAGGAAAGTCTATACTGTTTTTCATAGTGGCTGTACCAATTTTCATCCCTACAGTCTGCAAGGGTTTTCTTTTCTCCACATCCTTGCCAACACTTGTTATTTCTTGTCTTTTTGATAATAGCCATTCTGACAGGTGTGAGATGATATCTCATTGTGGTTTTGATTTTCATTTCTCTTATTATTAATGATGTTGAGCACCTTTTCATGTACCTGTTGGCCATCTATATGTCTTTCTTGGAAAATTGTTTATTCAGGTCCTTTGCCCATTTTTAATAGAATTGTTTATTTTCTTGCTCTTGAGGTATATGACTTCTCTATACATCTTGGATATTAGCTCCTTATCAGATATATGATTTCTAAATATTTCATCTCATTTCATTGGTTGCTCTTTTATTTCATTGATGACTTCCTTTTGCTATGCTCTTTAACTCTTTATTAATTATATACAATGCAAAAAGTTTTCACAGTCTTCTTTTGAATTTTAAATTGTTTATGGAATCCTTGGAAAAACTGAAATTTTATTTGATCTACTCTTTTTTATAATAGCTTATGCCTTGCATCTTGATCAGAAGAGCTTCCTCAGTACAAAATTATAAAGTAAAAATGACATTACATGTCTTCAACTACTTTCATAGCTATTTGGTTTTGTTTTGTTTGTTTGTGAGTTTTTTTTTTTTTCAGATGTCCATCTAGCTTGGATGTATTTTCAATATCTTAAGAGAAAGGGAATCATGATTTTTCCAAAAGGAGTATATAAAATTCCTAACACATCATTTACTGAATAATATTATTTTTTAAATGCCCATATGCTTTGTGGTTCATCTGGACACTCATTTCTGTCCTTGATGATATATGTGTCTGTATCTGTACTAATTACAAGTTATTTGAATTATTGTCATTTTAGAATTTTTTTAATAACTGATAGAACTTCTTTTTCGAAACTGAGTTTGCTAATTTTCTGTAAGTATTCTTTTAAATGAATCTACTCAACATTTCAATATATATACCAGTGATAAGTGACATTTAAAAAATATGTTCCCTTCCCATCTAGAAATATGACTTTTCCCCCAGTTGCATGAAATATTTCCATTTTCACTCCTTTAATGAAATTTTATAATTTTATTTTTATGTTTCTCTCACCTTTTCTGTTAAACCTATTTCTAAACATTCTATAATTTGATGAAATATAAAAATGCTGAATTTTCTCCTCAATAACATAGTGCATTATGTTGCATTTTTGCCAACATATAGAAAAGCTATTGTTTTTTTAACCCTCCATTAAACTTACTTTTTTGGAGGGTAGGAGTAGTAATGAAACTTTTTGTTTTTCAGGTGATTCTTTTTGACTCTCCTAGGTATATGAAGCAGTCAAATTTGAATAGACAGAGTTTTGTATTTTTCCTATTATATCTCTTTTAGAAAGTGTAGGTCCTGCCGCCAGGACAATGCTGGATATTCCTGGTGAAGGCCAGGGTTGCCAACTTTAGGAGCATGCCTCTAGCATACATTGTGCTCTTCCTTTTATAAATTGCTCAATTTAGATTGCTACTATTTTAAGGGGAATCTTTGTTTTTCCTAAGTAAGAGAGTTTTTATTCATCTGGTGTTTATATATTTTCACTTGCTCCATATAACACATACAGAAACTCTCTGTGGTTTTCTATTATCTGGACTAGTTAAAATAACATAATGTGATATATAGAATTATGGTGGAAAACTAGAGTGCTTAGAATAGGGGATTTCCTCAGTAAACTAGAAGATAATAATTAAGAGCATATGGTCTGGAGACAGATCTGGTCTTAAATTTCAGGTCTGCCATTGTCTCCCCAGTTGACCTTGTGCAGTGTCCCTAGTTGCTCTAAGTGACCATTTTACGGTCTCCAGAGTACAGGTAACAATAATATCTAATTTCTGATTTGCTCTCACATATCTCTTTCAATGCACCTATAACACGTGGATGGTCTCACTCGCTGCCCATATTCATCAGTTTTTATGTTCCAAATTAGATTATAAGACACTTGAACATCTTGTATTTTGAATCCCCTCAAACGCTTAGCTTCCAGAGGAAGCATACAATATATTGTCTGATTAATTGAATTTCAGAACTTTCTTATTCTTTGTTTCCTCACTTCTTTTTCAGTTGATGGTTTTTAATTTTCCTGGCATAGTACATCTTATTCCTCTGCTAAACAACAGTAGATGCTGGTGAACTCTGCTATACTAACCAAAACCAGAAAACTAAATTTTAAACCATAGATCAAATGATCTAAATGTCTATTAGAAATGGACAGTGTGTGTTATCAAACATTTATCCTCAAAGGTGACCATTTTACGGTGTCAGGTATAAGAAGTTAAAATTCACAACTAAAAGAATTCTTTATGAATATGGAATTCAGAAACAAAACCCAATTAAACATGGGGCAGGAAATAGTTGATATATTATCCCAGCATGTTAGGGACCCATGGACTTCACCCTGCAGGGTATAGATGCTGCCTTCCTAGTGAGTAAATGTTGGTTATCTTTGGAGGTAGCAAGTGCCCATGAAAGACTGACCCTTTCTAATTTGCCAGTTCTGTATCTAGATCCTGCGCTACATCAAATACAACCACATTTGCTAGTTCTTATTTAGGCATTGTGCCTACGCACAGTAGGCCGCATCTACTTGGGCATTCATGGGCCAAATGACTAATTCAGACGAAGGTCAACTCCTTGAAATAAATATTCTGTGACAGAGCCGAAAGCTTGTGTGAAGTAGTGATGGGAGATGTTATTAGAGAAGCAAAGCGCTTGCTAAGAGCTGTAGATATTGGGTGAGAGTCCATGAGTTGAACAGTAGAAGAAGATCATGGAGAAGGGCACAGTCAGAGGAAGCGTGAAAGAACTTGGTGCATTTGTGGAATGTGGGATCGTCCTTGGCTTGCCTTCTAGAACATGGAGAGTGTAGCTGAGATGCCGCTGGAGAAAACCTGTCTGGGAAGAGCCAGTTGGTGACGCCAATAAATTTGTGCCACCACAAATTTGTGCCCTCTTTAATCACTCATATTAACGATCCAGTTTTCCTTTCCCAAGGTCTGCCTAGAATAAAAGATCCTCTCTGAGACATTTCTTTCTTCTAAGTTTCTTTCTTGCCTCACTTTGTAATCTTTTAATACATCCTAGGAGTTGACTTTCCTTGAGTCTTTGTTGAGCACTACCAGTTTTCTGTACCAGAAATCATTTTACTTTTTACCAGACATTTAACGAGAATTGACTGCATGCCAAGAACATGCATCATCACTCAACCATAAAGAACAAGATCCCTACTCTTACAGGGAACCACAGACATCATGTATGAGCGAAGCAGGAGAGCTATAAGACATACAGACTGATGGCCAGTGTAGAAAATCAGAGGTTTCATGCTCCATCTAACGGCATACAAATTCCCTCTTTTAAAACACTGAAGAGCACAATGAACCAAGTCTGCCAGTTGGGTCCACTGGCATCTGTTTAAATGCCATCTGTTCCCTGCCAACTGCCAAATATCTATCTCCAGCTCAGAATTCTCCCTTGAACGCCAAACAACTCAGAGTCTCTCTTGAACTCCAAATTGTTTGAACTCCAAGTTGCTAACTCTTGTGATGCTCAGATGGCTCATAGGCACCTCACCATCTCCACACCCGAAAATTAACTTTCAGTCTCACCCATCCCAGACCTGTGCTTTCTGCACTGTCCTCTCCAGGTCAGAAAACAGCGATTCCATCCTTCTGGCTGCTCGGATATGAAAATGCAGGGGTTGTCTTTGACTCTCACTTTTTATCACATCGAGTATCCAATTCATTAGACCCCTTGGCTCTAACTTCAAAATTTATCCACAATTCCAACAGTGCTTGATGCTCACCTGCTGCCACCTATGTATGTCCTAGCCGCCACTGTTCTCCACCTATTTTCGACTTTGTTCTCCTGCAAACTCATCTCAGCAGCAGCCAGAGGGAGCCTATAAACCTAAAAACTCACCTTCACCTCTGTGTGGTTTCTCACCTCTAAAAAAAAGCTGCAATGGCCTTAGCGTCCCTCCTTGACCCCCTTCCGCCCCGCCCCCCTCTCAGTGCACCCCCCCCCCATTTTGTTCCAGAACTTTGGTCTCTTTGTTGATGACGAATGGGTCTTCTAGCTAGTCTCCAGCAGTAGGGACCTCACGGTTAGTAGAACTATCCCCTCAGCTCCCTGTTATCCACTCATGTCCTCACCTCCTTCAGGGCTGGGTTCAAATGGTATCTTCCTTTACTTTTTTTTGATCACCAGCCTAAAATGACATTTCCTCACCCCAAGCTGTCTCTCTAACCCCTATCCCTGCTTTATTTTTATCTCCAGTGTTCTTTTTCTCTGACTCACTACTATCTATTTTACTTCTGCGTCTGCTTGCTGGCAAACCCGCCCTCCCCCCACCCCCAGAATGCCTGTACTTTAAGGCAGGGAGTTTGATCCTTTTACTCAGTGCTTTCCCAGCACCTGGAACAGTGTCTGGCACTTCAAAGGCACACAGCCATTCCTTGTGTAATGAAGGAATCAATGAATGTATTCAGAAGCTTTCTATTCACTGAATCTTGAGTATTCTTGGGGTCAGTGCTCAGAATACTTATTCAAATGTGGCATGTGGGGGAGAGGAGGTCACTCCACAAAGTGGCCTTCTCTCCACACTCCTGTCCGTGGGGACATGACGTACTGAGGGTACAAGACCCAAGCTGCGGACCTGCTGGAAGGATGCGAAGCCCAGTGATTCACAGAGGAAGGGCCCTGGGAAACCACGCGATGTCAGCTCCTGCCGTGTCAGGGTCAGTGCCATGGCGTTCATGTGTGAATGCCAAGTTCATGTACGAATCTGGGTTTCAGTGGTGGGAGAGGGTTAGGCTTTACAGTGCCTTTTAAACTGGTACAAATATGAGTTCTTCGGAGCCAGGGAAGTGATGGCAGGGGCCAGGCAGTTCCCTGCTCCCCGCCCCCAAGGCTCTGCACTGTCCCTCAAAAGACTGCAAGGGACTTCAGCATCATTAAAGACTCTCCACACCATGAGGCTTGCACAGGCCATTAGTGCCAGCGATTCCTGTGTCTGATGTGGGTCTGCCTCAGCCAGTGGTTTTCTTTTTTTAACTTGACCATAATACATTTTGTAACCCACCCTAGCCACACTGATATGACTCTTCAAACTAAATAAGGACGAAGCCTCTGCTTTCCGAGACACCTAGGTAATTCCCATTTTGTTCTCTTTGGCTTTGTTACTTTGGTTTTCCTAATGCTACCTGACAGAGCCCGGATCAGGCTACGCAGGTAAGGAACCCCCCAAAGGCATGGAACTTAAGGGGGAGCCCCATGTCACAGTTAATCAAGACGAATACTATTTTGAGGCAATATTTTTAAAAATCCTAATTAAGATAAACAAGCCATGATGAATAAGATATGCAGATTTTTAAAAAAGACAGGCAGGTGTGTGTTTTATGACTGTGCACTAATGTGTACCTTGGGTGGGGGGGTCCCCAACCTCCCCTCCCAGCTGTAATAGTTGTTGGCCTGTCAGGAACCAGGCTGCACAGGAGGTGGGCAGCAAGTGAGTGAGCAAAGCTCCATCTATGTTTGCAGCCGCTCCCCAGCGCCAGCATCACTGCCTCAGTTCCGCCTCAGATCATCAGGCATTAGATTCTCCATAGGAGCACCGGTCCCTGGTGCCAAAAAGTTTGGGGACCTCTGCCTCAAGTTGCTGTGATCTTTACAGCTGGCCACACTGGACACTGGGTGGGTTTCTGAGGGTGCAAAGGACAATGGCATGCCCAGGGCTCATAGTCATGCATTCTGATTATAGAATTTCTATAAACATTTTTCACTTGTTCAAAATATGAGAATGTACCTCCACAAGGGGACACAGGGGTGCCTTTCTCCTTTTGCCTCAGGCTCCACCATGCCTCCACACAGCACTGCTGCTTGACTGCCCCCTACATTTATTTCCCACAAAACTGGCTGGAAAAAGGAAAACACTCCTAGTTCTTTACCTGCCTTCCTAAGGCCTCTGGCTTCCACTCACGTGGGGACCTCCCCTGACATCAACACCTTCCCCTCCCACCCATCCCCAGACCACCCACGAGCTTTACTGACCCATGTGGGGCTCAGTGGAACTCCTGATCATCCACATTTCAAAAAAATACAATGTATTTAGCTGTATATAAATATAAATGCTCACATATATGCATATGTTTTTGAACAGTAGAGAAGCACATTTCATTTTGAGTTTAGGTAATAGAAACATGCCTAGTTTCATCAAAATGAAGAGCTGTTATGGAACCAATATTAGGTACATCACTGAGAGTCCACAGGGTGTTTTCAGTGTTGTTCATCTGGGCACCTGACTTACCTGGTGGGTATAGCACATGAGGGAAGAAGGTTCTGTAATCAGCTCCTTAAAATGATGGCACAGAGATGCAAACTTAATGTGTTCTGCGCTTAGTTGGTGGGACCTTAAATCAAAAAGAGGTGACTATGATACCCTGCCCAAGGGTGTTCATGAATTCAGAATCTGTGTTTGTTTCCCTCTCTGGTGGTTAGTATAGTGGGATATCCTCCAGGATTTCTCAAACGCTAAGCAAGATTATTGTTTAACTTGTTAAGACGTTGGTGAAATTTTAAGCGCAGTAGACACAGTCTCCATCCAGCATCTCCTAAGCTCAGGTCTCATCACACACGCGTTTCTTTATGTTCAGATGGAAGCTTAGCAGATCGACTGTGTGAAGCAGCTCCAAGTTCACAGGTAATTGCAGTGGTAGCTGCTAGCATTGCTTTCAAGGAGCTGGAGTACTCAAAAACCAAGTGCAAATTTCAGAGGGCCGTGGAATTAAATCCGTAATTAGCACAGGCCAATGGTAAATTTGGGTCCTCGAGGGGAACAATGGCATCCACCAGTGGGAAGTAATCAAGCAGCAGCAATATGCCAGATTTAAGATCTTAAAAGACAGGCTATGTTCTCTGGTTCAGATAGAATGAACAGATGTGGCTGGTATGATGTGTTTTGACAAAATGCTCCAAAGACACCGTCCTTAAAAGGCTGAAAAGCCATCTCTCTGGCAATTCTCGTCTTCTAAGAGCTACACCACTAGATTTCACAGGTCTCACGCAGGAAATGAAAGCAGATTATGAAAGTACAAGGGACATGGGCAATTTCAGAGCCATGGGTAAAATGCAGGATTTTACATTCAATCAGTTGTGTTATAAAAACTGCTTTGGTAAAATAGATATCAGATTCAGAGGTTCCCCCAAGCACCGTAAAGGCAGTGGGCTCATGGTTAAATGGATAAAAATTGATAAGGTGGGAGACACTTAAAATAAATATTAGTCTTCTATGAAACAGAAGAAAAATTGTACACACACATGGCCATACATACCTCCATCCATATATATGAGAGAAAGTCTAGTATGAGAGTCTCGTATTAGCAGGAAAAAAAAAATAATTCTAGTGGACCTATGAACAACAAACATATTAATTGTTAGCAATGTCATGTTTGTTTGTTTATTAATTTAAAGAGAGTAAATTTGAGATAAAACTCTATCGCCCAGAACTGGATAATTAAGGATAACATCTCACCATTTGACATCAGTCATGTATATGTTTGCTTGATCTTAAGTCTCTAAAAGTCAGACAGGTGGCTCAGGAGTCCCAGAGTTAATGACCAGTGGTTCCCCATCCACACCAAGGGTTTTGTCTTTGTCCCCACCCAAGTGCTCTAAGGAAAGTGAAAGCCATGACCAGGTGAGAAGAAATTTCCCATAGATCATTATAAACATAGTGGAAAAACAAATGTATAGGCTGTGGCTTTGTGATAGTGTTAAGACAGACACCGTGTAGTCAGCTCATAGACATTTTCCCTTGGGTTGCATCTGCCTTCCTAACAGGTGTGTGTCTTCTTTGTCCAAGATTATCCTCGTATAGTCAAGTTGTTATAAATAATAATTAATAATGATAACCTTGCCTTTTAACAAAATAGGACCTGTGGAGTTGCAAGTTAATAATGGTTCATGAGAGTTCATTATCGTGGTAATTGCAGTATAAAGCTCAACCTGCTGGTAAAACAATGAGGTATAAAAGATCTGCTTATAAAGCTGTGAGACTGAATCCACAAAATTGTCATTCCACAAGGTCTCCTTCTTCTTGACGTGCAGCTTATTCTAGTCAAGACATAAAACACATGACTAACGGCCAATTATTTCCTTGGTCAAATATTCTTAAATATGACCCCCCCACACACACACACACAATATTCTGTGTTCAAATGAACTCTTATTTTCAAGGAAGGAAGTTTCATCTGAGACCTGTCAACATTAACGAGGACAAAGTCCATTCCTATGCAATGTTATAATTTAGTTGCTAGGAAAAAGCAAGCACAGAAATAACTAATAACATGGTTCTCACTTCAATCATACACAATCACGTGCTAGTATTTTTCAGTATAAAAAGTGTGAAACATTTATAGACCACTTTACATTATAATATGCTTTGTATTTATATTCATTTAATGCTAAAAGTAATCATGTGAGCTTAGTACATATTTCTTGCCCTACCCAGGAATAACAGCTTTTGGGGGTGTATCCCCATTACTGAGTAGAAAATGAGTATTATTATTTACAGAAAAAGAAACTCGTGGGAAGTCATCATGGGAAAGATGGCTGGCCACGTGGGTGTGTGGATGAGCTTTGTGTTCAGGATTGCTTCCCTTTGGCAGTGAGATACCTGGGAAATTTCCTCACCCATCTGGGCCCTACCCTGCCTCACATGAAAAAAGTAAATAATAGTATCTACCTTGCATTAGGATTGAGAAATTTGAGTGAATTTTCATAGAGCTCATGTAACACATTACCTGGCACCTGGTGAATCATCCAAGTCATGACTCTTATTGGCAATTATAGCTGAACGCAGAATAGTCAAGTGGGAATTTAAAGACATTCGGAAATTCTGAAAAGTCATTAATAATGTAAGAGTATTGATAGAGTTACAAGTCCTTAAGTGGATTTTCCAAGTTAATTAGTTTCCTGAATCATCTGGTTTGAGTCTGTCCAGGCTGAATAATGTGAGTCAAGGGTTTCTTTTCTTTATGTGAATATAGGACATAAGATGCCCAAAGCAACCTTCATTTAAATATAGATGTGGAAGAATATAAAGGTTTCATTGTGCCAGCCGATCCTATGATATTAGTTGAATCTCTGCATCAGACTCTCACAGTTACTATTTAGATTTCTGTATCTTGGGTTCTCAGTTTACCTCACTAAAATCTTAACACATCAAAGTTTAGACAGCCCTTTGTCTTGATTAGCGTTTATCTAGAAGGTGGTAAGAATTAGTCATCTCCTGCTCCTTGAGTATCTGGCATCCTAAATTTAATTTCGGGCAACATGACTTTTGAGCAAGCCTTGACAAGTTATTTATTCTGTTGGTCTTACTAGACAAAAAAATGAAAACCAAAAACTGCCGCCAACTCTACATTCTTTTACTTTCTGCTGATATCCAGTATGGCTCATAGACTCTACATGCTAAATAAAGCTCAGGAACTGAATTTGTTTGCTGTGTGAGGAGATGGTGGTGGTAATACCTGAGACTTGCTTAATTTAACTTCCATTTAAAAGCTTTCCATAGAAGTCGGTTTGGAAATTAAGAAAATTTCCCTTGTAAAGGCAAATGCAAAGATGGGTGACAATAAGATGTCACAGAAGCATGTCTAACATGCAGACCCCCTGAGGGACAGGTGCACACAATGCATGCACTGAGGACACTTCAAGGCCCCATGAAAGGTACTTCATAATAATGAGGGCAAGAGCTGGGGAATAGACACAGGCGATTGATGAAGTGGAATTGAGTCTAAGAGGTTCAGTTTGAATGCACATAATGACTTCAAGACTGAGAAATTGCAGTTATCATGGTCTTCAAAGATACTTTTTAAGAAAAAGAAATATTTTCCCATCCAATGTTCACAATGGTGCTTCAAGCCAAACCATGATTTTTGAGCGGACACATTCCAGAGCCACTCTGTCTTGGCGCCATCTCTCTGATTTGTCCTCTACGAAAACCTCTAGTCCCCACCTCTTGTCTTTTGAAAACTACCCAGTGTTCAATGCCAAGGTCAAATACTTCCTCCAAGGTGCTTTTTTTGATTCTCACATCTTGACCAACTTCTGTCTTAGTCTGTTTGGGTTGATATAACAAAAATATCATAGGTTTGGTGGCTTATAAACAACATAAATTTACTTCTCACAGTTCTGGAAGCTATAAGTCCAAGATCACGGTGCCAGCATGGTCAGGTGCTGGTGAAGGCTTTTTTGGGGGTTGTAGGTTGCAGACATGTGGAAGAGAGCAGAAAGAGAAAGCAAAC
This sequence comes from Cynopterus sphinx, assembly GCA_030015415.1. Lineage (NCBI taxonomy): Eukaryota > Metazoa > Chordata > Mammalia > Chiroptera > Pteropodidae > Cynopterus > Cynopterus sphinx. The sequence continues at coordinate 4,312,560 of CM057379.1, read as the reverse complement.
TTTCTAAGAGGCTTATAAAGGCACTAATCCCATTCATGAGTGCTCCACCCTCATGACCTCATCTATCATAATTACCTCCCAAAGACCCCACCACCTAATGGGGAGGAGGGGGTATGGCAGTTATTTTTCTCTCTTCACCCTGGGCTCTCCTAATTCTTACTTTATATATATATTTTTGGTCTTAAAATACTTCAGGGATTTTATGTTCCCTTTGAATAGGTTGAAAGATCCTTGATAAATTTTGCTTATTTAGAGGAGAGGGGAGAAGAGGACGTAATGTCTTCCACAATGCATGGAGTAGTGACTAATCATTCATTGAATTGTTAAATAAATAATAACTATCTAAATAAATAATTAATTGAATTCTTAACCATTCAAACCATGTTGGACTTTTTTTTTCCCTAATTTCATATGGCCAGCATGAAAAAATCTGCAGTTACCAAGACTCAGAATTTTTCTTTATGTAAACCCAATGATTATATACAGATATCTCTCATTTGTGCGCCCTCTACTCCAAATAGCACAGATGTGTTTCTTAAGGCTCTCACTTGCTGCTTGCCAAGGATAAAAAAGTCCCTTCAATTCCAACCAGACTTGGTCTTATGCTCATGCAAGAGCTTAAAAATAAAAAAAAGAGACTCAGGTGTACGTTAGACTTGTAATTGCAATTTCACTAGGACTGACATGACTTCTTTGTACCCTGAGGGTTGTGCTCAGCATCCCTATTGGAATAGCAGTGGGTCCTGTAGTGGGTCAAATACTGTGACCTCAGACCTCATCCTGCTGCTATTCACAACCCTGCCTTGCGGACTATCCTCTCAGTTCCTCATTGGCCTTGGTCTTCTCACAGTATGTGAGTGTGCAGATACCTGCTGTGTCCTCTATGCTGTGCTCTGGGACAAGTTTTAGTTTCCTTTAATGTTGGGCTTGGTGATGGAGCTGGTCCCCACTGCTGGTGAGTGCACTACAAAATTCTCTGTAGCGGTGGGAGGCAACATGCCTGAGCTCCCTCCTGTCCTGGAAGCCACTGACAATGCTGCTCCACCCAGACCTCAATATTCCCTTCTCGAGTGAGTGGATGTCCTTGGGATGCTGGCTGTTCCTTATGTCTTTATTACTTGGTAGAGGGAAAGCTTATTACTTACAATAAACCACATGACAGTCAATGCCAGGACTGGAGTAGAAGATGCTACAATCGTGGTTGCTTCTTATTGATTTTGCATTTGGCTCTCCTCCCCCTCCCCCATCATGGGCTATGTTGTGTGCCATAAAATCTTTGAGAATGTAATTGTCATTCGTTCTCAAGTCTGGTACTCAAAGGATCTGGCTATAAAATGAATTCCATTACTTTAGCTCTTGAAGTCTGGTGATTCATTTTGTATTTTCTGCTGAAGATTTTGAGCTGCCACTAAATTTTGAGTGTAGGTGACACTGCTAAAATTTAATCAGTAAAGGTTTCTGATTTTAGACGAGACCAGGAAACATTCTGTTTTATCCATTTCACTCTCTCGTCTGAACTTGATGTCACCTAATTGCTGGTCAGTCCAACACTTTCATATGGTGCAACTTTCCAAATTAGAAAATATACTGTAATATAAAAATCAATAGCAGTCCTACCTACCTGTAAGAACCTGTTAGAAAATGTAACAGCCCAATATCTCAAATTTAATAGCAGCAAAACTAACATTCCTGGAAGTTATTTCAATCAAAAATGCTTGGAATCTAAATGCAGAGACACATAAATGATAGAAGTATAATCAGTTGAGAGACTATATAAATGCTTTGAACATTGAAAAGATGTAAGTCCTTCCAAAATACACTTATAGATTGAATAACATTTCAGTTAAAATAAATCATTAGAAATGAAGCAAAAATATAAGAAAGAAAAATTAAAGTTTATCTGAAAAAATCAATGGGTGAAGTTAAAAATTTTAGGAAAAGAGTCATGAGAGACAAAATTTTTCTTTAGTCGTAAAAACAAAAAACTAAAATAATTAGACCTGCATGGCACTAGTGCCAAGCATATTATTCAAAACAATGGCAAAGCATGAGAGAATGTTCCTGAAAAAATATTGCTTGTTATCCCATCAGCTGTACAGTCAGAACTAACATGTTAGTATGGATTCTATTCAGTTAATGTATTTCAGGAATCATAAGAATTAAATGAGAATCTACCAAAAACAAAGCAAAACAAAACAAAACAAAACTAAGGATGAGTCAGTACTCATAAAACGAGAGCCTCACACAGTGACATCTTTTACTTCTTCAGTACATAATTCTAAAACCAAGAAATTAAGCAAGTTTGGGGGATATCTTTGGACATTATAATGTTTCCTCCTGAATATTAAGGCTGAATTGTTTTTCATATGGTAACAGGAAGGACAAGCAGCCTTGCGAGCCCATAAAATGGAATCAGGCATGGATTTATTCACTTGAACAATTTTGATATTTAAATGGTATCACATTCCAGTACCTTGTGGCTTTACTTTGGAAACTAATGTGAAATTCTATCAAATTTCTAGTCTTCTTGGCAGTGATATTTTTTCTTTCCACTCTGGTGACTCCTATTTGGAAATTAAGTCTTTACAACGACAGGAAGTTTCCATATCAATTTTTCTCAGAAAGATTTTGGCACAGTATTTAATAGCCCAGTTTCTGTCTGAGCTTACAAAACTCAGTCATATGTGTCTGTCAGATAGAGGGGGACACACTAATTAGTCGCATGTGCTGCCGATTCACTGAGCACTTACTGTGCGAAACACCTTTATCTAAAGCAATATTTTTGTCTCAAAATTTATTATTTGCAGGAGTTGATAACGTCACTTTGTTTTAAAGACAGTAGGAAAAAAATGCATTGTGAGGATAATCAGTCATTTCTCCTTGTTAAAGAAAAAAATGGGAGAAACGTATTATTGTAGTAGAAAGACAATAAAATGTGTTAATTTCATTTCTTAGACTAGAAAATATATATGAAAGGGGCATAAAAAGAAAATAAAAACTAAATTAAAAGTTAGAAAACATTCAAATCATAGACTTTGCACCAAATAGTAGTTAGAATAGAAGGATTTGGAGGCAGAGAAATCTGAGTTGAAGACAATACTTGTGTAATTTGAGGAGATTTTCAGGCTCAAACGAATTTCAGATGCTCGAGGATATAAGTATCTATCTACCATATCCAAATGATATGAGCATTAAATGATCTAAAGAATCCAATCGCTTAGCACAAGGCCTTGCGAAAAAAGTCAGCCTACAGTTTTAGGGAACTATTATTGTTTTTATGCTTTTGTTCAGATGAAGACAATGAATTTTCTATTTCTCAGGTTAAAATGTTCCATCTATGCTGTCACAGAGCCACTGGATAAACTGAGGTTATGAGGTATGCTGTCCTCTATTACATAGTTCAAGAGTGGGGCAAATAATAATTGCTGGTACTGAAGTAGACACCTCACAGACTTCCCCTTGTTTCCCCACACCACCCTAGTAAGGGTGGATGGCATGAGAGTAGGAACGCAGGTTTTATCCCTAAATACCCCTACTCTCCAACTCACTTGTTAGCTGTACGCGTTTGAACAAACTTCAAATTTTTGTCTATAAAATGAATGATCTCAGCTACTTGCAAGGGTTGCAATGAGGATGTGCAATAAATGTTAATTACTCCTTTTGCTGTATTTGGGCCCATAAGCAGAGGAACTGTGGCTTTGATGGGCCCTGTAACTTGCTGGTGGTCACGTAGCTAGTAAGTGGCAAAGATTTAACCCAGATGTCTGAGATCAAAGTCCTTGTACTTTTCTCTCCTCTCTTGGGTTCAGTGTTGCAGGGGAGATAGGATGCTAGAACATGGAGTGAATTAAACAAATTAGAATGGGGAACTGGGGAGCATTCACAGAGAAGCTAGATTTTAAAAGACATGTAAAGTATAGATAAAGCAATAAGAGAAAAAACATAAGTGCATTTAACTACAAATTAATGGTTGTTAATAGCACCTGCACTGAGTAAAAATGAATGTTCATGAGTGATTAAGGTCAACATCACAACAAAGATATGCTGAGAGTATAAATCCTTGTTGTGATGAAATTGTCACTTTACTTCTGTGGTCTTCTTCCCCAACCATAATCACGTGAGAGAAAAAAAAAGAGAAACCCAAACAGTGAGCTATTCCACAAAGCATTTAACCAGCACTCATCAAAACTGAGGTCGTCAAAACAAAACAAAACAAAACAAAAATCAGAGAAAATATCATAACCAAGAGTTGCCTAAGGAGACATGGGGGAGTCCTGGTGGCTGGGTTTCTGGGACAGAGAAAGACAATAGATTAAAACTAAGGGAATTTGAATAAACAATGGACTTTAGTGAATGATAATATACTGATACTGATTTAATAATCGTGATACATATGCCAGTAATGTAAAGTGTTAATAATAAGGGGAAAATGGATGTTGGGTACCAGGGATCTCTATACTATTTTCTCAATTTTTCCATAAAGCTAAAACTGCTCTAAGGTATATATATTAATAAGTGGGGGCGAGAGCAGAGGAGGCCAACGTGGAATTTTTCTGTGCTGTACTAAGCAATTTGGAATATATTTTGATGGTGTTTGGGAGCCTCTGAAGGATTGAGTTGTAAAATATGAATCCTAGGAGGCCTACAAAAGCCCCTGTGTAAAGTAAACTAGGGAAAGGACTTTAAAAGCCAGAGGAGATAAAGCTGCATGCCTGGGGACAAGGCTGTTTGCCTGAACCAAGACAGTAGCAGTGGGAATGAATGGGAGGCAAGAAACTAGAGGCCAAAGTATCGAAATCAATAGCACCAAATCCATGATTAAATGTGCTGAGGTGGTCAAAGGAGGGAAAAGCCTACCTTGGCGGTTTGCAAGTTGAAAACAGGATGTTGGAAAAAGTTTACAGAAGAAAGGAAAATGGTCTAAGCATTTTAAATGCTAAGAAAAAAAATCTGATGCAAAGGTCATGAGTGGAAACCTATAACAGTGGAGAATTTTCCAAGGAATCGGCCTCGAATATGTGGCTGTGGGTTTTCTGGTCTCAAGCAGACCATACTTAGAGGCTGTCTTTTGTAAGCAGCCATGATATGGTGATGTCTGTTTGTAATAAGCAGTGTTAGCTGACTGGCCGACTTCTCTGATCTTGAATCCAGATTTCAGTGTCCTGTTGCTCCCATAAACACAGGAGCTTTATACCCTCCTGGCTGGGATGGAATGAAGACGACCCCAGGTATAGTGTGCTTCCTCCAGTATTGATTTATTTGACTTCCAACAGCATGACCACCCGAGCTGATACTGGCTGGTCTTCCTTCTGCATATATACAAAAAGCTCTTAGAAATCATTGATAAAATATACCCCTCCCCAAAATTTAATACATAGCTTATTTCCAGGGAGAAAAAAAGAGGGAAATCTCTGGGCACCAGACATGGTGAAATCAAAGGCTATAACTCAAACTCAGGGTTTAAGATTCAGAAACAATCTAAGTAGCAAGAGGACCAGATGCTAAAGGCCCCTTGCCGTAGGCAGGACGTTTGTGCCTTCTAATTCTTACGTTTAAAAAACCGAATCCCCAGTGTGGTGGTATCTGGAGGTGGGGCCTTTGGAAAGTGATGAATTGTGAGGGTGGCGCCCTCATCATATAATTATTGCCCTTGCAAAAGAGACCACAGATAGGTCCCTCAGTCCTCTGCCATGTGTGGATGTGATGGGAGGCGGCCGTCTGCCAGCCGGGAAGAGGGCCCTCACTGGAACATGGCCATGCCGGAACCTGAATGTGGGCATCCAGCCTCCAGAATGTGAGAAATAAATGTCTGTTGTTTATAAGGCACCCAGCCAAATGGTTTACAGAAAGGGCAGCCCCAACTGTGGAAGGAGCTAGAAACTCTTGGCCACTGATTTGGCATCAACAGAGCAGTTTATCCCCTCAGGGGCCTTGGTTGAGGAAAACATTTTCCCTTGAGAAACCCAGACACGTTTGAAAGTAGGCCCTGGGTTTACAACACGTATGTCATGCAGAAAGTTGAGCCGAAAAGATTAAACTGAAGCTTGGTTCAGAAATCTTTAGGACTCCAGCACTCCCCTGGTGGGCCCTTCCGCAAAGCAGATTATGCGAGAACCCCACTGGAAAGGAGAGAGAACCCCACTGAAAATGAGCTCAGACATAAAAAAAATGAAAGTGGCAAGACAGATGAGTCATCATGAAGAGTCAGCAGTTTCCACAAACGGAATGATTCGCAGCCCAGGAATTTGAGTTACTAGAGCACGCCGAAAGAAACAATGAAATAAGAGACTATGACATCTGAAAAAGGACCAAGTAGAATTTCTAGAAATGAACAAGTGCAGTCACTAAAATTAAAGCCTCATGGGAATGTCTGAGTAACCCAGTTATTGTGCATACAGTGCTTAGAAATTTTAGGACATTTTAGGTCAAGGATTGATGACAAACTTCTTGGGTTTTGTGTCTAGAGGGTGGTCTGAAAACTTGCTGTTTTGATGGGTCATCACTTGTGGTCTATACACCGTTGAACCCTTGAGATGGATGGCATCATCCTTTCCCCACAGTCTGATCCTGAGTGAGTTTCTTTTGATGGTGATGTACCTCAAAATCCTCTGTTGTCGCCAGAAGTATCATAGTGGATTCATTATTCATCATAATCATGTTCTATTTTATGATGACCCATGAAAAAAAATCATTTTCCCCTTCACCTTTAGCTCCATTGTTCAGAAGACATGGCTGATAGAGACTGGCTCCAAAGGATCATGTAACCTGTTAGGTTGCTGTGATTCTCTCTTCGTGGGCCAGGGACCACCTTGACTCCATGACCTGGCACCTGGAGATGCCACAGCAGTGCAGTCTTTTTTTATTGTTACTTGTGGCCTCATTCTTCCTGCTGCTTTTGCCATTTCTTGGTGTGAATTCAAGTAATGATTCTAGCTTGGTATTTTACACTGAGACATTTTTAACTCTCTACTTTGAATTAAAAGAAGGAGGAGAAGGGACTTACAAATACTTCAGTTAAAAGAAGAAGAATAGCATAGTATCACTAAAAGCTAACACATTATTTCATCCTATTCATTTAATGAACTTGATTTAAAGGCGGGAGATATTTCTTATTTATCTTTATGTCCGTAAAAGTGCTTTGTGTGTACTTAAAGATTCTTAAAGATACTTATTAAATGCTTTAAGCATTTCTGTGTCCCTAAAAAAATGGAATGTGATTGATCAGAATTCACTGGGACTAAATAAATCCCTAATCATTGCTGCTTAAATAATATTAAAATGTCTGTAAATACAGAGATACCCCCAGGAGCCCAAACACTTTTTGAAAAATCTAGTAAAAATATACTTGTTTATTTATTCTACTTGTTTGTTTTTATATGTACATATACACACATAGAAAACAAACCAAATTATATTTCAAAGGCCAAACATGTTCCAGATTATTTATCCTCTTGAATATTAGATGGTCTGGTATCAGCCCATCGAAGAGGACAGGAATTGGGACTATAGCTACTCAGCCCAGAGACCCTGACAGATGTCAGTACCCTCCTCAGCCTTGGACATGTACTAGGATGTGGCTCCAACAAAAGAGAAGGACAGAGTGGCATCTTAGGGCTAGCCCATTTCAAATAAAGTGAGGATAAGGGGAAAACACACAGGAAGAGGAAGGCGGAGAGTGAAGGAGGGAGAGATCTCAGGGTCTAGCCCACCTGTCCTGTCCAGAGTAGAGACAGGCAAGTCTGGGGAGCCTGGTGACAAGTTTCTTGTCACGGTTTTGAGGGAGCCCACAGCCTGCTCTGGCTCTATGAACACTTTGTGTGTCTGGGCCATGACAGACGTCCTGTAGGCAATGTGTGGGTATCAGCTTCGTGGGGCACCTTCCTCCTTTGCTTTCAGTGTGGCCTAAATGTGACACTACAGCACCCTTGGGCCTGGGCAGTGGGACCCTGTCCTGGGCTCTGTGCCTTTGCTGTGTCCAGCGCCGGCTCCTCGCCCCACTCTAGACCACACTCAAGGTACTGGGTCCTCTGGAAAGATGGCACAATGCAGTGTTACGTCATTGTTAATTCTGCCTGGAGACATCTCTGCTGCAGGATGCGTGTGTGGAATCCTGGTGTCATGGACGTCATCATTCCCTTAAAAAATGGTTTTGTCACAAGGAACTGATGGAGCGGTAGGAGGAGGGCAGGTGGGGCAGAAGGAATCCATCGCCACTATACCAACAGTCTTAGAGAGTCACCACTCACGAGCTGTCACCTTGTTGGTGTCTCAGGAGTCTGCAGAAAGGTGTGTTCTTCAGCAAGTGATTTATTAATTATCATTTTTGGCGGTATATTTTTTTTAAATGCTTCATGTCAGATTGGAAGAGGGTAGCTGACAGTATTTAACACGAGAGCATGAAGAGAAAGGAGATCAAATTTTCTCATTGTCCTAGTGTTTTTTATGCTTAAGTCTGTAGACTTTGCTCTAAATGCAATGTGTCATTGTCGAGTGTTGATTTGATTCTAGAATCTGGAATATACTAGCTAGTCCTTTTTGTCATAGTCTCTTCAAATTTTTTTCCCAAAGACAACGGATCTGTAGCATCTCATTTGTAAACTGACAGAAGATTGTCAGGACACCAGGAAAGTTCTGGAACTTAACGGCAACCATCAGATCCCCTCACATGAACTACTTCCAGGCTCTAGGAGGGAACAGTCTCCTGATACAAATTGTTTTATCTTCTTTACTTAGAAGAGAAAAAGTCCATGAATTCCATTTTTAGTTGTACTCCTAGTCTGCCATTAGGCAAAGCTGTCCCAGAGTGACCATCTGCGCTTGCTTGTGGGCCAGAGCTGACCGCTGACTTCCAGTACGTTCTGCTGTGAGCGAGCCACCACTGCGGTGACAGCACCCACGTTTTTATAATGAAACTCCAAGAAATTACAACAAACTCCAGATGGATTTGGCCATCTTCTCGCCAGGGTTTTTGAAGAGGCTGAACCAGACCAGCCTGCTAAATTTATTTAATGGCCTTAATTGGTTTTAATATTTTCAGGGTCTGAACCATTTTGGAAGGAGAAACAGATGCTGTATGATAACTGAGTTTTTTAGGAGCTGCTGCTGACATAATTGTGGATCAGGGCCCGCACGGTCAAAAGTGATCTTCACTTGAGTTGATTGGTCAAAAATAAAGCGGACAGAGGTGCTGTCTCATTTCCATTCGTCTGCTTAATCTTTGCATTTCAAAATAGGGATGCAGGTTACACTAGAGGGCCCAGGTGTGCAGTTGCTGCATGTGTCATGTTCAGATTTTTTACATTTGCTGAAACATATATGTCCATCCTCCATAATCAAGGACAACCCATTAAGGGTGCTCATTTTGTGGCACACACTGGAAGAGAATGCTAAAAAAGAACTGTCTCATTTTGGATACTTTGTACTATTTCAAGAAAAACTCTTGAATATGTATAGAGAAAGCCTGGGTTTTTTCAGAAATCATTTTAATACAGCTTAATGGGGAAAGTTATAAAAATGAATAACAATGTGAGCTGTAACTGTGTGAAGCTATAGAATTTTTTAGTAATTTTCAACATAATTATTTAAGAAAAACGTGTTTTTTGAAGGGCAAACAGTTTAATGACTATGAATTCTAAAGGAAATATTTGAGGGCGAGAGAAAAGTGAAATATTCTTTCAAATAGAGAAAGAAGGCATACGAGGTACAGGAAGAGAGCATCTTGGGATCTCTACCTTTGCTCAAGGTAACTAAGGAAGGTATTTCTTAGTAAATATGAGCAACTGCTTCAAACCCATGATTGAATATTTATATAATTTTACTTAATAGTGTATCTGATTCAATTGTGTTTTCATTTAACTCCCTAGTATACCAAATAGCTAATCCCATCACCTTATGTTCATAATCTATCCAGGATCAGCCACCTCTCACTACCTCCTTGCTCGCCTGGCCCTCTGCCCTATCACACTTGAATTTGCCTTTGCCCCATCACTGGTCTCCCAGCTTCCATTCCCCATAGTCTATTCTCAGCATAATACTTAAAAGCATAGGTCAGATTCTTTCACTCCCTTTTCCAAATAATTCCTGTGACGTTTCAGGATCCTCAGAGTCAATCAGTGTCGAAGTTTCTGCACTGACTGAGCTTGTCTGATGCTGTACCCTTCCCTGGGTCGCAGGCACACTGCCCTGGGGGTGCTCTCTCCCCTTGGGACCTTGTTCTTTCTGCTGCCTGGGACTCACTTCTCACATTTCATCACCTGCTGCTCAGTGAAGGCTCCCCAATACTTTATTTAAAAATGAACCTTTGACACTCCGTATCCCTGTTTCTATTTTTTTTCACCTTCTAACATATATATTACTTATTGATTTTGTTTGTTTTCTTTTTTAACTACAATAGAAGAGGTTTTTTTTAATTGTTTGATTAACTGCTGAATTTCCCAATACCTAAAGAGGCATAGATGTGTTGAAGAGAATCAATAAATATCTGATGAGTATATGATTGAAAAGTCCAGCCTACTTGCAACTTAGCTTCTTAATCATTTACTTAGATCTAATCTCAGAAATGAATTTTAGTTTTTTGGTCACCACTAGTTAACAAAAATTAACTGAAATATTTAAAATTGCTTCTAGACATTAATGTTGGCAATCCCTGTAGAGCTTGTTTCACTAATCAGTTGAGAATGAAAAAGAAAACTGGAAATCTTTCTCTCTCATTTACAAATAAAGTCAAATTGATAAGGAATGCTTTCTTGGCTGCCAAAGCTTAGCTGGACCTGTAGTTCATAAACACCTGCCTCATTAGTCCAGTGATTTCCAATTCATCAAAAAAGAAATACAAGAAGTCGAATCAGTGTTTGTTGTTAGCGTGACAAAAATAGAATCCTTAAAAATCCATATATGCTTTCTTGAGTATCTAGTCTAGCTGTGACAAGGGGTTTGTGTGACTTGATCCTGGCAGAATGAAAGTCAAAATCAGGGGAAATGGTGAAGGATGCTGGGAAGTGCTTCTCTCTTGAACTCACTAGGACTGAATAACCACAAGTGATTCCTCAGAACACACAACCGGGAACCACATCTCCATTATGCACCTATGTGTAAGTCCAAGCAAACAAGTGACTGAGATTTCTGGTGACAATTGATTACTAAAAAGAAAGATCAGAAAGTAGTTGTACAAAAGGCAAAACAGCCAAGGAATAAATCATGAGTCCCCTTTATGGGTTTACGGATATTTACATAACTTTCCAATTTAAGGCATGATAAATAGATAGATGGATGGATAGATTTTCTTATTATAAGTGCCTCTCCAAGTTTCGTGCATAATTAACAGCAGGAATAGTCCAATAGTGTACTATATAGCAAAAATAAGATTATTATTTGAATGCATTTTCTAACTTAGCCAGAAGCAGTGTAATATAATTACAGCACACTTGAAATGAAACGTTAAAGTGAGGGAGCTTTCAAATTGGCAAAGCTATTATGTTGGACTTGTGCGATTAATCTTCGAGAGGAATGGCAAACAGACTTTTAATGAGGTTTAAATGTAGGACTAAGATTGATGCACAGTCCACACTGGGTATCAAGACCGAGGACTCTGCCAGTGAAGAGGAGGATGGCAGCCCTGTAAAGTCCACACGGGACAGAGGCAGTCTCTGGATAGTTAATGTTGTCCTTTTGCTCATTTCTTTACACCATGGTCATTTATTTGTTGTATACCAATGTTAAGAAACACATTAATTGGAATTGTAGCAGCTCATTTCTTTGTTGACATCTGTAATTATTTTTTAAAAGCACTAATAATGTAAAAAGTTAGTAGCTTTCTGAAATCTCACTAATGGAGTTTATTTCCCATTTATATTTCTCACTTTACTTTTTATTTTAATATTTTGCTTCAGTTTTTGTGTTATTTTTCTCATCATAGCCTATTTTAATATCTAACTTATTATTCTGAAAAAATTAAATATACTATTTCTTTTGTGAATGCACCTAAAATATCCTAAGACGAGCATGGGGCCACAAGTGACAAATGTCATCCATTGCCACACTGGACAACGAGCAATGAAAAGCAGTGAAGCCAGGAGGGACCAAGGCCAGACTCAAGTGGAGAGATGTCTGGCAGACATCTCTCAATACTTTGCCTTAGATCAAATCCAAAGTCAGTGGCGAGAAAGCAGGCCAGGCCCAAGGAAGGCAAGCAGATTGCCTGAGTCCTCTATCTGTGACGCCTCTGTGATTGAGAAAGAGCCATGCAAACATAGACTTTACAATTAGAACCATGATCTCTCTAGTTCTCAGCTCTTGGTTCTTGCTCAGATGTTATGCTTGTTTAGTATGAGTGGGCATGACTTGCAGAAGTATATTTAGATATTTGGAGTATAGTGAGGAGAGGGGTGATTAGTCATCAGGGAGGACAAATCTCAGTGACTTTCCATGGAGGCCTTAAAACCACTTACTATGGTCTGATTGACTGTGTCTTCCCAAAATTCATATGTCTAAATCCTAACTCCTGAGTTGATGGTGTTAGGAGGCAGGGCCTCTGAGAGGTGGTGAGGTTATGAGGTGGGGCCCTCATGAATGGGATCAGTGCCCTTACAGGCAAGGCCCAGAGAGCTCCCTTTCCCCATGTGAGGATACAATGGGAAGTCTGTGGCCCGGAAGAGCTTTTTTACCCAGCCATGCTGGACCCCTGGTCTCAGATTTCTAGCCTCAAGAACTGTGATAAATAAACAACAGTCCAAAGAGACTAAGACACCACCATAGCCTCATCACCTGCCTAGAGTGTCAGTCACTTCCTACCCTTGTTTTCCTCTGTCACCTTCCATTAGTTCCCTTTATACCACAGAACTCAATATAAACTAAGTATCAAATAACAATGAAACAGCAGTATGAATATCATATTATTCTTGTGTAAACTTTTCCACTTTACCCAGAATTTATGTGAAAGCTACACAAAATCTCCTAGGAGCAGTGACTCAGTCCTTATTTCTCTCTAATCTAAAATTATTTCATAGAAAATCATTTTCCCAAACCTCAAGTGCAGACATTTGTATTTTTTTAAATGTCACTCAGTTGATTCCTCATTTACAAGAAGTGTTGGCTCAACTATGCAAAAATTTATTCCAGCTTTGAAATTCAGTGATTTTATTAATACTTGGGAATTAGAGGTGAAACATGCTCAAGATGCGTCGGGTCAACCACATTGAGGGCAGGGGTCACCGAATGCACAGTGACCTTGACCTCTTTTCTCCGGGCTGGTCCACCCTCAGGAGAAGTCAATCACAGAATTCTTGAAGCTTGCCTAGAGGTTTAAGAGCAATCTTAGACTCTGAATCTTAGTGGACCTACACTCACCTGGCTCGTTTCTCACTTCTCGGGTTTATTTTTATATCTAGTCTCAGGTGCTTTGTAAAAGGGCTGGGTTTAGACTGAAATCAAGACAGTTGTGCCTTCTGCACTCTAGGTCCATCCAAGTTCACATGCAGATGAGATTTCAAAATGCCCTTCTCACTTATTTATGTATATTCACTCGATGTATATTTATTTAGTGGCACTTTTGTTGTACAAACTTCTAGGGGCCTGAGATTTATCAGTAAACAAAACAAGTAAATCCCCAGCCTTCATGAAGTTTATACCTAGTGAGGGAAGAAAGACAATGAAGAATCATAAATAACAGTGGAGAACAAGGGATGCTATTCCATAGAGAAGAGTCAGCTGAGGCAAAATCAGACAAAATTGGAGCAGCAACCCACAGGAAGAAGAGAAAGGATGTGAGCCTCATCTGACAGAAAAGTACCAGGAGTAGCAAGTGCAAAGGTCGTGAGGAACTTAAAGGGGACCAGGGTGGCTGGCACAGCCCGAGTAAGGGCTGGAACCAGGAATAGGGAGAGGAAGGCAGAAGAGCCATCGTTGGGGGTGGAACATTAACCAATTAACAAGGATGGCAGAGTAACAACTGGTAGAAAGTGCCTGTTTTGGGTTCTCAAACATACACATGTTTCTGAATATTAAAGGAGTAGTGAAATCTAGCATCTCAACATTTGAGTTCATCTGATGTAAATCAAATTCAGAAATTGGTGGGACACTGGAGGAAACAGAAGATGAAGCTTTATTCTTTGCATTTCTTCTACTAAATTTTTTTCCTGGGTCACCCATTCTCTGTTCCTTCTTCCGTGATTGTTTCCTGAGGTGGGCCAAGCTCTCATTGAGATGGGAAGCCTTCAGCAGGCTGTGGGGAGGAACACTGTGGACTCACCTGTGTCGAAGATGCCCTCTGACCAGATTTGCAGAATGGACTGTTGGGGGCAGAATGTACTAGAAGTAAGACCATTAAACCTATTCCCTAAAAGGCCCAAGATTTCCATCCATTCCAGTTGGGTGATCTTGTCAAAATGATAGTAAATACTATTGTTTGAAAAAAGGTTTGGCATCATCACAATTCTAACCATGAACTTTGCAATATAACATCATTTTACCAAATTGCTTGAGGTATTAACCCTTGGACTCTTTATCAATACACAGAACACAAGGTTCGTGAGAGGCGAGGAAAAGCGTATAGATTCCGAATTCATTACTGCATCTTTGCAACATGGCATTAACCTAAAAGTGTGTAAAATCATAAAATATTAAACAAAAATACAGTATTGACTCAATACCCCCTGGTTCATTCCATGTCGGTTAGAAGCTATATTCAGAAATTTTTACTGTTCTGCATTTTGAAGTTTTGAACAAAGTATCTTTAAATATTTTCCTGCAAGTTTTGGTATATGTGCTATGAGGAGAGGTGCTTTTTCTTGTCTGGTAGAGAAATAAAAGAACTATCTGGAAGCAGTTTGCATTCTGAGAGCAGGAGTGTTTCACAGCGTATGCTGAGGAAGCACATGAACATTGGCTGACTTAACGTCTATTGCTCTTTTGTTTCTCTTCTTGGCTTTTGCAAAGCATAAACAAGGTGAATATATTTATCTTTCAAAATGTCATAGTTGATAAGACAAAGCAACACCTTTCCATTGACTGTTGCCAAGGAGAACTCATTATGGGGCCATTTTCGTACTTAGGACACTACTTATTTTTCTTCATAAAGTGGAAAATTTAAGAGTGGCACATTGTTTACAGAGTTAAGACCTAAATGAAAATCTAGGACTCTGGTCATCATATTTCAAAGACAGAGTTCTTTTTATCACCAGTGGCATTGTCATACTGGAGTTTAAACTTTTCGACTCTGTAAATAACAATAATAAAAGCAAAATTTGTAGCATCCACTTTGATCTGTGTTGAGCCCTCTGCTAAGCATTTTCCATATATTCTCATTTCATTTTCACCTTCTTTCTTGTAATGAATCTTTGAGTTAGACCAGCACCACCGTCTCTACCCTGTAGATGAGTAAAGCGAGATGGAGCCGTGAAGGGGCTTCATCCTTGAGTCTTCTGGGTGAAGAGCTAGATTGAGGAATCAAGGAACTCATGTTTTCCCATTATACATGTGAGTCGCTAAATTCACTGATCTCTGCAAAATTGAAGTTGCTGGGAATGGGCACTCCGATGATATTTTTAACATAGTCTTTTATTACATTCTTTATCCTCTCCACTGTGAAAATCTCATACCTGATCCAGATTTAGAGGAAGATAAAATAAAAAATGAGACAAATAAAAGTTGAGAACAGGACAATGGTGGAACCCACTGGTTCGCAGCAAGAATTCTAAGGAATTTTAATACATCAATGTGCCTATTTCTCCCAGAGGCAAGTAGAACCTCTAGTTTCCCAAACACACAAGGTCACAGTAGAGGTCAGCCATTGAAGCCCTGCGCAGTGCTGTTCCCAGGTTCCACTTGGAGAGACACTGGCCTGGAGAAGCAGGATTGACACTCTCTCTCTGGCTCCCTGCCCAGTGTTTTCACCTGTATCTGTTCAGAGACTGAAACTTTCACTAAGGGAACTTCACACTCACAGATCCACCTGGAAGTCCCCCAACCATGATGCCTATATGGCAATGCACAGTAGGACATCGCATCATTGCTTACATTTTCAGAGTCAGTGCTTTAGGTTTTCTCATGTCGCTCAGAATCCACCTGCTCCCACCCTGGATGTATACACCCTACGGTCCAGGCCTTTCCACTGGCCTGTGCAGCAGCTCTCATAGAACTTAACCAATAGGTCTGAAGACTGGGGAGATGAGGGGTCAAAGGTTGATGGGCTTGATACGATGCTATTTATTAAGAACTAACTGAATGCCAGACTGTTTGGCTCTCTATTAGTACAAACTCATTTAATCTTAGCAGTGCTTTCAAGTCCATACTTTTGTCATGACATGAAAGTTTGCTCTGCTAAGCAACTGTGCACCTGGAACTGGGTTGAAGTCCACAACTCAGATTCCAGAACCCACATAAGCAACACTGTGCTGCTTTGCCCCTCAATGGTTAGCGTGAGTGTTAAGTTTCTAAGGGAATTAGGAATATGTGGGGTTAGAATCAAAGAGAGAACAATGGGC
Source organism: Cynopterus sphinx (assembly GCA_030015415.1). Lineage (NCBI taxonomy): Eukaryota > Metazoa > Chordata > Mammalia > Chiroptera > Pteropodidae > Cynopterus > Cynopterus sphinx. The sequence continues at coordinate 4,296,082 of CM057379.1, read as the reverse complement.
TCTGGCAGGCAGTGGATATGAGATGGAAGCAGACATTCCAGCAGTGGAGATGGCCATGTTGTCGGGTCTTAGAGTCGGCCAGGATGATGGCAGGCATCTGCTGTCAGGGATGCTACGAGGAGTGGCGTGTGCATGAGCAGAGAGGTGGCCCCAAATGCCTGCATTTGGGACTAATTGAGTGCCACCCTTCAAAGCCGCAGATAGACACCCTTTTTTATACCAATGAAGAATGGATGAGTGTTCGATTTCTTAAAAAGATGAAGTGGAAGAAATGGCAATTGTAGAATCAAAAGACCCAGCACCGCCACTGACTAGCTCTGTGACCTGGAACAAAAGACATAACCACTTTTGATTTTAAAAAATGTGGATAATTCTCCCTACCGAAGGTGTCATGTGAATTAGTGTGATGACATGTCAATTGTCATGCAAATATAATGTGGCAAATTAATACTGTTTCTCCCTCGTGGAGCTGATATATATAGCAATTTGGTTTCTGGAAAATTTTAAGTTTTGAGATTATCTGCACAAAATGCTTTCTAGACCTTTACTTTGGATAATATTTTTGGAGAAAGTAATCATGATAAAAATTTTAATTAATGATATTTTTGAGCCTTCCTCCCCTTCACCCCACCCCCCTGGTGATGGTGTTGAAATGCGGAGGTATGCAACTGCATATACAGGAAGAATTTTTCTCTCCACATGTGGAGTAGCTCTCTGCTGGGTCACAGGACCTGTGTCTAGACACTGGTGTGAGATAGTAAATCTGCATAAGTTCCAGTTCCTATAAATAGACCATCAAGTAAAGCTGGAAGGTTTTTGAAAGTAAGTGCTGATTACAAGCTCACCACACCCTAGTTTGCACAGCAAGCAGGCAGAGCAAACATGCTTGGACACTTGGAGAAAACCAACCCTGTCTCCTTGATGCACAGAGAAAATCCAGACACAATCTTTCTTCCTTTGGGGCGCACCAAGAAGTAGCAGAAGCCATTGAAATCTATTGCCCAGATGATTGAATTAGGTTTTAAATGAGTGATAGTCATAAGTGTGCGTTTGCCCAAGTGGATAAAGGCAGAAATATAATTTGCTGTCTGTGGGTCCTGTACCATGGGAAGGCTAATGGAGAATAGAGGATACAAAAGTTTCTTTGCCTTTAACTATATTAATTTAGAAGCATTTATTCTCCTGGCATATGAGAGATTTTCTTTTTTCCAAAATAGATAAGTAGGTGGTGGTGATGATGATGATGATGATGATGATGATGATAGATAGATAGATAGATAGATAGATAGATAGATAGATAGATAGATAGATGATAGATTGACAGACAGATAATAGATGATAGATACATGATAGATAAATAGGTAGATAATAGATAGATAATAGATGATAGGTAGATAGATAGATAGATAGATAGATAGATAGATAGATAGATAGATAGATAGATAGATAGATAGATAGATGATAGATAGATGATAGATGATAGATGATAGAGTTCCCATTGCCAGTGGGGCAGATTTATGCTGACAGACTCTAATAGCATAAGTAATCTTGTGTTGTTTCTCAAAGGCGCCTGAGCAAGCAGTCTTGGTTTGGATGGAAAGCAAAATGCTAAACTCCCATTATACATGATCACTTTAATTCGGAGCAGAACAAACCTTCCTTGATAAGCATTAGTTACCATTATATAAAGTAAAAAGTCATCTTTTCTCATGCCCTTATTTTCTCTCCTGTTAGAAATGTACGATCACTTCTTGAATGACAAAATGATTGATTTTTCAACCAACACATCAAAAACTGGAAGGCAAAAAGGAGGAAGGAGGAGGGGATGACTCTCACAGAACTTTCTATGCTGTCTCTATAAAGATACTTTAAAGGTCACCTCTTGCTATTTAATTTGAAATTCCCAGTGGATACTTGGAAATCCAAATCAGGATGAGTCTCATCATGAGAGTAGGGGCGGGCCACTTCAGTGGCAGGCATTGTGCTTCACTCAAAAATACATGCTTGCATAAATTATTTCCACTAACAATGGGAGGAACATGGTTATAGTGTGTATACCTGGCAATAAAATGAGCTGGAAAAAAAATTAGAAGGGGGTCCAGAAAACGATATTATTGTCACCATACCTGGCGAAATAACCAGATTCTTTGCATCAGGTTTCACCTTGCAAACATGGAAAATAATACCAACTTTCTCTTCCTTCTCTTCTGCATCTGAATAAAGCAGCTTTTAAATCCACTTCAGTTTTATTTTTCAGTCTTCCAGTTGGATTTTTATTTTTACTACCAATGTTTGGATGCCTTAAAGGACCTGGCATCAAGTGTTCTTCCTAAGCCACCTCCCTCAAAAAAAAAAAAAAAAAATAGAAGTGTATACCTATTCTGCTTAGGTTAGATCTTGCACAAGTTGAGTACTTCCAACTTCAATGTCATGATGAAGAAAGGGGAGTTAAATTATTTCCCAGCCTTCAGTTTCCAAATATTCAGAAAATTTATCCTTTCTGTAAAAAAGTATCTAGAAGATTACACTTCTCAAAACAAACTTTCTCTTATAGATGTTCTATTACAATGTATCTTAAAAGCATGGAATATGGGGATAGCAGATTTCCCTAAACAAAGAATATATTTGATTTGAATATAAATGAAATTGATTTAGAAGATATGAAAACAAAATACACATTGTTAATGTTTATTTGTTATATTGTTATTAGTAGAATTTTAATGTTATCTAAGAGGTGTTTTAGAAAATATAGGAAAACCCATTTGGAGAAGAACAAAATTAATAATTCTCTGCTAGGCAGTTTATTCTTTTAAATATGGTAAAGCCTATCAAGTATTATGTTGGTAAGGTACATTTTTATTTATAACAGCACCCCATAGGAGAATGGGTCTCAATTCTCCATAAAACAATACCATTTTAAAAAGTTACAGTTCATCATATATTAAATGACTTTCATGGAGAGTAATATAAATCCAGCAGAAAAAAATGATCATAAAAAGGGGAAATGCAAATGTGTGTGGGAAAAAAAAGGAATTATGTTATATCTTTACCTAATATGAAACAAAATGCCTGATTACACAAATGCATTCTGAATTTGTTTTTAATGAGATTTTCTCTTTCTGAGGGAAGGGTTGGATGATAGCTGGGGATACATGTTCTTTCAGTACTTTAGAAATGGCATGGAGTTTTGCATTGATGGAAAACTCTTCCTAGTTGTCATAAAGAATTCTCAGGCACCCTCACTGAGTCTAGTCCTTTTGGGTCCAACTCCTTGATTTACGATAAGCCATGACAAATCTTCCAGTGATTAGAGCATTGCAGGACAGTGGGAAAGAAATGGTGATTGGATCTCTATAAATCCAGAAATGACATAGTTTCACATTCTTAGAGTTACAATGTTTGGCAAAACTTAGGGGGCAGCTTATAGTGTGCTGTGGCTGCTGATGTCAGTCTGGATAACAGGATTATTAGTGTTAGGAACTGGCCTCTAACCCTGACATCAATTTCGGCCCGTTAATTCACGATGGTGTTGAATATATGTTAGTGGAATAATTGTGTCTGTTACAGGTCAGAAGTGATGTTTTAGGAGGGAGGCATAGCAGAGAGAGCACAGCATTTGAAGTCACTGAGTCACTGAGCCCTGGATTTAAATTTCACCTTCCTTTGCCACCTTCTGGCTCTGTGGCCTTTGGCGAGTCATTTCAGTTTTCTCGTGGTACAATAGAGATGACGCCTCTTGCCTTTCAGGGTAGTCAGCAGAGTCCCTATTGTGTATGTAAAGCACCTGCAACATACAGGGACCCATCATGGGTAGACATTAATGAGTAAGATGTAAGATTTTTCTCCGGGAATTTCTTTCTTCAGGCTAAAGTTGATCAGTATAATACACATATATTATGACGGACTTCAAACATATGCACTTCAAATCTATGCGTATGTTCTATGTGTTTCAAACTGTTATTCAAATTTTCATTTATATAACCTATTTCAAAAGAAGTTTAGGTTTTGTGTCTGAGCTTTATTTCTTTCTGAAACCAGCCAGTATTGTATAAATGACTGGGTACAGGTTAAAATGTTTGTTGGTTTGACAAACTATAGAGAATAAGTAGATAAAATGACTAGAACCCTAAATAATCCAAGTCAGCATCTAGCTCTATTTTTCTTCTTTGAATAACATATATTAGATGTTATTGTCTAAAAGTATCATTAATGACACGCCAAGTAAAGCTCTTTAAGTTTTAGCTGATTTGAGCTGTAGAAATGGAATTTTCTGTGAGTGGCAACAACTTTTTAATCATTTCCACGCTTCTCCCTATATATCTGTGTTCCAGCCATATAAATATGTTCTAGAATTCTACAGTAAAATTCTGTAGTTTAAATTATATGACCTGAAATATTTGCATTTCTGAAAAACTTGAGACTTCCTGGCATTTAAAACAGTTTAATTCGATTTTTTTTGTTTGGGGATTTTTGTTTTTTAGATAAACCGTGACATTTATTTTTATTTTGGAGTATATTTTTCTATAGCAACTTCATTTCCCTTGGTAGAACATGAAATGCATTTCTATTTACCAATATATTCTCTTCATTAATTCGGAGACTTGCAATAAAACTGTATCAGCCGTGTAGTTGAAAGACTAGAATGTAAAAAGCAAATATTGAATTCCATTTGCTCTTTTTATTGATGTTCTTATGCCTGGCTTTTCATCCTGTTTATGCTAACATTGGGTCCTTAGCCCAAGGGGGTGTAATAGTTCTTATCCACGTAAACATGTAACATCATTAAAATAGGCTAATCCATTAATTTTTAAAGTTTTTTTCCTGAAGCATAGTTAGCCTTTAAAATGTACAATTATGCCTGGGATTATCCTTGTAATCACCGTGGAAAGTATCACTATTGAGGCAAACAAGAGAAAATCAATCTCTGGAATGCTATGGTTGCCAGTTGTATTTATTTGGGTATAAATAACTAAAGGATAATTCTAAGTAGAAGAATATGACCTTATGCTTATTTTTTAAATGAAGGAATGTGTTATCCACATGTATTATTTAGTTTGAATAAGACTTAATCGGTTTTCTGTTTTGAAATTTAAATAGGCATATTATAGGATTTAGGCAAACATATTAGATCTTTAATGTGTGAAGTTTATAAATCAAAATATTGTTGAAAATGCCTTTTATAATAAATAATGCACCATTAGGATTTGGTATTTTAGTCAGATGTCATTGTCATATTATCATTCTTATGATAATTATGATGGAAAATTTTCAAAGAATATGAGGCATTTGTGTGTCCTTGGCACATGTAGTTTGGGGAGAAGAATTATACTGTACTTGGTATGATTCTAAAGCCCCTTATGCTAGTTATGACTCTTCAACTAAAGCAGGGCAATGTTGGGGGAATAAAATGTCTCGAGCCTTCAACTCATATTAAATATGGCTTTTGCATTAGGTGAGCTGCAAAGCCTCTTTTTTTATTGACCAGGATAAGAGCTTATATACTTCAAGGCGTGATTATTACACTTCTAATTCAGAAATGGAAAGGTACCGTATGTTTAGACGAGGAAACTCGTCTAAAGTTCATATTTTTTGTCCTTTTTTTTAAGTTTCTATAAACCACAGAAATTTTACAGCAATAAAGTGCTCCTTCACATTAAAGGCTACTTGTACTATATTGCCTTCTTGTGTCTACCCCATATGACAACTTATAGCAATGAGAGAGTATTGAGAGAGAAGCTAGACATTCAAAATGAGGATAATGGGTTGTTAGTATGATCGATAAGGAAAGAGTACTTCTGAATAAGAATAAGAAAATATAAAAATTCTAGCAAAAAAGTGTGCAAAGACATGAGCTTGTAATTACCAGGAAAAGAGTATCTATAAGAAATATAAAGGTGAAGTCAGACTTGTTAAAAATAGAAGAAACCAAAATTAAGAGAAGTGTGATAAACTGAACGTTTGTGTCCCCCCAAGATTCATAGATGGAAATCCTAACTTCTGGTGTGATGGCATGGTGAGATGGATGGGGGATTGTGGGGGTGGGGCCCTCACAAATGGGGTCCTTGGCCCTTCTAAAAGGGTCCCAAAAGGAGCACTCCAGCCCTCTCTCTGCCATGTGAGAATACAAGAAAAAGGCCGTCTGCAAGCAGGAAGAGGCATCTCACAGGATTCTGAGCATGGTGGCCCCCTGGCCTCTGATTTCCAGCCTCAAGAACCATGAGAAACAAATTCTGTAGTTTTACAATCAATCGAATCTATGATCGTCTGTTTTAGCAACCCAGACAACCTAAGACATGAAGATATACCACTTTTCCTCTCAAAATTGAGAAATACATGTCTTGTAATACTCAGTGCTGGCTCAGGGGCCGTTACCTCCTCTTAACTGCAAGCAGAGAGAGGAAATTACTTCAATCTTATTTTTAAAAAGTGGCGATATGTATGGCACCCTTAAAAATGGTTACAGCTACTGACCATTTCATTCAATTTGCAGAAATCAATCCTAGGGAAATTTTTTTTAAAAAGAAAAAACTATGCACAAAAGTTTATATGTAATTTAATAATAAAAAACATACAAAGCTAGCTCCAAGAAAAGACAAGTAGTTAAGAAATCACAGCGCATCCATTGGTCAGGGCATGATGCAGCCATTAATTTTTAATGTGATAATATGGGAGAACTCCTGACAGTAATATTAAGAGATGGTCCACAGATGCCAATTATAATACACTCATGAAAAACAGTATGTCTGGTTAAGTTGTATATCAACATGATATATTTATATTTCTTGGTTGTGGAACATGGTTTTTATCTTAAGTATAAATGTACTGTTCCTAACGTTTTAATGAAAATATGCATTTGATAATCTGAAAAAAAAGGAGATGCTATGAACAAAATTTACTCTGTAATTTTGATAAATGATTGAATACATTTTTTGTGCAAAAACATGGAAAAAAAGAAAAATAAAAGAAAAATAACTTGTCCATAGAATGGCTGCTATGGAACATATTTTTAAGTTCGAAATCAGTCTTTTTCCATGTTTTGTGTTGAAGCTTCATTAGTACAAGGGCCTGCGAAGAAGCCCATTATGCACTGGATATCAATGGAGCCAGCCTGGGACCCGCTGGCTTCACTGCCCTGTACTGACATTTCAGACAAATGAATATGATGATGGACAATACAGCTCTCTCCAACTGTGTTGGTCATTTTTAAGAGCTTTAAGTTTTACTTATTGACACCATCACTGGATGTATGACTTCTCCATTGCAGAGTATGGCCTACAGCTCAGCATTCTAGTCCTAGAAATTTTTAGGGTATCCTGTGAAATAATGTCCTTTTTGGATTTTATGATAGAATTTGCCAGCAGGGCCTCCAACTGATCCAGGTTGGGCATGGATAGGAAAGCCTGTTGCTAAGGAAATTTATAGGACAAGCCACATTGCTAATGCAATGTACACTACATGTCACAGAAATGTAAGAAGCAGCCCATTTAAAAAATAAAATAATAATAATAATAATAATAATAATAATAATAATATTGGCTGGGAGAGCTGTTGAAGCCAGGATATATGGCAAACAAGGAATGTGGGCATGAGAAAATGTATATATAGTTCAGTGTAGAAAAACCAGCACTTTGCTAAGTTTGTGAAGGGCTTTTTTATCCCTCGGCTTATGTGAATTCTGTTAAAGGATGCAAGGATGCAAGGCCTCTTTCCAAATCTCTTGAAATAAAATGGTAGCAGATCATATTATTTGACAACTGTCGAGATGGTGAATTCTTTGGAATGACATTACACTCGGTGGTTCCAATGAAAACTATCTTGTTTTCAGTCAACATTTACTGAGTGTCTGTGGGCCAGACATGGTGACAGATATTGGGGATATAACAGTGAACAAGAAAGAAACTGTCTTCACTCTCAAGGAGGCTGTATTCTTGTGAAGGGCACAGATAACAAGTAACTAGTAATAAATAATATGTAGAACTAAGGAGCATCTAAAAAAAATAATAGCATTTCAGTTAGGAAGCTTCCAGATCAAGTAATGGAAAAACCATCACAGCAAATTAATTTAGTATCTCATTTCTCTTGAATTGATGATCAGGCTGGTTGTCACTCAGCAGAGTCATTAGGAACCAGATGCTTTCAGAGTTTGCTTTGCTGTGCTTTATGTTGGTTGTTTGTCGTCTTTATCCTATGAATGTGCAACTCCTGCCTCCACCCTGTTGTAGTCCTCAGATGGTTCAGGCCTCTATAAGGCCACCTGCTACTTCTCCATGTTAGATGGGAGGGGCTGGCTTCGCGATGAAAGGCTGATCCAAATCTTGTTGGCATCACAATGGCCAGTGACAATGTGGTGTTCAGCCGGGATACTGTAGTCTCCTGTGTTTACTTACAAGGTCTAAAGATAATGAATTCTTCCATGAATCCACTATTTATTTGAAACAGTTGATCAATTAATTTGCTTTCAATTACAAAGACAATGAAATGCTAGTGAGACAAAGCATAGGTTTCTCTTACAAGCAGTTAGCTTTTTCTAGTTATTGCTTGTGAACTCAGTCAAACAAAGCCAATATTCTGTACTATGGATGCAGAGTAATTAATCACTTTATTTATTTATCCATATGTGCCATTGTTAAGCAGCCAACAAACAGTTGGTGTCAGTGTGGAATAAATAAAGTGGAAGGAAACTAATGTTTATCCAATGCATATTTCTTTATGTCCATCCAATAAGGTAGATATTATAATACTATTTAAGAAAAGAAATTTGAAACTCACAGGGTGTTTAAAAAATCTTACTCAGGTTTATGCTGTTGAAAAATAACAGATTGAATTGGAATCTGATTTTATGTGCTTTCCAAGTGAAAAATGTTTCCTCTATAGTACAGTTTTCTCATTGTCTAGAGTGCTGGTAAATAGTACATTCGGTTTGGTATTTTTTTTTAAGAGTAATGGAATATAATTTAAGGGAATGTAAAGTCAAGTAATAAAATAGAACAGCAAAATACAGAGGAAAATAAACAAAAATTTCGAAGAGATTTTAGTCTATAGCTGTCTACACATGCTCATATAAAGACACGTGTGGGGGGTGGGGGGATGGGTGGGTGTGTGGGTGTGCACCTTTGGAAACTGAAGAGTTAAAGTCTGAATTTGTTGTCATAAAACAAAAGCTTTCTGCATTGTGTACCAGTACCACAGTACCAGTGTTTTTTCATTGGGACTCATCGATGGCTTTTCTTTTGGTGCACTTGGGGTGAAGTGCAGATATAAACCAATACGCTCTGAATTTTTACTTATGAGATTGTGATCTCATAAGATGGAATCTATTGCCCCCTCACTATCATGTTGATTCAAGCCTCTTTCTTTCCTTAAGCTTTAGAAATGATTTAGGTTCAAAGCTAGAACATGAGGTGTCTGAATTTATTTACCCTCTGTTTACTCTTTGAGCCCTGAGAAAGCCTTCAGCAAATCAAAATACATTTTCCAAAATTATTCAGTCCTCACAATAAGGAAATCGAGAAGTTTCATCAAACTACTCTTCTTTCTTTAACCAAGGATGAATGAATAATATTTTTAATTGTTGTGTCAAATACCTCCAATCAGCATTGACACAGTTGATTTTCTAGGCCTACTAGTTCAGTTCTAGTGTTGTATTTTCATAATCTAAGACACTAAGCCAAATCTACCATTAGCCAATTAGACAACTCTTTGTGTAATACTAATTTGTCGATCTATCCAGTATATATATCTATGTCTGTATCTGCATACTTTTTTATACAAAAATGAGTTAAATAAATATCAATACACAAAACTATTTAATAACATATAAATGTTCTGTTTCCACATTCTATTAAGCAAAAGTACTAGCAGCCCATATAGAATGGACCTGTAGATATATAATACCTTTTTATGATTATTTCTTGGAAGCTATAGTAGAGTATTGCATAGATATCTCCTCATTAAAATAAAAATTATGCTATTGTTAAATAAAAGATGAGGTTGATGAGGTTTTTTAACTCATAAAATCTAGATTTGAATTTGAGATACTATAATTACAAAAACATGAATGATTGAACAATTAATGGCACTATGTTAAGTGTTCACCTATAAGCATTGTTACAAAGAAGGATAAGATAACCCCAAAACTCCATTACACTCTGTCGCTACATGAAGTTGAAATGCATCACAAGGAAACAAATTGACCAAAGTTTATATAAAGGTGTTGAGTTTTAATATTTGGGAGAATCACTTTTATAGTTCTGTTGAGGAAAATAGGAACAACAAAAAGTAGATTTATTTTGTGTTTTATAAAGGACAGTGTTTTTTCACCATTCTAATCTTTAAAAGTTTGGACTTAATCTGTGTATAATTTATGGATCTTATGTGTTCATATAGCCTATGAAATTAGTAAGTTGATTTATTGAGTATTTCCAATTTGCACTTGACTCTAACTAAATCTTAATATTGAATTATGATTTTTTTAAAAAAAAGAAGATTTATATTATACCTGAACTATAAACAGTATCTTGGGAAAGGAATATATAAAATTAATCAAGACTACTAAAATAGTTTCATTGCTTATCTCTACAATGCCACCTCTAGAAATATGTTCAAAGAAAACAACGAATGTTTTAATTTTTTATTTCATTTTTTTATACCTACAGCACCTGGTCTTCCTAGATGGTCTCCCATCCAAGTACTAACCAGGCTTGACCCTGCTTAGCTTCCGAGATCAGATGAGATCAGGCATGTTCAGGGTGGCATGGCCATAGTCAATAACAAATGTTTTATTAAGAGAATTACTACAGAAATGTATACACTTATATGTATTCACTGACACACACACACATATATAGCGTTATTTAAATAAATGTATAACCAAAAGAAATTTGAGTAAACTGAATGATCAAAAATAAGGTAAATTTAAAATATTGTTGAACATCTATAGTTGCCTGGTGTATAGCTATTATGAGTTATTTTTTCAAGAAATAAAAAGATTGGAGTAAGCTTATAAAACAGTGGCAAGTGAAAAAGCAATCTGAATTTAATTTTATAAAATAAAATTAAAAAATAAATATGTTAATGGATAATACTTGAAGAAAATGCAAAGGCAAAAGCTTACAATAATATCTCTTATTTATGAGATTAAAAGTAGTTTTAATTTTTTAACTGTACTGAATTTCCAAATTTTCATCATAAATATGAATTACTTTTATTTATTTATTTTTTAAGTCTTAAAGAGTAATCAAGAGAAAATTGTTTAAAAGGCACATGAAAGAATGTCACCCTGGACAAGTTTGGGGGAAAAAAAAGATTAGAAAACCATACAAGTCTATTTGCTACTGCAATTTTTATGTCAGATATTTAAAGATGAAAAAAGCATAAGGTAATTAGGGCCCAGAATTATGCTAATGGAAGCACATATTGGAGAAAATATCTCGTTAATAGTCACATTAAGTGATGATTAAGGGAGAAGACAGTTTGACTGATGCACTTCCCGCCACACTTCGTAATGGATCTCAGCTATCACCCAGCAGCAAGCCTAGTGCCGTTGGAGATGGCTCCCAATCCTTGTTGGAGATTTGAAAAATTTTCTTTTTTAATTATAAATATAATGAGCTTAATAATAAAATGGCTTGATGAGAAGCTTTTACATTTGTCAACTCTGCTCTATGTAAGTGAAATTATACATTGTAAGATTACACATTGTTTTAAGAAAAATTCTAAAATATCACTAGTTTGTTATTAATTCTGTGACACACTTTAGTAACAAACTAAATTAATTACCAGACATGACCCTGATGTAATATATTTTTTTTAATTTTGCCTCACAGCAAAACTATTTTCCTTAAAAAATAGTCATTATAATTGTAGGACATTTTGTTTTCTGGTCTTTAGATTTAAATACGCACACCCCACACATTTTTTTTTTCCTGAATTTGAAACTGTCTGGCAACTGTGGGTATTTCCTATACAGTCTGTATCTTTTCATGAAAGACAATGAGCCATCAACAAATATATATTCTCTCTCTACGTGACTATGTTGACATTATATTTAAGTTTTTATAAGAATGTACTCAGCGTAGAAAAGTTAAAATACAGTTTGACAAGTTTATAGACATTAGAACTTCGGGAATAACTTTGTCCATGCCATCTGACAGTCAGTTTTAATTTGGGGAGGGGATGGATCTTTTTGTGCATTCTATTTTCATAACATGTACTTACTTTATTGTGTGTATGTAAAAATACACACGTCAGCCCTCGGACATCATGTTGGCATGAAGCAGTGGCGCATTTGCTGTACAGTGAAGGTATGCTGAGCACTTCTAAGCAGTAGCTGCAAGTCAAAATACACGTTAGTCCTCAGTTTCTGAATATAGGGCTAGATTATGTCCCAGTATTTCTCACTTGGGGATTCTCTACAGCCAACATGTTCTCATCCGATAATAGTACAGAAGATTTTGGAAATACATTTTATTTGCTCAGAGCTTTTCATTGGAATTTCAATACCCGCAAGGATGATTGCCTGTCTTATAAATAGTTTTAAAGTCCTACTCTCCAGGATCACAGCATATCACAGGTAAAGCCCTATGCTGCCAGTTGACTAGGAAAGTAGAAAATGAGCTGGAGAAGAATAAAAAACCCCCTCATTTTTTTTTAAATTTGAGATAAAATCAAGCATTGATCATGGAGAATTTTGATGCAGTGAACCAAATTCCTCCACTGAGAAACATTAGTATAGATAAAATGAATGAGAATATGTAGAGATGAAGGGAAATATGTGAGATAGAGCAAATCATCTAAATAATGTGTTGACTTGAATATTTTCAACGGACTCTTTGAATTTTAAGTTAATTATGGAGAGAAGACCCTATTTCTAGTTTGCCCAGAATGGTCCGATTTATGCCAATCATGGGTGTACAACTATTGATAGACCCCCTCTATAGTCTGTCTCTCTCAAAAAAATATCGCAATTGTGACAGAAAAACTGTTCATGGGGAACTAATCACTTTTGTTGTCACATCTTCTTCCATGAAGCCTATCAACATAAAATTAAAAGAATAAAAGGGAATGAGTGTTTGACTTCCTCTTTTTGGCTAATTAGGTGCCACAGAGCTTCTGGCTAAGTCAGGAACTTTTACAGTCTGTGAGGACCCTCCGTTGTCCCCATTTCATCCCCACCATTCCCAAGTAATCCTCTGTGCAGTCTAGGCCTGCCCCTAGGGAATGATTTATTGCTAATTCAAGCATACAGTATGACAACTTGGGTTGTATGCCTTGGCTTCTAGTTCAACAGCGTGGAAATGTGGGGCTGGTGACAGAGACCTGGGAAACCCATCCTTTAGGCCCTGGACTTGGCTAGCATAGGAGTTGACACCCCATCCTCGACCCAGCTGTCCTGGCAACCAGGTGCAGGCCACATTTGGAAAAAGTTGTGCCCGCTGCTAATTGTGAGCACACACCAGTCATGACGGTGTGATTTCCATCTCAAAATCAACTCGACATTTCATGGAAAGCTATATTAAGTCATCAAACATGTGCAACTTTTAGATGTAACTTCTTTTTAGCAGCTCTGTTCACTTTCTCCAGAGAAAGGAATAAAGAATAAACAGAATGACATGTAGATTAGATTTTTCCATAAAAGAAGCAAGTCCCTTAGGCAGGGCTATGAAGTGTATCTCTTATGAAGATAAAATTGAAGCATGTCTTTTGGAAAGAACTAAATAATTTTGTCTAAATACTGATTAAATCTCTGATCTCACAAGGGCTGAAAAATGAGGACATCGGTGGTAGTGTGAAGAAATTATTTATCTTGTATGTGAGACCATTCGAATAGTCTCCCTTGATAAACTATAGGTTGTTACTACGATTAACTATCATATTCGTCTTAGTCATATGCCTCTTCTTACATTCCTTAAATCTTATAGGTCAATCTAGTGTGATTGTGAAGATACATACATATTTTATTAGGGACCATATGTTTTCCTCGGCACCATGTGAAGTTCACGTATTAGAACTTGGAAACACCCTAACTCCTCCTGGATCCTTCCCCAGACAGCTCGCCCTGTACATCCATGTGGATTTAGTATTCACAATGGCACAGCTTTGCCTGTTCACCGTTGAGTCCTCAGCCTCCAAAAGAGCTCCTGGTGCATTGTGGACACTCATACATATTTGTCAATTGATTAATTGAATGAATGCATGAATGAATGAAATGAAAAATGCCATAGTTGAATTACTTTCATAGTTGCATATTCTCCATGAGATTGCCTTTATTATACTGAAACCACTTAGAGGATGAAGATCCTGTTCCCACAGTCCTCACATGCAGCCCAATGACAAGCAAGTGGGTATTTTGCGTGGCTTTGAGATCCTCTTAACCAAAACTCCTCTTGGCATCAGTTATAGGAGGACTGTGGGGTCCTCCTTTATGGGGTGGTACGCAATACATGCACACCCCGCAGCTGCTGAGTTGACATGCCCTATACCAGCCTATGCTGAACACGTAGATCACCGCAGAAGGGCTCATTTTCAAGTCTGGTCCCTCAAAAGAGGCCCCGCTACCCCCGAACTGATGATGCTTGTGGGAACTTAGACCCACCACCTTCTTTCATAAGGCCATTCTTTTGACTCAGAAGCCTCCAGCAGCACCAAAGTCCTTCCAGAGTAAATGGCAAATACTGGCATTTGGGGTCCTTCACAGACTGGACCATCTCCTACTGCACCCCTTCTCTTCCTTTTTGAAGACACCTTCTTTGCTCCAGCAAACCAGGATATCATCTTTGTCCCAGACACACCCTTGGAGTTCACACTTGTCCTTTCCCAGCGCTCGGCTTTAGATGCCCAGGCCACCAAACCTCATGCTGCCTGGAGGGCAGGAGTGCTGTGTGCTGTTCCCCCAACCCCAGGCGCAGCAGAAGGCACAGACCAGGCTCATTTAGGAGATGCTTCATGATCTGAACTTGGATTGTTCCCTCTTCAGAAAATAGTCTCTCAGGGGAAAGGAATGAATCTTAAATCCAACTTGATTTCTTATACAAGAGATTGAGAATTGCTGTCATGAACACACAGAGAGCAGTTTAACTAGCTCAGCCTTAAAAGGGCTAAGATACATCATAATAATCTTGCCCTTGCATGTATGGACAGGTGCATTATGAGGTTTTTACAGTGCTTCATTCAGTATTTCCAGTTGATACTCCAGACTATTTCTTAGAAAGAGATGAGTTTATTTCAAAATATTAGGAGAAAGTATGGCTTCAAGCATGCATGGCTTCACTGAAGTAGGCAGCCTGCATTTTAACATTTTATGGTACGACTGATGAACTCATAAATACAGTAATGCTAATTGGTTGAGGTGCTCTAGTTACTTAATT
Source organism: Cynopterus sphinx (assembly GCA_030015415.1). NCBI lineage: Eukaryota > Metazoa > Chordata > Mammalia > Chiroptera > Pteropodidae > Cynopterus > Cynopterus sphinx. Next base: position 4,280,717 of record CM057379.1, on the reverse strand, counting down.
TCCATGACTTTTATCTTTCAATCCATAAGGGACTCAATATCAGGGAACCAAAAGAGCTTAAAAGCCATCAGTCAAAAGCAATTTTGAAAGTGTCAGCAAAAAATAAGGGGTGAAATTTTGTTAAATTCCATTTTCTAAACAGAATAGCTTATGTTTTAACCCTTAATTTAAAATGAAATGATGGGTAATTTACAAATTTTTTATTCTTTTTTAAAACAATTTAATCAAAATCTGAAGAAAGTTTAATGAACATCTCTGGAGAGGCAACAGCCTTTGCAGTCTGCTGAATTCTAGATAAAGAAAAAGTAGGAACAGGTAAAAATATATTAAAATATTGTGCCCGTTGATTAACAAGGCCCTTTTACTGAGTACAATCTGTATAATCTGATATTCTCTTTTCCAGTAATAAATCATATTTGTCATTCGTGACCTTACGCATCAGATTCTGGATTGTCCTTCTAATGGAGTCATTATAATAAACATGCCTGACTGAAGATCATTGATCCCTTCCAGGGATGGTGAGCTTCCTCTGTGTCTAGGTGTAAAATTCAACCCAGATAGCTCTAATTAGAGAAAGGTCTTTATAACGGGTGCCTTTTTCTGCCATTCACTGTTGCCCACTGGACCTGTCCCACGAGTTCAACAACAGTGGAAGCTCTTGAGGGGCAGGAACTATTTCTTATGATTTTGTCGTCATGGTTGTACCTGAATACTAATGTCACCATTGGTAAGCCCGCAAGGAACTGGGAAATGTGAATGCTTAACACCCAGTGACTTCGGAGCAAGACCAGGCCTCCAAAGCAGACCCCAAATAAGAAAATGTGCTGTCAGAAGTCTCCAGGTCATAAGAATTGTGTCCCTAAACTCAACTGCATCAGAAAACTTGAAAAAATAAGGTTGACATTGCCAGGAATGTGGATTCATTCTTCCCCCAATTGCTGGTACTATAGATAATTCTTTTCCAACATTTAATTTTTAAAACATTATGCATACAGAAAAGTTGGAAGAATTTTAAAGTGAATATTCAAATACCCACCACCTCCATCCTACCACTAAGAGTTTGATGTAGTTGATTCATCACATCTATCTTCATCTATCCCTCTCTCTATTCAGATGCTATTTGTTACATAAAATATACTATTGGTTAAATGAGAAGTGTTTTCCATTGATGCATTTCAAAAAATGTCACAGGTGTCAGTACACTCCTCCTCCCTAATGCTTCAGCACACATGTCGATAACTCAGTTTATTATTTGTTTTCAGTTCCTATTTTTTCTCTGAAGTACAATTTCCATGCAAGGAAATGCACAAATCTTAAGTGCATTAAGTTTTAACAAATAAACACAAATGTGTAACCCAAACTTCTGTAGCAATATGGAATGTTACCATCACCCCAACAAGTTAATTCATGCCCTCCCAAGCAAATCCCCTTTCTTCTCTCCCAAAGGCATCTACTGCTGGTTTTTCCCTCCCCACCATAGATTAGTTTTGCCTTTTGGAGAATTTCCATAGTAGGTTGGACTAAGAATCTGTGTTATTAAGCAAGGTGTCTTCCTCCACGGAGCCTGAAGCTTTTGGATTCGTCCACGCTATCGTGTGTATCACTAATTTTTTGCTTTCATTGTCCAGCAGCTTTCCTCATATAAATAAATATATCACAGATTATGTATTTATTCTCTGATTGTTGAATACTTGGGATCATTCCATTTTGGGACAGACAGGACACTATCACACCAGCATTTTTGTATATGCATGTTTTCTAATTCAGGGGAAAATATCTAGGATTAGAATCACCAGATCACTGAGCAGGTGTATGTTAGGTTTTATAATAACCTGCCCGACCCTTCCCCACAGCCGTTGTACAGTTTTATGCTCACACAGAAAGGTACCGGGGTTTCAGTAGCTTTGCAGCCTCGCCAACGTTTGGTAGTGTATTTTAAAAAATGGCATTTAAGTGGGTATGAAGCAACATCTCTCACTTTGGTGTTAATTTGCATATCCTCAATGACCAATGCTATTGAGCGTTTTTTATTTTATCGTAGATCCTTTTAACACAGGTCTTTACTGCTAGCATGGCAGTCTTAAAACTCTGGGGGAAACTTATGGGGAAAACACACACTTTTTGTTTCTTTTAAAGCAGTTTTGCCTATAAAATTTCATTGCATAGCTAATTTCAGCCCTCTTTTAGAGATATCTAAGATATTTGCTGTTGCAAAATACACACACACATATGCATGCACAAATACACTTAGTAATAAGTCCAAAGCAAAGTAGAAATTCCTTATTTCTTTGTGTTTTCTTGTTGGTTGGTTGGTGATTGGTTGGTGGTTTGGGATTTTTGTTTGTTTGGTTTAGTTTTTGCTCATCATTTGATTTGTTTTTCCCCTTGATGGTACCTCTCCTTCTCATAGATCCCACACATCGCAGCTCAGTTGAAATTGCCTCTCCTTGCCCTCATACTTCCTCCCCTTCCACCAACACAGACAGCAGCGTTGGGAGAAATACGTCTCGGGCTGAATTACGTTCTGTAGAGCTTAGCCCTATAGGATGTTGTCGAAAAGTGTTTAACTGAGTTAAATAAGTTATTGATTTTTAGTTTTCCTTCATCTTGAGGTCATATTAGAAGTCACCTGTATCAGTACTTGCATGAAATTGCCCTTGAGTCTACTATCTAATTTTACCCCATCTTTTCCTGCAAGATATGGTTCCAATCACATTTCTACCTTGGTATCTTTCTGGTGAAGTTCACTTCAAGTTCACTTCACTGTTATATCAGTTCATGTCATCATATGCCCAGTTTATGCTAACTTGTAATACTTTCTATGTTACCCACTATTCATTTATGGTTTTATACATCATTTCCATTTCAAATTGTGTTTTTTCTCAAGATAACAGGCCCTTACATGTTTTCCTTTTTTTTTTCTCTCAATCCCAGAAATTTATGGTATGGAGTACATCTAGTATATTCTCTATAGTTCAGGGAAGAATTGAATAAAATAGAAGATACCTTTAGTCAGGATAATATGAAGCAGATAATTAAATGTTTAACTGTATTTCTGCAAGTATCTTTTTCTTCAAAATAAAAATGCAGAAACAGATTATCTCTTATACATTTAAAAGTCGATCCATAGATCAGTTTCCTCTAAGATCATCAGCTGACAAGGCATGTCCCATGGTATGCACACTGGTTCGGTTTATCTCTTGCCCCTCACAAACTAGGCCAAACCCTTGTGGTTTTCCCAACACTGTTTGACTACCTCAGCTTCCAGTGGCTCAAGGATCACGGTGGAGGCCATATGGTTATTTTTCTGTGGCATGTGACTTGAGTTGCTGTCATCCACTCGTGTGTGGTACCCCAGTGCTCCTGCATGGGACCCCTCTCTCTCCACGTGGCTAGCTTGGGCTTCCTGACAGCATAGTTGGCACCCAGTCATTAAACTTATACAAAGTCTGTCTTCCAAGGAGAAGCAGCATTCTGTCATGGAAGCATTTACCACAGAACATCTCTTATTAGAAAGCTTCGAAGCATCACTTGTGTGGCACCATAATGGTCTCAACTAAGCAGGTCATGGCCATGCCAGATTCAAGGGCAGGGAGGGGAAGCATTTCTAGACAGATGAGATGGCAAGAATTTGTGTCTAACTTTAATTCATCACACACATTCCTGACTTAGGTGTGTCTAGTTTAACCGGCCAGACTAGCCAGGATGAGCTGCCGCATTGGAGCTGTGGGGTATTAGTCCAAAAACTATGAGCTGATCTCTGATCTCTCTGTGGGCTTGTGGTGATCTTAGCTGAGTCCCCTCCAAGAGCTGTTTGTCACCTTTCACCTCAACTTGCAGAATACAGGCTTGGAGTGGGCAGCACCTTTCACCAAAAGAGGGCTCAGGAAATAGAAGAAATTCCATAAAGCCCTCCACTAAATGGCATAAGTTCAGCAAAGAATAGCTGCCTGACACTATTATGTTATATTTATGTATTTCTACTGGCCTATTCTCAATAGGTAATATGTTTATTTTTACTTTTTCAATTAGTGATGATTGTCAAGACCTACACACATTAAACTGCTCTACTGCTTTGAAATCCATAGTCCATGTTTTTTGCATCACAGGCTGGGCTTCTTGATCGAAACTCTGAGCAGGAGAAAAAAGGAGAGATGTAAAGTATGACTGTTATATTTATTTTATACAAAATTTATTTTCTTGCATTAACCCTAAGGCAAATATTAGGCATTTCTATTTTCTATTCCCTGACACAAAATGCTGTCCCAACTTCTAAATTAGGACAAAAAGAATGTTTTGCTGCTGGTCGTGGTGGTGGTACATACACATACCCATGCACACTTATATGAATATGTTAAGCTAAAAGAGGCCTAATAGACAATGGCAAAATAAAGAAACACATTTATATCAGTTTACCGAGTTTACATATTGAGTCTAGTTTGTCCAGTCACTATGGGGCAAAATCTAGTCTTTTCCCAGCATAGTGCATTAACTATATGAAATTCTAAATGGGTACGGTTGGATTTGGGGGTATTTTTTATTTATTTTGAAGGTCAAAGAAAGAATAGAAGGCATGATTTTTATTCTCATTTTGAATTTTTTAGGCTTCTTTTCTCAAGAATTCAAATTGTCATTAGCTACACTATTGTTTTTAAACCATTAACTATTTATACAATTGAGCAAGGCCAACATTGCTCTCCCTGATTCTGGAAGGATCAGTTCATTCCATTTGAATATTTTACTCGCTTGTATGTCTGTTGTTTTTTTTTTAATATTAACTCAAAGCAAAAGACAAAAATTAGTTACTTTCTTTTCCATTAGTGAAAATGCAGATCCTACCACAAATAAAACAAAACCAAACCAAAATGACACTTGTTTTTCTGGTTTTCTCTTTCTGAATAAAAAAAGAAATTGAAGAAAATCCCTCCTCCAGTTTGGGTGTCATTTTCTCGTAGGTTGAGAATGACCTGTTCTGAGGGGTATGATAACCCACTTTTTGGAGACTTTCATCATTTTACTCATTTGTTACTTCAGGTAAACAAATTCCAAAGTCTAGTTTTCTTGGTACATTTTTTTTTTTTAAAGGACTCATTATTGTAATTTAGCAGGGGCTTGCATGACCCAGACTTGGTCCAATAAGAAGTAAATCAACATTGCCAATTCATTTCATTTAGACCATTAAGCACATTAGGTGATGAAGATTTTGCCAGTTCTTCTGTAGCCAGATTAAACAAACAAATTAAAAATGAAGGATGCCCTTACTGCCTGTGAATTTCCTGAGCTTCTTCATCAAGGCTCTCTCCGGGGTCCTGCTTTGCCCTATTGCCTTAAACCAACATGTAGCCATCAGAGGCAGATCAGGGATGTGCTAATGACAACTGCCACCAATGAATTCTGATTTATCTTCGTATAATTGTCTTCAATTAGAAACCAGTAGGAACACATCATGGAACATTTATAAGTGAAAATAATGTTTCATTTAACAGGAAGCTTGAGTGAACGTGCTTAATTAAGGAGAAGAAAATTAGTTTGTTCAAGTCTATAGGGTGAGCAGAATTTAACAATTGGAAAAAAAGAAATTGTCATATACTGGCATAAAATGTAGTGTTTCTTAAAAAGTATGTATTTCTCTTTTTTGATTCCACTCACGCCTCCTCCCCCACAGAGGAATAATTTGCTTTCTCTTGAATTGAGGTAATATATACTGACTGTAAGGGGGAGGGAGCAGTAATATGTATATTATAAATATAAAAATATAAATTAAGGTTTGTTGTGTTTATAAAAGGATTTGTCATGATGCACCATTAAATAATGTGTGCCCTTGAAGTGCTTAACATATAGGGTAACTGACAGCTTAGCAGCCGATTAAGGAATGTTTTTATTTCAATTGAGGTTGTACGAATCAGAACATTTACTCAGTAGATGACTTACATATTCCAGTGATGCTTTATGACAAAAGTATAATAAAAGTATATTGTCCCTTTTTGTCACAATGCACTTTTAAGGAAGACAAATTTCAGCAAATTAAGTAAAGAGTGCACTTCAGATGCAAACTGGAAGTCCTGCTTTGTGCTAATGTACCCATCTACATTCATAAACAAATGTTTTAGCAGTGCTAGGCACAGAGCTCACCATACTGTGGAATACAAAGGTGAAGATCACATAGATGATGCTATGTGGTCCAGCAAAGACAAACGTTAAAAGCAAATCATCAGAGCATGTTTCGATAAATGAGAAAGCTGCTCTGGGGTCTCGGAGGATGTAGGGTTTCAATCAGCCTAGACAGGCGGCTGAGACTGGGTCCTCACAGACCAGGCATACTCTGCAAAGGAGCTTGGGTTTGATCTCACAGGCAACAGGAAACCACTAAAGACTTTTGAACTAGGGATTTATCAAAATCTCATTTCTGCTTTAAGATTTTGATTTTAGTGACATGGGGGATAATTGATTAGAGCAGGAAAAGACCACAGACATGAAAGATAGGAGAGAGACAGCTGGGTGGAGCATGTTAGGAGATGTGGGAAGGCCAGGTGGACACTGTGCACCAGGACCTTCATCTGCGTTATAATCTGCATTCGATCCCCACAATGACATCGGAGGTGGCTGTGCTCAGAGTCAGCTACAGCACCTGCCATGTCTAGTGCTGAGTGAATATATGGAACTTGTTCACAAAGCAGGATGGAAATGCCATTAAAAGCTTTAAAAAGATACTAAAGCTTTTTCTTTTCTTTCATAGTCTCTCTGTCTATCTCTTGACTTGTCATAATGTTTTCTATTTATTGTATTATGTCATTCTAAATAGGTAAAAATTGAAATTTTAAATTATTAATATGGATTTTAACATTTACCTTTATATTATGCAATGCCAGATTTAAACGCAAATATAGTAGCATTTACTCATACACAGAATCACTGAAATGCAACTAATATTCCATAGCCCACGTGTGCATCTGTATTTCATTATTACCAGAACAGTGAAAACACTGCACAGTTCTGCCTCAACTTTTTTTTATTTCACTTTTCAACATGCACATATTCTACCAACATCCTCTTACTAAAGATAAGGAAGGACCGAAAGAAAATAGAGCTGTGGGTGGCCATGTCTTTCCCCTTCCTTCTGGTCATCATTTTCAGCATGAATGGCTAGCCGACATAGGGATAGGGGTGTACAGGGCTAAGAAAGGATGCAATAGGGTATCATTCATGATTTTTAGAGCATCATTGCCTTCTTCATTTAGAGGAAATTCTGGATGGAAGGGAAGTCATTAACATAACATACCTGCCTCGTACCTGCCTTGAGTCGTTCTCAACTCCCACAAGGCATTGCGGGACCATCAGGGCCTGGGGAACCTGTGTGTGAACGAGGCAGCAAGGAGCAGAGGACAGACATGTCATGTGTTCTTCTCCACTCATGCACATTTTGTTGTCCCGTTGCATTTCACTGGTAAAACACAAGTTCAAAGATGGAATTATTAAGTTTCAAGATGGCAACAGTGAAGCATGAAACCAAGCATAAGGCCAGTGTTAATTTTGGCCAACAGCACCCATTACTGCGGCACCCATCCTGATAGCGTTGTCTCAGCACACATGAGGGGACTGAGGACAGGGAGGGCATGTGACTTTGTTCGTGTTCCTCTCAGGCAGATGGCGTTAAAAAATTATTTAGTGATTCTTGCTTGAGAATGGTAAGGCAGGCTTTATCCAAGAGGGTCTACTACAGTGGGATTTTGTAGTGGGGAAGAGAGATGGGGCTCAACTCAACTCAAATACAGCAAGGAAAGGTGGGAATTTATACCCAAGGAGCAGGGTGGGGATCAGTGGATGGGAAATTACTAAGACGAGGTATCAGGGGTAAGGGTGGATTCAGATGGTTCAACCTCACGAGATTCTTGCTAAAGACAAGCCAGGGTGGTCAGACGTCACCTGGGGGGGTGACGAAAGATGATGGATGAGATTAGATATTGAGGGTGATCAGACATGGAGCATGGGGGGATTCTGGTTGCACTGACTTCACAGGATTTTCTTGCTAAAACTGGAGTCTACAAAGAAGGACATGGAAGGTCAAGATTGGGCCTCATCAAAAAGAGAGCTCAGAGGAATCTAGTGGGAATTTGGTCAAGGAGAGAATTTTGGTCCACATCAATTAAGGGGGCGGGTTTCAAAGACATTTACAATGGAAGATGGAAGGGTAGATGTTTTGTACTTCATAAGTGATTTTGGGGAAAAGATATACTTTCAATATCTTAATAATATTAATAGATATTTCATGAATTTTTAAATGATTTTATACATTTGACTGGCAGTATAATTGTCGAGTGAAACCTCGCATTCAAATCTTCATGTTTTCATAAATGGAGAACTTCAGGACAATTATGGCCACTGCAGGATGCTAAGATGGAGAGAAAATGGGGCAGCGCCTCCAGCTTTTCAGTTACAAATATCAGATAATAAACGTTGGAAGGGAAGTGATATTTTAATGTAATCTTTTTCCCACCTCAATAAGTATGAAAAGAAACAGACAGATGTAATCAGGTAGACAAGTTTTCAGGAGTCGGGTTGGTGGGGAGACGGCCGTGTCAGTGGGCTGGTATGGTGGCGGCTCCCTCATGAACCGGTGACAAGGGCAGGAGCGTATCTACCAGGGGAAAAGCCTAACTTTAATGAGCACGTTTCCAGAGAGCCAGTGAATGATATCACATGTGGTCTCTTGGACTCACATAGAATGTGAAGACTTGGACTTTATTCTGGTCCTGTAAGCCAAAGGACCATGTTTAATTTTCCTTGCAAACGTATGGGAACACAAGTGATGCAGGCGTCTGATGAGCTTAGATCAAACGCACGAGTTTTCATTCAGAAGCAGCACAATTCCTTACATCTGATTGGCAGTGGGCAGTGTGATTGGTGTATTGTGCTCCAAGGCTGTCACCTTCATTCACAAAGTAAAGCTGCAAAGAACCCAGGGCTTTGTCACCTGAGGTCTGGCTGCTAAGAATAAAGAACAAAAGAGATAATTAGAAGTGATTGTTTCTTTTTCTTTTTGTTTCCCTTCCTTCTTTGTTCCTTGCTGCCTTTCTTTCTACTCCACTCTTCTCAATCTTCTTATAATTCTAGTGTAATTATCACTTCAGAATAATGGAGTAGCATATTGCATTGAGAAAAACCAGTTCAGAGAAAAGAAAACAAAGCGTGTCAAACTGTACCCTGTACCTTACTATTTTTCAGCTTTTTATTTGTAAATGATTATAGATTCACAGGAAGTTGCAAAATGAAATTCTGTAACTTCTCAGTTCTAACCAAAGGAAACGTCAGGCAAAATATATAATACAATCCCCCAGGAAACTGATGTCGGTACAATTCACAGATTTCCCTAGTGTTGCATGCATTCTGTTTGCATGTGTGTGTGTGTGTGTTTGTGTGTGTGTGTGTGTGCCGAGCTCTATACAATTCGATCACAAGTAGCTTTGTGGAACCACTGCCATAATCAAGATGCGTGACTGTTTCAATATCACAAGTCCCCTCAATACCACCCCTCTATAGTCACACCCACACTCACCCTCCTCCCAAAGCCCTGGCAACCACTAATGTTTTCCCCAGTTCTATCATTTTGTTATTTCAAAAATGTTATTTATCTTTCGCACTCCACATAATTCCCTTGAGATCCCTCCCAAGTTATCGCTTGCCACATATATCAATAACCCATTTCTTTTTATTGCTGCATACATCTCCTTGGTATAGATATATCAGCTTGTATAATCATTCACCTGTTGCAAGACATTTGGTTGCTTCTAGTTTGGGGCAATCAGGAATAGATGGCTATGTACATTTGTGTACCCATTAAACATTTAAACTGAACCTTCAAATTGTTTAAAAACTACTGCTCGTAAAGAAGTAAAGATCTATAAGACCATGAGAGTCGTTTATGAATATTACATGGTTTCTGTTGTACAGGGCACAAAAATTGAAATTTATTTTTACTAATCATCTGTCACAAAACAAAAGACCCAGTTTTCCCTTCCCTATGAAACAGTCTACGGTTATTTGCATAAATTTCCATTAAATTTCTAAGAGGTGTTAGCTTCACTTATATTAATAAAATCATATCAATTTCATTCCAATTCAATACTCAGAGTTTGACCCGTCTGTAAGAGACAACACACGTATGGAACAAGAACATGTTAAAAAAAAAAAAAAGCAGATCTGTATGTTTTTGAACTGCAGAGTGAGGCTCACACACAAATACATATTCACACACATAAACACGCTTCTCACACATATCCACACATGATCACAAGAAGCTAGCAGAACGTGAACTTAACATATTTTTTTTCCCCAGAGATGTCCCCAAGGATAAAGAGCCCCCTTTGCTCAGAGGACCATAACAGTGGGGACAGTTCTGGCACACTGAATACAAAAGACTGAAATTTATAACTTCTGTGACGCTGTAGGTGCTGCCTCTGTCAGCACGCACACCAGCTACTCTTTTCCTGCCTCAGAAATCAGCCATGAACGTCAGACTGTGGAGCACAGTGAGCAGCTCTCAACCTCAGGCTCCGTGAATGACACCTTCACCGACCATCTAACCATGAGATACAGTGAATGCCAATGGAGATTATCCATATAACGGTGTATGATGCATTTAGCATGTGAACCACACAAACTATTCAATTTATGATAGTCTGAAGGCATTTCAGAATATTGTTAAGATCTCAGTGTCAATGGATGAACGACTCCCTGGTCATCTGCAGTTGTAAATGAGCACATTCCAGTTTATGGGGTGTTCGCAGAGGAAGATGTCGTGGTCCTTCATTGTCCAGTGTGACTGGCATTCCGAAATGTTGCTTTAGTTAAAATTCTTCTGGACTCATGTAAGCATTAAAAAAAAAAAAAAAAAAAAAAAACGAATGTCCATCCATGAGAAGTCTCCCAGAAAACTAGGGAGGGAAATATAACATGAGAATTTTCTACTTTATAATTCACCATTTGTTCCTGGTTCTGATATTGAAGTTTATATATAATACGCCTCTTGTAATATAAATACAATCAACTTTCAAAACTATAAAAGCCTTTGGAGAATAGAAACTTGGATGCATGTCTTTCCCATGGATAGAACTTGGCTTTTGTGCAGAGAGATGGAGCCTACGGCTAATTCCATGGGTTTGCTAGAGACTGGAGTATGTATTTTGAAGGAACTAAAACAAAACAGGATTCCCATTCATTCTCCCTCGTCTGGCTCTAGCTGGCCAGCTGACACGCCTGACAGCGGGTGGTGTCCCGTGATAAACATCGGAACCCAGAGCGTTTGAGCCCATGTGAGAGCCAGCACTGCTGTGTCGGATCAGTTGCCTAGATAACTCATCAGTCACCAACTGCAACACAGTTAGTTTGGACTATGAATTTCTTCCGCCTCCAGTTAACGAGGAAATTATTAATAGCAATTAGGTCTGACTTATTTTCTTCCAAGGTTTTGGCAATAGCAGGTGGTCTTGAAGATTTTACTAAGGAGAGAAAGAACAGTCCCAGTTTCCCAGAGAAGCATCCTATCTATACAGGACTGATTGGAAAACATATGGTTTAAAAGCTAATCATCTTTCTTTGGAAATCATAGACTGCCTTTTTTTTTTAATTCTCCAGTTTAGTGTGGCGGGGAGGGGGAAGACAATTTAAATTCTGAAAGGCCAGTAACATATTTGTGCGATATTGTTTGTTGGCCCCAGACAGAGACAAGCTGAATTCCATGTCACTGACCTACTGGGCTCGCAGTCCCATCAGCTGGCCAGACTATCTCCAGCCCCCATCCATCTGCATGTGATAACCGGAGCTTACTTCCCATCCCCCTTAAGGCCTCCCATATTTCCAGCACTATTCTATGGGTTTTACACATATTACATTCTTAACTTTTGAAAGGTCTCAGGAGAAAATTTTAGTAACATCCCCATTTGTAAAATGGGGAAACTGAGGCTTAGGGAGACTAAGTGATGTGCTCAAAGTATATTTAATCCTCCAAATGCCTTCATTTGAAACAAGAGAATTTAAAATACTTCGCCAAAAGGCCTAGACAGAGAGCAGCAAAGCTTGACTGCCGAGCCACATGCTTCGCCACTGTCCCCTAGCTTAGGGGTTTGCACTGCAGTTGTTTACTCATCGTAACCCCAGAAGCATTTTTATTATAGCTATAAAATCATATTTTTGATGAAAATAGTTAAAGCGTAAAGATGCGTGATCTAAGAAAGAAGTAAATGTTCTAGTTTTGCAGCGGGGATGTTACAGCATCATCTGAGGATGTGGCACAGATACGTGTAGGGAACACAGGCCGTGGACTGAAGGGGAATAGATTCCACAGAAAGTTCTGGAGGCAGCAGGGTTGCTCCCTGACCCACAGCAGCAAGGGCCATATTCCAGGCCCTCAGGTACGCGGGCAACAGCGGACTGTAGCAGAGCTCTGTGGGGCACCCCTTCTCACCATTTTTACTGAATATGTTACATTTCCACAGTGTTTAGGACTTTTGACAAAGGTCATTTTATTTTGCAACCGATGGCTATTCTTGCGATGTGTCTGCATGCGAAACCATACACTGAAAACCACTTTAGGTCAAAATACAATTTTAGGTTATGTGGACATCATAAATATAAAGCCCTTTGTTCCCTTCTGCCAGCTAGAATCAAACGTCAGGAACGAAGCAATTTATTTCACAATAGTTTTTCCAGCTTCTGTTTTAGGTGCATTGCTTAACTTGGAAGCAAATGAACAAAATCTCATAGTTCCTTATCTTTATTTTGTTTTGAAAGATATTGTAAGCAATAATATAGCACATGATACGGTGTAGGGAATTGGTGCTTTGGGCATCAAGTTGAAAAAGGAAATAAGAAAATGTATTTGAACAGGTTCATAACAGAATAGCTGTAATAATTGCATGCTTTGTGTCTTGACCTGACCTTAAGAAAACTCTCTGAACTTTTATATATATACATTTTTTGTTATTAGAAATAGCCTGAAGATGGGTAATGAGACTGTCTTGCCGGAAATGATGAGAGTGAAAATCACATCTCAAGAGATTCGAAGGTCATTCTTTGATTTAAACTAGCCCCTCCCCAGGCCCCCCATCATGCTCTAAGAACTTGAAAGTTCTTGGTTGCTTACTTAAAATGTTCAAGGTCTGTCAAACTTAAAACATTATAAAAGTGATATTGTCATTTTTCTCATATGCAAAATAGAGGGGGAAAACACTTATATCTAAAGCCATTCTTTTTTCTATCATGTACATATATCTTTCAGAATTGTTTTGCATCATTTCAGTTTCAACTATGAGTGATTCTAACAATGATGAGAATATTATGTAAAATTGAATCACAAGGATTTATCTAAGGACTTAGCTAAACATGTTTTTAAATGTGAGAATCATGATTATTTTTTTTTACTTCTAGTACCAAAGGTATTCTTAAATTAATTTTAACATTTTATCCTCATTTTTCATCATATAGCATGACTGTAGATATGCAAGTGAAATTTCCTTTTACTCCCTCTTTCTCTTTGTCTCCCAAAGAGGCCTCTACCATTCATGATTTTAGTACATCTTTTTAACCCATATGCTTACATCCTCTCTCTGTACATCACACACGCGAACACACACACACACACACACACACACACACACACGCACACACTGTATCAAATATTTGGTGATGAAAGGAAATTTAACTTTGGGTGGTGAACACGCAATGCAATATACATATGATGTATCAATGAACTGTATACTTGAAACCTATATAATTTTATTAACCAATGTCACCCCAATAAATTTAATAAAAAATAGATAATAGTACTGTGTAGTAAAAACTACTGTGTAGTTTTTAAATTTCTCATTATTGGGATTGTGTGATATGTTTCTTATGTGAAATTTGCATTTTTCACTTTATCTTTTGATTTTGAGAACTACCCACGTTGGCATATAGGTATCTGACTAATTTATTTTAACTGAGTATTTAATCCATGTGTGTCATATGTGGTATGTAATTGTATTTATGCATTTCCCCATTGCTGACCACTTTTGTGCTTTCCATGGCTTTTCTGCTGTGGACAAGGATGTGCAGGCATGAGAGTCCCATATAAGTCTCCTAAGTACAGGTGCAGGTCTGGGTTACCCTGGAGTCTCTACCCAGAAACAGAACTGCAGGCTGATTGGGTATTGCATATAAAACGTTACCAGGTATTACCTAATAGCTCACCCAAGCATTTTACTAACTTATTCATGCACATACAATGTATGAGAATTTTTATTTTCCCATCTCCTCCCCAACACTGAGTATTGTCAGACTTTCTAAATGTTTGATGGCCTGTAGAGTATAAAAAGGTATCTTGTGTCTAATACACATTCCTTCAATTCCTAATAGGGTTGAGTATCTTTTAATGTATTCAGTAGCCATATATTCTTGATTCCTCTGCTATGCCTCAGCTATACATATATTTGTTGACTTCTGTTAGATCTTCTCATCTCTATCTTATTGATTTATAGTTCTTTATACACTCTGGAAACTAACCCTTTGTAAGTCATATGCATTGCAGATATCTTCTTTCAGGATGTGGCTCGTATGTCCTCAGTTTATGGTGTTAATATTTTTGGTTTTACCACACAAAGATTTAATTTTGATGCAGACTAATGTGTGAATAGAATAGAGTTCAGGACGTGGTCACAATCCTGGCTCTACTACTTGTAGGCTGTGGAACTTCAAGCAAGTTCTTTAACATCTTTATACCTCAGTTTCATTATTTATTAAATGGGAAAACATTACTTCTCTTAAATGTTTTGGCATGAATAGTCATTATAAATCAGTTAGAATATTGCCTGGTATAAAGTGAGAGCTATATAAGTGTTAGCTATTAAAATTAGTGCTTTTAATATATTGTTTTTAAAACTGTTTCTCAGTATTTCTGGTTTATATACATATTAGAGATGTGTTTAAAGTCTAAATATTACTTATATAGTTTTCATTATGTAGTTTTCTCACAATATTCAGATTGTGGAACTTTATATATAATTATGGTTAAATACATATGGAATGATATAAATTACATTTATATTTTTAAGATGATTTCTATTTCAAGACATAGCATTTCAATAGTGAAAGCCACTTTATTTCCTGATATTGAACATGCATGTAGTTACAACAGCTTCAGAAATGGCTTTTCTATTATGTTAAATTGAATTGTACAATTGGGAAAAAGTTTACCGTGAATAATTCCTAAACACCTGAAAGAGAAGTGTCAGAGACACAGGAATAATCCATGTTTATTGAATGAATAAATAGTCTGTTTGCTTTTTAAAAAATCATCCACCTTACAGCAATTTTTAAGAGATGGAATCAAGTGCATAAAATATGCAATTACATAGAATCCCCTAACAGACAGAATAGAGTGTGCACTCAAAGGAAATGAAATCCAAACCAGGTTTCTCATGGGACTTCAATTTTCTATGATCATTCATACTTTTAATGCATTTTAACTGCACTAAAGCAATCAGGAAACCATTTAAGTGATTAATGCTCTGTGTCTGCCCAAAAGGAAGGCACCTCTGCTTGCAGAGGATAGTTTCATGTTCACTGCCAATGACATTTTTTTCAATTGCAATAAAAAATGTTACTTCCTGTCTGTTGCATCATAAAATAGGAACACTTTTGAAGGCAAAATATGATATAACAGTAACAAAAAGTAGATATCATATAATAGTGTGGTGTGTCGTCGTCCTGTACATGAAACCACCCAGCAGGGCAGGTGAGTGGATAAATCTCGAAGGAGGAGTGTGAGGTGTGGTTCCACCTGATTTGTGCCAGAGTGAGCAGGACATCTTCCAGCTCTATAGTATGGAAATGAAGATGGAGAAGCAGGAAATGCCTTATGAACTCAAATAATGGCACATTTCTGTGTCATTCAGTGTGACATCTACTCCAGGGAAACACCCCTCCAGAGTCAGCTCTAACACAGCAGTGTTTGCTTCTCACTCGTGCTTTGTCTTCTCTGGGTTGGCAGGACTCTACCCTCCATGAGGTTATTCAGGGTCCCACGTCGACACAGGGCTTAGCACAAAATGAGAATGAAGACCGTAGGCCTTGGGCAGGAGGTGGCATTTGTCCTTTCCTCTCACAGACTTTCACATGACTCTTTTCTGTGCAAGGGGGTGGAGAAGTGTAGTCTTGGATGTGTCTGCAACAGGAGGAGTGCGGGACTTCGATGGTCACTGGGAGAAGCTTCCAGTGACTTGTTCACTCTATTGCTTCAGGTGGGAAGTAACGTAAGTGTGTTTCCCTCCAACTTCAGATTATGAATCAGGACACATTGGTTTAAACCCCTGCCAAGCGTCTCATGGTCTGTGTGGTCAAGTTAGTTAGTATCAATAAGCCTGTTATTCCCCATCTACCAGAAGAGATTGGTGGTTGTCGTGAATTAGCAGAGCCCTTAGTAAAGGGCTGTGCTGAGAAACGAAGGTAGCAGCATAGAGGTAGTAGTAAATCAAGGAGGATAAAACAGGACATTGTCATTGTATCAGAAAAATACTGCATCAGTTCCTTGGGGCTGCCATAAAAAGTTGCCACAATCGAGTGATCTAAAACAAAAGAAATTTATTATTTTACCATTTAGGGGGCCAGAAGTTCAAAATCAAGGTGTGGCAGCAGGACTGTGATCCCTAGGAACCTCAAGGAGAGGACCTTTTTGTACCTCTTCCAGGTTTGATGGCTCCCGGAGTCCGCTGGCTGTAGATGCAGAACTCTAATCTCTGCCTCCATCTTCACATCTCTGTGCCTCTCTCCTCTGTCTTATGAGAACACTTGTCATTGGCTTTAAGACAGCCTCATCTGAATATCTTTAACTTCACTACATCTAAAAAAGCCCTTTTCCAATAAGGATTCTCAGTTTCTAGGGATTTGATGTGGGCCTATCTTTTTGGAGAGGGTATACCATTCCACCTACTATAAATATGAAAGCATTTTCACTTCTATATTAATGCCACTTACTAAGTGAACATAGCTCTGCAGTTTTTAAAATATTGATTATAGGATTACATTTCTGTGTTAAGTACTAAACTTTGTAGTTAGATGTGCCTGCTATTTTTGATGCAAGGAAAAGTTGCAATGGACTGAATTTATAATGTTATCACTTCATGTATTTACTGTCTGTAGCTCTCATCCTTGTAAAACCATTTTTCAGTTTGCTTGGCTGCAGATCAAGGTACCATATAAAAGTCATATGTCCCTTAAGGGACTACTCTTGTATTCACTTACATCAATCATGGCTTTTCTGAACACTGATTTATACCAGAATTCCCCTCTTCCCCCGTAAATGTATTCAGAATTCATCTCGGAGATACAGATTAAAGTTCTAAAACCCACTTGCTGTTGTGAAACTGATGAGCTATTCATAGAAGCCCCTTGATCAGAGCAAAAGATGCAGTGAAATATGCATAGAAAATCGTTCTCAAAATGATGCCTGTCAGTAATTGGCATCCAGATTTCTCAGTTATTGACATATAAAAAGGGGCATGTCAGAAATATTTGCGTATATAATGAACATCGTTTATATTTATAAGTTTTAAATTTGTTTATGTATTTAATAAGTCATTCAAAATGAATCTATGTTGCCTACACAAATGAACTCTGCACAATATTTTTGGCGTATCATGTGTATGAATAACCCTTTCTATTAGGGTCATTTTATAAAATGAGTTTGTAGAGAATTTTCAATTTGTATAATCAGTTGGTGGTAAAGCATTATAATTTTTAAATTACTTAATGTAAACTGTGATAATCAACTGAAGGGAACTGTTCATATGATATGTCCAAAAGAAGGTATGTGTTTATCTTCTTTATAGTAAAAAAGGAGAAAGTTATTTTTTTAAATCTATCTTAGAAAGTCTACTTGAAACTCTCCAGATTTGTATTTTAAAAGAACTAAAATTAGGTAGAAATGTATGTAGAAACTATTGTAAGGAATAAATATAATAGGCCAAGTTTTTTGTTTTTTTTTTTTTAAAGAGCTGTTATCCCAAAAATTACTGGACAATATCCATTTATACATGCTAACATCTGTGAATCAAAAGAGGTATATATATGCCAAATGGATTAAATAAAGTTAATACTGTATCAAAATGGGATCCATTTTTTCAGTAAGAAATTTCAGGAAGTGCCATGGAGCCATCATTACTGCCCGAACGTGCCTTCACGGGTTGTAGTCTAGTGTCCTTGCGTTTCTAACTGATGCATCACTTCTGTGTATTCTTTTTTTTACAGTTCAACAGAAGAACAGTTTCACTGGCAATCGCAAGGTAAAGTATGGCTTCTTCATGAACCCTTACATTTACTTCTCCATGTATCTCTACCGACTAATTTTCTTCCGAACTTTAGGAAGAGACTTGTAAAAATGAATATGACAATACCTTGAGACTAAAATTCAGTGAAGTTGTTGGCGATAGCTCACCATTTCACAGGAGTTAAGTTGTTACAATTCCCTAGTCACTTTATGTCCTTCATAGATGCATGGAATTGGCTGGTCTTGGCTTTTAATAGTGGTTGGCTGAGGAATACTTCATAGAGGTAATATCTTTGGTTAGGACACTCTTGATTTCTAAATGATAGCCTTCAACTTCAATATCAACATCATCGAGATTTTGTTCATGACTTTAAAATATTGTATTTCAGATGGTCAAAAAGATATCGAAGATGAACTCACGACAGGTCTTGAGCTGGTGGACTCCTGCATTAGATCACTGCAAGAATCAGGAATACTTGACCCGCAGGGTTATTCAACAACTGAAAGTAAGTCAAGTCAAATGACAGTCTTGGAGACAGAATATAAGAGTGTTATGTCATTATTTTTGCTGATATAATTAATATCATGAAACATATCTAATAGGACTTCAAGAAGTGTTTATACTTCTTTTATCCATTTCACTCTACCCTTATGTATTTCCTTCCCACATTACCTCACCCCAATCCTCATTAGATTACAAACCCTCTTCAGTCACTTATTAGCATCTAGATTTTCCACCAGTTGTAATTGGTGGTTCTCAGCTATCTGGTATCCTTTTGGGCATCTAGACCAGCACATTGTAGAAACTCATCACATATGTGTTTAATCAACACAGTGTCTGTTTTAAAATTAATTGATAATGCTTTACTTCTATGGATCATTGCTGGTAGAGATTTTGAACAGCACAGCAATTCTATAACAGAATGGAAAAAATTTATGTAGCATATGCAGCATTATTTAGTGCTATGCTATAGTACTATGCAATAACTTCTTACATTTCTACATTTAGCTATCTTTCATTGCAATATTAATCTCAATAAAGAATTTAAAGATTTCTTTACCTCCACTTAATTACATATTTTTCAACCAGAGTGATTGAGACTTAAAACAAAAAGTTCTATGGGTTGAAACAAGCCTCACTTAATAAATCATAGGCTTCTCTTGACTTATTTTAATAAAATCCCACAGAAAGCTAAAAATTAAATCATGAAAACATGTATTACCTTAATAATTTCTACATTAGAAATCAGTGGAGCATTTTATTCCTTAATTTAAAAAATATGTAATTACTTGAATACGCCTCAAGGTTTTCTATAGAAAAGGAAGATATAAAAATAAAATAGTAAACTGATCTTGGAAATGTTTAATTTACTTATTAGTTCATTTGCTCTATAATCTTTATAATTCTATTGTTAGGATAGTATAATTAGTGTAGTATAATTCTACTATTAGGCTAGCATATGTGTCATACTGAATATTCAGGTAGATTTAAACCCATATTCATCTTTCCAATAGAACTCCTATAAGTAAGATACGTGATTTGAATGATCCTCATTCTCTGTATTTTATATTTTACAATGTAGGATTGTTACTTTTTCTCTTTGGGTCAATAAATATATTTGTCTTGTAGGGGTAGTAGTTGTTAGAACTATATTTAATTAATATTTGAGGTACATATACTCTGTTTATTAGAGAGTACTAAAGGAGATAAAATAGTTTACCTTGGAAGAAAGGATAATATTGGATATCTCATTTTTCAGCATAATAATAGAGAAACACTATTTGATTATGAGTTTAGTTGGGGGAGATAACCTTTAATATGTGAAAAGTATAGAAAAAAGAAGGGAGAATAAAAGAGGCAAACAAATTAAAAAGAGTTATCAACTCTATGAACCTGTAAGCACACTGAATTCTCCTTTGAAAATAAAAATTGAAGTTTGTAGTAAACAGAGAAAATAGTAATGTGATGTTTATGAGATTAATATTAATGTAGTAAATGTTGAAATTAAAGAAATAGACACAGTAGTGGCAGCAAATACAAAGAACACAAAGAGCAGGATTTGGAAGAAAATGTGAGATAGAATGAAATTTCAAGCAGAAGCACTAAGCAGGGTTGAAGAGGACTTATGTAGTGGAAACTTATAATGATGTGATAAATTCATACTAAAATCTAGTGAGCATGCATGCACCAAATAGCACCTGAATGTCAGAACAAAAATGAAAAATTAAAAATATTAAAAATGAAAAGTTGGTGAAAAATATTGTGAATATTTTCATGTATATTTATCAGAATCAGACTGAATAGCTAAAGAAAAAGCCACAGAAATTTGGAATAAATAATGAAAAAATTAATGCATTAAATTATTTTTAAAAGTTGTATTTGTTGAGTGATAACATACACCTGTTATATATGTTCAAGGAATATTTACAAAAATTGATCAGCTACCTTAGACAACCCTAAAAATTAAAATGTATAGAAAGGCACTGTCTTTGATAACAATTCAGTAAAACTTAAAAGTAAATAATAAGAAAGGAAAAATAAAATCATGTTAATTAAGAAACAGATTTTTAGATCTACTGAATCAAAATTGGTAATTGCTGAGGTTTTTTTTTCAGAAAGATTATGTTAATATGTACTAAATTATCTGTCTGAAGAGTCGTAGGATTTTAGTTAAATATTTTTTTTGTAAACCCATGCTTCCTTGTTTGAAGATAGGAAAGGATATAAAGCAGCAAAACAAACAACAACACACACACGCACACACACACACACACATATGATGAAAGCACCACCCAAAAGTTATATGCCACAGGAGCTGAATCACAAGGAAATGTAAACTATTATCATTCTTAAGAAACATTTATTTGTTCTTAACATTTTCAGAGTCACTTTGAGGCTGAATTAATTGAGTAAATGTTAAGAAATTCATTTGTAAAATATCGAGTAGGTAATAACTCTCATTTGGGAAAATCACTAATTGCTAATTTTAAATATTTGCAAAATAGAGATGCCAGTTGCTGTTTGTATCTATATCAGAGTTCAGATGGGAAATAGAGTCTACTCAAATGAGTTTAACCGGAGAAAATTTAATTAAGGTACTATTTACAAAGGCATGGGCAAGATGAAGGGAACAGGACTGGGTGCCTGCTGAGGTACTCGGAGTAGGGACAGACAGAAGTCCTTGTCACCCTTAGTCCTGAAGGAAGCCCGCAGGGATGCATACTAGCAGAATCAGGTGTGGCAGGAATATAGTATCTTAACCTCTGTCTCCTCCCCATCTTCTTATCAGACTCCCACTGGCCAAATTCCAAGGAAATCTAGTGATTGGTCCATTTGGGGAAAACGGCAGAGAATGAATATGGGAGCAAAGAGAATAATCAACTGAACATTCTGCTAGCCACTGGAACAATCTACCATGTTTACATTCTGGATAAATAAACAGCGCATAGATATTTAGTGGCTCCTTGACACATTTCATGTAATTAGTGCAAGCCCATCAGATTCTGCTAATCTCTTGTTTTTGTGGTTATTCGATCAGTGGGTTCATTAGCTAGAACAGACGTGAAATAGCTAACGTTAAATTGCACCTGGCGTGTCACCCTCGAGAGCCAGTCTCTCAGTCCTGACTCCAAAGAGACTAAAACAACCCTAACTGCAGTTGAAAACCAGCTTGGAAAAGTTCTAGATGGCCACCAATCTCAGCCCCTGAGCCCACAGCTCTTAATTCGTTGTGTTTAAAAGCTTTTGTTATTTTTCTTTCCAAGTGTGATTAAAGTAAAATTTGAATCTTAGCAAACCCATCTTCTCGACCCTAAAGCTGGCAATGATGATAATGTACAGTTAACTAGAGTTTTCAACACTTGGGATTTTTTAGAAAGTGCCATCCTAAATAGTATGTAGATCATGCATCCAACCTTTGCCACTCACCACTATTTTGTGACTGCCGGCTGTGTAATCTCAATTCTAACAAATACATGTCACAGAGTCACTAGGAAAATCGCTGTTGCTTTGCTAGGAAAAAAAAAAAAGTTACTGACAGAAGCTCAGGGCCTTTAGCATGTCACAAAATGAGCAGCTTGACCCAAACTGCTGCAGACCAAGTACTTATTTTAATCCAGGCATCCTTAGAGATATAAACTCAGAGATAAGGGCGATTATATCTTAGCCAAAAATATCTGTCAGTCAAAATCAGAATTAGAATGGAAAACTTTGGAGAAAAGGATTTATGTATTTATAGAGATTGTTAATTTGTTAAAATATCATATTTTGAAATAGTAATCATCTGTTTCTGTAGCATATTAACAAATTGGATTTCTACCATATTCTAGAAAATAGTAGGAAGAAAATCTTAGGAGCTTACTACATCCTGAATGTTATGGCAAAGAAAGGAAAGTTATTCTATTCTGAGTTTCTAAATCTGAATATATTCAAAAAACCAAGTATCAGTCATATAAGGTGCCATTCTAAGCAGGTGAAATCCAAACAGAGTAGTTATATGTAGTTTAACAGATGTGAATGTATTATTTAGTATTGATTTACAGTTGGTTTAATTCAGTTACTGTGAATATAGTTAATTCTATGTGGAGGGAGGTTTGTTAAGAGGTCAGATTATTAGAATTAGAAACCTTCATGAGAAGCATTCAAAATTAATTCCATATATTTTATGCAATAATAAAAAAGGTGAGAGACATCCTCATGAAATGAATATTTTCATAATTCCTGGTAAGCATGGCACCAAAAGATGCAGAAGTGGTTCAGGAGTGTAAGGTTTTTATAATCATTAAACAAATCGAAATGAGAAATATATGAATCACGTGCCTGACAATATTGGTGTCATGCTCAGGGAAAGAGGATATATTTGTTTGATTTTCTGCTATGGTGGCAACTGGGTCCTTAGACCAGACGAAGTGGAGAGCCTCTGGGTGGGGTCACAAGGTAGACCTCCCTGCCATGGGATGCAGAAGCCCTGGATTCAAGTCCTACTGCTTCCCTCACTCCACCAGTGATTGAGGGCTGTCACCTGGACTCTGGAGACCCCAAGGCCTTTCCTGGAAAGACATTTATTCACATTACTTGAGTTTATCCTCATTGTTGGTCCTCTGTGAAATCGCTTCATCACATGCCTTTTGATCCAAGTTTTAAAATACAAATGAGAAAGTCTCCTTTCCAGGAGTTTATCATGGTTCCAAGTCTAAAATTGTCTTTAAATACCCAATGTATCATGTGTTTCCTTTCCAAATTCACTCATACCTGCTCCCGCACTGCCTTTGGTGTTATAGATCTAAGGAGAAGTTAGCAGTGGCAGAAATGGAAGGTGTGAGCAGAAATACCCAGGTGTCACACAGGGCATAGTACTATCCCTCCAGGGAGACATAATTATCTTTCCTTCCAGATACTGTCTCTCCCTATTTTTCAGCTAATATTCAATTTATTTTTCTTTGATTTCCTTCGATCACATAGATGTTTCAGAAGCATGTTGTACCTTCTCCAGGGAGGTCACCAGCTCAGAAGGAGACCTAAAAATCGAAGGGGTAGGCGAAGACATAAAGCACCAAGCGCTCCTTATCTGTTCCCTGAGCAAGAAAAAACTGCATTTCTCATGAAAAACATCACTCTTGCCCATGTTATCAGGGTCTCCTGAAATCAAGCACAAAGTTAGAGCCTGGTGAAAATTTCTAATGAAAATATAATCGGGTTTTGAAGTTGTCAAGGCACCGCAGGTGCCCAGAACTTTAATGTGAGGATCAAGTGCAAGGTCAGTATCAGAAATGGCATGAGTGTATGAAAAAGGGGCTGGAAACCTTCATGAGAAGATCAGAATAAGCAGACTTTTCCCTGGAAGGAGAGGTCTCCTGGGAATACCCGACAGAGATTTGTGGGATTCACCCAGAAGCTTAAACATTAAAACATTTGCTGATCAGATAATGTCACTTCGATAGCAACCGATGAAATCAAATCTCAATATACTCAGGTTTTATTGCATTACTATAGACACAGGTAGGTGTTAGAGAGTCATTTTTTATTTATTTTATTTTTCAGTTACAGTTGGCATACAATATATCAGGTGTACAGCATAGTGATTAGACATTTATATAGGTCACAAAGTGATCAGCCCACGAATCTGACACCCTCCATAGTTACGACAGTATTATTGACTGTATTTCATTAAGCCACAATTCATATCCCCATGACTATTTCGTAACTACCAATTTGTACTCCTCAGTCCCTTCTCTTTTATCGCCCACCCCTCAAACCCCCATATCTTGCAGCCATCGAAATGTTCTCTGTATCTGTGAGTTGGTTTCTCTTGTTTGTTGATTTTGTTCTTTAGATTCCACACGTAAATAAAATCAATCACCTCTTTTAAATGTATGTATTAAGCACTCATTAGCAGCAGAGAGAGGCTTTGCCCTCGTGGCAATTACAGGCTAGCCAGAAAAGACTGAAATTAAGCAACCTAACTACTACAAGTCGGATAATCGCTGCAAGCAATGACAAAGCCTGTGCGGGGTAGAGTGGAGTTGTCACGGTGTACTTGGGAATCCCTGGGGTCCCCAAGACCCTTTTAGGGGATCTACAAAGGCACCAGTTTTCGCATTAATCCTACAATGTTCTTTGCCTTTGCACACTCGTTCTCACATGACAAGAGATCAGTGGAGCTTCCCAGAGGCCCCTGGCCATGTGTAGCATCATCACCCTCATGGCTCATGGAACGTGTTTGACTTACCCTGCCGTTTTAAACATTTCTATTTTTACTACAGTAAATAGCGTTCCCTGTCACCCACATAAATAAAAAGCTCTTCAGGGTCCATAGTCATTTTTGAGTGCGAAAGGGTTATAAGACCAGAAAGTTTGAGAACTGCTCTTGTTTTCAGAAAATCACTGAAGCCCAGGGAGTGGGGATCATTGTGAGAAGATACTTGATCAGGGACCTGAGTAAAATGCACAAGTAGGACACGCAGAAATCTAAGGAAAAGTCTGTGGTTTCCGACAAATCAGAAACTCGTTCTTTAAGCTAGTATGATTTTCTACATAAATTATAGTGTTTTCAGGATTGAGCTTTTAAATTTTGTTTTCTTCTAAACTGACTTGTATTTTCATTTCTCTTCACAGTTATTGATAATGAGAAATATGAATTTTTTTTACTATTCTCTTTTGACTATTAATGTATAAAGAAATATATTTTTTTTCTCTCTGTGCCCCATTAATTTTTTTAATGGTAAATAATCTGAATGTAAACTTTTACTAGGAAATACTTGGAGGTGGGAGTGAATTCTACAAAGTACCATTCCATGCACAGAAACATTCTTAGCTGCACATTTTGAACTGAAGTTATACATTTGAACATAAACATTTTTTGTGATCAATGTCATTTCGCTCATATATCTACAGTGGTAAAGAAACTGTGTTATCACACAGTGCGAACACTTATACCAGTGTTTATTTTCTGTAGACAGTCACATTTGAAAATGCATACTAATCAAGGCAATAACATTGGTTAAATCTAAATCGGTTTATAAACCAAACAAGTCCTTCTCGATTCCTGAGACCATTACAGTTTTGTTTTTACATTAAACATTATACATTGGAAGGGGCTAACTGGATGAAATTAATGTTCTGAAGACAGAGACCTAGACGTGAAGTTTAAAAACACACCTGCCCATGGAACGGCCACAACACTCGAAGCTTCTTGCATCTCAAGCTTTTTCCATCAGTCAATGTTACAAATGGTAGATGGGCTGAACCACCAGTTTCAGGGGATCCTCAGCAGAACTGTTATGTATGAGCTTTTAAGTTCCTAATAAAGATTGGGAGGAAATAACTAGTTTATCACCACTGGCTATTTTCTATTCCAAGTAAGTTTGTAAATTGACGAATTTATCTAGAAACCATAAAAAAGAAACTACTGCTATAAATGAAACTGATTAGTAGGGCAGTTTAAACAAAAGTCAATATTTTTACTCTATAAAGTTAACTTATGGTTAGATATGACTAAAGTGCTTTGAGGTTGATTTAAATCGGTTCGATGATCTTACAAATCATTGGCAGTTTTTCTCATTGATTTTGTAATTTATAACGGCCCTTTTGTATTTGTATATAATTTTCACCACCTTTTTCCTTTCTATGATTTTGCTCTAAGAATTTACGCTCGTTTAAAATAAAATAATAGTTAACCTCCGAATCATTCTTAACCTTCCGCCAATATCAGATAGCAGGAGAGAGGAGATAAATGCCAATTCTCTTCGTTATAGATGTGTATAAATCTTGCTGGCATTTTTTTTCATGGTCCCCACAAGTATAAGATATAATATCATTTTGAAAGAGTCAGTTTAACCCTAAAATAAGTAAAGAATGTTCCTAAACTTCCTGACCAATGCCAGTCTAAATGAAGCTACCGCTGTCCTCAGTGTCTCTCTTAAGTTTGTGTGTTTATCATTCCTCTGACTCAACAGCATCACTGAACATTCCCTGAGCACTTGGTTGAGACATTGCCTAGTTCTAGCTGCTGTGTATTCTCGTACATTCTTGTTATAACACTTTCCTCTTCTTGGTTAAAATGACCCTTTGGAATTAAGTTGATAACTTAGTGACACCTTAGAGCCCTTATCTTGTCCTTGTGGCTTCAGGTTCCACTAATGATGACCTTGATAACTACATCTCTGTCCTGAAATTTCATTTACATATGATCATATTATGATCTTGGAAATTATGTATGACCTAGAAAGGTTACATTTGCCAGGTGATGCTTACAGCTGGTGTAAAAATCAAGCCCAGAGTCCCTTTCTAACTACATAAATTCCCACCATATCCTCCAACCTGTAATTTAAAAATTAAGCTTGTCCTTCCCCAAAAGACAGAGTCCACAACACAGACATCTCTTGCCCATCTTTTTCTTGGGAATATCTTTACTTACTTTAGGGGTAAGCCGATTCTTTCAAAATGACATATTTATGGAGACCATGAAAAATAATGCCAACGAGATTTATACACGTCTGTAATGGACAGAATTGGCACCCATCTCCACTCGCCTGCTATCTGACCTTGACGGAAGGGTAAGAATGATTTCGAGGTTAGCTATTATTTTATTTTTAATGAGAGTAAATTCTTAGGGCAAAATCAAATGGTGGGAGTGTCTGCTTTTCCACATTCACTTAGTGAGTACTTGTTTACTCGTGTTCTGGGACAGATGTTCAACTAAAACAGACCAGAATCAGCAACTCTCAGTGAATCACCTTAAAACTTGTAGAGACAGCAGTGTGCAGCTAGCTGACTATGGCAGGGCGGTGCTGTCTGCTCGGCTTCTGAGTGGTATTCATCTGCCCAAGGGACACTCCCGGGTACCCATGGCGGTGTCAGCAGTGGTATTATCCTCCCAGCGGTCAGGTGAAGGGTGCCCAGCCATTTTTGGCCTTCCTGCCCTTCCTGTCTACTTCATCACTAAGTCCCCAGGAGCTTTTCTTTTAAAACGACTCTTAAATGGGTGCCTTTCTCTCCCTTCTCAGGTCAGCCACCACCCCAGATAACATCTCTTCAGTTATTTCAGGTTTCCTATCTACACTGTGGAAAAGCCGGATCCTAGTCTCTTCACTATCTCAACACAGCATCCTGCTACCTTCACCACAGGGTTCAGAATCTCTGCCCTTGGCTTGCCCCCTCCTTCTAGTTGTGTAATACTGCACAGTCTCTCTGTTAAACAGTTAAAAAGCCTCAGAATCTGGTCTGTTTGGAGGGTTAAGGTTACATGGTGGGGGTAGGGTTAATTTTCTCTGGCCAATCAGGCATCAAGGAAGGCTGCATAGAGGAGGTGATATTTAAACAACACTTATACCTTTAAGAAAGAGTTTTGAGGTTGACAGGAATTTCAGGCTAAGAGAACGGAGAAAAATAACTTTTTTCATTCTTATCTCTTCATTCTAACCCTCAGTTTTGTTTTGTTTTGTTTTTATTTTAAAGCAGGTCACTGCAGTGATCTAAGCCTTGAAAATCTCATTTGTAAAATGAAAGCTCACGGTGTTGAAAGAACACGCTAAGCGATCTATGGGGCAGTACTGTGATAAGGTTTTCTGGACAAACACATTCCAATCAAGGTTTTATTATTATCAGACCATGTGGCTCTGTAATTAGATAATTAGAAAATAATACTAATAACTGACATTTGTAGAGTAGTTTATATTTTTCCAAGCACTTGCACATCCATTATCTCATTAGGTGCTCACATTTGCAAAGATTGAAATTTATAGACAGAATAATGAAGAGTGGTTGAGAACATGCACTCTGAAGCCAGACCGCCTCGCTAGCACCCAGGCCCACCACCGACTGTGTGGTCTCAGGTAGTACGATTTTCAGCTCTTTTGACACAAACAGGAATGATAGTCCCTTCCTCACTGGAGTCGTGTTAAGATGGAATGAGATAATAGATGGAAAGTACCCCAGGTGGTTCCTAGAACTTAGTAGGTGCCCAGTAGAGGTTGGCTGCTATTGCATCGTCATCGTCATTATTAGTGCTTTCATAGATTAAAGGTAGGCTAGAGCCCAGAACTGTTGAATCTGAGCCCTGGATTTTTTTTCCAGCACATACCTACCCACTCCATGTGCATGACTGTGACCTAATGACTTATGGATGCTACATTGTAGGCCACTGGATTTTTTTTTTAATTGCCGTTGACATTCAATATTATTTTATATTAGTTTCAGGTGTACAGCTTAATCGTTAGAAATTTATATAATTTATAAAGTGATCCCCCAATCAGTCTAATACCTACCCAGCACTATACATAGTCATTATAATATTAGCGACTATATTCTCTGAGCTGTCCTTTACAGAGAGAGACAAATACTATATTATCTTACTTAAAATCTGAAGAACAAAATAATGAAAGAGCCTTGGGCCTTTTTTGTTGCAAAGTATGTAATTTCATTAAGGTTTACTGTATTCTGGGACTGGTGTTCAGCTAAAGAAGGCAAGAATCAGCAATTCCAGATGAGGTCTCTTTAAACCTGTGCAAACAAAGTGAGTGTACATGAGCATGAAAACTCTAAAATTCCTGGTTCATTTAAGAAGAAACTGTCTAGATACTGTAGTGAATGTGTTAATACGACCCACAAGTGAGTGAATTTTTGCACAGAAAATTAACATGGCAGCCTTTCCACCCACTGGGATTGATCTCTGTCCCACTGGTGTTGGATGGCAGGCTTCCCCTAGCCAACACTGGGGCTCTCTCAGCATGGGTTGTTGGGGAGGTGCCACAGTCTGACGTGTGAAGATTTCTCCTGCAGACAAACTGACTTCCATTTAGAGAAGAATCTTTCAACTATAAATGTTGATATGTGTATGTGACCTAGCTGGTGTTTTGATATTAACAAATATCAACTCCTGGACTTGGAGACGGAGGACAAGCATCTAAGGCTTATCTTTATTCCACCAAGTGTACGACACTTGGATGGCCTCTTAACCTCTCTGTGCCTCTGTTTATGCATCTAAGAGGCACAAGGGCACTTTTTTTCCTATGCCATCTCTAGTCAATTCCTATATTGGAAAACACTGAGATTTTGGTATCACATTCAAGAGGCTTTGTTCCAGGTGTCTTTCTAGGATCCATGTCCCTCAATTCTGTGGTTCTCTTGGAATTTCTCCCCTCTGTCGGGACTGTTCGGGACTAGTATGTTTTGATCAGATTGACAATATATACTCTCTTGAGTTTTGTCAATTTATCAGAAAACGGTTTCACCTCCTCTTCTTGGCTTCCAGGCCTGAGTCACTTTGAATAGATACTTGAGCTGAGCTTGTCCTATGACAGGGAAGGTTCAGAATGACCAAAGAAATCACTGTGACCCTTTCTTTGGTCAATGTCCTGGAAGAATATGTACCGGAAGGTGTCTTCTGCTTTCTGTGACCTAAGAGGACTTTATCATCTACTATTCCTTGTGGATGAACAACTTCTGGAGCAGTGGGACTTTCAGGTCTGTTTCCAACCCTTCTTCTCCTCCCCGTCACCCCAGAAATCCTCTCCTGTTGCCCCCATCACCCACCAGATAACACTTCGCATCCTCAGGACTGCTGCAGCCTAATTTTATCACCAGCCCAAGCAAGACTTGATGGAAAGTCATACATTTTGGAAAAAAAAGAAAAAAAATCATGAGTTAAAGCCCAAAACTATAAATGCTTTTGACATCTCTTGAAAATTGGTATTTTCTACCTCAACATACAGTCATATTTGCAAAACTAATCAAGTGTTAGTGATCTATACATTTTACTTCTAATATGAGTAATTAAGAATTGTGCTATAATTTTAACCTTTTTCATCTTCTCATATGTCTTTGTAAGACTGGAATGAATATAAATGTGGTTGCTTTGAAACCTAGTGAGCAATGGAAAAATCATTCTAAAATGCATGCAATCTTTTGGCTGTTGTTCTTAGGTATTGTCCTTGCCAGGTGATATGTCGGTATAAAAACATTATGGTATTTTGCTCATTGTTTCAGTGAACTTGGTCAGGGTACCTCTAGGTTCCATGCTTGAGATGTGTGAACAAATTGATGAGATGGAGAATCTTGGTTTGTTTTCATCAAGTATTAACCAAATACAGAACTGATTCTACAAAAGATGAGCAGATCTGATTATTTCATCATGTACATTTCAGGAGCACATAAATCATACTTTTAATTAAAATCCCTTTGAAAAAGGACTTTATAAATTGTCACCTTAAGATCCTACATGGAGAGCGGTCGTATGTTTCTAGAGATAATTTTATGAATTCATTCAGAATTTACGAAAATTGTTTTACCTGCTAACTATATCTGTAATAAAGTTAATCAAAATAAAGTCACATTATCTCTTTAAAATACAAATAACCAGTACATGCAACTGTTCTGCTTTATAGATTATGTTAAACTATTGATATGAGATGAATGAGACTATTTCATTCCATGCTATTGACATTTCCAAAAGTCTGTGCATTGTTCCACTTCGATTTCTGTTGCCCTGGAGATGCATTTTCATGGGGCAAGGAGTGTGGCCAGGGCGTGGGAGGAGTGCCCCAAGGAAACTCGTCAAAGTCAGTCTCAGTGGGACGGCCCTCACTGTCAGGCGGAATGATGACCACCAGGCTTAAAGGGCCTTTGCTCTTCCTCCACTCTTTTCCATTGAGCTGTGGCCTTAGGAGGAAGGGGTCCAACGGGAAAACCCTCGGCCACAATTGGTCACTCTTCTCCCCGTTCCTTCCTCTTTCTCTTCCTCCTTGCAGTTAGTCTCCCTGTGCCCCTCCTCTCATCAGCAGTCCCCCTTTCCCTTCCAGAGGCTCTCCCATGTCTCTGCCTGCCCATCCCCTAGGCCTCAGGGACCCAACACCTTGACTCTGTCTTTATACCTGGCAGTTTCCACAGCAGCCATGAGACAGCATGTCGCTGACATCCAGAACCAAACACTCAGAATATACATTCCCCATAGAGACAACGTATGTCTGGTGCTTAGACCTGTAATACCATCAGTATGGATTAAATGATTTTTCACAGGTCATTGCAAAATTCACCATCTGATATATACTGTTTGGGACTCTATTTTCTAAATGCAAAGAAAAAAGATTACAACTGTACTTTTGTTATGTCCTTGGCAATGAAATCGAAGCTGGATGAAAATGTTTTTATTTCCTTGCTTGACTTTTTTTTCCCAGAATCTGCAGAGATCCCAAAATACCAAGTCTTATCTTTACGAGTTAATTGGCTTATTATTCAATATCCAAGGATGAAAAGTATTTTCTCATTGTTTAGAAGTTCCATCAGGCATCAGAGAGGGGAAGGGGAGGTCTTGAGTGGCAAAAAATATGTGGAAACCAGTGATGCCTTTTAAGAGAAGACACGTTATTTTTATGTAAAATAAGGCTTATGTCACATTAACTCTGCAAGTCTCCTTTGAAATATAAAGCCCTGATCTATTCTTAAAAGGAAAGAAATAAGAAGCTTGAGATTTCATTGCACTTATTGGAAATAATACTATTGTTTAAAACAGCCAAGGGAGCTTAGGGATAGGATGATGATTATGTCATAGTCTCTGTGTATATACTTTTCTGACTCTGCGCTGTGGTTAAGGTAACAAGAGAAACCCGTGTTGACCAGTCTTACTCCCCATAATGCCCCCCACATACCACCACCCCTTCTCAGCACACACAATGGAAAATGGTGAATGCATTTACACTCTTCCACACCGCTTCTTCTTTCCAATGTGTGTATGAAATTTGATTAAAGAAAATTTCCTTAGAAAGAAAATGAGAAACTCTTCCAAGGGCCCCATCCGCATGGGATATGAGAAAAATAAAACATTTCCTTTTGCAATGTATAATTAAATGATAAGGCCAGGAACCTGGCCTTGCTTCTCCATCACCTGTGCTGTCAGCCACAGTAGTGGCACCGATTTAACACTGTGCCCTCTCTCTTTGTTCTCCTGTGAACCGCTGTGATGGCAGAGATCGCTAGCCATCAGAGATAGTGTGAGATCAGGGTGAATGCTATATTGTAGGAAGAGCTATTAATATTTTAAATACTGTCAGCCCTTCAAGCATTGAGATATTACATCACTATTTAGACAATAGAATTTTTCACTGACTGGAAGCTTTCAAGTGTTTTAGCATCCTAATAATTAAGTAGGAGATATAATTATATTAACGCAATTACCATGCAGCAAAAGGTAGACTTTGAAATTCTTTCAGATGTTTCTGATATTGTCTGATCCAAAAATAACTACTTGATTAACTAATTCATCTCATAAGAAATGTCTCTATGTAGGTCAGGGTGAGATCATTTGAAAAATCTACTCTTTTGAGAACTTCTAAACCTCAGAAAAAAAAATCTCATTTAAGAGCTAGAGTCAAATTATATGGTCATTTTAGTTCACAGAATTCAAAGCATAGATGGCTGGAGTCATGTGCATGTGATA
Source organism: Cynopterus sphinx (assembly GCA_030015415.1). Lineage (NCBI taxonomy): Eukaryota > Metazoa > Chordata > Mammalia > Chiroptera > Pteropodidae > Cynopterus > Cynopterus sphinx. Next base: position 4,247,492 of record CM057379.1, on the reverse strand, counting down.
ATTCTAGGCCACTCTCAATAAATAATACATGTCATTTCTGCTTCACTGAGGCTGTCACTTACCGCTCTAAATGACTTTCAATGCAGGGCCCAGTCTGCTCACCCAGAGTGCACTTCAGCTCAATTCCAAACCTGAAGGGTCCTTCCAGTATCCGGCCAGCTACCATAGCAACCAGACCCTGGCCCTGAGTGAGACAGCCCCATCGCAGCTCCCCACCCGCAGCACACAAGCCCGAGGTGCCAGCCAGAGTTTCAGCCAGGTATGTGTGGGAATGGGGTCCCCCACTGTATTGGTCCTCGGGCTCCAGGGGGACAGGTGGGGAGCAGGGGTGTGAGGTGGCGTAGTGAGCCCTCCCACCTTTCTGGGCCATGTCTCACAACTTACAAGTGATGCCTCCGGTGGTGTGAGTGAAGGGAATGAATAATAAAAATACTGTTATAGAGTAACCCTGAATCGTAAGCAGGTTTTCTTTAGGGATATCTGTGTGTCGCTCATGCTGTGCTTATATTGTACATATTTATTTATCTGTGTGACTGTGTGTCATTACTATTTCTGTGTCTAGATGAGGTGTAAATATGGCATGTGCTCTGATTTTTTGCATGTACCTGGAGCAATTTTTTTCTCCTAAAAAAAGCATGGAATTATTTTGGGGGGTTAATCTTATCAAGAAATATAATATACATGCATAATCAAGTATGGAGAACTATTTGAAGGTAATCGGGGTTAGTTTAGGGATAGTTACACCCCGTTGAGGTTGATTTTTGAAATGTGTCCTTAGTCATTTCTTTAAGATGTACACTAGTTCTTATCATTTCACTGCCCAAATTTATCAGCTGCCATTCAAACCAGCTACAGGTTAATAGACATTAAAAGTGGCTACCAATATGAATTTTTTTTTTTGCACAAAATATGTAAATGTTGTGATACATAGGTAGGTAAAAAGGTAAACAGACAGTATTTTGGTTTTGATAATTTTCTGGTTCAAGCTATATTCAGTCAACCTTCCAGAATTCCTTTATCAGAGGGCTATCTTATTTTAAGCTATTTTAACGTTGTTTTCAGCGGCATCAGTCCCTTTTAATCTCTGTGCTTTTAAAAGCTCCTGGAATGAAGAACCCACAGCCCCAAATGCAACCCCTTCAGCTAATGAGTTTTTTTCTTTTTTTTGTCCTTTATGCCTTTATGGGACAATACCTCTGCCACACTACCCACCACCAGCTCCTATAACAAGCAAACGCATCTTCGTCACCAATTAATTGTTATTCATCCGTGTGCCTTTCCGACTAAACTAAAAGCTACTTGAGGGTATGACCATTTCCATCTTAATTCGCAGCCCCTAGCCATCCACATGGTCCCCGAGAAATATCTGCAGATGGACAGGAGGCAAGGCGAGTTAGAATGGCACATTGTAGTCACCGTGGGGTGCCTACTCTAGGTGACGTGGATATAAATGAAGCAAAAGCCGAGAAGTCTCAGTGCATTTCAGTTATTAAATTATTGTCCCAGCAACACATTGAAAATATGATTGCTTTTTTCAAGCGACACCCTCGTTCATCGGTGGCTTTGTAACTTGTACCTTGTGACACCAAGCTGTAGAATAAAAGAGTGTGATAAATACAAGGGTCCACTGAGGAGGAGGGCCTGTCCCCCACAGTGGCTCAGAGTATGGCCACAGCTCAGTCAGTTCTTTAAAAGTACTGGCCTGTGCTACCCCCTTACAGAAATGTGACAGGGTACATGAGAGAATGTCTAAATATGGGTTTTCATCTACTAGAAAAATTACTTTAAATATACAAATATATGTTCATTTATCATTCACACAAAACAGTCATTACATTTTATTACATATAAACATATGCTGTTTGAAATATCGAGTGATGTTATTAGCATAGAAACGATTAAAATTTTTAAAATGTAATTATATTTTATTCAAAGGTGAAATGGAAACCATATGATTTTTTTCTCTAGGTTATATTCACAGACTGTACATATGTAAATTCTATGGAAGCAAACAAGTAGGCTGCGGCCCTTTATTTTTTATCCCATATCAAGCCATACTTCTTGGTCTAAGAGGCCATACTCAGTAATAAGGTACACTCAGATTAACCTATGAAAACTATAAGTTTAGCTTTCGCCAATTTCTTGGAACTTCTAAGACATGTAGTGTGGATAACATAAACTTCTACTTTCTTTTATTTCTTTTCTTGAACTCTCTTATTACCTTAGTTTGGCTTTTTCTCATAAATATCTAAGACCCCGGTCATTGGAGCTGAAAATTGAGACAACTAAAAAAACAAAAAACAAAAACAAACAAAAAAAACACTTAGTAGATGCCCAGAGCTGAGCATCTGGAAAATGGAAATATTCAAATAAAATGAGAAGTCAATTAACTTATCAACTCATCTTTGAGCACCTTGTAAGCCCATTCACACATCGCTATTAATAACCAGCTGTTAAATCAAAGCTTCTTATAAGATGAATAATTGCCATTTATCAAGCACTCAGAAGTAATCTGTTTTGCATGCATCCTCTCACACAATCCCCACAACAGGGCTGTATTGTGATCTATATTTTAAAGACGTGAAGACTCAAGCTCATTACATTTAGAGACGTCATCACACGCCATTGTGTTAAGGCAGCAGAAGTAGGAACGGGAACAGAATCCTGACTGAATTCAAATTTAATCACTCCAAGAGAGAGCATTTCATAGGTTTCATCCTACATATTGACCGTGTTAATTAAATCAATCTACAGCTAGGACCTGGTCAGAGGTGTGTAAACATGGACAAGCAAAGTGGCAGCGTATCTACAGCTGCTTTGTTAGAGTCCCATTTGTTGGGGTCAGTTCTGTCCACTAACTGCCCTGAGAGTGAAACAGTATAAGTTCTAAAATGACAAGACTGAGCCTGACGTTAAAAGTCTGCTTTGAAGGTTAATCAGAAAGTGTAACTATGTTGTAAAGAGAGCAGAAGGCTGCATTTGCAGTCATCAGGGTTAGAGTTTGAAGTCATCTACAAATGTGCGTGGTCAAGGTTAGGTAAGTTGGAGGCAGAGGTTGCTGGTGTGCTCACTCACCTGGACAGTGGGCTAAATAAGGTCTGAATACTCAAACCAGGGGGTTGTTCCCATCCACTAAGTGGAGCGAGGCTCTTGGCAACTGATCCCATTTTGTTTAGCTAATTGGCAGATATTGGAATCACGATGCACTTTTACCTTTGGCGTGCTATAGTATGAAAGGCATATTTTACTGAGCACCCCACAGGCCCTTATGTCTTTAAAGTAATGTCAAATGAGCATTTTTACTCAGTATTTGTCATTGTACCTTGAAAGTAGGGAGGCCACACACCATTCCAGTAATATCTCCTTTGTTCAGATTTTCTTAGAAAAACTCCATTCCAGTGATTTCGTAGAGTTCCATGACTCATTTCTTTTCAATATTCTGAATAGTATTGAAGCTCATGCCTCCTAGGCTAGATTAATTTTTAGAATATCCTATTCTCATAAAGTACCGAAAAGGGTTAGTAGAGTTCAAATTATGGCTGACAAATGCCACCACCAAGTTAATAAGGTCAATAATCAATGAACAGAAAATGTTTCCTGTTTGGCATAAAATGTGTAATTCTAAAGCACAGCAAGGGATTTTCTATCTCGCCCGTGAATCACATTGGAATGCAGTTTCTACCAGTGTCATAAATGTTTAAAGGTTCTAATTTCAATTTTTAAGAAGTTTAGTATGTTCAGTAGAATATCTGAGTGGTCACCACCAGGCTCAACACCGGGCCCTGGTGATACACACATAACCTGCATTGCCCCATCGCATCTGTCTGAGTAAAACTATGGGACACAAAAGTTGTCATGAACTATTAGTTCCCAACTAATATTCTTGAAAGTTATTCTCCTCAGACTCTAGGGCTGAACTGGAGGAGAGAATATGAGACCTTTCTCATGGGATCTTAAGGCCTTCCTGGGAAGTAACATGAGTCTATTTCCCTGCCTCTAGCACTCTGCTCCACTGCCCGGCAGGATCCCTCCACACCCTTTAAACAGGGCATGTAATTACCCCCAACATCCCTTCCTTCCTCCACCGAGTCAACCTGGCCTTCATGTGGCTCTTGTGAGGTACCCCAATCCAAACAGAGCTGCTCTTCTAGTTACACTGGTGTATCTCTGGGTTATTCTTTAATGCACTCAAGATGTTTATTGTGTGCCTGCTGTATGCTGTGAGCTCATGTATCTGCTTGGGATGGAGTAGGAAAGAAAACAAACTTAGTTCTTGTCCTCAAGGAACTTACATTCTAGCAGTAGCAATGGGAACTCTTGCAAAGTTCATTGGAAGGTGATGATTTCTATGAGGAGGAAAGGAATGCAGAGTAGGATAAGCGGGATCCAAAGTACAGGATGGGGTGTGGCATGTGGGGCCTTGCGGAGAAGGTGACATTTGGACAAAGACATGAAGGAGAAGAGGGAGGAAGCTGTATGGATGCTGGAGGGACAGCAAATGTGTGTCTCTCGGATGAGGTGGCCTGAAATGTTGAAGGAACAGCAAGGAGGTTGAAGTGGTTAGGGCAGGCAGTAGGAGTTGTGAGGAGGAGGGAGACGTGGTCAGTCATTATAATGATCTTGTCTTTAACTCGGGGTGAAATGAGGAGCCAGGAGAGAATTTAGAGCAGAGGCACAACGTGGCTTAACGTTTGTGTTGAAAGCATCATCCTGTCATATCACATATAATACCCTACAGTCAGTTGCACATAAATCTGTTTCTTTGCATCAGAATGGAGTGGAAGCCTACAAAATTAATCTTTGGTATCCCAAGTAACCGGCCAAGGGTTCAGCAAATGTTCATCCAGCCTGATTCTTTATCATCTCGCTGCAAAGGCTGTGGGTGGTGAGACGTTAAAGAAGTTGGCTGCCCTCCAAGCTGTGTCTGCTTCCACTCACACACAGTTTTCAGTGGATTATATGAAACGCTGAATATAAAACTTCTGGCACAGAGGAGTTGCTCTAAAAATGTTGGTTGTTTCTACGTCCAAACGTAGAGGAGTCTCACCAAGCATTTCATCCCTCAAAGAAACAAAACATGCAAGAAATAAGAAAGTACACATCTGTATAGAGTGTGGGCAAAGTGGAACAGAAACCTAAAGGGTTTTAAGCCACTTTCGTGTCCTCCAGCAGCACTGGAGGAAGCACGCACATCCCCAGCCCTAGGGAAATGAAGAATGGTCTGATAGTTCTAGATGATAAAACTGAACTTTTGATCTGCCTATTTAATGTTGCACTGACTTTTGTGTCTTAAAAGTCCTCATTTATGCTATATCGTAATTATCAATATGCTGTCTGCTCACTTCTGCCAGTGGCAGATGTGTTTGTTGAATTTGGAACATCACTGATGGGTGCACTCTCACTTCGGGTAGATGTGAAGGTCAAGGGGGTGGGGGTGGAGAGCTCTGTGGGTGGTGACCTGGTGGACACAGAGACCCCCATGGTGCTAAGAAGGGGCAGATCCCCAATTAAAGCCTGTTTATTGATGGTTGAATGATAAAAGTTATGCAGACAGCTAGTGTGACATCACTCCAGTTTGCTTGATTAGGAGAGAAGGTGTTTACTTGTCAGGAGAAAAGTCACTAATGAACTTGGGAAACACAAAATTGCAGAGATATGTTTAGTGTAAAATATATATTATGCAGCACTTAGAGGAGACAGGATGCCATTTTGAGTACTTTCCTTGGCCTATTTGTGGAAAACTGGCAGTTTAGTTGTTTTTAAGAACGTTTCAGATGACTACCTATCAGAACTCCTTTCTCATCATGCTGCTTTAAAACCTTCTCCCTCTGTTTTCTGTTTCCAGTATGAACATATTTAATCTGGCTTCAATAATTGAAACATTTCTCATGACAGGGAGGGTGCTTATGCATTTTCTATAACATTTCCTCATCCAAGCAAATATCTGGGTTATTGAAGTCATATTAAATGAGCCTCTTGCTGAAATAAAAGTTTTATGTAGTGTACTTTTGCCAAAGCTCATGTTTTATGGAAGGAATGGCCATCAAGAGATCCCTCCTTATATATTTTTAAGATAAATTTATGTAAGACACTTATGTCATTGTTTTATTTTTTTTCTTCTGTATTTTCTTGACACTGGTAGACCCTATTAATGGCATACGAAATACTTTCAGAGTATTTGTTGCTAATGACCCTAACTGTACTTCTATGAAGGAGAGATCAGAGGGATGGAAAAACTGGTACCCAGGATGCAAAAATCTACACCACCCAGTTTGTACTAGTGCCTTATTGGCCAAGGGAAAATGGACCCAGTACCACCTCCTCTAGCTGTACCTATAGGGATGATATGGTTTATGAGATTGCTCTCCTCTCCTCTCCGCTCCTCCCCTCCTCTCTCTCTCTCTCTTCCTCCCTCCCTCTCCTCTTCCATAATATCAGGACCTTCATGCAAAGAGAAAACAGCGAGGTGGTCTTTGTTATTATCTCCAAGATTATAGCTCTCATGGTCCTTTGAATTCAGATGTTCTCATCTAAGAGAGAAACTTCTTCTAAGTGCCTGGGTTTTTCAGGTACTTGAGTTGACTTTGCTCTGGGCATGACCTTTCAACGTCAGTGCCTTGTCACCACCAGCGCAACCCAGCCCTTCTTTTCTCATCCCGGCAGTGATGACTCAAGAGACAGTGTGTGAACTGCACACAGGTGCTGTCTCCGTACTTTGTTTTATACTAGTTTTGACCCAAACCAGCACTCCTCAGTGTCATCGCTAGACGAGGCGCTTGATTTTATCTGGCTATTTCCAAAATCAGTCCAGGATTTTCTACCTTGGGAACTATTTTAAAGAGTGGCATTCCTTCTGAAGACAATTTCGGAAGAGAAGTTATAAAACTTTGGGGAGCAATACTGGTAGTGTTCAAGCACATTTATTTTAGCCCGTGGAGTAAATTCATGGGCCCGAAACTTTGTTGAGGATGTAGATTCTTTTTAAATGCATTATATTATAGGAATGTTTCATATAATACCTAAATTAGACTGTTTACATGGTGGACTTGGTGATTCCTCGTTTCCAACGTGTGACAGTAATTGTCCAGATTCACCTGCAAGCCTAACACTCTTTGCAAACAGAGCCTGGAAAGTCCCCCAAATTCTTAGACTTTTTCATCGGTAGCACGTAGCTAATATTACTAAATTATGTTACCAAATAGTTATTTAGATATTTTTTTTGAAAGATAACATCCTAAAGCCATGTCCTATTTTTTTTAGTATTTAAAACTTATTTAGGCTTCTTTATTTATGGAAAGAGTAGTATTTAATCATAGCTTTTATTTTATCTCAATCGGTCACCACTTAATACTCTCTGCTTTGGCCTCCCCTTAAAGGCCAGCTCAGCTTGTTTCTCACTCAGCCCTGTGCCATGCTTGTGTCTTGTGGCTCTTTGTGGCCCTAGCCTCATTGCTTCTGCTTTCCTGTAACACGTGCTGGCCAGCTTGGCCTCTCATGACATTGTTTTTACCCGAGAGCTGTGTGTAAACCAGGACCATCTGCAAAGGGGAGACGCCATGATTTATTAGGTTTCTCGGACGCATGGTCATCCCAGAAAATGACACGTGATGAATACAGTTGATGGAGGCAAACTGCTTACTCCATCAATAAGCCCCTCTCTGGGAACCCACAGGGGCTCCAGGTCCCCATTCCTGATGCTGTGGGCTTGGCTGCCCAGCGCTCTAAGTAAATATCCCTTTCGACCCACAGTTAGGAGCCTCACTGACTATTACAGGACACTTGTCAGGTCTCAGCGCATCTTCACAAGCAGTGCTTGTAAATCAAGGACCTGCTCTCTGAAACGTTTTGCTCAGTGACACTTGTGATATGAAGTCGAGATTCCTTTAAGTCCAGGCTGTCACCTCTCTTAACTGGCTGTATGCAGTGGGTTTTTCTCTGGGATTTTTGCACTGCCAAATTCGCAAAGAATGAGGATTCCATACGTTTCCAAACTCAAAGAATTTTTCCCCATGCCCCCCTGTGCCATCCCTACCCGTTACAGAAGAGATAGTGTGAAGGGGTCTGGAAAGAATTCAGCTCTGCACTGAGGCTGATGCCTCATTCCATTCCAAGAGTTTCCTATGTGTAGGGGCTCACACTTCTGGAAAAGTGAGCCAGATAACATTCTGTACGAACAAAAACAATGACAGGCCTCCAGGGTCAGGTCAAGGTAAAATAATCCATGGATGTGGATTGCAGGGAGACCTTCACAAACTCCTCATTCTAATGGTTTATTGACTTAATGAGCATATTAATGCATGGAACTCAAATACTATTAGTGAGAATAATGTATGTATTGCCTAAATTCTCATTTCAGCATTATTTCCACCAAACTTTGAAACTTCTTTCCCTCTTTAAACTCTTCTATAAAACAGGTATAAATGCACTCCACATTACACAAGAGGCCTCAGTACACCAAGTGTGCACGTGCAAACACATGCAAACATATATAAAAATCACAACTGTAGAATATCCAAACTCTGATCCATCTGAAACATATGTAAACTATAACACAGATGAAATGTTTAATTTATAAGAGCTTTGTTGAGTTATGTGTATTGCTCGTATCCTATTTAAAAACTTCTGCGATTTTTTTTTACTTGAGCTGTAATCTAAATGTCCATAAAAATTGAAAGTAATATTTCATTTTTCTCTTGGTGACCTTTTCATAATGGGAAGCAAGAAAGGAATGAAATATAATGTACCCCAAACTCGACCAACCCAAAGCAATTCAGTTGGAACATCTAGCCCATAGTGTCTGGTTTCCTTGTCAATTTCATGTATCTGGGTCCCCCATTCTGTAGGGGCAGGAAAGACAACAAAGTAGACTTTTGGGTTGAGACTGACTTAAAGAGTTAAAAATGAAGTCGCCAGCAGGAATTGTCCCTGTCAGTAGCCCCTCCTGTCAGCCAGAACAGTATTGGGGCATAATAAATAGTCTTCAAATATACCTCAAAATTTTTGTATTATTATTTTTCTTTTAACAGTCTCATCATCAATAAAATATATGTGTATATTTCAATTCTCATTGATTGTACACACACATTCCCAAATATTTTTAGAGAAGCCTAGAGCAGTCATTTTTTTTTTTTTTTGGTTTTGTTTGGAATTCTACTCTAAAATCGAAGTTGCAGATTTTCATAGGGTTAACATACTTTTAAGGTAGAATTGGGCAGCTTCTGTAACAGTAAAGCGGATGAGAGTCTACGTGTGTTGAACTGTGTTTATATTATTATCAATCCGATGACCTAGGTAGTCATAAACCATGCTATAGATTGTACAGGAGGCTCAAGGTGCCGCGTTTTGGATCCCTAACTGGCGAAGAGGTGCCGAATGAAATCACATAATGGAACAAAACATAAACACAAGAGTGGAAACAGCTCCCAAAAGATTCATGCTTTTGTCCAATTGATGCTAAAAGCAGACTTCTTAGTTAAGCCAGAGAACCATTCTTACACACTTAGGATGCCGTAGGCCATCAGGGATGGAATGTAACACCCCTGAATTACTTATCGTAAACTGCAGAAAAGCTTATCCAACTATGCAATATGGTTAGGAAGCCACTAGTCCTATTTGCCTATTTAAATTCAACTTAATTCAAATTAATTAAGGTAAATTTGTGTTTAAATCCAGTGTCCATTTCAAGTGCACAGTAGGCCCACGTGTCTGGCGGCTACCACGTCGGACCTTGAAGGTATTAAAACTTTTCCAAACAATATCAACCTTAAACAGTATATAAAATGTTATTATTTATGTTCTTTTCACATAAAGAAGTTATCGACAAATTTTCACCAAGATACTACGATATTTAAAAACATTTTCAACTTGGTTGCTATAGCCTGACAGAATGTCTTGAGCTAGCGTGGCAGTTCTTGAAATTTCTACAGATTTGGGGGCCATTTAGGAAACCTCATTAGACAAAGTACTACTCAGCAGAGTTGATATCCCTGAGCCTCAAAGTTCCAACAGGTTAAAAGGGAAATAAAGTTTTTGCAGGGTTTATTCAAGGTTTCTCTAGGATCCACATCGTTTTAATATTGAAGCATTAAAATGCTATATAATATTGGTATACTTTAGTGCTTACTTTAAATACTTTAGCATTTATTTTATTAGAAACGTGCTACTTGAAGACGAACGACGTCATTAATGTCTTCTAGGGTTATTGAATGTTATGTATCCAATAGTTAACAAAAAGTCTTTGTCCTGTTGGTAACAGGGGGCCTCTCCTTACACCCTCTGGAGTTCTTTCTCCTCATGCTCCTGTGGGAAGACTTTACAGAAATTCTTGTTAGAGGCTTTTCCATCCCTTGCCAACTGGGTTCTGTGTCACTCAGACCCCAGGAGAGCTTCAGAAGAAAAGTGAAGGGTGACCGTGGCCTTAGTGGTTGTTCTCGGAGCAGCAGCATCTGCCTTCCGCCGGAGACTGTTAGAATGCAGTCTCAGGCCCACTCCAGACCCCTTAATCCCAATCTCTTCTAGATCAGTGGCTTGCAGACTTTAGTGAGCACTATAATCATCTTGAGCACTTGTTAAAACTCAGATCCCTGTCTCCCCCACCCCTTACTGCCTCCCCTTAGAGTTTCTGACTCAGTAAAGGCTTCTACAACTGGGACCTCACTTGGAAAACTAGGATAATTTGTTCTCACTTTCAGTGCACGTTGGAATCACCTGGCGATCTTCCCCAAAGCCTGATGGTTGAGCCCCCATCCACCCCCAGAGATTATGAGTTAAATGGCTAATGTACGGTATGGCTACTGAGATTTTTTTCCAAAGCCCCTTTGATGATCAGAACATGCAGCCAGGGTTGAGAAGAAACCCAGTCCATACAATTCATGCTCAGAATTTCCAGCAGGGGGAAAGCAAAATTGGATCCAATCAGCCCCGTGACTCTGGATGATGCTGGGAGAGATCTCTGGGGTCGAGTTGCAATTCATCCACTGTCTCCCCCATGTAAAAGCTCCCATTGCCAAAGCCTTGGGACCAGCTTTACTAAACATTTCTACCTTTTTTTTTTTCTACAAACATTCGCGGCATCTCTGCCGTGAATCAGGCTTCACTCTAGTTTCTGGAGACACATCATTGAACAAATCATAGAGCTCGCATTTACTCTCCCTCCTACTGTTACGCTCAAAACAATTGCTTCGCGGTGTTAAAGAAAAACCAGAACTGAGCAGTGAAGCGGTAAATACAGATTTTATTCAGGAAGAAAAAAAAAAAAAGAAAAAACTATTTCAATAGGGGAAAAGAGATCTTAGTATATAGAACTGAGCTCAGTGCCTAATACAATGGGGAAAGCGGGAATTTATAGCTGGGGACCCTGGAGGACCAGGTGGGGCCAGTGGACAGAACACTACTAAGAGGAAACATCAGTGGGGAGGGGTTCAGGCCAAACTGTCCTAATAGGATTGTGGCTGAAGACAGGGCAGGGTGACCAGCCAGAACCTGGGGACAGCGGGGGATGAGGATCTTGATCAGACATGGAGTGTGATCAGATATCATCCAGAGTGGGGAATGCTGGCTGAAGGGACTTAGCCAAATTTTTGCTAAAACTGAGATAAACACAGAAGCCCAAACATCAGGGTCTAGTTTAGAAGAGAGTTCAGACAGGCCTGATGAGAGTTTGGTCGAGAAGAGAATGTTTGTCAGTGCATGGAGATACACACACGTACGTACATACATAGGTACACACACAAACGTATAAAATATGTGCATCCCATATAAATGCATGTGCGCGCATGCACACACACACACACACACACACACACACACAATATCTTTCAACAAACTGTTTCCTTCTCTTTCCAGGCTGCTTTTAAAAGAGGATTTTGATGCCGCTCAAAAAGTCCCTCAGCGTTTCACGTGAACCCGACATCCCAGATAAAATTAGGAATGCCATATTGTGTGTGGATGAAAATGCCCAGTCTGTCATGTGCCAACTGCCACTCCCAAATGGGTGGAGAGGCGGAACTGGAATCTCTACCCCAGAGCATCAGTTCACTCTCTCTCCGATCCCCTCCATCTCTCCGGCTTCCTCCACCCCACCTAGTTCTCCAACCTAATTCCAAAGCCTTCCTTCCCAGCTTCTCTCTCAGTGCATCATCCAACCCCTTTTTTCACACCAGTCTGCTCTTCAAAAAAAAACTTTCTGCTCCCCTGGGAGAGCCTGGAAGATCCCAGAGAAGTGGTTGACAGTGTCGTGTTTTCATTGGAATGCAAATTTGTCTCTGGACAAGATTCAAGGGAAGTGCTTTCCCCTCCAACTGTCTCCACCCTGGCCCTTGTTGTCTTTTGTTTTCTTGTAAATAAATGGGAGGCAACTGGCTTTCACTTTGAAGACACAGCTGTAGGGGGGCTCTTAAAAGGGAGCTGGGGGGAGGGAGGGAGAGAGAGAGAGAGAGAGAGAGAGAGAGAGAGAGAGAGAGAGAGAGAGAAAGAGAGAGAGAGAGAGAGAGAGATGCTGAAAGATTTGGAGGCTGGCATTAAAATCTAGAAAAGGGAGGCTTTTTTTAGTCTTTTCGTTTACAATTGCTGATGCCTCTAGAAATGCTTTAAAAAATATATACTGAATGACCAAGTGTATTTATTCCAACTTAATATTTCTTCCTCCCTCCTTTTAACTTTTCTTGTCCAAAAAGAAAAATCAACGTGACAGTAGCTGCATGGTTAGACCCTACAAAGCATGTTCCTTCTTGATGTTCTCCAGATGAGTATGCAACGTGGCCAGTGCTGGCCAAGTTGAGACTGTATCCAGTGACACGAACGTGGGGGTCGAGGGAGTAAAAGATTAAATTCCAGAATTTCTCAAAAAAAAAAAAATCATCATGATTGCCCTTCAGCACACCACAGCGGCCTGGTTGGGTGGCCTTTTAAAGTCTTCATGTGACTAATGCGATGCCTCTGCTCCTCCAGAAACAGGTTACCAGAGGCGACGCCAGACCCCCTGCTGGCCACCCTTAACCATTGGTTTTTTCTCTTTTTTCGTTTCTTTTTTCTTTTTCTTTTCATTCTTTTCTTTCTTTCTTGTCTTTTCTTTGTCTTTACTTATCTTTCTGTTTTTCTGTCTGTCTTTGTGTCTTTCCTTTCTCTTTCTTTCCTTTCTTGTCTTTCTGTCTTTTCTTTCTCTTTCCTTTCCTTTTCTTTCTGTCTTTCCTTTTCTTTTTCTTTCTTTCTTTCTCTCTGTCTCTTCTTTCTGTCTGTGTTTCTTTTTCTTTCTCCTCTCTCTTTCTCTTTCTCTTTCTTTCTCCATCCCTACTTTCTTTTTCTTTTCTTTCTTTTTCTGTCCTTCTCTCTCTCTCTCTCTCTCTCTCTCTCTCTCTCTCTCTCTCTTTCCTGTCTGTCTGTCTGTCTGTCTTTCCTATCTTTCTTTCCTCTCTCTCTCGCTCTCTTCCTTCTCCCTTTCCTTCTTCCCTCCTTCCTTCCTTCCTTCCTTCCTCCTTCCTTTCCTTTCCTGTCTGTCTGTCTGTCTGTCTGTCTGTCTGTCTTTCCTGTCTTTCTGTCTCTCTTTTCCTTCTCCCTTCTCTCCCTTCCTTCCCCCCCACCTCCCTCCCTCCCTCCTCAGTGGGGAGGCACCTGGGGGAGCGGTGGGGGATGCTGTGGGTGGGGGGCGTGCCGGGGCGCCCCTCCCCCCCCTGAGCGCCTGTCCCCCTCTCCCCCGCACAGGGCACGTCGAGCCGCGCGGGGCACCTGCCGGGCCCGGAGCCGCCGCCACCGCCGCCGCCGGCGCGGGAGCCGTTCGCGCCGAGCCTGGGCAGCGCCTTCCACCTGCCGGACGCGCCTCCCAGCACCGGCGCCGCCGCCGCGCCCCGCCACCCCGGCGCCCCGCTGCCCGCGCCGCCACCGCCCGCGCGCGGGGGCTCCCCGGGCCCGGCCGCGCCCGCGGGCGCCTCGCCCTCCAAGCTGCCGCGCGGCCCGTCGCCCAAGCCGTCGCCCGGCCGCCTGGCCCGGCCCTACGGCGGGGGCGCGGGGGGTGCGGGGGGCTCCCCGGGCAGCGCGGCCGCGGCGGGGCCCGGGCCGGCGCCCCTGCGCGGGGCCTCGCCGCCCGCCGCGCCCTGCGCCTCGCCGCCCGCGCACCAGCTGGGCGCCGCCCTGGGCGCCTACGCCACCCTGTCGCCCACCAAGCGCGCGGCGCACGCGCCCGAGCCCTACGCCAAGCTCGCGCACGACCTGTTCGCCACCGCCACCCTGCAGCGCCCCGGCAGCCTGGCAGGTGAGGGGGCGCGGGGGGGACGCGGGGTGCTGGGGGGGCCGGGCGGGGTGCTGGGTGCGGCCGAAGTCCTTGGGATGCGGAGCCCGCGGGGCGCCCCTGCGCCGGGGGCGCGGCTGCCCTCGGGCACCTGCTCCTTGTGTGGAAAGTCGTGCGGTCCCCGCGGCTGATCTCTCTCTCCCATGGGAAGACGGAGGTCGTTCCGAAAAGGAACTTTAAATTGAATAGAGAATCAGGTCGCCCTGCTGACTGCTTCCAGAAAAGGGACAAAGCAAGTAAAACCCGGTATTTTATGCGACCTCCTGGAGTTACATTGACTCCAGAATCATGTAGACCTGTTGCCTGTTCCCGAAAAAGGACAAAGCAAACCCAGTCTGTATGCAGTCTCCTAGAGTTGTCTACACTTAGTGGTGGAGGGCAACCGCCGGGCATGTCCCTGGGTGGGGTTCGCAACCGCAGGATGCGCAGAATGCCAGGGCGCCCCTGTGCTAGGTGAGCATCTGAACTACAGCACCTGCTGCTGCTTTGAAAGTCGTGCCGTCTCCCGTGTTCTGATCTCCCATGGGAAGGTGAAGGACATTCGGAAAATTAACTTTAAATTTAATAAAGAATCAGGTATTGTTTCCTGAAAAAGGACAAAGCAAGTAAAACTCAGTATTTTATATGATCTCCTAGAGTTAAATTTACTACAGAATCATTTAGACCTGTTGCCTGCTTCCCAGAAAAGGACAAAGCAAAGAAAACTCAGTATTTATACGGTCTCCAAGAGTTGTCTACACTTAGTTGTGAAGGGCAACAGCCGGGCATGTGGTGGGCGAGGGTCCAGAATCTTCAGGATGAAGAGCACATCAGGGCGCCCCTGTGCCAGGTGAGCAGCTAAACTTCAGCACGCCACCTCTTTTTTGAAAGTCATGCAGCTTCTCGAGTTCTAATCTCTCCCATGGGAAGACTAAGGACCTTTGGAAAATGAACTTTAATAGAGAATCATTTAGACCTGTTGATTGCTTCCAGAAAAAGGACAAAGCAAAGAAAACTCAGTATTTATACGGTCTCGTATAGTTATGTACACTTATTGTGGAAGGCAACAGCCGGGCATGTCTCTGGGCCAGGGTCTAGAATCTGCAGGATGTAGAGAATGCCAGGGCGCCCCTATATTAGTGTAGCAGCTAAACTAAAACGTGCCACTGCTTTTTTGAAAGTCATGGGATCTCTCGTGTTCTAGTATTCTAATCTCTCCCATTGGAAGACCAAAGACATTCGGAAAATTAACTGTAAATTTAATAGAGAATGATGTAGACCTGTTGATTGTTTCCAGAAAAGGCACAAAGCAAAGAAAACTCAGTATTTTATACGATCTCCGAGAGTTATCTCCACTTAGTCGTGGAGGAAAGTCAGATTTCCCCAGAGCAGGCATGCAGTTGATGCGAATTTCAATAGTAGTGAAAATTTTACAGTGACGAATTGCCTTGAAGTTTTACTACTTTGTCATGGCTGGAATTTATTGTATTTTTGTCCCAGCTTAGTCACTGGGCAAAGTAACGGACTCCCCACACCTGCCATTGAGTTTACACAGATTCCGACAACGGGGAGAACTAATGAGTCATGACGTCTTTAGTTTATTGCCTGCTCAGGATGCAGACCCAGGGGCTGGGTTGGGCTGGGGGAAGCAACCTGCTTTTCTCTCTGCCAGTCCAGAGGAGGGGACATGTCTGTGGTGCTTTCACCCAACAAAGAGCAGGCTGAGCTGGTGACTCCGCTGCTGGGACTATATGTTCAGCTTGAATGGGACACTGTGGTTGACAGACTAATGTGATGTCTCATAAATGCTGGACGGCTAACCCAGATGTATTAGCACTTTTTTTTTCCTTCTTATGAAAGTGTTTGGTGATTAGTAACAGAAGCTGCACTCATGTGTTTTCCTTTCTCGACATAAATAGGTGACTGAAGCTAAGTAGGGCAAAAAAGGAACCTGTTGCACACCTAAGGCAGGTGGCTAAAGGGTCTTTAATTCCACACAGTAAGTACTGGTGTGGACTGGCCTGACGTGATAGGGTGCAGGCTGGAATTCTGCTGCCCCCAAATTATGCTCGATGTGTTATTGAAATGGAAGTGATATCCTTTCCCAGTCACTCTTTCTCTCTCTCTAATAGCATTTTGGAGGTAGACAGTCACGAATGACAGCCCAGCCCCATTACCAGCATATCTTTAGGGCAGGGCTAAGAAGCATTCTGGTTGGAGAGTGGGCTGGGAGACATATGGAAACTTTGTTTTACAATTTTATAAAACAAGTTACTACATCATGTCAAGGAGTGGGGAACTGGTGGTGCTTGGAGGAAACTAAAGCATCATGACACTTGCCAGCCACCACAACCAAGAGGAGACTGAGGCCCAGAGAGTCCACGAGATTTGCCAAAGGCCGTTTCATTTCCTGCACAGACCTGGGGAAAGAAACCAGGAGTCTCAGCCTCCAAGTCTTTGTCTCAGTGGTGACACCTGCTGAACTTGTTCATGTTCCACTGTATCCTCTTAGTAGAAGAAGGAGGAGTGTGGGTGTGTTGGAGAGGCTAGGGGGGTGCAGAAAGAGCAGAGAGAGCACCCCCAAGGCTCCTTATCTTGAATCTAGGAAGAGGTTGTAAAAGTAAATAATATATGTGGTGAAAACTGCTTTCGCACTGGTGTCTGGAGTGAATGTTTCTGAGGCTCTGATGTGGGGTGTGTGCCTTGCGGGGGATGGGGGAGAGGTAAGGGCTCTGGCCAGAAAGAGTACAGCACCTGGTCACCAAAATTCCTTGTGCCTTCACTTCCCTCCCCATCTCCACCTGTTCCTCAAATTCTCCGGCCATATTTCAATTTTGCTACCTGGTAAAAAAAAAAAAAAAATCAACTTGCCATTGGAGAGTCTTAAGTGTAGAGCTACAAGGAACATCTTTCATGTTGGAATTACTGTGTTTAAAATGCGTGTTTTAAAATATTCATGTAAAGATTTTTTTCATGCAGATAGCTGCCGGTGGTTTCGAGTTTAAAATTATTTTATAACTCTGCATAAATACTTGGGTTGCATGAGATCATATGCCCCATTTAGGTTTTAGGAAACCGTGGCCCAGGAAAGGTGTACTGAGACAGACTCTGCCGTTTGTGAGAGTTCAGGAATATATTGGCACTTTTGTACTCCATACCTAAATCTATGTGCTGGAGACCATTCCAAGCGTCACAAAGTTTGGAGCCACCTGGCTTGCTAATGGAAAGCACAGTTAAAGTCAAGACTGAGAAAATAGCTTTTGCATTTTCAGAGTTGCGATTCTGGAGATTTGTCACTGCTAACTAGGATGTGTGAATACGGATCATATAGTGACTTTCACTTTTAAATGAATTGATTCATTCAAGAATTATTTATGAAGCACTTCTGATTCACTGACACTGAGTTAGACTCTGGGGATACAGCAGTGATCAATATCAACCAATATCCTTGGCCTCATTTCAAACGGAGGAGACAAAATCATCAAGATAAATATTTTTGGTAGCATGGCCAGGGAAAGCCGTAATTAGAAGGAAACTTTTGAGTCAGTCATGAAGGAGGTGAGGGAGTTGGCCATATTAGTATCTAGGGGAAGGAACAGCAAGTAGGTAGATCAGAGAGGAGGAGGACAGGGAAATGACATGAGGTCAGCAAAGTGACCACTGAGTAGAGGTGGAAGGCTAGATCAGGGAAGGCCTTAAAGGTCTTGGTAAAGTCTTGAGGATGCTGGCTAATCTAAACCCATGGGAGCCCCTGAGTATTTCAGTAGGAGAGACATGATTTATTTTGTACAGGGTTACTCTGACTGCTGAGTGGAGAAGACATGGAGGAGATCAAGGGCAAAGCCAGGAGTAGCAGTTAGGAGGTAGCTGTAGGGATGGTTATGGTGTTGCCCAGGATGGTGGCTTTGAAGAGTATGAAAAGTACTATAATCCTGGACATTGTGTGTGTGTGTGTGTGTGTGTGTGTGTGTGTGTGTGTGTGTGTGTATTAGAGCCTACCAGATTTTCTCACGGACTAGACAATAATGATAAGAGAAAGAACACTCAGGGATGCCATGGAGCCAACAACCAGAAGAATGGAGTCACCACGGACTAGGATAGGACAGACTGCAAAGGGAGTTGGTTGGGTTTGGGGACAGTGCTGGTCAGTATGAAGATCTTTGTTCTGGACATGAGATGTCTAACAGAATTGAAATGCACATGTGGAGTAGACAATCGGATACGCAAGTCAGAGTCCAGGGGAGAAGCTCACTCCGGCTGGAGATGAGAATTAGGAAGTCCTCAGCAGGGAGATGGCACTTAAGACCATGCGTCTAGAAGAGATTATCTAGGAAGTGAGTATGGAGAGAAGCCATCCAAGGATTGAGCCACAATGACTCCCACAAAGTAGACATCTAGTTGTTGAGAAGGAACCAGCCAAAAAAAAGAGATAAGCCAAAAGGATAGGTCAGTGTCATCTCTTGGAAGCCAGGAGAACAGCAGGTCTCAAGGTAGAAGATCAATGAACTATAACCAGTGCAATTAAGAAGTCAAGACTAAGGAAAACTCTCTGATGACATTGGTTTAGCAGAGTGTGCTCCTGGGTACCTTGAAAGAGCAATTTCAGTGAAGGACGGTGGTAACATGCTCCTGGAAGGGATCGGGTGGGTGGGGTGTGGGCAAGAGAGAACAGGAGGAGAAAAACTAGAGACCAAAAGTGTTTCCAAGAAGTAGCTTAGCTACAAACATTTCCAGAAATTTAGTTCTGTCTGAGGATGTCAGGTCATCGGCTGTAGTGAGCTCTTGGTAAAGGACACGCACACATCCACATTTTACACTGCATCACCTCGATGGCCAAGCTTTCTAAAATCCGGCCAGAGATCTCAGAGTTCCAGCTTTCTGGGAAAACACCACACTTCAGATTAAACCTAGAGCACTGTAGTTTCTCAGAGGCTGAGTCACCAGAGTCCAAAGATCCCTTAGAACAATTTTTTCCTTTTTTTTTTTTAATCGTATCTCTTTTTATAGTGGTGCCCAAGTGGAAACCCAGCTCTGCCCTGCTGGAGGTCCCTAATGTTAGGCACATGATTCATCTGCTTGAAGCTGCTCTCTCCTCTAGGCGACCACAATAACTTCAACCTACGCTTACAATTTCAGATGCAAATGAAGAAATGTATATAAAATACTACTACATTGGCTGCCTCAATGAAAATTAACTGGTATCATTTAATAATACCTACTGCACTAACTTGGATGTACAAGGAAGAAGTCATGCGTTCTTGCTTTGCTTCAGACATAAAGCAGGTCTTTTGAGCCCCCAAACTTGCCAGTTTCTGTGTTGGACACACAAAGGAGAGTGAGGGATAAGAGACCTCGTTGGGAGTGGATGTAAAATCAGACAATTTGAAACCCAGGGCTTGGGTGAGACAGGTCGGTTGCTATGGGAGCATGCTGGAGGGGCATCTTACAGTGGGGATCAAATGTGTGCTGTGGATGCTGCTTTAATGTGGTGGCTCCAGAGCTAAGCAGTGTAGACGGAACTAAGGAATGCAGTATAGACGGAACTAATGAAAAGTGGTTGCTGGAACAAAGAGTAGAGAAGTGTGGTGAGGGGTCCAGGGTGGGGTGGAGATGACCCACGCATTAGTCCTTCTTGAGCTGGAAAGGAGGGGGAAGTTGGAGATAAGAGGGCAGATAAGTGATCAGGGGCTTGTAATTTCATCCTTCCAGCAGAGGGGTGACCCGATCATATTGGCCTGCTAGAAACTTCATTCTGGGGGGCTGTATGGAGGTTGGATTTCTAATGAAAAAATCCTCAGGAGACACTTAAGAATCCTTTGAAATAGCCCTTCCTAGATCTACCTATTAAGACTTTCCTCCACTCATTTTAAACTAAGACAGTTCAAAAAGTGTCACTTATAAATGGTTTAGGAAGCAAGTTAACTAAATGATAGAAGTACTTTGCTCCATGTTTTCCTGACAGATAGGTTGCTTAATTATATATTTTATAATGTTAAAGTTAAATTTACCTATTTGATGCATGTTGAATAAAATTAGGTTAAAAAGGAGTGCAATATAAAGTATTTGCTAGATGCCAGGCATCGTGCCAGATGCTGCAAACTGTGTCCCATGCAGTCTCCAATTCATTAATGAATTAGCTGTAATTTTCAGCCCCGTTCTACAGATTGAAAACCTGAGGCTTACCGATGACAAGTGCCTTGCCCAGTGTCACATGGCTGAAAATGACAGGGATGCGATTTGAACCTAGATCACTTTGAGTTCAGCTTCTTCGTGCTCTTAAAAATACAGGATATATAGGTAGAGATAGCATATTTCATTTTATTGAAGAAAACTTCAAGGAATGTAGAAATACAATATACATTTTCAACTTACTTGAATGACTAGTGATTTTGAAGAAACCTAAAATATGTCAAAAATGTGTCAGCATTCTATTGAACATGCTTTACCAGTACCGAATTTTGTTCACTTTTATAAGGAAAATAATATGATCATTTCATTTTCTGGGTTAGAGCAAAATTAATCTCAGTTAGAGAAAAGAAATCTGAGTTGTAAATATACATTACAGTTAAGTCAAACATCACAAGCTTATTTGGAGGTAAAAATGAAATGGATTAAATAGACATTTTAACCAATGACTATAGTAAAATTTGACCTAATATGGGGAGGAATTTGGTCAAGGCACATCCATCTCACACTCTTGCCAAATGGACATAAAACAGTATTTTGAGTGGATCGTACACTGCAAACATGAAGTTTTGCATATTTGGAGATTTTAGGTCCATCGCCTGACCTACTCATGCTTCTGGGTACACCCGACATAAGAAAGACAGGAACAAAGGCCTTATTGGCGATAAAAGCTTTGTGATCTCTGCTGTCAGGCTCTCAAAGGAAAGGTGAAGGCTCCTCAGATAACAGCCAGTGTGTTTAACACACAGCACGTGAGATATGGGAGAGAACAACACGGGACCTGTCGGTACCTGTCGGCCACTGCTTCTCCAAAGTGCCTTTTCTGAAGGTGATCGTCCCCTATCTGGGGACAAACACATGATCGGTGAACTTGCTGCTCACTCTTAAGTCAAAAAAAAAGAAAAAGGATCTAGTTTAGATTTATTCTTTAGAATGAGAAATCAGTTAACACTTTGATCTTCTTTCAGCAGTTAGTTAAGTCTCACTGTCAGATGGTATTTTCGGGTTGTTTGGGAACTGGACTCCTCCCCAATGCATCCCCACTGGCCATGCCCCTCAGCCCCGGCCCCGTCCTCAGACACTCGTGCTCTAGGAATCTAGGCCCTGCCCAGGATTCTTCTAGATCAGTCTTTAACTTACATCTCCTGTACCCTGAAGGCTTGGGGCCTGTGGGTCCATTCCTACACGTTGGCCCTTTTCTGGTTTCACCATCAAAGTGACTGCTCCATCAGCCTCTTGCCCCCTGGCATTCTGGGATCCCATTTTATGGCAGGATCCCTCATTCCAGTGGCCACCGTCTCCAGGCTCTGCCTCTTGGGATTGTGGATGCTGAAATCTCTCCAGCCAGCCTCCTTTGCACTTGCTGCTCCACATCCAACAACCTCCATCCGCTCAGAGACCCAGGACTCTCGGAAACGCCATCAGGCATTCTTTAGTAAAGTCACTTTACGCAGCATCTCATCACAGTTAGGTTGGTGTCTGGGTTCTGGCCGGTCGTATCCACATCAGGCTGCAGCAGGCAGAGGCCTTTTTGATGTCCCATTACTATAAGTTGGTGGTTTCATCTGCAGCTAAATATTCAAGATGCTAGGTGGCCCCAAAGGTCTTCTGATGTCTTTTTTATTGATTCACAGGTTAATCCCTTCCTGTCCCTTCCCTTCCTACTACATGGCAACCTCACTGACTAAAATGGGGTAAACAGGTCTTTTTCGTTATTTTGTCTGAAAGTGGCCTCTTTTTGTGTAGAATTCTATCAGAGCCTCTCCAATATTATTGATACTTACATGATTTCGATCATGCTTTAACTGGGAAAATGTAAATTTGAAAAATGAAACTGTATCTTGGACAACAGTTCAAGACGGCATGCTCTGTCCATTCATTTGCCTCCCTTATATTTCAGGCCCTCCGAAAAAATACAGAATTACCACAGGGAATGAAGTCACAGAAGACACAAGAGTGCAGAGGCCAGAGGCCAGTCAGTGGGTGTAACGAACAAGCAGCCTTTTTAGAAATTCTGTAGATGGGAGGAGTGATAAACAGTTAAAATGTAGATGTTTCTCCCCAGAATCTGCTCTGTCAGCATGGCAGAGGCAGATGGGCCAACTTCAGTGACTTCTTGGGCGGGCTAAGGGGTTGGAGCTGAGTTGGGGGTCTGGGGAGAGATGTGAGGCTGCAGATGAAGGGGTCCACTGACATGTCTAAGGTGGCTGCCTTCCCCCACACATACTCCTGCAGAGATGGTGCCTGCAGCCAGCACCTGCTCTAAGGTGAAGCACATGCAGGCGCTCCTGAAGGCACGGAGCAAACTGTCTGAGAAGCTCAGGCTGCAGTTAAGGCCACCTGGGGCCTACGTCCCATACAGGTGTGCAGGCTGGTGGCTGGCAGGGGACTCGGGGCTGCCCCCCACTTCTCATTTTAAAGGAAACCACCAGTACGGATGGCCCTCCCTCCCTGTCACAACTTCTAATTCAGGAACACGCAGTGGGAAACACTTCTTTGGATTGTAGAAGAAGAAGCCTCCAGGTTTCTCTTTCTCAAATACAATAAATTAGCAAAGATTACTGAGGGATTGGAGAAAATCAGTGGCATAAAAAAAAATAGAAGAATGAACTGTTTCTCAGAAAAAAAAAAACAGATATGACTTACAGAATAAAAGAGATGAAACAAGCAAAACTTTAGGTTTGGTGCTAAGAAGTATTTAAGAAGATCTTGTGTTTATTAAATAAGAACTGGATGATATATGAAAGGATCAAAGAATAAGGATATTTTTCTAGACCGTAAAAATATAACTACCAAATTGAACAGTTTGATAGAATGGCTGAAAAATAGTCAAGGGGTAGTTATAAAATAAAGGGAAAAATAAAGAAAACATGAGAATAATGCACTAAGAGCCTTGGACAAATCCAGGAGATTTAATGTAAACTAGAGTCCCAGAAAGAAAACAGAGAGAAGCATGTTACTGATGAATTAATAGAGAAAAATTTGGGGAGGTAAGGGACCGGTGCATTCTTAGTGCTTGGAATAGAAAATATGCATCCTGAAATTTTAAAGCACCAACAAAATAATTCTGGGGAGAAATAAAACAGATGCCACCCGACTCCCTGTAGTGACACTGGGGGATAAAGAACAATATGGTGATGATCTGCAAGTTCTGGGGGAAAATTATTTTCAACCTAGTATCTATACATAGCCATATTATCCATCATCCGTAAAGGGAGGTTCGAGTATTTTCAAATATTGCAAGTACTCATAAAATCTATCTCCTGTGCACTCTTTCTTTGAAAACTACTTCAGTCGAGGATATATTCCAGCTAAATAAGGACATAAAACAAGAGGGAACATGGTACCCGGAAAACAATGGGTGCGACTAGAATAAAGTTCAAGGATAACGAGGAGAAGTCCCAAAGGAAGAAAAAAAGACAGCTGGGCAGCAGGCTAGCAAGCAAAGAAAAGTGGGACTCAACACAAGAATGTCGACAGTCATTAAACTTGCCATAAGCCCCAGAGAATCTGGGAAATTATCTCAGGAACAGAACATTTGGTACATTGCACTGAATTCCACAGTGTAGGAGGCAGCGGTTAAGAGTATGGCCCTAAGGGCCAGACAGACATGGGTACACATCTTGGTTCCATTCCTTATTGGCTCTGTGACCTTGGACAGTTGGGTTCGACTCAACAAGTATTTGCCGAGCACCTGTTTGCTGCCAGGCAGTATTCCAGGTGCTGAACACACCCCTGGGAACAGCAGGTGCCAAAGCCCCCACTCTTTGGGAGGTCATCATCTGATGAAGGCATGCTATCCCATGGTGAGAACAGGCATGGGGAGGACTATTAAGGCAGGCAGGGCTGTCCAGATGGGGGGCCAAGAAACTATGATAAAGCATCAGTTGATCAGGCACCTGAAGCAAGGAGAGAGGGAGCCAAGTGTGTGCCTGGAGGAGAATGTCTCAGAAAAGAACAGCCAATGTGAGGGTCCTAGGCGAAATCATTCTTGGCTTTTTGGGGGAATAAGACAGGGAGTCTCTGATGTTGTATGTGTATCCAGGAGTGGGGATAACGTACCTGCAGTGATTATACAGAGTCATTACGAAGGTCACGTGAGATCGAGGTGTGCCTGCCAGATATTTATTACTGTGTCCCTCATATAAAAAAAAAGGCCTAACAAATTATAACTGCTGCGGTCGTGGAGAATCATGCCAGCCAGGCTCTGCTGGGGAGTCAGGTAGGATGGAAACCATGACTCTGGGGGTCTTGTTCGGCTGGAAGGAGAGCGGAGTGACATCAGTTTAGAAGTGGCTCATAAGTCCATGTCATTAGGATATGAATGTGGGAGGCACATGCAAGCAGGAGGCTCAGGAAAGGCTTCTAGATGGGGGCAACGTTTGCACCTGTGACAGGTACTGAGAGGAGGAAAAGGGTTCAGCTCAGTGGGGACAGGCTCCGTGCTCATTATGAGCAGGTGTCCAGCGGTGCCATGAGTGCCAGAAGGTTTAAGACAGAGCCTGGGGCACGGGGGTGTGCCTGACAGGAAGGCTGCACGTGTTCTGAGGGCTGTTGTCCTAAGGAGTTGTGACCACATTCACCAGGCACTGGGGTGACAGTGACAGTGTTCTTAAGTAGAGATTTTCATCCACTTTTTTTTTTTTTAAATAAGAAGCCTGGAGAATTTTCTTTGAAAGAATAAATTCCTCTAGAAGGCCCTATGAGCTTCTTCCCCTTAGAATTAAGGATTGCATGAGTGTGAGAATGACTATTGGAGACCGTAGGGATGGGAGAAAAGATGAGGGTGTGTGAAAAGAGGAACAGCTTAGTGTGGGACCCGTCCTGGGGCCCCCGTAAATGAACCAACTATAGGCTGGTCCCTTTTTCCTCACTGAGAAATGGGCGTTTGCTTTGCAGGTAGTAAACTCTGAGAGTCTGTCCCCTTTCTTTAGTACTGCTGGTACTAAATGACTGGTAGAAATAGGAGTCTCCTGGGGAACTCCTTTCGATACAATATCGAATCAGAGAAGGGAATGACAGGATGGGGAGAGAGAGAGACGCAGAGACACGCACCGCATTTGGAGGCAGCCAGAACCAGCTTCCTACCTGGGTCCCAGCACCCGGCAATGGGGACAGCCTGGCTGGTGTCTGACCCCGTGGTGTGGGTTTTTCCCACTCCCCAGGCTCCCTGTCTTTGAACTTAACATCAGTGGAGTGTTGAGGGTAAAATATTCCCGGGTCTTTTGACATTATTACACACTTTAGGTCACAGGCGTTGATATGGGCAAACAGGCCTCCGTGCGAGCTGCTGACTTCAAGTTTTAGCGTCAAGTTCAGTGTGGTCATAACTAACCAGCATCTCTGCCTTAGTAAGCATGAGGCTTTTCAAACATTTATAAAAAATCTTTATGAGAGCAACAGGGATTATGTGGAGACAAGCTGTTCTAGTAGATGTACAAATAAGCTTAAATAATTAATAACTGAAAATGGAGTTAATTTACAACCAAACCTGCATCAGAATTCCTCTCACCGCTGTATTTAACCAAGGTACATTTTATAATTTTTACTATAAAATTATTTGTCATATATTTAGTCCAAGTTACACAGAATTATATATTTTATATAATATGTATAACTTCTGCTTATTATATATGTATTTTAAATATATGACAAAATTACACATATACATAGATACTTATACAAATTCATATATATGTATATCTTTATATATATATCTTTATATATATGTATATATATATGGATATGTATGTATAAAACTTGTGTTTGCTGTAAAAAGTCTAAAACCTCTGAAGACTAATCCTGCATGGATCTATTTGTATATATTGTGCTGTTTGTTATCAAAGCACTGACTTTGACACAAAGAAGAAAGTAACCTGAGTTTTCCTACAATCAACAGCAGAAGGCCCTTTGACTATAAGGGACATAGGGTCTCCGTGGGGGCCACTGAAACCTTGCACATTTCAGAACTTCCTACCATGCCTCCCCTAGTAGATATTCAACAAATATTTTTGACTGACTATTGGAAATTAAATAGAGGGTGAAAGCGATACATCCCACTGATAACCAGAAGTCACCCATAGTGCAGAGAGAAGCACGAACACAGAGATACCAGGTTCTCCCCAAAGTGAGTAAAACTTAAACAATGACCCCCACCCCCCAGAAAGACTTGGCTCCGTGGGTATTGGAAATCTATAAGATAAAGTGCTTGTTGTGTTGCCTCTGGGCTTCCCCAGTCTTTGGGAAGGGACTTGCCATGTGTTTTTAGGTCTCAAAGGCCTCGGCAGCAGTGCTGGAATGGCATCAACTTAGCTGTGCAGCCCACTGGCTCTCTGTGTAGCTCTAGATATTACAAGAAGTGGGTGAGTGAGAGACCGATCATAGGAATAGATGGTTCCTGTCATAGGCCATCTGCATAGTGGGGTTTCCACGGGTAGAGACCTGGCAGCAAAGGGGACCCACAGAAAACCATGGATGATTTTGACCAAGTGGATTTGAGCAGCCCCTGCAATTTCTGCTCGCCATGTAAGCATCTTCCAACAGACTTGAGAGTGGTGACTTTTCCCGTTTAGCTTCCCAGGCAGTCATGAGAGAAGGGACCTCACCCTGAGCCTCAACTGGCATCTGTATTTCCTGGTGTTTCTGCAACCTTAGCTCCCCTGGAATGGACAGACAGACAGCATGTGGGCAAGGTCAGAATCCCTCCTACAAGAAAACCTTCTTTTTAATAATTGACGTAGAGAAGGCAGTGTGTGTTTCTCTCTAGAATGAAAAATAATACACACACCCACGTTCAGGGGCATGCATACACATGGGTATCCTTTCAGGTCTGAAGTTCCGCTGGTTAGAGGCAGATAATGCCACAGCCCCCTCTGTGACTGACTCAGTTACCTGGTCGTTGTTGACAGGGCCACGAGCATCCCCCTTCACCGTGGTGGCCATTATTGCTTTGCACTAGAGGAGTCAACACAAGTGGATGTCTGTTCTAGAGAAACATCACCAACATCATCATTGCACCATACCAGCTGGTGGCTTGGTGGTGACTTCTTTGGATAAAGACAAAAAGGGAAAAGACGGATGAAAAAATGGGGTGGGAGAATTCTAACTATATATCAGTCTCATCAATGGTACGTTGTATCAGAGAATTCACGTTTCAATAAGTATAACTTGTATTTAAATAATTATTTGCATATAATTCAATTACCAATTTGATTGTAAAATACACACTCACTCTCTAAAGCTTTTAACCAGAAAAGAATCAAGGAAAATAATTTATTTGTTTATTTCACCACATAATTTCTCTCAAACTTTTCTGTGTGCCAAATATGATGTTGAATGAGATAATAAAAATTTAGTAGTGTTGATTCAAAGAATTTTAACATGTTAAATATAGAGAATAACTAATCTATGATGCAGTATATTTGCCATTTTTCCCCTATAAATTATGTTGAGGGTTACTGGTGTCTTTTTTTCTGGAATTATCACCAGGGCCACTCTGAGTGTTAATGATACAGTGAGAATGCATCTTAAGTTTGCATTTTAGAAGATAATTTTTGAAAAGAAATTTGTGCCACTTACGTATGGCGTATCTACTATGATCCGAGTTAAAAGGCCCGTGTTTAAGATGCTGAAAGTAAAACATCTCAGTTCACTTATTTTTCAAAATTTTGAACCGATTTATGGAGGAAACTGCATACTTAAGCCAAATTTTCTCTGGTCAAACTTCTCCTTGTCCAAACCCTGAGAATGATTTTATCTGTGCCCTTTGCTGGGCCAATCCACACCCACAACTAAACACTTAGCTTCAGTCCCTACAACAGTCAGCAATTCAGGATAGAGACTTCTGGTCCCTTGGAGTCAAACCCTGTCCATCAGTCCTTCCTTGCATCTCAGTAAAACAAAAAAGTTGGGTCAGGAGCACCTGGTTCTGGATTCTTTCCACGGAAATATCCATATTTATTCAGAGCAATTAGGTCTGAAGCCAGACTCCAGATGCACTGTTCCAGGATCGCACTGATGGGGCATTGAGAAGCAGCTGTTGAGAAACAAGATGACACTCATTGAATTTCATCTGCCTTTTTGATAAAGGAGCATATCTGTGTGAATATGAGACTGGCCAGTAAAAACTCTGGTGAGCGACTAATCAATAAAGCGCCAACTCATAGATCGTTCTGTGTCAGTAGCTAATGAGGACTCTGAGAAGAGAGTGGTAGCCATGCTCCTGGTCCTTTCCCCCAAAGATGCTTGGGAACAGACTTACATAGGTGGCCTCTCCCAGGTCCAAAGTAACACTCACAGGTCACACTTTCTTACAAGTTAATGTCGAAAGCCTTTCATTACAAGCCTGAAATCAATTTCTGTACAAAAATACGACAATTCGGAATTTGCTCCCTCCCAATTTCTTATTCTGCCCAGGCTCAGCTGAGAAGGATGTGGGGTGCCTGGGGTGAGTCCTCCTGGGAGTCCTTTCACTAGCTTCGGTCCACACTGTCACTTGAATGATCGTGGTGATAATGAAGTTATTTTCAGAATGGCTCCTAAGCGCTCACAGGACGCACGATTGTCACTGCAACGACCCCACCCTCACTTGATCTAGAAAAGCAGACATGGCCCGAGCACTTGTTAAAAATGCAGAACGATGGGCCGTTCCCTGAACCTACTGAGTCAGAACCTGAATTCTAATCAGAGGACTCACTCACTCCCATGCACGTGGCATGTGGAGAAAAAGTGAATTACGTGGCTGGTATATTCAGAGCTGCTCTCTTCTGCCGTACTTTCAGGGAAGCTATGAAAAGCAGGTGTTGGGGACAAGGTGCCGAGCCATCTCTGCTTTACCTCGTGTTTCACTAGTACCAGAACCGTCTTAGACAAATAGGTTTTCACAGGCTCTTTTTTAACTGGGCGTTGTATGTGGCTTGAGACACAGTGGACCATTCACTACACTATAGATAAGAAGCCACATGACCTTTGAAAATAAAAATGGAAGTGGCCCATCCCAAGAATGCAAGGATACCAGACTCCCCATGGCTCATTATACTTCATTACCACCATCTCATTACTTCCACGTGCTTGCCTGTCACAAAAGGACTTGAAAAAAAGAACCCTGTTTTCCCAACAGCTTAGGGAGAAAGGCTTACGGGTTAGAGAGAAAATACAACAACAAAGGGTGTATGCTTTTATCAAGGTCACGATCACATGGCACACTTATTGTTACAGCCTGGCCAGTGATTTTGGCTTTGAATTTCTTCTTGCTGGAAAGTATTTGAGTCCCACGAGGTTACAGTATTCATCGGGGAGAAGGTGTGATGAGGTTTCGTAATTGCAGTTAAGTATGTTAGAGATCTCAGCAGCCACGTTACAGGAGAAAAAAAATCCTTATGTGTTTTGTACGTTGCCAGAGATGGCGCTGACATTCAAGCTATTTGTGATAACGGAGAAGCTGTAGTAAGTTGGCATAATAAATGAAAATCTAGCGTTTATGAAATAGATGAAACAGGAGGGCATGTTTTACCTTCCAAAACAGACTTACTAAAGCATCCTTTGACATCATGTGGCCTATTAGGCTTCAGTTGGTTTTATCATTGAATGTAGATGAATTAATAATCTCCCTTCCAAACAGGAGTCTGAAATATTGTTCATAACCTACATAGAAAACGTGGCCATGTTCTTTAAACATTCATTACAACATGAGACAAAGTATCAAACTAATTCAATGAATTAACGATCATTTGCCAATGAAAGTTAGTACATGGTCTTGACACAAGACACACAGGAAATATTTTGGGGTCTTTTAAGTGCTGAAATGCATTCATGAATTAGCATAGGAGTAGGAAGTAGATTTTGGAACTTTCAGTCAAAAGCAAAAATCAAGAATAAAATAAATATTATGGTGAAGTACCCCTCAGATCTAAGTTGTAGCATTTGCATCTCTCAGCAACTTAGCCTACATTTATGTTATAACGATGTTAGCCAAAACTCAGTTACCTTCAGTATTTCTAAGTGTTTATTTGCCAATGTCATTTTTCACCCTCAAGTTTAGTGATAACACATATCAAACCAGACTTTTTAAGAAGTTCAAATTCCACAAAATATTTTCAGGCCACAAAGTACCACAGAGCGAAGGCCACCAGCCTGCACAGGTCATGCTACCTGGTCACGGTGCTTAGTGATGCCAGCACATGGGTGGAGCATATACTGCTGAAATCAGAGTTTTGGGGGGTGAGGAGGAGGCATTTTCAAGGGGAATATCTGCTTCTGTTTCAGGCTACACACTTCTCTTTAAAAGTTCTGTTTCTCCCTTCAAAGATGTAGTGTCGCTACTGAATTATCAGTGCATGAACTTTGCAAACATTTTTAAAAACCCGAATTGCTAGATTTTTGCTTTGAACTTTCCTTCACAGCACAAGAAGTTTATAGCTCTTCTGAAGACAGCTCTTGATCGCAAATGAAAGCCCTTATCTCTGCCACCTGTTCGCAAACATGCCGAGTCTGCAGCTTGCTCTGGCCATGTGAGGACTGTGTCTGTCAGGCCCTTCTTTCCCTCCTGCCATTTCTTTGCAAATGAGCATTGGAAACTGGCTCTCAAATTTAAGCAACCAGATCAATGGCAGTTTGTCATAAGAACCTAATGTTGATAGCTCCAAATGAAAACATGCAAACATGTATTCTTCGCATGCAAACACAAGTAAATTTGCATTAAATTAGAGTCATAAATTATATAGCCTAGAAATAAAAGAATGTGAATGACTCCCAGTGAAAAAAAGAATGAATTTGTTTCATTCTATTCAGTAATTTGGCATAGCATGGTAGTAAATGATATTATTTGAAGAAGGCAAGAAATGATAAATTGGGGGTTGTAATGCATTAGATATTTCTTCCTTTTAAATGTGCCTATCTCCTCTGTCTCTACTGAAGACAGGGAGTTTCTAATTCTGATCCCTGCTAGAATTATGAGACATGCTGGGGTGCCCATTGCCACTCCAGGCTAGGATGGACTGGGCCAAGCACAGATCTTTTGGGGGGTTGGGTTTAGGAATCGGCATTTCAGAGACACCCCCCCCCCAGAAAATTCTTTGGGGAATAAACAGAGATTTGAGAATTCTGTTCTAAGGAGTGAAAACTCAAAATGCAGAAGTATATATGCATATTTAAGCCGAATCTTCACTTATGCAATTCTCATGAATTTATGTGTGATCTGTTGACTATTTCAGGTGATTTTGAGTTAAGAAAATATCTTTTAGTTTTTACAATCAATTATAGTATGAATTCGTAAGAAGTTCTCATACTAACTAGATTTCTTTTAAAACACAATATGAATTAAATAGATACTAATCAAATCACATCTGTAAATACAGGCACACTAATCTCCTGCAGAAGGCCTCTGCTCTGGCTGTTGGTTCCCTTCAGCTGAGATACTGGGGTCTTCCTGCTGACGGCCCTCCTCCAGCCTTATGAAATGTCAGATGTTCAAAAAGAACTTCTTGTTTACAATCATGCCACCCTGAACGTGCCCAATCTTATCTGATCTCGGAAGCAAAGCAGGGTCGGGCCTGGTTGATACTTAGGTGGGAGACCACATAGAAAGACCAGGTGCTGTAGGCGTTAAAAAAAAAAAAAAAGAAAAAAGAAAAGAACCTCTTGACCAACCACCCCTGCCCTCCATCAAAGCAGCATACCCTTTGACACTTTGTCTGCTCTCCCCTACCCGACTTTATTTTTCTTCAGTGCCTTTATCTCTGTACCTGCCTGAATGTGATGAGTTATTTCAAGGCCAGGGACCTGGTCTGTCTCAAGCACCTCAACGCCTAGAGATTGCCCGGATGTTCATATGTGTCAAATGAATGACCATATTGACCAATATGGATCAATTGGTACATAGAAATGACCTATGTAAAATCTAGCTTGTAGAGACATTTACACATTGGTCCAAATACTGCATATTGCCGATCAGATGAAAAATGATAAATGTCGCTTATTGTTGGTCTGAGATAAACAGAGCCTGTTGGATTCTCCAGCCCAGTGAAAATGTGGCGTGGAGGATGAGACAAGCCAGTGAGGGAGCCTTTAGCACTTTCATCTTCATAATCATTTTCCATGTCAAGAACTGCCTACTGGTCTGTCACTGGCTTCCTCCTGGATTAGCAAATGTTTGTTATCTTCCATTTGCAGGTTTAATTTATGCCATATCCCTTTTTAAAAAGGATTCCACCTTTTCTTGGTTATTTTAATATTTCTTTCTCTTTTGGACTTTATGCATTCCTGCATTCTTTGCAGTTATCCATTGAAAAGCAACCCTGATTTTTTTAAATAAAATAAAACCGTAAGATTTATATTTTGCAATATTTTCCAAAATTATCAACATGTCATTTATACCATTTCAAAATCAAATCTCTAAGTTGTTTTTGATATTTTGATCATTTATATTAAGCATCTGTTTTATTTACATCAAAAGGTGTGCTTTTACGAGATAACAATTTCTCGATTCTAAGATTGAATGATATGAGAATATTTACCTTAGGTAGTGTTATCAGTTGGAGAGCATTTTCATACATGACTGCTCTCATCTTGAGCCTCCCAAAATTTCATGCTGTACAGATGCATTTGTTATCATCTGTATTTTTCCACAAGGCATCCTGGGCTCAGAGAGGTTCAGTGACTTGTCTTTATTCACCCACCTGGTGAGATATAGATCTGGGGCCCAAATCGTGTCTTCTTATTTCAGCTTGTCTGGTCTGGGCAAAATTGACTCAAGAAACAGCAATAGAATGACTACTTGAGGTGCTATTTCTTTTTACTTCAGACTGTTGAACATTATACATCTGCACTTGTACAGCCGCCTCGTATGTGCAGAATTTGATGGAGAGCCATGACGTCCAGCTTCTGCGCAGGCATTGCCATCTAAATGGTGGCACTGAAGTGAAGGAGCCTACATGGAAGCAGGGGATGTCCGAGATCTAGTGCCCTTTCTCTCCCCAGTGGTCCAGGCTGCCCAGCCCTCTGAACCCTTGGAGCCCATATGCTACCCTGTGCCACAGGAATGAATCTTTTACTGTTTCCTCCCACCACCAAAGCAACAGCTCAGTGGCCAGGAGTGGCTTGGGTGCTGAGCTATCTGAGCACTCAGGTCAGCCCTAGCAGCCGTGAGCAGGTGACTGACGTTTTGACAAATAGTAGCTCTTGCTCAGCACCCATCTCAGTCCCCCATCAGTCAGTTCTTCTCTGTCCTCCAGGGCCGGCAGGAGGTGTGGCCTGCACGGAGCACGCATGGGGCTATTACATGACCCTTTGGCCCCCCAAGTCACAACCTCTCCACCTGTCAGCTGAGTATTCATGTCTCATATGTGGGTCTTCAGACTCATTGATTTCAGAAGCATTGCAGATGAAAATTGCCAGGGCCTGAGCTCCTTAGAACCAAACTTTGTCTTGTGAAGAGGATAAATGGGAAGAGTAAAACCACATGACAGCATCAGCATGTTGACTTTGGGTGCTGTAAGCATCGTTGCAGAAATTGGTCCGAAAATGCCCTGTGGACACAGGTATCACACTCGATGACCTCTGTCTGTAGTGGCGGGAGACCTTTACAGCGGGGTCCGCTTTCCCTTTTCTCTTTGGCCCATCCCTGTTTCCATCGCACTTGGTCATGCTGCCATTCTGAGCCCTGAGCTTGATCAAGGCGAGGCTCTCACGATTGTTCTCCATCAATGTAATTGCCCTTTACGTCTGTGACATTTTGGGCAGAGTAACAGATTTCTTTTTTCTTTGAATTAGCAAATGTATACACCATCTCATGAAATTTTGGAGCATGTTCCCGGAAGAGATTGTGTGAGAATTTTCTTGGAATAGCCCCAGATATAATAGGTCTGTTAGTATGGGTCTCAAACTTTCTTGAGCAGAGGGGTAGAATGTTGGAACCCCAAAACTTGCACTTAACCTTTGATCCCTTGCCTCGCTTTTCTCTCCTAGTTCTCTAAGTTCCTCTTGCCCATAGCTGTGCCCACGCATGAGCAATTGAAACTTGATCACAACAGATAAAAAGGAGTAGTATAAACAGTACTCCTTTTCTCCTTTTCGAAAGCCTTGTCTCATTCAGTACCATGCATAATGCTTAACTATGCAAATGCATTTTGCATAAAGGGTTCCGTAAGGAAACACTATGAACTTATAGTTTTATCAAGAGCATGTTAATGAAAGAGTATAATCTACATTTCAAATATTTAATAATTCTATCATATTTCTTATTCATATCAGCACATAGAAAGTGTGATATCCACAGAGGTAGACCTTATCTTAAGCTGCTTATCCCTGCCTCAGACCACTGGTCAAGCTATACTGATAAAAAGTTCCTCCTGCCTGGTAAATGCTTACACTAAGAGGATTTTCACACATGCCCTGGGATCATGTCACCACTTAAAGGATCAGCAGGTCTTTTTCATTCCTCATCCTTACGTGTTTTCAAAGACCTAGAATCATGGAATGATGATGAAGTTACAACTCTAAGTCTGCCAGTGATAGATCACTTTTATTTAACTATACAACGTTTGGAGGTCCAGTTAACGCTTAAACATCATGGGTTTGAGCTATGCAGCCTACTTTACACAATTTTTTTCATCTTGTAAACAGATGATATAAACTTATAATATTGTTAAATACACTACTATAACTATTTTTAACAATATTTCTTTAGCTTATTTTATTAATACAGCATATAATACCTGAAATGTAATCACTGTTTAGGTTATCAGTAAGCTTTGGTCAACAATAGGCTATTAGTAGTTAAGTTGTGGGGAGTCAAAAGTTACATAAGGATCTTCAACCGTGTGGGGGATCCGTGCCCCTAAACTCCACATTATTCAAGGGTCAAGTTAAAAGGACTATTTTCTTGCATTTATACTTGAATTCCTTGGCAATATTATTAAAACCTCAAGAAGCAGGAAGAACTGACAGCAGGAACTCAAGGAATATCACACTTCAAATATATTCCTGGAAAACGTGAGCATGAGATAACATTTAGTGTGCTGTTGGCATGCGATAAATTAGATGCAAGGGACCTAATTATGTAAACAGATTATTTTGGACCTGTTGTTCATCTGAACACTCTCTAAATCAAGACTGATTTAATTATTAGAGAAGAGAGAGGTAAGGAACTCACCTGCCCTGTTCATTCCTCAAGCATTCAGGGATTTTCATTCACTTGATTCATCGAATTCTCAGCGATGCTGCAGTCATTCAAGAACCTGTTTTTCTGTTCATTTGAATTTAAAGTAGCCTGTGTAAATAGATCAGTAAGACATTTATCTGTTGGCAATTTCAGAGCTTTTGAATGGCATTTGCCTCAAATATACTAGACACGAATGTTAAATAAAATCCTTGTGGTTAGGTGATCTGGAGGAAGGAGCGCGATCATTGAGCATTGCTGATTTGGCCTTTAAAGTGAAGGCCAAGGACCAGCCGAACAGAGGTGAAGCTGTCCACAAACACCACCAAAATGAAGGGACTCCAGAGCCCTGTTGCTTTAGGCTGGAATGGGGGCTCCCCATGGGGCCTGTTCAAAGGCAGTTGACATGCCCTGTGGGTGTTAGCATCTGTGGTTCCTGCATGTTCTTTACTCATCTTGTTGGATGATCGTCTCTCCTTGATGCCCCTTGGCCTTCATTGTCCCTGGGTGCCTTCTACTCCATCTGCCTCCATGGAGGTGATTCTGACTACCTCCAGTGAAATACTGGCTCTTAATCAACGTTTTCCTTTCCCTGTGTCAACTCAGCCTCTTAGCCCTCATCAAACTTTACTGCCCCTTGTACAGAAGTTCCCTAGTCCATAGCATTTCTTTGAAGCTGCACCTTTGCAACAAAATGACATGAAAAAGGATTTACGTCTATAAGGCGAGTGACAAATAGCCTCAACTTATAAATTAAACCAATTATTGACAGGCATTAATCCCTTCAGCAGAAGAAGGTAGACTGTAAATGCGGATACTCCAATTTAGAGGGTAAGACCAGAAGAAAATACCACTCGAAAACACTAAAATCCGCCTCTTTCAGGGACTTAGGGCGTTGTTAAGTCTGAACATTTCAGTTTGCTCCTTGCCAGGAAAAATCTGCTGATGGGGACAAAGCAGTTCCCTTTTCAGGAACCATGTCAGGCTGGCTTTCTATCATCATGGCTTATTCATTTGCTCTTGACTTTAAGCTTTTCTGTCATAAAACTGAGCATGAAAGGACTGTGGAAGAATGTCTTAGGTTAGACTCTGTCCGGTCCCTTGAGAGCAGAAGCCTGGGACATTAGTAAGGCTGAGCAAAAGGATATTTCACGGGCCCCATTCCGTGTGGATTTCTCTCAGAATTGCTATCAACCTTCTAGGGAGATGGGGTCTGGGAGCAAATCGAGGCAACTGAGTGACTTTGATAAGCTGGTTAGCTTGGCATGTTGCTGCCATTTGTGTCGTTCATTTGATTTTATGCAGATTTCAACATGTCTGTCCCCCTCACCCCCCAAAAAATCAAATGCATCATGGATTTGAAAAAGAAGCAAGTTCTGTTTGCATGGGGCCAGGCCTTTACATCTCCTGTCATTTCATTTCAGCCGGGTCCCGGGCCTCGTACAGCAGTCAGCACAGCCACCTGGGCCCCGAGTTGCGGGCTCTGCAGTCGCCCGAGCACCACATAGACCCCATCTATGAAGACCGCGTCTACCAGAAGCCTCCGATGAGGAGTCTCAGCCAGAGCCAGGGGGACCCTCTGCCGCCAGCACACACCGGCACCTACCGCACGAGCACAGGTGAGTGTTCAGGACCCCACTCAGGCCTGTGCGGGGGCGGGGGGGGCACAGTTGGGGGCTTAGGTAACACTCCCTTGTGAAAGAGGGGTGTGTGTATGTGTGTGTGTGTGTCCATGTCCTCTCTCCCCACAAGTGGTATGGCCTCTTCTGTCACCAGTGTCTGCCCTGATGGTGACAGAAACCAATCTGACTACATTTTAGCTCCCTGAGTATATTGCGAATGGAAGGAGGACCATGGGGATTGGGAGCTTATTTTTGTCAAACAGGCAAATCGAAGGAAACAGTGCTAATTTTTTGTGCATCATTATTAATGCATTTAATGAATATATGTACTCCAAGAAAACACAGTCATTATACGGGACGTAATGGGCATATGCCTAATGCTGGTAAGCGTTTTTTAATGATATACTTATTTGGCAAGCTTGGGGAAAACATATTTACTAAAAAGGTAGCATATTTTGTACGTAATTTCATACACACTGTTAGGTTAAATCATATGAAATTATTATTTAAATGTTGGATATTGGCCATTGAAAATGATTCAATCAACTTTATTGCTCTCCTGAATTAAATATATATTTTGAATTGAACACCACCACAGGCCGCATGAAGAAAGACAAGTATTTTTCGAGAACGAGTAGCCATTTGCAAAATCACTGGTCAAACGTCATGGTTAAGTGTGCTGGAGAACACTTATCTTAACTACGAAATTGATATAATTAAGGAGATGTCGAGAATTGTACTTAGAAAGCCTCGCATTGCTAAGTAAACTTAGAAACTGTGATGGAGCTGACTTGCAGACAGTAGGCTCTCTCTCTCTCTAATGTTCCACGGTACAGGGACAGGGGCCGAGGCCTGGGCACTCAGGGCTCTGTGGGTGCCGATGTCCGAAGACTGTTGTAACTTCTAGTTACCCCGAAGTAGAGCATAGCAATCTTGTTAAACTGTTTTCTGATACTAAATTCCACATTTTGAAATCCAGGCCAGCAATGTTGCTTTTATAGTTGATTATTGATATTCACATTTGAGGATTTCACTGCAGCATAGGAAAAGAGGCACAAAATGCTCTTCATTTTATTTTTGACATCATAAATTCCATCCACTGCTAATAATACATCTCTTGGTTTAGATGAAAAAGAATACCCATTTATTCTTCTCAGAATCTCTCTCGCCCATCAGCCCCGCACATCCATTCCCATCTAGGGTTGGGCTATTTTAACATTGAGTTTGCTGCATATTATTAACTAAGGTAATTATATTTCCATGCATCCCTTATAATAGACAAAGATAAAGACCTCAGTGATATTCAATATCTAATTTGAATAAAAACTGACAACAAAAGAGGTTATGTTGATTCTCTGTTCCATATTCATATGTTCATAGAATTATCTTGTTAAAAATTTCTAGAGGTTAATGAAAATCAGCTACAATAAGAAAAACAATTCTTCATTCATCTATGTCAGATCAAGACAGGGGAAGACATTCACACTTTGAAAAAGGAAAACCGTGGCATTTTCTCTAAGCCAGGGGTCAGCAAACTGGTGCCTCATGGGTCTCATCCAGCTGGCCACCTGCTTTGCCAGCACTCATGAGCTGAGCATGGTCATGACATTTTTAAATGGTTTACAGTCAAAAGATGGATACAGTTTTGTGATATTTAAAATTTATATGAATTCTAGTTTCAGTATCCACAAATAAAGTTCTTGGAGTGTGGCCACACCCATTCATTCGCTGTCATTTATTTGGTGTCATCCTTAAATTTCCCGCCACAGTGGCCAAGTTGAGTAGTTGGGACAGAGACGAGATGTTTGATAAAGCTGAGAATATTTACTTTCTGGCCCATTAGAGAAAATGTTTGCCGACCCCTGCTTGGAGCCATCAATGGAAATCCGTGCTGAATGAGGGAAGGTTGTTTTTCTTTGTCTCTCCCCATGAGGGAAGGCAACCATGTCCTCTAAAGGGGACACTTCAAAGTGTCATTTCAAAGGGGGAAAAGCTGTTTGCCCAGGCTTTTCCCAGGAGCTGTAATCTCTGCCCTGGCAGAGAACTGCTAAAGATGTGACAGCCAGATGTCCAAAACCTCACCCTAGCCTGCACCTTAGAACTCAAGGCACTTTCGAGGATATATGCCGACTTATGCAATGCTACAGAAATTTCCAGAAGCACTTGGATAGTCTCTCTGGGTGATGGGCGAAGCCACTTCTTTCCAACTCCTAAGCATAAAACCACAACTCTGTCTCCCCTGCACTCACCCAGGTTACTCCCTGTTGATACACTTGATTTATTTCATTTCCAAATCATACACTTTCCCAGCTAAATCCAGGCACCTTCTCTATCAGAACCCACATGGCTGCAGAAATGTCTTTAATATGGGTGTATTAATATGTCTTTAATATGGGTGTATGTCTTTTACTTATAAATTATATACGTATTGTACAATGTTACTTTTTAGCATTCTTTATTTTTCAGTGACATTTGGCATACAATATCATGTTCATTTTAGGTATACAACATAGCAATTAGATATTTATATAACTTACAAAGTGATCACCTTGATAAATCTATCCCCATACATAGTTATTATAATATTATTGACTATATTCTTTATGCTATCCTTTACATCCCCATGACTATTTTGTAACCACCAATTTGTTAATCCCTTCCCCCTTTTCACCCACCTCTTCAACCCCCCTCCCATCTGGCAACCATCAAAACATTGTCTGTGTCTGTGAGTTTCTGTTTTGTTTGTTTTGCTCTTTTCACATGTAAGTGAAATCATATTGCATTTGACTTTCTATGTCTGACTTCCTCCACTCAACACAATACTCTCAAGGTCCATCCATGTTGTTGCAGGTGGCAAGATTTCATTCTTTTTGATGGTTGAGTAATATTCCATTTTACAGATATACCACCTCTTTTTTACCCATTCACCCATTGATGGACTTCCAGGTTGCTTTCATGTCTTCACTATTGTAAATAATGGACATATGAATTCACATGTCCCTTTGAAGTAGTGTTTTGAGTTTTCTTCCAGATAAATAACCAGAAGTGAGATTACTGGGTCCTTCTTCATCTCTTCTTACAGCCTTTGTTTTAAAGTCTGTTTTATTTGGTATTAATATTGCTACCCCAGCTTTTCTGTTTGTTTCCATTTTCATGAAATATCTTTGTCCATCCCTTTAGTTCAGTCCATGTGTGTCCTTCAATCTTAAGTGAGTCACTTATAGACAGCATATATTAGGGTCTTGTTTTGTTATCCATTCAGCTACCCTATGTCTTTTGATTGGAACATTTAATCCATTTACATTTCGAGTAATTGTTAATACATATGTAGTTGTTATTATTTTATTATTCATATTTTTTATCTTGTTTTCTTCTTCTTTTGAAAGAAGTCCCTCTAACTTTCCTCGTGCTGGTTTGGTGGTGATGAACTCCTTTGACAATATTATTAAATTATTTCCAGTAAAAGTCAAGATTAAAAATAGATAGAAAGAAACATTGCTAGATTGCTTTTTCCTATCAAGGGGGCCATTTTTCACACCCCACACTAGAGAGCACCTTCAGGAGGCTTCCACGGTCAAAGCAAACACCCTGACTTTTTAGGAAAAGAGGATATGGTCTTATGAGGCCTGTTAGACTGGAAGTGTATAGAAGACACTGGCTTTTGGCTCAGCGTGGTGGCTGAGTGGCTTTAGCAATCAGGCTTCTCTCTCTGCTGTTAAGTGACAGGCCAGTGCCTGGCATTCTTTCAGGTTAATGAATCCCTAAAGCATTTCCTGTCTCTGACTCTTCAGGTTCAGTCACCCCAGCCACTGCAGCCAACACAGACCACTTCCCCACGCAGGCCCAGTGGAAGGGAGTAGGCTTTGAGGCTGCCTTCTGGCCTTCCTTGGGCC
Organism: Cynopterus sphinx; assembly: GCA_030015415.1. Lineage (NCBI taxonomy): Eukaryota > Metazoa > Chordata > Mammalia > Chiroptera > Pteropodidae > Cynopterus > Cynopterus sphinx. The sequence goes on along the minus strand of CM057379.1, from coordinate 4,206,377 downwards.
CAGGTTGACACAGAAGCCAGCATCCTGGCCCCAGAGACATGGTAGCCTAAGAGAAGGTAAAATTCACCAGGTTCAGGTAAAACCATTGAATCAGCAGTGGTCCATTGTCAACAGGGCTTCCCAGAGAGTCCCCTCTCACCAGATCTGACAGCCACTCCTCTCTTGCAGAACCAGTGAATGAGTGGAGAGAGAGAGAGAGGGAGACAGGGACAGGCTGGCTGCCATTAGTGGTCCCACCCTGGTCAGGGAGGCAGGGTTGCATGAACAGCCGCAGGAAAAGCAGGCCAGGGAGTCGGATGGCGGCCTGAATATCCCCACGTGCTTTTATAGGACAGTCAGCCTAATGTCTTAGGCTTTACTTCTGGCACGATGAAAATTAAAAGAGGCACTTTTAGCTATGGTGTCTGTTTAAATAAAACATACCTTTCATCTGGGTTAGGACTTGTCAAAACCAGACTTTATACAGTACACACAGCCAGACAAGGAACATGTGACCCTCATGGATTTGCTTATGGTAAAGTCAATTAAGCAGAAACTAAATAACACAGATTTTTATTTTAAACTCAAAATGTATCAATGACTGTCAACCTAGGAGTCACTTGATTCACACAAACACTTGACCGCTGACAACCCCCAAACACATCTTTCAAAAAAACTAGTGAAAATGACCAACATCTGCTGTGATGATAGACACGTGAATTTCCTTTTGGTTAAATGTGATTCTAAGTGGAGAAAACAAGCTTTCTGTAATGAAAGTGTCAGCTTGTAATAAAGAATGAATTATCATAGATACGTTGCAAGAAGAAAACATGCTCAGTATGAGGTTGACAAGTATTGTAGCATAAAAAGAGAAGAAGTTGGTAAAAATATTGCACATAAGGAGAAAGTATTTTTTAAAAAGACTTAATTCTCTGCAGTAATCACCAGTGCTTAGTATAGTTGCAGAAGGAATACATAGAAACTTGGTGTTCATAACATTATCATGATACTTCAACAATATATAAATAATATCTTCAACTAAAATCATTTGAGTCCACAAAAATGTAGGATACTAGCAGTTTATTACTCATGAAATGCTGTTACTTCAAACTGTAAAAATGATTGCTTCTCATTAGAGCAAGTCAAAGTAGGACCTCCCTAACTTCTTAGTTAAAAGTTTTACCTTTTTTATCTAAAAAGTCAGGGGCACATCATTACCCAATTGGAAATTTTTAATAAATATCTTCTTTAAACCAACAATTGTTTCCACATACTTAACCTATATTAACTCACCTAAAATGATGTAAATAAAAAGTTTAGATGGGATGGGTGTTGATAGGGGTAGGGGAAAAGGGCAAAGGGATTAAGAAGTACAAACAGACACGAAATAGTCATGGAGACAGAAAGTGTAGCATAAGGAAAATAGCAATGTCATATGTAAGGAGGAAAGGGGGCACCAGATTTCATGGGGTGACCACTTTGTGAGTGATATAGATCTCTAATCACTGTGGTATACAACTGAAACTAATATATTATTGTATGCCAGCTATAATTGAAAAAAATTTTTGTCAAATTATACAATGTAAACATAAGCAACTAGTTGTCTCTTATACTTCAATAAAGCTGGGTCGGGGGTGGATCTAATTACAGCTGAAGGAAGAGAATTTGCCAGTAGAAGAGTTCATTGGGAAAATTCAGAAACATCAACATCAACTCCAATAATGATGATTCTCTTACAACCTTAAATTCTGCATGAAACACTTCTCCCCACAAAGATAATATCTCACATTAAAAAATGATGTTAAATTCACCTGTGAATGTTTTCCCATTGAGTTTAGCTTGGATCAGCCTTGTGGAGCACAGAAAATTGGGAGACCTTTACAATTCAGTTCTAAATGATAATGTTGTTGGAAGTATAGTAGATTGGGTACTAAAGTTTCCTCATTTCTAAAGTGATGGAATTGGGCTCTTGCAGAGCATGTAGGCCATGTCCTTGGACCCATTGTCATGGCAGCCATGTTTATTTTCAGAGGAAACACATTAATTAGCCTATTATAGCATGCTTCATTTGCATTTATGTAACGTGTGTGAATGTTTTTTACGTTTTCACATTTCTCTATATACAAATACACCTGAAGGCAAAGGTAAATAAAACAAAGACAAAACTAAATGTTTTTCTTCTTTTTGTTGAACCTCACTTTATAGCCTTCCTAAGTTTCTTCATGTGTCAGATTCTTGTATTTTATTCTGTTCTCATTTTATTCAATTATCAGTAAATAATACATGTAATGAGCTATTATCATCAAAGTACCTGTAGAATATTTGATTTTATTAAAAGAAATTACTCTTTCCCATCTTCCAAATATAACATAGAACACATTTTTTTCTTTTACACACTAGAAATTTATTTACATAGCTCCGCAGAAAACAGATAACTTCATAAAGCACACAGATGTGGGGTGAAACATCAAGTGAACTTCTGAAGAGGCCGCTTCTAAAATCTCCCCAAAGAGACCAGCCTTGGGATTCATTGAGTTCTAAGAGCATTTTGAGGGGAGACGGGGCTGTTTGCAGAACAGGTGAGGACAGAGGAGTTTATAGAGCTGATGAAGCAACTTCCACTTGAAATGTTTGCCACGAGAAGGTTCAACTGAAGGAGTAATCCTACAGACAGGCGAGTTGGTCAACTGAGCCCTAAAACTCAACTAAGAAAATGTATAACAGTGCAGGAATTAAAGGAAATACTGTATTAAAAGAAAGTCTTTTAATGGTGTGACCAACACCAGCTTACAGGCGAGGCAAAAAAAAGAATTTAATCTTTACCTGTAGAAGTTATTTTTTTTAATGACATGCTTAAAAATAGAAGGCATGACATGATTACACTACTCCTAGATCTGTTAGATTCTCACACATTTTCTTCTCTTCGATCACATTACCTATCTATCCTTTAATGTAGTGTATTTTTCTCCCCATCCGTGTTGGTATTTTCATTGCATTGACCAGTCTCTAATTTATTTTTAATTTGGAAGTACCAGTTTGAATTCTGATTACATATTTTGAAAGTCTCATCAGCTATCTTATTTTTTGTGACCTAAAAACATTTAACCTATGGATTCAGGAATGATACTTTTGAAGGGCCATTTGTCAAGTGCCATAAGTGTAATTTTGACTTTTAATACGATCTTTCTGAAAGTCATTTACTCATCATAGATTTCATAGCCCACCCTGTTTTTTCCTAATATAGTGATATCACTGATTAAAACTCAGAACTCCCTCAAATAAAGTTAAGATAAATATATGTATTCCCATTCTTTGATTTTTATAGAAAGGAACAAAATTAGATTTTTCTGCACAAAGAATTTTTGTGTAGTGTGTCTGCATATCTTAATAAATTTATTTTAATGAGAAATGATATAAACTTGCTAACACACCAATTTGTGATCAATTTTTTCAATATAATAGGTCATTAGTAATTATTATAAACCTTTCTCTTCTCTGTAACTTTAGTAGACATTTCACTTAATCTGAAGACTCTCATCGTTTTTCTGTGTTTTTTCATTATGTTAGGTAATTCAGTAATATGCATCTTTGAGGTTTTAAACCCAATCCAGTTCACAGAAGTAATTATAAGCATAAACTCTGGCAGCAGAGTGTGTAAGGACTTTAATTCCTTCTCTTCTAGAACCGAGGTAAACTCGGACTTCTGCAATCTCTCTGTACCTTGATTTCCCATCTATAAAGTGTTCTTGAAGGAAATAGGAGTTCACACAGGAGCTATGATGTCCAAAACCCAGTCAGAAGGGCCTTTTACCCCAACATGATGTGTGTGACCCCCTTGTCTCTTATCAGTGGATTTCAACATAGTTAATGGTAATAATTATAACTCATCTGTTTAACGTTTTCTATTAGGTGTTTAGTACTTTCCATGCATCTAAAGCAGACAGCCACCCCATGAGGCCATGCTGCTCACTTTCTGGTCAGGGAGCAAGGGCTCAGAGAGCTTCATCACCTTATCTAATACCAAAAATGACCAAAAGACCCGAATGTGAACCCAACGCCCTAATTTCAGAAGCCAAGTTCTGAACAAATTCCACAATATTTTCCCCGCAAAAGGCCAATGTAAAGCATACATATGAGCCTGATGATATTTATAAACTTCCTTCCCCCTTTTCTTGCTCCTCATATTCTGAGATGGTACCTTTTTATGCTTGAATGCATTTCATACCCTAGATTCACATTTTGACCCAATCTGCCTGATAGTCATAATTTTTTGTCTGCTACTGCGAGTATTTTTCTTAAATTCCTCTTGTTACCTTTTAATTTATGGCCCTTTGAGAGTTTTTTGGAGCGGTTAGTCAGGTTGTTTGCTTTACCCATCCTATTATTTTCTGTTTGTTTGTTCATTTTGTGTTAACAAATGTTTCTTTAGATTTTAATATTACTTCTTCATCTGTGCTATTTTACCTCTTTTCTGGTAATAATTGTATTTATTTTAATAGTAGTGACTAATTTGGCATAGAAAAGGATTTATTTTCTGATATTAGCAACCATTTTCAGCAAGCTTGAAGGTAGAGACTTAGTTTCTTGAATGGAAAAAAATATGCATTTATCTGAAAAAAAGTCAGGTGTACTTAGTTTTTCCCTTCTGTCCTTGATTTGCTGGCCAGCTTATCACAACTCTTCTAGAAAATGAAATTTTGTTTACCTCTGTGCATTTCTTCTTCCAAGAGGAAGGTTATGCCTGGCCTAAATTTTAAACCCCTGTCACCAAAGCATATTGTTCATAAATTTTAAAAACATGAATTTTAAATAGACATGTTTGTAATATTTTGGAGAAAATATAAATCCTCCAGAAATTGCCTAAAGACATAAGAGAGATTTTCTGGTTGTGAACTTAATGTTTATTAGTCTGATTTGATCATTTTTGAAATTTAATCCATCAGGGCAAGCCTCAGCATTTCAGCTGACTGCCCCCTGGGAATATACACACTTTTTCTTTACAAAGTTTTTCTTAAATATTTTTCTGATTTTCATAATTTCATGGTGCCCGTTGTCCTAATGTTTATTATTATTATATAAAGTATTAAAAATTCATTGGTAACAAGAAGCACTGAACTCTTAATTAAAAATTAGTTCTAAGTATTAGAAGGTATTTCTCTGTTCACTTTGCAACTTTTGTTACTTCAACACGATTTCCTTTATTTTTTTAACAATTGTTTTCTCAATGCAACATAATTTCTTTTGTGTTTGACTTGGTATATGTTGCTTAATGTAAGAGAGTATAAAATAAGCTCTATCATCGTCCACTACGAAGCACTCAGAAAGTTGGAGTCATCATGGAGGGTGATTTATAATTCGAACCAAATGCCGTATGGAGCACCCGTGGTATAAATGGGTTTACTAGACACTAGCTGTATGTTGGATGTATTTTAATCTGCAGTGCCGTGAAGTAAATATCACATCTGAAGTTAAACCATGGCTAATAATCACGATAGCAGTTAATAACGTCACATTCTGTTAATATGAAAGATGCTATTCTCATTGTATAGGTCAACTAAACCTTAGATGTCAGATATTTTTGAGATCCAGAAAACCTCAAAAATGACATGAATGAACAACAACAACAAAAAAATTAGGCCAGGAAACAGAAAACTGAGATTCAGTTTGGAAATAAACCGATTTTAGTAACTGGTGTGAAATCTTCTCAAAACAATTTAGACGTATTGAAAAGATGCAGATACTCTGGCAAAACCAAGTCAGCTCCTTATTCTGTCTGTTACAGTGGGTTCATCCCCTCCTGCACATCTACCCTATTATGACAGCTTATAAATTGTTTGGGAGTTACTTTACAGGCGCTAGAGCAGCCCTGTATTTCCTGCTCTGGTCTAATTAGGGAGATATCAGCCTCACCTCTCTCCTCCACCTCTACCCTCCCTCCCACTTATTTTTATTTTTTTTATTCAGAAAAATTAACTACATTACTAATTTTATGTTAAACCCTAATGAACTTAATGTAACATCTTGTGAACAAACCTCTTCTGAATTTTCTCAATGTGAACAACAATCGACTGTCCACGATTTTTTATAAAATAGTCCCTGTATTTCTTCTGGGGTTTTGTTTCCCATGTAGCTTACATTTCAGAATAGCAAACCTTCTCTGGAACGTTCGTAAGCAGTAAACACACAACAGATGCGTTTTCCCCTGTAGCCGAAAGGTTTATTTCTGAAGTTGCATGCCAATTATCATTTTACTAGATAACATGGAATATATATACTGGTTCAAATATGACTGGTTATTTTTTTTTTTATTCTTTCAAACCTCCCCCTTTTTTTATGTGTGTAATTTCTCCCCCCGCCTAGACCTGGTTAACCATTTCTGTGAGCAGGTCCTCAATTTTTTGCTTTGTCCCTACTTTCCTGTCCTAGCCCCATCTTCCCCTGGTGTCGACTCCGTCCCCTTGCAGCGCACAGGCAGCCAGCACGGCCCCCCGAATGCCACCGCCACCTTCCAGAGGGCCAGCTACGCCGCCGGCCCCACCTCCAGCTACGCGGACCCCTACCGACAGCTGCAGTACTGCCCCTCTGTCGAGTCCCCGTACAGCAAATCCGGCCCTACCCTCCCACCCGAAGGCACCTTGGCCAGGTCCCCATCCATCGACAGCATCCAGAAAGATCCCAGGTGGGTACCATCATTTTCCCTTTTCCCTGCTTGTGTCTGAAGGGATTTCCTAACCAGGCATTGTTACAGGGTGACTTTTTTATTCTGCATCACATTATTGTATTCATGTGTTGATAGGTTGATTCTAGTTGGTTTTGTAGTGTGTGGTCTGGTCTGAGATGTGGCTATTGGTCATGGACCTCTGGAATCTTGTGTGGTTCAGCAGCAGATGATCAGAACATCTATAGGTGCCTGGTGGTTCAGTGGTTTGATAAGATTTAGAATGAAAAGCAACTGAGGATGGGCAATGATCTCACTCAGCTTCTCATGGGCGAGGTGTTTTCTTGTCTCAGCAGAAGCATGCTTTGTCACCAAGTATGTTTCTGTATCCCAGAGTGTAGAGTGGTACACCTAGCAGGTTATTCTAAAAATCGAAATTCAGAAAATTTGTATTATTACCTTCATGTTTCTGTGGGTAAAAATAAACACAAGTTTGAACTTGAATATAACGTAGTAAAGAAATTGTTGGTATTGAGATGTGTTTCTTTTTGGGCTTTCTTTTTTCTGTAGCAGCAAGGGATTTGGTGATGCTCTACTTCTGACGTTGGGATTGAGTTCCTGTGGGGTTAAATGATGTTTTATTCATAGCCATTAGATGTATGCTGATAGTTCCCCATAAGTGTGTGTGTGTGAATACTGTAGATATGCCAGATTTCTGGCATTTCTTTGTAGCAGGGCGTGTGACTTGACTCTAGTGGTGTGCTTGAAATTCATCTTGAGAAATTGTCTCCAATAGAGCACGCAAGCACTGTGTCTAGGGGTTTGCACAGATTGTTTTGAAAGAAAAGTTCACTTCTGCAAACATAAAAGCAGAATGGAACCATTTTATGGTATTCTTTGTGATAGCTACTTTGGCACAATTCAACACGCCTCGGAGCATCCCTGTTAAGTGCTGTGTTTGGGAGAATGTTCATTGTAAATGTGACTCGTAGTAAGTACTCGCTGTTAACTGCTAGGAAGAAGTGTACTACATGTGCATCGTGCAAAGTCCTGCTTTCCCAGGTTTTCAGTCTCAACAGCAATCTCCAGTCTTGGTCCTAAAATCTGTCACAAACCCTTAAGGATCCTGGGCCTATGTAGATAGAATGCTCTTCAGATAACATCTCAACACCGTATTTTTAAATAATTTTTTGACGTTACCAAAAACATATAGAAATAGAATAATAGCAAACTCTTAAGAAACGCTAAATAGAAAAATGTGTAATTGAATTTGCATTGCTTTGTTTATCATTGTATATTTAAATCGAGGATAAGTGTTTTATCTCCGATGGAAAGGTTTTAAATTTTCCTATCTGGGGATTTTAGCTTAATAAGAAACCAAATTTATATTTCTCCAGCTACAGATAAGCTTCTTTATTTGCTACTGTTTATTAAATGCATTTTATTTCGCTAAGTGGCATATCCTTTTAATTTTATATTACTGTCACTTTTATAGCCTTTTTCCTTCTTCTAATATACTGTCACAGCTCTTACCTTTTCAAGTTAGGGATTATGTCACTATATTATTGAGTGCACACTGGAAACTGAAAAAGAGAAACACCAATAAGAAATGTTAGAATGAATAAGAGAATATTGGCCACTATAGTCTTTCATATGTGTGAAATGTATATGCAGATCATTGTTATGTGAATTAAAGGTTCAGTATGTTGGTTCAGTATGTTATTTTTGAGAATGCTAGGCATTGGCCTTAAATGTGTTAATTCTGGGGGGAAAAAAATCATTCCAACATTCTAAGTTCAGCTACACAAGCCAAACAAACAGAATGAGATCTAGAACCAGAACTAGATTTTTGTGGTGTGATGTAAAAAGAAGTAATAGCCTGGCACCATGCAGAATGGTTGGGATATAAAATACAATAAGGCCTTGCTGGTAGGGTTTTCTTAAAATATGGGGTTTTGTTACAGCATTCATATTTAACTGAGAGACATCCCAAATTTAAAAGTTCAAGTCCAAAATGTAATAATTCTTTTATGACCAGAGTTTTGCATCTTCCTTCAAATAATGAATTTTGATTCTTCCCAGATGACTATTGCTAGAACCAATATGTTTAACTTTCTAGACTTCAGAATTGTTTATTTGGGCATTATGGCTTATTATTTAAAATTTTTCAATTTTTAGATGATGCCCTTCAGCTTTTATACATGTGTTTTTAAAGAAACCTTGTTAAAGTTTCGTTTATCGTTAAATACCAGACCATGTAAGCCCTTTACTGTTGCAAACATATCTTTATAGCCCAATTCTCAAAGCAATTTTACCTACATCTTTGATGGAATTCTCCTTTGTGAGATGAAACTGATAGCTCCATGAGCTCTGCCTTATATACATGGAGAATTGGGGTGTTAAATGAGTTATTGAAGATCACAGCGCAGACAGGTGTTTAAAATCCATACTATTAGAACACTGCGGCACATATTGGCATGAACATTTTATTTTCTTAATAAAAAGGAAGAGGAAAGAATAAACTCACATCTCGGAGGATGGTAGTACCGGCGTTTGTGTGTAGTTGTTGGGAAGAATGAAGGAAATGATGCACATCATCTAAGTAGCTCTCGCCTGTCTGAACGTTGGTGATTGAATGTGTGGGTTTGTACTATTTTTCATTTATTTTCTTTTCCTTTCTTTTTGTTTTCTTTTTTTTTTCTCATAGCTGCTTTATTTCTCTATTGCAGACCAGTGTCTTTTCTCCGTGTCATTAAATATTTTTATTCAATGAGACATTTTCAAGCAAACTGTGCATTTTAAAATTAGAATTTGAAATCAGGATAGCCTTAATTCAGTCATTGGACTTGAAACCAGAGACTTCATGTTACCTCTTAATTCCTCTAAGCCATAGGATATGAAAAGATTGGTTCTAGTTTCCTTTGCTCCATCATACAGATAGTTGCAAAACTTCATCTTTTTTTTTTTCACCTTTAACTGCCCCCATCATGTCCTCCAACAAAGAATGCACAGAAACCTTTTATACAAGAGATGGCAAAATCTAATTTCCTTTTTGGAGTCAGCAATCACTTTGAAAATGTTTAAATATATATACACACGTACACTTTTTACTTTACAGCCACAATTCACTGAGTTTTTATTTGTTAATTGTGTGTTATCTTACATAAAATGGGAATCTCTTAAGAATTGTCATGGCTAATATATTTTGATTCTGTATCAAATATTGAGTATTTTCTAATGGTGTTTTTAAGTATATAGCTCAAATATAAACTTAAATTATATGAAAGAGGTTTCAGTGAAGGTAGGAGCAATAAGTCATAGCATTCTTATTTTGAAAACGTGGTTAGTGAAATAACTGGAGAAAAATAAAGCAAGACTGAGATACCTGGGATACTAAAGGTACTACAGATATTGTCTATAAAAGGATAAAAGTTCGATCAGGGTATTTACTGGCATAACCTGCTGTATAGGTTGTAGCAGGAATAGTATCTTTTAATCATGTTTGATTAATTCCCTTTCACGATATTATAACCCTGAATGTATACTCCATCAAAAACAATTTTCAAACATATGTCATGAATCTAAATTCTCGGAAGCATAATTTACAACCAAACTCTTATCTTCTTTTTGTTACCCAACACAACAGAAAAAGAAATACAGTGGCACATCTTTTCTGCTGAATTCGGGTGCAAATTAGCAATTGCATTTTAGTTGCCTATCAAACTTATACAGCATGTTCTGTTTCAGGCCATAATATTTGACCAATAACCTAAAAATATGCACCTTTTAAGGAATTACCTAGAATATTTCTACTATATTATATCTGCTACTTTTCAGATATTGCTAAAATTATTTTATTATCGGGTATTATATTATTAAATATGGTTAAGTAACACAGCTTACAAATATCATTAGGCAAACACAGATTAAGAATTCTTCCAAATGCTCTTTCTTCATTTTCTTACCCAATTAAAAAATACACAGATAGCATACAGTGAATTGAATGCTCAGGAAACAGCATGCTACAAAAATGCTTTTTTTAAAAGGTGAAGATTTGAAAAATATTTTTGAATCTTTATTAACGTTTAAATCACTATTATTATGTGACTTAAGTAACGTGGCTGAAGTGTTTGCGATGGAACCGTTCTATAACAGTCTTCATAGTCCAGTTCTCTTGGGTGGTAAATCTCTAGGGAGTTTGCTTTTCACTTCAAATGCCCAATAATCATTTACTTAATTGGGGGAAATGTCAGAGAAGAATAAAGCAATGCACAATTTAAAGACCTTCCGAGTACAAGGAGCACTGGACGTCATTTATTTAGTTAGGCTAAAAGCAAGTCTGACACGTGCCATTCATTCTCTCTTTGAATGCCTCTAGCAGTGAGCCAGTCATCATCTCTGGAAGAATTTTATTAAGTCTTTGAATAATGCAAGCCTTGAAAACTAATTTACATTGATACAAAATCTGCATCTCTAGTACATTCATTCCCTGATCTTATTTCTGACCTCTGAAATCACATGAGAAACACCCACACTTTGTTCAAAGAACAGCCTCTGAGTGCGCTTGTGACACGTCCCACCCGTGCCCCGGCCTCCTTCTGTGTTAGCTGCCGTCTTTCTGTGAGGGCTGCCCGCTGGAGTCCTACAGTGGCCAGTCCCCTTCCTCATTCTGTCTCACATGTCACCAGAAGTGCAGGAAGACAGGAAGTGTGACCTTTGGGCAACCTGGGTCCATAGTAGGTTTTCTTGATAGTTGAAATGAGAATAATGTTTGTTAACAGTGATGATAACAATGATCATGAACATTAATTAATACGTTCCACGGTCGGCATTAAACTTTTTCTATTTCTGATTTAATTGAATCTTCCCTAAATCCCTATGATGTAACTTTTATGGTCCTCCTTTTACATATGGGGAAACTGAGGCACATAGACCTGGAAATTGAGCCCAAGTTTATCCGACTTCTAATCCCATGTTTCTAATGACCGTGAATATTGGTGCCAATAAAATGCCAAGTCTTTTCACATGTGACTTCTGTGAGGCTGCCAATCAATTCTCCCTACCTTGAATTTCTTTTTTTTTTTACTTTATATTGACTTCTTCTTAGGCAATTCCTTTTTTCGATACTACAGAAATCTTTTCTGGGTCCTGGTTTTGTCACCCGGTGTGATTACTGTCACCCACTGCTCATTGTCACTTGGAAATTTGAAAGGCATCCATATATGTCTTTAGCGAAGTTTTTATCAATACGTAAGCAGAGCTGGCTCAAGGGTGAAGCCCTGTGTCTCTTATTCCTCTGGACTGTCCGCTCCAGGTCCATCTGAAGGTACCCTGTATGTTTTAGGGGACTTTTCTGCAGAATGTTCTAGGGTGGGCTCTGCAGGTCTAGTGAAGGCATGAAGACAGCTTTACTTGTTAAGGAGCTTTCTGAGTCATGTGAGAGAGACGGTGTCTCCACAAATAACTCTAATGTATTGAGTAAGTAAGACAAATGGAATAAAAGAAATCCTGAGGAAGAGTTGAGTGATCGGTACAAACATGAGGAATAGGTGATTTTTACACATGAAAAAAAAAATGAGAGAAAGCTTTCTGAACAGAGAGGACAGTTAAAAGGACGGAGAGGCAGTTTGACGCATGCAGGCCTGGTTACCCTAGGCCGTGGGGACTGCCGAGGGCAGCTTTCTCTGAACATCCCTGGCTACCCAATCTGAATAAAATGTTAGCTTGCACTTCCATGTGTGGATATTTTTTACTTATAAATGATGAACAGGGTGTATTAATTCCCTAAGGCTACCGTAACAAATCACAACCAAGGGGATGGCTTAAACCAACAAAATTTTATTCTCTCCCAGTTCTGGGAGTGAGCAGTCCAAAGCCAAGGTGTTGGTGCAGAGCCAGGTTGCTTCTGAGGGCTCTGGGCAAGGAGTCCTCCTGGCCTCTTCAGCACCTGGTCGTCTAGATTGTTCCTGGGATTGCACGTGACTCCCTCCCATCTCGGCTTCACGTGGCCGTTGTGTTCACTTGGCCTTCTTCTCCTTGTTTCTGTGTCTCCTCTCCTCCTCTCTGAAGGGTACCAGTCATCGTGTTTAGGGTCCACTTTAATCCCATATGACCATACGACCTTGTCTTAACTAATTATATCTGCAAAGACCCACTTTCAAATAAGGGCATATGCTGAGGTTCCGAGTGGACGTGAATTCTGGGGAGACACGATTCAACTCAGCACATTATGTTGCTTTAGTGCAGTTTACACTATCAAATACCTGTACCCTAAGGACAGAACTGAAAACAGGGTATGTTAAGAGATAAAGCAACATAATGAAAGGTTTTTATTTTAGCTTACATTTTTAACCATCAAATCCTTTCCTTAGAAGGAGGACTGTGTCTGGAATGTTAGCCCTGAGCACACTGTCACCGCTTGAACTGGTTAAGGCTGGTGTTTATCCCTCCAGGTAGCAGCAACCTGGGGAGTTTCATCATTGTTTGTGTTTTGGATGTGCTTGAGTTAAAGCGCCGCCGTCTTGTTCATAGTGTGGGGGTTAGTTTAAAGCTAGATAATAGGATCCAGAAGTCCCCAAGGGCCAACCCACATCAACAGCAATGAGGAGCCCCAGGTGGGGGCCTGAATAAGCAAGGGTGTCACTGTCTGCCCGACCATGTTAAACTTCCAGGAGAAGACAGCGTCATCGGAAATGTGGGCCGAGTGAGAGGGCCGGGTCAGTCCATGGAATAAATACGACAGCCCTTTCTTTCTCTATTTTGTTTAGGTAAATAAGTGAGTGGAAATGTGAATGCTCTCCCCTCTCACTCCAGTGGCTGACCTTGTGCAGCCCTGTGGTGCGTTTTCTCCCCGCTCTCCCATGGCATTGGAGGGAGTCTGGGCTGCATGGCATCCCATCCAGGGGCAAAGGGATTCTTAGCAGATCTGGATTCTGGTCCTGACATGTATCTGCACTCCCTCGGGGTCTGTGTGAGCCAGTGGAAAGGAGAAAAGCCCTTCCTCGTGAAGCTGTTACGACGATGTAGTATGTCAAGCCCTTAAAGTCTCTGGGATACCCTGTACATAGGGAAGGAGTACCCCGTGTGGAGGGAAGGGCTCACAGTTACTGCCATGCCCCCTGCGGCAGCCCACCTGACACAATAAGGAACACCTGACAACCAGGTTCAGGCACTGAGAAAGATTTGGAAGGAGAGGGTGAAGGCATGGAGGCCTAGAGCTGTCTGGTTAGAAAGATGAAGAGAGGCCCCACTGGGAGATGGAGGGGTGGTAGATGTCTGGTGAGGCCCAAAGAGGCAGAGAAGAGGGATGTTTGACAGCTCAGCCCTCAAGGCCATGAAGGAAATGGAAGACGGAAGGAAGGCTTCTTTGCAAAAGGACTTTTTTTGTTTTCTTTGGTAAAAGCCTCCTTTACCAGATTCCTTTTATCCGTTTAAAGAAAAGTAACGTTTACGCACAGTACTTGTCTGTGCTAATATTGATTTTTCCCATAGCCTGGAATACTCACTTTGCCTTCTGTCTTCACAGCCACTTGTAGAAGTAAACATTTGCATTTCTAAACCAGCGACTCGTTCCAGCACTGGCTCCCACTGCATTTGTATTAAAGCAGGTCCTGGCAGGGGACCACCATCCCCCAGTGCAGAGTGATGCAGGCATGGCCAACGAGTAACTGTACCGAGTTCTAATCAGTGAGTCAGTCGTTAGCAAGTTCTCCATCAGATATAAGAGTGGCAGCCTTTTGTGCACTCAAACCTTGTGTTGTCTTACATGGCAGGTGGCAGTTAACTGTTGGTTGGTAACCAATGGAAGTGAATTTCCATTGTTTTTTGAAAAATTTTACAGGTAATAATGGTCATTAATTTGGAGGTACCTACATCTATAAGAGAAAATTAGCATTTTATAGTAATAAAAAAGATATTTCGAACTGAAATTCCCATTGCTCATGATACGTCCCAGCTTGAGGGTCTAGTAACTTAAACTCTTTTATCTGCTGAAGGTCACATTCACCTACCTTAACTGGGATGTCGAACCAAGTGTGTCCTAGAGTCCAGGTAATTTTATTAGAACGTGTAGGACGAGGAGGAGGAAGAACAGAAAAAGAAAGAAAAGAAGACATTGAGTGGGAAACATTTCTGCAATACAGAATGTTTTATTTATTTGCATGCATCTCATTGAATAAGATGAAACACGTGTCCTCACTTAAAATTTTATACTAGATTGTGGTCCACGGGGCACCAGCTTGGGGGCTCTTTAGAGTTGAAGTCTTCCTATCAAGAAAATGCCGGTTGAGCTTGGTACCTGGGTTGTTTACAGGGAATCCCCTAAAGTGAGGGCCTCAGTCTGCCCTTAGCTGCTCCAGGCCGAAGGGTGCCACAGGAGAGTGACTCTGGCGTGGTTCCCGCCGACTTTGGAACTTAGCACAGTGATCAATCGCCAGTGTTTTGGGAAGTCACCGACTAGTTATATGTCAAACGGCATGTGGCGTGTGGGGTGGCCGGGCTTCTGCTTTGTAAATGGTCTCCTCCAAACACTGCCTAATACGGAAAGACCCACGTGAAGTTACCTCGGAATATGGGACAGTCTTCGATGGTATCACAGGTGCCTTATGATGAAAGCAAAGTTGGTTTCAGACGGATGTTTGGAGATCACTGGCTCAGAAGCCACAATGTGGCCAAAATCACTTCTCTGAACAAGTGGGTAATGTAAAATTAGCTGAAGATGCTCACTTACGTGCCAGGGAGTACAAAGAACACCTGGCTTTTTATCTGGTTTCCTTTGCCTGCATATACTGTTCAAACGTATTTGCTGAATGAATGAATGAATGAATGACTAGAATTATTATATTCTGAATATTTTCATATATTTCAAAGCAGTAATAATATTCTAAAGTCATCATCATTTCTGATAAATCTTCATGTAACTCCCATGCTCCATGACATTAACAGTAATAAGGTGTGTGGTAGCCAGTGCCCTGTCACCCCTACCTCCTGGAGTTTACACCTTTGGGGGGTTCCCTACCACCCAGAATCAGGGCCGCCTATGGGACCAGCAGCATGCTGTGGAGGTGACAGCGTGTGCCACATCTGCAGGTGCTCATGCAGCCCCGTGGAGAGGCCCACGGTGGGAGGGACCGACCTGCCTGCCATGTGAGCCAGCCACCTTCAGGGCAAACCCCCAGCGGCAGTCACACCCGTGGGTCTTCCAGCTTCGATCTCAGACTCTGCGGAGCAGATGACGCTGTTTCCTGTCTCAAGTTCCTGGCACAGGAACCTTGAGATAATAAGCGATGCTGACCGTCTTAAG
The DNA here is from genome assembly GCA_030015415.1 of Cynopterus sphinx. NCBI lineage: Eukaryota > Metazoa > Chordata > Mammalia > Chiroptera > Pteropodidae > Cynopterus > Cynopterus sphinx. The sequence goes on along the minus strand of CM057379.1, from coordinate 4,190,439 downwards.
CTACTGCGGTGTGTTCAACCTAACCTGACCAGTCATCTCACCCGAGTTATCAGCTTTTCCTTCTGATACCTCCTGCAAAACTCCCTTTTCCTTTTCTTCTTTAAAAGAAAAAAGCCAAAAAGTGACAACGACCCAGATATTCATCAACAGACGAGTGGATAAACAAAATGTGGCCAATACCTACAATGGAGTATTATTCAGCCTTAAAAAGGAAAGAAGATTCTGCCACATGCGACAACATGGATGAACCTCGAAGACCTTATACTGAACTCAAGAAGCCAGTCACAGCAGGACAAACACTGTATGATTCCACTTGCGTGAGGTGCTCAGAGTAAAATTCATGGAGACAGAAATCAATACTGGTTCCCAGGGACCAAGAGGAGCATGGATGGTGATTTCTTGTTGAACGGACACAGAGTTTCACTTTGGAAATATCAAAAAATTCTGAACCAAGGAAATGGTGATGGCTGCCCAGAAGTGCTAATGTACTTGATGCCCCTGAATTATGCACTTAAAAATGGTTAAAATATTACATTTTATGTTATATATATGTTGTCACAATAAAAAAAAAAAGAAAAGAAAAGAAAATCAAAGAAAGGAAAAAAGAAAAGAAAGAGAGCTATAGGCTGCCTAGGCGTGACTCTTTCAGATGGAAGCCAAGGCTGTGTCACAGGGGGTCAAGTTCAGGATCCGTGAAGCCGCTCTTATTCATGCTTTGTCTCCATGACTTTGTGGGGGGCCCCAGAGCCCACTTTCAAGGAGGACATACACAGTGTCCTATTCCACTTATTACTTGCCAGTACATTACCTTAGCTAATTCTATCATCTTTTGTCCACATCTTCTTAGGTTGAAATGATAATAAATTACCTAATTTAGTATCTGTTAGCGTCAGTTCAAACAATAAATGTGAAGTGCTTTTTAACATTGATGATACAACATAATTCTATAGAATAAAAATAGTTATTAGTATTATTTGAGAAATCGTACCATATGGTGATCAGTTTTAAGTGTGTTCGCTCTTTCATCCAGCAGATGTTTACTTCTGGGCACTAGAAACTTTTGGGTAGGAGAGATGAGATAGGAATATTACCTAGGAAACACATAGGAAAAAATCTCATTTAAAACCATATAAACTTTGGAATAAATCAAATTTAAACTGCAACTATCCACTACTGTTTATTAAAAATTTCCCTTTGTAACCGACTCTACTGGAGACCGCCTAATTCTATTTTCGTAACCTCGTGCTCCTGATTCTATTTTGTGACTTCTGTGGGGCTCCTTCCCCTTCGCACTGAAGATGAAGGCAGCAGCTGATCCCCAAAGGCCCTAACTCCGAAAGCCTGCACCCAGCACAAAGACAGCAGACAGGAAAAAACACATCCCATTTCTCCCAGGAGCCAAGAGAACCCCTCTTCCTATCTGTTCTTGATAAAGAAGCCTGCTGTATTTCAGGCCAGGCTATTTTATATTAGAAAAGAAGTCCATAAAATAAGCAGCAGTTAATGTCTATATGGCAGAGAAAGGGCTTCTGGCACGAACAAAGAAAGCATAAAGCATGGGCTCTTTCAGATAAACTCAAATGTTTCTGCAGCCAGCCTCCTTAGGTATTTGCTGTGTTTTGTTTTGAAGATTACGGGAACATTAACAGATTTACAATGAGCAGAAATCAGCCTGAAAGTGATAGACAGTATTGTTAATAGTGTAAAAGTAGCCATTAGGAGCACAGATGCTGGTCATGTTTGCTAGGCCGTGTGTGTGTGCACTGGCATCTATACACATATGCGTACACACGCACACGCACAGAGGCTAGACCTGCTCTGTTTAAGTAATGGGGAACGCTTGACGACTGTCAGTTTTGGTTTGTATCCATTAAAAAAGGAAAGAAGTTTGCACGCAACACAGAACAGGTCCTCGCACTCCTCGGCATCCCCGAAGCCCGCACCATCCACCGAAGCGCTCGTGTGTAACCTGCACATGAGCTCATCCAGCGCAACAAGCACTTTACAGATCGCAAGGAATCAGAATGCTCCCTGGTCATCTCCATCAATAGGAGCTTGTTATAAGTCTCCAGAGGCTTTGAAAGGGACAGGAAGCTGCCACTTCAGCCTCAGCCAGGCAGGTCGCATTGAGAACCAGGTCACGGTCCTGGGTACAAAAGCTGCTTTGGGGCCATGGCAGGAACCTCAAGCATGGCGCTGAGAAGTGAGCTTTTGTGATGTGGGGTGTCCCTGCCCATGCCCCCTGCATCCCTCTGCCTCCTCCTCCTTGTCCTCTGCTCTCAGCACTCAGCATTGACTGCCAAGGCCACTGCTCTCCCCGCCTCTGCCCTGTCCCCTCTCCGCCCTTCCCCAATTGTGTGTTGGCCTTAAGTCACCTTGAACTCAAACTTGTTCAAGAAAGCTGCTGAATCATGTCCCCCCAAATTCATGTACTTTAGAATGTAATTGTACTTGGAGAGAAACTCTTTAAATAAGTGATTAAGTTAAAATAAGGCCATCAGGCTAAGTTCCTAATCTAATGTGACCGGTGTCCTTATAACAGAAAAGGCCATGTGAAGGCACACAGAGCAGGTGATCAGCTGCAACCAAGGCCTCTCCAGAGGCCTTAAGGGAAAACTAACCTGTTGGCACCTTGACCTTGGATTTCTAGCCTCCAGAACTGTGAGAAAACAGATTTCCAACCGGTGGTATTTTGTTAACAGCAGCACTAGCAGAAAGACTAATTAAGATACGATGTTTGGAGCCACGGGTGGGTGTTTGGGGTAAAATATGCTGTAGGCAGCTCCCGCCACCGGCCGCCTCGTCTGCCACCCCTCTGGGCAGGGCTGCCCTCTGATTGGTGGGAACCCCACTGGCATTCAGCTGTGGCAGGGTCCCCCAATAACCTCTGCATTTGCCACCTCAAAGGAAAGCATTTGGGGTGGGTTAGCCGCTCTCAGAAGACCCACAGGGAGGCCTTCTGGTCTAGCTGGCCAGTTTGCTCATCTAAATAAACCTTTTCTGAAGATGAATTTTGAACAGTGTTTAAAATACCACATGCAAATGAACGTATTATACATTATCCTCTCTGAATTTGAAAAGATTTGTGAAGGCATGTTTCGTTAGAAAAAACAGCAATGCTGGAAAAATAGCTGGCAACAGGAGAAGAGGGAACACCAAGATGAGAGAAGCCACGGGCGTGAGTCTGCAGAAGCTGAGCAAGGCTGGTGGGGACAGGACTCTGGGGACGTCACTCATTAGTGGGGTTGCTGGGAGTCGGACCCAATTTAAAGGCACGAAACACACAGGTTATGGAAAATGCGATCACACACACAAAAAAATAGAGTACTTTGTACTTGTTTCACACATGAATCATTAAACATATGAATAAACCAACAACATATAATAAACAAACCACTAGCGCTTTGATAAATTGGGTATACCCACTTATGAAAATGGAATGTTTTCTATGAAACAAGACTATCTCTCCCACTCCATTCCTTCCATTTTAAATTCACTGAAATAATGTGCTCAGTCTACCATATTTAGAATTTTACATTAAAATATAGCTTCGTACTTAAAAAGTTGCAGGCACTACAGTAATGGCCAAAACTTTAAACTTTCAGGTACCTCCTCTAGAGCCTTGCTCTCCAAAGTACGGTATGAAATCCGGGTGCTGGTTAGAAATGCATTTACTGCATCAGAATCTGCACTTTAACAAGTCATTAAATGGTTTAAACCTATGCACATTAAAGTCGTAATTGCTAATCTATAGTCAGAAACTTCTCTCAAGTACCATGTCCAGTTCATTGCAGGAGTTAGAAGTCAGCCTAGGACACCAAATGTTCATCATGTGTGAACTTGCAGGTGTGCTCTTTACTAAATTGTGATATTGGCGACAGAATAAGGCACAAGGATCATATGACTTTTGAAGTCATTTGGGTTTTATTTTATCAAAAGTCTGAATTTAGGAACCTAGGTGCTCAATTAATAATTAGGCCAACAAAATTTAAACTCACTTAGCAAAACATTGCAGCATAGGCTATTACAGACAAATTTTACTTTTTAAAAATTTCTCACTAGCTTTATCTTTTATTTTTTCAATAAATATGTGACTCTATTACTCTGTGGCTTTCTTTGATTCATGTCATATGATGTCACAGTCCTTTCCGTCAAAATATATACACGGACGTTATTCGTTGAACCATTGTATAGATGTAATACGATTTACTTAATCATCCCCTCATGTATTGTTTTCAAGTGCTCTTTGGGGGGAACCCTTTTCTTTGATTATTTCTTATCCCGGTATAGTAGTTTATGAGATGGTTCTATTCCCTCAAAAACCTTGAACTTGCCTTTCAAAGATTTCTAGCAATTTCTTCCCCTCCCCTGTCTCCAGCCAGACTCTCCAGGTGTCTCTTTTTCCTCCCATTAAGCCTCCCTCAGCTAGCCGAAGTCGTCTGAACTAATAATCAAGCTAAAATAACGTAGACTTGCCCAGACCCCGAGGCTTTCCCCTCCCTTTGCCCTTAGCTGCCTGCCCTTGACCTCCATCAGACGCAGTGTAATACTCAGCCACATTTGGTCTTTCCTGATTAACTTCTGCCCGTAGCAACCCCCTCCAGCCTGACACCCATCAACATGGACATAGCCACTTTGTGCGACTTCACGATTCATTGGGGACGTTGCTGGTGCTTTGTGCATGCTCTTTACAGATTAGCTGGCACTCCTGTTGTTCAGCGACATGCACTCTGCCACTGTGGAGACACTGGAGACCATTCTCTAGAGCCAGGGCATGTCCCCAAGGGTGTGTCAGCCTCTCCCCGCAGCCAGGGGCCCTTTACAAGCGTAGGCCCCACCCATACCTACCACCCAGCATCTGCATTTTCACAAGATCCTCCAGAGATTCATTTCCATTTAAAGTTTGCAGCCTTGCTCTGAAGGTCAATGTTGCCCATCCATTTCCTTTGGCATCACTAAGGGGAGGCCTTCATAGTCCTTATACTGGGTTGTGCAGTTTGTATTCCCCATGAAGAATCCGGGGCTAAGTGTTCAGGAAGCATGGGGATCTAGAGAAAGTAAACTCTGGGCCACTGGCTTTTAGGCTGAGGTGGTGTGTCCCCAGGACGAGGGTCCCTCAGTGTTCCTAGGCAGTTTCAAGATGGTCATTTTCACCACTACCTATCTACCTGCCCTTCACACATTCTTTCCCACATTCCTTCTGGTGTCTCCTCCTCCTCTTTATAGATAAGCCCAACCTCCCACTCACCCCGAACCTCACTGTTTCTGTGAACAAGTTTTCTAATAGTTGCCTCTGTAAAGGCCAAATACAGGTGCTGACCTGTCTTCTCTAACAAAATATAACTAATTCATGGATACACAGGCTGATTTTTTAAAACCTCTCATCCATCTCACTAAGGGACGCATTGTCAATAAAATATTTTATGTTTAACGGCATTTCAAAACTTGTTGGCTTTAATAATCATGTATGTTTTGATCAGTTGCTTGTTAATAATATCCATGCTGACACCTCAATCCAAAAGAAAAAATTAACAGTGATGTCTTTATGTTCACAGGAGATAAAGGAGAAGGATATCTGTATATATATGGATGTATTTATGTGTTGTTTTAATGAAATAACCAACACTGTCTTTTGATCTCTCAGATGTGATTATTTTAAAGGGAAAACCCATCGTGTTTCCTTCAACAACTGAGATTGCTTCATAATCTCAATTTTATTGGGTCAAGCTCTGAGCCTTTCATTAAGCCCGCAAAGGAAAATAAAATCTCTGAAGAGTTCCATTAGGCCTGACCTTTGTGCCATTTTCTCAGAAGTAAGAAAGAAAATGCAGAGTCGAGTTTCTCTTAAACACTCATTCGGGCAGAGATGGTTCGTTCTTGCCGTCCGACTTTGATTTCCATTTAAGGCTTTCACTCTTTAGATAAAAAAAAAAAAAAAAAAAAGAATCATGGGTTAGGTTGGAAGCTGGAAAAATTCAACTTGGCCTTGAGTTTTCTGAGAAATCGGCAACCCATTGCCTAGCAAATTTCAGGAGCAAACCATTTTAGCCACAGAACAAATGGTTTCTTTCAATTAATACACAGCAAATGAGGATGTCTGGGGTTCCTTTTAAACAATGGGCCAACTATACTTTCCCCCATTCTGTTACCCTGAGAGCAATGGCAGGCTGCCCTCAGGCTCAGAAGCCTGGGGTGTTTCATCTTTTCAAGAAAGCCAGAATTCTTCCCGGCCTGTAACCTGAGGTGCCCCCGATCCTGTTAGGACAGACACCATTTAGGGTTTTTTTTTCCCCAGGACTATTAGAAAAAGGGAAGCAAAGGGAAATATTTTCAAATACTTTCTAGACTGTTCATGTAAGTAGGGCGCGCTTTCTTCCAATCTATCGTTGCAATTGATGGGAAAAAGGCTCTTTCAACAAGTTTCCATGAGAAAAAGAAAAAAGGACAGGAGGTTCTTTTCTGATACATGGCTTTGAAGGTTTTCCCTGCTCCGTTTCAAGTGGTAACTCTTGGCAAATACATAGGCTGTGACTTAGAGAATGTTCTAGAGTGTGAGGAAGAGGGTGTTGCGTGTGAGAGTTACACATCAGGATTTCAGTCTGACGGGGATTAGAACCTGTAAAATGGTTTGGGCATCATTTTTTATCATTGTTTTGGATCTTTTTGGTATTTGGCATATGGACACAAGAATAGGATTCCCTGTGCTTGTCTAGAGTCCCTTCTGGCCCCAGCAACCACTGGAGTCAACCCAGAGCGCAGTCGGGAACCGTGATGCCGGTGTCAATCAGATTCCAAGGGACCCAACATCAAGCTCAGGCTGGTCCACCTGTCACTTAGGAGCCAGCCTTTTCTAGATTGCCAGTTTCTATCTTTTCCCCAACTTCTAGTGACCAGATGATGACACGCTTCCCTTGGCCTAAGCCCCACCATGAAAATGCAGCACCTCAACTCAGTGTGTCTAAGGCAAGGTGCTTACTCTGCTCTGGTGATTCCTGTTCCTTCTAGAGACTGGAATCCCATCCTTGGTTTAGGACCTTGCTTCTTGCTGGTCAGAATTCCCTACTGTCATCTGCTTACCAGCCCATGGAAAGCAGATGGCCCACCTGCTCAAGGCCCAACTGCACATCTCGTGACCCCAACATCAGACTCTTGATTTGAGCGCCATGTTTGCATCTACTGAATCGTTGTTCCAGACACCTCAAAAGCATTCTATCTCATTTCCAAAGCCCCTAAATCTGTTCTGATTCCTTGAGTCTGTGCTCTGTGCAGCCTTCTACTTCCTGAGCTAAAAACCTGGGCAGTGTCTTCAAGTCCACCCCTCGTCACAAATCACAAAATTGGTCACGACTTTATGTCTGAAATATCTCACTCATCTAGGCTTCCCCCCACCCTGCCTTTCCCTTAATGCAAACTCTTGTCACCAGTTACTTACAAAGATGCAGAGTCTCTCACCTGGCCTCACTCAGGTCTAGGCTTCCTCGTCTCAGCTTTAAGAACACCTTCAAAACTAACTTGATCATGTCATTTCCATTCTTACTAGCTGCTACTCGTATTCTGTTGCCTGCAGAATAAAATCCAAATCTATTCTCTGGAATAAGAGTCTCTTCCCAGTTTTGTCCCATCTCTGTGGTTCTCCTGTGTGTGTTCTAGCGTCCGGCCCTTATAGGAGATGCCGTGCCCTTGCAGGCTTAGAGAATCACAGGCTGTTCATATGCTCTTCTCTCCACTGAAAGGCCCTTTCCCGTTTTTTACTTCTGGAAAATTCAAATCATTCTCCGAGTTTCGGATATGATCTCTTTTTGCCTCTCTCTTTGCTCCCCCTGGAGGAACTGCGAAAAGCTGCAGATCTGTGTGAAGACGGGAAGGGAAGGGAGAAAGGAAGAGGAAAGAGAAGTAAAACACTGCCTGTGTCATTTGAGATATCTCGAAGTGAAAACATGATTCAGAGAAGTGGAACCATGGCAAATGCCCAACACACACACACACACACACACACACACACACACACACACACACACACACACGAGTTTGATTCTGGAGACTATAGACCAATATGCTTGAAATTTATCTTTTAGGGGAAAAATCAGGAAAATATTAATAAAAATGTTTGTTAGCACATGGAAAAGAAAGGAAGAACAATTAAATAGCATCATATTTTTACCAACATTGAGTAATGATGAGGTAATGTTCTTTAGGTTTTTTAATGAAGTTATTCCATTTAACCATTAGGGTCTATTCCTAGATGCAATATATATTTATTTCAAAGAAAAGCCCTTGAAAAGGTTTCTTCTTATGTTACCATATAGGTGATACACTGGTTGATTACCAGGTAAAAAATTTCAAGAGTCTGTATTGTATCCTTTATATAACCACTGCCTCCTATAGGAACTGACTTCTTGCCCCTGTCTGAGTCCATTTTTAATGGGACAGACAATTTCGTACCTTCTTTGTAACTTCACTTGTATTAATCTTTTATTTGAAAACATTCGTAACTTTTAAAAATAGAATAATATAGAGAAAAGGTGAATCTTTTCTCTAAGCTGACCATGGTTTCCTAAGCGTGGGAAGTTTGAAAAGACACCGGGGTAGCTCAGCCTCAAAGTGACAAAAGAGACCTTTATAACAGTTATTTCTAGTACAGAAAAAAAATGGTGATTTTAAAGTCTTTGAATCTAAAGAGAATTTTCTTTGTTTTCTAACATTTTAAAAACTATCTGAAAGATAAGGGAAAAGTAAACATGAAGCCTGACGTATCTGGGTGAAACGTGAAATGAATGTGTCAGCTGTGACCCTTACTAGTTCTCAGTGAGTCTTCAGGATGAGCCATTTCCATCTTGAACACAGAAAACAGAGTCATCCCACTTCCTTTCAAAACGGTGCCTTTGGAGGGAAGGACCACACAGAGCGACTCAGTTACCTGTCTCTACTGGTTTCTCATCATAGATCATGTGGCTCATTGGCTTTCGAGATACTTTGAATTTAAGATTCAGAGGGTGTGTGGGGGGGATCAGAACTACATCACAGCTGCTAAAGTGGTATCTCATGCATCCGTGAAATAAATTAACTGGGCAGTGGACACAATCGTTGGCAAATGATCACCTCTGCTCACAGAACTGTAGACCATATTACTCTCTGCCCTCTAATCTCTAAGTTTACACGTATATCTTTTAACAAAATGCCCACAGCCTTCCTCAGGGTGCACATGTCTCCATATGCAGAGTAGGTACACATAGGAGTGTTTCAAAGTGTTTAATTCATTTAAAAAGATCGCACATGTGCTTTGTTACCTGTGGAAGGAGAACACTCATACTCCAATAGAAACAGATTTTGACTTTGAATATGTTTTGTTCTAGACCGTATACACTTTTAAGTCTCTTCCTTGTAATAAAATACTTTTTTATCCTACAGCTGTCAGAATGGGAAGAGCTTCCATAGTGTATGCATTCAAGAATTCACTCTAAATGCATACTATTGAGCAATTTCATAAAATATTGAAAATAGGAGTCACCCCAATGTAACTTTGCTGCTTTTACAGAGAGAAATGACACTTCAATGAAACTCTCCCATGGGTTGGTTCCTTTATGTGGCTAATCTTTTTGGAGGCCAATTACATAATATCATGTGACTCTGCATTCATTATGCAACAGAGATTCTCTGCAGCGAATGGCGTGACAACATTAAAATTCCAGAAATGAGTAAGATGTGTCCACATCTTTGAGAAACTTTTTGGGGTGTCAGTGGGGAAATGATAGATGGAGCTACAGTTTCCGTAGAAACTGTAAAACATGCTATGAAAGTAGTAAGCACAAATGCTGTGGGTGTCAGAGCAGGAGCATTCAGTGAGAACAGAACGTGGAGAAGGCTTTCGACTCTCCAGAGCAAACTGCGTGGAAAAGAGGCCAATCCTGAATCATGCTCATGATGAGTTTCTTGCAAAAGGAAGAGTATGGTGCACATAGGGAGCAGAAGTTACCCAGCGTGGGAGAATCAGGTGTGGCAAGAAGGGGCAGGACAGGAAGCCTAGTGTGTGAGTTTTTGCATTGTTCAGAAGAACTTGGAGCTGAGGTGACGATGGCATGGCTGGATTTCTTTCTCATGTCACAACTCAAGGCCATAAAGGATGGGAAAGACTAGATTGGATCTTGGAAGCTGGCCTCTGCTTCAGAATCAGACACGGGAGGACGGTGCGGTGAGCCAGCCTTTCATATTCAAAATCTGTGGACACATGACCACATCTTGGCCCTGTGCTTGCTCATTGTGTGAGTGTGTATATGTGCGTGTTTGTGTGTGTGCACGCACATGCTTTGAATTTCTCCAATGTCCTTGAAACGAGACCAATTGTTCCCTCACTCATTTCTCATCTCTCTCTTTCAGCTCTGTTACTCTCCATTTTTCATGAACTTTTCACAATTCTAACTTTACATTTTCATTCCATCAGTATCAAAATGTCTCGTAGTGATAAGGCCACAATAAAGGATGGCTTTTACAATGTCAGGACTTTCTTAAATGGCAGTCTGGGCGGGCATGATGGAGAAGGGGGTGACGTTAACAGTAAATCAGACCTGTTAGTCCCTGGCTTGACGGCTGTGGTTTGAACCTTGAAACCTGTGTCCATTTACCATCGTCATCTAGACAAAGCTTGGGGACGGACCCTGAGCGATGGGCTGGCATCTGTAGCATAAAACATCATGGGTGTTCTTTAGAGTGCAGTACTGATTTGACATAATAATCTTTATTATCCTACACAACGTCGACAAGTGACAAGAATGGAAGAGTGTTTCAATGTTATAAAGTCACTGTTTTGTAAAATAGCCATTATTATGTCAGTTTTGCTGATGGCTCAAACTGTTTTAATTCTCTTTTGCTTGGTGGCGGGTCCATTACCGTTTTAGTTTTATGTTACACGTATCAGAAAGATGATAAAACTGATTTTTTGGAATATGTTGTTAAGTTCTGCCTTTTTTGAGATAAAAGAGATAATGTGTACAATTTTTTAACACAAGACAATTTATTACATAAGGTTTTGAAGACGTCTTCGTATTTATCGAGCTGATAAATACATTACATAAAGCTATGTTCAATTCTGTTTCTTTAATCTTAAGAATTGGTGTCACTTTTTAGATTTTTTGAAGATTTAAGAGTAGTTTTTAGTTTCACTTTATAATACTTCCTTTTAAATTCTTGGGTTGGTTAAATGTTTAGTTTTCTGTACTATTTCCTCACTCACAGAGGGTTTTTAAAACCATAACTTAGTTTCTGCTTTGTCTGAGTACACTGATATTTAGATAAAAACCTACTTAAAAAAGAATCAAAAAGCCGAAAACCGAAGCCACTTTACTTATTTGAGTGAAAGTAAAATATATTAATATTCCCAAAGAACTCTTTTTCTGCCAAAACCCATCAACCGAATTTATAAAAACTAAAGAAAAAGGAGAGTTCCACTAAATTTATTTGAACATCCCTTCATTTCCTTTCCATACTTGCTTTTCTTGTACGTGGAGGATGGCAGGGAACGTTCATGAGCAATGCCTGTGACTAATGAGTTCAAGTGCAAACTCCACGAGAACGGTAGAAACGGCCTGGCATTTGCATTTCACTATGATTAGTGTTCCAGAATATCATATCCATGCACGTGCATGCGTGGCTTCTGTCTGTGAGGCCACAGTCCTGACAGCTTCGTGGAAATAGGAAACTTTATCCATTTCAAAGAAAAATATGATATGCTAAAATACGCTGATTGTAAGTTAAAGAGAATTTGAGCATGAAAAATTGAATATAATTGTAGACTCACTCTGTGATTTGTCATACGAAGACATTTGCAAATGACTCGACAGGATTATTTTAAATAGTGTGTCCACTGAATGTACATTTTAATTTACAGATATTCATTTTGTATATGCTTCGAGATATCTTACACAAAATCATGGGGTAGGCATTCAGCATTCTTTATTCAGCCAATACTTTCTGGCATCAGCCATGGACTTGGCCCTGTTCTAGGGACTGGAGCAGACACAGCTTCTGTTCTGTTGCAGCATTGAGCAAAGAAATGCTATCTCAGGTAGAGAGAATATTCAGAAAAAAATGAAGTGGGGTAAGGAGATCAAGAATGAAGAGGTGTGCCCCTTTACACAATGAGGTGGGGGACAGCCTTTCCATGGAAATGACATTTGAGTGGAGACCTGAAAGAGGGCCAGGTGTCACCCAGCAAATATCTGGGAGAAGAGTCTGAGCTGGAGGGAATTAGAAGCACAAAGTCCCTGAAGCCCAAACCTGGTCAGCACATGTGAACCAAAGGATGTGGAATGTGGAACCTACAGGATTTGCTGATGGATTAAACTTGTGGTTTTGGGGAAAAGCAAGTGGCAAGGACAACTGCAATGGTTTTGTCCTGAGTGGCTGGGAAGAAGAAGGGTTCCTTTTCCTGAGATGATGTTGAAATTCTAGATGTGCAGGCAGGGAGGCAGGAGGAGGGGCCAGGTGGACACAGCTTGGAGCCTGTCCATTTTAAGATACTGCTTCCTATCCAAGTGGAGAAGTAGGAGACCCAGGAAAGTGCCATGTTCTGGAAGGCAAGACAAGAAAGTAATTAAAGGAAAAGGAAAACAGGATGCAGTCTTGAGGGTGCTGTTGACAGGACCAGTCCTATGATGGCTAAGTGACTATTGGATTTCGCAGCATGAAGTTTAAGGTGTTGGGATGGGTGCTAAAAACCCAAACTCCTGGATTCACCAAAACATGGGTGAAGGAATGTAGGCATCAAGGGGAAATAAAAATCCGAGACAGCACGGTGTGCAGTTGAGGGTACAAGCTACCTTGATTCCAGTCTCAGCTCATCTGGGTGCTGGCTGGCATGACCTGGATGGGGTAACTTCATCTCTTTGCGACTCACTTTGGTCAAATGTAAAATGAGGACGATAACAGCCCTTACTTTATTATTTACAATTATTGTGTCGGTGTGTGGAGTAATTGCATTGAAACAGTACCTGGCATTGCAGTCATTGCTGATATATTCCTACTGGTATTATCATCCCTATAGGTGTCTCTATGAATTTTTCTCCAGAGGAGGGAAGAGAAAGGAAAATGGCATAGCACCTAGAGATTGTGTGTGTTTACTTGCTTTGCGTTATTTCAGATAAGAGACTTACAGCATGACTTAATGGTGATGGAAATGCCCCAGAGGAAAGATTAAAAATTTGTGGTGCAGGATGCGGGGAGGGGGCGGGGATTGTTCATGCGTAGTAGAGAAGGAATGGATTTAGTGGTTTCAAAGGGAATGGTGGCACTTTATCCGTTGTGACAGAAAGAAAGGCAGAGGAGGTGGGGACAGCCGTGGTCGGTTTGGAAGATCTGGTGAGGAGAGGGCACCCGCTTTTTGGTTCTCACTGAGAAAAAAAGCCAGACTCTTAGAGGAGTGCAGGGAATTAAGGAGCGGGGTGATCACGGAGTGGGGTGATATGGAGAACTGAGGTGATGGTGGCTTTGGTTTCTGTCTTAAGTCAGGTACGCAGGCAGCCAGCGAGTGTCACCAGGCTGCGGCAGTTTCAGGTGACTGCGATGGAGAGACAGAGGACCAAGGAGGTGGCTGCGGCTGGATGCTGGAACAGGCTCATGGGGAAAGCCAGGCTTTGGGGGCATTGTGCAGGTGGTGGACAGGGACAAGGAGAGGGTCTGCACATGGGACGTTCCTTAGTTTTGACAAAGGTGCCCCGAGTGTGCCAAGCCAGGGGGCATGAAGTTCAGGTCTTAAAGTTCCACTGAGGGTGGCAGAGTGCTCCCCAAGAGCCCTGAGCACCCCACATGTGTTTTCACCAGTGTCTAGCAAATTAGCTCCTAACCCAGGATGCTGCTTAGCTCCGGGGGGCCCAGAACACAGAAGCATCGGAACCTGGTGTCTGGCGCCGTAATCCATGTGGTCCTACGTTTGAGGTCATGGACTCTTTAAAGCATCTGACAAAAGCTATGAGCATCTTCTCGTTACCGACTTTGTATCTGTTCAGATATGTGGGCAAAATTTCATATATATTTCTAGTGTTATTTCCAGGCTGGGGGATCTGTCCATGGACCTGGGACCCCCTGGTATAAAATTATGTATTATATACTAGATAAAATAATCATAATTTGAATATTAAAATAACACCATGATATTTAGAATTTTCAAATGCTTAGTGTGGAAGAAGATACTCTCTTGGCTAATAGGAATTAGTAGAAGTTAAGATATAATTAAAAATACTTATAATTAACTCAAGAACTATGCTTCAAAAAGGCCAGCTATAGTTGACCCTTAAACAACATGAATTTGAACTGCAAGGGTCCAGTTATATACTGATTTTTTTCAATAAATACAGTAAATGTATTTTTTAATGACTTTTTATTTTCTTTTCTCTAGCTTACTTTTTTGTAAGAATATAAGATATAATACATATAATATACACAATATGTGTTAATCAGTGGTTTATGATGTTGGCAAGGCTTCTCGTCAACAGTAGGCTTTCAGCAGCTAAGTTCTGGGGGAGTCCAGAGTTGAACACAGATTTCCAACCACTTAGGGGGATCAGTGCCCTCAAGCCCCTGCATTGTTCAGGGGTCAGCTCTGCAAACAGGAGTGTGTAAAGGGTTACAAGCTGTTCAGGATCCGATCAGTGGATAATCTGCAATCTATTACAGGAAAGAAGTAATGATACTTAGAAATTAACTCAAGAATGTACATAAGTGTGATTTCTGAGTATTAAAGTAGTATCTGCCTGGGGATTGGACGGCCAGAGTCAGCAAGAAGTTAGCAGTGAAGAGAGAAATAGGAAATGGGGTGCAGCAGGTAAAACTGAAATCAGCTCCCCCCGTTCATTTCTAACTGCCGTGTGGCCGTGGACTAAGTGATAAACCTCGCTAAACCTCAGTTTCTTAACCTGAAAAACTGGGATAAAGCACTACCCACCTCGTGGAGCTCTCCTGAAGTTTAAAAGAGACAGTGCATCTAAAGTGCTTGGAAAGTATCTGGCCGCCAATAAATGGTCAATAAATGGGAGATGTTGATCCTAATTTTAATCTTTCTTTTTTTAAGTAACCTAATTTTATATTCTGGAAATAGTTGGTTTTTGTTTTGTTGTTGTTGTTGTTGTTGTTTTGTTTTGTTTTGTTTCGTTTTGTTTTTCCATAGGTTTATCCTTTTAATTGAAGTCCCCAATCAGATTTAACATTGAGAGGTCTTATTACTAAAAAGTAGTGTAAAAATAAGTCATAATTACTGGGGTGAGGTGCCTGTCACCACTCAGCCTCTGGAAGCACATTAGTCCAAGTTGGCAATGGCCAAAGGCTGTTGTTCTTAGTAACTATTCAAGGTCTTATCTGCACTTGATTTCTGTCTGAGGCTGTAAGACAAATAGGTGTTCCATCTCAGTGTTATCTATAAATGTGATATAAATGTGCTGTTATAATGTAAGCCTTACCGGGCAGAACCATACCAAGATTAGGAATTTTGACCATCCATTTTTATGGCCAGCAAAAGCCCCCCAGTCTAGACCAATGAGGACATCACTGAGCTAGAACACTGAAAACTGAAGGTTTTAATAACAGAACTCCAACATATTCCATAAAATCAGCTAGATCTCAAAATTATAGAGAAGAAAAGTTGAAAACTGAGGATTTCTATGACCTAGTTATAAAATCCAACTGTTCCCTGATTTTTCTGCATTTTACTTAAAAATATATCCTCATGTATTTATATATTAAAAACACATTTTAAAAAAATGCTGTTAATTATAACTTCTCAGTTATTCTACAAGGTTGTGCTAACGTTGAGAATTCTAAAATAAAAATTAATATCAATTTTTACTATAAAATGTATTTAAATGCAATAAAAGAAGTCAACAACTATTTGTCATTGCTTCAGTATTTTAGAAACATGGAGTATAAAATAATTTAAGGTCTCCACTGACCTCTAAATTGTAGCATCTTTAAACTAATAAAATTATAGCAAAAAGCAGTACTCTTCCATTAAATAGTTTGACATATAGAATTATCCCATTATCTGCTCAACTTTTCAATGCTAATTATAAATATGATATAAATGTGTTGTTGTAATGTAAACCTTATTGAGTGGGGCCAACCCAAGATTAAGAATTTTAACCATCCATTTCCATGGCCCACGAAAGCCTGCCAGTCTAGACTGATGATGAGGACATCACTGAGTGCTTTTTTGAAAACTTTAAGCTGATGTACTGCAATCTTGGTGAATCCTCAGCTACTAGCATTGCCTGTTTTTAGTTAGTATTCTTATTGTGACCACAACCTAATAGAAAAACTTGGAAATTGGAATTAATAAATATTTTTCTCCATAAATTAAAATACATGACACCCAATTAAATGTAAATTTCAAACAGTAATTTATTTTTAGTATAGTATTACCCATGCAGGATTTTGGATATACTAATTCTGAAAATTTATCAGTTATTTATCTGAAATTCAAATTTACCTGGGCGACCTATATTTTATCTGGCTGTATTTTATCAACCACACCTGGCTGCCTCCTCTCACACTACAGCCAAGGTATTTATTTCTTCAGCTGGAGGGGGAATCAAACTCCAGATCTCTGAACTTGAAGTTCAAATGGACATTTTAAAAAAACGGTTATCCAAACTTTGGTATACCCGCAAGATTCCTTGATTTCGAAAGCAAAGCTGTGATTTAGATGGGGAAGAAGACTCATGGGGCCCTCAAACCACAGCTTGGGGGCTGCCCAGAGAACAGGCAAGAATCCAGAGAAAACACAAGAACAGATTGCCTACATTCTGGAAGGAAGTTGAAAGATTCAGTGAGGATCAGACAGTCAAGACATTGAAAGGGGACAAGTTCTGGGTTGTGGTTATGCTGCTGTGTGGGACCCCCACCAAGGTACCTAGTAGGTAGGCCCCACGCCCACAATTCAGCCTGGATAAGTAGGAGTTGAGTCATCAGAGCCCCAGAAAGGGGTCAGGGGCTGTTTCCATTTGGAATTCTGGCAAGACCCATCCTCCTGGGCACTGGTGCCAAGCAGTCGACTAGGAAGGCAGTGTGGCATGATGGGGCATCCACTTCTCCTCAGCCTGCAGGAGTTCCGGATATTTCCACAGGTCCCTGCTGAAGGGCCCAGAGTTATCAGGGCTTTAGAAGAGGATCTCAGGACAGGAAGGCTGAGGGGAGGGTGTGAGTCTTGTAGCTGGAGCCTTGGATAGCCTCTGGGCCTGAGTTCCCTGAGGCTCAGTGGGCCCTACTTCATGCTGATGACCAGGTCCAGCTTGGGGAGGAGAGGGTAGGAAGGACACTCTGAGCAACGTGAGGATTTTCTTCTTGCTGACAGGATCGAAAAGCAGACGTGTCCATAAGAGTTGACTATTAAGTGGAAAAGAACTAGATTCTGAACAGGATGGAAGAAAGTGTCAGGCCCTGGCAAATAACAAGCTCTGGACCAAATGAGAGTTTATTCAGAGGAAAGAGAAGGCAGTCACGTCTCCGCATCAGAGATTAGCAATGTTTAGATTTCACCTGCCTCACAGGGGTGTCATAGGACACACAGAGCCGTAAACCACAGGCACTTTCGGGGCCCTGGGATTCTCCACGGAGGAAGTGAAGTTGAAACTGCTTTTAATGGTGTTTTGAAAAGGAGATAAAGGTTTTCTGGAAGGATAAAATGCCAGGCAAAATTTTGTTTAGAAAATACACAGAGTACATGAAAAAAGCAAGTTGTCTAGGGTAGCGGGGGAGGTTTTGGGTGTGTGTGAGTGTGAGTGTGAGTGTGAGTGTGAGTGTGAGTGAGAGAGAAAGAGAGAGAGAGGGGAGGAGGAGAAGGAAGAGGAGGAGGAGGAGGCATGAGAGGGGAAAGTGGAGGAAGAAGATGGGTAAATCTGGACTCCATGGGTGACTTCCACATGGCAGACCAGCACAGCCTTTGTGTTTGAAAGCAAAGGACAACTCTCCAGGTCTCACGAACAAGGACTGACAGAATCAGAACTGAGTCGTAGGAAAATCACAGTGATTATAACGTGTAGGACGGAGTGAAGGATGGATCGGCGAGCTGTCACCAAAGATGACTTTGGGGTTTTAAACCTTCGAAAACAATGTTATAAATAGAAGCCGTGAAGGCAGGAGGAGGAATTAAGTTTGAGGGGAAGATAAGGACTCACTTTAGATGTGTCAAATCTGATATAGCAGTTCAGTCAATCAGCAAAGATGTTTTGAACACCTACTAGGCGCTGGGCCTGGCTTGGCACTTGAGTAGGAATGAACATGGCACTGAAAGCTTTCACAGTCCACGAGATAAGAATCCCAGTCCAAGTTAGCTGGGTTTATTTCTACCGAGGCTCAGGATGTGGCCCATTGGAAGGGCTCGAATATTTGTGAATGAATGATTCACGCGGACTGTGGTACCTGCAGACAGAAAGATCTGAGCAATTACATATGTCGTCTGAATTTGCGTCAGTATCAATTGCTTCTGATTCCTTTTGCCTCGAATGAAGCTAAATTTATGTTTCCAAGTGAAAATGAAACCGAAACATATTTAAAAAATGAATATAGACTTTACATTGTGTGCCTGCCACCCATCACTAAGTTTGAGTTTGTGATTAGCAGAGCCTGGGAAGAATTGAACCAACATTACCTAAATCAGAATTGGCAAACTACAGCCTATCAGTCAAATCCGGCCCACAGCCTGTTTTTTTTAAATAAAGTTTTATTGTGGCCACACTCTTTTGTTTACATACTGCTTTTGTACCACAAGAAAAGGGGCTGAGTCATGGAGAAAGACTGTCACAAAGCTGGCTGACGCTTTACAGAAAACGTTTGCTGACTCCTTCTAAATTGAGACATGAAAAGTCAAAAAGGAGTAGTTCATAAATGCAATAGGCCAAATGCTTGCTTCCAAAAATATATATATAATTGTAATCTAGGCAGAGGGTAATGTGGTTCAGGCATATAATTTAGAACACAAATTATACATCTCAACATATAGGAATTAAAGCAATGCTTTTAACAGGCAGCACACTGAGTCCAGTGTAATCATTGTATTTAAAAGTCATAAATATCCTTTATTCTGAAATTTTTTCTATAATTGACATTTTTATATAGTTCAGCCAAACTACTGATGTTTTCTTATAGAACCATAATTTTTTTCCACAGAAAATTGCTTAGTGAGCACCAGTTAAAATGAGCATAAAATGATCCCGTTAGACCATGAGTTAATATAATATAAATTATTATCACAGAGAACATACTAGAAAATGCGGACGATGCTTACCCGATGGAGTTTTCCTCAACCTCTCGGCCTGTGTTATTTTATTTTCTATACCGTGTCCACACAAAAGCCATCTCTGGTGGTCTAGCTCATGCTGAGGGTAGGAGGGCTTCCTCCCACCAGGGGCCTCCACCAGCTGGGCCCTTTGCATTGTGCTCTGTGCGTCTGAACACGTGGGAACACACACACACACATGACTTGTGTGGTTCATGTGCTGTCTCAGGGGTATAGACCTCTGATCTACCCCCGTTTCACTGCTAACTCAAAAGCAGAGACAAGGGGAATAAAAATACTCCTGAGTTTGGGAAGAGTTACTATAACCATAAAGACTTAATTGGACCGTAGGGACTGATAAAGGACCTTGAAGGCAATTCAGAGAAATAGCTTTGAGATCACACTTTGAGCACAGTAGTCTCATTTCACTGAGCACATGGCCTCCTTGGGGGACCACTCCAAGGGACAGTGGTCACTTTGGTACGTGCCTCCCAGAACTGTGGTTAGAAGTCCCTCAGGCTGCAGAGGTGAGCCCAGCACTCAGGCCACAGGTCCCCCCCAGAGTGATATGCAAAGGGAAGCATGCTCCAGTGAAGGTAGAATATGGGAGCTGACACTAAGGAGAGAAGGCTAGATGGTAAGAATTTAAGATCTAACTTTGTTCTCGATGCCTTTTCAGCTGGGCACAACACAAGACAACCCTTTGAGGCATTTTGGCATTTCGATTCAGCAACAAGGTGACAGATCAGAGCATGGAGCAGTCCTATGCATGCGTGCATGTATGAAAGCACACCCATCCATGTTAAAGATAGCTGTGCCTTGCATAACAGGGCCCAAGGTGAACCTGTGTGTCTGAAAAGATAGCAGATCAAGAAATTCTTTGTTTCCAAGGCAACCACATGACAAATAGCTTAATTCTTAATCCAGTGGATGGTATGACAATTCTGGTATGTTTCAATTAATTAAATGACTGTGGGAAAGCAGACATCCCCGGATTTACCCCACGGTGACCCGAGGAGCCTCTTCATAGACTTTCTAGAAGATGCCATAACAACATCGATGGAAGCCACATTCAGCTTCTGATCTCTTGGCAAGAAACGAGGGCAGAAAAATATGGAAAAAATATGATAACTATATATAATATGTTGGTATGGGATGGGTTCCAGTGCCTTACTCAACCCTTTTATACACTGTTGAGAAAATGTGCTGAGGGAGGAAAGAGGAGAAAGTGATTAATTCACCGTGGGGCGTCAGAAAGGCTGCAAATCAGACTTTTCCTCCTCGCCTTGAAGGGTGTGCAGAATTTGGAGGTGAAGGGGTAGGGATGCAGTCCCATGGCATCGGGTGAGGAAGGCTGGTGTTGGCAGCCGAGGGCCTGTGAGGAATGCTGCATAACTCCAGTGGCTCGGTACTGTCATTCAGGACACAGGAAAGAAGACATAGTTGAGGTTTTAGGATTCTCATCCAAGGAGATCCCTGGTGAGAACAGCATCTGCAGCCTGGGGAAGACTCTAGCAGAGCTGACACTGTCTCCACGCCCTTGATCGTCCCTTGTGACTGTGGCCTTCCTGTGATCGGGGGTGACTGCATACCCCACTGCTATGGGACCACCTCTTACCCTGAGGAATTCAGCCCCTCTTCCCTTCATCTCCTCCCTCTCAAACAGCTGAGACGGGCCAACCTTTGGGAGAAGAATTTTATCCAAAACCACAAAGCGCAGGTTCCTATTAATTA
The DNA here is from genome assembly GCA_030015415.1 of Cynopterus sphinx. Taxonomy (NCBI): domain Eukaryota; kingdom Metazoa; phylum Chordata; class Mammalia; order Chiroptera; family Pteropodidae; genus Cynopterus; species Cynopterus sphinx. The sequence goes on along the minus strand of CM057379.1, from coordinate 4,169,450 downwards.
AAAAGCAAAAGCCAGCACAGAAGCCCAGGAAAGCGACTTTAGCTCTGGTTTCTGATTGGACGGTGATCTAATTCCCCTTTGGGTTCCAACCACTTGCACCTCAGAGACCTGCTCCCTTGTCTGCCCTCCTCTGATTGGCCCAGTGTTCCCGAGGCCACGCCCAGTCATTCCAGGTGAACCCAACCCAGAAGAGGACACACTGGAGCAGTAAGGGGCCGACCTGTTCCAGGAGATGTGTCATTTCCGTGGGAGAGGCATAGGAAAATCTGGGGCACTTGAGGGTCCAAAGAATGGCACCTTTGCTCTTTCCCTGGGCACAGAGCTTGGTGAAATGGGGTAAAGTTTCCAGAGCTTGTGATAGACATGTCATATGTGATTTTAATATGGAAATGTACATTTTAGAGTTAAAGCAAAGCCATTGGAACCCACTCTGTCTGCTTGCAGACTGTAGTGCTAAACAAAGACTGTGATTTCTTCTCCTCGGTGATGAATCTTCCAGAAAAAAAGTACTGTTTTATGTTTTGGGGAGGGTGTTGGAAAAGAGTAAAAAGAGGGGAAGGTTGTAAAGGAACTTTAAGGAAGTCCTTTAAAGGAGCCATATATAGTTATCCATACCAAATTTTAGAAAGGATGCTAGAAACCCTTCATAATCCACACCCCACCAGATAGTCTTAGAACCACAGGTTTTGGGATCTACTTTGTAAGTCGACATTGTTTATCTTTTCATCTATTTTGGAGACACTGGCAGGACCTACCCTTGCCGAATCTCTCTCACTGGTGGTGGTTTAAGGACCCAAGATACCTGCCAATGCCAGTGCATCTTCCTGGCTGGCCAAGGCCCCCAGTATTGACAAGCATGGCTTTGCAGCCATCTTCCTTGATGGCCTTATCCTGGAAGTGTCCTCAGCTAGGGTCCAGGCACACATCAGCAGAGGAAGGTTCACAGAGAAAATAACATGAAAAAATGTGGCCACAACAGGTGTTTCTACCCTGGACAACCCACAGATCCTGCTAGTAGGTTTAGATGGCTTCTCTAGATGTTTCTCTCATGATGATGAGCACATAGAATAGAAATACCTACCAAGGGACCATGAAAGGTGACACTAGGAATGACCATCATCCTTTAGGACTACCATCACGACAAACATACCTCCTTGGAGCATGTGGAACTAGGAGTCAAAAGCTTGAGTTCTGTCTCAACTCTGCGACTTTGAGTTTTGTGATTCCACCTGCTTAAGCCTCATTTTCTTCAACTGTAAAATGGGATGACAGTATCGAGGTCTTGGCTCAGCGAGATAACAATATGTGAAAAGAGCTCAGCATGTGCTTGTGTCTGATGAATATGCAAATGGTCACTAAGCTTTTCCGAGTTGAATAGCAAAATTGTAAATTTAGACAAAACAATAAATAGAAGTTCATTTAAATGTGGGAATGGATAGGTAAACCAAATAGACACCCACTGAAATGAAGAAAAGAGGAAATGGAAAGACAACCTGAAGGGCTGACTGAGAGTTGACTAACATGCATCGCTGTCATTTGATCCTCTGATAATGTTATTCGCTAAGAAGACTCCTCTGCTCACATCAAGAGTGAGCAGTTTTGCATCTGTACCACAGGAGCTTTGGTACACTGGGAGTAGATCTGAGTAAATCTTTTTATCAACTATATTTTAATAAGAGATTTCCACACACCAGGCACTGTCTTAAAGCATTCACCAGGTATAGCTCATTTTAATTCTCACAAAACCCTGCGAAGTGCAGTCATGAGCCCCATTTCACAGCTGAGAAAACTGAGGCACCAACAAGTCAGCAGCTGCTGAGTGTCACCCAGACTGTCTGAGGTGGAGTTCGGGTTCATGGTCACAGCCGGGGACAGGCAATGTCTGAGCAATTTCAAAATCCCCCTTAAGGAACAGGTTCGTAAATACAATCACCGGAAACTAAGAATTAAAAAGAATTAATAGAACTAGCTCGATGATAAACGTAAGGAAATGAGAGATAACCTAATTATCTAGATGTTTTAAAATAGACATGTAAAGAATTTAGGAGAAAAGGAATTTTACTCTTCAGACTCACAATTGATTGCCAGAGTTTAGCATCTAGCTATGAAACAAAAGACATTCATTTCCTGAGGACTTTGTTATAATTTAAAGGTTGTCATACTTTTGTTAAGGCACAAAGCTTGATGACTGGATGGAGCTAGAGTGGCCTGGTTCTCTTTACAAAATTTGCTCGCTTTGAAATACAATGTCATTTGGAGAAAGTAAAGAAAGGGGACATTGTAAGGCTGTGGTCACCATGGTTATTCTTTAGCAGCTACCTTGTCCAGTGTGTAGGGTGATATTTGGTATTTTAACATTAGGACGATGGTGTTTTCATTTTGTCTCAATTATCAACTATGAATTTTGAGGTGAAATAACTAAAAATGTGGTCCCTCAGAAATTTGTTAGGTAACAGTAGGTGGCATAAGTTTCTGCATCCTCTGATAAAAACTCAAACTCATACATCTTTTGTCCTTTTCTTCTATCGACCCCTCTCTTCCCATTCAAATCCTCCACGATAGTGGTTCTCAAACTCTTTGATCTCCCAGTCTCCCCTTAACACACCAAAAAATTATAAGAGAACCCAAAGAGTTTTGTGTCTGTGAGTTATTCCTGTTAATATTTACCATGTCAGATATTGAAATTGATAAATGTTTAAATATTTAATGCATTCATCAAATATCCATTAATAATAAATTCATTAAATTTAATAATTCATTGAATTTATCTTAAAGTCATAATAATAAATCCATTACGTATTGATATAAATATTTCAATTAAAATAACATATTTTTTCAAGTACAACATTCTTTTATAATTTTGCAAATCTCTCCAGTGTCTGGCTTAATAGAAGACAGCTGTAGTCTTCTATCTGCTGCTTTGTTCAGTCTGTTCAGTCAATAATATATTTTGCTTGAAGTCCATCAAGAAAATCTGGCCTCACACAAATATGTAGTTGGAAAAGAGACAAGTATTTTTATAGCTTTTAAGATAATCATGGATCATCTTTGATACCATACCAAAACTCTACAAGTCATCGTTTGTTAAAGTTTAGTTTGAAATATGGAATTTAAAACTCTACAAGTCATAGTTTGTTAAAGTCAAGTTGAAATAAGGAATTTAAAACTATAGCAATGAACTTTTGATACTGTGTTACTTAAAGTCCATTGTCTGTCTCGAATGAATCTCGAATGTTTTCAGTGGATCTTTTACTCATGAGCAATGTTGGAGTGTATTGCACTGAGTTATGCAGATACTCTAAATGTTGATGTGTTTTATTATATGATTGATTTTTATAGTCACTTTTTCAAAGTCACATGTCTTAGTGTTCCCAACAGTCTCATAAGGAAGTCTTTAAGTGCTGGGAAAATTTTAAATTCAAAGTTGCTGATCCAAGTTTTCCCGTATGCTCATGTTTTCATGAAAGTTCGAACTTTATCGTTGGCAACCAATACTGTCAGTGATTTCCCTTGGGGTGAGCAGCTCACTCTGTCCATTGCTGCCCACAAGAAGTTAAGTGCCTGCAAATACCTGAGACTGAATAACCATAGTTTGTGTAGCAGTCTTTCCTACAAAATTAGTGTCCCATGAAAAGAACAGCTAGTCCATTTCACAACTCAACACACAGCAAATGCTTGTCTGGAAGAGAGCCATCATAAAGCAGAAGTACTGTCTGTGAATGTTCTATTTTCTTGCCCAGAATACTAAAAAGATGTCCAATCAAAGGTCAAGATTTAGTAAAATTAATCATTTTTACTGCTATGTAAAAGAAGTTCTTCATTAGAACTGGATTTTTTTTGCAGGGCGGGGAGAGAGGAGGATTGTCCTCTTTTTACTGTGAGCATGGAACAGTGAAGAATCTAAGTTGGATGTCACTGTCTCCACTTCCTGCTATGGCACCCACAACTTTACATTCACTGAAAATGTCAGCAAAGTAGAACGGGCAACTTACATATTAATATTATTATGAAAACAGTCTTAATTACATAATCTCCTGAGAGGACTCTAGGGATTCCTGGACCAGACTTTGAGAACTTCTGCTCTAGATTAGACCCCGTCTGGGTTGGTTCAATGATTGCTTCAGGTACAAGGAAAGCTTTATAGAACATCTCACGCCTCTGCTCTAGAATATGCACAATTAAAAAAAATATATTTCTTTGAGTAGTGTTTACACTTAAGAAAGGGGGTTATATTCTGTGTTCAGCACTTTCCATAATTCTTCAAAAAAGGGAGGAATGTTTGGGTCGTTGGTTGCTATTTCATTTGGTTGCATACCACTTACTAAAAATGAATATAAACTTTGAAATGTTTTCAAATTTTAATTTTTATTATTTATGCACAGTGTGATGCTACGATTTTAATTTCTTTTAGCAATAGTGATATTATGTTTGCATTATAAAAGTAAAAACTGTGCAGCCTAGCATGTTAGATTTGTTTATGAGTCATTTTAAATAATGCATTTAATAAATTTCTTAAAAATAACATCTCCTTGAGGACTTTTCTATGAGCGTGGTCTGGTCTAAAAAGAAATGAATTATTTTATTCAAGTTTCTATTTCCATGGAGACCTTAAGGGATATCTTAAGTGGAAACTCATAGTACTGGACTTGTGTGAGGGCCACCTACCTAACCTTGTCCCAGCCTGAAATTGTATCAGGGGAAGTCCTCCATAGGCTATGAACTTGGGTTTCAGAATCACAAACATTTTGGTTTTCTGTCCTATTTATTATCTGGGTGACAGTGGCCTGTGTTTCCACAGCTGTAAAATAGGGTCATGTTTGTATGAACCCCGAACTCTAGATGACTCTGTGGCTTCTGTGAGCATCAGTGACTATAAATATGTAAAGGGTTTTAGCCTGCCAGCCAGTACTCAGTGTATTGGTTTTCTAGGACTGCCAAAGCGAAGTACCACAAACCAAGTAGCTTAAGCGATAGGTATTTACTGTTTCACAGTTCTGGAGGCTGGAAGTCTGAGGTCAGGGTGATGTCAAGGTCATGGTTCTTCTGAAGGCACTAAGGGAGGAACTGTGCCAGGCCTCTTCTATAGCTTCAAGTAGTTCCTTGGCTTGTGGCAGCGTCACTGCAGATGTCACGTGGCATTCTGCCTGTGAGCATCTCTGTGCCCAAATTTCCCTTTATTATGAGGACTCTGAGCACTCATATTGCATTAAGGGGCTCACCCTACTCCAAAGTGACCTCATCTTCATTAATTATGTCTGCGTGGCCCTTTTTCCAAATAAGGACACATCCTGAAGTCATAGGGGTTAGGACCTCACATAGGAATCTTGGAGGGACACAACTCAACCCATAACATTTAGTAAACTCTCAAAAAATGGAAAGTTTTGTTGTCATTTTGTTATATTGTAATACTGAAAACTCAGAAGATAGTAGAGAAGCAAGAACTAAGGGCCATTCTCAGATTTCTAGTTTTGATAACTAGAAATATATAGGGTGCCATGAAAGGAAGAACAGGGTCAGGGGAGGATAACTTTTTTTTAAATTTAGGAAAACTTTGACTATCAAGTTGGTATATCAAGTAAAAATTATAAATACAAGTCTGTGGCCATACCACCCTGAACAAGCCCGATCCTGTCTGATCTCAGAAGCTAAGCAGGGTCAGGCCCAGTTAGTACTTGGATGGGAGACCACCTAGGAATACCTAGGAATACCAGGTGCTATAGGCAAAAAGATTTAAAAAATAAAAAATATAAGGGATTGTAAGCTGAAAAGGTTCTTACAATCTGTGAGGTTAACCAAGGGTTTCCCCGCCTAAAAGGAAAAAATTATAAATATTAACCTGAAAAGATATGTGGGGTGAAGATACAGTTTTGCCAGTAATCAGAAAATAACAGCCATGTCTGTGTATTGCATACACATGCTCTCATTCATTCATCCTTCAGCCTGCCAATTTCATTCCAGATATTCAGGTAACTTTAGTTCCAAGTTATCAGGTATTTGGGAGACTTGGGGGCTGGCAAGTCGTAAAACTAAAGATATGTTTAGAGGAAAGTAAATAGAGTAGTTTGACAACACGCACAAGGGAATTCAAGACGTACATCTGGAGAGAGAGACTGGTGCCAGGTAGAGGAGAACCAGACTTATTTTCTTCAAGTTAATTTTTTCCCCTAAAGCAACAGGGAACCATTGAGAGCTTTGAGCAGGAAACTGGCTGAATCTCAGAAAGACTAATCTGGAAACGATTGTGTAATGGATTGGAAGTGGTGGGCACTGGTGCAGTAAACTCAAAGGGTATTAGATTCACCCACAAGAAATGGGTAAAATCTGGGATCAGTGGCGAGGAAAAAAACCCGTGGAGGAAGTCGCGATGGTGTTAGGAGACCGAATGTAAACGGTGAGAGGGCAATCAAAATTTACTCCATAATTCCCAGCCTAGGATAATGGGGAAATGTGGTATTACTGAAAAAAATAAATAAAAGGGAATTCGGAGGGGAAACGGGTTTAGGTGAAGTAAAGCTGTCAGGATGACATGTCATTTCCAGCTGAGAGCACATGCTGGGTGGCAGAGTCCCACACAGACGTGGTCGTGGGTCAGGGACAGCGACAATGCGATGGTGGGAAAGCAGTGACACCAGCCAGTAATCACGCCATTCCCTGAAGATGGTTGAGGCCTGCTCAGCTCATCGTAGCTTCTCTGCATGTGTCCACTTTTTCCCTTTGCAGCTCTTGAACTTCAGCTTTCAAGATTCGAGTAGGCAAAAAGTCAATTCCCAAGGACTCTGCTAATGTCAACAGTTTAGGGAAACTTCTCAAAACCAGCTGCCTCACATGTCCCTTATTAGAGTCCCAATACATCCTGCTTTACCATATTAAGGTAAAAAATAAAAATAAGGTCACTTTCTGTTAAATCAGAAGGGTCTTTTGAAAGACAGATTTTGATTCATCTCTTTGACTGTAAGACAGGGATCTGAGCATGAGACTCAGCCCAGAGCAGAAGGTCAACTTTAGCGTTCATGTGCAAGGACCGAGAACAGGTAAAACAGTGTTGTCAATGAAACATATCCTTTTACGTGATCATTTTACAGTTTTTTAAAAGCCCGTCCCAAAGGTTAGTTACAGTTGCATTCAAAATCACTTGTCCCTCTGACACCACATCACACGAGGTGTTCATTCATAAGTAGAGAATCTCTAATGCTCCATATAAAAGTGACAGTCGTGTAAAGAACAGAGGATATGGTGGACATAGAAATGGTGAAAGATTTGCAGTCATTTTTATTGTCAAAACAGAAGGAGCCGAATGGACTGTCAGTGACCTTGAGCAGCAAGCCAATGGATACGCATGGGTACACACCCAAGTGTATTCAGGGCGGCCTCTCGCACCATGAGCATCCTATCCTGCTGGATACCTTATAGCTAGTTCTCAGCAGTGAAAAGTCCACCTTGTTTTCATGGAGCTTAAAATCTGGTTTAAGAGGAGACAGGATGAAGACTAAATTATGTAAAGAGACATATGTGGGGGAATACGGGGTGAAAATTGCTAAAACTTCACATTGTAACTCCATATGAAGACAGAGATAGACTCTAGGCATGTTCAGTAGACATCCCTGAAACATTTTAGGGTGTACAGCTCCCTTTCTTTAGGAAAATTAGTTTCCCTGCACTCTCGCCATGTCATTTCCAGAGGTGACAGATCATAGGGTCCCACCTTCTGGGGATCGTGGCTTCTCCAGGATTCAGTGCCTCCCCACAGGCAGAGTCCATATGTTCCAGTTTTCTGGAACTTTGGGACTTGGGACCAGGAAGGGTGAGCCGCAGTTATCTCTGGGGGTGAGGAACTGATGCCAAGAGTGGTCGCCAAGGAGATGGGGGACAGCATCTGTGTAGAGGCGGTGATGGGGGTGAGCAAACAGGTTCCCGAGGCTGCTGTGGTCCTGCTCTTCCGGAGGTCAGGGCAGCCGCAGAATGAGGCCCCCTGGCCTGGGCGCCCCTCTGGCCTGGATGCCACCGCTGTGGTCCACACACTAGTGTTTCTTCCCTGATGCGTTGTTGTCACCTCTATGCATAGCATCGGCACAGAGGGACCCCCCAGGAATGGGGTCTGCAGGGAAATGAACCACGATGCAGAGCATGGGTATGAGAGTAAGGAGAGGCTGTCGTGAGCAGAGCATGAATAACTTTCCCAGTGCTCAACTGGTGTTCTTTGGGCCAAAGCCAGTTTGATGAGAGAAGATGCTGTCTTCGGTCAAGTTAGAATGTGCAGAATATTTTCAGCAATTGCTTTTTTACTAGGAAAAGGGTCAGAGCCTGAGGTCAAGATAAGGGCACCTGCGAGCATATGAGTAAAACATTCAAAGACAATCCATTTTGTTCTTAAAATGGACATTCGATGACCCCCTGCCTCATGTCAGGCACTGCGTGAGGTGCTCTGCATGCTGAGAATAAATGATATAGGTTCTGTGCTTGCGATGTTCAGGGCCACGTAACTAAATGACAGCAATGAGACTTTGCTGTGGGTGTACGGACAACAGTATAGGGACATGGCCAGGAAGGAGGGCAGGAGGCTTACAGGTGAGGGGGACATCAGAGCTGAGATGGGCAGGATGTCTGTAGGCAGGGGAGGGGACCATTGAGGACAAAGGTGTGGGGTCGCTTTCAGGGCTGATGATTTGGAGGGTGGAAAAAGCCTAGAGTATATCAAAGATAAAGGAACTAAATTCAAGCTGTCTTTGCAACTATTTCATGACTTATTTATATTCCAATTCTGAATGTAAAAGTATAATATTACTGTAAGTATGTGCAACTTCATAGTGAACATAATTTCCGGAGAAAATGTAGTATGACATGATTATTTAAATGGTGTCTTCTGTTAACTGTTAATTTTAATGGACTATGGAGTACATGATCTCTCATTTTATTGTGAATTTGACATAGAATCATAAAATTCTTTGAAAGAAAATTTTTTATTATCTTTTTCTCTTTGTTATTTTACCAAATAAGACAGTAGGTAGGAGGGATGATTCAAATTCCGAGGAAGACTAGTCTAGACTAGAGATTTTTAAATGGCAGGTTGCAACCTATTAGTAAGTAAGGCTTGTGAAATCAATTTTATAAAACCTATCGAGTCGTGAGGCAGAGCTGGGGAGAGAGAGAAGAGGAAGGGAGGAAGGGAGAGCAAATGAGGCAGGATGGATGATGTCAGATTGCATTACATATAGTCAGAATGCGATTTTATGACTTTTTTGTTCATTTATGTATCCAGTAAAAAGCTAATGAATATAGACATTTGTATGTATGTGGACACACGTACATGTGCTCTCATTGCCCAATAAGATGTGTTTCTAGCCATAAGTTTTAAGAAAGAAAAGGGGGGAATGGGTATGGGAGCTTTGGCCAGAGTCCCAGGGAAGCGAGGTCAGCCATCCCCTCAGCTGCTAGGGAAACACCAGAATTTGCACGAGTCTAGGCCGATGCTCCGGCCCTGGTGAACCCTGACCTTCAGGCCGGCCTCTCCCTACCTCCCAGGCCCCGTGCTCACTCCCCACCCGCAGCCTCCATCAAGCTGCTTCCTTGGCGGCCTGGTCCCCCTTCTGACTCTGATCGTGCATCCTTGAGAGCTAGATGTGGCGATCTCTCTTCTACTTCTAGCTCTGTCCTGAGTTTGTACCCCTAAAAAGCAGAGCCTGAGGCAAGAACTTGGGTTCAGGTTGTGTGTTTAGGAGGCGATCCCAGAAATCAGTGAACATGAAGCAGGGAAGGTGGGAAAAATAACCTAAGAGTCCATCACCCTATCACCAAGGTCCCCGCCACAGGCACTGAGTGAGGGGGTAATCGACCAGTCCCCCAGGACCATGGGAGGCTGCCTCCTGTGTCCAGTGTTTCTGGGTCTCCTCTGGCTATTGACTTCCCTGAGCTTCTCGGCTCTGTGTGCTTGTCGCCAAGTGCGCTGGTGTGGTTGTGGTGAAGGTCAGAGGTAGGATGCTACGAGAGCAGGGCAGGTGCTTAAGTGTCCCTCTGAGCTCTCAGGAAGGAGTCGCCGCAGTGGAGCTGAAAAGAGAGGGGGCAGGAGGCACTAAAGGAGCTTCTGCTGTCCCCTATGGCACCATTAACATCTGCCACAAGATCGGGACCGGGTGTGTTCCACACAGCGAAGAAACAAAGGCAGGAGTGGAATCCGGGATCCTCCCAGTACTGTCCCCCGCTGCCACTACCCCGGGTTTGAGTTTGCTAATGTCTTGGCACATTCTTCTTTTGCCGGACTGCCTTATCTGATATTCCCTCAAGGGTCCATATTGTGGCGTGTGAAAAAAAAAAAAAAAAAACGTATTTACAAGGGAACATTCTGTGTTTTCGACACAGAAGAAAACATTCTGTCTCATTGGAATTATTTATTTTTCTTGGAAGAGTGTGGAACGTAAAAGTCCGTTTACATCCCCGTTTTCTCATAACTGATCACTCCTGGAGTCCAGTGACAAAGGCTGATGCCGGGGAGGATGCATCACCAAGCGCCCCACGCCCGTACGGGCCAGGCCCGTGTTCAGACGGGCACACGTGCTTCAGGGTTGTCTGCCTGAAAATGAGGATTCGGACATGAGGATTTTCATAAACATAGAGGACATTTAGTGCCTTGGAATCTGCCTCTGCCTTTGATGAGGTTTCAGCATTTTTTTTTCTTCCCTGGGTAAAATTTAGAAGTGACACAATTCTAATTATAGACGTTTCGGATTTATGAGCAGACACGTGTCATGTGTAGTTTTGTGGAGTCCATATTCTCAGGCATCGTGGGGTCACTAATCGCCCACGTATACGGAGAAGCAGGGGTGTTTTCCTCATCCCAATTGACCTCTGGGTCTCTTGGGACTCGACAAAGCTGGGGTCATGCGCTGGTGTCTGCTGTGGATGTAAATATAAGTGCCTTTGCCCTCCGATTGGAAACCTGATTATCAAAATAAGGGTTTGCTCTCAGAGGTGCCAGGCCCACTTCCTGCACAGTGAGGTGACAGTGGGGCTCCCTAAAACCGGGTTCTGCAACGTGAGGGCCATCCCTGACTTGCAGGTTCACTTGCCAAGAAAAGGGAACTTTCAATGTAAAATCCTCACTTTTTCTTTTGTATTAAAGTTACAAAGTGTTGGTGAATAATATTATTAAAATTCCAAGTGTACAGTTCTGTAACACATCATCTGAACATCACCTTGTGTGCTCAGCAGCCCAAATCTGCTCTTCCTCTGTCACCATATATTTGACCCCCTTCAACCTCCCCCCACCCTGTTCCCCTCTGGTAACCATCCCATTATCTGTGTCTGTGTTTTCCATTTGTTTGTTTGTTGCTTTCTGTTTTATCTCCCACACATGTGCGGAATCATATGGCTCTCGTCCTTTGCCATCTGAGTTATTTCGCTCAGCGTGATACTCCTGACGCCGCGATGGCTTCAAGCCCAGTTGTGATCTCATTCCTGCTTCTCCTTTCAGCCTCCCTTTTTATGGGTGTCCTCCAACCCCAAGGCTGAGCTCCAGCCACAGATGACAGATACCCGTCCCCCCAATAAACCTCTCTCTCCTATTTGGGAGCTTTGAGGTGTGCCGTTCTCCATGTGAAATGCCTTCCCCCATTTGCCAGTCCTCGTGGCATTTAGGACTATGCTCAGATGCCACCTCTTCCAGGAAGCCGTCCTTGGTTCCTGGATGAAGTGTCCCATCGTATTACACCTCTGGATTACCACTTCTGTCTCTGCCAGGCAGCACCCTGTTTTAAATCAGGACCTGTGTCTCGTTTAGTGTTGTCCCCAGAACTTAGCACAGGGCCAGGCAAGTAGTTGGGACTGAAATGGAAATGGACATACTTGCTTTGCTGGGGTTTCCACAGATAGAAGTTACAATATCCTGGGCACCCCCAAAGAACCCTTATATCCAACACCATGCTGTAGGGTTTTTTTAGCATAAATGTATTTATTTTATTCGTTTCAGGTATATATTACATTGGTTAGACATTTATATAGTTTATAAAACGATCCTCCTAATTCTTCCTTCTCTCCTCTGGTTTTCTACCTAGTCAATACGTTACTGCTGACTGCATTCCCTCTGCCATGCTCCCCATCCCTGTGACCATCTATCAATACTAATTTTTACTTCATTAGCCCTTCACCCCTTTCTCCCAGGCCCCCAATTCCCTCTTCACTCTGGCCGTCATCCAATTGTCCTCAATATTTGTGAGTCTGTTTTTGATTAGTCTGTTCTGTTTGTTCCTTAGATTCCACATTTAAGTGAAATCGTATGGTATTTACCTTTCTCGGTCTGACTTATTTCACTCACCATTCCAACCACTAGGTCCATCCATGCCATGGCAAATGGTAGGATTTCTTTTTTCTTTATCCTGGCTGAGTAATATTCCATTGTATATATGAGCCGTAACTTCTTTATCCAGTCATCTGTTGATGGGCACTTCAGTTGCTTCCATATCTTGGCTATGGTGTATATATAGTTATATTTTTTATAGTACAATTATGTATAATCAACCTGAAATATGATAATTAACATCCAAATTGCCCCATCTGCTATTCCATATTTCTTTAAAAAAAGCTAGTTCTTAACCCTCAGTCTCTTCCCAGCTTCTTTCATTTCTATAATGAGCATCCATTGCTCACCTGTCTGGGACCATAAATACTAGGCTATTCCTATGACTTTGCCCAGTGTTTATGGCAAGCAGAACTAGATATGTGAAAAGATCTATGTACAGCCAAGCCCGCTGTGTAGGTTCGTGGTACAGTTAATAAGTATCAGCGTCCAGCAGCCTACATAATAACTAACACATGTCCACTCACACAACATAGCATAGGAAGACTGATTTACATCACAAGGATTTTAATTAGAATTTTATTAACATAATGGACATGGTGTTCAATTTAATTAGCAATTGTTTTTCCCAACTCATCTTTACAGAAATCACTTGAAGGTACACTAGAAAACACGGTATGAGCCATTTCTGTGACAAAAGAACACGAATAGAGATGATTTTCAGTGTGCCACTGTCACTTAGTGTTCGCGTTTCTTTCGGAATCACGATCTCAGAGGACTTTAAAAATACAGCAGGCGGTTCCCACATCACCTTAAAATATTGATATAATGTTTCATGCAAAAAGAGAAATAACCTGCAGCCATGACTCTGCCTACGGTATCATAGCAGCTTAGACCGCACTGAATTATTTAAGTGTCATACCTAAATAATGTCTGACATGGTTCAGAAGCTAGTACAGCATATTTTTCTCTAATTCATAATAAAAAAACACACACACACATCGTAAATTATAATACACATCAGAATATAAATAATTTTCTGTTACAAAATAAAAATAAAAAATGACAGCCCAGGAGAATGGGTAATTTGCATTTATTGGATCAACTGGGTGATGTGGAGTTTTTATTCTGATATAATACTTCCATGTAGTTTGCAGATCTGGTCCAGTGATTCAAATCATAATTGAGGAGAATCAACCCATCTTTTTTTTATGCTAGAAAAAGGGGCCTATTTACTTTCTTGAAAACTGACACTCACTTTAAATGCGGCTCTCAGAATCACCTAAGTCCTTCCCTCAGCTCTTTTGAATGTTAATACGATTCATTAAACCATCGTCTACAGCGCCCTGGAGGCTGTATATGGACTACCCTGTGTGCACACTGAAAATTAAGCATGACACCACCTTGCATGGCTATGAGGATGTCACTCATACATCTGTATGTCCGTAAACTGTTTTGTGTGTTTTAAACATTTACATCGTCAGCATCTCTATTAGTCAGACTTTCCCAAAGAAATAGAACCAACAGGATGTACAGATAAAAGAGGGAGAGATTTCTTGCAGGAGTTGGCCCTTGTGGTTGTGACGTGTTGGCACATCTAAAAGCTGCAGGGCTGGCCAGACTCTGGAGACCCAGGGAAGAGTTTAGTGTGATCCCGAAGGCCGTCTGCTAGCAAAACTCCCTTCAGGCCTTTGGGTGAGTGGGTGAAACCCACCCACATTTTGGAGAGGAATCTGCTTTACTCAAAAATCTACTCGTTTAAATATTAATGTCATCTAAAATGTATACCTCCACAGAAATCTCTCGAAAAATGTTCAACCAAGTATCCGAGTATCGAGGCCTAGACAAAGAATTAGCCTTTGCATCATATTATGTAGATGTACATGTGGATATAGACATGGAGCCACCTGAAATTTGCTTTTTTTGGGCTCAACACTGGTTAAGATTTATCTACGTGGATATGTGTGTGTGCACATTTCATGCATTTTTCCTGCTTTGTCATATTCCACTGCACACACCACAGGGCACTTATATGTTCTCTGACTGACAAATACTTACTTCGAAGGCTTCCTCAGTCTTCTTGGTGGACATTTAGCACATAATGACAGTCCTCATGCCTGTGTCCTTGGACCAATGTGGGGCATTAAAATTGCTGGGCCAGAGGGCTGTGTGTCCTCACATTTAAGTTACCTTTCACTCGTCTCAGACGGTTGCACCAATTTACAGTCCCACGATCAGGTCCTGTTTCACCTCTGATGCCACCTCTTGGTATTGTCACCTTTTTAAGTCTTTGTCGGTGTGATGGGTCTGTGGCTTCAGTTTGCATTGTTCCAGTTGTCCCTGAAGTTTAGTGTGTGTCCAAATCTGTCGTTTATTTGTGAATCACCTGTTCGTATCCTTTCCCGTTTTACTGCTGCATTATAAGTGCGGTGCTAGAACCAGTTCTCCTGGGTGCAGAAGTCACGTCTACAAGTCGTGCCATCTTGTAAAAATTAAACCTTTACTATCTGTGGATTCTTTTTGTCTTTAAAATGAAACTGATACAATTAGCTACCTTGTTAGGGTTGTTATAAGTTCTTAAGAAACTAATACATGTACAATTGCATAATTGGGTTGATTCAGTAAATGAAAACCATTGTTAATAGGCATAGGAGACATTTATATATTCTTGATGTTATCTAGATTCTAATATATTCTCCCAATCTGTGACACGTCTTTTAATGTGTTGCTTTTAAATTTTAATGTATTTAAATTTTGTTCTTTGTAGGTCCTGTTCCGGAAACTGTTCCCTATGCCAAGTTCATGCTATCATTCTCCTTTATTTTCTTGTTAAGATATTGAAGATTTAATGCTTCAGATTTGTTTTCTTAGTGCATCTTGAACTAATGGTTGTGTACAGTGTGAAGGAGGAATCTAACTTTGTGTTTTCATATGAATGTCAGTCTCTGGATGAGCCCTTCTATTTTTAGCCCCTTTGGCCCTCTGGTTTGTAAAAACGCCCTGCCCTTACGATGCAGCATCACCATCAGCCTACATCCACCTCTGCTCTTATACACGTATGCATGTGGCGAGTATTCTTAATGGTTTTTACAATCACATTGTCTTAATATATATGTGTAGGGCCCCCGACCCACCCCCCACTCCCAGAAACATACCCCTGGCCTTTAATTCTCAGCTACCTTCTTCATTCCTGTGGGGAGCAGGAAAGACCCAGGGTTTATAGGAACTATAGGACTGAGGAGGGAAGGGGAAGAGCGAGAAGGGGAGGGAAGAGGATGGGAAGAGAGGATGAGAGAGGAAAGGAGGAGGAGGAGGAGGGGAGGGCTGGAGCAAGAGGCAAGAGCCTCAGAAAAAGTGACTCAATATCGAATTTTTACGTGCGATTTAATTATTTTCCATTTTCTAGAAATTGCTGAATAACCTAAGATGTATTTCTTTAAATTGGCCTCTTTGTTTTGAATTCCAGATTTATCGATCCCCTTCTCTCTGTTTGTGTTTACACTGGCGAGGAAACTGACACACATCTCTGTTTAATAGCAATCTTTATACCATAGACAAGGCTCAGAGTTTCTTTATTTGCACATCAGATATGAGCAGGTTATTTCAGTTCCAATGTAGGAGGGGGAAAAATCGATATTTTATCTTACTAAAATCACAGGATTTTCTAAAATTAACTAATAGATTAAGCCGTCTGGTTAAAAATTACTCAGAATTTCTCACGTAAATATTGATCAAGAACAGGCTGTGATAAAGGAGCAAATAACAGTTGCAAAGGTAAAATTTTGGGGAGGATTTTAAGACTGGCTGTTGAGGATGAAATCAGGTGAGCTTGTTGGGTTGGCTCTAAGACCTTAATTTACCACTTTTTTTAATCTTAAAATGATCTGAGCAAGACAGTACCAGATTGGGGCAGAAAAACGGGTTTTCTGAGTTGAGAATAAAAGCTCTCTGGCAAAGACATGTATTATGATGTTGATTCACATTTATTAGTAGTATATAACTAATAATAACATTATTGTTAGTTATATATGCCTATGTAAAAATGAAAAACAAAATAGTCATAAATTGTATTTAATTCCCCCATCGTTCATTATTCTATAAATATTAAATGCAAGAATTAAAAGCTCAATTTTATCACTATTAATTGATTCAAAAAGGAGCTATAAATCATAAGTACCTAAGTACCTATTAATCCCTAGAGCCTAAGAAAGACGTGACATTCCTCACTGAGTAGAGGGCACATCTGAGCGCTGCTCTCTCTCAAGTGGCCAATGCTGGTCCCCTGAGAACCAGGGCCACAGCCTTTCTTTCGATGGGGCCACATTTAAAGGGTGCTTTCGAAGGAGTATGTTTTGAAAAGATGCATGATCCTGGCCACAGCACCCCTAAAATTAAATGTTTCCTTCTAGGAGGGAGAGTATATCAGGGCTCAACTCTCTGGAGTCTATTAAATGTCCCTTCTTCAGTGACTTAAGCACTACTACTTTTAGGGCAGTGAAACTGCTCCGTATGATACCATAATAACACACACACGTCTTTATATGTTCGTCCAAAGCCATTAAATGTACCACCTCAGGCATGAACCCTAATGCAAACTATGACTTGCGGTGATGATGATGTGTCAGTGTAGATTCATCGTTTGTCAAAAATGTCCCATTCTGGCAGGGGATGCTGGTGGTAGGGGAGGCCGTGCTTGTGTGGTAGGGGCGGCAGGGTTATATGAGGATTTCTGTACTTTCATCCCAGTTTCGCTGTGGACCTAAAACCCCTCTACAGACTAAAGCCCATTAAATACAAAAGCGAAAACAAAAAATTGAGTGTGTGTTCAGCCTCTCCTTCCCACCAGTCACTCCAGTGGGTGCTGGGGTAGAAAGTGAGAAGCATCTGGCAGGAGGCTTGAATTGACTCCTTTTCAACCCCAAGAATGTCAGCTGATGACTGCTGATGATGACCGAGCTCCCTAGCCCAACACCCCCACCCACACTGAGTGCTCAGCTGACAGCCACCCAATCCTGGTGATAAGCCACCCGGATCCAGGCTTCTCCAGCCCCACCTGAGACCCCATATATTCTGCAGCCTGGAGCAGAGGTGAGTCACCCCTGCTGAGCCCAGAGTAGGTTTGTGAGCAAAGTAAATGGTCGTTGTTTTGAGGTATTAAGCTTTGGGGTAGTTTCTTAGGCACTATGTCATGGGCTGAAATAAGTGCTCTCCCCCCCGCCCAAATTCATGTATTGATGCTTTAACCCCAAGTACCTCAGAATGTGGCTGTATTTGGCTATAGGGAGATTAAGTTTAAATAAGGTCGTAAGGGGGGCCCTAATCCAATATGACTGGTGTCCTTATAAGAGGAGGAAATTTGAACACAAGAGACACACCGGGAATTCGTGTACACAGAAGAAAGTCCACATGAGGACACGGGGAGAAAGTGCCCGAGGGGAGAGACCCCAGAAGCCAGCCCTGCCGACAGCTCGGATCTGGGGCTTCCAGCCTCCACACCTGTGAGAAAACAGACGCGTATTGTTTAGGGCGCCCAGGTCGTGGTGTTTTGTCAACCCTTGCAAACTAATACCCGTGACAGAAAAACAGATCCCGTCTCCCAAGCGTCAGCTTCATTCTGCACAATCCTTCAGATTTTTACCTGTGGCCGGTCATTAATGACAGCTCCGTGGAACACTGTGTCCCGTGGTTGTTGCTTTCAGGAGCACGAACACCTTTCATGGGACGACATTATTCAGTTGGAGGAAGCTTTTCTAAAGGCCGATGGACTTCATGAACTTCTCCTCCTAACACACGGCTTCCCCAGACCGTTCATTCAGCAGTGCAAACACACCTGGCCCTTCCTTCCACTCACTGAACTTACCTCCTCTGGAATTTACTGGGTTTGTGTAATTGTTTCTGAAAGCCGAGGAAAACATTTCCTCCGGGAGCTAAGAGCTGCTATTAAAAGGCCAAAAAGATAAAAGTTTTGATTATAGGTAGGTAGGTAGGTAGGTAGGTAGGTAGATAGATATAGATATAGATACTATTTTTTTGCAATTGACCAATTACATGTTTATTAATGCTAATGTACCCTGATTTTGCATGTGATGGACATGTGACATACAATTTCAAAAAATATACATACATTTATTTTTATTTTTGACTTTTTTCCCCTTCCTTTGCCACTACTCTGGGCAGTGCCATCTGTGACCCCTTCTTCATCAAGAGTGAGCATTTGCCCACCCACGCCATACACATCTCTTCCCTCTTTACTCATCGTTGTGTCCGGGGAGTTGAGACATAACAATTGATGGGTCTTCAGGAGAAAGAGACTGGGCTGGTTAACAGTCTTTGGGCCTGGAGTAGGATGGAAGCTTCAGGAAAAAAAACTGGGGGAAGGAGGAGGCCCAATAGGCACAACTGAACGCATCCAGTGATGCCAGTGGAGTGTGTAAGAAAGAATGGGTGAGGAAACACTTAAATCTCTTGCTATGAACTGAATTCAGTGTCCCCCAGACTGCGTATCTTGAAGCCCTAACCTTACCCCCTGTGACTGTATTTGGCGATGAGGTTAAATGAGGCCATGAGGGTGAACCTGATCTGATAGAACAAGTGTCCTTAGCACAGAAGAAGCAACACCAGAGTTTTCCCTCCCCGCACCGTGTGAGGACACAGCCAGAAGGCGGCCGTCTGCCAGACAGGAGGGTTCTCGCCAGAACCCAGCGGTACCAGCACCCTACTCTTGGACTTGCCAGCCTGCAGAACGTGACAAATCGTGTCTGTTGTTTAAGTCACCAAGTCTGTGGTGCTGCGGTGCGACAGCCTGAGGAGACTAAGACATCTGTTACTCTCCTGCGTTGGTAGCTGGCCTGCTTCCAGTAGATAGGCATTAATGCCCACTGACCTGCATCCCTGTGCACTTGTGACAAGATACTGCTGGGTTTTAAATACCCTGAAACCCATATTAAATGCTGCTCTTAGAGGTGGGGTGAGAAAAGCAGAGATCAATTGCATAATTGAAGATCCAATTTTTAAATTGAGCCTAGTTAGGGCATCACCTTGGGCTCTTCCCCAGAGTGACATGAAGAGGCATCAGAAGGGTGAGTGTGGGCATGGCAGGGGGTTGCTCAGCTCTGAGGTGAGCTGCTCTGGCTGCTTTCTTGAAAATAGACTCACGGGGGGCTAGGAGCTCTCTTGATCTGGGAGCAAGGTGGTGGTGGCCGCTTTGGTGCAGGGTGGGAGTCAGGAGTGGTCAATTGACAGTTACGCTTTGAAGGCAGAAGGGACAGACTTGGTTGACACCTCATTGTGGGCTCTAGGGGACAGCTGGGTGACATGGAGCCTTTTTGAGAAGGAGCTGGAGCAGAACAGAAGGTGTCGGATGGAGATGACTTTGGTAAGGAAAGAGGTGAACACTAAGATACAGAGAAACGGGGACCAGAGGCTTTGCAGCCGTGCTGTCCACGTGGGTGTGTGCCAAGACAGCGGGGGCGGCCGTCTTTAATTCTGTTTTCTAGGCCATAGACAAGTAGTGGGTGATCTGGGAATTAAAATCAGATATTCAGCAATCCACAAACTATGTTTCTCTTGCTGACATTAAACCGACTGGAAAACACAATTAGTAAAATGTCTTTTGAAGAAATATATTTTATTCAGCGCATCTCCCACGGATTGGCACAAAAGAGAATCCTGATTAATTCAAAGTCATGTCAAACATTAATTCTGGTTGTTTTAAATGATTGTTTCCCTTGCACGTGAAGCAGGAGGGGTTTATGAATAAGTGGAGAACAGAGAAAATTTGAAGATACGTGGTGTAAGGGGGAGAAATTATGTTTTTTAAATATCTGCTTGAATAAAAGTCTGGAAGCTCACTGCAATTAATGGGATTTCACTTATAACCAGAGTGACCCAGAGTGGTAGACCAGCTCTTACCTGCCTTATAGATGAAGCAATTAAGAAACAGGTGTACATGCAATGACCCAGCACCCAGCTAGGAATCACCAGGGGCAGGATTCGAACCCAGTGCATGAGTTCCACTGTGTCTCTCAGTGTGCTCACCCACTGGCTGGAGTGTGAGGATAGTGGGGGACCTGGGTTCCTGTCTCACTGAGCCAACAACCAGTAGTGGGCGCTGAACCCCCATCCAGAGGCAGTGCTGTGAGGTCAAGGTGCCAGGGCTCAAATCCTGCCTCTGCAGCTCGCTAGCTGTGTGACCTTGGGTCACTTGCTGGTGGCTCGTGCCTCAGTTTCTAACTCTGTCACGTGGGGATATTAGCACCTGCCTCATAAGGTTGTGTGAGGATTAAACTGAGTGACTTATACATAGGGCACTTGTTACAGTGCCTGGCACTTGAGGACACCTGCTTCCCACGTCACCTTAGCCCATGCATATTTATTCACATAGAGTGTGAGGGTCGGCCCTTTTAGCTCTCCATCAACCCTACATCATCCTGGGATTGCTAAAGCAGGAGAAACACCCTACCAGGACCAAATGCCCGTTGAGCCCAAAATGTACTGACTTTGTTCCAACTGAAACCATTTTAAAGAGTGCATTAGCTGATGACAAAGAAATGGTTCATGTTTTTTCGAATTTTCCTGTATCTGTCATTCTAGACCTACCTCATTCCTTGTCCTTGAAAAACAACTGTTTGTTCAACAACAACAACAAAAAAATACTTTGCTCAGATAAAAACCATTATTTTCATCGGAAGTTCAAAAGCAAAAATGAGCTATAACATATTACACAGAGAGAAGGTAATCATTAAGTATTACGCTTTATTATTTGGGTTCATAATTTATTTTCAGACAGATATTTAATTTAATCTACGTGGTAAGACCACGTTAAATAAATGACTAAGCCTTTTTCCAGGGTACTTTGTCACATGTTTAGCTATTGTCATTTTTCATCAACTAGCTTTCTTGTAGAAATTGTTTTATTTGTTTCTGCACGTTTTTTTTCTAATTACTTCTCAAAATATGTTTTTAATTTTATATTAAACATTTTTTGTCCCACCTTGGGCTTGTCTGCCTTTTATACTGATGAGCCTCACTGTGAAATGGGAACTCAGATGCTAATTTCATAAGAAAATATTACTAAGTTATTGGTAAAACAGATATATAATCAGACAAAAATTTAATAAGGGTCCAAAATGCCCAGCGTACATAAATCCACAGGTCTTAAGAACAACGCTTTGATTAATACATGTCATATGGAAAGTCGTAGGACTTTCATAAAGTTGTAAAATATTACCTGTGGTGTAAGTCACACCATCAGCGACGATACCGGTAAGGTGTACCGTGGCTCACTCACTAGTTAATGAGAACACGTGCTGAATATTGATGGAGACTGTTTACAGTTTTCTGTTAAACTTATTCAAAGAGAAGCATTTATGACAGGGGGAGAGGAGGAAGGGGAGAGGCAAGAGTCTTCAAGGTGTAAAACACGGCCAAAATTAAAAGCGGAAACCATCACTACTCTGTGTATTCATTCAAACTGTTTTTCCAGTGCTAAATTTTAAAATCTTAATACCCAAGAGAGCAAAACATCTTTCTAGGAAAACTATGTGTTAGGCTAGAGTAAAAAAAAAAAATTCTATTTTCTAATATCTTTTTATTTTCCATTATTATCTAATATATACACAGAGGGAACTATACCAAACTGCTTTATGTCGACCCAAAAACAAATTAGACTTTTCCAAATGTAATAAACATGAGGTTGCTCAGTAATGCCATTTATCTGGGCCCGTAAGTGGCAGTTATCCAGAATGCAGTTGCCACGGCGAGCAAGACAGGAACTACTCATTCTGCTGAGATGCTTATTAAGTAGAGAGTCTCCTACTGCAGCTCTGTGCACCTTCCCGTGACATTGTGGGAATTAAGTGAAAAGCAATTTCATTGAACCAAAAGCCCAATTTTCCTTTGAGCTTATGGCTCTTGATAAAACAAAAGGAAAGTTATTTTTATAAAGGTATCTTGAGTTTCCTTGGCTACAGAGGGCCTTCTCTTCAGAAGGACAGCCTCCCCTGTTACCAAGGGGACGATTTTGTACCTGGAGCACAGGAGGGGCTCCGACATATAGTCATACACCTGGTACATGTATCACCTGTGTGCTCACCTGGGCACCAGGCTGTGGTTATGGTTATAGCCATATCACTGTCTGAAGGACAGGGAGAAATGCAGAGTAAACGAGGAATTTAAAAACAAAATTAAAATTGTAAAAGAAAGTTCTTTTCTCCTGGTCTAATTTTAGCCTTTAAAGCTAGCTATTGCCCAGTTGTCAAACAATTACTATTTTATATGCAATATTTTATATTTGACAAGTGGGTATATGGGACTATCAAGCTTTCATGTGTTAATATATGCATCTATATACTTGTATAGACATATATGTGTATTTATACATGTGTGTGTGTATAGGTGTGTGTATATATGTATCTAGAGAGATTAGTTTGCTGTAAACCACAATTTGTGACCTATATAATACTTTCATCAGTCGTGAAAAGTGTTTTAAAATAATGTAATGGAATAGAACAGAGTAGAACAGAACGGAAGAGAAAAGAACTTATTAAAGTGTATCTACCTTAGTGAGGCCAACTACTGTCCCACTTAATTCTGCACACACTAATGCGTGTGCTTTCATGGGTATGAACTGACTAGCAATGTAAATATTTCATATCGCTGCTCTTTGCTAAAAATTTTTTGAAAAATAGCCCTGAAGTCATAGTGACAGCAACAATTTATGTGGTCCTTTTATTCTCCAACATATTTTGTACTTTATTGCCAAGTGCCAGTGCATAATAATTAGTGGATTACTCCCTAGAAATGCATTATACAGCTGGATTTACATAAATGTTTTTATGTTCAATTCCGCGTGGCATTTACACAAACTATTATTTGGCGAGCTTTTTCGATCTGTTGGTTCTTGTAGGTTTCTTATCTGCTACTTGAAACTTTCTTGTAATAATAATTCTAAAGATTGGGTTGCAATAATCCAGTAATGCCAACCAAAGAATTAAGAGACATAGCCCAGAAGTATAATGTGTTAAATAAACCCTGAGCCCTGACAGTGACCCTTGGCAGCTGAATGCACTGTGCCAATATGAACGGGGATGGGGGTGGGGAGGAAGGACCCTGTTTGGAGTTGGTGGGGAGGGAATAGGAGACAACATTCTGATTTTGAAATTACAAAGTTTGGTTCTCTAAGTATAATGGGAGAAAAGAGCTTGACTAATACTGCTTCGATGGCACCAGGTGTTGAAGCAGATATCGTGTATTTTTGATAGCATTACATAATCCATTGTCTCCCTATTGAATAAAAATCAGTCCAGCCAGAAATGTGACACTACAGAAGCCTGAGAATTCTCACAGTCCAAATACTATTACAGTGGCTGGACTCTCCCGCCCCCAGTATTGTTTTCCTGTGGATGTATACAAAGAATCAGCTTATATAACAAACATGACCATGTACCTGACAAGTGGCTTTGTTGTCAGGTGTGGTGTTTCATCAGTGGTCATTAGCCAGTGCATCTCAACTACTTGTAAGTGCATTACTTAATGTGTGGGTCTCTGGGTTTATAAGTTAGTAGTTAGAACTTTAGACATAATGGAGAGGAGCTCCTACCAGGCTTACACTTTTTGTTTGTGAGTAAAATGAAAATAAAAACAGCCCCACATTAGGCATGTTCTTCTAGCAGAAACAAATTCCAGTAAATTCCAGCATTAGTGTAAAGCGAACACAAAATTGAGGGTTTCGAGACATATTTCACGTACGTTGATCATGAAGATTTTGTTTGCACCTTGCAGTGCCGAAGTGGTAAAATATAGTGTTTGTGAATGTCAGGGCTTTATAAATATGGAAGCTTTTGAAAACTAAGTGGTATGGGATCAATACTCCCGAGGCTAACATGTCACGTGATTCAAGATTCCGTGTTTTATAATTTTCAGTCACTAGAGTAATTTTTGTATTCTGCAGTTCGTAAATAGACATCTGATTTTCTGAACATGCCTGCCTTTGGTTTATGTAGCGTGAATGTGGATGTTGATGCTCTCCTGCCTGCTCTGAGGGGGAGGGCTCACTCCTGTACAGATTATTCTGCAGCTTCCAGAGGGAAAGTCTAGAGAGGAACTCTGGCAGCAATTGCAGAAAGGGGCACCTTTTTTGTAAGTATTTACATTTATGCCTCACGTGTCTTGTGACACATTGGGACAGAATCCTGGCTCTCTGCATGAAACACGTCTGGCCAGGTCAATTCATTTGGACTCAGTATCGTATGTGCTGTGGTCAAGCTGAGTATGAAATATAGACGTTACTTTTTTTTTGTATGCATATTACTCAGGGAAATTCTGTTTCAAAATCAAAGAAACTCGCCCGTCATTGTGAAATAAATGAGATTTAAGTAACTTCACACATACACATGCTCTGAATGGTTGAAAAGTGACTCTATGAAAAAGTAAAGATTGTGGGGAGCCTTCATTAAATGAGCTGTCATTATATAATTCGATTACATCGAGTGTAAAAAGCGTGATAATGATTTATGTGCATTCATTGTGTTATTTTTAATTGTACTGCTGGTGGCTGAGAAAGTAAATACTGAAATGATTCTTTATAGGATCCATGCTGAAATGATTCTTTAAGCTCAATCAGTATTTTCTTTAATGTGTTTTAAGTTTCTAATCCATGTCTGGAAAAGGAAACATGAAAATATTTGAGAGTAAAGACATGTTCTAAGTCTCGTGGAGCTATCTGAATTTTCCAGAAATGATGCCAAGGTTGGGCTTGTCCAAAGACCCCCACTTCATACAAGGTCCTTGGATTTGTCACACCTTCTGCCACCGGCATGTTCACAGCATAAGTAGTGTTTCTTTGGCTTCATCATGATCAGCTTGTCCATCTGCATCCTTTATAGTTTTCTTATTTTAAGTTTTACTGCACGACAGCAAAATTGCTCACTTCCCGCAAGGCGCACCTCCTTACCCCTTGTATGATAGTGTCACCTCCCATTCGATGTTGCAAACTCAAAGGAAGCAGTAGGGCTTGATTTGAATGTTAACGCCAAAGTTATTGGCAAACCCTTTTTCATGAAGTCGTTTTCCTAGTTAAATGCTCATGCAAACTATAATGAGCTACCGGCATGGAAGATTTTCTTCTGAACCAGACAATTTGGTGATTATTAGGACAAATTTTCAATAATTGCAAAATGTATGCAGTCCTATGAAATCACACTTGTGGATATTTGTCATTTCATTGCCAGAAGCGTAGGGTGATTCCCTTTCTTTGGTCATTGGTCTCCCACGGGGGAACTTTGGAGAAAGGATCAAATCACTTAGGGTCTTTCAAGTTAATAGAAATCTCTTAAAGGTCCCAGTTATCCGGGTCCCAGTTAATAACTGATGACACTGAGCTGTGGCTGGATTTGAGGCTCTCAGATGGCCATCCCCTGGGGACACATATTTATAATAAACTAGAGAGAGATTTTCGCACCTTGGACCTGACATGTGCAGACTAATGAGGTCAAACTGCAGCACCACAGTTGACGCATCTCCCATCACCTGGCCCTTGGTCACTGTGGGGGTTGAGCTCTCTGTTCCTCATGTTTTCAGTGAACAGTAGGGGTTTGGGAGATTTTATCAGGTCCCCTCCTTGATTTCATCCGGCCCTTCCCAGCAATCGTCATTCATAGAAAGTAAGTTTCACATCAGCTCTGTGCGTTTGTGGCAATTCACGAGTAGGAGGCATTTGTCTCTCCTTATGATACTGCTGGAAGAGTTCCACATGGGAAGCCAACCCATGATGGCAGCTTCTTTATTAAAATATGTGCAGTGGAAATTATGCTAATTAAGCCGCAGCGTAATTATAGACTAGAAAGATTCTTCTCACTCTGAATTAAATTGTTGTAGATAAATGTGCATTAACTTAATAGTGTGCAGCTAATTATGAAAGGTAAAGGAGAGGACGGGAGGTAATCTGTTTTGCGTTGTTGTAGAGATGCTGCCGTCCCAGGTGAACTCACCCATTAAAGCCCAGGTAACCCCGTGATGCGAATTCTAGCATTTGTCTCCGATTTTCAAAACTGCAGTTAAAATAGCCACTGGCGCCTAATTAAATTAACCCATTTAACTCTGTCTGTGGCGTTTACGACAGCAGAGAGTTAAGTGCGGTGACACTCTGCAGCTTTATGTCCTATTTCAACTATATTTGTGGAGTTAATTCTTGATTATTTATGCTTTCGTGTGCATTTATGATCATTAGGAAGATGAGGCAAGGATCCATCATCCCAAAGTGATTTCGCCCTGCTCGTCTAAAGCTGTATTCTGGGAAATAAATTCGTTTTACTTAGAATTTTAAAAAGCTCAAGTGGTAGTCATATTTTTTGGTTCCAAAGCTATCAGTTCAAAGAATCTGAGAGAGATCATCATCATACTGTAGTTACATGAAGAAAAAGTTATTTAATTCTTTCAGCTAAAGAGTTCTAAAACCTATCAGTTGGTGGATTTTTTTGTGTTCTTTGATCAAAGTCATCTGAACCAGCTAAATGAGAAGTACCTTTTTATAAAAAATAAAAAAAGAACATAGAGAATGCATACAGTGATACTGAGTGATTTTTCATCTGATTTCAGAAAAATTAATGTTCGCTTGTCTTCTGAGCAGAATGGCTTGACGCCCAGTTGAACACTACTAGAGATTTCGGGAAAAAATGAAGATCCAACAAAGCACTGGGTTTAAAAGGCATGCTGTAGCAAGGGTCTTTACAGAGGGTGTGACTGTCCCCGAAGAGTATGACGTGATGTATGTAGAGAGGTCTTTACAGAAGGTGCGACAGTCTGGTTAAAGGAGGAGGCCTGCGTGTGGGACATCACAACTTACTGTTTCTCTGTGTTTCCTGAGAACTTTTAAAAAATCTCTTTATTTGCTTTTTTAAATTTTTTTAGCTAGAAAACTAACAAAAATGCTGAGATGTGTGTCAAGCTTTTACTGACTCCCTTAAATTACTATTTTCGCTCTTCTCTCATGGACGTTATTGCTGTAGTCTTACACGTGGATTATTTCAGTCACTAACCGTCAGTAACCCTGAATTTTAATGAAAATTTCCTAAGTCTTTTCTGACATATCTTGTGTGTTGTTTATGACATTTAGAGCGATCTCTTTTTCCGTTTAACAGAGTTTAGCCTTTGTTTTGCTTCTCGTTACATTCCTTTTGCATCGGGAAGTTGCTTAAAGCTCATTATTTAATGAAGACAATTTTGAGGAAAGTACCAAGTTGTTCTTGCCTCTGAGATGAGATGGTGTCGCCGAATAATTACAAGCATGGTTTCTGGAAATTTGCTTAGAACCCCAGAGCTACCTCATATTAACTGTGTGACTTTGCACAGATTTTTAACTTTCCACCTTCGTTCCCTCACTTGCGACCAGTAAAAACATAATGTTCTTTCTCACAGGATTAGAGCAGGGGTCAGCAAACTGCATAGCCCTTGGGCCAAATCCAGCCCGCCACCTGTTTTTATAAATAAGGTTTTTGGGGAACACAGCTGTACCCATTTTTACATTTTATCCTGGCTGTTTTTGAGCGACAGCTGCAGAATTAAATAGTTGCAGTAGAGACTATGTGGCTAGCAAGGCCTAAATATTTGTTTTCTGTCCCTTATCAGAAAAGATTGGTAATGCCTAGATTAGAATATTAAATTTGTGTGCTTGTGTATAAAACATCTGTAAGCTATATGTGTGTATAAGACCTGTATGTGTATGTGCGCATATACTCATGTCCTGTGTATATAAACATTTAGCATAATGCTTGGCACACTGCAAGAATTCAGTAAATGTTGAAAACATTAAGTATCATAATTTTGTCAAATCCAGGTTTACTTCATTGTCAGAAAATTAGTTGTGATGAGGACATTGGATCAGATATTGTTAAGTCCTTAAAACAGTCACAATTAAAATGTTTTTCTCTAAAAGTATTTTCTAGAATAAAGATTTTGTTCATCATTCAAGCTGATGCTGATTATAAGAAAATATATCATGGCAGTTTCCAAATGTATTAGTTTTTCAGAGCTGCTATTAAAAATGACCACCAACGTGGGTGGCTTAACACAACAGAAATTTATTATCTCTGTATCCTGGAGGCTAGAAGTCCAAGGTCAGGTGTTGGCAAAGCCACGCTTTCTCCAGAGGCTCAAGGGGAGGTTCATTTCTGTCTCTTCCATCTTCTGTTGACAGCCCTTGGCATTCCACATCACTCCCACCCCTGCCTCTGTCGTCACGTAGCGTCTCCAGTGTCTGTCTTTGCATGCATGGTCTTCTCTATATGAGCATCTCTGTGTCCAAATTTCTCTCGTGTTATGAGGCTACCAGACAGTGGATTAGATCCCACCCTGATTCAGTGTGACCTTATGACTGTATCACATCTGCAAGGATCCTATTTCAAAATAAGGTCATTCTCATATATGCTGGAGATAAAGATTTCAACAAATCTTATCGATATATCTTAACACATGTATGGGGTGGAGACATTTCAACCCATAATATCCAGTAACTATCCATTGGAAAATCGATAATTCTCCATTTATGATAAATAGTAGATCAAAACAAATGGCCGAAACAAATATTTGAGTCAGTCAGTCATTTTGAGGACTGGAACTGAGAATAAAGACCAATGAAAATGCTGTTAACAACACCTTTTCATAAAGAAAATCTATGTTTAGTTGATTCGGAGGTAAACTTGAGATTTCAGATGATAGGCCACCAGAGGGAACATGATGATTTCAGATGCCTGGGTAGAAAGACACTGTCAAGGGTAAGGGGGACCTCATTCACTCCACCTGAGCTGGTCACAGTGCACCTGGGACACTGTGTCTGGTGTCGGCAGATCCGGCAAGAGGCACATGCACCAGCTGGAGCACCTTCAGGGGAGAGGGCAGACTACTCAGAATCAAGCCAGATGAGGTATCTGACAAAAGTAGATACGAAGAGTGTGGAGTGGGTATGAGAACAGAGAGGCACACAACAATTATAAAGGCCTGCATTCAAGATTCATACTGGAAAATACAGAGAAGTATTTTAAAAGTGACTCATGATGACACCATCGATAACATCATTTACAGATTCATTTATTCTCCCAGTCTTCTAACTCTGTTTTCTTGTCCATTCTCTCGTCTCTTTCACCACTCACTCTTTCCTGCACACACACTCGTGATCATATTTTCTGTATAGATTTGTATCTTGGTTTTTTCTCATTGAATATCTTTTCATGAACATTTTCCTATAATAATAATACATTATTTAAACATAATTTTAATGGCTTTAAATAACCTAGTCTATGGATATAGCATTCTTTCATCATTCTTCTTGATTGCTATCTTTTTAATACTAAGTGACCCATCACAGAAAAGAGATTTTAGTATTGTGAAAGGCTTCAAAATTCAGAGGGAGAGCCAAGTGGATTGAGATAGAGATTTGGGGTCAGTGTAAAAAGAGAGTTTAGAGTCCGTTATCACCTGGGAATGCGACATCTGGAAGAGACATCATACACACTTCAAATTACTACGTGCATTCCCGCATCAGGTCAAGGTTAGACTATGTGAGCATCGAAGTTTATGTCACCTCTGAAACATTACGTTTTTGTGTGAGAGACATCAGAAATTCCTTCTGGAGCATGGCAGGCCAGATGTTAAGAAATTAAATGACTGATGGGAAAGTCTTTTTCTAATAAACAATTAAAAAAAAAACATTGTTGGAAGGAGTCAGAGGGATCAAGAAAATCACCCTGGGAAGGCAAAATGTGCCTCTGAAACTCCTGACAGCTTTCAGAAATGAACCATAATTTAAAAAACTAACACTTGGGTTGAGTTTTAACAAACCTTGATCTCTCGGTTAACTTAGATCTTTGATGTAAGATTTTTTACTTTCGATGGTTATCAAAGTTGCTGGTCTGCGTCATAGTCACTGAGTTGTTCTAGAGTATATAATCCCAGCCATTCAACTTCAAGTTGACTTTTAAGAAAGAAAATCATGGGCCCATTCACGTGAAGAAATAATTACAGAATCCTTTAGGTAGCATACTTTCCTTTTCTTTCCCATTTACTAATTCTGCTTGTCAGCTGGGAAGCCCAAAGCCTGGGGCAGTCCCCGCACATTCTTACCCACCTCGGGGGCATGCAGCTATCTCCAGAGCTGGAGAAACGAAGAGCCCTTGGTTTCTTCAGCGAGACCCTGAGAAGCTGCTTTGCTTTAGTGTCTGAGACAGACACCGAGTGGAAATGCTAAGTGGCCGTGTCCTTGGGAGAGTTCACTGCTTTTTCCGCTGGTGGCTTTTCCTACCTGGTTATTTATCAGTACCCCCTGCAAACTGCCCAGGAGGACACTGGATAACTCGCCAGATCCTATGCACACTGTCGGCTTGTGACAGATGATAGATAAAGCCTTCCATGAGCAGGTTCTGGAGGAAGGAACTCCCAACCTGTCTAAAGGCTCCAGCCCACCCCCTGCTCTGACTTTGGGGTGATGCTAAGTCAACAGCTGAAGCCATAAAACACCAAGAGTGACTGACCAAAGGCCTGTGACCATCTCTAATGCTCAGTGGCTGATTTTGTCTCCACATTTAGGCCTTCAATGTTAATTTTTGTTAGAGGGAAGGAAACCACCCCAAATCCCTTCTTAGCGTAAGTACATATGTACACATGTGTGACCGTGGCGTGTACTCTGCCCCCTGCCCACGTCAACCCAGGTCTCCAAGCTGTGTGAGCCGGTGTCAGTTAAAATCCTTAGTCTTACTCTTGGGCTCATTGTAATTAGGGATGTGTCAGCATTAATTTAGTAAT
Source organism: Cynopterus sphinx (assembly GCA_030015415.1). Taxonomy (NCBI): domain Eukaryota; kingdom Metazoa; phylum Chordata; class Mammalia; order Chiroptera; family Pteropodidae; genus Cynopterus; species Cynopterus sphinx. Next base: position 4,138,372 of record CM057379.1, on the reverse strand, counting down.
CTTTAGGTAGATGAATTCTTTACCCACTAACTCATCTATTATACTTTCCCATAAACTAAATTTAAACATTACCTCCAAATGGTTGCCAGTGACATTATTATCTTTATTTGTCACCTTTCTTTTATTCTCCCACATCATTGACTGGCGTCTTTGCACATTAAAATTCCTAACTACATGACATTAAAAATTATTTTTATACTACAAAAAATTAAAATTTTATACTACAAAAAAATTAATTATTTTGTATTCTCATTGGGTTTTTCACTTGAGATCGTGTATATTTTAAGCCTTTTTGTTTTTTAGGGTGTAGAATAGATCCATTAGAAGTAACAATTTTAAATTGCCTAAAATACCTATCATTATTTTATACATCACAGGGATAATTTGTTATTTAATAGCATCTTACGGGCCAGGCCTTTCAAAGAGTTCTGACCACCAGGAAGCATCATTTTGTTCACTTAAGCTCTCTGTATATGTGAGGGTTTGTCTGTTTAAAACACATTTGTATAGCTGCTCTGTTTCTTTCTTATCCTCATCTTCATTTTCTACTCCTCACTCCTAGCTATAGCACCTGCAGCAGTAAACATGAGACAAACACATCACTCAAGGATGAACCACCTCAGCTTATAGCGTAAGAGCTCATGTAGCAAAGTGCCATAGGGAGAGTCGCAGATGAGTTTAAAATATCTCCATTTTAGAACAGTTTCCAAGTGGCTTAGGAGGGTGTGTTTTGTGTCCCTTTATAAGATGGCCAGATGCGGCCACGAGGTGAGACAGAGGAGAGGCTCAGGAAAATGGAGTTGATTATACTCACGAGTCCTAGGGACAACAGGGCCAGCTCACTGTGCATGGCCACTTGGGGGATACCACTTGAAAGGTCAGAAGGTGGGAGACGGGAGGAGAAGACTCACTCAGGCCGCAGTCTATACTGGAGTTTCTGTGCAAAAGGCAAGTCAGGACAGGTGTATAATTTAGAATTAGATAGTTTGGATCATTTCACTGGACTTGTCTCTGTAGGGATGACCCCACGTTGCCAGGTGCCTGAACTTGGGATGATTAAGGCAGAAGAATATTGCCCCAATGTCCCTTAATTTTAACTTTGGAAGGAGGGGAGGGGAGGGGCAGGCAGAGGGTATGTGGCCCTGGACTGGTTCATTTGCTTTTCAAAGGCACACTCCAGGCTGGGCCCTGGGAATTGGCAGTCTCTCCCCTGCCAGAAAGATTCAAAGTGTCAAAGCATCTTATTATGCAGCAAATTAAATAAAAGTATATTTAGTATCGTGTGTTTGCCTCCTTTAAAATATCAGTGGAAAAGCATGAGAAATTAACTCCCTTCTAGGCCCACGGTATTGATGCAGATGAGCTAGATCCATTCATCTGTGTCTTTGGGGTTCTCAGCGACAGGCGAACGGGTCAAACTGCTTCTTTCCAGACCTCTTATTCCTGTCCAATGGGAAAGAGTTCAACAAAATCAAGGGGCCGTTGGTACACATCATATTCTCTTTCAGATAGTTTCAAGATGTTTGTCGTGTGATTGTTTTCATTAAGTCGTGTATAAAGTATCCTTAGTTGAAATTGTTGATGTAAGAAATGTCCAGGCCTGTAGAGAATTTTGATGAGTTGATCTGAGTTTATTTGAGCCAAACTGACAACTGGCAGGGAAGCAAAATCTCAAATGCTCTGTTGGATGACAGTTTTGCAGTTCTTTTTATACTGAATTTGTATTGAAGGAGGGAACGTAAGGAAGATGACACGAAGGCAAGAGAAAGCAAGATGGGGAAATGGCTGTGACTGGCTTACAAGATAGTCAACATGATCACATGCTCCTTTGAAGGTGGTTATTGCCTCCCACGGGGTCTACAAAAGGGGATTACTTCTGGCCTTCCACAGGTGTTTAACACCTAGATGCATAAGAACAAAGGACTTGGCTGGCTTAAGGTGAAGATAAACCTTTTACAGGCCAGGGTGTGACCTGCACCCCTGTGCAATTTAGAATTCACGGTCAGTGGGATCACTTACAGAACCTGTGTTCCATTCACAAAGCAAGCAAAGAAACAAAAGCAAAATGCCTTAAGAACAGCATAATAAAAGCCATTCCCCCATGCTGGAGTTATCTATTCCCATACAACAGAGCACCTCAAAATTTAGTGGCTTAAAGTAGGGATGAATTGGTTCTCTGGGTACACTGGGCTTCGCTGAAAAATTCTCACCTGCATCTTGGGAAGAGGAAAAATATTCCTTTTCTCTCTAGGTTCTTTTGACTGGTCTAATAGTTAAACCTACTCAAGACACATTCACAAGACAAAATAAACATTTAATCTTGTTTGTACGTACGGGAAGCTCACATACATGAGACAGTTGTAGACCCCTACATCCATGAAAGGTTTAGCGACAGAAAGGTAAAATGATGTACATGTGGCATCTTGAGCTAAGGAATATGGGAAGAGGTCTGACGTTTCAGAGGGGGAAGAAAGTAATTTGCTGATCAGAAAGAAGAGCAGATACTCAGTAATTAGATGTTTGCCCTGCCACCCGGATGGGTCATAAAAACCTATCTCTAGCCATAACTCTTATAGGAGTGAGGCCTCTAATTTAAATTCTTCTAAGCAGTTAAGGGAGGGGCAGAAGGTTCTCTGGAGTCCACAGGGTCTCAGTTGCCTTCAGCTCAAAATAATCGACATGCTGAAGTAGCAGGTATTGGGGAGGCCTGTTCCAAACCCTGGCAGAACCCTCACGAGGACATGGTGAGAGGCTGGGACTGCAGTCAGGCACAGTCTCACAGGTGGGACAATGTAGGGAAGTGACAATAAGTTTTCCTCTACTCTGAGGCACCTGCTGAGACACCCCTCCCCCCACCAGCATAAAAGACAGATTAACAAGAGCATAACGAACAAGTTTGCTCACACGCATATACCTCTTATATACATAGGAGACACCCAGAAAAAGGCTGAGCTCCCTGAGGTGGCCCAAGCCACCAGCTGAATGTCATTCTTCCGCTAAAGACATAAAAGATGGGTGTGATGGGTTGGGGGGAGGGAGAGAGTGGGAAAAGCTTAGTAAACAAGAGTGAGGCTTGTCAATGCAGATTTAAATTCCTGCCATCCCCCTCGGTGAGTTTCTAGTGGTCCAGAGTCATCCTTCTCTTCCTAATAGGACGTCCCTATGAATGGAGTTTTTCTGTATAATAATGTAAATGCTTCTTAAAGCTTCTCTTGTCTGTAGTTCCTCTAAAATAATGAGCTCAAAATAATCCCTTGCCCAAGAGGCGTGTTACCGGGCGGCACTTTCTGATGCCCACGTACCCTTGCCCAGGCAGTGGGTGCTGGGAGCATGTGGCTTGGGCTCCTCACAGCGTGGAGGCCGGGAGTGTCTGTGAGCTGACACCCCAGACCCAAAGATGGAGATGGAGGCTGCAAGGCTTCTTACGACCCAGCCTCAAAGCCACAGTCCATCAGTGCGGGCAGGTCACTTCCTTAAGGGGTGGGGGACTCCACCTCCTGGCATAGGTATGAGGATGGGGCAGAGAAGGAGTGGCAGCTAACTTTTAGTTCCTGTCGCACTAGACAGAGCCTCCATGCAGGATGCAGAAGGGGAGATTCTTATTGTCTCATAATTTTTTTCTTCTAATTGTGTGTATTGCAGGGTGTGTATACATACATATATACATTATGCATGTGTATATTGAGAGACAAATAGGCAGACAATGACAGAGTGGGGGGTGTAAGAAATCATCTCACGCCATTGTGGGTGTTAGCTAGTCGAACACCTGTAGGACAGGTGACCGGCTGGAAACTCAGGCAGGAGTCGATTCCGCGGTTCTGAAATAGAATTCCTTTTAGGAAACCACAGTTTTTACTTTTATAGACCATCAACTGATTGGATGAGGCCCACACACGTTGATAGGGAAGGCCTTTTTACATAAAGCCGGCAGATCGTAGGTGTTCACCACATCTACAGAACCCCCTCAGGAGCTCCTAGATTAGTGTTTGACTCAATAACTGGGCGCTGCCGCCTAGCCAAGTCGCCACATGTAGTCATTATCCCAGTGTCTGGAAAGAGGAAACACTGGTTTATATCGTGGGGACGAATGATGAGCAGGACAGACACACGACCTTCTCATTGGCTGATCTTTTCTATGCAGTGGGAAAAAAATCAAAAGTAAGAGAAAAAGAAAAAGAATGAATGAAAAGATTATAGAGGACGTACAGCCCTTTTCTGTGGTTAAAATTGGTTAAAATTTTATGAAATCCAAAATTGAAATGCTATTAAAACTGACCTCAAATTCTTAGTTATATTATTATTATTATTATTTTTATTATCATCATCATCATCATCATCATCATCATCATTGTTGTTTTTGAATTTACCAAACTTAGGAAGCACAGCTGATTTTTCTCCTGCAAGTGGAGATTACTTTCCTTCTCTGTTATCTCAGATGCAACAAACTTCTTCCACCCCCAAAAATGAAAAAATTACTTAGTGGTTTTTGTAACCTAGTCCATTAAAACACACAGTAACGATAACAAAAATTTCTGTATGCAGAAGCGAAAAGAGTAGACAAAAAGTTAAACTTACCAAGTTTGGGGCACTTCATTTTAAGAAGGCTGAAGTCCTTATCACATTCGCCTGCCTTGAAAGAATTGCAACATAGGAGTCTTTTTCAGATTTTGTAAGATTTTTCTGTGCGACCTTGAATAATTCACCCGCCTGATTGGAGCCTGAGCATGTGCTTGTTTGGCAAGGTTGAGAAGTTAATGCTTTCAAGGGTTTGGGGGTGACCAGAAAGAAGCCACTACGTTTCAGGGGAGAGAGGTGTAAGGAAGGCGGGAAGGGTCCGAGCCAGCCCCTCCAGATACCTTCAGTTTTCCAGCTTCCCAGGCCCTCTGGACCATGCGGCTGCCACCGTCCTCACCTGGGGACCTCGTGACGATGCAGCATATGCTGGCCTCCATGATAGGATGGGTCTGTCCTGCCACAAAGTCTGGGTTTATTGGAGGAAATCCACTAAGCCCATGGAGCGAGGCAGCGTCTGGCCATCAGCCCGTGGCTTTCAGCGAAATCTAAGTCAGACTGAGACACCAGAGCATCTGGAGAGCATTGTTCACCCCAGAACCTAATGAGGGAAAATGCTACCCAGGTCTGTCCCTCTGTGGAGGGCCTGGAAGGGTGATGGTGACAATGGTGTGAACAAGTGTGAGGAGAGTCCTCTGGTAAAGGGACCCCAGGCGCCTTTTCTCACACACGTGCACAAGATCCTGGGAGGCACCTGCCCCCAAATAGCCATTCATTTGTACAGAGTTTTTTCGAGCACCAGAACACATGACCTGCCATGAAAGGCCATCAGGCTGCCGCTAGGGTGGCCGATGAACTGGAATGTCTCTACCCCACCACCCTGTGGACCAACAGCTCTTCATTTCACTTAGGTGCTGAACCAAAGGTAAAGAGAGGCAACTGCTCTGCACCTCTCCCCACTCTTTCCCCGTATCCACGATTCTAGACCAGAACCCACTGGCATCCAGTAAAGGAACCTGCTCTCCCTGTCGGCAACATTAACAGCACAAAAGGGGTAGGTCAAGGCCCAGGTATGATGACCAGAGCCCATGAGTTTCCTGTGACCTTTCCTGGGCAGCTTCAGAAATATTCCTTATGCCCGGGGCTCTCATCCGGAGACATCTTTGGTTGTCACAACTGGAGGTCGATGCTGTTGGCAACTAGCTGGTAGAGGCCAGGGATGTTACTAAACATCCTATAATGTGAATTATATGACCCAAAACATCTGTAGTGCCGAAGTTGAGAGGCCTTTACGTACTCATGGGTCTTCTCCCTCGTAACCCCACCCTCAGCCTCCCAGACAAAGCTCCTGGGCCAGTGATTGCGCGTTATCCCCTCTGCCTCCTTAACACTCAGTAAATATTCAAGGAATGAATAAATGAATGAATGGGGTCAGGGAAGTGTGAGAAGCAAGGGAGCAAGTGATTCTTCAGTTAGCACTTACGTGATATTTGCATATAATACTTGGTCATTTTTGGTGTTTTTATCTTTGAGGTGTTTTTACCTTGGGGTAGTCTCATTTGTTCTTTGAGCGCCTGCTATATAATACAGGCCGGTTTTGAAGGCACCAGGAAGGAGTGTAAGAATGAGTTAAAAATAGCCTGGCCCCTGCTCACAGAGTTTACTCCTCGAGTCTAGAAAACTGTCATTAACCAATTCCACAGCTAAGTGTAAAATTTCAGTGCGACAAGTGCTGCAGAGTCTGCTTGCTTGCCCCAGAGAAGCCAGAGAAATTTCCATCGTGTCAAGAACGAGATAGCATTTGCTCCCAAGTGGTGTGACTCACTGGGTCACAAATATTCAGACGTCATTGTAAGTGTTAACACGCCAAAATCGCCTGTGGATATTATCCACTTTTCTGACATCAATCAGGACGGGGCTTTTTACAAGTGCTAAATCCTTGAGCAGAACAGCGTTTGCCAGGCTGATGGGAGATGGGCCAAGTTGGCGATGGGGGAGGTGACGCTGCTGGACTCTAAAGGGAACTGCAAATAGTAGAGCTGAGGGAGGAGGCCAGAGTCGGCCTCTGGGGGCCATTCTGGAGCAGAGTCCTGTGAGTGACAGACAGCATGCGTGGGGAGTTTTCTAGAAAGTCAGTAAGACGTGGTGGTTACCCTTCACAAACATAGCAGTGGTCTGTAGGGGATAAAGAGGGGGGGTTCCAGCCTGGACTGAGGGAGCCCATTAGGAAACACCCCAGTTTTCAAAGCACAAGATTGAGAAGGACGTGGGCCATGGCCGAAGCATTGGGGTGTTACAGAAATCAAATTTACAGTTCTCATGTCTGACTCTGTGCCAGAGAGTGGGGAGCTTAGAAACGACTCTCTTTTATGCAGTGCTGTCTTTTCCCAACATTTAATGGAGAAATGGTCCTTTATAAATACGTGCATTCTTCCAAGATGACGATGCCTACCTCTCCCGCCTTCACTACCCTGCTACCTGGGGCGGCCTTCACGTTCGTGGCAACTTTATGGGTTTTGCATTTCAGAGAAAACGAGGCAAGGTCAAATTTTTATTTGTTATGATATTATGGTGATTTTTTTATTCTAAGAGATTTTTTTTTTTTTTTACTGAAATATCAGACATGTCCCCAGCTGGAAACCAAACACAAAAACATGTCAGGATCCAAAGATGCTTCTTTGTCAGACACTTGGCTGCCTCAAGTTCTGGTCAGATTGTGCGTACAACCAGCACGTAGGGAACAGCGTTGTGAGTTAGCTGAGGCCCAGCCATTGCAGGGGGTACCCAGACCTGGGGCTCCTTGCTGCTGCAGTCGGGATGGCCCCCCAATTTTTATAAAGTGAAGTTTAGTTTCATTCCCCTATAGCATGTGGGCATCTTTCCCCTTTTCTGCTTCACCACAGAGGAGGATGTGTTAAATCACACAACAGGCCATAAACTTCAGGTCTCAAATACTGCAGAGAGGTTGAACGTAGATCAAGGCAGATTTAGAAAAACCCATCGATGGCATGTACATAATAGGGGATGAAGGGAAGGGGTTGAAAACATATCCTTGCACTTTTAGTCCTGCCATCACCCAGAATACAAATTCAAAATAATAGCAACAACCCGGACCACTTGGTCCTCCTCTGAGAAAAGAGACTTAGCTGGTGTATTTGCAAACCATCAAAGGAGGAGGATACTCACCTCGCCTCACCTAGAGCACGGTTTCATAGGTTTTACACGCACACATAGTTGAAGTTAGAAAGAGACATTCTAGACCACATCTTCTGCTTTCTTATAGTTACATTCACTGGCACAGGACACATCCGAATGCTCTCATCACTCGAGGAAATGAGCATTTCCTGTAACCTAGTGGAAGAAAACCTTCTCTGAGTTCTTGCTTCTGAGCCCAGTCTGCACCTCTGATGCTTATTCAGACAGAAGTCACTCTGAAAAGCACCAGAAAATGCTCAGTTCTATCATGAAAAATAGGACTAGTATTTTTCTCACTATCTCTGATTAAATTGCTCCTTTGTGCCCAGATTTTTGCTTCCTTGGCCATCCCTGAGAACACAGCCACAGCAGGGCTGGGCTCTGCTTCCAGCAGCCAGTACAGGGAGGGGACCTGTGGGACATGCTTTCACCAACTTCGGGCATGTCACTTAAATTGTCCGAACCTCAGTCCCCTAATCTATAAACATAATTATAGACCCCACCTCAAAGAGTCACTGGGAAGAAAACTACAATTTTTGGTCATCCTGATGTAGTCACGCCTGGAAAGAGGTGCTTGTCACATTCACGTGAGAGCAGTTTTCATGTCACTGAAGTGACTTGCTTTCTGTGGCTCTCATGTTGCTCGTGTGGTTTCTTCTTCTGCAGTCTAAGTCCCTAGAGCCCAGAGAAAGGGCAGGACATGGTCTGAGGAGGTCCCTCAAAGTCAAGTGCAAGAATGACAACTTTTAGCAGCAGTTTGAGGCAGCGAAGAGAATGCCAAATATAAGTGGTTTCAGTGATTCACTGCCATGCATTTGGTATTTTTGTCCTGAAAATTCATGGTTTCATTGAAGGCCAAGAGAGAGAGAGAGAGAGAGAGAGAGACAATTTTAAATGCTGGTATCGCCCCCAAAGTCTGTTGTAATAAGCATCTTTGAAATACATAAAGAACCATTAAGGAATGTTGTGATTTAGGTCTTTAAAAGTCATAAATGATACATTTCAAATATTCACCAAAGGATAAATCATCACACATGAGGAAGAATATTTTCCCAAATGGTAAGTGTTTATGTTCATTAAGTTTATGCACTCTGTTCCTTAATTGAAATTCTAAATTTAAATCTCACAAGATAAACTTCCTATTCCTATGGGAATGATCGCCCTTTCTCCCAATAATTGTTCACTTTGCTAAATTCTTTAGGTGTAGGTCACAGCTATTGAAAGGATCACTCATGTACCACTGTTGCCAAACCATGTCCCAGGGAGCTTCAGGGTGACACAGCAAACTCAGAGGCACTTCTCGGGATGGTTTCAGCTTTTGAGGGAAATACGGTATCTGTTGGACACCGAGAGAAGCCTGAGCTCCAGTGAGTTCAGTTTCAATTTTCAGTTGTGTCTCATCCTTTCTGATGATGTCATAACTTTGCAGGAGGTTTCTATCGTCAAAAGCAAGTGCCATGTAACAATCAACACGAGAGAACTGAAGACAGCAGTGTCTGATGTCAGGGTGTGAGAAGTGGCACTAACTGATGAGGATGTGGGCGATTCTTCAGTTGTTTGGACCTGACCACTTAATAAATGGAACCACCTGGCCTCTCTTTTGGCCTTGAGGTCCCATGAAAAATTCACAGACGCAAAGGACCCTGTGAACCAGTGTAGTCTGGGAACCGCTGAAGTTATAGAAAGTCAGCCTCTGCCCATTTATTGTGCTCAGTCACTTCTCTCAAAGGGAAAATAAATTTGCGCAACTGTTAGATATTAAATTAGTCTTCTGAAAGATCCAAGAGATTTGTTTCCTTGCGGCTTCAGTGGGCTGCTGTGGAGACAGAACCTAAAACAATGTTTTTTCTAGTGACTTAAAAATGCTTAATGAGGAGACCATACTTTTTAATTAGTTAAAAAGATAAAAGAAATAAAGTATGCTTTTATTATTTGCATAAATAAGCTCTATTTCTCGCCACTTGCTTTGTTTCTGTAGTTTTTTTCCTATTCCATCTGCCTTATCGGCCCATCTACCTTATTTTAAATTTTAATGATCTATGCCAGCAATAATAGAAAATATCTTTAAACTCATTGCAAACTTTTCAATTAATTTTCAAATTAATCACAGCCATTCCACTGAAAGTTAGGCGACACAGAGATCGTAAAAGCCTGGTCTGAGACTTATCAATGGGTAGAAATTAAAGGTAATTAGACACTCGTATCTTGAAATGAATTCCTTCTTTTTTTATTACTGCACTTGAAAAAAAAAACTTATTGATGTATTCAGCTGCACAGATATGGAATCTTCCAGTATAATGATATACAGCTGGCCTGTCCAAACCCCTTCCACCCCTCATCTGCAAGAACTACTAATAAGTATTTTTTGGTTATTTTATTCAAAATGAAAGGTGAATATATCCTCCACGTTTTATATTTAGAGATATCCAGACACCATAAGTGAAGGTAAATTAATAGTTTTATAGTAAAAGTACCCTGAAATATGACAAAATTCCTGTGAATGGAATTTTTTTGCATTTAATGTCTAGTAGTGAGAAATAACTGCGAATGGCCACTCGGACACTCTAATTCTTTTGTTGTAGTATAAGCGTGTGCCCTAAGGATTCACAGCCTAGCATTCCTTCAAGGTCAAAGTGAAACAAATGACCTAGACAGATGTTTTTTGGTGTGTTTTATGACATAGGCATTGGTGACTATAGACCTGACTAAATATTCGTAGCTTTTTTTCCCTTTTCTAGCAGCTAAATAGCAAATACCAAAGCTTTTCTTTCAATCCTAATGCATTTTAAGTAACAACAGGAACACATGATGCTATGAGACGTAATCACGAAGTCATTCATCACCAGTTGTATTCAAGTGCCAGACTTGCTGTCTATAAGATTTCAAAATAACCAGTCGCTGATAAGGAAAAGGTGTTACAGGGTGGCTTTATGGGGACAGCCATGATTTCTTCTCTCCTTTTCTTTACTTTCTACTTGTGCTCTGGTCTCACAGTGACAGCTCAGGAACACCATTTTCATCCCTAGAATGACACTTCTATAGAGGCAGCGATGGTCAGAAAGGAACGTTGACCTTTGTCACTTCCCCTCCCAATCTGTGACCCCTGGATCTCCTCACGGGCAGCTTCATGCCTGTGACCAGGCCTCCACGCCCAGGTCTTGACGTTGACGGTCTTCTTTTGAGCATAAACAATGTCATAGATTTATCATCATCACACAAGGCATCACACTCTGATGAGGACACAGAGCAAGACACAATCAAGGCCCTGCCATAATTGTGACTGAACACAGGCAAAACCTGAAAGGTGTCCCAACCACAGAGCTGGTGAAAACAGCCACCTGTCCTGGCGACTTGGAATGACTGCTGTTTTAGGAATATCTTCAAACACCTTTCTCCCTTGGTACCTTTCTAGACCTCATTTTGTTAGATTTTATTAAGACTTTCTTTAAAGGAAGTATCTCTGTGCCATGTTACCTGAAGTCAGCTGAGTTGGGATTCTTTGGAGAACCCAAGGGACAAAGATGAAAGCATGTATCTGAAACATAATACCAAACACCTGTAGGACTGAAATCAACATGGACATCGTTGTAATGGCTGTCACCAAGCCTGGACTCTGGTTTGCATTCATTCCACCCTCCCAGCTTACGTGGCGAAGACACTGTGACAGGTGCTATGGGACAGGTTCTCACTTCCAGAGACGTGGAGCCTCGCTGGGAACCGTAAGCGAGGTGTTCTTGCATTTAGAATGTGTCGCCCTGTATCATTGTGGCTTCTCTCGGAAGTTCGGTTGTTTTTAGAAACAGAGTCATTAAAAGCACAGTTTTTATTTTTTCACATAGAACTGTCAAATGATATGGTTACCTAATTTATAAGAAAATGGGCTCCATTCTATTACCATGACTTTCCCACTTGTGTGAGCATGTGCGTGCATGTGTGTGTGCGTGTGAGAATCGTGCACTCCGAGCCCGGTCTTGGCCACTGAATCCCTTCCCACTTCCTTCCACTCAAGGTCCACAGATCCTGGTGATTTTTCCAAGAAGCATATGGGCTGTTCGTTTTAAATTGGATACAGAGTTATTAGAATATAAACATTTTCCATAAAATTAATATAGCTGATAAGCGAAGTTTATGGGTAATTGTCATTTGCTTCCCTTGAGCCATTATCAGCAAACAGAGCCTGTTAGCATTTCCAGGGCAGCTAAATTCTTATATGTATGATGTTAATTTTTCATTGTGGAGTATATTTTTATTGAAAAAGTCTAGTCGCATGAATAAATAAAGAGTATTTTAACGTTAACTGATACCAAATTGGTATTACAAGGCAATTGATAATATTCTTTGTAACCTAATGGCTTTTTAGAATATTGAGGTCTTCAGCAGAAGCAGAAATTCCCTGGTATTTAAACTACATGCGATTTAGAAAGATAAATAGTAACATAGATTTTGACTAATCTTTTTACATTATTTCCCCCCTCGACTCCTAATGAATTGAAGTCAGAGAAGTCCATTGCTTGGCTGAGATTAATTTAAAGCACCCAGCATCCATAATAGTTCAGAAATCACCAATTTCTCATTATTTTAATGTTTCTCTCCACTTCAGCGGCCCGTAGAAAACTTGCTAGTTGAAATTGTTACTTTTTTATTCTGGAATAATAGATGCCGGTTCCAAGTGGGCCCCAGTCTGACCAACACACACACTGGCCCCAGGATGCACCTGAGTGACATGAATGAAGCCTTGGGTGGGAGGAGGACTGGGGACCTGTCCAAGGGAGGCACTGGTGTCTCTGTCCCTCAGCTTTCCAGAGGCATCCAGACTCCCAGTGCTCTTGGGCACCCTCTGCTGGGCCACCACCGTTGTCACCAGGATCCCTGGAGAGCCTTCACCAGTCCCTTACCTCTGTCTTGCCCCCTAGCGTCCGTGCTGAACTCCGTAGCCACAGGGGGCCCTTCTGTAAACTCAGCTTTATCAAGGTGTGATTTCTGGGACCTGCAGTTCATGCCTTCGACAGATGTGCACCACCGAAGTGGTTCTTTCAAACTTTGCATCAGATCGTGGCATCCCATCGGCTCCCAGACCTCTCAGAGTAGAAACCAAAATCCTGCCCTGGCCCACAATTCCTGTGTGACCTGGGCACCCGCCACCTCTGTCAGCATCGTCCCCAGGCAGGACTCACTCCACTGCACCCGCTGGCCTTCTCACCTCCTGTCGGACATGCCTGGCACAGCCCTGTCCTACCTGGGGTCTTGTCACTGTTCTCTCTTTCTGGAACATTCTCTCTGGTGCCAATTCAGGTCTGCTCCAGGGTCACCTTCTCAGGGAGGTCTTCCTTAGCCATTGCCTCTACAATAATAAACTTTACCCCATACCCCACCCTCCACACACAGGTATTGCCTGTGGCTACCAGCTTTATGCTTTCTCATCACACTTGTATTCATTTCTGTGACGGACATAACGAAGCACCACGAATTAGATGGCTTAAAACTTCAAGACTTCAGGAGACCAGAAAACCAATGTCTAGGCATCAGGAGACTTCCCTCCTTCCAGGGGTGCCAAGGGACAGGCCATCCCCTGCCTGTCTCATCGCCTCTGGTAGTGGCTGGCAGTTCTTGGCATCCTTTGACATATATATAGCCATGTCACTCCAATCGCTGCCTCTCTGCACATTGCCTTCTTGTCTCTGTGTCTCCATGTCCTTTTCTGTCTCTTCTGAGGACTCTTATTGGCTTTGAGACCCACCCTAGTCAGTAAGATCTCGTCTTGATCCTTAACTACATTTGCTGAGATTGTTTCAAATAAGGTTACATTCTGAGGTTCTCAATGGATGTGAATTTTGGGGGAGAGGACACAACTCAACCCGATACGCACTTGTCACTATCTGACAAATAACATATTTGGCACTTTTAGTTATGAATTGACAGGGTTAGAAACTCAGTTCCCTGAGGATGGGAACTTCTGCTGTGTTCAGTGCTGGATCCCCAGTGGCTGGACCCACCGCGGTCACCCAGCAAACACGGGCTGGAGGAGTGAGTGGTTCATGGCTGAATCCTAAGACGAAGCAGGCAGCCGGGCAGCCTGCAGGTAGATGTATGGCGAGAAGTGAAGGCTCCTGTCTCTTCATGAAATAATCTGAAGGTCAGATGAGCAGGAGGTGGTCAGGAATTCAGAGTCGGTGACCAGAGACATCTTCCTGAGAATCAGTGGTCACAGGGAGGACTCCAGAGGCATGGATTGTGGAGGGGGTGCCCCTCAGAATAGCATAAGCCTCTCCCTCTACCTCCTCACCCCAGTTGGGTGGTCTAAAGGGGCCACATCCTGGGGTCAAATAGGCCTTGGTATTTGTCCCCTGACGATACATTAACTCAAAGTTGATGATTTAAAACAACGCATATTTATTCTCTTCCAGTTCTGAGGCCAGAAGTCCAAAATCCAGCTCCCTGGACCATAATCCATGGGAGCCATGTTGTCTCTAAAAGTTCTAGGAAAAGCCCCATTTTCTTGTCTTCTCCACCTGTGGCTCCCAACCCCTTCGAAGAGTAGCATAGCATCTCACTTTCAGCATTATGTTGCCTTCCTATTCTGTGCCAACTCCATTTTGCCATATAAGGTCACATTCACAGGTTCCAGAGATTAGGACCTGACTCCGTCGGGGGCCATTATTCAGTTTGCCATAGCGTCCTAACCAAAGACCTGCCACAGGTATGGGGACAGGTATAGAGTGCCCGACGCTCCCTTTCTTATGTCCCAGTGCTCAGAGAGATAGTCATTCTGCCTTTTGCTTAGCTCTCAGGAATGGCCCCTTCTCTCCTGTATTTAATTTGTCCCTGACTGGCAGGGCTACTTGTAAGGATAGAGACCGATTTGAAACAGATTACTCAAGGATGCTGACCTCATGCTCACAGTATTTGAATTTTCCTTTTGTATACTCGATTTTTCACTTTTTTCTCACATCATCCTCGGTGGTAGGTGAGAGTCTCCTCCATCTTTTGTAAAAAAGAGAGGGTTTAATTTATAATTTGGAATTCAAATGAGATGAGGGTCGTGGACAGGAGGGAGTGGCCGCTGGCTGAATGGTCCCAGAGCGCTTCCATGTCCCCTGGAGCTGGTGGCTGCCCTCTGCCTCCCCAGGAGACAGGGCCAGAAGACCTGCCATGTGACAAATGGAAGCTTACAATGCAGCTCTGAGAACTGCATCTTCTCAAAATGTTGGGCTCGGAGAAGGCCACCTCTTTCTAAAAGCTGTAACTACTGAACTCACTTTCCAGATCGTCATAATTCTAGCATGACTTTACATAATAGCAAAGGATGGTTTTAAATGGGATTAACCACGTTAGGGCAGCTTTTCGTTTGGGTTACAGGCTCTCTAAGAATTAGTATTGAGACATTAACGTGTCCATGTGTTTATCATCGAGTACGTTCTCGTCAGACAATGATGAAAACATCTCTATTATGTGATTTTTTTAAAAATTCCTCTATCTGACTTTGTTAAGACCAGCACCTCTGCACCCGCCTCTCCCAGCCCTATCGACAAGACCAAATCAGAGAAAAACAGGCCACCTCATGGCTCTACATATAAAAATTAAAACCAAGATGGTCTTCAGACCTTTTCGTTAGAGTTCAAAAGTTTAGACATGATTGAGATTTTCCTGTTTAAATGATCTTCTGACTACATCCCTGCCCTCAGTAGGAGCAAAGCACTCTCCCCATCGCACAAAGCTTTGCCCAAAACCAAATTTTGAGTTATTCGGGGGCTCTGGTTGTCCCAGTCTCTTTCCATTGCAGGAGTAAATGTGATGACATGTTGTGACAGCGCATCAACTCTTGATGTCGATGCCAGCACGAGACGGAAACGAATCTCAAACCATTTGCTCCGTGGCGCTGGGTGTGGTGTTAACTGCTCAGTCCGCGTGAGAGTGAGGCTGTAGTCACAATATTGTCGGTGTGTGTGACAAGTTTTAATGGAGGAAAGGTTACATTTGCATTTTCTCCAGTTCCATTAACATTTCTAAAGCGAAGCCCAGGAACACGGGAGAGCTATGCGTGTGGCGTCTGCTGCGTCTGCAGGAAGTCGGGTAGCTGGTTCTCATTTCTTATTCTTCTCTCCTCCTAGTTATGCAAGTAACACCTGACATGTCTCGAGGGCCCACACTATGTGCCAGCTCTTATTGCTGCTCTAAGGGGTCCGTATATATTATTTCTAATCATCTCAACAATACTCCCAGGTAGGAATTATTATCTCAGTATGACAGATGGGCTCAATGAACGCGTATTCTGAGAGGCACCTGGCCTGCCGGCCGGTGGAGACGCTACAACAAATGAGACACGCGTAGGAGGGGACCCAAGGCTGCACTAGAGTTTGTGGTAGAGCCAGATCTGAACCTTCTCTGACTGCATCCAGAGAGGAGGTGGGGGGAGGGAAAAGCATTTTGTAATGGCACATTTTAAGGCACAGTTTTTGCGACAAGCTGAAGCGGTGTCTCTTCTTACCCTTATATTCCTTCAGGTAAACATTAATGTCCCATCGAATACACACTAGGAAAAGATTATTTTAAAAAATGGTGTTAGACACAATTTATATATCCATCCCTTAGAGCAGCCTTAGAATAACTCTAACTCTTAATAGTTTGTACCAAGGACTTTCACATCTATCACTTTATGGTGTCACAGATGAATCCCATGAAATGAGTGCCATTCATCTCTGCATTTGATCCATGGAAACCAAGACCAGCAAACACCAAGGGACTAACTACTTTGTATTTATTGGCTACAAGGGAGAAAGCCAGGTATTCAAGTGGCAAACTCTCTCCCAGTTCTTGCGATGCCAAACGCCGTGCCCCTTCCACTACACTAATCAAGGCGTAAAGGATTTGCACGACGCCTGCTCAGCAGAAGTGATCAGACACACTGCACGTTGAGACTAGGGTTTCTATACCTTGGCTCTGATGACATTTTGGAGACAAATCACTCTTTGGGGCAGGGGATCGTCCCGTGCATTATAAGACGTTGAGCAGCATCCCTGGCCTCTACTCACTGGAGGCGAATAGCATCTTCCACTCATGACCATCTAAAATGTTCCCAGGCACACTGTTTTAAATATGTTTATTTTTTAAACTTTGTCCCCAAAATATCACTGTTTCAGACATTTCCAGACAATGATTACAGCAGGTGGCACGCTTATATGTTTTAGTTCTCTCTGTTCAAAAGCAGACAGAGTTTTGGGTTGTCTTCACCACTTAAATTCGTTAACATCTTAAGTCTAGTTTCCTCCTCTGTCACGTGAAAGTAAACTGCACAAGGCTTGTTAGGATTAAAGAGTAAAAAAAGCGTATGAACGACTTTTGGTGTGCATTTGCTGTTACTGAGGTTTATTTTCCTGCCTGTCAGATAAGCCTAAACACATCTAAGTTCCCGTAGATTTCTTGTGCACAGTATTGAGCACATACCAAGCCAAGAATTTGTGTAGTTGAATCAAAGCTCCTTCACGATCTCGTCCCAGACTTGCTTCCCATCCCCGTCCCCAATGTCCCCATCCCCGGCAGCCTCCTCCCACAGTGTCCTATTTCACAGATTCACCTGGACAAAGCCGACTTCACCCCCTTCCTGGGTAGCCAGCCCCTCTGAGAGCCCCTTCCCCACACTCTGGTTCTTCACCGGCATTTGTCTTTTCCAGAACATTTTGTCTTATAAGCCTCTCCTCGTCCTTAAAGATGAAGACCTGATGTGAAGAAACCAAATTGTAGACTGACTTCTGGCCCGAAGGAGATGGGCATTTTCTTGCCTGTAGCCCTCCAGCTCTTTCTGTCAAGTCCATCCCTCTGGGCAGTGAAAAAGCCAAAAAGATTCCCATCCAAGGGAAACAAAATTGTCCTAGAGAAGGAGACCTGGATATGAACACGCCTCCGAACTTTCTGTGGGGGGTGCTCCTTTGTCATCGACCCTGGGAATTTGAGGGGCGCATCTGAAAACATGGAGAGCACCTCATGATCTGCCCTCAGAGGACAGCTGCCACCTAGCCAAGTCCCCAGGGGATGGACATTCAGATAAGCCAGAAGCAAACTGTCTGGATGCACGACCCACGCCATCCTAGAAAGCCGGGTTGGGCTAGGGGACCACTGAGTCCTGTTAAACACAAAGTGACTTTTGTCGTCTGTCTCATCTGGTCTTCTAGTCCCTCTCACGCTCTTTTACTTTGTCCCCAAATAGTTCCCCTCCCCTAGCCCCAGCCACCCACCCTCCTTGGGTTTCACTGCACCCAGTGAGGGTGGGGACATGGTGGTGGCAACAGGCATCATTCCTTCATGCTGTGGGGAACATCCCTGCCCCATGGAGCATACAGTTGTGGGGGCGGGAGGTAACAATAAATAGTAATGATGAAAACAACAGCAGAGACTTTCAGCTAGTCCTGAGAATTGTGGATAAAATAGGAGAGGGGAGTCTTTGGCTGGAAGCTACAAGAGACCCCTCAGACACATTTGAACTAAGGCCTGATGAAGACAAGACAGCTCCTGAGGGTCAAGCCTCCCCGGAACTACCAAGATCTTGAGGGGGGACAGGAAAGACGCAGGTCAGGGAGGTCGGTGCAGGAGGCTCAGCGTGGTTTGAGAGTAGATGCTATCAGAAACAGGTGCGACTCAGTCTGCGGGGCCCACGGGCAGACGAGGGAGTTAGACATCTGCCTGAGTGCAATGGGTGCCACTGCAGGATTTGATGCACACAGTTACCTGATGGGTGCATAGAAAAGGCTGCTCAGGTTGACTGCGTGGAGTATGACTCTGTGTGTGTGTGTCGGGAAGGGGACATTTTAGGAATGACCAATCAGTGACAGCCGTGACTCTTGCTTTCCCCACAGTTACCAGTAAACACTGAGGAAACACTTTTCCCTCCAAGATCCTCTCTTCATTCACTTCTTCACACCTTTATTCTTACAAAATACACTTACGTAGTGTCCGTTATGTACCAAGAGTATTATGTATGCTGGGTAACAAAGATGACCCCAAAGTCATGGGACCAGCCTCACGGAATGTACTGGAGTGGAAAGGCAGGTGGCAATCGGTCGTGGGCCACAGCATCATGGGGACATCACCGACTCCCTGCTGCGTGGGTGGCCATAGGGGAGGGCTTTGCTGGGAAAGTCTCAGACAATCCCAGGCCCTGAGTTTGAGAGGCCACCGGGCCAGGGCCAGTCAAGGCAGCAGGAACAGAGCAGGAGAGAGACTGCTTGCCTGTCCATTCGCCAGTGTGGCTTCTCAGAGAGCCGGGGGGAGACGGTGTGATATGAGGCTGAAGAGGGAGGAAATGGCAGGTCAGCGATGGGACCTTGCAGGCCATGGGACCATTCTGATCTTTATCCCAAGGACAGTGAGAAGCACCAAAAGGTTTGAAGCAAGAGAGTGACAATTTGTTTTGCATGTTTGCCCTTTTAGGTGTCTTAGGTAGGAAGAATGGTGAGGTGGACGGTGACTGGCATGGTTGGCAAGGGGAAAGGTGAGAAACTAGGTCTGGGAGGACAGTAGTGGGCATGGAGGGGACATTTAGAATTCCAGAGGTATTGAGAGGATGCTGACAGCAGCCTTTCTTTTGATCTATGAATGACAAGCTTGGATCCCTTCTCCAATCCTTTGGTGTGTCCATCTGTTCTGATTTTGTGGTGGATGTGTGCACGCATGTTTGTGTGCACACACACACACATTCACATGCACATATGCTGAGTGTCCCTAAGACTGTCCTCCTAGAGTTTTTGTCCCAAAGGCATTCTGGATACATGCCGTGTGAGCCTAATCGAACAATTACCATGTGGGCAATAAAACAGGCAGAAATGTATTCTTCACTAACCCTTTTCCAGGAGCACAAGCTTACCTGAATTTACCTTAGTCATCTTGTTTCTTTATATGATGCTTCTAATTTTAACTTACAGGTATTCCATAAGATTTTTTATTTAATCGGTATGAAGAAACTAAGTTTAGGAGCCTGCTACTAAAGGAAGAGGGACTGTGCTATCTCAGTGTGGTTTAGAATCAAGCAACCAAAGGAAATTAAATTAAGAAGGAAAACAGGCTTCCTATGATTTAATCCATCATTGTTTTCTGCTGTGATCACATAGCCAAGAAAAAGTCAATATAGCTTGTCCATTATCAGCAATCACTGAATTATGTTTTGTAGCAAATGTGTTCCTATACATCCTACTGAAAATTTGCCTAAGATTTTAGGTAAATTTATTACATACTAAATGCATAGTAAATTAAACGCTTTATCTTTCCAATAAAAACGAAGCCAACGCAAAAGGGATCCCACTTCATATCGTCTTCGGTCAGTCTAAGAGAAGTAGTGACGTGTGCCAAGGTTGCTCGACAACCTCTGCCAGTTGTAATAGTAGAAAGATAAAGAGGACAGGTTGGAATCTACGAGGAAACTTCTCACCTTTGCCTGTTCCCTTCTCTCTCCCGTTTCTTTCACGATTCTTCTTCTCAGATGACAGCCCTGACCTAACATCAGTGGGATGTATGCTTTTGAGTTTGTGCAGGAGCATGGTGGCTGTTGCGAAGCCCTCTCATTTCTCTTCCTCCTCAACCTGCAGATAAAGAGTAGACTTTTTGTGGCTCGTGGGGTCAAGTTTTTGTCTGTGGTCTCAGAGGTTGCTTTTTTTCTCTCTCTTAAAACTTGGCTTCCTTCTAAAGGAATAGATTCCATACAGTGGGCCCTTTTAGCTCGATATCATAACTGGTTGACTTCATAAAAGGATATTTATTTGCATAATAGTACACAATCAACCTTATGCGTTAGAATGGATTTAAATATTTTAGAGCATATTTCTTAAACATAAACAAACAACCAGCTTCTTGGAGCAGCTCAGATGGGAAAAGGAGGGTGGAGGAAAAGAATATACAGTGCCATACATGTATTAACATTGTATGAATAATCTTAACACTTTAAATAATTTCCTTTTATAAAGTTGCATTGTTATGCTTTAACCCCCAGGGAATCATTTAAGGACTCTGCCTATTTTAAAAGAGATTATGGTAATAAAAATAATAACCACAGAAAAATGATAAGATAATGACATCACCTGCTATTATGATCTTTTGGATTGAACCTATTCAGTTCCATTTTCCTTTTGTCTGATAATTTGGCAAAACCCAGTACCTAAATCACACCGTTGAGACAATCTATTGGAAAATGTGACCTTTTAAGCCTGAATGAAAAATGTATATATTAATAAAATCAGGTGCCATTTAAAGTCATTTTTTCCATTATCTTCATAAACAGATAACTTGTTAACACGTTTGAGGTTATATGGGTCTTCGTGTATATATGTGTATGTACCCATGTATGTACTTACCAACCATTTACTCAAAGGAATGTTTTCAAATTCTCTTCTGGTGGATACATGTAAGAAAACCAGAACAAGAGTTTCTGAAATGTTTCCGTGTGAACTCTTCAGTGTGTTTCATAAAAGAATTAAGCACATGGTGACGGCGTGGTACGATGTCTCTCTCACGTTCTCCCACCTTCCTTTTGTTCAGAGAATTTGGATGGAGAGACCCAGAGCTGCCCGAAGTGATTCAGATGTTGCAACATCAGTTTCCCTCTGTCCAGTCCAACGCTGCAGCCTACTTACAGCACCTTTGCTTTGGAGACAATAAAATTAAAGCTGAGGTAAGCGTCACATGGATTCTTGAATGACTGGTGTCACATCCATCACCCCTGAGGCTTTTACAGGAATGTCACAAAGGGAAAGAAATGAGAACACTAACATTTCAAAACTTAGATTCATATTTAAGACTGAAACATGGCATTTTCCATCAAATTAATTGGCATGCCTGTTGTACACTCTTTTTTTTTTAATATTTGAATATTTCCAAATAGAGGATCAAGAATACGTGCCTGTGTTAACAGAGGCAAGGTTGCCCACTGCTGTCTTTGAGTGTAGTTGGCCTTTCTCTTCCCAATTCCATCTCTGGAGTCATCTCTGCTACTAAATTCTAAAGAAAGACAAAGCATCTTATGTTGTCTTTTGAATTTCCAATGAGATCACTACACTCCTCCATCTATGGTGTCATCCATCCCTCCTGGAAAACACATTGATAGGATGGGGACTTCAGGCAATAAACCAGCTCCGTATTATAACCAAGAATTTCGAGCCATTCATAAAAGTACCAGTGCATGTAATACAGATATAGGTGATCCGTTAAAGACACCATGGTCTGTGTCCATCATGTAAACAATTGTTAATGTGCCTTGTGTCTCTGGAATACTTTAAAGTGCCTACACTGTGGTGTGTGAGATTTCTGGAAAGTCATGGTGGGCAGCACGGCTAACTCTGATTTTTTAGATAAGCATTTGCATATAAGCAGCTGAGTAACTATTTTTTATATATATAAAAAGATGTTAGAAGCTATAAAGTAATCTCCATAGCATGTGAGCAATTTTGAGGATGAATCTAAATTAGTTAAAGAGTGGAAAGAGAGATTTGAAGATATAATTGCAATTTATTATAGATTTTGCTTGCTTGCATTAGGATATACATAGCCTAGCAGCTTTTTATCTTTTTTTCTGTCTCTTCCATTGGGACTGAGAGTACTTGATCCATTCTCGTTCTCAGAAAAGTCATACTTCTTTGTGGAATAGATATAGAGCAGTGTTCACAAGCAGGTGTGATTTTGCCCCCAAGAGACAATTGATGACATCTGGAGACATGTTTTAAGGTCACAATTAGAGGGGGTTGTGGTGGTGCCATTAGTGTCTAGTGGGGAGTAGTCAGGAACGCTGTAAAACACCATATAATGCATGGAACAACCCCTACCTCCAAGAATTATTCAGCCCCAAATGTCAGTAGTACCAACATTGAGGTAAAGAGAAATGTTGTCCATCTAAGATAAATTTAAAATCTCAAAAAATACCGCCTATTAAAATTACCTAAAAAGGTGAAGGGATTGAGAAGTACAGATTGGTGGTGACAAAATAGTCACAAGGATGTGGAATGCAGCCTAGGGAATATCGTCAGTAATATTGGAATGACTACGTATAGTGACAGGTGGGGGGCGGGGGGCACTCTTTAAATTACATAAATGTTTGACCACCATGCTGCACACCTGAATCGAATATAAAATAATAATGAATGTCAACTCTAATTGAAAAGTAAAAATTATAGATGGATGGATGGGTGGGTGGATGAATGGATGGATGGATGGATGGATGGATGGATGGATGGATGGATGGATGGATGGATAGATAGATAGATAGATAGATAGATAGATAGATAGATAGATAGATAGATAGATAGATAGATAGATGATGGAAGGAAGGAAGGAAGGAAGGAAGGAAGGAAGGAAGGAAGGAAGGAAAGATGGAAAGATGGAAAGATGGATAGATGATGATGGATAGATGATGATGGATGGATGGATAGATGGAAGGAAGGAAAGAAGGAAGGAAGGAAGGAAGGAAGGAAGGAAGGAAGGAAGGAAGGAAGGAAGGAAGGAAGGAAGGAAGGATAGATGATGGATGGATGGATAGATGGATGGGTGGGTGGGTGGGTGGATGGATGGATGGATGGATGGATGGATGGATGATAGACAGACAGACAGACAGACAGACAGGTAGATAGATAGATAGATAGATAGATAGATAGATAGATAGATAGATAAAACGACCTAAAAATAAATTAAACTTAAGCGGCTCCTTCCTCAAATGGAAATCATCTTAATCATTCTCTCTTTTTAATAGAAAACAAAAGAGCCATTCGAAATAAAGGACAGATTTCTGCTTAGGGGATCACATACAATCAGTTTTTGAAGATTACAACTTTGAGGGTTTCATGAAAGGTCATGAAAGCATTTATTCCACTGTCGGCATAACATTGGTCCAGGAGGGTTGTGTTACCCCCACAAAAGTGGGATGTACTCCAACCCTAAATTTGGTTCTGACCTCAAGACTGAGGACACCACATGCACACCCAGGGTGTCTGGAAGGGTGGGTCATTCACATAATGAGCCTTATGAGGTGAGCAGGGTGGATCCCAAGTGTGGCTGGTGACAGCAGGAAAGGAGGCTGGCTCACAATGATTCCATGATGGTTATGGGTTGGGACTTGGTTGAGGTTCCCCCATATGCAGACAGGAACTTTCGGGGTTTGAACTCCCTGCCAATGCCACAAGATGAACACCCGAATTTTCTTATCAGCTTGCTCAGATGTGAGCAGAGGGGAACAGCAAGGGTGAGGCATAAGAGCTGTCAGAAGCCAAACATCACAGAGTCAGACTCTTCATTACCAGGAGTCACATGGTTGGGCAGTATGGACATCATGGCCCGGGGAAGTTTGAAGTCACTGGCCTCATTGGCTCTGCTCCATGATCCCTGGACTGCTCTTGAAGCCTCTCAGTAGCACTGACGCCCGACAGCTTATTCAATGCCTGCGTGTGGCCACATCAGAATCCCCCCACCCTGTAGTAGACAAGGGGTGACCAGCACACACCTCAATGTCAGACAGATATATCTTCTAATGTCACATCCCTGCTCACGAACAAGCTGCGGTCCTCTTGAGTCGCTTTTCTTTTTTGAAAGAGATCCTGACAGCCCATTGTAGCATCTTCGAAGGACCAAATGACTTCATGTATGCACCTGCTTAGCAGTGACATATTCATCCATCGCTTTTTTTTTTTTTTGGCCAAGAACACAGTTGAGACTCTTAAGTGACTGTTCTATCTGATGCGTGAATGTATACGTCGGTGTGTACATGTGCTTAGTGCTTTTCATTTTGCTGTGGGTGCCTTCAAGGTTGTTCGTATCACCTCTCAGTGCTTAGAGATTCTTCCAACAGCTGGCACTGAGAGCACTGGTTCACCTGAGAGGGGCCAGTGAGCTGCACCTCCTACAGGCTGCAGACACTGCCAGGACCTCATGGCAATGTTCCCTTGGTACCCAGGAGGCTGAGATGAGAAGGAAAGAAAGGATGATGTGGGCACAACCTGGTACCAAATTAACAAAACAAGATCAAAGTTAGTAAAAGCCAAAGGAACAGAGAAAGTATAAAAGGCTGAGGTAAAATACCAAATTGGCCATCTGGGATCTTCCTTTCTCTGTCTTCAGTTGCATAGGAAACACGTACAGGAGTATAGGTGTGTGCTCACATGCACACACACACACACAGAGACATGCAACCTCTGAGAAGGATTTTGCACAGACCTCTTTTGTTCTCTCAGTTTAACTCCAAGCCCAAATTATTAGCGATGGTCCTCTCTTTGTGACGGATGGCTGCCTGTCATGTTTTCATATACAGATATTGATTTTTGTAATTACCTGTTGTCCAAATACTAATCTTGTAGGCACTAGCCTTTCCAAATTTACTCAGTCTTCTAGTTTTGCTATTGCATTTTACTCAATTGATTCAGCCCTTCTGTCTGCCTTTCATTATTGGTATTGACTTTGCTCACACAATGAATAGGCCTTTGAGCAAAAGGCAGAATTAAATCTCCTATATGTGGAGGGTCATAAATCATGCCTTCCTCACTCCTTATTATGGCACTTTGTACGGTTTTCACATAATGAAGCCCAGAAATTCAGTTTTGTGCAAAACGATGCCAGATCTTATAGGAACAAAGTCGAGAACTCACGTCTATAAATCAGTAGAGGGAAGCCCTGTCCCTAATTTTTCCCACTGGTCCAGCAAACTTGCATCTGAGGCCGACTGCTGGTTCTCCTGCCATCAGAGAGGTGGAACTCAGGGGAGAGGACTGTCATGGTCACTTCAGCAACCACAGGTGACCAAGGGAGAGTCTGCAGTCCCCTGGGTGCCCTGACTCCAGGTAGAACATTCAGTCATAAACACTTTGATGACCAGTGAGTGTCTAAAAATTGGGATAGGAGGGGATTCAGACAAACAGGAGTCCAGAGCAAGACTGAGGGAGAACAGAACAGCAATTGAGGAAAAAAAAATGAACAAGTTAGGGAAAGAGGAAGCAGATGCAGAGGGTCTGGGGCATCCCCGCAAGTCCCCTGAGTTTGCGCATCTCATTTTTGTGAGCTAAGGAATATCTGATGTGCGGGTGGACCCACCTACTTTCAAAGGCAGAGCCGTGATTGGCAGGGACAGATGTCAGTCATGTTTGAACTACGTGTACCATCTATGCTGTCACAATAAGTTGAGCTTTAGATAATCTACAAAGTTTTTAGATGTGAAAACTTGCTCATGTTTATGTCCTATTGGCATTTTTTAGGAGGTGCCACATGTCAGTAACATTTTAGCACTTTCATATCCTTTCTTTATTTTTTTCCAGGAGCTCCTCCTCAGTTAAGAATATTAAGAAAATGCCATTGATTTGGCGATGATACTAAGTCTGTCATGGGTTACAGTGATTTTAACTTTATTTATGCTCCTCCTTTCTCCGTCTCTTCCCATTTCTTCTCATGCACACATTAGAGAAGGCATGCAGCTAGGCACCCCACA
Organism: Cynopterus sphinx; assembly: GCA_030015415.1. Classification (NCBI taxonomy): domain Eukaryota; kingdom Metazoa; phylum Chordata; class Mammalia; order Chiroptera; family Pteropodidae; genus Cynopterus; species Cynopterus sphinx. Next base: position 4,112,229 of record CM057379.1, on the reverse strand, counting down.
GTCACACCTGGACAGTCATACATGTGTCCATACACTATGTGGTGGCATTCAAGGTAAGATGTCACCTAGAGATTAAGAAAAGTATTTGCTCATTTTCAAATGACAAGAATGGATGACTTTTAAACTTAAAAGTTTTTAATATTTTAATTTATTTCATTACAAATAAACTAAATTTAGTAAGTTTTAAATTAATATAATAAAATTATAAATGTAAAACCCCAAATGATTTTAAAATGTATTTTTTAAACATAAGACCATTTACTTAATAACATGTCTTTTTGAAAATCTCAAATTTTATTAGGTGACGTCACATGCGGGAAGGACCGGCTTGTGTTTCCTTAAAAAAAAAAAAAAAAGAAGTTGCAAAATAGTATTGCTGATATAATTCCATTTTTGTTTCAAAAGACAGCACTTAACGTTTTTCATAATTTCTATTTTATTCTTTGCTCTTTCCACCTATATAGTTCATGAGAAGGCACTATCCATCTTTCAGTTGGTTATCTTCACACTTTAAACCATTTCTTCTCTTTCTTCATCATAAATTCTTCAACATTTTTTTTGAAGGGAGCCCATATTAGTTGCTAGGTGTCAGCAGACAGCATCCCGTTGAGCTTACAGCGTGGGTTCTGGGGCCTAGCACCTGCCTCTAAACCTGGCTGCCCTACTACGTTCCAACTCCATGATCTTGGGCAAGTTTCTTTACCTCTCTGACCCTCAGTTTCCCCGACTGTAAAATGGCAAGAGAATCCACATCACCTTCAGAGCAAACACACCCAGACTGCCAACCAGAGTTAGCGGTTAAGAAATGTGGGTTATTCTTGGTATATGTCACAAATATAAATCGAGGAAATCTCTTCCTAACAGTTAAATGGAAAAGCAGTCTCGTAGAGTTACAGAGTTACAAATGGACGTTTGTACATCTTCTGCATTACTCGTATCTTTATCATTCACCTTCTGAGCTCTGTTGTCAGCTAGAGTCCTCCTTGAAACACACGTTGTGTGCGGCTCTGTGCCGAGGCATTGATGAAACATGCACATTCAGCCATGGCTTCTCAGAAGTCGGAATCAAATGCCATTCGTGCATGCGGTGTAAAAGAACACACACACGTGCCCAAATGCCTAATACACTGATAGCATGGGAAAGTGGAATTAATGACGATCCTCACTCTGCGGGTGTCCACTGTGCAGGCATCAAGTTCCGGGCTCTGTCCTTGGTGCTGATGATGCAGCAGAGAACAAACTCAACCCCGTCTTGTAGAGGGGAGTCAGCACCAAACAAATCAGAGACACAAATCTGTCATACATCAGACGGTGAAGAAAACCCAGCAGGGACAGTGAGGTGGAGAGCGATGCATGTGAAGGGGGCAGGGCCACCTGCTATTTTATGTAGGGTCGGTCAGGAAAGCCATCTCTGAGAAATGGTGTTTGAGTGGTGAGAGAGAGAACTGTAGAGTTAGTTCTATGAGGGGGCGGGAGGGAGTGTCTCTTGCATGAAGCAAATGAGCCTGAAGCCGGATAAGCTCATCTGTGCTTCTGGAGTCTGTTGGTTTCCTCGGGCTGCTGACACAAGCCAGGCTGGGTGGCTTGAAACAACAGAAATCTACTCTTCCCAAGTCTGGAGGCCAGAAGTCCAAGGTCAAGGTACCAACAAGGCCAGGCCCCCTGAAACTCTGGTGGGAGGCTTCCTGGCCTCTTCTAGCTTCTAGTGTGGCCCTCAATCCCAGGCTTACAGACGTATCACTCCAGTTTCTGGCACACTCCTCCCTATGTGTCCCTGCCTGTGTCTCTTCTCCTCTTCCTGTAAGGACACCAGTGACCTGACCTTAATTTAAGTGCACCTGCAAAAACCGCATTTCCAGATAAGCTCACATTCATAGGTAACCTGGGGTGGGGCTCCCATTGCATCTTCCAAGAAGGCACAACTTAGCTCATATGAAGAAGCAGCCAAGAGTGTGGCTAGAACCCAGCAAGGGAGGGGACAGGGGTAAAAGGTGAGATCAGCGGTGTGTGTCCAGGGCCAGGTCATGTAGGCTGTGCCAGGCCAGAGGCCTTATATTCAGAGGACCTCGAGCTTGCTCTTTGGTGGGGCAGTTTGGAAAGTAGCACTTTTAAAGAAAGACTGCTTAGATTTGGGTAAATGAAGCCAGTAGGTATATGCTTCTGGGAGGAAGTCAAAAAGGCAGGAAGGTGACTTCAGGTCACCTCTCATGGTAGCCTCAAAGTGACTGAAATGTGATTTTAAAAGAAAAAAAGAAAGTGGCTCTTGGGTCTGGAGGGATGTGGCAGTTTGTGAGAGGACCTGGAAGGACTCTGACGTAACAGATAAAGATTTCACAGTGAATCTCAGTAAACAGGAGGGGGTTTGACCGAGAAGGACCCTTCCAGATCGACACTCTGAAGTAGTCAAGAGCCAGGTGGCACCCTACTAGGCTCCTCTGAGGTCGCCAACTATGAAAGGAATAGTGTCTGTGCATGCAGAAAGCAGCTGGGTGACAAGTGACAGGCCTGCATGAAGAGGAGGAAGGCAGTGACTAAGAAACAGCCAGAAGATCTGGTTCCAAAATGATAACGTTATCTTGTCGTGTTTACATCCCATCAAGACAGGAGAAGGAAGAGTGTGGAGTGTGATAAGGGCCCAGGCACCCTGGTCAGAGGCGAGAGGCCGGGTCTGGGTCTGGGGAGGGGCTGGCTCTGTGGAGACATTAGGGCTTTGGGGCCTGCCACCTTTGTGAACGCGGGAGAGATGTGACATGTTTGTGGTCCCTGCTGACTAAGCTCCATCGCAGCCGGAAGCCAAAACGGAATGAATGAAGAAGATAACCTGATCGATTTTTTTTTTCTACTTTCACGAAGGCTTGGTCCTTCACACATAAAAGATGATGGAAGAGGCGGAATTGAGTTACTGGACCAGCGCTTCCAGTAATGCGATGGAGGAGATAATAAGTAGGCAACATTGCTAACAGGCTGGGACAGAATTACAACTAAAGAGGGTGCGATGCTTCCACCGAGGTGTATATCAGCTTTGTGGCTCTGTCCCTGTGCCACAGGAGGGTAAATCTGAAGCACGGGCATTTCAATCTGGAGAAAGGAGCAAAGATGAAGGCAGTGGAGACCCCAACGCTGGTGAGGCAGTGGCCTTTTTACTTCAAGATTAAATAGGATGAGGAAACGGCAGGGGCACCTGGTGCTTAGTGACACTCTGGCCCTCCCTGCTGTGCACACACCTTTCTTTCACATTCTGCTCTTGCAGCTCTCTCTGTCCTTCTGTCTCCATCTCTGCCACCTTTAGTGCTGCTCTCTCCTTTCTTCCCTAAACCTGGGCCTGTCATAGCATCCATCAGCCATCCAGAGGCATGTCCTGGTTTGGGGCTCCAGTGGAAAGGCCTGTCCTCCTCAGTGTCAGGAGGATCCAGTCACTGTGACAGGTCTGTGGCCTCAGAGGTCACTGAATACAGACTTCAGCAGCTGGTGCTTCCTGTGAAGAAATCAGTTGATCTTTCCTAAGGCCAAGTTCAAAGAGGGCCTAGTTCTTGGTAGAAGATTCAATCACGTCTCCCTCAGATTAGGGAGGTGTTTGTATTGTCATTAAGGAAAGAAATGGGCATGGGCACTGAATAGAGGTTACATTAGTTTCCTTTTGTTGCTGTAACAAATTTTTACAAACCTAGGAGTTTAATACAACTCAAGTTTATTATCTTCCACTTCCAGAGGTCAGAAATCTGAAATCAGCCTCCCTGGTCCAGGTGTCAGCAGAGCTGTGCCCTAAGGGAGAGTCTGCTTCCTGCCTTTTCGAGGGTCCAGAGTACACCCACACTCCTGGGCTCCTGACTTCTTCCTCTGTCTTCCAAGTTCATCTTTCCTAGCTTTGCTTCCATCAGCATATCTCCTTTTCTGACTCTGAACCTCCTGCCTTTCTTTTATAAAGGACTCTTGAGATTACATTAGCTTCACCCAGATAATCCAGGATAATCTTAAATTTCAAATTCTTCACAGCAACTAAGGCCTTTCTATTGTGGAATGTCTTTACATGTTTAAAGGGTTTGGATGTGGCCATCTTCGGGGGAGGGGACCTCTTCAGTCTACCACATAAGTCCTTCACTAATAAGAGACATTTAAATACCTTGGAATTTTTAAGAATCCAAATTGACGTTTTCCCCTACAAATGTCTAGAAAATTTTAGTATTTATGCTTAACTTCACTGATTTGAAAAGGATCCTGATGTATGCTCAGACACAGATGAGGCACAGTGATCTTAGAAAAGGATTTTGATCCAACTCATGTCACGACGGGAGGGGCAGACAGAGGTGGGAGGAATCATTATGACAGGGGTGAGGAAGAACAGCTGGTCACCCCACTGCATGTGGGCAGGGCTGCTTTGCTCCAGTAACCCTTCCTGCAGGAGAGTGGAGGACATGCTGAGGCTTGTTTGATTGGCAGGAGGCTGGGAAACCATCATTTTTGTGCTTAATCAGTGTCATTTTACCTGGCCATTGCACTAAGCAATTAGAGGTGGTTGAAGGGGATGGAAAGGTAGCTGTTCAGAAATAAAGAAGCTAAGTTTTCATACCCACGGGCCCGGACGTAGCACAGTGGCACATATGCAGACCACAGTGAGTCTGTGCGCCCCTGATACGTGACAGGGACAGGTGTGCCGAAAGTGGTGGCTTAAGCCAGCTGTGACTGTGATCATGTAAACTAAGTGAGAGCCCCTTGGCCAGCCAAGACCCTCCATCCTCAAAAGTACAACAAGACAGTTTTCCTGGGGAGGTACTGACTATATCTGTGTTAACAGAGGAGGTGGTAGAGACTGATGCCCCGAAACCTGGCTCACAACACCTCCTAGTCAAGACCCATTTGACCAAAGGAGTCAGGTTTCTAAGTTGCCTTTACAGATTACCAGGGTGTGAATAGAGTAGTTCTCCCTACTGACAGTCTCCACTGTAGTTCAAGCTAAAAGAGGAAACTCAATAGACACCAGGGATGTCGGTGTTGGTGTTGTCATGGATTGGGAAAATTTCTTTTATTTCCAATCCCAGTTTCTGAGAAAAAGCCAATCTCGGTTTGTCATTAACCGAGAGATCGTAAAATCCATTCTTACACGAGGGTATGTTAATTCCTTTACCTGTGGCCAAAGTTTCTATGAGGGAGACTCAGATTTATGGATGCTAAAAGATACTCTGTTAACAGTTTGATGATTAATGATTATTGGGCTTGCCAAAGAACAAGTTGACAGAATTGGAACTAGTGTGACCCAGGACAAGGTGAGGTTGTCTTGTAAATTCTGTGGAGTTGTAAGAGGTGGCCCAGCAAGGAAACGTTCAAGAATCAGGGATATTTATCAACCGATGAAAAATATTTCCCTGATGCCACCCTAAAATGAATAAGAAACATGACACTTGGTAGAACTCTTTGGGTCCTAGAGAAATAGTATCTCTTAATTGGGGATATTAAGTTCCAGTTTCTTGAGGCTTCCCACATTCCTTGTTTCACGGCCCCTTTAGTCTCCAAACCTGCGAGAGCTGGGTGAGTCTTCATTCATCACACTGCCATCTTTCTGATTCTGACGTTTTGGTCTTCCTCTTCCACCTTTAAAAGAACTCTGTGATGACACCAGGGCCCACCCAGGTGACCCAGCATCAGCTCTTTATTCTAAAGTCAGCTGATTCACCTCTTCAAGTCCACCTGCAACCTTAATTCACTTTTGCCATGTACCATACCTAGTTACAGTTTTCGGGGATTAGGATGTGGATATCCTAGGGGTGGAGCTGGGGCATTAATCTGCCTTCACAGTCTGTTCAAGAAAGGAAAATCTCAGCACTTACGAACCCTAGCAGGGTGCCACCTCTGACTGAGGGACGCCTCATCCTTCCTGCCTGGTTCTGATTTCTTCCCACCAACAGAGCCTTTTTCCTTTGGCTGGACTGGCTTTCTTGCCTCACGTTGTTCCATCTGGATGACCACGTCGTCTCAAAAGCTAGTTCATTGATCGTGTTTTGGGCAAGTGCCAATTCTAGTTACGAAAGTCCGCTTTTGAAAATTTCAGAGTAAATCATAATTGCCTTAATTTCATCACCCACATTTGCCATTTCTTCACCCTTGTAAGCATAGATATCCCTATTAATAAACACCTCACAGTTTTTCATATTATCTCTGAGTTTCCAAAGCTAACTTGTCCCTGCTTTTTACTAGTCTTCTAGGCTCTAGATTTTTCTACAATAAACACCCCCCAAAATTAATCCATAGATGATCATTTGTTTTGCAGTTTAGATTTTCATGTCTCAAACTTTGAAGAATAACAGCAGAATTATGAGTAATCTTCCTTATTGTTCTGACTTCTATCAATCTCTATACCATTTAGCCCAAGCTCATCTAATGAAAAGTCGATGTTCAACGACAGGCCTGAGTATTACACTAGTTCATGTGACATTATGTATTTTTTGCATTAAGGAAAACAAGACATCTGCATGTCTATAATTAGCTAATATATTCAGCATTGGCTCCTGTAAACAAGATGCAGGTGTGTATGGTGCAGAGGCATTTCGTACATCAAATTGGCTTTTACTCGTGGGAAAAATTACCCTCCCTTCTTGAAATGAAAAGATAAAGCTAAAGCTATGAGAACATTTGTTATATGTGCAGAATGTTTGCTGGGCCGGTGTCATTGTATTCTCAGTTTTATAATATCCTAAAGTTCTAAGATCTCTTCCTAGGCACCAGAAATCTTTGCTCTTAAGTGCTAATTTGCTCAGAACATGGCATTTCTCCTGAAGGGTAGACTGTAAAAATTGGCTTGATTTCAGATTCCCAAAGTTTGTAATCAAAACTTCATTCCATCGAAAGAATAATACAGAGCACCTGCTGTGTCCCAGGTACTCTTCTTGGTACTGGGGATTCAGCATTGGACAAATCTGGCAGGATCTCTGCCCTCACAGCGTTTAATATCCCTCTGGATGGGAGTGGAGTGGAAAATCAAGAAATAAGCTTTTGAAATATATCAGGTGGTAAATGGGAGCAAAGGAGGACTCTGGAGGAAGGGAGGCAGGCTGCGAGTGGAGCAGAAGCATGCGGGGTGAGCGTGCTAATTTTGATGATTAATTAGGTTGAGTCAACACCTGGGTGACATAAAGAAAGCCACTCTGTGGGGTCCAGGACAACATATGGGGCTGCTCAGGACTTTTCAGAAACCCAGAGGAACTGGAGTGGTGGAGGTAGAGAGAAGACAGGGGCAGGTCACACGGGACCAAAGGCCAAAATTAATGATCATCTGAAGGTGATGTGCATCAGTGGAGGATTTGGGGCAGGAGCTACATGATCTGATTGTGCTTTAAAAAAAAAATATTCTGACTACAATGTGCAAAGGATTTAAAAACAAGAAAATTATTCCCTAAATCCCTGCTTCAGTATTAGTCCTCTGCATCAACCAAAAATGGAGGGCGTAACCATCTCTGGCCTTCTAACCTGGAAAAAAATTTTATGCAATAATACGATAAGTTATTTTCAAATTCTTAAAGAATTAAAAATGCAAACCAAGGCATTTTTGTATCACATGTTCTTTTAAATGTGTCATTAGAAAAATCAATAAATAAGGAAACTAACTTTTTTTAACCTAGGATTGTATACATTGAATTTTTTTAAAAAGATTTTTTTTGTTAAACAATGACGAGAGCTAACATTAACACTAAAGTAAAATCAGAGCGTTTTATGATTTATAATTGAGGTTCTAGTCATTCAACCTGTTACTCTCCAGGACTGAAGAATATCTTTGAACAAGATGGGTGGTCTCCCATCCAAGTACTAACTAGGCCTGACCATACTTAGCTTCCAAGATCAGACAGGATCTGGCTTGTTCAGGGTGGCATGGCCATAGACTGCTTTCAGTTTTATATCCTATGTGTAAATGATATCATGTGGTCTTGACTTTTCTCATCTGACTTTTCGCTTAGCATAAGTCTCAAAATCCATCCATGTTGTCACAAATATCAGTATTTCCTCTTTTCTTACAGCTGAGTAATATTCCATTGTAGATACGTACCACATCTTCTTTATCCAGTCATCTCTTGAAGGACACTTTGGTTGTTTCCATGGCTTGGCCACCATGAATAGTGCTGCAGTGAACACAGGGTACATACACCTTTATGAATAAATATTTCCAAACTTTTTGGATAAATACCCAGAAGAAGGATTGATGGGTAATATGGTAATTCTAAATTTTTTGAGGAGCCTTCATACTGTTTTCCATAATGGCTATACTAATTTACATTCCCACCAGCAGTGATGGAAATGCTTAGAACATAATTTTTTAAATCTGAAAGGTCACGGATGCATCCAACGAGTATGTTTTCTTATTATACCAAGTTCCAAGTGTCATATAAATGTTCTGCTTGGGCTGATGGACAAAATGAAGAGCGAATAACGTTTAATCATTTGAGCAGTATCATTGACTAACTCATATTTCAAGATGCCATGTTGCAGATGGATTTCCCTGGTAACAGCTTTCTTTGTGTTTGAGATAAACATGTGAGAAAATAAGGTCGACATGCTCCAGTTTGTGGATTTTCAAAAGAGCCAGTCACAGTGGTTGAACCCGACAGATGTCTGGGGGCACCCCAGGGAGCCCTGAGTGGAGGAATGCACAGCTTTTTCTCTCGTTCAGCTTCTGGGCTGCCCTGCAGCCTGCGCCCTGGTCCTCGGGGCAGAGCCGACTGGGTAATCACCAAGTGGGCTTCTCCAGCCTCCTTGCTGGGGCTCAGAGCACAGAGCAATCAGGATAAGAAAATCAAAGTTAATTTAAACGAACTAATAAGAGATGCGGGAAAACCCACATGCATGTTATGGTGTTTATAAATTCCCAGATGCCAGGAAACGGTCGAGAATGTTTCATATCTGGGATCCTCTTCTGCGTGATCCCTAATGCCTCTTTGGACTGGCCCCAGTTATTTCTCCTGCCTCATTACCACGACTTCCCATGTCGTTTCTCTGCTCAGAAAGCATGGGTGGGTTGCCGCGTCTTAACACCTCAAAGAGTTCTTTATTTCCATGGTTTTCAGTGCCAGCTCCAATCGGGTCTCTTCCTAGCATCCCTCAGCACTCCCTGTGTCCTGCCTCCGGGGGGTGCTTTATTCAGGCAGATGCCCTTTTCCACACACCTCCCACCCTCTCCAGCCTCCTGCTGCTGATCCCATGGAAGCTGCAGGAATTGGGGGCTGTTGACCAAAGAAGCTTTCTACAAGAATACCATTCAGTCCCTTAAATTCTGTGTTGTTGTTTTTTTTTAATATTCTATGCCATGAGGTATCCGAGCCAGATTATAAGTAGTAGTAGTAGTAGTAGTAGTAGTAGTAGTAGTAGTAGTAGTAGTAGTAGTAGTAACAATAATAATAATAATAAATAGTAATGCCTCCCCACTACAATCTTTGGATAAATTTAAGGACCAAGGACAGATACCACCAAGTAACACACTGATGCCTACTTTTTCCCCCAACTACACTTTAAAACGCATGGCCCTCCTATGCTCCAAAAGTTTTAGGGTTTAATAATGTTCCACAGTGTGTGATTCGCCCACTTTCAAACTTCTTAACATCAGTTTAGCTGTTATTTTTTTTTTTTCCAAAAATAATGACCCCACTCCCCTTTCCAAGGAGGTTGATTAATGACCTTCCTGTGGGCCTTATGGCACCTTATTAGTTCTTTATGAGTCTGTGAGATTCCTCAAAGAACACAGAACAATGCTTTGTAAATATCAGTGAAATTGAACAAAACTGAAGTTCTTTTTTCAATCAGTGTTTAGTCCAGTACTGGCCATTACCACCACAAAAAAGGCTGTATGAGCATAGATATATTTTAAAACACTTTGGTGACTTCATAACCTAAAGTTAAAAAAAAGAAAAAAAACGACATTTATAATAAGAAAACACTTAAGCAAATTTTATATTCTGCACAATTTTATAGGTATAATAGAAATCTTATTTGATATAGTTTAAATTTTTCTTAAATTTAGAAATTTAAATCAAAAATAAAATAAATGCATAAGGAAGTTTTTTTGACCTATCTATCATAACTCCTTTTGGTGGACTCCATATTGTTCAGTTTAATATTTATTAGTTGTTATAACTGTAGGCTATGTAAGATACAACACGATTTTGCTATTACTTCTATGTATTTAGCATGATTTTTTTATTTTAAAAAGATGTTATTTTCCATTTTGCAATAACAAAAGACGGGTAATGTTTTAAGTATGTGTTTTTATAATGCCAGTGAACTAGAAATTTAAATGAGGGGCTGAGTCTTTTATAAACGCTTTGCCATCTGTCAGTCAACCAAAAACTACTATTGTAGTATTAAAAATGAAAAGCCAAAAATCTTAGTCACTTGCGATTCCATTCTTTGCTCAGCAGATCTAGAATTTGACCATTTCTTAACATTTGGACTTCCCATCAACCCAGTCTGAAGCTACCAGATTTCAGGCACTGGACAACCTCAGTGACCCCTGACTGTTGTCCCCGTGTCTACTTCTGGGCCCCTGTGGTCTGTTCACAACATGGCACACACGGCAGACTTTAAACAAGTGCATTAGGCCAACCCTCCTTCCCAAGTTGCTCACTGCAAACCCAATGTCCTTACAGTGACTAGAATCCCCCAAGCCAGTCCCACACCACCTTCCATCAGCTCTCATATCTTCTCTCCTTCCCTCTGTTCCAGCCACACTGGCCCCCTTGCTCTTCCTTGGGACCCTCTATCACACCTTCATGCCATTTGATTTCCATTCAGATGTCTTCTGACCGTGGTACTCTGACCATGGTTCCCTGACCGAAACCCCGCATCACCTTCCCAAACCCCCTGTTTCTTTTTTTTTTTTTTTCCCTGCTGCATCTTCTTTATGGTCCCTCTCAGGGTGGGGAGGAGGATCCGGGTTTTGAGAAGTTCAAGCTTACACACTTTAGCAGATCCTCTTTAAGGAGCAGAATACCAAATTATGCCCAGAACATTTCTAGGTCCTTTTCCAAATAAACTGCCTCTGTTTTTTCACTATTGAAGTGGCCTATTGGCTGCTTTTCCTGTTTCTTCAGTGTCTGACTCAGGGGCTTTGTCCATCTCACTTCTGAGCCCAGCACTCTATAAATAAGGGATTATCCAGTCCATACAAAACACAAAAGCTCTGGGGTAATATTTGCATGCCTCATTCTGAGATGTTTTAGTAATTTTCAATCCCTTATGGGATTTGTGTTTCCAAAATTTACTTGTGCTCATCTAACGTTCTCTTTGAGATGTTGAGCAATATATACACTTAGCTTTGCCACCCACAAATTAAACTAGTAATTGTTAATCTGAAAGTAGGTATAATCTCAAAGGAGATGATGATTACGTTAAAAAAATACGACTTGAATTTGAAGAGTATTTGTTTTCACTAGGTCTTATATCTTGATTTAAATTCTTTATATAAAACTATTTTGTGTTATATTTTGTGGCTTCATTGTGTGTAAGGGTGGGAGGAAATAAAACAAAAAGGTAAAAAAGGAAGTAAAAATCTGAACCCTAATTTAGATGCAGACTTCTCCTAACTTTGGTATGCCAGTGGAACCCCCATGAGGACATATTAAACTAATATTTAAACTTCTAAAATCAGTATAACTAGAATACTAAAGATAAACCAAGACCTTGTTTTATACAATACAATTATTATTTTTAGAAATAATTAATTTTAGTTTTGTTTGTGTGCAAGACTCCCTGTTTATCCTTAAAATCACATAGATATTTACATAATTATTTTTGTCTTTAGTTGGCATACTTGATTCTTAAATTCTTGGAATGTGCATGTTACAGAGTCAGCTCTCTTAAGAGCTTTTCATGTAATTCAGTCCTTCAACATTGGTTTGTAATCTTTCTTTTTATCACACATTAAGTCCTTAATACACTAGGCTCTGTTTATCGTTACCCATTTTCTTCTAAGCCGTCTCAATTCCTGCATCATTATCACAATATTTTAATTATTGAGGCTTTATGTAATACTTATTCATAAGATGCAGTAAGTCCTTACTTATATTCCTCCTTATCAAAGTAATCTTAGTTTTTATTGCTTGCTTAAGATTACAGATGAAATTAGAATCATTCTGTCTTGTTGAAGAAAACTTCTGAATTTTGATTAAAATGTGTTGAAAACTGTATGTTCATTTTGGAGAATTCTTAGCTCCGCTTCTTATGAACAAGGTGGTTCATTATATTTATGATTGGTTTTGTTTATATGACTCAATAAAAGACTAATTTTATTTAAGTAGATTCTACACCTCTTTGTTTCAGAGTTTACTCAAAGACTTAACCTCACTAGTAATAAGGTTACTAGTAAATAACCTAAATTAAAACTAAAAAGAGATATCATCTTACATTCAATAGGTTGGTTAAAAATAAAAGAAGTCAACAGTGCTGAGTGTGGTCAAGGAGACTCTTACTCTCTCCTGATTGGGAGTAAAGCAGTATGACCTTTTGGGCCACACCATGTAGTTAGACAGATGCAAAATCTAGACCCACCAGTCCTTAGTGTCTGTTCTGGAGAAACTCTTTCATTGTGCATGCAGATGTACACAGCACCATTGCTTGTATAAGCAGAATGCTGGAAACAACCAAATATCCATCAATGTGAGACTCAAAAAGAAAATTGTGGTGTGGTCCTACAGAGGAACACGTCCCAGACATACAAGTAAATGAACAACTGCTGTGTCTGTTTATTTAGATAAAAGGTCACAAATGTGATGCCATGCGATGAAAGCAAGTGCAGTGAAATACGTTCAGCATGATACTACATGATAGGGTGTCAACCTGCAAACCATTCTGTGGTCCATTTGTGGGTAAACACCCACAGAATGAGGCACTGTGTTGTAAGGGTTCAGAGCACAGACTCTGAGCCTAGATTTGAGTCTTGACTCTGCCCCCTACCACTGTGTGACATTGGCAGTCATATCATCTGTGTCTCTAAAGTAAGGACATAAATTATTTGTCTATCATGTTCATTGTCAAAACTTTTCCCAGTTTATCACTCACTACTTACAGTCGCTTCTAATGCGTGTACGTTTCAATCTTTTTCATTAAGATGTCTGGCTTCATTATCAGCCTTAGGTCTTTCTATCTCAGTAAGAAATATCCATTGATTCATTCTCGTAGAACTCTTTTTTGTTGTTCATATTTACATTTCTGATCCATGTAGAATTTATTTTATAGAAATGTGAAGAAATAAATCAAGTGTCGTTTTCCTCCTCACATGGTGAGCCTGTTTTCAATAATTCTGAGTATTGAATCCCTACAGCATCATGACTATAAGGCAGTGTAGATAGCTGGATTTCTTTGGGATTTTTTTTTCTCTCTCTTTGTTGTGTTGATTCTTGGCCTATTGTCATATTGTTCTATTTATTGGTGCTTTAGGATATATTCAGCCTTCCGTACTTCTTTATTTCATTCTGTGATTTTTCCCCCACAATTGTTCTTTTAGATGTACTCTAGAATCATTATGTCCAAAAACAACTTTAAAATATGTTGGGTTTTAAATTTGAACTGCTATGATTTTTAAATTAATCATGACACAACAGAAATCTTTACAATACCATATTTTCTCATTCAGGAAACATGGTACACTTCTGCTTTTACTTACATCTGCTTTTAAGTACCTGGGTGAATTTATGTAGCTTTCTTCATATAGAAACTACTTAATTCTTATGCTTAGTTCCTTAGTGTTTCGTGTACCATGTTGCTATTTTAAATGAGATTTTTTTATTAGAGTTCTGATTATTTTTCGTATGTAAGTAAACTATACATTTATGTATTTCATGAAGCTTTTCATTTTTAAAATTTTTACTTTGTATTTTATTGAATTCTTTTATTATTAATTCTGAAAGATTTTCAGTTGATTTTGTAAATGCGTGCTTTTTTTCCCAATGGATTCCTCTCCTTATTTGTGTTTTCAGTCTTACTCTATTGACACATCCACAACCTAGTAAAAAAATAAGGATAGGAAATGGTGTCCTCATTTCATTCTGCATTTAAATGAGGATGATTTTAATGTTAAATTGCCAGAGAGCCATCATTGTTACAGATTTGCCTTGAGCCAAGTTCAAGTTCAAATAATCTGCTTAGTTAGCTGTAAAACAAGTACTCACTACTAAAAACAGAGGCAGTCCAGACAAGCAGTCTAACCATCATTCCACACAGAGGTCCCTCCTGGGTCAGCTGTCCAGCCACACTGGAAAAAACCAAAAGGATACAAGCCTGGCGAAGTGAGAGAAAGAGGGGCTGTCAGCACTGACATCCAGGGAAGCCTTTAAATGTTGAAACACTGTCCACCTTTGTAGATATTTATTTTAGGCTGTAGTACTAACTAGATGTTCTTGATGTAAATAACAGGATATTGAGGCCTTACACGGATTTTCATGAAATGTCAGAGTAAATTTCCTACTGCCAAATAGTGTGTGTGCAGACCTGCAGGAGATAGTAAGGGGGGATTGTCACATTCTTAGATAAAATTCAACCCTGAGAAAACAAGTTTTTAATATTGATGATCCAGTGACTCCAAAAAGTAAGAGCAGAAGAAAAAGTTTATCGTCTTATTTGTGCTTCTCTAAATAGATTAACATAGAACTTAAAATCTCATTATAAATTTGGACATATGGCATTAATGAGGGTCACACCGAACATGTGTTCTTATTGTACCATTAATAATTGATATCGCATTTATGTATTTTGAATTCATTTTCCCTTTTAATGCTTTGGAATAATATTTTGATAGCATAATTTGTTCTTATATGAATGAGAAATATATTATCATGAGTTAGGAAAGTAACTATAATGTACAGTAGAGCTAACATAAATATAAATATATAGATGAAATAGATTTATTATACCATTTGCTTTTAATAGATAGCCAATTGGTTAACTGTAAGAATGGCTTTATTACCTCTTTTTAATGGTTTCATCATTACGAAAATAAACCTGGAGAATTGCAAAGTACACACATGCACACCCAGAGAAAATGATGTCTGTAGTTCAATCTTTTCGTACAAGTAGAATATCCTTTCTGACGGATATTTCACTTATACAAAGAGGTCGACATGGTTAGAACCCAGAAGTATGTATGGGACATGTGCATTTAGTGAGACAGACTTTATCTCTCTCAGTTGGGTGCCAAGCAGGTCCTGGGGAAAACTAAGTTGTGAAAAAGTTGTTTGGGGTCCTTTCTCGCTTTTTTAAATCAACCCAATAATCCCTTTTAGGCTTCCCCAGATGCTCTTGCCACCACTGCTCAGACACCTCAGAAAAGTTAACAACCTTGATGGCCCCAACTCCCTGTGCCATCCCTCTTTGTGCCCTGGTCCTATTCTCAGGGGAGGTAAACTATGTGAAACACCACATCTGTGCTTTCCAGATCAGGGACGTAAGAATCTGTGAGTTCTATGCGGGCTTCAGCTTTTTCTGTTTTCATATTGTCAATTATGAAGATACGTTCTAAAGACATGTCTGAATCGTCAGATGGCCCACCTCATGTAGCCCCCAGGAGATATTTCTAGCTGTTCACAAAGTTTTTTTATTTCCCTCAAAGAGAGCTATTACTTAATTTTGAAAAGCTGAGCATTAGCTAATCTGAGAAACACTACTATAATGAGAAATATACTCTCTCCCCCCATTCACTCAACAAGCATTTATTGAACATCTATGAAGTGCCTGGTCTTGAACTTGGGGTATGGATAGGGGTTTATCAGTGGACAAAACAAAGGGACTTTCCCTCCAAGATTATACACTGTAGCAGAAGACGGACAATAACAATAAACATAATAAAGAAATCAGAATGTGACAAGCACTGTGAAGAATCCTATCACAGGTGAAGGTAAAACTTGAGTGTTGAATTGGGGAGTGGATATGGTTCTGATTGTGGTTTTAAATAGTGTGGTTGGAGCAGCCTCATAGAGAAAGTGGCATTCGAGCATCTTTAAGAAGAAAACTAAGTAGGGAAGGTGTCGAATTATGTTCTTTCATGCCAAGTTATAATTCTTCAATCCTGAAGGATGTTTAAGTTAAAAAATAAAATAATATTACTGAATGAATGGTGTTATTTTTTCACATAAATGAAGAAATGTTCAAATAGTGCTTTGGTAATGAGGACTCCACAAAATGGTTTGTATGTGAAAAATTAGACAAGTCTAAAAATTAGACAGGAAGAACACACATGTAGGAACATGTTGCAAAGTGGTTTTTTTTTATTCACTTATTGAAAAAAATAAAATTTTCTTTGAGTAAAATGAGCACCAAAATTTAATGTGATTTTGTTGTTATTAATCAATACCAAAATTAAGCACAACATACCTACGTGCTAGCGCTTATGGTGAATGACTTTATTTTCCAGGTCATTTCAGGTGAAGGTCTTTGAGTTGTTCTTCTAGTTTCTTATTTAGCTTCTGCTTCCTTTGAAATGTTGGGAGCATGTTCCTATTAAGCATGATTTTAACATTTTGTACATCAATTCTGCAGCCCTTTAAAACAGTGGTTCAATCTGATAATTCTTAGGAATGGGAGGCATTCTTCTGCTCCTCCATCTGCTTCATGCTATTAGTCTATGGCATATTTTTATAGAGAAAAAAAAATGTCTGAGACACCCATAAAAAAGCTAAAATCACCTTTCCGAAATTCCTTAGCTTGTAAGGAAATGCATTTGGATTTTTATCAGCCGGTAGTAAAGCAAGTAGAGGCAATAAAATTTAGGAGAATAAACATGTGCTTTTTCTCCCTTTCCTATGCCTTCATTCAGGTCAGTGTGATTAATTACAGCAACTACTTCATGTGAAAAAAAAACCTGTTCTGGTTTAAGTAGTGCAAGCTTCCTCTCTGAGGCACAGGGCGTGTCCTTTGCTCTTTCAGATAAGGAGACAAGGAGGCATCCAGCTCCTGGTGGACCTGCTGGACCATCGGATGACAGAAGTCCACCGTAGTGCCTGCGGAGCCTTGAGAAACTTGGTGTATGGGAAAGCCAACGACGACAACAAAATCGCCCTGAAAAACTGCGGTGGCATCCCAGCGCTGGTGAGGTTACTCCGCAAGACCGCCGACCTGGAGATCCGGGAGCTGGTCACAGGTTAGAGCCCTTCTTACCAGCACGGCTGACCCAAGCTCAGTGTCCTATTCTCTGTCCTGGCAGCAGATGCGCTAACCAAGTACTAGGGTTCAGGCGCTGCACCGGGCCGACAACATAGGCAGTTCCAGGGTGCATTTCAAATGACAGAACAAGTAAGGGCACAGCAAATGCTACACACACGGAATGAGCACATTAAGAATTAGAATCTAATATACAATGCCCACACTGAAATTCCATGACTAGATTTCAATCTTTGTCATTTGATTTCGAAGGAGTTGCAGCATCTTTACAGTACCCACGGGCCGTTGTTAGAATGGCATTAATAATAATCCATCAAATGACAAGGTATCTGAGTCATTGTTGGTTAGGTATATATTCTGGTTTATACTCTGCTTAACAGCAGACAGCTCATCTGACTTAACAGTCCGTCTCTCAAATAAAACAGCCATGCCCACGAAGTCCCCTGGTTATACAGCATTACATATTAAGGAACTTTTCAAAAGTGAGTGTGAAAGAAAAGCTGTCCGTGAGCGTAGAGCTTGCGAGTATTGTAAAATGGAGATCATTAGAAATCACCACCTCATAGAACCCTGAGAGTGTGTAAAGCATTTAACACCCACCTTTCTTGGAATGCGTATGGATACGGTAAATGTGAGCCATGCACTGTCACCCCTCACTTTCTAAATGTGCAATTTTACTTGTTGGAAAGCTAAAGACATTAGTGGCCTCAGTATAGGATTGCAGGTGACTCTCCTCGAATGTATTTATCACTGACCTAGGTGCTCTTTGGTTTGAGGTTCACCCAAGAACCCCATGCAAGCAAGTACCTGGCAAGTGGGTTGCAAGGGTCACTCTCAAAGGGTATCTTTTAACTATGCAGGATTCTGCTGACCTGCCTCGACTCTAGGATTTCCCTGTGGCTCTGCTGAGGAAGTGTGTGTGACTGTTTATTTAAGGAAATTTATTACTCAAGCTACAGTCATAACTACATGTGGATTCTTGGGTCGAGATTCCCAGCATCGGCACATTTCCTTAAATTTACGGCCTTTTAGATACCATCACATCTCACACTCTTAGCTGAATTAGTACCAGACCCGTTGTCTAAGTGAAGAATTATCTTTGTGGGAAAAAAATTAGTTGTTAAGGATTGCAATATTATTAAGGAAATATTTTGCACTAAACTAACATGGGATGGCGTGTGGGTCAGGGAGGTTAAAACTGTCAGCACGCAGATGTTATGGTGTGTAGGGTAGTTTTGGGGTGAGTTAATTAACTGAACATGTACCCTGCCTTTGCATCTGTGGCAGTTCATCTTTATTTTCGTGGGCTGTGTCTGCAAGGGAAAGGACTCAGTGCCTGTGGCAGAAAACAAATATCTTAGACTTTCTGTGCTTGAAGGCTTTGCCAAGGGACACGCGAGGCCGACAGAACTAAAGGAATACCTTCTGCTGTTTGCATCAGTTTCACAACTTGAGAAGAATTGGATTTTACCAAAATTCGTATTTGCTCCAACACAAAAACTGTTGTCTAGAAGCACAGACCTCTGTTGTGGCTTATCTCCTTGCCAAGAAAACTCAGCCACGTGCAAAAGGTCGAGATGATTGATAGTTTAAACCAAAGGAGAGATGGCAGCACCGCCTCTGCCCCATGACATCGTACCCTGCAGCAGGCCTGGTGCCTCCGATGTGTGAAGCCAATGCAAAGGAACTGACAGTCGGCTACTCCATTGCCCTAGCTCTGCTTCTGACAGATGCTACCAATCGCATGCACCTGGAAACATCAAAAATTTCTGTGTGAGCCTCATTTGGAGATTCCAGAAGCAAATAAACTCTTTAGAATGTCAAGCAGTTTTCATTCCTGTGGAAACGTTGGTCATAGGAAGATGCTAGTACTTGATACACAGAGAGTATGTATGCTTCTCATTCTCCTTTTGAGAAGAACGAGAGGTTTGTACCCAGTGTCATGTGCTGGTGGCCAAGACTCTGTCCTCTTCCTCTCTAAGAGGAAACACTGTCTTCTGCTGTTACCCCACTTAAGCTGTCACCACCAAATCTTTTCGGAGGGACAGCGATGGCTACCTCAGTACAAATTTTCTGACTTTCCAGAGGCGGGGTGTTGTTGTACTTGGCTGAACTTGAAGCCCGAAGTCCACATTTTTCAAAGATCACATAGTCAGAACATTTTGATGGGCCAAAGCTCATGGTTTCTGGAGTGGCCATCATGGATATGATTGAAAAACAACCAGCACCTTGGTCAAGCTCCCGCTCCAGAAAAGAAATTGGAAGCGAGCACCCATGAGACCATCCCAGCATGGAAGGAAGCCAGTCTGTAGTGACAAAGCTTTCTAAATAGCCATGCTGGCAGAAGTCTAAGGGTACCGAGAAGTCCCAGGGGGCTCTGCCAACTTCTGTTTAGACACAGCATCAATGATGCAAATCTAGACACAGGTGATTACACTGCCTGCTGCAAAAGGAAACTGAGGCAAATGAATGCACCTCAAGGAACCTTAGAGAGTCTTGTGTGTTTTTAGCCCCAGCCCACGGTCACCTGCCAAAGTGAGCTGTGAAAGCTTGGACTTTTTTGGCTCCCACAGAGTCTTGGGAATCCATTGTTTTAGTACAGCTACCCTGCTTTAACCTCAAGGCCATAAAATGCTCCTTTTTTTGTTTTGTTTTGTTTTGTTTTGTTTTGTTTACCTGTATTCTCTTTCCACTCCTAAGACTCTCACTAAAGTCTGGTGAACTCTCTTGAGTATAGTGAGCCTTTCTGTGTGAGTCCAGGTGGTGCATTCATTCCGTAGCTGCCATTTCTCGAGTGTTCTTGAATGTCTAGGGGTCAGGTGTGTGCTAAGCCTCGGACATCTGCATGCACAAGGTTGGACTTCTGTTGCCACATTGGCACAGCCATGTCGATGCTTACACCAACGCCCACTGTGATGGCTGGGGTCCCTATTTCGAATTGTCCCAACCATGCAGCTAGATATTAAGAAGGGACATTCCTGACAAATGTCCCAATTTTGGAAACTTAAAAAGAGAGTGGCAAGGGGGTCACTGGCCCTGGAGGGTAGAGTGTATAAGTAAAAAGGCTCACTTCACTTCTGTTGTCACAAGGCCCCTCATCAGATCATTTTTGTAATTAGATTAGTCACACACAAGTTAAATAAAACACTGATTTGAAAGTAACAAATATGACTTTTACTTCTCTCTTAATTCTTCAGTGGAATTAATACAGAGCTCAGCAAGGAGTGAGACTCAGGTCCTTCCTGCCTATTGGCTGATGCATGAAAACAAATGTGAAAAAAATTATACGAGATATTACCCTTTCAATTGCTCTCTATATATTTACAGACTACAATAGTCTGTATATTTAAAAGAACTATTTTAGTGATTTAAAAAAAATAAAGCATGTCTATAAACCAGATTTTAGATCAGAGCTAGGTTATATATCCAGAAGGATCTAGAACACCAAATCGTAAGCAATAAAAGAGTAAAGGAAAGAAACGATCTTGCAGATCGTTTAAATTATTTACTGAGTGTTTCTTGGCAAACAATAATAAAATGTTAAAGTTGAGGTATGAACATGCATTTACTAAATTCCACACAATCGTGCACGCTTAAAAAAAACAGCTGCCTGTTTGCACTGTTGTCTGTTCACAGCAGAATATCTTGTGCAACTGCTCATTAGGCTTGCAATAAATAATTTTCTTCCTATGCAGTAATTACTGTGAGACGATGAGCAGAATTTTATTTAAATCCAGTCGAAGCCATTATATGCTAGCCATTACTTGAAATGCTCCAAAGCAAATAAACATCGATTAGAAATGCTACATGTCCTTTGGACTTGACTAATATAATTCTTCTCTCTGTAAATATGGTAATAATCAACCTAAATTTTGAAATGCCCAACTAAAGATTTCAGGATGCTTTACAGATCATAATAAAACAGGTTTTATTGGACTATAAAGCTTAATAAATAAGTTTTATTTTGGTTGAAAGCAAGTGTCCCTAAGAGTTCTGATTCTCCCAGAGCAGAGTGGATTCTTTGATCTTATGCCCAGCAGAACCACATGGTCTTTCTTTTTAATTAAGGAGACAGGCCTCTGTTTAAGTATTTTACTCAGTAGTATTAAGTCAGTTGATTTAATGCCCAGTCTCCAAAGGACTCTGTGATAAATTGAGTTATGTCCCTGAAAAATTGCATATGTTGATATCCTAACCTGTAATCTCTCAAAATGTGACTCCGTTGTGATTAGTTAAGTTAGGATGCTAGAGTAGGATGGAGCTTTAATCAGGTAAGTCTGGTGTCCTTATGAAAAGGGGAAATTTGAACACAGATACACACACAGAGAGAACGCCATGTGAAGATGGAGGTAATGTGATGTTCTACGAGATGAGGACCACCAAGAATTGGCAGCAAACCAGTAAGAGCTCAAAGGGAGGCACAGAATGGATTCTCCCCATGGTCATCAGAAGGATCCAAGCATGTTGACACCTTGTTCTTGGACTTCTAGTCTCCGGAAGCATCAGATGATTCATTTCTGAGTCTCTATTGTCTAAGTCACTGAGTCCATGGTACTTTGTCATAGCGGCCCCAGGAAACTAACACAGACCCAAATACAGACTGTCGCTCACCTTTCCCAGAATGGAGCGGACACATTCATTGGTCAAGGAAACAAAGTGATGCAAGTAAATGCAGATCCCTGAGAGTTTAGTAGTGTTGCTGCATTTAAAACAGAGGACCCTATTGGCCTGATTTCATAATGCAACTTATGAAATGTTCTTAAAGCAACTGCTTGTGAAGGATTAGAAGCAGCAAGGGTGATAATTAAATGTATTGTCTTTTTTTTCAAAGTAATAGATATATACATGTGGTCAAAAAATAAAATAGTATTTAAATGCTTATAATGAAAACAATAGTTCCTGCCTTATCTGTCCTCTGCTCAGATCTCTAAGAGGCATTCAGCCATAACTTTTGCTTTGTTTTCCTTTGTTTTTTAGTTTTTTCTTGATTGTTCCATGTCTTTAAGTAATCTGCTTATTTCACTCTATCTAAATCAATGATCATAGGCTTTTCATGCTGACTTCTATTATGATGGAGGAGGATTTTTCTCATTTTCATCACTCATGTCGTCTTCTCTTTCTTTACAAAATAATGGGTTCATTATCCTTGGTTCCTCTACAAATTTAATCAATACCTTTAAAATTAGGCCTCCATTTCTTTCATCTAACACAGGCATTAGCTCTTATTATTTTGTAAGATAAGGCTATTAATGCTCCTGTGTTTTCACCCTTCCCATTCACAACCTCTGTCATCATACTTGACTTTTGCATTGTCAGGGGTGACTCTATTTGCAATCCATCTTGTAACCATCGTCAATCTTCCAAAGTTTTCTATAGCTTGATTCAAGAAGTTGAAAGCAAGAGGTGAGCCTTTGTATTATGGTGGTAGAAGAGATCCATGCGGTACCCTACAAGCCCAGCCCTCTTGCATGGGTCCAGTCGGTGATTCTTATCAAAGAAGGAGTACATTTCTTCTAGCATCATATCCAAGTGGATCCTCCATCAACTACAATGCTCACCAACTCAACTTTGTCCATGATTTCAATCATCATTAAGTTCCTGGCTTTCCAAAGATCTCACTATCGAAATCCTCTGTCTCTGGGGCAGATTTGGATGGTTGCTCTCAACACCTACTGCATGAGTCTCCTGAGTTGGAATTTCTGTCTCCTAGATTCCATGCCCTTCTCTATTTTTGGTTTACTCTAAGTTCCTTTTAAAAAAGTGCTTAAAAGATGAAATTCTGAAAATGTTAGTATTAAATTTTCATATTTGATTGACATTTACTGGAGGTGAATGGATAGAAAATTACTTTTAATGAATATTTTTTTTTATAATTTAACTTTATTCTTGATACTGTAAAAGCCTATGACAATATATCTAGGTCCGTGCCTTTAAAATATTTATTGGCATTGTACCCTTCTAATTTAAAGAGTCATGACCTTTAAATTAGAAAGGTGTTAGAAAAGTGTCTTATTATTTTGGTTTAAAATTCGTTCATTTTCTGTGTCCTCTTTCTGGAATTTTTATTAGTCAGATTTTGAAATGCTTGAATTTTTCTCATATTTTCTTATATAATTTGGAGCTCTTGGTCTTTCTATCATACATTCCAATATCCAACATTTTCTTCAACCTGCATATGAGACATCTTTGGTGGCACAGATCGAAGGAAATATTTTTATTAATTATTGTTATTTTAATACTCTAAGAAATCTGTTATTTTTTATTAACCTCTATTCTTATTTATTGACTATAAATTGTTCTTGAATTTCTCTAAGTACATTATTTAGAACTAAGGTTTTTTTTCTTTATCATGAATCATCTCATTTGTATCTGTTGCCATTTTTTTCTATTTGTTTTCTATTTGTATCATAATGAGGAGGACTTTGCTTTAAGGCTCAGATATCCACATCAGCTTTTTAGCTCTCTCCCCATGTGGTCAGCCTCTTCAGAGAATATTTTTCTGAGTTGTTTATTTTGTTTATTTGTTTGGCCTGGAGGGAGGGGTCAGTAATTTTCTGGCAGCTGGGTGTTCTCTCCACCTAGACAAGAATGGAACATAAGAAGGCAGGCGACTGTTTCCTTCTGTCAGTCACCCTTTTGTATGTAGCCTTTCTCATTTCTACATCTCATATGCCTGCCTTTGAGCATGAATCTATCCTAGGGTTCCATCAGGAAATTGGGATCCTCATTGGGTCATCAGGACAGAGTCCCCTCTGTGCATGTCCTAGGCTGTGCTGGCGTCCCCACAACTTCACCTGCCAACGCACCTCCATATGTTTTGCAGTGTGCAGAAATGTGAGGAAATTTCTCATCTGCTGAATTACTCCTTCCACTCTCTTTTTCACTCTATGATGTCCCTAATAAAGAACATCTTCCCTGCATGAGTTCCAAACAGCTTGATTGATAAGAGGAAGTATAAATATTACTAAATATTATCTCCATTGCTGATAGAAACCATGTTGGAGGCATTACTTTAGATTGGTTAGCCAAGAATAGGCTTACTATTTTAAAAGAAGTCTGGAGTGTAACATTAATTAAACATGGAAGGAGACATTGGAACAGAGGGGAAATATTTTTCCCACTAACATCTTCCAGCCTGTATTCCACTCTTATTTACAATGCTCACCCAGAGGGCTGGATCCTCTCTCCAAAGCAAGTTCTAAGCCTTTTGTCAAGATAGCCTTTCCTCCATATTTGTGGGCTTTTTGGTGATGACCTTGGAGTCCTGGTGGGCATTTTGTAAATTAAACCAAGAAGTGCAGAAATGGAACATTATTTAAATCAAGTCAAAGTCATCATGTTTCCAAGTTTTAAAATGAAATTCCAAATATGTTTCTTATCCCAAATAAATTCCAGCCTTGTTGTCCAACATAGCATATTCAGTTTAATCTGAAATAAGATTAAACTGCATCATAAAGGCTCAAATAAATAATGATACAAGAGTAATGAAATGCCAGCAATGTAGAGATACTTTGAATTTTAATATAAACTCCACCAAATATCAAATTTCCAAGGAGAAATTACAAATCAAAAGTTTAAATCCACTTTCATGTTGAAATCCAAAAACATTAAAATTCAAGGGAATTAAAGTTTAAAAATCAATATCTCTTGCCATTGTGAGTTTAAGTTCAAAGTCCACAATTTTTAAGTTAACTAAAGCATAAAAATCATCTTCCCCAACTTTTTTATTCTGCACAGTTTCTGCCTAAAGGGTTCTCCATACTACTTTGAGGCCTGGTTTCTTCAGAAAGCAGGATTGCCTGGTACTAGAATTGATCCCATAATTCCAGGGCCTCAGAAGATGCATTATTTCATAGTCACCTCCCACTCATCTCACTGTTCAAGGTTTTAAACCCTGGCCCACACCCACACCCATGCCTTAAGAAAAATTATCTCAGACATAGGTGTGTACCCAAAGGTCAGTCCTAGCCGAAACCATGGCAGCTACTCAGTGATGGCCGTATTGGTTAACTGTTGCTACTGCAACAAATTTCCACAAATTTAACTGCTTAAAATAATACAAATTTATTATCTTCCAGTTCTGGAGGTTAGAAGTTCAGTACAAGGCTAAAAGCAGGTGTCAACAGAGCTGTGTCCTTTCGGAAGATTTTAGGGGATGGGCCTTGCCTTTTCCAGCTTCTAGAGGCCGTTCTTTGAGTGGTGACCCATTTCTGCTGTCTTCAGAGCCAACAACATTGCATCTCTGTTAAGTCTTCCATAGTTATATTTCTCTGCGTCTGCCAACAAGAAAGGTACTCTGCTTTTAAAGACTCCTGTGATTAGTCATCAAAAAGAATCTCCAGGATAACCTCTTCATCTTAATATCCTTAAATTATGTTTTTAAAGTCACTTTTGCCCTGTGAGGTAACTTATTCTCAGGTTCCATGGATTACTACATGAATATTTTTTTAAGACCGTTATTCTGCCAACTACAGTATTGAAGGGAAGATAAGTAAATGAGGATCTCCTTGGCCTTAATCAGGTGAGGCTGGTCTGATGGTGCCTGGCTCCCAGAGTCTGCAATCTGAACTTAAATTGAATGAGAAAAAATCCCAGCAGGTTAATTTTGGTAGTATGCATTCACCAGTTGGAGGGAGGACAAATCCATCCATGAGTATTGTCCACTTTTTGGGAGAGAGGAATCGTAGACATTGCTGCCGTCTTGCACCATTTAGATACCATCCGTGAAGGTGACCCTGTGACCAGGTGCATCAGCCGGGGTTTGACCAGGTTTGAAGCAGGAGCAGCATGAGTGCTTGGGGAAAGGGGATTTCTTATTGAGATGAGCCCCAAACCCGCAGTAGGAGCAAATTAAGAAGTCTGAGGAAGGTTTGCGTCTGTGTGTGGTGCTGGGCCTGGACTGGACATAGGGTAGTAGGCAGAGACCACAAAGAGAAGCCGGGTAGGAAGCAGGGGAAGCACCCATGAGGACAGACAGATTGGCACCCTCTTCTGCCTCTCACTGGCTGCATATTGGCCACATGAGAGACATGCAGAAGCTGGTGCTCTTTGCTCTGGACTTGACAAAGCTGAGTTAGAAGTGGTGGCATCTGGAGAGCTGCATCCGCTGCTGCTGCACACCCAGAAGGTGAGACAGCCAACCAGGGGGGGTGCACATATGCTGCCTGCACCCCCGACACCCCAGGCACCCAGCCCTCAGAGCTCATTCCCAAGAAGAGCAAGGACAGAGCTGAGTCGAGCATATGTACCCACTGATTGCTTGGATAAGTTCTTCCCCCTCTCAGGGGAAGAATGAGTAAGGGGGTAGGAGAGGCCTACGTTGTTACCTCGACTGTGTTCCATCTACAGGAAGGAAACAGCGGGCCTGGGGAGGAGTCTGTCCCCAGCAGCACATTGCTGTTCATTGCTGTTCATTCTGATGGATCCCAGAAGGGGGTGACAGAGAAGTGTTGGTGCTTGTTCCCTTTCTTGGCTTCAGCTCATCTCATAACCAGCAGTGCATCTCATGTGCTCTTTATAGAGACATCTGCTGCTATCCCCTGTCTTTTTAACCATGTTAGGGTTAGCAGACAGTCCAGTTATATGCAAATGCAAAGGGCAAATGCTTACATTCCTCAGCGTTATTCTGATTCCTGATTTCCTCTCCACCCAATCAGAGTCTAATCAAATTAGGAAATTTATACTATCAACTTCTTACCCACCCTGCTCTTAAGTCCTGGAGACTGAAGGAGCTCTGTAGGCTGTGAGTCAAATTCATTCATTTATTAAATGTCTGTTGAGTGTCTACTGTGTGACAGTGAGTTTTAGGTGCTTGGGATACAGGGGTGAATACCCAGGTTCCTTCACCTATCCGTGATCCCTACGGTACAGTACAAGGTGGTGATGCCCGAGAACCAGGGAGCCAGGTGTAGGAACAGAGAAAGAATGAGCACCGTTGGGAGGGGTCTTGGACTTCAGATGATTTGTGTAAAAACCAGTGGGCTATCTCAGGTGTTAAGGGTGATTTCAGGATCCATTAGCAGAACCATAACGGAATGTTTCAAGCTTAAACGCAGAGACCTGCCCTCGTGGGGCTCAGGATGTGGTGGACAAGACAGACAATAAACGTGCAGTTTCAGGGAGTGGCAAGGGAGGTGATGAAAAATGGCTTTCGTATTGACCAAGATGGTGGCAACTACATTCCAGTAAGCAAGACATCTTGAGATAGCGTTTTTAAAGGAATTGACATTTATGCTAGCTCGTGTTATGGTAAGATATAAACTTGTTGACTGTGTAATCAACCCTCCTTTACGACACGTGTCACAGAGTAGGAGATCAGTAAATATTTCTAGAGCTGCTATGTCACATTATTTCCTGTATTTTACATTCTTATTGCTCCCCAATGTGCATTCTTGTTTCCCGAGAAGGAATAAACAAACAATGCTGACACCCACCACTTACCTGTCATCGTGCTGGGTGCCCTCGCCATGTCCAGCAGTCTCCTGAGGCCAGAGTTAAAGATGAGGTCTCAGTGTCACAGCTGCTGTGTGGTACACTCCATAGTTCCGTTTCCATAGCTGGGCTGCCTTACGCCAATGATTTCCCAATTCCCCTAGTCAAATCCAGATTTCTGGGCCTAAAATCTCTATGGTAATAGCCTGAGAATCTGCATTTTCACCAAGACCCTCTGCCAGTTCTCATGATCATGCATATTTGCAAAATGTCCCTTTCTACACTCTCCAAGCCAACGATTACCATGGTGGGCAGCCAAGTGATGGAAGGTTAAGAGGTATGAACAGGTTTTGAGTGATGCCAAAATCATTTAAGAACACTAGCTCAATTATCCAAAACATTTGTGGCTCATTTATCATTTTTGCAGATGAAAATGAATTTGAGATCGCCTCTTTTCCACTGTGCTTGCTCATATGAGAGAAAAAGCAAACCGACCTCTAGCAAATGGAGCAGAAATTGCCAGTAACAGCCCCTGAACTGACAGCCAGCAGTGAGCAGCTGTTCTGCATGGTCCCGCTCAGTGGGTGGGGCCTGTGACTCTCATAGGTGTCTGCTTCCCCACCGAACCTCCCAGGGCTTCATCAGAACCTCCGCACACCCATTGAGCATCCTGCATGAGTGTCACCATTTCACACAGAGTCTCATCAGGTGCTCCCAGACTTTTTGAGGGTGCCTCCTCCATCACTAAAGCTGGTGACATGAAGCAAACCTGTGCTTTCCTATGATTAAGTTTCATAATGTGCCGTAAAGTCGTACAGGTTCAAAGAAGTATATTGCCAAGAGCATTTTGTTCTGTTTTGATTATTTACCTGATGGAAACGTGCAGCCCATTTTACTCGTTGGGTCTGACAATGCATAACTGATTTGTGGCTCTACTTTGTGACTCACGAGTTACCAGTTAATTAGAAACACTTTTCCCTAATTATATTTGAGAGTTTGCTCTATTTGCTCTACAATTATCACAAAAATTACATTAACTAGTGTTAACGAACACAACATGGCAACTCTGAGAGAATCCTGGAGGGAAGGGGAGCATTAAAGAAAATCTGCGTCTCCTGCTCAACACCTGCTTTCCTTTCCAACAGATGTTTTTATTTGTTATTCCTGATGAAATGTGCAAAATAAACTTCCTTCCTGGTTGTCCCTTAGAGGACGACATTCAGCCTGGCACGGGAGATGCTACAGCTTTGTTCTGCAAGTGTTTAACTGTTTTTCTTGGGGACTCACTCTCCCAGTGTGCTGCCTGTAGTGACTGATGGCATATTTGCCATCACAGCAGCTGTGTGCCAACAGCTAGGTGTCCTTCCAAGGGAATGCCCAGGAGAAGAATCTCTGAAATGATTTCTTAGCACAACACGGACCTAAATCATAAAGACCTGTAATTCCAGAGGAATAAGGACACCGTCCTTAGCAGCTAGCCTTCCCACCTTGTTTCTTTCCCGTGTTCTCTAACATATGCCTGAGCAATGCTGTGTGCAAGGTGGAGTGAACAATGTACAATATGAAAACGAGATAGACATGAGCTCTGTCCCCAAGGAGTTGTCAGTCAGGTAGGAGAGAAGCAGAGGCAATGCATGTGTTGGGTGGAAAGAATCATTTTCCTCCCATCTTTCTAAGTTCTGTCTGGGCCAATAATCAAATTAATATGAGATGTTAACAAGAGAAAATAACCAAATTTAATATGAATAAACATGCAGGGGCGCATAGAATATGAGACCTGACGACACATTGGTCAGTTAAGGCTTATATGCCTCTGGAGCTAAGTAAGGGGGAGGAGTTGGGTGGGGCTGGGAATGTCAAAGGACAGGAAGGCAATGCTTAGGGAGATGGAAAAGCAAACGTTTAATAAGTGAATGGTTGCTGGGCCATCTTTAACAATGGGACACAGAGAGGACTTTGATCAAAGGGGCCTTGCTAGGGTCTTCCCTGGCTGTCACATACCAGTTCATACTGAGCTGTAGTTATCTGTGATGATACCCGCTTCCTTGAGTGGGTCCTCTATCTAAATTTTTTTAGCAGTTAGGGGGAAGATCACAGTTTCTTTCTGAGTCTTTTGTTACTTAAAAATAACCAGCCCCTAAGGCATATTTGGGCATGGCGGACTCTCTCCCCCCACACATGGGTAATTTCTGCAGACTAGGCCAGCAGAGCTTAGAGGAGGAAAGAGAATTCTCGATCAAAGAGATCAAGAAAGATGTAATGAAGAAAGTAATGTCTGTAAACGGTTTTGAAGATGAACACGAGTTTGGCTTTCATGTATGGTGGCAAGAAAATAAAACCTTATCAAGAGAGAATTCCTGACACATCCTCCTAGAATCACTGCCTCTCTAGGAAGCATGAATGTAATCGCATCATTCCTATGCATACATGGCTGAGCATGTGCACACCTGGGTACACACTCCACACACCTGAATACACACTCCACACACAGCGGGCCCCATAGACCTGCTGTTGGACATTCGCATCCACCCCTGTCTCTGCCCTCCTTCAGGCAGTTCTGCTTTTCTCTCTCCGTCATGATTTTAATCTAGTTCCCTTCTAGAAGCCAAGTGCTTTTTGTGGGGAGGGAATCACGAGGATGGTGCTTTATAATTCTCTGCATAACTTGATTTGCTTCACACGGATATCGAGGGTTACTCCCAGGGTCCACACTCTTCCCTTCTATGAGAAAAAACATGCATATTACTTTTAATTCACAATAGTGGTGAGCAAGAATTCACTGTGTAAATGGCCGTTGCCTAACTTAAAAGTTTGGCTATTTTTTTCAAATAACAATTTTGAAAATGTTGAAACTTGAGCATAAAAGTCTGCTGTTCTTCACAGACAGCAGAATCCCCTAACAAACCCATGTAGGACTTAATGATACACATCAGCTAAAAGAGCCACTGGGCCTGCATTTTATTTGGTTTTATGCATGTTGGATAGAAAGTGGATTTTAATTTGCAAACTCAGTTCCATTTTCGAGTGGCATACCTGCTCTGTTCACAAACTTACCTATGTAGTTGTAACTAAAAACACACATGGACACGTGCTCTGACCCAGTTTGCAGACACAGGCAGTCCCTGACTTGCAGTGGCTCCACTTTACGATTTTTCGACTTGACGATGGTGAAAAAGCAGACATGTTTCATAGAGATCATAGTTCAAGTTTTGAGTGTCGATCTTCTCCTAGGCTAGCCGTATGTGTCACTGTACCCTCTTGGGACACCGCATCCCTGAAGTAGCCATGACCCCAAAGGCAAACCACTGACACCTACAGCACATCGTGTTACCCACGTGCCTTTGGGTATTGTGTTCTGGGTACCTTTAAGGTAGACGAGGCTAAGCTACGATGTGCGATAGGTTAGGTGTGTTAAATGCACTCTGGACTTAGGATATTTTCAGTTTCGACAGGGTTTGTCAGGACGTAACCCCACTGTAAGTCAAGGTCGTTCTGTATAACAATTAACCACATTTTACATCCAAAAGTATCAGTAGTCAAAAGGCTGCTTTCATTTTTCATATTTTATGTTGAAAATTTCTTTAGATTAAGAAACATCATCCTCTATCTTTTTATTCTTAATTCAAAATTCTTTTCCTCTAAATTTAGCAAGAGGTAGTAATACCCTTTAAAGTGAGTCTAAGGCTGAGAAATATGGATTCTGAGCAGCCAGAAAACATTTTTAGTAATACGAAGAGCTCTTGGATATTAATCACAGAAGTTTTTGCTTTGTTTTAGCACTTTGTTTGCTTTTTAAGTGATTTTATAGGCTGGGTGGAGCAGACATTTAATGTTATATTGGCTCCAAGACAGCTCCGGGCAATGAAAGAAAAGAGAGCATTGAGAGACAGAGACAGAAAGAGAGACAGAGAAGAAAATAAACACAGTTGCTTTTCTTTGGCAGCGTAGCCTCAGCATCAGGGAACTTTCCCAAGGAGGGGGTGAGCTGAGATGCTTTCCTCTTTGCTTTTGTCCTGCAGGCGTTTTCTGACCTGTGTAACCACTTAACACACACCCGATCACGTGCATCCTGCATCAAGGACATTTACAGGCAGGATGGTATCAATCTGCCGTACCTGCAATGCCTTTTTCAGGAGACTTCCCAATGCCTTGTGAAATTAACGGGAAGTAGAGATTTGTGTTTAACACACAGTTGTGGTTATGAGATGAACATGGACCATTTAGGATTTTCAAGCGGTTTGTCAGTTTAACAATTTTCTGCAAAACTGCCCTTGCTATTAACTTGGTTATTGGAGTGTAAAAGCACAGATGTGAATTTTTGTTGTCATGTATAAACTTCACATTGAGCATGACTGGGTATTTTTAACTTGAACCTGATGAAAATGGGATTGGAAAGAAAAATGGTCGTGTAATCCCAGAACGAGAACTCTCCCAGAAGTGAGACCTCAGTCTGATTTAAAGGTACATGGTCAGTGAAAGGAAGGGAAGGCCTCTTTACAGTTTGGCCATGAACTTCCTAACACCAGCCTTTTATTAAAAGCCCTTTTACCTCCAGGGATCCCCTCACCATCTCTAGGTAGCTTTGCCAAAGCTTCCGTTAGGGCTATTTGCTATGGAAACAGCTATATCTATGCAGATTACTCCTTAACAATCATTAGGCCACAGAAAGTCTGTCTGACTGAAAATTTTCAAGGACTCTATCCCACCACTACTCATGGCATTGTGCCTCCCCTCTAACTGTTCCCGATTTCTTCTGCTGTATCCGTTTTATGCAAATCTGTTGAAACTTTAGGAGATGGACCAGCAGTAGGAATCTAAGGAAGAAGCTCTGTGAGGGTACCTGTTGGTCAGGGAAGAGTAGTTACCTAGGCCTCGATAGGTGAAGAGAGAGGCTGAAGGCTCACCAGGCTTTGCAGTCCATCCCACCCCCACTGGTCACCCCTGCTCCTCTGGGCACACCCATCACCACATCCTGCTCAGCTTCTGGTGGCTGGTTTTCACTTGGATCAGCTCTGTCGTTGGAGGCTTTCCCATCCCACTTGTCAATCACTGCCCTGCTTGTCCTATCTCTCCAGGTATGTCCCGCGCCCCACGGTGCCCAAGGCTAGAGTTCTTCCCTAGAACTTCCCGGGGCCCCCTTTTAACAGGCTCTGCCAGCCCCACGTGTCCAGGCTGCCAGGAGTGCACGTCCCGTCTGAACTCCACAGTGACCAGAAGTGTCAACCCAGACTCAAGCCTGCATCCCTGCTCCATGGGAACTCTTTACGGCAGGTGCCAACTTATATCCTTCCAAGTATGCATATTTCTCTTTGGTTCCCCAGGGAGCCAGCCCACATTTCCAGGTTTTCCCTGGAGTAGCAGGACCAAGAAAGTCTCACCCAGCTGAGCTCTGGGGCAGAAATGGGCAGAGACTGATGATACCTTGCTTGGGGGCGAGGACATTGACAGATCAGCCCATCACCTTGCGGGCACAGTGCTGCAAAGGTTCTACAATTCGTGAACACGCAAGCATCATTTGTGCTTCAGTGTGTAAAATTCAAAAGTGAGTTCACAACCCATCGGTTACCTTTTTTCTTCCAATGCTTTGAATATTAATTTAGTATTCCACCTTCATAATGAATATGTTACCTTTTAAGTCCACATTGTCCTACTTTATTTGCTGGTTACAGGATCAGTGCCCTTATGTTCAGCCTTCTTTCCATGAAGTTCAGTATCACAAATTATTTCCTCAAAGAAAAAAGTCCTTACTTATTAGTTCATTATTTTCAGCAAGTGAAAGTGTGTCGCTGTCATTATCCCCACATTAGGATGAGAAGGAAACATTAAAAGGATAATATCATATATCCCAAACCCAAAGTTTTTCCTTGTTTAAACAAAATCAACTTAGAATACAAATACAAGCTCTCAGCATGCCAGTTACATAGATAGATAAATGATGATGATGGATGGATGGATGGATGGATGGATGGATGGATGGATGGATGGATGGATAGATAGACAGACAGACAGATGAGAGAGAGCAGGGGAGGGAGGGAGAGGGATGGAGATTACCCAGATTTGCATATTCTGGGAATAATTTAAGCCTTTAATATGAAGGTATAAATTAGATGAAATATCTTCAGACCTCAAACTTACTAACTTCTGGAAGTAAAGGTCAGAATATGATTTTTTTAAACTATGTCTCCTATAACAAAGCATCCCTTTGTGAAAAGATTTGGAGATGTTATAGGAATTATGTATATGGAAATACGTCTATTTAAAGACATAGTTCTTATTCTAAATGGTAGTCTCACTTTAGGAAATATAGTCCAGTGCTCTGCTTTTATCTTTAAACAGGAATTGTCACGTAATTTATCTTGAATATTTCTATGCAGGAAAATGTGGCCAACTAAAATTGAGAAATTTTAATCAAGCTATGAATGATTGCTTATTACTCAACATAACAACTCTATAATTAATAAATAATTGTAAAATATTTGAGCTATCTCTGTGAGATCATTTTAAATAAGAATTTTTGAGCTGTGAACTGTTGTACTTATGTAGCCTAAAAAGGGCCAGTAAGACATAGGTATTACTTTATTTTTTTAAGACACACATTTTTCTAAAGGCTAATTTAAATATAAGATCCTCCATATATTGTGTTTGTCTTCTTGTACATTAAATTGATTACAATAATATTTTTTTCCAAATTGAAATGATTAAATGTTGCGGTATCTCTGTGTCTAATAAATTTTAACAACAAAAATCTTTATACTATAAATTTCTAATTTTACATTTTTTAAAAAAACTATAATATTTTACAAGGTTCCACTGCCTCCTCTCTTCTATCCCAGGCCTCCTCATTTGTCCTTCCTTCATGTCGCCAGTTCCATCTTGCACTGTGAGGCTTTGTAGTCCTCC
Source organism: Cynopterus sphinx (assembly GCA_030015415.1). NCBI lineage: Eukaryota > Metazoa > Chordata > Mammalia > Chiroptera > Pteropodidae > Cynopterus > Cynopterus sphinx. The sequence goes on along the minus strand of CM057379.1, from coordinate 4,077,774 downwards.
AACCAGTGTCAATGTGACCAGCTTTTCATTCACGTTATGAAGCAGAATTTGATGTTCTCTCCCTCTTTTGTCAACATCAATTAATAAGCTCCTTGGTGGCAAGAACAGTGTCATAGTCCTCTTTTCCTCTACAATACTCAGCCCAGCATAGTTGGAGCTCACTAAATCCCTCCTGGATTGATTTGTCCAAAAGTCTGTTCTCATTTCCTTCTTAGTGAGCTGTATATCTAGGTGTCACACACTCCTCAACTAATTACCACTCTTCTGTTCTCCTTCGAGTCTCTGTGGGGAGGAACAGAGCAGTGGCAGGCTCAGTCCTACTTGCCAACCACCTGTCTGACCCGGATTCCGTAATGGGAGCTTGCTGTGTGACTTGTCTTGGGTGACAGTATTTTTACGCCTCTGTAGAGAAGGCCCAAACACTGTCACAAGGATTGGCATGGCAATGAGAGATGTTGCTTCCATCTCAAAAAATATAAACCTATCTTGAATTCTGGGCCAACTTTGTGTCATTTTCAACTCTCCCTTTTCTACTTTATTACATTTACCACCTCCACCACCATTGTCATCACCATACCAGTAGCTACTGGGAATTAAGGAGTTACTTTATATACATTTATCTGGTACAAACAACTAAACAGAGTTTTCAAAGTAATTGATACATATTTTTTCTGTCCTAGAATTAAGGATACTTTCCACCCAGTGATGTGATTTAATTGTCATAAACCATAACTCAACCCAAAAAATTATTGACTGTGCTGTGTAATTACTGACATAAAAAACAACTGAATATTAAATATCACAAAGGTTGTTTCTGCACGATATTTTTCAGACTTTAAATGGATAACAAACATTTCCATCCGATAGTAAATGTTATGTAGTTTCATGAGGGCATGTTGTTTATCTGGTAGCCCTGAGCAAGACCACAAGAAATGATGATACCCCTCAAAACCTCATGTCCCCTAAATATATGTTTTAATCTCCAGGAAATGATGGATAAAAGCTGTTCTTAATCATTTGTACTGCATATATTTTGTACATATATTTGTATGTATATTTTGATTAATTTTTCTGTTAAAAAAATTCTGAAGTCTCAAATAAGTAGTGAATAAGTAGTGCCTTAGATCCTTTCAGATAGCAAGAATTTTTTTGCTGTTTTTTTTAATAACTATGTGAGTTCAGACTACAGAGAGTTTGTTAAATATCAGCATATTGTGGACAGAGTAGGAAAATGCAAATCAAATGCCACTAATTTTAAATGGTATATTAGTTTTTCTACCTTTATATCTAGACACAAAAGCTCAAGGGCAGCCCTTAAGTCTAAGGCACAGAATATCTACAACCCACTCTCTTCTTGACATCCTATAACTTCAACTCGGATAGCCCTTCCTGAAAATCCAAGTGCCTTGGAATTTGTCGAGGTTAGCTAAAGGATCTAATACCCATCCAGGTGTTATAAACTCTGTCTGTGTATAGCATTTGATCACAGGCTTGTGAACCTGGACTTCAGACCCCAGAAGAGAGGTTATATTTTAATGTTATTATCCTTGCTCTTATTAATGGTTTATGTAAGAAACGTGTGTGAAAAACATAACAACAAGCCTTACTACCTTGGTCTTTCATTACATCATTTTCTCTCTGTTATGTCATTTGTTCTTAAATCTGTTGGTGATGGGGATGAGTAGATGGTTGTTGAGTCAGGCAGTGACATGAATTTCTCCTGCAACGTAGAAACATTAATCTGACAGCAATGACATGATGGATTGGAATAAATAGCCTGGTTTGGGATAAACAGTGGTGGTGAGAACAGTTAGGTTTTAGCATTCCTAGCTAGAAATGCTGTGGTATTTTAAACTAAAAATAATGAACCAGAATCATGACAGTAGATTCCAGTTAGGAAGTTACTGGATCCTGAGTTCCCATTATTGCAAGTTGGGTTTCATGGAATAGCCTGGTGTGGAGAAAGGGCAGGAATTACTAGCCAGGTGAGTAGGAGCTCATTGCATGAGTTCATCCTGTCCCTCCGCCACATTCAGGTGACTGCCCTCAACCTGCAAACACAATGAGGTGGGTATACTTACCCCAGCAGCTGGATGGAGCTCCATGCTCAGGCAACAGAGAAAAGAGTTTCCATGGAAATAATGTGTACATGTTAATATCCACTGTCAACAATGTGTATATCTGTTGGCTTCCAGTTCCCAAAGCTTTTTACACATTTTGTTTATGAGTGTTGAAGCTTGTTCCTACTAGAACACAAGGAGAGGAATCACGTCAGTGGGAAATAACAAAGGCAAATGTCACCTGGATTTTAAAAAGGATAAAGGATTAGTTATAGAAAACAAATGAATTCAATGATGCCATTAAAAGGGAAATGTAGGAGTCAGGATACTAAGGTTTACAAAAAAAATAAAGATTAGAAACAGGAAAGATAAATCATAATTGTGGGCATCGATACTAGTTCTGAAACCTTCTAAATTCTTCAGGGCCTTCTCAACCTTGCAACTTTTAATAGTTTTATGTATGTGTTTGGTTCTATCCATGGCCCAATTGGGAAGGAAAATGAGGGAAAAATACGAACTGGCATTTCAGAAAACAACATGCAAGCAGTTAATAGGCTCATTCGAAGGTTCATTAAAAGGAATGCCAGTGAGAAGGAGACACCGTGTTTGGTGTGAAGTCTCTACAATGACAGTGGCTGTGAAATGCAGTGCTGGGCAGGGGCAGCAAAATGGAGCCCGTTGGTGAAGGTGGCAGGGGTACCATCCTCCTGGAGAGCATTTTGGCAGCATACCTCAATATTTAAAATGTGCAGACTCTTTACCCAGCAACTCAAGTTGTAGGAATTTATACTGTGAAGCCATTAAGAAAATCTTCAGAGCAAGTGAGTAAATGTATGGAAAGCATTTGAAACCATCTGTGACACACAGTAAAAGACAATGCCAATGAAAAAAAATTAAAACAACCTAAATGGCCATCGGTTCATGACTAGATGAAATTAGTCTATCAACTAGAACACTACTAACCATTAAATATCAAGATATGGCTAGATAATTCTTATTATCAAAATATATCCATGACATATTTTAAATGCAAAAAGCAAGTTATCCAGCTTGTGTGTTGTGGTTCTGTTTCACTCTGGGTCACTCTGTAGAGTGACCCTTGTGATAATCACAGAGAGATGTACAAAAGTGTGTTCCTTCCAAATCTGATTATGTCTGGGTGGATTTTTATTTTTTTTCATTTCATCCTTTGTTCCTTTCTAATAGACTGGTGATTTTAAAGTCATCATGGATTAATTCTATAATTAGAAAAAAATAACACTATTATTATCTTAGAAAACTTTAAAATATATACCAAAACATATGTTTTAGGAGAACTAAAATTTGATCAAAATTAACTATAATGTAAAATTGACTTTATTCTCTACTCTACAGATTCATACAGAGAAATTGTTAATGTCAAAAAATACATGCATTTTAAAATTCATTTTAAAACAGAAATTCCAAATCATCAGCCTAAATGATTCAGTCAAGTCACCTTCAATTCCCAGGAAACAATATCATTTTAATGCTAACCTCAGGCTTAGTCAACAGGTAAATGCATTACATGCATTCAGCATATTCAACAATATTTCTGAAAGTCATTTTATCAATTTTATAATTTTACCTGAAGGAGTAATGCCAAATGTCACATAGCATTTAAATAAGCAGGATTGTCACTTTTCCTAAATTGTTTTTTGAAAATCCTATTACACTTTACATTCCAATCATAATAGAAGCTTTGTCATTACCCACGCTTTGCCACGCTCTGGTTATGTTGTTACTGCCTCGATTCCGGAAATACCTAAAATAAGTGATTTTATCCCCTCGTGTCATTTGTTCTGCTTATAGTCACTGAATACATGCTGTAATGATCAACTGAATAACTCGTTTTCATTTGTCCTCAGTCAGCCCACTGACAGGCCTAAAACAGACACTTTTAAATGAGAACTATGGCTTGGTTTTTCATGAATGCCCATAATAAAAGAATTTGAACAGTCAGATTACCTGTGATATTTAAAATCACACACAAAACCTAGCAACTAACAGAGGAGGAATAGCTCAGACTCAAGAGGAGTAATGTTTTCCAAGGTTAACAGCGTGTGCACCTAAATCTTTTATAGCGTTTTTCTTCTTTATGTCAAACTGCCTTCACCACCAGACTCTAGATGTAGGCGTGCTTAGGACTGGCCCCGGGCTTTCGGATCTTATTTAAACTCTATTTCTGTGACTTCATCCAGTCCTGAAGCTTTAAATACCATCTACATGCAGAGGGCTCTAAATTTATATCTAGTGCTGTGCTCCAGACTCAGGCATCCAGCTGCCTCTCGTCATCGCCATCAGCTGTCTAATTGGCATCTCAAAGTTAACACATCCAAGACCACAATTCACGATTTTCCTCCAGACCACTTTCTCCTCCAGCCCTCCTAACTTCTGTCGTTCAAGGCCAGAACTTCTCCATCTCTCACCCCTCCATCTAGTCCGTCTGCCAGGCCAGACTTGACCACTTCCACCCCTGCTGACCTGGTCATTTCTGCTCTGGAATTTGGAAGAACCCTTCTAATGGTTCTACTGTTTTCCTGCTTAATTGCAGCCTTTTCTCTGCTGAAAGCTTCCAGAAAGCCATCTATAAGAACCAAGGGTCCTTTTTGGATGACAGAAGTGTTTTGGAACTAGATAGTGGTGGTAGTTGCACAGCAATGTGAATGTAGCGGATGCAGCTGATTTGTACACTTTATAACAGTTATTTGCATGTTAAGTACATTTTATCTTAATTAAAAAAAAAGATTTAAAAAAAATTTACCCATGTAGCTGGGGAACCAAGTGGGAATTTCACTTGTAGTTTGTTTTTTCGTGCTTTGGATGCACCAGGAAGGAATGAAACATTATAAAACACGTTATGACAGTTCTCTGCTTAATGATGTCCCACTGTGGATAGGACCATGGCTTTCAAAGCCTTTTTTAGCATGTGCCCCCTGCTTACTTTTCCTAATCAGGATTCCAGCAGGATACATGGGCACACTCGGCTGAGATTCTGGAGAGAATTTAATGAGGGGGCCCTTTTCCAAGACACAGGCAGAGCTAAGGAACTGAACTGTGATGGTCAGGTGGTTAGCGATGATCATCAGTGGAAGCAGAGGGAGAAAATGGGATTTCCAGAGCCCAGGAGATCAGGAGCCATAGCCATGGAGTTGAGAGGAAACTGAAATCGAAGGCTTTGAATTTATAACGGAACATCAGTTTTCCTATCTGGACACTTAGAATCAAAAGCACAGAGAGGTTCCCTTGAGTCTAATGCGTGAAGAGCATGCAGCTCACTCTTCTCAGTTGTATAGTCCTGGCCGAAAGTCCAGCCACGGGGGTAAGAACAAGTGTAGTGCGTGTTGTACCCCAAAGGCTATCTAGACCTTCCTAAAAAGGACATCCTCTGCTTGGCTTGACTTTACAGGAGCTTTTGACACCCTGGTCTCAGTAGTGCCGCTAAAGCTGAGACCAGCTCTACAGAGGAACTGCACCAAAATTGCCAAAGGTTTATGGAATTGAATTCTTAGGTGGCTTGCTCACTCTAAGGCTTGAAACAGTTATGCCAGACAGTGAATATTCTGTATGCCAAATGGATGAATAATCAAATAAATGAGCACGTAAAGGATCGAATGGAGTTGTTGAGTCGTGAGGACATTCAATGCAAACATCTCCAGTAATGAAGCCCATAGTTATGTCCCTTTTGTCAGAACAGGTCATTTCACTGTGTTCATCACAAAGAAGTCACGGTGGAAGATGACAAAGGATGAATTCAGTGAAATCCAGCAAGGCTACAATATAATAACTTCCACTGGTTCTTCAGTCTGGCTACTATTTAAAAACAACCAACTGAAACAAAACAAATCAACAACAAGAAGAACCAAAAAAAAAAAAACCTGGCAGCAGGGTTTATCCTAGACTGCTTACATCAGAATTTCCAAAGATGGAGCCTGTGTTATAGCATTTTTCTTGATGTCCCTACAATGGATAACTACATTCTAGTGTAAGACAATGGTTGTCCAAATGATAAGTATCCTTCTGACTGACAAATGTACTTTCCTACTCAATTAACATTTTGGTAGGCATCTACTATACAGCTGTGCCCATGAACGTTGAGATTGTCACCCATTACCCATTTGTCTCTGTAAGCCTTTGCTCTCTCTGGATACCTGGACACCTCACTCCCATTCCTTGGCTAATTCTTATTCACAAGGGACACCAAAGAACCCCTTCTTCCTGTAGCCTTCTGTGATTCCCTCCCTTGGTGATCTTCTGTTACCTGAATTGTCATGGCACACCATCTTAGTTAATAGATTTTACTGTATAGTGTAAATTTTATTTTTCACTGCACAAGTGCATGTTTTATCTCCTTAAATGGACCCTGCTTAATTTACTATATATTACCCAGAATGCCTAGCAATACTTTGTTTTCATAGACGCTTCCAAAATATCTGCTTTAAAACTGTAGAAATGGAGCAAGAAATGGGAAGTTTCCCCAAATCTTTAACTTGAGGAGCAGATTAGCTTGGGGAATATGAGGGCAAAGAAAATACATTTGGCAGACAAATATTTAGTAACAAATGTTCAAATTTGGAGTTACAGAAATGAAACTCAGGAATATATGTTTGAGAATGATCAGCAGAGATGATAGCTGTCTTCATGTTCTTATCCTCTGCGATCATATTTTCTATGAAAAACAACCTCCAAATAGAGTGTCTCTAAGAAGCAAGATCATTTGAAATGTGAGAGCCTGTATTTATATCCCATCTGTGTCTCTCTTGTTTGTTACCTGTCCTTGGGAGATTTTCGTAGCCTCTTAAATCTTTAGTTATGAATCTGTAAAATGAAATCAATAGCAGTACATCTCTCCCAGGGTTGGGTTAAGGATTTAATAAAAACAGTGCATGTGACATGTTAATGGCTTGGTAAATGAGGTTTACAACTACCATTGGCGTTACTGTGGTGGAGTGACAGTATCAGACAATTTTGGTTTAACTAAAAATAAGACCTAGTTTTAAAATTAGTGTCATGGTTAGAGGAAGGATTTAGTGTTAGAATTACCCTTCCTTTCAATCTGATTTTTGTTCAGTAGTTTCACAGAAGATTATGGCTATTTTGTAATAGAGGTCAACAGAATTAAATGCTTGCAAGAAAAATTATTTGTAAAAGTAGTTTCAAAACTGAATATTCTTTTTTCTATGAATTCAAATAACTTCTTGAAGTTTCTCAAGCTGCCTGACCTGAGGCTGAAAAGAAACTGGCAAAAGATGAAAAGCAGAACACTCTCTTGTGTTCATCTATTCTGCTTCAAAGGACTGCCAAGACACATCACTTCTCTCCAATTTCAAGAAGCAAATTTATGTGCCTGACATTTGCCTGATTGTTCACCTGCATCACGGTCAGAGTCTTGCTTGACCTTCATTTTCACCTACATAGGTAATGCCATTGCATGAGTGTCTCAGCTTCTCAGTTTGCTCATCTGCAAAACAGAACTGCTGAAAGGTTGACATAAGGTAGTACATGCAAGATGATGAGCATAGATCGTGGTGTACAACAGGAACTTAAAAACATTACATGTTTTTGACTGGTTTTCTGTTCGTTTTTCTCTGTGTGGTCTTATTTTGGCTGGCCCAGCTCAGCCATCCCCTGTGAAAATTTGAGATCTTTGTATTGGAGCATCATCATGACCCAGTGATGTCATTCATTCACTTATTTATTCTCTTGATTATTCATCCATTCAGTAAGCACCTCTTGAGGTCCTACTTAAAGCAAAACTCTTTAATCTTGTTTATGTGAGAGCTGAACTCTTTTCACTTTGCATCCATGTCTTCATCATCACTGCTTTTCTTTGAGAGCTGTAGGAATCAAGCCTGCACTTTAAAATGACCCCAGTAGAGAAGAGTGTCCCTTGCTTTCCAGGAATTCTTAGCCAAGGATGTTCCCACAAATTCACTTTGGGTCCTACGTTGACTCCCACAGGAGGACTGAGGAGGATGTGTTACCTATAGTATAGGAAAGATGCTCCCAGGTGATATCCATCCCTATCTTCGTACAAGGTTACACATAATTTCATGTTTGCCTCCTCACCCTAGGTCCAGAGGGTTTGGAATGGCAGCCTGGGTCCAGAAAGAAGTGTGCTCACTATGTAATTTCTGGGTTATAGTCCTTAGCTAGAGCTGCAACCACCTTAACACCCAATATTGTTCTCACAGAGTCATGATTGTGGTTAATGGATGCCCTGTGGATTCAGGTAATTTGTCAAGTTCTGTATTTACCAAAGATGAAGTTAACTATGAACTCATTTTCAGGATTCACATGTTTTGTCAGCTGTCTGCTCCCCTATAGGCCACCAGAAAAACCTTTTGATCAAGCAAAGCTAAGTTTATTAGTCTTACTGTAGTAAGAGAGAGTGCTACATTGAGAAGAGTCTTAATAATGTCAGAAGGGACAATTGGACAGAGTATTTATAAGGCCACAGGTCCTTGGTTGGATGGACCAGGGTGCTGCAACATGGTAAACAATTGGGATATGGCAGAGTTTAACAAACTCACTTTGAATTGATGACACAGTGAGGCAAGGGTCTTGAAATGCATTTTATTGAGGAAACTGTTACTTCAGTAAGCAAGCTGATTAAATCACAGTCTGAACTTGAGAGACAGGTGTTTCCTGGAGCAGCCAAATAGTTTAGTCTATCCAGGGCCCGAAATTATGGTATTTTCACCCCTCATACTTCTTAATCATGAGATAATGGGTCTCTCGCTCTCCCTCTCTCCCTCCCTCCCCCTCCCTCACCCTCTCCCTCTCCCTCTCACCCCCCCAGCCCCCTTCTTATACCCACACTCATCATTTATGAAAGGAACAAACTTAGGTTGCTTTATTTAATACATATAATCTGGGAGGCACAAAACTACAAGAAACACTACCAAAGTATAAGAAATAATTTTTATTAGTGCATATGACATTATGACAATTGTCAGATAAAAGGACATAATCTTTAACTATGGTCACTTTTAGTAAAAGAGGCCCAGGGCCAGTTTCCAGAGATGATAAAACTCAACCTGAGTGCTTTGGTGACATTTTTCAAGGTTCTGGAATATCCAAGGGCATCGAAGAAAACTATAATTTTAAGCAAACCCAATTTTATATTCCTGTTGATCTCTTGGGGATTGAGAAATACAGAATTCTCTGGTTCCTGTGTAGAATGCTGTGATCAACATGAACCCATGACTTTCACAGATGGCGTAACTACTGTACATTGACATCTCAGTAGGGGAGGGAAAGAAATCTTTTTCCTCTACCCGTCTTAGGTTCTCCGGCTGGGGTCCTCTCATTTAGACAGGCAGAAGACAAATTAATAAGAGAAAAACAGGAGTTTATTCACATGTGTACCCAGTGAAGACTAACCCAGACAGGTGGCTGGAATCTGATCTTAAGTACTGTCTGAGGCAAGTGATGAGAAGGTGACAGGAAAAGTGTAATAAACAAGGTTTGTTCAGTAAGGTGCGTTAAACAGATTTAAGTCAGAAGCAGGAGATGTTCTACAGATGTAAATTTTCCTTACAAAATAACAATTTGTGCCTGTTTTTAGAGCTTTTCCTGCCTCTATTGGTGCTTGATGGTCTGTAGCTCAAATTATCCATATGCCAAACAGGAATATTTCTGAGTGGCATGTTCTGGTACCCCTCACATGTAAATCATCTTTAAGTACAATTAACTTTTAAAAAATTACCATGAGAAGAGCTTCTCTGTTCTTATTCTGATTGGCGACAAGCTTTGTTTCCCATGAGGGACCCTGGCCTGTTATTCCTTTCTTGCAAACATTTAATAGAAGAATTTTAAAGAAACTACAATCCGCAGACTCCAACTTAAAATGGAAAGAGAGATCAGAGACAGAGATCAGAGATCTGAGTTTTGAGTCTTTCTTCAAAAAAGTTCATCCTTTTCTCTATAAAATTATCTGGTTTTAAATTATGTTAATCAGGCCCTGAAAACAACAGTGAAGATCCGTTTTTAAACTAATCAACAATGTCAGTGAATATGGACCTCTCGCTTTTACTAATCTGTACCAGCATGATCTAAACTTCTAATGTTTGCTGCTGATGCTAATATTGAATATCAGAGCATTGTAGGCTCAGTTTTGGCTTTGGAACAAGACAACATCTCAACACCGATGACTGTATCTTGTAACAGAGTTGTTCAAAAATCGCAAGAATTAAAATGTCTCATGTGGGGCCCGGTAAATTTAATCAGATTAAACCAAATTTTGCCTGGTATATATAATAGAGATTCAATTCAGTTTCTAGGTTAACCAAATTCTGTACACTGTTTGAAAATAAGCAAGAATAATTCTCCCTGACTCTCAGCATTTGTGTGTATGTGACTTTTTTAAAAAAGAGTCTATATTTAGACCAGAAACCCTAAGTGGCAATAGAAGGGTGACAGTTTACAGTTATCTACTGTGACAATCCAGCTTTTCTCCCTGCTCACCCCACACATTTATCAGCCCTGCAGCACCTTCATCTCATAAGTATCTCACTGAGACTCTCAACTTAGAAGGATGCAGAGAATCAGATTCTGAAGGATTAGCCTCTGCCTAGTCCTGTGGTCTCTGCAGTTTCCACTGGAAGAATATGAAAGAATTCAGACATCGTTTTTTCTGGTCAGCCCACCCCTAGCATTCTGAAAAGGAAACATCAGAAAGCAGCATTTTAAATTTTTTATAACTTTTTAAATTTAGATTTATGGTCAGTTAGGTGGTGGGTTATTGTCAATTGCTCTTGAGGGAAGGTTTACAAAAGTAAGACAAAGCTCCAACTCTTAAAGGGTTTTCCTCCCCACATATATCCTGCAAATGCCGAAATTATATCTGTGGATAAAAATGTGTGAAAGCTGTCACTATATTCATTATCTGATCCAATTTTTCTGAAACAGTAATGTGTATATATTTTTTTAATTTCCTATGATTCAAGATGCTGTGTTAAACTTTTTTGTATTTTTATTAGCATTCTTAGAACCATCTTTAATACATTTTTAATTAATTTTTTTAAATAAGTATAGTTGGTAGATAGTCTTATATTGGTTATGTTAGTTTCAAGGGTACAATATAGTGATTTGGCATTTTTATACCTTACAATGTGACCACCCCACTAATTCTAGTAACATCTGTCACCATATAAAAGTATCACAATATTACTGGCGGTATTCTCTTTTCCCATTTCACCTATCCCCCACTCTCCTTTCTTCTGGTAACTATCCATTTGGTCTCTGTTTCAATTAGTCTGTTTTGATTTGTTTTGTTTTGTTTTTAGATTACATGTGTAAGTGAAACCATATAGGATTTGTCTTATTCTGCCTGACTTATTTCACTTAACATAATAGCCCCTAAGTCCATCCATGTTGTCACAAAGGGCAAGATTTTATTCTTTTTCTTTTTTTTATGGCTAAATAGTAGTCTGTTGTATTTGCGTGTGTGTGTGTGTGTGTGTGTGTGTGTGTGTGTATGTGCCACATCATCTTTATCTGTTCATCTATCACTGGACACTAGGTTGCTTTCATATCTTGACTACTGTAAATAATGCTTCAATAAACATGGGTGTATATATTTTTTCAAATTAGTGTTTTCACTTTCTTTGGATAAATACTCAGAAGTGGAATTGCTGAGTCATGTGGTAGTTCTATTTTTAGTTTAGTTTTTTTTTTTTTGAGGAATCACCAAATTATTTTCTGTAGCAGCTGTACCAATGCTTGTGCATGCACATGTGGCCACACACATGCATGCACATGCACATGCATCTGCATACAGATGCACGTTTGCACACGTGTGTACTGATGCATACACTTGCACACTGATGCATACACTTGCACACATGCTTGTGTACACACTCGCATACTTATATGCAGATGCTTACATATATGCTGGCACATGTGTGCACATGCACATACCATACACCATACACACACACAGCATGAGCTAAGGGTGTCATGGGCCTCCAGATTTTGATTAGCCACCCTCTACTCATCCATGACTCAAGATGCTAATGGATGGGAATGGAGAAGGTAGTTATGGGCATCCCCCAAGCTCCATCCCATTCCCACCCCCAACTAAGGCAAACTTTGACGTTTTTTGTAAAATAAACTTGTTTTCCCCATTCTTCTCTCTTCTTCTTCTCCTTCCCTAGGTACCTAAATTTCTACTCTCGGAATAAGAAAAAAGACAGATTTGTTCAAAATAAATCTTCGTAGATACGTTAAGTTAATTTTTAATTAATTAATGAAAAATAAATATTAAAAGTATTAATAGAAAATCATTTCAGTCCAAGATTTTTATGGTTTGAGCCCCACCCAATCTCAGGGGTTTTGTTTTAGGTATAAAGATGAAAGGCAACTGAGAAGGTCATAAGAAAGCCTTGTATAGTCATGGGCAATATTTTATTTTATCAAGATTTAAGACTTGTGATTATTAAAATACTTTTTTTATATCAATTTGAGTTTCTTTCTTTTATGATAAACTTCATCTCTTTTAGGAAAAAAAAATACACACACACATTTACCCTCTGTTAAAACAATGGAAAGGATGTGATGAAAGTAATGAAGATTTTATTAAAGAAATTTTAATAAACCAATTACTGCTCATGAATATGGATATAGAAGAAAAGAGCCATCTTGTGTCTGAAATAAAAATAAACTATATATTAAATATATTTAGTATGTCTAATTAGTTATTTTAATGTCTTCTCAACTAAACCTACTGTCAAAATTATATTTGGAAACAGTAATAATTTTATACTGAAAAACAAAGGCTATTGAATATATATAATTAAGGGAAAAATGCTATAAAACAATTTTAGTTGAGATTATAATCTGAAAGAAATTAGCATATTTTATCAGGAAATTAAAATTTGCTAGTGACCATCAGACAAAATACTAAAAATTTTTTATGTTATTTTCAAATATGAATAAATGGGATAGCTTGTTATGGTTGCTGAATACCATTGTAAGTTCAATTTATTCCAATTTTTCCACAAATTGAAATTTTAGTATTGCCTTGCCTTATTTAGAATTATGAGGGAGTTAATATAAGAACATTACCCAAATGAAGCTTAGAGATAAGCCTTCTAATACTAAACTGATGAATGTTTTTTAATGATATAAATTTTTCTCTACTAGCTAAAAGTAGAATTTTCATAAAGTCAAGGGTGATAATCCCATTGAAATGACACTTTTGTGTTCTTTTTGGGATTTATTATTTGTAACATTACATTTCATATGTGCTATTTTATTCTTTCAAATTGTTACTTCATTTCACTGGCACTATAATACTTAGCAAATGTTTGATGCCTGGAGCTCATGGCATCTTATAGGGGTCATGTTATCTAATTGCTAATTCTGTATTTATTTCACCTATTTGGTGAGCATCTGCCATGTGTCAGAGCATGTTCTATGTGCTCTATGTGTGCTGTTTGCTGTGAGCACTTGGACAAGGTCCTTGCTTTCATTTCATGGCTGAGACCTCATGGGAAAGAACAGTGGGTAAAGGACAGAGAATCGAGTAATGATAAAGCATGGGAATTGTGTGTTAATGATGAGATCACTGTTGAAAATTCAAATAGGAAATCTAATAGCAAGTGTCTGGGAAGGTAGTTTAGAATAATCCAGAAAATCTTCGAGTTTGGCTCATTTAAGGTACTAGGTGAGACAGAAGAAGGATCAGCCTTGGAAAGTTCTGGAGAATGTTTCAGACTGAGAGATCAGTAAATCAAAAAGATCCGAGTTACAAATGAGCTTGTGTTTCACAAAGAAGAAATAAGGCCATGATGGCTAGAGCATAATGACTTGAGTTATAGTAATGGAAGGGCCAGGAGGGTAGGTACTTTTTGTTTTTTTCCACCAGTGTGCCCTCTTTATCAGACAGAACCTGGGCAGCAGGTCCTGAATATGCAGGGAAGGAACAGATGAATGGATGAAAGGATTTGATTCAAGAGGAATTTAGAGTCAGAGAGAGAGGCCGGATCGTGGAGCTGCAATTCAAGGTTTAATTTTATTTTAAGCATAATAGAATATATTAAAGGGGTGTGTGGTAGACTGAATAATGCCCCGCCCCACCTTAGGATGTCCACTTTCTAAATCTCAGAGCCTGTGAATATTATCTTACAGAGTGAAAGACTTTGAACATATGATTAAGTGAAGAAACTCAAGATGGGAGATTAGCCTGAATTATCCAGGAAGGGGCTCATTGTAATTACAAATGTCCTTAGAACAGGGACGCAGGAGGATCAGTCATAGAGATATGACAGTGATCTGAGGTCAGAGCAATGCCTGCCTGAAGCCAAGGAACAGCCTGTAGAAGCTTAAAAAGACAAGAAAACTCTCCCTTGGAGCCTCCAGAAGGAGCACCAGAAGGATTACTAGAAGGAGCATCACTCTGTTGATCCATTTTAGACTTTGCTCCTTCAAAACTTTAAGAATCCATTTTGTTTTTAGCCACGGCATTTGTGGCCACTTGTTACAGCAGCAATAGGAAACTAATACATGATTATTACAAATTGAAGAAAGAGCGTGGCCATTTAATAAGTTGCAAACATGAAGAAGGATATATTTTTAAAACTTAAATATCATTTGTATTCTCAGTTAAAATACATTTGACATTTATTTACAATGTTGAATTGGATACTCTTTCCAATATCTTCTGTTCTCTCAGAACAGGTGTAGTGAGAGCATAGGAGAGCTATAGAGGATAAAGAAATAACTAGGGGGAAAGTGTGCAGGGGAAAATGGGTCCAGTTGCAAAGGGAAAGGAGATGGAAGGAAAAAGGCAAAAAGAGAGAGTGGGAGGCTGAGGGAACGGCAGGGACATTTGTTACTATTGCTACATAACAAAGTACCCTAAAATTTAGCACCTTCAACCAATATTTACCTTATATAGTGTGTGCATGGCAGGAATCCAAGAGCAGAAGATTCAAGGGGTTCCGGCTAAGGGTCTCTTGTGAGGCTGCTGTCTGTCATCTGAAGGTTGACTCAGGCTGGAGGGTCCACATCCAGGATGGTGCACTCACGTGGCTCTTGGCTGGAGGGCTCAGTTCTTTACCACATGGGCCTCTCCAAAGGGCTCCTTGAGGGTCCTCACAGCACAACAGCAGGCTTTTCCTCAAACAAGCAACCCAAGACAGAGCTTGGAGGATGCCACAATACCTTTTTTTAATGATCTAGTCTCAAAAGTCCCTTATAGTCACCTCCACCTAGTATTCTGTTGGTCAGAAGTGACTTATGGGGAAAAGAGTCAGTCTCCACCATTTAAAGAGATCATCAAAAAATTGTGTGGACATACCTTAAACCACCACAGCAGAAAGAAGAATGAGTGAAGAGAAATTTGAACAAACCACCTGTTTCCCATTAGTTCACAGAGAATGTCTAGATGTGCTTGTTTTTCTCTACTAATTCTCTCCTTTCAGCCATGTCTAATGGGTGTGTGTGTGTGTGTGCACACACGCGCGCACATGCACACACATGCACATGTGTCAAGACAGATATGGAGTTCCCAGCTGTTTCCCACTTCTGACACCTGCAGTACAGGTCAACCGTCATCTCAGATGTCCCAGAGACTACTCATTTCTACACTCAAGACTGGCTCTGTGTCCAGACAGTCTAACCAAAACTCAAAGTTTTGAGGCACCCCCTGAGACTGGTTTGCTCAATTCCCCCAAAAGAAATTCTGCCACATTACAACCACTTTGCCCAGTCCTCATTCAAACAGGTGATAAAGCTGTCCATGATCAGAGATCCACTGTGGTTCTCCTAAGTTTCAGAAAGCACTGTGTGTTTGCAGATACAAATGTAGGTGGCAAGTTCAGAGAAAAACGGGTCAAGTGCGTGGATAAGTTCATGGGAAGATGAAGCACAGATGGAGCCAGCCTGGAAAGGTGGAATGAATGTGAACTAGGAAATGTCTCTCCATGCAGGATTCTGAATTAGGTTACACTAATTAATGAATTAATGAGAAAGGAGAGGAAAGAATAGCCCAATAAAGAGTTATTTTGGATTACATCTTATCTTCATCCTTTCATTTCTTGTCAGATATCAGATTAGACCTTCACATTTTCTTTGATTTTCTTCTGGCATCTTTTCTGTTATAACAGTAAAAATGGTTTTATTATTATAGAGTACCTTTAGATTCTTTTAAATTCGTTGCATGTAGAAATGCAAAAATCTCTCTTTTACCACTTAGTTTTTGGAGGAAATCTGTTTTACAGCAAAACACAACCATATTTTAAAACATGCAAACTTCAATTTTCATGTGTTGGCATTTTTAAATCAGAATTTAAGAATTTAAAAAACTCATGTTTACCTCGTATGTTTGCATTCTATACTTATAAAACAGAACTCTTTAATGTGACATTTTCACAAAGTCGCCCTCAAATTCTAGGGTAGATATTAATTTCGTTTAATGTGCTTTCTAAAACTAAAAAAAAATCTAATTATTTACTAGAAAAAAAGAATATTTTTCTAAGATTGCAAATGAACAAAGGTAATTATTTGGATTATTTAGATTATCCAAAGTTAGCAAAATGTTTCTTAATGGAATAAATAAATAAACAGATTTATATATTATTTAAAACAAAATAAATACATATGATAATATTTTTAGTATTTCAAATCGGTGCAAATAAGAATATATATTAGCATATATATTTATTTGTTATATAACAAATATATATATTTATATTAGTATATGTATTATAAATATATAATAAACATTTATAATACATCATACTATATTATTTTATATATAATACATACAAGTACCTTCTGTATACCACTGAGCATTTTTTGTGCACTCAATTTAGGATACCACTGGCAATGCAAACATAGGACACAGAAATGTGGAGAAAAGTTTATCGCATAGATGATATGTCAATGTACAGGCATAGCTGTGTTCCAATAAAACTTTATTTACAAAAAACAAGCAGGTATGAATTGCTCTCAAGCCAACCCCTTTATTAAGGATTAATTTGTACATAAAAGGCACCAAAAACGCTTGTTTCCTGTGCATTCATTTAAATAAAATTCTCAGTACATGTTATTTTGAAAGATAGTAGAAAAAGTTTGTCCCTCAAGTCACATTTTTATAGAATTGATTTAAAACTGTTAGCTACTTTAGTTGTTAACAATCTAACGTTATTGACTTTCAAATTAGGATTATTAATGTGCTTGGAATAATACGTTTAATATGGACAATGCAAGAAAGTAGGAAAAGCAGTTTCAGAAATAAGTGTGTTCTGTTCATTCTATTCGTAACACAGTAGACAAAATACAATCTTGTCTTAAAAACTATTGAAAACTTATAAAACAAGTAAATTGGAAATTGTGTTTCTTAAGACAACTATGATATTATATTCCCAGTATCTCCTGTGATGATACCTATTGTAGTTAGTAATGAGGGAAAATACAATCTTTTGTTGTAAAATGCGATATTATTTCCTGTTTCTTTTACCTTTATGTGTACAGTTTTGAATAGCTAAAAAAATAATTACTTTAAAAGCTTTTACAAATGATATATCTGCAGTATTTATGACCTTTACTAAAATTAATCCCATTGTAAAGCCTCTTTAAAAATGTTTAAAAACTAAAACATTACATCTGTCCTAAAAAAAAAAAAAAAGATTTCTTTTGCCCTGCCTACATTAATTACTCTTCTGCCCTCCACTTTCCACTGCTCTCTTTGGCATTATATAAGGAGGAACAATCTGTAGGTCCTCCATGAGCCTTGCTTTGAGAGAAAAGCTGACAAAACTTTCATGAGTGACAATAAATTGAAATTTCTTGTTGAGCCTGTTGTCATCAGACCTGATGCTAAATTCTCCTAAGGTCCTGTGAGACAGTGACCGGTTCTACATGGGAGCTAAGTGGATCAGATGGCCCACATTTACAGATGGTGGCCTTGGATTAAACAGACAGGCCCAGTGGTCCATTTCAGATTGCTTTCACAGCTCTTTGTTCTCAGTTAGAATTGGGGACTTCGAGTCCATTGTATTAAGAGTGAATGGAAGCCTGGTCAATATCCTCAATTCATTTTAGATCTCTCAGCCTTGGGTAGGCCCCGTGATGGAAGAGAGATAAACACGCAACGGGTTCTTCGCCCACTTGTGAGGTAGCCGCAGGGCTCTTTTAAAGGCTTCACCATACATGTTCTAAAGTTAAGGGCATGCTCTGAGGACACTATCTCAGCCCTTCCTGCCAGTACTGTTCACCCAATGAGGGAAAACGGTGGCCATCCAAAAGCTCCGTTTGTGTCTGTCTTCCAGGCGTCCTTTGGAACCTCTCGTCTTGCGATGCTCTCAAAATGCCAATCATCCAGGACACCCTGGCGGTGTTGACCAACGCAGTGATCATCCCCCACTCAGGCTGGGAAAATTCACCCCTTCAGGACGATCGGAAAATACAGCTCCATTCCTCACAGGTGCTGAGAAATGCCACTGGATGCCTAAGGTGGGTCCCATGTCCTTGCCATCACCTGTCGTCCTAGGCTTCCTTTGTTCCTATAACTCTAATTGCTGTTTCACTAAGGATCAGAGCAGTATTCTGGAGAGATGAATGTTGATATGACAATGGCGGTCTAAGTGTCTTCTACAATTCTGTACTTATACCAAAATTCAGCTTATTTAACATTTTCTTAGGTTTGTGGCAAAAAAAAATAAAAAATAAAAAATAAATAAGCATTTTAATTTCAACCAAAACTAATTAGTTTTCTTGGATTGCAAATAATAGTTCACAGTAATATCCCATATTCTGATATATCATGCACATAGAATAACCAGCCAGGCCAGTTGGTTGGGGGAGAGAGTCTATGATAGATATATCGAGATTTAGTGAACTGTCACCAGTAGCCATTTTTATTTATTTTTGAAAATTTGTGTGACTGCAATAGCCTATAATTCTCAGACTAGTTCTTTAATAATGCCTATTGTATGAAATATTTTAATAAGAAAAGTAGCAAACGTGTTGTAATTCTCTCCCAAATGCATCTTTACAAAAAATCATTTCCCAGGAATCTCTCGAGATGTCTTAGAGTCATCCTTATGTTTAGTTTAATTTTTGCTCTTGCAAAAGAATATAATAATCAAGTTTTTCCGAACTCCAGAAACTGTGCTCCCAAGGCCAATGAACTATGTGCCAGAGCTAGAAAGCTCTGCTGGGTAGGCTTAATGATGGGGTGCCAACACAAGGCTATTGAAAATATCTAGTCAAATAGTCTGTATTTCAAAAGTAAGACAGACACAATCACTTCACCTGGGCTGTCTCAAAGCTGCCATTTCTCCTACAGTTGATTTGTTTCTAGGTACAAAAACCTGTCTCTGCTGAGAAGGAACAATATCACCCTGGTGACATTAATAATAATTATCTCATGAATATGTATAACCTTGCTCTCAGCCTCCAGTCTTGAGGGGTGTGTGTTTGTGTGAAATGTTTGTGCACTGAGGGAGGTAAAGCGAGTCTGCCTCCAAAAATATGGACATGCATTCACAAGCAGGCATAGGAAATCCTCTGATAAGTTTAATTCTCCTCAAGGTCAAAAAGTAATGATCTTTTGACATGATTTTCTGGCTAGGCTCCACCGTAAGCCAAAAGTATCAAAAGTACAGTTCTCCAAAACCCCCTAATGAGCCATCCATTTTATAACCTCTTAAATTCTTTATCTTTCACAAACTTCCTACTCTATCAGAAGAAATGTAACTCTCCCAAAACTAAAACTGTAGGCACTCCTGACCCTTTATACCTGATTTTTCTATTTCTATTATTTGCGACTATTACAAGTAGTTTCTCTCTTCTTAGTATTCTTGACTTGCAAAGAGCATCTTCATTTCTCATGAAAATTGTGAGAGGATGTGCCTCAAAATTCACCTGTAGAAATACAGTCAACAAAGGCCTTTTTAGCTCCATCAGTAATATAATAATATAATGATATAAATATACGTTCACAGCGTTTGACTTACAGCTCTAGGCCACTGGCATCTCAAGCACACATTCAGCATCATTAGAGGAAATGGCATATGAAGGATCTAGACCAGTGTACTACATTCATGGGTCCCTTTTGTAGGTCATCTGCCTGGGTTTAGGATCTAGAATGAGACCTAGAAAAAAGTTAGCTCAGAGCAGGGTGACCTCCCATCCCTCTCTATTCACGTGCACAGAGGCTTGACCCAGGAGTGACCACATCATAGGATGCAAAAAATGAAGACATCCGATTTAGGTTATGTGACCCAATTGACTTTCCTTAGTCCAGATGCGACCAGGTTTAGGGATTTTCCACTCTTCTGAATTTCTCATGTGAGTGAACCAGCCGAGCTCATCAATATATATTGACTATTTCCCTGCCCCTTTAATTTAACTCTGCCCTTCTGCAGAAAGACATGTAAAGTCTCTTTTTTTATTTGGATCTATTTCTGAATCATTCCACATTGATGAGCAGATTGAACTAAGAAAGGAAAACGGCTCTGGGAAAGGGGCTAAAATTAATTTATCAAATAAAGACTCGGTAGATGAAAGGTTTCAATAAATCTCCACCGTTAATTGTCACTTACTTAGGACTAATGCTGGCAATGCACCGAAACAGTCACAGGTGTTTCTGTGATGATGGAAGATTTTAGTATATGAAGTATTTACAATCTTCAAAGCCTAGATCTTTATTTATATTAAAGTAATTACTTTGTGTGCTGTGCCTGCCTTTCACAGTTTTATGCATGAGAATTTGCTGAGAGCCTGCTATGTGCCCGGGAGGAACCAGGGAGGCACAAAATCACATAGCAGCCCTTGCCCTTCAGAAACTCATAATGCAAGAAAATGGCACCCATCTAGTAAGCCTTAGCATCATATTTTAGAATACTATGGTTAGGGTAGCTCAGAAAGTAAAACTGAGAAGGGGGTAACTAACTTACTCAGCATGGTCAAAAAAGTTCTCAAGAATCAGGTGAGCTTAGGGTAAGCAGAGAAAGGATTTCACCAGTCAGTGTAGTGGGAAAGTGATATAGCCAGACATGGGGGGATTCCATGATTTTTGTGTCCAGCAGGATTCAGAATCATTCATGTCATTTCAGGGTGGGAAGCTGAGGGGAAGAATTGAAGCAATTACTATTCTAACGTAGATCATCTTTATTTATGTTTTATCATTTTTCTTTTAAAAAAATGTTATAAATGCAAATTTTACCATTTTAAAATGTCCAAAAGCTGATCAGAGTGAAATTTAAGTTAGAAAAAAAGGCCTACGCCTTAGTAAGCTGCAGTGTGGAACGCTGACGCTGTGCAGTCTTTGGACAATTTTACAGTCTTAATAGACTGTCCACTTTCTCAAGCCTCCTGTTTGACAGTGGCTGGGCCAGCCCCAGCCATGGTGACCCCGCCCCAGGGGCCTTGAGTTCAGGGCACACACATGGGGACATTCTAAAGAGAAGGGCCTCTGGCCTTTGTCTTCTCTAAAAAGGCCTAGTAAATCTTCATGGGGATGTCACATCCTGTTGACGTAACAAAAATTTAAGTGCATATGAAACATAAGATGAAAAGTTAATGCCCCTTGCTCTTCTCCATTTAAAACTCATTTGGGGGTATGAAATGGAATTTTCCAAAAGCATATCTGTCTATTTGCTCCTGAAGTATCTCTCTGTCATGGATGAAAGAGGAGAGAAATATATTTTTTTAAATCAAATTTTTTGGAGGAGCATGTAAATAGGAATGATGGTGGCTGGATTATGGGATTAGAGAAATCGGTGGCAGGTGGGGACAGTGGAGGTTGTGGTGAGGACTACCAGGGAGAGGGGCTCATCTCCCCAGGCTTCCTCTAGTCCACACCCTTCTCTCCCTCCATCCCAGACATGGGATGGTACTTGCCTTCTTCCTCATTCCTTCCCATTTTCTAAATTTTGTTTTTTGCTCCAACTTCTACCTGATTAAAGCTCCCATTTTAAATAAAAACCATTTTAAAATATGGCCTAAAATAAATGTAATAAGCATTAGAAAGGCATAGGACCTAAGTATGTGTGAAGTTGTTAGTCTTTTCTCCTTTGCTCTGTGGTTTGGGAGTCCTCCATGGGCCTGCTTTCCTATGGCTTAATTCAGGCGATTAAGACCTAGAGGTAGATTAGGTTTTGTACTCATGATTGTTTCATTGCACAATGTGTAATCAAATACTTTTCTTAACCTTCAGCCAGAATAATCATCAACTGTAGCCTAAACACCGGCCTGCAGACAAGCTCACATTGGCTGAGGTCACTATAGCGAGTTCAATAGTGTTCCCCAAAATTCATGTCCACCAGGACCCTCAGAATGTGACCCAATTTGGAAATAAGGCCTTTGCAGGTATAATTATTAAGCTGGGCTCCTACTGCCTTAGGCTGGGCTTAAATCCAGTGACTATGTCCTCGTAAGAAGAAGACACACACAGAGACACATAGAGAAGGTCGCAGGAAGTCAGAGGTAGAGATTGGAGTGATGCAGCCACTCCCACTCCACCATAAGCTAAGGGACAGCAAGGACTACCAAGAGCCACTAGAAGCCAGGAAAAGGCAAAGGACCCTTTTCTGGAGCCTTCAGAGGGACACGGCCCTCCTGACACCTTGATTTTGACGTCTAACCTCCAGAACTGTGAGACAATGGTGTCCTGTTGTTTTAAGCCAGCTGACTTGTACTTTGTCCTGGAAGCCCTAACAACCTAATATAGTCCCCATAGTAAGTAACCTAGAGTGCGACTGCTAAACCAGGAAGCCACTGAAGAACACAGCACAGGGGGAGAGGGGTAAATAACTCCAAGAAGCTGCCTGTCCCAAGTGGTGCCACACACTGGAACTTAGGACCCAGACAGGGTGCTGGTTTTCTCTATGCACAAGGCCATTTCCCTCCATAGCTCAGGTGCAAAGCCAAAGTCACCTGTGGCAGGATTGGGCCCTGCAACCCAGCCGTGGCTGCCCAGCCAGAGAGGGTTCAAAGCCACCCTCTGGAATGATGGCAGAGAAATTAGCATCACCCCACGTGTGGATCCGATTGATGTTTTCTGCTCCCGTGGATGAGCCACCCCTCTCCCTCCTGACTTTGAGCTAGCTTCCAAACATTGCAAGGATTTGTGCGATACTGCTGGAAGTCATTGTAGGGTCTCGCGCAGGGCATGTGACATGATGTAAGTATCGTTGAAGGAAGCTGGATGCAGAATGGATGCTTTCTCCCTTTACAGTGAAATATGGACCATGCTTCCCATTCACAGCATCACAAATCAATACTGTAAAGATCCCTGTTGCAGCCATCAGCATCATTTCTGAGTAAACTATCGGTGAAGTCCTCACTGAAGACCCATTTTTTGCTTTTTAATCTGCCAGCTCATTAAGACAACTCGCATTGACATTGCCATCTAGCTGGGTCACGTTTCGCCATGCCTGCTCAGGAATTATCTCCAGGCAAAGTGCGTAAGGCTGGTTTTGCTAACTTCTGCAGCTCATTTTCTGGTGCCGTCGAATCATTTACTTAATTTTATTATTCCCTTCCCACTTCAGCATCTTGTCGTGAAGGACAACAATATCCAGCCCTAATTTTTTCCATCTATCTTTGTGTACCCGAGGATGGTATTAAGCCTGTCAAAGACACTGCACTGCTCCTGTGCTTATGAGTGTAATTAAACTCACACCCTCAATTAGTCACGTTAACCCATAGAGTGGATGAGCTCTTGGTCCCATAGAGCCACTAATTCCAGAGTGACCTTGAGAAAACCCTGCCACAAAGTAATACTAAGTGATAAACCACGCTCTGGCTGGAAAGCCCCAAGGACGTGTGTTTACTCCTGTGTTACCCATATGTGAGAAGAAGAATTATTATTATCTTTGTGTTGTTTTCAGTTGGGTGCCAATACTATTCATCTAATCATGTAAGAAGAATCGTTTTTTAAACGTATTTTTCGAGTCTCATGTAATGCGCTGGGATATATCCCAGTCTTGTGTGGCAGCAGAATTGCTCACTCTTATCCAGTACTTAAAAAGGGAATGGACTCATGTATGGGATCCTGTGAGTAGAGGAAGCCATGCTCACCTCACTCACACACCCAGCATTCCACACCTGGCCCTAAAGCGGAGGATGCTTCTCCCCAAGTGGTCCTCCCCTTCTGCTCACTGGTCTATTATGGATGCAAAGTGAATGGTTTTTTTGGGGGTCACAACTCACCATGAGGGTCCTTTTTGAAGGAAGGGACCAGAGTTTGGAAGCAAAGGAAATGGGAGAGCCATCCAACCATGATGCAGGTCTGACGCCAAGTAAAAGGAGGGAGGGAGGGAGGGGATGCGAAGATGTCTTAGACTCCCAGGGCGCTCAGCATGACCACTGGCGAGATCCTGAACCCAGATCCTCCTTCCAGGGGTCCACATCCCCCAGGGACGGCCTTGCCTGACTGCTGCTGCCAAGTTCAGTCACCTGCTGGGATGCCCCAGGAAACAGGGCCTCGGCATGAGGGCACACGCAGTGACAGATCTCACTGCACAGACCCTGGACCCTCAGTCAGGGACACTCCCTCAGGAAGGGATTTGTGCCTCTTGACACATTCCATACGCCTCGTCTCTCAGCAGTACCCTCACTCTCTCTAGGTTAGAATCACATGATAATCAATGATAATCAGAGACTTGCATGCTGGTGTCTGGCAAGAGGAGTTAGTTGTGTTGACTGACAGTTTTACTCTCTCAACACCTAGGCTTTTGAGTTCTTACCATGTGCTTGACCCTGTCATGGCCATGAAGATTATAATGAAGAGCAAATAGCACTGCATAATGTCATGAAGACAGCCTGATGCACCTGAGTCCCATTAGGCTGCCCAGAGACTGGACAAGTTGCATGTGTTTCTGCTAAATAATACCTCAGAAGGAAATATTCTTTTATTCAATATTTTCATGGATGACCAACTTCCCTCTTCCCGATACGTTCTTTCTTTACATATAAAAAGCTTTTTGCCTCTGCTTGGTTTACTGTTACATCATAGCCCCGAAGCTTTCTGTCTTTTCAGGATTTTGCATTTCTTCTAACTTTTCTATTAGGAATAGTTTGGGGGGAAAAAAAAACTTTTATTTTTCAATTCTTGTAGAAGACTTTTCTACCTCTCAAGGGGACTAACTATAATTTTGCAAAGTTCTTCCAGGCATTTGCGTTCAATGAAATAGCAATGGGGATTATTTCTCCCCAAACATTGTTTTGTTTTTCTAAATAAGAAAAAGTGAGAGTATAATGATTCACCTAAAATATAAGTGATTAATATAAAATACCCCTCATACTATTCCTTCTTAAGTTTCAATCACATATTTCTGTAAAATTTGATCTACTTAGTTATGAAAATTTGCAAGATTTAACTGAAACAGTTTTAAATTATTTATCCTATAATTTGGTTGCAAATATGGGCTTCTTTTTAAAGGATAAATATTTTATCTTTTTAATGCGTGTAGTCATTCTTCCTACTACAATATGAATATTCAAATATTTCCATTACTATGAACAAATTGCTTCCTTTGAAAAAAAGATTAAATAAAAAGCTTAGTTAATTCCCAATTGGTAGACAATGGTATTTAATATTTATCTGTGTAAAGCATTGGGTTGTAGGGTGTTAACTCCTTGATAAATAAAAAGCAAATTGTAAAAGATGGTTTATTCTTAAAACCCTTCATAACTTCTCGATATTAAAAATATAATTTTTCCTCCTGCTGCCTCCCAAATCATATTACATTACATCAGAAGTAGCTTCCCTGGAGGAGAAGCAAAGAAACAAGTCTATTACCGTAAATTGAAGAAGAAAGAGCTTGCCAAGCAGTTTCAATTATTTCCTGTATACTAAGCCTCTCCAGTATTTTGACACATCCCTTTTCCTACCGTTTCTCTTCTTTTCGAAGTGGCACTTATTTTAATATAAATAAAGCCAGCATTTACCAGAATTGGGACCAAAAAAAACAACAAGGAGACAAATACGACTGACTCATAAAAGAACAAGCAGAGTGTGTGGAAGCTAGCCCATGTTCATTAATACTGAACAAAAGCCTGCACCTTGTAGCTATGACCACTCTGGAAGGAAAGAGAAACGACCAATGAAAGCCACGAAGAAGGCTTTCCAGAACCACCAACACAGAGGTCGAGCATCCTGCCCGCCATCTTGTGACTCAGAGTGACGAGCTGGCTACCAGCTCTGCTCGGAACAGCCCACCCACCCCTTAATTCTGTCTCTCCCTTCTTTCTCTTTTTCTTGAGTCTAGTTCTTTCTTAATTACCCAAGGGGATTTGAAAGAAGTTTCATTTCTTCCTTAGTTGATGGAGAATATTTGAAATAAAGAGTAGGAAAGGTTAGATTCATCACTCTAGTCCCACAGGCCCCTTTCTGGGGTTCTCAGCTCCATGATGTTATGCAGGCGAGCAGCGATGTCCATGGCTGCATCTTCACTGGACAGACCTCTGGGCGAGGGCCAACTGCCACATCAGGCTCCCTGGGTTTCTGTCCATCACCCTTTGTAGCTGCGATAGGGAGGACTGAGAAGTGGGGTCTCTGAACACAGAAAGGATGACAATAGGAAGATCATGGAAAGAAGGGGCAGGTGGAGAGATGGGGGGAGATTCTTTCCTCGGTTTTCTCTGATGGCCTATCAGTGACTGAGGCTTCTTGATCTCAGAAAGTGTCTCATTCTGAACACAGAATTGGGGAAGCTACTGAAAGGAAAAAGCCTTCTTCCTCAGTTCTTGTTAGAAAGTTCTGGTACTAAGCTAGCAGAAGCTTCTGCAAGGACCAGCTAAAATGTCTTCCTTAAGAAAAGCCAAAGAGAGGGTAGCTCTGCCCGGCTTTCATGCCTGGTCTGCATTTTCTTTTCTCCAAAAGGTGGAAGCAAAAAAAGCAATAATAGTAACAGGTGCTAACGGATCAGTGGCCCTCAACGCTGGAGTTTCAGGACGCTGTGTTCTCTGCCTGTGTCTTAAAGTCATTTTTCAGTTTTTCAGTCTGCCAAGTCAAGGGACAGACAGACACGCCAGGACTTCCGATTAACCCTATATTCATCATTACTGTCCCACAGAGGTAAAAGACATCATTATTCCCCGTCAACAAGTGCCCGGCCTGCAAGGAAGATTCCGTGCTGTGAACGTACCGACCATAGCTAATGAACCCGCCCCACTCCTTACACTCTGAAGGTGACCGTCCCAGAGAGGCACTGTGCTGGCACAGTGATTTTGCATGACAATGGTGGTACCCCAGAGGAGGCCAGCCGGGAGTCACCCCATTATTCTTCAGAATAGCCCCACCTAGAGTCTGGGGTCCTGACTGTTGTTTTTCCTGCACTTACATTTGGCCCGACATTGTTTTGGACCAACAGTGTAATTGGTAATTGCTAATTTATATTTTTTTTTAAAAAAAAAAGGTCCTTCTAAATGAAAGCATTGTCATCGTGATTAGTACTTGGTGCTCTAAGAGCTCTCTGTCCACTCAAGTATTTTGGGTCAAGTGGTTGGAGCCAATGATGCTTACAGCAAAAAAATAATTATTTCAAGCAAAAAAAAAAGCATCACGTCCTTTTAAGGCCTGCCAGGAAGCCCTGCCAGGAAGTCTGGTCTGTCGTAGGGGGTACGTGCTCACAGGTGTTGGAGGAAACTGACTTCAGACCTTCGCTTAGTTAGACACTTGCCAGGACCCAAAGGGCCGTCACTCTCAGCCTGAGCGAAAGCAGTGCTGAAAAGTTTCTTCCTAGAATGGAAAGGAACTTTTTTTATTTCTCCGCTGACTAGCAAACAGGATTAAGTGTCATCTGTCCGTGACCCCTCTCACTCCTAAGCCGCCAACATAGATTAAGAGGCCAGCGCTTCTTGAATCCGAGGAAGCAGTGTCCTCAGCCAGGACCTGCAGTAATAGGGTCACAAAGGAGCTGGTATTAGAGTTTGTTATGATTTTCCAGAGCCCATTCTGTTTGAGAGGAGACCATTGAGACAAGTTATAGTACTTTATCCTCTGAGGCACCAGCCAGGATCCCCTGGGAGCTTAGACAGAGACCTTCAGGGGACAACTGGCAGCCTCTTCCCACAGGGAACACTAGCTCAGAAAGGCAAAACCGTGGGTCCAAAGCACCCACATGGCCACGGGGCAGGAACACAGTGGGTATAAGAGTGCCCCTTACCCCCCACATCACAGGACCCATACGCTTCTTCCTCTTTCTTTAGAGCCTCTTTACACTCCGGGGCCTTCAGTTTTCACATGGCTGAAGGCCGAGAAGCACAGTGAACCAGGGAGAGCAGGTCAGTGTGGCCCGTGGGTCACTGACCGGCCCAACGACACATCCCTCCTCCCCACGGGCACCTTGCATTTGGGCTCCAGTGTGACCACCCACTTCCCCGGCATTTCTTCCCCTACCTTTGTCTTTATTTCCTTAAGTAAAAAAAAAAGAAGAAGAAAGAAGAAAACTGATGAAATTCACATAATGTCAAATGAACCACTTAGAAGCGAATGGCATTTCGTGGTGTGTGTCCATCGCTATTGTATTTTCGGGCCCAGACTCTTCTCTTTCTGTCACGTTATTTGCCTTTTCTTTTGTCTTTTTATTTCTGAGACATGTACTCTCCAGCGGCCGGTTTATTAAAGCCGTTCATCATTATATCACTCCACACAAGTCTTTAGGTAAAGGGGACTATGCGAACATTACAGTTTTTATTTTCAAACTCCTAAGACTGGTGTCAGCTCGTTGCAGCTATGAGGACGAAGCTGGCCAGACCTTGCAAGTCGCCAGCCCCCTGCTGGGCCCCTCTGCCCTCACCGTATTTGCATGCCTGGCCTCCTTTTCGTTGCTTTGTACGCGGAGGTCTTTTCTACCTCAGGACCTTCACACGTGACTCCCAGTGCCTGGATGACTTTATTCGCTCTTCTTTGTCCTTTATATCTCAGCTTAAATGTCTTCAATGTCTCCTATTCAGAGAGACCTTTCTTGACACCTTCCCCTCCCACATAAATTAGGCCTTCGTAATGCCTTTTTTCTTTCTTTTTTTTTTTTTTTCTTTTTTTGGTGCTTATAGCACCTGGCATTCCTAGGCGGTCTCCCATCCAAGTACTCACCAGGCCTGACCCTGTGTAATGCCTTTTTAAAGCATTCTCAGCTTTTGGGCAGATTCTCTGATAATTTGGAGTTATGTCCTTGCTTGTGTGCTCGTGTGTCCAAAGCTGATAGCTCCACAAGCCACATTCCTATCTCCATGAGGATCATGACTTTTATTATCATAGATGCCCCAGCCCTAGGATGCCATCTGACCCCTGGTAGACCCCTGATAGATAGCTCTTACGTGAACACATGAGTGAATGGCCCTTCTCTTGCTGCTTTGCTGACTGACCATCCTGTACTAATTTTCATCAAAGTAAGGAATCCGTGAATCCTACCGGCCACTCGTAAAACCTGCCCAGCTGCAGAGGGAACTCTGTTTGCACCATCACTAGTTTTCACACTTTAATTCCTCCGATGCAGTCACGTACCTGCTCGTTTTCTGGTGTGGATGTTTGTGATGTTTCTGCTCAGTCAAACCAACAGATCCGTTTTACCAAACAGCACAATACCTTCCTCTTGGGCCATCTTTGCTGGTTTGGTGATTATGTTTTGTCCTTGGAGTGTGCTCACGTCGCCCTTGATTATTACGATACGAATTCCTCATCCACTTCATGCGAAGGGAGCTGTTGGACTTTCAGCATACCAGCACAGTAAAATAATCAAAACTAAAATCGCCGCAGTGCTATGTGGGCAAGAACATCTCTAATCCCTCTAATCGTCACTTAATTCTCATAACAGCTTCTTAAAGGACAGGTTCTTTGGGTCTTTTTTTCTTCTTCTTCCAATTTTAAATCAGAAGACACTGACGCTCGGAGAGGTTGAGCAATTTATCCTGGAGCTCACGGTCGAAGGTGAACTGAGAAGCAAACCCATGCTTTCCAGAATGCAATAGAATGCTTTCCCGTGACGTTACTGCCTCAAAACCAGCCTGTCTGCCCTCCCGTAAATAATTAGAGGAGCCGCGACCATCTCATCATCTGCTCCTCGTCCAAGGGCTAAAACAACAGCTTGGATAAAATGGACAATGTCTCTCATGCAGCATTTCTAGGATGTGCCCAGGACTCTGCTAGGTACCAAAGAAACGAAAATGAATAAGACACGATTGTGGCCTAAAAGGTAAAAAGGGACCTGAGCCATGGTGCACAATGCACAATGTACTTAGTGCCAGAAAAAAGCCCACACAGAACGGCTGGAAGACCTCTGAGTGACTGACAGTCACAGACTCCACGTGAGCGTCTACAAGAACACAGCGCAGAGGCTGCACTGGGGTGAGGGGAATGTGCAGGGGATGGGGCAGCGGGGACAGGTGGTCACCCCCCAAAGGATCCCCTGTGAGCATCGAGGGATGGGCTGGCCCGGCTCGGCCCGCAGGGAGGGACCTGAGAGGTCTCTGTGAAGGGGAAGGCCCGTGAGAACTGGTTGCTAAGAGTGTCATTTCGAGGCAGGTTCTTCATCTTTGTGGCCACCATGGAAGCTTGACGAGTGGGCTGAGACACGATGGTTCCTGTGCCGTGGAGACACGGCTGTGCCCACAGGTCGCAGCTGGATTCGAGGGGTGGAAGAGGGGACACGGGGGAGGGGATGCGAGTGGCGGAGTGGCCGGTAGGACTAGGGACAGCGCCAGGTCTGTCTGCCGAGCCTGGACTGTGCCCTGGCCATCGCACTGGGAGCTTCAGACTCACCCTCTTTGGGTGCGATGCTGTCGCGGGGTGTCGTCATGAGTTTAAAATCCAAACCAACGGGAGCCAACCCGACTGGAAACCCACGAGTCATGTGATCCAGGGTGACCGAGGGAGCCTCCCCAAGCCTCATTTTCTCCATCTATAAATATGACAGCAGGCGTGATGGGTGCAGAGCTGGGTCCTGCCTTTATGTAAACATTTTGATATTTGGTTCCTGATAGATTTTTTCCATTAATCTCGATTTAAAAAATATTGGGGTAACATATTAGCAACAATTGACAGTTATTAACACTATCGAACAACCATAGACTGACAATGGCTCAGATGGAAAATTTTGCATTATGCATATTTTGCCACAATTTAAAAATGCGAATTGCTTATGATGAATGAGTTTTTGAGCACCCGCTTAAATTTTTCACTGAGCCAAGGTCCCGCTCGCCTCGATCTCATGCTGGTCCTGCAGTTATGACATAAATTGGTTGGCACAGAGTCTGCCACATGGGAACTCCCAAGCAAGGTCACTCTCAGGTCACCTAGAGTTGGTGAGAAACCTGTTTAGGTCACCATTTCTGCAACAGGTGGCATCTAAAAATCCTCACGACGACATCTCGTCATTCAGTGCCTCTGAAACGCCTCCGTTGAAAGACGCAGAAAGGGTATCTAGAGGTTTTGAAATACTTTTACAGATGTGTTAAAATGAACGTTTATGAAAAATGTCACGATAAATCTTCTGTCGTATGCACATGTGTGAGTGCAGGTGTTTTCTGTTGCTGCTGTGACAAATAATCACAAACCTGGTGGGTTCGAACAGCTCATATTGCATCCCCCATCTGGGCACATCAGAATTCTGGGTGGCTGGGCGCGTTTCTCGGCTTGAAGCCTCACGCATCCAAAATCAGGGTGGTGTCCCCCAGCGGACTTCCATCCCGAAGCTCCGGAGACAATCTACGTCCTGGCTCACTCAGGTCGTTGGCCAGATTTCGTTCCCAGCAGTGATGGATGGAGCATCTCATCTCCCTGTTGGCCATCAGCGGGGATTGTCCTTAACCCCAGAGGCCACCACAGGCTCTGGTTCCTGGCCACCTTCCTCAAAGACAGCACCCAGGTCCTCGTCCTCGTTCGTCATCTCCCCGGCGTCCTCTTCGGCCATGTCTCCCAGACCAATGACACCTCTGCCCTTCTCCTCTGCTCCTGAATGACTTTGGGCCCCGCAGGCTAATCCAGGCCGATCTCCAGGCCTGTGGGTCGGCACCCTTCATTCCAGCACCTAAGTCAGTCTTCAATTGGACAAGTGGAGGTGGACGGGGGACAGTTTTGAAAAACTATTTTTCGAATTTTTCTACCAGACAAAGAAGAAAATGTCCCATCATGCCAATAATGAAGGCAAATAGTTAAACAAATTCATGCTGTTCCTGCCTCCGTTTTAAAGGGCAAAAACTCCTTGAACTGTTCTGATACTGTTTTCTGACATTTTGCCCAAATCACGACTAAGACCAGCACATAGATTTGGAAGATGCTGGCCCATCAATAAAAGCCAACTCCTGCTTTTTTTTCATAACTCTTTGAGAACCTTCTTCCAAAAAGTGAAGAATATATTTTAATAATGAAGATTAAATGTATACTCCTCTCTTTCAGAAAAAGATGAGAGGGCCAAGTGATCTTAGTTTTCCTCAGTGTTCTGTATATTTTTTTTTCATATACAAGGCATATTTGTATTCTTGCATTTTTTTTTTCCTCTTTCATCCCACCTCCCACTATCCCTACACTAGATAGTTTCATCCTAAAACAAGTTGAGAGGAGAATGCCCCACAGACATCCTCAGCAGTTTTAATTAATCTTTGGCCAAACAAAAATTGGCTTTGTCTGTATCACCTAGCTAGAACTATGCGATAATTTCTGGCCAAATTAACTCCAATCTCGATTTTTTTTTATCATTTGTCATGTTCTTTGGCCCAATTAAAAGACTCTTAAGTGAGTCACCAAGATTTCTAAATTCAAGAGAGAGCGATGAGGAGAGGTGGGTAAAGAGATTAAGGTGGTTTTTATTTTTAATCACCTTCTTCTCATTTGGACGTGGGACTTAAGTGCTTTTGATCCAGGGACTATTTTTATTAGTATTTTTGCCACAAATTTAAGTTGTTTTTTTCCAAGGAAGAAATGTAAGAAGACCAACCTCTCCTCACCCCACCCCTCAATCTCTTCCCCCACCCCCCCAAAAAAAAGAAAAACTTAGGAAAGGACTTTTACCAGCAGGTTGCTGGCCCAGAGCAGTAGAATAATTAAGGGGGTCCTCTCTTCCTCTGTCCCCATCTTGTGGCTATTTAATTATAATCACTTAACCCTTCTGTGCCGGTCAAGGTCCCTGAGCAGACAGCTTGGAGAAATGCTGATGGCAGCAGTACCCGTGAGTGCCCAGGACAAAACCATCCAGGAGGGGCCGGGCAATTTTTTGGAGCATAACGTGGTAGGAGAAGAGAGAGGGGATAGGACCCATGAGCAAATGCAGTTCTCTCCTCTGAATACCCTTTCTGGATTGTTCTAATTGGTGCCCACTAAGGCATCAGAGAGCGATCAAAGCAGTATGAACACAAGAAGCGCCCCTCGAGGAAATGTACCACCTGGATAAGTTAGCTTTTAAAAATCATGTGAATTCCCAACGTCGAAGAGTGATTTGTTCAAAGTTCCCGCAAGTAAATAATAAATCGAAAGATGCCATGGCTGCACGTGGAGAATGAGGTGATGAATCGACGCGGGAGCGAGAAGGGTTGTTTCAGCAGCGGCTATTAATAACCCGGAGCATAAGGCCAAATCTTGAAATTCTTCAAACCCACAGGCTGGCATTTCAAAGACAAGTAGCCAATTACCTTTATTGGGCGGCTTTGTTCCCCTGCTTCCTAGAAGACAGAGGAATCGGATAGTCTCGGGATTGCTCGTTTTTCATTTGGCCACGACGCTTGTTTGCCTGAAGGCCGCCTGCTCGCTGAGGCGAATATTGCGTTTCTCTTTTTCGGTGTTTTCTAGCATCTTAATTTATCCTAGGTGTTTTCAGACTCAGCTTTTGTGACTTACATGAACGTGTGCCGGTTGGTTGATGAGAAATAATTAGGGTTAGCCACAAAGGAGGAAAACGCTGGGTTTTATTCATTCCTTAACTTAATTTGCCTTTGACCCATGACTTTGTCTTTTTGCTGCTGTCACATTCGCAAGGGAGATGTGTGTGGTTGGTAAATGGTTATGTTGGACGGACGCACTCACTGCCCTGGGGTGGAAGCGGGTGGACGTGATGAGGAGCAGAGGTGCCAGGACCGAGGTTGGGAGTTGGGGTATCCTGGGTGAGACACACCCCAATTCTGAGTCGGCACAGGAGAATGAAGAGGCTGCCTCAGATGTGCCTAGATCAAGAATTCCAGATGTTAGTAGAATATGGGGTCGGTGGGTGTCAGCCTGGGGACTAGGCCACATGGTACCACCTCACACTCGAGATGTGGTCTGGTCACTAGAAACTCGAGGTGCTGTGAGTCCGGCTGAGTCCCCCAAGGACACAGTCAGGAAACTACCACGGTGGACCACGTTCCCAGAGCACAAAGAGCCACCGGCACGGTTAAGTTCACGGTGAACAGCTTTAGCCACGCGGCGTTCACCCTTTTCCCCCTGTGATTTCCTTGTAGTTTAGCCCAGTGGGGGACTTGCAGCAGACACTTCAGAGAGCAGAAGCACCATGGCATCCATCGATGTCAATTAGGACCGTGTAGCTAAAACCCTAGGTCGTACTTGACAGCTCTAGTGTGTCCTACTAGGGTGTCATACCTGACATACTCAGGTATGTCTGGTGCCGTGCTTGGGTGTCTCTGGAACAATGTGCCCAGGATACTGAGTCAACGGAAGAGGCCTCGTTCGCCTCTGTCTGCTGGTTTGCAGTCATGGGTGCAGGTGGGGGTGTCAGCATCGAGGGTGCCTCTCTGGGTGGGGACAGCATGGCAGCCCTGCTCACTGCCAGCCACTCAAGATAATAGTTCTTTAGGCCGCCGAAGCCTCTGTCTCCACAGCTCAGCAGAGTGATTACCAAGCCACCCCCATCCTGACTTATAAAGAAATTCCCTTCCCGGGGAGAAAACAGTAAGGTGCGTAATAGGAACTGAACAGTGATGCTGCGCCAGTCTTAGAAAAAGAAAAAGCAAGAAGAGAAAAGGAGGGAAATTTGTTCCTTTGGAAATTGTGCTGACTCGGCTGTAATGGAGAGAGAAGGCAAGAGCTATTCCAGAAAAGTCAGCCTTTCATTTTTGGTTCCCAAGAAAAGCTTGCAGAGGCACGGCCAGGCCGCATCCCGGTCGCAGCATCCCATATGGGTTTGGTGCTTCACATTCTGAGGTTCACATGGGCATGAGGCCGCACTGTAGACTCGATGGGGAGGCTGCCTCGTCCCTGTCCCTTACCCCTCACCCCTCACCACCTCCCTGCCCCTCTGCAGCACACAATACCAGCCACTGCACCTTCTGTTCAGTGGAAGCTGTGAGGCCTGAGGTTTTGGGGGGCCTCCCTCTTCTGCTTCAAAGAGGACCAGAAATACACAGTGTCAGCCAAGCAGGGGAGTGCCCTGGGCCAGGCTGACAGCCACAGATTTGGTGGCGCTCGTGTGGCTTAATCAGATTAGCAGTGGGACAGAATAAAGCAATGTACCTTTGCCCCCAAAGTGCATCACCATGTAACATCAGCATCCCTTACGCAAAGGGCATGCCCTGAGTTACAGGTGCCTGGCCCTTCAGAGCTGATGGCAGGGCCTTCGTCTGCCACCCCCTCCCCGCTCCCCTACACACATGCCGCTACGAAGGAGTTTGACTTTCTCATGTATGTGCACTTTGGTCTTGATCAAATCAGGACAGTTATTGCGTCATCTTGAAGGATCTTCTTGAAACTTATACATGCCCACCACAGATGAGCGGTTTTCCAGAGAAGGGATGAAGCGTGAAACAGTTAGGGATGGCACTGAGGAAAATCCCATTTACCCTCGAGTGAAGCAAGCTGAAAGCTCTGTCTTACCTTCCTGTTGCCGCTGTGACAAATTCCCACACACTTGGTGACTCGGAACAACACAAATGTATTGTCCTCCAGTTTCTGGGAGGTAGAAATCTGACACCAGTCTCACTGGTTTAAGATCAAGGTGTCAGCAGGTTGTGTTCCTTACCATTGGCCCTGAGGCGGATCCACTTCCAAGCTCCTTCAGGCTGTGACCAGAATCCAGTCCCTTGTGGCCGTAGGACCAAGGCCGCTGTTTCCTTGTGAGCTAGCAGGCTCTCTGTCCCCAACGTGTCACGCGTCAGAACAGGTGATGGAACGTTTAGTCCTCATGCTTGCGATCTCTCTGGCTTCTCCTCCTTCCTCACCTCTCCCCGGAGCCAGAGAATGTTCTCTGCTTTGTAAGGCTTGTGTGATTAAATTGGGCCCACAGGGATCATCCAGGACAAGCTCCCTGTTTGAGAGAGCATTGCTTCAACTCCATCTGCAAAGGCCCTTGCCCATGGTAGGCAACCTAGGCACAGGTTCTGGGGATTTGGGACAGGGACGCCTTTGGGACCACTGTTTGGCCTGTCATGGTCACCCTTTGGATCCCCAAATTCACATCCATCCCATAGAGTTTAATCCCATCCCATAGCCCCCATTACAGTATCAACTCAAAGTTCTAAATCTCTTCAGCTCAAAAGTCCCAAATGAGAATAATTTAAATCAGGTGTGGATGAATCATCCATGAAGTACAGTTCCTGGGGAGCTGTCCCACCCCATCTGTGGGCCTGTGGGACTAAAGGGACAGGGTGTCTTCTCCCAGCATGCAGTGGTGGGACAGGCAAAGGGTGACAGGTACAGACATCCCAGCGCAAGAAAGGGCGAAGTCGGGGATAACACGGAGTCTCTGGTGCAAGCAGCTTGGAAATCCAGCTCAGCAAACCCCATTAACTTCAAGGGCACAGTCTTATCCTCTGTCATCCTTGGTTCTGATCTCTGGGCATGATGCTGGAAAAAGACCAGCCAGAAGTACCTTCAAATGACTTGAATTCACCGGGCGGGTGGAGGAGCCTTGCTTCGGCTTCCTTTGGTCACACCCCAGATGTCACAGTTGTTCACCTGCGCATCCCCACAGAGTTGCCATGGACATGGGGGAGAACCGCTAGAGATGCACGCTCCAAGCCCAGTGGTCATGGGGTCCAGGGGGTGGCACATGCCCTGCCGGGTCAGTCATCCCTTTTGTCTTCATTAGGACAAGCTGCCCCTGCATGAAGCCACCACTGCTCACTCTCTATCTGCAGCAGGAGTGGCTCATGTCCATCTGATGATTCGGTGACATCAGTAACAGCGGATTCTCTGTGCACCTGCATGGTACTCGCCGCTGAAGCCGCCTAGGCATGGAGGCCCACATCTAGGTCTCTTCATCTTTTGGGGTGCTTTGATGTCACCACAGACGGCACCAGATTGTGTGCTAACGCCACCAGGTGCTCAGGGCCTGGCACAGAGTCTTGGCAGTCAATGTTCCCTGCTCTAGCTGCTTCTTGCCCAGAGACTCCCATCTGAGAGGGACACGGTCACCAGGTGGGGGAACTGCCACACCCCATGGCAGGTGTGTCACTGGAGTGTGGGGAGGAAAAAGGAGGCAGACAGGAAAGAGTGAAAGGTTTCACAGCAACACTGACCTCGTGTTTTATTCTTCATCTTTGATTTTTTTTTTAATCTAAAACTGATGTATAAGTTTTAAAACAATGGAGGGAACATAAGTAAAAGTAAGCATCTTCACTCTTTACTTTCTCTTTGTCGAAGGAAATCACCGTGACCCCCTGGTGGTGATTATTTAAGGTTGTTTTCTACTTGTATAAATTGACCGTGTCACTATGCTTTTGGTGTTGACCCTTGTGGTTCCTCAGGCAACTTGCTTCTGTCCTTCAAGTGTATTGCTTCCTCTTCTCATGTTAGTACCTACAGATCTACCTTATTCACTGAACGACCTTGGGGACATGGTGGGCTTGGTATGAGAGGCCCCCAGTGGAGGCCACGGCATAAAGGTCAAGGTGGGATGGAGAGGAGAGGAGGTACCAGATAGCACAGGAAGACAAGCTTGTCTTGAGCCAGAAAGCTTACCACAAACCTGGCTGTGACGATGGCGTGACACTGGACCCGATTCACTCCAGGCAGTGACCCTGTGCAGTCTTCTCCAGTGCCACATGTGTGGTTCATATTACCAGCAATCGTAGGAGAGCTCACCTCTCAACCTAAATGAGTTTACACCCCACATTGTATGTTGTATACGATTGTTTTGTTTTTTGTTTTTCCTTTGCAAATTGAGACCAGCCTGGAAAACCCAGGATGGGGGTTGTAGTGGCAGAGCACAAACCACAGCATAAAGTGCTGGCATTGAAATGATGCGACAGACACATGACCCCGGTCCACGGAGCACGGAGCACACAGAGGTGGCCTACACACAAATCCCGGTCCATCCAAGAGCTGAAAGCACACGTAATCGCCAACTTGCACTGAGCACCTAGGATACCCAGCTCCACGCTGAGTGTGCACATAACGGTGGCATCCCTTCTGCCCTCCAGAAGGCCCCAAAGCAGCCATAAGGTCACAGCTTAAATAATTCCAATACAGAATAAATGGGGCTAAATTAAGGGAAATTCAAAGAGCTAGGGGAGTGCAAGGAAGGTTAAAAAGCTAATTTCAAACAGATTAATTGCTAAAAATCTCTTCCCTGGGTTTCTCTGTCATTTGATTCCACATGTGCTGGCCGTGCCTCTGAAGTAAACAGGTGTTTGAAGTAAACACATGTAAAACGAGGTCTTTTGTGTAAAATGCTGTATGGTCATTCATGTGAACATAAGTGTGAGTTCCACTATGGATCCAGTTAGCCCCATGTCTACTGAATTAGTTTTAAATAAGCACAGGTTGTGCTGGAAGCTACAGAAACGAGGTGTCAACCAGCACTGAAGACAGAGGAAGCTAAGTGGCTGAACTAGTCATAGTTGAATAAAAGAGATTGTATGAGATAATTCATCTTTTAAGTATTAATATAAAAAGTTTCATTTTTCATGTTAGATAAAAAGATTATAGAATCTACTTTAAGCAGAAATTTCCAAGTGATGTATCAAACGACAGTTCAAGCTAGATTGTAAAAAATTATTTCTAAGGAATAGATAGATATGATACCATCATTGCAGTGTTTATAAATAAGCTACAGATATTTGTTTTAATGTTATCTTGATGCATAGTATTTTGTTGTACCAGTTTCTAGCCAGATAGGATCATTGCTTCCCTCAAGATGGGCAGGACTTGGTTTAAGTACAAGGGGCGGGGGGACTGTGTAGGTTGGACATTGGTTCGTGGTCAGACATTTGCTTGGGGCCATAATTACAACTAACTGTTCAGTGATCAACACACAAGGTTATTGGGTTTCTTATTTTTGAACAGCAAAGCATGCATGGTCCAGTAGTCCTCACATTTGGGGGAAAGGGAGAAAAAGAAGGCCTTTCTCTCCCGCAGAGTATAAAACCAGAGTTACACACGATGTGTTTCACTTGTTCAGAAATGGTTGATTAAAAATGGAAACCCAACCCAAAGGCTTGTAGGACACTGTGGTCCATTGATGAAAAGACATGCACATTCCTCAGTCTCTTAAAAATATACATTGACCTTCATTCACCTACAGACACTGATGACTACCCACCCCACCCCCCGAATCGTAGGGGGGGTATGTGTCATGTGCATGTGTTGCGTGTTTCTGTGTCCCTGTCATTTCCCCTGAAGGGACCCTAACTTATTATCAGTCTTTCTCATTTTTTAATATCTTACACATTCTTAATATAGTAGCCAGTTAATAACTGCTAATTGTGGAAGAGACTAGACAAAAAGAAACTAGAATAATGAAGTCTGCCCATATTAATGTTGACACCTTCTACTGCTGACCAAGTTGTTCATTTCTGATCCTTCCCATTGGTTGGCCCAGCATTGATGACCAGAGAGAATCAGCCAATTATTATGAAGTTTATTTGTGAATCAGAGGCAGCCACCTCCATGATGAAGCTAG
The DNA here is from genome assembly GCA_030015415.1 of Cynopterus sphinx. Lineage (NCBI taxonomy): Eukaryota > Metazoa > Chordata > Mammalia > Chiroptera > Pteropodidae > Cynopterus > Cynopterus sphinx. The sequence continues at coordinate 4,037,909 of CM057379.1, read as the reverse complement.
GGAAGACTGACCATTCCTGGCCAAGGGTTTCAGACCAGGGAGCCCATTCAGGCTTTCTCAAGTTTCCATCCCATCATTCTCTCTGTGGAGACAGGACCTCGTCCAAGGACAAAGAGGCGAGACATAAGACACACAGTCACACTTCGCCACCCAACCTTCTTGTGGCCAAAGAAGTCTGATTGGAATTTTTGAGGAACCTCTAACTCTTAACAGCTTCAGTGCTCAACCTGGTGAAAGTCACTTCAAGGAGGAATGGCCTAAAAATGCCCCCTGGTAAAGCCCACCCTCGTATAGAAGACCAGCCTGCCTCTCGCCACTTGAGTTGGTTCTCCCCGCTTCCCAGAGCAATGTCAGAACTGTGGCTGGCCACCTAGGTGGACTCCATAACACTTTGCCCAAAAAGGCTGTCAGCATTTGCCCAGTTGTATTATCTAAGAAACCGAGGAATTTGGTTTGCATTTTAAGATCAGCAAATGCCAATAATACTCATTTGAATGGAATAACCTTTCCCATTATTATATGAAAACACGGATAGATCCTACTTAAACATGTGTCGCAGAATTTTTTAGATATCAGAGAAAACAGTTATGGTCAGTAGCATTTTAACATCAGTCCTATCTTATTTTAATTCCTAAAAATTAAAAAAAAAAATAGCCCATCTGTATCATACACCACACCCTTGCTTTCTTCACCTTTGAAGACCTGGGTCGGTTCTGGCTTCTTCACTGCTGCCAGTATGGCCTTGGACAGCCTCCTTGAGGCTCGGTTTTCTCATTTGTAAAACAGAATGAAACGTAACAGTAAAGGCCATTTTGATGAGGACACATGTGTTTATTACAGTGGGGGTGTGTGGGTTCGTCCTATGCAGATTCTCCTGCAGCCTCTTTCTGAGGATCTTCCAGGTGGCTGCACCGGGCAGTCAGTGAGGAGCCCTGGCCTCCCCAACCAAGCCTTCCCTCTGGACTTAGAGCTAGAGTAGTAATTCTCAAAATCAGCACCCCTGAATATGCAGATTATCCCATGCCATCAGCACCTCAGGGCGGGCCTGCCATCTGCGTGGGCACTCCCTCTGGGTGATTGTGGCTGGACCACATTCAAGGGCCATTGCCCAACCTAGACCTTTCTCATTCCATCATCCTTCCCCACTGTTTCCTAGATCCTTTCAATCCCTTTTCATCTTCCCTCCATGAAGCCACCTCCTCCAGTACCCTCCACTAGCTGTGCTGTCAGAATGTCAGGCACCGCAGACCCTCAATCGGAGCCAAATCCTAGCCATGGTTAGGAGACGAAGAACCCGCTCTCAGGTGATGGAGCAACTAAAAGCACCCCAAAGGGTCATGACCTTCAACTGGGAATAGCTGTGCTTTTAATAGGTCTGGAAAGTCTCTCTGCTTCCCAGCCGTGCATCACATTATAACAGCATGTGCCGGACCAAAAAGGAACTTGCTTAATTCCTGCCTATAAAAGTGCCGTGGGCATCCCCATGAATAAATTCCCCCCCTCCCCAAGAGACCCCGGACTGTGTTCTTTGAATCAATCCCTAGAAGTTTTATTTCTGGAGAGCCCACAGTAGGTGTATTTTTGAGGCAGGGTTAGACCTCTAAAAGATTTCAATAAGTTAGAAGTTCTGTCTTTGAAGAACATCTCACGCTTCTCAACGAAGAAAAATCCTTTGACTCAGAGAGTTTCTGGTTCCCTCATCGATGGTAAAAGACGTCACAGGCCCCTCACAGATCGCATGTGGAATTCCGCCTTCTCCATTTCCCGACTGGCATTACAGATGCCTGTGATGTTCCCAGTTCTAGGCTGCATTCGATGAAGCGGTTGAATGTGGTGAAGACACAGCCCTACTCCTTAGAACTATATTTTTCGATAAACCTGAAAAGGCAAGCCAGGTGTCCTCTTTAAAACTAGGAGAGGTGCTATGTGTGAAAGAAGGTTCTGGTGACCCACCGAGAAGGTGACTAATGAATGGGTCCTCTTGCCTTGCAGGAATGTCAGCTCGGCCGGAGAAGAGGCCCGCAGGAGGATGAGGGAGTGCGAGGGGCTCACCGATGCCCTGCTCTACGTGATCCAGTCTGCACTCGGGAGCAGTGAGATCGATAGCAAGGTTTGTTGTCTTCGCATAGATTAGGCATCTTAGAGGATAAAGACGCCCAAGGGACAAACCAGTAGCTGACAGCAGTGGAGGGCGAACGCTGTGTTTAATGCTCTCGCTCTGAAATCTGTCTAGGTCTCTGTATATGAACCCAACATTTCCTCCACAGCACTTCTAATCCTAGCTGAGAACTAGACACTTAGCTCTGGATTAGTAATGAAAAATTTAGGTTGTTTTAAGTTACTTGAACCACAGGTGTTTAAAAAAAAAAAAAAAGATGAGTATATAAACTCTTGCATACCATAGTACCCACAAGCCTCTGGTTTTATTTTATGAAATGCACTTTGAAAAGAAAAAGAAATATTAAAACTCTCTGAGCTTTAAATAATCTTCTTTCCTACAAGTTAGCTTTTTAATGAGTTAATTGTATCAAATGCAATTTTAAAAATGCCAGATGAAGTCTCAATAAATGCTGTCAAAATGCTAAGTAAATGAGGCTGTCAACATATTTATCACAGGGTCTAGCAATGTTTTCATTCACAAATCAAAATAGAATTGGATGGGCTTTTCCAGTGTTTGAGCTATTTTCTTTTACCTTAATTCGTCTTTTGATTAATTTTGACTCTCCCTAAATATAATTTCATAATATCCTGATAAAAACACAGATTTTTCTGCTGCTTTTAAGGGAATTCATGTGATAAATGTGATACTTTAGAGTTCCTCAGGAGTCACACTGCTGACGTTTGGGTCCAGATGACTCTGTGTGGTGGGGGGCTGTCCTGTGTGTAGGTGACTCTGTGTGGTGGTGGGGGGTGGGGGATACTGTCCAGTGCAGCAACCCTGACCCTTACTCACTGGATGCCAGGAGCATCCGCACCCTACCCCACTAGTTGTTACGAACGAAAATGTCTTCAGACATTGTCACACGTGGTCCTGTGGGAGCAAATAGGCCCTGCTTATGCAGCACAGCCTCAGTCCCATGGTTTTCAGTGCCCACTGTTCACTAGATTTGCCTTTGGAGCATTCAGGAGTATGCCTGGGAACCACCACCACCCTCTGAAGTGAAGGGTCTAACTCTGGTCTCCAGCATTATCTTTAAAAATTCCCCAGGTGATTGGATGTGCATCTTGGAGTAAAAGCTCACCTCGGTAGATACTCTGAGGGGATATGGTGTAATGTAATGTAGTTATGACGACAGATAAAGAACGAATAAGAGTGATTTTTGTCCATTTGGTTACTGACTGGCGTGGGGATGGTTTAGCTAGTAGAGTGACTGAGAGATTTAGGAAATGACTGTGCCTGAGCCCCACTCCCAAAGTTTTGGGTTAACAATGTTTTCTGGGACTTCAACCAAGTCCTAGTGGACTCCAGTTATGGACACTGTTTGTCCAAGTATCACTGCCACTCAGTTACATTGCATCCATTCATTGACCACACACGTTATCAGTTTCCAAGACAGAATACGACGGAATAAAAGTTTTATCAACCCCTCTTGCAAACGCCCTTCATGGCCCTTTCGGACCTTTTCATATCATCAGCAGGAAAATGAGGTCTGTAAAGAAGTGACCGGTCAAAACGTCTTAAGTATTTACAGACGCCTGTGAACATGATAGACGTGTGATTTTTTAAAAGAGCCAGGTAATTCACTGAAGCCTCAATGCCGGGATCTTAGTTTAGTATCCAGAGTGGTAAAGACTAAGGCATTAGGACACTTAGCCTCTAACTGGAATGGATACTGAAAGACTTGTAATGCTGTCTGAGCCTTGCAATTGAAAATAAAGTAAGTCAGTAGCCTGTGGCCTTGGCCGAGTGTCCATGCCACCATTGCCAGAGGGTATGCAGCCTTTGGGAGCCTAGTTCCAAACCACTATGCCATGAAGCACACATTCTTTTTCTAATGATAGAGCAGATGACTGGACTCCTAAACCTCTTAGAACACCTTCAAGATCTCTTTTGAATTCTGCATTTTCCTCCAAAAAGGAAATTGGAATAATCAGAACAGTCAAGCCACCTCAGATTTGGATAATCCGATATTCCTGACAGAGCAGCACGAGCACCCCACTCTGCATCCGAACAGGCTGGTGGATGTGCCGTCTCCACCTCCTATCGACGAGGGGACCATGCCTGAGCGACCTCAACTTCATCACAAGGAGGGTGTCATGGCTGTGAAAAAGATCGATGCTTTGCTGGCCGGGACATGCTCTTGAGTTTCAACATATTATTGTCCCCTGATTTTCCACTCAGCCCTCTGCTTGGCCACTGCTAAGCTTTCACAATGACAAGTTAGAAGGGGGGAAAAATGAGTACACGTTCTCTCTAAGGCCAGCGGAGTTAATGAATAAGAGCCTGGAATTCATGCAAGCTCTCAGCTCGGCTCCTGTCAGTGGGACGTTTTGTCGAATGGGTAACATATGGCAGAGCAGTCTTCAGACAACTTCCAAATTAGCCCTTTCTAATAGAAAATAAGGAGTCAGAATGACCCTGGTGACCACAAGGAACTGCTAAAAGCATTGTTGACAGCAATGGATGTCAGAACCAAAAACACCAGCTGCCACATGCCTTCTTCTGGTATCCCAAAGAAAGGCAGTGGCTGTCTCTTTTCTTTCCCATTTCCCACTTTCTCTTTAGAGAAAAGTGCTTGAATTGTAATTCTCCAAAACCAAACTTAATAAGGGAATGGGGGGTGGAGGGAAGAGGTTGAGATTCATTCAGTCCCCGTGGCCTTCATGGCCCACAGCCTCCTTTTGACACCCCCTCCTCGCCTCCCCACCCAACCCATCCCTACTTTCTCTCACGCTGTCCAGCCTCCCCCTAAATCATCACCCAGCCCCAGGTAGATCATAAAACATTTCCCCAAACTGCAGATGTAGTCCCCAGTTGTCCTTTGTTAAACAGAAGCACAGAGAGGGCCCCGGGGAAGACGAACATCAGGATGGGAAGAAAGTTTATTCTTCCAAGTCTTTGATGTAAGAAAAACCAGTTTGCACTGATTTAAAAATCGTTCTGATTTATGCCGTAAGGTTTTTCTTTCCAGGAGGGACTTTTTTCCCTCTTTCATGCATCATCCTGTGTTTACCTGCTTTCATGCTGGTGCCTTCTTTGATGCTGAGAGGATGCTGGAAATAGAAAATCAAGTTGACTCAAAGCCTATGGGATTAGCAGCCATGAAACCTTGAAAAGCTGACAAGAAAGGTCTAGAATGGCAAGGCTCCAGAAATAGACCCCCGAAAACCAGTTTCCCTAGGTGATTTGCATGCACCGTAGTCAAGTCAAAGATACATGCTGCCTTGTACCAGATTCCAATCAGGTGCCTAGTCCCACCCCCATTAGCCCCAGCCCCAAGATTGGGGATAAGTGGCACAGTCTGGTGTGACCTGCCAACAGCTTTGGATCGTGTCACCTTCATCTGTAAAATGGACTCATGTCCTTTGCCTAGAATTGGTGGCTGTCACACAGTAGGTGCCTGAAAAATGATTGGCATGTTTTTGAAAATAAAAATGACCTCAGTTCAATTTTTTCCACTATTATTATTTTGTCCTTTTTTGAGATCGGGTATTTATTTTCCCCCTTCATCACGTGGTTCTTCAAATCCAGAGCAAAGATGAAAAGTTTGATTCCTTGGGCTGAACATGTGTCCACCCCCAAAAAAAAAAAAAAATTCACGTATTGAAACCTAATCTCCAATGTGACGGAGTTTGGCAGTAGGAAAGAGAATCCCGGAGAGATTTAACCTTGTGCACACAGAAAGGTCCCAGCTCATAAAATGGCAGAGCTGGACTCGAAGTCACATGCCTTGGATCTGCAAGTGGTGCTTTCTCCGCCACTGTCCGTGACATGAACCCTTTCTTACGTGGCCTTCTGTGCATTCGAGGAGCTCTTCCCAGCACATAAACAACAATTTAGCTTCCTGTTGCTGCTGTAAGAAATTGCCACCATGTGGTGGCTTAGAAACACAAATTTATTATCTTACTGTTTTAGAGGTCACCGGTCCAAAATGGGTCTTGTCGGGCTAAAATCAACAGGTCGACAGGGCGGCATTCCTTCTGAAGGCTCCAGGAAAGAAACTGTTTCCTTGCCTTTCACAGCTTCTAGAGGTCGCCAGCCTTCCTTGGCTCGTGGCCCCCTCCTCCATCTCTACAGCCAGCAGTGGCAGGTCATGACCCCTCACATCACATCACTCTTAACTCATCCACCTTCATGTTCCGCTTACAGGAACTTCCCGATTGCAAGGGCCCGCCTGGAAAACCGAGGGTTACCTCCCCTTCTGAAGGTCACCCGATCAGCAACCTTAATTCCATCCATGACCTCAGTCCCATCGCATAACCTGACATGTTCACAGGCTCCAGAGATGAAGATGTGGGCATCTTGGGGGGACACTATTCTGCCTACCACATATACATGCTGTGTAGTTCACTTAATCCACCCAGCGGACTAAAACATGGGTACCATGGTGACCATCTGACAGTGCAAGTTAGGAAGCCACGGAGGTGTTAAGGGCCTTGTCTGGGTCACACAGCCAGTCGTCAGAGACCTAGGGTCCTACTGGTGTCCAGCTCCACAACACGTGTCCTTAACCACTGTTTCACCCCCCTGCTGAGACAATCGGAGCACCAGCCATCTCAGAATCAGTGCCTTGCAAACGTCTATGCCTCACTTGCCTGAGACACACCCGATGTGCATTTCTTGCCCCATTTTTCTCCCAGAAAGCACCCTGATGCACAGTAGACATTAGTGTCACCTTTCCAGAGCTGAGGGAAACCTGATTATCCATGCTCGTGGTGATATCCACGCTCTTGGTCATTCTGTGTCCGGGCCCCATGCGGGAGATGTCTGTAGGCAGCCAGCCTCTGGGACCTCTGGAGGTTGTGAGTGAGGCTGCTCCACACTCACAAGCGAGTTTCAGTCAACAACGCAGCTGTCTATAGAAGCGACTCTTGTGGATAAGTTGTTTCTTTGAGGGAGAAAAGGCCCTAAGGCCTTTCTAAGCCTTTCTAAGCTCTCTCTGCTGTGGCTGGGGAGTGGGGGGTCTTCAGGCACCTGCAGCTTGTACATCCACGGAGAGAGGTGTATGTGGTCTGCTTGCTTTTCTGGATGGAGTGCTGGTTGCTTTTTATCCATTCACTTTCCATTTCCTTCTCTTTTGGCTTCCGTAGACCGTTGAAAACTGTGTGTGCATTTTAAGGAACCTGTCATACCGGCTGGCGGCAGAGACGTCTCAGGGACAGCACGTGGGGACAGACGAGCTGGATGGGCTGCTCTGCGGGGAGGCCAATGGCAAAGACGCCGAGAGCTCCGGGTGCTGGGGGAAGAAGAAGAAGAAGAAGAAATCCCAAGACCAGGTGATGCGGCCGCTCGCCGCTTGTCCCCTGCCCTGATCGCGGTGGTGATGTTGGCCCATGAGTGTAGGTGCAGGGTCTTCCACGCTCGGTGACATCGCTGATGTATTGGCATGGTCGTCCTGTGGGGATTTCACAGCCGGGACAGTGGAAGGTGAAAGGACTCCCCCATGTCCTGCTGAGTTGGGACAGGAAATTTAAAAAAGAGAAAGAGCCACAGTGGGGTGTCCCAGGTAGGCACTCAGTGATCGGCGCACAAAGCCGGGCCAGGTGCTGCTGCATCTTAGCGCACAGGTGTGTCATGTCCTTGTGGGCGCTGGGAAGGTGCCTCATGGGCAGAGGGTCAGTACGGTTCATGAAAAGCTTACCAAAAACATAGAAATCCAGCACAGATTTGATAGTGGGTTTTAAAATGTTGTGAAATGCAATCTTGCCCTTACTGTGTGGGGGACATGGAGGTGGCAGTGAGAGAATCACAGTCCTTCCAGCCCAATGATGTTAGAAGCTTAGCTATGGGGGACAGGAGGGGGGCAACTCTGATGACTGCAGGAAGCTCTCCAGCTGGAGAAGCCTCTGCCAGATGGAGCAGGTTTCACCCTGGGCAGCTGGAAGTAGTTGCCCTGCCGTGAAGTATAGGCCGATAGGCAGCGACCCTCCACCTGGGGGAGTGGGAACAGCCTCCACTCTCTCCCTGGGGCCTCTGGGAAGCCGAACGCCTCAGCCAGCCTGCCCCCCTTACACCCGCCAAGGTAAGGGAGCAGAGGGAAGCAATGTCCTTCCTGCCACCAGATTTGCCCCATCCTCCCTGGCACTGGTCTCGGATCCAGCCTCCCCCTCCCCCTGACACTAGTTATGCATCCACCTTTTCTCTGGGCACTGGTCAGATCCCAGCTGTTCGGAGGTCATACAGACCCAGACCTGGCCTTGAGAAAGCCCAACAGAACCCATGACACTCTCTCTCACCCGGGTTTTTCATTCAAAATAGATAGGCGACGTATCTATTTGGATCATGGCCCACCATTTTTTGAAACTCTTAGGAGTCATTTCACCTAGAGCAAGGGTTAAAGGAACTACTTTATGAAGAGTAAGGATAATGCAGATGTGTTCGTAAATATAATTCCTGAATTTGACTTGAACGCGTCGGTGTTTGCATCTTTATAGGCTCCAGTTCTCTGGCTGTTTGTGGGCCCCAAGGCTGCTGCTCCAGGAGTTTCTAGCTCTTTGTATCCCAGCCTACACACACCTGTAGTTTAGGAGACACGTGCCCGTTGCCTCTTCAATATGACCTTTCGCTCTGAGAACTAAGTTCCCAGCCTTGTGTTTTCTCCCACCCTGGGTCCCTGCTCTGTGTCCTGAGTCATAGGAGCCTTCTGAAAGAGCTGTGGTTTCTTAGTCAGCCACTTAAACCCATCCCATCAGGGGAATACAGTCGTCAGCCACCAGGTATTTATTGAAAATCTACTGTGTGCCAGGTGTTATACTAAGTGATGGCAGATACCTCAGTTTTCCTACCTGGTGCTTAAGGGAGCCAGGCCGTGGTGGGTTCGGAACATTTCCAGTGTCAGGTAAACTAAACATGGCCTAATAAAGGTATAATGGGCTCTTCTCATGGTTTCCGTTTGCAGCAGTATGCTACCTCGGGGCCCAGACCCTACACCGCTTTCTTCTGGAAAGGGAGCGAGCACAGTAAAGGGGGAAAGAAGGAATCGTATGTGGGCAGGAATTCGGTTCTTCCCAGTCAGCATGTGATCACACCCCCCTGGTCCTCTGCCCCCAGAAGAGTCAGAATGCCCAGATGGGCCCAAGCAGTTCCAAAGGCAAACTGGGAAAATTGCCTTAATACAGTGTTTTGCCTTGGCTGAAAAAACTTTAAACGGAGACCAAATCCCTTGAATTTCAAGGTTTTCTCTCTCGTCTGCTGCTCAGATTCTGAAATGCATCTTTCCAATGGCCCCTGCATCTGTCACTGGTGTCTCATTAGTAAAGATCCACCCTGAATCCTGAATCCTTGCTTCATCTTTCTAAGGTGAACCCATGTGCCCTAAAGTCTCTCTATTGACAGATGAGATTAGGAGTGATAGGGTCCCGGGAAGTGGGGTTGGGAGAGAGGTTCATGGGTTTCACCCCGAGATAGGGCTCCACCTTAAAGCTGTTAGCCACCTGCAGGAGACCCTGGGGTGAGCTACTCTCCAGTCATAGAACGCTGCCCTTCTCATCCTATGTTAAGACATTGATGAGCTCTTTCCTTAGTTGAGAAAGGTGAAGTTGTCACCAGACAGGTGACCAGGATCTTGTCAACATCATGAGAAAGAAGTCACGGCCAGACAGTGAAGGTCTCCTTTCTGTTCATATCCATCTGCCGACTCTTAACAAGGTGATCAGGACAATGTTGGGATTTTTGCCAGAGTCTAAATGCAAATTTATGTGGTTCATTTGTCCTGTTTTTTGTTTTTTGTTTTTTTTTCCTACAATAGCCTTTAAGGAAAAAAAATGATTTCTTTAAGAAAGTTTTATTGTAACTGCTATAAATTACAATACAGTGGAATATTTTTGTTTATAAAGAAGCTTCAAAGTTACAGCTTCAATCAAGTGATAGTTTTTTTTTTTTTTAAGGCTTTTTAACTGGGCTCACTCTAATCGGAAAATATTTTGAAGCGCCTGAAAATTAAGTATCGAACTTAATGAGGGTAATAGTCATGCTTGTTTGAAAAATCCATTTGGGTGTGTGTTGTCAAGTTCCATCTATGTAAAAAGTCAAAAGTAAAAGCTCTTGCATTTAAGGCCCGATGGAAAGGAGGCAAAGCGTAAAGGCCTGGGTCTGGGAGGAGTACGGAGGCCCAGAGATGAAGGAAGGATGGAGAGGAGTAGAATGGCTCCATCAAATCCACTGGGCCTCCTGGCATCGAGTCAAGACAGCACCCCCTGTGGGAGAGATGGGCATCTGAGCCAGCCTGGGGTCTCAGCCTGAGAGAGCACTTCACCCGGAGGACTTCCTCCAGTGGTGTGCACTTGGGGAGAGCAAGCTGCCATTCCAACAAAGGTGTCTAAGGGAATTAAAGGCCAGGCCACCTCCACCGGGAGGAGGAGCCAAGGGCATGATTCATCACCTTACCAGGTGGCAGCAAGGTGAGAAATGGACGTGTCCCCAGGCCTCTCGCTGTCCATCCCATCTACTAATAACTGGATGGCAGGTTACCTGTGGGACTCACAAACTGATCTAACTCATCTCGATCGGTTTAGAGCTTTAAAGATGGTCAGATGTCATACATCCCTTAATATCTCCACTGCTTGTAAAGTCAGGTTTTTAAAGAGTACGTAGCAATTCAAGAAAAATGAAGAAAGAAATACAAAAATAGGTGTGTGCACAGATATGATTAAACCTGGCCAGTTTTGTAAAATATGTGACGTTTGCAAATATAAAATATATGTATGTTCAAAAGACCATGAGTCTCTAGAAAGAGGGCAGTAACAGTAAAAACAGGAGACAGGGATCGATTCTTTTTTGTACTTGTAATTTACCAATTTGCAAATGGCCATTACACCTGTAATCTTTTCAAATACTGTTGGAGAAATAATATTGAAGAAAGCGCTAACTGATTAGGTCAATGTTGGCCTATACAACATGTAAGTTTTCTTCTCTTAAATTTAAGATGTCTTGGAGAGAGGCTCAAGGGGCTACATATGATGACAGGTTATCTAATCCATAAGGGAGACTTCCCAGGACTCAGGAGCCAGAGATTTTACCAAGAAGCACGAGCGATGAAAATCGTGATTGGTTTAATGATTGCCTCTGGAGCGTGCTGTATTCCAGAAATGTGTGTTGAGTCTTAGGTTTGGCACTGATATCCTGTACCTAAGGAACATACTATCACGCCCTTCAGGTCAGATTTGGTCTTAATGAATATTTCAGAAACTTTTTATTCTAGATCCCTGGTAGAGATAATTCAAGAAAATATATGGTGCAAAGATATGCTTCATTCCTACTCTTATTTCAAGAAATGATTGCTATCAAAATATACTAGGATCCTCAGACTGTGAGCCCCTTCCATGCATCACGTTCTGGTCTCCCCCAAAAAAGGCTTTGCAAATTAATTAATAATTGATTCCCGTCTCTGTGTTCAGCACCTGTTGCTGAATTATAAGAAATTGCTAGTTTTTCTAGTCTTTTTGGGCAGAACCTCCCACCAAATCAATCTGTTTGCATGTCATTCCAAGAATCACATCTCACCTGGCAGGGTCCTCAGTGCCTTTTAGCAAAGCTCTGTGCCAGCAACCTGGCTCAGCGGGGCAGGGGCGGCAGTCCAAAGATGGAGGTCCAGGAAAATAGAAGAAGACAAACTTGACGTGTTTACTTTTCCACCTTTTGTAAAAATAAGCATTTTGTTGTTGTTGTTTTTCAATTTGTAATATGGCCAAGGCTCCCGTGATGGTGCCCTGGGGTCGTCGATACTCAAAGATAGATTAGAGGAGACGGGACATTGCTGGATGCTGGCCAAGGCAGACCTGGGCCTGCCAGACCTCCTCAGTGTGAACTTGACAGTGTACAGGGAAACCTGCTGAGAAAAAAAAGAAGAAGAAGAAGAAAGAAACAAGAAACAAAACAAGCAAGATACCCTAGAACCCAAAACCTCTCTTTTCTGCTTGAATATCACTTGTGAATTTTTTAATTCACACGGATGCACTCAGGCCCATCTCCTCCACATGGGAGGAGATATAAACCTGTGAGAATTCAAAGAGGATTCTGATTCAGTATTTTCACATAGTAGACCATCTCTCCTGATAATCTTTGGTTCTCAGTTCACTGAGTTATGGTCAGTTTGAGAGTATTATTGCTCTTTTTCACCTCGTTCTTGCATTGTAGGTGCCAACTGCATACCTAGCAGGAAGTTGCACTTACATCATCACGAAATTTTATACACAAAAGCGATAGCAGTGTGCTTCTGTGTAAAACAGGTGACTGAAAAAATAAAAGGGCCTTTCAAGGTGAGAGGCAAAAAGCGTGTACTTGAGATCAATAGGAATAGCTATTCGGAATGCACTGATTTGGGCTGAAGCCCAAATAATGTTTCAATTAGGAGACCAAAACAGCGAATATTTATGAGAAAGAAGAGTGATCACACCAGTAGAAAGAAGGCATTTCTATCGGTGCAGATGATATGACAGGGTGATGATCATTCTAAACGATGTTTTTAGATTTCAGTCCAGCTGTCATCAGTCCAGTAGTCATCATAACTGCTTTCTTGTTTTTGCACAGTTCTCTGAGACGCAGTGTTGTCCGAGGCCCAGTCCAGGGGTTATTTGGTCATTTTAACATTCCAGGGTTATGGAGTATAAGACGTGCGAGGCACTTGTTCTGTCGTGGCCACTCCAGCTTCCTAGTAAAGTCGCTGTGTATATATCCTCACTTGCGCCATCAATGCCCCCTTGCTTTTTCCACTTTGACAGACACATCTTGGCATAACGTCCAAGGCCTTTTCCCCAGCACACTTTCCTGGCCCGTCCTGATGTCCCACACTTTCCGCTCATGCCGTTCCTCTGGCTGGCATTCCCCTGTTCTTCCACGACTTGGGGAAATGCCCTTTAAGACCAAATCAGACATCATCTGCACTCTTTCCAGACTTCCCTCAAGTAAAGAGTTAATCACTCTCTAGGCTATTTCCACGTGATTTTATTTAAACTCTAGTGCTCATCATGGGATGAGTTATGACAGCAGTTGATGTCATGGGTCCATGTCCCATAGAGAATGGATTTTCTGAGGGCAGGGTTTGGAGAGGGAAGTATCTTCTTTCCATCTGACTTCTAGCCCAATGCCCAGACCCCGCTATGCTGAATGAATGAATGAATGAATGATGCTCAATCTGGGATTCATTGTGGCCTTAACTCTCCTTGTTGGGGTGTTCTGAATGGATGTTCATAGCCATGACTTGTCCCCGCCTCAAACATTTCCTTCTTGGTGACACTTTTCCTCCAAGGTCCACTGTGAGCCAAGAGTATTTTATAGATTTTCTCTTTCCCTTTATGGTTCAAACTGTTCTCCAGCTGGTTGTGGCGATGCTGCATTTTATTACATTATCAGTCAACATTCTGAATCTGCCATCACCACAAACCCAGTGAACTTTCTGTCTCGGAATCATAATTCACATCATGTGTCTCTGTCTCAAAGGGCCCTGGAGAGGCAGTACTTCCGATCATGTTGGATGAAAAACTGCTTTGTTCTGAAGGTGTTAACATGTGACATGCCGAAAGGGATTTGAGGTCACGAAATCCCATCTCCTGAAAGTTTTCCTTGGGTCTCCATGACTTCGTACTGGGTATCACCTCTTCGAGAACCCCACACATTGCCCACGGCTTCAGACCGATGGGATTGGCCTAGAAATGGGACTCAGACTAAGTAACAAATACTGTCCCAGAGCACAAAAATGAACTTAATTGCAAATTGGAGATTAGAATATCAAATTTAAATTTTAAGTGTTTCTCCTTATTTTAGACAAATTAATGCTAATTATAAATATATATATATATATATATATATATATATATATGCACATATGTGTGTGTATGCACACAGAACATATAACTCACATAAGAGTGAAATAGCAATAAGCTACAAGAAGATAATGATCTACCTGTAGTATCCCCCCTCCTGGGAAGAGCCACAATTACAGTTTATACCTGTGCATATATTCTTTGAGAACTTTTTCCCTCTTCGTATTTATGAACGGCCTCGTGTAATCCTTCAAAATACAGTTATCCCGCATTGGTGTGAGTACGGGTGAGAAGCCGGGTCAGACAGCCAGGTTCGTGAGGCCTTAGACAAGGTGTTTCCCATGGAAAAGAGGATTGACACTGTCCACAGTCCTGCTCTGAAGCTTCAGGGCCTCCTTAGGTCTATCCTGTCCTGCCTTTAAGGTGTCCCCTCCCCCTCGGGGCCCCCAAAAGCTCTTCTGTCTATAGTCCAGGAGCTGAGATGGGCCACAGGAGACTCCAGGGTAGTGTCCTTTGGGACCCAACCCAATGTTGCTCACGTCAGCATTGCACACACCATGTGTCTATGGGTCACATCAGCTACAAGGGAGGAGGGAAGATGTAGTCTTTTTGTAAGGCATCCATGACCTCAGGGCATTCTCTTAAGGAAAAGGAGGTGCAGTGCAAACTAAGGGCGTACAGTACAAGTTCTCATCCCTATGAGGAGGAATATTTTATCCCTGAAATTGTTTAGAACCGTCCACACAGAGTAATAATTTAAATAGAAGACTGACTTTCATTGATTACACTGTAAATTCTCTGCAAGTCCTGCAGCCCCTGACAACCTGTTTGCAGGTGACTGTACCCACCGCCCACCCTGGCACGGCACTGACGGCAGGAACAGGTATGGGCGTTGGCAATGCCCCTCTGCCTCACTGCACCCTGTAATGACACAGTTTCCTTGTCAACAGTCGTTCACACCAGAACGCGAAAGGCCACCCAGAATTCAGCCACAGGGCCATACCACGGTGTGCAGACCAGCCCTGGATCGTCAGAAGGCTAGGTTGCTTTCCCATTTCAGCTGACGTCACCCGTGATAAACATCTGGCTAGTTAACTCTCTCACCTGCATCCTTCACCACGTCCAGGGATGAATTCTTAAAAGTGAGCTGTCTAGACCAAATGAACGTTTTTAAGGCTTTGGATACATTTGTCTTCATCACTCTAGAGCCAGCAAGAGTCAAAACACGTTCTGATTTGGTTTAGTATCACTGATGGATTTCCCCTTCATATTCTTAGTACCTCTGAGGTCACATTTCTTAATACTATGGGTGGTTTTGCTTTCTTCCAGACAGTTTTCATTTTCTTGTGAGCAAGCATTCTTCTTCTTTTGCTGCTTAATTCCATTTGCTTTCTCACCGGCTGCTTATTTCAGCAGCTGCTCATTCCTCACAGCCAGTTCCAGCATGGGCTCACCTCGCCATATGCCAGCAACTTGGTGACTCAAGACGTAACATTCTGTGTCCTCAAAACAGCAAATCGCATGGGACTGTAAAGATCTGGCTGCACGTTTTCGTGCAGTGACTCTCTTACCCGTGAATGAGTGAGATTCTGCTTCATCTGCACCTCTCCTGTAAAATATACCCCATCACCTGAAATTGCTGCCCTTCTCTCAATGAGTTTGCAGACTTACAACTCTATGGCAGGCATCTTGTTTAGTTTCCTCATTTATGTTTTACTGCACAGTGCTCCACACCATTAATAAATACCCCTGTCTGGTTCTTCTAGAGGAAGGTTCTCAGCTTGGGCACTGTTGACATTTTGACCCCCATCATTCTCTGTTGTGGGGCCTGTCCTGGGCCTTGTAGTATATTTATCAGCATCCCCAGCCATTACCTAATAGCTGACAGTAGCAGCTTCTCCTCCTGCTGTGATGACTAAAATTATCCCCTCAAGTGGTAAAATCGCTATACTAAACTGTCTTTGAGGGCCATATCACCAAAGATATGAAGAAACAAGCCTACAGGATTCTCTGAAGGAGGTCGGCATGTCAGAGCCCCCTTTGCAAGGCAGGAAACTGGGAGCATCACGGCCCAGAGGAATAGGACGTTAGGAGCTGACAGAATGCTAGAGGCGCCTTAGTGGCATTGTAGTCGGTTCTATCACAATGACTTGGGGAACAGGCACGTGAGTGTGGTGATGTGGACCATCCCAGATAACACTCCTCCATGGCGCACAGCACGGCAGCTTCACTGTCACTGAATCCCTTTTCTCCTGATGTGTCGTTCAGAAAACATGACGCCCTGCCTCTGTTCTTCTAATAGAGGTTTATGACCTTGCAAATGCAAATCCCTTCTTCTACCTTCTGCAGGAGACAGCGTGTGCCACACACATAGAGCTCATTGGCCTTCACCTCTCACTTGCATTCTTAGATACTCTTTGCACAGCTCAGCCCCCTGAAGCCAACAAGCCAACATCTTCTAAACAGTTCCCGGGGCTGAGGGTAGAGATTCAGACATCTGAGCTACCACTCTCTTCTCCAAAATCCCCAGGAGTCAACACAAGAGTCATTTTTATTTCCTGGCTTTTCACGGTTGCTTGGAGTTTTTAAAAGAACCACTTATATTCCCCCATCTCCCTCCCTTTCATACCCCCCCCCAAATATATCTGGAAGTGATAATGAAATGCCATAAAGACAAAATCAATTAGTAACTGCGGCTCAAACCAAATCAAGTAAAAACGGCAGACTTATATTTAGGTCCTTGCTTCTTAAAGTATTTAGTACTGGCTCCAGCTGGGTTCAACCAAACCCTGCATGAAGGAAAAATTCCCTGGCAGTTTACCTTAGAACCCTCTTCTCTTCCTGCATTCTGCAATGTGTGACTTCACCTAGGAGGGAAGATTTAAAAATCAGAATATTTCCTATCAGTGCAGATCAACTCTCCTTATCTTGCATTATCATGGGACTTGTTCATTTCCCTGAAATCCCTTCAAAACAAAAACCTACAAGTGTGTAGTGGCAGGAGAGATGCCTTCCATAGGAGAAGAGGCCTTTTCTGTTTGTGTTTCAAGGATACAGCTCAGCAGTAAAAGCTTTTTTTCTTTGAATGGCTCTGACATCTGTCAGAGGAGGTGCTATGTGTTTTAGCGTTTCTCCTGAGATGTAAATCCCTCTGTTTGCATGTCCTGGTGCCCAGCCAGCCCAGTGTGCTGGAGATGGTGCTGGGGCAGGCGAGGTATAGGCTCCTGTGGAGGGAGGAGCCTGAAGGCCTCTTGTTAATTCTTCTCATCCAGTGGGGTTTTAGGAATGTGGCAATTCCAGTTGTTCCTGGAGCTGCCACCCCTTAAAGAACCCCACGTTTACAAAGTCTCATTGTGAAGTGTATGGACATTATTACTCCCTGGTTTTTAAACTTTTGGATTTTTATCCCCAAATCACATCTTTCATAGAAGGAGCAAATGGCTTCCTCTGTTCCATCCTCAAGCCAGCTAAGATAGGTATCTTTTAAATAGAATTTTAAGCCCTACAGAGCAGCAAAAGTACTCAAGGCAAGTCCAAAGAAAGGCTTTTTCCTTTTATTTGTTTTTTAACTCAAACTGTGCACACAGCTTCACCCCTACATGACTTTCTTCCTAAGCAGGCATTTCTTACAATGGCCAGTGCGGGCCTCCTTGCCTGCCTGGGATCATATTGGAAGGCATTGTGTCTAAATTTTGGCAGCCCCTTGGCTTCTAAATCAGGACTGTGTTATTCTCTTCTTTTCCAAAAAGATTTAAGCATTACTTTCTTGTAGAGATAATATATATATTCAATTTTATTCAAGCTCAGAAAGCAAGCCATATAAACTGTTTACTGGTTTGGTTTATTGATACTAGCCATCCAGTCATACATTTAAAGCCAGTAAAAAAAGTACTGATCATATGTTCTTGACTCTGGCACTATTTGGGACAACAAATCAGTCTGTTTATTTGCTCTGTGATCTACTGAAGCATAATTCTGCCGCACAGTCTTCGTGCTTTGCAGCCAGCCTGCCCCCAAGATTGCTCCAGGCAGAAAAGTCACAGTGTAGCCAGAGGGCCCCCCTGGTCCCAAGTTTTCTTGCTCCTGTTTTTGATTACTGTCTTAATCTGCTTAAGCACCTACAACAAAATCCCATAGACTGGGTGGCTTAAACAACAGACATTTATCTATCGCAGTTTGGGAGCCTACAAGCCCAAGATCCAGGGATGAGCAGATTCGGTACCTGCAGAGGACCTCTACCTAGCTTACAGGTGGCCATCTTCTTGTCTTCTTGCTGTGTCCTTACAGCTGGAAAGAGAATGCTCTGATCCCTTCATCTCCTTAAAAGAACACTGATCCCATCATAGCAGCTCCACCCTCATGATCTCAACCAAACCTAATCACCTCCCAAAAGGCCCACCTCCCAACACTGGGCATTAAGGCTCTCACATAGGATTGCTGAGAAGACATAAACATTCAATCCATAGGATTATCCATAAAGAATCTGGAAACCACTGGTATAACCCGCTTAATTGTTAGCTTCACCAACTCTACATGCATGTGTAAAATTCTGAATTCCTATAAACAAGACAATGAATAAGAGGAACTTTAAAGCTAAAAATACATTCTCTGGTTTTTTGGGGATTTTGCTGTTTGTTTTTGTTTTGTTTTTGTTTTTGTTTTGTTTTTTTGCTATTTGACAACATGGGAATGATTTGCACAAAATATAATTCGAACATTTAAGTAATACCTTTAAGAATCAAAAGCTGCTAGAACTTTTGCAAGTCTCATTAAAATACAACAGATGGAATAAAAATGTGCACAAAACTGAGGAACATTTATTTAACTCTCAAGTGTGAGGAGTAAATAAAAAGAGAGATGAATACTTTCACTGAAAATTTCCCCAAGAGGAAATAAAACTTTTTTAAATCACAAATGTATTTCTCCTTTTTCTTTTGCCCTTCCTTTATCTGATCTCTGCTTGTTTTTTAAATTTAAACTTGATAAATGAACATATATAAACACATACACTATGTTAATGTGTGTGTACTTATGACATGACTAGGCAATACCATAGATGATGTAATTAGGAATACTCTGCGAGCTTTGCCGCTGTCATTTTCCTACAAATATTTTGTCTCCTTGGTTGAACCCTGTCTCTAGTAGAAAGTTCTCTCTCCTAACTTTTCGCTTCTTTCTATATTATTTTCATATTTCAAGCTTTTAAAGAATTTTGATAATATTCCCTCAAGATAAGAGTCCAAAAGAAGCACCATTTGCATAAGGCTCATGAATTTATTTCATTCCTGTATTCTCAGGACTAAAAGGCTGGATGACCAGTGTTTTGATCGTGTTAAAGGTGCAGCCCCTGCTGCCTTCAGTCCATGTGACAGTTTGGTAGAAATTTTAGGATAGATGCGTCTTGTGTTTAAATTTATAAATGATGTATTTCTACTTTGGTCGGAGTTCGTAGCCCATGATTTCTCAGTGTAGAATGTGAGCAGTAAATGTTTGCATGTGCAGAACGGTTTCTCTGCTGTCGTGTGATCCTGTGTCACCACTGCCCTGCCGTCTTGCTGATGTTTACTCTCTAGCAACGTAAAGTCAGACATGTTAGCACAGCTCTTAAGACTTTCATTCTTTTTATGGGTGATCAAAATCTGTTTTTTAAAGGACAACTGACACCTCTTTTCCTATTAATCCAAGAGAATTTTGAGTAAAGTACTGAGATAAAGGCCAGATACATTGACTAATTCGAAACAGTTCTTTTTCTGCAGTACGGACAAGCCAGGGTGCCATCAGTGTTCCGAAATAGCAGAGAATCCCCTTGAACTCTATCTCTATCTGCCATCAAAGATTATCCACATCACATCGGTTTTCCTTTTACTTCCTTCAGATGCTCTGTGTAACCATTAAGAAAGGATTGTAATAAAAGGTTTTGGAGAGCTATGTAGATCCATGTCAGAGCAGAAGAAAATTGTTTGCTGACTTAGCCATTTATCCTGTTTTATTCCACAGAAGTTAGAAAAGGAGAACAAGATGAAACCTAGCAAATGACAACACAGCTGCCTTTGCTCTTTGTGTAGTTTGTCACACCTTTTAACGAGCACACAAATACTACTGCACACCTCCTGCCGCTCGTCAGCTCTTACATGAGAGGGGAATTTCATCCATCTTGAGTTCTAAATTTCATAGTCTGATTTTCCTGAGTAGTTGAAAATGATAGTGTATAAGTTTTAAGGAGATGAGAAAATAAAACATGGGGGGAAAAAACATAATAATTTTCCATTTCCCATTGCACCAGCAAAGAAATTCAGTGCCCCATGTTGGTTTCCTTTGAGAAGCCAATATTACTCCTGCTTCATCACAATGTCAACAACCTACAGAGTCACAGTGCCTTTCTGTTACTGTCTTTCTATCCAGTACAGTGAGCCAGTCTTAAATAATGAACCAGGTGCAATGTGACAAGGCTGGTTCACTTTCAGTTTTCTTTATACATTTAAAAGAAATGCACTTGTTTCACTGATAGGCTGTGAACAGAGGCAAAGCCATCTTTGAAAAGTTTAGAAGTGGCTTTGGTTAAAAAAATAAATAAAATAAGGATTCCCACATCGAGTGTTCTTGTTAAAAAGTTGAAATTGGAAAAAAAAAAAGTTGAAATTGAGTGACACGCTCATTGAAAATGACCTTTAATGGGACATTCATTTTAATGGGATGTTATTCATCTCTGAGCTTTAGCCTTGACTTACACTAAGTTGTGTCATAACTGAGAAAAAGAAGGCAGTTTTCCTTTTTTTTTTTAAATAATGAACTTCTTAAAGCTATCTGTACCAGTTAAATTTACATTTCACTATCAACATGTTTATTCTTATGCTACAAAAATACAAAGTAAGCCTGTATTTGCTTCTAGTAATATTTTCATAACTAAGGAACTTACACAGATTCTAAAATACAGTTGTGTTTTGTATTTATACATACATATACATATATATTCACATATATACGTACATGAAATATTTGTGAGAAACCTTAGTATATGACATTTAGCCTATTTATTTAAGCAATCATTAATAAATTCCGATAAAGCAGTTAAATAACAGCACTCCCACTCTAAAATTAAAGATTATTTTGCTGGGATTTTTCTCAAAATTGAATGAGAATATTTTTCTATACATATAGTTTATTTCTACCTTCATTATACTTATTGACTTTATTTTTCAAAAAAGACAAAAGTTATGTGTGATCAAAGATCAGAATCATTATTACAATTTTTAATATTTTTTTAAATTATAAGTAATGGAACAGAAAATTTGAAATGGGAAAAAAAATGAAAGACATAAAAATTTTATTAATGTTATTATTACATGGTTTTTACGATGCATTTCACATGATATAAAACATAAACCCCATACCACTTTGTGTCCTGCTTTTTTCACTTAACTTTTCTTGTAATCATTTGCCCAAGTTGCTACACAGACTTCACAACTATCATTTTTAATGGTCGTCTGATGTTCTTTTGTGCAATAAGCCATAACTTTAAAGTTATTTGTAATTAATTTTTAATTGCACATGCTCCCTTAATTCATTAGATTCAATTAAAAGCAAACTTAACTATCAAAAATCGGTGTTAAGATCTAGATGTGCCTAAGGCTGTATCAATGCATCATGTAAACCATAGCAATTTTCTCTTTTGTCCATTCCGTCATTTGTTTGATGCCCATCGATGCAATGATAGTACTCAAAATCAAACACACATGTGTTTTACATGTTATATAGGAATTTATTGCAGGGAACCCTTATGCCTAAGAAGTGTGGGCATTTGACTATTACTAAATACTGTGTAATTACTGTAACCAATAATGTGCTAACTGTGAAATTCACTGCCATGATCTTGAGCCTTGTTTTACCCTGCCCAACCAAAATTAATCCACCTCTTCCCCTTCTTTCCTGAAATGATGTGTTAGAATTGTTTGCAAAGAGCTTGTTCGTTCCACTGCCAGCTACATTCACTTGCGTACATGCTCCAACCCCCTCCACCCTCCCTCATAAGCTCTCAGAGGGCAGGAAGGGCTCTCCCATTGTTGGATGGCTACTGCATCACCCCGCATGCAGTAGAAGTCTGCCAAATGTTATGACCCTCTGCTTCCGTTTTCGTCTGAAATGTTTACAGAAGGCAGTATTGGGAAATGTAATGATGTTAAAGATGTTTGCTCTCTCATTTCTCTTCCACCAGTGGGATGGAGTAGGACCTCTTCCAGACTGTGCAGAACCACCAAAAGGGATCCAGATGCTGTGGCACCCATCAATAGTCAAACCCTACCTCACACTGCTCTCTGAGTGCTCAAATGCAGACACGCTGGAAGGGGCCGCAGGTGCCCTGCAGAACTTGGCTGCAGGGAGCTGGAAGGTATGACTAGTTTGTTACAATACAAAAGAAATCTGGAATTATGAGCACGACCTTAGAACGTAACAGAAGGCCAGTTTTGAGAAATGTAATTCTAATAAAATCTCTGAGGATGTTAGAGAAATACCAGTTACATTGAACTGTTGGACATAGGGATTTCTTTTAAAAATTATTTTTAAGGGCTTAGTGGTTCTCGAAGAGCACACATAACACAGATGGACAGATGTAAGTATGTATAGTCATTGAAAACACTGTGATATGTTTTCCATTCTGTTTGTGTACCTGAGCTATTCCATTTTCAGGGGAGATCGTGATGTGTTGATGCTTTTCAAAGCACTATCATTGGCTGTTAAGGGAGCTAATGCTCAAATATCTTGCATAAAACCCTTGTGAATCCCTATCCTGTTCCCAAGAACTCCTCCCATTTTTAAAGTATGGGCTTACAGAAAAGAATAGTATTGCTAGTTATCTTTAACAAAACTGTTAAAGCAAATATATGTTTTGGAAGGAGATGAGAGGGCATTTTTGTCGTTCTTATAAACACTCACCATCCCTGATTGGTTTTCATGGAAATTTTCATGACCTTCATTTAGGGTAGAAGTGGATTCACCATAGCAAAGAATTCTTAAGTTTGGTCACTAATTGTTAACATAAGCTAACTTTCATTGTGGCGTAAAGTATAAGTTCTTAGAAAAAATGAGGGTGTATGGGGAAAATATCAAGAGAGGAAGTTTAGATCTCTGCCAATCATTTTCTATTCATATAATATCAAAGCCTATGTTTGGGATATGCATAAACACTCTTGAATATTCATTTTCTTTGAAACAATATTAGTAGAGGCACATAGCTACAGATGAGTCTCAGAAGCTCCGTCCTATAGGCACCACACCCACTGACCTCAGAGCTGTCCTGCAGCTACACCCTCCCTTCTTGTTATACCTTCCAGGATCTGCCTTCTTGTCACCTCTGTGTGTGTGTGTGTGTGTGTGTGTGTGTGTGTGTGTGTGTGTGTGTGTGAGTGTCATCCTTTGTTTCCATTGCTACAGTCTCAGCTGCAGGTGTGACATCCCAGCTCTTGGGGTCCAGGCCCTGACAACACTTCTCAGGAGCTGGCTGCTGATGCCTGGGCAGGCCCACCCTCCTCTTGAGGGTCTCAGGAATGGACATACTATCCCTTTCCCTCCTTGCCCATAGACATCCCTAATGTTATGCTGGAAGAATTCAGGTTGGGCAAGGCTTAAAGTACAGTTGTCACTCTCTTTCAACCAAAGAAAAGCTTCAGTAGCAGAGTCATGCCAGGCAGAATGCTAGAGTCGAGTCTTGCATGAGTAAGAGAGAGATAATTATGGAAATCTCTTCCTTGAACTAACCCTTAGATCTTTTTCCCTTTACATTTAGGAGACTTTGATTCAAATCACAATTCAAACCTAGGCTCTATCTCTTCTGAGCTTTGTGATGCTGGGCAAATTATAACACCTCATTATGTCTCAGATGTGTCATCTTTGAGAAGATTATGGCTGCTTCACATCACCTCATGCACATCAATCACAACACTAGATACAAAGATGGGAGTAGGATGTCATTGGTCTTGGATTGTCATTATATGCAGCCAAGAGTGCTTAGTTGCTACAAGTCACCATCCAGCCATTCTCCCTTGGAGGACTAACTAAGTGAGCATGAGAAAGTAGGCTCTGACCTGCAGGCGTGAGTTTGACCAGAGGCACAAAGCCATCAAGATGGTAGCAAATTAAGTGTGCCATCTTAAAGGATGATTTTTTAGTGAATTATCATTTTCTTTGAGAGACATTTAAGTTCTTACAACAATTTAAAAATGGAGACATATCTTGAGCTCTGTAGGATTTTAAATGTAAGAGTATAATATTTGCTTTAAAAGTTAAATGCTATATTCCACATACTCAAAAAGTTAGTTAAAACCATAGAAAACATATTAAGGACCCCCCAAAAATCTTCTTGAGTTAAAGTACAACATTTGAAATAGCAACAACAAAAAATATGTGGAAATGGGAATAATTGCATATTAGACATTGCAGAAGAAAAGATTAGTGAACTGGAAGACAGCAGTGGAAATTATACAAAATTAAACAGAAAAGAGAAAAAAAAATAGTACAGTAGCCTGATGTATGTGTAATCGCTATTCCTAAACGAGAGGAAAGAGAGAAAAGAAAGAACAAGAAAAACTATTTGAAAAAACAGTGATTAAAAGTGTTTTAAATTTAATTAAAACCATAAACACAGATCAAAGCAGCTCAAGGGACCCCAAGCACAAGAAACATGAAGAAACTATAGCAAGGTGCCTCATAATCAAATTGCTCAAAATCAGTAGTAAAGAAAAAATTTTAAAAGCAACCAGAGGGGATAAAAAAGATATGTTCTAAGAACTGTACCACATCTAAACACAAAAATATTCATTTATTTACACAGGTCTTTACCTAGCTGCTAAGAATATCCTCCAATTTGGTCTGTAAACCCTTTAAGGGCAGACTCCAAGCCCTATTTATTTATTTGTTTATTTATTTATTTCCTCATGTTTGGCTAAGTAAAAGTACTCAAACACAAGCATTTATGACAGAGCATCTATGTCCACATGTTTTTCTTGTGGATGGCAGTCATTCACATTTGTGAACACTCGTCAGTCACTAAGTGGTTAACACCACATATTATGAGCAGGCCGTCTTCACACAGTCACATTCCATGACGGGAACGTGAAATCAGTACAATATAAAGTTGACAGAAAGGAGTTATTGGTGAACTATTTTCTTTTCCATGTCCAGACTCATCTTGCAGACTGCAGATTTTGATAGCATTGTCCAGTTTCACAGCTTCTGTAGTATTGACCTTCTTGTTTAAATTATCAGGCTCTGTGTCCCAGAGGTAACCAGGTCAGCTGGAAGGGCTGCTGAGATATGTCCAGGAATCAGTGTTTGGAGTATGAAAATGATAAGATTAAATTTTTTTACTATTTTGATATTTAAAATTTTTCTCCTACCTTGGATTATAAAAAAGGAATTATGGAAGAAGAGTAATAAAAATTCTCAATATTTCCTGGCAATAACATCTTGCCGACAGTTTTTAGTGCATAAACCTGCCCATTCGTTCAGCATGGTTATCCCCAGTGTGAGATTTATCCCCACATATGCAGAGGACACTTATTTGGTTATTTTTTTTTTCTATTGCTAATAGACTAGAGATTACTAAGAAGGAGGCAGAAGGGTCTGGAGCAGATGTAGTCAATGTCACAAAAATCTCTCTCAATTTTAGACCAAGTTTAACAATTGTCACCATCAGATTTCTCAGTCCACATCGGATTTCAAACAACATATTAAAAAAGTGCAAGGAGTGCTTCTTATAAGCAGGCATACAGATCAGCCATAGGAAGGGAGAGTAAATATGCCAATGGCAAAAAGAAATTACAGAAGAATTAGCAAAAGTAAACAAGGATATAAGAGAGAAAAACTGTCAAAGGTCATTCGATATCTTGGCTGTTGATATAGTCTAATAACTGATAATCATAATGCTGACTCTCTGACATCAAGAAAGTGTTAAATTATTACTAGTCATCTTAAAAGACAGAAAGCATTTTAGAGAGATTTCTATCCCAATGGTTGAGTAGAATTTTACTTGCAGGATGTCATCTTATTTATAAGAAGCACTTGTCTTCCTAACGATTCTGGACAAATGAGACTGTCCTCAGGCAGAGTGAAGGACTGCTAAGGTATAATATTTGTGTGTAGCTATAAATATATATACTTACATAAGAATTTTCTCATTAAAATGCAAATACACAAGCATGTATCAAAGTCAGTGACATTGTCATCTCGTATAATTTATTAATTTACTATATTAAATTCGTAAGGGAATGTGTGGGAAGCGAATGTAGACAATCTATAGGGGTGATTTTAGAAGATCATCTTTAAGACAATCACTACTAAATTTTTATAATTTTTAAAGGGTTAATAATAACTCATTCAAAAACTAAACAGAAAAATCCTTACTTTAAAAAGACCTTAAAAATCTTAAATAGTTAAAAGACTGATTCAGGATATACAGCATCAAGTTTCATGAAGATATTGTTGCCATCTGAAATCTAGAGTTCAAAGAATGTGTTTTTATAGCAACTGTTGAACTTTAGTGGCATTTTTTTAGTAGCCTTAAATTTTTATGACCCAAACAGAGCAAAAATGTGAAGGTAAAACACCAAAATTTTCCATAGAGACAGGTTTTTTATAGACCTTGTCATCTGAAATAGTAACTTTTCTTTGTGGGGAGGTCATGCACGCTCTTTTACTATGACAAGTTGACTAGCGGACTAGATTTTCATAATAGTCCTAAATACTTTTTAAACTTTAAAATATTCATTACTTGGTTTATGAGTGTCAAACATATAGCATTATGGCAGAAGCAAAGTGATAAATGTTTTTAATAGATAGCATAGACTTTGGTTACCTTTTTCTCATTTACAGTACAGTGATTGTTTTTGTCACAGAATATTAAACCAATTGGATTTAGTAGATTGAAGATCTCCAAAATGTGAATGAATGAATGCTCTTTCAACTCCCATTTATGGGTATTTCCACTGTAATTGAACTTTGTGAAAACCCAGGGTTTGAACGATAGAATTCTCTATATCTGTCCTTGCTATCAAGCCAAACAGGTTAGATATTTTTGTTTAGTCTGCTTTCCCCTGAAAACGTAACTATTCTCAAAGACTCTATTCTTTCGCTATTTGTTTTTAAAATAAGATAGACTAAAGAGATAGTCAGATATTCATCTATTAATATTTAATGAGCTAGCATGATAGCAACATAGATGTGAAGAGGAAACAGAATCTTCTGCCATGAGGCCCAAATGAATTAAAAATAAGAGAACTAGGAAATTTGAGACTTGTCCCTAGAGACAGAGTCAATAGCCTTGAGAAGGACACTGCATTTTTCCTCTGACTGAACAAACTTGGTAAATCAGATAAGAATCCATATTAGAGAGAATAATGAGAGGCATGGTGTGAAAACCACACAGTGTCTGGATATTTCTAACGTTTTTTATAGTAAACTTCCAGTTAAATTAAGACTAAATAAGCTTTTTTTTTTTTGTATTTTCTGCCCTCTTACATGAGAATGAGATACCATCATAAATAACATGACATTATAAATTAATTCTGAAACAAATTTCAGAATCTCATGCATCTGTGCTAAATTCATTTTGTCTTGCTCATTTGATAGCTGTAGGGCTTTAGCACATGGTGGCCTGTGACACTGCAAGATGCTAAAATGCTTCTGGAAGATCAAATTATGTTTGGAAGAATTTGGTTTGAAAAAGTGGTACTTTACCATGTCAAAAGAAAAAAAAAGTGGGGACACTGGCTAATTTGATAAAGAAAATCCATTGGAAAACAATCAAGGAACAAAACTACTTAATTGCAGACTAAATATCTAAAACAAGAGAACTTTTCAAGTGTAGGAATATTAATCAACTAATTCAGAATTTTAGCATTAGAAAGGGCTTCACCTCATCATAGAATATATAGCAATTAAAAGAGATACTATCTGTAGTTGTTTAACAAATTCTTAGGATTTCAAGAGGGAAAAACTAGTTAAATTGCAGTGTTAATCTCCTTTTGGAACATGGATCAGCCTTAACGAAATCATCTTAGTTTAAGAAGAAGAGAAATGGTTATAGAAATTATAGCTATTAATCTTAAATATGGCTGGGCTGGGATTTTTAGAAGTCAAGCCCCTGGAAACCATGTTAGAATGAGGTAGCCTGTGTTCAAAGGGTTAGACAGGTATTGACATCACTTTATCACCAAACTGTCAATACCGAGGAACATTCTTGAACACCAACTCTTGTGCAAGTAACTTTCTTGGTTTTGTATAATTCCATTTAGTTTCATCTCTGAGCCCTAATTTTGCCAGATGCAAAAAAAAAAAAGCAAAAAAGAGGGAACAAAAAAACCCTTTAATTTAGATATCTCTAAGTAAACTCAACTAAGTTCTGCTATTTCCCAGTTTCTCAGTCCTTAAAGCTTGGCCACATTTCTGTTTGTCAGTTGCATCCTTTCCTGCCCCCTGCAATTGATGTTAAACTTGGAGGTGGGGGGAGGTGTCTACAGGCATATCTCTGCAAGGGGTGGGTATTGGGGTCCATTTCTCAGTCTCGAATCTTTTCTGTCCTCTTGCGCAAGACACACCTCTTCATCCTGTTGGGTGATTGTACCGTCTCTGGTCCAAGGTGCTCACCATGCCTACATGTGTCTACCCCCCACTCTCTTCTCCCCTGAAATGCTGCCACATCCTCTCCTTAACCCAGGAAGGCACTGTCCATGCTCACCAATCTGATGTACCTCCCTCTTCCTGGCCCTCTAACCCCTCTGCAGCCTGAGTCCTTAGCTCTTCCTCCTCAGCTGACTTCCTCAGCCCACCCACTCTGGGACTCCCCTGTGCCACACCGAGGCTAAGGAACCCTCTCCTGCCCTGCAGGCCATGTTGCTATTTCTACTGTATGGTCCCCACTTTGTGATGATGCAGGGGCCTTGCACAGACACTGCCAAGGTCCAGGAAGGACGGCAGAGCTTCTGTTGACTCTTCCATCTTCAAGGTGGATTCTGTCATCAGCCCCTCACACAGAGGAGTTCCCATCCAGGGACACTTCAGGTGACAGTCCCTTCTGCTGCTTCTCCAATCTGGATCTCCAATCTCTCCATCTCAAAGGCTCTGTGTTGACTTCTGAGGAAAAGGCAAATTCTCTCCCATTCTCATCTCCTTTCAGATATATCCCACCTTCAACCTGCATCTGCATCCAATGGCGTTAAACACGAAATGTTTGTTGCTTTGTTCTCTGTTCCATTCTGACAACACTTTGTTGGGCAAGATAATAGGAGAAGCCATGGATCGAAGAAACAGCAAAGAGAAGGAACAGCATTTATTATTTCGAATTGTCATCTCATCACATGCAAATCAAAGCAGTCCTTTCCTGACACAAACTAACTCATCCTCTGTGATTCCCATTACACACAACTTCTCCCAGGGTGTTTCACTCAAGAGTTTAGAGGAGACTCAAATGGGTTATTTATATGCTAAAATAATAATATGAAATATTCAGCCAAGGTTAATCGATGGATTCATAAGGGATTGTTTCATCATGATTGCAGATGTGTATAACTTACAGTGTCTTCCAAGATATGAAAGAGAATGGTGGGTCTCCCAGAAGGCCCAGAATACCTCCCCAGAGTCAAAACCGATTGTTGGTGTTCAGCTCACAATTCGTAAACATTGACCCTACACTCTGATTTCTGTTCTTTTCTCTAGCTTCCCTTCTTAGTTTCAGGGAGAAACCCAAAGGGGCTGCATAAGCTCAGGTTTCCAAATAGGGAAGGAGGTCAACGAAAATTGTCTTTCCTGGGAAGGGATTCCACATCCACACATCCAAATTCCAAGAAGCAGCCTCCAAAACGTGACATCTTTCCAGGTCTGAGCCTTCCTGACCATCCACTTCTTAGCCCCCTGAGGGCAGGCCTGTGAAATAGTTCACTACAATCAGGAGACAAGTTCTAGCTGCTTCCCATCCCCTCAGGCTTCTTGGAGCTGGGGGTATAGAGTGAGGGCAGGAGAAGAGCTTACTATATGAGCTGATGGGGATAAGAAACGATGTGAATGTGACTTTTAACGTAGGATGGGATGAAGTTGTGTGTTTTCTTAATCTCATATTTCATGCAGGGCTGGGCTGAGGATGTGGCAGGCATGGCGAATGCCCTACGTTCACTGCCAGAGGGGGCTCCCTGCCTGCCACAGGTGAGAGCCAGCTCTGGGGTGTCTGCCCCAATGGGGGAAGGGGGGAGGGGTCCCCTGGGGGAGGGGTGGGGGCTTTGCTCCACCTTTGGTGGTCCTCAGGACGACTTTATCATAGAATCCAAAACTTCATTTCCTGAATGTTCACTTTCTTAGATAATAAATGAAATTGCGACAGATTAAACCCATATTCTATTGGTTGCTTTCTGTAGTGCACACTGTTACCTGGCACACTATACGAGAGCATAAAGTGTATGTGCAAATTTCTGAGGAATCTGGGCCTCCCTGCATTCTGTTAATCGAACTGGAATGCTTGATCATTCTGCTATTCCAAGTACATTTCAATAGTAAAGTTAGGTGTGTTCCACTAAGGCCGCCAACCACCAACCCAAGACAAATTGTATATCTTATCTTATAAATTAGACATTGAATTGTGGCCCGAGACACAGTACATTTTGAACAGAATGTTTTTGTCATTTATATTTTTATTCTCAATTTTCAATGTCGTATTTACCTCTCTTTACCCCCTACCTTTTAGTGACCTATTTATTCTTTATTATTCAACAAATAATCTACAGAAAGTATGTTTGGCAGCTCATCTCTATGCCCCACCTCTAAATTCACATCTTTAAAAAAAAAAAAAGAAAGAAAAAACTCCAACACTCAACCTTTTATCATTTTCCATTTTTTCCAGGGTTCATTTTTTATTCTTCTTACTGCCAATAGCCAGCCCTTCCTGACCCAAATCATCACATCTTAAAGCATCAAGTATACACATCAAGCAAGTGGCTGCAAATGGCTTTCCAACTCCAATACGGAAAACACCAGCACCAGAAAAGCAAAATGCACTTAACTGATTAACCCTGAAATCTTTATCATATACTGAAGGCAATAATAATAATAATAATGTTAAAACATTCAAATACATGTCTAACCTATTCAACCCCTTCTAAACCAGGTCTTGATAACTCAGCCTTTTCAGCTCCTGTCAATGGCAGTCTGAAACCCTGCACGAGCTGTTTGCTTACGGGGTTTCCTGCCTCCCCCTCTAATGCCATCACCTCCATGTTCTTTGCAGTGGTCAGTGTACATCCGAGCCGCCGTCCGGAAGGAGAAGGGCCTGCCCATCCTTGTGGAGCTGCTCCGAATAGACAACGACCGCGTGGTGTGCGCCGTAGCCACCGCACTCCGCAACATGGCCCTGGACGTCCGAAATAAGGAACTCATAGGTACGTGCTCTCTGTTCTTCTCGGGAGCGTCCCAGCGTCTCCATCTGTAAATGAAAATGTCCTCCATCTGTCCAGCCACACCTGGCTGAACCTACATGCGGAGTGCACGTGCATGCAAAGACAGGGCCTGCATTACAGGCCACGTGTTTTCCCAGTTTTCTTGGTTTAAACCCACACCACGGATTTACCTTTTAAAATACCGTGATTGTTGACATTTCTAATCCTTGCAATGACCATGGTACCCAAAACTGGATGCCATCTTCTTCCTTGCCCCCCGAATCCTTCTGGGGCTCTTGGTTTGCTTTCCAGGTAGTGAATGGGATTGTCATGAGACACAGGCCACTCACCTCCCCTCTTACTTTTTAAATTTGCTGTGGATGAGACCGTATTGGCATTTTAATCCTATTTTTTTAGAGAATCATCTCCCTATAATTTGGTATTCAAGAGATAGGGAAGACCTTTGATTAATGAACATTAACGAGGTCATACATTCATCTGTTAATTCAGTGAATATTTATCTATGACCTACCATGTTCCAGGCCTGTTCCAGGCCCAGAGACTACATCAACCAGCAAAACAGGAACCTTTGCCATCACAGAGTTTACACTGGGGAGAGGGGAGATATATGGTAAACATAATACACACGTGAATCCCATTGTACGTTACAAACATTCCATGGGGAGAAATGGACCCGGGTAGAGGAGACTGTAATTGGTGAAGTTGCTGTTTTGTTTTGTTTTTTAATTGAAGTGACATTCACATGACATGAAATTAACCATTTTAAAAGGTACCATTTCAAGGCATCTAGTATTGTAACAATATTGTACAACCACCACTTATTTGGAGTTCCAAAACATTTTCATCCCCCTAAGGAAAACCCTGTACCTTTAGTCACCCCTGTCACCCATCCTCTCAGGCTCTGACAACCACCAAGGTATGTTCTGTATCTATGGATTTTCCTTCTCAGGTTGTTTCATGTAAATGGAATAATGTAGTGTGTGAGCTTTTGTGTCTGACTTCTTTTACTTAGCATAAGGAGTTTTGATCATAAATAGGAGGTCAAGGTAAGAGTTGTTGGGAAGGTAAGAGTTGAGCAAAGACTTGAAGGAGAAAAGAGTGGGCCACGTGGATATTTGGCGGTAGGGCATCGAAGCTGATAGAGTGGTATCTGCAGCCAGCCACCTAGAAGGGGAGCCAGGCAGGAGCCAGTGGGTTCAGGACCATAAAGGGGCTTTCATGTGCCTGGAGCAGAGCAAGCAATGGGAGCCCAGGCTGGAGAGGCCACCTGGTTCCTCCCTCTGTAGGTGGGAAGATCCCCAGGCCAAAGCTGATTGATGCCTGGAGGACAGGGAGAGGCACAGCCTCCCCACAAAATCCGTAAACAACATTTAAATCAAATTCAAATCACTTTTAAATATCAAACTATATTTGTTTCATGGCTTATAATGCACAGCAAGTATAACGAGAAATGGCAGTTATTAGACGCAGATTAAAAAGCTGGTTTCTGTCTATATAGACACATGGCTGGAGATGTGCAAAAGCTTCGGGTTTTGTTGGAGGGTACGATAGGCACTGTGAAATGGCAGGAGAAGCAATGACTGGTTTCCATATCACAAGGGCTGAGCATGTCACGCTCAGGAATTTGAATAGCAACAACAGATCCATGTACCTACGTAAAATTAGCGTAAAATTTGTCCTTGCAGAGGTCTGGGCCAGGCACCTTGCAGTCCCCTTTGACTCCTCACCCTTCATTCAGTCCATCAACAAGTCTGGTCTTCTGTGTTTTCTCAAAATCGGACACTTCTCATCTGACATTTTGTCCCCTATCTTCCACCATCTCTCACCTGGGACATTACTACACCCGTCTACCTGGTCTCCCTTCTTCTGCCCTCACTCCTCAGTGTCCTGTCAACAAAGAAGCCTGAGTGGCCTTGTTAAAACCTTAGAGCCCCTCACAGCTAATGGCTCTTTATCTCGCCCAGTGTAAAATGAAGACTTTGAAGGCAGGCACAATTGCATAGGATACAGTTCTCCAACATCATCTTCTCCCCTCTCCCTGTCACAAGTTTGCTGAGGCCACCAGGTCAATGAGATTCCCTCACCACAGGAGCCACATCCTTCAGGGTCTTCAAGCTTGCTGCTCCCTCTGCCTAGAATCCTCTTCCTCTCCATGTCCATACACCTCAGTCAGCCCACTCAGGTCTTTCTTTAAGTGCCGTTTGCTTGCTAGAACCTTCTCTGGCTTCATTCTTAAAATCCTACTCCCAACTCCATTCCCAGCTTTGTTTTTCTCCACGGCTCTGAGCACCTTCTAACATACGACATACTACGTGTCTTGTTTCTTGTCTGTCTCCCCGTGCTGGAATGTAAGCTCGTTTTATTTATCTTAAGTAATCTTCTAATTTATCTTCAATTTCTATTGTGTAGCCTTATGTTTGTGTTGTCTTTTACTTTTATGGAAAGTTCTGTCATGTTTGTTCACCTACATCACCCATGTACCTAGAATAGCAGCCAATCCAGAGTAGAGACTTTATAAATATTTGCCACATGAATAACTGAACTAACTTTTTTCCTGTTTGACCATCACCTTAAAATGAATTCCAGGTCAGCAAAACATGAAGCAAGCAAATTAAATACAACCTTAACTAAACAGAAGGGATTTCATACCAATACAGACAGTCATCAAAAAGCCAGTTCATCTTCCCAGAGAAGTTTACCAGATATATATAAACACTCAGAATTCCAGAAGGAATGCAGTTCACACCACTGGTTCTGGGGTTCCACTTTAAATTACATCTCTTCGTAGACCATTCTTTTCGTCTGGGGTGGTGAGGGTGGGGGGAATGGCTCTCACTCTCTGGTTAAGGAATGATTTGTCTTCCTTGGACTCCGTTATCAGGAAAACCTCAGATAAGCTATTGAACAATGGTCACCCTACCCCTTCAGCTCTAATGAGGACCATGTAGTAGCAGTACAAACAATGTCACATCCTCCTCCTCCCCCGTGTCTTCTCATGCAGGCTGTTGCCACAGTTCTGAGTGTGTCTGTGCCGTCGGTCAGTATGCGTGATCCAGATAAATCTTCGTGTTCCGATGTGATGTGTGGTAATCCAGGTTAAACCACTCTCATAAAATTCTTTGCAACCTTCTGAAAATGTTAATTATCCTTCTGAGCCAAGTATCAGTTCATCATTGAGAAAGGTTTTTGGTTTAAAGAATGGTAGTAATTAGCTTCGGTGAAAAGAGCAAACAATATGGTGTCACTTTACAAAGTTTAGCAAAATGCCATCTATTTCATTAGGCTGACTGTTCCTGATGATGATGGCAGATGGTTAGTCAAATCCCAATCCGCCTTGCCAACAAACAAAATCTCAACAACCAAAAAGAAAAGAAAAAAAAACTAAAAAAAAAAAAATGCTAGACAAGGGAGAGAGACGCCTACCGCTTGGCAAACATTGGTCATTAATCCATGACTACCAATCCATGGAAAATAACCCTAAAGAGAATAGTTTTATCATATGTGCTGTTTTATTTTGCGTGTTTGCTGACAGCATAGAAAATCAAAAGACTGGGTCAAAACAGTTACTAAGTAGAGTGTGGGCACTGCTAGTAAGCCTCCCAACATGTGAGATCATCTGCTCGGCTAATGCCGGGTGCCACTCTGGAGGCCCTGCCCATGCTCACCCCAAATTGCATCCCATCTGTAAGGAACTTTTTCATGACATCTTCAACCATTCCCCCGTGAAGGCTACTATACTACTCTTTGAACTCAGCAGAGGTGGGTAGCACCTACTGGATGAGGACTCTCTTATCTTAGATTTCCATTATGTAGTTTTATGGTTGGATTGTCTTTTGCTTTGATGTGTACACATCACACCTTCTCCCAATGAGGCAGGGACTTGCACCCTATTTATTTTTGAGTTCTCCAGGCCTTAGCACTTTGCTACGCCTATAACAGGCACTCAGTACCTGCTGGCTGAGCTGATTCACTAGTGGGTGAATAACGAGGGTTCTTCATTCTGAAGAACAGATGTAGAGGAGGTTTGGCAAATAGGGAGGCATAGAGGGCAATGTCTGGTCCAGCCTCTTCCCACAGCATCCAGGGAGCTGAGGAGAGACAGACAGCTCAGATGCTCCCTGAAATCCAGGACTCCTAACCACACTCACTCATTCTGCTGCTGCTTTGGAAGAGCTTTGAGACTGGGGAGGAGGTCGAAACACTTTCTTTCTGCGTATGCCTTGATCTTTGCCCGAGGCTGACAGAGCTGCTACACCATGCAGGTAGTATTGGCAGAGCTAGCTGAGCACCCTCCCTTCTCTTCCCGGAGTGGTGGTGGCTCGCCACACTTTCTGGCAGGCGAGCCAAGGCTGGGATGCCGTGAGCATCCTCCCCACTCTCCATACCCCTTTCTAAACTGAAGAGAAGAGCCTCCCCCTCCCTCGTGGACCTGGCCCTTCCCCGGTATGCCTCTGTCCTTTCCCCTCTTCCTCTCTGTGTTGCATGACTCATTCCCTGTGCTCTTTTCTTGTTTGCATGGTTGGCTCTCCACATTCAGATGAATCTCTAAGAATCCTTCTTCAATGCCCCCACACATTCCTGTTACATAATTCATTCTTTGTAGTTTGACAAACCTCATCACATTGTCTACTAGCGGAGCCTCTGTCCAAGCGACCCCTCTTCCAGCCTCACAGGAAGCACCAGCCAGAATCCCACTCTCTCTGGGCCCGTGTCCTATGGGGCATCTGCTGGCTCCCAAACACAGCTGTCCCCTGGAAGAAATGGAAGAGAAAGGAGCTCCAAGTCTTCAGGTATACCCAGCAGTGAGCATCTCATACCTGCCCACGCCGGCAAAATCATGAACAAAACAAGGATGGTGTCTTCCCTGGGAGTGCACTGTGGTACCAGCCGTAAAGCTGCTGCTATTTCTGTCTTCACAGGGTTTTCAGATCATCCCTTTTGTTCATCCTGGAACGTCAGGGCCTAGAGGAGGAAGAGGACATTCCCAGCTTTCTCTTTGTTGCCACCATCTGTTTCCAATAATCAGATGAAAGGTTTTATGTGGCCCCTCTAAAGACTATTTATAGACAATGAGATGAGAGCTGATTATATTTAAAGGGAAAGGTTCTTTAATAAATAAATCTAAATGTCAATAGATGATAGATGATAGATAGATAGATAGATAGATAGATAGATAGATAGATAGATAGATGGATGATAGGTTAGATAGATGATAAATAGAAACATGTTGTCTTTAAGTGAAAATAAAGACTGAGTAAAGAAAAAGGTGAGGTTCCTAAAATGACCAGCATCCACCCTATGCCCCCTGCCCCCACCCCCACCGCAAGTCAGCTCTTTGCTTAGTGAGAAACCCACTTTCTTTTGGGGAGCTGGATGGTGGCACCTGTCTCAGACCCGTGCCATCCTTAGTGCTGTGTTGCCCTGGAAACATTCTCTCTCATTTGGTGACCTCACAGCCGTATCCATGGAACTCTAGACCTGACACAGATGGCCATCAGAGCTAGGGAAACCCTTTTACCCAGTTCTCTGATCATGAGGGTGTGTTCTCTGGGGAACACACAGGTCCATCCAGCTGGATCTCTGTCTCCTCGAAGCCACTTCAGACGCTGCTCAGGTCATCCCTCAGACCTCATCCACATCCTTCCACTAGGACCAAAAAACCTCCTGTCGTCATCCCCTGGGCACTCAGGGAGTGTTTTGTGCCCACAGTGTCTCCTAGAAGAACTGGGGAGCAGAGGACTCTAAGCACGTATGGCTCATCCATCAGTTAAAACACACACGTACATGGACTTATTCTGTCCTCGTCGCACGCCAGTGGCTTTGCATGAGGCAGAACCACCTGTCATGAGGACACCTCATCCGGAGGGCCGGCTCCTTCCTGGCCACGCATCATGCAGTGCTGTGAGCACCTTCTCGACCGGCTTTCCTGCCCCTGGGGAGGCGGTCCCACCTGTGTCAAGTGAGAGAGACGTTCTGGAAACGTCTCAGGGCAGCCAGGGAGCCGTGCGTTACTTATTCCTAGGAACGTGTGACCGTCGCTTTACTAAGTCAGTGTCAGGACTCATAAGTGACATGCCTCCTCTGCTTTGCAAAACATGTCTTCAGCCCTGGCAGATGTTGTTTTAATTAAAATACATGCAATTTCAACCAGTATTTTCAAAAGAAACTCAGGTTCCCAGGCAAGGTGCTGCATTGTTAGTGACGGGATTTCACGAGCCAGGTCCTGGGTGGCAGCAGAGATGCGTGTTTCGGCTAAAACTTGGTGTTTCAGGTTAAGTGCCCACATTTGGACTCAACTCTCTCAAACCCAAGAACCTAATCTCAAAGATGCCACCTCCTTTTCTGGCGGATCCATGGGTTCTTCGTTAATTAATGTTAGACACCTGCTGGGGAATTTTGGCGGCTGAGTCTGGCAGATAAGAATTCCTTGGAAAGGGGAATCGTAAATAAATCGAAGAGCCAGCAATTATTGTATTAAACAAGACAGCAAGTTTGCCCCTTGGGGGTACACCATGTGGGGAGAAAAGGCGAAAGTGAGAGATTTCCTGTTGATTACAAATCAGGACCTTTGTCTGAGTAAAGACCTCAAAGAAAAGAGAGAGAGAGAACCCACTTATCGCAGTTTGGCTCTTCATCTGATGCCTACCCAAATGGTTTTAGAAGGAAAAAAAAATGCTTTAGGGAAGGAAATGCTTGGGAAATGAAATGTCTCTCCTCAAATACCCCCAATCTTGAGAATCTAAAAATAGAAAAGAAGATTTCAGCAGGGCGATTTTTTCTGTGTTGACTGTCATCCTTTACTCTGGCCAAACAAACAAAAGTTGGAAAGGGATTGTTATTTTCCCTCTTTCTTACTAAAAATAATAGATAAGAAGGTAGTTTAAATGTTTAAAGATGAAGATTCTTAACTATTCAGGCGTATGTTTGGTTGTATCGTACTGAGGAGTTACAGAGCAGGCAAGGATGGCTGTAATTGGGGGTTCTGCTAAAAAGGGGGTATAGGCTGGTGCCGTGAATTGAATGGGAAGTTGGTTCTGTTTGGGAGGACACCCGAGGCCACAAGAGGAGAAGGGGACAGACACTGCAGAGGCGAGGCAGCCATCTGAGGAAGGGCACGGCCGACCCCAGGCGGGAGGCCAGGACCCAGGGGGCGGATGTCGGCCTAGGAATGCAGCCAGCCCCTGGCATCTGGGCATCCCCAGGCCAGGACCCAGGGTGCCAGTCTGGGAAATATGGGCATAAGCAGCAAGAGCATATCGTGCTCCTAGAGAAGAAGCTAGCTGCTTCTTGAGATGACTTAAGAACAAGCCCACCTGTTCATCTGGCCAGACTGGGGTCAGAGAGATATTGGAGAGAAAGGTGTAAAATCAGGCGGTTCCCGTCAGCACCTTG
The DNA here is from genome assembly GCA_030015415.1 of Cynopterus sphinx. NCBI lineage: Eukaryota > Metazoa > Chordata > Mammalia > Chiroptera > Pteropodidae > Cynopterus > Cynopterus sphinx. Next base: position 3,999,165 of record CM057379.1, on the reverse strand, counting down.
TCAGATGTCCTGAGTTCTTTTAGGAAGCAGTGATAACTCAGAGATTTCTTCCCTTACAACCAAGGCAATTCCTGAGAATTTACTGTCAGGAAAGCCTGTTTTCCAAATTTAAAATGGAATTTCCCCATTCGGTTTTGTGTATTTTGTGTCTATGAACAGTGTCAGGTAAAATGAATGGCTTTGTTGTGGGATGATAAAAGGCAAGTAGCTTGTTTCCTAAAGCACATAATAAATACCCTTTGGATCTTGAATTTTATCCTCCTTACTATTTAGTACAGGCAATGAACTTGAGACAGTACACACCCAGCTGATGCAGGCGTACAGGGCTGTGCGATGCGAAAGATAGATCGGAAGATAAAAAATGCCCATGGTCCTCACCTGAAACACGAACAGTCTAATTGACTCATCAGAAAGGGATGTTGTAGCTATGAAACGAAAAATGGCAGTGTTAAACTCTTTAATTGAATACTGATGAACTTAATACCGCCCAGCGTCTGTGTGAGAGTGATGTTGTTACTCTTAAAATGTCGAAATTCACATGTGTGTGACAGATGACCCACAGGCTCTCCTACCAGCAAATACCTGTGAAAGGCCGTGTGCTAGGACCCCTGGGGACACCACAGTGGTCAGCCCTCAGCTCAGTCCTTTAGACCAGTGTTCCCCACTCAGTGCACCCCACGGAGTCACTGTCGTGCTAAGAGTCGGAGACCCTCAGTCCTCAGGAGAGTTTGGGAGCACCTGAGTCTCCCCGAGCACCTGGACTGACAGCCCCTACAGGGCGTAGCTCCTACCCCGGGACAGCGCACAGGGTGTGCTGTGCTGAGGAAGCCACCAGAAAGCTATGCCCCAGACAGGCCTGTGGCCTGCAAGCACAGCACACAGCGTCCACTCTGCCACTGTCAGGAACTCAAACGGTGGGACTTTCAAGTCACCATCCCCTTTTCTCCTTGTGACTTCATCCAAAGCCTTTTTTTTTTTTTTCACTTGCCTTCATTTTCAGTGATAGAAGCAGACAGAAGCTTTGGGGGTCTTCCTTTCTTTTCCTTTGTCCTCGTATAGTAAACCCATCACGATGTCCCTCTACTGTCACATATGTCACCTTCCAGTTCCTGCCAGCAGAGTGGCAGGTGCTGGGCACACTCAGAGGTCCCGCCCTAGCTGCTCTGCCCCACCCCCTCCCAGCATCCCCCAGCCACCCCACGTCCCCAGGACCCTGGTGTGGATGACACGAAACGAACCCTGCCGCCTGGTTCGTTTTCAACAAAACAGTTTTATTAAGGACCCAGGAGTCTTGTGCTTCCTAGAACGGGCTTGTCCCTCTCCTAATCTCACACGAACCTTCCGGTAGCATTTGACATCTTCATATATCTGGGCTTCCAAAGTAAAACTTTCTAGTTTTCTCCCTTCTCCCTTTTTCCCTTTGTCATTTTCTCCTTTGGTCTGTCTCAGAGTTCTGTCCCCTTGGGTCCATCTTTGTAAAGCTCATCATGTAAGTTACTTGTGATACTGATTTTCCAGGTCTCAAATTCCCATTTGGTTCTTCCTTATGGTTTCCATGTCTCTGTTGAATCTGGCTGACCTTTTTTTTCGTTCATGTCATTCATATTTCCATGAGATAGTTGAACGTATGTATCACAGCTAAAGTCCTGTCTGCTTATTCTGACTTCTTGGTTATTTGTAGATTTACTTATTTGATTTCCTTTTAGCTTAATTTTTGATGGCATTTTCCTGCTTCTTTACACATCTTGTGACTCGTTTGTCATGTCAGACACTGTGCATTAAACCCTTAGAATTATGTGAAGTCGATGACACGTGCTTTCCACAAAAACACCCAGCGTCCTCTGTCAGGATGCTAAGATGGAGACCTGAGTTCGTGTAACTTATATTTTAGTTAAGTGCAGCTCAGTTGCAGCTCTAGTTAAATCCAGTTTTACCACTAAGTTCAAATGTTTCAAGAGCATGATCAGTATTTAACCTGCGGTTGGGCTTGGAAGCCAAGTGCCTACAGGTTCCAGAGAGTTCTCTCTGCCTTGCAGTTCGGGCATCAGTTTTCTGAATTATAAGAGCTGGCTCTCCCCCATCCCTTTCTCTCCCATCTCTGCTGGGAGGCTCACCTGCCAGCCGTTCGGATGCCCGCATGACCTACGTCATTCAAGTCGCTTTACTCTCTTGTTCTTGGTGTCTGTTCTCGATGCTTACCGCTCCCAGGTTCTCCGCCATCCTCCTAGCTGGGGCCTCTCCTGGCCGCCCCTGCTCTTCACGTTCTCTTTCCAACTCCATCACTTCAGCTCATCGGTCCCCACAATTATTCTTTCCTCATCTTTCCTATCCACTCCCTACCCATCTTCCTTATCTGTGTGCCCCCAAACTTAGCCCATAAGGGAGGCTATGAAGAGTGCTTCAGATGGAAGGAACAGTGTCATTTGCTCCACCAGCTGACAGGCCCCAAGGAACAAGAACACCTTTCTCTTTCTCATCCAATGTTTCCATTGAAAGCTCCAGCTGTGCCTCACCCTGTGTGAATGTGATACCGGCTGCCGTCGGGGCTGCCTCGTTGTGATTCTGCTACAGCCTCAGCTCCATGAGAGCAGGGCTAGTGTCTTCCTAGTTCGTCCTCAAACCCCTAGGACAAGGCTGTTTGTGCATCTAGTAGATGCTTAATACACTTTATTTGAATACATAATAGATGGAAATCATAATATCGTGATTTCATAAATCAAATTCCCATCGTCATACATAGATTTTCCTCATTATGCAACGATAGTTATAACCTCTGCCTCAGCGTCCTTGACATTGAGACCTCTCTGCACCCCCTTCTCACCTGGAACGTGCCGCCACCATTTCACCCCCACCCCCAAATAAAACCAAATGCCTTATTTTTCTCATGCAAACCAAAGAAGATGAGAAACACTGTTTTAGAATGTGATTCTTGATTTTGGTTGTATATTGGAATTACCTGAGCTCATCCCCAGAAATGTTCAACCATTAGCATTTATTTTGAGGCTTCCCGAGGGATTGAAACGTAGAGCCAAGGTTGATAACTACTGCTTTAGCATTCTATAAGATTCATCATAAGTAAAAAGAACCTGTTAATCTCCTGGAAAACTGTATCTTTTCAATTTTGCAATATTTTATGACTACAGTCTAAGCCTAGGTTTTTTTTTCTTTTTCTGAGACATACAATTTCTTTGATTAGAAAAGCTGTAAAAATTTTCTCCAGAAAGTTTCTGATCCAGATTTTCTCCTTACATTATTGGGCGTAATAGGTAATTGCTTTGAAATAGTCTATTTCAGTTAACATGGCCACTCATGGTCTTGATATCTAGAGTCAAAGCATAAATTTTTGCAAATATATATACAGTAGGAATATCAAGTGGGCGTCAGTCCCTTCTTTTAGTATAATCTTCTATAACACATGCTCAAATGAAGATTTATGGAGCCTCTTCACTTTGGCAATGGATTGTAACTACCTTTTCACTTACTAAATCCCCATATGTTTAAAGACTAATTTAATCAAGAGGACAAGTGTAAAGAGCTTGTTGAAAACATCAGTGCAGGTGTAAAACTGACAGTCGAGTTCAGAGCTGACAGCATCCTTCCCTCTCAAGGTGTCCAAGTTCCCTGCCTGTCGGGAGGCCCGCCTGCATCCAGCACGGTTAGACAGGGGGGACCAGAGTTGCTGCCTTCTTCCCTCTACCACCTTCCCTCAGCTCTAGTCCTGATGGATCTTTGGAGCTTGAAGCCCTGACTCCTCAAGGCACATCTGGATGTCCCCTCTCCTATTTAGACCCATGGCTTTTTTGAGATTATGTCTCTCCCTGGGGTTGAGGATGGAGACAAATTCCCTCGGCATACCGGTGAGCAAGCAAGGGAGGAGAAAAATAAACAGAAAATGTACAGATTTGTGCTTTCAAATAGAATTCTGCCTCACAAGCATCTTCGAAAACACTCGGGTATTAGCATTACTTTCTGACAGCTACTTTTTCTGATCGAAAGCTACTTATCACCTCTCATCTATACTGTTTTGCTGCTACCTCATATCTTTTGCCTGAATGGTTTTAAAAATGTGTTCTCTTTCGTATGCAGAGGTGATGTTAGACAATGTGTGCTTTAAGCTGCTTTTGAACCTGTGGTGACAGGACTTTTCAGATGCCCTTCCATTTTGTCTGCTACCCCAGCCCCTGACCAACAGTGTGTGTTGTGTGCAGGTGTCTCCAGGGTTTCATAGGGAGGCCTTGACCTTGCCTCTTTGTCAGGCATCGATGCTAATCTATTGAACCAAGCAATGGCAGAGAGTGGGGAGACCCAAGTAGTAATTCCTTTAAATGCACTGAACATTCCTCAGTTGACCTGATACTGTATATCCTAGTGTCACTGACTTCTGTGACCCCTCATTTTCCCAAAAGAGCAGTATTAGAATTATATTTCATTTCTACCTATTCTCATTATTGGTCCAGGCAGGGGAGAAGAGGTAGTGGATAAAAAGAAGTAGGGTGTTGACAAGGATATGATAAATATTGGCAAGTATTGTCTCTAAATTATCTTCACATAGGAAAATAGAGGAATTATTCATTTATCTACTTTCCATTAGGCAAAGGACTAGAACTAGCTAAAGATATTTGAATTATAAAGTAGAGGGCCTCCCTGGGATCAATATTTTAAGCAGTCAGGTTACAAGCAACCAGCAGTGAGTACAGAGTATTCAGTAATCAAGTATAATTTCAACTCAAAGGGTAAGTGACCTCATATGTGTACACATGATGGCCTCTGGGGTGATTAGAAGCAAACGAGAGGGGGCTGACTATGTGGTGCTTTGTCTTCCTCCCTCATTGCCAACATGTCCAGCAACCCCATCTTAGGCTCCCGGCTGTCTCTGAGGGTCGCCTCACTCCTCATCGGTGGCTCTGGGCAGCAATGGAGTGAGGACTTGGGCTGTTGAGATGGGAACGATACTCAGAGAGCCAATGCTGGGGAAGCAGAGGAAACTATAGATGAGAGAAAGTATCGGTGACAGTGACAGAAACAAGCACTGTCCCCGCTGCTTAATCTGTGAGCCTCCTGCTCCCAGGGACACTGGGAGGAGAGTGAGGGCCTGGCTGAAATGATGCAGAGTAAATAGCAACTGCCTGAAACCGCAGTCGGCCCAGCGAGCCTGATAGATCAGTCAGTCTGGTGAGGAACAGCGTGAATGAAATATATCCAGCCTTCACCAAACTTTGGTTACCATATTGCTTTTCTCTGAGTACTCTGCTGAACTTTTAGGAGCGAATACTGCATTTCTGTTTTGCTTTGGTAAGATAAAGAGATGATTGTTGCTCATAGAACTTACAGGGCCAGGTAGACCCAGGCCCATCACCAGCCAACTGTAGCCTTGTCCATAGGGAAAGTGGATTATCAGTTCCAGGCACGTGAGGGGGAGGAAGGCTGAGGGAAGGAGGAGGACCTGTGCCAAACGGACTCTTCTGTCATGGAGACCCATGTCCTGGTGACTTCCATGTTTCCTGTCAAACCCAGCTCATCCCATCCACTGTCCCATGTTCTCACTTCCCGCCCATAAATTTGGGAACCAGCCTCTGCTTTGTGTGACATTCTTCAGGTCCAGGACCTTTGACAAGATGACCTTCATCATCTAGTGTCTGTTCCCTTAGCTGGTGACTACATTCTAGTCTCTGCTCACTTTTCTTTTTAAATTTACAGATGTATGAGATTTTCTTATTTTAAACACAGAAAAAAAAAATAGGCATATATAATGTGCCTAAGAACAAGCCAGGATCTTTACTAAGAGAAAAGAAACAAAATAGGCCTAAGCCCACCCTGCCCTCTTAAGCCTTTCAGTAAACGCCCGAGAGGGTTTCCATTTCTCTTTTCCCCAGAGTTCCCCTAAGCTCCAAATACCTTTTATTTTGCTTCTCATTGCCCCTGAATTTCCTTGTCTTGTCTTTGCAACCTGCCTGGTAATTTTCTTAATAGAAGGGTTAATCACACAGACCCTGGAGGAAGTGGCTGGCAGTTTATTGATAGAATCAGGTTGTGAATCATCACAAGAATTACTGAGAGCAGAGGTCTGCTATTTAATTTTGCTAGTGAACTTTCTAAATAACTTTTGAACAACTATTTACCCCCTCTCACACTTTTAAATGTAAGTAGTCGCCAAAGATATAGTTTTCTGTGTGACGTTTTAAAAATAAAACAAATACATCTCTCTCTTAAATAAATATATCTAAGAAATCTGGGTACCATAGTGGTTTGACATCTACAGCATCCTTTTATAATAACAAATGAGCACATTTTTCATTAATGTTAAAAGATGTATATTGTACCTTTGCTTCTTGAACATATGATCATTCCACATCCATCAAGAATTTTACCCTGGTTTATGTCTTTTATATGCTTAAGCATGTCTCTCTTATTGATCCTTCTTTCTGCAAACAAGATATATACAAATAAAAACTTATTTTTAAAATACTGCTTATGGTATTAGGCATTAAGTTAAAATTGCCTTATGGATTAAGTTATTACTGGAATTATTAGTAGGGTGCAGTTGATCAAAACAACATGTATCATACATCTTGATTAAAACTCTAAATAGAAAAATTAAAATTGTATTGAAAATGTATTCCTTGGATGAATGAGCCCTTTTACCCCAATCAATTCATGTGAATATTACTTACTACTTGACTGAACAAGATTCTGTATCGTTTAAATCCCAATTTTTTGGTTTTATAGATCTAAACACTGAGAAACATCACTTGCATGAATGAGGTGAAGAGTGAAACATCTTTCCTTATGGCAGTAGCACTTGCTTCTTTGACCTTCTTCTGCCTTTTATTTCCAAACCTCATGGGGATCCATCATCAAAAGTTGTTTTTAATGATCTACCAAATGACACCTTGATTAAGTTCTTCAGTGTTGGAAAAGGTAAAGAATTGGAAACCACCTTATCAGGGTGGAGGAAAGATGAACTGCCCGTCATCAGGGTTGTATCCCTCTCAGCCCACACACCGGCACTTTGCAGGGCCCTTGGGTTGGACTTGGGGATGATTTCCACTCAGGCACCGGGAGGGACTCGCCTTGATTCTGTCCAGTAAAGGAAGGGAGTCTGTGAAGGTGCACATGGGAGTGATTTAAAGCAGATCGGTTTTGTAGTAAGAATGCATAGGGAAACTGGATCCAAAAATGGATTCCCTTAAAACCTCAAGCCCTGTGTCCCCTTGGAAAGTCTACCTGGAGCCTCAGGGCACGAGGGCCCCAGTCTGAAGACCACTGACCCAAGTTGTCTGACCGTGAGGGAACTGTGGCTGTGACCTTCACATTGTTCCCATGTGCCAGGGCTTCATGGAAGAAGAGCGTGCTGCTCTGATGGATTAGCTGTTTTTGCACAAGTCGTTTTCCACACATACCATTTTTAAGCTGCAGTTCCCCAGAGGGAGCTTACCACATAGAGAAAAGCGGGCGACGGCGTGGCGAGACTCGCCAGGCAAGATTTAAGGATTACGTTTGAAGCTAATTAAGACTACAGTATGAATTTTATGCTAGATCATAATTTCTTATCTACATGTAAAGTATCATTAGTGGGACAATGAGTAGAGTATTTAAAACTTCCAGGGGACTAATTAAATATAAAGAAGTCCAGTTTTAAGACCAAAAGCTCTACAGTTCAGTTCTCATCCCATAAAAGTCTAACGTGATTATTTAATGCAGTTGCCAAGATAGCGTAATAAAAAATAACTGGATGTCTTAAGAATTTAGCATAATTTTCTCCTTGTCTATCCACTTCCAAGGTGTGAAGTTAATTTCTCTCACTCGTTCATTTGACCTAGACTTATTGAGTACCTACTACGTGCCAATCTCAGAAGAGCGTCAAAGTTTCTGCTTCCTGTAGGTAGTGGACTAGTGCTGGAAACAGTTTCAAAAGGAAGCAAACAAGATTTACTTTCTGCATTGGCCATGAATAAAATAGTTTAAGGGATTAGAAAACAAAAAGGGGAGGTGGATATTGAATGAGGTGGTCAGGAGAGGCCTCTCTGAGGAGGTGACATCTGAGCAAATTCTGAGCGATGGACAAGAGCCAGACATTAAACCATCTGGAGAGAGCTTTCTGGGCAAAAGAGCAGCAAGAGCAAGAATGCTGGTGCAGGAGGAAGCTTGGCACGGGGCAGAAACAGTGATGAGGTCAGCCTCACATCCAATGAAGAGACAGGAAAGGGTGGAGCATGGGGGTGAGTGGGAGTCGCCTATAAGCCTGGATGAAGAATCTGAAGGATTTAGCTGGGGAGAGGGTGATGTAGATGGACATTATTTAGCGTTCTCTCTGGCTGGTAATTGGAGACTAGTGTGTCGGGTAGCAGGCAGGCCAGCGAGGGCTTGATTTCTGGAGTCTGGGGAAGAGAGCACGCTGTGCCAGACCAAAACTATAGCAGTATTTTGAGGTTGGAGCCATCAGGGCTTGCTGATGGATGGAATACAAAATGCTATAAATAGGGGAAGGGCAGAGGAGACAGGACAATAGAATCAGGAGTTTGATTTTGAACTAAAAGTTTTAAGTGTCTATTAGATATGAAAGGAAAGATGCCCAGTAGGAAGTTATTGGAAATAGTGGTTTGAAGCACAGGACTGATATATTAGTTGGTATAGCATCAGTGACAACAAAAAAAAAAAGATATTTAAAGTTATGGCCAGATATTTTAATTCTCTAAATACAGAAACAGCTCCGGGAAAGCCTAATCTTAAAACAAAATGTCTGCTCACAGGTAGACAGGCATTTCTTAGTTTATTAACCAAAGATAGGTTTCTCACATAATTTTTTTCTTATTATTTTTTCCTTTGCAATAAAACAGACAAGAGATGATGATGTCTCTTTGTGTGAGTGCTACTGGAAACTGAGACCACATGTGTTCGTATAATTTTAGAACTATCTCTAGGTCGTCTTGTGAGGAACTTTTAAGTTTGTCTTACTTTCTTGAGTCAGTAGCAGCTTATTTATACAGGACGGTGAAGCATCGTGCCTGTTGATCCACCCCAGGAAAGCAATATGGGGTGGAGGAAGAAAAATCAATCCGTTGAGACTGATGAGCAGTCTGGATTTTCATCCTCTGCTCTACACACTTTTGTTGAGTTACAGTTGTTTCGCTTTTATTTCCCAAGGCTCATTATTTGGCATGGTCACATTTTACTAGTGAAGTTTTTATCTGTCGAGTAATTTGTGTGTGTGTGTGTAGTTATCCCTTCTTAGACTGCTTCTGGGAACCCATGAATCCCTGTGAACGGGACAGCATACCTAGTCATTCTGTCTTGTTCAGTTTTCCATGCAGCAGAAATTGTTTTAGGGGCTCTACATGAAGTGTCAGGTTATCTATCCATGGAATATGTTATAATGAAAATGAATGGAAATGCTTCTTGGCTAGTCCATTTATAAACGCAGCAGTGGTAGCTGCCTCCCCTTGACACTGCTGCTACAAAGGCTCTGGTAGTGAACTTATCTTCCATTTTTCAGTGTGTGCAGGTCTCAGCAGGAGACTTTGCCAAACATTTAGAAGTGAGAATAGCCTGCGGTGAGGCAGATGCTTCTAGGAGATATAAATCTAATTGATAGAAGACCATTAGAGACATCTTGTAGTCAAGCTTGCCTTATTTTGCAGGGAAAAATATTTTGCTTCCTTCTCCTTTTTCAATCCTAGGTATAATTTTCAAAATTATAATTCTACTTCTTCTATTTATAGGGATGGCTAAAGATATAAATATAGATATAGGTATTGAAAGCAGAGAGTTTCTGTAATACTTTTTCTTATACATTATTGTTTTTTCATTCAATTGAATTTTAGTTTGCTGCGAGTGAAGGATTTTCTTAATCTTATCTATAACCGGATCTTTGCATGCCTCCAGAGTTTTTATAAGCAATGTGATTTTTGTCCCAAGACATTTTTAGAGATTTATGTAACGTGAAATGTAAAATCATGATTGTTCTTTCTTCAAATTCCTAGCATGTTTTTATGCTTTTTACTCATAACTGAGACCTGCTCTGTAGTATTGATGATCCACAAAACCCACTTCATCAAACTATCAATATGTCCCCTGTAAGCATCTTGTTTCCTCTATTGTCGCAGCTGCTCTGTCAGTGAATCCGCTTTCTGGTCCCAGATGGCAGTCTTGGGACAGCTGTTTTGTTCTTAGAGACGTGAGCTAGAGGAAAGATATGGCAAAGGCATGTGACTTTCCAGCATGCAGATTAAAGGACAGGCATAATTATGCAGATAGACATATGTCCACAGCGATTATGGCACAAGGCAGGAACTCCAAACGCAGCAATTAGGTGAAACATGTTCACCATGGAATCAACTTCAGAAATATTCAGAACGACATATGTCCCGACCTGACCTATACCTCCTGAGTCTGGGTGTGTGGCTTGGGGCCTGAGCATCCCTATGTCTCCAGAGCTGCTCAGGTGATTCTGATACACCATCAAGGTTGAGCATCATATATATTGTGTTGTATTGGTTCTTACTGGATCAGCAGCCATTTCCTTTTATAAACACATATTGCCCTTTTTACTCTTACTGGGTTACTTCTTCCTGAGCTCTCAATTATTATTTACAAAGAGTATTAGCACCTTCAAAACACTCAAGTCAAGTGCCATTAAGACTGTGCAATGAACCCACAAATTTAAAACACATAAGCAATTTGGAGGGGAAATCATGTCATTATTTTGAAATAAATTACATGAACTATATCAGGTTATATTACACACTAAAAATAGGAATAAAACTGAACTTTTTCTGACTTATTTAAATTTATTTATCCTTTATTTTTTTGTCAATATTTTTCGAGTACTCTAAGTTGATTCAGTCAGTGAAGATTAACCAAGCGATTTCCATATGTGCAACACGCTAGGTACTGTGATTTAACGGCAGGTATTTATTTAGATTCTCAAAAGAAGAGTCACAGATCATATTGAAATGTGAAGGACTTATTCTCAGAAGTGAAAGCTGTTGTTCAGATGTCTAATTTCAATTCAAACATTTACCCAGTAAAGACCTGATGATGGGAGACACCCTTCCTCATGTCCTCATCCAGGGTCCCAGCAGGGAGCTCAGTCTTCATGAGTTGGTGTGTCTAAGACCCTATACTGCCATGTAGGCTGTGGACATGGGAGCCAGCTTCTTCCTGCAACCAGGGAACCAGCTCAGACTCAACTTGGTATTGCAATTTAGGCTCCCCTGTCTGCAGTGCACACAGATAACCCACCATGAGCCAGTCTTGTTTGGCCTTGGGACTCGGAGCACTTCCCGCTCTGGTTCTCTTCATACATCACCCTCCACAACAATCTCAAATGTAGGCCAGTAACAGTTCGATCTATCTTTTGCTCTTCCCTACATGTTTTTTCTCCCCCAAAAGCCAAAGACCAGTTAGTACAGTACCAGCAGACAGAGCTAACCTCTCTAACAGCCCAGCACCATCTATCCTGAATCGTGCATGCCCTGACACCCTGGCTTCTGGCTTCAGATTGCTGAGAGGAAAATTTTCTCTACCATCTTAGGTCCTATGATATAGTGATAGGGGTGGATTGTGTGAATTAATCAACAATAGATAAATTAACGGGGAAAATAGTTCATTCATATGTATGTGGAATTCTTGATAATCTGAATAATTCTGTGAATAGCTAAGAGTAATGGTTTTATACCAGCTTAATCGGGAAAGGGGGGATGGGGCTTCCAGAAGACACGTGGAAGGCATGGCAGCATCTATAAAATTTAGGCAATTTCTCATCCCAATGCTAATGGTCAGTCTCCTTTTGAGCTAGGAATTCCCAAGAGTGAGTATTTATGTCATTTTCCTTCCTTAGAAAGCTCTGTCTTTAGTCAAAGAAGGGAAGCTCAGAAGAGGCTTCCTTCGACATCTGCTGTGTCTCCAGTGTCCCCAGTTTAAAGTCATTTCCACATCATTTTTTTTTTTTGAGTCCCTTCAAGATCTCAGGAGCACTTAATTAGCCTTACTTCTGGTGCTAGTTCCTCTTTTCTCAAACCATTTCACTTTTCTCATTCCTCAAGCCCGTGGTGTAAAAGTAATGATTTGAGTCTTGCCAGACTGTAAGCAAGCAGTCACATGACAGGTGGCAATTCTGGCCCTTCACATTGCACAGTTTCAGCCAGGCAGATAGCTGTCATGAAGCCCGTGTGCACTGTTCTCAGAAAGCACATCCAGATTCCCAGTCTGCTGATGCACATTAGAGAGTATATTAAAGTAAGAAACCAGAAATAAACAGGCATTATTAGCTGATGGAAACTTTATATGCATGTAAACGTAGAACTGTCTGAGGCCACTGACTGTGGGCAAGCAGCCCTTCACAACACCATTATCATAATGCAGAAAGATAAATGATACCCCAGTACAGGCCCTAAGTCATCCAGAAAATGTTAAATTATGTTTACCATATAGCAAGCTTTCAACTTTTTCAGAGAAAAAGCTCTAAAACTTCACTGACAACATTGCCAACCAAAGGCTGCTATTCTTTTCAGGGAAAGGCTGGAGCCGTGATTCATGGGGTGGGCAGCAAGGATTGAGAAGAAAGAGCTGGGGGCCAAAGGTTGATACAGGTGGGCCTGAACCCCAAGGTGGGGTTTGCAGAGAACTGATAAAGGCAAAAGGAAATGTGTTTCTTACCCCACCCTTGTTATGTCTAATATTCCTTTTAGCATCCTTCTCCCTTGCTACTGTCTTTCTGGACCCGTGATGAGTGGTGGAGTGCATTATCTAGCTCAGGTCCCTCGGGCAAATTACCTGCCTTCCCTTCACATTGGAAACAGAGATAATAATGGTGTTGACCTCATAGGACTATCCTGAGGAATAAATGAAGACATACAGAGAACTTAAGACATACTTGGAACATGGCCAACCCTGAGTTAACTAAGGTTCACTGCTATCGTCACTCTCAGGCTCCATTGTTAGCATAGCAGTACTCATTCTAGAAGTTTCTTACTTGCTCATGCTCCTTTCTAGATTTCTCTTGGTTCAGTGAAGGCTCCCAGGCAAACATTATTTAATGCCTCTGTTCTGTGAGAAAGAGATTAAAAGCTCTCAGTATAGTATTTAAAGTTATCTCAAGCTTATTGCAATGATACATTTTTTTCCAATAAAATATTGTTTCCCAATAAAACAAAAACATGCTTTGTTTTATTGCAGGCAAAAATCTTTTTTTATGCAGATGCTTAATTTTTCCTTAAAAAAAACCCTCCTCCTTTCACCAGGATTTTGTATTTGGGTATCATATCTCTATCCTTCCAAGGAGCCTCCTGGAACGGTGAAGGAAAATGTTAGCAATAAAGAGTTATCTGCAAGTGACATGAGTAGCGGAATCCCAAGTACCTATAATTATATTCTACACACATGCAGGGTTTGATAAAAAAGAGAGAGAGCTTGTTTTGTTATTCTTTAGTTTTAAGAGGAAAAAACTGCCAAGAATTCTAGGTTTTAATTACCAAAACAAGCTCGCCTGAAACCAAGTCAGATGCATGAACGCAAGCAAGGAGATCAAACATATTTTGTGACCCAGTGCATGTACACTCTCCACGGGACTGTCTTTCCATGTAACAGTGTCTCCGATAGACCCCTGACTCTGCACTGTCTAAATGGTGCACCCAGAAAAAGAACGTCTCATGGCATCTCCAGTGAACCATAAAAAATATCAGGTAAATAGGACATTTTTAGGCAAATCCTATGAGAAGAGGATTCTCAGAAAGGATTTGAGTGCATTATCCAATGTAGTTGAATTTCTTCTTTGGTATTGAATATGCTTTGCTTTATATCAAAGAGCTCAGCCTCTTCCTATAGACACTGAAATTCATCTATTTCATTCATAGCACCATTTAAGCTGTCTTTTTTTCTCCCCCTCTGGAACTTCTCTGATAAGCTGTCCTCTACTTTCAAAAACATCAAAGCCTGGAAAGAAATTATTAGAGAAGAAAAAAGAAAAGCACCTTTGGTTTAAGCTTCAAATGAGACCAAATTGATTAGTCATCTGAGATTAAGTTGGCCTGGCAGTAAGCTTACAGCAAGTCACATCTATCACCCTTTTCTTATTCTAATTTCTCTTTGAAACTTTCAATAAACTGCCTACATTCCGGCCTATATTTAACAACAGCTGATTAAATCTAAAACTAAACTAGTCACTTCCCTACTTGTGTCTTGTTTATTATTAATAATAGAAAATAAATCAACTCATGGAAAAACAGCATTATAGACCCAGACCCAAACTAATGCTTGTTAATTAAAATATACTAACCTTAAATGTTACACAATGATTCTATAGCATATCTAATGAAGGGCGAGCAACAAAGGCTTTTGCCTCAGACGCCCTTGAAGGGGCTCAAAACAAACCTCCCCAGAAAGTGTCATTTTGGTGTAGGGATTTATTTTGAACTAAAAGACAGCTAAAACCCAAAGGACTCAGGAAGAGCTTTAACCTCCTCCTTAACTGCCTAAAAGAAACTAGACAGAACATCGTCCAGGACCAGAGTTATCACCAGAGATAACTACAAAGACTATGGGCCAGGTGTCATGCTCTGTGTCTTTTTGTCTCTGCATGGCAGGATAAACATTTGTCTACCAAATGTTCCCATATTTCTATAACATGGTCTTTCTCCCCTTTGAAGTTCCAGATTCCTAACCCCTTCTTCTTAGCTCAGAATGACATAGACGCCTCGGTTGCCTGACCGGTTGTGATTCCCGTTTTCTTATGGGGGCCCAGTACATATGTCATTAAATTTGCTTTTCTCTCGTTAATCATTCCCATGTCAGTTTAATTGTTAGAACAGCCAGAAGAACCTAGAAGGGTAGAGGGGACATTATTCTCCCCTGCCAGCCTTCTCTACTTGAATTTTTAGTGCAAAAACAATAGACCTCAATGGTATCTAATGTTGGCTTCCCAGATGTCATCAACACAGCCCACTGCTAAAACGGAACTATTATTGCTTATCATGGTGATGGACAGCACCACCTAACAGAGCTTTGTCAGTGTCTTGAGCGAGATGATATCAGATTTTGTTGAGAATCTGAAGTCTGGGTGAAGGCTGGTCTCTCTCTACTGGGACTTACCACAGTTCAGGATCAATAGGGATAGGAATTCAAAGAGTCACAGGGTATAGACAGTCTGTCAATGCTTTCTGTTGAAGACCCGATGAGTCTTCCACAAATTCTGTACTGGAGTCGAGCTATTTGCTTGGGCGAGAATCCCCTGAATAGGAATTACTCTTCATAAGGACAGTGAAATGGTAAAGGATTGCAATTAAGACAGTGTGTGGTGCTCATCCAGTTTCTTGGGCAGGTTGTTACAGGCTGTGAATCAAAGTTGTGCTTTTTTCAGGGTCTGGCCATTTATACATCCATGGGGATGTAGGTGAGAGTTGTAACAGAGCTCTCCGATTCTAAAATACACTTTCTTTTAAATGAGTTTTTCATTACAGTTTTAATAAAACTAAACCTGAACAGGTAGTTTGGAGTGGATTATCCACTGTAGATTTTTCTCCCTTCTCTGCTTATAGGCCAGGCTGTAGCAACGAGCACTAACTGTGAAGAAAGCATGGTGGAACTGTGAGCACCAGGGACTTAGCCAATGAAAAAGAGGAAACAGGACTCGGTGTCTCATTGTATCTGCTTTCCATTGGGTCCTGAGTTGATGGATCTCTGGGTGTATTTCTTTCAAGGCAGTGTTCTTGAACCCTTTGTCTAAAAGTCTCTGAATCAGCACGCTTGCTTGGAGAAAGCGAGGCTTGAAAGAGGAAGGAAATGTATGCAGGAGAAGGAGCATCCTGTTAAAGCTCCATGGGCTCAATAGCACCTTCAGATCTCCATAGTCAAAACTACTTAAATAACAACTGACTAAGACTAGACTATTGAAGTGGCCCTTAATTCAACTCAGTAGACTCTTTCATTGAACATTGTTAGGCCCTACTATGAACTTGGAGCTGGAAATGCCCCCATTATTGTTTGTTAACAGTTATCTGTAACTACGTGGGGAAAATAGGATACATCTTCACCAAAAGTGAATAGCTCATGGCTTACAAATTTAGTGCTTAAGTAAAATGAGCACCAGGAGAGAGAAATGGTGAGAGATTTCCTCCTTGCGGAAAAAGCACTCTTTAAGTGACTTTTGCACACGTGGTATTGAAGCCAATTATTTATCGAAGTCATACAATATATGAGGGAGGAGGTCAGTGTCTGGAAAAATAATAGATGGATCACCAGACCTGAAAGCATTTTGGAAAGCCTTGTAGGTAAGGGACACGCACAGCCATCTACAGTGCTCAGCAGATGATAACCACACCCGAGAGGCATGAATTCAAGGGGTCCCCTCGGGAGCATGCTTTTCCTTGCCGCTGGTGAGGAGGGAGTTATCACAACACATTTGACAAGTCTTACATTTTCATTTGTCAGGTTGAAAGTTAGTACACCATCCATGCCAGTGCATGTTTAGACATTTATATTTCTCTCTGCGTGCATGTTCCTACCATCACACTCTGCAGAGAAGTGAGAGAGGAAATTTGACAAGTAATTTCTGTTATGTCACTTATACCAAATCACATTCCTCGTCTACCCCTCTAATCACACAAAAGCCTCCCAAAGCCCAAGGCATGAAGTTCCAGGGCCTCGTGAGGGTATGGGGGCGAAGCAAGAAGTACAGGGTAGACCAGAGGGGACTTTGGCAAAGGGAATCTTCCTGTTGGCTCCCGATCTGACCTCTCCCTGGCTGTCAGCACATGATTTTCCTTCACCCGTTTCTAGTGGGTACCCGGTATTATGAAGTGAATGTCTATGTCCTTTTCCCAAATTCATATAGTGAAGCCCCACCCCACACTGTGCTGGGATTAGAGACAGAGTTGGCAGAAGCAGTTGTGCTTAGATTGTGCGACTGCGGTGAGACCATCACCATGATTTCTGTGCCCGTATAAGAACAGGAAGAGAGAGAGATTTCTCTCTCCACACACATGCCCTGGGGAAAGGCCACAAGAACGCACACCAAGAAGGCACTTTCTACAAGCCTGGAATGCAAGGAACCTCATCTACCGGCACCTTGACCTTGCACTTCCAGCCTCTAGGACTGAGCAAACAGGTGTCTGTAGGTTAAGCCTCTGAGGCTGTGGTGTTTTATTATAGCAACTCAAGCTGACACACCTGGTCTCCCCTCACATGAGTCCCTAGGGCAGTGGCCCTCGGCAAGGCTCAAGTTGTCCACCAGGAGACATTTGGCAAAGTCTGAAGACATTTATCATGCCTGGTGTGGGTGGTTGGTTTGCTACTGGCACATTGTGTGTGGAGCCTGGGGTTGCTGCAGAGCACCCCAGTGTCCAATATAGCCCCCGACAGCAACGTAGGATCCAGCCCAAAATATCATCAGTGCCAGAGCTGAGGAAACATGCTCCAGATCTATACAGACATCTCACAGGGAGTCCTGGAAACCAATCTGACACATCCCATCTCTCCCCGGCAGCTTTGTTCTTTCCTATCTTTCTCTGATCATTCCAAAAAGCCTCACGTGTAGGAAACCCATCAAAGCACCACTCTTGGTGGCAATGAAATTAGCCGGAAATGGCACAGGTGTGACCCCCACCCCTGCAGATGATCACGCCATGTCCTCTCATCCATGCTTGAGTCGCCATAGCTTCCTGTCCCTGTCCGCTCACCAGGGGAGCGGTGCCTGCTGGGTGAGCTCCAGCAGGTCAGGTGTGTGTGATGTGTTTCTATGGACGAATGACTGCACCATACGAAGACAGTCCAAAGACGCTTCTGAGGCCAGTTCTCTCCAAACCATCTCTCTCTCTCTCTCTCTCAGCACAGACCCTCTGGTTTCCCAGGCAACCAAATACATTACTGAAAGACAGATGCACACAAGGTTTTTATGGTGAAAATAAAGCAACATAACATTGAATTTAGGACGGACTAACATTAGAGATCATGCAAATCTCTGAAAACAACCTGTATTTGGGGCCTATCGCTTATGCCTCAATTTTAAAATTTATCTTGGGATGCTGATGTTGTTTGCAGTGGTTGGGTTTGGGTAGGGTTCTGGTTTGTTTGTTTATGGCTGCTTTTTAGATGTAGAGATTGGACGAGGCATCATTTGGTACACTCTTTATGGAATGTCTACCTTGATCCAGGTCAGTCCCAGCCAGGTACTAGGAGCTCAGGTGAATGTCCCTTGCCACAAGGTTACTGAGACAGGCCTAGACCTGCCTCAGGAAGGGGCCGCTAAGGCAGCTTCCAGAGGAGGGGATCAAGGACCTCCTACCTAAGAGCCATGACCTCTGAGCTGAGCCTGGAAAAGTTGGAGCCCACCAGACAAAGGAGCAAACAACATAGGAAATGAAAGAAACAGGAGACACACCCCAGAGCCCCAACTCCTGTGCATCATTCACAAAATTACAAGCAAGGTACCCACCGGGTCAGAAGAGACAGGCTCCCCAGACCTCAGGATCTGCTCTGTGGTCCCAAAGAGCCTGTGTTTCATCTGGTAACTGATGGGGGCCACAGACGTGGTCTGCACAAGGGTGACACACCAGTGCACGATCCCAGTTTAATCATGCAAGAACAAAATTATAAGGTACAATGAAGACATCTTCAGGCCTATAGTGTAGTATCAGGCAGTGATATATATCAACTTCTGTTTTTATTGACCTGACCAACGAAGAAGTCATAGTATTTATATGTGTTCTTCATAGTCCCCAAGCACCTAAATGGACATGCATTCTGTCCCTCCCTCGGGGACATGAGCCCTTGGTGGATAACTGCTTGCTTTGTTGTAAACCCGGAGCTCAGCCCAATGCCTTTTATGTGGAAAAAAACAGAAAGCACTTTTTGCTAGAGTATGTGTGAGGCCACTTATTTTCTGTATTCCTTCAGAACCAATGTCTCTACCCCCTGGCAGTGACATCGTCTTTCTGGACAGGCAGTGGTATGTCCTGGCCATTTCTCCTGCTCTCCTGCTCTCTGATGGCTGTGTGCAGACCATCTTTCATTTGCAGAGCAGGGGCCCAGTACACGCTGGCTTCCCCAAGTCACACCTTCTCTACAGGGAGCTTGGTGGTAAGGAAACCCATCTAATGAAGCCTCCTGAAATTCGTGAGGTGACTCAGTTGAGAGGGGTATCCAATGACAAAATTGTCAACTTTCTTTCCTGTTCCCAGTAATGGTGGGGATCATCCCCGTGGACACACTGGGGCTGATGTCATTGGGGAGGACTTTCTAGAGAAACTGATCATGAGCTGGCCATGTATCCATCCATCGGCACTGGATCTGTGCTTGGTTGATTCCAGGGACAGCAAAGCGCGTTCCTCTTTTTAACAGGCAAGGACAGAACAGATTTCAGTGGTGATGACAGCAATGATTTCAGCTGATGTAATGGTCTGAAAAATATTACCGTTTTGCTTTCAGCAGTGTTTATTTACTTTTGCTTATTTTGTTGTAATCACTCATCTTAAATTTTAGAGACCTGGAAGATGGGAATGTCATTCAGGGAGATTTCCAAGTGTGCTAAAAGCGAATGACAGCGCGTAATGACAAATGACCGATGATACATACAGATCTGTCAAACAAAGCAGAACATCGTTCCCGGGTATTTGCAGTCTCCTCTTCCAAATAGCTTCTCAAAACATGGACCTAAACCCAGGTGTTGGAGTATATAAGTTTGTAGGGCTGTCGGGCCACTAGCTGAGTGGGTTAAACAACAGATACTTACTGTCTCATGGTTCTGGCCACTAAGAAGATGTGAGCAGGGGGCTGATCCCTTCCGAGGGCAGGGAGGGAGAGTCTGTCCCTCTCCCCACCCATGGATTCTGGGGTCTGCTGGAAATCTTCAGCATTTCTTGGCTTATAGCTGCATCACCTTGACTTCTGCCTTCATCTTCACGGGGTGTTCTCTTTGTGTGGGTACCATTTCCAAATTTTTCCTTTTTTATGTGAATGCCAGTCATGGTAAATTAGGGGCCTTCCCTACTCCCAGATGACATCTCCCTATCTTAATGACATCTGCAGACATACTCCATTTCCAATTAAGACCACATTCTGAGGTAGTGGGACATAGGACTTCAACATAGAATTGGGGGAGTGATTGGATGGGGATACAGATCCAATTAAACAGCAGCATTTTCTTCCTCACCCTATTCCACCCCAGGCAGCCCCATCAGCTGCTTAGCCCTTCACCACAGGATGGGGGTCAGCCACTTTGTTTTACTGGTTACAACAAGCAAGGGTGACAGTTCCAGGTTTCCAACTAAAGAGAAAGAAGAAAGAAGACAGAAAAGAAAGGCTGTTAAAAAAATGGATACTTGGGGGAAGGGAAGGAAGGTGCAGTGAGTTGAATGGTGACCCCAAAAGAACGGATTTAGGGCAACTAATCCACAGAAACACCATGTCTGTGTTTTCCTGTTTTTTGAATATTCTGCGTAGTCTCTTCTATCCCTCCTATCTTCCCCCTTTTGATGAGTAAAATCACATTACAATAAAGAAGTCTCCAAAGGCCTATATACTTTCTTCTTTCCCTGGAATGTTTCAGTATTAACTATTGCTGGTGATGAATACGTCATCATCTGGTCTTAGATCTAATACTTAGTCATTTCGATTGAGCAGGATTCACAGAAATAAACTTTGATCTGTTTTGGTCTTTCAGGCTCCTTTTTTGTTTCTGACTTTATAGTCACATGGTCTCTTCTTATTCTTTATCTTCGTGCCTTATCTTGTTTCTTTCTATCACCTTGTGAACAGTCCCTATACAGTAATTTACCACATAACCACTTTTCCATAAATGGCGGACTGCATATATGTCTGTGGTCCCATAAGATATAATAATAATGAAGCTGAAAAGTTCCTGTCACCTGGTGATGCGTCTGTGCTGAGGCACTGTCCGTCATATAAAAATGCTATGTTATGATAGTCGCTGTTTTCTTAGTGTAGCAGCACAAGCACACTCAACATTTTAAATGCCTCAAAGTATAAACTTCATAAGTTTTAGTTTTACACACCACAAGCCTACAGTATAAATGCTAGAATTTTGGGTGCCTTCGTAATGACAACAATTTTATATGAAATGTCCATGGTGGTTAATTAATAAAGAAATAGGCAATATAATGTAGCCCCAGATATTTTAACAGTTCATAGCGGAAATGTTGTCGCTAGCTAGGGAATTTTGAGAAATATCTAAAATACTAGCCTATTTTTATTAAAATAGTTTGTCATTTCCTTGGGTTCTGATGTATTTTCTCTTGAAATTGGAATTCTGCTTGCTATAAAAATGTTTTAAAAAGTCACATTTCTTTATTCTGGCAAAATCAAGAAATCTGTGAGCAGAAATTAAAAAATAAACTCTGACCTAAACATCAAGTTTTATAAACTAACACTCTTAAAAATGAATCTTGAAGCGAGGACAAATGATAAGATTTTTTGTTTTAAGAAAGATATTATCACTTTTGTTAGTAAGCGTGCCTCTCAATTCTTTTGTGTCTCAGGAAGAAGTTATCTCCCAAGCATGCGAGAGACAGGGATTTTATAAATATGGAACAAAGTCAAACCCCTGGCACATAATTTAGGGCCCCACGATGTGTTAGGATAGACTTATGGATAGTCCAGACAGCCCCAAGCTGCCTCCAATTACCTGCATCTGAGGTTTATTTCAGCCGTGAAGGTAAGATCCTCAATGCCTGAGTTTTACATAAGCAAAATCAGACGCTGGGGAACCAGTCACCCAAAAACAGATAAATTAGAATTTGAATTGCCTAGTAGAAACCAGTGCTTGTCGTGGCTGAGAGGCGCTAGGAAGAAACGCAGCTTGGGAAATAAAATTAAATGAATTTCAATCAGTGAACTTGCTCTGTGTGAGAACCAGCCCTCAGTTTGCCTCCCCAAAGCATCTCCCTGGTTAGCCAGAAAGGTGGAATTGCAGCGAATCACTGTGCATCCTTCTTC
Organism: Cynopterus sphinx; assembly: GCA_030015415.1. Classification (NCBI taxonomy): domain Eukaryota; kingdom Metazoa; phylum Chordata; class Mammalia; order Chiroptera; family Pteropodidae; genus Cynopterus; species Cynopterus sphinx. The sequence goes on along the minus strand of CM057379.1, from coordinate 3,977,220 downwards.
TGTGAGTCAGCTCTCTGGTTTATGAAGTTCTCTGTGAACACAGTATGGGGTAGCGGTTGTGTGAGGTGAAGGCAAGACAGGTGCACTTAGAAATACACTGTATTTAGAGCGAGTGGCTCCTGTCAATCAGTGCCGAAAATAGACGACCACACACGCTCTCTGGCCATCCGGTTTGCATAACCAGAGCAAGTCTTTTGGTTCTGATTTTTATCAACATTAAATCAAGCTGTTGTGAAATTAAGACTTCTCTGTGCTAAACATCTTAGGGCACTCGGTGATATGTGAGCATTCTACCCAGACAGGAACACAGCTGCCCTTCTCCAGTACGGCTACCCAGAGTGAGTCCCCCAGAACCCAGTTCTCTGGGGAGGGACTGTGTCATGCACAAAAAGGTTTCTCTACTCCTATCAGTTTGGAAAACTCCAGGTTAAACCAAGTTCTTCAAGTGGCTTCATTTTATCCAAGAGCAGAACAATGCATAACCTCCACTTCACTAAGACGCATTGCGAATGAGTTGAGTATCAAGCACAGCGTTTCCCACTCTTAGGCTATAATGAATCCCTTGTAAGAAAACAGTGACCTCTAGGAGTATTCCCCAGAGCTGTCACAGAGGTAGGTGACAATAGCTGCAGGATAATGTGAATGCAATTCTCATCAGAGGGCTATTGTTGCATCTTCTTACATTGCGTAGTCAAAGAGTCCATATAAATTGCTTATTGATCTATCAGTAAACATGAGGTTATCAGATGTCATTTTGTCCTCTGTTTATGTTATTGTTGGAAAGATCAATTATACATTTAAGCTAACTAGACACAATTTCAATGACTGTCTAGAGAATGAGTAAACGAGTTATAGGGTAGGTGTCCTACAGGTGGTAAAGATGATATCTATGAAAAGAGCTCACAGGAGGAAGTATGGAGGGAGGGCTGGGTCTGGGTAGAGGAGTTTCTGGCCAAGAGACACACATAAAAGTACCAAAGCCTGGAGACAGCTCTGTAAACTGATACATTATTGAACAATTTGGACTGAGTTTGTTTTCTCTATAGAACAGAGATCGAGCCTGCCTTTTTTATACCCTTAGGGAGATGCCCAGCAGAAACTGAGACAATAGCTGTGGCTTTTCTCAAAAAAGTTCAACCACTGTAATGTAATCTACGAATAGCAGTGTAGGAAGAAAACCTATAGCTAATTCCCTCTCTCTGTGCCCTTGATCGGCAGAGAGGCCGATCAATTTGAGAAAGCAGGAACAAGGGAATGCATTGTTATAATGTTTTATCATTAGGCTGTATGCATTACCAACGTATTACTATTATCCCAATGTGCTCATATCAGGTCAGAGGACTAACTCCAGGTTCTGTTCCTGAAAGGAAACTTCACCAAGATACCAATCTCAATGGTCTCAGACAGACTCTTGTCTCCTGTAACTTTCATCCTAGAAGAGTTTCTGGATCTTTGTTAGGTAAAAATCTTGACCAGAAAAGAAAAAGCCTTCCTAGGTTTCTCCTCCCACTAGAATCGGTGGTTACATTTTTACCTTTACTTCCTTTCTGCTAAAATTAGCAATTAATTGAGGTGTTTTTTTTTTGCGGGGGGGTAAAGGGGGATTCATTCTTAGTCTTGAATCACATTATTTAAATTCTGTTAAAATGTATCATATCAGCTGCCTCATTTTTAATACTTCTCCAAAATCAATTTATTTTCATTTCAAAAAGGCATTTCAGCAAACCTATTAATTAACTGCCATTTTTATTTTCAAAGTGATTCTTATATTAATTAAATATGCAGTCAATTTTAGCCTCCTTTTTGTCCCTATTTCTGGTCATTGCCTTAGTTCTCGACATTTCAACAATCCAAGAATTTCTCAGAACCTAATTCAATGAAATCCTCTGGATAAGATTTCCAGGTGCCAAAAAAATACAATTCCTTTTTTCTTCCAAACAGATGGAATAGATCATTTACTTGGAGATAATAACTCTGAAAGAACTGCCTACTATATACCATAAGCCTGTAAGATTCTGGTTTACAGTATTTCTATTCAGAGGGTTGAGTTACTGTTTCATCATTTTCTCAAACCAACTGTTTACCAATTCTGACACATGAAGTAGGTTCTTATATGTGTTATAAGGCTGTACTTGTTTATTTGTTTTTAAATCATAGTTAATAAGAAAAAGCATAAAGAACTTTAGCATGTCTTCTAGAAGTTGACTTAATCTCTGCCAACAGCAATCACTGATTCCCGGCTCCAGCTGAGCCCTTCTTACTATGCCTTTTGCTTCCTCTTTCTTTCTCTCTATTTAGGTAAATCTTTAATCATTTAAATCCACTGGCAGATACATAAAAGAAGGTTCATTTAAAAAAAAAAATCAGTGCATCTCTTTAAATATTTATTTTACTCCAGTAGGAGCAAAGAGGCAGATGTGGAGATGAACAGGTCTCATTCTGTGAACAAGGGACTCACATGGTCAGACCAGAGGGTTGGCATCGCCACATCCAGTTTCCAGGCTGTGAGAGGAAGACAGAGAGACGGAAGCATCCAGAGAAGGAGACTCTCACTGCAAACTGTTGCAAGGGATCCGGACTTTAGAAATTGGCAAACGCCAGTTTTCTCATGAGATTATCATACTGTCCATCACATGCCGGTATCGCCAAAGTCAGAAACAAAGTTGATTCGGGAATCGCAGCATATAGGGAATGACACAAATATGCATGATTTGAGACTAGGGCTAGAAGAAGGATCTTGTGTTTCCTATGCTTTTTTCTTTCTTTGGTTCATTTCCCAAGGTTGATCTTTTGTTTTATTTTGCTGGCCTGACTCAGGACTCTGATGAGCACGTAATGTGCACAGTCATAAAGGAGGCAGAACAAGGCACAAGGTTTCCTTCATGGTCCCACCCAGCGTAATGCTACAGCCCTGCCCTAAGATGCAGCTTTGACCACTGATGTTGGTTGAGCAGTTTTCTTACTTGTGCCCATTAATTTGGTGGTTTACCATATTTGACCAGTAGTACAGACACAGGTAGAGCAAGTAGTATGGATCAATTCACAAAGACCTCTTTGCATGGTGGTCAAAACTAGAGCTATACGATAATAAATCTTTAGAGTTGATATGGCTCTTAGGGTTGTAATTTGTTCCCTTCGTGTACCAGAAATATTTTGTTTCTTTACATTTCATTTACTCAGGTCAGTAACCCAAGACTGCCAGAGTCGCTTCCATTACCTATGACTCAGGAATGATGCCATCTCTCTGACCTCCAACTTTTCAGTGCGCCTGCCCATACTACCTGTAGGGCCAGGATTCCTTAAGCACAAGCCAAACCAGTGTCCTGGGGGGATGCTGTAGACATCAAGTCCATGTGTGAAATGCACTGTTTTGTTGTTGTTGTTGTTGTTGTTTGTTGTTGTTGTTGTTTGATAGGCTTGTCATACCTAATTAAACTATATTTGCCTTTAAATGTGACATTTCTGGCATAGTCATGGATAAAGACTTGATTTTTTTCTATATGTTCTATTAAAGACAAGACAGACCGTAATTCAGTCTAAGGAAGCTTATGGTCAAAGAAAGTAAACAGATTAGTCAAGGTATCTTTCTTTTAATCTTATTTAACTATTGCTTTAAGCTGTATAGACAAGGCAAATCAACTTATATTGTTATAGTTACAGACTTATCTTCTTCTACTAATATATCATGTGTTTAAGAACTTTTGAAAGATTTCTTTCTGTGAATTATGAAGGATTAAGTAAAACAAGATTCTATTTAATAAGTATTTTATTCCAGTTTTTATAAACACAGCCTATTAAACCAAACATTAAAGACCGAAGAAATAGAAAGGAGAGATTTTTATAACATGCTCCATTCAGGGTAGAAGGTTAACCACAATTCAGTTTGGTTTATTTAGTCTAGGTGACTACCCTTGTTTTGTTGATCTTGGCAGTCCAGTTTCTCAAAGTGAACGAGGTCTGGAGATCCTGACCCAACCCCTTGGCCATCTGCGATGTGGCGATGATATCCGCTTTATGGTGGAAGGGGGGAGGGGCTGCAACCAAGAGCCTATCTTCCATAGAACAAGGGTTGAGAACCTCTTGGCTTTCTTCAATCAGGTTATTTTGATGTTTCTTCCAGAAGATTCAGTTACTGATCTACAGCTCTAGCAGGGGCCTTTCGGTGAGCATGAGAGAAAATTAGAAACCACCTATCAATGATAAGGCTGAATAGCTCTGATCATTTACTCAACGCAACCAATAACACCAAAATTGAGACAATTTTATAAGGAGTAAGTTAGTGATTACCATGAAAGCAGGTACATGTTATGGAGGGTGCAAGAGTCCTGAAAAATCTCCAGGATCTTTTAATTTATTCCATAAAGAGCGTGTTATTATTACCACCAAATAGAAAGGCTCTTTTAAATGTAGAAATGGAATCTCACTTTTAAAAACTTGACCATTATTGTGCTATTCTTTAACATGAACTGGAGCATGATTCTAAGCAAAACGAAAGGTTTCTAACTGCTGAAGCACCATCATATAAATCATCATGATTAAGTGGAGGTCGAACTTCTCTTTTTTCATTTGCCAAGTCTTTGTATGTTGGAGGCTTAATAAATAGACAGCTGTCACAATGGTACTAAACCAAATGAAAACCTACAGAATGCCAAGCATATCTAATTAGTTCTAGCACCCCTTATTTCATAAGGTGAGAAAGAAAACTCTTTGATGTTACCCAGCAGCAGGCTGGGAAACCCCAAAGATGGTTTAGGTGTAAAAGACCCTTTTTAAAAGTTTTGCTAGTTTGACTTTGGGGTGTAAATTTGGGAAAGATAGTTCCCAAAAGAGTTGTTGGGTGACAAGAGACATAAATCTTTCATGCCTAAAGACAAGAAACAAGAGCTGCTCAGTTCAGAGCTATCTCAGGTAAACAGCATTCACGCTTTTTCAATAACCAAACAATGCAACTTGGACCAATTCACTTCTTTGGTCTGTAAGCCACACAAACCAGTTTTAAAATATAGATTGTTTCGAATGTGTTTTCTTCCCTTTCATGATAAACTCTGATTATATTTAGTGTCCTTAAAGTGTATATAGTGGCAGATTTTATGATACAAACATTTTCCAAAAGAGAAAGAAAGAGAAAAGGTGCTAGCCACATTATAGAAAGGGCAACAGTGTCCAGTGGCAAAGAAGCATGGTAAAAAGGAATGCTCTCCCTTTGGTGAAGGAGAGAAAGGCTCTTTCTGCATTTACCTGTAGACACACAATCACGAGGAAATCAGTGCCTTGCTTTTACATCTTTAATCGCTGGTCAAACTAAATTCAAAGTGGGGAGAGGACCTGAGAAAATACTGGAAATACCAGGAAATCTGTCCCCCCACACAGACGACAGTCACATTGGCAAAATCTGTCCGATATAACCACTTTGGAACTCAAGTCTAATGAATGCTTACAACTTTCAGAGGAAAACTTGTTGGTCAATTATAATTAATTTTGGTCATTTTGAGCTCTTAGGATGGCCGCAGCTACTCATCCCTCACCCCAGGCCCTTGGCAGACATCTATGTGTGTGTACCTGGAGCAGCATGCATGCAGCTGATGGGAGCCAGGGTGGGCAATGAGGATCCTGTCCTTCAAATATTGAGGATCTGTGTTCTCATTGCTGCTACTGACCACGGACTTGTGGACACAAAGGCACCAATGGTGTATACGCACACACAAAACCATGTTGTAAGCCCTTCTCCCTTCTGCTGAAGTGACTTCCAGGGGACTTAAAGAGTTGGTGGCCTTCTTTCTCCCTTCATTTGTCTCTTTTTCCCCTTTTGGGAGTCAGATATTAAGTCTAGGACATTCAAAAATAAATTCATATGTTGGGGAGATTCAAAAGGTACCATGCATGTCCAGGGAAAGGCGCAGGCTCAGAAAAGACCCAAAAAAAGAGCCTAAGTTTACACCTCAGGCTGATCCTAAGCCCAGAGACATCCTGTAACAATAAAAAAAAACTGCAAACCTGAGGAAGAGGAAGAATCTAACCTCCAGGATTCCTGCATTGTTAGATTCCAATGTCCAGTTTTCAACATCAACAACAACAAATTACAAGGCATACAAAGAAACGGGAGTATCATTCAAAGGAAAAAATAAACTAACTGAAACTGTCTCTGAGAATGACCAAATGGCAGAACTACTAGACAAAAGCTTTAAAACAACTATTTTGGAGATGTTCTAAGAACTAAAAGAAGACATGGAGAAAGTCAAACAAATGATGTATGAATAAAATGGAAATATCATAAAAGTGATAGAAAAATCTAAAAGGAAACAAAAAAAATTCTGGAACTGAAAATTAGAATAATTAAAATGAAAAAAAATCAGAGGAGGAATTCAAAGGCAGATTTGAGCAGGCTGAAGAATCACTGAACTTGAAAGCAGGACAATTGACATGATTAAATCTAAGGAACAGAAAGGAAAAATATTGAGGGGAAAATGAACAGGGATACGTGGGTCATCATTATGTGGACCAACATACACATAGTGAAAGTCCCAGGAGGAGGAGAAAGAGCCAGAGAGATTATTTGAAGAAATAATGCCTGAAGACATCCCAAATTTGATGAGAGACATGAATATAAACATCCAAGAAGCTCAACAGTCTCCAAGTAGGATAAACCAAAGAGACCCCTAAAGATACAGGAAACCAAGCCATCCTAGACATAAAAAGTAAATCTTGAAAACAGCAAGAGAGAAGTGGCTCATCACATACAAGCCTGAATAAGATTATAAGCAGATTTCTCATCAGAAACTCTTAGACCTGGAGGCAATAGGCAATATTTTTTAAAGTGCTAAAAGAAAAAAACTATCAATGAAGAATCCTATCTTTGGCTAAATCACCCTTCAAAAAAAGCAAATAAAAAATTAGGACATCCCCAGGGAGTTTGTTACACTAGACCTGCCCTGCAAGTAAAGGGAATCCTGCAATTTGATGAAAAGGACAGTAACTAGAAGCCATATAAGAAAGTTAAATCTCATTAAAAGGAGATAGGTGTTTATTGTAAAATCTAGTGTTGTCATGAGAACAGTTTGTAACACCACCCATTGTTTCTACATGAGTAAAGAAACTAATGCATTTTTTAAATTATTTGTTGAGAAGCTAGTAAAATTGTAACTGGTTTTTAACTCCACATTTCGTTTTCTGCATAATTTAAGAAGCTGATGCATTTTAAAAAACGATGATTATTTTGTATTTTTGGACACACAAAAAACAAAGATGTCATTTTGTGACATCCATAACTGAAAGGGAAGGGGATGGAGCTATAACAAGCAGGGCGTTTGTATGTTATTGAAGTTAAATTGGGATACATTTAAACTCCAATGTTTTAACTTAATGATCTTAAATGTAATCCCCATAGTAACCAAAAAAAAATAGTAATAGAATATACACCAAAGGGAATCAGAAAATACTTAAAACATTTTACCACACACAAAAAAAATTACACAAAAGAGTCAATAATGAGGGACAAAAAATAAAAGCTGCAAGATATATAGAAAAATAATAGCAAGATAACAAGTCCTTTTTTATCAGTAATTATTTTAAGTATAAATGGATGATTCTCTCTATAAGTCTGTTTCTGTTTTGTTTGTTTAGATTTCACATATAAGTGAAATCGTATAGAATTTATCTTTCAATGCCTGACTTATTTCATTTAGCATTGTACCCTCTGGGTCCATCCATGTTGTTGCAAATGGCAAGATTTCATTCTTTTTCTGTTGCTAAGTAATATTCTATGTCTTTTTTTATCCATTCATCTATCAGTGGACAGCTGAGTTGCTTCTATGTCTTGGCTAGCATAAATAATGCTGCATTGAAAAAGGCTAAGGGGAATAAGAGCTACAAACTTCCAGTTATAAATATGTCATGGGGATGCAATGTATAGCACAAGGAGTGTAGTTAATGATATCATAATGATATCTATTGTGAAAGATGGTTACTAGACTTATAGTGGTCATGTGATAAGGTATATAAATGTCGAATCACTATGTTGTATACCAAAAACTAATATATTATTGTATGTCAACTAAACTTTAATAAAAAAATAAATTTTAAAATATATACAAATGGATTACTCTCTCATCAAAAGACAGAGATCAGCAGAATGGCTATTTTAAAATGGTCCAACTATATACTCTCTGCAAGGGACTCGCTTTATATCCAAAGACACATCATTTGAAAGTGAAAGGGATATTAGTATGCCTATGTTTGTGGTAGCATTTTCACAAGAGCTAAAGCGAGGAAGCAACCCAAGAGTCCACCAACAGGTGAATGAATAAGCGAAATGTGGTATATGCACACAGCGGAATACTATTTAGACTTAAAAAGAAAGGAAATTCCAAGATGATGTGGATTAATTTTGAGGACAGTATGCCACACAGAGTAAGTCAGCCACATAAAGACATATGCTGTATGATTCCCCGTATAAGAATCACTTCACGTAGTCAAAATCGTAGAAATAGAAAGTTGAATTTGGTTCTCAGGATATGGGGGTGGAGAGGTACTGTTTAATGGTCTAGAGTTTCAGTTTTGCAAGATGGGAAGAGTTCTGTGGATGGGTGATGGTGACGGTGATGGTGATGGTTGCACAACGAAATGAACTTACTTAATATCACTGAATCGTACACTTTAAAAATGGATAAGATGGTAAATTTTATGTAATGTGTATCTTAACATAGTAAAAAAAATGAAGATAAAAAGTAAATTCAGAGCATTTCAGCGAAACAGTTCACTTTTAGCCACTCCAGAAACAGGGGAGCCAAAGAGATGCTCAGACCTCAGAGACAGGGGTGGTGGTGTTTCTGATGCAGGGCTGCCGACATTCCAGCTGGCTTTATTTTTTTAATATCTTTTCTGTAAAGTTTGTTTGAGAGATTTGAGTTTATAATGGTGCCTCACAAAGACCAGCTACACGGAAAACAATCAGTAGCCCAAAGAGATACGTAATCAGTTTAGGAAGGGACTCAGGTGACTTCTCTGTGGTCTACCACCTTATAGAGCACAGGTGGTTAGACCATAAAATCATTATTCAGTATTTTTCTACCAAAGGGGAAACTACATGATAGAGTGCAAATTGATATCAGAAATAGTCAGTTCTGAAATTGAAATAGAAACAGAGTCACGAACTCACACACAACACAGAAAAAGAAGCAGTCAGACCAAAGCCCTGGTACCCATCATGGAGTTTCCACCAGCTCCTGTCTGCACGAGAACTCAGCAAGACTGCCCTTTTTGGGTCTCACTGTTAGATCCCCTGATCCCATCTGGGCACTCTTGTCTACCCAACACCTCTAAGCAGAAGACTCCCAGAAAGAAGCCTGAGAGAGAGAAAATCACTTTTACTTGCAATTTATACACACACAGGGAGAAAAGGATGACAGAGTTACAGTTCAGGAAGTCTGTCATTGTTGGAAACTAGTTTCTTTAACATACTTATAATATCTCCAGTAGTCTCCTCGTATCAATATTACAAAAGTCAAAGACAAGGTTATTTTCATTGGAGACTAATAACTTAGAAGAAATGGCCTGAGGATTCATGCCTATTTGGAACTTTGTTCATGGTGGTGGCAGATTTGTGTTTTGCTTTGTTTTCATCTCAGGGAAAACATGCTTTTCTGTTGTAACATATGGTTCCACAATCATGGATAAAGGGAAGCACATCTATTCCAAATGGATACGAGGCCAGTACCCACCTTGCTTTCACAAATCTAGGTGTCTTCGAATCTGATAGCCTGCTTTTCTCTCTGATGTGATTTTGATATTGTTTGATATGATGTTTACTAACTGAATATTTTTCATGTGAAAAAATTAAATAGCAATCCAACTTGTCCATTATTTTTAGACTTCAGAGTTCACTTGGTTTTCACTATCCATCTCATTGTCCCAGTGGAAATTTCTGGATCCTCTCTCTCTCCATTACCCCCGCCCCAGCATTTCACTGGACTCTAAGCCTTGTCAGTTGCATCTCCAGAATGGCCATCATGACCATTCTGCTGTCCTGATTTCCCCACCCCCATTACCAGGGCTTTGTAGTTACTTGATTTTGTCCTGAAATATTACAGTCACCTGCTCAGTGCTATCATGAGCATGAATCACTATGGCTTTGGTCATTTACTTATGTTTAAACCAAAATAAATGCAGAGGTAGGAGGAGTGCTCTTCAGTCTACAGTAGATCTTGGTGCCACTGCTCCCTTTGAGGGCCTCAGCAGTTTATTGTAAGGCAGAAAACTTCACTGCCTCATGCCAGGCATGACCACGTGGTATGGCCCATGCTCTCACGATCTCTGCATCCATGTAGCATCCCAACGCACCACAGGGGCACTGCTGAGCTCCAGGTGCCCCGATGTTGTTGGGCCCATGCAGGACCTCCAGCCTTTTCTTCCCCCAAGTTCCCAAAGGGACAACACCTACGTGGAGAGCCAGCCACTCCCCTCCTTGCCCCAAGGAGAACCATCCATTTCTCCAAAAGAAAAAAAAATGTATGATCACCTTGATAGTGTTAGGCTGTGAAAATTAAATTTTACCTTGCCACTTTTCTTCATACCCACTGTGGCTCAGAAAGAAAATTGGTTCAAAAAGTAGTGAACTCCTTTGAACTCTGAAGAAATCTCAGATGCCAAATCTCAGACCAAAAGTCTGACTGACAGGTGGGGGCGTGGGGTGCCAAGGTTCCCCTTATTAGCCAACAAGAGAAGCTTTTCACTCTTACATTGTTTAGAAACTTAGGGGACAAAGAAAATATTTGACATAGAGCAATTATAGGCGTAGGCTACCTCAAATTGAAATGCTTGTGGTATCAATAGAAGTTCAAGAGCTTTATTGTCAAGAAAAAAACAACTTGTTTCTCTCATCTTTGGTCTCCTCATTCTGAAAACTTCCTTCTTGATGCATAAGAACTCTCTTTGCAAAATATTTTATGCCTCCCCAACCTATCGAACAAATCGTAGATGTCTACTTCCTATACCAAGCCTTCCTACTCAGCCCAATCTTATTTCTTCCTTCCCTGAACTGCTGTCATTAGCATGCCACACAAGCTCACTTGAGGCTGTAATTCTATGTTCCTCATTTTCTTCTCCCAATTAGCCTCAAAGTTTCTAAATCCAAGAAAAAACCTTAAAAACCTATTCTTGCTACCAAATGTCACGTGAAGATAAGGTTCAAGTTCTCATCTGAGAAGACAACTTCTCTCAGCAGCATAATCAAAGGCTAATGCAATCATATGCCCTTAAAAGAATTAACAAATTTTGCCCAAGGTCTTCTGCCCTCTGGTATATTTTTCTTTGATTTGTTTCTCCACTTGGGTGGTCAAAATATGGACTAAAATATATCCCTCCAAATAAGCTAATAAATGACCTAAATGAAAAATCTCCAATTACCTAGTAAAATGCCATCAAACTATACTAGAAATAATAGAAATAGAATCATTCTTATGGGTTTTATCGACAGGTTGTGGTAGGTAATATGTGGCCCTGATTCCCGCTGTTTTCCACGCGGTGGGGCACATGGAAGGTGACAGTGTTTATACCACATTCTGGGGCTGTCCTGGGGGGAAGTGGCTGTCCCTGCCACCTGAACTTTACCAGGACACCTTGTATCTCATTAAGGGCTCGCTGGTCAGAAAGCTGTGGAGGATGATACCACATCTTCAGATTTATCTGCTGTCATTTAAAGAAATGACAGTAACAACAAACACTGAAAAATGTTGCAGCCTCTCCATCTCCTTGTTCTTGCTTTCATCTTTGACGATGTCCAAGGTCTCAAAACCAGTCTTCCCTACTCCATCGGGAGTGTCAATGCCTCGTGTGCACAGTAATCGAAAGACTTTTCTGATTTCTTCTTCCATCACTTCCCTTTTAAAGAAAAAGGGAAAAAAAACATTTATCTTCTAGTTTTTGTGAAATTCGGCTTTGTCTTACACTGGCTTGTGGGGGTTAATGAACTGCTAAAGTCTCCAGCATGCTGAGCTCAACAGAGTAAATTGTTAGCCAGAGCTGCATGCGACTTAATAATAAATAGATGAAGCAAGTTGCTCAAAGGACAGCCCACGTACAAACTGTCTTCTCCAAACTATTCTAAGTGCTGTCAATAGAAAAATGCTACATTTAGGGGTTTTCGGGCCAACCCTTTTTGTCATGCACTTCTCAGCTATCACAAAGTGAATGAGGACACTTTCCTATTTCAATAATTTAGACATCAGCATCTTTCATCCTAGCTAAAATAAGCCATTTCTACGTAGGATAGGAGCAGATACCAAAATTATAAGGGCTTATGTTTTATTTATTAAGATTTCATTGCCTCCTCCCTAGGGGTTCCTTTTCCCACCCCCAGGCACCAAACTCCAGAGAATTAAACAGAAGAAGGAAGCTATACTTTAGAGAGGAAAAGTGCCTCTAATAGTTTTTAGGCACTAGTTAAATATGTCTAATGGGATGGGAGATAAGGAAGGGTTTACCTTTGGACATGTGCCAGTTCCATCTGAAAAACTTAATAACAGCCAACTTTGCTACAGGCACTCATTTACTTAGTTCCAGAAGTAAATTAATGGGACAGAATTGGAAGCTGCAGGTAGGATGAATTAATTGTTTTGCAGGGTTATTAGTAATGCCTAAAGTACTTTGTAAACTCAAAGTACTCCATAAAGATGCCATTATAAGTATCTTTATCATTGGGAGTAGCAAGATTAATAATGATAAAGAGAATTAAGGAAGCAAAGTGTGATTTTATTTTATTTCCACACAAAGGAAAACATGTCAAATTAGTAAATGTTATATGGTAGAGCCATACAATAAAATCCCATCATTGAGACAAGCAGATCATCCAGTTACTCTAGTTCAAAGGACACCCAACTATATATTATTTGTTAAGCTTCTCTCCCTTGCTTTAACTGTTCCTCTTTGCATCATCAGGGCCGGAACTCAGAAGCCATATGTATGATCATGCTCTCCATATATTTGTGGTTCGACTCTTGTTCAGTAGTGCAGGTCGCAACGTCACTCCCATCAAAGCATTGTTGAGGTTATGTTAGAATTGCCATGTTTTCTTGACTTTTGTGACTATCGAGCAGGAAGCTATGGTCATTAACATCTACTGAGTCCTGTGTCCTAAGTAACCCTTGTGTATTTCCACGCATTTACTCATTTAATCTTTACAACAACCTTGTGAGATACATACCGTTATTCTTGCTTTATAGATTTTAAAAGCTGTTTAAAGGCGATAAAATAGCTTGCCCAGAGATGTGATTCCACATTCATCTAGCACCCAAGCCCATGCGTTCACCATCAGGAAATACTGTGTCCTCTGTAGGTGTCTACGGTTACCTGACAGGGAATATTCAAGGACGGGAAACAGACAATATTGCATTGATGTGGGTCTTGTGTTCTCTTTTTCATCCCTGTCCCCACCTCTTCCTTTGCCCTACCTTCTTCCTCTGTCTCGGCCTCTTTTCAACTCTTCCTTTAATCTTTTTCCCAAAGGCAAATACGCCATGCGAGACCTGGTCCACAGGCTTCCAGGAGGGAACAACAGCAACAATGCAGCCAGCAAGGCCATGTCGGATGACACGGTGACAGCTGTCTGCTGCACCCTGCACGAAGTGATCACCAAGAACATGGAGAATGCCAAGGCCTTACGGGATGCGGGCGGCATCGAGAAGTTGGTCGGCATCTCTAAAAGCAAAGGAGATAAGTAAGTTGGATGATGACTTCATATCGCCATAGGGTTGGTACTTGCAGATGGGTTCTAAGTGTGCTCAATGGCCCCTGCTAATAGGTAACTCTAGTGAATGTCGCTTGAAAGCATTTTTCTCTGATAATCAAGAGAAGAGAAACAGCAAATTGTTTCCAGTTTTCCCGCCCCACAATAAAAGGTGATCTTACTGGTAATTTTAGTTTGATTAATAACCCATGACTTGGTGACACTGCAAAATTGGTAAAGGAGACTCAGTGAGCCAGCATGCATACTCTAGTGTGTTCCACCATTGCAGAAGAAACAAACCAGCTTAACCTGGATCCGTGAGTAGTCATGTGGCAGTTATTCCTCTGTGGTTGCAGGTCCAAGTTTTGATGATGTTTTTGCCCTTTGCCTGTCCAGTTCTCAATAGTGCATCAGAGTAAATTGATATTCCTCCCTTTTGGAAGTATAAAATCGTCCCTGATTCCAAAAATTCTATTTGCAATAAAGAATTTCTATTTTGTTAAAACACATCTGGAAGGTCATGGGGATCTCACTGATCTCTGTCGTAAGAGAATTGAATGATAAATGGTGGGCTGAGTGCCAACATTCAGAGCCATTCTTCCAGATTCCTTTTTAGAGCAGTGAGAATAACCAAAGTGAAATGTAGTTGGAAGATGAGGATATCTGCCATTATGAAAACCTTGTTTTCATCTCTAGATTAGTCACAGGGTGAGGAGGGTGAGAAAAGAGAGTCTGGCGGACTCAGAGATAACTCAGTGCTAATGCAGCACCCTCTCTTACTAAATGCTTTTGGGGCAAATTATTTAATTTGACATCTCACTATGCCTATACTACTGTATAATCTAAAACCAAGGGAAAGCTGTCATAATATACATCCTGGAGAAATGATAATCAGGTCTTAAATGGATAAATAGAAGATTCCCAGGTAGAGGATAGTGGTGAAGAAGGAGGACTTTAATGCAAATGGAGTAGAAAGGTAAGGTTCCCTGTAAAAGCAACTATGCCACTGCAAATGGGGGGTATCCCCGATTCAATCAGTATCTTACCATAAGCAACTGAAAAATACCTTCACAAGCCAGAGTGTCAGTGTGTCACTGAGCTGTCAGTTTTAGAGAAACATTCATTAACCTTAATTAAATTTCATCTCCTGGAAGTCCCTCAGTGGAATTAAATAACATTAAAAGAGTAAACATTTTGTTATCAACGACCTGTTTCTTGATTTTCATCCCCTGACCCCCCTTATTCCTTTACATCTAAATGCTAATAATTTTTATTTTGTTATTAAAAGCTGCAAGGGATGCTCTTTGCAACTTCTGGAAATTTTCTCATTATTTCACTTAACTCAGGATAGTACCATTGTGTTCTGAAAAGAAGTTTCAAGGCTTCTGTTTAAGCATCCTGAGACCTCCAAATAGGTTCAATCAGCAACACAGAATGAGGGTTTGAATACTTTTCTGCATCAAGTAGAGAAACCCCAGTGGACGTGGGTAGTAATTGTGCAGTGTCGATGGTTGGCTTGAATTATACCTTGTGGTATCGTACTTACAATAAAATGCTTCTCTACATATGTAGGAAGCCACATGGTTTTGTTTTGTTTTTTTAATTTAGCTTCAGTGGACCTTCAGAATCTCTCATTGAAATGCTTACCTATTTGAGCGTTGAGAACTTAATACGTTAACGTTTTTGTAAGCAGACATATATGCACACATTAAGTCATAGCTTACAAAACACCGACATGTTTGTCTGTCATCATAAGACATTCAAAGACTAAAGTGTTTTCTCTGAATTGTGAGACTAGAGAGCTTTGGGGGAGGTGGGGGGGCATATATTAATCCCTTCCAGCTATGAGAGGATCTATACTACTGGAAGCATCACTGAATGGTCCTTAAAGAGACAAGATGCTTTTATCAGTCTTATAAAATTTTAAAGAAAATTATTTGGTGAAACTAATTAAGTAAATCATTTGAGGAAATCATTTATGAAATAATATATATTTCCATTGCTAATTCAGAAAATGGTCCTATTGGATTTGGTCCACTCTTGGTTATTGTTAATGGGAAGCTTCTTTCGCTACAGGTGATCTCATAAATGTCCCTTAATTGACCAAAAATGTCTTCACAGAATAGTCACTTGTTTCATCTCATTGTTCCTTTCTCTTTTTTATTCAGTGTTAACAGTCTGGATTTACGTGTTTAATAAGAACATTGAACTGAGTTGAGTCGAGTATCTTCCCAGTTACAGTTCTCCTGCTTAGTCAGTTTCATGCATTTTTTCATGTAGTTTATCTCTTTTTTATACAGTGACTAATCTGGAGATCAAAACAGGTTTTTTATAATGCCAGATATCCTAATTTCCCACCTACATTTCACTTTGGTTATTCTCACTGTTCTTAAAATGAATCCAGAAGATCGTTCTGAATCTTAGCACTCAGCCCACCATTTATCATTTAATTCTTTTATGACAGAGGTCAGCGAGATCCCCATGGCCTTCTAGATGTGTTTTAATAAAATAGAAATTAATCATTGAAAATAGAATTTTTGGAATCGGGGATGATTTTATTATTGGAAAGAGATGAATACCAATTTACTCTAATTTATAAAAAGCTTGGAAATCTGTCCTCTTTAAATTTTTCTTTAAAAACTTATTTACAGAAATCAGTTTAGTTCAAATCTGATTTTTACATTTGAAATAACATGGGGAAACATGGATGAAAAACTTGGCTTAGCTATGATTCTCCATTTGATATATCTCTGTGTTTCATTTCTGAATATTCATAGGCTTTTAAACATGCCATGATATTAACAAGTCAGACTGTCAAAGTGCCAATCACAGTCCATGTAAACAGTTCAATGCAATGAGTCTGGTTAGCACAACCACTGGGACCGGTAGTCTGGTGTTCTGCTGCTAGACTGGTTATGGTGAACCCCACAATGAAATGCACCAACCAAAATATTCAACCACCCCTAATTTGACAATTCTGGTGAAGATCAGACATTGTATAATCATTAATGACTCTTATAGGCATCTTATACTTATCATTTTTAGGTCTCTCTCAATAACTTTCATTATTCTGTTCACTTCATTTTAAACATCCATTATGGACCTTCTGCCTTGTCCATCTGTTTCAAAAGTACATTTGGGTTTTTTCTCTAATTTTAACAGTTATATAGGAAAAAATTTTGAATGTATCACTGTATTTTGTCATAAAACAAAAAAAGCCATTATCAGTAAGGAATTATATATGGTGACTGAGCTTATAATCACTTGTCAAGTTAGAAACACTCAATTGTTCAACTCTTATCGATAGTTACTGTTTTTGTTTTGTTTTGTTTTGTTTTGTTTTAAGTAGAAGTTGCTATGGTACCGGTCTAGTGGTTGAATGAAAATTAAAGTCTGAAAAAGAAGCGATGTTTCTTTGACCTTCACATGTTGTTACAACACTGAGATGTATTGGCATTTTAATTGACAAGTTAAAACCCGCTACTTATCACACATTCACAGTCTTTCTAGTTTGTCAGTAAGCAAAGAAGTAGAAACAAAAAAATAAACTGTGTTGGAGGACTTTTGCATATTGAATACTTCAACTACATTATCACTAACGGAATATTAATATATGTTTCTCTAGAGTTGTTTGTCTATTGCCATGGACGAATACTTAGCTAACAATGCTAAAATGCAACAAAACATAGCATTTAATTTTTGTTCAGCATTGATTGTATAAGATTAAAATATTCCTGTATCTTTATCCATGAAAAGATTGAACTTTCTCTACTTTTAAGTCAAAAGAATTGAATATTACATTTAGAGCATGATACTAGCATAAATTATGAAATCATTTAACAAGTATTCATTTTAGTAAAGAGAAAATATACCTGTTGCTTAAATTATAATTCATCTTTTATAGGAGACGAAATTTTGGAATTTATAAGAATTCTTTTTTTTTCTTTTAAAAATACTTGATGTAACTAATAGATTATATCACACAAAACTGAATTCCATCTCAGCAATAATAATAGTAAGAGTGATCATTACTATTACCTGTAAGTAAATGGATGAAGAAACTTTAAACTTAGTTGGCCTAAATAGGAAACATGAAGACCCAGGAAAATAGCAGCCATTTAATTGCCCATGTATTTGCATCCCATACTTTCATTACAAAATACATGTCCTTGCAGCACCCATTTCCTCTGGCTCTTGAATCAAACCTCAGCCTGATGCCATCTAACCATCTGCCCACTTTCTGTTCCAAAGGCCATTTTATTTCAAAGGCATTTTTGGTCTCAATTCAGATATTCTCTTCAGGGGGTCTGTGGACCACTGCATCACTTGTCATCTTCAGGGGTAGAGTTCACATGGGAGTCTTCATGGATAGTTATGTCCTGCATAACTCCAGGAGTCACCATCCAGACAGACCAAGGCTTGCAAACTTTGGCCCCTGTGCCAAGTCCCACCCTCCACCTGCATTTATAAATAACCTTTGATTGGAACATAGCCACATCTGTTCATTTATGTATTATTTATGACTCCTCTCATGCTACAATGGCAGAGCTGAATAGCTGTGACGGAGACCATATGGTCTCTAAAGCAAAGAATACTTATTATCTGCCCCTTTATAGAAAAAGTGTGCCAACCCATAACATCGGCACTGTGTCAATGGCACCCAGCAGACTCGTGCAGCTGGTTGGGAGACCAGCCCATTAGAACAAAGAATCCGTAGGTAGCTGGTAGTGTCCCTCACCAGTGGTCAGAATGACTGCCATGAATATGATAGAATTACATCAACACAGATTTATTGATCTCATATCTGTTTTGAGATGCAGATGCTGAACCAAAGAGCAAATACTCAGTTATAGTTTCATAGGGATTTCAAAGCCACGACTCAAAAAAAAAATGGTAAGAACTACTAGTCCAAAGGTTTATGCGACCTTACTTTCTCACTGTGGTCCAAAAGAATTTCAATCGTATGAAGAGTTTTACTTATAGATGCTTTTCTCTTCCTCTGTGTAAATGTGAGTGCATGTGGCAGTGTGAGCACACGTCTGCCTGCACCACCAATCCCTTGCCCTTGGCATCAACAGCGAATAAAGAGCAAGTCCCTATAATCACACAGGCGTATAGAGCTGACACCGTCCACACTCTCATGCTTCCATTAAGAAAATGAATATTTTTTTATCTTACTTCTCAGAGGTTACACAACACTGCCATTAAAACTCCCAAATCTAGCCCTTCCTAATCACCGTTTTCTCTTCTTTCTGTTCTGTTTCATCATCATAAAATGCCAAATTTGCATTCTGACTCAATGCACTGTTCTTCTGTTTGCATTTCCAACATCCTTTGCCAGACTGTGGTGCATGCCTGTCTGTCACCCTCAGAGGTGTGTCGATGCGATGAGCATGGGGAAGAACCATGTGTTCCTCAGGCTGAGAGGGAAAGAGCCAGAAAGCCACGAGGACGTTTATTCTCACTGTTTCCTGATGAGCCCTGTCAGCTTGAAGCCCAGCTGCCCACTCACCGCCTTGTCTTTCCTGTCTTTTCTCTCCCAGACACTCTCCGAAAGTGGTCAAGGCAGCGTCTCAGGTCCTCAACAGCATGTGGCAGTACCGAGACCTGAGGAGCCTCTACAAAAAGGTAAGGTTTGCTGTACGGTCTCAGCTCGTGAGCGACACACAGGCCCTCAGCCAATATCTGGTCCTAACAGGATGCCTTGTGGCTGTGAAGGGCACTAGTCCAACCATCTGAGTAACTGAAACAATTGACACATGAGAACTGATGAAGAAGCAGGAGAAGGGACCACTAAGTGTCCCCCTAAATATGCAAAAAGATCTGTGAACTTTCTCAATTGGATAGATCCACACTCATAGGGTCTTAAGCCTAGCTCATCTTATGGGAAAGGAAATAAGTTTGTTTTCTTGATTCCCCACCCCTATTGTATGATAGACTAACTAACAGTAAATGAACTGAAGGGTTTTGACAAAAAAAATAAAATTAAATTAAAAAAGCACCAACAAGCATCAATAAGTAATCGAAGTAATTGTGCCAAGGAGACAGAAAGAAAGATAAAAGGCAATTGAGGAATTTGAAAGCGCTGCAACCCAGCAGCATTGAATAGAAGATCCAGCAGCCTGACCACTGACCCCTGTCCCTAGCCCAACCCTCACCAGGTTACTACAGGGAGTGATGAGGCTGACATTTCCACCGATGGCCTTCATAGACCATGAGGAAGAGGCTGGATGTTCCTTCAATGCACTCTCCTGAGGCAGGCAGGATTTTATATCATGCATTTCAAAGGCATCTTCATCCCCAAAATGGTTTAAAATTAAAGCCTTAAGAGAAAAAATATCATATCTGGAAACTTGGATTCTGCATCTCATTCCCAAATGCTGCTAAGTAAAAGATGTGTGATTTTTTTTTGGGGGGGGGGGGCGTTGTTATTAAGAAGTGAGCATTCTTTACCAATGTTCTCCGGAAGTTGTTCTGTTGTTACCAAGAGTATAAAGTTTAGCCAGCTGATATGGGTAGTGTAAAGGATTGGTGGATTTGAGTTAGCAGGTGGGAGCAGAGAACATCAGTGATGTCTGTAGGGATTCAGAAGGCATACACACACAGGTCTGGGGGAGAGGATGGGCTTCCATCAGCAACTGCCCAGGGGCATCCTTGCAGCCCCTGGCTGCCTGCATAGAAGAGGAGAGGGTGCTGCAGTCTTTGCTGAGCCTTCCAGCCTTGGGATGGGGGTGCTGGGCAGCAGCAAGAAGCTCCCATCCGGGAGGTGAAACCCATCTTGCCAGAGGGAAAATTCCTCTTTTTCTACCCTGTGGGAAATGTAAATAATTAATAACTGTTCCACTAAGTTATAGTCTATTTCTAGCTGTCCCCAAGGCCTTTCTATTTCCCTTCAGCATTCATTACTTTGTACTCCAAGAGTATAAAGTTTAGCCTGTGTATTTCTCTTTCAAGATTTTCCTATTCCCTAAGAAACAGTATATTTAAGTTGAAACAGAGACTGCAAATTTCAGTGTTAGAGGGGCATTCTAGATTAATTATATCCTCTCCTACGTATTCTGCATGTTAAGATAAACCCTTCGTCTCAAATGTTTGGGTACCATTTTGTTTTGCTTGAAATCCATTTCCCAGCATCCCTGCTCAGTCCCTTCCTGGACTCATCCAGCAGCCGTGTGAATTCTCTCCCAGAGCAGGGACCTTCAGCCAGACAGGCAGTGAGACGTGAAAAAACATGCTCTAAATTAGAAAGCAGCTGGTTTTTCTGAATCGGTGGGTCTAGAAGCTCCATGAAATATTAGTGCCTCAAATAACTTCACTTTCACCCAAATCGTGAACTTTTTTTTTTTTTTTTTTTTGCTGAAATATACCTTCTTCATTCATACGGCTAGAAAAACTTGATGCTGATGTTTTTAATTGAGCGATAATTAAAAGGGATGGAGAAAAAGCTGATCTTAATAATTCTCACATTATGCCGCCATGAAATAAAATGAGGACCTTTGTGTTCATCATCATAAGTTCTGCTATGAGCATAGCTCAAAATTTACAAAAGCTTTTCTTCTTGAAAAGTCCATTTGTGAGGAAACCAAATCCATTCATCCTCGTGGGTTATTTTTAATTAGCGGAATAGATTTCTGTTTTTTTCCTCGACAACTTTCCGATCATTGAAAGACATTTATGATCCATATCTTTTAATTATTCATGCTTCAAATCTATGTATTAAACACCTATTATGGACTTTAAAAGGGAAAGGTTCCAGAGAAGACTTAAGACCTGGGAAGCCATAAGGAAGTTATTGACAGCTTCACTAGGTTTGGAATTATATACCACAGATTTTAAGGGACAAATTAAGGGTAGGAAAATTATAGAGCAAAGTCTTGCAGAACTTATGAGAGCGTAAATAAGGAGAAAAGACGTGAGGGCATTATGAATAAGGGGAAAAAAACGAGCGGTGAGATGAAATTTGAAATGAAAATGGCATGTTTATGAGACAGAAATAAAGGCCTGTCACTGGCTTATTTCCTTCTAGAACCCAGACAGAGAGGCCAGAATCTCATTTCATTATCTCAACTCCTTTATTTTACTTAGAGATACCTTTCATAAATCAGAATATGCTTCTGGCTTGGTGTTTTGACCAATACAAAATTATGTTTGATTCCTGATATACTCTGAGCCAAAACACATTTGCATTATCCAAGCCTTCAACTTTTGTGAGGCCTAGACTCTGATTTTTCTCCCCGGAGGGAAAATAATTGCAAAAGTGTGTTATCACATGCATAATAATAAATAATAAATAATACACCACTTTTTTAACCACAAACAGAACTTTAAATCATCTTTATCATCCGTGTCATTGCAGAAGATGTTTCTAGAGGAAAATAAGATGAACCTTAGGAACAGACTTGATATGGAAATTTAAAAAAAAAAGGATCAGAAGATCAAAAGTTTTTGACGTTTTTGAACCTTGGTACTTTCAAAAAAATGAGGTCGCTAATGTAATGGAGTGCTCATGTGTGACTATGGTGGAGACTGTGGGGACATCTGGTTTTGGAAGAAAACATAAATTGAGGGGTTGGGTATAGAAGTAAAAGATTGTAGAAATCATCGCTTACAAATCTTTGCATAATACCTTAATAATTTGTACATCTCCAAGAGATATTTCTGTTTCTATTGGAGCCGCTGTCATAGAGAAACTCAAAAATACCTTAGCTCAAGCTAGACGAATGCCTCCTTTCCTGTCATGGAGCTGTCCCTGGTTAGGCAGGTACCCCAGGTATGGGCAGGGGGTGGGCTGGGAGCCATCCTGTTGCTTTTCCTGGCCCCAGCGTGGTGCTTGCCTCTATGGGCAAAGCTTCCAGCCTTTGTTCCATTTATTTCATCCCATAGGAAGAGAGAGGGGAAGAGAAGATGAGTGATGTCCTTTTAAGCAAGTTGCACAGCAGTTACCCAACTCCCACCCACCCCCCTCCCAGAATCAGGAAATCATTTATACAGCCCGACCCAGCTGTGAGTAGGGATGGGCAGCCAGGGTCCCCCCCCCCAAGCCAATGGCAGGAGGAAGGTCATCATTTTGCTGAAAGAAGAAAAGCAGTTTTGACTCTGGTCGTAATTTCATTTTGGTCAAACGCCTTTAAGATCAACTGCAGTCGCTACCTAACGAGGCACATTGTTCCATGTGAGGGTGGCTCCGATTATTCAGAACTTCTTATTTGCATCAAGGAAAAATCTCTTTTTACCTTCACCCTTTGCCCTCCACCGCCATTCTGAATGAAAAAAGCTTCATTTCCCTCCTCTCTGATGGTCTTCTCGTTTCTGAAGCTAGCCATCCTGTGTCCACAAAGGTCATCCCTCTGCAGGCCAGACATGCCCAGTCCTAGTACATCAGCATTTCCATGACTTCACCATGGTTGTCACTTTCTTCCACATGCGTGCCAGTCCATCAGCATCCCTGCTGTCACAGTGCACCCCAAAATGAATCTATTCCTCCAAGTTTATTCGAAGCAGAAGGAAGAGAGTGAGATGATGCTTTCCTGGTGAAAAACACCCAACTATAATCCAGCTTCAGGGCAAATTAGTGTCTGCCAGGCTCCTTGTACTGCTTGGTGAAGTACAGACAGCGGAGCATTGAGAAGCAAATGGCTAGAGATTAAAGACACAGCCCGCCACTTACCAGCCACATGACCTTGGCCAAGTGTCTCCAGCTCCCTTGTCTATCAGTGTGGGAACTGACCCCATGGATGGCTGTGTGTCCCATTGCTGCTGAGGGGCAGTGAGGAGGAGACCATCGGTTCACCGGGCCTGACAGTTAATGCTCTGAGTTGTGCTGGGTTCTTCTGTCTCCAGTCACCTGGTGAACAGCCATTTCTGACAGTCCCTTAAAATGGCACATGGCCATTGTCACAACTGACAGAACGTTCTCCCCAGACAGCTGGACCTGCCACCAGGCCCTGGGGGTTTGGGAGGGCTGGGCCCCGTGACACCTTCCTTCTACTTTGTGTGCCAGAGTCAGGAACTTTCCTCAACCCATGCGTTAAAGAACCTTCACATCCTTTCATGGAGCCTGCGGGCATCTCTCCATCAGCCCCATCCAGCTCCCTCGGGGTTCTCATGCATGAAATAAACAGCACGATCCCTGCCAGGCCGGTCACCGACTGTGCCCCGTAGCAGTCCGCAGAGAGCTTTTGTGAACCGGAGCATCACCTACCAGGGAGGGTTCTTGCTGTTCATTCTAAAACATTTTTTTATGCCATTGGGCTGCCAGACGTTCTTCGCCTTCCTGTCTACAGGCAGCTGGATGTTCAGACCCAAAGATTTCATTTGTCATCATCATCATCACCCCTTCCTCGGATGTTTTCACAGCTTCCTTTCCTCCTGGCTTCTCCACGCTCTACATGGCTGGCTCAGTGTCCCCTTCACAGTCTTTCTCCTCGGCCCCTGTGCCTGCCAACAATCTCAGTGTCGTAAACAGTGTCCCAGAGTGAAGGGTCTCACGTGGGAGGGTTTAGGAAAACCAAATTACAAATGTTAGGGTTTTGTAGGAAGGCCATTAACGACAGTGGGAGCCACCGTGGTTTTCGAAGTGGTGTGACTGCTTTTATTATTCCACATTAGTGCTGGGTTTGGGTATATGGCAGGTCTAGTGCGCCGAAGGTGAGAGTCGGACTTAGGACTGTGGACAAGCCCGGGGTGGGAATAAGGAGCTATCAGTTCAAGCCCCGGCTCAGCCCACAGCCTGCCATGCTCCCCCGAGGAGAGACCCCACCATCACCCTGTATGTTTCTAGCTTGAAAACGTTGTGGTCACATGGCATCACCCACAAGAATCGTCTTCTCATGACCTCAGCATCACTATCCCCTGGCCCTCTGGGTGCTGTTTCTTTACTCTTTAGAGGCTGCTCTTCCTGTTTCTTCTTTAAATGTTGATGTCCCAAGGGTTCTGCATTTAGATCTTTCTCATCTCCCACACAGCCTCTCCCTGGGTGTCCATAACTCTGCCCAGGGTTCCAGCCACACGGAGTGCTCCCCCAAACCTGCTTGTCTGGCCCCAATCTCTCTTCATATATCTAACCTCCTGCTGGATGACCTACTCAGATGTCCACAGCGCCTCAGATGAAGTCAGGCTCCAGCAGGCCTGCTTCTCCTGGGTCTGGCACCTCTTCATGCATCCTCTGACTAGCGACTAGCACAGCTGTCCACTCATCACCCCCGCCAGCATCCAGGAGCCATCCTGGTTCTTTGCTCTCCTTCCCACATCACGTCTGCATTCACCCGCCAGAAAGCCCCAGACTTCTCCCTCATCCCCTTTTTTCTGCAGTTGTAGCCATGGACGGCTGTCTTCCGTCTGCTGCATTGTTGTTGCAGACTTCTAACTGGGCTCCCACCTTGAGGCACTCTCTCCTGCATGCTCCAGAGGGCAGCAAGGGTGAACTTTCTAAAACGCAGGTCTAATTAGATGACGTCACAGAGCCCCCACTTTACAGTGGCTCCTATACCCTCAGGATGGAGTCCAGACATCTTAGCACACGAGAGCTCTCCAGAGCAGCCTCAACCTGGCTCTTTGTCACCACCCACACTTGGCCCCCAGCCATACCTGACTCCTTTGTTCCAACTTATTTTTCCTCATTCCCCACCCCAAGCTTTTCCACAGAGCCATGCTCCACCCTTCACTCCCATCTGCCCATCTAAACCTTCTTCATTTTCCCCAAACTTTTTATATCACCTCCCCTGAAAAGTATCTCTCCGAAGTCTCCTCCAGGTCTGAATCAAGGTCATTTCTTATTAATCAGAAATGATTATAGGCAGATGAGTTTGAATCAATAAAAACTTTTAATTTCAACGTTTAAAGAATGACTTTTGAGTAATGCGAATCGCTTGGACCTACTGCTCAAAATGTTGCAGCATACGGTGCTGTAATATTTAATATCTAGATAAGATGTATTTATACTTTTATAGAAAACCACTTTCTTGGTTCAAATATTAATTGTGAAAGGATTTCCATTATGAACTTACATTAAAAGTCATTTCTTCATAGAAATTGTGGTGAAATTTGCCTCCAACTTGAGTGTAACGAATATTAACTCCTAATGAACAGAATTCTGAGTTAAGGGACACCGTAGATGTGGATTAATTTCTACTCAGTCGTGGTCGGCCCCCAGGTCAAGTTGCCAGCCAGGAAATTCCCCATCAGCTCCCATGACATCTGTCTGGTATGGGGCTTGTTTCTAGATTCCTGAGACAAACGCACCAGCTCAGCTCCATGTTAATCCCCAGCTTTCATCTGCCTCACAAAGCCTCTCAGAGACTCTGAGTTCCTATAAAAGCCACTGTAGTAACCTGGCACCGTCCGAAGCCAACCTGCATGATGCCACGGGATCATGCAGTTGGACTACGGCAGTTCTTGGGGTAACCATTCTTAGGGGAAATGTGGAGCTCCAGGTGCAGTGGCCCTACCCTATGCTCTGAGGCCGACATGTCCCAAGATGGGCTAGGAAGAGGAACAGGAGCCTTGAGGTCAGCATGGTGGAAGGGCCTTTGAGCACTGGCCACTGAAGGAAGACTGTGCAGACAGAGGGGATGCTACCTCTGCCCTTCCATCCCCTTGCTTCTCCAGGCCCTTAAAACAGACCCTGCAGAGTTGCTGTGGAAAGGGACAGGGCAGTCCTTGTCGTCAAGGAGGGGCTGATGTCTCCACTGTGCAGCTTATGCTACTGAGACTCATTATTGTGCTCTGAGTATGTCAGGGGGCTTCACAGAGGACAGTATTTACTCAACCCCGCTATGAATAATTAAAACCCTTGGTTCATAAACGCAGGGATCAAATCAAAGACAGACCAAACGTCAGAGTCAAACTCTTGTTGGCCAATGAGGCTGGAAACTAGACTCTTCTCTGCACTGATGGACTTGGCCCAGTGTTTTCTTCAGTTGTTCCTACAGAGGCCCCCATGCCCCACCTGCCATGTGAAATATCAGTGTCTTGCATGGTGACCTGCCACACTATCTGTGCTTAAAACTGAATAAGGTCATGTTTCTCTAGATAGACAGATTGTATTCACACTTGCCATTTGGATGAGAGAAACAAAACAGGAAACTAATCTTTAAAGGTTTTTCCTTTTGTCATCGAGAAATGAGCCCCAGGTTGGGGGAGAAAACAAAGTCTCAGGTTGCACGCACTGTTCGGCCAGTGAATAATGAGCTTTGACAGGACTGGAGTCATGACCCCCACTGCCTGTCCCACATGGGGCTGTCTCTCCTTACTCCACTCGTACTCACATTACTGGCTCTTGTCACCACTGCACTCACAAAACAAGAAATCAGTAAGCAATATGGACAGGTAAGGGATGCCTGTGGACTTCCTCTGGCATCCCAACCATAGCAGAGGAGAGATTGGACGCGGGGCCCACGTCATCTGTCACTGCTCCCAGGGGGCTGGCCCCTGAGTGTCATCGATGGGCCTGCCGTAGTCCTGTTCCCTGCAAAGCGAAGTCCGGGGCACATCTCCTAGATGGACATTGACTTATCAATACCAGGTCCCAATGAGAACTGGAAAGATAGTGTAAAATACTGTCAAGAAAACGAAGCACGACGTGGTCAAAATTCCAGTTTTTGATCTTTAAGTCAGTGTAAGAAGGGCGAGAAATACTTTAATACTCGCTTTAGCACGGGGCTGTTTTGAGAATTAATAGTTTTCCTTCTGAGTATCTAAGACGGTGACAGAAAAGCAGTAAATCCTCTATAGAAATAAATGAAACTACTTAATGTTGAGCTGTCATTTTATCAAGGAAATTGCTTATCAGGAATTTATTAATCTTTCTACTGTACCAGAAAATTCTTCAGCAAGAACTGACTGGAAGGGCATAAGAACTTTTGGCCAAATTCCAAAACAACCCCGAGTCTGGTGTCCTCAAAACTTACAATTGCAGCTTCTCAAGTTTCTAAATCACTGGATGTGAGGTTGGGGGAGAAAACAAAAATGCAGAGGTTAAATTTAGCTGTTGATACTGTCTCCTCCATAAATCTAGGCACTTGCTCATTGTTGTTTGTATTGACATATTAGGTCTTTCCTCATGAGGTCCCCTGGCCTCTCTGAGGCAATTCTCCGACACTCATCATATGGTATCCGTCCAAAAACAAAGGCACAAATGGGAAAAGAAGCAAAAATCAATTGAGCAAAAGTGGAAATCGATGCACATGGCAGTGGCTAAATAAGAAGTGACTAAGTTATGGCTGTCACTGGGGTGGATCCCCATGTCATGGGGTGAGGAAAGGTGTGGGGTGGGCAGGAGCGGGGTGGGGGTCATGCAGAGCAGCACCCAAACCAAACATTTCTTCAAGGCTTTAGCCATAACATTTTACATCAAAACCCCAGAGACAGAAGGCAGGGGAAGGATAAGGTCAGGAACTAGGACATTCCCCAAGTTGAATGTGCATCCACCACCATTCTCATTGCTTAGCTCAAACTCAGTGCTCCTTTCTCAGGGGACCCCAGTAGATGGGATGATGTCACATCCATAATAAGAGTCCTCATTTGCTAGGGCAAAAAGGGCATGGTAAGTTCCTTCTCTCCCCATCTCCATCTGTACCCCTCTCTTGTAAGCTGTTCCATCCTGTATCCCAGTGCCCCCCACCCACCAGGCTCTGGAGGGGCAGGGGGGAGAGAGAAGAGGAGGACAGAGCCCATGCGGTTGCAGCCTGGCATCAGTCCACTCTGCCTCTGGGAGACGCCCATGTGCCAGCCCCTTCTCTCATTGGGGGCAATGCTGTGTTTGCCCCTGGGGACCCCTGACCTGGACCTGGCCTCCTCCAGCTAACTGCTCTGAACGCTCCATCAGCCGTCGGCATCCGCCACTACACAGCACTCAGATCAAGGTGGAGACAGACTTGGTGCTCCTGTAGCTTAGGTGATTTTGAAAGTCCTGTTTCAGAAGGGAACACGTCAGGAATATCAAATTCAGTGCAGGCCTTGGAAGGGGCCCATGGGGTGGACAGACCTGAAACTTGAACTTCTCGAGTTCCATAGTAGGTCTGCCACTGGCACTGGGGTCACCAGCCCCACAATCCCCAAATGTGAGAGAGTCCATGGCCAAGCTGAAGAAGTAGTTCACTCCCTGGGCTTCAAGGAGCTGGATAGTGGGGTTGCCCAGCCCTCTGACCTCCTCCAAGGAATCTCACACCGGCCCCTTCCACTTGCTCATGAATTTCAACCTAATCTTGTAGACTCCGGAGACAGGTCATGTGCTAACCCTCCAGAAGTTTGTTTTATTTTATCCTCCACCTTTGCAACCAGTAAGTGATGATCGAACACTTTACTTGGAGAACGTGGAACAATGTGGCATCTCTGTCTCCCACCTTCCTCCTTAGCCAAAATGGAGACACATAGGGAAAGACCACAGGAATGCTCTGTTGCAGGACTTGGTCTTTAGTATCTAATCATCTCCGAGTTGTCCACAGTTCTAATCAACTGTGTGTCTAGCAAACCCAAAATAAACATGGCTTTTAAAAAGTTAGAAACGGGCCACCCTCCATGTTAGTTTCCTATTGTAAACTAACAAATCATGACAAACTCAGTGACTTAAAAACCCACTTCATGATCTTATAGTTCTGCAAGCCCCAAGTCCAAAATGGGTGTCACTGGGCTGAAAAGTCTTGCCATGGATGTGCCCCCTTCAGAAGCTCTCCGGAGAATCCTTTTTCTTGTCTTTTTCGGCTCTTAGAAGCTGCCTCTCTCCCTGGCCAGTGGTCCCTTCCTCCGACTGCTAAACCAGCCACACAGCACCTTCTCTAACAGCCACCCTCCTGCGTCTCCCATGCAAGGACCCTTGTGATTACGTCAGACCCAGTTGGATAATTTAGAATGATCTCCCCCTTTCCAGAAATGGGACTAATTGGAAAAGCGGGGTTTCTGTGACAAAGTGGGAAAATAAAAAAGAAAAGGCTGCCGAGATGCTCGCGTCCACAACGGGCATGCCGTGGGTGCTCTAGTCTTGCTTTGGACATCTGTGCCCACTGCTTCTAAGGACCACTTTCCTGGCGAGCCCACGGAGGTCCCATGTCATGGAAAATGCAACCACAGTGGTTACCCCCTTGGCTTCGGTTTTGAAAACTGTCCCAAGTTGATGCCTCCTTCATCCTATGCAGAGAAGCCAGCCCAGTGTGGAAAGCAGGAGGACTTCAGTGTTCAGACTCTTCTTTGCATCTCGAGCAATGCAGAGGACATTGACAGCACCCAGGGTGAGACGTGAGGTGGCACACAGTGTGGAGGCAGCTCAGCTGCTCGCTGTGACTCCTTGGTCTATCATGCCACAATGCCCATCACAGGCCGTCAGCAGTTTCCCGTGATGAAGCCCGAGGAACTCACAGTGCCCATGTCCTCCCCTGATGGCCAGTCATGCTATGCTCACCAGAAATGACCCATTTAACCAGATGACAGATTCACCTCTGGTCAAAGATATAGCATCAAAAATATAAATTACGGCTCTCCTTGACGTAGCCTTTCCTCTATGCCTGTGCTGTGCTGCCACATGCCCATTCTCTCACTCTCCCTGTGTAATCCTGTTGACAAATGGTCACTTCTAGTTACTTTGTTCATTCATTCATTCATTCATTCATTCATTCAGCTCATGTCTATTGAGTAACTACTATATTCTAGGCTTCGTTTTAGGTACTAGGAACACAGAAGTAAATGCTACTTACATATTGGATTACCTTTCTCCATCCTAAAACAGGCATTTTAATCATTATTTCTTGGTGGTTTTAATTTATCTTTATTGGGGTCTATTCTAAAACAGAAAAAAACTTTTCCTCTGTATTATCCAGGTTTCTTGTTGATTCTTTTTGTTTGAAACAACCATGTGATGTCAGTTTTCCTCTCGTCTCTTCACCTCGCCCCCTCCTGTGGCCGTTCTGCCTCTGTACATAGCACGTCCTCTTTGGGCTTCTAGCTTAAAAAATGAAACATCTTCTCCCAGCCATCCTCCTTCGTCTTCTATCTTACTTTCTGCCCTCAGAGTTGCTACCTTTCATAGTTAAGTTTCATGGTTAACTTTCTAGAGAGTTCAGAGCTCATACACTGCCCACTTTCCTACCTTCCATTTCAAGCTCCAATGTCCTACAGTGAGACATGGCATCCGACCTCACACCTTTACTCAAAAGGCTCCTAACAGCAAGGCCCGACTGGTTCCATGATCTGTATTAGTCAGGCACGGCGCCCTGCTGTCATGCACAGACCTGAACATCTAATGATCCAACCAGTAGAAGTTCACTTTCCTGCTAGTGTAAGCACCCCATACAGGTGTTCAGGTGGGTAGGTCAGCTCTTCTCCCAATGGACATTCAGAAACCGGCTCCTTACCCCTGTGGCTTCCCCATGCCACCTCGTATGGCAAAGCACATCCCTATCACCTCACACTCCCCTGGCTGGATCTTGTTACATGCCCATATGAAACTGCAAGGGCGGCTGGGACATGCAGTCTAGCTGCGTGTCCAGGAAGGAAAGGAAGTGACCCAGAAGACCTGGACACATCCTCCTCTCTCATGCTGCGTCCTCCTGGGCTTCTTGCCACCCCTCTCTCCAGCTATTTTCTGACTTTGCAAACAGCTCCATCTCCGTCTATTTTGCAAACACCTGGTCTTCCCTGGGGCATCTTAGCTTTTCACCCTCTACCTTCTAGTGCAGATGTTCTCATCTGCTCCCAAGGTTTATAAATACATCTGAAAGCCAAGGGCACCACGTCTAGGTGGCTTCACTCCTGGACTCTTTGCTTATATGTCCAATTACCCACGTGATATTTCCATTTATGTAGCTCACAGCCCTGAGAGTGCACACACCCAACACAGGGCTCCTGAAATCATCCCCACATCTAGTCTCCCACTTCTGTTCCCCATCACAGAAATTAACATCTCACCCACCTGGTGGTTCTTTCCCGAAATCTAGAAATTGTCCCAGTACATACCCCTTTCTCTCTTACCTCAACTCTATTTAGCACCAAGCCCCAACCACGTCTCCCATCTGTCCTTGGTTCTGATGCAGTTGCTGCCTGGTTGGTTTGGTGGAATCTGCTTTATCATCTTCAATCTGTTTTTTGTTTTTGTTTTGTATTCAGAATATATTTTTATAAAACCAGATCTAAGCTTGTCAGTCCCCTGATTGAAGCTCAGTTTCTCTCACAGCAAAGACCTACCAAACTCTCCACACTTGCCTTCCTGTAGCCTCCCCTCAAACACTTCGTCTCAGCCTCCCAGGCCCTCCATGCTCTACCTCACAGTCACAAGACTGTGATGGCCACAGAGCCTTTGCAGTGCACGGGCACAGGTTATTCCTCAGCCAAGAATGCCTTCCTTCCAGTCCCACCAAACCCAGCTACTGCCATCTCCGTGTACCTGTCACTTCCTCGAGGCTAGTGAAGTCCTCTCATAGTAACCTATACTTTCCTTCAAGGCTCTGACTGCAAATATGATGTGATGCGATCATTCTTAAATGTCCATCTCTCACTCGGGAGCCATGCCTGCTTAACCCCTTTCCCTCGTCTTACCTCTGTGTCTGGTACAGTGCCAGCTACATATTAATGTTTGTAAAATGAATGCAGCAGTGTAACTGCCCCAAAGTTTAGGCCTAGCAGAAGGCATATTCATCAACTCTGCTTCCATTCCATGGTCCGATGCACTTTTAAATGAGGTGGAATGTGGAGACCTTGATGATAGGACCCAGGGTGAGCTTCAAGCGTATTGACCACTGTTGAATATATATGCGAAATACCTGGCTTTCCAAATGTTAGAAGGTCTCCCATACTAGAAGCCAAGCATTTGGATTAATAAACCTGAAGACTGAACTTTGTTCGGTTTTGCCACAAAATTTAACTTTGCAGCACTATGTGGAACAAAAGTCCATTGTTAAAGATCTTTGTTTTAAGGCCTCAAAGGCAATACCCACCAAAAAAGAGGACCAATCTGGTCACATTTCAGTTTTCCTGAGCAGGTTTAACTCCTGGTAATTAACTGTTATAATTCTTGAGCCACATTACATAATTTTTTTCCAACATGTCAAATCTTCTTGGTGATATTGGTGCTTTAGAATTAGGCCAGTGATAGTGAATTGAATTTCTGAAATGGATTTACTCAGTCTTTGCTTTTAAATGATGATGCCGAAGATTTTTATCCTTACATGTACTGTAACCTTAAGTATCTAAAACAATGTCATTAAATTTCATTAGACGCACAAAGATGAAAGAAACTAATGAAAGCAACTGGTATGTCAGGTGGTATTTATCTCTGCATTAAACTGTAAGTTCTCCCTTTGGGACCTTACGATTAGTTTAAATATTTAACTCTAATAGCTTTTGGAATTGTTGATGGAATTAGTTTTAATGAATCTTTAACAAACAGTTTCCTTTAAAAATAGATGGAAGCTTGTTTGTTTCATTGTGGCAAAAAGGAGCTGAGTTTTCATTGCCATGCAGAATTTGGCCTGGTGTTCAATCACACTGACTGTGAACATTCTACATCCATTTTTTCTTTTTCTATATTGTTGACGTAAGAATGGCCAAACCTATTGAAAATTTTAAAAGAGATTATTGGAGCCAAACTGAGGACAGGCCCAAAAGATTTCAACAGACTGAGAAAATGCTCCAGAGATAGGCAGTTTTGTGGTTCTCTTTATACGTTTGGAAACAAAGGAGGAAGCATAAGGAAGATTATGAGAAATCCACTGGGGGTAAATTAAGGATGCAGAGAAGGCGAGTGAGACCCTAGCTCACCCAGGGTCCTAACCATGGGGTCTCCATATTCCACAGTGAAATCTCCATGACTGGATTGCGGGATAGGTAACATTTACCTTCACAGTATGTAGGGATGGTATAAGAGCAACAAGATCGTGTGCCCCTGGAAGGGTGGCTATGCCTCCAAGGGGTCTCAAAAAGAGGATTATTCTGGCATTTCAAAGGCATGTTAACATAGATGCACAAAAACAGTGAATGGGGCTTGCTTAAGACAAAGATTAGCCTTTCACTAAAGAAGGTATAGGCCTGGGGCGTGACCACCCATCATGACCTGCCCAGGTAGGAATTTATGATAAGATCATCCTGTGAGATTACTTTCAGCCACTGTCCTTGTCATGTTTATTACAGACACCCAATTTTGTCTACAGTATAATTAATACCTTTTGGTGAAATAAGGAGGGCATACTAGTAACTACCACTAACTTGGAATCTTTTTTTCTCTGCTTCGCACGATAACATGAATAGGTTTATTTCTCTAAAAAATGACTGGGAAACTGGCACAGTTTTGAGCAATCAAGTTTTGCATGAGTGAGCAGTAACCTCTTAGCCAGGTACCATTTTCAGGAGATGGCAGCAATTCATGTCTTGACTTTTATTTGAAAAAATGGGTTCCTGATGAAGAAATCCTGGTAGTGAACGCAGGTAACAAGCTGTAAGTGGTCTAAGTTGAATGAGTGGATGGACTTGGGTTGCTAAAAGCCCAAAGGATTTCCACCACACTTTCTTTATATCTCAAGTCACTCGAAGCAAATTAGAATTGACAAGCTTTATGAGCTGAGAGCCTTCAAGGACAGCCAACAACAAAAAATACTTGTATCTGTTACTTCAGAACGGAAGAGTCTCTGTATGCCTACTGAGAAATCCTTGTTCAGAGGCCAGATAAATCTTATCGGATTAAAGAAGTTCCAGAGCTGATTTTTAAAAAGGGGAGGAAAATCACCAATGGCTGTATGGTAACTGTGCCCAATGGAAATTAGCAACTGTTCTCCATTTTCAAGGTTAATTATTTATGGAAGCTCTTGCCTGAGTCGGAAATGCCACTTGTCATTAGAAAAGATTAGTTAAATCTGAATTCAAAGTTTAGAAGATAAAACTTTTGAAACATGTTTTGGACACAGATCTGTAAATGGGACATCAGCATTTCACTTACGGTGAAAAGCTGTGAGTATTCACCAGCAACGTCACCCTCCACCCCATTGTTGTCAAGTCTCTAAAGGAGTCCTTCTCCCAGAGCTCAGAGACCACCACAGAAATACCATGAAATCCCATTGCCTGTTAATCTTACCTCCTGACACACGTTAATGAGAATTTGGTATAAAACTGTTTTTGCCCAAAACATCAGATCCTCGAGATATTTACTCTTCCATTGCCCTTGTCTCTAACTCATTATTATACAGATGGAACAGCTTCCCTCCCTGATCCCTCTCCTCCCTGCCACCCCAGTGGACAGCATCCTTCCTGCCTTCCTTCTCATATACAGCACTGAACGTGGGGGGTGCCTTCACTGCGTGGCTGGCAGTGACAGGATGTTCTCAGGGGAGGAGGAAGTCTGTGGACACACCCACAAGGTGGTGTCATTCCATGCCACCCCCATCCCCATGTTCTGCACGTGTCCCGTAGCTATGCACTGCACCTGGCTCTGGTCATCGCTGTTTCCTGCCCATCATGTTCCCACAGGGGGCCCCATTTGTAAACTAGTCCCTTCATGTGATGGGCACATTCCAAAAGTAGCTGTGGGCTCTAGTACCCAACCGTAAGAAATATTGGAGCATATCTAATGAGAAATCGATGCACTCTCTCTTCTCTTTTTTCCTGGCTCACCTAGGGACTTGAGTTTGGGGAAAACTGAGTATATTTGCTGTGATCAGGTGCATGTGTTTTCTGAAATGCAGGATGCAAGAAACAGTGGCGATGGGGCAGGGTGGTGGGCAAAGTTGTGCTCTGAGAGCTATGAATGGGATCAGCAGCAATCCAAGCCCAGATGCGGCAGAGAAAACGATGCTTCAGAATTATGTGCAAGATTGGTTAAATAGGAGGGGATTTTATATACCTCACGTTGAAACATGGGCAGCTGAGAGAAAGTCCCATCTAAAATGGAGCGGGCAAACTTGTGGCCACTTTTTCTTTTGATATCCTTTTGTCTAAACTAACATTGCCTTCAGCCTAGCTGCAAGTATATCATGAAAGACAAATGTACCTACAGCAGATGATCCTGACGAGGTTGCTCCAAGCTAAAATATCAAAGAAAAACATAAGGCTCTGATAACCTTCATTTGTTGTAGCACAGTAAAGTCGAAGAACTTAGAGCCTAGCTGTAAAGCCCATAGCACTGATTATCATTTCATTTTATAATAATTAATGCAGTCATCTGAAATCTTACTGGCATCTATTAGGTACCTCTGTGTTTCAGCATCTATGGCCATGGCCCCACCTCACAGCTGGGGAGATGGACAGGACTGCAGCCATCTGTAGCATGATGTCTTAGCATTTTGCTCACAGCAGGGGAAGAAAACAATGCTGAGTAGCTTTGCTAAAAGCTCCCTCCAACCTTGGAGGCATGATTCATTTAGCAATAGTGATTTAATGAACATGTGTTGCCTGCCTCCTGTTTACCCAGTCCAAAACTGGGCCGGATAAGTTAGGCTGGACAGGCAAGCGAAGGGAAGGTGCTGTGTCAGGGCAGGGAGCTGCCTGATCGAAGGCCCAGATGTGTGAAATTGAATCACATGGCCAGTGAGTACTAGGCAGTGAGGTGTGTGTGTGGCACCTCTCTCTTCTGAGGCTGGGCCCTGTGTCTGGAAGTTGACTTTGAGAATGTCTTATCGGACACTCTTAAATGGAGTCAAGACTTGAGGGCCTCCTAGGATTGAGCACATTAAAGTATATTCAGTATGGCTATTAGTCACTGCCACCTATGCGTAGAAACCTCAAGCCAGTGGTTCCAGCCATGCTATTCATTAACATCACCTGGGGGCTTGAAAAATATCAATGACCAGGCAGATCAGAACAATGGAAACAGAACCCCAGGGCCCAAGACCCAGGCATTACTATTTTTAAAACTCCCTTAACTGATTGAATCACTTTGACCTTTATGTATGGAAAAGCAACTGACGCAGAGCTTACCAGTAATTATGACACTAACGTGTGCTGGGGAGAAGGCCTGACTCCTGACAACTTTCTCATTTCACCTCTCTCTGTCAACAGAGAGGCCCAAGGTCAAGTAGTTTTGAGCTTTGACAAGCAGCTCTGGCTCATCCTTCACACACAGACCTAGCAGGTGTGTGTGCTGATCTTGATCGGGGTCCTGCACAACTGCCAAAGTAAGAAGCTAGGTGGCAAGTATGTCATGTTAACATCATGCAGACCAGTCTGCAACCCACTTAGCCCCACCGTCTAAACTTAGAGAAAGTCTCTTTGGCAGCACGATCTTCTTGGAGCTGTTTACAGGATGCTCAAAAATATAAAATAGGGATTTTTATCAATCCAGGGACCTCAAAAGATCTGTAGAGACTAAATAGAGTGACCACCATATATACATACCATTAAGACCCCTGTTTGTGAAGCTGTGAAGAACGTGACCTTCATCCTCCTGCATTCCGGACCATTGAAAGTACCAACACGGACAGGATGAGCTTTGGGGAATAATACCGAGTCATAAAGAGAGACGGCAGGAACTTTTCACACAGAAGCTGAAACTCCTAGAAGGACAGGAAAAGGGTGAGATAAAGAAAATCAGATTATTCCTTGTGGCAATTTAAAGTTCAATGACTTTGAACTCTTCTTCTCTTTCGGATTTCTATCTCTATCTATTTGGAACAATTTAACAACCTCCCGTTTTAAGTTTAATGTGTTAAAAATAAAAACCAATTTGAGGCCCAGATATCATATCACATTTATGACAGCTTGGCTAGGTCTTGAGCTGAAGGGCACAATTTCTGCTGGAGGTGACCGATAGACGTTAAAAGAGTCGCTTATCATCGGTGTTGAGGATTAACAGCCCTTCCCGTTACTGTGGCTGTTCTTCATTCTGTTTTGCTTCCCCAAGCTGTCTTATGCAACCCCTAGAAGCCAAAGGGCCGATGCAAAGGGGAATTATGGTTAAGCACTTAAGAGAATAGAACACAGGACAAAAAACTCTGTTCTGTAGTGAGTTAAAACTTGAAGAAGAAATATTGATCAAAGACAAAAAAAATGATTTAAAACTTTCATGCCCAAGTCATATGTGTTTGTGTAAACCACTTTCAAGCCTTTCTGAGTGAGGAATGGAAGTAAATGAATAATACATGGATTACAAGCTGTCGAGATAACAAGTATTACGTGGCTTATTTGGATAAAAGAAGTATTAGCGATAACTTTTCTCAAGAAAATATGTCTTCATTTCCCTTCTTTACAAAGCAAAACATTTTTTTTGCAATTGAATGATGAAAAATTTCATGCAATAAAAGGTGCAGAGGGACAGGAAGTGTATCCTCAAGGTAATCAATGATTTAGCATAACTAAAATGAGTGTTGATTGATCCATACCCTGATCTCTAGCATCTGATGCTGTATTGCTTTCCATGACATCTGGAAGTATGTACCATCACAATGAATACTGTGAGCTCCCTTCTAGACAGTGTTGAACGTAGCAGTGTTGAAAGTTCCTTTTTTCTCTTTGTTCTTGACCATGGCACCTGTCACTCTGCACCTCTGAGTGAGAAGGAAGATGGAAATGGAGCAGTAGCCAGAACCCCTCTTCTCACTCCCTCAGGCACTCCCAAGCTGTGACTTGGGAAACGACACTAGTCAAGACCCTTGGTTGGGTTTCTACTCTACCTCGTTCCCCAAACCCTTCTTCTCCCACCTCCATTCAAAGCTGCTGTGCCCATGTGCAGACCATCAGCGTCGGGCTCAGGGGTGGCGTTCTTGGTGCTTCAACTCAGCATCATCCTCTGGGATCTGCCAATCATGCTTCCCCACCCCCCCACCCCCAAGCCAACTTACCTGCAAGGTCTCGTTTCTGTCATGCATCAGCATTCTCAGAATTAGGTCTTATGAAAGATTTGAAAGCTTTGGTGTGTCCTTATAAGTGTTTCTTCCTTTGTAGATAGTTTTATTATTGTGTGCCATTTCCTACCAGTTGAAAAGATGTAAATACGTAAAGGGTCCCCAAGTAATCTAAACATCATGAAATCTGAACCTCTGGGCAGAACACCTCCTGTTTGGGCAGAGGTATGGAGTAATCCATTGCTATCCACCAAATGAAACCAAGCTTAGAGTTTTTTTTTTTGTCTGGTGTCTTCTCCGGTGTTAGAACTTACCAAAGTCGGCTGATGCTCTAATGGTGAAGATCTTTGCTCACCTGTCATGATGTATGGAATATTATCATTGGTCATGACCGAAGAAGCCAAGGTTTTGATGAAAGCAATTTCCTGAGCCCCCACTTGGAACCCCAAAGTACATTTTCTAAATTGCAAGTGAGACAAACATAAAATGGCCTGCCTTTATTCAGCCGTATTAGAGGATGTTTGCTGCCAACAAAGCAAAAGAAAGAAAGGAATATCATGGTGAAATAGTGTTTTTCTTTGTTCCCCTACATGGGTTTATACACTGTTGAAATACTTCTTGCCCTGCACTGCTTCTCCCCTGTCTTTGACACCACTGTCCTGCGGAAATACACAGACTTCCCGTGGAGACATGGCCTCCTCCCTTCTCGACACCTGCCCCTCACCACAACACACTCCCCCCTTACCCTGAAGATGGCTTACCCTTTGCACCCTTCCTCTCTCATGGCCTCAGTCACCACCGATGGCCTGAGGTCATCACATTGTTTTAAGACTCATCATACAAAGGCTGTGCATGGTTTTTGTTATCTGCCCCAGTGACCACCCCCTTTCTTTTCCCTTTTAACCCATGGTCTGTGATCAACAAAATCCCTGTCTCCCATCATGATTACCTGCCCCTTCTGTTCTTAATCTTCTCTAATGCCACGATGTCCCTGAGGACCTGCCCCACGCCACCCCCCATTCACCTGCCACCTCAAGGGATGGTGGTTTTATTTTTCATCCTCCTTCCCCACGTCACCAAGCTTGGAGGTGGGGTAGGTATTCTCCTTGTTCCTCGTTGCTCTTTCAAAAATTTATCTTCTCTCCCTCAAGAAAACCCTGACCTCTATGAAGCAGCCCACTCCAGCAGCCTGTAAGCCATCCAGGGTCTTCAGGCTGCTGACTAGTTTCCATTCTCCACCTCCACCGCACATCCTCAACTTTCCTCTCTGCCATGGGCCTCCATGATGTGCCCTCCACACTCTCTCATCCCTGTCTCCTTCCAGTCACTTTGCTGCCCACCGCATCCAGTCCCATCTACTGCACACCTGCCCCAGAGCAGCTGAATATGGCTGTAAAATGTCTTCTCATTTTGAATTCATTGCCACATGCCTCCAGTCACCTCTCAGCACCTGGCCACTGTCACCTTGCTTCCCATTTACCTCAAGAACCATTTCCTGCCTTCTCTTCTTTCCTTTCCCTTCCTTCTCCTCCTCTCTCTTCTATTCCCTAAACTCCAGCTCTCTCGCTCTCAGTGGGATGGCCTCACTTCTCATCCTACCCTTCCAGAAAATGTTTAAGAGAGAGAGAGAGAGAATATTCTTACCTTCCCGTCACCAAATCTAACCATCTTCTTGCCTCATCCATGGCTCTGCAGCCTGTCTGTTCTGTTTCAATGGCCGATGACCCCACTGTTCACTGAATCCTACCAACCCCTCCTTTTCTAAGAACTCTTCTCCTGCAATTTTTCTCTTTCTCTCCCAGATCCCCAGTTTTACCCTCCTCTGTGCTGAGTCATTCTCATCAGCGTACAAAGTGCCACATGCCACAGGGTGTTTCCCCTTCATCAGTTCTCATTATCTTTTGCACCATCTGAGTTAGACTCTGGCCCAGTCAGGATGGCTTCCATCACCCCAAGCCTGGTGGCCAGTTCTTAGACCTTGTTATTCAGGTGGCCTCCTCCTCCTCCTCCTGTATGCATCTTCTTTCCTAGCCTCAGCTGACCTCATGCCGTCCTGATTCTTCTCCCACCTCCCTCTGTTTCTCCTCAGTCTCTTTTGAATTTTCTCCAGCTCTTCACACCCTCTAAACAAACATCAGAGTATCCCGGGACTCAGCCCTGTGTGCCCTGCTTTCATCTGTTTGCATCCGTGTGCAAGGTTGCTATCCGTTCTCTTAGCTCTAAATAACGTCTATAGGCTGAACTTCAAAATTCTGTGTCTAGCCCTGACATCACTCCTAAAATCCAGATTTGCAGATTCTCTTCCACATCCAGCAAGCATCTATAACCCAACAGGTCCCAAGTAGCTGTATTGATTTTAGTGCCTAAAGCCACTTCTCTCCCAGTGTTTCCTGTCCAGTCCCCACTGCTCACATCCGAGGTGTTGGGGTAAAACTTGATTCTCCTCACCCACACCCAGTAGCCAAGTCATCAGCAAATCCCCCAGCACAGAGGCCGTATCTTCCCATCGCTCGCCACCAGCCCCCATCCGAGCCAGGGTTGTCTCTCCCTCTCTCCAGTGGTCTCCCTGTTTCTCTCCTACTCTCCCCAAACTAGACACCCAGAAGGCTTCTTGTCTTCCTGGTCCCTCCTTGCTCACTCCTCTTCAGTCACAAGGACTTTCTGTCGCTCTCCCATGAGCCAAGCCCTGTTCCACCACAGCACCTTCTTCATGTCTGCTCTGTCTTCAGTGTCTGGCTCCTTGTCACCCCCCAGGACCCTGCTCCAACGTTAGCTGTTCCCAGAGCACCTGGCCAGCCACACTCTGCGAACTAGCACTGCCCACTCACATTATTCCATCCCCTGACCTCACATCCACTAAGCTGTTTCCTTCCAAGCACGTACCAGTAAGCCACCTTTTAGTATTAATGTTTCTTTACTTGCTTACTGTTTGACCTTGGGTGGCCTATTAAATGGGTAAGGCTCGGGTTCCTCCTCTATAAGATAGGGACAATAATAGCTTCCAGCCCATGGGATTGTCGAGAAAATCTTGCCTTTTGTAAGTGCCCAGTGTGTGCTAAGTAATAGCTTTTAAAATAGCATACTTCAAAATCTCGGCTTTATCCTGCCCATCAAATTGAGTGGGAATAATGAGAATTAGATGAACAAAGACGCAAGTATTGAAATGAGTGTGAAGCTTGTTCTTCATTAACCTTTGTCTATTTGTTTGCGAAGATTCTTTATGGAGCATTGAGTCCCTTAAAAGTAAAAATATTATCAGAAAAAGAAAAAGCTAAAAGAGTTGAAAATGGTTGCCTCTGTGAAACCGAAATTGGGTGAGGGGCAGGTGTCTTCTTTGTTATACTGTCCGTAGTATTTGACATATAACTTCAATAGAAATAAGCTTTAATTAAAAAAGAAAAAAGACTGGAAGGAAATACTGTGACATGTTATCAGGAGATCTCAAGGAGTGGGGGAATTATTGTTTGTTTGTTTGTTTGTTTGTTTGTTTTGGTTTGTTTTCTTCTTCTAAATTTCTAAAGTGATCCATAATGTATTTATGTATTTTTTTTTTTTTACAATGCAAAATAGTACATTTGCTTTCCATCAATCACCTAGATGTTGGAAGGCTTGATGGAGGACTCAGTAGCAGGATGCATTGCGAATATGCTCTAGACTGAAAATTATAATTCCTGGAGCAAAGCAGAGAACACACCAGTTAAGCACGAATACTCAGCACGAATACGACAGTCAAGCTGCAGGTGTCGAGTAGGTGGGGAGGGGGCATTTGTGGCAGAGAAGAGGTCCCAAGCAATGTAAAGGAGATCAGCCAGAGGGAGGATGCTGCTCTGCACTCTGATCGCTAACAGATTGCTCCTGGGAACAAGAATAAACACTTCTGAAAGGTGGTTGAAAAGAGGGCCAGGCAGAGTGAGAACCAGGTAGGCACAAAACAGACAGTTTCAGGGTCATCTCATATTCCAAGCATCGCGTTTCCATTTAAATAAAAGCCTCTGGCCAAAGCGGGTTTGCCAAAAGACCACATTAGGGATGGAGAGCAAGCTCTGAAAGCCGGCGTTCCCGTGTGAGGCCGTCTGGGAAGAACGGGAGGTGGGTCTCAATTCACACTCGTCTCTGTTAACCTTGACAGTGGCACAGAGCTCCAAGGTCTCTCTTGACAGCAGGCAGAAGTGTTTTTGCAAATTCAGATGCTTGGAACTTGGACATGTCAGGTGGCGAAGCATCCCTCTGCCTCGCCCACTCACTGGGAACATGCTGTCTTTGCAGGACGGATGGTCCCAATATCACTTCGTAGCCTCGTCCTCAACCATCGAGAGGGATCGGCAAAGGCCCTACTCCTCCTCCCGCACGCCCTCCATCTCCCCTGTGCGTGTGTCTCCCAACAACCGCTCAGGTAAGACGTGTCCGGAGCCAGCCTGGTCTCCTTCCCTCTTTCCCGGCCCTTTAGCTTGACCCTGCTGACGGACAGCCACCCCCATCCCGACCTCTGCTGGAAACGGCCAATGGGTCTGTTTTCTTTTGGTTTCAGTGGTGACTCTGTGGTAGGGATACACAGACTCAGAGCAAATGTCTCTTTCTAAGAGATTTCTAGAAATCTCTAACGGCCATCATGCACATGAAATGCATGTCACGGACCCACACGCACTGAGGAATGAAATTAAAGAAGAATGTCGAGTGTTTGCACTCAGGGTTTTCCAAATTAAAGCAGTTTGAGCTGCATTTTATTCATTAGACTTGGGATAACAAAGGAAAGGGGAGAGGACATGCTGTCCCTTCCTTTAGAATGACATCCACTGGAACTACGTCACTGAGGGTTTCATTACTATCCTATGTCTGATGA
Organism: Cynopterus sphinx; assembly: GCA_030015415.1. Taxonomy (NCBI): domain Eukaryota; kingdom Metazoa; phylum Chordata; class Mammalia; order Chiroptera; family Pteropodidae; genus Cynopterus; species Cynopterus sphinx. The sequence continues at coordinate 3,933,914 of CM057379.1, read as the reverse complement.
GCTTGTCACTATGACCTTTAAACCAGGAGATGAATCACTGATAAATTCTTATTATAACCAGCCATAACTTTTAGGTCATTTTATGTATCTTTCCTTGTTTTGTCACCTTCCCATTGCTTCACTTCTCTTATTTACTTGTAGAAAGACTAGACTTTACTTTTACACCCCTTTCGATCACATCATAGAATGCCAAAGATTCAAGAAAAAAAATTAAAGGCGAAATATGAACACATCATTTAGTTTATAAATAGCATGGGTTTTATTGTGGTTTTAGTCCAAGTATAGGTTTTTTAAACTTTTCTTTTGACATCTACACTTGGGTTTTTGTTGTGAGAAAGAAAGATGGATAAAGAATTACACGTGTGTGTGCACATGTACACTCACACCTGAGCACACACACAGGCTTTTATTTAAGAAAAGTCACTCTTTGTTCTTCACTGCCCTTTTTCTGCTGAGGAAGTAATATTTCCTGGAATAAAACTCAGAGGGCGTGGCAGAGAGTGTGGCCCAGCAGAGGCCCCTCTTCCCTGGAGGATGTTCATCATGTAACCTCACACCATACTTTACTGCCAGGATGATGAGGAAAATCAGAAATGAATGAGGAATATTTGACTCAAATAAATGAGCCTCTCTCGGCCTCCTGAAAGCTTGTATGTTTAGTGTGGTGTTCCTGCTTAGGACGTTAGTCCCACCCTGAGTAACCCACCCTTTGCGACTGGAGAAATGCCCGCCCCTCTCAGAAGCATGGAGGTGGCCTTTTATGCTCTCATTTCTGCAGTTCTTAAAAAGGCAAAGGCCATTGCATCTGGGAAGCATGAGGACCACGTCTTTAAGAGCCCTAATTACTAAGAAGTAGTCAGAGCTCAGAAGATGAAGTGTTGTAATAGAGTGGACAGTGCCAGAAGGAACAGCAGCATCCTATTAGGATGTTAACATGCCAGCCACTTAGCGAGGGCGCTGCCCGGCCTTTCCTAAAGTGAGGCACGTCAACGACACCTAGTAAACACTTGTTTGCATCATTTCGTTTTTCCCAAGTGTCACCCTGATTTCCCGGAGACCACCATGTGTGTGTGTGTGTGTGTGTGTGTGTGTGTGTGTGTGTGTGTGTGTGTGTGTGTGAAGTCTCAAGAGGTAATTACACACTTACCATAGTTTAATAAACCTCCTCATTTATGCAATATTAGATTCTAATTTTAAAAGCTTCGGTCAAGAGGCTCCAAAATACCTTCTTTCTGTGATGGCCATGCAGTCACTCATGAAAGGCTAGCCTTGATGCAGGAAGGCCAAGAAGCCAAGGCACCCTTAAGGGCAAGAAAGGGACTCTTCTGGGCGAGAAGGAGGAAGAGCAAGAGAGAGGGGCAGAGGGTGGCGGAGGGGAGTGGGACACAGCAGAGGATGGGTCTGCGAACACGCAGGAACTGGACAGTCCTATCGAGTTACAATGGGGCATTCATGGTTTGCTTCTCCATCTTCCCCCTGATTTTACAACCAGAGATTATGGTCCAGCTGGTTTTGGGTGGCACTCAAGCATCTGTATTTATTCAAGCATTCCAAGTAATTCATTCTCAGCCCAGATGGGCAACCTGTGAGGGTTTTCAAGGGCTGAGCAGCGAGCCTCGATTTTATGTTGAGAGGTCTGAGAAGTGGGTGGGATGCATTCAGAATGGGCAAAGGATCCTTCTGTTTACCTTCCCGGCGCTTGGCTGCGATGTCTACTGAGCACCCTGCCTCTTGCTCTGGTTTGTGCTCACGTGCATTTCCTCAGCTGACTGAGCATCCCCGTAGTTCAGAAAGTGCAACACAATTCACGTTTCTGTCCCCCCCGGTGTCAGCATAGAGATTTGCACATAGACGATAACTGGGTTTGATGACACGAATCCAATGGTTCAGATAGTGAAAAGAAAGGTATGTTCAGAGATCAAGCTTACCCAGGGGCCTGGAGCTGTGTGCTGGATGCAGAGGGTGCGTTCGATAAGCCGCAGGGTAAACTGAGGCTTGATTGGGGAGAGGCTTGGATGCTAGCCAAGGAAAGAGAGCTTTAGCGTTAAAAACATCAGAGTTCCCCCACAGTTCCCATAGCCTTAATGGTCACCACATCTGCGTGTTAAGTGTGGATTCCTACCCCCGTCGACTGAAAAGTCAGACTCAGAAGGTCCAGGGCTATGCCTTGAATCCCTGAGGTCTCAGGTGAGTATCCAGGTTAGTCGAGTTTCTGAGGCAATGCCCTCAAGCTTGGGGATGGAGAAGTGGGGGTCTGAGGCAGGTTGGTACTTTGCTAAGCTTATACCAAGTTAGATGCCATTGATTAAGCTCCATCTATGAGTGGGGGGCACTGATGAGCAGCGTGGAGACCAACAAGCGGGCAGCTACCGGATGGGGTGCTCAGCTAGCTGCCTCACTGTCAACACACACACGTGTTGCTCCAATTCCTCCAACACGTCTCTGCATTGACAGGGCTGCTTAGTTCCTCCCTGTTCCCCCGATCTCTCAAGAAAACTAAACTTCTTTCTATTTGCCTTTCTACCTCCAAGTTCAGCTTTCCCTGTGTTGTGCAACCAGTTTGTTAAAGAATCACAGCATTCCCAGGGAATCTTCTAATGACAACCCATCCTTGTTGCGATGGAGACACAAAGGTCATAACAAGGCTCACTCTGTGGTCCGACAGGATGCAAAGGGATGAGATGCAAGGTGTGGGTGAGAGAGAGTTGGGGACGTTCATCAAGATCTGGAGTAAGGACACCCCACCGGGGAAAAGGGGCTGTCCTCACACCCTGACCCAGCCCACCGTGGCAGGCTGGTCTCTGTGGGGTGGCTTATCCAGCCCCACAGATCATCCTGTGTGGAGAGCTTCTTTTTTTGCTTTCCTTTAGGGCAGTTTCTGGGTGACTTAGGATGTCAGGAAAACTGCATTTATTTTAATCGGATACTTTTCAGTATCTGTAGTAGCTCCCCTGAAACACATGTAATTAATAAAAAGAAGGAAGGAAGAAGAAAGGAAATAAAGGAGGGAGGGAGAGTGGAAGGAAGGAAATGGTAAGGAAAAGAGAAATAAAGAAACCAAGACCGATCTCATTCTTAAAACCATCCATACTCCTTGGGCAGGTTGTGTTCCCACCAGATGTCTCTCTAAGGAAGGTGGCTCCAGGATATATCCTTTAATTACCCGCCCCCTTGTCATGTGTCCCCTTAGCTACAAAGCACCAAATACCACAGGGTAAAGGAATGGGTAACAACAGAGGCCTGAAGAACAAGAAAATCGACAGGCCCATACACACATATTGACACATGTCAAGCCAGGTGCATTTGCGGCCTGAACTGTGTATGTGGAAAGGTGTCCATGCCATGGAATGAGACACGGAAAGTCATCCTTTTTCTTTCTTTCTGCAGCAAGTGCCCCAGCCTCACCTCGGGAAATGATCAGTCTCAAAGAGAGGAAAACAGACTATGAGTCCACTGGCAGCAACGCCACTTACCACGGAACTAAAGGGGAACACACCTCCAGGAAAGACACCATGACAGGTGAGCTCAGTGTCATGTTCCCTCCTTGGACGGAGCTGGTGACTCGACCTGGGACCTGGCGGAGAGGCTGGGACATCAGACTTCAAGCCATACTTGACATCTCAGCAGGAGTTGAAAGCTAGGTCACTTGAGGGCTTGACAGCAAAGATCCCTGGTAATTGGAGAGGAGAGGATCAAGCCAGAGTGTAAAACCTGGGTGTCTTGGTTTTGGAAATAGCTGAGAAGAAATGTCCTCTATGTAGGTTCACCTCACTCTCTTTACCTACCCCTTTCCCTCTCGCTTGCCCAGCTGGTAATGGTCTTTCAAATTAGAGAGAGAAGTCCCCGTAGCTCTCTTCTTAGTTGGCATGACCCAGGAGAGTGGGTACCACAGAGCTAGGCTGTGCCTTTTAGGAATGGTGGGGGAGGGGGAAAGGGAGGAAGAGGGTTTAAGGGAAAAGCATGGAACTTCTGTCGAGACATTTTCTCCTCTTGCCTTGAAACCAGACTCGCAAGACGATTCATTAGAATCAATGACTATAGGTTCCCTAGGGAGGCATTGATCTTTTATGCCCTTCATCCTTCGCTACCCCAATTATACTCATTGTCTCTCTTTCCTCATTAGCTGGGACTCTGTGGAGGTCAATACGGGTGCCCGTTGCCACCCCTCCAGCATGCCCTGCCAAGCCTAATCACCACACAGTTGTCCTTGGGGCGGGGTTTGCGTTTCACATTCATCATCCCCTCCAGACTGTCCACGAACCTCCCCCCACCCAGCTTGGCCCCTCCTCCAAGAATCAGGACTTGGGGGCACTGATGTAGAGATCAGAGCCACCAGAGCCATCAGGATCTCTCATGGCATCCCACTCCCTTCTTTGTCCCCTGGATGTAGAGATGGGTCCCTCCTGAAACAGGCCATGAGAAATAGAGCTCTAACAGGACAGGGCCAGATGGGCTGTTCACAGAACTAGAATGCAAAGGACGCAGTCCTAAACAGACCCTGAGGCCCTCTTATCAAAAGAATCTTAAAAGCCTGGGGTGCATTTCTCTAATAGTATCTCCCTAGATAATATTAGACCTGCAGAGAAGCAGAAAAGACAAATTGGGTGATTCATTAAGGTGTCCAGACCAGGATGCTTAAGAACATTTTTCTGATGGTGCGTGTATTTACCCCCTGAGGCAGTGTGTTCCGTGATTCCTCCTCATGGCTGTGTAAAGAGAAGCACAGTAAACAGACATTCACAATCCCCTCATCCCCGGTTAGCACTCTGCCTCCCGGTACAGGCCCCACAGGGGATGTCTCAGCCCTACCCCTGAAACATCTCCCGAGTGGGGAACTGAGCTCATGAAGTAGGACAGACCATGTTATTCTCATTCACTGATTTTTTCCCCATCGGCGTTGCCCCACTTGTAAATGAGCATGAACAAAGAAAGGTATGAATACGGATGCTCAGTCCCGAGAGTCAAGCCATTCAGGGGAAAATCTAATCTGTACTGATGACTCCAGGGGAGTGTGATGCCAGACTCACCTGGCCCATTCGTTTTGTGATGATTACAGCCCTGGGTAGGCAGACACATCACGGCTAACTGGGACAACAAGCTGAGATGATAATTACAAGAATAATTGTGAAATTGGCTGCATTGTTACTTAACTTTTCTCTTTCAGTCTCTTGCCCAGTGGAGTCATTCAGAAGGCTTATCAACGTGGGTGTGTTTATGTTGAGATAGTTCCAATGGTACATGATCGTGCCCGATACATATAACGAAAAATAAACTCTAAGATGTTTCAGATGTTTAGTTTTCCTAGGAAATGGCAGGGATCTTGACAACTTCAGGATTGAGATATATGTAAATCTTCAGACTGACTTAGAGGCTTAAACAGCTCTGCTCTAATTTACTTAAAAATGCGATTCGCTGCTAGTCATGTGGCAAACCTAGAAGAACATTGAGGTCTTGACTGAATAATGTTTATATAGGAAGGTTCTGTTTAAGCCAGTAAGCCCTACACAAAACTGAGTTGTTGTTATCACATTGACAGTGGTGATGCTGGTGGTAATGGAAGACATGGTGGTGATGGGGGTGATGGAGGAGATGGTGATGGTGGTGATGGAGGAGGTGGTAATAGTAGGAGTACTGGTAGTGATGTGGTAGAGATAATGGTATTGGGGTGGGTAGTAAGACCGCTGGTGGCGTTTGCCACCTTCTGTGGGGGCATGCATAAGCCCACAGCCAAACCAGGTGGGAGCAGCACATCACACAGGAAGGAAAGGGTCAGTCCCCATCCTCTGCTGGTCAACACTTTTGCAAGTTCCCATCATATTCCAGCTTTTACGTGCAGTTCAGATTCCTTTGGACCTCAACATCCAGAGCAGTCCTTCCTCAGTCAGCAATAAATTCAGGGATATTTAAAGTTCAGGGCATTGAAAAATATCTGAGAAACTGCCACTTCCTTGTTTCCAAGGCACCCCCAGGATGTCCTACCTTTTTCCCCAAAAGAACATTCTTTCCGCTGTGGGAAAACTATGAGATGCTTCCTCCTAGAAATGCAACACGGGAAAACTGTAAAGGGAAAGCAGTTCTTTGCCTGGGTTATAATCTCAGCTACTAGAGCTGAGAAATATAGATCCATGTGGGTTTTTATTCCAGGCTTCCCTGCATCCACCTTTTCTAGATTCATTTTCCAGCTTAGATGGAATCTCTTAACATGTCTCCTCTCTGTGGTGTTGCTTTGCCACAGAGGAGCCCTCAGAAGGCTAAAGCCAGCCACTCACTCAGGCATGCAGGACAGTTACAGCTTTGTCTTCGGTCCTGATTCCCTGGGAACATCACGTGTTCAGAAGCGCACATCACAGGAGGGCCATGTGATCCCAGCGGTGACAAAGCCTGACTTGAAAATTCACTGGGGGGGGTTTGGCCTTCCTGTCTGAGCTTCCCAAATGCTTTTACATCAAACAGTCGGTTCTGTTTTTGTCTGTGTCTCTCTTGTGCCTTTTGAAGCCATTCTGATCTTTAGTGTGTTGATTCGGTTGGAAAATGGAGCCTATTAAAAAAAAAAAAAAGGAAGGTATTTCCTGTGAGTCTACTCTGAGCTCAGACATACAGGGCAGAGCATCCATGAAGATGTCCGCTGCATGTGTCTTCAGAGGCCATGAGTTCAATGTCAACTATGCAGTCTCCTCGAAACAGGTGAAGACACCAGGGAACAGGAGGAAAGAGCTGCCGGTAGAAACATCTTTAGCCACAAACACGACAGGGAGAGAGGCCAAGCCTGAATAGTGCATGGTCTACCAGATGAAAATACGTTTTATTCTAACAAAAAAAGAAAAAACTTCACCTTGTTCTCGAAGTGACATTTTTCCATCAGCACATTATAGCTCTGGAGGCAGATTGTCTAAGGTTTACTCATTCATTCACTCAGCAAACGGGGCCCTTCTCATTCCATAGGCCTTCATCAAGAACCAGTGCTGTCCCAGATACTGGGAATACCTACAAAGGTGTCAGGATAGACAGATCTCTGTCCTCACGGAGTGTCTGCTCCCATAGGTGAAGGCAGGTGATGCACAAGGTAAACAATAGAACAAGCTCACCAACCAGGTAACAGCACACGGTTGAGTATGATGGAGGAAATAGGCAAGGGAATGAGATAGGTAGTCCAGGTGGGCATTCCAGCAAGTAGAGGCAGCCCAGGGTCTGCGGGAAGGGGTTTGCAGGGAGAAGGTTCAGCAAGTACAGACTCGGCAGGATTGAGCAGGGGAAGCAGGCCGGTGAGTCTGGGGCTTCTGGAAGAAAGGTGAGAGACATCACAGAAAGCCAGGCAGAGGCCCAGCCATTCAAAGCCTCGTAGACCAGAATGAGGAGCTGGGTCCCACCACAGTCCCAGTGAGCAGGTATGATAAGCAGAGTGCCGTAATCCTAAGAGAGACACAAAATGACATGTGTCTAACAGGGTGACCACTCAGCTGTGGGGAACAGGATGGGTGCAGGGGCAGGGCTGGGCAGAGCGGAAGCTGGCCCATCGAGGGTTCTGTAGCTTTGGTCCAGGCAGGAGATGGTGGTTTCCACGGTGACGCAGAGATAGCAGTGATGTGTGTTCGTCCAGAGTTTACCCAGTCGGCCTTTAAAATCAAAAATGGGCTCTCAGTCTTCACTTCCCAAATAAAATTTCCCAAGAGGAGTTTTATGTGTTTTGGGTAATAATCTTGGGTGAAATGATCGGTTACACTGAATTTGCATCTAGAATGGCGTGTATCTCTGAGATATAGAGAAGGCACCGCATGCCATTCAATTTCATCATCCCATAGACACGGGAAGCAAAAGATCATCTCTTCTGTACTTCTAGGGTGTTTTATGCCCCAGTGACACTTGACAAACATTTTCAAAGCTTTCTTCAGTTATGACTTTATAGTTGCCAAGAGGGGTGTGGCACCCCGGCCCTTCTGCCTGAGCCTGGAGGGTTTCAGGTGAGGAAGTGGACGCATAGGCACCCTAATCTGGCAACTCAAGGAGACCTTCCTTTTTTCAACTAGAAACTGCTCATGAGACAGAGTGGGGGCCCCCATCTCTGTCACTTCCCTCCTGTCCTTCGCGCCTTCGAGAAATGAACTGTCTGAAAGATGATCAAGCACTTCTCTGAGCTCAAATTAGAAATTTCATTCTTGTCCTTCTCCAGCTTAAAAACTAAGCTGCCGCTACAGATTCCTGCATGCTTCAGTGCGGGTGACAAGCTTTTATTATCCGCCAGTTTTCACCAGAAAGGAAGGCAATAAACCTTGCAAAATGACCATCTGTTTGTCACACCTGCCCTGACCCTGTCTACAATCTGAACATTAACTACAAGAGGCTGATGTACTGTAGGATTCCTTTTTTTAGAGAAGAACTATTTTCTTTCTTAATATCTGTATGCAAAATGAAGTGTCCGGGGTCCCAAGAATTTTTTCCACTTGGAACGGTCCACGAGAAACCAAGGTCGTCGGGGCAACAACTCACCTCAATAACCATCCGTCCCCATTTGAAATCCTGCTTTCTTTCCTAATACCTTTGTTTCTCCTTTGCTTTCAGCTCAAAATACTGGGATTTCAACCTTGTATAGGAATTCGTACGGTGCACCTGCTGAAGACAAACATAACCAGGTAGGACACAAGAGTTCGTGTTTATTCTCCCCTTCGACTCTGTCAGCTATCCTGGAATTGTAAAAATAACTTCACTTCTGTGCAGCGTGTGTAAAGAACTGAAAAAGAAAATAATGCACCCTGTTGCTCTTTTCTCACACATCACACAGCATCCATGTGGGTGGTGGTCATCATCAGAACATCTTTAGATTAGACAATGGTCTTAGATGTCATTAACCACATGCTTTATCTCGTGGTTGAAAGCAGGTTTTCCATTGTGAGGCAAAACTTAAAGAAAGCAAGCTCCACTTAGACAAGTGTAGGATGCTGATTACGAGACAAACTAGACAGGGATTAAGTACCGTAGAACCCAGCCAACTCTGCCTCAGAAGAAAGCATTCGCTGTGCATGATAATTACTAATGAAATAGACACATCAACTTCAACATGAGTAACTAAATAGAATGCGTTGTTAAGTGCCTTGCTACTCAAAGTCTGGCTGGGGAGCCAGCATCCTCAGGAGGTTGTTAGAAATGCAGAAGAGATTCGTCTACCGCCTTGACTCTAACCCGTCCAAGGTCGTCTGCATCAGAATTGCATTCTTTCAAGATGCCCAGGTAATTTTCATGCATGTTCAAGTTTAAAGAGCCCAGGGACAGTAGTAGATGCTTAAATAACCGGTTTAAGTTTGTGTGTGTGTGTGTTATTCGACAAACGTTCTCTGTGGTTCTGTGGGGACTGTCATAAAGCCAAAAGGCACAGCCTCTGTTCCTTCATTGATGGACAGCTTCATACTTGCCTCCCGCTGCAGTGGTCCTCACAGAAAGACTGACGTTCTTCAACTGCTGGCTACTAGTAACCATGCCAGAACTGGCTTCTGCTCATGTCCCCAACCCCTGCCATACCTCAGGGAAGGCGGGCTGAAAAGACAGACCCAAAACCCATTTGCTTGACCACAATATCCAGGTGAAATTGAACACGGAAGGCCAATGGGTTGGCTTTGAACCTTGCTCAACAACCAGCAGGGCATCATCTCTGAAAAGGAAAGGGACCCCCCACACACACACACCAGCAGGTAGAATGCCCCATGAGGGACCACTTCCAAGGGAGGAAGGAGGAGGACATGAAAAGCATCTCGACCTGAAATTATTTTTTTCTCTCATCAACCATCAACAGGTGAAATGAGAGTGGGCAGAAGAGTTAGCCTGTTGCTCACGATTTTCCAGGGCAGGCACAGCCACTCCCAAAGGCTCGTGGTGTTCGCGACCCCCTGGGTGCATACCTGGACCCTCCGGCCTGTCTCATGCATCGTTAGCATCTGCTCGGCCTCCCTCAGTTCTGGTCATTGCTAAATGCAGAGGCCAATGAATGAATAAATCGGGGCATGAGCACTAAAGAGAGATCATCCTGGGTGGCTTCCCTCTATTCACGTGTCAACACACTTGCCCAAATGTGATGGGAAACAGAAACAAAATGTATTGGAAATGCCAGCTCTGTGTTTGAGATCAAATCTTTTTCTTTTAGCAAATATTAGGTGTAGGAAATGAACTTGTCAGGATTTGATAGGACCCTGACTGGTACCCACAAATGTAAGCATGGTGTTTAGTCTGGGTAGGTCGTGGGAAGCTCATGACCAGAATCAGCTTATTCTGCACCAGTTTTTCTCCCTCCATGGAATTTCTCCCTCATTGGCAATGAAGAAACACCGTGGTAAGGCCCGGGGTGTTTGGCATCACACAGTGTGGCTGCAGGAGGTCCCGAAGGACTGTTAACAGCCTAGATTTAGACGACAACCCCTCATGGTTCTGGGCCCCATTGCTTTCACCTAAACCTATTCTCAGCATTTAAGCAAGTGCTAGGATGACATCTCTGCTGTGATGGTGAGCACAGCCTGCTGTCGCTTTTTCCCAGGGTGCCCCAGAACACACCCGATTCAGGTGTGAATGTCAAGGCTACAGGGTCTCAGGTAGATGCTGCCAGAACCCAGCCGGGTTGGATAGCAAGCCCTGTACCGCTTGCTGGCACAGGGGAGATGGAGCTAGGGGCCCACCAGCAGAGACGAGACCTGTGGCGATGGTTCAGAGCCATCATACTCCCTGAGCAGGCCCAGCACAGGGAAGTAGGCTATTAAATTGTTAAGTTCATTCTAATATCAAGAAACATTTTTAAATGTCAAAGACGGTTGTTTTTTGCCTTTAAAATTTTTCAAGGAAATCAATGTGACACACCAGTGAACTTGGGGAGAAGAGAATAAAGCATGTGGCTTATTTTGGACTCTGTCATTGGAACAAGCTCTGACTTTTGCAGCTTTCCTTCTGGGGAACTGCATCACATATGACCAGCCTTATCACTCGAAAGAGAAAACGAATTGGTTCTCTTTCAGTCGGGTGATTCGGAGAGGACTTTGTCAAGGGCAGCTATGATTCGGAGTCTCTGGCAACGTCACTAGGCATGACAACCCGGAAAAGTTTTTTTTAACTTTTTTGAGCTTCAGTAGGAATTGGATGGATGGATGGATGGATGCATGGATGATGGATGGATGCATGGATGCATGGATGATGAATGGATGGATGGATGATGGATGGATGATGAATGGATGGATGGATGATGGATGGATGGATGGATGGATGGATGGATGGATGGATGGATGGATGGATGGAAGGAAAAAAGAAGGAAAAAGGAAGAGGAAGAGAGAGAAGGGAGAATAGAAGGGAAAAGTTGAGAGAGAAGAGATGGAGGGAAAGAGAAAAAGATAGATGATAGATTGATAATAGATATAGATTGATAATAGATATAGATAGGTGATAGATAATAGAGGGTAGATATAGACGGACATAGACATGCATAACATACATACATATAAGTTTATGACTATTGGAAGATAAAACAAAAAAGAATTTGTTAAATGTTGACTGCAGTTTCTACTGAAATAGAAACAGTAAATTCTAGTTCCCTCCCTGTGTAATTCTTTCAAACCTCCTAGCTCCAACCCTTTGTATGCTCTGCACTTGGTTAGCAGCAGTGTTGGAGTGGAGAAGTCCACAGCTCTTCAGAAAGCAGCAAAGGGCACCTTAGCTTCTCCAAGTGATTTGGTAGGCCCAGTTTTCACATCCTTTACCTGGGGTGCTACAGATAACTTTCACCTGTCCCTCTCATGACCAGGCACTTGGGCTAACACACCTGTGCTGTGTTGACCAGGTAGACAGAAACCTCATTCATCTGGCCACCCTTAACAAGGAGCATGGCACATATTGGATGGCAACTGTGATGAAGCTCACTTCTTTGAACAGGTTGATGACTAGTATAAATCAATTACGTAGAAAAGAGGACGTTTCATATCCTTGAGAGAAGAATTAGGTGCAGGCCATTAAAGCATCCATTTACACACAGCGTGCTAATGACAAATCATTATCTGTTAACTAAGACCAATTTCCGGAGGACGATTTTGTGCTAAACTTTAGTTAAATCACTAGGAAATTACTCAATCAGCTCAAAAGTGATCAAGCTCAAAAGTGATCAAACTGTGTTTCTTTAAGACTTTCATCATTCACACCAGACCTCCTCCCAATGATGCACTTGAGCTGAGCTTTGTGCATGCCTGTATGCCCTAGCTGTGGGGCTAGCCCTCACCCACGCCCCTTTACCCTTCAAGCCCCCCTCTATCAGACAGTAACCTACAGAAGACGAGAATGCAAACAGGGAGCAATGAAGTGGCTGGGCAGGCAACTCTGAAGACTCCTCCCCACTAAGCATAACCAAAGGCCTCATAATCCCACCTCACTCTTAAGTTCCATCAGTTCTTAACTGAACCAAGTTAGAAAACCTTAGTCCTCCAGAGTATGTTTGTGATGGATTCCATCTTTTCATTACTCACTTCTCTGTGTATCTTTCTAAGGCTGTGGCACCTGGTTGCTTAGGCAGGTATGACAGCGTGGCCCTACCAGCAGGAAGCACATTCTTCCAGAGAGATGTGGATTGCAGCCTCTGTGCTAGCAGGGAGATGCCTGAGTGAACATTAGACCTTTTACATCCTGTCTTTTTGTCTGGGATCGCGATACCTTGGCTTCATAGAGAAAATGCAGGAAAGATGAAAATAAATGACTTGTCTTTTGTGGCTTCTAGCGTATACCTCTAATTTAAAAAGTTATTTAGTAAAAGGGTGCAGCTGCTCTGTCACTTTGGCAAGTGCTCCAAGTTAAACAGAATTACCACAAGATCCAGCATTTCCACTTCTAGGTACCCCAAGAAAATGGAAAGCAAGGACTCAGGCAGGTGCGGGTACACGAGTGTTTGTTGCAGCATTGTTCACAGCAGCCAAAAAGTGAAAGCCCAAGTGTCCTTCAGCAGATGATGGATAAACAAATGTGGTGTCTCCTTACTGTGGAATATTATTCAGCCTTTAAAAAGGAAGGGAATCCTGTCACGTGCTACAACATGGATGAACTTTCAGGACATTATGCTAAGTGAAAGAAGCCAGTCACAAAAGGACAAATATTGTATGACTCCACTTATGTGAGGTATCTAGAATATTCAAATCACAGAGACAGAGGTAGAATGGTGGTCACCAGGGGCTGGAGGAGTGGGGGAGGGGAGGAGATGGGGTGTCATGGAAATGGATAGTGGCACTATTTGCACAACACCAAATGTACTGAAGGCTACCAAACTGCCCACTGACAATGTTCAGAATGGTGAATGATTTGTGCATTTTACCACAATGTTAATTTTTCAAAATTGTTTCTCTAAAATGGTAGCATGTAGGCCCAGGGACCGATATTTTTAAGAGAATGGCAGTCCATAATTAGGAGCCTTCAGAAAAGTGTCCCCTGGTGCATGCCCGAGTGGCAGTCCTGGTGCTGATGCTGAGGGGACACTCTGAGTGCCGGGGCCACGGGCAAGCTCAGATCGAAGACAAACACATCAACCCACACACAACTTCTCTCCCGTGCAGGTTTCAGCACAGCCAGTCCCACAGGAGCCCAGCAGGAAAGACTACGAGCCCTACCAGCCGTTTCAGAACTCCACGAGGAGTTACGACGAGTCCTTCTTCGAGGACCAGGTCCACCACCGTCCTCCCGCCAGCGAGTACACCATGCACCTGGGACTCAAGTCCACCGGCAACTACGTTGACTTCTACTCAGCCGCCCGTCCCTACAGCGAACTGAACTATGAGACCAGCCACTACCCCGCCTCCCCCGACTCCTGGGTGTGAGGGGTGGGTGACACGAGGCACCCCGGGAACAGTGCATGTGCATGCATACCACGAGACATTGCTTTTTCTTTTTCTTTTTCTCTTTTTTTTCTTTTTTTTTCCTGCAAATTTAGTTCGTTAAAGCCTGTTCCATAGCAAGGCTGTGATAACCAGTAAGGAGATCTTAAGAGCTATCTTAGAAAGCTAAATGAGTCGAAAGTTAACTCGGACGTCCATAGAAAGCTAAAGCGATCCTAAATGCAACATCGTGCGGCCCCCTTTCTAGTCTGAGCTGTGGAGTGTTGGATGTGGCATGGATCGGACATGGCCAGAGGAGGTGGTGTTGGTGGTGGGGCACAGAGGCAGCACAGGTCACACACTTCAGAGGGACGGCTTCTCATGCTTTGTTTACTCTCCATCTGTTGTGATTCTAGGCTTCAGATCGCATCAGGGTTCCTCTGTACAGCAAGACGTTTCTTGCCTTTTGTTAATGCGTTGTTGTAAAGTATTTGATGTACATTACAGATTAAAGAAGAGAAGCGCGTTGTGTATATTACACCAATGCCGCTGTGTTTCCTCATCTATGGTTCTAAATATTGCTTCAATCTCAAACTTTTGAAAGATGTACGGATTTCCAGTTTTTCTTTTCTTTCTCCCAGTATGTTTTAACAAAAAAAAAAAAAAAGGAAAAAAAAAAGGAATATTTAGCAGTATTGTTCGTTCTGATATGTGAACTTGTTCGTGGCGACTAAGCGAGGCATTCAGCAGTTTCTGACAATTAACACACATCATTCCACACTCCTTGTCAACGAAGTGCTTTTTCACTGCCTACAATTTTAGATGTAGATATTTGAAATAGATTTTTTCATTTATACCAGTTTTCTTTATGATGATACAGTGTTAAAAGAAAATAAATTACAATTGATCTGTCATCCATATTTGCTAAGAATGTCTATTTCCAAGGACCTAATCTTACAAAATACACATTCTTGCTCGTGTGTCTGTGCGTGTGTGGGTGTGCGTATGTCCACGTATGTATAGAAATGACCTGTGCGAGATTTCATTTTGACAAAAGCTCTTTCATTTGCTGTTCATCTTGCACAAACTTTGTTTTTTGGTTTTTTAGTATCAATGTACATCGGTTTGTTCCTTTCGTACTCTCTTCTGACCATCTAGTGACTCAGGATATTAGGCCAGGTGAAGTGAAGTTATAGGATTTTCACACATTCGGACATTCTTGAATCCCAGCTCTTTCCACAGGTCCATTTTTCCTCCATGTGTTATGCCCTCAAAACACAATAAACCATGGCCAACTCAATAATTTCACTTTGGGGCCAATTACTTGAAGTATCCACAGGAAATGTAAACTGCTCGCCTTATTCCTCCCCAAACTTTTTTGTTCACGTGGCAGGGAGCAGTAGACAATGATGGATTAGATTATTAAAACTGAACTTGAAGCAAATGTTAGAATAGTGGTTAACAGAGCTAAGAAATAAAGCTAACCATTTAAAAGAACACGGGCTGTGGGTAACTTAGCTTTGCTCTTTAGATGCAAGTGACTGAGGCCAATCGGTGCCTAGTAAATGTTAACTGTTCTTGGAAAAAATAAAAAATTAAATAACAAAAGAAATTGGCTGCCATCTTCCTTTAAAACTTACTCCCCTCCCCCCTACATAGGTTAATCCAGCTCAAAGTCTAAAATCACTGTTTCCTTCTCCAAATTTAAAAACAATTGAAAGATTTTTTTTACTGTTCATGCATATTTTTGTAAATGAAAACTAATTTCCAGAAAACAGTAGTAGACAGATTTCCATATGAATCATGCTACAAATGACTTACACATCGGACCTTGTTGTGCCATTTACTATAGGACTCTACATTTCTAGGTTCCCACCCAAGAATGCTCCAGTCACTATATATAGAGAGAGAAATACGTAGCATCAAGCACTATGTTTCCACTTCAGCATTGTCATAGAATGAACAGTAAAGCTCACCAAGGTAGAGATTGTGGTACAGGCATGGCTTGTCAATAACCTAATAGCTTGTTTAACTTTTCCAGAGGCAAACAATAGGACACATTCCCTAGTCTGCATTGTACAGGAGAAAATTAATGTGAGTGTTAATAAGTTCTCCTGGCAGGAACTTTATATTTCCTTTATGATTTTGAGTCCGTGCATGTGTTATGTTTGCAGCCCTTTGAGGACCAAGGATGTGTCTGCTGCTTATCCTTTGAAAGCTCAATGTGATGGGCTGGGGTGAACTAGTTCAGCCATGTAGGACAAAATTACATCATTGCCACCACCTGCGTTTTCACAACCCCCAGCCCCGTGCCTTCTGAGGTAAGCTCATTGGCGTTTGTCCCACTGACTATAAAGAGCATCTAAGAAACACTACGGGTGAAACTCCAGCTTCCAAGTGCCAAATGTCTAAGGATGGAAGCTGTGATGGGTTCGCCAACAACTGCCGTGCTGGCCTGGACATATACATGAGCTCCGTTAGGAAAATGTCCCGCCCAGATTTTCTGTTAGCTCAAGACCTAAGAGTCTGAAGATGAATTTCCCAAGAAGTTTGAAACTTAAAAAAATGTTGGAAATAACAGAAATGTTGCCAGAGTAAGCTCTAGGTGTAGACAGGATCAGAGGGGCGAATGCTGCTAAACCATGTTGTAAAAGGAGCATGAATGAACCAGGAAAGCTAGGATAGTAAACAGTTCTGTTTTGTTTTAGACTGTTCTAGTGCTGTCTGAAAAGTCAAAAAGGAGACAGGCTGTCTCTTTAAGTCAAAGTTCATAGGGAATTCAAAGTCACTACTAGCCCAGTTACTGGGTTATCGTAAGCAATCCTAAGTAGTTGATTTTGACCCTCGTAAAATTTGAAAGATAGAACTGATTAGATCAAATGGTAAAGAAGATAATATACTTTAAAAAATAATAGGACTATAACAAGAAAGTTTCCCTTTTGTTAATTTGTAAACATAGATAGTATTAATTAAGGTTGCCTGATTCAGCAAGTAAAAATGCAAGACATCGGTTAAAATTAAGTTTCAGTGAAACAGCCAATATTTTTTAAATGTACATCTGTTCCATACAATATCTGGAGCAATTTCACACTAGAAAATTTTTCATGATTTTCTGAAATTCAAATTTAACTGCATCTTTTATGTATTTTCCTGGCAACCCTAATTTAACCTATATTTCTGCCGTCATGTTTCTAAAAAGTAATACTTTATAGAAAAAGTACAAATTAATTCAAGAATTCATTACTTGATTAATTTCATTAGCATACCACAGTTGATCTTAGCCAAAAGATCAAGAAGCAACTCAATTGTTTATATATTAAAAATCTACAGGTAAGACTCAGAAGGTCTTTTTGGGTAAGCTAGGTAATTCCTAAGTCTCTCTTTCCCTGTTAGTAAGTTGAGGGTAATAATACCTGTCCTGCTTTTATCTTGCTGTTTTCGTGAAGATCAAATTAGGTTTATGACCAGTCATGTGCTCTGAGAAAAAACTTCTTGACTTAGAGCACTTGCCAATTTCTGTGCTGTTAGTGCATATACCATTTCAAGTTGCTGATACGATGTCACTGATTCAGAACTGGGAGTGATGCTCACTCACAGACCAACATATAATTTCTGGGATATAGATAAAATAGACATAAGTAAGTTAAATAAGTTTTAGAGCATTAAATAATAGTAAATGTAGTGAATTAGCTTATGATGGTTTCTGAGTATATATTACCGTTATTTTCACTGTCATTCATTTAATTATAAGTTTATATAATTTAATACTTAATAATGGCCATATTTAACAACTCAGCTTGCAGATTTCTGAAAATTTAACCATCAGCCCTTGCAAGCTGCTACAACAAGCCAGCACTCTGCTTCTGACATGGTGAAGCACTGTCCTAATGGATGTTATTGACATCCACTCATTCAGCCGGCATTTACGGAAGTTACTGTGTAAGAGATACAATACGAAACTTAGAAAACAGAACAGGGAAAATTGTTTTGTTCATAAGCACCAGGGGGCTCTCTAAGGTGGTGGCAGGTCCAAGAGAAGGAGACTGTGTAAGGAGGGGTGGAGGGCAGTGCTGGCCATCATCCACCTAGTGTCAGGCAGCAGAGACAGGAGCTAGGCCGGCCCTGGAAGGAGAGATGGGCTTGAGGGGTGAGGGCTGGAAGCTCTTGGGAGCGGGGGGGAAGAGCAATCGACAGGAGTGCCAGCTACATGGAGGAAAGCAGAAGGGAAGGCCTCTAAGCTGAAGCATGGGGAGAGGACTCGGAGAGAAGGATTCGGAAAATGCAGGGCAAGAGATACCCTCACACGTCTGCCTACCCGGACCCAGACCAGGGCCAGCAGCCACTGGAGCCAGGAGAGACCAAGAATTCAGGCCTGCCATAGTTAAGTCATGATCATGAGGTCTCATTCTGGCTTTGCCTCATGGCCCTTCCATCTCACGCCAACACGTCCTTGAAAGACAGTCATAATTTCCAGAGAGAAATGTATCAACAAGAAGGGCGTGCACTTTGCTCACTTAGCAACCAAGCGTGGATGGATTGTTTTGGAGGGCTGGAAATGTGCCCCCCAAATTCATATATTGAAGTCCTAAACCCCAGTTTTGAGGAGAAAAATGGTTAATAAGGTAATTAAGTTAAATAAAGTCATTAGGGTGGACCTTAATCTGGTGTCCTCAAAACAGGGGAAATGAGGACACAGACAGGCACCAATGGAAGACAGTGAGAAGAAAGCCATCTACAAGCCAAGGAGAGAGGCCTCAGAAGACGCCAACTCTGCAGGGGCCATGATCTCAAAATCCCAACCTCCAGAACTGTGAGAAAATCAATTTCTGTTGTTTAAACCACGGGTTTGTGATAGTTCGCCATGGCTGCCTGAGCTGACTGGTACAAGGAACAAAGGGTGGCACCACCGAAGCCAATCAGTCTATGGGAAAATTTTAAATCAAGCACGTCAGCATCAAATCTTGGCTGATGGGGAACTTGCCTCGAGAACTGGATTTCAAGCACTTGCCCCAAGGCCATTCAGGAAACAACAGAAAGACACCTGAGCTTTGCAACTGGGCTTTGTGATGCTTCCCCTGACATCACTGCCTTTTCTGACTCAGTCCTTGTCCCCACTGAGACAACAGGCCACCAAGGTCACTGATGGTCTCTGCCCCTGCCCAGGTAAGTACGGAGCAGATGGCATCCCCGTGCCTTCCCTTCTCCTCGACCTCTGTGCAAACCCTTCCTTTAGGTCTCAGCCCTCTTTAAGGAGCTTACCATTCCTGGGGACCCCTGGAGCCTGTGAAGTTTCTCTCCGGTCCAACTTGGAGTGCAGAGATTCAGCAATCTGATAAATGTGACAAAGAGTGTGATTTCATAAATGGGGTAACAAAGTGCCTTAACGTTGTGTATGGAGTTGCATAGTGTCCTCCAAATTTACGTCCACCAGGATGCTCAGAAATAGGGTCTTTGCTGATGTGGATCAAAGCCAGGATGAAGGTGAGGTTATACAGAGTTAGGGCAGGCCCTGAATGATGAATGTGTCCTTTTAGAAGACACACAGAGAAGGCCATGTGAAGATGCAGGCCGAGTTTGGAGGGGCGCAGCCACAAGCCAAGGAACCCCAGGGATTGCCAGCAGTCACCAGAAGCTAAGAGGAAACACAATAAATTCTCCCTCAGGATGTCCAAAAGGAACCAACCCTGCTGATGCTTTGGTTTCTGACTTCCAGCCTCCAGAACCCTGAGAGAATACATTTCTGTCATTTCAAGGTACTCAGTTGGTGGTATTTTGTCACAGCAGCCCTGGGAGACTAATACCCTTCATTTGGGTAAGGTGTCATCTAATTGTGCTATAGAGTCTAACCTCATTATGGATCTTTCACTGATGACCTCTTTTAAGTCTCGCCCTCCCTTCCCCTTTGGCCCTATAGGTGGATAGATTGACAAGAAGACCTGAGCTTTATGTCTTTTTTTGGCGAAAGCTGAAATTTAAACCTCCCATACTTGGGAATTTTGTTGCAGTCTCACCCTTTGGCCACTTATTACAAAGGCTCAAACCCACCCCTCTGCTCTGCCCAAGTCAACTTGGACCTGCTTATGTCCACTCAGGTCTTCCTGGAAGTCGTCAGAGTGAGTACTAAGCCTTCTCTCACGTTCTCTGTTACACAGAGAGTCATCAACCTCATGAACCAAATGTTGGGTGGGGTGCTTGCTGCTTCTTCAGAGGGACTCTGCAACACGACCACTGAGAAGAGGCTCCTTTGGGGAAGATACTGGCATTGAAAGACGGACATCTGCAAAAACCAACAGGAGCCTAAAGTTCTTGCTCCATTTCTGGGCCACCAACCTCCTGGTTCAAGTTCGTTCACCCCTTTGCATGAGGATAATTCCAGAGTTTTTAAAGACAAGCTGCCGGCAGAAGGAGCTGTAACAGTGACTTTGGCAAACCTCTTCCAATGATGGCACTACAGAGTCAATACATCTTACTTCAGTCCTAACCTAATTTTTCACAGGTTTTGACAAGGTTAACTTAATTAGCAAGTAGATGGGGGTGGCAACCCAACATAATAAAAAGAGAAGAAGAAGAAATATTCCCGTGAATATATGTTGTGACGAAGGATTTCTCAGCATCTCTGTTTTGGTTCCAACTTTTGCTTGTTGCAAGACCCAGACTTGGCATTTACTTCCTCAGGCCAGATGCTTAATTAAGTTTGAAGACATTTCAGGTATTTGTTATTGATCAGGCTTTTGGCACCTAGAAGGAGAACTAAAGAAGCAGCACCTGTGATCTTAAAGGTACTATCTCTAAGCCAGGAGTCGCAAAAAGTAAGTCAACTTTCAACACACTCTTGATGTATGAACGTTGATGGCCCCAAGTTCAAGCAGAGATGGTCAAAGACAGCAGCATGCTCAGTGGCTCCCCTGCTCTGTGCATGGCAGGATGGAGTAGCTGCCAGGTTGAATCTTCCCATTAAACAATAAGAATAAATCTATAAAGATGTGAGAATGTCTCTCGAGGACTGCATCTGTCACATTTCTTTTGTTGCATGTGACTGAACACCAAACCCAGACTGCAGTTAGCAAAATGGAATTAATTTACTATATAAATGACAAGTGCAGAAGCCAATAGACTACAGGCATGGCTAGATTTGGGGCCCAGATATAGTCATCATGGCTGTGGTTCCCTCCATCTCTCAACTCTGTCTTCAGCTGTCCTGGCTGTAATATCCAGGTTCAAACATAATAAAATGTCCGAGGAGTTTATCTTCCCAGCCTTAAGTCCATGAAGGAAGAATAACTCCGAGAAACATCAACAAAAGTCTCAGGAGCTGTTATGGGGTCACACGCTCATCCCTGAATGAGTTATTATTACACAGGGAAGAAAAGAAAGCTCTGAAGATACAAACTTTTTAAAAATTAGCATGTACCAAGCACCACACCAGGGGCTTTGCTGTGCATTTCTTAAATTAGTTGTTTTAAATCCTGACGTTAAAAAATATTTTTAAATATTTTTTCTTACAGCCAAGGAAAGAGAGGCTCAGAGAGGTTAAGTAACTTATCTAAAGTCAAAGGGTAAGGGGTGGAAATCGGAAAGGTATGCTGGTCTTTGGACTCAAAACTGGGTTATAGAGGAGCTTGGGGGACATCTAGTCCAAAGCAGAATCCAGTTTACAGATCCCTGACAGATGTTCACTGAGGTGTTCAAATCCATCCAGAAACACGCACCAAATTGACAGCCCAAATTCAGCAAGTATCAAGAACGTAGCAGAAAAGCTCCCTCTTGTGTGGAACTTACATTCATTCACCCTAATTGTTCCTTTGGACCCGGAGCCTCATTAATTCAGCCTTAACTTTCTTTTAGTTTATTCAGTATCCACATCATGCTCTTATGAACCCTGAGCTTGAATCGACTAAAACTTTAGGTTGTTTTTGTTTGGGAGGAAGGAGGTTGTTGTTTGTCTTTTTTGTTTTTGTTTTTGTTTTTTGCAAATATGAATTATTATTATCAGGTCTTCTCTTCTTGCATCTATGCATTTGATCTTTTCCACTGCAGCCGGATTCATCCTGTTTGTTTCAACCCTGCCTTTTAGAGTCTTGATTCAGCATGGAGGCACCTGTCAGTGCAATAAGCCTGATGTCGCAATGCTCATCTAGGTCCCATGTTCAATGGGAGGACACCTGTTCAGGAGTACAAAAACCCAGACAGCCTCTCAGAGTCAAACAATTTGACCAGCGGACAATATTGTTCAACTTGCTGTTTGCAGGTTGAGGAGCCGGGTGCTTCTTGACTTCTAAATGTGTCTCCCAGATTCTCACTCATCACAATGAACACATAATAGAGCTATTGGCCTCTCAGTCTTAATGTTGTCACCGCACTCTGTCCCTTACCAGGTGGCCTTCTCAACTTGCCCTCCCTCACTATTAAATAAGTGGCCTTGAGCAGGCCACTTTCTTGTCAGGGCCTCAGTTTCCCCTATTGGCAAAAGAAGAATATTGCACTCGCTGGACATCTAAGGTCCCTTTCAGCAAATTTATTCTCTGATATCTGTAGTTTTGTTTTTAATACACACAAAAAAAGTTCAACAAAGCTTTTGCTTCCTCTTATAACATCTCGGTTTTGAATTTAGACACTATTTTTAAAACACTCTCAGTTTCCTTCATGGGGAAACAACAACTAGTTCAACGTCTCCCTTTTTATTATGTTCATAGTCCATCCATTTATTTATTTACTTGTTGATATTTTCATTCTTTCTCATCCCCTTTCAAAGGTTTGCACAACAAAGTGGCTTCTTGCCTATCCTTAAAAACCTCCATGGGTCGTTCTTGGTGACGCAGGCGGTGTACCACTCAGGTGTCGAATGTATGACCTGTGCTCTTCCCAATTCCCAGCAGAGACTCCAAATGATGTATTCTTGACTACAGGCCAGGAATAGGCGATTTTCCATTCCAAAGACCAAGAGTTGATGGTACTTTGTTAAAACAGTGTTTCCTTCTATGACCACATCTCATCTAGTGGACTCCTGGGAGTGGCTTTCTCTGCCAACATTCTGGTCAGTTGACACACTTAAGAGGCTCTCAGGGTGCCCACGATAAGCCACCACCACCCACACCACTTTAAAAGCATGAGCGTTTATCCATAAAATTGTCCTCGTCTCTGTACCATGCCAGGTGTGCTTGTCTTTCAAAAGAATGAATTATGAGTGTAGTGGGTGCATGTTTAGCTTATGAACATGAAGAAATGAGAAGTTACAAAATTAAGGAAAGCAGATGCTATTTCCAGATCTATTATTAGAGCAAGCCATTTGTCAACCAAACACATCCTATACCTTGATTACAAATGTCTATCCATGCAAATGTTGGTAAAGCCTGGACACTTGTTCAGAAAATATATGACTTATTGTGCTGACACAGGTCATTAAAATATTCAGTAACAATCAGCAGGCTAACGGCAGATTTTGTTTCAAACAGAAAAATTAACACAGCTGATAAGAACAGAGATAAAACCTGGAGTAAGCAAAACCCTCACTCGCTTTTTCTGGTCTTAGCCATTAGCCCATGACGCACACAGGTGGCACGTAAGCGAGGACTCTGATCTACTCAGGAGAACCTGTTTGAATTTGACCTTTATTTGATAAAGTGATATTCAACTGTTCATGTACATCTCTGAGGATAATCCACTACTTAATCAAATAACGTGACCAAGACAATGAGTTTTCTAAATAAGAGCAGCTGACTCCAGCTGATAAGAGAAAAGCAAGACTTACAGGGAGGGCAATGAAGCAGAATTGAGGTTAGGCTCAAAGCACAGTGGCTAAAACCCAGCCACAAGAGGCCCCTGGCTTCTGCTATGACCTTGGGGCACAGATGAAACTGCTCCCATGGCACCCACCCATCTGTGCCACTTCTGCACCAGAAGAGGGTAGGGAGGCGGGGGTTCTGTGCAAACATCTGCTCTGGGAGATTAAATTCTGCCCAGACCTCCCTCCTTGAATCACTCACTTCCCAACTGAATTACCCCCATGGAGGCTGGGGGGTTAAACACAGGTCACATGTCTGCATTAGTGCCTCAAAGACAGCTCAGATCCAAATGCTGGTCCAGCCTCTGTGTGGGGAAGGCTGGACTTAGCCTAAGTCCCAGAGAAATTGTCCTCACAGAGCCACACCTCCGGAAAACATGACAAATACACACTTTTATTCCTTGGGGAATAAAATCACATTTTCCCCATGATCTTTCATCAGAGAACCAGCAAAAACTGTGAGGAAGACAGCTAGGAGTCAGAACTCTGTAGCCAATCAGATTCTCTGGCTTATTCGGTCCATTCCACATGCCCTCGTCTGTCCCACCTCACCTTCAGCCAGGCACCATGGCTTCACCGTAAATGTCAAGGGCCAAGATGGAGTCACAGAGGCTGAGTTTGCCCTCCCACCTTAACCACCTAGCAGACTGCACAAAATACGTGCAACAAGGTTTGGACAAAGGATGGCACAGGATTACAATTCATAAAAGGAAGGAAACAAGATGAGCCTGGCAATTGCTCCAGCACGCTGCCCCAAAGAAGCCAAACCTGGTGGAGTCGAGGAGTGCTAGAAGTTTTGGAAGGCTAAGGTGGCCCATATTCGTGGGACAGATCCAGGACAGAAGGGAGTTGCACCGAGTTAAGCTGGACAAGACCCGTCTCCCATTAGCCCTGAAAAGCTCTCACCTTATCCTCATTCCTAGACCCCACCCAGACCAGCACACTTATTTTCACAGTTAGAGAACTAACTGCATTAGGGAACAGCTACTACATTACAGACCTCCTCAATTAGCACGGGATGTCCAAAAGCATACACCTTTTGAACAGATATGGGTGTTTCACAAGGACATTTAAAAAAGATTATCCCTTCAGTTGCTTCTGCAAACATATAAATTAATTCAATATAAACCATCTTCCAGCCAACCCTTCTGCACCAAGCATTATGCTAAGTGGTGCAGAGACTGAGATGATGTACTTAACCCTTAAGGCAGTTCCTAAGGGACACAGCTCTGTGAGGCAGGTCACACTCTCTGAGGCAAAAATTGGATGGTCAGATTTTCAGAGGGTAACCCTTCCTCTGTATCCTGGGAATGCTTTCTTCCCTTTTTCTGCTTAAGTTGACATTGACTTTCTGATCACTTGTGATCGAAGGGTCAAGCCCCCCCTGAAACAGACTTCTCCTTAAGATTTTTCATAATGAACTTATTAATTTTCCTTCTACTGCCAAAGTTTGAGTTGCATTTTTCCAGTACTGGCTATTGAAGTCCTTCTAACTGATATAACAGCTCAGTGACTTTTTTTTTTTTGCTTCACTTTGTACTCACAATGCTTTTTGACTTGCTCACCACTGAAGAAGATAGCTCATTTTTAAAGTCAGAGGGGAAACACATGATTTCACACATATGTCGGATATAAAACCAAAAGCAACAGATGAACAAAACAAACAAAAACTCATAGATGCAGACATAGTTTGGTGGTTACCAGAGGGAAAAGGGATGGGGGAGGTAAATAAGCGTGGAAGGGGTCAAATAATATAATGTGGTGACAGAAGACTTGACCTTGGGCGGTGAACACACAATGCAGTGTATATACGACATATGCTTGAAACCCATATAATTTTATTGACCGATGTCACCCCAGTAACTTTAATTTTTTAAAATGGAGATTCCTTTTTTTAGGGATGTGTTTTCATGCCATTCCTGATTCTGTGGGCAATATGATGAAAAATACCAAACAACATTAGATCAGTTATTTGGGGTGTTTTGTTTTCACACTTGCCAAGATGCATTATGAATGTCCAAAGTGTATTTGGCAACTGAATATATCTTTCATGTGGTAACTCATGCATGCTAGGAAACTTGTGTTCTAACGAATTCTAGTTAAAGCCTTGTCTTTCCAGTCATCCAGAGAGAAAAACAGAATAATGTTCCTTCACATGAACTGGGTTATCAGAGGTGTGATAACTGGGAGGAACTTGACATTACTCTCAAAAAAAGATCTCCAAAGCCTCATGGAGGACGCTGGGAAGGAGGGCAGGGGTGAGGAGGGAAGGCTCAGTCAAGATTCTGCCTGGGAGGGAAGGTTTTAGGGAGTCTGTGAACTGCGTGCTAACACTGGGCACCTGGTGAAGGAGGAATTAGGACGAGAAAAGCATCAGAAAGAAGAAAAGGGGAGGTGGGGGAAACATGTCACATTATGCTCAGAACCACCTTTGGGAATAACAGATGGATGGGGATTTACTTGTCCTATCAAAACGTGTTGATAATGGCACAAGCATCTGTCAGTTGGGATTTAAATGACTATTTTTTTTAAAGAAGACATTTATTAACAGAGGTCTTTCTCATTCCAATAGAAACTCACCGTAAGAGAATTGTAAAAAAAAAAAAAAAAAAAATCACTGTGGAAAGAAATTTCCCTGGCATCAAGCTTTTGTATGATTTTAATAGTGATGGTCTAGAAGGTGGGCCAGAGTGCTCACGTTGTTTGCTAAAAGATGGGAGAAACAAGGCTAACTGAGAAGTCGACTGATTTATAAATAAACTTGCAGTTACACAATTGGCTACAGCTTGTTCAGTATGTCATAGGACTCATTTTCGTCTATAGGAGTTTTAACTTATTTCAGTTATACCTGTAACATTAAATATGCTACTCGAACAGATGAGACTTTGGAATATAAAAATCAATAAATTGCATTTGCTCTGGGACCGCAATGGAGACGGGACCTTGTGCTACTTATTACATTTGCTGCCGAGCACACAATGGGGCATTTTTTAGGCTGCCAGCATCCTCTGTCTCCTCCCCTAGATTGCCTCATAACTCATCCAGAATTGAGAGCTCCCATTATCGCATACAGGCTGTATATTCCCTTGATATATGAAAGGTCTGGAATCATTACTCCTGCATCGGTCCTTTTCCAATGACTGATTAAGGACAGGGCATGGGCACAGTAGACGGCAGGAGAGAGAGGCGTGGAGAGTACACTTTGCCTTAAGAAGCTGTAGTCTACACTCCAGCCAGATTTATCCTTCTGCAGCATAAAGCCACTCACACTGCTGCCCTGCCTCTATGCCCTTCTGGAGACTTTCAGCATAAAGCCTGAATTTCAAGGCCCCTTCACAATCAGCTATTGCCTCCACAGAAGCTCCTGTAGCTTTCTACCACACCTGTTCTCCCACCTATCCCCAACAATTGGCCATGACGCTGCCTGGGAGAAGGTTCTCCGAGCTAGGATCTGATCTGGAGCCCTCTCCTCATCAACCACAGCACCTCCTGCATGCCTCTAGCACATCCTCCCCACCCTGTATTGTAATCATTGCTTTGCTTTGCCATTCCCAAAACAGAAGGTCACCTGAGGTCTGTCCTGAGTGTCTGGATGTTTGGAGCTCCTGGCCCAATGCCTGGTACATAATGGGTGCTCAGTAAGTGTGGCAACACAGAAACGTGCGTGTAATTCCCATGGGGGGGCATGTTATTGAGATAATGGATTGGTTATATAAGAATAGAGAGGTGGGTCTCCACTCAGAAATCATCTCACACTTAGACAAGACTTGGACATACCAAAGGAACCAAACAAGAAATATTATCATTTAACTGAAAGGGAAGTTTGAAGAATTGGGGAAACAGGAACTGCATTTAACAGAGAAATTGGCCAGGTGACAGCTCTTGGGCCCCTAAAATAGGAGAGATTTTAAGTGAGGTAAAGGTATGAAAAAATGATGATTAAATACTTTGGTAGATTTCTTTTGGTTCATTATCCATTTTACTCAGACCACTGATCAGAAATCATATGTGGAGGTAACACCAATGAAATTATCTCCATTCTGTGAACTATTTTATAAATTCTACAAGGTAATACATAAATCTATGTGAGGGTTTCTCAAATAATCCCAAAATACCACCAAGCCTCTATTTGGAAGATTCAAACCACTCTGTGAAGCCACAACATCTATCCTCTTATAAACCATTAACATTTTCCTCTTTTTTTTTCACTATTTTCTGAGTCAGGTGGTGCTGTCATTCATAAGATCTTTACTTTCTCTGACAGGAGCATTTACCCAAGAATATCTCAATGTATCTAAAGTATGAAGAGACCCACCCAAAAAAAATAAAATAAAATAAAAAAACACGAAACAAAATGAACCCCTCACACACTGTAGGTATCAGTATTGGTCCAGTGGCATAACTTTCATTTAGTAAAGAAAATCTCACAAACCTCCCACTCTTCAGGGGCGTTTTCCAAACTCCAATAACCACTGAGGCATCCAAGCCAATTCTTTTATCCGGATGATAATCTTACACATAAGAAAGAAGAGCTCAGACATTCGGGTGCCATTAAGATCACTTTGGTTGTAAGACACCCACAGGCTCAGCAAACCTGGGCCTAATTTCTGCCTCCTTAAATGCGAAAGGAAAATATTCAGAAGTTGCTTACAGGAAGGTCTTGAACAATTTTTTTTTAAATGAAAATCAACACTGAGACAGCCAATGACTTTAACTTAATTTAGAAAGAGCTTCTGTTGAGAAAAGTGGCATGTACTCAGAATTACTGATATAGAAGCATTGAAATACCTGAAGTGGGCTGATAATTAAACAATCAAAGCTCTTTAGTAATCCCATCTTCCTCCTCTGCTATCCCTTACAGGAAAGTTATGTGCCTCTCTTTAAAAAAAAAAAGAATATGACCTTGTGAAACTGAGTTTTCGATATGAAAGGTGACCAGAAAATGTTACTAAATTGTGATCCTTTTTAAGGCAGATCAGAAAAGACCACAATTTAGTTTCTCCTAAACTAGCAACCTCCTCCTGTATTCACCCACAGTCCAGAAAAACCTGTCTCCTCTACTTTCCACCTGCTTCCTCACCTTACCACTGTACTTGCCTATCCTGTAATCCACTCTTCATTCTCTTTCCTCTTCCATCACTGCTTGTAATACAAATTGGAAAGCTGGGAAATGGGGTGCAGAGGTAAATTATTGTGAGTTTTCTCATCTTCATGTTGCCTTGAGAGAAATCCTAACCGTTGAGTCAACATTCTCAGGGGAGGAATTCCATCTTAGTACACCTGAAGTAAATTGCACTTCAAATTGAAATTAGGTAGGATGAGTAAAACAGTTCAAAAGACATTTGAATATTGGGTCAGACCCTCCTGGTTTTCATTGACAAGATACCTCTGTGTGGCTTTCATTTAGTTAGGCACTGGGCGAGCCTAGTGGTTTAGGGGAATACACAACCTTGTGTCCTCTCTCCCCAGCCCCTGAGCCCCATCGAGACAGCCCCCATCTCCCCTATGTGAGGCTTGGAGCTCTTGCAAAGAGCTACATAAGAACCCACGCTGCAACCCACCCAAGGGCCAACACCTTTCCATCCCATTTTCTCTTCGGAAACCAAGAAACACTGGTTTTCGGATTTTGTCTTGTGACCAAGTTGTAGAAAACTGGTTTGCGGAGCTTTGCTATAATACCAAAGAATAACAATCCGCATTGTCCGAAAACACCACTGAGATACACGTTTAGTTCTTAGCCCAGTCTGAATATTAGAATCACTTGAAGCACCTTACAGAATCATCAAACACCTAAGCCCCATCCATAGGTATTCTGGTTTAATAATAGATGCAGGGTGGACCCAGATATGAGTATTTTTTTAATTCTTGCTATAAAATTCAAACGTTGAGTTAGGAGTTGGAAATCACTCGTCCAAAAAGAGAGAGAACTAGGATAATCGCAGGCCCTGGGGTGAGTCAGACAGCAGACAGGGGAGTGGGAAGGCACCCCTAATCTCACCAAGCTGGCAACTGGCTACTCCGGCTGAAGACCTATTCATATCCTTGTTGAATATGGATAGAAGTTATTTCCTACAGGTCTCACTTGTACAGAGTAAGAGAGATTGGTGTGTCTCAATGGTACCACCAGAAAGCAGCGTATTTACAACGTAAAAAGAAATATGGTGGAAGAAAAGAAAGTTTAACTTTCCCAGCATCTCTGATTCTAGTTGGCATCTACAAACGTAAGTAAGTGGACTCACCCCATTTTCAGCAACCTGCCATCTTTGCCAATAAGCAGATTATTTCTTTCTCACACAGGAATATGCCTTGAAACTTTGTTTCCTCCATGTGTCAGCCCTGCCATCACAATATATGAAAGTAAAACATGGTAGAGCTGAATTCTTTTTCGCATAATCTGAAGAAATTGTATGCTCCGTATTTGTATCCTAATGACTTGATTTCGGCCCCATATGAATTCACTTTTTAAGTCTTAATTACCTGCCATCCTGGCTCAGCATGAATTGGCAGTGTTGGTGACATGGCATACTACAGTCATGGTGGGTGAACATGCTCAGTGTCCCCAGTTTGGGAAACACGGTGGGTGTTAAGGGATTATGGATTGAGTTCATGCATCCCTAAAGCCTCCAGATATAAACATTAAGATGAATAAAAAGATCTCCCTTGAGGAGAAAACATAAAGAAGCTTTCAAAGAAAAAAACAAAAAAAAAAAGCCAGCAGATTTCAAAAACAGAGAGAACAAAAGTCAGCCGATGACTGATTGCCCCTCCCAGCACTCTCCCAAAGCACCCAAGCAAGGAGCCAGCCGAGTACTGAATTGGAACTCAAAGGCCAAAGCTATAAATTCTTTGGGCCCCATGAGATGAGGGGAAGGCCACTTTGGCAGAGCTACTTTGCACATCATAATGTTGTCTTCTCAGACTAAATCATGCTCTTTCATGCCTACTCCAAACGTGTATTTTTGAGATCCAAATAGCTGCCTAAAAGATCATGTATCCCCCACAAATCCTCTGGGTTTCTGGATGCCATTGGTAAGACACATGCAATGCACCTTCAAATTCTGGGGAAAGAAAGAAGATAGGAAGACTAGGGTGTCTTCTTCCCACATTTGACCAACACACCCTCTGTACATTTTTGCTTTAAAAATATGATCTTTAGCACACAGAAAGGGGAAGAAATCAGAAATCCAAATAAATAAGAACATTCATTAAAATAACTAGCAGACAGATAGGATAGATGATCAGAAATTTCTTGCCTACTCATTACTATTTGCCAGTTTATGCTGAAATGCACCCACTGGTGTCATCTTTCACTTTCTCCATAGTCTGAAGCCTTTTGGCTCATTTTCAAATGTTTTATAAATTTCTAAAAGAGCATTTTATAAAGAACATTTTATATATTATTATACCACTATATCATATTATGGCCACAGTGTCAACTTGATATTAGAAACTAT
This sequence comes from Cynopterus sphinx, assembly GCA_030015415.1. Lineage (NCBI taxonomy): Eukaryota > Metazoa > Chordata > Mammalia > Chiroptera > Pteropodidae > Cynopterus > Cynopterus sphinx. The sequence continues at coordinate 3,902,868 of CM057379.1, read as the reverse complement.
CACAAAAATATATGCTTGTACCTTCTCTTAAAATATGTGAAGTTGAGCTAGGTGAGTTTGGGGGCACTTAACTTTTAAGAATACTGGCTTTTAAAAAATAAACTGATAATAGCAATAAATTATCAAACTTGTGAGCCTAATGAAAGTCAACAGAATAAAAACAGGACCCTAACACCACCATAAAGCTTGGGGCCTACAAAACTAGTCAAAATGTGATGTGTGAGGTGATAAAGGCATTTGCTTTGTGAGTATATTTATTGTTCGGTCTGTCCTATTTTTCTTCCATCCTCCCTGAAATTAAAGAAAAGGTAGAAACACACTTAAATTATAGTTTTCACAGTTTGGGTTGGATACATTCTTTTCTTGTGCTCTCCTTGTGGACTCTTGAGGTCTCTCTAGTTGAAGAAAATAAGGTATGGGGACAGATACTCAATCACTTCATGCCATATGGACAGAAACTGAGTAGAAAAATAGGTGCCAAAGGCCTAAAGACAAACTATTCACATCACTATAATCATTGTCTACATGTTGGCTTCAGCTCTTCATTTATGTCAACCACATGTCTTATTCCCTTTCATGTGCATCCTTATTTGCAGGTACTTCAGTTGTTAAAGGTTCATGTAGGTTAACATAGCAAGCTACATTAGTGAGCATTGGGGAGAATAAATCGACCAAGGTCAAAGGGAAGGGAAAACAGCAGAGTCTACTTGAGCATCAGAAAAAGATGCTCTTCCTCTTTGTCTCTGTGAAATATCATCAGAGACTTCCCAGCATTCACATTTCTGACACCCTAAACTGAGCAATCCTAGAGCTTCCAATTGCTCATTCTTATAATTTCTCTTTCTAATTACCAGTCTCTCTTTTGCCTTCCATTTGAATTTCCTCCTTCTGTATACCGAGGCTGAACATGTCATCCTTTTTCATTCATTTAAAATGCTCTTTTGTCAATTCCAGCATGAATCACGTGTGTGTGGGGGGGGTCTCTGCGTAAGTTAGGTGTTCCTGGAATTTCTGAATAATAATCTTTGACATTTAAATAGCAGATTGCAGTTTGTAAAGTACTTTTATGCCCCATGTGTTATCTGATTTTCACCTGTAACCCTACGAAATAGATAAGGAGGTCACTGGAGACACTGAGGCCCAGGAAGATTTGCCCAGGGTCACGTGACTGCTGGATATTACCTGTTTCTCATGCCCTTTCTGCTACGCCACCCTCCCAACATAACAAGGCAGGATTGTCTAACTATTTGTCAGTCGTTGTTTTTTAACATCTTACTGAAAGCCCAGGATCAGAGGCAGAGGAGCCCAATAAATTACCATATCTGAGATCTTTATTTAGCCTTCCCTGAAGCTAAGAGGGTAAGGGATAAGAATTTTTAATGCAAATAAAAAATTAATTTAAACTGTGTTGAATTAAACATACACACAAACATGGTTAGTCAGGCACCAGTGAAATGACATATTTCTCCAGTGTTTCACCCACATCTAAAAAAGTTATTGTCCTCATCAAGATTCCATGGATTCACACCTACTTTTTGCCAGCAGGACTCATAACTGTTCCCTTTGTCACTGGTTGAATCCTCAGAATCTGTCCATTTTAAATGTGCTCCATGTTCACCAAAAGCCAAGTTTCCTATAGAAAATTACAATTTAGGAAAAACATAAACTCTACTGTACTTTCAGTTCTGCTACCTTTCACCATTTTTGCCCTGGGAGGAAGAAATACAAAACCTGTTCATCAAGCCATGGGTGTGAGCAAATATCTTTGTATCCAAAAACGAGAGCCAGAGACCACATCAGGATGAGGCCACTGGTTGGGCCAACAGGATGAACTGCCAAATGGGTAAATATAAGCTGCAACTCGCCCAAAGAACAATTGCTCAAATACAGAATAAGAAGACGTAAATCCACAGGCGTGAGTCGGGGAAACATCCAGATATCAAGTCAACAGTGAAATCACAGTTAAGAGGCAGCTCCCTGCGAGCCAACTCAGCATTCTCCCACCTGCGTGGAAGCCATATGTCCTGCTCAGGGAAGCAGAGCGTTCTTCCCCAAAATGACTTATCCAAACTACACCTGAGGACTGGGCTCACTTCTGAGTGTGTCTTTTAGGAGTATACACAAGAAAGGAGACATTCAGAAGGAGAACCGATCATGTCATTGTGACCACACCTGTCACATTGGGTATTAAATAGATATTAATGACAGTGATAAGGCATAAATATGAGGAATTGCATAAGGCATCGGACCTGCTCATTCTGGTTAAGGGCTCAGATCTACGAGACAACCACTCCCCGCCGCCCCTACCCCAGAGGCCAATCTCAAGTCCAGGTTGTCACCTGTGCTTCTGATCAGCTGGCTACAGTTCAGAAGTTCCCACGACCCCTCTTAAGGTCTGAGTAATTTCCTAAAGTGGCTCATAGAACTCAGAGAAATGTTTTACTCACTAGATTACTGGTATAATATACAAGAATGTGACTCGAGAACAACCAGACAGAAGAGATGCATGGGGTAAGGTATGGAGGAAGCTCCCAAGCCCTCAGCCCATGTTTGCCAGGCCAGAGGCCCTCTGGACCTCATCCTTCTGGGTTTCATGGAGGCTTCGTGATGTAGGCAAGACTGATGAACTCATTGGTCACTGGTGATTGAGCTCTGTCTTCAGCTCCTCTCCCCTCCAAGGAGGAGGTTGGGGGTGGGACAGAAAATTTCAACCCTCTAATCACAAGGTTGTCTTCCCCAGCCACCTGGCTCCATCCTTAGGTTACCTCTGGGCTTTCCAAAAGTTACCTCATTAACACAACCAAAAAAACCTGCTATTATCACCCAGGAAATCCCAAGGGTTTTAGGAGCTCTGTATGGAAATGGGACTTAGACTCAATGTACATTTTTCTTGCTATAAATCGCATTATATTCGCCTTGGGAAAAGATCCTGTGCAGGCTTTTTCTTACCTCCCCTTTTGCCCTGTGTACAGACAATCTCCACCTGACACCTCAGCACCACCTCAAGGTCAGCGGGATATTCTGCTCCCACTATGCCCCTAAAGCAGAACAGAATGATTTTACAGCATTTGGTAGCCTGAATCTGGAAAACAAAGCTTTTCTTAGTCTAGTAGTTTATATAAACATTCCATGCTCCTCTATTAGAATAATGTCTTTTCCCCAAACTTTGATCAAAATGAACTCTCTAGAAATATTTGTCAGATGTATCTGTAACTTCATATGTCTCCAGATGATGCTAAGGTTTGACAGCCATAATTTGAAGAGTGTGAAATTGGGACATTCACTATTCTAGCTCCTTCTTTTCTCCCAGCCTCTCCCTGACACTTTCCTCTCTGTTATAACTTGAAGTATCATTGCCTCTTCTCTCTTCTTTCCAGCCCACTTCTGAGTCTTACCCTCTGACCTGGAACCAGTACTCCTCATAACTGTCTGTCTCTAAGCCGTATATATTCTAAATACTTTACAATACAATGATTTCTCCATTTGTCCACTACTTCTAGGCAATAGCATTTTCCTTTTAAATTCACTCTACGTGAAACTATCAGACAAATTAAGTTGTTAATGCTTGCATGTATCAACCTCAGTAAAAACCGGTAATGACTCCCAGTAAATGGGAGTTTGCAAAAGTCCAAAGGCTTTTGGACTGACCCCTTCAATTTATGTGCAAGATTTTCTCTGAAGATGTACTTTTATTTAAAATATCCAGGTTAGTCATTGCTGTGAATGTGCTGTGTGTGTGTGCCAGGGGCCACGTGTCATGAGTGACCCCAAGATGGCTAAGACAGGAGCTTACATCAACACAAAACACACCCTCAGGTAACTCTGATTTGAGGAGAAAATAATCAGTGCTTTCGGAGAATCGCAAACATCAGACCCATACACCTCCAAGAAGGAGGTGATATTTCTGGCTCTGGTGAGGGATTCTGTATTTGGAATCTGCCTGGAAGGGTGACTAAGACGTGGGCAGAAGGAACTTTGGAAAGAGGAGCAGTGTGACCAATACCAATAATGTCTAAAAGTACCTGTAGAGCCTCAGTTTCCTCATCTCTGAAATGAAGCTGAAACTTCCACCTGGGGCATAAGCTTAAAGCGAGACAATTGTGCTCAATTAAAATAAATGGAAGGTGTTATTGTTAAGAGTGATATCGAAAATATCTGACGACCAGATTGGCACAGGCACTAATCAATCAGCGTGATTACCAGACATGAAGAACATTAAACGGCTGTTAATATTATGGTCATTTTATCATGATCGGTACATACCAAATCATCACTTTGCTTTAGTTCTCTAACCTCCCAGTAAACTCCCACACAGTTTGTCAGTTAAATTATTACCAGGTAAGAAAATTGTGAAGTGTGTGAGGGCAAGCATGACTCAGAAAGCTTTGTGTTTTTTCAAACATTCGCATGATGTTTGAAAATATTTATCCGTTAGCTTGGGCCAAGAGAGATTCTACTTCCACAAAAGCCCTCAAGTTTTTTGTATTTGCCCTTGTCGAGTCCACGATATTTGCCAAAAAGGAAAATCAGTTCAAAATGAACATGAAAGTGTTTGTCAAAGTAAAAAATGCAACATATTCTTGAGCCAGGATTACCACTTCTGGACATTTTCTGTCAGAAAGAAAAAAGCCAACGTGCAGAAATGTAGGCAAGTAGGTGGTCGTTGCAACTTTATCTGCAATGGCGAACTACTAACACGTAACTCAAAACCTGGATGACTTGGTGGCACTGTAGATCCTCCACACAAGGGCTTCAATGTGGCTGTGGAGAAGTCATCGCATTCAGAGGCTGCTATCACAGTCCAAGTGGCAGGGACAGAAGCCACCAACATCTCATGGTTCTGGAGGCTGGGTCTGCGATCGGGCTGGCACAATCAGGTCCTTGGTAAAGTCCTTGTCCTGGTTCATACACAGCCACCTTCTGCATTCTCACAAGGTGGAAAGAGAAAGCTATAGGCCCTTCATTTCCTTACAAGTTTCTACCCTCTCAACTTTCTCTAAACCTAAATGTCTCCCAAAGGTTTTGTCTACAGATACTGTCACGTGGGGGACTAGGACATCAACATATGATTCTTCTTAGGAGAACACAACTGTTCAGTCCATAGCAGATGTGATCAAGTGAAAAAAGTAAATTAATAAATACCACATTTAGTATGATGTGGTGAACATAAAAAGAATACGCACGTGCGTTTGTATAGGCAAAGAAAGTTTATGGGGGAAAATGCATCAAACTGTTAATGGTGGTTACATCAGAGCAGAATAAGAAGGAGCTAGAGGGACATTTTAAATTTGATGTTAGCCTCTTTTGCATGGTTTAAGTATTCACTAGGAGCATGTATTACTTTTGAAGGTCCAAATAGTGACTTAACAAACCGGGAACCCGTAACTCGCAGCAACCACACTGCTCAGGCCTGCCTGGTGTGTGATTCTGATCCGCACCTCCCTGGCAATCTGGTCTCTTGAGAACGTACTTCTTTAAGGGCAGTGGCTGAATACTGTCTATACTCCCAGTACCAGGATGGGGGGCCAACAGGAGCCTCGCCCTCGCCCCTCGACGAGAGGGCCCATCGCAATTCCAGGGCTGACATGGCCCGTCCTGCCCATGATGGAGTGAGCAGGCTGACTGCAGAGCCTGGCGGTTCGGCTGCACATCTCAAAGACAAGGAGCATCCGGACATGGAAAGAGAGGCAGGGATGACGGCCACCCAGGTCATTCCAACCTTCCCAATAAGGACTTAAGCAATCCCGGCGGGTGAACTTGTCTGTGCAGATTCACGGCTGAGTCCCGACTGGGAACAATCGGCCACGTGATTCCAAAGTTCGGGTTTCTGGGTGGAGAATTTGGAAGCAGTGGTGGCATTTTATGTAAGTCTACTTAAAGCCACGTGGCCTGAAATAGAGCTCCTTTGAAAGGGATCACACTGTTCAAGAGAGACCGGAAAAATAGATTGTATTGAAAATGAGACCAAAAAATCTATTTTTTTTTCCCCTCTGACTTAACTTGCCAATGTTTTAAAAATGTTTTAAAATTTCTATTCACTTTGGGCTCTTGAAGTACTCTAGGTCTAAACTCCAAATATATAGGTTACAGACCATGGCATATAATCCTTTTAGGGCACTGAATTCTTTTCAAGTGTGAGGAATTAGTGCTAACTAACACTTTACAGATCCACAAAACTACAAGGGACCTTCCCAGATGAAGGGAACAAAAATCCCCTCATCCCAAGGTCAGCTGAGACTTTAGGCTTCATCACTTCCCAGAAACACAGCTAGCAAACATTCTTCTTTCTTTCTTTTCTTGGTTTTTAATTGTAGCAGAATACACACAATATAAAATTTACCATCTTTACTGTTTTTAAGCACACAGATATAGTGTTAAGTATATTCATGTTGTGCAACTGATCTCCAGAACTTTTTTATCTTCTTAAACTGAAGACTCATAGCTATTAAACACCCATTCCCTCCCTCCCCTGACCATGGCAACCACCATTCTAGTCCCTGTTTCTGTGAGTTCGACTGCTCTAGAAACCTCTTATACGTTGATTCATACAACATATGTCCTGGTTTATTTCACAAAGCGTGATGTCTTCAAGGTTCATCCATGTTGTAGCATGTGTCAGAATTTCCTTCCTTTTAAAAGCTGAATATTACTCCATCGTATGTATAGACCACCTTGTATTTATCCATTCTTCCACTGACAGACACCTGGGTTGCTTCTACCTCTTGGCTCTTGTGAAAAATGCTGCTGTGATCATGAGTGTGCACACATCTCTTTGAGATCCTGCTCTCAATTCCACTGGATATATGCTTAGAAGTGGGATTGCTGGATCATAGAGTAATTCCATGTTTAATGTTTTGAGGAACTTCCATACTGTTTTCCATACCTTCTTCTTTCCTCCGCTTGGCAGACAGCTGACCCTTTCTCTTGGTTTTCCTCCTCTCACAGGCCCCCACTTCTCAGTTTATTGGGTGCATTCCTCCGTGTCTCCCAGACTGACCCAGCCAAGTGGGTGCCATCGCTGCTCCTCAAACATGTCAGGCTTAATACAGGCCTTGATGTTTGCATCAGCTGTTCCCTCCACCCAGAACTCCCTTCCCACTTTCTGCAATTTGCCTCTCAGCTTCCCCTCAGCAGAGAGTCCTTCCCTTTCCATGCCCAGTGACTCTCTATTGTCCCCCGGCTGGATCCGTTCTCCCTATAGCAGGTATCTGCTTATTTGTTGATTTGTTCCCACCTGTCTTCTCCCTCTGGAAAGTGAGCTCCAGGTAAGCTCCCTTTTTGTTCACCACTTGCTGTATACTCTGTGCCTGCACTTACTAGGCACCTAATAGTTCTCGTTCATACACACTTTGTAGGCAAAATCACACCAATAAAATTCAGGATTCATTATTTTTAACCCATTTCCCCTTTTAGAAAAAACGCACAGCTTGCTGTCAGCTTTAATTTAATTTTACATAAATATGCTCTTTGAGGCTAAAGCAAATCTGACTGGTATTCAATGTGAAAATAAAACATAAAAAACTGTTCTTTGGAGTTACTTCTAAACAGAACTCATCTCTAATCCCAACGTAACAAAAATACATATGTAAATCGAATTCATCAGATGAATCGTCAGCTAACAATAGTTTGAGAGCGATGTTAACATCACACATAGGAACTCCACATTTTCTGGAATTCAACATTTTCGGCGATTGAGAATTACTATATTCTGTTAATGAAAATACCTCTACTAATAAAGTGCTATAAATAGAATGATGTCATTATTTCTAAGAACTATCAATATACTAGAGCAATACAAAAATAACATTAAAAGTGAGATATTTCATGGCAGACTTTGAGGGTCAGGTTAGGACTGTGACCCACGTGTTATCTCAGGGTAAACGCTGCAGCCGCAAGCACCGCCAGCAAGCATTCTTGGGGCAAATGGGAAATGGGTTAAAATAGTGCTGCATTACCAATATATTTTTAATTGGTTAAGAATAAAATATAAAATTTCTCAAAACTTTAGGTTCTTAGGTTTTATGACTTTAAGATAAAGTTATAAAATACCTTTTTTTTTTTCTCATTGTTTTACCCAAAACCTTTCTGCCCACTTAGGTAAGTTTACATGACATGGCTACTCTTGAATGTGCCTTATCCTGACATAGCAGAACTTTATATATTCGCAGTACATGCATTCACATTACAAATGCTGTTTATAAATTGCACTTTCATTTACTACTTTATGTTAAACAGATTCTTGTGTCAATAAACGCAATTCGGCATCATCGTTTTAATGCCTGAAGGATTGCACGATGTGGATGGACCTTAGTAGTAATGACAATGACAGTAGCAAAAATTTATAGAACACTTATAATATGGCAGGTGTTTCGTTAAGCACTTAACATGCATCGCTTCATTTAATTCTCACAACAACGCTGACGTGTGATTGATGGTATCTGTGGCACTTGTGAAGAAGTAATGATTGAGAAAGTCATCTGCCCAGATCCAAACCCAGGCCTGTCTAACTCCTAGTGTGCAGTATTGAATTATATACAAATTTTCTTGCAAAAATGTGTTGTGAGTCTATAATGCTTATTGCCCACAACTCAGCCATCGTCGCATATCTCATCATTGCTTTAATATACATTTTTATGACTGCTATTGTTATATTTTTGTTTTACAAATGGCTTGTTTGTGAACTTGGCTTATTTTTCTAGTGAGGTATATCTTTCTCTTATAGCCATAGAAACTCTTTGTGTACTCTTTGTGTTTGGGCTATCAATCTCTTGTTCATATTATTCCTAGTTTATTTTTTATGTAGGTTTTTATGTAGGTTTTAGTTTGAACTAAAGATCTTCATTTTGATGTAGTTGAATCTTTCCTTGGTCTTCAGTTTTGAGCTCAGAATCATTGACATACTCACCGAAGTTTTTATCCAATCATTTTAGTTTTATTTTTTTTTACATTAAAATAGTTATTCTGAAATGTGAGGGGGAGGGTAAATTGTGAGGTCAGGATCCAAATTTGCTTACTTCTAGATTCTTAGCAAAAAACTCCAATTAATATTTATAAAATATATCTTTTGTCTGATGATTTGAGATGCCATTTTGGGAGTCATATATACTTGAGTTTTCTAGAGTCGCCATTTCAGTGACCAATTTTATTTTCTTGCATCAGCACTGTACTGCTTTTAATGTCTGGTAAGACTAGTTGTAACCCCTTTTACTTTTTTTCTCTTAAAATAAATCATAGCTAATTTTTCATTTTTTTTTTCAATATATTGGGGGAAATGACTTAAGGTTTTGAATCTGTAGAGTAATTTAGATAAAAAATTTTCTTTTTCCAATTTAGGTTTTCTGCATCTTAAAAAATGTATCTATCACTCTTTATTTATGCAAGTCTTTGTTTATATTCCTTTTTAAAAGTGTTTTAGTTTTCTTTAATCAAGTCCTACACCACATTACTCGTTAATTTTATGCCTAAGAATTTTATCACTGCTCCTGTAATTGGGACCTTTTCTTTCTGCTATATTTTCTATGTGTATATTGTTGATAGAGTTTTAAAAATTATTTGACAAAACAAGTCTTTGGGTGAGGATGTGAAACAATGAGAACTAGTATATGCTGCTGGTCCAAACAGGAACTGAGCACACTTGGGAGATGTGGGGCTCTCCCCAGGTCCTGGTCCTCACTCTCGATGCCTGGGGTCTGGAGAAACACTCACATTTGCGAAAAGAGAGCATATATATGATAGTTCATGACAGCAAATGGTGAGATAAGTAGAGCTAGATTCATGCACTGGAATAATTAATACATAGCAATGAGGTGTGTGTATGTAAATGATGTGCACACATACATATAACTGATGTGTGTATAGTTGATGTGAATGATCTGTGTGATATGATGTGCACGTGTGTGGTTGATGTGCATATAATGTTATATACACATGACTGATGTGTGTATAAAAATGTGTTTCTTACATTCGATACCTCATGTCTTATAACAAGGTATCTTGCCATCTATTTTACTAAAAATTTGGGGCCTCATATACACATTAAATATCATTTTTTACATATAATTTTCTTATTTAATCTGTGAAAAGAGCACACTATATTAGTAGATTTTTCTCACATAAAATTGTACCTTCATTTCTGATAACTGATCTTCAGGTCTTATTTTTTGAACACGTGGCCATGTTTTATCTGCTGACAATGCTGTTGATGATGTTTGCCATCAGTCATTGCACATTTCCCTCACTTGTGCTTCCCGTTGGTAGCAGAGTTGATCTGACATCAGGAAAGAAGAGAGAAAGTTCGTTCCTTCTGCTCTAGAACAGAGCCTAAGAATTGTAGGTTCCCTTGGCGATAAGAAAGCACAGATTTTGAGGTGGCTGATGTGGAGTCCTTCTTTGACAGTTTTATTGATTTACCCCTTTATATGGTTTTCTTTTCATCATTAGGAACAAAATCAAAAAGCAGCATCATGTTCCAACCACCACAGCCTTCCACGGACATTTTTCCACTGCAGGTAAGATAATTCTTGTGTAAATGGGACACATTTTCGACCACCAATTACACAGTGCATATTTTATTTGAGAGTGTTGGTTTTTTTTCTTCCAGGCTTCCCTTTGCAAATAAAACAAAACAATCTCCTTTAGTCTTCCTGTTAGGATTACTCAACTTAAAGATAACTGAGTGGAGAGAAATTGCCAGTTTTCTATCTGAGCTATGACAATCTCGATGTGGTAAATAGTACATTTTCAGCCAGTCACAGAGCCTTAGAGTAACTAGCTACCTTCTTGCTAAGAAAGGAAAACTAACAAAGAGATTTCATGGGGAAAAAAAGATAAGGTAAAAATAGTCTTCTTCTTTACAGCAGGATTTTAAGAGGGTGACCGTAAGAAATCTCATATTTCTTTCTTAATGTTGATGCTGTGAGTTGACAGTGGAGGTCAACTGAGATTATTGGTTAGAAAAGTTTTAAACAGAGAAATAAAAAATCCAATATCTTGGCCATAGCAACGGGGTTAAAGCCAGCCTGTGGGAAATTCTGAACAACAGCTTTCTGTGCCACAGCAGAAAAATGTTATTGTATGTAATTCTTAACTTTTTAAAGCAAGCTCGTGTTGTTTACCACATAGCCTTTTTAACAGTGATTACAAAGACTGTTATTGTTTCATAAATGTTCCCAGTCAATATTCACTAAAAATCTTTCTCTCGTTGTTTTAGTAATTCCAAGAAATGATAATAGGACCCAAGCATCATGTACCAGGAGGTTCATTATCACTTTTCAACGTGTATTTCTGGAATACTGTGAACCTCTTTAAAGCCTGAATTAATATTGGATGTGCTCATAACCTTATGAAGATAATCAGCTTCTCTTCTCCCTTTGTTTTAATTAAAATGTGGGTGCTTTGCTTTTCTCTGACCGGTGCTGTGGGGTGACACAGAGATTTGCCTGCTAGTGGGCAAATACCAAGAATAGAAGCGGAAACAAGTTAACTGTGACCTTTGAAGCCAGGATCATTTCCATTTCCATTCGAGGTGACACTATTTCACTGTCATTCCCAGGGGAGGCATTAAAATGATGGGTGACAACAGTGCCTTTGCAAGCCAATAACTGGAGCATCTTGATTCTTTCATTTACTTCAATGATGTTCAGCAATTTAATCTCTAAACCACAGTTTCACCTCATACAGATGTCCCTACAATAGGGTTCTGAGAATTTTTAAAATACTTTTTATAAAAGACTTAGCATGGTGCTCAGCATTTTGCCTTGTTCCTAGACAATATTTCAAAGACATTGACTAATTACTTCAAACAACGTTATCTGCTCTATTTCTGACTTTCTATAATAATGTACAAGAATTTTACGTTCTTGATATATTTATTATTTTTTAAAAAGTAATATGATCAATATCTGAATGATGATAATGTAGGACCATTCGCTCTTAGGCTATGAACTTGTACTTGTGTTTATGTCTGTGTTAAGTGAAGGTCAAAAACCTGGCAGCAGATGGCACAGAGATTTCACTGTAATTTAAAAAGAGAAATGTGGGGTAAGAACCGAGTTGTCATCCAGCACCCAGAAGCATCAACTAGCCAAACTCCACCCCCGAGCTGTGGTAGTGAGCCTCATATTTGAGCCACAGGCAGGTCAGGTTCATTATCTTAGGACAATTTATGGGCCATGAGCATAGTGGCAGTTATGCAGTGGTGATTTTTTTTCATTAAATAACATTTTTACTCCTCATAATTGGCTTCTAGAGATAATACATCATTGATTCAAAATGAGATCATAATTAAAAAGGAACATTTAAAAGTCATAATTGGCATTCATAATTCACTTGCTTTATACGATGTACCACACTCTGTATATAAGTGCCTTATACAGTATTTATTTACATACATACTTCACATTCTTTAATTCTTACTAAAACACTAAATTCCTACTACTGTTTTATTCTCATTTTACAGATGAGGACAGGAAGGGACAGAGAAGTTAAGTAACTTGCCCAACTCCAAAAGACTCCAGAGTGGCCGCCTCAGGCTTTAATTTCCATGCTTCTTAACCACTACGCAGTGGACCTTTCACAATGAGTCACTCCAATGACGATCCATCCTGGGGAAAATCATAATATGAGTTGACAAGAAGGAACTGTAAATCCATTCTTAAGTCCATTGTAAGCAATTCAGTTTCAGGAAAACATCATCCATCAAAAAAAAATTATATTAGATGTAAATGTTGTTGGTTTCACAGTTTAGTTTATATATAATTTATAAATATGTTATGCTATAATCCCAAGAAATTTATAATTAGTTTTATGTTTATATTTAAATAGCTTTATAATAAAATAGTTTGTCAACACTGAAGGGTCAGAATAATTTTATAGGTACCCACATCTCAAATTTAAAAGCACAGCAGTCTAACATTTTTCATTGAGCTCAGTCACTCTGGCACTAAAAGAGTCCTTCCTGCTCCAAGGCCCAGTAGAATATTTCCTCTTCTTAGAAATCTTGGCCCTAAACTAATAAGGAAGAACACGCCACCCATGCTCCAGGATAGAAGCCCAGCGCTTTGGCCTCCGGGTGTTCTCACCCACCCCCTCAGGACTTCTCTTTGCCTATGGTTCACTCCCTTGTACCATGTATGTGTCCATCTCCTCAACAAAGTTTCCACCTCATTGAGGACAGGGCCAGCACCCTCCTCACCCGTTCACACCCTCCACGCAGAACAACAGGGTTCAACCCATAGCAGGTGCCTGATGAATGAATGTCTGTTAAAAGAACCCAGCCAAAGGCCAAGACCACTGTGCATTGTTAATTTGTCCTTTTGTGTTTTTTACAGCATCTCAGGGCATGAGGGTGAGTTCTGTAACCTCACTGCAGCACTTCCACCAAGACCCAACTGGTCTGAACTTGAATGCTCAGAATGAGAGCTCACTGTTGAGAGAGACAGCACACTTTGGGGTCACCATGGATGGTTAAGAAGTCCATTCTGAGACTCTACTGGAGAATCTGCCATTTTGCCCCATTTAGTCCAATTCTGCTTTCTGGTGTTGACTGATTTGAACCTAATCCACAAAGCAGTTCATGGAGACACCCATCACTGGCATTTTTAACCTCCATTTCACCAGAGAGACTAAGGCTCAGACACTATCAAAGATTTGCCCAACATCACACAGCTAGTGAGACTGGAAGCAGGAATGGTGTCAAATATTTCAACATGAACTTGGAATCTGGATGGAAAGCTACTAAAAGCTTGGAACCATGTCCTGAGCCTATTTGCACCCTCCTTACCACTTGGCTTAGTCCGCAGTTGATTTATAACAAGTGCTCCTTCAGTGGATGAATAAGTGTATAAATCAATGACTCTGGGGCCATAAATACAGGCTAAATACCCAGATACTGGACCCTATATTTATCGTAAGATGTAGCAATTAGCCTCTGGTGTTTCGTGGACCAAAGCCACAAGGTGATTTGTGAAACTGTTTGGAGATACAGGACTCTGGCAAGAATCTGGCCGAAAATGAAACACAACAATATGCTTTGAAAGAAACAGTAATTGGTATGTTGGCTCATGATGCACATGACATGGGAACAGCCTGACCCACTGTTTGGCTCTGTGTGAGCATTTTTCCAAATTTTTGAAATATATGTAGCAAGAACTCCAAAAGGAGAGGGGTGAGATCTGCTCACCCAGGCTCAGGGCACACACATCACCACTTTTTCCCCACCCCGGTTCCTAGGAGGTCAAATGGGCAAAAACCAGAATGTGAGAAAGACGTTCTTCTGTAACTTTCCTGGTGGAAGGACAGGAAAGCCCATAAAAGAAGGACGTTTGTACTGGATGAGGAGCAGCCTTGCCCAATCTGGTACAGGTGGCTACAATGGCACAGCAGCAAGAATGAAAGGGGGTGCTGGTGATATTGGCAACAGAGTCTAGGTCAGTACTTGGCCAAGAGTGATGGTAACAAGTAGGCAACCAAGACTTGGCCGTGACCATGAAGACTGTTAGTTTGATGCTCTCTAAAACAGAATAGAAAGGGGCTCAAGGAGAAGGATATGGCAATATATGCTGGAGGACTGGAGGCTAATGCTCAGGGCAGGCACTATGTGTGTGTGTGTCACCTCCCGTGGCCCCCACACCTTTGAGCGTGATCACCTGAGGGCACGACCTATGATTTAGTCACCCAGATCGGAATCTATCCCAGATACGTGGGTAAGTGAAGTGAGTTGAGACTGGTCACACACATGAACTTGATGGTTCTGTGGCCAGGCTGGCCATGTGCAACCTCTGACCAAGGCTTCCTTGTTGGAACTCAAGAAACTGAAAGGAGAAAACTGAGAAGTTCTCTGTTTTAAAAAATATGCCAACTTGAATCTATTTTTGAGGCAAGGCAGCCCTTTGCTCCAGGGTAACTGCCCCCAAATTTCTCTTGGATATGCAAATGCAAAGACTGAGGATCTGTTAAGTCCTCAATCACAGATGCTGTACAAGGAGAGGTCCTAGCTCTCTCTTTGAGGATGCACAGGCCTGTGACTTTAGTTGAAATAAATTTTGGTAGATGTTATAGCACCTGTAGAAACATTTCTCCCTCTGTGCAGATTCAGACTTCTTTGAGCTGACTATCGCTGGTCCCGCAGCAGTGTGGCTGTGAGTGGGTGTGAGTATTCTGGCTCCAGCTGGATCCCCTCCGGTGAATGAGAACTACAAGCCTGAAGATACTGGAACAAACAAACAGGCCTAAGCTTCACCTAAAGCTGAAAGAAAGTCTATAAAAACGAACCTCAGTGGACTTGGCTAAGAATATTCCAGACCAGTGTTCTACTCATGATGTCATTTTATGTTAAATAATTCACACTTGGGAAAATGCTAATGATAGACTGATGATTTCACTAACATTTCAGTGAAATTTATTTTAGGAAATCATAAGGTGAAACCACTCTACAAGGGGTCAGGGAATTCCTCTGAAAGGGGCAGAGGTTGCCACTGTCAACCAGTCTGGAAGGCAGAGGTCCTGGGAACAGAAAATAAAAATTCAGTGGTGTGCTCATTAAGGTGTGTGTGTGTGCAGTGACCAGCACCCACAACTTGGTAAAGGCTGGTTAAAGTCACAATGTAGGGAAACTGAGTAAAAGGGGAAAGCAGAAGCAGCCAAAAGGGAGATTCAGAGGCAAAAGGAAGCAACTCACAGAAGAGCCAGTGTAGGCCGTGGACAGGGCAGGTTGCGTGAAGGTCCTGAGCTAGGTGGTAGCTGACCTCGCAACCGAGAGAGCCTGGGGAGCATTTACAAAATTTCTGAGACTTCCCAGATATTCTTGGGAAGAATGGATTTTCATGTAACTAAAGAAGATGAGGGTTCAAGTGACTGTAATTTGGAAAATCCATGCAGTCTAGTGAGACCTGAACATGCAGGAAGATGTGAGTCCATAGCACCCAACAGGTTGCTTCCCAGACAGGAGACATCCAGTGTTTGCAGCACTAAATGAGCCTGCACCTCCTCCACCTGGACACTTGAGAACTAGCCGTTACACAAGACAGACCTTAAGGCTATGAACAGGTTACATGATTGAGGACGCCTTTGTGGATTCAGGATCACAAGAGGTGACTCTAATTCAGAATCATCAGAAAGAGGGAATTAATTCCTTACCCATTGGGTTGACCTTGTTCTATACAACCTGCCCCTCTTGACTCATGCGTGCAATTATAATATAAAGAGCATCCAAATTTACTCCCTTCCCAGTCTTCTAAATTTACCTCCTTGATTTCCTAAGCAGCTCACTTCATTTGCAAGAGTTTCAGAAATGTCTAGAAGTCATTTTGAGTAAATTTATCTCTGTATCAGATGAACGGAAGGGCATACTTTTCTTAAATTTTCTTTTCCACTCTTCCAGCACAGTATCACACAGATGGCAAAGATTTGCTAACTTATTAACATGCCTCTAAGGTTTGGCCAATCAAATGGCTAAGGCATCGATGCACAAAAGATCAGTTAACCAATTGCCTGGGGTTTCCTTCGCATCATTTAATTCATCAGTTGCTCCTCCTACTCGTAACCTACCAGGCCAGTAGGTGGGGCCCTAGACAGAGAGATGGCACCAAACAAGCCCATGTCTCAAAGAGAAAAGTCAGCTTTTATTAGAATTAACATCTCTTTTTACTCTGATCTACTTTTAAAGTGGCTTCTTTCATTTTTCTTTATTGAAACATAAAACATGCAATTGAACTGAAACAGCACTATTAACAGTCACATCTGAGAATCTTGGACTCCGGTTGAATCCAGGGCTGATCGTCACCTGCTGCTCTTGTCTCTTTTATGCAAGATAAACCCAACTGTTTAAGTTCCTTTCTGCAAAAACTCCTTTTATCTTTCTTCTTAACAGAATCTCATTAGCACATTTTGTCTTTCTCTGAGAATGTTACTGAGTGCCAATCGTAGCAAAAGGAACTCTAATCATCCACAATCTTTTAATATTCTCTCTCAGTTTGTAGAAGGAATGAGTTCATCAAAACAATCCTTGACCCCAGGAATAAAACAACAACCAGCTTGAGTGGAGTTGGAGAAATGAGTCTGGTGGGTAAGTTTCCCTGAGTCGTAAACAAATCAATGGTTCCCCCATTAAAGATAAAAAGATCTGACTGTTCTCTAGATTTCATTGGAAGAAATCCTTCCGTGTACAGATGTGGGCTTTTACCTAGTTTTTCAATGGGCCACTTAAACACATAGAGACGGTGGGGAAACCTTATTGCAAAAGCACCACCCATGTGCAACCGACCCCTGTGGGTCCAAGGCCAAGTGGCTTCTGAGCGATGGTCACTATTTGCATGGTTCCTATCTCCCTCCACTTCCACTCAGTTCCTCGCCCCCTAAAGAATTCTGTAAGCCCCTGCGCATACTAAGAACATGTCTCAGTTCGGTTCTGGGATGAACACATGACCCCGAAAAAGCAACCCTGGGCTGCGGGCAAAGAGTATGGAGCACTGCCATTCGCGGTTTGTGTCCCTGCCCTTTCTTCCACGTCACCTCCAACTCACCAGCACTCGCTCACAGTGGCCAGCTCAGGGGCTGAAACTCTGATGCAGTGAGCAGAGTCATTTTTGTTCTTCCTTAGGAATATATGCAATACGAAAAGTCTTATGACAGTATACACTTTTAAGTTGTATTTATTATATAAGGGAAGCCCACTCTTATGGCAACTGGGTATTTAAAAGCACTCTACTTTTTATTTATAATTAGTAATATGAAATAGGTTGCTACAAGACAAAAATTTTTTAAACACAGAATTTTATTACATAAAAAGTAAAATCCTCCCTTCAACCATCCGTTCCTAATCTCATCCCTCAGAGATAGCCATTGCTCGTTAATTAGTAACAGGCTTTCCATGAAAAGAATGAAATTGCATTAAGTTGAGACTGTCCCCTAACTTTGGGTCACTCGGGGGGTTAAGAAAGATGTAACAATACAGTTATCAATTTGCGGCCGATCTTGCCTTGCTCTGGCCTTCATGCCTGATGGAAGAGTGCCACTTAGCACTTAGCGGGATGGATTCCCATTTCAGATGCCTGGCTCAGCAGTGATGCCCGCATCTTACATGTATTCTGGATGGACTCATCCACCCTCATCCTTCTCCTATGTGCTGTAATTCCCAGCTCAAGCTTGCCTGCCTACTGGATAGACATATCTCTCAGGAGGTGTCATGGGCATCTCAGAAACATCTTGAGACTGAAGTAATCATCAGCCCCTTCCCCCTGGTCATTTATGGTTCACCATGCCTCTGTCGATCCAAGTTACCAAGCCAGAAAACCAGAAATCATCCTAGACGCTACCCTCCCTGACCCACTCCCCACACTATTCATCACCAAGCCCTGTGGATTTTCCCATCTAAACCTCTTTCAAGTCCATACAGCCGCCCCCTGAACTGATGCATAGCCTCATCTCTTCTCACCCAGATTACAGCAGTCCTGCCAACTTTATCTCCAAGATATATGTCTAATCAGCTCTCCTCCCCACATTTCCAAGGCCAGATCTCCGCCCTGCCAAGGGCAACTGAACCAGCGCCCAACAGGTTTTCCTACTCCCAGTGTTGCTTTGAGCAGGAGACAGGATGAAACCTCCTCATCCTTTGTATCTCAGAATAAATGCCCCTTTCTTGAGGAGTTCTCCTCTTGCTCACTTATTCAATAAAGTCCCTCCCCCCTCTAACGTGTATATAGCCTCATGGAGTTCCAATAATAACAATTAAAGCCGTTTGTATTTTGGTGTCTCCGTGCTTAAACCCAACTCTCCAATTACCCTGTAAACGCTTTAGTCACATGACACAGATCAGGCATTCAAAAATTATTTGTCGAATGAATAAATGAATGTTTTCTGACTGGTTTCTCTTTCTTGTCACATCTGTTATTTCATTCTTGAGCTACAGAAGGAAGGCTTCCTAAGTTGCAAACATGATATCATCACTCTACTGCTAAAAATTTTAGCAAGAAAATTGCAAGAATCAGTCAAGCTCTTATCTGCTATCTCTCATGTCCCTAGGTATAGCTCATGGCACTCCAGTATCCCCTAAATGAATCTGCCATTTCCCACATGGACTGTGTACTCTCTCAAGATTCTGTGTCCCCTCCTTCCTTGAGGACCCACTCACTGTGACCTGCTCTAGACACCTCCCTCGGTTTTTTGAACACCGACTTTGACTAAAATTGAATTCAAGCATTTTTTTTCTTTAAGCAGCTATGTTTAGCCCACTGGTTTATATATTCCTTAAAGACAAAAACAAGGTCATTTATTCTCATATTTCCATAATTTCCAACTAGAGACCAGTCGGTGCTCAACTAAACTTGATTTATGAGCAATATTCACAATAATGAACATCGGGTACAGCAAAGATAGCAACAGTCAGGACAAACCATCAGACAGAGGCTGGCAGTAAGCACGTGGACATGTGGGGACTGACCGTCAGCCTAGGCATGATAATTCAGTGGATGAATGAATGAATGAATGAATGAGTAAATGCTGAAAACCCTTCCTTCTGTACTTCCTCCCCCCGAGGACCAGCAGCAGCAGAGCCAGAAACAGGTTCCCTTTCTCCCCAGCAGCCTCACCGTGGCTGTTCAGGAAACCCACAGCCTGGCAGTCAGCAAGTCCCCTTAGCTGTAGTCACAGCACATGGTGCCATGAGATGGCTCCCCTGATACGCATTCATGCCTCAAGTGGAACTGTAACAGTTCAGGTGCAGTGACTTATTGGTTAGGAAGTAATTATTAGAATTTCTCATCAACTCTTCCTGATTTTGCTGAGGGGGGATAAAAAGATGTATTTTGAACAAGTTCAGGATACAGCACATATAGGGAACGAGCTGATGAATGAATGACAGAAAGCACGATGCTGGCCCTAGTGAGAGACAGATCCTCACCTGATGAACTTGAACCAACCGGCTTCTAAATAAATGAAATGCTATGCATTCTGGGCTGCGTCCGCAGTTTGAGATGCTTTTCTTCCTTGTGCATGCGCAGTGTAAACAAGGGACTGAGTAGCATTTTACCTTTTTCTCCTTCTTTTTGCTCAGTGTAGCTGACGACCCTGTTGTAAATAGGGTACCCTAGCCCCATCTCCAAGAAAGGGTGAGTTCTAATTTCCAGCCCTGATCCTCTCCTACGCTCCAGCCCCAGACACCCCTGGACTCAATGGAAGCTCCATTCCGAAGTGAACAGGAGCAATGTGCTGTCATTCACTGACAAACAATGAGTAACGGCACATTGTGTCATATGGTGACAAACGATATACTGGATGCGTGATATATGTCACAGCAGAGATGCCAAATCAAACCACATGCATTTAAAATGGGATTTTGTAATAAATTAGTGAGATTGCTAATAACCCAGAAAACGCTGGCCCAGTGAACTGGAGGTTGGAGTAGTCCGATGCGTTAACATCTCGATGTTGACCTTCTATGATTTAATTCGATGCCTGAATTGGATTTGATCCACGTGGCAGGAAGAAGAGAAAGTTGAGTCAGAGATCGAGAGTAGAAAAATTATACTTTGTTAGGTCTGCTTACACCATGGGCCTTTTACATCCGATGCTGTCTTCCCAGCAATCCAAACAAACCCACACATAACCCAGGCATCTTCTCTCCCAGTTATGGATCACCAGTGTGGGATCCAGAAGATCGAGGTATCTTCCACATTCACACAGAACAAAGAGCAGAGTGGACACTGGGCGACAGGTCCCCAGAGTCCTGCCCCAAAGTTCTTTCTGCTGAATTGTGTTGCTTCTTAATCAAATGGGTGTAAGGTCTCTAAACTAGTAAACATAAGGACAGCAACCGACATCTAACATCTCTGTGCTCAGCTCTGTTTGAAGATTTTATATGCATTAGCTAACTCCCTTAAGCCTCCTGGCAGAACTGTGCAGTAGAGTCTGCCTTATTCTCATTCAATGATCCCTGAAAATTTGAGGCCACCTGCCTAGGTGGATGTCATTGCCCACCTTGTCCTGAAAGAGTTGGTTCTGGATACCTACGAGTGTGACGTCTGGGAAGGACGCTGCAGTCACGTGGATGAAAAGAGGCTGTTCCTTGGAACCAAGCCGTCAGAGCTCAGGGATAATGTTTCCAAGTTATTTTGCTTCTGCCTCACCGAAGAATCAGAGGGCATCTATTCTAATTTTATTGTTAATGATGACGGATAGGTTAGTCAAAATGTCCCTCCTCCAAGCTCCATCTCTTCTTGTTCCTTCCATCCCTTCTATTTCTCTGAGGGAACCTGAGGTGGAGCTATGTGCTTGCAATCCAGAATTTATTAATAGCCATCTCCATCCAACAACGGGATGCGGTTCCTCCAACATGCAAATGAGGAAAGCAGGGAACACGGTATTCTTTGGGGTTAAAAGGTCAGAAGGCATTTTGTGAGGAGTGTGGCAAATCAGTTGAGGGATGGGTGTCATGTGTGTGTGTGATGGCCACCTGCAAGTCCCACCTCTGGCCTGTCCAAGAGAATGCGGCTTCAGAGACTTTTTTCCAACTACTCATTCTGTGACAGGAGGTAAAGTCTAGAAATATATATATTCTGTTCTGTACTTTGTGGTAACCATAGATTTTAAAATAGAATCAAGACACAGGGCTGTGGGCTGTTTGCAGGAGCCAGGAGCAGCCTGAGAGATGGAGCTGGAAGGCTGGCACACTAGTTGTCCCCAGGCGTTTCTGTGGTTTCTGGGGATGAGCAAAGCGGGCCGTAGAGATGAGTCACCTTGGCTTCATTGCCAACATAGGGGTCCTGCTGCCCTGAATCACACGCAGAATTTAAATGAATGAACAAGCAGTGTCAATCACAATTTAGTATTTAGTGACAGCACCTCTGGGTGGCATTAGGTTAGACAGAGAAAGATTTTGAATGGAGTCAGATGGCTGACGGGACCAACAAAGTCAAAGTTCATTGCCCCTTGTCGATTCTATTTTTAGTACAGAAAACAAACTGAAAAACACTTAGTGGTTTATTATTCTAGCACTATTATTATTAATTATTGTTGTTATTATTGAGAATTTCCCCACTCTCTTTTAACTCTCATTACCACCCAAAAAAAATGGAGAGATAAACTCTCATCCTATTCCACACCCAGCAGATCTCAAAATTTACTGAGTTTCCACTCTCTACTGCCCTAGGCCACTGGAAGACAGGGAATGGGACGGACGTAACACACGCAGAATTACATCCAGAAATGATCACCACAATCCCACGACATGACCATCTACATCCACAGATAAACCCCTTAATTGGTGTGGTTTGAGAAAGAGCAAAGCTCTTTTGGACTGTGATGCCCCCTCCACATCACCCAGAACTCAATGGCTGAGACCCCAGCTCACCCCTCTCCTGACTGTGCTCAGGCTTGTTCATTGGCATGAGGAGACTTCGTTTTTTAAGAAGGTTGCTGATGAGGTAGCTAATATGTTCTCTGGGACTGGTTGGCCTAATGAAAGCTGATTACCTCCCAGTCTGCTGCTATAGTTGTGGTCCCCAACCTAATGACAAATCAGAAGGACCAGCAAGCTTGTTCAACCATGGGTTCCCAAGCCTCCCTCCCAGACCTGTGGGGGGAGGGGTGGAGAAAGGGGGAGACACAAGGGTGATTCCTTGTGTCATCAGGATTGGGGACCATTGACAAGAAGGGGAGCATCGTGCTAAGAGACTAATGGTGCTAACTGCAGGTTAAATGTAAGAAAGGAGAATAAGGTAGTGCCACCCAAAGGAGTTAGTGGAAAGGCCCAAAGGAAACTCTAATAAGTGACAGGACAATCATCGAAGAGACAGGGGACATCAGGAGGGCATTTGGGCTCTTGGACACCAAAACAGGGGGAAAAGGAGGTTCAAAATCAGACATCTACTTTATGACCCTGTGTGTGAGCAGCCTGGTCCCTGCCACAGCTTGGCCTCATTGGCCAACAGGGACAGGAAGATCCCCTGGCAGCACTGTCCCTGCTGTAGGCCAGTCACAAGCCAAGGCTGGTCCACAGGCACGGCACCCTGACTCACCCTTCCCGGACCACCTCAGAAGGGCCCTGTCCCAACAATCTGGCCTCTATTTCTTGAGCAAATAAAGTCAGAGCAGATGCAAACCTATCCATGATGACAAAAGGCATTTATACAAGCATCGCCTTAGTGCACAAGAGTTTGAGGACCCTCCTCTGTGTCAACTTCACTTTTCACTTTTGTTTGTACGATGTCTGGACTCTTGGCCTCCAGTTTCCTGACAAACCAAATTATAGCACAAGACATAGCCC
The DNA here is from genome assembly GCA_030015415.1 of Cynopterus sphinx. Classification (NCBI taxonomy): domain Eukaryota; kingdom Metazoa; phylum Chordata; class Mammalia; order Chiroptera; family Pteropodidae; genus Cynopterus; species Cynopterus sphinx. The sequence goes on along the minus strand of CM057379.1, from coordinate 3,879,611 downwards.
TGACCACAGAAACTCTAGCAAGACATGCCCAGAGCTGCCAGAGGCGACTGGTCAACTTCAGTCCAGCTTTTTTGCCTCTGTGACAAAGTCCTTAGGGAAGGCTTCTCAGGCCTGCAGCAATTCGGTCTGGGTGACACCCATGATTTCTGGAATCTTGGAAAAACCTTCTGTCGCAACACAGTGGTCTCAAGACAACAGCAGTAGCCATTTACCCAAGGTCTTCCACAAGCCAGGCACTTCACTCAACATCTTACAGACATTATTACTCATCTTGATCATCACCCTGAAACATGTCTCTAGTTTCATCGCTCAGAAGAGTGGATTTCAGGGTGCCTTATCCCAAGTCTCACAGCTAGTTGGTAGGCTTTCGGTGTCCCAGTATTCCAATGGCCCGTGGGATTTTTAATTACTATTGAGATTTTGGTACATTTGTCGCTATGAAAATTATTTTGATGTTAAAAAATATGAACCCTGAATTATTTGTTTTTTCAAGATCAATGACTCAACTATTCAATTAAAAAAAAAAAGGGTATATCCAAACTGCAAGTCTAAAGATGTTTCTGCTGGGTGAGCCAGAGTAGGCCACCATATGATGATATTGCAAAGCTCCTCCTTCAAGAATAAATCTCACTCTCATTTTTTTTTAATTTCCAAACAAATGAGATATGAAAATGATAGTATGAAAATTGATAAGTAATCCTGCATTGGCTGCATCATTTATACCTGATGAAAACAAAGGGACAAAGATCAAATAGTATAGAGTCTTAGAAATAACAGCAAAAACATATAGAACTCCAGTTTTAGTTAGCTTTGCCACCATACCAAAATCCCACAGACTGGGTGGGATTTCTGTTAAACAACAGAAATTTATTTCTCAGAGTTGTGGAGTCTAGACGTCTAAGCTCAAGGTGTTGGCAGTTTTGGTTTCTTCTGAGGTCCCTCCCCTTGGCTTGCAGGTGGCGTCTTCCCACTGTGTCTTCACATGGTTTCTCTGTGCGAGCATCCTAGGGTCTCTTCCTTTTCCTATAATGACAGCAGTCATTTGGATTAGGGTCCCACACTAGGACCTCACTTGACCTTAATTACTTTCTTAAAGGCCTTTTTTCAAATACTGTCACATTGGGGTTAGGGATTCAACATCTGACTGTTGAAGGGGACACAATTCAGTCCTTAACAGCTCCTTATCAGTAGAGCTCAGTTCATGAAAAATAATCTTCCAATTTATCTCTCATGGCACTTACCTACATAATTCAAGAACTCATCTCCTGGGTATCAACCCCTTTTCTCATTTTTTTCTGTTTCTTTTGAGTATTGAGTGATCACACCACTCAGAGCAATCAACTGCCCCAGGTTCCAGGCCCTTGACAGCTATGCCTGTGTCCTTGAACTGTTTCTCTCTTGTCCTTTCAATTTTCTGAAATCATGTTCTCCAGCCCCTTCTCCTTGTATGGAAAGTCTTTCAGTGTTTGTTTTCTGCCAGCTCTGGGGTTCAGACTCCCATGGGCCCCCTGATATCAATGGGACATAATATTTCTAGGAGTGCACAACCCTTACCAGCTCAGGTGACCAGCCCACCTCTTTTTTGGATTTTTGGGGACTGCCAAGGTTATTTTGGTGCATATTTATGCACAGTTCATTATATACTCAGAGAATGAATTTTCTTAATTTTACATTAAAACATAGAGTGGCATTGGAAGGGGGCATGCATGCGACTTCTGGGGTACCAACAGTGTTCTATTTCTTCATCCGGCGCTCATTGCACAAGGGGGTTCAGTGTGTAGAAATTCATTATTCACTTCTGGCTTCTACAGTTTAATATGTGACACTACAATAGCAAACTTCCTCCCTCCCCACAAAACACACACAGCAACACTAAAGACAATTTAGAAAATGCCAAAAAAAAAAAAATCCTACCCATAACTCTGCCTTCCTCGCACTCTTCCCGTTTCTATGTACTTCCTTCCAGATTCTGTGCACGTGCGTTTCTATTTTTTTATTTTTTGGCCACTCTTTTGCCTCCTGATTTTTCTTTTTAACATTACATAATAAACACTTCCCCCACAAGTCAATGGCTATGATCTTCATTTTCATTGTTCCATGTTTTGTCTGCCATGTGGAGCATTAAACATGGGGACTATAGGACACCTTGCTCTCAGCAAGAGAAGAAGGCTATTCTGGAGGCTGGTTTGAGAGGGTCTGAGGAGAAAGCCAGGCAGCTTCCCCCTCTCCTAGGCTGGCCTGTGGAAACAAAGGGGAAACTGACTCTAACTCTGGGGAAGCGTAGGTCTTCCCAGTGAAGGATGGATTTTTGTATAGCAGGATTGAGCACCTGACACACTTGGATTTTAACCTTCTTGTCAGTCACTTACTGGCAACTGATCCTGGTGAATAACCTCGCCCCCAGAGATACAGATTCCCATGCTGTGAAGAAAAATGTGACCTCACAGCATTCAGGATTATATGTGATAACAAAGAACGTGTCTAGCACATAGTAGGTGCTCACAAGGCCTTAGATGACTGTCTGAAGGGGTGAGGATCATTAGAATCTCGCACAGGCTTTGGATCAGATAGACCCTAATTTCAGTGTCCACTTCCCATCTCCCCTCACTGACTAGGGGTTCAACCCAGTTCACTCAATATCTCATTAAGAGACCTTAAACAAGTCCTTTTACCTTTTGCACTTCAGTTTGGGACAATAACGCCTAATAACAAAGGTGTTGTAAGGATTAATATACTTGTCTAAGGTGTTGGGACAAAGACTCTCTCAATAATTGGAAGACTTTAAGTGGTGTTTTGTGTACTATTTAATTCTCCCAGGCAGAATATTAGAAACCAGATCTTGGCTTTGTTCTGTGTGTGACAATGAGTAAGTTATTTAACATTTCTGAGCCCTAACATTTCACAAGTAGAGTGAAGTTATGATAACTATTATAGGATATACTACAGGGTATATAATAATAACAATCTTAGGTAATGGATTATTTTTAAAAACTAACTAAATAGAATATCCCAAATCCTGATACAGTGCCTGGCACATGATAAGTTTGGGTAAGTCTTTTTGGAATAAAAGAGGGAAGGAAGACATGAGAATATAACTGGAAGTCCCATTTCACTGATGAAAAGCATGGAAGCAACTGTATCTACGGGTAGTGTTATTTTGGGAATTAACAATTCAAGGGTCCTTTCACCAAAATAGACCATTTGTGCTCTTTTCTGAGTGTTTATCACCTGCTCTCTAAGGCTCTCAACATGCTTAGGGCTCTTTACCTCTGTCATTATAAGCCTTCGAGTTGTTTTACATCATTTGAAATGGAAATCTCAAGAAAACAGGGAAGGAAGAAAAATAATTACTCCACTCCAACCAGAAATCCCTTCATGTAGACAAAAGAGGACCCAGCTCAGCTAACAAACCTCAATTCCATTTTTAATCCCTCCACTTTCTGTAATTCCTCCAAATCAAACTGGTGCCAGATTCGTCTTCCTAAAGCCCAGCTTCAAACAAGGCACTTTCCAGTAGTATTCAGAACCACGCAGAATCTGGCCCCCATCCACCTCCCTAGCCTTCCAATGAACCTCCAGCATTAGCCACCTCCACATGATGGCCCATCTCCACTGCTGGAGGAATGGGGAGCATGTCCCTGCAAGGTCTCATCTCTACATCTTTGATTATAGTGGTTGCTCCGCCTCATCCACCTCCCTCTGCAACAATTCTACCAACTCTTCAAGAACCTTCTGCTCTTAGGACATCTCACCTACTTCTCTCTATCTGTTGTATTTTCTCATTCATTTAAACCCAATGAATGCTTAATTTTACTTTTCATTTGATACTTAACTATGACGGTTATCTTTGTGTTCATTTTTATCCCTAAATCCACACCCTTATTGGATGATAATATCCTATGGAGTCCAGAGGACCATGTCTAGCCTGGTACTTGGCAGTGTATATAAGCAAATGTTTGTGAAATTCATTTACACTGATTTGGGTCCACAGGCCAGTCCAAAGGACTTCTTTTAAATGAGTTCCTCTGTTTTAAAATCCAATTCAAATATTCATTCAGCAATCATTGTCTGCACAATTCTCGGGTGACATGAACTATTTTTTTTCCTCTTGACAAGATTCCCTCCTTGTATGAAGGCACAAACAGTTCACACCTGGGACGGTACTCATGGAGGTGGTGACCAGATCCAGAACAGGATCACATAGTGTCAGCAGGTCGTGTGTGTGTGAGAGAGAGGAGCAAGCCTGTTCCCCAATAGACCTAAATCATTTTTCTCTAATATTAGGAATATTAACAGTGAACATACTTCTATCTGAGGAACTCATTAACAACCAAAAAATCTCAGAATTCTAGGAACTTTTACAGGTATTTCCAGGAAAGCTGAGGCTTTAAGTGGGTCACTTCCTATAAATCCTGTGTCTGAAAGCTGACCTTTAACAAAATCAGATTCACAGAATCCACAAACCAGAGCAAACCATACTGCGAAGACTCCCTAAATTAACCACAAAAAGAAGTACATTTGTGATAAGTAATCATTGCAACTAATTGTGAAAATACTTTATCCTAAAAAAACTAAGGAAATAACTTCATGAAAGATGGCCTCTCTTATAGGTTGGGTGTGTGTGTGTTTCTGTGAAAAATGAATATTTTTTAGGATTTATTTTAATATCTCTACTGGTTTTTTAATGATTTCACTTCCCACTTTTAAGTAGTTGCTATAGAGATTAGAACATACCTCTTTGTCTTTTCACAATCTATTTATTACTAATGTTATGTCACTTCACATAAGATATAAAGAACCTTGCAAACTTACAGGTTGATTGATCCTTGCCTCCATCACATATGCTAGAGTTGTCAGGTGTATTACATTTATATACATTGGAAACCTCAAAATATCATGATATAATTTTTGCTTTCAATTAGTCACATGTATTATTATTTAGAAAAGATGTGATTTGGGGCATATACATTCCTAATTAACTGACCTTTTAACTTTATGAAAAGTTCCTCTTTAACTCCAGTAATATTTTTAAGATCTGTTTAATATATGTGTGTGTGTGTGTATGTATGTGTGTATATAAATACATATATACATATATATATATGATAGATATATAGATAGATATAAATAGATGAAGTACATCTTGCTTTAGTGGGGGTTAGGTTTCGATATCTTTTTAATTCTGACAATGGCAATCTCTGTCTCTTAATTGGCATGTTTAGTCCATTTACATTTAGTATGCCTTTTGATGTGACAAGATTCAGGTCTACTATTTTATTATATTTTCTGTTCATCTCATCAGTTTTGATTTCTTTTTTTCTTCTTTCTTATTTTTATTAGTATTAACTGAATACCTTTTAGAACTCTCTGTATTTTTATCATCATAAATGTCATCCCAGGTTCCCTGTCATTGGATTTTTGTCTCTGGTTTCTTACTCTTACAATTTTCTAGCTCTAGCCACCAAGTTTATCAGAGTCCCAGAATGTGGGGATTTACATTTTTTGTGACCTGGCCACCTAAGTCATCTAATGATTCAGCCTGTCCACCAGAGAAACATCTGAGCACCTGTTACATCCCATGCAGACACCATCACACAGGATGCTTTCCTCAAACCAATTCATTCAGGATCTCAGGTCCAGGCTCAGACAGTGGGTAGTTTATAAAGCTCTCTGAGTGACTTTAACAGGGTTTCAGGGTTGGTAACCAGCGAGTTCATGAGTCAGGGTTCTCCGCAGAGGCTGCAGTGGCCCAGAGTCCATCTTATTCCTGATTTCCTCTCTGTCTCCTCTTATTCTCACCCCATTTATCCCAACTTTCTCTGGAAACTCCCACTGAAGGAGTATAGGGGTAGAGTAGCTGCAGTCATAGTTCTCAACTGGGAACAATGCCCTCTCCACTCAGGGGACATCTGGCAATTTTTGGTGGCATTTTTTTGCCAACCATGGGTAAGCAGTGGATTCTGCTAAACATACTACAATGGCCCAGACTGCACCCTCCCAAACAAAGAATTATCCACGCCAAATATTAATAATACTGAGGCTGACAGGGAGCCACAGTGCAATGCAGTGACCTTAAGCCAATGGCCTCTCATCCTGGGGAAAGCTACCAGGGAGAGGATGTTGTCCTAAAACCTCGGGCTCTCATTCAATGCACCAATCGCTATGACCATGGGACCTCACCCGCGAAGTTTTCTCGTATTTCAGTTAGGCTGGTTGATATGCTCTTATCAAAATAAATCAGATATGAGGATGGGCTAAAAGATGGCAAAAAAAAGAGAGAAAATAAAGAGAAAAAGAAAGAAATGGGAGAGTAAATGTTATTTGCAAAGTCCATAAACTCAGTAGGTACACAGTAGCTGTGCAAGACCATTAGCCCATGAAAAATTAATTCTAGTTTGCATTCAGTAGTAACTGAAAAAAAAAAAAAGACTCAAGCAGTTTTGCATGGCCAGTGCCAGCTGTTTGACTCTCCCCGGGAAGGCACTGTCAATCACTGAGTCTGCGAAGCAGAAAAACAGTAATTTCAGAGAGCTTGCAAATCACCCAAACAGCAGCCCTGTTTTCAGCTCTTTATTTTTCCGTTTCAAAGCATTCAAGAATCGGCTAGATGGAAAGCACTCTGCTGAAAATTTGAAGATAGAAGGTTTATTGGTTCTCCTAAGCCCAAAAGAGGGAAAATAAGGTTGTGGCCATGAGGAGAATGAAGTGTGCATTTCTCTCACTCCACATCTAATGAAGGGAATAGTCAGAAAGTCAGCCTCCACGGAGGAAGGGAAAACGAGCTGCACATCACTTGATTGGTAGGCTGGAAATAAAGGGTGCTGGACTCAGAGAAAAGGACCCCGATTCCTCAACAAATAAAATACCTGCCTTTTAGAGACAATGTTGATGTCTGCTAATACAGGCTGAAATTGCTGCTATGCAAGCAGGATCTTTAATTCATAATAACCAAACATCCACCTGCTGCAGGAGCTTGGAAATTGGTGGAGAAGGCAACTCAGTTCTGTTTCGAGTTATGACCTTTCTGGTTGGACAAGTGTTAACAGGAGCCGGCAAATGTTTTATGGGGCGCATGCTTATTAAGGTGCCACTATGTGAGAAGAGCGGGAGCCCCTTCCTATAAAGAAACTTTTAAGGCGGAGTCGAAAACTATTTCATGCTTTTTATCTTCACAATGGAAGGCACCTAAGGAAGAACTCCAAGTTAGAAACAACAGCATTTGGTGTGTGTGTGTGTCCAAGTGCTTGGTGTCACTACCCTAAAGGTTTTTGTTCTCATCCATCTTACCAGAGTCCATTCATTCTTAAGCCTACGAAAGAAAAAAGGGGGGAAAAAGTAGTTGAATATCAATCTGGTGGTAAAATATACACAATTCTCCACATTTGTAACCATCCTGAAGCTAAAATCAGTGACTGTGACTGTCATCACTTTGGTGGCTCTGTCCTTGGCTCTAGGTCAGAAGAAACAGGACCTATAATTCCTGGATTCTTGATCCAAAATTCAAACTGAACATTTTTCTCACAACTCCCTCTTGGTCAAAAGGGCAAGTGAGTAATGCTGGCCCTGAGGGGCAGTTCCCCTGAAACCAGCATGAAACCTGACACAGAATGAAGAGCCACACCCTCAAGATGTTTCCTGGAATTGGCTCGCTAACCTGTGGCCTTGGGACAGAATGAAATCAATCTGATTCATATGAAGATCAAATCCAGGCTGAGGCATATACGAGGTTTTAAATAAATATGTCTTCCACCAGTAGATGGAAGGAATGTTGGATGAATGAAAAAATAAGTAAATGGGTGAGCCAATGGAGCTATGAAAGAATGGGGAGATGGTTCAGGAGACAGATGGCAATCAGTAGAAACACAAAGATGGGTGACTATACGGTACATTGTTAAGGGAACACAGACAAGAGCACTTGATTCCGTCTGCCAGATGGCAATACGGATGCAGAAAATTTTAAGGTAAAGATAAATGTTATCAGAAGGAGATCTCATAGCAGTGAGAAGGGTTCGGAGTCTTTGAAGAAGAGGAACCAATATGAGACAAAGCAGAGTTGAAAGTATAGTCAAAGAGTGATTAGTGCTCCACGGTGGCAGATGAGGGCTCCTATAGGGAAAAGGGTGTTTTACCAACTACTCCCAGCACTGCTTAAATGCATTCTATGGGATTTTTTACCCCTCATATTGTCATCATAATACTGTCCCAATGGCACAACCATATTGTCATCATAATACTGTCCCAATGGATTTTGCATTTCCTTCTGTTGGGAGGAAAACTTTTTCTATACCAACTTATGTTCAAGTGATCAGGGGCCTGTGAATCAATTAATGACAGACAGACAAGCAGAAGAAAGTTTATCTCATGAGCGTGCAGGAGCATTTGAGAAGGAGTGGCCCCATGAACAGTCAGGAGTGAGGTTTGTAAGCCAGTCTAATGGGGTGCAGAGGGTAGAGGGGTTTACAACTTCAGTAGGAGAATAAGGAAGGTTTTGAAAAGGTCAAGGAGCTATGCATGTCCTGGGATCCCTGTGGGGTCAGAGGATGCTGGGGAGAATTTAAGGTTCAGACGGTTGAGTCCTGAGGTTTTTGTTATCAGAACTGCATTATGGCACATAACTTTATTTCTATTCATTTCTCTTTGGGACCTAAGGCATATCCAGGAGGGCGGATCAGTGGGTTCCTTGGAATGTCCCCACAGCACACTGCAAAGCCACCGTCAGCAGACCAGTGACCACAAGTGACGCCAATTGCTCCAGAAAACCAGACCAAGGGGTTTATTTTTATACTGCACATTGGTTGCTCACCTCCCCACGTAAGAGGAAACTAGAGAGGCAGAATTTATTTTCTCTATTTTTCAAGTCTCAGATGACTCCTTCCATTCTGCCAGAAACCTCAAGGAAAATTAAGTGGAGAACATCTGGCAGGAGCGGGTGACAAAAATCTCCACACAAATAGAGTGCTTTTCCATGTGTGTGTCACGCTACCTGCAAGTCAACAGCTTTTTCATATACATCAGCCAGCACACACCATTTGTTATGACACTACACTGAAGGAAGGCACATGACACCAATCCTGTCTAGCATTTATTTAAAAGACATCCCATTCAGCAGGTGTGCAGCTTTTGTCTATTCCGATGGCACAGCTTTGCTCAGCCTAGAGTTGGTAGTCTCAGCCTATCCTGAATAGTCTCTGACAGCTTTCCTGGTTGCAGGCTTGTTCTCAGATGGGGGGGAAAAATGTCAGAGTTGCTTCTATTTTCAACTAAAAAACAAAAAGAAATTCTGACACAAACCTGAGTCATCCTCTTCTCACCATGACAAGGCTCCACTCTGCCCCATGTGAAGCTGATTCTCTGATTCAAACATTAAGAAACAGGAAGAGAGTTTAGGGCCATTCCCAGTGATCTGATGCCAACGTCAGGGACATAGGACTGCCAGGCATCCAATATAGAGAGGCAGGTTCTGATCCCCTAAGTCATCAGGACTTCCTCTGCTTCTCTGTCCCAAAGCAGGTCACATCCAGTTAACTCCACTATGCTGCCTCCACCCCTTCAACAAGGATGAAATATTCATTGACCACCTGCTTTGAGTAAGAGTGGGGCTTTGGCCTCTTACAGAGCTAAGCTTCCAGCTTAAGAGACAAGACAGCACCTTTGAAATATTTAGTAACGATACCAAGGCTGCAACAAGTGATTCAGAAATAATAGCAGCCATTGGTTCAGAGAGCAGGAAAATCAATACGGGCAGACAGGATCAGGCGAGGCGTTCTAGTAGATATCAGATGCGAGGGAAGAGATGCGGGGGCAGGTGGTAAACTTTGTAGAGACCAAAAGCAGAGGGGAGGCCATCCATGGAGAGGCTCCCAGAATGAGCCAAGGCGAAAATGAGCAGATGGGGTTTTGAAAACAGCTTAAAGAACCATCCAGGTTATCTTATCTTGAGCCAGGGGGAAATATGCTGGGACATTACAGACAAAAGAATGCTATGGAAACAAGCCAACACCCATGAGACGGAGCCTTACTTATAGGAGCCCACTCCTCATTTCTCTCCAGCTGAATTTCTTCCAAGACATTCTACCCCAAAGCTGTTATTAGCTTATTTTCTCCAAAGACCTAGAAAAGGGATTGGTGTTCTAATTAGGATTAATTTAAGCACTTCATCTTACTGAAGGGAAAAAGTCAAAGGGCTCAAAATAACTCCTTTGGCATGTTCTGACCAAAACAGAATTATCCTAAAGGTACCAATTTGCTCCAAGCACACAGATGCAAGAAAGAGCATGATTCTTTATTTTTTTCTAAATCAAATTACATCCAGTGAAACAAAATAGAGGGTCTAGGAACACAGCCACAGATACACACAAAACAATTCCAGGTGGTTATGTATTTAGAGAATCACATAAGAGATCAGCCTGACCTTGGAACAGGCAAAGATTTCATGAAATAATACAAAGCACACTGACCATGAAGAAAACGTTTGATAAACTGGAATAGATTAAAATGAAGAACTTTTGTTCATTAAAAAGCACCATGAAGAGAGTGAATGGGCACTCAGAGAGAAAGATATTCTTTTCAATGCATATGTCTAATAAAGAAGTTGTATCCAGAATATGTAAAGAACTCCTTCAAATCAATAAGAACAAGATAGGCAAACCACAGGAGCAATAAGAAAAAGATGTAAACAGGCAATTCATTCGTTAAGAGGTTAACCAAATGGCCAATATATGAAGAGTCACTCAAAACCACTAGTGATAAGGGAAATGCTCGTCGAAAGCACAATGAAATCCTAGTACACATCCATTAGGATGGCTAATGTGGGAAAGATGCAATGCCATGTGTTGGCAAGAATATGGAAAGACTGGACTCGCACCCAGTGCTGGTAAGTGAGTCAATTTATTCAACCACTTCTGAACACGGTCTGACAGGAGCTACTAAAGTGGACCATGCACAGACTCCATGACCCAACAATTCTGATTACTCCCAGCATTTACCAAAAAGAAATGAAAATATGTTTGCACCAAAATTTATATTTAAACTGCTATAGCAGTTTTATTCATAATAGCCCCAAACTGAAAACAATCAAATGTCTATCAACAAGAGAAAAAAAAGTCAGTTTAGCATATTGATACCATAAAATGTTACTCAGCCATAAACAAACTACTGGTCTATAAACCTATATATCTATATAAGGCAAGAAATACACATATGGTGACATAGATTATATCATAATGGCAAAGTGAATTCTGGAAATAATCTAAATGTTTATATTTTTTTAATGGAATGTTTAAACAAATTATGGTACATCCATTCAATGAAATACCACACTACAGTTAAAAAAAAAAAAAAGATAAAATTGGATGCGTTGATAAGGAAAGAATGCCAAGATAAAGTAACTAGAAATTTTAAATACAGAACAACATGTATACAGCATTTTTGATTCATGTTAAAAATATGCATACTATATATGTAGAAGCCTCTGGAAGGATACCCAGGAAGCAAGTAACTGTGGTTAGCTCTAGGTAAGAGTCAGGGGCTGGGGTCAGGTGACCAAGTGGCCAGTGAGGCCAAGCTGTTCTAAAGTGAAAGGTCCACTTGCTTTTTCTTGCATATTTAGTAGTAGTAGAATGTGTTTGTTTTGGGTTTGTTTGTTTTTTTATCACAAGCATATTATCTTCTTAGTTTAAAAGATTTAATTAAACAAAAAGCAAGATGCTCTATAATTACTTTTTTTTTTTAAGGACACTGGTGAGCCCAGTCAACTTTAATCATTTGCATTCTAAGATGTGGTAAGCTAAATCCCGGCACCAAAGATATGCGACTCCTCCCACTGGAACCTGAGAATGTCATCTTCTATGGCAAAATGACTCTGCAGATGGGATTAAGTCTGGAGACGGGGATATTACCTGCATTAGCTGAGCAGGTTCTAAGGGCAATTGCAGTGTCTTCATACGAGGGTGGCGGAGGGAAAAGGTAATGTCATGAGAGAAGGAGAAACTGCAGTGCTGCACTTGGCAGTTGGAGGAAGCAGCCCAAGGCCACAGGCAGCGGGAAGAGAGGTGGCCACCAGAAAATGGAAAAAGCAAAGAATGGGATTCTCCTCTCCAGAGGGCATGTGTCATGCCTGCACTCGAAGCCAACCAGCCAAAACCCATGTCAGGCTTCTGACCTCTAGAACTGTTACCAGAATAAATTATTGTCATGGTAAGCCACCCAGTTTATGGTAATCTGTGACAACATTCATAGAAAATTAATACATTAGATAAGATTTTCAAATTATGAAAAGAAAAAGAAATCCACTTTTTCTAGACATGGCCATGTCACCAAAGGCTTGACACACAGAGAAACCAAGTGTCTGATGTAAACTCAAAGGCCTCCCGACTACCCGATGACACTGCCCGCTTGTCCGAGATGGGCATTTGCTTGACTCTGAATAGAAAGTTTGGGAATCCAAAGATTGAATTCTGCACCAGAACATAATCGCTCTGCACAAGAAACAACCCAACACAGGGTCATAAATCAATATCTACTCACTGTGACTCAAGATCAAACTTTGGCCAGTGTCTGTGACGGGTGAGATCATTAACAGATGTGGGGAATAATGAGGCTATTTTTTAATATGAACTAAAGTCACCACAGTGTCCAGACTGAAATCTCCATGTTTTATTACCGTTTTCACTATAAGTTAATGAGAAGTGGAAAAAATCTTCAAATATCTGTGAATTAAGCACCTCTACATACCTAAGATTATTCTTAATTTGATAGAGAAGAGCAGTTTGAGGAGTACTCATAACTGTCCAATTTGTGAAACGAACCCTAGTTGGCCTTTGACCCTAACATAAAGTTATCTAGAGATGCGATAGCCACACACATTTATTCAAAATATTTCCTCAGTGGGGTGCACAGACATGCCAGGATTTCCCTCTCAATGTAGTGTGTAGAGTCTCCTTTAAAAATACCATGTTTTAACCTCTTTTTTTTTAAGTTGTATCTAGAAAATGAAGAGGCTTAAAAAAAAAAGTCCAGACTTTCTAGTGGTAAATTTTTACCATTTTCTCAATGATTAATCTGCAAGTTCTTCTCTCTCTTTCTCTCTCTCCCCCTCCCTCTCTCATGTGTATTTTGAAAATGCCTCTCTGAAGAATGAGGACATGTGAATTTCCAGGGCATCTCCTTCTAAAAAGACTCTGATTTTTTATATAAAAAAAAAAAGCAGGGAGATGTATGTAAGGCAGAGTAAAAGATGAAGAAATTTGCCAAGAAACTCACTCTCCCAATAATTCCCTTACGACATCCACCATAACTGTGGGTGTAGATCAGAACGTGTGTGTGTGTCCATGACGCTTGTACAAGAGTTTTCATTTTCATGCAGCTCCACGTGTGAAACAAAGCTCTATCTCCCAAATCCTTTCATTGTCCCAGGTCTTTGTGACTCTCGACTCTAGCCCAAAACATCCAGACTCACCCTAAACCCTCTCCAGGGCCATCCAACGCCATCTGTATTTTCAAATACCGCTCTCTGACTGCAGACAGAATGAAAGGAGATCATAAAACAACAACAACAACAACAACAACAACAACAACAACAACAACAAAACTTGTATCCTGGCCTTGGGAAGGCTGTCTGCTTACCTTGTTCTGATGAGTACTTTAGGAAGACGATTTTTAAAATAGTTCCCTAAACTGGATGCCTATACATAGAAGGAAGAGGAGAGAGAGAAGGAAGAGAATTGGGGGGAAAACTGTGTTGAGATGAAAATAGTTATTGTGAATGTTAACGCCTATTTTCTGGTCCAGTTCAGCTGGGCGTTGCTAAGGAGACATCTCCTGCATCCTGGGGGGCCTCCCCAACACCCCTGAACTATTGACCCTTGACACCTGCATGGTGGCAGCTATCACAATAACCATGACCCTTGGTCTGGCTCTAGTTGGTCAACCCTCCTGCCCCGACCTGCCTACCCACACCCACATGCTGTGCTCCCTACCACGGGCTCAGAGAAACCACTGCCATGCTTCATCCAAGATTACATTTTTTTTAAATCCCATTTCCCAAAGATATCCTTTTCCTTTTCCGTTTTCAGCCCTAATGGCTTTGTTCATGCAAGTTTGTCTCATGTTAATGCCTCTTATTTGTTAAGCCCTTATTACGTGCTAGTTACCATGCTAGCGAGTTCTCTCTCTCTCTCCTTCCCACCCCTCCAGCCCGGGAGGCATAATTATCTCCATTTTTTGTTTGTTTGTTTGTTTGTTTGGCAACTAAGAAAAGTGAGACTCATAGAATTAAATTTGCTTAAAGTCAGACAGTTTGCAATTGAAGGGCCCATGCTTATTTTCTCCTGATCAGGAGGCCCGTGACAGCCTCCCTAGGGAAGATAAGCATTGGCTGAGAAAGGCTTTTATGGATGAGTTGCTATGTTCTGCTGCCAATGGTTTTTCCAATTTTTATAGAATCTCTGTAAGTTTCCTTCTAAATTCACACTAAACTTCTAACAAATTATAAAACTATATAGTCAGGTTCAAAATAGGGAGGGAGGATGGGAGGGAGGGAGGAAAAAATTTAGAGGAATTGTTATTTTAAAACCCAGGAAAATTCTATAAAGGGCCCACGTTTCTACCCACCTTCTGCTGAAAGGGATCACTAATCTGAGGCTCATTCTTCCGAATATGCAGACTGCAAGGAGAATCCTCAGCTGTAGGTGTTCTCCACAACTTTACATCTCTGAAGCCAAGGCCACCAAATTGGTAGAGGAACTATTTTTATGGCTTATTGAGGCAAACGCACTACAGTAAAAGAGCATCAGATGGTGTCAGTAGAGGCCTCTACCCACATTCGATCCAGCCAGAGTGTCACCTAAGTGGTGGAAGGCTCCAGAAAGAACAGAGGGGCTCTGTCTGCTTCTGGCCCCTGATCTCCAAGGGCCAATGCAGAAAGATAAACTATCAAAGAGGAGAAATTTCTGATTTGCGACCTTCTTTCTGTATATTCACAGAATGGACAAAGCTGCTTTGTAGAAATCGTTTTTCATTGGGTTTAGGAGGTGAGTTTATAAAACAAAGAACTCTGTGATAGAAAGCAAAGTACTAAGATCCAAGCTCCAGAAAAGCTCCAATGAGCCAAACGAAAGCTACGAATCAAAAAAAGTAAAACAATAATTTGTCACGTGGACTTAAGCCACCCATTTCCATCGACACCCTACTTTCCCAATCACTGGGGCCACAGCAAGGTCACTGAGGGTGCTGATGAGCAGAGAGCAATGACGCTGAGAGTTTTCTCAAGGCCTGTCCTGAAAATCAAATGTAATATAATCGCTAACATAGTAAAACACTTGACAGAGTATCTTCGCATGCAGAGAAATTCATTTGACCTAGTATTTACAACTTTGGAAGCATGCAGCTGATGCCTATTCTGAGGCACACTTACTGTCTGACATGGGGTTCGAGGGGGCACCCTGGGTCAAGGATTCAGCACAGTGATCCCCTGAGGTGTGCAACCCCGAAACCTACGTGGGTGTGCAATGCCGATCAGGGCAACAGAGGCAAGCCAAGGGGCAATCTCAGGTGCAGGGGCGGCTTCAGCCTGATTCCAGGGACAGCTCTGGAGTGCCCGCTCTACCTGCAGGTTTGTCCCACCTGCAGCAAAGGACACTAGTGTTTGCACTAGGGGCCATTCTTATGGGAGGTGAGGGCGACTTAAACATCCAGGCAGTTCTGTCTTTAAGTTCAGGGCAAGTCAGATGCCTGGGGACCATCACCTGCAGGTCCCTGATAAGCCTCAACTGACAGTGGGCTCCTTAAGCTGAAAAAGGTCCTCCCTCCTGAAGACTCCTGCTTATCCTTCAAAACCCTGTCCAGGTGTTAGTGACACATCCTCTGATCAGGGGTCATCAAGTGTGGAACCTCTTCTTTTATGCTCTTCCTTCACCTGGAATTTTCTTCTAGAGTATCATTTGTCATTACAATTAAATGACTCTCCCCAAGAGCCAACGGGGCTCCCTATCAGTGAGTTTGACCCCAGGGGACCACTATTAATACATCTCTCCAAGACCCTAATTATCACCAGTGGGGCAATAGGGCACAACTAGTCCACTGGCTAGGATTTTAAGGTAAGTTAAATGACTCTCAGCTATGGTAAAGCCAGGTCATTCTGAAGATACAGAGAGAACCACGTGAATGAGTTTCTAAGAAAACTTAATTCCCAACAACAAAGAGCATTATTCAGAGAATAACATGTCGTACTTCAAGAACCTTATTTTAAAAAGTTCCTCAAAAACTTAGACTTTTCTTATTTTCATAGATAATTGTGCAGTGGTCGTACCCATTGGGGGGAATGCTCTAGGGAATGTTGGAGATTTCCAAAGAATATAAAACACCAGAGATTAAAGCAATGTCATGGTCAAGAAGATTGTCTCGCTTTCACCCCACATTCCGATGTACAGTCCACGGATGTTCAAAGAGAAACACATTTAGCAAATAATTCAGGTCTTTGAAGAATTTCTTTTCAATTACATCAGGCAAGTTCACAGATGTGTTTTACTAGGCACGTAGGGAAAAAAAGGAGATCAATTCTACTGCTGAGAGAGAATCTGGGTCAATTTTATAGATTCGCATTCATATGAAATCCACATGGTACAAGTCTTGAGACAGATTTGTGAAAAGAAAAATCATACCAAGTATCAAAATAAGCTAAATTGCTATCTGCTTACAGTTTGATAAATGGAAAATACCCCATGTTTTTACCCAAATCACTTTCTTTGGAAAGTGGTTTCATGTTATGAAAGCTGCAATGGGCTTCTAGTGGTACTTTTTTAAAACCTTACACAGGAAAAGGAAGTAAGGACTGGTGGCCAACATTTCCATTTTTGCTCATCAAGATTTCAATCGATTTTGCTTGAACAAGCTGTTTCATTCAATTCACACTGATTAACCTTAGCCCAATCACTGAAAACTTTGTGGTTTTAGGATATGGGTTTTAATTGTCTTCCTAATGTACTTGCAAGGTCACTGGGGAAATTGAATGCAAAACATTTCCTATGCAATGCTGAGACAAAAAGGCATCTGGGCAGCATGTACTTCAGAAATCTCAATCTCAAACTGACCTGTTTTGTGTTTTCTTTTTGCTCTTAGAGTGTGTTTCTCAATCCTTTTATTTTTCTGTCAGTATTCACATAGATGTCAGCTCTATATTGCTTTCTGAATATTGTTTTCTCTAAGTCTCCAACATGAAAACAAAATTTCAATCAAAGCTCTGACAGTTTTTAGCCTCCTGTTTGCAGCAAAGATGAGACTCTATAAATTTATCAGAGTGCCAAAGGCTCAGTACTCAAGATAAATAATGGATCAATGCAATCTTTTTAAAAATAAAAATGAATATTAAAAAAGGAGTTCGTGATGAGTAAAAAATTAAAATTTTAACGATTCAGCCTCATTTGCTTCACCCCAGTCGCCACTCTAATAGAGACTCCTTGGTGGTCACATGTGCTTCATGGCCCCCTTATGGACATGGGTAAGGCCATGTGACCAATTCTGAAGACAGCTGATGAGTGCCATCCCTACGCAAGAGCATGTGACTGCCGGTTCAAACCCTCCTGAGTCCGACAACTTTTGAGATCTGAGTGACTATGTTGACAACTCCCCCTGTAAACCAGCAGTGAACATGTAACATGAGCGAGGAAAGAACCCTTTTGATTTCAAGATTCTGGAGGGTGTTTGTTACAGCAGCCAACCCAGCCTCCCCTGACTGATACAGACTACAGACAAGGTTCCCATCATAGGAATCCACAGTTTTTCAGTTGAGAGAAATGAAACTATCTCTAAGATCTAGTATTACATCTAAAACTCCTTCTTGCCTTGAAAGGGTAAACTGCTTCTTTCTTTCTTCCCAAATTTTCTGTAGACTTTGTTGTTAAGGCTGAGGGCTTTGTAGATGGACAAATAGAGATTTGAAACTTCATTCCACCTTTTCTAAGCACCTAGGGTTTAAGACAGCTGATGACAGAAACTTTAATTGCCAGACCTATAAAATATGGTTAGAAATACCTCCCACATGGGGCAGTTATAAAATTAAATGAGATGATATGTGAAAACACCTGGAAAAGAGTAGATACTTAATGCATTTTGATCTAATTGTACTCAAATTGTACCTGGAACACTTGTTAAAATGCAGATCTCCACATCACTCTGAACTCAGGAGACCTAGGAGTCTGCATGCTGGGTTTTGCAGAAGACCCTACTTTAAGAAACTCTGGGATCTTCCCTTTCCCCATGGTCATGACTACCAGGTGTACTCAGGAGCCCGGGTTGTTGCAGGTGTAAATTTACTTTGTTTAACGTGACTCTGGAAGGAGAATCATTATCTCGTCATTTGGCAACAACCTAGAAAAGTGGAAGACAAAAACAGCATGGCTCTGCAAATTGATAGATGATAGATGATTGATAGATAGATAGATAGATAGATAGATAGATAGATAGATAGATAGATAGATAGATAGATAGATAGATAGATAGATGATAGATAGATAGATGATAGAAGTTCTGCCAGGCTATTATCTCTTACCAATCTACATGCATTTAAAGTAAAGATAAATTGAAAACTCCTGAGATGAGCAAATGAGTTGTGGGGTGGGATTGGATAAAAGTTATTCTCATTAAGAAACTCATAAAACATGCCCATACAACTAAACAGGTTGGTACCCAACTATTTGGAACACCAAGCTGGTACAAAATGGCCACCCTGCCACCTTGAATCAATGAACCAGTGAATATTCTGATGAATCCGATCAACCCCAGGGTCTCTAGATCTTCCTTAGCATCGCTTGAATGGTATCCTAATTTGGTAGTCAAACTCCTGACTTCATTCAAACAAACACAGCTTGAATATACAAAGAGGACAAGGACCAACATCCACTTGGATCCACCACAGTAATCGGTGCACAACGAGACATGGGGCAGAAAACTGCAAAGAGGATATACTGGGATGCGAGTTAGCTGGAGACTGGAAATGTGGAACCAGGGACACTAACTTAAGCAACAGAGAAATGGTCCTGAAGAGAAAGATAAAGCTTTACCATCAGGTCAGTCGGAGTCAGCACATTTCACTGGCCGTTTCCATCAAGATTAACCGCAGGAGGATCCTCTCCATGAACCCAGACACCCTACTGATAGAGGCTTCCCTTATGGCCTGTAATTTAGGAGTACAGAGTTCAGGGACATTGGGGGATCTTCTAAGGTTTCAGTCTTGGAAGCGCCGCTGGCTCAAAGAAAAAGGAGGCCCAGGACCTGTGCTCACTACCCTGAGAACCTACTACGCGGGCCTCTTATAATTGTTCATATAGGAAACCACAACCCTCCTCTCATTTCTTCTTCCTCAGAGCATTGGCCTACCAGGGTTCCCAGGCATCTTTTGAGGTGCTAGCAGCAGTACCCAAAGGATGCCACTAAATTTAAAAAAAAAACAAAAAACCTTCCTTCCCAGTCCTCAGAATGTAGATCGTGCAGCTCGGCTTTGCGTATCCACCTGGGCATTCGCCATAATATTGTTTGCTTTCTATAAGAGCAACCGTGTATGACTGGGGACCTATTGAGATGCACAGAGATGAAAAGTCCCTCTCAGGAGGGTCTGCCGGGGAATTAACTCGTGTTTATGTTGTAGAATGGGGACCAACTTGGCGTGATAACATGTGTTTTCTTGCAGCTGTACCAAGTCGAGCCTCAGGAGTTCAGGGGGGTGGCCTGCTAGGGCCACCGTGCATGGAGACTAAAAGGCTCTTGAACAAGAACTCAAGTCCAAGAAGAGAGAGCCAGGTTGCAAAGGCTAAATGTATGGGTCAGGCATGAAAAGTGAGCGTGACTATGTGGAAAAATTGTCTCTGTAACTCTGTCCCTTACCCCGGGTCCCCTAGAGGCTCATACCTGAGTCCCGGTTAGAGAGCAAGTGACATATAAATGAGCTGTTCCATCAGTATATCTGTACGACAGTGACAGCATAAGGATTTCTGCTCAATGAAGGATGCCGAGACCAAGGAAAAGAGACAGATGGCCCACTCAGAGAAGATAGCTTTTCTGTATAAAACAACAAGGCCTTAACGTCTAGAATAAACAAAGAAGTTCTTTAAATTAAAAAAAAAAAAAAAAAGACAGTAGTTTGCAAAAGAGGAGGAACCAGTCGCCAACAAGTCCATGCAGAGATGCTGAGTCACTAGCAGTGGAGGAGAAAACAAAACTGTGGTGGAAAACCAACATCGGAATGGCCAAACCAGGAGGGGAAGCCCCTCCCTGATGTTGGGGGACATGGGGAGACAGGAACACATGTGTACAGCTCCTGGGGGGCGGTTTGGGAGGCTCCGTGAAGCTGAGCCTGCATGTGGCTCAGGATCCACGGCCGGCCGGCCCCCCAAGAAGTCATCGCACACATCCCAGGAGCCTTGCACTCAGCTGTCCATGAAGGTCTTGCCTGTGGCTGTGCAGAAGAGGCGATCCAAGTGTTTCTCACTCGGGAAGTGGCCAGTTAAAGGCAGCAGCACGCACTGCCAGAAGGTGCCACAGCACAGAGCAGCAGCAGGTGGGCCGGCCAGGAACCAACAGCGTGAAGGTCAGAGCATGGACAGACAGTGCTACATGGGAAGACAGGGAGAGGCCGGGAGTCCAGAGAGCAACACTCTACAAGTCAACTAAGACACACACACACACAAGCCAAGCAACACTATACGTTCCGTGTGACGGCATCTTAATCTGGGTCCCCAGAAGCAGAGCCTGAGACAGGATTCAGATGGATGACGTGATGCTTTGAGAGAGGGCTTTCAGGAGAGAGTGCATAAGGCAGGGGAAAAGGGAAGGAAAGGAGCTCAGCAAGGATGCGGGCTTGGGGAAAGTCTAGAGAGATTCCCACGGGGCTCTGGGGCATAAGGCCACCCCAGACTGACCCTACTTTGAGGCAAGGGATTGGCCTTTTGTACCCTTTATCAGCCAGTCATTGCCTGGGCCCTTGCCTCCCAAATCAGGGCTGTTTAACTCTGTCAGGAGACTCCCGGCAAGGAGTGTGACTGTTGCCTTCCAAAGCTGGGGCAGCTGGAGCTGTCGGCAACTACCAGTGGTAGGGGCCAGGTATACCACCTGGGAGGGGGTCCAGGTAGGCGGGCTGTTAGCATCTACTGATACACTTAGTAAACAGGTTGGAGTAGAAATCTATGGAGGACAAGGGGATGGAGGGGCGTAGGCAAAGAAGGAGCAGCATCTCAGATGGAGTGATAGCAGAATATCCCAAAAATAGGAATGTGATCTACTCAGCTCTGAACCTAAAGCCCCTTCTTTGTAACTTGTATAAGAGAGGACGCCACACTCAGGGAGGAGTCGACACTCTGCATACAGTTGGAATCTGCTGGAAAAAAAAAAGAGGATGGACACCCTGCCACCTGCTGGCAAACGGCACAACACAACCTGTTGGCTGAAGCAGGCAGTGGCTCTGGGCCCAGGGTCGTCTGTGAGCAAAGAATCAGAAGCACCCCAGGCCCCTCCCTGTGAAGCAGAGTATCTATAGCCTCCAAGCGTGGTCAGGGGTGAACAGAACAGCAAAGCAGAGAAGAGTCAGAATTTCCTTCTGCCTTTTCCTTCACAGGGAAAAGGCAGAGCAAGATGAAACACTGGGCCCCGCTGGTGGGAACCAGGTTGGAAATAGCGAACCCCAAGGTGCCAGGAACCGGGGTGAGAGCTCTCGTACAAGAATGGATCACTGCACGGACGAGTGAAGAAATCAAATAGAAACAATGAGGGTGTGTGTGTGCACGTGCGTGTGTCAGGGTGGGAGCTGCTGCCACTGCTGCCGGTGGCTCTGTCCCGCACAGGTAAAGCGGAAAGTGCTCAACAGCCTGTGACCACGTGAGTGTGCACACACATACAGGCGTGCACACGTGTAGGTGCACACACACACACATACAAACGTACGGGCACACACAAGAACATCCCACCCAACTTTCCTGAGTCAAGCTTTGTCTCTTCTATCCCACAGAAAGGCTTTGGGGACCCCTCTGTCTCTCAGCCATTTCCAGGTGCCCCCCACTGTTCACTTCTCCCCACAGCTGAGACACTCCCCGCTCCAAGGGGCCGGGCCCAGGGACGGCCCTTTCCACACACACCAGCCTGGCTTCTTCCACCCTCCACCCATCACACAGACTCTTTCCCTCCTTGGCCCAACCTCAAAAATCCTGTGGGTAACGAACCTCCGCAAACCTCTCCTGGCATGCTCACCCTGTCAGGCCGCTGGTCTTGCCCAAACACCAGGAGAACCGTCGGCCCACGTGACTTGGACCAGCGGCGGCAGCACCTGCGAGCTTGTTAGAAATGCAGGTCTCAGGCTGCACCCAGATGCACGAAATCAGAATCTCCGAGTGAGGCCCAGGAAGCTGTGTTTCACTCGTTTCCCATTTAGAAAAAAAATAAAAAACTGCAGCCCGCCGCCAACGTTAATTTAATTTTACATAATTGCTGAGGCAATTCTGACTGGTGCTCGATGTGGAAATAAAACATAAAAACTGTTCTCGGAGTGAGTTCTAAGCGGAACTCATCTCTCGTCCTAATGCGACAGAAATGTACCTGATGATCAGTATTTAATCATCTTTTTCATGTGGTAAATTTCGAAGCACGGAACAACATGCAGTGGGACATCACGTTCTGCACAAAAACACGTTTCTCTCCAGAACTTCTTGCCACCCAGGTCGTTGCGGGAGCGGCAAACTTCGCAGCGACCAGTTGGAACCTGTTTCCCTGATGGTGGTGGTATGTTCTTGGACAAAAGTCTTCCAGACAGGAGGAGTGACACCATCAGAGCACAGATGACATCACTTGGGAGGCTTTTCCAGCTTTCTCTCCATCCGCGTCAGTCTGAAGTTTACACGGCGGATCCGGACTGTCCTCGAATGGGATGTCGGCTTTCAGCACTGTCACGTGGAGAAGGTGGCAAAAGGATTTTATACCAAAACGTGCGTCTCTTGTGCTCAGATGGATCAGAAAGGAACGTCCGATCGGTAGAGTCCTCCGCTCCCACGTTCTCGTGGGCACCCACAGTGACGCGTGGCTTCTTTCCATTTCCACTGTCTGCTGCAATCACAGCATCACTGTGGAATGTCGACAACCTTGTCACCTCCTTCTTGTCATGCCATTTCAGTGCCGTGGGTTCGCCACAGAATCTGGCTACAGTTGACCCCTATGCCATCCTTTTTTTTTTTTTTTTTTTCAGATCATTTGGCATCTGATTTTGGTCCCGATGAGCTGTCCCAACAGCCTCAACCCTCTTTTGATGTAATTCTCTGAAAAGCATGAGAGATGGATGGCAAACTTTGGGGCTGAGGTTAGGGCTGCAATCTGCAAGTGATCTCAGGGTAAATGCTGTAGCCACAAGCGATGCCGGCAAGTATTCTCAGGGCGAATGGGAAATGAGTTAAATGAGCTCTCCAGGTGACCCCTCAGCGTGCCAAAAACTGAGAATCACACCTAAGCCATGCCTTACCCAGGACGTTGTCCAGTCTCTGAGAGTCAGGACCTGCTGTCTCAGTCCCTGCAGAAGCCAAGCCTGAGACAGGGACAGCAACAAGGGCAGTGGAGAACTGGAGCCCTACACTGGGGAGCAGGGCGGACAGAAGCAGGACCGGCAGAGAAGCAAATGTGGGACGTGGTCTCCTTCGAGAGCCCCTCAGCCTGGTCCTCTGGGAACTGTGGAGCATAACAAGCATGCAGCACCAGGTCCATCAAGGCCAGGGGAGCAGCCATGGCTCCCTGGGCTGGTCAGGTGGCATGGGCTGGACCGCTGCCACCAGGTGCGGCAGCTGCCATCCCATGGAAGGCGATCTTCAGAGTGGAGCCTGGATCCCGACCCCCAGCAGCCCAAGAACCAGTGCAGTAAAGGGATGGCATTGGGGGCATCCTCTGTGTCGCTCCTCCAGATGCCTGCAGGATCGCAGCCCTCAGAATATCTGTCCCTAGGACTGAGGAGACAGAAATGAGGCAGGAATGGGCCCCTTCACAAACATATTTTCTCACAGCTCCAGAAGGGAGAGGTCCATGACCAACATGCCTGCAAGGCTGTGTTCCCCTCCAAGGCTCTAGGCAAGGATGTGTCCTTGCTTCCAATGGCTCCAGCAACCCCTGGCATTCGCTGGCTCGTAGTCCCTGCCTCCGATTTCTGCTGCCATTGTCAGGTGGCCCTCCCCCTGTGTATCTGTGTCCGTAAATGTCCATTTCCTATAAGGACACTAGTCACTGAATTTAAGGTCCAGTATCGCCTCATCTAATCCTTAACTACTTACATCTGCGAGGACTCTTTTTCCAAACAAGGCCACCTTCACAGGTTCCAGGGACTAGGCCATCCACAGAGCTTTTGCGGGACACAGTTTAACCCACAGCACTGAGGATGATAGGGTACCTCGGAGGTCACCGCACCCCACGCTGACTCTCCTGAGAATCACCGTCAGGTCCTGGAGAAGGAAGCTGCCGATAGAAAATACCAAGGCCAACTCTCAGAGGCAAAAGAGCAGCGGCCACCTAGGGCCGGCTGGCCTAATGAAGAAGGACAGTGGCAAAGCCCAGAAATTCCTTTGCTACCTGTGCTCATCGGTACAGCAGTTGGAGTCTGGCCCTTGCAAGTGCATCTAAAAGCCAGCAAAGGAGCAGCCAAGGACCACCGCACGTCCACAGGGGAGCCAGGCAGCTTCGGTGGCTGGAAGTGTGACCGAATCACACTGTGCAACGGCCCTCAGTGTGTTTCTTGTCCAGCAACCCCGCTTTGCAGTTTTCCTTTTTGCCCTGCAGCACTTCCTCTGCTAAATCCATAAGGCAAAGCCACAGGGACAATCTGACCCCAAAGAGGTGGACTTGACAAGTCACCAGGCTCTCCATGCAGGGAGCCCTGGGGTGAACCTGAGGGGATTGGGAATGGTGGTGTGGTCTTAGAAACCATGATTCTCTGATATAAGAGCCAAACAGGTAAGAGGGGACAGGGCTTCCTTTATCATTCCAGGTAATATCAGGAGCCAGCCTAGGGGGACCCATAGCAAAGAGCTCGGCCCACGGAAGGACCCAGAGCCCTTCCTGGGCCAGGGCTCAGAGCTCACAGAGAGGACAGGCCAGGGGAGGGGAGCAAGGCTCTGAACCCACTCTTGAGCTTAAACTCCCCCACCCTGAGCTGAGCAGATTGTCTGAGAGTCTGCTGGGAAGCTGACTCCCCGAGTCTCCTGAGCCACATGGGGTGATTCTCGTAGCACAGAAATGAGAACAGAACTGGCTTAGGGACACCGGATGCTAAGATATTTCCATCCTCTGATGTCCCTCACACCTACAGGTCACCAAATGTTGCTGTGGGGTGTCAAGAAGAGCTAAGAGTTGAGAGCTGGTATGCCTGGCAGGGCGACAACTGTGCCATGAGATCAGGGACTGTGTGGGTCCCACCGACTGGGGCCTAGCAGGCCTGGCTGAGAGCTGGGTGTGGACAGAGCCAGCAGATGACTGCCCAGCCCCAGTGGTTCAACCATATGAGTCTTCGCCACAGTCAAGTTTAGCATCCAGTCAGGACATTTTGCCTCCTGGCCATACTTGCTAGAAGATAGATCACCCCCAGGGGAGAGGATAGGGGTGAAGGTTTTAGAAACCCTGAGTTGATTAAGTATTGTTCCCAAAAGTACCCCGACTTTTAAACCAGGATTAACAGAATCGTCTGCAATCGACAAGATTAAGTTCTCTGCCATTAGCAGAAATGAGGGCTTGTGAGCTAAATTAAGCTCAATTATAAAACCATAAAGAAAGTTATATTTCTGCACACCGGAGTTTTATGGTTGTGAGATTTGTACCCACCATACCAAAACTGTAATTGCAACTACTCAAGGCAATATGTGATGCATGCCGCATCAATTCTAGAAACAAAGTGCTTAAGATTTCGAAGAAAAGAGAAAGCGTGCTCCCTGGCATTTTCGAACCCGTCTGCTTGTAACTCAGCCCCTCCACCGTGTAGATTACCTGGCACCTTTTCTCAAACCCAGTTTTCCATAACTATATTAGTTGTGATTCCTGCTGCAGCCAGTGACCAAAATAAAATAAATAAAAATAAATAAATAAAAACACTAACTCTGACCAGCTTAAGAAGAGGAAAATGAATTTATTTGCTCACAGAACTGAAGTATCCAGAAGGAGCCCTTGCTCCAGGTGTGGTTTGATCCAGGCTCAAACGATTCCATTGGCGTAGAGCTTCTATCTCTAGGTTTCTCAGTTCTGCTTCGTTGATATTCAGTCTTCTCTCAGGACCTGCGTGCTCACAAGACGTCAGCCAAAATTCCAGCCCCATCCTCTTTTCACATATGTGCCAACGGGAAAAGGAAGTATGCGTCTCTGATAACAAAAGCCTGGGAATTGAATCTCGTTTGCTGTGATGGGTGGGATTTGTTCCCGGTGACCGTCAAGAAATCAGAAGGATGGCATGTGCTGATGGGCCCACACATGGCCTTCTCAGCGCTGGTGGACATACAAAAATGCATCATCGGAGAATGGTGGGGCGATGCTTCCACGGGCAAGGAGAGGACACTGAGGCGGAAACGACAGATGTCCAGTATGCTGTCTCTGATTATGGCGCCGTTTACAGTGTATAGCTGTTCCTTACAAGGCAGACAGATGGTGCCCAGGGCTGGGAGATATTCCAATTGTTTTCCCACCACAGACATTCCATTTGTTTTCATCTAAGCTCATGACTAGTCTTTGGATTCGTTAACGTCATTGGTACCAGTGATATAAACCGATTTCTGTTTGTCCATTCGGGCTGAGAGACTGAATGTTTGTGTTCACTCATCTTGTGAAAACCTACCCCCGCCTCCAGTGTGATGGTATTTGGAAGTGGAGCCTTTGGGAGGTGATCAGATGTAGACGAGGTCACAGGGTCCCTGTGATGGGATCAGGGTCTATCTTAGAAGAGGAAGAGGCCAGAGCCCTCTGTCTCCACCATGTGAGGACCCAGTAGGAAGGTGGCCATTTGGAAGTCAGGAAGAGAGAGGGTCCTCACCAGAAACTGACCATGCTGGCACCTGATTTTGGACTTTGCAGCCCCTAGAACTGTGAGAAATAAACGTCTTTGTTTAAGCCACCAAGTCGACAGTGTTTTGTTATAGCAGCCTGAACAGACTAAGGCATCATGGCCTGACAAGTTGGATGAAGAGTCATCCAAGGAATGAAGAGGAAGAAGTGAGCTTGCCTCTTAATGTGAATATTCATTGGGTCCCATGTGTATACAAATCTATTTTTATCTACTTGGGAAAGTTTTTCTCAGACACAGCTTGCATTCAACGGTTATTTACATCATCAAAATGTATTCAGATTTGCAAATCGGTGAGGACTGCGGCGGTACACGTGTAAACAGGGAGCAGGTGCAGGATGCTGTGGGCAATGACAACCAGAAGCTAGTGGCTACACAACACTGAGTGACAAATGGGAGGGCGATAACATGAGAACAGAAGAAAGCCTGCTTATTGAGTCCTATGTCTATCACACAAGGTTCAGTCAGAGAAACTACACCCAGGAGGTATGTGTACATACATATATATGTAGACATGTGTGAGTATATGTGTATAAAATATAATATATATTGTTATTTATCTTATGCTATCTATCATGTATATTATACCTTTTACATTGTTTTATATATTATTATGTTAATAACTAAATATTATGTTAGGCATTGCATATAATACACTTTATATTACAGACAAGGATTTGACCTTATGCAATTGTGGGTGCTGGTTAAGTAGATTATGTAAAACTCTCGTCCCAGAATCTGATGCTGGAGCTTAAAATCTACAGGGCAGGCAGTCAGGAAGAGAAGATGGTTGCAAACTGGAAGCTGGTCCCCACAACACAAACTAGATCCCATCGCGTGTCAGTTCTTGTTGCCCCTGACCTTAATGATAGCAGTGTCCTGGAAAAGCCTGACCTTTCATTGTAGAGGTAGGCACACAGTAGCCCAAAATAGCAGACGCAGGCCCCGGGGCTGCTTCAGGCCAATGAGTCGGCTACAAATGGCTGCCACTTCACTTCTACCCTCCAAGTCTCCCAGAAGAATCTATCTTGTGGCCACCCTGACAAGGAACATACAGGAAAGGGAATTCTGACACATTGCAAATGACCTCACCATGGCTGTGTGATAAATGACTCCCAAAAGTTAGTGGTGTGAAGCAACCATTTGTTAGGCTCGTGTTTTTAGTGCGTCAGGAATTCAGATGAGGCACAGCAGCCACATCTCATCTCTGTTCCACGATGTCGGAGAAAATGAAGGCTGCAGGCTGGAACGATCTGAAGACTTGTTCACTCTCACATCTGGTGGGCAATGCCAGTTTGAGGCTGAGGGACAAACTCCTCTCCACGCAGGCGTCTCCTAGGTCAGCCTTCTTCACTGAATGGTCACTAGGTTCCAAGGGCAAATATCCAAGACAGTAAAAAAAAAAAAAAAAAGGCTGCATCCTTTTTATGACCGAGCCTTGGAAGTCACATAGAATCCCTTCTGCCATTTTGTCTTGGTTGGAGCAGTCTCAGCCTCACCCAGTTCCACTGGGAGGAAACACAGAGGCCACCTTTCAGTGGGAAGACAGGCAAATTGCATTATAATAAGAGGCTGAGAGGTGACATATATGTCTTCATGCAGCCGTGGTTGGAAACACAACCTGCTACAATGACATTGGTGAATAGTGACTATCACCATGCCACAGTAGAGGGAAAACCATCCCAGTGTCATATTTTTTTTAATCTAGACATCAATTTTATTCTGACAATGTATGACAAAAATTTCAATCAATTCTTACTGAAGCTTCACTACACTCCAGAAAGTTCTAGCATGGGAATAAAATCCAATGCTTCCAGAGGTCATGAGAGGGAAAACACTGAGTAAAGATAACATGTTGCAAATATGTTGATGCCTTTTATTATTATAAGTGTCAAATACCCAACTCAAACTGGTTTAAACCACAAAAGAGAAGGTTTTGTCTCACTTAAATGGAAAAGTCAAAGAATATTCTCATTTCAGGTAGAGTTGGAGAAGGGAGTAAGAATTCTGACTGACCTTGTATCTCCTACCCTAGCCTGACTCCATCATTTTCGGTGAAGCTTTCATCCCAGAACAGAAGTCTGCATTGACCTTAGGACTTCTAATGCCCAATTAAAAAAAAAAAATCCTTCCCAGTCACGTGGGCAAGTTCCTGATGAACGCTCTCATTGGTCTAGCTTGGCTCATATGCTCATTGCTGAACCCATCACAATGACCAGAGAAATGCAGAACTCTTATTGGCTATCCCTGCAGCAATCTGGAATCAGTAAGGTTTACAGAGATTATATTGTGGTTCAGAAATGTCTCAGAGATGAGGAGACATGGTGCAGAACGAAAATATTCCACTTCACCACCCCAAAGAGAAAGATGTAATCATTGCTGATAATTCAGTGGTCAATAGCTAATCGTTTGTATTCGCTAATTAAATTCTCATATGGATATCTATATAATTCACTTCGAAGTAAAATAGCCAATTCATTTAACTCCAAAGGGAGGAGACTCCTTAAGTAAAGATAGGAAACACTGTTTAGTTCCTGGAAGGAAACATCACAATAACATTAGTTGTAACCTAGTCAGTGAGGAAACATCGGCTCAAGAACTGAGCCTAGGGTCCTAGTCAACCAGAGCTGCAGTAAGCGACAGCGGACCACAGATGGGGAGGCTGAGACAGAAGATTGACTCTCTCATGGTTCTGGAGGCCCGAGTCTGAGATCACAGTGTCAGCAGGCCTGTTTCCTTCTGAGGCTGCGAGAATCTGTTTCAAGCCTTTCTCTGAATATCTGGCAGTTACCTGGCAATCTTTGGTGTTCCTTGGCTTATAGATGCTTTACCTTCGTCTCTGCCTTTGTCTTCTCATGGCGTTCTCCTTATGTGTATGTCTTTTGTCCAAATTTCCTCTTTTTATAAGAACACCACTTACATTTTATGAAGATCTACCCTAATAACCTTATTTCAACTGGATGGCCTCTGTAAAGACCCTATTTCCCAAAAAGATCACATTCTGATCTGGGGCTTAGGACTTCAAGATATCATTTCAAAGGGACACAATTCAACCATAGCAGCCTGCCTGGTTTCACATCAGATATTTTAAGTACACAAAAAATCTAGTTGCTACTCCCTAAAATTGACATCTAGTGGTAGCTTTTTAGCATTATTTCTGTCTGGAACACCTCTTGATCTCATTAATAGTTCAGTCTCTTTCTGAAAGCAAAAACAAACATTTCCTCCAACATTAACATTGTATGGTTGTTGAATAGTTCTTGGTTGTTTAAATATTCTCATCTGAGATAATGTATAATATTTCCCTCTATCCACAAGAATAAGAAATGACCAAACATAGTTCCAAATCAAAGGTTTAAAGTCTCAAAGCACTAGACAGCTTGGAGGAAATAAGCATGAGGCAAAATTTACACAGTATTTTTTTCAAGATTTTTAAAGTTACAGTTTTCTGTAGCCAGTGATTTATTTCATAAATGGAAAAAAAAGCCATAATCTGTCCCTAGCTCACCAATGTAATTGGATCCTTAGCTAGTGCATACTCTTGAAAATAGAGGTTAAAGTCCCATCTATTAATGTTATATTTTGGACCTGTGTATGGTCTCTTGTTCATTAAACTGTTAAACCCCCTGGTTGGAGTTTGTATCTGTGAATTATTGATTAGCCCTAAATTCAATTTGAGATTTTTTGGGAAAATTCCAAAATTCTAATCCATAGAGGCTGAGATTATTTATCGATAACTCTCAGCCTTAGTTCCCCCAGTCATGCCATGGGTATGTTCATATTTACCTTAATAAGAAAGTTCCAACTTTCAAAGTATTAAAAAAGCTGTCTCTCTCCTCATCAAAGGAGCAAAGGCGTTCCAAGAAAGAAGAAAGACTAACTCACAACACTTACAGATAACCAAAGAATACAGAATACTAGATTGTTAGAATTCAAATTCAAAATGTTTTTCTCTATTGCTTTTTCATTGGTCAAATAGTGAGAGAGAGAAAATACAAGAAATATTCAATTTTATTGTTAATTTTCTCAAGTGTGATAACAGTATTTTGGTTATGTAAGAGATTGCCCTATTTTAAGAAGATGTGTGCTACATCTTTG
The DNA here is from genome assembly GCA_030015415.1 of Cynopterus sphinx. Taxonomy (NCBI): domain Eukaryota; kingdom Metazoa; phylum Chordata; class Mammalia; order Chiroptera; family Pteropodidae; genus Cynopterus; species Cynopterus sphinx. The sequence goes on along the minus strand of CM057379.1, from coordinate 3,848,464 downwards.
GGATGAAATGTCAACACATTATCAACTCGCTTTCAAGTGATTCAGCATAATCACATATGTGCAATTTTCTTGAGCTTAGAATTTAGATCTTACACCATTTTTCCTACTTTTCTGTATATTTGAAAAATTTTATAATAAAATGTTGTGGAGGAAAAGGGATAGTGAAGATGGGAAATTTTCTTCCACTGATGAATTTGCCACGTAACACTTAACCCGTGCCTATCCCATGCAAGGTTCGATGCATCGTTCCCCCATTCACCACCCCAAAAGAACAGAGTAAGGCTCAAAGCCCTTTAAAATATTGTTGGGGAGTTAAAAATGACTATTTATAAATTATTGTTGACTTAATGGAGTGTTCTGTGTGTGTGTCAAATGAGCTATTCTGAGTAAGGTGTTTAAGACAGCACTTGCCACAAAGTGCTCAATACATGTTGGCTGTCGCAATAGTTATCTAAAAATACAATGCATACAGATTGCCTGGCGCTGGCAGTTAAGTGCTGTGAGTGTCATTCTACTAGGAAATCATAGGCATTGGTAGAGAGAATAGGCTCTGGCACTGGTGGAAGGTGAGACAGAGCAGGTAGCCCTGGGGCTTCCGCGGGCAGAGAGGTTAGACTTCAGAGATGTGAAAAGTACACCTGCTCACATACATGCAGACATGTACACACACACACACACACATACACACATACACACACACACAAGCTAACACTTTCTATGGGGAATCTGGAAAAGACAGGAAATCTGCTATTAAAACGTGAGTTTTTCATTGGCCCTACCCTGAACCCAACCTAAAGCAGGTTAAAGACAATCGCTGTGGCAAACACTTGTCACAGTTCGGTGAGAACACTGAGCTAGAGAAATGACTTATTCCAAATGTTTATTGACTTATGTTGTTAATAACGTCTTTCTTTATGCATGAGATTTGAAATTTTCTTTGCAAAACTTTAAGGAGTTTAAGGAGTTTATGATATGTAAGTTTTATGATATGTAAGCCATATCATATTTGTAGGCCAAGACTCCTGAACAAAATAGGAATTTTATAACTAACACATGTGGTAGACTATAACATAGAAAGGGATTCTCCATCTATTATCCCTTTTGAGCCTCCCACACTCTTAAGGGGCAGTCAGGGTATGAGCCCAGGTTGTCTGTTCTTACACTTCATACTCTTCTGCAGGGGCTTTTGAAGAAAGGTCAGCATGTACATTTCTGGGCCTCACTCTTTAACTTCCAACGTGAACATCTGGAGCGTGATTATCATCCAGCCAAGAGATGAATCCCATCTGTGAGCTATATTAGCTGAATAACCTTGTGTGAGACCTTTAACATTTCTAAACTTCAATTTTCTCATTTTTATTTACCACCCAGAGTATTATGTTGATCATAGAAGGTATATGAAAGCATTTTATGAATTTTAATGCTCTATATAAATGTTATCGGTATTGTTCTAAATGACCATTTCTCTAAAAAACTTACAGAGAAAAACTTAATAAAGAACTATTAAGAATTTCACTTTCCAATTCAGCATATAAAACAGTCCACCGTTGGATGAATGCTCACTATGGACCAGGCACAATGCCCAGTTTATAACTATAAAACAATTCGATGAAGAGGGTGTTATTATTCCCATTTTACAGATGAAGAAGTATATAAACATCCTGCCCAGGACCATGCATCTCAGATGTGTGCAAGTCCAGCCTTGTCCCCTGCTATGCCTCCTCTAAGGTTTACATTCTGTGCCTGTGTCCATGGGTCAATAAGGATATGATTAGTTTTACCAAATCTGTGTCTCACAGAGTCTCCTCTCTAACCACCTCGGAAACATTGCAACAAACAGTCATTGCTGCACACAGGTGTGGTTGTGCCATTATTTGTTACTATGGCATGAGATAACTGGTGTATCAGTGCCTTCGGGTGTGCACACAAAGGTGACAGTCACTGCTTTGGGCTCATCTAAAATGTCCTAAAAAGATCTCTTTATGCCTCAAACACTCTGTCTGGTTAACTCATACCTCACCACCACTACACACATACCCACCCTTCTCCTGAAGATAACTTTATCTGGAATATCTTCTCTGAGGTCCCCTTCCCCCCAGCCATCCCCCCTCTTCCCAGAGAAGCTTTAATGCTCCTTTTCTGTGGTCCCAGGGCAGCAAATACTTCCCACAATTAGCACTTCTCCCAGTTCATTGCTTAGCAGATGAATAAAAGCTTTGTTCTTAAGAGGCAGTGGAATTCCTTTGAAGAAAGGCTGGCTTAGTCAAAAAAGAACTCTGCTGAGCCAAGGGGTTAGATACTAAAGAAGGGATAAAAAAAAAAAATTAGAAGGGGAGTGTTCAGGAGAAAAGGTTGGAAATGACCCAAGTCCACGTTTGTAACTCTGCAGAAGAAACATTTAGAAAAGGATGAGGTGGGGTGAGGGGAGGTCACTCACAACTCTCCCTGATGGAGCACTTTATAGTTATACTGGAGCTCCCATGCACAAACTGCTCAATGAATATGTAAACATGACCAAAACTACGTTATTACCTGCGTCCTTCTCTGTTAATTGGGAGGAAAGGTCTACATGCTGATATATGTTCCGTGCTCATATGCAAGCTAGATTTATTAATCTAGGCCAGCACCACACTTAAGTCAGATTATTGAAATGATAGAATGTAAAATTACAAATAAATTGTTTATTATATTAAAGTATCGTCCCTCAGATACCTTATGAGTTATATATGTAAATGTAGTTTCTAAAAGAGTGTTTAATGACTAGATCTTGAATTTGAAATTTACCCCTCGTATTGAAACACTAATTGACATTACCTTTGAAGAAAATGTTTGCTAAATTAAAGAGACATCAGCTGAGTTCCCATCTGAGTGATAACAAATGCTAAACTGGTAACATCTAAATGAATAAGGTATGCTCTCTATCAGAGATCTTGACTTTAGAGAAATTATAATTTAGATTATTAACATAAAATATATAAATGAAAAACTATACTCTTTATTTTTATGTATGCCAGTGGGAGGATGTCAGGATCCAAAAATTGAGCCACATTTACCCAAAAAAAAAAAACTGTATACCTATGTTCATAAAAAGACCTATTCTAGAATGTTCAGATGAGATGAGAACTATTAAGAATAGCCAAAGACTGGGAACCACCCAAATACTCATGAACTGTAGAATGGATAAATATAGCTATTCTCAAATATTTATCTGTTCTATTGGTTGTTGACTCTACTACAATAATTTTATAAATAATAATGATATTCTAATAAGACAATAAAGTCCACACAATGGAATATTAAGCAGCATTGAAAACAAATGTTTTACAACATGGATGAGCCTCCCAAACACACTGCTGAGCAAGGGAAGTGAGACACAAGAGATTTCATTTACATAAAGTTTGAAAACAAGCAAAGCCAACATATGCCATTAGAAGTCAGGGTGTGGTTACCATTTGAAGGAGTGATGACTGTGAGGGGACATAAGGAGGATTCTGGGGGGCTAAAAGCTTACTTTTTTCCTGCCTAGGACCCTGAATACATTGCCATGTCTCACTGTTGAAAATTTACCGCATGGAAATTTTCTGTATCCAAAGCATACTTCAAGAAAAAAAATTTTTTCCTTAATTGGCATGAGAAAATAATATGCAGATAAGAAGAGTACAGAATTTGCCACAGAAGAGTTTTTAGCCCACTGTCATTTAGAATGCACTAGGATTCTGTCTGACAAAGAACAAACCCAAATAAAAGGCTGTAAACAAATTCTGGAACAGCCCGAGGATCCAACAGACTTGAAATCACTGAAATATGATCATGGAGGCCACTCATTTGACCGCCAGCCATTACAAAGATCAAAACACACAGACACATAGGAAGGAACTGAATAAATGGGGTAATAGAAATCGCTCTGAATATGGTAATGCACTTGAGGTCCAGAGAGGAATTCTGCATTTGCAAATGATATCACCCCAGGCAAGTTATAATTTCTCAATTCTCTTATCTATCAAATGAGGCTAAGAATACCTAGCACACAGGCTTGTTAATGGAGAAAGTGTAGGAATATGTGTGTCAGGGTACTACACAAATGAAAGTTATCATCTTTGAAAGTTATCATCATTTTTTTTTTAGTTATATAAACTAGCCATGAAAATAATGTTACTCCTGGCCACAGTGAGGCTACAGTCTGAATACAGGGGAGATTTTTTTATACTTCCAGTGAAAATCATTCATTCGGTGCCAGAAACTGAAGTGCTATTTCATTATTCACTTATTAAATTTTTATTTATGGCACGAGATTCAAAAATTCAAAACATTTTAATTCAGAATTATCCTTTGTAATCTTTCAAATAAATAAGAGACTGACTCATTCTCTAGTCTTATAAGACCAATTATATCACTTTGTGATCAGCTAGTGCTTGCACCTTTCATTTTTATGTGGCACCTAGCACTAATTTGGTCTAATTTTGGATCTATAAATATAAACTTTACATAGCACTTCACTCACCTCTGAAATAAACTTATCACTCTAATTCTAAATTCCTTCCTTCAACACATTATATTGTTACTTGGAAAATTGGAATATTAGCTTTCAAGCCCTTTATATTAAAATGCCATTTGTTAATTTGCATTAAATCGCTGGCATTATGGGCCCACTGAGAATTAACTTTGCTCCTAGCTGTTACTAATTATTAACATTTTTTATACTTGGCCTTCAAGTATTCGTTTTTATACCTTACTTTTCTAGCTATTTCGTCATAAGTCATCAAGGAGGAAGCAATTAAGCCACCAGATTGTCCTAATGGCATTCATCCTGAGAGATCATTCATATTATGAACTAGAGTGTGTGTTTTAACACCGGGTAAAGATCAATCTGTTTAAATATTGTGAATTAAAATACAGAGACTTCCTGATGTTATGTGTGAATATCCAGAACCTTCTGCTTGACTTTGGTCTTTTGGCAATAAGGAGAATTGGGCTGATGCAGACGTCTATTTCTTCCTAAACACAGAGAAATCCTAGGAAATATTACAGAATGTTTAAAAGTACATAGTCAAGATCAAAAGTAAGGGAAATTTCCTGATACTTCCAAAAACTAAGTTCTCAGGGACTTAATGCTGTGAGATAGGGATCCTGGACATGAACTGAGGGCCACGGTATTAATGTGCTTATTGGGAAAGGTGGTGAGTTATTGGACCCTTGGGAAATAGAGATGACCCTGATAGTTTTGTAGCAAGTCAGCCCCTTTGAAAACCCTCTGTTTGCAACAAAAAGTTATGCTGTTATCCAAAGCAGCGTAGTATTAGTTATCCATCACTTTGTAACAAATTGTCCCAAAACTTCTCAGCTTGAAACGACAAACATTTATGATCTCACAGTTTCTGTTGTTCAGGGATCTGGGTGTGACATAACTGGGCCCGCACAAGGCTCCGTCTGACTACAGTGTCAACTGATGTTGCATCTACTTCCAAGCTCACTCGTCTAGCTGCTGGCAAGATTCAGTCTAACACAAGCTGTTGGCCTAAGGACCTCAGGTCATTGTTGGTTATTGACCAGGGGTCTCTCTCAGCTCCTCTCCACTGGGTCACCCCATAGGGCAGCTCACAACACGGCAGCCAGCTTCCATCAAAGCAAAAAGTGAAAAAGGGCAAGCAATATGGAAGCCAGAATCTTTCTGTGACCAATCTCAGAAGTGACATCACATCATTTTTTCTGCTTTCGTCTCTTTTTTACATCCAGCTCATACCCAAGGGATGGGAGTCACACAGGGCATGAATACCAGAAGATGGAAAAGCTTGGGAGCCATCTTTAAGCTGCTTAACACACGGTTCTTGGTCTGGACTTGTATGTTCTTGCCCAGGAGTGGGGTTATTGGAACCTAGAATCTTAGAAAGGTCTTTGCAGACTGAAGACCCAGAGTGTAAGAAAAGAGTACTGTCTCACTCATATTGATGTCACTGGAGGTATAAAAATAAAGTTAGAAACTAGAACCATTGTTACCACTGGTACAATGCACCATTTCCAAGGTGATGCTTTGGGAATAGTGAGCAAACAGGAAGTGGTTAGTCTTTTCTCTCTCCTGCCTTCCATTTTCACTCTGAGCCCTGTACTGGCAAATGCTGAAAAGAGCCAGATGGGACAGGAGAAACATGGTTTGCAGAATCCCAGCTCTGACATTAGAGAGCAGAGTGTGCAAGGAAGGGAGTTAAAGCTGAGAGCCTGTAGCTGAGCAGCCATAAGAATTATCTTCCCACTGGCCAGAGAAAGTGGCAAGGAGGCTTATCTCTGTCTGAATATCTGGGAGAAAAATATTATTCTCCAATGAAAAATCAAAGCAAGCAGTAATTTTTTATACAACATAGTTATGGAGTCTAAATTTACACTATCCAAAAAATATAGAAATGTAAAAAAAAAAAAAAACAACAACAAAACACCCCAAACAGGGATCCCCTGTGGCTAACAATAAGAGCAAATGCAAAAATCCTCTATCAAGCCCTTCTAGCACTCAGGACACCTGGGCCTCCCACAGAAAGAAAGAAATTTCCGCTAAAGATGAGCTTATTATCAAAAATTAAAAAACAGAAGAGGAAATGATTCACCATAATGGTGATTCATGGATCACAAAATCAAAAAAAAAAAAAAAAAAGAAAAGAAAAGAAAACAGAAGCAGTATAGACAAGGGCTTGAGAAATCAGAAAAATCTGGAATAGTCTACAAAATATATCTGTTTAAAATCATAACAAAAAGATAAAAGAAAATAATCATAATGAAAGAACAAGAAAACATAGCGGGAAAGAGGCAGATTTTCCTAGCAGGTGAAAAAGGACATCTAGAAAAGAAAAATATATTCATTAACATTCAAAACTCAGCTAAATAGCAGATTAGACAAAATCAAAGAGTTAACCAACCGATGGCTCTAAATCTGAACAAATTATCCAGAAAGCAACACAGAGAGAAAATAAGGTATATTTTTAGACAGAGGGTCTATAGTTAAAGACGGCAGACATTAATCACCCCTCCTTTCTGAAAAGTCCACCAAAGGAATAGTGGAGAAAAGAAGGTAGAAACCCAAAATGACAAACAGAATGAGAGAGGAGATGCAGTAAAAAAAATGTTGATAATAATGTTTCACCCAGAAGAAACTCAAATTTAAGCCAACAATGGCAAATCTTAAAGGAGGCTGATTTATGCTGGCATGACAAACAGAAGTGCATGTACCACTCAAACTAGAACTGGATGCAAAATGCTGAATGAGTAAAGGCTGGATTCAGTTCCCCGTCACCTTCTTAGCAGAAAACACTCTAGAAAAGTTGAAGAAAATGTACTCTGGATTCAGGAAACCCCAGCTAAGCTTGAGACAAGAATCATGCTAAAAACCAAGGGAATAAGTGAAATTCTACATACAGAGGCCCATCAGACTTTAAGAATATTGACAGGCAAGGTCTGCATTTCAGACAGGAGTGTGCAGAATGTCTTCTTGGGAAACTGGGCAACTCAAGAGAAAATTTTTATTCTTTTTATATATAAAGTGCTTTCCTCCACTGTCTAGTAATTTTCTTCGGCTGGGTTTATTTTGAAGAGTGATGATTAAAAAATTGATTGGAAACTCTGTTGAAAAGAAAACAGGAAAGAAAAGAAAACAGGAAAGAAACTCTGAGGGAAAAAAAAAACAATGCACAGAAGCAAAAGAAACAGAAAAAGTAGAAAAAAAGCTATGACTAATGCCCTCACTTATAAGAGAAGCAAGCACAAACATTAAACAAAAACGGGACAATTTAAAAATAAATAACTGGGGAACAAAAGTAATCTCTTGAAAAATAACAACATGATAGTAGAAAGAAAAACTTCTATGATAAGTTTGAAAGACAATGAAAAAAAGGAGAGGGCAGTCAAGAAGCCAGACAGCTAATTCCTCATCTGTAGTAAGAAATCAGTAGATGATCTTGAAACCTGAAAACTTAATAATAGCATTCACATAGTGTAGAAATATGGTGGTAAATATTAAAAGAAACCAAAAAAAAAAAAAAAAAGAGTTGAAATGGTATGTTTCGGAGTGTGAGGAAGGAACTACTTTTTATCTCGTCAAAGCATCTGGCTTTTAAACATTGCATGTATATTCAATAAAAAATAAACTTAAGACTATATACACACACACATATATATACACACACATTTGTGCATACATATGTGTCTGTGTATACAGACATACACATAAACATCATGAGGAATCATGGTGAATAAAATGAAATGGTCCAACAAATGACTAAAAATCAGTTTCAGAAGGAGAAGTAGAAAATGGGAGAGGTACACTATTTTTTTAAATATTGGTTAAGAGACTTCCAGCCAACATGACATAGTAGATATTTGCTGTGCTTGTCTCTTCTCATGACCACAACAAAATTACAACTAAACAACAGACCAGCTATCACTGGGAGTTGCCTGAAATCTGGCTAAACAGAAGTCCTAAAACTAGGGACATATATAAGAGGCCACCTCGATACTGATAGGAAGAACAGAGACATGAAACAGGCTGATCCCATACCCACGTGTGGGGATTGAGAATCAGGAGAAATATCTCAGCTGCAAAGGTCCCCCAAGGGAGCAATGGGTCCCGGCCCCAACCTGGGCTCCCCAGCCCAGGGTTCTAGTACTGGGAAGAGAAGTCTCCACAAACTCTGGCTGCGAAAAACACTGGAAATTGTTGCTGAATGAGGTGGCGGGCCAAGAGAGTCAGACTTTCCTCCTTAAGGACCTGCATGCAGACTTACCACTGACGGACTCATTCACTTTGGGCTCCAGTGCTGGGGTAGCAGCTCAAGAGGTGCCAGGGACACACGGGGAAGAGCTGAGTTGTCTGACTGGAGGGCAAGGGCTGGCAGGGCAACTTTCTCCCAGACAGAAATGCTGGCAGAATCCATTGTTCCTTTGCTGAGCCCTCCACGCTCCTGGCATGCAGATGCAGTTGGCAGCCAAATCTCAGTCTCCATCACCCTGGCTAACACTATTCACCTCACCGAGATGATTCCCTGAGACCCCGCCCCTTCCAAAACGTGAGCCCACCCAAGCCGCTTCTAGTGGATTTTGCATACAAATAGCCTGTCTCAGCTCATGCTGTGGACTTCCCTAAAATCAATCAAAGGTTCACAAAACCTGAACAAGCAACACCTGGCCTCAGTGTGCCCCGTATACCTTGCTGAGCATCCCCAAGGCCAGCACTAGTGGCAGCTGGCCTCAGTTTTTGGTGTGACCTTTTGAAGGACCTCTAAGCCCAGCACAGGTGATATCCATTTGTGGGTTGCTTGATGACTCTTGTCAGGTTGCCCCAGGAAGGCAATAGGGTATGGCTAAACTTGGCCTGCAGCAAATCCCCTCCCAGGAGGTCCTGAGGCCAGCTTGCCCAGTGGAGTGCTCTCTCTGTCAGGCCACAGACACCATCCCGCTTTCATACCAGCTCTTAGCTCCATCTCTCCGCATCGTTCCCACGGCCCTCTACTCAGCACCCTTTCTCCTCACCTTAATTCCTGGCTCTGAGGAAGCTGTCTCCCAACTCTCCCCATTTCCACCAGGGGCCCCATTAATGTGAACTCAACAGGGCTACCAAGCTCATAGGCAGCACAGTTAAAGGCATGGACTCTAGAACAGAATGTATGGGTTCAAATCCTGGATCAGCTTCTCACCAGCTGCTTCTAACCCCCCATGCCTCAGCTGGCCTGCCTGGGAAATAGGGCTCTAACAATAGTGCCTGACTGATGAAGTTTGTACAGGTTAAATGAGTTAATACTTACAAAGGGATTAGAAAGGGACCTGTCACAAAGTGAGTCCCAGTGTATAAGCTATGACTGTTTCTTAAAATGCAGTTGCGATAACAACCCCCTTGTCAAGTATGACCTCCCTGGTATAGCATCTAGGCCCTCGCCATCTGCCGTCCCATCTGGCCCTAACTTTCCAAACTCCCATATGAATATATCTTCAGTTTCAACGAACCACATAGCCAAGGGCCTTCTCCCTAAAAACAGGTTACGTTCCAAAAGGCAGATATTCCGAAATCCATTTATCTTCAAGTCAGGGGTGGCTGTTTGAACAACTGCGAGTGCCACCCATTAGCACCCCAGAGTGGGGATCCTGTCTCCAGAGGCAACTTCATCTAGGCCCATGGAAATTCAAGAGTGAAAGCTCAGTCATGGAGCACCTGAACCCCCTGAGAACATCTAGCTCCTTCTCACCCTCAGACCTCTGAGGGCCTGTGTTCCTGCCCCTACCATGTTTCCCCAAGACAACTCGTATGTAGACAATGAGCCTATGGTTTATAGTTTATGTCAGCTTATTGCTTATTGTTTGTTATGCTTTTTTGTTATCTGTTAGTTAAGAAACTCCTTTCTAGAAGCTTTCCTGATTCCCCCATTCATTCACGTATTCGCCCACCATTTAATGAGGCTCTATCCTAGATCCTGGACCATAAATGCCTTCAAGGGCAGAATGTGATTTTGCTAACGTGCACCTAGTTACCCAAGTCCAAACGTTTGGTTTTGCAGGTGTAATAACATCAGTGGGTGACATTTATTTAGCACCAGTGCTATGTGCACCCCTAAATTTTATGTGTAGAGTCTTATTAATCCTCATGATGATTCTATGCAATTGGCACTATTTGATGTCCATTTTAAATAGGTAAACTAAGGCACACAGGGGTTAACTAACCCACTCCAAAAGCCAGAGTAGAAGATCCGGGGTTTGAATACAAGTCTTCCCAACTCTGAAGTTAACATCCGTCTAGTCCAGGGTTTCTCAGCCTCAGCACAGCTGGCATTTCAAGCAAGATAGTTCTGTGTGGTGGGGGTGGGGCTGTGCACTGTAGGAGATATAGCAGCATCCCTCTCCTTAAACCACTAGGTGCCAGTCAATAGTACTCCCACCTAGTTGTGACAAATAAAAATGTCTCCAGACATTACTTAATGTCCACCAAGGGTGGAGGGGAGCAAAAAACTCCCCTTGCTCTGGAGGGTCGTCCTACACCCCCAGAATAAAAGCTATCACCCTCTCCCTGAGTCATCAGAACAGAGGTCAGGAAATAGGCTCAGGGGTCAGGACCTCAGGCTCCGAGATCCACACAGGACTCAATGTCTCTCTACAACTCAGCCTTCTCAGCTTTAAAATGGAAGTAGAGAGGAGGTGATCTGAGGGTTCATCACCTCTGAAGTCACAATTCGCGTGCAACGTGGAAATGTTTCTGAGTGTGGAGACCCGAAAGTGGTGGGTTTCTGAGGCATGAAATGCAGCTCCCTATTCCACGTGACCCCTGGTTCATGAACTCACTGAAATGGCTCCATAATACGAACCACTGGAATGAATGGTCAGGTGCTTGTTCATCCTTTCATTTTTGGTCCAGCGAATTGGCCATCTATCTACTCCATAATACTCTGCCAATACACTCCACACACAGGGGCACCCGGAGGACTATAGAGCAATAAACAGTGTGATAACGCTTCATTATATTCCAGCAGGGCAGAGAACTACTAGAGAGTTATAAAATAGAACCATTCTTCTTTGTTTGAACTCATTAGATCTCTCATTATTTAAGAACATGGGGTTTTTTTTTTTTAACTCATTTTCTAAAATAAAATCTGCCTTACATTTAACAATATTCAACAGACCTTTAAGAGTCTCAAAAAAAAATAAAAATGGATAGTCCAGGTATGTAGTATCTGAAGAGTCAAACAATCAAAGCTAGATTCCCTTGCTCTGTCTCATTTTGAGACCCGCAATGACAATGACTAATATGTCTATGCATGCTGCAGGTCATAATCAAAAAAATAAATAACCAGAAAACTTAAATCACTATCCTCCAATTGTGGGATTCTTCCTCCTGCTGGAAACGGAACATCAATGTATTCACTCTTACAGCAGGAGGAGAAGGAAAAGAGAGAGAAAGAGAAAGTGAATGTTCAAGAAACCCAGCCACATGCCGTGATGCTTCAGAATAAAGCAAAAACATCCAATCCGTGTATTAAGGAAGGGAGGAGCAAGTGGCCACATGCAATTTCCCGGATAAGGAGTAGTTATGGTTACTGCGCTGCGGAAAGCAGGAATGGGGAGTGTGGGGAGTATCGCTTCAGATGACTGAGATTTAGGTCAAACAACAGCTTAATAAAAGTGGCAGCAGCTCCTTTATGGTTTAAAAACAAATGGACTTTGAGACTTGAGAAGAAAGAATTTTTAGAAGTGCTGTGATTGGGAGTCTGTCATCACCCTTTCCTGGATCATTAAAACTCTGAAAAGCTTCACTTCAGAAACTTCAGTGCTATATCTCTCTCGTGGTCAACAGTATGAAACAATTTGCATATTATGATACAGAGGACAGACATTTACATATTTGCAAACTTTAAATAAGGTTTAAGTCAAAGTATTTTACAATCTTTTTATTTCATTGGGATCAAGTGCCCCAAATGCTAACAAGGTGGCTAACATTTTAATGAATCATATATTATGTGCATGTGTGCGTACATGTGTGTGTGCACATGTGTATGTGCGTGCATGTGTGTGATTTCAGCTTGTATATCCAGAACTTTCTCAGCTTTATCACTGGAGAGTTCCAGTTTCCTCCGTCGTAGGCAAACCAGGCCAGTTAGTTCCCCTAGCCACAGGAGCCTTAGCCTTATTTCAGATGCTGCAATAAATTGTAGCAGAGTTTTTTTCTTTCCTTTTTCCACTTTATTGAGATATAATTCACACATAATATTGTGTAAGTTGAAGGTGCACAAGGTGTTGATTTAATGCACTGATGTATTGCAATATGATTTCCACCACAGCGTTCAGTAACACTTCTATCATGTCACATAATTTCACTAACACTTCTATCATGTCATATATTTACCATTTTTTTGTGGCAATGAGAACAGTTGAGATCTACTCTCTCAGCAACTTTCAAGTATGTGGTCAGTATTGTTACCTATATTTCCTACACTATGCATTTGATCCCCAGAACTTATAAATCTTCTAACTAGACGTTTATTCTTTTTGACAAACATCTGATTTCTCCCACCCCTCAGCTCCTGGTGAGCACCAATCTACTTTCTGTTTCTATGAGTTTGACTTTTTTAGATTCCACATGTAAGTGATGTCTTAGAGTATTTATCTTTCTCCAACTGATTTATTTCACTTAGCATAATGTCCTCTAGGACCACGAATGTTGCCCTCAAAAAATTAAAAGTAGAAATACTAAAGATTCAGCAATCACACTTCTGGGTATATATCCAAAGGCAATGAAAACAGACATTGAAAAGATATCTGCTCTCCCACGTGTATCACAGCATTATTTACAATAGAGCCTTTTTTCTTGATTGAAGACCTTGGCACCCTGAAGAGGCTGTGCAAACCCATTTATCCCACGATCCTAACATAAGAAGTTGGCATCTGCCTTACTTTCCATTTGGAGGTGGAAACCAAACCATTGGAGATGAAATATGTAGGTCATAAAAACTGTCCCACAAACAAACTTAGGTGTTGACAAGCCCTCCAAGTGTTCTTTCCTTACAGGCCCTGCAGGATATTTAAGAGGGGTGACTATAATATTTCTCCATAAAGGTCGAAGCAGCCCTGACCAGTTAGGCAGGCCTAGGTTCTTGTCCTGGAGCCGCTCTGGTCAGCTGTGTAACTGGAGAAAGTCATTTCACCTTTGTGGGTGACTAGCCAATGACTGGCGGGTAGGGCTGTTTTTCTCTTCCCAGATGTCCTGCTCCGTACTATTCCTCCCCAGGTGCATGGTGTTGACCCTGCCATCTCTCATCAGCTTCATGAGCTTGTGTGTCTCAAATACTGGACAATACAAGGCAATAATGTTAGAACGTTTTTTCTTTGGGATAAGTTTCCATAGAGATGACAAGGTTAGTGAATATCAGTTTTCTAGAACATGTACTCTATTTGTTGCAGAAAAGATCTAAAATCAGACTGGCGAGAAACCAAACAGCACTAGGAGAGTTGGAGAACTCAGGTTTATCACACAGGTGGTCCCAGAGGAGCTGGCACTCTGAAGATCTGGGTCCCCAGTTACATTCCTTATATAGACTCTTTTTACCACTGATTGGGTAATTTAGGCCTAATTGGGTATTTTGAACTCAGGCCTGAGAATTGCTATGGTTGCAAGTGGTTACATTGCTACAAAGGGCAGAGTTGCTATGGGTTACGGGCAGTTACAACGTGTTACAAAACCCGGGAGTTCCTAGTGGGTACCAACAGTTACATTGGTTATTTAGACAGATCAAACAAAAGGGAAGGACACTCCATAGTCAACTTTGAGAACAACCCATGAAGCAAGCATATTTACAGAACCTGAACAGAGAGTTGATTAGCCTTTTGAATGAAAATTCCTCTTCACCTTAATAATCAGGATTAACATCTCTCCCCAATCTCTGAAACCATTTAGAATTTCTGTCACTTGGAAGAAATTTACTAAATAAGACTATACCTTTATATTTAATTGCTAATGAAAAGATAACAATATGGCTTCATTAATCAGCCAATAGACAGGCTTTATTAGAAGAAACTAAGTTAGAGTTATAACCTGTCTCCTTTACATAGAGAGTTCCCACATATTTTTTATCATAATATCGTGTACTTCTTCTCATTAAAACATGATTCTCATTTTTTAATTATTAATCCCATTATGGTATTTTATTTTAAAAAATAAGCCCTTATCACACCAAAATAGAAATAATAAGTTAATAAGACAAAATTGCAACCACTGCAGCTCATTATCAAAGATGCAGATCCTAACACAATAAAACTGTCCCAGACTGAAAAACAGAGCAAATTCATCTTCCTCATCTTTACTTTTCAATTCTGGAAGGTACTTTCAACAAACCCAATTCTTTATAGCTTCACACCTTTTGTGTTAAAGGAGGAGTAGGTCAGTAAAATTAATTAAAAGAGTTACTTAAGCAGAAAAGAGAAATTTACTAGGCAATTTCCCAGTTCTTGGTAAAAACCTCACCCTGGGCAACAGTGTATGCTGATCAAGTGGCTTTATTTCTGATTTAACAGTAGGGTATGTCTTAGCTTCCTCATCCCATCTGCATCCACTTTCACAATGACTGAACAAATGCAATTAGCTTGCAGTGAGCCAAGTAATGGCTTTCTTAAAGGACTGAGAACACGTTCTTGGACTCTAAAATGTAATGGCACCTGCCACAGCTTCTTCCAGCCAGGCTCCCATTGGTAGCAACCACATGTCTTTTTCTAGTACACCACAGCAAAAGTTTCACTGCAAGCAAACAGTATCAGGGGATTGAAACGTTGGGGGGCAGGGAGAGGCTCATTTCTAGCTCATGAACTCTACCTGGAAAGAAAGGAAACTAGCACTTACGGCACACCTACTGAATGCTGGGCATCGCACTTACATTTCTACGTGCATTGTGCCAGCATTCCAGAATTTTCCATCAGAAAAGAGACTTCATCTACCCTGCTCACCACTGTATCACAAGATCCCAAGGAGGCACCAAAAAAATATGTTTGTTTTAGGAGATAACCTAAAGACCCTGGAGAGTCGTCTCCATCCTTGGAGTGCGTAGGGTCCAAGGTATCATCTCCCTGTTGGCCAATCCTGGAAACTCGCTAGTTTCTCAGGAGTCACCACACCTGAGGATCCTCTGAAAGCTCAAAGGTAATAACTCCAAGACTCTCAGAACTAAGGGAACTTGGAAACATTTTCAGGGATGTATTTTATTTGCTGTCCAATGAAGAGACCATAAATGGATAGTACACGAATAACCATATATGGATTAAATTATTCAAATGAGACTATTAATCTAATTTAAAGAGGACCTCTTAACTGATTAAATTAGCTAACACCATTCTCTAAAATGATTGGTCATTCAGTATTCTTCAGCTATATTTCTTCAACATTTGTCTTCAATAACATATACTTAAGAGTTTGCTATGTATGCGTTAGGCACTGTAGGAGAACAGTGGGGATCGCAAGCTGAAACAGACATGGCCATGGTTGACTAACTGGCCAGCATTTAGACTCCTGCATCCTGCCCACTGATTGCTATATTTCATGAGCTCTAAGACACAACAATTGTAAGATACATCTTGATTTCAGAGGTGGTAGAATGTGAAATGTGAAACTTTTGACCCTCCCTGCATTTAGTTCTGCTCTGTTCTTTCTTTTATCACTACTACACTGGTGCACACATAGGAATGAGACAGGAAATCCAAAAGTGCATGATAGTTTAGAATAGAATAGGGCAATCTTCTCATTGGAAGATAGGCTGTAGCAAACAGACGACCCATTCAACTCTTCCTCCCAAGCCTCACCATCCTTCTATTACCACAATCTGCTATATCACTTTTATTTGAACACACACTTTGCACACACCTAAAATTTAATTTAGATGGGAATTGACTGTAAAATATATTTTCAGTGAAATAAAGTGAAATGATATGAGAATTGAAAAAAGTTCATTCTTAAGCTGTTTACTCTTTGGTATAGCCATACTTAAACTCAATTGCTATGTATGAAAACAGAATGATAATTTTTCCAGTGCAAAACTATTTGGCAGGCTAAATTCTGCATGCTTCTAATGTACTCTATTCTAGGTAGAAATTTCTAGCTAGTTAATATAGCAGTCACATCCACAGTCTGATTTCTGAAACTGACACTATTATTACTTGTTTTTGTAGTGCAGAGGAACTTGCTCAAACAACTTACTTTTTTAAGAAGGAAATTTAAAGTAATTTTTCTTAAAATTATTTTTATCACTTTGGCTCCTTGGAGGGAGAAAGTTCACTATTTGTAAGTAGATTTATCCATACAAATAAATCAAAACATCTTAGTTGTAATGACATTTAATTGAATCCTGAAGAACTTTAGAAACTTGATCAGCAAAGAAACTATATTGCCCTGGAAAGATCCCTCTTTTATAAACTTATCACAAGAATAACACTTATAAACTTATTGCAAGAATAACATGCAAATAGGAAAACAAATGGCATAAGAAATGAACCCCCTGAACCATCACCTTTTCCAAGGAGGAAAATGAATGTTGGGTTTCATAGCACTTGGAATATAATAGGCTTTAAATAAGCACTTACTCTTTAAATGGATGGGTGGGTGGATGAATGGATGGACGGACGGACAGACGGATGGATGAATGAATGGGTAAATGGATGGGTGACTTGCAAAACCATGTAAGAAGAAGCTATGATTGGCAAAGAAGATGGGTTTTCAGGACTACCAAACATTAAAGAAGAGCTACAAGGAACCAGTGTGGGATATTGGCTTAGTAGAACACAATATCTGACAACAAATGAACTAAAATTGAGGTCATTATTTATTTCCAATAGGAGTCATGAATTTATTCTATCTGTAGAGCCAGAGAGATTATGCATATTCATGTAGAGAGGAGACAACCTCAAGCAGAATACAGATATTTTAAAAACAACAGAGCCCAAGGAAGCTCTGCTGGCTTCCCATAGTAGACTCTGCAAGATCCAAATAAAGCTCATATGGGTTATTTAGAAAATTAGTTGACTTCGTGAATCATTTTTTGGAAATGGCACAGTTCATAGACAGATTGCAGCAGAGGCAGACCCCAAATCCCTGTGTTTTCAGTTTGTAACCAGAGCCGGTTCTCTTACTAGAATATAATGCTTTCCTGAGTCTCCAGCCAGAAGGCCTCAGGTATGACTGATGGACTCAAGTCCTGAAAATATCTGACACAGTGGCCAAAGGTAAACACAATAGTCACTTGACTCAATACTCTCCCTTTAGCTTTGTCACATCTCCTGCTCCCAATGAGAGGGTAGATTCTAAAATTGAACATTTCTGCCCACTGCCCGAGAAGCCTCCCACCCCAGTGATATGCGGGAAGGTGGAGGCAGCTCAGGAATTGTCTTGCTTTGACTAACGCTCTGTCACAGTGGCTCAGGTGAGACAGAACTGCTGAGCCAGTTTTTACTTTGCCTCAGGTGTCACTGGCAACAGTCAGTTGAGCAGAGATTGCTGAATCTTTATTCCTGGCAATGAGGTGAGAAATAGCAAATGCACAGCTGGATTTTCTGATCACAGGTTGGGTTTGCAAGGCTTAGGTTTGAGGAGGGAGAGAGTTATCTTTCTAATGTGCTAACTGAATAGTCAAGCTAGAAGTCAAAATCCATAAAATCAAAGAGGGAATCCCATATTTTGTCTGCTTCCAGTTCTCACATAGAAATTTTCTTTTAGGTGATTAAACAAAACAAGTAAGAACCCCCCTAAAAGTAAAAATCATCAGCTTTAAATAATTTAAATACAAATCCTGTCTTTATAGCTTGTCTGTAAACTTCTTGAGAGTAGAGACCCTGTTTTCCACTTGTTTTATTCCCCTCAGTACAATTTCTGGTGCAATGCACACAGCAGGGAGTGAATACATATTTTTGGTATGAGTGAAATAATACAGACCTAACACAGCATAACTCTCCATCCAGCAGAAATGTGCAGGCCTGTAAGGAGGCATAAAAGAGACAGAATAAAAACTCGGCAACTAATATATTTGGAAAGAGATACCCTCGTAGATAGAGCAAGGACTTTAGAGTAAGGAGACCACCACCTTCTCTCTGTGTGATCATCAGGAAATTACTTCATTTTTTGAGCCTGAATCACAGACTTCGCAGGGTTTTCATGATCCTGTGACAACATAGTGAGATTATGTCACTTCTCTGCTCCAACACCCCCTACCAATAGCTTCCCATCTCATGCCAAGTAAAAGCCAGTGTTCACTCTGCCCACAACCTCTACTTCCTAAAGAAGTAGAGCTGAGATAGATCTTTTATACTTTGTTGATTAATTTTATTTATCCTAGAATGTAAGTTCAATGAGGACTGAGAATTTGTAAGCTTTATCCACAGCGCTTTGAAGGGTACCTGGAACTCGATGAAAACTTGTTGAATGAATGGCTTAGTTTCTAGCGCAGGCTCTGTCACATATGAGCTGCCCACTAAATGGAGATTTTTTGCCATTATTCTTATTACATAAGATCATCAAGATAAGTTAAGCTAGATACTATGTGCTTTACATTATACACAAAAATCAGTCTTTCTAAAAACAAAACCTTAAACATGTATAACAAATTGTTTCATATAATATTTTTAATACCCCATTTTTTGTATTGAAGTTTTTTTCTTAGTCTTAATTATACTCCAATGTTCTTACCAATGAAATTATAGAAGGAAAAAAGTGTAAGACCAAAAAAAAAAAGCAATAAAAGGAACAGGAGACACAAGTCACAAAGTAAAGAGCAGCTACAAACAAAGCCTAAAATGGCAGAAATCTGTGGATCTGGCAGGATGAGCATTCTTAGATGCTGTGTTAATGTCTAAGAAAATTGATTAAAGGAGGAAGGAAGAGCCATCAGGAAAAAGGAGAGAGACAGAGAAAATTTACTACACATTTTTGCAATGCTGTCTCCAACTTTATAATTTTCGGCTGCCAGTTTGAGCACTTAAAAAGCCTTAATTTCTTCCCTTGCAGATAATTTTTTTCCTAACATATGGCCAGAAAGTTGTGGCTATTGCATTGATTCCATTCACATGGTTCATAAGAAGCATACTTTCTCATAAATTCAGGTTTCAAACATTTCTACAGAGTTACTAATATAAGAAAATCTTTACTGTATAATTACATTGCTGGAAAACCCAAAAGAATCTAAAGAAGAGTGACTATGACAATAAAAGACTTTTTGTAAGGTAGCATTTTTTTAATTAACAAATAAAAATAAATACCCATTATATATTGTAAACAAAAACTAATAAGAAGATTTAAAGGTGGGTCACATTAATGAAAGCAAAAAAGAGAAGAAAATACTAGGCATAACTCTTACAGAGTGTTTGAAACCCATATGAAAAAAATCATAAAACACTCCTGAAAGACACAAAAATAGACCTGAACAAATGCGAAGACATCCCACATTCTTGAATATCAAAACCATATCAGTGCTCACTAAGCTAATATATAAATTCTATATAACCTAAATTTTTTAAATTGTTGGGTTTTCTCTCTGGCCCAGAAAGGTTGATTATAGAATTCATTTGAAATAACAAACAAGCAAACATAACACCCTGAAAGAGAACAGGAATTGGGGAAGAAGAGAGTGGCTGGGCCATTTGGATATTTAGACATTTTTAGATTGGTGCTTGAGTAGACAAACATAATACAGAATAGAAAATCCAGAAACAGACTCACATGAATATAAATATTTGGTGTACAGTAAAGATAACACCTTAAATCGATGGGGAGAAGATGGACTTTTTTGTAGGTGGTGTTGGGATAGCTGCATAGCCACAGGAAAAAAAAAATATTCATCTTTATTCATCTTTCACACCAGGATAAATTGTAGTTAAATGTTTATATGTATATGTGTGTGTGTACATATACATATACATATATGATACAGGAAGAAAATATGAGTGAATTTCTCTATAACCTCAGACTGAATAAACTTTCCTAATTATGACTTGAAATCTAGAAGCAATAAGTGAAAAGATTGAATTTGATCACTAAAAATGTTTTTATTTCAAAAGAAATAAAGTAGAAAGACAAGCAACACACTAAGAAAAAAAATACATGCATCAGACAGCCAATAAGCCTAATTTATAAGTGGTTTTTAAATATAAAGAAAAAGGTCAACAACTCTACCAAAAAGTAATCTAGACACATGAATAGATAGCTTATTGGAAAATAAATGACTGACCCTTAAACACATGAAAAGATGCTCAAGCTCACTCATAAAAAGGAAAATGTAAATTAAGATTACACTGAGATATCATTTGATCAGAACACAATGAATATGGTTAAATAAATATACTCATGATACAAAAAGGCAAAAAAAAAAAAAGTCTTCATTAGCCACCCCTGAAGGATTCCTGAGAACCAATTCATTATTGTGAATATCAGTTAGTAAAGAGAAAGAATCAAATATTTATCCTGCCTTTTCTAAACAGTGTCCATCAGTATTATCAAAGAGGTGATAAAGGGAACTTTCTCTTTACAGAACTATTTCAGCTAGTAAATGAAGAATAATGGAATTTAAATACCACCATTTTGCATCCTCTAATGAATTAATAAATTGCCAAAGTCCAAAATTTGACAATATGTGTGTTTCCTTATTCCACTTCTAGAATCTAACCCAATGATATATTAGCAAAAATTTAACAGTTGTGTTGAAAAGACTGTTTTATAGCACTAGTTGTGAAAATGCACAAAACTTGGGACAAAACTAATGTCCATTAATTTGATGCAGGGCTAATTAACTAGGGTACATCTACAAAGTACTCAGTTACTAAGCAACCAACATTAAAAAAAATGCTAAGGAAGATTTCTATCATGAAGTGATCTCTAGGATTCCTGGCCACATGGAAAAAATGAGGCAAAGAATAACAAATATGGCAAGCTAAGAAAAAGGGTAGAGCTAAGAAGAATAGAGAAATTTTAAAATAAAAAGATTTTTTAAATATTTAAATGGTTATAAAGGAGGAATTGAATAGAGGGGTAGAGATAGAAGCTAGAAGCTAGATTGCTTTAACTAAATCTTATTCTGCATATTTAACTTTAGAACTTAGTCATAAAACAAAACTAATTTTTTTTAAATCCCTAAACATCAAAAATAAAGGGAACTACATGGACTTAAAATGGTATATCCAGTTGGTAGCATAACCACACAAAGGAACGCTTTCAAACGCTGCTAAAACACATGTCTGACTGTACACTTCCAGTGACAATTCTCTAAGGCAAAAATAACTTCAAACAAATCTGATTTGTCTTCAGTAAATACATTGCTCCTGCCAGGGTTGCTATTGTGATTTAAGACTTGCATGTGTGTGTGATATGATCATGCAAATGAGCGATTGCATTGGCGCCGCTGAGAACCTGGAATTTTAGCCCAGAAGAAAAAAGACACGTGTAAGACTGAGGGGCCTAAGTAAAACACACTACACCCCTGACTTTGAGTTGGAAGTTTTAGGATGAACACTGGGTGGAGTTTCTCTTAAACAGCAAATAAACAAAACACGCAAACAAACAAAACTCTCTGAGCTCTGTCTGAGCAAGTCCTAGAATCAACGACCAGCTCAGTAGCAATGATAATCGCACACACCCCAATTTTGGTCTTGACATCCTTTTTCCCACTAAAGGGAATAAATAAGCGCTCTTCCAAGTCCAGGGTAGAAATGCCTGAGACGATTCTGAACATTTTATCCCACCAGAAAGCAGGGAAGCTATCAAAGACTGCTAGGGTTCTATCAAAACAACTCGGTAACAACAAGTGGGAACAACTCACCTGTCCACCAACTGATGGATGAATAATAAGATGTAGTATGCCCACAGAATGAGATATTATTTGGCAATAAAAAAAATAACAAAATACTGATATCTGCTACATGATGATCTTTGAAAACGTTTTGCCAAGTGAAAGAAGCCAGACACGAGAGTCCACCTGTGGTACGATTCCATGACATGGGTCGCCCAGAGTAGGCTTATCCATGGAGACATAAAATCAACTAGAGAAAGCCTAGGTCTGGGGGAAGCAGGGAGGAGTGACTGCTAATGGGTACAGGGTTTCTTTTTGTGGTGACAAAAATGTTCTAAATCTATTTGTGATGAGGGCTGTGCGACTGAATATACTCAAAACCACTGAATTATATCCTTTAAACGGATACATTGTATGGAACGTGAATTATATATCTCAATGAAACAGTTTTTGAAAAATTCAGGAACCCATCTGGTCAAAGGTGGCAAATTCAGTCCTTGACAAGGATGCTAAATGCGTTGGATTGAAACGTGTCAAATAGGGTTAAATCCATAAATTCGTAATGATACTAAAAAGAAAAAAATCTTGATTATCTTTGTGTCTGAGAACCAACTCATCACCATTAAAATCAGTTGTTAAAGAGAAAAATTCAAGTATTTATCCTACCTTTTCTAAATGAACTGTCCCTGGGGGGGAATTAAATAGGTGACGATGCGGAAAATATTTTGTGTGGAAATAATCCAGCTGATAAATGATGAGTAAAGAGTTAGACCAGCACCAATGAATTAATGGATTGTTTTCATACAGGCCTCAAGCTAAGAACAGTTTCTGTATTTTTCAAGAGTTGTGAAAGAAAACAAAACCAAGAAGAACACGCTCATCTGTAGTGTCTGATACCAAGGAGAGGGCCAGGTGACCTTCGTAAGCTTCCAGGGGCAGCCTGGCCAAACAAACCAAGCCCGAATCGGATCACCCATCTACCTACCACTTCAAAGGAAGGACAGCAGACAGAGGGGCAGGCTCCATGTCCCAAAGAGGAATAATCAGCAAGAGCCAGGCTGCCGGAAACCCTACGGTATAAGGCCCAGAATCAGCAGAGCAGTGCAAGGAGAACCTGGGGATAACACAGACATAAGAGAAATGCCACCCAGTGCCCCTCAGGGGCCTCGTTTGCATCTCGATTCAAACGAACACATTGAGGGAAAAAACACACAAAATTGTAGTGTGTCTAAGATGATCAGGGAAACGGTGTTTAGCCGTATTAAGGCATTCCGGTTATTTTGTTTAGCTGGAATGGCACTTAGCATATAGTCCACAACACATCCTCTATTTTAAATACCAACAAGCGCCTAGAGGTGCTGTAAAGCTTTTTAAAGCGATGAATACCTGTGTACTGCATCATTCTCTTTCCACTCGCTCCTAGCTCTCCTTTCCATCACTGGAGCCCGTCTCTCCACAGAGGCCTCCTTTTCATGAAATAGGGACAGAGAAGGGTCCCCCAAAGGGTGTCTTTATTCTGCAAGAACCAAAACCCCCCAAGACGAAAGGGTCTTTCATCAGAAAGAATCACTGTTTCAGTTTATTCTTAATGAAGAAAGAAGCAGTTTCTCCCTCCTCAGCGTCAAGCAAGGCGTTTGGGGAAAACTTTATGTCCCGAAGACGTCCCTTAGAGCCTCAGAAACAGCTGTAGTTCCTGGAGCCCCACTTTTCCAGACTCTCTCCCATGCAAAGCCTTCTGGAAAGGGTGACAACGGTCTCGGATTTGAAGCTTCTTCAGTGATGCACCCAGGGGGCAGCGATGTCTGGACAGAGATAGTAGCATGGGGCGGGAGGGCAGAGGGGCGAGGTGGCTACCCCATAGGGGAGAAACACAGAGCTTTATTACTCAGACCCCTGTGCAGATGTACCCTTCCCACTTCTGCTTCTAATGTGGATGTTAAATTTGCCACCTTTTCATTTCCACAGAAACATTCTCTCCCTAAACTGAGATTTTTATGTCTCCTGCTTATCAGAGCAGGAGCACCCCCCACCTTCCCCATCCCTGCCCACCCCCGTGCACTGCTCCCCTCCACCGCCCACCTGGGCACCCTGAGCCAGCTCGAGGCAAGCTTGGGGAAGTCAAACGAGCCTTTCCTTTCCTCTCACTTTCGCCTTCTCCCCAGTTGTCCCATTCCTATTTCGGCCACACGCTGTCTTTGCAGAGAGAAGCATTTTTTCAAAACTAATCTGTGCTGAGATCTAGTGTTCGACAGCCATGGTTAGTGCTCTTTAGGAATTGTCCATTCAAGAAGCCGCTGCATTTGAAAAGAAGATGCCGGAGGAAACCAATGATCGCAACTAAAACGACCCAGCTCTGGTGCGTGCCCTTCAGGTCCTATGTGGGACAGGGGCAGGGGGTAGGTGCCCCACTCCGCGAGCTGCTGAAAAGAAAATGCTGACGGGTGTTAAGGGTTGGATTGTGCTTTCCCGCACCCCCATAATGTATATGTCGAAATCCTAACCCCAGTAACACATATTGTGACTTTAGTGGAAATAATCAAGTTCAAAGGATGTCATTAGGGTGGGCCCTACTGTAATATAACTGGTGTCCTCAGAGAAGAGGAGACGAGGACACAGGGACATGTAGAGGGAAGACAGTGAGGACACAGGGAGAAGACAGACGTCCACAAGCCAAGGAGAGGGGCCTAGAACAGACGCTTCCTCAGAAGGAACTGACCCTGCTGTCACCTTGACATTGGACTCCAGCCACCAGAACGGTGAGACAATCAGTTTCCATCGTTTAAGCCCCCAATCTGTGGTGCTTCGTTAGGATATTTGGAGCAAACGAGTAGCCCCGACCTTGTCCACGGGTTCACTTCCTCGGTTTCAGTTACCTGTGGTCAATCTCCATCTGAAAAGATTCTATGGAAAATTCCAGAAATAAACCATGTATAAGTTTTAAATGGCTTGATCTTCTGAGTAGCGGCGTGAAATGTCACACAGTTCTGCTCCGTTCCACCGGGGACGTGACGCGTCCCTTTGTCCAGCGTATCCATGCTGTATAAGCTCCTGCCAGTTGGTCACTTAGTAGCCATCTCAGTTATGAGAGAGAGAGAGAGAGAGAGAGAGAGAGAGAGAGAGAGAGAGACGCACTCACATAACTCTTCTTACAGTACATTGTCCTGATCATTCTGTTTTATTATATTAGTCATTACTGTTCATCTTTTTCTCTGCCTAATTTATACTTTACATTTTTATCAGAAAGGTAGGAAAAAACAGGGTCTATATAAAATTCAGCACTGTCCGCGGTTTCCGGCGTCCACTGGGGTTCTGGAATGCACCCCCCCCCGGGGATAAGGGGGACACCGCACAGCTCGTAACTCACTAGTGCCCCCTCTCCTGAGCATTCTTCTTGTCCTGGAGGAAGTTAACCCCACCCCGTGGCCAGTGATGAGTGGCCAAGCACGGAAACACGAAAGGCCGGCCCTCCGGCCTCACTCAGAAGGGACCACGCTCCCAAGCTCTGGAGGGGATCAAGCTGAAGCTGGGCTCCAGCGAATCTTCACCCTTCTTCCCTCCCCCCATCCACACTGATCCATCCCATTCTGACCCCTTCCTCCTTGTCCCGATAAACCCTTTGTACAAGCTTCCCTCTTAAGCTCTGGTTCAGGGTCCCCAACTAGACAGTGCACATCTGAGTAAGAGAGTATCTGAGTCAGGGAGGCCTTCCTGGTCCCCATCTCCCCCTCACAGCACAGAGGTAAGCCCTGCACTCCCCCCACACACCCGCTCTCCCACCCCCACCTCCAGCTGGACTTCCTTCCTCCCTCACGGCTTTCACAGCTGGGACACTGGGGCACCCCAGATGCCCACAATCATCAGGCAGGCTTCAGGGACACGGAGTCGCCTCCTCTCCGCTGAGCAGCACAGTGGAGCCCCAGGGGTACCAGGGCATTTCAGTCCCCCCTGAATTTTTACACAGCTGCTGCTCGACGCGTTTTAATGTGCCACGCACTGGGCTGGGGATGCCTGGGGACCATTATAGCATCTATCCAAGTCCTTGTCAGAAAGCCGCCCTGACGTGAGAGATGCGGGGGAAAGGAAGAAAAAAGGGGAAGGGAGAAGAAAGTCTTACCACTTCAAGGTTCACTAGGGGGAAAATCCACCTGCTTCCTCTCTAGACTTCATGTGGCTAACAGTTTCTTCACTTCTAGTTCTCTCTTGTGGTAAAGATAAGGTGTGGGGTTATTTTCCCCCTGATTTTGCAGGTGTTTTAGAAGAGAGGTAGTATTTTTGTATTTTTTTTTTTAATTTTTACATCTGATTGGGTTCAGCGTAATGACAGCTCAGAGGGCAAATGGGAAGGGAGAGGTGGTCTAAATCACTGTCTCTGATCCTGATTCAGCAGGCCCAGGCAAACCCCACACACAGTTCATGAGCGGCGTCCACGCGTGTGCACAGCAGATGGCTTTCGGGGTGTGTGTTCTGCTCCGTAGCCGGCCCCCCACGGAACGCTGCCGATTGGTCTCTACCCAAGCATCCCAGAGGCAACGAAGTTCAGAGTAAAAGGACTTCAGAAGCCCCTCGGTCGGCCAGCTTTCCAAGGCTAAGCTTCTGTGGAGTTATTTCCAGGGATCAAATGTTTTCCTTTCAGAAAACGTTCCATAACATTCCTCCAAAGTTTTATCCTAAGTAGCCTATATTTGAAAATACAACTGCAATAGCAGGAAAAGCAGATAAGTCTTCTCTTCAGGGTTTCTCCCACCCAGGGTTTCATAGCTTCCTCTACGTTGTCCCAGAACTGACCATTTTAATCCATCTTTCCCGTTTCTTATTTTTTATGGACATTGTCTTCATATTTTTTTTGCCTGTTTTTGATCCTTTTTTTTCAATCTAGCCTGTCCTTTTAATGCCACTCTCACCTTCGAGGAAAGACACCACTTGTCTAAGCACCCCAGATTGAAAGATGAGCAAGGAAAAGCACCTGGGCTGAAGAATTTCACAGTCAAACAGGAAGACAGGGCGGAAGGAACCCAAGTAGAAGGTGGAAGAACGGGGCGCCCATCGCAAGGGCTTTACAAGGCCACACAGGGGAGGGAAGGAGAGACCCCACCCAGCCGTGGGCTTGGGGGAGCGTGCAGCTCTATGAGGGAGGTGGTGTTCAGGCAGGGTTTGAAGAATGGACGTGGTTCTAACACGAACGGGAGGGGAGTGGCTTGGGAATGCAAACTCACGGTCCATGGAGGGAGCAACACGTGCAAAGGCACGT
The DNA here is from genome assembly GCA_030015415.1 of Cynopterus sphinx. Lineage (NCBI taxonomy): Eukaryota > Metazoa > Chordata > Mammalia > Chiroptera > Pteropodidae > Cynopterus > Cynopterus sphinx. The sequence continues at coordinate 3,820,951 of CM057379.1, read as the reverse complement.
TCACTGCACGGGAATTAGTCCAGCGTGCGCAGAAGCATGGGGGACGGGCAGATAAGCAGTAAAGACAGTGAAGGTAGCCCAGTGCCAGGTCTCGAGGCTCCTTAACTGCCTTGGGGAGGAATTCTGCCTCAATGTGAGGAAACTGGAAGTTATTAAAAAGGTTGGAATCAATGAGCGATTCAGTGCTTGGTGATCTATTAGTTTACAAGGGCGTCCACTCTGAAGTGCGGTGGTTTAAACAACAGAAGTTCATTTCTCACAATCTGACAAGGTTGATTTCTTCCGAGGCCTTGCTCCTTGGCCTCTGTGGAGGCCCAGATGGCTGTCTTCTCACTCGCTTTGCTGATTCATGTGCTTTGCTCTGTTTATACATCTCTGTGCCCTTCCCACTCTGTTTTTAAGTGATATTGGATTAAGCCCCATCTTAATGACCTCATTATAGTTTAATCACCTTCCTTTTTAAAGGCCCTATGTCCAAAAAGAATCGCATTCTGAGGTACTAGGGTTAGGACTTCAACATAGGAATTCGGCCCATCACATAATCTATGTAAATAATAATTTAAAAAATCCTTAAAGAGGATATTTAGAGGATGGAACGAGAAGACTGGAGTCTGGGAGGCCGGTGAAGGCTGGCACGATGGGTCCATGAGAAACAATGAGTGGATAGGGAGTGAGAACTTGAAGAGGTTTTGTGAAGATGGATACTTAGATGTTGACACTGATGGATATTGGGGATGTGGGGGGGAAATAAACTAAAGGTAGCTTTGTGACACCCATGAGCCAGTTTGGAAATGATGTGAGCCTTTGCATATAATAGCTCATCGATTCATAGGAAGGAAGGAAGGAAGGAAGGAAGGAAGGAAGGAAGGAAGGAAGGAAGGAAGGAAGGAAGGAAGAAAGAAAGGAAGAGAGGGAGATTGGAGAAAGGAGGGAACAAGAGTGGAATAGCGGGAGAGATGATTTGGGCAGAGACTAGGGTGGAGGGAAACTTGCTTTTAACTGTACTTTTGTACGACTTGGATTCAAAAAAAAAATTGTGTGCCAATTCAAAAAATAGAAAACAAAAATAAATAATTATGAAACTTCAAAGGCTTTTCCTTCTGGGCTAGCTTTTTATATTATTGGACTCCCTCCCTCTCTCTGACCCCAGGGTGTGTACATTGAGGATGCAATCCAACGAAACAACCCGGGGAAGACATCACCATGGCCAAAAGGGCAAGGTCCACCAGTAGAAAGAGAAGAAGTTGAAAATTAACCAGAACCGCCGCCAAAGTTATTTAGAGAGAGTGATTTGATGTAAGAAGGATTAACCTTGGATTCTGCCAAGGAGATTCAATTACTAAAAGTCTCTCTCGCTTCTCCCCCAAATAGCTCATGCCAAGGGGCCTTTAGGCTGTTGAGATGATCTAATGAGATGATAACCTAAAAAGCACGTAGCACCCCGCTTAGCACAGAGCAGCTGCCCAGTACGTGCCAGTTGTTGTCATGGCACCAACAACACCCTATCTGCTATCTATGTGTCACATTTTGAGGAGCCTGGGTCTCTGAGTCACATGGACCAGAGGGATGCGGTTGTTCTCGGTTGACGCCCGACAGATCCTTCCCATCCTTCCTTGCCAACAGAATCCCAGCTGTGTTCAGGGATTGGAAGGCCTTGTGCTTCCGGGGACCAGGGGCCCTCTCTAGCCCCCGGATGAATCTTCGTTGGTTTAAGCCAGTCACTGGATGACTGATTTTGTTTGGGAAGGGGCTGTAGTCATGCTCCAGGGCAACGGGTAGGGGCATCTGCTGGAAGTGATTCCCTACTCTTAACAAGGGACAGAGATGCTGCCATCTGTGTGGTATGCCATCATCGAACCATGAGAGAAGCCTGCCTAAAAGGGTAAACCGAGTCACCGGGGATAGCAGAGAGGGAAGGAGGAATGAACCGAGTCCTTAAAGATTCTGTCGAGCTGCTGATGTAGCCAGTCCTGGTACTGGCCCATCTCAGGACTCCTTGTTAAGGGGGGTAGTGAGTTACCTTGACCTTGTTAGTTTTTCTGTTAATTACGGCCCAAAGCACCCTAACAGGTATAAACTCTTTTGGGTTCATTTGAAACAGTTTAGCTTCTCTTTGTCTGGTGCATCTCTCACTGTTTTCTTCCCCCAGAGTGAGGATAGTTTCAAGGTCCCTGTGCAAAGCCGGGTATCCCAGCCCCCTCACACCAGAGAATCTCCCCCTGGAGGAACCTGGGAAAACAAGCACAGCTTCCTGGTAGCCAAAGCCCACACATCTCACGCCGACTCCTTCCCAGGCTGGGCCTTCTGTTCTGGAGTGATGCTCATGCTTTTCCCTGAACTCCCTCCAATGTTTTCAGCATCCCGGGGCTTGTGTTGCTAAACCTCAATGCAGAATCCCAACTGTGGGCTCATCAGCTTTCTCCAGACTACTTTCTCTGCGTTTGCCAGGCTCTTTTCTGATATGAGTCACGGTGTGTTTCCTACTTTATCTGCTAATAAAGAAACAAGTCAGCCTCCCTGCCCCACAGCCCCGGGCCGTCTGCCATTCTTCCCAGATCCAATCTCCTCCTCCGACTGGAAATAGTAGCAACTGTAACAATGCCCGACAATGCACCACACAGTTCTCCACAGTTTACAAAGCATCCCCACGCCGACCAGCTAATTTAGTCCTTGCAAAGATGTCTGGGAGAAGCAGAGCAGATAGAATTATTCCTATCTTACAGAAAAAGAAACACATTTAGAGAGGACGACTGGTTGGGCCAAGGTCAAACAACAGATAGCCCACACGAGCAGAAATCACATGCAGAGTCAGACGGTTTCTCTCCATCTAATTCACTTCTATCCCACACACATTCACAGAAACTTGCCTCTGTGCTCAGCATGCCTGGGCTCGCCTGGGAGAGCTGTGACGGCGAGGACCCATGTGCATGTCCCTGCTTAAAACAAGCAGAAGGAAGTCAAGTCTACGCCAAACAGCAGTGCCTTCCACGGAGACGCCTCTCTCTTTGTATTAATTCTGTAAATGTAATGTGCTTCCAGCTCCACTCTTTCTCCCACTAAGAAGGACTCTTTTGGTTCGTTTCTCCTTAAACTCTATGATGGGAGACAGAAAGCTGGGAGTTGAGGATGTGCCACGGTGTTTATGGGGCAGACCAATAGGGTGCTTTGGGCTGCAAGTAACAGACAAGTTAACAAGGTTAAGGTCATTCACTACCCCCCTTAGCACGGAGAGCAGAGGCAAGCGGGGACTGGAGAGAAGAGACACAGGGAAAGGGGCTTGCGATGGTGCCAGAAGGACTTATTGAGACGATTAGCTACATTTTCCACTGGCTGTGCTCCAGGTGTATAAACCAGGTGTATGAAGAGTGACAAAATAACCCCAAATCTAGTGTCTTAAAACCACAGCCATTTCTCACATCTGAGTAAGCTGAGATGATCCAGGCTGGGCTTGGGCGTTCTTAAGCTTGACTTGCTGATATGTTTGTGACCAGCGGGCAGGGGGCTTGAGGATGGCCTGCTGTAGCATGGCCTTAGCCAGGATAGCTTGGCTATATACTGTCTTTTCCTCCTCAAACAGGTAGGTTAGCCTTAGCACGTTCTCTTGGCACAGCAGACAGCAGAGAAGCGTGAGAGCGTGCCAAAGTGAGTAAGGTTTATGGAGGCCCAGACTCACACCTGCCATCTTGTCACGTCCCCTTCATCCTTTAATGCAAGTCACAAGGGTGGCCCACGCCTAAGGTGGGGAAATAGATGTCACCTCTTGATAAGCAGAGCTGCAAAGTCACATGAGAAAGGGCTTGGAAAGAGAAAGGGGTGGAGCAGGGGGCCCAGTATCTACACTGTACTGTGAGGACCAAGAGAATACTATTTGTAAGATTACCTTAGTCCTAAAATAGTTACGGGTCAGCCCTACAGCCTGTGAATGCTCACGGAGTAGGATCACTAGAAAAGCATCGTTCGATGGTCACGAGGGCAAGGGGATATTTTTGCATGAGAGAGGGTAGCAGCAGTCCATACCCCTAAAAAATAAAAGAGCAGTCCAAGAATGACGGCTTTGGTCGATGACTTCTGTCAAGGTCAGGACTATTAGCACCACCTGGGACAATCTGGGAGGGCGGGAGGGTTGGAACACTCACCAGAACCAGACGCAGTTGCCGCTCACCAAGTGAAGAGGGTTTTACCCACTTTGCCGTGACTCGTCCCCACAGCTCCTAAAAGTAAGGAACATTCTGAGATTTGTTACTGAGTTTCAGTCAGCAAACTTCTGAGAACTCTGAGAGAGCAGATGTCAGATTCATCGGAGACATATGGCACAAGAACAGCTCTCCTACCCAAGCAAAGGAAAAAAGAATCGCTCTTCTCTGCTTTGTGTGACACCAAAGGGAATCAACCAGGCCCCTCAGAGCTGTAGAATACTGGAGGGCTCAACATCCATCTATTCCAAACTGAAACGAACTGTGAGAAAAATGCAGTGTCTGAAATCTATTGCTCTGCAAATATCTTCTATAATTATCTAAATACCAAGCGTCAGTTTGTTTAGGGCCAAAGACCAGACCTGATCGAACTCAACAAGTGAGACAAAAAAGGACAAAGTGTCGGTGCCCGTGCTCCGTTACGAAGACCATTTTTATGAGTCAGTAAGAACTGCTACCTTTAGAACAGCTGTCACCGGGAAAGATGTGTGGAATCAGCCCGGGGCCCCTGCTCAAAATTGGAAATTTGCGAAATTCACCAACTTGTCAAATTCAAGCATATTCCTTCTCGCTGGCAGGCAGCAAAATGACAGTCATAATCAGACACACGAGCGGTTCCGGTGGAGGAAAGGGATATGGCCCAGGACTGTCTGATCATTGCTGAGCTGACACTCACGGAAGAAGCCTGCTCTGGGAGAGGAAGCCGACGGAGACCGTCAAACAGAGGGCCCGACAGTACGCTGTTGTTTACGCCTCTTTGCTGGGTTCACCCGTTCTCACACGGTTTGAGCACCTGCCTTGCTCAGGGCGTCCGTCACCTCAAAGGTAAAAGTCTCCCTCTGGCCCTGTGATGGCTCTGTGAGGTCAGGAGTCTGTAGGGAGGACAAGAGGCTCCAGGACCAACAGTCCCGGGTGTGCCGGTCACTGAGGCCCGCACCTGCATGGTCCCATGTGGCCCCACAGTGGGCCTGGGACATCTGTACATCATCTGCAGTTCCTGCCGGTGGCCCATAGGAATGACCTACTGTGTCCTTTCGAGGGTTCTTATGCACACACCCACAGCCCCCAGCAGAACCCAGCCGGCATCCCCAGGTGGAGGGAAGGACGCAGGATGGGTCTGAGCTGGCCCGGATGTCCATGCTCGACAAAATTCTACATTCTCCCAGCTTCAGTTCCCCCAGAGGAGAACAAGGAGCGGAGTGCAGGGTGGACACACTCTTCCCGTTTTGCCTGCTGAGTCTGAACAGAGGCCACCTCCCCGATCCAGGCCAGTCAGGGTGCAGAGTGCAGTGAGAGGTAAAGGCCCCTCAGCAGAGCAGTCCCTGCAGCGATGGGGCCCACCTGGGAAGATGTCATGTCTGTGGTTACCTTTGAGACAAAGTTGGTTGAGGAGAAAATTGCATCTGGCTCTCAGATGGAATAGAGGGATGGCTGAGACCCTGGAACCTCAGCTTCCAGTTCTGCTTCTGCCACTTGCTGGCTGTGAGACTTGCGGGTGAGTGACTTCATGCCTCAGGACCTTGATCTCCCCAGTGGAGAGCTGGGAATGTGAGGGATCTGGGCCAGTGGGTCCCTGTAAGGTCTGGAGCAGCCTTGCCCATTAGACTGAGGACAATATGAGGAAGTACATGTAAGGCCAGAGCAGCCTGGCCTTGGGGCACAGAGAGGAGGCCTTGCTCCTGCCCACTTTTCTCAGTCCCAGGGGACTCAGGCCTCCACCCCTAACAGCCTAAGCCGCGGCCACAAAGGCCAGACAACACCCAAGAGCCTGATGGAGACCCAGGTCCCTAGGTCAACCTACATTTTCATTGGTGAGGAAGGGGAGGCCCAGTGGAGAGTCTCAGCGAAGCCCTGAGGCCCTGACATGTGACCAGTCCACACACCATCCCCCAACACCCGGCAGACAGCGGCATTGGCTCCCCCCTCCTTCCTCACCCCCGCTGCCTCCCAGGTCCGGTGGCTTTTCCTCTTTAAAGACCTCAAACATTGGGTTGGATGGACAGGGAAAGGCAATGGACAAAAGAGGGGGGAGGACACATTAGGAGTCCTGGTCTTTGTGTTCTGCTAGAGAGCCAGCCCTCCATCTCACCTGGCCAGGAGCAGCTCTGCGCAGACGTTTGCCGGTTCGCCAGGCTAGGATGCCCGGTCCTGGCTAACGGGTGCCCAGCGCGTCTGACAGGCTCAGCAGAAGGGCAGGACATGCGCAGGAGGGCAGGGGTAGCTGCAGGTGCTTGACGTGAGAGCTGCAGGGTGTTTGTGCACACACAACCATACAAGCCCGCATAGGCACACTCATAAATGCGTGCACAGGCATGCACACACACATGCACAGACACACACATGCATAGGTTCTCACACACACACACACACACGTGCAGCTACGACTCCCAGCTGAGTGAAGGCAGCCCCAGGAGCAGGCGGAATGTCCAGCTTATTCTTCTGATGAAGGCCCAGACCAGATTTCTGGACAGTGACCTTCTGTGTGACATTTGCAACTTGTCTTCTCGGGTTTGTGCCGCTGAGATTTGGTGCCACAGATACTGGGGGTTGTTAATGTTTAAGGACGGGCTCCCCAGGCGAGCGCTGGTGCAGAGGCCCCCACCTGTGGGGTTCACTAGGTTATGTGGTGGAAATACTAACACTTCCTCAAGGCCGATGTCAAGCCACCAACACGATGTCACTGGAAGTAAAGCCGGGAAGAGATGCCAACAGTCACCTCTGGTGAGAGCACCAGCCGGCTCGGGTCCCCAGGAGTCACAAGGCGTGCAACTCACAGGAATGGCTTTCCTGGTCAAAAAACCATGACACCCAACCCCAACGAGAAACAGAACCGAACACTTCCCCAACTCCTGGTCAAAGCTGAGTCATTCCATTGACAATATTTACTCAAGTAAAGGAAAACCAGGGAGAAATCTCAGGAAGAAGAAGCCTCCTTCTGAGTTTTGACAAAACGTATTGTTCACAAATGCAGAATTTTTTTTTTTTGTCCAGAAATTGGCAGACTACTACTGGGTAAGCTCCGAGGAACATCATCTCATAAAACTTTTGTTCACCTTGGTTGGATTTGGTTTCAAATCATTCCAAACAAACAGCTTTACGTCACATTTAAGTCATAAGAAAAGCAGAACTTCCTAGAAACACACCCCAGCCTAAGTGAGGCCAATGGGGCAGGAATCTGCCTGGCGTGTGTACGATAGCTTTGTCCCCTACCCCTCAGGAAGAAGAAGGCTGGGATAGGCAGAAGCAAACTCCCCTTCCTAAGAAATCTCTCCGTCTTCTGCAGGCCACAGCTTTGTTCTACAAAATCCTCTTCGAGCAACTCCTTCTCATTCCCCTGCTTCGCAGCTCACGTCTTATTAGGTTTTCTGAATGTAAACCTGAGATGACTCCCAATGCAAACACCAAAAGTGTGTTACAGTTCATTTGGAAAAAAAGTGCCCATTGGAATAGAGGAAGGGAAAACACATGTTTGTGTTTATCCAAAGGTAATGGAGCCTCAAACAATAAGTTAAGATTATGATATTCTTGAGGGAGACAAAATTCTCAATTCCAATGTAAACTGTACACTTGGATTATCTCTATACCATTAAGAGATACTCCAGATAGCTGAGATCCTTTCCAGAACAGCAAGAGGAGCAAAGGCAACAAGGAGATAGAAACAGAACACCTCCACTCATGGTTACCCCTGAGCAGAAAGCCATAAAGCTGTTGGAAGGATGGGTTTAACGTCCCATCTTCCAGGAGTTTATTAATGAAGCTGCGGGGCTCTCAGAGCCCGAATTGATAAGGCACAGGCTTCAGGACTCAGAAAAGTGAACTTCCAGCCACCTTTCCACCACAGGAGTATGGCTGGACCAGGACCAAACCTGAGCCCTCTGACTCCAAGATCAATTACCTTTCCACTGGGTCAGGAGGACATGCAGATGCCACCTCACCAAAGCGTTCTTTTCAAAGCGTTTCTTTAAAAAATAACTTCCCCTTCATGAATCTGAAAGATAAAGGCAGGCCATTGTGTGCACTTTCTGCAAACGCGTACGTTTAATGAACTGAGATGAAGCTGCTTTTGCAGATAACAGGGAGACAGAACAGGGGTAGGGAGAGAAGCAGCCTTCTGTTCTCCAGAAGGTGGAGGCATGAAGGTCCCTGGGCCCTTGAGTTGACTCCTCCCTCCACCATTTTGGAGTCAGGCAATTCAGGGCAAGTGACTTAACCTCTCTGAATCTTAGTCGACAACATGTGAAAAATGGAAATATTATAATAATAAGTATCATCAAGTGTAATAAACATCACAGTTGAAAGTATTCAATGAGATAAACCAGGTGCATGGTTAAGGCTCAACGGCTGTCTGGCTATTATTTCTGCATTTCGTTGGTCTCAAGATGCCCATTTCCCCACATTTTAACATTTCTTCAACGTATCCGACAGTCCGTGGCATCCTAGCATTGTGTCAAATTTTAATGTCACATCTTACGATCAGTGGAGACTTGATTTTATGAATTACGGTGTTGTGATTATCAGTATTTTTATTATCAAAGAGATCTGACCACAAAATAATCATGAGACTGCTTCCACGCACTGCAGACACCAGGCAGGCTTATGATTTTATAATCGTGCGACACAGATTTTCCGCCCGGAAGACTCCCCCAGGTCCTCCGTGTGATGGCAAAGATGGATAAGTGATTTTTTCTAGCAGTGATGAACTCCCTATAGATCCGTCTTATTCAGAGCAATCTCAAAGTATAAAGGTCTAGATTCCTATTTTAAAAATCAATTAGGAGATCATGCTCTAAAATAAAAAATTTTCACAAAAGCATCCATTTCGAGGGGTGTTTCTTAACCGAGTTTTTTTCTCATCGCCCCCACCAATGAGTCTTCTTACGCTTTTTTATGAAATTTTAATATGAAAGACATACTGTATATTATGTGGCGTGTGTATGTCTGTGCTTTATGCAAAAACACAGTATAAACGACGTATGAAAGGATCTGATCTTTTTTCCCCCCTTAAGTGCGACATCACCCCCTTTGGGAATGTGAACTTCAGAGACAGATCTTGAGGGGCATCTGAAATACTATATCACAGGAGATTTTCATCTGCACTTGATTTTTCCATGATGCATCAACTTTGAAAAAAAAAAAAAAGGAAACACAAGTAACTTACTTGATAAAATGTCCTGGGTGGGATGCCCGCTCCATGGTCATTACCAGCTGGTGTCTTTCTAGTTGCTTTTTAGACAGTGACACTGAGCAACGTGCCGGGAAGGTGGGACACGTGTGAGCCAGATTAGACTTTGTAATTGAAGAAAACCTGCCTCAAAGGTAAGAAGACATTTTTAAAAATGTACCTCAGTGTTTATCTGCCCCCTTGACAAGTAGGAATGGATAACAGGTAGTTCATTCAAACAACCGTTATCGGAATTATTTCTACAACAGCTTCCACTATTGTTTTCTTATCTCACACTGTTATTTCTCGAGGAGCTGAAATCGGTGTCATTTTCTCAACTGTTCAGCCCCTGGGGCAGGTTCTCTGCCTTCCTGATCTCACTGTCCCTAGCCAGGCTGGAGTCTCATGGGCCCCACCTGAAACAGCACCAACTGCTTCCTGCTTCCTGCTTCCTGCTTCCTGCTCCCGGTTTTGGCCCAAAATCCAAAACTGTAGGAATGATGGGCTCCAGGTGCCTCTGCCTTGGGCTAGATGGAAAACCCAGTAGAAGCCTGATCTCGAAGATGGACAGAAGTTCACAGGAATGAGCTCTGCAGAGTTAAAAATCTTAGCACAGAGGGAGAAGAGCATGGAGCCTAAAGGAAGGGAAAGGGTGGTGGGCAAAGCTGCAGCTCGTGTGAAAGCAATGAAGGGAGAGAGCCGATGGGGACAAACGGGAAGGAGGCAGCTGCCTCACCGGGCAGAACTGCATGGAAGTGGCGGACCCCTGTCCTGGAGCCCGCCCACCCCAGCCCGTGCTGGGAGCCACTTGGTCAGCCTCCTAGAATTGGAGGCCGGGCTCAGAGCAGCACCCAGACCAGCACTCCCACTGACCGGGAGATAGGCCATCCACTCTGCTGATATCTGAAATGCCATTTAAAGAGGTCAGGGCCTCCACTCCACAAACGAACAAAAAAGAAACCACAAGACAACCTGTACAGACTGTCACCTTTCTTACAGTATAGGGGATCTGGGAGATTCAATGTGACATCAGCTCTGAACTGCTGAACCTCGGGAAAGCAAGGGGCCCTTCCCCAGGTTTGAGGGCCTCTGTACCCCTTGAAAGGACAGTATTTATGCTGACATAGACCCCATCCCTGGCTGCCATGGGCCATCTCTGTTCCTGTGTAGATGTCCCAGGCCTAGCACCCTGCCCCTGATTTTCCATCAAACCATAAACAAATGAGAGCCACTCTTTTCTTGTTTTGATAAGTGGAGAAGATCCGAGGTAGAGGGCTGAGATGGCCAGGGGCATTACTGAGAAGAAAGGGCCAAGGAAGAGAGAACAGAGATTATCGTGCTCAACTCTCCAGTTTCTCCAGGGCTCGGCTTGGCTTCCATCAGGTCTCACAAAACAGAGGTGGTTTCAAGAGGTCATTTCGCATCGGAAGTCCAGAATTATGTGTGGCTCAGTGAGACCACTGGGAAGAACCACCTGTCATCTTAAGTTGGTTGATTGCATATTTAATCATTTCAATGCCACAGTTGGGATAAATTCAAAATTTATTTTGCAGAACCTCCTCCTGGCAAACGAAGTGGGGTGATACAGGTGACCCGGTACTAATATCAAGTGTATCGACAGACTGCAGCTCTGCTTGGGAAGTGTAAATTAGAAGCTGCAAAGTGTAGCGAGCAGCCCGAGGGAGGGAGGGCTTAGCACTGGTCACGTGTCCTATAATAGATGCTGAAACCAACCAGGCTGTATGACCACGCACCTTTTGACAACGCCAATCTCTTCATGAGGTCAGCAGGCCAGATATAAAACCGTGAATTTGGAAGAACAATCGTCTCTTGAATTCTAAAGTGACCTAAAGGGCAACTGCATAAAGTAAGAGAGTAAATGGAGATGAGGAAAGTCCGCCCAGGTTTTAGATATACTGAAGCCTTGTTGTCACAGAGGAAGGGAAAAAACAAACACGCACTGGTGATAAACCCTAGCTGCTGCCTTGCTCGCCGTGAGAAGCCTAAATAAGGGAGAGTTGGGGGTCAACACAGCCTTGAGAACTGGACACCCCGGGAGGGGCCTGGCAGCGGGGCCCACATTCTCCCTGGGACACTGGAGGTTGCGTGCCTCGGCTCACACCTTTGCCCTGGTCTAGGTCGTGGGAATATGTTCTCTAGGTTGAAATCAGGTATTTGAAGAATTCTGGCGTCCAGTGTCTGTTGAACCTATGTTCTGATGCATGTACATGGAAGGAGCAGGAGCGACGTGTGCTTTGGATTGTTGGAACATCATGCACAGGAAACTGGGGGACTTTACACAATGAGCATAATAAGTCAGCACATTTGGAGCAGGGTCGTGTCCAAACCCGGTTCCAGTCTGCACTGGGGATGATACCTTCAGATGTTCATCAGCTCACTGGAGTTCTTTGTGAAGATGGAGCCATCATAGTCAGAGGACTTAGGTTCTGTCACCCAAGAAAGAACAGAAGCGTGTGTCCTGGGAAAGTAAAGTCTTAGAAGGGCCTTCTAGAAGATCCTGACGTGAGGAAGGAACACAGTCATTCTGGCTACAAAAAAGTTAGACCAATGAGGTAGGGAAGCAGATACTAGCTAAACGCAAACGGGATTTTTGTGACATTTAGAATGTTCTGACAACTGAATGAACAATAAGAAAAAGCATGTATCTGGCCTCATTCTGCCTGACTGAAACCCGACCCTGCCATCTACTAGTTGTGACGTCTTGGGAAAGCGACCTAATGTTTTTAAGCCACAGTTTTCTCATCTCTAAATCGAAAAGCATAATAATAACTTCTTCAAAGGTTGCTGTAATGGTTACAATTAAATAATGCATCTAAAACACTTGGCACGGATAACAAGTACTCAATAAACTCTGGCTATAACCATTTTATTATTATGGGATTCTGGTGACATTGTCACCTAAAGTGTCCTCTTATGGGTTCAATTATGTCCCTCTAAAAGAGATATGTTGAAATCCCAACCCCTGGTACCTCAGAATGTGACCTTATTTGGAGACAGAGGAATTCAAGTTAAAATGAGGACATTAGGGTGGGCTCCAATCCGAAATTACTGGTATCCTTAGAAAAAGAAGAAGTTTGGACACAGATCAATACAGAGGGACAGTGATGTAACACGGAGAAGGATCCCATCTACAAGCCAAGGAGGGAGGCCAGGGACAGATTCCCCCTCTCAGAGTCCTCAGAAGGGACCCACCACCATGCGACACCTTCACCTCAGGCTTCAGGCCTCCAGAATCACCAGAGGATAAACCCATGCTGTTTAAACCATCTAGTCTGTGCTACTTCATTACAAAAGCATCAGCCAACCTTCCGGGCCCTGATTTACCAAACACATGGTGCCTTCTTGTGAGGGGCAGAGCTACTCATCTCCAAACTATTATCCATTATAAATACAGACTCCTGGACCCCACTGCCAGAAATCAATTCAATTAGGTCAGGACAGGACCCCAAATCTGCATTTAAAAACAGCCCCAGCAGTGTATACCCTGCTGATTAGACTGCAAATTGGTATAGCCACTGTGAAAAACAGTATGGAGTTTCCTCAGAAAACTAAGAATTGATCTACCATAGGCTCCAGCAATCCCTCAACTGGGTATTTACCCCAAAGACTTGAAAACCTATACCCGAAAAGATACTTGCATATCAATGTTCATAGCAGCATTATTCACGGTGGCCAAGACATGGAAGCAACCGGAGTGTCCTATGATAGATGCTTGGCTAAAGAAGCTGTGATACATATATAAGTGGAATATTACTCAGCCATAAGAAGAGATGAAATACTGCCATTTGGGACAACCTGGATGGACCTCGAGATAATCATGCTAAGCGAAATAAGTCAGACAGAAAAAGTTGAAAATTACGTGATATCACTTATATGTGGGATAGAAACCTAAAAGCAACAAATGAGCAGGACAAACAAACAGACTCATGGTCATGGACAATGGACTAGTGGTTACCAGAGGGTAGAGGGTGGGGGAAGAGGGAGGAGGTAGATGGGGTAAAGGGGGTCAAATATGTGGTGACAGAAAGTAATCTAACTGTGGGAGGTGCACATACAGTGTAAATATAGACACACAGATATAGGTGTGTGTGTATATATATATACATATATACATACATCTATATATACATACATCTTATTGTTAAAGTGTACAGCTGAAACTTACTGGATTTTGTGAACCAATGTCACCATAAAAAAATTAAGTAATTAATTTGAAAATAAATAAATAAATAAATAAATAAATAAATAAATAAATAAATAAAAATAAAGACAGCCCAGATACACCAAATGAATGGTTTTTTTGGAGAACTTGATGGACAAGCTTCAAAGGGTTTCCCAGCCCTTTGCTGTCCACATGAAGCAGCACATGAGAATAAAGGCGTGCGTATATGTGGTGTGTGTGTGTGGTATGTGCTGTGCATCCATGTGTCCATGACTGTGTTATTCTTAGCATATCCCCCTACTTAAAAAGTATCTTTATTTCAAGATTCAACAAATGTGAATGAGAGAAGAAAGCTAAAGAACACCAGTTGAATTGATTCGTCTTAACCCAAACTGTCCCCCCCACGTAGACTCAGGGAGCCCCAGCCTCAGAGTCCTGCCTCCTGTTGCCCTCAAAGCTTCATCTGGTGGCCGTGGGGCTTCCCCTGACTGTGATGTGACATAGTTTTATTTGCCAAGAAAGAAGTAACGATGCAATTATAAAAAGCCCAAGTCATAAGAAAATTAGTTTGACTTTATTAAAATTAAAACTTCTATAAAATAAAAGCACCGTAAACACATCCATAAGACAGATGGCAGCTTGAGAAAAGATATCGACGATACACATAACAGATTAAAAAAAAAACACTAGCATAAAAAATTCCCACAATGCGATAAGAAAAAGACAAACAAAACTCAACAGAGAAAGAAGCAAAGTGTAGAAAAAGACTATCGCGGAAAAGGAAAATCACATGAAAAGAGGCTCAACCTCGCTAAATAACAAGAAAATGTAAATTAAAAAACAATGAAAAATCATTTCTCATCCATCACATCAGGACACAGGACATGTGGCTGACAGACATTCCCATGTACCACTGGTGGAAGTGTAAAGTGACATGGCCACCTTGGAGAACATTTTGGCGTCATCTCATAGTATAAAAGGCATATTCGTCATAGTACCCAGCAATTTTGCTACCAGTTATTTCCCTAAAGAAATTCTCCAGTGTGTGCACAAGGAGAGCATACCAAGATGCTCACTGCTGTGTTGTGTCATAGGGTGAAGCTGGGTAATGTGTGGGTGCCCTTCAATAAGTGATCAGGCAAATAAAATGTGAGGTAGTCCTACAATCAAACCCTACGCAGCAGCAAAGGGGAATCGACAGGGTCTGTGTAATGCCAACATTCGAATGAAAAAACAAATTGCAAAATAATATAGATGATAAACAACTATATTATGCAATTATATGTCATTTATGAATGCGTAGTCCAAAACTACTTCTGTAGACTTTACAAGTGCACAAGGCAATACTTTACTGCTTCTAGAGAAATAAATGCGTGTAAATGGCAGTAAAACATGAACACCAAATCTGGTTGGAAAGAGCCGGGACAGACTGGGGGTGGGTGGATGAAGGGCACTTCGATTTAATTGCTTGTTTACTTCTGTCACTTTTAAAAACACAGATCGGAAGTAGATGTGATAGAATGTTAACTCGAGAATTCTCAGTGTGTGGCTCTTCGTTATGTTATGTTTGTACTTTTCCATGGTTTTCAAATCACAAAATAAAACATGCTATAGAAGGCATATGTATCTCACATCCTACATGATGCTATAATATTGTGTTGTGCATACATATAGGTGAAGACCCACCTGAGACTTGCCTTCCAGTCCCAGAGCAGCGCACTAACCTGTGAGACCTTGCTCCTGTTGGAAGATAGATGGGGACATTTGAATGCATGTAAAATAACAGAATCCTTCAAAAGGGCTCATTTACCTGTGCAATATTTTCCAATTTTATTTACTTAAAACAGACTGAAGAACTTATATCAGCCCGAAATCTCATCATTCCCTAATCCAGCTCTGTTGATTTTTTCTGTGTAAAAGTTATCTATAGCTCCATTGCAAATTACCCCCAAAATTTGTGGCTTAAAACAACACTTTTATGATCTTGCAGTGTCTGTGAGTTAGGGATCGAGCGGTGATGTAGCTGGGTGTCTCTGGCTCACAGGTTCTCAGGAGGTTGCATTCAAGTTGTCTGCCAGAGCTGGGGTCACATCTGAAAGCTCCACTTGGGGGCTTTGGCTGTAGATCAGCTTCCAGAGTTCACTCACGTGGTTGTTGGCAAGGCTCTGTGTCTCCTGCCCCACGGATCTCTCCATAGGGTGGCTTTACAATTGCAGCCAGGGAACAAACAGTGGAGTCAAAGAGAGTGAGACAGCACTGGAGACAAAGTCAGTGGCTTTTTACGACCTCACCGCAGGAGCAACATTCATCGCTGTTGCCATAGTCCATCCATTAGAAGCCAGTCACTAGGTCCAGCCCACACCCAAGAGGGAGAAATTCTACGGGAAGTGATCAAGAGGAGGAAGGGATTCAGGGCTTTCTCTGCAAGGCTGCCAACTGCATTCTGAATTAAAGTTGCAATCTGGACGAGTCACCCTAGGACTTTCAGTCATAAACTCTTCTTCACAGCTCATGTTACTGATAGGGAATATGGCACTGTCCAAGGCTCTAACTGTATCATGTTTCATGCACATAGGAAATAAAAGGTTAAAGATGAATCCTAGAAAATCCTAGAGTGGTCCATTATCTGAAATATTTACTGAGAGCAAAGCGCTTTGCTTCTACTTATTTCCTGATACCTACATGAGTTGAAATGTGAAAGACAGAATCCTCTACCTGATTTAGCATCATAAAGAAGTCTGTGCCTAACCCTAAGATGTATCCTTTGTTGGAGATATTAAATCACGCAGTTGACAGGGGTCAGCAAATGCTTCCAAGGATCAGACAGCAAATATTTTTGGTTTTGAAGACCCTATGACCTCTTTCTCAACTACCTGACCTTGCCATTATAGCACAAAAGCAGCATTAAATAAAATGTAAAAATATAGGCTGTATTCCAATAAAACTTTATTTACACAAACAGACATCGATCGAGCAAGATCTGGCTTACAGGTATTAGTTTGCCAAACCTGAAGCAGAGAATAGCCAATATTCTATTTGAGAATAAAACAAAAATTAATAAAGATACAGACAAGCTAGTATGTTCCTATTTTTGACAAAGATATTCAGGTGACACATGTATAAAATGATTCATCAGAAATAAACTTGAGTGTGAATTATACTGAGTCCATATTGACCATCACCATCCAAGCAGAGAATGTATGACCTGTGAATTCTCCTCTTACCTATAATCATATGACAAATGTGTGACTATTGAATCAATGGGGTGAGAACAGTAAGACCCAAAATTACCTGAAATCTTTCCTTTGCCACACTCATGATGACTTTCTACCTGATCACCTGGAACAGTGGTACTATTCATTGCTTTTAGTTAATGGCACAACAAAAAATCATTGGGCTGACCATAAAAATCCCATCTGTTTAGGGGACGTGGGTAACGTAAAAGAAAGAAAAAGCTCGTAATAATGACTACTAACCTTGATGTGAATGTAAAGGAAGAAGATTTGGTCATGAAGATTTTTCAGGTCTAACCACCTGGAAACAAACAGAGTCATAATTCAAAGAAGTTCGACAAACACGTACACCATGGTAACTGTATTTAATGCTGCTCTCTGGTTTACTTGAAAGTTAAGAGAATAGATTCTCATCTCAAGGAAATGAGTTCTCATCACAAGGGGAAAACATTTTGTACTTATATGAGATGATGGATGGTAACCAAGCATATTGTGGTAATCATTTATAATATATGTAAGTCAAACTATTATGTCATACACATTAAACTTATACAGCTCTGCATGTCAGCTATGTCTCAATACAACCAAGAAAAAGAGAAGTTTGATGGAATCTTTTCATTCATAATTCATTCACATGACAAGGGTAATATATTATTTTAAACAATGGGCTGAAGGCTCTCCGCATCTACGTTGCATTTCCTTATTTACACTGCATTTGAGAAATCCAAACATTTAAACCCACTGTGCCCCAAATGCAAATTGTCTCCCTCTTTAGAGGAGGGCAATTGTGGGAAAGAGTCAGCAGCCTCACAACCAACCCCAGGGAAGAAGGCACAGCCATCTCCATGTCTTTCTCATGCTTTGAATGGGAATTTATAATCAGAGTCATTCCTGGTTTCTGGGACTATATGGACAGTTATTTGTAATCATGGCACACACATACACACAATCAGTCAATGTCTCCCCCTCAACTGTGATCAAAAATTAATCTAAAGAGATTAGCTTTTAAAAGGGACATTGATGTAATGTTCACAAATCAATGAGCTAAATATTAGCCTTCATAAGCGTTATAAAATCAACTAATGATCCTTTCTGCAGTGAACACAATCTTTAATCACTAATGCCATTGCATACAGCTTCTCTTAAAATGCTTCAGCTGATGCATCTCAACGCACAATATTCATTTTCTAAGCGATCACATGAAAAAAATAAGGCAATATCAGGAATTCAAAAAAATGCTGCAGAGAATTAAATGAAATAAAGAACAAAAAGACAATAGAAAAAATTAATGCAACAAAGAGATGGTTCTTTGAAAAAATTAGTAAAATTGACAAAACCCTTGCTAGACTAAAGAAAAAAAAGAAAAGACTCAAATAAACAAAATCAGAAATAAAAGAGAAGTTACAATTCACATCACAGAAATACAAAGGATCATATTAGAATACAATGAAAGACTAAGTGCTACCAAAGTCAACTATTTAGAAGAAATGGGCAAGTTCTTAGAAATATGCCACCTTCCTAAACTGAATCACAAAGAACTGAAAAACCTAAATAGACCTATCAACAGGAAAGAAATTGAAACGATCATCAAAAACTCCCCAAAAAAGTCCAGGACCAGATGGCTTCACCAGTGAATTCTACCAAACATTCAAGGATAATTAATACCTGTCCTTATCAAACTCTTCCCAAAAATTGAAGAAGAGGCAATACTTCCTAACTCATTGTACAAAACCAGTATTACCCTGATATGAAAACCTGGCAAGGATAACATGCAAAAAAGAAAACTACAGGCCAATATCTCTGATGAATACAAATGCAAAATGCTAAACAAAATGCTAGCAAACAAAATTCTTAAACAAATGCTAGCACATCAAATACAATAATACATTAAAAAGATTATACATCACAATCAAGTGAGGTCCATTCCAGGGACACAAAGATGGTTCAACATCTACGAATTGATCCTCGTGATACTCAACATAAACATAATAAATTATAAAAATTATATGATGTTATCAATAGATGCAGAAAAGCAATTGACAAGATACAACATCCATTTAAAATACTCGATATAATGGATGTAGATGGAAAGTACCTCAACATAATAAAGACCATACATAACAGACTCTCAGCCAATATCATACTTAATGGCGAAAAACTAAAAGCTTTTCCTCTAAGATCAAGAAGAAGACAAGGATGCCACTCCCACCACTGTTATTCAACATAGCACTGGAATTCCTAGCCAGAGCAATCAGGCAAGAAAAAGAAATAAAAGCCATCCAAATTGGAAATGAAGGTGTCAAACTCACTTTTTTGCAGATGACATAGTGTTTTATATAGAAAACCCTAGAGACTCCACCAAAGAAAAATGATTAGAAACAAAAAACAAACTCAGCAAAGTTGCAGGATGCAAAATCAAAGTATGAAAATCCACTGCATTCCTATATATTGACAATGAAATTCCAAAAAAAGAAATGAGAAAACACAATTCCTTTTGCAATTGCAACAAAAATAATAAAATATCTATCTAGGAATAAACTTAACAAAGGATGTGAAGTACCTATATGCTAAGGAGAAAAACTAGGCCTCAAGGTCTGAGAATCCTCTGATGAGTAGAGAATTTACATACAATGTATAATCTATGGTTGTGAGTTAAATTAATACAAGGCCGATGAAGTAATTTTGCAGCTTAAGTCATTAACAGTAGGCACGATTTATGAACAAACTCTATTCTCTACAAGGGAAAGGTTTACTACCTGATACAATTTTCTTAAACACATTTTACGGCATGGTGTTACAGAAGGAATGGGGTTAAAGGGTTATATTCTCAAAGAGAAAACGATGGACAACAAGAGCACCCTTATCTCCTGACATCAAATTCTGGAAAAAGCTGACAGAGCAGATATATAAAGTTTTATGATAAATAACAGAAATAGTCCAATCTAAAATTACCTGAGATCTTCTCAGCCTGATGAGTCTATTAATAGGGCTCCTCATTCAGCTCACTGGGTTGTAAATGTTCTATCCACTTCAGCTTATTTGTCAGGTCATTTAGAGCATAGCACCTGAACTAAAGTAGTCGAGGCCCAAGGATGTTTCATTCTGAATCAGATCTTCAACAGAGATCCAGACAAGTGAAAACAGTGCTAGACTGAGGATATTAGGGTTCTCCAGAGAAACAGAGCCAATAGGATGAATGGATAGATAAATGATAGATAGTTGATGATGATGATGATAGATGATAGATAGATAGATAGATAGATAGATAGATAGATGATAGATAGATAGATAGATAGATAGATAGATAGATAGATGATAGATAGATAGATAGATAGATGATAGATGATAGATAGATAGATAGATAGATAGATAGATAGATAGATAGATAGATAGATAGATAGATAGATGATAGATAGATGATAGATAGATAGATAGATAGATGATAGATGATAGATAGATAGATAGATAGATAGATAGATAGATGATAGATAGATAGATAGATAGATAGATAGATAGATAGATAGATAGATAGATAGATAGATGTTAGGTAGGTAGATAGGTAGAGAGCAAGAGAGAGATGATAAATAGATCATATACAAAGATAGAGGGAAAGAGGGGGATAGAAACAGAGAGAAAGAGAGATTTATTTTAAGGAATTGCTCATGTAATTATGAAGACCGGCAAGTCCAAAATCTGCAGAGCAGGCCAGCAGGCCAGAGATCCAGGGGAGAGCTGCAGTTAAAGTTTGAAGGTCATCTGCTGTCTGCTGGCAGATTCCCTCGGGGAGATCGGTCTTCCATTTGGGCCTTCAGCAGGTTAGATGAGGCCCATCCGCACCATGGAAGTAATCCACTTTATTGGAAGTCTACTGACACAAACACTAATCCCATCCAAAAAAGATACCTTCACAGAAACATCTAGAATAATGTTTGACCAAATATTGGGGTGCCATGGCCTGGCCAAGTCAACACAAGAAATGAACCTTCGCAAGGAGTCATCCTCCCTCAGCATCCTAGGGGAAGGTCAGTTCGTGTTGTTTCCAGACCCCTGTCTCCCTCTTTCATGAGGCTGCAGGAGGCCTCCCTAAGTGTGCGAGCTCCTCCAGGACTTTGCAAACATTCCAGTAAAGGCTTGGAGTGGATTTCTCTTTTTGAAAAGAAAGGAAAAGAGAAGAGAAAAGAGAAGCCCAATCCAAGCCCCCACCCCCCAATCTGGCCCAGCATGTTACTCCACCATATTGTGGGAGCACTGTCACCTGCAGTTTTGCCTTTTCCTGTGGACCCTGCAGGGAACAGCTTAGGTGTAACTTCTCTTTACCCAGATGCTCTGCAGTTCTTTGTTCAGAAGAATTGTCACATGGAAAGTCTGCAGTGAACTATGAAACTTGTCTATTTTCTTTTATCTTTTCCAGGGCCAAAGGCAGTTTATTAATTTGTCAGTGAAAAAGCTCTGAATGGCACCCCAGAGGGCGTCACAGACCTGAAGGACAGGCCTGGGGGGTCTTATCTGGATTAACAGCAATCATATTTCCCAAGCTCCAACCTTTTCCAAAAATTGAGCAAGAACACAATTGGCTTTTCTGCAAACACAGTGCGAACTAGAACTAGGGCACCGACCGAAGTCATTACTTATAATCTTGTCCAGCTTGCAACAACACACAGAGATACCGCAGCCCGAATGATTAATCAATTACGTGAAATCACTTCACTGAGAAGAAAGGTGATTTAAAAAGAAACCCAGGTAATTTCAGCCGGAAAAAATAGGCTTTAAATTTCTTAGGGGAACTACTTACCATCTGTAATCCCAGAAGAACGGGAGAGAATAAAACTGAGATGGGAACTCTTGGTCCTCTGGGACCTTTCCACGTTCACCCTACCCTCAAGTCACACTGGACGGATCACTCTTCCGGGCACGTGGACCTCAGTCTCCCACCCCCATGTGTCTCCTCTGCTACCCCTTTGCATGGAACGCCCTCCTCCTGCCTCCTGACCACCAGAAAGCCGTCCTGCTTGACCTTCAAGGCTCAAAGCCACACACCCCGTTCCCTGAAACCTGCTCATTTTCACCATTCCTACCTACCCCCAAACTAGTGGGCATCTCTCACTCGTCTAGAACATTCGTTATGTTCTGCCTTGTATTTTAAGCATACGATTTGCTCTTGCTCTGACACCTCTAACAATAAGCAGTGTGCTTCGAGAAGATGCATTTAGTTCTTCAAAGCTGACAAAGTGTTTTCAGTATGCCATCACATATGCTTCTTGTAAACATTCTAGGGGGCACGTTCTTTAGAATTTCCTCACTGTCACCCCTCTGATGTGTGATCAGGCTGGGTCTCACACATTGGTGTGGAGACCCGAAGACCGGAGCTAAGTCACCTGCAGAATTCTCCTGCTCAGACTGACTCTCCGCCCCATGGGAAGTTAGTGTAGAGGTTCACAGGCCTGAAAAAGCAGGAGGAACCTCTCAACATGCTTCTGCCATTTGTATTTCACTTACTCTCTTTAAATATGACATACACCTGAAGAGCCTTTCAAAAAAAAAAATTGAAGAAGAGGTAAAATAATGTCCCAATACCACTGAATTCTTTTAAAAAAAAAAAAGCTAACAAAAATATGTTTTCAATTTCAGATTTCAGACTCTTGAGATTTTATCTTGCTGAAATTCTCTTTATTCTTGATGTCTTCATCATGTTTGTTTTTTTATACTTATAGCAATTCATATACCTTTATAAGAAATTCTATACAAAGAGATAGATAAATGCTAAGACATATATTGAAGAACTATTTGAATTCCCTTGTAAGGTCAGTATTATTGCCTCCTCTATGAAACTATAATCACAGAGTATGGAAGTAGCTTGCACAAGGTCAAATAATGACGCAGTAAAACAGCCAGAAATAAAATGATCCCTACCCCACCCCCATTTCTCTGCTAAAACACATTTTCACAAATAACTTACATAGCATTTGCAATCCTGTAGGAAATCAGTATTCAGGGTCATAACGCTCATCTGTTTTACAGTTTCTATTTTCAAACTTCCAAATAAAGAGGAATATTTTGTCACAATTCAGGCTGGTTACATTTTTCTCCAAATACCCTTAGCTTAAGGATAACCTCCTAGGTGACTAAAATTGACCTTCATGTCTTTTATTAGGTGTTGAATTACTTTTGAAAAATGCCTCAAAGTACATTATTACCTTATGACTGACAGACGAATTGAAGCCGAGGCAAAGCCAAAGGAGTCCTCGTGTGTGTGTGTGTGTGTGTGTGTGTGTGCGCGCGCGCGCGTGTGTAAGACATGTGATAGTCTATCATTTTTATTTGACTCTGAGACATGTGTATCCTATTTAAGTATTATATGTGTGTGATTGTTAAATAAATTATACTTAATATAATATTATCTAAATCCTCTATGGCATAAGAAATACCCTCCATGTTACAAAGCAAACTCAAGAATGACTGCTGCCCTCCCTTTCTGAGCAGCATCAACAAGGGAGAGAAGTCTGTGTAGTTAATAGAAATATAATAATTCTCATCCATCAGACAACAGCACGAGAAGACAGAATGTACAGGCCAGCCTGGAGTAAGAAGACAATGTTCATCAAACTGATTGATAGACGGGGTTATTTTAATAAGCCATGGGCCAATTTGTGTATTTCACGAGTGCTAATGAAAATTCCCTTTGCAATAATAACAGTACATTCTATGATATATTAGTTTATAAAGCACCTTCTTTTTTTAAATATCATTTTATTTTTCAGTTACAGTTGACTTTAATATTATTTTATAATAGCTTCAGGTGTACAGCACAGTGGTTAGACATCGACATAATTTATGAAGCGATACCTCCAATAAGTTCAGGACCCACCTGGCATAATTCATACTTATTTTATTGTTGACCATATTCCCTCTGCTGTACTTTACATCTTAGAGACTATTATTTTGTAACTACCAATGTGTACATCTTTTTAAATATTTTTTATTAGTTTTGGGTATACAGTACATGGGTTAGACATTTATATGGTTTATGAAGTGATCCCCCCGATTACTCATTGCCCACCTGGCTCTACACACAGCCATTATGATACCATTGGCTATATTCCCTGTGCTGTACTCTATATCTCCACGACTGTTTTGTAACTACTAATTCGTACTTCTTCATCCCTTCACGTTTTTCTCCTAGTCCCCCAATTGCCCCCACCTCTGGCAGTCACCAGATGGTCCTCTGTATTTGTGAGTCTGTTTTTGATCAGTTTGTTCTTTTTGTTCCTTAGATTCCACATGAAAGTGAAATCACATGGTATTTATCTTTGTCTGACTTATTTCTCTCAGCATAACAACCTCTAGGTCCCTCCATGTCATTGCAAATGGTGAAATTTCATTTTTGTATGGCTGAGTCATATCCCATTGTATATAGGAACCATAGCTTCTTTATCCAATTGTCTGTTGATGAGCATTTAGGTTGCTTCCATATCTTCACTATTGTGAACAGCATTGCCATGAACATAGGGGTGCATAGACCTTTACAAATTGGCATTTGGTTTTCTTTGGATAAATACCCAGAAGTGCAATTGCTGTGTCAAAAGGTAGTTTTAGTTTCAATTTTTTGAGGAACCTCTGTTTTCCATAGCAGCTGTACCATTTTGCAATCCCACCAACAGTGCATGAGGGTTCTTTTTTCTCCACATCTTGGCCAACACCTGTTGTTTTTTTATTTATTGATGATAGCCATTCTGACAGGTGTGAGGTGGTATCTCATTATGGTTTTAATATGCATTTCTCTGATGATTAGTGACCTTGAACATTTTTTTATGTCTATTGGCCATCTGTATTTTCTCTTTGAAAAAATCTTTCTTCGGGTCTCCTGACCATTTTTTAATTAGATTGTTTTTTTTGTTGTTGTTGTTATTGAGTTGTATGAGTTCTTTCTGAATTTTGGATATTAACCCCTTATCAGATGTATCATAAGCAAATATCTTCTCCCATTCGGTAGACTGTCTTTACAAAGCACTTTCAAATGTGCAGTCGGGATGGCAGAGAAGACTGGGTTCTCTCTGGTCTCCCTGAACTAGCTGCCAGACCCCGTCCACGTCCTTTCTCAGGCCTGGTTCCTCGTGTATGGGGATCTGTCTGGTGGAGAGTAAGCAGGATGTTGCAGAGCTGCACACACACGTAGTTGGAGTTCAATCCAGGTATCTCACACCAACCCTGGAGGAGGTAGCTGTTCACATTTCTGGCTTCCAGATAAGAAAATCATGGTTCAGAAAGCTTCAGTGATGTAGCTGAGGTTACAAAACATACACGTGGACAAGAGAATCTGCATTCTCTATTTATTCTTCTTCGAATACTTTTTCCAGTGCTTTCAGCATTTGCATCAAATAGTATCTCGGCTTCAGCACCATGCTGTTCAGCACCGTTTGGGATTAGAAAATAGCCTACATAGAAAAGGAAGAAACAGCTCCCAAAACTCTACTTATAAGGCAGCCAACAGAGGAGGAAATGGAATCGGGGCTCCGACATCTGTCTTCCGTCCCAGCATGCACTCGACAGAGTTGTGTCCCACATGAGTCCAACAATCCTTTCTTCTCCCTTTTGTTTTTCCTGGTAAAATGAGTTAGCCTACCTTACTCTCAGAGTTATAATGAGCTTCAAATAAGATTATTCCCTCAGCTGTTCTGATAATATCTGCGGGATGTGCATGTGAGCATGAAAAGCTTCCAATGGGTGGTGCTTGGCATTTATCGTCAGCATCCAAGACTGGAGGGGCTGGACGCACCCATAAATACACACACAGAGACATGCTCATAAGTGAAAGAATCATGAAAAATTAGTGACCGTCTGTACTAATGCTATCTACATGCTCTGTACTGTGTTTTTCATTCTCTGTCCTCAATTGCTGCTTTTTTTTGTGGTGACAGTTGTTAAAAATTAAATGTATATATGCTCCAGAACTGTGGAGGAGACCATCTGCTAAATGCTCCTTTTGTGCCCACCTGATCTGGGGTGCTGAGAATGCAGTGGGCAAGACTGAGTAAGGCCTCTTCTCTCATGGGGCCGGCATTCGACCAGTGCTAGTCAGGGGAGAAAGACAGCAAAGCTGATAGATAGGAAATTTTGGATGAGGATGAACTGTTGTGAAGACGACGTGTGTCTAGTGCCTGGGCTGTCTTCTTCAGATTCAGTGGTCAGTGGGGGTCCTTTGAAAAGCTGATTCCAGAGCAAGGCGCTAACCATACAAGAATCTGGGGAGACAGTTCCAGAAGGAGGGAACGGCTAATGCTAAGTCCCAAAGGAAAGAATTGGCTCATCACCCTTGAAGAACACCAGAAAGGCCATTGTGGCCAGAGACTCTATGAGAGATGAGCTCCTAGAAGCAGTCAGGGTCCCACCATGCAGGAGCTGGTAGGCCATAGCAGTAGGAGTTGCATTTGGCTACTTGTAAAGACACCAGCCACATGGACTTAATCTAATAGTGGTTTGTTATCTGCACAACACAACAGCCTTGAGGTTGGGTCCACCGCTCTGCAGAGCCTCCACAGGACCACACACTCCCATCTGCTTCTGATCTTTCTGCTCTGCCACCTTTAGCATATGGCTTTCATGCCTTTGGTTGCCTTATGGTTGCAAGATGATTGCTGTGCCTTCTGCTGTCTGCCTGTGGTCTGAATTCGAGGTGGTATGAACAATGAAGTCAACAGGAGGAAATGCAGTCCTCATATCCACCATGCAGAATTTCCCCAGATATCCCCTAACAGACTTCCACATACACGTCAATGGACAGCACTGTGTCACTTAGCTGCCCCTAGCTGCAAGGGAGGCTGGAAATATGTTTTGTGTGTGTGTGTGTTTTTTTTCAAGCTAAGCTCTTTTAACAACAGTATTTTCTTCAGTTGGAATGTTATTGATTAGGCAGGTACCCCACAGTGCAGTAGAAGTTTGCAATCTCTTCTAGATGAAAAGGTATTTGTGGCTTGGTGGGAAAATCAAGCATTCTGCTTTGAACTTGTAAAACTAGACAAGGCTGTTACACTAGTGTACCCACAGGTCTCAGGCAGATACAGTTCTCTCCGGCTTCAGGCAGCCCAGTGGTATCTGAGGCCACCACCGCCCTTGGGTAATTTGACTCCTTCCTCAGAAAGCTCCTCCGTTTATTCCCAGGGCTCCCTAGCGATGCTTTGTGTCATTAAATAGAAGATGCCCTCACTCATAACATGCAGCTTTATGTACCACTAGAGAAAACTATGCTGCCAATGAAACAATAACAATGTTTTCTAATGTAGAACTTTTATACTTCCTAGAAATAGTTTTGAGACTTACTAAGACATAACTTTTTAACCACAGAGCACTCTTGCCCATACATTAAAAGGAAAATAGTCATTAAATTAATTGGTTAGGTATTCTTAAAAGCATCTTCCCATTCAGAATCCAAGTCAGTGTCTGTAAATTTTCCCACTCTGCTACATCAAGTGTGTTGACCATACGGCGTCTGAGTGCTCTGCTATTATTGGTTTCAGAATTTTCCTCTAAGCTGCTGACAGCTGGCTGCAATTTTTGATGTGAGTGCAAGACAATGATGACTGTATCACAACTGCCGCATGGACAACAGCTATTTTGCCATTAATGACATTGAAATGTGGGGGGCGGGAAGTCCAAGATCCACGTACAGAATGTGCATTTGTGTGTGCACCACGATGCAGAGCTAGGCAGCATTGCGTTAGACATCCAGGCAGAGAGGTCAAGGAGGTGGGGTGGGATGTGAGGGGCAGGAATAAAGAAGTGGGTTCGCAGATTTGGCATCCATAAGCATTTGGAGACAGTCATCTCTGTGGGCCCACTGTGACCACTGAAGCAAAGTCTTGATGGAGAAGAGGGCTGGGTCTGAGCTTTGGGACGGTCAAGTGTTCAGAAATCTAGAGGTGGAACCAATCAACCCAACTGAGAGTTAGCAGCCAAGGCAGTTCTAACACGAGATGTCAAGACAGCAATGTGGTGTGCCTGAACCTAAGGAGGAGGGGGACAGATGGGTCAAATGCTGCTGAGGTCAAGAAGGATGCACGTGGAAAGGTGACCATTTGACTGGGCGGCACAGAGGTCATGAGCAACCTCATCAAAAGGACCTTCCCAAGGTTAAGGGCAGCCTCTGTGTAGCTGGCTGGATGATAACCAGGACTGGTCTTGGTTGTGGAGAGGAGGTGAGGTGTTCCACCTCTTTGATCAGGTGTATTGTCAAAGGTAGACGTACCGCCAAGAGAGGCGGTGGTGTTTGTTTGTTTGTTTGTTTTTAAGAAACAGGCACATTTTAAAGCTCAGCCAGCAAAATGCAATTGCTGGTTCTGAAGAGGATAAGGCGAGCTGCAAGGTGCTTGACAACAGAGGTATGGAACCCCGGGGAAAACATGGGTATGGAACCCAGGGGAGGACAGAAGTATGGAACCCCCAGGAAGTCAGAGGTATGGAGCCCAGGGGAGGACAGGGGTATGGAGCCCAGGGGAGGAAAGGGGTATGGAACCCCAGGGAGGACACGGGTATGGAGCCCAGGGGAGGACACAGGTATGAAGCCCAGGGGAGGACAGGAGTATGGAACCCAGGGGAGGACACAGGTATGGAGCCCAGGGGAAGACAGGGGTATGGAACCCAGGGGAGGACACGGGTATGGAGCCCAGGGGAGGACAGGGGTATGGAGCCCAGGGGAGGACACAGGTATGGAGCCCAGGGGAGGACACGGGTATGGAGCCCAGGGGAGGACAGGGGTATGGAGCCCAGGGGAGGACAGGGGTACGGAACCCGGGGGAGGACAGAGGTACGGAACCCGGGGGAGGACAGGGTTGCGGAACCCAGGGGAGGACAGGGGTACTGAACCCAGGGGAGGACAGGGGTACGGAACCCAGGGGAGGACAGGGGTACGGAACCCAGGGGAGGACAGGGGTACGGAACCCAGGGGAGGACAGGGGTACGGAACCCAGGGGAGGACAGGGGTACGGAGCCCCAGGGGAGGACAGGGGTACGGAACCCAGGGGAGGACAGGGGTACGGAACCCAGGGAAGGACAGGGGTACGGAGCCCCAGGGGAGGACAGGGGTACGGAACCCAGGGGAGACAGGGGTATGGAGCCCAGGGGAGGACAGGGGTATGGAGCCCAGGGCACGAGCGCAGCTTCGGACGGACTCGTGACCCATCGCGACAGGGAGATGGCAGAGGGTGCCCCCGGCCGCCCGCCTCCCCGAACGGGCCTCCGGGCTTCGCAGCGCGGCCCCGACCGACGGGCACGACCCCTGCTGTCCTCGGGCGCGCACAGCGGGCTGCGGGCTGGGCGAGGACCCGCGGCGGCCGGCACCCCGGCCCCGGGCACCAGCGCCTGGGCGTGTCCCTCCGGCAGCTCAGGTTCCCATCGCCGTCAGCGCCTACCTGGCGGGGAAGGCTGGGCGCGGTCCACAGACTCCGCACCTGCAGCCGGGCCTTTCGCCACCCGCGGCCACCGACCTGACCCCGCCCCCGCCCCCGCCCGCTCCAGCCCGTTCCCACCTTCCGCCTCCGCGCGCGCGGCCGCGGCTTCCAACGTGGCGCTGCCCACGGCGCAGGCGCAGTACGCGGGGCGCGCGCCGCCAGGGGGCGGGGCCAGTGGAGTGACGTCAGCGCGCAGGGCCGCGCCTCGTCGTTCAACCAGCCGAGCGGGGCCAGGCCAGAGGGGCGTGGTCAGAGGGCGGGGTCAGCGGCGTGACGTCAGCGCGCAACCGCGCGCGGGCGGGAGGGCGCCACGTCGGTGCAGCTGCCGCTGTCCCCGCCGTCCCCATCCGTCAGACGGGCCGTCGCGCCATGTCTTCGCCTCCCGAGGGCAAGCTGGAGACGAAGGCCGGACACCCGCCCGCCGGTACTGACGCGCGCGCTCCGGCGGGGGGCGCGGGGGGCCCCGGGGTGCGGGCCTGACCCGGGGTGCCGGGCGGGCGAGGTGCCGTTGTCGGTCCCCCCGTATGGCTTTAACCCCCCTCCGCGTCTTCCGCGCCCCCTTTTCCCCGAACGTGAGTGTTCTGTGTGTGTTTCGAGGTGTTTGGGGGTTTTCTGTGCTTTTCTCCCCCCATCCCCCTCTAAATTCTGAGACGAGGGCGCACACGCGGGATCCGGGGGGCCCGGGCCCGTCCCCGCCCGCCCTCGCGGTGGCGGCGCGCACGCACGGGGGACCCCGGGAGGGGGTGGAGGGGCCGGCGGGCCCCAGGAGCCAGGCGGCCGGGACCCGCGCACCCCGGGAAGTAGGGTGCTGGTTGCGCGGCGCTGCACCCCCGGTCGCGGAGTGACAGCCCTGGGGAGACGTGGCCGCCTGGTCACGGGGACAGACGGTCCCCAGTATCTCCGTCTGCCGTGCCCCGCTCGCTCCAGGGCGCTCGTTCTCTGCTTCAGCGCAGGGGATAGGGCCACTCTTTAAAGGTGTTACATCCCGAGGTAATGTGTGTTTTTACTGGGGAAAGCAGTTCCCAACAAGGAAAGGAACTGGCGCCAGGGGATAAAAGTGGCTCATGGAAGCCCGTGGACTTAAGAGGCATGGGATTGCAGAGAATAGTTTCACTGGGATGGAAGATAGGCTTTGGGGGCCTCGTTGCATTATATTATAGATTAGATCATTGATAGATAGATAGATAGATAGATAGATAGATAGATAGATAGATAGATAGATGATTGATAGATAGATAGATAGATAGATAGATCGATCAGAGAGATTTTCTTTAAAGGTAACTCTGACCTCTAATTCCTACCACAGCAGCAGGTCCTTGTCCAGCTGCCTGATGACCTGGGAAGCGCTGCGGGAAGGAACACCTTCCTTTAGGCGACCCTGTCCCAGGGCAGTGAGTGGCAGTAAAGCACGTCTGTTGGAATGGCGCCAAACCAAAGCGGTGGTGGTGACTAAATTGCACACAGACACTTCTCCATATGGAGCTTTTTAAGATCAGACATGTGAAGTGTACGTAGTAACGTACGTATAGAGAAATTTCATGAAGGACTCTGATTTTCTCGGAATGGTGGAGTCAGCAGGTAGGCTTAGTGAATTACACATTAAATAGCTTATTTATGTGGAAGAGAGAGGACCCAGCTTGTCTCTGCTGGTGTAGCAGCGACCTTGGCTTCTAAGTTTTGAGGCCGGTCATTTCTCAAGGGCTCAGTGTGTGAAATGGGAGGTTTGGGCCAGATAATTTCTAGGGAAGTCACGGAGCAGGGCTGCCTTTGCCCCTGGAGCTCCATTCCTTTGCTCCCTCAGCATCAGAGTCCAAGGGCAGCTAATCCCACAGGTAAACTCAAGTGACTTCAGGGCAGGACCTTTTAGCCTTTGGGGCCCCATTCTCGAAGGAGCTGCTTAAGGAGCTTTCACTGTCACTCCCCACTTTCCAAGTCCAGTCACACCTAGCCAAAGTGGAGAAAGCCTGGCATCGTGACCCAGAGGTGCAGGTTAGAAAGGGGCCTTTTGTCCGTTGCAGTGTTTTGCCTCCTAGCAGCACCCCTCACATCCACTTTCTCTTGTGGAGCAGAGGTCCTGTGAGAAAGCCGTCTCGGCAGAAAGCTGAGGGTGTATCCTTGTTTGCTCTAGAGTAGCCAGAGAGTAGGCAGTTCTGCAGAGTAGATGTTTTAAAAAATTTTCAAGAAAATGTTTTTAAGCCCACCGTAATAAAGGATAATCAAGGACAGCCAAGAGGACAGTTCATAAATCAAGATGACATCTTGAAAACTGCAGGAACGCTTCTATTAAGTGCTTAAGTTGGATAACTCAAACTTGTGCTTAAATCTTCCATCGGAAAAAATAAAATTCTCTTCCGTGACTATCTTCATGTTCTTTGGTGTTTTCTCGTTATTGCTGTCTGAACCAGGTACCCTCCTGTACGTTCCCACAGCATCCCCCAATTCCTAATCATACTTACCTCTGCCTGCCTGCCTGCCTCCCTCCCTCCCTCCCTTTCTTCCTTTCTTCCTTCTTTTTTTCCATCCTTCCAGGGCTGGGTCTTATTGGTATCTTCATCTCCAGGGCTGGCACAGTACCTGGCACAAAATATTCCATAAATAGCTCCTGAGTGAGTTTCTCCAGTGCCTGTTAGCACCTTCTCACTTCCCCACAACACATGGGGCCTGCAGTGTCCCTCTACTTCTGAGCTAATTCCAGGGTGTGCTGGTGATGCAGGTGGGACTCAGCCAGTTTAGGTAGCATCATGATAATGCAAATTAACGTTTGCCAAGTGCTCAAATGTGCCTGCTGTAGGGGAGGGAAAATAATTTTACCTCTACTGTTAATAGGTTCTTGGCTAAGACACCCCACACACATCCTGTAGTAGACTAACAAGAGAGAAAAACAATAACAAGTATACCTCTATGCATGGGAGAGGCCCAGGAAAACTCAGTAACTCCTCAAATGCCCCAAGCCATCACCTTAAATACCAATTTCATCTAAAGACAAAAATACTAGGGAGTGGGGAGCAGTTTTGGGAAGCCATTTTCTAGGAAAAGCAAGATAAACAGGGTGAGGTGGTTACACAGATTTATGATTCTTTAGTGATTTAGAGTCATCCTTCCCTTCCTGGCACAGAGAGGGGACACTTACAAATGGAGATTTCCCTGTGTAAATGTCTCTTACAGAGGGTAGCTTCTCCTTGTCTCCTGGTTCTTAATTAGTTCAAAATAACATTTAGGGGTGGCACATGCTGCTCCCCATCACTGACGTTCTGAGCACATGGCACTTACTCATGACTAGCAGTCACCTTACAGTTGGAGAAAGAGGGCAACTCCGTTTTAAAACTGGCCAAACTGGAGTGTCTCCTTGCTGACTTCCCTGAGCCAGTGACTTCAGCGGGACCGGCATGTAGGGCCTGTGCCTCTTGGAACTTCAGCAACCCCTCTCAACAGGGGGGCTCCATCACCCACCATGTGCCTCCTCCCAAGGTGTGAGATGGATGAGGCCATTTGCAGAGGCTTCTAAAGAGTGGAGGACAGGTACGTGCGGATGCAGAGCGCTGCGTGCTGACAAGTTGGTGCATCACCTGGCAGTGCCCGGCCCACCATAAAAGTCATCAAGTCTTAATGACTCAAACCCCTCCACTGCTCTCGACTACAAAATATCTGTAGAGAAATGGGGTGAGACTGCCTGTTTGATGAGTTATTGCAAATACAGACGAGTTAGAATTAGGTTCTTTTTCACCTAATAGCCGTGCTAGGGTGCCACAGCAGAAAGGGGGTGTAATTATGAGCCGCACTATTACCCATTCCTGCCAGTCCTCGTGAGTTCGTGGCGGCGATGTGGATGACATCTCTTTATTGAATGCATTTTGCTGTCCTCGTTCCCCTCCATTTCCGAGGGGAGTGAAAGCCATATGTCAGTAAAGATGTCATAAATCTAATGTGGTAGTGTTGAGCGTTACTAGTCATGTATGGTTACGAAAAGTAGACTTCATGTCACTTCCAGAACTGAATCAGACAAATAGAAACACAATTGTGTTTATTGAAAGTAAAATGAAAAATAGACCTCTTCAATTTCTTTAGTAAGTTTTAAAATAACTCAGTTCTCAGTTTTCTTAATCAGACGTGGATTAAGGGTGTGTTTAAAGGTTGTGGTTGATAATCCTCCCTGAGTCATCTGCAGGAGGTTTTTATGTGCCCTGGGCCACTCTTGCTAGAAATGGAAGACTAATTAGTTTATTATATTAACCCTGTAGTCAGCCCAGACACCAATCAACAGCCGACGGTACAGGAAGAGATCTGTCAGCCATTGCTCTTGACCTACCAAGGAAAGAAAGAGACCCTTTTAGTCCCTGCATTTCTTCAAAAGCTTCCAGTCAGGGTGGGCTGGAGCAGATCTACCTCTGTTCTCTAGGACCCTCCTACTGGGTGTGCCCTTTCAAACCATTCTCTCCTCGTGATCACTTTCCTCTTCCCAACTTTGGAAGTCTTTATATAGGCCCTATTCACTCAAAATACTATGCTAGTTGCAGGTATGTTACACTCATCATTGTAACAGACGGTTCAAAATCTTGGTGGCTTTATTTCTCTCCCAGGTGGCCCTTCCTGCCACGCAGCTGCTCTGCCATCTCGGCCCGTGGCAGCATGGTCTCTGCAGAGGGGCAGCAGGTACAGCCGAGAGGAGCACGTGTCACAGCATCCACTTCCTGTGGCTGCTGCAAAGCACAGTAAACTTAGAGGCTTAACAGAGCGCAACTTCATTATCTCAGTTCTGGAGGTGAGAAGTGCCAAGCGGCTCTCATCGGGCTGTAATGAAGGTGTCTGCAGAGTTGGTTCCTTCTAGAAGCTCCCGAGAGAATTCATTTTCTTGCCTTTTCAGCTTTCACAGGTGGCCCTGTTCCTTGATGTGTGGCCCCATTCCTCCATCTTCAAAGCCAGCAGTGGCTGGTCGAATCTCACGTGTCACACTCTGGCCCTGGTTCTTCTGCCTCCCTCTCCCACATTTCAGGACCCTTGTGACTGCAGTGAGTTCACCTGAATAATCCAGAATAATCTTCAGGTCAGCTGATTAGCAACTTTAATTTCTCCTTGCCGTGGACCCCAGCACTTGGAGGTGGTTATCTTTGGGGCAAGGACGTTATGCTGCCTACCACAGTTTTCCCTCCCATATTTGGCCACAATCTAGGTAACTGGCTCCAACCCAGCTGCCAGGGAGGCTGGGGCTGGGATCGGCAAATACGTAGCCTGTCCCCACCTCTTATTCCGGAGCCTAGTGCCAGGCTTCGGAGCACCTCCAGGCATGGGTCCTACTTTCCCGTGGACTGTTTGAAATCTGCCTCCCTTATCCCAGAATTACCCCACAGCTACCTGCTCCCGTCCTCCCCCAGCCCTGCCATACACACACCTCTTTGGCTCCTTCACTGTTTGGTAGGGTCCCCATCCTGGCCCAGTCACCAAACAGTCTGACCTTCGGGTCACAGCCCCATCGTAGAGTGGAGCTCGCACTATCACAGGACACAGAGCCCGGCCCATCTAGCTCTGAGCAGAGCTCCACGGCCCTGGCGACACACCGTGGCTCTGAACCTCATGTCCACCTCCAGAAAGTGAGTGAGGCTGCCTCCGCGTAACTGAGGGGCTCCCCGCCTTAGTGGTCTACGATCCTAAATGCAGAAGGCAGTGGCCTTCGTCCCTCCTCGGCTGTCTTACACATGAAACTGTCAGAGGCACAAATTTAGGCATTTGTCAGGTGCTCGTTTAGCACAAGCCATCACCCCTACCCGCTGCACATGGACCTGAGGGTCCCCATCAGCACTTCATGTGGCCTCCAGGTGGGCTTGGCCCTGGTACCCAGAACTCGCTGTCACGTCAGGCGTCCTCACAGGTGCCCTCTGCCTCTCGCCATTTGCCCTTCCCACTCACAGGACCCCCACATCCGGTCCTGGAGCCCCATCCACATGGGTGATGTCTTCATAGCCCAGGAGCCCCACTCCTGGTGGAGCCATTTCCCTTGACTGACAGGGGCCTCTGCCCTGGTCTCACCCAACCTCACTGCTCCCAGGGCGGGCTGGTTCCACCCCCACGTTACTTACCTGTCGCTTACCTCGCTTACCAGCCTGTGCACTGCTCTGCCTGAGTGTCAGGCTGACTCCTGGCCGCTGCTCTGGGGCTCCTCGGTTCTGGTTGTTGCTCTGTTCTGTCTCTGAGGTGGGTGAGCCACCTCCGAATGCGTTCTGTAGTTCCTCTGCAGCAGAAACACAGGGGCACACCCCAAGTCTTGCTCTAACCCCTAAAGTCAGTGCTTTGGGGACTGTTGTGTGAATTGGCTGCCCCTCCCCGCTCCCTGCTAGAAACCACAGCCTGGTTTGCAGGGCGCTCACAGTCTTTGAGCGGTTCTGGGGAGCCCCCTCTCATCCCCCTGCCTGTCTTCAGCAATGGATCTTTCTAGCCTTCTGTTTGTTACCGTGGGAGCGATCAGAGTTCCAGTAACACACACCCTCCAGGTCCTCATCATGGTGAGGAAATGAATTTCAACTCAGCGAGCTTGAGTAGTATTTGTTTACTAAAAGCACAGTGTAAGGTAGAGGAGGGATCAGGCCTAAAACTAGCTGACCACGTGGAAATGAGGTCATGTACCCCTATGGGGGGCACGGGGTACAGCCAGGGAAGAGGGAGAGCTGTCACCCCGGGGGAGGGACAGGTCTGCGGCATATTTGGGCCTGTGCTGGGTAGTAATAAAGTGATCTTAGGTGATTGGCAAGTGAGGTCATTTTGATTGGCACCTGGCTGCTTTACAACTCTTTGCCTGGTGCGCATGTGCTTCCCCAGAATTCAGTCTGTTATACCTAGATTCATGAACTTCCAGGCATAAACATCTTGTTATAATGAAGCTTAAATTGTGGGTAAATTCGGGTAGTACCTTCTGTGCAGACATCTGTAGCCGGATTATGCCAGCTCAGACTATGACCCTCCTGTCCTTTGTCTCTGGGGATGCAGGAGGAGTTCTTTAACTACCATAGGGTGTTTTAGGGGCGGGCTCTGGGCTGGGCCCGTATTCCTTTGTTCCCCCTGTCGCTCACGTCTGACTAGCTACCTAACACGCTGAGCATGAGCCTTGACCCTCTCATAGCAGGCACCCTGACACCTGAGGGGAGAGCACTGTCACCCTTTACAGACAGAGGATCCTTGGGCACAGAGAGTCAGCAGTTCTCCCCATTGCACATCCGTGCATGTGTGCACGCACACACAAACACATGCACGCACGCACACACACATGGGCAGAGCTGGGATTTGAACACACGTCTGGCTCGACCTTGCCCTTCACCTCTGCATGGCACTTCTGCTGAGAGGAAGCTTGTTACTCTTTAAATTTGAAGCTCTCATTTGAGTAACAACCACAACAAAAATCCAAGATTTTTTTCTAATGTCTCTCTTATAAATACTTGTATTTGCAAATATTCCACAAAAGATTTCTGCAAAAATAGCTCTGCCTTTGTATTTTCACAAATGAAGAGTTGCAGCGACAATGATAGAGCAGTCACAGTGAGCGTGTGCCGTCATATATTTTGGCAGTGTTGTAAGTTGAGATGAATCTGTCTCAGCCTTGAGTTATTATTATTATTGCCCCTGTTTATTGCCACATTAATCACCACACATTCTGTGAGGGATTGATGAAGTTAATTGCTTTTATAAACTAAATTAAACGAAGTGCCAATGCAGAGTGACCGAGCCTTGACATGTGTTCCTGCAGCAGAAGAGGCCCTTCCACTTGGGTGTCAGATGACGGTGTCACCTTAACAAATGTCACCTTGACAGTGTTTGTTACACAGCCCTTTTTTCTTTTAGTTTATAGAAAACATCTGTGATTTATAGTTGTAAAGTTTTATATCTGCCAAGTAGAAAGGATTCATGTTTAAATAGCATCTGTATTAGTTTGCTCAGGCTGCTATAACAATACTACAGACTGGGTGACTTAAACAATAGAAATTTATTTTCTCGTAGTTCTAGAAGCTAGAGGTCCAAGGTCAGAGTGCCGACTGGTCTGGTTTCTCGTGAGGCCTCTCTGCTTGGCTTCTCATTGTGTTCTTACGTGGTCTTTTCTCTGTGCACCTGCGCCCCTGGTGTGTCTCCCTCTTCTCATCAGTCCTCTTGGTTCAGGCCCCCCTCCATCTTAGCCTCATTTTAAGCTGATCACCTCATTGGTGGCCCGCCGCTATCTACAGTCACATTCTGAGGTACTGGGTGTCAGGGCTTCAACACATGAACTTGGAGGGACTACAATTCAGCCTATAGCAGCACTTTTAATCAATTTCTAATGGGAATAGGATGGAACAGGATATATGGGGGAGGAGAATGAATTAAAAAAAAAAATTTCGTGAGACAACTCTTCCAGCTTCCTCTTGGTGAGAAACATTCATAACAACCCTAATCACATTTCAATAGAGTGGGAAATAACCTTAAATGTACTACAGATTTTTATTTTCAGTCTCCATCTCTTACGGTTTGGCACACTGCATAACCTGGGAAATCTTGATAAGCCACCTGCAAATGGTGTTTTTTGTTTTCTTCCTTTTTTTGTTTTTCTTTCTTTTTTTTTTTTTTTTTTTATTATCTGAGACCAAAGTGAGGAAAATCCCTAGGAATCACACCCAGAGAAGAAACTGAAATTCAGAACAGTTGGTTTGAGTCTTGGGAGGTAGGGAGGGACCCAGTATCTCTTTCTCTCCCAAGGACACCAGTCAGACTGGATGAGGGCCCACTGTAATGGCCTTGTTTAGCCCGAGACTCCAGCGGCAAGTGGGTGCTCAGAAGCCAGGCCCATGGAAAAGTGTGGGGGAGGGGAAAGGGGGGGAATGCAGCCAGTAGGGTGACGAGAAAGCTGGTCTGTTGCAGCCTGGGCTCCGGGTGGAGAGAAAAGTATTCTTGAAAATTTGTGAACCCAGGCCTGCCCTTACATGGGCTGAGGGATCAAGTTTACACAGTTAGGCAATTTCTAAGGAAACTGACGTAAAAGGGATTTCCAAATAACTGTCCTCCTGGTTTGAAAGAAGCACGTATAACACCCCTCCAGAGGGATCTGGCCCCAGGGGTCCCCACAGATAAAGCCCTGCTGAAGACAAGCTCATAATCCACAATCACCCCGATAAAAGTGAGAGTCACTGGAGAAGAACAGTGGCTTAAACTCTCAGGGATGTCAGATAGTAAAATAGTTGGATTTACAGCTGTAAGACAAGTATGTCAAACGATTACATAGATACAAGAATTAAAAACACAAGAAACAAATAAGACCCCGCTTTGCCTTTTGCTGGTAGACCACTGCCAGGTGCCCTTGGCCGTGAGGCGCGCATCGTCAGCTCCCTGAAGCAAGGAGCTGGCAAACTCTGCTGGGGAAACAAACTGAATAAAGTGGAAGTGTGTGAGCCTGAGGGGGTTCCATGTTCTCCTTCCTGCTCGTCAGCATCATCAAGAAACTTGTCCTGGGCTTTCGTGATTCAAGGCTGTTTTAAAAAACTCAATTAGCGTCTGCCAGTCCTAAAGTTTTGTAACCCAGTTTGGGGAAGGCTACCATAGAAGTCTTGGCTGCCACCCAAGTGGCCTCTGCGACCGTTGGCACAGTGACGGTCGCATGCCACCATGTGGCTATATCGCCCCATCAAAAGCATCACTGGAGACAAATACCACACAATTTCACTTATATGTGGAATCCGAAAAACAAACAAACAAAATGAAACAAACCCATACCTACGGAGAACAAACCGATGATCTCCAGAGGGGAGGGGAAAGGAGGATGGGCAGAAAGGGGAAAGGGGATTAAGAAACAAAATCCCAGTCATAAAATAAGTCATGAGGATACGAATACAGCATAGAGAATATCGTCAATAATGTTGTAATACTATGTGCAGTGACAGATGTCTCCTAGACTTACTGTAGTGATCACTCTGTGTCGGTGTATGAATGTTGTACACCTGAAACGGATACTGCTTGTCAGCTGTGATTTAAAAATAATGCAGGACAATTTGGAATGTAAAGAAAAAGCATCGCGGGGATTCACTGGGACTGGGCTGCATCAAGCTGTGCAGACCCTAACGCAAGCAGCTGCTCTCCCCACATGGCTTACGCTCTGGTGACACTTCCGCTCTTGTGAAATACTTATAAAGAGACCAAAGAAATAAACAAGAGCCGGGGGAGTTTCTAAGTGGATCTGGAGTAAAAGAAAGTTTTGGATCCTCCCCCCAACAACACTAACTAACTTCTGTAGTTAGTCATGGCCGCTGCCAGGCGGTCTGGACTATCTCATGGCCATGGGCAGCCACAGACTTCCCAGCGAGCTCCCCTGGTCCTCCCGTGGTCCCCTTTCCATGCTGATCACACCCCCCTTTGTTTTTCTTCTAGTGAAAGCCGGCGGAATGCGAATTGTGCAGAAACACCCGCATTCTGGAGACACCAAAGAAGAGAGAGACAAGGATGACCAAGAATGGGAGAGCCCCAGGTGGGAGAGTTCACGGTTCGCAGATAGCCGGCACTCGGTCAAACACTGACGGTCAAACACTGACGTTCGTTCTCCGCTCTGCGCTCCTGATACAGCCTGGGCAGTGCGGCCCCTGCTGTGCACTTTTCCTTTCCTAAGCAGTGAGGTGGCGCCTCTGTTCCCAGACAGGGAGGGACGGGGTGTCTGGAGCCCACCCACTTTCCTGCCTAAATCTGAGTGTGCTGTCAGTCCGGGGTGGTAGCCTGGAGACCTTAGAAAACGCCATAGTAGCTGAATGTCTGGGGCAGGCCTGGTGTTGGTGCAGCCAGGCTGGAGAGCTGGTTTTGGAGGTGGCCGCAAGCACCTGGGCGCTCCCATCCTTCAGTCACACCAACGGCCAGCACGGCCTCCCCTGGGCATCCTTAAACGGCATCTCTGCCCAGCCCTCTGGGGCCCAGACGCCTCATCTCCCTGCATTCCCCCATCGCCGTTCATTACCCATTTTCCTCTGAAGTTCTGATGTCAGGTTTGGTTCCATCCACTTTGTAATGCGTAAGCACGCACCACAGATGCATCTGCCTCCCTCCAGACTTGCCCTATAGAAGAACGTGAGCGCTAAGCTTGCCACCTTACAACTTGTCCCCGGAGGTGTCTCTGCCAGGGGAGGAAAAGAAGTGTGGAATGGACATGGGCAGCAGCTAACCGATGTTTCGGGGCCCGGTGCAACATCTCACTTCAGTCCCATCGTCCTGGATGATAGGTGATACTCTCCCAACTTTACACTCTGGAGACACGTGTCCACAGGGAATATACACCCACCCATGTTGTGTGCTCTGCAGGCTAATGTGGCAGGAATTAAAGGCCCGGTCCCATGGGTCCAGATCAGCCTGGGCTTCCAACGAGGTCGCCCCTATGAGCTTCTGCCCTTGAAAAAGGATGTACCTGTTTTTGGTGGCTCCCATGTTTGCTTAGCATGTGCTGCACTATTTGGTATTTTCTGTGGAACCTCAGATGGTATGAGTTACTTGAGGTGCAGACAAAATTTGGGGCAAAGTTTCTGAGTGATTATTCCCCATTGTAAATCATGAGGTCAGCAACAGGAAGGTTTGGCCCAAGCTCTGGTTTTAAAAGTCAGCTTAACCAAAATTCTAGCATAATCTTTTTCTCTATTTTCATAAAGCTGTGTTTGGATTAGTAACTCCTAGAGTTCTACTATCCCATATCTGGAAACTCCGGGCCTGATTTATTTCAGGGTTAAGAAATTTAGGGGTTTTAGGAGATCGATACGGATTTTAGGAGAATGAAACAGCACGTTCCATCCAGCACCTTCAGTGGGGTCTCAGGCAGCACGTCATCTACACTTGACATTTACGCCAAGGGAGACACACATTTTCCAAACTTACAGACTTGGGTCAGTTCAGGTCAAGTTTGCCTCCATGCAAATTATAAGGGAACTTTGAGCTTTCAGAAAATTTTTGAATGCAGAATTGAGGGTGAGAGCATGTGGGCCTGTATTCCTTTCTCCAGTAAGGAAACCCAGGATGTCCTTTTTTCATATTCAGTTATTTCCTTAAGAAGGAAGAAAAAGGAGGAGAGAGAAAGCCTTTCCTAGAAAAAAAGATCCTTGGAAGGTAATGAGACATGCTCTTCTGCATGTGTTTAAGTGGAATAAGGTACAAACAGCTATTTCTTGCATCACACCGTGTCAGTACAGTGAGAGGATAATTTACTTGCATGTTTACAGATAAGGACAGAATGGCCCGTTGGTTTTCTTTGTATCGATTTTTTTCATGAGGCAAAATACAGCATTTATCAAAGATATGCCATTTAAATAAATATGCCAGAGGATGAATGATTGCAGGAGGAAGGAGCGAGCACCCAGCACTCTAGAGTTTAGCATCTTACCATAAAGTTTGTTCTCTGTGGAACCGAGTACTGTGAAGCGGGCTGACTGCAGGGTGGGGCTTGCATCCTGGATGAGCAAGAGCATTTTGGTTCCTTGCAGCCAACTTGCTATATGATATATAATATATAATATGTTCCTTATGGGTGTGTTAGCTCCTGTCCTCCTGACTTTGGCTTCTCTCTTGACCGCTGTGGGTTAAACCACTTGACACACCATGGACAGACGGGGTCAGCCTCTTTGGACTCTGGACCCTTAATCTGTTGACACATTGCCAGTACATCTCCTTTCAAACCCCTGCCCCAGGCCTGGCACTCTGCATAACAGTTTACCTGCACCACCAGGCACTCCCCGTTTTTCTGGTGGGCTGAGTGAATAAGTCTAGTTAATCCTCATCACGACAGAGTGCTGTGGTTCTGGCCCTGTTGCAGGTGCTCTGCGTGTATTGATTCATTTGATGCTCGCAGCTACTCTGCTGTCATCCCCTTCAGAGTTGGTTATTGACTATTATCCCTATCCCAGATTACTACGCCCACTGCAGCGGCTCAGAGAGGTTAAGTGACTTTTCCAAATTCACACAGCGAATGAGAGGCAAAGCCAGCATCCCAGCGCTGGCAGCTGGGTCCAGAGTCCTCACTCCGTGCTTCCCCATTGAGCTCCTGTTTTGTGCTGGGCACCGCTAAGTGCTTCATGTGGGGTTCTTAGCTAACTGCGCCGGTCCTCTGGGGTGAATGTGCCAACACAGTGACCTACATTTCCAAACCTATCAAGGAACCAAGGCTTAGGGAGCCTACCCAGCCAATGACGGCAGCCAGGCTGGAGTTCAGCCTTGAGTCTGTCTTCACTGGGAAGCCCATGCCTCTGATGTGCTACAGAAGCCCCCTGAATTGATGGAATATTTTTAGGATCATTGGGGACTGGTTCTGGGGTTGCCCATAACCTTTTCCATATTCCTCAAGCCCATAATTCCCGCCGCGCGTCCTCGCCATCAGTAAATGGTCTAATAATGAGTTTACGGCAAGGTATTAGGCGACTGGAAATAACTCTAAATATGAAAAGACCTATTTATTTGCAGAATTTAACTATTTTCTTGGAAATGTTATGGAATGTGACTTCACCATCCACATTACCCGAATCCTAAAAGTTTATATTTTCGTGCTTGGGTCCGAGAGTCATGGATATGAAAACACAAGCGAAGTCTCAGATCCCAGTCTCCTTCTGAGATCTGCGTTTGCAAAACCCTTTGCTTTCCTTCCTAGAATTTCTAAACCGGCTTCGCGTTTACCAATTCATCTCTGCTGGCTTCCTTCCTTCTTAATCTGATAATCAAATATCGATTACAGTGAAAATGAACAACTGGAGCATTGAAGAGGTTATAATGTGACCCAAAAAAATAATGAAAACCACAACTTTTACTTGTAATTGTTTTTCTTACAAATGTTTCTGCTGCTCTTAATCCCTTTAATCTTGTAACTTTCGAGATTTACAAGTAATTTCCTATGCTGCCAAACTCTTTTGAGTTGCTACATTTTTTAAAAAGGGGGTTAAGGGAGAAGGTAACAGAAATTTGAAAATGCTGCCTGAGAGGTCCCGTCAAGCTGAGTTCTAGTGACCTGCTGCTTTTCACATCCTAGGACAGAAATAGGCTCTATCGTTGTTAAGTAATGCTTTCCTGAGTGGCTGCTGGATTCCCTCTCAGAACTGACCCAATTAAGGAAAGCCATGATTTCCCCCAAAGCCTTTTGTTGGGCAAGTTGAGATGAAGTACAAGTTTCACTATGTAAAGGAGAAACTATAGACATAGAATGGACTTAGGATTCAGTAGGACCCACTAGAGAATACAGTTTAGCATCAGACATGTACTGAGGTCCTATCGTGAATCGGGCTTGATGCAGGATGTTAATAAGGATGGGTGACGGAGAGAACAAACTGAAGTGGAAGGGTTTGGGTGTGACCTAGGGTGGGCAGGAAGGGTCTGGGAAGAAGGGTAAATGGGGCTGGGCGGAATCAATGTGGAAGGTGCAGCTCTTCTCTGAGCTCGCCTCTCTCTCCATGCAGCTCTGACTGGGACTGTGGTCCTGTTTCATTTACCCCAAAAATAAGCTCACAATTCACACCACCCAGAATGTGGGCGAGACCCAAAATGGAATTCGAACAGTAACAGGTGAATCTAAGTTATGCAAGTGGCTCACGCAACCAGTTGAAAGGAGTAGGAAGAAAAGACCTCACCTAAGTAACGTTGGAAAATAGTATTCTGTCTAAGATGCTATAAGGCTGAAGACAAAAAGCTATTAGTGAATGCCATAATCCAGTAAATGTGTTTCTTGCAGAAGCGGGTTAGCAATTCTGAAATTGCTTTACGTATATAGTAGAATTGAACAAATACGGAAATACGTCGTCGGTAGTGGGAGCCAAGTTGCTCACTGTCTAAGAAAGAGGTTAAAAATAGGAAAGAGAAGACTAATAAGAACTTTGTGGTATTGAATCTGAATTGGGGGCATTTGAGAGTGAACTTGTAGTTTTAAATGGATGGGTGGACTGGTGACTGGGTGGGTGGATGGATGGATGGACGGATGGATAGAGACATACAGACACGTACATACATACAGAGATATAGATGGGGGAGGGTTATGGTTAGTGTGTAGACCTGTGTTTCCGAGCTGTGTTCAACAAATGGGCCTGAAAGAACTGACACCCGTGTGGCAATGAGCGTCTCGAGAGCCCAGATCTTAGCTTCTACACACCATTCCTCAGCCAAGGGAGCCAGGGTTGTGCTTGATTCCAGGGCCAGGGCAGAAAGAACACTAGATGAACCTGGGACAACTTGTAGTGCCAAACATGAGGAAGTGCACCATACAGAACGGGGGCTTGTCAGGACAGCGCGGACACCAGCCTCACACCAACCTCAGGAAGCCCCTAAGGCCAAAGCTGGCACGATTCGCAAAA
Source organism: Cynopterus sphinx (assembly GCA_030015415.1). NCBI lineage: Eukaryota > Metazoa > Chordata > Mammalia > Chiroptera > Pteropodidae > Cynopterus > Cynopterus sphinx. The sequence goes on along the minus strand of CM057379.1, from coordinate 3,776,445 downwards.
TAAATAATGACAGGATTGGATGAGACTCAGTGAAATAAACATCGTGTTATAAAGAGCTGAATACATAAATGAGGAGAGGGGACATCTCTTTATAGAAGGATTTCAGTTAATAAGTGCATAAGGAGGAAGGAAAGAGAATATCACCAAAAGCCAAATGGCACAGTAATGGCTGTGGACAAGACCCACCGAGGGATGCTATGACCAGTGGGTGAAAGTTTAAGGAGAAACGGGATATTTGCATAGTCTCAGAGTATCTCTCCTGGTATGTTTATTAATTTAACAACTGTGTGTTTACAGTGGAGACCTTGAAAAGGACACTTGTTCACAGTACAGAAGCTGCAATAAGAAGGCAGAGTGTCTTCTCGTCCGGCTCGTAGGGGAACCTGCGTGTCAGAGGCTGTGCGTGGCTGCTCTGTGCGTGGCTGAGAATGACAGTGACAGGGCTGCGGGTAGTGTTCCTCGTCAGACTTTCGCTGCTGCTTTTAGCATTCACTGGTAGCTCTCGCCTGAGATGGGTGTTGTTTTGTGGAAGCTGTATCAGGACAGGGCCGCCGTAATCAGGATCACACACAGGGCGGGGGTGGGGAGGCCGAAAATAACCGAAATGCATCGTCTCACAGTTCTAGAGGCTGGAAGCCCAAGGTCAAGGTGTCACCCGGGTTGGTTCCTTCTGAGGCTCTGAGGGAGAACCTGCCCCAGACCACTCCCCTGGTTTCCAGTGGTTTCCCAACAGCCTTTGGCATTCCTTGCCTTGTGGACACATCACTGCCATCTCTGTCTCCCTGAGTCTTACATCATCTTCCCACTCTATGTCTCTCTGTGTCCAGATTTCCCCTTTTTAAGGATGTCGGTCATTGGATCAGGGCCCACCCTGATAACTACATTTTAACTCGATGGCGTCTGTGAAAACCTTATTTTCAAAAAAAGGTCAAGTTCTAGGTATTAGGGCTAGAATTTCACATGTCCTTTTTGAGGAAAACAATTCAACCCCTACCTGATGTCAGCCAGAAATCTATGGCCGTTTTCAGTGATTCCATAAAAGTGAATGCTTCAGATAAGAAATAGAAAACCGAAATTCGTAAATTAAGAGATGACATAGAGCATTTTTATTTAAGCCATTATCTGCATATATGAACTTTAATTAAACCATGCAGCGAACCGATTTCAGCACCATCTTTACTTCCCAGTATCCTCTTTTGTATACAGGCTGGTTTTCAGCTGCCTTTTAAATGGGATGTGCCCTTTTCACCATGCTGTATGTTGATACCAGTGGAGCTGAGTGCCACCAGCTGCCAACTCCCATGCTGTCTTGGGTGCCCTGTGTCGACAGACAGAGCAACCACAGCTGACTTGGGTGCTGGAGGTCAGTGGGCCACAGACCCCCATTCTGAGCCCAAAGCAGAGGCTCAGTAGGTAGAGGTGTCAAGTGACATGGAATGTCCTTGTCAAGGGGATAACTGGTTCTCACTTGCTTGTGGTCTAAGATGCCTCCTCCAGGACACTCATCCTGAAGGCACAGCCAGATGCTCAGAACAGCCTCTGAGGCGCGATTTCCTGGCAGCATAGAGCAGTGTGAACAGCCCTGGCCCCTGGCGAGAGGACGCGAGGCCTAGTCACTGTTTGGCAGCTGTCACTGGCGGGCTCACCAGCATAGACGCATCCATCAGCGCTCTAAGTCCACAGGCAATGCGAGGCAGGGATGCCAGCAAGGGAGTGGTGAAAGTCATTGTTTTGCCCGCGGCTCCTTGGGCAGCAGAAAGCTGACAGAGCTCATGCAGGTCTCCATGTCCCGTGTGGCAGACTGAGTGAGCCGGGAGCGAGTAAGATGAACTCAGGAGTGGCCGTCCATGGACATCAAGCATCTGTCTGCACTCAGGGCCTATGGTCCCTCCTAATGTCAGCGCTCCACTCTCCACAGCCCCCCAAAGGCTCAGACGAACCACACATGTTCCCCCAGGTGACCGTGGGTAGAACTTCCTGCGGGGCTGGCTGCCTCCCCTCGAGGAGCAGTGTATTGGTTTCATGCTGCCATGACAAAGGACCACAAACCGGGTAGTTTTAACAAGAGAAATGTATCCTCTCACAGTCCTGGAGGCCAGAAGTTCAAGATCAAGGGGTCGGCAGGGCCATGCTCCCTCTGAAGCCCGAGGGAAGGCTCTGCCCCGCGGGCCCCTCCTACAGCCCCAGTCGTCCCTTGACCAGTGGCAGCATAACTCATCTCCACATGGCGCTCTCCCTGGGTGCGCATCTACGTGTGCTTTCCCCTTCGATAAGGACACCAGTCACGTGGGATTGAGGGCTCGCCCTGCTCCAGTGTGACCTCACTTCAGTAACTGCATCGCAACAACTCTATTTCCAGATAAGACCACATTCTGAAGGACTGGGGGTGGGGCTTCAACATAAGAAGGGGGATGTGGGACAGGGGGACACACCTGACCCAGGACAGGCAGACAGCACCGTGCCACTAGGCAGTTTCCGGCAGAGCCAGGCTCCGCTGACATGCCGGCAGCTTTGGCAGCACACTGATGCATTAACCACGGGGCTCTGCATGGCAAACGACCTCTGTGCCAGCACGTACCGTCACCTGGGCTGACACCGCCACCGTCGGTCCTCCTGACTGGGTGGATGCTCTGTGCCAGGGCGTGGCCCAGACTTCGATCCCACACCCCGTCAAGTGAAAACCTGTTTCGTGCCTGCCCCCCCAACATACGTGGATCCATTTTTCAGTTACACGTGTGTACCGTCCTGTCGTTATATAATGATGAAGTATCTATAAAATGGACGTTCACGTGTTAGACAAAGGTGCAGTGAGCAGTATTTTCAATGTCTTCCTAATCATTGTGACTTTACATTGTCATTGACTAATATTTCAACGTCCAAGTAAATATCCTTGAGGTAAGGGCTCTCGTTAATGACTCGGGATGTACATCTAAATTGCGAATGGCCTTCTTGGTGATTTTAGAGTTTGTGGGGGAGGGCACCTTCTTGTCAAATCCGATTAGATTGGTTGGGTCGCGTGGCTCACGACATGTTTAAACCAGAAGGGTGAGCCTTTCTCTCTTCTTATTGTTTACTTGCACTTGTACTGGTGTTAACCTCGGCCTCCAGAGGCCTTGGGGGTGGGGAGCAGGAATCTTTTTAAGCCACCTGTTCATTTTATAAAACTTAGTTTAAATCCATTTGTACTGCATCTGAGCACAGTCCTGGGTGCGTGGGATATATCAAGGATAAAACTAGAGAACTTAATTCATTACCCCTTTAGCCAGACAGTGGCATATGTATGTTGCAAGACACTGGAAGCCATTGAAGGAGCACAGGGACCTGTAGGTGGTGACCCACCTCTTTCCTCTAGAATCCTAAGGACCGTGAGGCTGGGCGACAACTTGACAGTCGGCCTGCAGACAGACATAGTAAATAGTGGTAAAGTCTAATTCGTTTTGTTTTGTTTTGTTAGATAAAAAATAAATGTAAATAGGACAGATTGGCACGTTCATCTCATTTTCCCTCCTAAGCACAGAGAACTGCCTTTGTCGTTGATTGCTTAGCGGTGGCTCCAATGCCGGTTTTCCTGTTCTGTGCAGTATCAATTAAGCCTTTCCTCCCAAACCTGTGGCCATGTGTATGTTGGCTTGACCCCCAGGAATGCAACAATGAGCATTTTGAGAAATTGTGCCCAGAACTGCTTCATGGACACAGAGTGATGTGTGTGACCCGGACACTTTGTGTTCTAGAAGTCCCGGACACGAGCATTGCCCGGAGCTCAGTCTCTGAGTCCTCTTCATGTAGGTGGGCACTGGAGGATGGTGCGAGGCTGACAGGCAGCGAAGCAAAGGCTCCCCGCTCCGCAGAGGCAGGGAGCCTGTGGGCATCCATCCATTTGTCACAGGAGCCAGGCTGGACTCCTTCAGTTTGGGGGCTGATGGCCCAGCTCCCCCCAGTGCCTGGGCGGCTAGTAAGTGGCTTGGAGGCAGTGTCCATACAGCATTCAGTTCCAGAATGGATGCGGGAACCGGGAGTGATGGATTAGCTTCTGAGCACCCCGTTCCTGCTCCCTCGCACTCCTCCAGCCTCCAGCCTCCATGCAAGACCGTCAGGCCCCCCTCCTCACTGGACGAGCTCCTTTTATCGGGTGGAAGGGGGAAGAAAGGCGACGGAGCCATCAGCTTCCCCTCCAGACTCTGGCGCTGCGCTGCGCTGCAGTCAGCCTCCTGGAACGGGCGACTCGTGCTTCTCTGGTGTCACTCAAAGGGCTGCACTGTTTCTCAGTAGGATCTTCCTATGGCATAAACGTGTGAACCGACTTTAAATCACCTCTCCAGCGGTTAGATTTCATAGAATGAAATGTGTCATAAAACTTCCATATAAATAATGACATAGAAACAAGAGCCCTTTCTGAGTTGATTCCGTTACAATTACTATGCCTTGAAATTCTTAAGCCCTATATTTAAATAAACTCCATGGACTTCAACTGTCCCGGAATGCAGAGCACTCAGAAAATACAGTACTAGCCCCCGCCCTCATCCCCAGTGGGATGTTCTCAGACCCCCAGGGGATGCCTAAAACCACAGAGACTACCGAACCCTCTGTGTTCTGGTTTTTTTCTCTATATATACAGACTTATTATAAATTTTAGTTTACAGATTAGGTAATAATAAATTAATAATAAATTAGAACAATTACAACAATATACTGTAATAAAAGTTACCTGAATGGCCTCGAAGCCATTATTAAGTAAAACAAGGGCTACTTGTGCACAAGCACGTGTGACCTCGGCAGTTGACCTGACTCCTGGACAGCTACTCAGAGACATACACAGCACAGAGCGTGAAGACACTGGACAAAGGGGTGATTCACGTCCCTGGGGGAAGCAGAGTGGGACGGGTGTGAGATGTCACCATGCTTCTCAGAACACCATATAATCTGGAACTGAGGAATTGTTTATTTCTTGAACTTCCCGTGTCGTATTTTCTGACCACAGTAACTGAAACCATGGCGAGTGGAACCTTGGGTAAGGGGGACTGCTGTACTCGGTGAATCAGTTATATTTAGCCTAGACTTTAATTCTTTAAAGGAAAAATAATTAATTAATGACTTGATTACTTCTTATTTTCCCACTAGTGAAAGAGTTAAATTAGGTAGGATCGGCGTTGAGGAAGAAAATGCTTTACCCCTGTGAGCGTGTTCTGTTGGGCCCTCAGCCCTCTCCTGGTGGGGTAATGACTGTGTGTCTTGGTTGCATACGTCCCCTAAGGAAGGGTTGTTGTTGTTAATGTGAATGGAGACAGGAGTCATGAGGGTGGTGTTGTAATCAAGAAATTCTCTGGAGCCGTCAGTTTGGAGCCGGACTCGACCTGAGAGGTCTCCCAATCCAGGTGCTCCCAGGTGGAGTGCTCGGGAAGGGGAATGTCAGATTTTAATAAGATCTAGAAGGGTCTAGATGCCAAAAACAGTACTGGATAGAGATCCATAAAGTTTTTTATGTTTAAAAGAAGTCTTTGCCCACTTCTGGGTATATTTGCAACAGAATTGAAAGAGAAGCCTCAAAGAGGTATTTGTACACCCATGTTCACATTTGCAATATCCTAGAGGTAGAAACAACCCAAATGCTCATCAACAGATGCATGGATAAACAAGTACGGCATGTCCACACAGTGGAATACTATGCAGCCTTAAAAAGGGAAATCCTGTCACATGCTGCAGCGTGGATACTAAATAGAATGAGCCAGTCACAAAAGAACAAAACTGTGAGGTTCCACTTACGTGAAGTATCTGAAGTCGTCAGGTTCATAGAGACAGGAATACAGTGGTGGCTGCCAGGGACGGGGTCAGAGGGGGCTGTTGCGAATAGCCAGAGTTTCAGTTCCACGAGCGGAAAAGGCTCGAGAGACCTGTGTCAGGCAGCGTAAATACACTTAACACTGCCAGGCTGCACACCTGAAAATGGTCCAGGTGGAAGCTTTTATGATACATGTTTTTTACTACCAAAAAGTTGTGGTTTTTTTGTTTTTTTTTTTTTTTTTGTTTTTTTTGTTTTGTTTTTTTTTTTTGTTGTTTTTTTTTGATAAAGCAAACCAAAAAGGCTCCACTGCTGTGAAAGAGGTTTGGTGGTTTCTCAGAAAGTTCAACATGGCATTGCCATTGACTCAGCAGTTCTACCCCCAGTATATACCCGCGCGAATTGAAAGCAGGTGTTCAGACACGTGTGCATGAATGTCACTGCATCGTTACTCACCCTAGCCACAGAGGGGAAACAGCCCAAATGTCCACCGAATGATGGATTGTAAACAAAACATCCGTACAGTGGAATAACCAGCCATGAAGGATGAAGTGCCGACACGTGCTACGACACGGGATTGGAAGCGTTATGCTGAATGAAAGAAGCCAGGCACAGAAGGCCACATGCTATATGATTCCATTTGTTTGAAATGTCCAGAATAATCTAATTCAAAGAGATGAAAAGCAGATTCCTGGTTGCCAGGGCCTGGGGAGGGGCGTGACTGCTTAAGGCTTTCCCCTGGGGATGATGAACATGTTTTGAAATTAGATAAGAGCGATGGTGGCTCAACACGGTATTAGAAGAGCCTCTGAATTGTGCTTTAAACGGTTCACGTGGTGAATTATTCGATATGTGGATGTTACCTCAGTTAAAGGAAGGGGCCTCGTGAACGAGAGCTTGGGGACCGCGGCTGTAATCCAACCCCACGTTTTCTAGCCAGGAGAGTAGAAGCGCACTCCAGCGAAGTGACTCTCTGGAGGGCCACGGCTGCCATACTCAGGGGACGCCAGGACACTCGGGTGAAGGTGGGACAGAGGGTTCCTCAGGGGCTTCCTGCTGCCAACGCAGCAAACCCCAGCTCAAACCACACAAGGCGGCACGGACACCTGCTGTCTCCTGCGAAGAAGGGGCAGGGTTGGCTCTGGGCAAGCGGGGTCCCTCGGGCACAATCCGGGGCCACCTTCCTCCATGGGCTCCCCCTGGAGCACCACCAAGCAAGCCATATCCCTGTCCCCGCTTCTTCCTGCTGTGCCCCCTGTTAAAGCAGAGACTGTGAAGGGTCTGAGGTTCTACCCTTTTGCCACCTCCCCAGTTAGCTTGCCACAGAGAATCTTGTTCTCCCGAGTCCTGGAGCATCACCTTGAGCATCCCGCGGCCCGTCTTCTCTCGATGATGGGTGCATAGAGCCTCTCAAACGTGAATGCTCCTGCAGATCGCCCTGGAGTCTTGTCAAAATGCAGACTTTGCATCAGCGGGTTGGGGGCAGGACCTGAGACTCTGCATTTCTCGCAGGCTCCCAGCGGGTGTGGCACTCGTTCCTGCCACACTTTCAGTGGGGGATTCCATCCCAGTCTCTAATGCCGGTAAAGTCTGTGACTCGACACAATGTACAAGGTAGAAAGTGTCATATCGCTAAGTTACCCTTTGGTTCTCAGTAAGTCACTGTAGCTTCTTAATTAACCACCATGGTTTTAAGTACCCCAGAGGGGAGGACAGGGATAGCATGAGTGAGAACCGTTCACAGGGCAAGGCTGAGCATTCTTTTTCATGGCACTTTAATCTGTTTTGAAAGTCTCTGTCATTCAGCCTGTTGAGTTTGTGATTGTGTCACATCCTAATTAGGCTGTGAGGGATGAGAAGTTCCTGCCATTGAACAAGCGACTTAGCGTCGTTCAGAAAGTCTGCCAGCCAAATAATGACAAATGCAAGCCAGCGTCGGACCAGGTGCTTTATCCACACGGCCTGACTTTGTCGGCACAGTTTACAGGGAGGTGGCGGACATCATTTTATGCACAAGGACATCTGCTGAGAAGGGCTAACAACACGCCCAAGGGCATTCCGATAGGAACCGACAGAAGCAGAATTTGAATCCTCATTTGTCTGATTCCGAAGACTTGCCTCCCTGCTGCCCGCTACTCATGTTCCGGCAGCCAGCCTTCTCTCCCCAGAGGGTTGGAGGGAATTCTTGAAAAGAGAGCCGAAAACTCTACTTTGAATTTTAAAATTCAGAGACATGTTTTTCGCACCCGGATTAGATTACCAGATTCTGGTTTCCATCCAAATTCGTTTAAGATTAAAGAGTTTCTGTGAGTTCCCTTGTACCCCGGTTGTCAACTCGGGCTCTGCAGCTTTCCAAGGCACAGGGTTGGACGCTGCAGGGGCACGGGCTTCCACGAGGTCATCCCCACTGCCACCTCCCCCAGGGCCTGGGAGCGGCAGCCACTCTCCAGCTAGTCTTCAGAGTTTACAGCAGGAGCCGCAGGGCCAGGAAAGTGTTCCCTTGGGACCACACAGCCCCATGCATGAGAAACACAGGGCACAAAGACTGGGTCCAGTTCAGTTCGAGAAGCCATAGATTTGAGATTCCCAAAACCAAAGAAAGGAAATCAGACCAGAAAAGTACAATAAGAGGAAGTTGGCATCAGTGTCAAATCAGTGACTCATGGCTACTTATGACTTTAAGTGGAAAAAGAACTAATAAGTCTTGAAAGGGAAGGGTGGTGCCACATGGCACAAAACAAATACTGCTGGAGAATGGAAGAGCCTGTTTGCATTTTACCAGAGGTTCCGAAGGCGATTGTAGATCAAAATAAATGCAAACCCTTTCCAGCTCTGGCAAGGCTGCGCCTGCAGCGTGGGCTTCTGTGAGAAAGCCTTTGTCACCGTTGTGGGGCGGAGGGGAGCCTGAGTGGGAGAAAGTGGGGGGAGGGGCTCTGGTCCACAGCATCCACTGAAGCCCCCCATCCCGAGAGGAGAGAATCTTCCCCCGAGCATCCTCTAGGCCTTTGCACCCGAGTGGCTGTCGTCCCTGGATAAGAGGCGCTGGAAACGCAGGCCTGGGGGTGCGCACGAGGCCTCCGCCCTCTGAGTCAGAGTCAGCGTCCCTTAGGGAACTTGGAACCCGAAAAGACAAGTGTGGAGCTCGACCCAACTCAGCCTGGGCCTGTTGCCTGTTAGTTTATCTGTTAATCTTCTTGGCTTCCTTCCCTATCTTAAACCACACTCATGCCTACAAAAGCAAGCAGTCTGGGCACACTTAGTCCCCAAGAGTCGGCCTTCCCGTGTCTGCCTGAAGTGTGCTCAGAGCAGCCTGGCTTGGGCAAGTCCCTGAGCCTGGGCCAGTGGCTCCTTCGTGGTCCCAGGTGAGACACTAACCTTTGGGGCCGTCGGCTCCTCATCTGTCACACCAGATTCGTAGACGAGCCTGTTCCTCTTACGGGACATTTATGGTGCAAACAGCATGAGGCAAAACGAACACCTGCGGTCTCTGACGGGAATGAAAGCACACGAGTTAATAACAGGCACACGTTTACAGAGGGCCTGTCGCGAGGCGGGGACTTCACTAGGCCCTGGAGGACGTGAGAAGACGGAAGCGAGGCCTCAGGGACCTTGCGGCTCCGGCCTCGCTGAGGCCGTCTGCGTTCCTTGCTGGTGGAGTGGTTCCTGGTGGGTGATTGTCAGTCATCTCAGAATCAGAAGCTCTCAAAGGTGCTGTGCCTGGACGTTTTTTTCATGTTTTTATGAAAAAATTGCTGTGTGACGTCTTTAGGCTGGCTCAGGAAATGGACCGCCTGTGCTCGGTGGCTCGTTGGACAGATCTCTCCGGGTTACTTCCAGACCCTCCGATGTTCTCTGCGCCCAAACCCTGCACCATTTGTATTTCGGCACTTGCTTCACTCCTTCCAAATGGACGCCTGGCAAATGCACTCAAGTGACAGTCACACAGCCCCCCTAAGACGCAGAGTGAGACGCCAAGTGTCCTTTTCATATGTCCTTCGAGCTCTGTCAGCACCGAAGGTGTCACAGCTCAGCATTATGATGAGGAGGAGGTGGTGACGTGGAACATAACGTGTAGCCAGCCCCGTCCGGGATTCGTGATGCGGCGGGGGCTTGTTTGCCTCCCGGGTTCTGATGCTGTAGTCTCGGACCCGGAGCCTGCACTGTAACCTCCCCCTGTGAAGTGCCGTGTGTGACTCAGTGGCTGCAGCATGCTGTCTTTTTCTTCACTAAAAATGCTCAAGGACCGTTTTGCCTCTTGCCTGGGTATTAACGATCATTTTTATTTGCATCTCCATTGCTTACCTGCTATTTCTTCCCGAGGAAACTGGCCCCGCCGTGGTCTTGTTGAGATGACCTGGAGTATAGTTTCCAAGGTTCCGTAGCCACTGAATTGTCTCCATGAGGCTTCAGGGTGACCTAGAAAGACCCAGTGAGAAGACCCGAGTTTGGCCACCTGTACCACTAGCCAGCTGAGTGACCTTGAGCATACACACAGATGTAGGGGGCGTGCAGGATGGTTTTTAACATAGATGAAAAAATGTAATTTTTTTCATCTGATGGGCTATTTATTGGCTAGTCCCTCCTCGATCAGCTTAAGAGTTTGGGATCATAAATACTGCCTTAGAGGGACTAAATGTTTAGCACGTGTTTTTTTTATTTAACTGCTTACTCTGTTTAGAGGGCACTGTGATGGCAACAGGGAGGCAGAGCGGCAGATATGTGAGGCCTATCTGTCTGCATTTCTTGCGCACTGACATTTCATCAGGAGACGTGGCTCTGAAGGATGGCCGTCCCACCTAATGGCCCCGGCTTTGTGGCTGCAGTGGCCGGGAGCATAAAGACGTGTAAAGAGGATTTTTCGGTACATCGAACACGGAATGCCGTGCTGTGCGGCTCCTGTGATTGATACTCAGTTCTTTGGGCTCCTTCCTAGCTGCAGCTCCTAGAGGGTGGTGGGGAATAGTAATTTCAGAAAGAAGTGGCATGAGCGTCAGCCGCTGGGCAGTGGGTGTGAGCAGGGTGCTGCTCTCAGTGGCGAAGCATCATCGTTTCTCCCCAGATGGTGGGTTTTCCCTGGGGGGACCAATGTGTCCCCCTGGTATCTGGGCCTGGAGGGTATGGAGGCCAGCAGCCGCCACATGTGCAGCAGGGATCATGCTAAGGGGGGGCGGGGGCGGAGGGACAGGAGGAGAGACTTCTTCCTCCCCCCCCATGTCCAGATTCAGAGGGGGTTTACCTGGCACAGCCGTGTTCCTGGAAAGTGCCTTGTAAGTCGCAGCTTCTCTTCACCGAGTTTTGAGGAAATCATTTCAGAGTTTATTCAGCCCGATCTTTTTCCCACTGATGCTCCATTGATGAGGCCCAGTTTCTGCTTCTCCCCCATTCCCTAAAGGGAGCCACAGCTCTCAGTGGAGGGCGCCATGAGGTGGGTGCTGAGCTGCGTGGCATAGAAATGAGGAAAGCAACGCTACCTAGGCTGACCCTTGCATCCTCTGCTGGAGAAATTAAAAACGGAAGGCATCTCTGCTCAACCCAGACGTGCCGCATCATCGAGAAGCAGTTTGTCAGGTCCAATTTAGGATCCTCAGATTAATGATACGTGGGACACACTGCCATGTAAAGAAAGCGATAAACACCGCAGCGGGGTCTCCTCATTCCAGTTCCACGGTGTGCTCTCGTGGCCAGGGGCACGGATGATGGACAAGGCAGGACAGCTTCCCTTCTCCCCTTCCTGTAGCAGCCTGCCCTGCCTCTTTCCAGAGCATCAGAGAACTGGCCCCCATTGGCCCAGAAACCTTCAGGAACCCGCTCATTCTTGGCGTTTTCCTTTTGCCCCCCCCCAGATGAGCGCTTGCGAATTGCTTTCGTGGGGTGCTGTTTGCCTGGATGTGGCCCTGCAGCTTTCATTAAATGGCCCGCAGGACGAGGTGCCTGAGTTTCCCAAGGTCAGAAGACGTTGCTGTGGGAACCCCCAGCCGAGTCAGGCTTCTGTTCCGTGTCCTGTGGAGCAGGCCCAGCCCTTAGGCACAGACGGGCACCCGAGCGTCACCTGGAGATGGCGGGAGCGTTAGCAGTGCATGAACTGCAGGTTCCCCCAGGTGTTATGTAGAGGCATTGCCATGACGTCGTGGATGCTCGTATTAGATGCAGCAACATCCTTCTGAGTTGCAAACCAGGGACATTGGGCTGTGGTGTCTTTACCCTCTGCGGCATTTGATGGGTCCAGGCCTCCCTCTCTCCGCTACAGATAGCAGCTGGTCAGTTGTCCAGGTGACCCCCTTCTCTGCGTGGGTGCAGGGGTGGACAGGAAGTTTACAGCCACATTTGAGGCTCGACTATAGGAAGCACCCACATGGGAGACCCCTCGCCACCAGGAGCTCCTTCTGTCTGTGTGTCTGTGTCATTCCCCAAACCCTTCTGAATTTTTCTCCTTCCTGTTTTTCCTGATTTTGCTTTTGTGTACTCACAGTGCAGTGAGAAGTATGAAACTCAGTTATCGAAATGTTAAATTGTGACAGATTTATTTCTCTAAAGCTGTAATAACAAGACTTCATGACAGGCCAAATCGCTGCTGTCCCTCTGAAGCGGTGACGAATGGAAACGGCATTTCGGGATACCTGCCGCGACGCTCAGGCGCTCTGAGTTATGCGTGCTGCTCCCGCGGGGCTGTGCGGAATTCCTAAGGCGAGAGAATGGATGCTACATGGTAGGGAGGCGCCAGTGAAAATAAAGGTGTAGTGCCTGGGCATTTTCCCCTCCCCTAGGTCATGAGCGCCCTCATTTCTATTTTTCGGGCCCCTCGGGTTAGAAACCTTCATCCTTATCTTCTGAGAGCCTTATGGTTATCCTCTCCCGTGGTGAATGTTCCCCGACGCTCAGCCCTCGGGCCTCTGCCTCGTCCACTCACCAGTCACTAGAGAACCTGTCGTCTTCGTGCCTCAGTCAGCACCCCAGTGAGGGGTCTGCTCCCCTCCAGAACACACCGCGGCTGCCGCCGGCTGGAGGGACAGCCCCTTAGGGTGTCCGGCCTCACCTCACCCCGGCAGTGGGCGGGGGTGCTGAGAGCCAAGAGTAGGGAGCGGAAACCAGGTTCAGCCCCAGCTTTGTGACCTGGGGCCCACGTGATCGCAGAAATACTTAAATCCTTAGCACCGGGACTTCTCGGCATAAAGTGGGGGTGAGACGTAACCCCTCACGGGGTGAACACAGGCCAGCTTTGTACACGGTGAGGCCCAGAGCCTGTCTGTGGCCTCGGCCACACATCTGCACTGCCCTGAGCCTCAGTTTCCCCTCCTGGAGATGGGGCCGTGATATGTTCTTCAGGGTTTTTCATGTGATAAAGGCTGGTTGAGGCACAGTGCTCGGCCAGTGGCGGGCACTCGGGGAGCACCAGCTTGCTCCGCTCCGCCTATGGCCTCAAGACTGAGTTGTTCTGGATGGGCCTGGGGAAGGGAAGGGGGATGGTTTTACATTCGGAGACAGAGACAGAGAGAGAATGAATATGCAGATGAAAACTGTTTCCGTGTCTGTCTGAGTCACATCAGCACGCGGCAGTGTTTTTTCCCTAATTTGCTTCAGATTGGGGAGGTGACAGACCTGCTAGGGCTGCCCCTGTCCCCGTGAGCTCTGTGACCATAGAGCACAGCCTGCTTCTCAGCCCTGATTTCCCCTCAGCATCTCCTGGGGTGGAAAGGCGGATGGCCAGCCCACCCTGAAGTTTCTGGGGTGGCCCCAGAATGCCTGTGCAGCCAGCTCCCGGGTGAACTGGGGCTGCCGTGTGGGGACCCGGCGCTGAGCCTCCGGCCTGAGGAGTCCGAGAGAGACAGTGATGAATTTAGTTTGGCTCAGACAACCACTCTTCCCTGTCGAGGGCCTCTTCTGGGACGTGTCACAAGCAGCTAAATGTCAGTTTGTTTTACATGAGTCGCATTTGCAGTGCCATAGTGAGACGTGGGAGGCGTCCTAAGCCTGCCTCCCCGCATGCCGGTCCTATGAAATAGGGCCTGATGAAAGGAGTCCCACAGTCAGAGCGGCCGGGCGAGTGCAAGTGTCCTCCTGAGGTCCCCCCGGGAGTTCCCAGTGCACCCCAGCCTGTCGCCTGGCCGGCGAGGCCCTGCCCTGGAGAAAGCCAGGTGACCTCGTGTGACCAGCAGTTGCCAGACTCGTTTGCACCCAGCCACGTGGTGCAGCCGGGAGCTTATGGACACGCGTGGGCGAGAGGTAGACGTGCCACCCCCCAGTGGGCAAGTTCTGCAGCCGGTCCCCGCTCGCCTCGGTCTTCTCCGGGCGTGCCTTCCACGTGGGTCCTGTACCCCGGGCAAGTGACTCTCGACTGTGGTGGGTGGAGTCCTGTGAAGTGGGACTTTTTGTTTGCTGTGTGCTGCCCCACGTCGCTGGCCTCACCTTGTGAAGGAGTGCGTGTGCAGTCTGAGCAGCAAAGCTGAAAGCACGTACAGTTTCAGCTCAGGCCGGAGAACTTTACCAGACCGTCTCCATCCTCGTGAACGGTGCTGAGGTAGACCTTATGAAACTCCAAACTGTGAAATATTCACAGAGATTGTTACTTCCGTGACATTACTGTGCGCAGCCTCGTCTGATTACAGCGTTGACAGTAAAATTCCTCACGGAGACACGACTGAGTGCGTAGGTAAGGATTACTTGTAGAAACATTTCCGTTATTTGTGTATTATTCTCATCGTAGGGTGCTTTGGTTTTCTTCCCAACGGCTTATTTTCCTGGGGGGTTTAATATACTCCCTACCATCGTGTGTATGCTGCCTCTCTGTCTGACCTTTCTCTTAGGGAACATAAACCTCGAATTAGTGAAATTCAATTAAATAAGGTTTTACACCATTGGGAAAAGTACTCACCGCCCTCCAGTCAGAGGACGTTCAGTCGTGGTCAGGGCCTTAGCTGCGTGTCTCCAGATCCCTCCTGCAGCCACTCTGAGCTGCAGGAGTTCACCTGCATAGCCGTGCGGCAACATGGGTGACGTCCACGCCTTGTTTCTGATCACGGGGGAAGCGCAGGCTCGGGAGAGTCTGTCGTTTCCTCGGAGTGAACTATTTTCCACACTGCAGGTGGTGGCCCATCGGTGGGTCACAGAGTCGGTTCAGTGTTTTTCTAAAGGAATTGGATCAGGCAGACAACATTAGCGTGCCTCCCAGGCTGCAGGAGTCGGAATTGTGTGTTTCAGGCATGTCCGTGTGTGTCTGTCTGTGCACGTGGCGGGTCACAGTGTTAAGTGACCCGAGAGCCATCTGGTAGAGAACATGTTACGCAGAGTAGAGGAGAATCGGTCATTTAGGATTGACGTTTCCCCCTGAAATGGTCATTTGGACCCGCCTGCCCCCGAGTCCTTTCGGCGCTGGCAGCGCCCGTTGTCACCTGCCTGCTGGGGAGGGTCACCCGTGTGCCGGTGGGCGGCGTCCGTGCGATGCCTCTGTGCTGCTGAAGGCGGATTTGGCTCTCGGGGCAGTGTCCAGCTCTGGGGACTAACTACGGGTGGGAGTCCCTTGGACATAGTGACAGAGCCAAACCGGTGCGCTTCGTGGAGGATGGACTGTGAGCGGGGCTGGTGCCACCAGTGCGTGGGGCACCCGCACCCCACCTTCCCTCGATCGGTTCCAGGTTCCAAGTTAAGTATTTTGAGAATTAAACTGCATTGTTGAGGCGTAACCCAGTGTGTGCTGCTGTTGGGGACAGAAAGGGCCCTTGGCCCCTGCCCCGCTGTGTGTCTGCGCCTCGTCTGATGCAGAACCTCTGCTGGACAGACGGCCGCCCTCGCTCGGCTCGTCTTCCCGAGCTCAGCCGAACCTCGCTGATCCTGCCCATGCTCCCGTGCATCCTCCAACAGGGCCCCGTCCGCCCCGTAGCAGCCCTTTCTGAAGCACAGGCCTCGTCTCCCAGCGGGCCCCCCGTCTCAGACACTCCTGCCTGGCCGGCTGCCTCACACGCAGACCATGGCTTCTCTTTACGGCAGCCCCTCTGTCTTCTCGTGTGAGGTTTGGACTTGGCCTGCGCCCCGTGCATCTTAGTTGTGGGTATTTAGGTGAAGAAAAGGGAAATCACTCGGCCAAGGTCACCTGGGTATGAGAAGAAGGGCTGGTTTGCATGGCTGCCAAGCCAGGACCAGAATACTCTGTGTGTGTCGGGGTTCCCCAGCACGCGGACCTCTCAGCATCAGAGCCCTAGCCCCTTCCTCCACACCTGTCCCTGACCTGCGCTGTAGGGTAGGGTGTGCACGCACCTGCCTGTCAACCTCTTAGGTGCAACTTAGTGTACCAGACTCGGATGAACGTTTATGCCCCTGGGTCCTGTTTCTAAGTTAGTAGAAGTGTGTCCTTGATTTAAAAATAATAATAATTCAACATAATTTTGTCTCGCAAACTGTTACTGAAACTCCTCCTGGTCCTTGATCAGTAAAGTGAGTCAGTCTTAAGTCTCGTCTGTTTCTGATTTTCTTATAAACCAGCCAGCATTTGGGAAAATTCACAGAAAGGTGCCACGGCTGCAAAGGCCATAAAGTATTTTGAGCTTTGGACTTGGAAATGCACCAGCTGCTCTTAGGGGCCCAGGCTTTGGTTTGGGATCCCGGTTCCCCTCTTACTGGCCGTGCGGCCTGAGGCAGCTTTCCAACCCTCTCTGCGCCTCACCGTCCCCATCCACACTTTGTGGCTGATGGTGGACCTTACCCGGTCAGGCTGTTGTGAAGACTACGTGAGCTCACTTAGCTGTAGCACCTGGAGTCGTTCCTGCCACAGACTAAGAGAAAAATGTTAGCCTTTATTAGCGTATGTCCTGTATCACTCTTTCTCGCTGTCGTTTTATGGGCAAAAACCTCGAGCTAAAAGTAACCGTAACGTTCTGCAAGTGGACAGCTCCTCTCGTCACAGGATGACCCTTGGGAGCTGAGCTCAGTCCCCAGGCCGGAGCTTAGAGGTTGCCGCAGCCACTCTCCTGCCGCACCTCACGATGCTTCAGAAACGCTTTGTTTCTCGGGTCCTCGCAGGATTTTAAGGGCAGTGATTGCCCACGTGATCGTCACTTCGTTGTGGCTCATGGTACTATTGTGCCATCATGGACACTTGGTCCTGCTCTGCCACCTGACCGAGTATGTCATCATTTCTAGAATCTCCCAGCCCATAGATGTATCCTCTAGTTCCCAAGGGAATCGGAGCTCAAAGGCGTGACTTCACTTTTAAAGCTGCCGCTCTCCCATCGTGACCTTCATCGTGAGGGTGATGCTGAGTCGGGCAGGCGTGGCGAAGGCCTAGGCTGAGGTCTAGCTCCTCTTCCTCTGTTACGGCGCCTGTGGTCCCGGGTTTACACCGAGGTGACTGGCAGAGGTACAGGAGGAGTCGGAGGAGGATGGACGAATGGGCTCCGCAGACGTGGGTCTCCAAAATCATCATGGTTTCGCTCTCAGCCCTCAAGGTGAAACACTTTCCAGATGGATAAGCTGCTTTCGGCGCCACGTGAAGTCTATAGCCCAGTGGAAACTGCCTTTAATCGGCGCCCCAGGGAGCCGCTGCGGCTGGAGGTTCTCACCAAAAGCTTCTGTATCCAGATGGCTTTAGGAAGCGGGTTAAATGGAGTTAATCTGGTTTCCTTGAGACCGCTCGGGGCCCTGATACACTACGGGGCATTTAAGTCCTCAGGGAGAGGGGACGGGAAGCTGTGTTTCCAAAACGCAGCTCACCGAGGTTGCTCACATCACGTTGCAGGCCCAGAGTGGGCCGAGCGTAGCTTGGACCACAGCCCTGGGGGTCGAGCGTGTGGCAGGTGTAAGAAGACCCGGGTGCCAGGGAATTTGAGGATCCAGTTTTCTGCCCTGGCTGCATTTCCAGCCCCATGTCCAGAGGTGGCGTGGCCTCCTCCCCTGTCACTAAGCTGCTTCTGACTGCACAGGAGGAGGCCAGTGTGGACATGTGCCGCCTGCCCTGCAGACCTCACGGACAAGGTCAAGGAACCTGGGGGAACCCAGATAGGCTGAGAAGTTCCCGTTTGCCTGTTTTCCTCCGCCCTGCCAGAGGTCTTGCCTAAACGTGTGAATCCAGCTCTCCTCCACACAGATAAACGTGCAGAGCTGACCCCAGCTGCTTCGTGAATCCCAGAGGGGTGCCTGTGGTTCTTCTTGCCCTTGACAGTCCACATCCATTTCTTTCTGGGAGGCAGAGGCAGAGGCATTCAGAGCCGCAGAGGTGGCAGGAAGCAGAGAGTGCCCACGTGTCCCCAGGGCAAGCCGTCCAGTCCAGAAGGCTTGGAAAACTGCAAAGCTTTTTATATTTTCACGCTAAAACCCAAACACTGGCAAAACTGAACTCATGTGAGGCTATTTGTAGTCCTTATTTGTCCTGCTTAGTGTGATCTCCAGGAATTTTGCTGCAGAAAATATTAAGGGGTTTGAACATGGGGTGCTGCCCCAGGCCCCTTCAGGGGTGTTCATTATACAGGAATTATGCCTTTATAAAACTAGAGAAAAATCTGAATTCTGAAACCTGTCTAACCCTAAGGGCCCCGAGTAGGAGATCGGAGGCTATCATGGAAACCCCAAGGCAGAAGGCATATGTGGAAGCGAAGGCCCCCCCACTGGCTCCAGGGGTCCTCACTCCTGTGAATACACACTACTGTCTTGGCGCCTGGCGAGAGGCCTCGTGGGTGCTGCAGACACACGCCCCACCCTACACACCTCCTCTCAGGAACAAGCCAGAGCCTGGCCCTGGGCCAGGCCGGCCAGTGGGTGGGGGAAGGCCCCTCACATGGCAGGGCCTGCTCCCTGCTCCACCAGGGCTCTTGGAGGCCAGCCAGGGAGGAGGCTCCTGGCACCCCACACCCGGGCTGCCGGGTAAAGAAGCAGTTGGCATGTACCCTGGGAAGCGAGCTACCGCCCAGGGCCAGCGGGGTTTGATGAGCCTTAGCACGCTCATGTACCAGTCCAATATGAATTATTGAATTTACGCTGCGTATTTACAGCAGTGTCTTAAGAGTTTAATATTTTACCCATCCCTTATGGACCCTTCAGCATATTTCTCTTAATTACTAGGGAACAGTCTTCTGGAGCTAACTTCACTGGGCCACTCCCTTGGTGATGCCTCCTGAACTCTAAAACAGAATCCCCACGACTGTTCCTAAGCGTGAAGAACCTGACACACTCCGGGTCTGACCAGCCCACCTGCAGGCCGGCACTCACCTCCCCTGCCCACGCCCAGCGCTGCCACCGCTGCAGAAACCAGCCAGCCCTGAGCCTTGGGCCACTGGCAGTTAGTGTCCTGCAGTGGGTTACATGGAGTATGGGGCCTTAGAGGGACCTGAGAATCATTAACGTCTAAGGGGAGACGAATCCTACATCCGAACAGGTGACCACCTGCTTTTGAGGCCCTCTCCGTGAGACGTGGCCTGCCACCCAGCGTGACTCAGTCCTCGCCGAGCCCCGTACCTCCCTCAGGCTCATAGAGGCTCATGATGACAGAAGTCAGTGGGGACAGACCCCGTCCCCTCATACTTGCAGGTGATCGAACCCGGGAGTCAGGGGTGGCCACAGGTGAGGAAAGGAACGTTGGCAAGTGAAGACCTGGATCTTCAGGTATTGGCGGATCCAGCTGAAGAGGCAGACCGTGTGCGTGTGGGGGGTGGAAATAGCGACTGCGTGGTCTGCGTCTTCGCCAAGCCCTGCAGGAAGTGCCCTGGACGTTGTGGCCTTTTTTGCATTGAGTTAGGCTTTTTGTTTTTTGTTTTTTGTCGTGAGTGAAGTCACATTTCATAAGAGTTGCCAGTTCCTTTGCCAGGTTGGCTGCCTTCCCGCCCGGGCCTCAGTCTGGTCGTCTGTCCTTTGTGAACCGCTTCAGATTGTTAGGGAAATAGGGCAAGGGCTTTGCCCCTGTGGCAGCTGCCGGGAATTACATACAAGAGGGCGGTGGGTTATTTCCTGCTAAATTTGGTTATTCAGACTCTCCAGAGTGGTCTAAATGGTCTAAATAAGGCGGTTACCTCCTCCCTCTCTCTCTTCCTTGTGCCCCCGGCATCTTCGTTATCACTTAAGAGTTAACTCGTGGTCCCATCCCCATTCCAAGTTGGACTCGAGATGATCCGAACACCTCTTAGCCTGATGTCTCTCTTATTCGGGAGAAAAACGGTTTGCCAGTCTTGAAGGTCAGTCCGGCAGACGCTGGAGGAAGGGCCCGTTGGCTTGGGAGATCTGGGTTCTTTCCCCAGCACGTCCGGCCCAGCCAGACCGGTAGGTGACGAAAACCAAACCGCGTGTCGCTGCTCACTGCTGCAGGCCTGTAAGGCTCTCTGTTCGCGGAGCACTGTGTGCGTGCCTGAGACAGAGCCACCGACCGCCCCGGCCGCCCACCCGGCTTGATGGCACTTGTCGAGCCTCTCCCTGCGCCAGACACTGTGCCAGGTGCTGGGGACACAAATTCCACCATCGTCCTTGACCTTGAAAGGGAGCTAGGTCTGTAAGGGCCTACGTGGTGCTGTGATAAGATCCTGTGGGAACACAGTGGGGGAGTCAGTTCAGGCCACAGGGTCGGGGGAAGCAGCTGTGACTGCCTTTGAGCTGCTGTTGATTGGGGCTTCCTCCGAGCGCAGGTCTAAATAAGGGAACAGAAGAAGCCATCGCTGCCCCGGAACCTCCGTCCCCTCTCTGAAACGGTATTACCAGACCCGTTTGAACTCGAGTTCAAGCGTCCTCCCCTAAGAGTGCCTTTGCCCATCCCGCCCTTTTAAAAAAATACCTTAGACTCCATATCCCGCTTCTAGAAGGTGTCGGATTTCAGATTGAGGATGTGAAGCTCTCGCGTGTGTTTTACTGACATTTAGTCAGACTCACTGGGCAGTTACATATTCTTTAGGGAGGAGGCGACACACTTATCCTAAGGTGCCCACAGCCCTTGCCCACAGGGGACGTCATCTCCCCGTTTTCTCGCCCAGAGCTTTGCTGCCGCCCAGAGCCACCCGCTAAAAGGACCAGCAGTGCCACCTCGTGGTCAGGGTCCCAGCTGAACCCGGCTGAGAAGACAGACAACCTGACTGTCGCATGTTAAAGGGTGACGTCGCAGAGAAACGGCTGAGTGCAGTCGAGCGGGGTGCTCCCCTCTGGTCCCCAGCCACGCGGATCGTCATTTTGGCGTCTAGAAAACTAATCACCCCAATGAATTCGCACCCAGCCAGAACGGTATTTCGAGAACTAAAATGGCTAGAAAGGACTCCTTCTCTGTCAGTTGACGGGGAAATGGATTTAAAATCACTCCAGGTGGGAATGTGTTTTCCTGTGAGCTCCCTGAAAGCGCAAAACCGGGCCTCGGAGGAGAGTCTGAATCTAGGCTGCCGTGAAGGCGCTCTTCTTTCCCGGGGAGGGCAGACAAGAAGCTGGCTTTTCACCTGGCCTTTCCCGGGTGCCCGCCCTGCGAGCTGGACCGCACCCCCAGCAGCCACCCCTGTCACCCTCAGACCTCCCTCACTGTGCTGTCAGAGGCAAATCGGAGTCACCGCGCCCTGGCATCCTGGCCCTCTTCCCATCGCACACGTGTGCACTCACACACTCGTGTCACCTTTCCGGGGTCTGCGTTGACTCCTCTCTGTACATCAGGCCCCAAGCACGTTCCAGGGGAGCACCTGCGCCTTCCCTTTCCAGCTCTGGTCCCGTCTGTAATCCGCTCTCCACCCCTGACTCACGCCTAGGCTGGCATGGGTTCCCTGGGGACAGTGGTCATGCCGCTCCTCTCTCCCTCTGGCTGTGGGGAGGGGGTGGGGTCCACTGTTTTTCTTAGTGCGGTTGGATTTGGGGGATGGCGTAACCCTTCTGCTGGTGCGCAGACACCCCGAAAGGCTGCGTGGTGCGGGGACCCACAGCGCCCTGCGTGATGATGGGCTGCAGGTTAGCCGGGCGCTCACATGGTCGCGCGTGGGTTCAGCCCCTTCTCGCGGAACTGTGAGCTGCTTCTCAGAAAATGAAATCGAAACGGCGACACGGCTCTCTGGGCCTGGATGCCCTGAGAGCCCCCTTCCCTGCCCCACAGGCAGCTCAGACTTAGGGAGATTTTGGGGGGGGAAATCCCTTTCTGAGCACTCACATGCCCTCACACCAGGAGCAGGGAGAGTGTCTCATGAAGACAGCCGCCCAGGTCCCAGCATAGACTTTTCTGGATGACTCGGTGCTAGCCGTGGCCACATGGGGCAGGGCAGGGGGAAGCTGGGCAGGAAACGTCACCCCTGCCCCCCTCCCCACAGACCTGCACTGACAATCCAGGTCTCGGAGCCTTAGGACACACGCGCAAAATGTAAAGTACCATAACTTCGATGATTTTTCTATTGATTTCCTGTTGGACTTGGTAGTACTTTGGATACATTGAGTTGAATAAAATATATTAACGTTTATTTCAGTAATTACTGTTAGAATTCAGGGAAGTTTCAAAAATACGAGTTACGTTTCTTAGCCCTGAGGACTTTTTCATTCAAGGATGGGACATCAGACTCGTCCCGAGGTCAGCTGTGTTCCCCAGGGTCACGGGGTCACTCTCTCCATCTGGAATACAAGGCAAAAACGTCATCCGTCAAGGAAATAATAAATAATAGGGCACTTTTGTTCAAACGATTGAGCCTGTGCAGACTTTGACCTGGGTCTTAGCAGGTGAAAACCAGAAACCCACGTGCAGCGAGCCTGCGGGCCGCGTAGGCCGGGTGTGAGGATTCTGCAGCCGGGTCCCAAGTGTCACCCGGGCCCGAACCCTCGCAATGTCCGCCTCACTTAAAACTCCTCTCATTTTAGACAAGTGTGGTTGTCAAAAACCAGAAAGGCCTGAGGGTGTGAGGAGGGCGAAGGTGACATTTTCCAGGGAAAAAGTGACGCTGCATCTCCACAACAGCGTCTGTCGGTGACTCTCATCAGGTTAAATGCATCCTCCAAGCTGCGATCACAGTTTCTACCCTCTTGGAAGTGCAGGTTGTGCTTTGCACAGAGCGAGCGAGCCCTCACGGAGTTTAAAATCCGCGTGGTTTTTGCAAACACAGCTTGGCAGGCTGACCCTTTCCTGGGGTTTCTGGTTCGTGACGTCTCGTTTAAGCCACCGTAGCTCAAGGACTTCAGAGAGTGCTTTCGGCATGTAAAGGCAGTCAGTGTTCACAAACTCGAGATGCTGTTGATCGTGGGTGAAAAGGGCCTCTGGCCAGGCTCGCGGAAAACCCACACTGCAGCACACGCTCGCTCGGCCAGCGGCGGGCCGCGTGGAAATGATGTCGCCTTAGAGACAAGAGGCCAGCTGCCCGTCGGCCGCACAGGGGGCACCACGTGTCCTCGCCATCGATTCCCGCCTGTCCGGCTTTCCAGGAGAGAGGAAGACGTGGCAGGGGAGGGCAGGGTTAATGTCAGAAAGACCTTGACCGAATGCTGAGTACAGACTGATATGCATTATTCCTCGATACGAAGAGGCTTATTCTTAAAATAGTTTGCTAACTCTATACTACGATGAGACAAACCACGTAATACACAGTAGGATGACACCATCAAAAATAAATAAATAAATAACAAGCGTTGGGGCGGGTGGGAGACATTGGACCCGTGTGCGCTGCTGGTGGGGACCTGGAACGGTGGCCCTTCTGTGGACATCAGCTTGGCGGTTCCTCGAAGTTCACACATAATCACCGTGTGACCTGGCAGTTCCGAGCTGGCGGGGGCACTGGAACAGGACTGTCCCCCCACCCCCGCCCCCGCGCTGCCCCCTCGCACTCGCTGCTGGACCCTCCTGTGGTCCCCGTCGCTCCCGGGTCCCCTGACCTCTCTGTGCGCACCCGTGTGCTGCCGGGGACGCGTGTGGAGTAACCTGGAGTGTGCGCCCCATGTCCTGCGTGCAGAAGGCAGGCGACGGAGCAATGTGCTTTTCCGTGGGGAAGAGAAATCAGCAAACGGCAGAGCGTCTGCCTTCCCGCAGGCGGGAAGGACCGCGGCGTGCCAGCTGCAGGCGGCGCAGTCACAGCGCGTCTGACGTGCCGTGGCTTGTCCACTTCTCGGCGATGAACACGCCAGTCTGGTGCTGTATCTGTCCCCTCAGCTTGGGGACAGCCTCGGTAGGGGAGCGCTGTGGGATTGAAGGTGTTGGCAGGTGACAGTAGCTTCCCAAGGACCTCACGTTTTCCCTTCTGGGTCCTACAGGGCCCAGGAGCTTTGTCTGGCCCCGGGGCCCCACCCGCTGGGAGCTGCTGCGAGCCACGAGCCATGCGGGCGGGAGGCCCCTTAGCCGCAGTCAGCAGGGTCGCCCCGTGCGACCCCGCGTTCCTGCTCCGGAGCGCCTGTGTTCCCAGTCTGAGGCTGAGCCCCTGGGCCGGCCCGCGGTCATGATGTGAGGATGAACCAAAAAACAGGAACAGAAGGGGGTGTGGGCAGCTCGCCGGCTGTCCGCTGCGGTCCACTTCCCTCCCTCCCGCTCTGCCTGTGCTCTCCCCAGGAGCCAGAGGACTCCACAAGTGTCCCTGTGTCCCGAGCCCAGTGGCCAGGTGGTCACTGCAGAGGAAGTGACCTGCTTCCAGCTCCCTCCCCCTCCTCTGCCGTCGCTTGTCACCCTCCCCTAAAACCTGCCCTTCCAGGAGTGGTTCTGCTAAACCCTCTCTCCTTCTTGTCTCGCAGCCCCCCAAAGCCGACCGTGTTCATCTCCGGTGTCATCGCCCGGGTAAGAGCCATAGTCCATCCGTTCCACCCCTCGGAGCCTCGGCACGTGTCTCCCGGGTCCTTCCGTCTCTGCTCGACCCCGTTCTGGCCGGGGTCCGGTGGCACTTTGCCGTCTCATGTCCATGGAGGGCGTAGTGAGGAATGTGTGGGCGGTGACAACAAGGGCCCCACAGCGGGAGCGGGAGCTGCTGCCTCTGCCCCGCACCCCTCCCTCTTCTCTGTGGCCTCACCCAGGGCTCAGCGGACCACCCGCAGGCCGCATGTCTCTGGGTGCTGTGTGGGCCGTGGTGCCCCTTTAGATCCCTAGAAAGCTTCAGGACCCCCCAGCCCTGTGAGACAGGCCTCTGCCGGCCCACAGGCCCCCAGTTCGTCACCCAGCCTGCAGGGACGGGAGGATGGGGGTCGTGCCCCGATTTGATGACAAACCGTGTGTGCTGTCTCCCGACAGGGCGACAAAGACTTCCCCCCCGCGGCCGCCCAGGTGGCTCACCAGAAGCCCCACGCCTCCATGGAGAAGCACGCGTCGCCGAGAACCCAGCACATCCAGCAGCCTCGCAAGTGACCGGCAAGGACCGGCCGCCCTCACCAGCCGTGCCTTGGCCCCCCAACATTGGGTATTTCCCCGGCAAAGAGAACCGCATTTTCCTTAAATCCCAGCCCCGCTGGGAAACCTGAGGCAAAGCAGAGCACCCTTCCTTTGCCTTACGTTTCCACATCAGAGCCCAGAAACGGGCCCCAAACCTTGTTCCCAGGGCCCCGGGGGTACCTGTGGTGGCCGCGCCCCCGGAGAACTCCCAGCCCCGAGTAAAACCAGGCATTCCGTTTACCCCCCGTTCTGCTGCAGCAGATGCCCAAGTCCCTGCCCTTACAAACCAGGGGCACAGATCTGGGAGGACACAGTTAAGGTCAGTGAGAAGCTCCAGCATCTGGTGCCTTTCTGAGCTAGGACAACACAGCCGTGCCGCCCAGGGAAGCCGCGAGAGGAGGGTGTTGATCATGGGGAGGGTTCAGGGAGCCAGGCCGGCCAGGGAAGACCCAGCACCTACGGCAGGGACACCGAAGTCACCCGATGTGACAAGGGAGAGCCGAGGGTGGGCGCGCCTCTGAAACGGCTTTCATTCCAGGCCTCATCTTGCTGCAAAATTAGGATGTAGGTAGTTTACCCAAAGGGAGGACTTTGGGGATGAGATCAGGTGGGCCCCAAATCAAGGCAACCCTGGGTTCCCTGGTCCTCACTCCCAGAGCTGGCTTTGAGCTCCGAAAGTGACCGGGCGGGGGACAGACAGCTGATTCTGGACCAGGACAGCATAGAAAGACCAGGTGAGGACCTGCCCGCTGTCTCCCTCGGGAAGGGAGAAACCCCACATTCCGTCTGTCGTCTGTGAGCCCGGCGTCCAGAGCTCTGCCTGACGCATGTTCTCCTGGGCCACAATCCCTCGGGTGTATCAGATTGTCCCATTTCTGCACGTGTTTCCCGCCCAGAGCCGGGTGCTCCCTGGCTCCCTGCTCCCTGAATAGCCAAAAGCCTCCTTCACTCGGATGGTAACATCCTCCAGATCAGAGCCCCTGACCTCCCCACTCGCCCGCGGGGACATCGGCCGCCTCTGATGCCATCACCAGACCCGGCCCTGCCAGGCAGACCTGGTCAGACCCGCCTCACTGCAGAGGCCGGGGTCCAGCCCTCAAGGCGCGGGGTCGGCACGGTTCCTTCTTCATCGCTGTGGTGTTGGTGTGAGCTGAGGCTGGGTTTGGAGATGCAGACCCCCCGGGCAGCACAGGTGACACCGACACCCAGCAAGCAGCCACCTCCTGGAGCCAGCATCCCGGAAGGGGTGCTGAGGGCACGCAGCGCGAGGTCACTGCGGCCTCCGCTACCGAGACTGAGACGCATCGTTGATGCTTCTTAGTTGTGCAGCCAGGAGCGCCGCGCTGCTTCCCAAGGTGCACGTTCTGTGCACTTCCCGCTGCACCTGGCATGTACCTGCGGGCTCTAGGTCACTGAAACAAAGTGTTGTCCTGAACTGTACCAGTTGTTGACTTCGAGAATAATAATGCTATAATAAAGCCGTCGGATTTCTTCTCACGACTGTTTATTCTCATACTTCAGAGGTTTTCCTTTTACGTTTCACTCGGGTTGCCAGGTGGCTGCGTGTGGGATGGCATTTCCACAGACTGTTTCCCAGACACGAAGTGGGCGATTGGACACCTGGCACCTGGAGTCTAAGCGTCTCCTTTAAAATGTCCCGAAATGGAAAGCCGAAGGCCGTGGATTAAAGCTCCGGCCCTGGGCCTAGCATCTGGCCCTGTGCTGGGTGGGCCATTGGGGAACAAGCTTAAGGAGGAATTCACAGCAGTAAGCCCGGGGGACCGTGGGCGACTTTCAATCAACAAGACGTGTGCCTCTCCCCAAAGGTCTCCCGTAACCCCTACGAGCGGGGTGCCCTTCAGCCCCGAGATCCAGAAGCTTTCACAGCTCTGCGGTGGCCTCGCCCCATGCCCCAGGGGTCAGGGGAGGACCCGGGCGAGCTGCCGTCTCAGATGGCGACTCGTGCACACAAGCTCACGCCCGACCCTAAACAGTGCTGCATCCGTCCTTGGTCCTGGTTCTGTCAGGAGCCAGGTGTGGACACAGGTGAGGCCGAGAATAGGGCGGGGACCAAAACCGCAGGGTGTGCCGGGCCCACGGCTTGAACGAGAACTGGTCCTGGAGACCCCAGCCCGGGTACCCTAGAAAGGCCAGAGCTGTGGGGGAGGGGAGACGTTGCCGGACCCAGCAGCTTGTTAATTAATTAATTAATTGATTATTTTTACGCCATCCGCCTCCCGCCTCAGCGGCCTGTGGCACTCTCCTGCTGTTCTGCAGCTTCTAACTTCACAGCTGCTGTGCTGGTTAAATGCGTCTCCCCCTCGCAAACCCAAAGTAAACTTTCCTTCCCCAAGACTTGGCATCCTGCTGGCCTCTGTGGCACGAAAACAAACACAAACCCAGGCATTGCATAACGCTCCCCGGAGGCGTCTCTCGCCATATGCTCCCAAAACAGAGCCGGTGGGTGGGCGGTGGCCGCTCAGCGGGACACGCAGCGCTTGAGATGTCCTTAATCGTCGCACCAGCCAGGGGTCTGCAGAGGAGAACCAGTGGGATGTGGGTGGGTGGAAGGAATTGGCTCGTGTGATTAAGGAGGCCGGCTTGTCCAAAATCTGCAGGGTGGACCAGCAGGCCGGAGACCTGGAGACCAGCCAGAGTTGCAGTTCAAGTCCAAAGGCGGCGTCTTGCTTGGGAAGGGGGCCGGGGGCAGGTCAGTCTGTGTTCTATGCTGACCGTCACCTGATTTGACGAGGCCCACCCACATGGAGGGCACTCTACCTCAGTCAGTCAAAGTCCATTGGTTTCAGTACAAATCTCAGTCAAAAACGCCGTCACAGAAACACCCAGAATGACGTTTGGCCAAATGTCTGGGCCCCGGCCCAGCCGAGTTGGCATAAAATGAACCATCGCACAAGTTCGTCGCAACTCTTTATCCTGATACATGCCCCCCGCCCCCCGCCCCCCACAAGCGTCTGGGATCCGATTTTCCTCTGACCATGTCAAAGCATCTGCACACCGCAGAGCATCCTGTCTCACGTTCGACTGGCTCTTCCAGACACACGTTCCAAAATTCAATTCAGGGCATCCCTGTCAAGAGAAAATGGATTTGCTCACCCTCCCCTTCAATCCTAAATATTGTGATGAGTCCAACTGCCACGCTTCCCAAAAGAAAATCCAATTGGTCACCTGGAAAAGACCCAACGTGATCTGATGTAATGAACTGATGGATGGAATCTGGAGGGTTTGGGACTCCACCCAGAAGCCCTAAATGAGGTTTTTGGTTACACGGACGCATTGTCGCCCTGTGCTGCCGAGGATCACCTAAAAGAGAGAGCCCCACATGGTGTCGCACAAAGGCTCCGTGTCCGTACGAACTGCTAGAAACCGGCTTGTGTCACTCTTTAAACAGAAAAGGTGTGAGAACATGGAATGACCTTGGAGTTCTAATGATGACCTTCATTATCTCCGGGGCAGGGGTGTCCACCTGGGGTTGGTGGCGTTCCCCCCAGAGAACATGTGGCAATGCCTGGAGGTCGCAGCTGGGGACGGGGGAGGGCTGCGAGCAAGCAGACGCCAGGGATGCTGCTCGAAATCTTGCAGCCCGCAGGACAGCCTCCGCTACAGAGACTTCTTTACACCACAACGTCAGCAGTGCCGAGGCTGAGAAACCCTAACGGCTTTCTTCTAGAAGTCCATGACGTACAGAAGCGTAGGTGAACCATTAAAAGGCAGATTCTCCTGACGCCGGAATCTGGAAAAAGAATATATGTGTTTCGGCGACAAGGACGCTGACGTGGAAGCAGCCAGAGAAGCTCAAGCTGTGTCTGCTCATTCGTCCCCGGAGCAGGAATAGCAAATTGCTACGATGCGGATTTGCTCCTGGATGCAATGGGAATTGTTTTAGGGAGAGCGCACAGCGGTCCTACAGCACCGTGGTCGTTTTCCAGGTCACCGATGCCAAGAGGAGTGGAGATGAAGGTCCCTGGGTGGCCTCCCCCGCACGCTCACCTGGACAGGCAGGACGAACGCACGGGCCTTTGGCTCAGCTTCTTAGATCATCTCGGAGGAAGGTCTAGAAACGTCTTTCCAGACTGTCACAGCCCGTTTTCCAAAACAGATCATGTGTGTCTCAAGCTGATTAACCGCAGTGTGGTCAGGACACGCGACAGGGTGAAGAGCCAAAGAGGAGGATGAGCATCTCCCTGCAGAGTGGGCCGCTGAGCGTGAGGTGAAGGCACGGGAAACTTGTGCGGGCAAATGCTTCAGGCCGGGACGCTAGCTCGCCTCGCACCCCTGTCTCCTGGCACAGTCCCCCCCACACACACCCAGCCCCTGCATGAACCCTGGTTTCTGTCACAAAGGGGAAAAAATAAAGAGGCCAGCTGAGAACTCTTGGGGGACGTGACCATCTCTTAAACCCCTGGAGCTTCCCCGTAACCCACGCTACCTAGATCATAGACTCGGGGTCCCTCGTCCCCCTGAGACACTGACGATGGCCCATGCGTTAGCGCCGCTTTTATCTGCGACACGCACAGCTAGAGTACGTCACCCGGGATATAAAAACCACATTTCAGGGCACGAGGTGGAACCAAAGCGTGCAGAAGTCACATGTTTTATGGTAAAACTCTCTACCTTCTGTGCCAACGCTGCCTTCGCCTGTGTGTGTCAGTTGGCTAGAAACTTTCAGGTTGAGTCACTTCGGAAAAGCACTGCTGTTTCGGGGTGTCATCACCGACCGGGGAAGCCCTGCGTGGGCCTTGGGTGCAAACGAGCCTCGCTTCCAGTTAGGTTCAGGCTCACCCCGATCCCAGTCACCGGAATTAACGAGTACCAGCTGCCGTGTCACACCAGAACCAGACACAACCCGAAAGGCCGTTAAAACGTGCGTGGTCCCCAGACCCTCTCGACACAGCTTCACACTGGAAACCAGGGCCGTGTGGGTGACCACCCGTCCTCACCTAGTGGGACCAGTCTGAGAAACCCACAGCCTGACAAGTGCCACCTCTCAGGCAGTGTCAGTGGGGCTTGCTGAGGCAGATTTAGGAGTAGACAGGATTTCCGAACAAAAACCACAATAACCTCTCCCACACGCGCACCGAAAAAATAAAACTCACACAAACAAAGCCTACCAAGCCACGTTTGGTGTAACCATGAATTAGATTGCCATGAAGCGTAATCAGAAAACCCCTGCCAATTATGTATGTCACGTCGCAGATAGTTCACAGCCCTGGGGTGATGCTAAGCCCATCGTGCCAGTTAATATAACTAACGAAGTCTCGTTTACTTATTGTTTGGGTTCCATAGCTAACGTTTTTTTTTCTGCCTTAATGCTATTTTTTTTTCCTACTTAATAGCTTACGTTCACTATCCTCCTAGAGGCCCTTGACACATTGAAAGTTATCCTAGGAAACAACGACAAAACCAAAAGGTGATTATTTTGCAGACACAAAACGATTATAATGTCTGAGAAAGAGACCTGGCATTAGTCCAATAAAAAACCAGTATTTTCTCCAAGGACATTGTGGTAACCTGAACATAATAAGACAATGATAGGTGGACATTTGTTCATTGAAACTATCTACACTTAACCAGGATTACACTATTTTTCATGAATCACAAAAAGCATCGTCGACGGATTTCCCACCGGAGTAGATTCTGGACCTAATCTCACCATCATCACCACCATCACCATCACCATCGTCCCTATAACCATCATCACCCCCATCGCCCCCATCATCACCGCTGTTGTCATTCGCCCCCCATTCATTGAGCACTGACTATGGCCCGGCCCCCCACAGCCACTCTGCCTGGTAGACGCTGTTATTGTGGCTGCTATAAGGATGAGGAAACAGGCTTAACGTGGGAAAATAACTTAACTCGCACAGCTCGTGGGTGGTAAAGCTCAGATCGCTCGGCCTCCGAGTTCTGTGCTCTCCACCGCCGACCTTCAAAGAGCGGAGCATCTGCTGTCACCTCCACGCTCGGTTCATCCCCCGCCCATCGAGCTCCCAGCCTCACTCTCTGACCACCCAGGCCATCTCTGGCGTCCTCTGTCTTTTTCTAAGATGGTCCTCTGTCCCCAGGGCTCCCGTCGACCAGCAGAAGTCCCTCCGGGTGGCAGTAGGGCCCGGAGAAGTGGAGGAACGCTGAGGTCCTCTCGCTGCCAAACATCTCTACAGGAGCCTCGGAGACGTTTCAGCCCTGCCTCTGGCCAATGCCATTCTCTCAATGGAACGGATGCCCCCTGGGAGTCAGGAGGCCATCAGTCTCTGTACTTGGCCTAGGAAGGGACCCAAATAAGACCCCGCGTGCACTTTTTTGTTGCAGGGAAATTATGGGCCGCGGGCTATGTCTGAGGAGCAGACCATCTGCATCTCTCACGCTGATGTCCTGAAGTGCCCTGGGCCTGTAACTTCTTTAAGAAGCAGAGTAACTTTTATCTGCTTCTAGTAGAGAAAAGAGAAGATCGGAGTAATTAAACCCTTTGTGGGTTGGCTGCATCCTCCCATTTCTCGGGGCGGTGTCAGGCTCCACCTTCCAAGGTCTGACGCTGAGGATGCCGGCGGGGTCAGGACTCAGGACTATTGCGTTTGGGCGCTGAGATAACATTTGCTGAAAAGCAAGGCTCTCACTGGTTCACAGAAAGGTCCACTTTCCCTCTTTGCCTACTAAGTTCTAAGTGTCCGGATGGCCGGAGGGCAGGTTAGCAGCTACCGACCACCTCTCAGAAGGCCTGAGGACGGGCCGCTCAGCCAGGCTCCCTGCCAGACCCTGGGGAGAAATGATGGAGAGGTCTTGGTTGGAAAGATCTTGACCCAGTCAGTCTGGGATGCTGATCCTGGAGCCGAGGACACCTCGGCAACTAAACCAAGCACAGACGACAGCGTTCGCTGGACCCTGACTGCCGTGCGGCCCTGGGGCATGGAGCAGGGACCTCTCTGCACCTGCTAGAAGACCACGCGTGTGGTCCACGGAGCCCGCCATACTGGGCTCACTCAGGGCTGAAGGGCCCTGGCCTGATTCTCTCTGGGGGAAGACTGCACGATGGAGGATATGAGAACGCAGAGGCCTCTCCTCGTCCCCACTGTGGGCCCTGTCACGCTGGTCTACCTCCCATGAGAAACTTTAGGGTTCTTGAGAGATATGTCTGGTCACCCGGAGGGCGTGG
The DNA here is from genome assembly GCA_030015415.1 of Cynopterus sphinx. NCBI lineage: Eukaryota > Metazoa > Chordata > Mammalia > Chiroptera > Pteropodidae > Cynopterus > Cynopterus sphinx. The sequence continues at coordinate 3,744,249 of CM057379.1, read as the reverse complement.
AGGCTTCAGAAGGGAGATGGAGAAGCCCTGAGGACTGTCAATCAAGGTGACGAGCCTGGAGTCCACGCTCAGAGTGGCCCCCAGACCTCTCTGCCAGGGGAACCAGGCAAGGTGTGCAGCGCTCACCCAGAGGTTCCCTCTTCTTCAAGGAAATAAGGAGCCCCACCAGGACCACATGCACACGTGTAGCAAAGCCAGGCCTGAACCCCCGTCCGCCCGTCTCCAAAGGCCTTTCCCCCTCACCGCTTGGAACATGCATATGGCCGCCAAGCAAGCCAGGCATCTTCTTTCCCGTATGCTTTTCCGGGAGAAGAGCCAAGCTGATTCTAACAAAGCAGAGTCTCTTCCACGCCGCCGCTGTTTCTGCGGAGCTGATTCAGCTGGTTTCCATCGTCATCTAACGTCCTCCTAGTCAGACACAAACACCTTCCTCAGGGCCCGATCAGCAACATCCCGAGAGACATTTGATAGCAGGTCAGCCACCCCCACCCCCTCAGCCCACAGGAAGCGGCTGGGGCAGGTCAGCGCGGTTTGAGGCCTGGGCAGATGCACCAAGGTCAACGGGAGCCCAGGTGGGTCCTCCTCCAGCACCTGCTCGTCTCTGGGAGCAGAGCTCAGCCCCAAGCAAGGACCTCCGCTGGGTGATGATTTAACTGTCCAGTGCAGTGGTAGGAGTTCGGCCATCCCCATAACCCTGGGGTGAGAATCGCTCCCTCGCCGGTGAGGTAAATCAGAGGCCGTGGAAACCACAGAGGCAATCAGACTCGCAGCAGATGGGGCAGTGGGGATGGGGGCAGGAAGAAGCCAGGGTCAGGGAAGCGGAGGTTCCGGCTCGAACGCCTGGATGGGTGCTGAGGCCGTGCACTGTGATGGGGAGGCTGAGGGAGACACAGGCAGAGGAGACGGCCAAGGCCTGCCTGGAAAACAGTGCGAAGGTCCCTCAAAAAATCAAAATAAACTACCATATGAAGCCCTCTCACCTGTGGGTATTTCCCCGAAGAAAATGAAAACACTTTCAAAACTACGTGCGCCGCCACATTGATTGCACCATTATTTACGATAAGCAAGATAGAGAAACAGCCTACGTGTCCATCCACGGATGAACGGAGAGGGATGCGAGGGGGGTAACATCCGTGGATATCACTCGGCCGTAAAAGAGAGAAGGAAATCTTGCCATTTCCAGCGGCACGATGGCCCTTGAGGGCATCGTGCTAAGTGAAGTAAGTCAGACAGAGGGAAAGACAAATGCCCTATGATCTCAGTGACACGTAGAATCCAAAAGGGAAAGAGAAAAACAAGCCCGTCGCTACAGAGAACAGTTTGGTGAGCGGCAGCTGGATTTGAACTCACGGGCTGTAGGTTTCTGGCCAGGTCGTAGGCAAGGTCACAGCTGAAGACCTAAACTGGAAGTCAATAGCCTCCACCTGGCGTTTAACCCCATGGGACTGATGAGATGGCCCAGGCGGCGGGGCAGAGAAGAGGACAAAGCTGGCTTCTCACCTTCAGGGTTTCCGCAGGGGGGCTGCTGGGCCCCACAGACTGGCCAGCGAGGTGGGAGGGAGCTGCAGAGTGAGTGTCGGGAAAGGGGCCTCAGGGGCTGCAGTCCCAGGCTCCCAGCATCTCGGATTCAGTTCTCTGGCAGCGTGCTGCAGGTTGAATTGTGTCCCCCAAAAGGACAGGCTGGAGTCCTAACCCCAGGTGCCTGTGAATGTGGCCTCATTTATAAATAGGACTTTTGCCGTTGGAGTTAAGACCAGCAGGACTGGATTAGGGTGTCGCTATCCCACTGGCGTCCTTATAAAAGGAGGAAAATGTGGACACAGACGCACATGTGGGGGGAGGGCCGTGTGCTGGCAGAGGCAGACAGAGGTTCCTACAAGTCAAAGGACAGCCAGGGTGACGGGCGAGCACTGGAAGCTGACAATGCGGGAAGGGCCCTCCTAGGACCTTCAGAGGGAGCACGGCCCTGGGACACTGTGGTTTAAACTTCCGGCTTCCAGGACCATGAGGGGACACATTTCTGTTGTCCGAAGCCATCTGAGTCCGTGGTCTTTCGTTCTAGCAATTGCAGGAACTGACACAGGTGGAGCCCGAGGTGCGTGTCCAGGAAATGAGAGCCTGGAGGCCCATTCCCATAGAGTTCGGCCAGGGAGGACTTGACTGTGTGACTTTCAGTGACACTCAGGACGGTGGTCCGTGCCCCACCCCAAAGGGGGCAGCCCGAGGACAGGGGTGAAGCGGCCTGGGACGACTCAGGGCTCCTCTCCCCGGAGCGAGGACATTTTACAATCTTCTTCACAACCGGGTGACAACCCCCCGCCGCAGTCCAGGCCCCTGAACCCTCCAGGCTCTGCAGCTCAGAGAGGGGCCCCCATCCCGCTTCCCAGTGAGGCGCTTAGCACGAACAAAGCTCTTTCCAATAAGAGTGAATCAAAAGTCGAAATCATGTTCTTGCAGCTGATTTCCTGATTTCCTTGTTTGTTAAATAACGTTTCTGGAGCATCGAGGTGGACTTGAGTTTGACGATATAGATATATAGATGATAGAGATATAGATTTTATATAGATATATATAGATATAGATTAGATATAGATATAGATTAGAGATAGAGATAGATAGAGATAGAGATAGAGATAGAGATAGAGATAGAGATAGAGATAGAGATAGAGATATATAGGGGCAAACTGTGATCTGTGGGACCCGCCTTCGTCCTGGGGACTGCGGAGGGCCAGTGTGACCTGGGATGGGATGCCGCAGGCAGCTGACAATTTACCTGAACAATCTACACATCAAAGTTTGTTTTGTCTGCAGACCCTGAGGTCTCCCAGCCACCTTCCCCGTCCCCTGCTGGAAACCAGCCCTGGAGCCAATAAGGGAGGCAGCAGGAGTGACCTGCTGGGAGCCAGCGAAGGGCAGGAGTCCTGGATGGTGCCCGGTGAGGACAGTGCTGCAGAGAACCCCAGACCGGGGTGCCCCCAGGGAGCGCTGCACGCCACCCCACCAGGCTCCTGGATCCCCTGGGGCTGCACCCAGCTCAGGCAGTGTCGTGGGACGAAATATAAGAGAAGAGACCCCCTCCACCCTCCCCCACTTCACTTTTCCTGTCCCGACCCTCAGTCTTTGCAAACAGGTCTATCCCTTCTAGTGACCTTCCTGCTCGACACTATTTCCCCCCGCCACGGACACAACCATTCGCTCCCTCACAGACAACAGCTACAAAGAATCTCCAGAAGCAATCCTGGCCTAGAACAAAGTTTCCCGTAAAACTTGACTTCCTGTGTAGGTACTTCCTTCATTCTAATTTTCGATGAGTAGAATTATGATTTTTAATGGGTCAGATTTCAGGTATCTTAAATGCAGAAGAGAACTTTCCAAATTAACAGGAGCTGGTCATTTTCAGGCCCATCAACAACAACCTAAACGATGCATCACGTGGATGTAATTTTTTGGAACTAAAGAGAAAAAAACAAAGTCCCTAGAAATAAAAAAATAAAAAAATAAATTAAACTGTTGATTTAAGGGTAGGAAAAAATCTTCTTAAAGAAGCACAAAAGGCAAATATTTAAAAAATAAGCTTGACAAGTTTCGCTGAATCATAATTTAACACTTGCATGCAAGATCCCTTCAAGATAAGTGACAAAACAGAAAATAAAATTATATGCGTCAAAGAACTCTGTCCGACCTGGCAAATGCCCCCTCCCCCTCCACGCTCGTCTTAGGAGAACATCCACCCAGGTATGTGAATGGGTAGTTCGAGGCTCCTCATCACTTGCAAGAGGTAAGAACCACACACGCTGCCAACCGTCCCGACATGAAGAGCCCTGGAGCCCGCCCACGGAGGAATACTACGCAGCGATCAACAAGGACGAAGGGCCCGAAACCTGCTCTCCCCAGCGTGAGTGCGAGAAACTTCGCGTGCCAGGGGATCTCGTTCATATAACACATCGAGGGAGGAAAACATTAAAAATGCATTTCAAGACGTATGAGGGACGGCCCCGAGGCCCTCTTCGTGTTCGGCTGATTTCTCCTCTGTTTGAGCGTTACTGGGTTGGCTGGTAAAAGGAAACAAAATAAATTTTTTAATTCTTTAAAACGCTTTCCAGGGACATGTGTAAAGAAAAGAAACTAGAGAACGACATTTACATTGTACCATTTAGGTAAAAGAATATACATTAAAAAGGAAACTGTGTTTTTGTTTGGACGTAGGTGATGAATGTAAATACATGGAAACGTGGCTGAAGGATGCCCCCCTGTCCATGTGAGCTTCTGAAAACAGGTGGCCTTCGAGGAGCTGGGATGAACGCGTGAGCAAGCATTCACGGGTCGCTCGTGATTGGAAAAGGGTCACTTCGAAGAATAAATAAAGTAAAAGTGCGTCGGAAGGAGAAAGTGCATATTTATTTCGATCAAAATAAATGACATGAAAAGTACTGGTACAGCTCGTTGTTTCGTTTTCTCATTTATACACATTGAGGTTCGTTCCAGTACCCCACCGTCGTACCGTAAGAATACGTCGATTTCGCGAGTGATTTTTCATCCTGTAGCCGTCATCTCCCCACGTTTACCGTTTGTTGGAAGTCCAAAAGGGACACGCTTTTTCTGCGGAATGATGTAAATAACTTAAGGATCGTTAACTTTTTGGATATCGAGAACGGAAGCTCCGGGGGTCACATTTATGTGTAGGTCCCCAAATAGATAGCCCTGAGGTCCAAATAGGAAAACATCTCTTCGACACTAACAAAACTCTCGCTGCAGCACAGAACACCATGCAGTTTACAGAATTATATCCGTGGGCGATGTCTTTACAGATTCCAGAAACCGACCAGATCTTTAGAAACGACGTTGGAAATAGCTTCACATTCAGAAACCAGAGCTTGCACCAAACATACCTTGACACCCAGCACCCTGTGCAAACGCCTGTCCACGCTCATCCCCACACACCCCAACCATCGTTTGGATGAAGAGAACTGCGGTGAGATTATTAGTCCTTTTCTGTTTATTCGAACGGGATGTATCACTCAAATGCCTTAGGATGGTCCCCAAACTCGAGGGGCTGATAACATTTCAAGCATGTATGGTTTATCATCCCATTCTATAGAGCCGTGCAGTTCCAAACCAGCTTCCAGAACTTTCTGCTCCCGAACTGGTGCTAAAGTGCTTTAGTACAACCCCACCTGCTCCCGCCCCCGCAAAAACAAACAAACAAACAAGAAACATTAAGATTTTAAGTCTCTGTGGCCAACCCCAGCCACGACTCCCCCCAGAACACAATATCAAGCTGTCCCGTTATGATGAAACAAGGTCCCCCGAGACCCAAATCGCGTCCCCTTCGATTAGGGCACCTAACACTCAGGCGGACTCGGAAAAAGCCCAGCACTCGCTCAGCGCAACATGAGGGTTCTACGGGTCATTCTGGGCTACGTTTCAGGGACGTCGACCCCCCATCAGCCTCCTGCCTTTCCTTCTCCAGACGCCCCTGGCCCTCCTGGCAGTTGCCGGGATGAGGGGCTCAGGCGAGCCTGTTGCGGGGGAAACTGAGGCCCGGGCCCGCAGGAACAGGGCCCCGCGTGCCCAGCACCCACAGCCCGCTGCAGAATCCAAACGGTTCCCCCTCCCCCCCGAGGGTCGAAACGAGGAGTCCCTGGCGAGCCCCTGGGTAGCATGGCAGAATGTCCCCAAACACTGTCAACGGGAGAGAGGGCGAACGCTTTGTCGTGTGAGGGGCTGACCGGCAGGCGGCTTCCAGTCGTCGGTGACCAATCTCGACACGACAGGGACACGGTCTCGTATGAGTATAAAACACGAGCGAGCACGGATCTTGGGGTGGTGGCGGGGAGGGTGGGGCGACCCCTGACGCACAGCTGCGCTGCATGTCATCTCGCAGAGCAAACGTAGTGATATCAGGACAAGGCGGTCTTCTCTCGTAATGTAGTGTGGACGGGGGGAACATGGAGTGTTCTGGCCGGAGGTTGAGGGACAGATCACGCCCGCTCTCAGCCGGGGTGCTGCTCCCTCTAAGTCGGCGCCACAACCCTCCCTGGGGACGGCGGGTGGGCTCCGCGTCCGTTGCAGGAAGGGGTCTGGCCCCACCTCATGGGGTTCAGTCTCACAGACAGACAGCGGCCTGGTCTCTGGACCCCGGAGACGTGGCCACCCACTGAGCAGAAGGCAGCCTGGCAGAGTCCCGCTGCACCCCAAGGACCATCTGCCCCCTGATGCCGCGAATCCATCCTTTCCCGCGCAATGCGCCTCGCATCTCGGGAGCACCCGTGGCTGAGATGATGAAAGAAAGTGTGGCAACGTCCCATCTTCCTCTGCCCGAGTCACCTCGCGCTGCCAGGAGCCTGCGGGAGGAGGTTCAGAAGACGGCGGGTCCCTGGGGTCGCGGGCTGCGCCCCTCCATGCAGCCTGCAGACGTGCGGTGTGGCCCCCCAACGCCGACGTGGGTGCCACCACCTCCGGGCTCCTCCTCCGTCTTCCCCGCGGCGGTGACACGCTGGAGTCCCCCAAGCAGGCAGGACGACTGCGTCATTTCACACCACGCACCCCAACATCGGACCGGGCGGAACCCGGGCAGAGGTAAAAGCGATGAGCGGCCGTCGGTGCTGCCACCGCCGCCGCGTTCACACTCAGGCTGAAGTTGTTTTGTTTTGTTTTTAATAAAAAGGTTCACATCCATCCACAGGAGGTGACTGAGATGCACCGAAGCGACTTCACATCCTCCCCAGGGCCATTTCAGCTGCCAGGGGCCCGTGTTTCCCATAACCTGGAAATCTCACGGGGTGGGGGTGGGGGGACCCATGGGTGGGGGGGTCCCCACCGTGCCCCGGGGAGCAGCAGCACGGACGTCGCCTTCCGTCTAGTTTAGTCGTCACTCGCACAACCTCGAGAAGGTACTAACATACACTTCGACAGCTTTCTGCCTACGTTTATACATAAATCCCTGAGAAGGTACCTGTCAACTTGAAATTCACTATTTACAGTTAATGAACATCAGGGGAGCAAGCGGGCACCGGGCCCTCTGCACACTGCGGGGAGGGGGGCTGTCCCCTGTCAGGAGATGAAACTAGGGCTCCCTCCCTAAAAAAAAAGATAAAGAGGGGGCGGTTCTGAACCAAAATCCACAGGTGCTGGAGAAATCTGGCATTCATTCACCCCAGGGTGTAAGGAGGCCACGACGTGATCACTCAACGGGGACGCCACGCCACCTCTCACCATGGCCTCGCGTCTCTGTCCTCGTTAGACCTCGGAGCGGTGGGGCCAGGAATGAGCTAGGCATTTAGCGAAATCCGGAGAAGGGGCAGAGGAAGAAAAGGCAAGTGAGGACGAAGAGGAGCGGAATGAAGGTGATGGCGGGGAACGAATGGGGTGACAAGGCCAAGGGGACAGGTGGAGAGCAGAAGGGGCGCATCTGTGACCGACACTGGAGCACAAGGGGCAGGGAGGGACCCTGCAGTGAGAAAACGGAGCCACGGAAATACATAAACATAAAAAAATGACCTCAAAGGATGCCGGATGGGACCGACGGGGACACTAGGAGGGTTTCTACCTCGGGGACAAGCCCTCATCTCCGCCAAGGGGATTCGACGCATCCCAGCTCTCGGGCACGAGGGTGACCTGCAGCCAGCGACGACCGGTGACGCTCGAAGGGCGTCCGGACCTCTGTGCCACTCTCCTTGCGCCTCTCCGGGGAGAGGAAGAAGCTCACTACACTCCGGCTTTAACCCTGAGCTGTCATCACACCCGCCCGCCATCAGCCTGGGTGTGACACGCAGGATGGAGGGTTTTGGAGAGGTGATCGCTCACTCCCTGCCGGTCCAGGTGGGAGGAAGGAGGGGGCAGCCCGCACCACCCACGCCCGCACCAGGGGACACGACGAGGGGCGCAGCACGATCCGACCTGCAAATCCGGGGTCACAGGCAGGCAGGGCCTTGCACATCGGTCTGCCACATTGTGCATCATCTACGGCTTCCAAGCCGGATGCTCTTTAAATAAAGTGCGTGTGGGGCACGTGCTCTACGACCCAGACGGCCACAGGGCAGTTAGAGTTTCTCAGGATTTCCCAGAATTAAGAGTGCGGACAGGGAACGCCCGCCGAGGCCTCGGGGCCCAGGGCAGGTCATGTCTGTGCCCTGGCACAGTCCCCCTTTGTAGAATTGGAAATTCTACGAAGTCGGGACGAGGGAGAGTTGTCGAAGGAAAAATAAAAGTAATTCCACGCCGGGGCATCGTTAGAACTGAAACCCACTCCGCGAGAGGGAACGCTGATTCCCACGCCTCTAAGAAGCGATCCCCCTCCGTTTCGGTGGTTTCCGCTCGCTCTGGGTCCCTTATTTTTGCATCTTTTTTACATCTGAAGGATGGCTGAATTCATTGTATCGAAGGGCACACGGGGTTAACTTTGTGCTTCTGGTAATAACGTGTTAGATTTGTTCTTGTTTTATTAATATTTAATAGGGTTTCCTCTTAGGTCTGCGTTGGGATCTGCTAAAGATTTTGTTTCCAGCTCATCCTAAATCCCTTGCTTAAAATGAGCTGAGTTCTAGCAATCAGGACATGCTTTCTCCGGGCGCTGTTCCTGAGGATTTTTTTTTTTTCATTATTATTATTATTATCGGATGGAATAGGAGAGCTTAAAAAAATAAGATACAAAGGAAAGAGGATTCCTCTGTCTCCTGTGATCGTTGCGCTGCAAAACTGCATCCGCCCCACAGAAACGAACACCTGGCATCACTTCATCGAATGAGGAAGAGCCTGGAGGGCTCCGCGAGATCCAAGCAAACGGCGGGAAGGGAGGATTTCCCCCCGTTCTGTAGGAAATCGTAGCGCTACGCCCAAAAATTATTGCTAGACCTGGCCTCTTAAACAAAGGGCATTAAAACGGTCTTCCACACAAAGAGCCCCGACGCCTGTAGAATGCCGCCAATGTGGCCGTGATGAAAATACAAAACGATGTGGCACTGCCCTTTGAGAAACGGATCTGGAAAAACGTCTGAATTGAGGTTCTCACGGTCGACAGACAGACGTCTAGGCGAACGGCCCAATGGGGGACTGACTGCTAAGGGAACGGGTCCGTGCCGTGCCCCCCGAGTCACGTCGTGTGCAGTGAACGTGGACTGCTTGCTGGGACCCCCCCCCCGCAAAGGATGCTGGTCCCCGAGGGAGACGAGCAGCACGACAGGGAGGTGCATCCTGCCTCCCAGGCCTCGGCCAGGGCTCGGGGCTCTGGGCGCAGCGACCTGGGCGCGGCATCCCGGAAGGCCGTGCCCCTCACGTCCTTTTCCTCCAGGGCGCCACCCGCCTCTCCTTCTGGGTCGCCGCCACCCGCTGCCTCTCCGCCTCCTCCGCCTTCCTCTTCTCCTCCTTGGCCTCCTTGTAGCGCCACTTGGGGAGCTGCAGGTGGCCGGTGTCCTTGGTGCTGCCCTTCGCGGGCACCCGCTCGGGCTGGAAGGTGGGCGCGGGCGCCTTGCTGATGCGCACCCTGGGGATGACCACGCCTGGCCGCACGCTGCTCCGCTTCAGCCCTGGCAGGGTCATCAGGAGGCTGGCCTTCCGCGGGCCACCCGGCGGCTGGGGCGACGGGAGGCCGGACCCCCTTCTGGAGACCCCCAAGGCCTGCGGGGTCCGGGATTGCTGCTCAGCACCCTTCTCCTCGCTCCTCTCCTGGGCACCTGTGTCCAGGACCCTAGAAACTTCCAGGATCTCCTGCACCGCCAGCCGCCGCTTCCCCACACAGGGGAGGTTCTCGGGGCACACGGTCTGGCAGGCGATGGCCACGGCGGGGCTGTAGAGGCTCGTGGTCATCCTGACCATGTGGTCCAGGACGCCCCCATCCTCCACGCCCGGGCGGGGGCGGGAGGGCAGTGAGGACCGCACGAAGGCGGCCACCCTCTGCAAGCAGTTTTTGGAGTCCGCGGACTTCTGAACCCCCGCGGGGGTCAGCGGCAACGCTGGCTTGTACTTGTCCCCAAACTGCTCCGGACAGGGCCGTTCCAGCAGCCTCTGCATGAGGCGCACGGCCTCCAGCCGCCCGGTGTAAGCCGCCCACTCCTGCGGCGACATCCCGCGGCGCGGGTCCCTGGCGTGGACATCCGCCCCTGAAAAAAACACAAACCGCAAACGGGGATGAGTGAGTGGAGGCGACAAGCGTGTGACCCTTCCACGGGAGGAAAACAGGACGCACCGGAATGAGGCACGAGCTAACGCCGGACCCTGGTAACAGACTCTGCCCCCGGCGTCTGCGTAAACCTGCGTCTGTCACCTATCCCATGTCCAAGGTGACGTGACCCGCCTCTACGTGCTCCACTTAGTAGCTTGCCTTTCCTACATAAAACCGCATCAGCTCAGCACCTACACCGTGGAATTTTAACACAAATAAGATGATTTCTTGACTTTCCAGCAACGGGGCGGTGATCTGACCACAGAGGTGCTTTGGGAACTGTCGTCGGGATGTTCTAAGACGACTAACGGTAACGGTCCCTTGCAAAGCATTCGGTGTCCTACTTATCGATCATCCGCCTCACTTTTTCCTTGCAAAAATGGCGATAATTTTTATTTTTTGGAAATGTGGGGCCTTTCACCTCCCGTACAACCTGGTTCCCAGACAGTGGGGCTTCCCCGAGACCGAGGCTGCCATCCCACTTGTTTCTTTCTCCTTTGTCCATATCGTCCCGCCTGGTAGGAGGCATTCATTAAATACGGGTTTCATGGTGGTCACAGTGGCCTGGGGACCTGCCTGAGGCCCCCGAGCTGGTGAGAGAAGTCTCCTGACCCTCAGCCCCATGCGCTTCCCACCGCCCCGAGGGACGGACCCTCCCTCAGGGACAGCCTTCTGCGTCAACAGGGCCTGGCTCCGGGACTCAGGGACTCAATCAGACACCGATCAAGGTGTGCTGTGCGGGTATTTTGGAGACGCGGTTAACCATCGGCCAACTTTAAGTCAAGGAGGTTCCCTGATGGAATGCGGGTGGGCCTCGTCCGATCAGTGGAAGGCCTTCACAGCAAAAGCTGGATTTTCTGGCGAAGGGGTTCAGTTTCCAGACCGCCTCGTCGGCTCCTACCCCAAGTGCCCAGCCCGCTGGCCTGCCCCACAGATCTCAGTCAGGCTTGCCAAGTCCCCAAACCATGGACGCTGAGGCCTTCAAACAAATCTCTGGATAAAATAAACCTCCTCATACATGCCACCCGTGGGTTCTGTCTCTCTGGAGAATCCCGGCTCTACATCCTCTCGCAGGTTCCCTTACACTAGTCACTTTCTAGATAAATCTCCCCCGAACCACCCTCCCTCTGCCCCCTCCTCCTCACAGTTCATAAATTCTAACTCGGTCGTGACGCAGGAACGAATACGGAATTGTCGTTCGGTTTATCCTGGTCCCATCTCGGCCCCGTATTCAGTTCAGAATCAGTCAAGATTTCAAGTCTCATCAGTCATATTTCCACGGGCAAAGCAAGGTGCAGCGGGGCAATTAGCTAGTCTGCAAGCTGCCCAGGGACCAGGCCGGCAGAGGTTTCTGCTTTTATATTCCACGCGGGCCCAGGTGTCTGACCGGTGGTGGCCGGTCAAGGGTCTGAGCTGAGAAGAGCAGGGGAGGGAGCCCCGCCAGCCCCCGAAGCGGCAAAGAACGGACGACCCGCGGAACCCGCGTGGGTGGCACGCCGCTTCAGAAAGGAACACCCTGCGAAATTAAAATCCTAATGAACACGGCGCGAGAGGGACACTTTTCAAACGCTCGTCGACAACGAAAGGTTCGCAAGCGTCTCCTGGCCCTGCTCCTCCGGTCGCTCGGCACGATGGCCTTGGAAATCGCGAACGTCCGAGGGCACGGAGGCCGTCCTGACTGTGATGCGGCCCAAGACCCTGACTCCGGCTGTAAGTCAGGGACTCACCTCCTATGATGTTCCTAATAAAGGTAACGCCAATGACAGGGACACGGAACTTAAGTCACGGAAGGCAAGTCCTGATGACGACAACCCTAGACACATACACCTGTCAGAGAAGAAGGAGGGAAACTTCCACAAGGCCCCTGGGCCCATCTGCTCCCCATGGGACGCCCCGTCTCCTCTCCTCCTACCCCAGGGCTCCTCGGTGCAGACAAGAGGTGGACACACCTGCCGCCAGCCCCCCGGCCGCCACGTCGAGCGCTGTGAATAGTCCACACGAAACCCTCTACTTTCTTCAAGAAGGCGACACGCCAGTTCTGAGCAACGCACCGCGACGGGTCTCACCCGGCGTTTCTCAGCGTTGGCACGACCAGCATCTTGGGCCACATTGTTATGTGTCGTGGGGACCGTCCCGTGCATCGTAGACCTTTTCATGCATCCCTGGTCTCCACCCCCAGCCGCAAAGAGTCACCTGGCCAAAATGTCAACAGCGCCAAGGAGCCCCAAGGCCGCACCTAGTATCGTCAGTTAGACAGTTTAGGGATCTCGTCACGAGGACACGTTTACTGAACACATCAATTCACCAAGAACAGTAACCAGAGCTGAGCGCAGGTGTCCCTTATGCCAGGCAGATGTCCCCTACGCCAGGCAGGTGTCCCCTATGCCAGGCAGGTGTCCCCTACGCCAGGCAGGTGTCCCCTATGCCAGGCAGGTGTCCCCGACACCAGGCAGGTGTCCCCTACGCCAGGCAGGTGTCCCCTACGCCAGGCAGGACCCCGACACCAGGCAGGTGTCTCCTATACTAGGCAGGTGTCCCCTATGCCAGGCAGGTCCCCCACGCCAGGCAGGTGTCCCCCACGCCAGGCAGGTGTCCCCTACGCCAGGCACGCGTCCAAGGGCCTTCCACTTGCGAACTCGCTTGGTCCCCATCCCGACTTCCCGCAGCAGCTACTGTCGTGCGCCTCATTTCACAGGAGAGGAAAGGAGGCCGAGAGCCGAGCGGTGGGTGACGGGCCCTGCCTGGGGGCAGACAGGGTCAGTGCAGGAGCTGGAATGAGAGGGCGGGGGGTCCCGGTTTCCGAGTGCGCTCGCTCTGGTGGCCGTCCGCCCACTGTGACCGTGCACAGTCCGGGGGGGCCGCACTCGAGGTCCCCGCTCAGAGGGTTACTTTAGACTTTGATGGGCAGGAATTGCAAATGAGAAGGGGAAAGTGTAAATTCGTTATTCGAGTGTGTGGGGGGGAACACTGGCCCTGACCACGCCGCCCTGAGGACACCCGTCTCTCACGGGACCGAAGTGTCCCTGCGATCCTGTGAACGCCCAAATCCCCGCCAGACCCAGGAGGAGGGCAAACGGACGGGGCGGGGGCCTCGCCTCCCCCAGGGTGACGGGAAGGCTACTGGCTCGAAAGGGCCCGAAGTTCAGATGATCTCACTGGGAAAAATACACAGAGGTGACCGACGCCCGACATTTTTGGTTGGAAAAGTAAGTTGCTGAAGATCTGCGCTCGGCTATCGCTGCTAGATCCAGAGGAAAGCAGACAAGGCTTCCTCAAACACGAAAAAAGGGGATTTTTTTTTTTAATTTAATTTCCAAGACAGTTTTCATCTTCGAAGGCTCTGTCTTCATGTACTGAACTCATTTTCCCTGCCGCATCCCCTAAAACACTCGGGTGAACTCAGGAGGAGAAAAAAAACATCCAAAAAGCAAGTTGCGAGTCCTACCAGCCCAGGCTCATCGCGAGACAAAGGACAGGCCGGCCCGGGCTGCAGGACGCCGCATACCAGCCGGTCGAGTCGCGGACCGGGGCGCCTGGGGACCCGTGACGACTGCGCGTGGGGGCCTGGATGCAGCCCCGGGACAGAAAGGGGATATTCACGGAAGAATTGGTAAAATCTGCATAAGTCTGGGATGTAGTCCATAGTAATGTAAGCAACGTCAGAATCTCAGTGAGATCTTAACACGGGCGACAAGCGAGGGCTGTGAGGGAACTCTATTCTTTGTCACTTGCCCGTAGATCTGAAATTATTCCAAAATATACGCTTATTTAAAAAAAAAACAAAAAACAGTAAGTTGTCTAAACAGAACGACTAGCCTCGGCCGATGCTGAGAAAGACTTTGTCGCTGTCCTCGGAACACGCGGAGGGCAGGTGAACGCCACCCCTCCGGGGACTCGCAGTGCCAAGCGGGATTGGCTGAACCCGGAGCCAAGAACCAAATACATTAAAATAATTTTAAATTAAATTAAATTAAATAACGGCGACAGCAGCCTCTCACGCGGATGGAGATGTGGGAGGCTGGCCCTGCTCCGGCCCCTGGGTGTGTCCCTGACACATTTTCTCATCTAATTCTCACAACAACCCAGTGAGCCGCTGCTCAGGGTGACCACGGTTCCCCCTTACGCTGAGGAAAAGCGCTGGAGGTGGCTCGGTGGCATCAGGTTTCATCCTCAGAGCAGGTGAGACGAAACCAGGCCTCGCTCCCGTTTCCAAGATGGGGACCGGCAGGCTCAGAGAAGGGAGCGCTGCCTCCAAGAGGTCAAGGTCAAGAAGGGCCAAGGGGGGACCGTGCGGATCCAAAGCTCCCGCCTGCGTAGAAAAGGAAGCTGCCCCACGCCACCGCACCCCGAGGTCCCCACCGCCAGCCCGAGTGTGTGCGCGCGTGATCTGGGATGGTGACTGGGATGACCCCGCCACCTTTTGTCCACCTTCGCCTGCCGCTCAGGGCCAAGACCAGAGCACACATCTCTGAAGAATGGAGATGGGAGGAGGAGGCTAAGCGGGGAGCACCGAGGGGTGTCCCGCGGGAGTGACCGGGGCCATGACCTCTCGCCCCTGCAGGTGGCTGCCTCCGTTTTTACGTGCGTCACCTCCGACGTGGACAGCCACACCTCACAAAGAAGCCGCCCTTGGTGGCATCCCCTCGTCTTCCTTTCCACAGGACTGACGCATCCCTCCGATGTGTCTTCGGGAAGGGATCGAAATCCGCATCCCTCCCACCCCCGGGTTCCCGGGACGGCACGGGACAGGTGGCCACACGTACCTGCGAGCATCAGGGCTCGGATGCACTCCGTCCGCCCCTGCATGGCAGCCTTCATCAGGGCCGTGAACCCGAACACGTTCCTCCTTTCGAGGTCGAGGCCGGGGAAGTAGTTGAGCAAGTAGTTGGTGATGATGGCGTGACCTGCGGGGAGAGCGGCACGCTGAGTGGACCGCGCACCCCGCAGGGAGCGCTCGCTCCAGGGGGGCCGTCCTAAAAGGGACGCGCGACCCGGCCGGCCCCACACCAGCCCCGGCCACGGCACTGCCGTCCAGAGTCTGGTTCGGACGACCCACGTGGGGGCTCAGCTGTCCTGTCACATCGTGGAGGAGGGAACGTGAGCAGCCAGGACGCTGCGGGGTGGCATGCCTGTGGGTGGGCTGAGCCTCAGCAGGTGACGCCATCGGCGGCCGGCCGGCAGGAGTCACCGGGGCAGACGTGCGACCCTGCCAACGAGGCTGCGGACACTTCCCGGGCTCCCGAAGAGAGGAAAGTCATTGCTGCACCCCCCATTCCCACTCAGAAGTGTCATCAGTCTCTGTCACACACACACAGGTACACACAAGGGCAAGGAACAGGGTGTTGCTACCGAGGCCCCAGCCAGAAACCCGAGCAGGCAAGCATATTCGTTTGATGATGTCGCCCTTTCACCGCCTTGCACCCCTAAAAGAGACCTGATCTTCTGTTCATTCTTCCCCTCCCAGGTAGGGGTGAAAAAGGAGGCGTTGTGGAAAAAAGCAGCATTCCCGGGGGCCTGCAGGCTCGCCCCCACAAATCCAAAATGGAGTGGGAAAATCCCTCAAACGGAGCCACCAAGACAGGCCCTTGGGTCAAATGTCTGCGAGGCCCGATGCCCAAGAAGACGTACTTCTTAGGCCCCCGTGTGAAGTGACATGCCACCTGTTCCCCGCTTCAGTCCCCTGGAGCAGGGTCCCAGCCTCGGCCCTAGTGGCATTTGGGGCCAGATTATCCTCTGCGGCAGGGCCGTCCTGTGCGTTGCTGCACCCCTGGTCTCCACCCACTCGATGCCAGAAGCAACCACATCCCACCTCCTGTCCAGGCTGTGACAACCAAAAGTGTGTCCAGACATGGCCAAGTGTCCCCTGTGGGGGCGAAATCGCCCTGCGGAGCAGCATTGTCTTAGAGGCTCGGACGTCACTGTTTCAGGACCAGCCACACCAAGGTGGAGCCGGCTTCCCCTCCTCCTGGCCCCCACCCTGCCCCACCCCAGCCCGCCTCTCAGCTGCCATGTCCATGCTGGCCCTGCTGGGGCGACTAACGTGCCCTGGGGACCAGGCCGGGACGCCCTCTCCCGGCCCTGGTGGCCGAGCTGGGTGTCCAGACTCCATCCTTACACGCTGAGGGCCCAGCTCTCTGAAATGCCCCTCATCCCACCCCGTGCATGTGCCTGAGGAGCCCCGCGGGCAGAGCTGCAGGTGCGAGGCCTCCTGGCCATTTCCATGCCCTCCGTGTCCTTAATGGGCACCACCCCCTCCCCCCAGGGAGGTCTCTGCACCTCGGAGAAGCCCGGAACGGCACTGGGTGGGATGTGAGAGGTGGCAGGAAGCAAGGCCACTTCCTAGGGGTGAGGTGGGGAGGACAGCTTGGAGACACAGGTGCCTCCCGAGGCTCCCGCCCACCTTGCCCTGCAGGCGGAGAAGGCTGAGCCAGCTGAGGCCACAGCACGGCAAGCGTGGAGAACCCCCTCATCCCTGCTGCGACGGGATCTCCCCCGGCCCCGTCACTGTCACCAGCCACCAGTGTCAACTCCTCCAGGGCAGCAGCCTGCGCCCCATCATCCCCCCACCCGGACAGAGGCCGGGGCCCGGCTTCCTGCCCTGGGAGGCACCCAGGCCCCTGCGCTGCTGCCGCTTCTCGATGCCAGGCTAAAAGCAAACGAGCGACAGCCATTAGACTCTTCTGGAAGCTTCGTCATCGTCTGCTTGTCTTTGACCCTGGCCCATCTCCCGGTCGCACCACGGAAATTAAAAGGTAAAACGCCGCTCGTCTGGGAGAGAAACACGGGCCAGTTTGACCGTGCCGAGGGTTAACAAGCCAGAAGCGATGGCTGTGACCCACCGGCACCGTGACACAGGTTTCAACCGGCAGGTTAGGCCGTCGGGCCCTCCCTCTACAGTCCTTTACAGTGTGGGGGCAGGGATAATGCAAGCATTTCTGGTCCCCAAAGCAGCTTAATTGCTCTAAACTGTGGGGAGGGCAGGGTCCTCTGGCCTCGGCGAGACGTGCTGTCCAGCGACAGCTTCGTGGCACCCGTCAGATTTAGCCAGGGTCCTGGTGAGCGAACGGCAATCCCTGTGGAGCCTTTTCTTTGAAAACATGGAAAAGCGCATTCGTCGCAGTTTCCAGCACGACGCCCTGAGCTCTGCTGTATATTCCAAACACTCGGAGCAGGCACAGAGGGGAAAAACTGAAAATCCGCCGAGCAAACTGGCCCTTTATTCCGCATTTTACCTTGAACTCGGAAAAACCAGGGGGGAGGCAACCCCTTCCGGCCACAGGTGTGAACCTTCGGTGACCCACGAAATCACAGCCGGGGTCCCACCGACTTCCCCAGGATGGCAGAACGACGCCTGTGACCCCACAGATGACCTCGTTCAGTGGAATCAGGGTGAAGCCCACGCTTGTAAGAATGCGTAGATATTATTAAATTTTTTTTCTTAAAAACTGTGACAGTTACCCAAAGGATGATGGACAGGTGATAGATACATGACGATAGATAGATGATAGATAGACAAACAATGGAAAGATGGATGGACAGACAGATGACACACAGGTAGGGTAGTAAAAGGACAGGTCACTGCGTTGCATAAAGAACCCAAACGTGCACCGTATCGAAATCCAGCTTAGTCTAACTTAGACCTAACGAAACAGGGTTTCCCAAAGTCCTCAGAGGGAGCCCTTTCACAGGGTGGGCTCACCAAGGAGACCCCAGGAGCACTCTCCCCCCATGAGCCGTACCCTGCCTCAGAGAAGGGCACCCGTGACCCAAGGATGGGGTGAGTTCCTGATGACACAGCTTCAGGGCAGACACCCGTGTGGACACAGAGCTCGGCACTTAGGAGAGCTGGCTCTGAGGACGGCCACGTCCTCGCCCGGCCTGCCCCTCGAAATCTGGGTGACCCTGGGGAGGTGAGTCAGCGTCACTGAGTCTTCGTATCGGACCCGGCTCCACCGCCCCCACCCCCGGGTGCTGGCTCTGCCTTCCTGGCTGGCCTTCAGCCACAATCCCGTCAGGTCTGTCTGGCCAGACTCCCTCCCCCTGGTGCTTCCTCTGAATTTCCCACCCACGGACCCCACCCTGCCCGTGAGTCCCCACCTGCCCTGTAATATTCCGAGTTGATCCCAAGCTCTCCCCACCCCACCCCCTGCAAAACCCACTGCAGCCGTGTCCCCACGCCTGCCCGGCTGGGCCTGAATGAAGTTCACCTTGACGCCCGCTAACAAGAGTCACCGGATGTTTTCCCCTCTCACTGAACCCTGGAGATGATGCGATGGGACGGGCGCTTCCCTCCAGTGGTCCTCCCCCAAGCCCGTAACTCCAGTCTCGTCCTGAGAAAAACATAGGCAAACCCCAGCTGAGGGACATTCGACAGACTCCCTGGCAAGTGCTCCCTGAACTGTACAAGTCGTAAGGCCTGAGGAAGCATTGCAGCCAGGGGGCCTTAAGGGGCCATGACGATGAAACGAAAGATGGGGTCCTAGATGGGCTCCTGGAAGAGGAAAGGGACATTAGGAAAGAACTGAGGAGATCGGCATGAAGAATGGACTCGAGTTAATAAAAATGCATCCGGATCGACTCATTCCATGTGTCAAATGTACCGTAGTGACGGAAGATCCTGGAACACCAAGGTGAAACGGGTGAGGATGTGTAGGAATTCTCTGCGTCATCTCTGCGCTTCTTCTGCATGTCTAAACCATCCTACATTCGAAATTTACTTTATAAAAGGGGGAGCTGGCTTAGGGCCACCGGACCAGAGTGCAAGGTAGAGATGGTGACTCTTGGCGGTCACCGGGAGTGCATCCTCTCCACGCTGTCCCCAAGCCTTGCCAGCGGCAGGAGGAGCTCCCCGGGAGGTGGGGGGGGGCATGCAATGGGCAGGAGATGGGGGCCGGGTCCCCAGGAGGGCAGGAGGATGCAGAGGATTGATGCACTCAGGCCACTCCTGAAGGATGAATGGACACGCCTTGGGGACCGTCTGGCTAAGCCAAGTAATGGAAAGAGAGAAGCCAGAGCTGACCCCTGGCGCCACCCGAGCCCCGGTTTCTGGCTCTGCATTGGATGGCCAGTGACATCGCCCCTGAGAGCACGTCGGGGAGAAGTCCAGGGGCCCCAGGGCTACTGCATCTCCACCCGGCCTGACGGCCCTTCTGTGTCCCGCTGACTCCGCTCCCAGGCCCCACATGGGAGTTTCTAGGTTTCCTACTCTCAAGTCACCCACATCCTTTCCCAGGAGATGACGCACCTCCTACTTCCCAGACGGAACAGAAACCACAAGGAAACCCCTCGGCTTTCCCCCATCACCCCATCACAAACTTCTCACATCCACTGTCTCTCTTCTCCTTCCCACCTATCGAAAAGGAAGGGACGCGCCTCCCATAAAGGCACCAGGCTCTCCCCTTGGCCTTTGGGCTCCCAGTTGCCTCCTCTCCCTCCAATGCTCCCTCCTGGCAAACCCCGCAGAAGGCATTAGTGGCCCAAGCTCTTCACCTTGCCCTTTGCCATGGGACTTTGAAGTCCTTCTGTCAAGAACAGGACGTTTGGTGGTGTGGGAAGCAGAAGATTGAAACGCACGGACTGGCCCGGACTCTCAGCCCCGTGTGCAGCTCAGCGACCTCCCCAAGGACACATCCAAGCTAACCTGATGGTCCCAACGGTCCTGGGGAGACAGTAGGAGGGTGACACGTGCATGGGGCAGAGCAGAAGAACCCACGCACGGCCTCAAACAGGGTCCGGCCTGCCGCAACACGTGAGCACAGGCCGTCGAGACACGTCGATCCCCGGCCCAAACCCAGATGCGTGGACGGTGAGCACGGGTGAGGGTTTGGGGCGGGTTGGTTATGCAGCGTCGTGCTGACACGCCTGCCCACGGGTGTCCCATCTCAAAACAGACACAGGCTGCTGTAGCATGCCGCCGCACACAGGTGGCTCCAACAACCAGCGCGTCTCTGAAACCGCCTTCCAGCGGTCCCAGCGACCACCGTGTCGCAAAACCCAGCGGCTCCTGGTCACTTCGCACCTTTCTGGGCCTCTCCGTGGCCTGTCTCTTCCATCCTCTTTGAAGCACTCTCTTTCCACAGATGTCCTGAAAGCGGACCCTTCTGATCTCCCTCCTGTCCCTCTGGCCATGCCTCGGTTGGCTTTATGAGCTCCTTCCCGAAGTGCCGCTGCTCCCCAGATGCGTGGCGGAGCCTGCTCCTCATCCGCACACTCTCCCTCGTGGCCCCCACCGCCCTCATGGATCCAGTCATCACCTGAAAACCCCCAGGTCACGCATCTCCACCTCGGTCTCTTTTCTCGAGGTTCTTACCTAAAACCCCGACGGTTTCTACTCTTCGAATTAAGCCTCCGTCCTCCAAAGAGCTAGCTCCTTTCTATCTGGCCCCGTTCTCTGAAGGACAGCAGAACATGTCACCCCAAAACATGCCACTCGGGCATGAGGGTTATTTGGAGCCAAAAGCGACTGAGAAAAAGCAGGTACGAGGGAAGCTCCCTGCCCACCCCTACTCATCGAAAAGGAGGGCGTAAACTTTTTCATTTTGTCATCTTCCCCCAGCTTTGCTGAGATGGAATCAACGTATAATACTGGACACATCTGAAGTGGTCGGTGTAACGATTTGACTCACATATAGTGAAACAGTTACTGAAACAAGTTTAGCTAGCATCTGTCACCTCATGTAGGGGCAAAATAAAGAGGAGAAGGTGCTGGGTTTGGTCCTTGTGATGAGGACTTCGAGGTTCCCTGCTCTGAGAACATTAAACAGTCAAAGGTGTCCCTCCTCCCCTCTCCGCCGCGGATAAAAGCCAATCGCCAGACGACCTGGGACACCATCAGTCCGGAGGGGCCTACGTGACGAACTTCACTAACTAGACTTGACCTGCCACTGGTCACCTTCCCGGAGTTTGCTGCCCCTGATGCCTAACACCGCTTTCCTTTGTCCTGTCGTTCCTCCACACGTGCACTGTTCTTTGCTGCAGATGCCATGGGAGCTGGGGTTCTAGGCCACCTCCCCGAGCTGCTCATCCTTTCCTCAGGACCTCCAGGTATGTGTGACGTCTGGTTTTCGCTCTGTCATCGGTCTTTTATTATAGTGGTGCTTCCTCAGAGGGGTAAAGGAAAGGTTATTTTCCTCCCCTGAACCCCCTAGGCCCCCTCTGTACCCTCCGCTCCTGCACCGAAGCCCTCTACTCTGCAATCTCCCAATTCTCCGTCTCATGTGCCACGCGCTCTCTAATCTGGTGGCCTTGGCACGGCTGGTCCCTCTGCCTGCAACACGCGGCCTTCCCTTTTACCCCGCTACCTGACGAGCTGCCCCTTCTGAGGCAACCTCCTCCCTGTCCCCTAAGAGCGGGATAGGCACCCGAACCGTGTCCCGCGGTCCACATTCCCCTGCGGCTGTGGGTTCCAAAACAATCACGACCCCACGCACGAGTCCAGATCCCCCCATTCACTGCAAGGTCAAGAAAATAGTAAACAAAAAAGCTGAAGGATTCTGACTTCTCCCTGGGAAAAAGGGCACTTATCAGAAAGGTTGCCAATTACCAAGCCCCGGCTGCTGTGATCTCAGACTAAACGGCCATCGCGATGATGAATCGTTGATTCATGGATCATGTTATTACACACCACGACGGGCGGAGAATGTTGTTGGCTCTTTTATTCAAAGGAAGGAAGTAGACAATAAGCCTGTCCTGCTCTCAAACTGGGAAAACCTTACAGAATTGGGATTGTCTAGACTGGTCTGACACCAGGTACTCAAAAAGGCAGTTTTCCAAACCAGGCCAGTAGAGGGAACTGTTGGCCTTGGAAATATCACATCCCACAGCGTGCAGGAGAGAACAGACTCGCCCCACCTCAGACTCCAGGAGAAAAATGCAGATGGGCAGCCGGACAGGGGAGGGCAGCTGGGACAGGCCTTCCTCCTGGTCTGCGGGGCACGCAGGGGTCTGATGGAGGATGGGTGTGAGCTGAGGCCTCGACCTGTTCTCACTCCTGCCTGGCCAGAGGGCAGGAGGTGGCCTTGCACTGGTCAGCAGAAAAGGCTCTGAAAACTGGAATTTACGGGAAAAGGCAAGAAAAATGCTAGGAAACCCCAGGGACTTGGCAAGTTCTAATTTCTTAAGTGAAAGAGTAGAAACTGAGTAAAAGCAAAACACTTCGGGAAAGAAAAAAAAACATAAAAATCACAAGGAAGTCAGGCTTAGTCATGATCATGGGCAGTGATAACAAGATAAACAAACAAAGAGGCGTTTGCGGCTGGCTCCTGGCCACGTCATAAATTCTCTGAATTCTCCTTCCCCAAGCCCGGTTCGGACCCAGGCCTCACACGGGCAATCTGGGTCCACCCCTTGGCCACCCCTGGGAGCCCCACTGCCACTGTGTCCCCAGTCACAGGACACGAAAAAAACCAGGCAGGCCGGCTCTTAGTGCATTTCCTCCTGAATTTTAAAAATAAGGTCAAAGAATAACAAGGATGCCCCAGAGGATACTTCCACCCGGCTGACTTTGCATTATCACCAGTTCAAAAAGGGCCCGTGAGCTCCCTGCATGTCACACGGCTGCCACACGGCACTGTTAACAAGGAACCCGGCTCAGGGAGGGTGAACGCGTGACTCCAGCCCTGAACCCAAATGTCATTCCTCTGGTTCTCTCATTTTGTATCGTATTTTTGTTAGGGGAAGCCTGATGGTAATTGAAATTACCGTCTAAATGAGATTTAGGGCTTATTGGAGGATTTATTGTCATCCATTCTCTCCCTGTGAAGGCCTAAGACAGATTTGGCTGTATTTTTATTGTGCGCTAAGTAGCCCGGGAGGTTAGGCTTCACGGAGAACACACGACAGGCCGATCGAGGCATCTGCAACCTAATTTATTCTCGCAAACGCCGGGTGAGTCCTGCAGAAACCCAGACATCCATCGCAGCTGCAGGAGGGGACGATATTAGCCCGTGGTTGCTCTGGCTGCTTTAAAGTTTTCCTGAACACACAGGCTCACCTGAGGCCCGTGTTGGCTAGGCCGAGTCAGCCGAGGTCACTGAGCCTCCCCTGCCAGCCACTTTGCTTTTGCATGGGGCATGTGACCTGGCCGAGAGATGTAAATGAAACTGCTGGAGGCCTCTGAAGTGTTTTTCCATCTTAGAGAAGGAAGCACTGACAGAGATGGCTCCGCCTTCTCAAGGCCCCTGGCGGATGGAAATGTGAAGCCACGTGTTCAGAGCCTTCTTGGGATCATGAGGGCTTGCAAGGCCAAGGGCATTTCCGAGAAGCTGGCCCCGGGTCCTGACATCACGGAGCCTCCCAATGAAGCAGCCCTCTGACTGTCACCTTCAGACCTGGCGTGGTGCTATAGAAGGCCATTTCCCCAACGTCGAGGGCCTGCTTCAATGGGCATTCAAAAAACTGCACCCAGTAACGTCATAACAGCCCAGAGGGGCCGGTGAGAATCAGGGGAACGCGACTGCGAACAGTAAGAAGAGTCTGTTTGGGGTTGGCAAACACTGAAAAGTGATCATCTGCATGACTGGCCGGAACGCCCTTGGGAACTTGATGGGAAGATAAATGATTCGGCCTTTGCTGAAGGCCACTTGGCAGAAGCTCCAGAAATGTGTACCTTGAACATGTACGTGCCCCTTGATGAAGAAATGGAGTTCCAAGAATCTATCCGTAAATTAATTGCTTTTCTTTCCTTCTCTGACCTGCTTTAAGCTTTTGCAGGGAGGATGATCTCCAAACCCTGCCGGTCCCTTAGCCGTGAAGTCTCTGGTGTGGCCTCCCACCGCCTCCCACCCCGGGGGGTGTGCTTTTGTTCACCACGTAGACCCAGCACGAACGAGGGACGTTAAGTAATTGCTAAATAAGCGTTTGCTTTGCATTCTTGGATGAGCCACAGTTCACTGAGCCGTCTCACAGTTACTGGTCACAGGGGACGTGGCCATGAACACTCAGTCATACTCAAGAATGTGGCCCTGGAGGAACAGGGTACACAACAGGGGGTGTGTGCTGACTTAGAAACTTGGATATAAGAAGGGAAGAGGTTAAAATCACAATCTCTACAGTATTAACCTATCATTTCCTACGAGTGCGTGTGCACGCTGTGGACGGAGTAAATAGCTGGAACCGGGTCAGTTTGGGAGACAGTTTGGGAGTAAAAAGGGGTCTTTTAAAAAAAATTATATATATATATATAATATATATATAATATATACAATATATATTATATATAATTATATATTATATATTATATATTTAATATATATTTATATATTTATATTTATATATGTTTATATAATTATATATATATTAAATAAATTATATATTACAAATATATATTATATATTTGATAATATTATATATTATATATTTAATATATTTTTTATATATTAAATACATATTTAATATATAATATATGTTATATTTTTTTAATTTTTTTTTACTATAAGTGCATGTCACTAGACATCTTTTGGGATTAAGAAATCATCAAATAAATAAAACTGGTTATGGAATTGGATTAAAGTGGGACATCACTTGATCCCATCAGCAAAAAGCCCAAATTGGCTCGCGTTGGTAAAACAGCACAGGACCTTGACTGCTTCCCTTTATTCTCACTGGAGGTTAATGACAGCTGCCGTCCTGTGGCATCTCACCCAGGGCCATGTCGCCTGGGATTCCTCGGAAAAGTGCATGTTTGGGGCCACCCCGGCCCTGCTCCATCTGGAACTGGGGGGCCAGGCTTGCATCCTGTGTTCCAGCCAGATCTGTGAGAAAATGCAGAGCTCCCAGCACGGGTGCGTGCAGGATGATGGCTCAAGTCCGGCTGTAATCATGGGGACAGAGCCAGGAGGTCGGGCCAGCCACCGCCGTCAGCGACAAATTAGGGAAAAATCACTTCCACCCGTCGAGGCAATAAAGACCAACAAGGAGACGCTTTTTAGCTGGATCTTTATCATGGCACAGAAACCATGCCTCGGCCCTCCCGTTCTCTCTGCCCCAAACAATTCGGCCCTAAAGTCCTGGTGAGCAGAGCCAGGCAATGGGCGTCCCAGGGGTCAGAGCCCAAGTTCAGGGAGTGAAAACGAGCAAGGCCCCGTTCAACGAGGTGACAGAAAAATTTTCCTCGTGTGAAAACACGTCTAACCCAAGTCTAGTCAACACAGAGGAGGATCAAGGGGTCTTGGGGCTTGTTAGCTGGTTGGTTTGTTCTCAATGTCAAGGCTGGAGGCAGGAGATTCCCAGGCCTAAGGAATATCTGAGTCTCAACCAGGACACAAAAAGCAGGCAGGACACAGACCTCTGCAACACAAAAAGGAAGAAAAAAAAAAAAGGCAAAGACAAGCTGTGGCTCCTGAGTGAAGAGAAAACAAAAGCCTCTTCAAAGAAGCAAAGGCTTCAGAAGGGAGACGCCGTGGGTGTTAAACCCTGGCACGCCAGGAGGAACCCTTGTGACTCAACAAGGCAGACATCCCCTCGCTGTCCAGCCTCCTGCGGTCAGCTCAAGTCCACATCCACGTCCACTCTCGGGGGCTCCTGGTGACCCCTCTGTGGTCTGGCAGGGACCACAGTTTGGAGCTCCACAGGTCCCTCCCCCGACTGAGGCCTCTCACTCAGCTGTCTCGGCATTTCAAAGGCCTCCGCACAAACGGAGCCTTTTACTCTTGGCACCATCCGCCCACGTCGGACCCCGACTGACCCCCACGGCCCACATATCACGACCTCGAGACCCGAGCTTTCTGCCAGGCGGTGCTTGCTCCTTCCCTGCCTTGGGGCCCGCCAGGATCATCAGGCCCCACACCGGTGGCACACCAGCCTGGTGCCACGCGAACGGGTTCTCTCACACCGCACCTAGACCAGGGGCCCGCCTCCCTGTGGGGCCACCTGTCAGCTCTCCTGGGCACACGAGGCTGTCCCACTGCCACGCTAACCAACGCCGTGGCCGAGACGCACAGGCCGCCCTCCCGGCCCCAGGGCTTTGGGATGCATCAGCTGGATCCACCCGCCTCTGACTCCTTCACCACCCAGCTCAGGCCCCCCTCTCCATGACCCCTGCCTGACACCACCCAGCTAGGTGCAGCACCCTGGACACCCTCCAGCAGAGCTGCACCAGATGGCTATTTAGCTGAAGAATTTTCCAGAGGCAGAAGGACCTTCCACTTCCACACCCCTGGTCCTTGAGCCCATTCCTGGCCCGGGGGAGGTGGTGGGTGCAGGGTGCATGGTCAGTGACCACCTCCTGACACCCTTTTACACTTCTGCAGCTCAACAAGTCACACGCTTGGGCTTCCAAAGCCTCGTTAGCCTCCGAGGAGTTAAAGCTTCACGCCCAGAAGCCCAACGCTCGACCCAAACGCTCTCTGAGTTGGAGGGAATTTTCCACCTCATGCGTCTTGACGGAGAAGCGGTGTGCACAGACTGCTTCTCGTTACGGGGAATTAACTTGCCAGATGCTGGCTTTTCCAGCCTCCCTGGGCCCCCTGGCGAAAGTCACCCACGCTGGCTTGGCATAAGAGCTTGCAAAGCAAGACGGGACAGGCGGGTCTTTCTCTGGGGCAGTGGCAGGTGCTGGCTTTCCAGAGTCAACATGAAGTGTGCTTTGGAGCACCTCCTCCCTGCCCAGACTCGGTGGGATCCTCAACAGCTCCGCACAACACGAGGGGCCACCTCCCTCCAATCAACAAACGCCTGTTCCTCCCAACTCAGCAGGACACAGCTCCTTGGCAAACGAGACCCTGAGTAACACAACGGCTGTCACCTTGGAGGCCAGGAATCTTGAAAGTGGTCAGGTACAAAACCACTAATATCACGGGTACAAATCCAGCACGGTCCCAAAGGGACAAGCATGACTGTCATGTTCGTCAAGAAAAAATGCCCGAATGTGATTCTGGAAGAGGAGAACCAGGGCGTACCCAGCAACGTCGGCTAAGTACCGCCTCCTGAGATGACCGCCGGGACAGAAGGACACACATCCACCGGGCTCTCTCTCCGAAAGTGAGGTCAGCTGGCCAGTCAGGGGCCCTGGTCGACCGACACGCTGCCGACGAGGAGCTCCTGGCTCTTCTCTACATCCACCTACAGCAGCGTGGATGCCAGGTGACCTCGGAGATGCATCCACTTCAACACGTCATTACCCCTAAGCCTCGACTACGTCTCTGCCAGGAGTGAGGTCGCCGGCACCCTTCTGCTTCCCTGTCTCTGAAGAGGGAGGGGTGCGATGCTCGAGGTGGAGTGATGATGACGGGGTTCGAAGTGGAGCAGTTTCGGAGTTAGACCTGCCCGGGCTGAGCTCCACACGACTGGGTCAGCCCCGCACAGGCCCAAACGCGCTGAGAAACGTGCACGCGCAGCCGTCGGCCTTTTTCTTGTGACCCTTTGCAGCAGGATCAATTCCTTACACTGATGTCAGGAGCTGAGGTCGCGTGCATCTGCCTCCCCCACACACACGCACACGCACACGCATGCACGCGCACGCACACGCTTGCACACTGCCTGGCCAGCTGACCTCCAGAGCAGAAGGACAGCTGAGTCTTACCTGCCTGTGCCGCCGTGATGAGGGCCGTGTTCCCCTCGCTGTCCTGCCAGTTGACATCGATGTGGGGACACTCTGCCAAGACCACCACAATATCCACAAAGCCGTGGTAGCAGGCGACAATCAGGGCAGTCTAGAAACAAAGAGGGATGTGGGTCAGAGGCCAGGGCCTGAGCACCACACCGCGGAGCCGGAGGCACCCACGGTCCCCGGGGTGCAAACAGAGGACCCCAGTCCCAGTGGCGGTTTAGAGCAAGCCAGCTGTCCGTCCTCCATCCTCAAATGAGCACTGACTACAGGTGAGGCCGGGGCGGGCTCAGCAAGGTGGGAAGGAGCTGTGGGAAGAAGCCAAGGGGACATGTGGGGTGGCAGGCAGGCAGAGGACATGCCTGGCCTGCCCAGGGAGCAGCCAGGAGGCCTGGGAGCAGAGCAAAGAAGAGGAAGAGGAAGAGGAGGAGGAGGAGGAGGAGGAGGAGGAGGAGGAGGAAGTCGAGGAAGCACCAATCTCGGAGGCCAGGAAGAGGACGTGAGGTTTGCGCTGAGTGAGCTGGGGCGTGGGGCCAGCAGTCAGCTGGCCATGGTCCACACGCCTCTGGCTGCTGGGAGGAGAACGGACCCCAGGAGACCAGGGTGGAAAGAGACAGGCCAGTTGAGGGTGGGGGAGGGGGTTGCCCATTATAATAAAAAGTATTTGGTGCTTGTCCTCCTGGCACAGAGCTCCTTAAACCCTGGGAATGCTGCTTCGCATGCTAATGGGATGACTCAGGACTGGGGGTCAGCTTCAGGATGCGGGCCAGGCTCTGGAAGGAATTACCACTTGCTTCGAGGGCTAGATCTCCCCCCTCCCCGCCCCCACCTCCAGGGAGGAGAAAGGGGCTAGAGATGGAGTTAGGTAAGCAGGCCAATGATTGAACAGCTAGGCCAAATCGTGCCTCCCTAACGAAAACGTCACAAAACCCCCCAAACGACGGGGTCGGGGGAGATGCCGGGTTGGTGCCGTGGGGGGGGTGCCGCGCCCCTTTCCCGCACCTCACGTGTGCATCTCTTCCACTGGGCCGTCCCTGAGTTGCATTCTTCGTCACAACCCCGTGACAGTCAGAAAAGTGCTTTCCTGAGTTCTGTGAGTCATTCCAGCAAAGGACCGAACCCGCGGTGGGGGGCCGTGGAAACCCCCCAAACACACAGCTGCTCAGTCAGGAGGTGGCCTCGGGGCCGAGACTGGCGTCTGAGATGGGGACCATCTTCCGGAACCAGGCCCTGAACCTGCGGGGTCTGTGCCGACCCTCGGCCCTTAGTGTCAGAACCGAACTGAATTGTTGGACCTTAGGGTGTCAGAGAGAACTGGTGTGGGGACGAGGACACGGATGTGCTGTCACAGGAAACCCACACGTTTGGTGTCAGATGAAAGACACCGCAGGATGCCGAGGGGGAGGTGACCACAGACATCTGTGACCCGGGAAGCGGGCCGTCGCCGGAACCCAGCCCCGCGGGGCCCTGACCTCCGCCTCCCGAACTGTGCGGAGTCAATTTCAGTTGCCACAAGCTCTGCCCGGTCCAGCCTGTCGTCACAGCCGCCCGATCTAAGACCCCCTGCAACAGAGGGAGACAACTGAGGCTCAGGATCACGTCCTCCTCCCCGTGGAGTCCCTGAGATGCTAAAACCTACGCCGAGGAAGACCCTAAGGTCACGTGACCCGGTGCTGCCAGCCACGCCCACGCCTCGCCTGGGTTTGCAGCCACTCCGCGTGGCCCGGCTCCATTTTTACCGGGATGGCATGGCATGGGTATTTTCACCCGTCTGTTTAAAAGGGCATGGCGTGAGCCCAGGCTGACTATTTCTAAGCTGCTCAGGCTCCGGCCTCTCCGCTCACGAGAGCCACCGGCATCCCATTCTCCCACCCGCCCTGTTGTTACCCAAACGGTCTGGAAGACTTGGGATTCCGTGCGGTGAGCACCGAAATCTCACTTTGAACTTCCCTGGATGAAAGTACTTCTCAAGCACCCTATAGTTTCCTGACATAAATAAGGCAGGCTGGACACAAGGGAACGGCTTCCGTTTTGTATAATTACCCGAGCAGCTCACATTTATTACAGAAAACAACCCCAAAACAGAAGATTACCAAGACACACAATCTCATTCTCTCTCTCACACACACACATTTTTCTTTAAACCACAAACCCAATTATTTGCTCTATGTTTCCGTGAGGAACGTATCAGCAACGTCTTTTCACATCAGTAAAAATACTTCTGCGCCCACCTTTGCAGTGCAGGTGGAGTGATGTAATCTATGTAGGAAGACACCAAGGTTGTTCCCCATTTTTCTCTACTATGAGAACTACCTGCAAAAAAAAAAATCTCTTGAGCTAAGGCTTTGTGCCTATCACTCCTTATTTTCTCAGGAGACATTCTTAGAAATAGTATTTCTGGATTAAAAGAGAGATTTCAACCCTCACGCACTGCCGGTGGGCCTGCAAATCGGTACAGCCACTACGGAAAACAGTGTGGAGGCTCCTCAACAACTAAGAATTGATCCACCATAGGATCCAGCAATCCCTCTACTGGGTGGTTACCCCAAAGACTTGAAAACCATATCTGAAAAGATACTTGCACATCAATGTTCATAGCAGCATTATTCACAGTGGCCAGGACACGGAAGCAACCGGAGTGTCCTACGATAGATACTGGATAAAGAAGCTGTGGTACTTGTATACAGTGGGATATTACTCAGCCATCAGAAGGGATGAAATACTGCCATTTGCAACAACATGGATGGACTTAGAGATAATCATGCTGAGCGAAATAAGCCAGATAGAAAAATTTGAAAATCATGTGATATCACTTATATGTGGGACAGAAACCTAAAAGCAACAAAGGAACAGGACAAAGACTCATGGACATGGACTACAGACTAGTGGTTACCGGAGGGTCGGGGGTGGGAGAGGAGGAGAGAGGTAGACGGGGTAAAGGGGGTCAAATACAGGGAGGTAGGGGAGGGTGAAGTGGGTAAAGGGGACCAAATATATGGTGGTCGAAGGAAAATGGACTTCGGGCAGTAATCACACTATAGAATACACAGATGTCAAATTATAACGTACACCCGAAATTTATATAATTGTATTCACCAATGTTACCCCAATAATCTTAATTTAAAAAAAAAGTACAAAATAAAAAAAGAGAGGTATTTTGAAAGCTTTCACTACATTTTGCAAACCCGCCCTTCAAAAACATCTCACAGGGCGTCCAACCTGTACTTTAGGACTGCGGGTTGAAAGGAAGAACGTCCATCAGCGGACAGTAGGGGGCACTCTCCAGGCCTCCCGAAGGACCACGCTCCTGACCAGGCTCTTTTGGGATCACCTCACCTCTACTCCCCGCCACTCCGCATCCCTGAGGGGTCTGTTCTGGGACCCCCTAAGGCCAGGCGGGCCAGGATGCACAGCAGGCATGTGCTGGTAGCAGCCTTGGGCATCTCAGCGCAACCTCAAATCGGAAATGAAGATTATCAAGAAGGAAAAAAAGATACTAAATCTGAGGGCTCAGGATAAAATGGGACCGACCCCACAAGCGGAAACTCTAATCGCCCCCACACACAGCCATGTTACTGCTAAACATTATTACCGTTACCCTACCCGCTGGGGTCTGTTCCACAGGTCTGGCATTCCCGTGGTTAAAATTAGTGTTTAGCTCTAGTTTTAACTCTGTTTGAACTGGAATATCTCGGTGCCCCCAACGGGAAGGTGGAAGGGGAGGGACAATGTTTGGCAAGCCCTGACCACAGTCTTCCCCCAAAAAATACTGTAACAAAAGACTTGTCATAAAGGCGAATGTTGCACGCTTGCTGCATCGACACACTTAAAGCTGGCTCCCTTGCACAAGCCACAAATGGTCTGTTTTTAAAGCAGAAGCAAAACTTCCATGAAAATAAAATGATATTATTAAGACAAAACAAATGAGCTACCTACAATGGGAAGGAAGCCCGTATTTGGCAGTCAGGTAGAAATGCTAGGCCCTCCAAACCCAAGCCTCATTGTCGAGGTCCACATATCGCAGAAAAGTCAAAGCAACAACAACAATAACAACAACAACAAAAAAGGGGAACATTTATGCTTAAAACTTGTACGGGTCTGTACATCGAAACAGAAATAAACAAACCAAAACCCCATTCCTTGCAGGAAGAATGACATAACACCAAGAATCTAATCACATCATGTGTTATATTTACAGATTAAAGGGGTGGGAGGAAGAAGAAATTTGATCATTGTCTCAATGGGTTAAAGCTCTCAACCCCCCTCCCCCAGACACACACACACAGAAAATGCATAGATAACATCTAGAAATTACACCAAATTACTAAGAGTGATAACTTCTACCGAAAGAATGAACACAGGGTGTGTGTGGTGATTGATTTTATTTGTCTTAATGCTTTGGGGGGTACCCAGGTACTTGGTCAAACATTATTCTAAACACGTCTATAAAAGTATTTTTCATATGAGAGTAACATTTAACTCAGGAGATGAGTAAAGCAGATCGTCCTCCCCAATGCAGGGAGGCCTCATCCAAGCAGTGGAAGGAAGGCCTGAGCAGAATAAAGACGCGCCCTCCCCGCCGCAAGCAAAAAGTGATTCTGCCTTTGGACTTGAACTACGACAATTCCCCGGATCTCCAGCCGCCCAGCCCACCCTGCAGATTTTGGGCTTGCCGATCTTCCACTATTTTGTGAACCAATTCCTTAAAACAACAAGTCTGTGCCTGTGTGTGCCTGTAGATATATAGAGACATATATAGTTAGATATCAATACACACACACCCTATTGGTTCTGCTTCTCTGAAGGCCCCTGATTTATACAGCGTGGCTGTGGGGGGAACCCTCTGGAAGAACTATTTTCACTTTTTACTCTATATGCTTCCGTACAGTTAGAATTCTTCACAACAAAGCTTTCTGTATGAGGAACTTATGTGATTCTAATTAATTCACAATGAAAAGCAGGTAAGCAAACGTGATGTTTACATTAATAACGCTCTCGTTAGGAAATACAGGTTTGTAACAATCACTGTAAACAACTGAGCAAAGAACCATCTGAGGAGCAGGAGGAGGGGCAGTGGGCAGAAGAAACAGGAGCCGACGAGCAGCCCCGGGAGGAGACCGAGGCAGCAAGAAGCGCACGCAAACCCGCAGCCAGATGGTACACCGAAAAAGTAATTAATTCTAATCAGAAGGGAAAGGGCATCGCCCATGTTCAAACGTGAGAAAGAGTCCATCATTGGCAATGTAATTTATTAAAGTTCGAAACCAAGGGGGCAAACTTCAGTTACTTGAAAGTTCGTTTCTATAAAATGACTTTCTCCACAACAGCAGCACCGACAGGAAAGGGAAAACACGTAGGTGGCTTTATGAAAGGATTTAGGAATTCTGCTCCTCTGATGACGTGTTCGGAAGAGGCGGCCTTGCGTCACCACCAGCACGGGCTTGTTTAGTTGGGCAAAGGGTGTTAGGCATCGTGTCCACGATCTCGTGTATGATTAAGCATCATTATTTGAAAGTGAGTTTCAGGCCTGGAATTTGATCTACGTCGATCGCTCAGACATGGCCCCACGTGGATCCCACAGTGCTGATCCCCGCCTCTGCTCAGGCTCCATCCTCCATGCTTTCACATGGACTAGTCCACCCAGCACACATCTGATCCTCCTGCAAATCTTGGTTCATACCCCTTTGCACCTGCATTCTGAGGCCATCGCTGGCTGTCCTGCACACACCACCCCTCACGGGAAGGTGGGCTCCCAGTGGAGCCTGACATCTACCTACAAGACTCTGGATAAAGCACTTGTTGAATGAATGAAACGCCCCTCAAAGTTTCAGCTCCCCCCACCTCACACAGTGCTCCACTGACTCTAACCTGAGGTGTGCCAGCCAACACTGAGCTTTTCACCTGACTTCCACCTTCAGGTCAGGGCATTACTTCAGCTCCCAGGGAAACCTCAGAGAAGACAGTTGCCTTTCGTGTGCTGAGTATCCCGCGGTGAATAATAACAGATGTGAAGGCAACAGCCAAAAAATGCAAAGAAAAAGAGAAGTGGGCTCAGGACTTCTACCCCCAAGGAATCCACTTTAGGGACATCAAAAGTATGTCAAGAGATCTATATAAAGATCTGTAATTGCAAAAGCCTGAGAGCAACCCAGATATACATCAAGAGACGACCGGCGAAACGAAACACAGGCTCTGGGACACTCCATCGCCCCACAGGAATGGGGATGGAAAGCAGGTGTCGATGTGAACAGATCTTGGTGAGATAATAGTAGGTAAAAAAAATTTAACGATAACCACGGGTCAGGACCGACTATGTGATGTGACCTCTTTCCGTGTGAGCTTCTAAAATAAAAGGTATACGTGGCTCGTGCAATGACTGCGCTCATAAAAGATCTTTTATTTTTTTTTAAAGATATAAAAAATTTAACTGACCAGCAAAGGGGTCTTCAAGGTTTTATTATGTATGCTGAATGTCCCAATATCCTTTCAAGGCACACACACCTTTGAACTGTACACATAAAGTTATTCTGGCAACGGGGTTATAGGAGATATTTATATTTTTACATGCTTTTCTGCATTGAATAAGGAGATGTCTAACAAATTTTTTTTTAATTTAAAAAAATATTATAAGAGATAAAATGTATAAAACATGTCGTGAGAACTCCTTCCGAGGCAGGGCTCACCCAGCAACCTCTGGATAAGGACGAGATAAATGCAAGGTTGACATAATTCAGAAGAATTTCCCTGTAGACTCGATTTTGCATAAAATGGGAGTTTTATTATCACTGCAAACATCGTGTTTGGATTGATTATTTTGGATTGCCATTTCGGGAAACCACTTTGTTCAACTACAGTCTCTCTTCAAATCCTGTGTGTGAGAGAGGGGGAAGGATTGTGCACGCGCACGTGTATCAGAGGCTTGCCTAATTTTCCCAATACCATCAATGGTTTTCACAGAGTCACCGTGCAAGCGTTCAGTGATAGAAAACCACACCTGTTCACTACCAAGTCACCTGCAGGCAGCAATTGTCAATAATGACGACACGTTCCTCTCGCCATTTCGTCCCTTGCTCTTTGGGCCTGGAATTTAAGGATAGATTTACAAAGCTCAGCAGGGAACTTTAGGAACAACTGGAAGAGCAAAATGCATAAAAAAGCCAAGTGGGGCAGAATCCCCCCATGAGAAAGAGGGGGTGGCACACAGCAAGGAGCACGGAGCCTGTCCTCATACCGCAGAGGCGCAAGCTCACGGGGGACCTGCCGTCAGAACTGCCCAGCCAAGCCACTCCTGGAGTT
Organism: Cynopterus sphinx; assembly: GCA_030015415.1. Classification (NCBI taxonomy): domain Eukaryota; kingdom Metazoa; phylum Chordata; class Mammalia; order Chiroptera; family Pteropodidae; genus Cynopterus; species Cynopterus sphinx. The sequence goes on along the minus strand of CM057379.1, from coordinate 3,709,252 downwards.
CTGAGCCACAGAAATGCAATGTGGAAGAGAATAACGGCTCATTGTTCGTGTAAGCCGGTGTACTTTGGGGCCATATCCTGCAGCATTAGATAATTAACACAAATGACGAATCTTAACGATAGACTCAAGAGTCAGCACCGACCATACTCTTTCTGGAGCCCATAAATATCCACAGACAATTCATGTTTTGGGCCTGACAACTGGATCCTTGGATGAAGGTTATACAAAGGATCACGGGTTATGCTTATACAAGGAAATATGGAATTACATAAAATGCACTGGCATTTCATCAACGACCAACCACTGCGATCTACCGGATGACATGCGCGGTACAATGAGGTAATTCATGCCACAGACAGCTAAGAAAACTCCTCCTTTGGGCTTACATCAGGACTCAGTATATCCTCAGGAAACCTGAGAACAATGCTATTTTTTCTTTTTTCAAAAATGTTCTCTTTTTGAAATTAGAAAAAAAGTTTATAGTAGAACATTTTCCACTATATAATCTTACATGTTAGTAAAAAAGAAGTATGTGAAGATTTTAATTGTAAGGAGAGGCTTACCTTATAATGTAAAATGAATATATATATATACTTTAATTTTAAAGTTTGTAAAATTATCTATCAACAATGCATGAAAAAAAAAATGCACCAAGATTTCAGTAGTGATGACGCTGAATGCTGATATTAAAAGCGAATTCTTTTTCTTTATATTTTTCTGTAGTAAAAAGTCCCATTTTTGCCCACTGCGAACACTTGTATTGAATAAAAAGAAATTTTAAAACGTTTAAGGAAGAAGAGTTCAGATAAAACTTCCCACTCTCCTGCCTGTTGAACTGCAGAAAGAGTAGAGTCCAAGTTCTCAGTTTGGGAGGAAACAGTACAAAAAAGATAAAACTATGTTTACCCTTTTCTGGAGAGAGTTGGAGAGGGTATAAACTTCCCATGAACTATGCAGTCAATAGAGGAAAAACAAATTGGACCTTTCGGGATCTGTAGGTTATGCTCAGCTTTCTGAATTTCTTGCAGAAACGCTCCGTAAAGGTTCAGGAAAGGCACCCAAGCTGCCCAGCGCGCCGGCCTCCAGGCTGATGTCTGGTCCTCACGGCCAAGTGCGTCCCAGTCCAGGGCGCCCACTGCAGGCTCCCCCACAACACCGTGTTCCCCTCATGGTAAATCAAACTCTACAACTTTTTTCAGGGCAATTTTTTCCCAAATATTGGGTCTATGGTGCATAAATGCTGGTTCATGTCGCCTAGTATGGCATCATTTGGTACAATCCAATCCAGTGGGTGGAGAATCAACACCCTGGCTCATTATTCTCCCAAACAACCTATTTACAGGGTCCTGATTGGTTCGGGTCCCATCCCGGGCGCTCAGAGCGGGGACCCAGGACCAGCCGCGGGCAGGAGTGTGTCAGGAAAGCTGAACCCTGGGCCCCGGCCCAGACCTGGTGAATCGGAGCCTGCATTTTCACGAGCCCCAGCTGGCCTGCAGGACGTAAAGTGTGAGTGAGGGGAGCAGTGAGAATCCACGGCCATCACGGCACCTGGAAGCCCAGGGTACAAACTTCTCATTCACCCCTCGGAGATGCCGAAACAGAGCTCGGCTTACTCTTCCCGTTAATTTTTACTTGGACTGGTTTTTTTCTTTAAATGGCGAGGTACACCCTCCTTCTTGGCATGCCCAGTCTCTGTCACACGGGTATCAAAATCTCACGTAGTCTTAGCCCAGGTGCCAACAGCATCCCTTCAAATGACAACTAACTGGTCTCGTTTGCCACTCAGCTCCCCAATCCTTCACCCCAAGTCATCCCTGGTCCCACCATGCAAACGGCAGTGTCTTGTCATCATAGGTTGGGATGAAGGGGTCGCAGAGAGAAGGTGAGCTAGCAAGACTTGGGGAGTTGTATCTGACCTTATAGATTTAGGAATGCTAGCCCTGCAACGTGTGTGGCGAAACAAGTCCAGGGGAATGGAAGCTCTCAGAAAGCTCTCCTAACCAGCTCACGAGCATTCGGTCACCCTCCGACAAGCTGGTACTGGTGGCCTACAGGCACCGGGGCTGGGTGCCCAGAAGACCAAGATGACCTCTGAGAGCAGACAGCCCTGCTCCTTGGGAAATTCAGGCTGCAGAAGGAGACAGGGAAATAGGCCGTGCGACCAGGGACTGTTCCCCGGGACTACAGAGGACAGAGGTCTGGAAACTGGTCCAGGCTGGGGGAGGGGCTGGCACTAATCTGGCTGAGCCTTCTTAGCCAAACAAACGCAGGAGTCCCAGGGGTGCCCAGGAGGGTGGGGACAGTGTTCCAGGCGTCAGACAAGCGTGTGCAAAGGCGGGGAGCTGGCCGCTCGTGGGGAAGGATGTTCCCCCGGCTGCCCACAGAGGAGGGGGACACGTCCTGAAGTCGTGGAAAGGGTGGAAAGGGTGACACAAGGGCTAAGGAGTCTGAACTGTGTCTGGAGCTAGTGGAGAGCCGCTGAAGGCTCTAAGCAGGATTCACCATAATCAGATTTTCCTTCTAGAAGCCTGCCTCTCGGGTGTGAGTTCAGGTGAAAGGGGACAGCCTTGCCATTTTCTTCTTTCTGGGTTCAAAATATTTGGTAAATATGCCCCCCACCCCATCTTTTTAAGCTGATTTAACAAGTCCTTTGGGATTTAAGATGTACGTGAAACTGACAGCTGTGTGTCTGACTCATAGCCGTCAGCGCAGACGGCCTCAACGAACATTCTGGGCTCCGGGACGCCTGTCCTGCAGGTGTTCACGGACATCTGCCGACTTGATTTTCTTTTGATGTAAAAATTTAAATTATAACCTTTTCCCTATGTGAAGGTTCTTGATACCATTAGTCATGGGGAAATGCAAATTAAACCCTCCCTGCGATACCACCATACACCCACCAGAATGACTAAAATTAAAAAGGCTGACAATGCCGACTGGTGGTGAGGGTGTGGGACCCGCATGTTCTCGGCAGGTGGGCGTGCGAAATGGAACAACCACGATGGAAAACCGGCAGCTTCTAACGAAGTTCAGCACGTGCCTGCCCATGACACAGCAGTTCCACCCAGAGGTGGATTCCCGAGAGAAACAGTCTACACTCACGTAAAGACGTGTACAGGACTGTTTAGCAGCCCCAAATTACAAATAAACCAAACACTCATCACTGGGTGTCATCCCTGGGTAGGTACACCCTGTGCTGGACTCAAACTGCAGAGTACCGCTCAGCAACCCAAAAGACCGAAACACTGATACATGCAACCATCCTGACAGGTCTCAAACACATGACATCAAACACCAAAAGGTTCATGATGTTTGATTCCATTTAATGACATCCAAGGATAAACACAATTAATCCATGGTGATCAAAAAAACAGTGAAGGGGATTATTGGTCAGGGGTACAAGAGAACGTTCTAGGGTAATGACCTGGCTGATATTCATATGTGTATATTCATTTCTTAAAAATTCACAGAGCTGGATGGACTCTTAAGAATTATGTATTTCACCAAGTGTAGATCCCAGTTAAGTCACGACAGCATAAAAAACAGCTTCGCCAAAGACATGCAAACAACCAACGGACGTGTGAAAGGATGCTCAACACCATTCATGAGTCATGAGGGAAACCCAAATCCAAACCACAATGAGAAAGCACTTCACACCCTCGGGGCTGGTGACAGGAAAATAATAATAAATAAAATTAAATTAAAATTAAATTAAAATAAAATAAAATAAATAAAATAATAAAATAAAATAATAAAATAAAATAAAATAATAAAATAAAATAAAATAATAAAATAAAATAAAATAAATTAAATTAAATTAAATTAATAAAATAAAATAAAACAAAAAGTAAAGCGTTAAGAAGGATGTGGAGCAATTGGAACGCTTGGGGCACTGTAATGAGAATGAAAATGGTGCAGCCTCTACGGGAAAGTCTAGCAGTTCATCAAAAAGCCAAACATAAAATTACCGTATGACCCAGCGATCCCACAGGAGGTACACACTCACAGGCATTAGAGGCGGAGAGTCCGACGGATACCCGGACACCCATGTTCCTAGCAGCATTATGCACAGTGGCTCAAAAGAAGAAACCACCCAAGGGATGAATGGATCCACAAAGTGGGGTATGAGTGTGCAATGAGCTATATCATTCCTTCAGATTAACGAATGAAATTCCGATACAGGCTACATCGTGGATGAACTTAAACTGAAGATGTTGTGCTACGTGAAGAAGCCAGACGAATGGACAAATACTGTACGACGCCATTTGTGTGAAGTATCTAGAAGAGGCAGAAGCATAGAAACAGAAGGCAGGTTAGAAGTTACCAGGACTAGGGGGAGGACAGCGTATGCTGGTTACTCTGATTAAAATGGGACAATTTCATTAAAAATAATGGAAGATGCCCAAAACCATTTAGTTCTATCCCTCGAATGGACTGACTTTATGGTATATGAATTATACCTCCGTAGAGCTGTTAAAAATGGAAAGACTTAGTGAGCTACACACACCCTAGACAGATCTTAAAACCATCACGTCACATGGAAGAAGCTGGGCACCAGAGCACGCACTGTGTGACTCCACCGCAGTCCCAGGGCTGGCTAGGCCGACCCATGGGGACAGAAAGCTGAGCAGCAGCTGCCTGCGCTGGATGGGGACGGAGCAGAAGGGACTAAGGAAACTCACCATGGTGACGAAAACGCTTGAGCGGAGGGAGGATTGCACAGGTGCATGGATTTGTGGGGAAAAAAAATCATCCAGCTGTTCATTTAGAATTTGCGCATTTTACTGTATGTAAATTACACTGCACACACACACACACTAACACTACTATTACCATAAAATATGGTTGAAAAACAATGAGGCGTTGATAGGGCTGTGAAGGGCATGGGAAGAGGTCGGCAGCCAACGAAAAGGCCCCAGGTAGAGATATCACCACCATTCCCAGAGCGATCCTGCAGAACGGACACGGGGATGGGTGGGGTGAGGTCGGAAGAGGTGTTTGTTTGGCTCCTGACTTGGGCCCCCGGGGAATGTAGCAAAGTCTTCTGCCCGGCAAAGCAGCCCAGCAAAAAAATCCGGCGTTCTTGGTACGAAGGCCCAGAATCCTAAAGCCAATCCAAAGAATCCCCGGTGCACACAAGACACATTCATCGTGAAGCAGAGGTTCCTGCTGCAAAGCATCGCCAGTTTTTAAGGGACTGATATGCATGTAAGTGGTCAGGCTGATTTGGTGTGGTTGGTGTTTGTTTGTTTTCTTCCTGGCTGGGAACAGCTTGCCTGGCTTCGGCCAGAAACAACACATGCCCCAGGTACATGCAAGACGAGACCTCCAAAACTCCTCCGTGAGAGTGAATGTCGTCCCTTGTGACATGAGCAACAGGACACAGGGACGTGCCTCTCCTGCCCTGGCATGCGGCACCGTCCCGGTTCAGTTCATCCCGTCACATCTGCGCCCCCAGACTCCCCACTGGGAAGCAGGTTCCCCTCCACTCAGGCATCCCATCCACGACCTCTGTCCCTCACCTACCCACTAACCACCTGTCACCGGTTGATATTGTGCTCCCAGCAAAAGTTATGTTGTCCCTCATGCCTGTAAACGTGACCTTATTTGGAACGGCCTTTGCAGATATAACTAAGTTAAATATCTTAAGATGAGGTCATCCTGAAGATCGGCCATACAGATGCACAGAAGGGAGAGGCCAAATGAAGATGCAGATAGAGATGGGAGTGATGCAGCCACAAACCAACAAAGCCTGAGGCCGCCGTCGGCTGGAAGAGGCCTTTGGAGGGAGCGCCAACCTGTTGTCCCCTTGATTTGGGATTTCTACCCTTCGGAACTGTGAGAGGATGACTTGCTGTTGTTTAAACCACCAAACTTGTGTGAATTTGGTACGACAGCCTTGGACACTGACACCTCAGCCCTCTAGCACCACACTCGCCCTGTGTCCTTAGAGCACCTCTTCCACCTGACTTTGTCCCTTGGTGTCTGCTCCGTACTCCAGCCTCGGGTCTGACCCTCACTCACCTCCAACGGCTGCAAAAGCCATCACCAGAGAGATCACCTGCCTCCTGGCCCTATCCTCCACATCATGTGTTCTTCTTGCTTAAAAAAGGGCTCTTCCTGCAACTCCTCAGTTATCCTAAAGAAGAAAAGCCCAGGGCTGGCCCCAGTCCGTCCCCAGCCTCGGCGGGCATCACGTCACTGACACCTGTTGCGCTGGTAGCAGGTACTGTCTGATGCATTTGCAAGAATAAGACCCAACCACGCCAGGCACTGAAATACTCAAAACGCCTGCGAATTTGCTTAGCCACCCATAACCTCAACTTTTAATAAATGGAAAAATATAGCTAATTAGGGAGATGGACAGAACAAATGCATTTATACAGATCCCTGCAGTGTAAATGTCGTGCTGTCGAAGTAGCTAAATGCAAATGCAGAAGAAACAAACCATCTGGGCAACCAAGGCCATCCAAGGGTGTCCCCCATCAGTACCAGGGAGAGCCCGTCCGTCACTCCCCGGAGGGTGCACACCGCTGAAACACCGGTTCTGAGCCACGTTCGCATCCACTCATCTACTCCAAGTTCCTAAGTCCCTACAAACGAGAACGTTCCGCTCGCGAGAATTGTCCACCCACAGCAAGGTGCACCCCGGCGCCTACCACACCTGTAAGTCCCAGACTAATGAGCAGCTCCCACCGAGCTCTGCTGCCTCTAATCCGCTGTTTCCCAGTCTTTTTAAGGCAAATGGGCCTCTTGGTCTTTCCAAAATCAGCAGCACCTAAGTCGATCGAAGGATCCACACATCTACCTGCAAGACGTTATTGTTCTTGTTTTCATGAGACTTTATTTTTTTAGAGCAGTTTCAGGTTCACAGAAAAATGGGGCGGAAGATACAGAGATTTCCTTGCATGCAAAGTTTTTTAATATCTGGAATAATGGCCAGAGCAGAGTGAGACCTATGCTGCATTTGAATTTCAACAATAGGGCTATCAAAGCTAAGGCCAGTGGTTTCTTTTGTTTATTTTCGAGAGCATAATGGGCTAATAGCCAAAGCTTTACAAAAAGAAAAAAAGAAAAGAAAACACAGAATAAATATATACCATAATATTTTTAAATGTGTTAATGCAGAGAAAAAGGAACAAAGAACACAAATGTTACTTACTTTTAACTGTGAAAATCAAACAGATAAAGTTGACATAGAGTTAGGCATAATTACAGAGCCCCAGGTCCACCAGCTCGCTCACTCTCTCTCCACCCGTGACCCCTGTCGTGTGGCCCCAGGCACGCCACGTACCCTCCGGAATCTGCAATGAGTCTTGTTTTTTCATGGTTCCCTAATAGTTGCTGCTGAGTGCATCTTGCAATCATAATCAGAACCGTAAGGGCCAGTTCAGCCACAGCGGTCCGGGCCCAGGGGAGGTCCCCAGGCATTTCCAATCTATGGCATCACTGTCGAAAAGCACAGATGATAAGGCACCGACACAATAGTAGGAAAAATTAACAACATGTACGGAATTATTTAAATATCGGCAGGAATGTTGACTGTCAGCATAAATACACAGCAGCTCTTGAATGGATAAAGAAAAAAGCAAAGCCAAAGAGTCAATCAATGCAGGTGAAACGTATATAAATAACGTCACTAGTAAACAAAGTAGGGCAAATGAAAAATATTAATGAGACACCACGGACTTAACAAAACAGATCATATTTTAGATATTCACAGGAGATGGATTACTCAGTTAATGGTGTTTGGCAAATGCCCTAGCCGCATGGGAAAAAGCAAGGTGAGATCTTTACGTCTTATGCCAAAATGAATCAGTAAGTATACAACCACAAAAACACTCGAAGAAAATTTAGATGACGATTTCTATAAACTTGGCTTTCAAAGAGCATTTTGAAGCATGATACCAAAGCCAGAAGCTGTAAAGAACAAGACGGCTACATCTGACCATATAAAAATCTACACCTTTTCAGCCAAACAACAAGATAAACAAAGTGAAAAGACAAATGAGAGTAACTTTCACTTTCAGCTGCGAAAAACGGGCTTCGATCAGATCCACTCCTCAGCTGAGAGCAAGTAAGATGAAACGAGTTAAAATCTCTTTGCAGGCACCAGGCTTCCAAGAAAACCGGGACTGACAAGCCCGAGATCCCAAAAAGAAGGTCAAAGCCATGAAATTAGCGTTTAGTCTCATCACTTTCCGTCTCATGGTATTTGCTGATTCATGAGATTGAGAGACAGAGCACGGTAGCTAAAGATCAAAGGCATTAGGCAATCTATCACCATCTCGGGGGTAAGGAGTCAAAACTGAAGTTCATGGCCTACCAAGGGTGACAGGCCTGTTCAACATGCCACCTTGTCCGGAGGAAGCCCAAAGGGCTGGCCCTTACAACCTTCTCTGGAGGAAGGTGGTACCATCTAGAGCTACTTCAACTTTTTATTTACAATGTCTACCATTCAAAAATAAAAAATAAAATTACCAGACATTTCAGGGGACGGGACCAAGAGAAAAATAGGCAATAGAAAACATCCCCAGGAGACAGATACTGGAATTATCAGACTTTATAATAACTGCCATGAATATGTAATGGAAAATAATAACAAATGGAGAACTTTAGCAGAGGGCTGGAATCTCTAAAGAAGAAGCAAATAAAAATTTTAGAAATTAAAAACGTAAAAACTGCAATTAAGAATTTAAAAAGGAGTTAAGAAGCAGTTGAGGCTAAACAGAGAGTGAATAGGTTACCTTAACAAAAAATGGCAAGACAGGAAATAAAGTATGGGAAAAAAAGCATAAAAGACACACAAAGCATGATGAAAATCATCTAATCGTTTGGTCCCAGAAGGAGAACATAAAGAAAATGGGACAAAACAATGTTTGACGACACAGTGATAGAGAATGTTTCCAAACCGACAAAGGACATCGATCCATAAATTCAAGAAATTCTACAAACGGCAAATAAGGTTTAAATAATAAACACACACTGGAAAAAAAAAATGTGGAACATATGCTAGAAAGGGAATGATACCTTTAGCACATTTAAAACATTCTTAGTACTTAAGAAGAAAAGACAGACTGATAAAAAAAAAAAATAGGCGAAAAATATGAAGTAAGTCGAAGAAAGAAAAATCTAAACCTGTTGTATGAAACGTGCAATACGAAACCGCTCATCATCAAAGGCATGCATGTTCAAATGAGCTATCGTTTTTTGGCCATGACTTAAAAAAATAAAATAAAAAGTAAAACTAACTCGTGTGGGCAAAGTACAGGGGGAAAGGCACGCTAATAGATTGCTAGTGAGCACAAGTCCGTCCTCTCTTTCCAGAGGGTTATGTGATGCTTTACATCAGTCAGGAAACGTTAGGTTGTGCCGCGGTAACGAGCAGGCCCCAGATTGCAACGGCTTCTGACACTTCCATGTGTTTTTCCCGCTAGGCCTCAGGGCGATGCAGGCACGTCCACCATGAATAGTGCGAGTTCTCAGTGCAGAGGGGAAAGAGGGCATGGCAGGTCGTATGCTGCGTCTTAACATCCACGGCCAGAGTCGTACAAGTCACTTCTCGCACTGACTGTGCCGGGGCAAGTGGCATGGCCAACTGTGATGCTGCGAAGAGAAAAGCCTACATACTCCTGCTCCTGGGGGAGGCAGGATGGTTTGTGAGAATAACAGGACCCACCACGTGAATCCAAACTCAGGACCCAACCATTTCCTAATAATTAGATCGATGTGCAAAGATAACGTAGATTCCTGGATTAATCATAAACTAAAAATAACCTCAGTGCCTACCAGCAAGTCTTAAGTCCAATCGATGAAAATATCCTGAAAATATGATATATTGCAATAATTTTAAAAATAATGATGTATATTGCCTGACATGGAAAGATGTTCTCAATAAGCTGTGAAGGGAAAAAGCAGATTGCATGTATCGTATTATATTAAATGACTCTGAAGTTTTACCTAAAAAAAAAAAAAACTAATTATCTCTAAGATCAGTCATTTTCATCTTTGGCATTTTACCTTTCTATGGTACCTGAATATTTTACAGTAAGCATGCATGCTTTTTAATGTTTCAAAGACCAACAAAGCCATTTTAATAATTTCAATAATGATGTGCAGTGCGATAAGGATACAGCAAAACAGTCACTTCCATAGCCTCCTGGTGGAAGAAGAAATGAGTATAATCTTCCTAGAAAGCAAGATGGCCTTTAAAGGGCTCCTACTCTTAAACCCAATAATATACCTTCTAAAAATTGCTCTGAAAATTAGGAAATGTTCCGATATACTAAGACACCCACCCATCACGGCATGACGTGTACAGCAAATTTTCAAAAATGACCAAAATGTCCAATAAATACCACAATAAATGAGAATTGTATGCAGAAATGGGTTTTGAAAAACATGATTCTAAAGTATTTTTAATATAGAAATGAGCTCAAAGTAGGCTTATAAGTGGGGGGTGGAGGGGAAGCAGGATCCAAAATTCTTTATACAGGATAAACTTTAGAGAGAAACAGACTGGCAGAGCAGATCGAACGTTAACTTCATCATCTCCAGTTTCCACTAGCAGAGTTGCCATGGATTTTGTTTTTGTTTTTATGTTTTGTTTTGTTTTGTTTTGTTTTGTTTATGCCCACAGCACCTGGTCTTCCTAGGTGGTCTCCCATCTAAGTACTAACCAGGCCCCACCCTGCTTAGCTTCCAAGATCAGATGAGATCAGGCACGTTCACGGTGGCATGGCCGTAGACTGTGTCTTGGTTTTTATTTTCTTCTTTGTACTTGGCTTTTTATTTTTATTTTTTTCTATTTCCCACACCTAAATATTTCTATTGGAATCAAGAAAAAAAATCTACTAAATACTCCTGCTCAATGTCAGAATAAAAGAATAAGGGTCAGAGGGTGGTGTGGCCATTCAGAGAGAAAAATCAAGCCTTATCCAGAAGGATCTTCGCCCATCACGAAAACCTGAAACATTCTGCCACGATGAACCCTTCACGTACCCCAATCTCATTGGCCCTTGGAAGTCAGCAAGAAAAGATTCCCCCAGGTGCTTAGCGGAGCACACACCGCTGCCCTGAGCCAGGAGCCACATGATTTAGGTCCTGGCCTTGTGAAAGGCCCGCATTTGCATGGCTGTTAAGTTAAAAGCTGGGAAGCCAAGGAGCGATGACCGGGCACATGTAAATGTTCCGGAAAAGGGCCACATCTGCACCGCAAAGATCTTTCCCCATTCGAATCTGCCCTGACTACGGGAGACTAGTAACGATTTCCCAAATTTTGCACTAAGACAACGCACGAGAAAAATGAAGCATGAGAAGACTGAAGATGAGGACCGTTGTGTTGGCCTAAGCGCTATGAACTGTGGGGAAGAGAGAAAGAACGAAGTAGTACTCGCACGCACACCCACACTCACTCACACACACAGACTGTATTGCCATCCGTGTGTTCTTTGCTAACAGAGACCCCAGGGCTTGTCCCCAGGACCTCCCCTGCAGAGGGCCTGGCACGGGGGAGCCGTCCCCAGATCTGGGGAAGGGTGGGTTGGCAGGTGCATCACTTCCAGGGGAGGAGGGGAAGGAGGAGCTGTGGCAGTAAAGCTCAGAGGTGCCGCCTGGGTCTGACCCCAGAACCACAGCTCTGCGCTGTGCGTGTCCCATGTGGTCCCCTCGACACCACCTAGAAACCCATCAAACACTACAGCCGACGCCCGCAGTGGGCAGGCCTCTGGGCAGCCAGGCCGCAGGGGCTGACAGAGGAGCCACAAGCACCCCAGGGAGGGCTTCGTAGTGCTAGGGGTTCCTCTTAGGGTTTCCTTTCACAAGACCAAAGCCTCGGGCCCACAGACGCACATCATCGCCTTCTTTAGTTTCCTGTGTCAGACAGAAATGAGCACCACGCTTGAAGTTGGATCTTAAAAACTGAAGCTTAAGGACACTAGATGGAGGAGCAGCCCAAATACGGATCTGTCGATCAAGGACAACGTTTGGGGACCTCGCTGTCCAATGCCACGTGTGTTCATGAAATCCTTGATGATTCAGCTGCACGAATCCTGAGGCATTGATCCAGTTAGGTGCCAGGTGAGAGGTGAGCTCGCTAGGACCAGAACCTCTGGCCTCGAACACCACGTCCCCTGAAGGAGCCCCAAATTCCAGCAAGACCTTCCCAAAACCTTCACTTCTGAGTGGAATCGGGTCTTTTTGCTTCTCCTCCGGCCTCTGTTGCCCAAGTGTGCCCTGCTCTGCGTGGCATCAGTAGACACTGCAAACATGGTGCTTTCTGGAGTGTTAGTCGTTAATGAAAAACCCCTTTAACATCAAAACCAAAAGCACCGTTTTCTTGGGACGTTACGCATTGCTCAGTCTTGCCAGGAATGAAATGGGTCATCTCTGGCTTCTCATCAGCTCCTTATTAATTAAACTCCCTCCGAGCGTGCAGTGGCTGCCCCCACGCGTCCTCCTGGCCCTGGGTGAATGCGGAGTGATCATCACGAAAGGCAAACTCTGAAGATTCGGAGTGCGTGTGGGGTGTGTCGTGCCTCTTGGGGCTAAGCTCATATTACATTTTCAAAAAGCACAACTTGTCCTATTATGAGTATTTTCTAAGAGGAAAGTACAGTCAAATGTTAAGATTTTAACAACAAAGACTCCGCATGAGACAATGGGAAGTGTTTACAGGGCTAGAAACTCTGATTATAGCTTTTTCTCATTTTGTGGAACAGGAGCATCTCGGAGGAGCTGTTGGATACAATTTCCTACTCAGCCTAGTAAATTCTTTAACTTTTAAAAGCACGAGACAAAACCGAGTGAGAAGAGACAGAAGAGATCGACCAGGCGTGCTAATCCTCTAGATCCTTCTCAGGAATTTCTCCACGTAAAAACGCACTCATATCCACAACTCAAACAATTTTCTGACTTCATTCTCTATTTGGGTGATTTTCAATCAGGGAGTCATTTTGCCCCCACCTCGGGGAAGGGACGTTTGGAAATGTCTGGAGAATTTTCAAATGTCACAATTAGGGGATGGGGGACAGGTGCTGCTGTCGTTAGAGGGTAGGGGCTAGGGATGCTGCTCAACATCCCCCAGTGCACAGGACAGAGCCCCCACTACAAGGAACGGCCCAGCCAACATATGTCAGCAGTGCCAAGGTCGAGAAGTCTGGACACAATAAAAGGCCATTTACGAGAAATCCACAGCTCAACGTCAGAATCAATGGGGAAAACGGAAAGTCTTTTCTCTGCCATCTGGTACGAGGCAAGATGCTTACTCTCACCGTTTCCATTCAACACAATATGAGACGAGACGTACTAGCCAGAGAAATCAGATAAGAAAAGGAAATAAAAGCCATTCGAATCAGAAAGGAGGAAGTAAAATTATCTGTTTGCAGATGATACGGGCCTCTCTACAGAAAACCCTAAACACACACACACACACACACAACTATTAAAAATAAACAAGTTCAGTAAAGCTGCGGGACACAAAATCAACATGCAAAAGTCAGCTGCATTTCTTTACACCAACCAACATCTATCCGAAAAGGACATCAAGAAGCCAGTCCTATTTACAATAGCATCAAAAATAAATAGATAGATAGATAGATAGATAGATAAATAAATAAATAAATAAATACATACATACATACATACATACATACATACATACATACATACATAAATAAATAAATAAAATATCTAGGAATAGATTCAACTGAGAGTGGAGATCTCTCCGTACACTAAAAACTATAAAACACCGAGAAAGAAATTAAAGGCCCAAACACATGAAAAGATATCCTGGATTCTCTCCAATCCTGAATCAGAACAATGAATAATGTTAAAATGTTCCTGCTGCCCAGAGTGATACACAGACGTAACACAACCCCTCTCAGAATTCCAATGGCTTTTTTTCACATTAATAGAAAAAAAAAAATCCTAAAACCTATATGGAACCCAAAAGACCCCAAATAGCCAAAACAATCTTGAGGAAAAAAAAAAAAACAGAGTTAAAGGCATCGTAATTCCTGGGTTTAAATTATATCACAACAAAAACAGACACCTAGATCGTTGTAACAGAATAAGGCGTCCAGAAATAACCCCAAGTTGTCTGGTCAACTAATTTTAGACAAAGGCACCGAGAATACACAATGGGGAAAGGATAGTATCTCCAGTAAATGGTACCAGGAAAACCGTACACCCTCCCTCATGCAAAGGGTAAAATTGGGCCCCTATCTTACCCCACACACAAATATCAATTCAAAATGATTGACGACTTAAACGTAAGACCTAAAACTGCATTTTTAAGTATTTTTAAAAATCAAGGGTATGTAACCGGCCGCAAAGCACTGCAGGGAGAGGAGGAGGGCGTGTTCCAGGGAACAGCCAAGGCTGTGGGGACAGCGAATCCTGCAGCTTCTGCAAAGCGGGGAATCAGGTCTTCGGAGCACTGAAAGGGAGAGTTTGTGAAGATGATGCTTTTGTAATACAAGCCGAACAGACCAGAAAGTGGCCAGATGCAGGGGGCACACCAGAGAGGAAGTACAGCATCTAAGTGAGACATCATCATCTCACGACCCCAAATCAGAGGGGCAGTGAGACCCCAGTCGACAGCGAGGGACCAGCACGAAGACTGACCAGTGCTTCGAAAGTGACTGCAAAGTGACTGGATGCGGGCGGCGAGGGAGGCTGGGCCGAATCCAAGTTGCAGATGTGGGCAACTCGAGGCCTGAGGGCATCCAGGGTCGCCGGCTCTCTACCTGCAGCCCCAGGGCAAGAGGAAAATGCAGGGCGCCTGGTCCAAAACCTTTTAACTTCAAGGCAGCCCCAGCTTAGCATCGCACCGACAGCTGCGCCCTGGGACCACACAGATTGCTCACCCAGAGGCGACAGAAGTGACATCAAATGGATGGGTCGCCGGTAAGTGAGGAGTTGTGCTTTGAACATGTGAAGGATGAGATGCTGGGGGTGGGGGGTGCGTTAGGGAGAAAAATCTTGCACGTGATCTCGAATGCAAGTCTGACTCTTGGAAAAGTGCGTTAGGGCAAGAGATGGCATCCACTGGACGAGGCTGAAGCCTCTGCCAGCAGGTAACATCCCCAAGGGAATGCGTGACTCGGGGTCCTCCGGAGGGCCAGAACCAGCAGAAGATGCAGAATAAAGAGCCTGTAACTGGTTTGCTGGGAAATGCCTAGTAAACCTGCCCCAGGACCCAGCCAAGGGCAAAACTAGCGGGGCCCTGCTCTCCACACAGCTACCCGCCACCCCCACGCTCAGACAGGAGCAAGAACAGAAGGAGGGGGCGGGCAAGCTGGAGGACACCAACCTCCTCTTCCTCTTCAAAGGAGAAAGCCCGACAGCCTGGGCCGGAGACAACCTCCCATGTGAGCCGGAGCTAAGCAGAAGCTGTAAACGCAGCCCCCCAGGGGGTCTCAGCAGCAAAGGGGTGAAACCCCTGTGGGGGGTGTTGAACAGAGTCGGGGCCGCATCCCAGGTTCTGGTTCAATGTCTGGGGTGAGTTTCCCAGGGCCCAAGTAGAGATGAAGAAGAGGACCACTCAGCCCAGCACTCAGGGCGAAACGGGCCAGTCTTGGGGCTTCGCGCAGTTTTTGGAAAACGTGCTTCCTGGTCATGCTCTGTAATTTATAGGACATTGATGGCTGGACACTGGACGGAGAGAACCGGCACGTGTCACACTGTCCCGCACGTGGCCAGCACCTCCTGCAGTAAGGGAAGGTCGTACGCGTTTATGGAGTAAAACGTCAAGGTGGGTGGACATGAAGTTACAAGGGTCTGGTTCTTCTTCCATAAAACAATGTTAATAAAAAGGGATTTGAGGGGTAAGGGGTGAGGGCTGAAGGGTACAAGGCTTCTTTGGGGGATGAAAGCGTTCTTAAATTGGCTGTGGTGATTGTTCGAGGGCGTCTGTGGAAATGCTAAAAAAAACACACTGAATCGTGTGCTTGAAAGGGATGAATTCTATGGTATGTAAATGACATAACAATACAGCTGTCCTTAAAATATTCGCTTTTTCTTCACCTTCCCTTTCAAATCGCTTCCTTTTATTTTGCATTTGGGGCATTTCCCGGCACTTGAGATTCTAAAGGCTTAAATTAACTTTTATAAAACTTGTTTTTTCCCTATTTCTAGACATCCTGTGACTCCTTCACTTGAATTATTTAACTTTATTCATTTCAACATTTTTCTTAAGTTACGAAACAGTAGCATTCCAGATTGTAGACGCGGAGATCATCTAAATGTTGAACCCACCCAATCTTCCTGGTAGAGACCGTGGGATTTTTTGAGTAAAAGCCACGAACACGTCGTTCTGTTCAAATACGGAAAAGTTACATGCCTCTTCTGCAACTGGAAAAATATTTAAAATATATGTTTTTAGTATTCTTTCAGCATTTGATATTGTTTTTGCTGTAGACTGAATGTTCATGTGTCTCCTTCCCTCCCCCAAAAAATTCATCTGTTGAAAATCCTAACCTCCCACGTGATGGTGTGAGGAGGTGGGCCTTTGGGGTGATTGGGGAATAAAGGCAGAGCCCCCACGATGGGATCTGTGCTCTTGTGAGAGACCCCAAAGAGCCCCATGTATCTGCTAAAAACTTAGGTCAAAAGCAAGCCATTGGCCAACCCGTAGATAGAACTTGCCAGATGCAAACAAAAGGTTGATGTGTTTTTGGTTATTTCCAAAGCTCCCTCCATTGAATTAACGTTTGGAACTATTTTTAAGTTAATAGCATCTTAAGTATTTTTAGACCCAATAAAATCATCAGTAGAGTCATTGAAAGTCACTGCTTTTAACAAATGAGATAAGGTTTTTGTTTGTTTTGTTTTGTTTTGTTGAATTAACTCAATACACTTGTGCCTCATTCAAAACCAACCCAATGGATTTAGGTTTGTTTACACCAAAGAAAAAAGTGTAATAATTTCTATGAAAAACAAATTCACCACGGCTTCCCTGGCGCCTTTTAAGTAACTGAATTTTTTAAGAAAAATGTATTTATTCCTCTTTTCGTGTGTGATAGTGGAGACTTGACCGCCTAATGCCGGCGGCCCTCTCCCCCAGGGCCCACCCTGATCACAGGGCTCCCCCGTCCTCTTAACACCCCCTCCCAAGATGTGTGTCCTCTGTCTGCCTGGGTGACAGCTCCACCATGTGATAAGAGTCCAGACTAAGTGTCTAAGTTTAAGCAAATGCTGTCCCAGTGGATGTGCCCCCCAGATAATTCCCCTCGACAGCTTTTCTCCGACAGCTTTTCTCCGAAGCACAGTTTCCAGATTCTGCTAAAAGAGGAACTTGTGTGGTCCGTGGATTTTCCAACTCTGCTGAGGTGACACTTCGTGTGTGTCACCCTGTCACCACTGAAGCGGCTTTCGCCAGGTAGGGCTTGGCCAGGGGCCCTGGGGTTTCCCAGAATGAGGGACCTTCAGTGCCAAAACACGAAGGTCCCGGGCAGGCGGGAGTGAGCGGATGTCCCCACGGGGCCATGCGTGCCTGGGGACAAGGCCTTCCCTCCCATCGCAGCACGTAGAGCGCGAGCCTGGGGACCTCAGAGGGGGCCCGTTCCGGCCGACTCTTCACCAGGTGGAGATGTGTGTGAGTGACGAGATGCCCCTGAGACTCTCCTTTGCCCACTGCACGGTGCCTCTTATGTAACCCTTTTCACTGCGGGTGAAACAGGTCCCCCAGTGAGCTGGATCCTCGAAGCAGGACAATCAGAGCAAGGGGACCATCCCCCGGTACAAAAGGGGCCCACGTGCAGCAACCTGGCATCGAAGTCCCCCCTGGCCGAGTCCAGCTGCAGCTGGTGCCTCTGGGAGTGGATTTCAGCTCCCAGAAACCCACACTTGACAGAACTCCAAAGGGGAAGAGCCTCGCTCACCGCGCCCACAAAACCCACCCAGGAGCCATGCCTCCGAGCTATTTTTAGCGCGTGACTCCTGTTCCTCATGTCTGCAAACACAAAAGCTGGAAGGTGGAGAAGGAAGAGCTACCGCCTGACCTTCCTGATCGAGTGGGGAGAGACACACCCTACACAATGCTTGGCTGGACAGCATCACGGGTGGAAATGGAAGGAAATGTGGGGGACCCACCGCATTGCTTGTTGACAGGACACACCAGCCTGGCCTCCACCCGCCCAAATCAAAGGTGCTCCCGAGATGTGCCAAGATGTGGCCCCAGCACCCTACCCCGGCCCCTTCTTCCCCCCCACCTCACTCCCTCCCTTCATCTGCACACCCATGACACCACACTGCCCCTTTCATTGTAGCGTGAACACTAAACAGGAGGGAGATCCGCCCTCTCAACACGTTTTTATGGTCGCAGGAGGGTCCTCGCCAAGTAGACGTGCCACTTTCTCAAGGCTCCTCTTTGGTTAACAATTGCTTCCACCACCCCCCCCCCACCTTGGAAGCAACTGGAAACCCCTCTTGAGAGTACTTCACCCACAGACACAGCATTTGCTGAGTGCCTGGGCTGTGGCCCGCCCTGTACACACAAGTCACTCATCTATCCTGCCTAGAACCTCTGTGAGGTATTATTATCCTCACAGTAAGTACCCACTTCTAGATGGGGGATCCAGAGGAATAAAAGATCACGTGATTTGTCCAGACTCTTGGATCCAACCTAAGCCTGCCATCTTTGGCCACCAAACCTGTTTTCTGTTCTAAGCAACGTTCCGGAGCTCGTCGAACAGGTGTGCGTGCCCATCACTCGCATAAAGTACTGATTCTGGCCCAGTCGAGCTACAGAGAGAGGCTGCGTCTGGGAAAAGCTCTCAGGTGATGCCAGCGCATTAGCCACTTGAGCAGCAATGGTTCCACCAGCCAACAGGCCCGGCATGTCCCAGTCCCACACATGAGGCAGGTGTGATCCTGCTTCAGTTTCCAAAACCGGGTCTATATTCGTGATGGGAAAGCCACAGAGAAAAGGCAGTGCATGCCTGCCTTTATTATTTTTCCTTCTTTATTTTTTTTATTGTGGTAGAACACACATGACATACAATTTACCATCTCAACCATTTTTAAGGGCTGCCTTCTTTCCTTTCGATTCAACTTTTGACCCGAATGAAATAGTGATCGCCCCACAGGAAGGAGCCTCCTTTTGCCATTCTTCCTACACCAACATCTTGCCTGATTAGAGTATAAGAACAGGGCCATGACATGGACATCAGGGAGATCCGGAGCGGGTTCGGATGTCACCAGTCATACAGGTGTGTGTGTGTGTGTGTGTGTGTTTCTCTACCATTTAAACCCACATGCAGCCCCCTGTAGCCACCATCACGATCTGGGGGCAAGGCTCCCCCATCACAAGGCTCCTTCCTCCCTGCTGCCCTGTCAGAGGAACTCCCCTCTTCCTCTCCCCAAAGCCCCAGCCTGGGCGACCTCTAATCTGTTTTCCATCTCCGCAACTGCATCATTCCAAGGATGTTACATAAAAGGAATCACACGGCATATAATCCTTTGAGGTTGACTTTTCCCACTTGGCCCAGTTCCCCTGTCTTCCTTTATTTTTGAAACCATTTCATACGCCGCCCCCTTGTCTCAGAGAAGGTGCTACTATAAATTTACTGAATGCCCTTCACCGGGCACCTCCCACGAGCACGGCTCCTGCCCCTTTGCGGGCCTCTCCTCCACACGTCCTGCCTGCACCTGTCAGATGGACTGTCCCTCGCCAGGTGAGGTCCCTCATTCGAGAGTCAGTGAAATCTCAGAAACGGAAGCCAGAGAGAAACGCTCAATTCTCCATCATCACTTGCCTCCTTGGGATCTAAACTTATTCGGAGCCGACATAAATACACCTTGGGAAGCGTGCGTTTGTTTTCATGTTACTGTGAAATGACTCCCGAATCCCATGACGCCACTCCAGTTTCACCACTAAGTCACTCGCGATTTCACGTCTCCCCTAATTTCCTTGTCTCCGACCTATAGAAATCAGTAAAATCCACCTTCAACTGTCTTTCCAGTTCAGAAACACACTTTAAAAACTGTCTCTTCCAAATCCTTTTCTGTACACACACACTGACTGACATCAAGGATTTTAATATCCTACTTCATCTTAAAATTTGACATTTCTCTCTCTCTCTCTCTCTCTCTCTCTCACACACACACACACACACACACACACACCCCATCACTCCACCAGGTTGTCTGAATGAATTACTTCCCAGTTGTTTTGAATGAACCATATTTTCTTTGTTTACGTATTTTAACACCTTCTTTTCAGCCTTCTTATTTCTTTTAATTAAAGGGAATTGTTTTACGTATATAACTATTTTGACGTAATTTGGAGAAGTCATAGAATGTCACGTGGTTATGAACTAGACTCTCTGGTCCAATGGGCTATAAAGCCAGTCTCAAGAAATTTCAAAGAAGTTTCACACAGACTATATTCTCTGAATTAGGTGAAAAAAATTATTTTGATGAAGCTTAAAATATATACTTAGAGAATTTTAAATACAATCCTAAATAACTGCTAGGTCAAAAAGAGAGGCAATCATAATGTAAATTAGGACAGAACACTAACAAAATATTACATATCAAAACTTGTGGGAGAAGCAAAAGTGATACTTGCAGAGAAAATTACAGGTAGAATTAACCTGAAGCAAGAAAATAATAAAAAGAAATGCATAACTTACATAATGACATAACGAAGAAACAGATCCAGAGCAAAAGCTGATTCTCTGAAAAGACTAATAAAACATATTTTTGAAAATACTTGTCACTAAAGAGAAACAGCACAAGTTGAAAAATATAGAAAAACAGGATAGAATACAGTTATAGCAGAGATTTAAAAAGAGAACTCTATAAAAATGTCACACTATTAACCTTTAAAACTTGAAAAAAAATAGGACAGTTTCCTAGAAAAATAGACGTTATCGTGACAGACTCAGGGAGAAATAGAAAATCTGAATACTCCTGTAAACACTGAACCACTGACCTAAGGCTCTGATCGGAGGGTTTGTGTTTTAGTAACTTACAATTTATTAAATAAATAAATATAAATAAGTAAATAAATAAATAAATAGATAGGTAGATAAATAAATATAGCTTTTCCTATAGTGTAGCCATAGCTACCGGAAGTTGCCATTCAAAATAGTTTTGAGTATTAGCTTGCTTAATATATCGATATAAGTGTTAGATGAATAAATGAGATTCCAAAAGAGTTCACATTTCCTATTATTCTTTTAGATTGTTATAACACCTCTCCCCTAGTCTTCCTTTACAAGTATAGGATGGAAATCAGATGCTCAAAGTCACCCCGATCTCCCCATTCTCAGGCCCGATTCTCAGGTGCAGCCAGGAGCAAACGGTGAAAACTCAGCGTCCCTTGGAGAGACCCATGGGAGGTTTAAAGAAGCATCTAAAACCCAGCTCTCCTGATGCTCTAGGTACTGTTCTTTGAGCCCCACTTTCTTCAACCACAAAATGATGGGGACCGATAACCCCTTCCAGCTCCAAAATCCCGTGACCATGGTCCTAAGTTTCTCAGACCTTCCTCCACACAAAAACTTAAAAAGCGGCATTAAATGCAACCCTTCTCACCAAAATTAAAACAGGCCTCCGGAAGCTGACGCTTGCTGATGCGGGATCTCGGTATCCTCTACTTGGGGACCCCCTGAAATTTCCCTTAATAAAAATAAATTTAAAATCAACTCATAAACACTTAAGGCTATTATCAGTGAATAACACCCTATACGAACACGATCAAATTCACTCTTCAAGAGCGTAAATCAGGACCTGGCCTTGTAACTTGCTTCAGCACACGTGACCTTGAACCTGACTGGCTCTGCTTGCTGCTGTCTTGGGATCCCTGCTCCTGCCACGGAGAACAAGCCCAGGCCAGCCCGCTGATGAGAGATCACACGGGGTCGTCACCCCACTCAAGACCTTCCCGGCCCTGTCACCTGCGGCGGACCCCAGCTGAACGCAAAACCAGCGAGATAACCTGGGCTGCCCTTAGCAACATGCTTACTGTCACAAAGGCCTGTGACGTTTCAGTTATTCGTTACGCAGCATTGCTGTGGCCACAGAGAACCGATACACCTCTGTGAAAAGACACGGGATCCTTTTTACGACACAGTGACGCATTTGTCCAGACCACGGGATGCACAACACAGAGAGTGAACCATGGACTGAGATGATGATGATGGTGGTGGCGTAGCTTAAAAAAGAAAACACTGGGGCATTTTGACTGCCACCCAGGGCACTCCTCATGGTCAGTGTAGGAGGAAGGGACAGACGAAAAGCCCAGGATTTTCCAGGCTCATCTCTGCCGACACACTGCTCTGCTCCAGCTTGGGCCTAATTGGGTTCAAGAGCTGTCTGACACTCAGACTGTCCTTCTGCTCGTGATGAAGACGGCACCAGCACTTCCTTTGGTTGCAGTGCTGTCCCCAGAGCCATCGTAAAGGTGAACCTCCTGATAGAGTGAGGAGAAGAGAAGGACGAAGGAGAAGAATTATGGCAGCTTTTGCCGTCCCGGGGTCAGTGGGAACACAACACCCATAGATCCGAAAGACAACGAAAAGGCACTTTGACGTCACTGCAGAACGACTGGACAGATAATTTACGTCGCCTATGAAAGGACGCGATGCATTTTGGGCAATAAATATCTAAGAAGGAAAATTGTGTGCGGAGCCACCGCCGATACCCTGTCATCTCAGAGGCCAGGGAAGGACCCATTTTCATAAACAAAACACATCTGACGCTCGAACCGAATGAGACGTCTGTCAGCTCAGGCAGACCTCCCTTCTCTACTGACCCAAGCCCAGTGGCTCAACAAACAGAGCCCAGAAATCCTCTCAAAGCCTTTCCAGACATTTCTCTTCTAAGAAACGCTGCAGGCTGCACCTGTGAACTGTTCATCCCACAGATAATACTATCACCCCCTATTCCACCACGGCTCTGGGCTTTCTGCGAGGTTCTCACCCCCATTGACCATGACCAGCCCTCAGACCAGGCCCAAAGGGCTCTCATCTCAGGGCCTTCACACTTGCTGTTCCTTCTGCCTATAGTTCTCTACCCAACCCCCTCCCCTAGGGAGCTTCTCTACACCTTTACTCAAATGTCACCCACCTTCTCAAACAATCTCCTCAATCCCTGAGCCCCTGGATCGCCCTTGCCCAGCTCCAGGTGCTGTCAGCATAGGCAGATCAGGAAAAAAGGACTCCCCGAGAGGATGCCCCAACGATAAGAACGTGAAGACAGTGAGTGGTGTGGCCCCAAGGCTGGACACCGGCATGCTGACACCAGTTCGTTTCCCAATGTCCTATTTCTTAGCCAGATACTCCAGGCCAGGCTCTCATCACCTGGCCCCTGGCCCAGGTCATCACTCTGGCCTGAGCTCCCACACTCCCACTCCACCCCCACCCCCTCACCACAACGAACCACACTGCACCTGCCATCACTCCCTTGGCTCTGTCTGCCTGACCAGAATTTCCTCCCGCCACTGCCTCCAACAGGCACCCCTCATGGGGCTTCTAAGATTGTCCTCAGCTCCCTGCGTCCAGGATGCTTGCTCAGTGCATCTTCCACCTCTGGGCCGTAAACAACAGGTGCTATTACCCTGAGTTCTTCCCTCCTCAACTAAAAAGTTAAAACTCTCAAAGGCAGAGACCATTTGGTTCGTCTTTGAGTCTCCTAGAGTACCCACCTGGTGCCTTGCACTCAGTAGGTCTGCAAAAAGCATTTATGCAGTGACTCACTTTGCTACTCTACGTGCCACAAAGCTGTGTGCGTGTGTACTCAAGAACAGTTTATTCTTTCCATTCTTCAGGAAGACGGAGTCTGTTTGATCAATAGCATCGAGAAGGCACAGGAAGAACAGAAGCACCTGCCCTCCCTTTTCAGGGCACAGACCACAGGGTTTGCGTGGGGGTGCCCCCCGTTTGCCACCCCTGTGCCATTTCTCAACCACGATTTGGCGGGGAGCAGAAAGGAGTCGCCTCGAGACCGAGAAACAAAAAATGGGGTTCCCAATCAAGGGGGAAAGCAGCATGAAAAACAGCTTTTCTTGGCAGAAGCAGGGGAAGGGGGGCAGCTGGAGAATGCACTTTTCTGAGCAAGGAAGAAGGTAGGAGAGTCAGAAATAGGACGAGACCGCAAGCAAGGCCACGTCAGGATGCGTGTTAGGCATTTCACGCTCACAGCCCTGAGAAGGATGAGCTGATCTTAGCCCTATTTTAGGGTGCAAAAACCGCAGGGGGAGGGGGAGCTTTCGAGGGCACCCCAGGAACCAGTCCGTTAGGCCCAAGCCCCCAGGGACAGTTTCCGTTTTTCTCAGTTGGCTCAATGCAGTTGTTCTCAAACTTCGTTTTTACCCACAAAGGAAATACAGTAATCTGAGCCCTGTGGAGCCTCAGAGTGGGGGCCCCCCTGAGCGAGGTCCTGCCGGTGCCCACTGCAGCCCCCTGAGACCCAGGGCTGCCCAGGCCCCAGGGACACCTGCCACACCCATGTCCTTCCTGGTCTGTGTGGGCTTCAAGAAAGAGAGGTCTCGGATGTCAACATCTGAGAGTGAAAACTCACCTTGAAAAAGTGAAAGTACAGCTGGAGAAGCACAGCCCTCACCCCAGACCTCAGGAAGCCCGAAACCCCAGTCCACAGGCGAGGGTGGAGGGAGGCCTCTGGTGTGGGCACTGCCTGGTGTCCCAGGCAGATAAGGGTGACGCTGCCCACCAGGACCCCTCTCCCCCTTAGCTCTCCTAGCCCTAAGGGACTCAGGGCAGCTCGCCTGACACATTACAACAATGACAGACTCCTCCCCAAATTCAAGCGCTATATCAAGTTAGATAGACATGACACTCCCAGCTCGTTCATGCCACACCACCCTGTCCCCTTGAGATAAACTAAGGGCACAGGGCCTTGCACTTCCCAGTCAAAGCCCCCCATCTTCGGTCAGCTGTGGGTTCCCAAGCAAAACCGCTTGCATCTGTGACTGACTCATGCTAGGCTGAGGCTGCCCATCCCTTGGGGCCTGGGAAATGTGACCCTCAGGTGAGACAGGTGGCCACGCAGCGCCGACTAACTGGCCCCTGGCCGCCAGGCTCACTCTGCCCTTCTTCCCTCTGAGGGTCTGGGGGGTTGCGTTTCGGCAGCCAGGCCACCTCGTCTTTGCAAGCCAACTTTTCCTTTCTTTTTCTCATTTTCGTCCATGTTCCCAGCCGGCTCTGGATCTTGACAGGGGCTAATAGTGCGTATCCCCCGTGCCTCTCCCCACCCCCATCCTACCGAGTGGGACACCAAGTTCGAGATCACGTGGCCAGGCGCCCGCCGCGGGGCAGGGGCGGGGGGGGCGAGGGCGGCCAGCAGGCCATCTGGGGGGTCACTGAACGCTGGGGACCTGAAGACTGGGATCCGCGCTCGCTCGAGTGTGGAAAAGGCGGGGTGGGGGGCGGCATGAGAGGCCGAGGGGCGCAGCGGGGGCGGAAGGTCACGGGGGGGGGGTGCCTAGGGTGCAGAGAATTCAAGGACCAGAGGACCCGAGGAGAGGACGCTGCGAGGATGAAGGAACGGGGGGGGGGGCTGCTACTCCCGCAGGGCTGGGACCTCAGACCCATGAAAGTCCCGTCCCCCGGCCCCGGGAGGCCGAGGCCCCTCGCGCGCCCCGCGACCGAGGGATGCGCAGCGGCCGAGTCCCCGGGGGCCGGGGATGCGCGCGGGGCGGGGGCAGGGAGGGGGCGACGGCGCGGGGGGCCAGGGCCCGCGGGGGGTGGGGTGGCGGCGCGCGGACTCACCCTGCCGTTGGGGTCCGTCTCCCGCACCTGCTCGGCGGGCGGGCCCCGCCGCACCAGCGCGCGCAGGAGCCCCGCGTCGTTGTCGCCGGCGGCGCGCAGGACGGTGGCCGCCTCCGGGATGCCCTCCGGGGCGCCGTCCGGGCTCGGGGCGCCGCTGCCCGCCTCCTGCGGCGCGGGGTAGAAAGAGTCGTCCGAGGCGACGCTGCGCGCGTCCGGCAGGCGCGAGAAGTCCTCGTAGTCCTCCTCGCAGTCCGCGGGGTCGTCGCCCGGCTGCGGGGACCCGCGGGGCGCCCCGCCGCCCTCCGGCCCGGGCCCGGACAGCAGCACCATGCCGGCGCCCCGGGGTGGGGGGACCGGGACTCCGCGGGGCGCCCGAGGTCGCCGCCCCTGGGCCCCCGCGGCCTCGGGCGGGCGGAGAGACCGGCGCCGGGCGGCCGCGCCGGGAGACTGGAGCCGCTGGGGGCCGGGCGAGCCCCTGGGGGTGGGGGTGGGAGGGGTGGGCGGAGCCGCGGGGGTTTTCCGGGGCGGGCGGGTCCCGGGGGTGAGGGGGAGGGCGGGGGAGGGGCGGGCCCGCGGAGGGTCCCCCGCCCGCCGCCTGCACCTGCCGAAAGTTAAGGCCGAGGCGGGGGGGGGGGCCGTGGGTCCCGCGCGCAGGGTCCCCGCCCCTGCGCCCCGGACCCGGGGGACCCGGAGCGGTCACCCCAGAACCCGCGCTCCGGGTGCGGGGCTGGACCCCGGGGCCCCCCCGCGCGCCGCCGCCCGGGACGTCCGGCCCTAGGGTGCGCGTGCAGGAGTTTGTCTCGGAGTCGGTGGCGCCGAAGCCATCTGTCGCCTGCCCAGGAGTCCGGGCTCCGGGGTTTGGGGGGAGACAATCCGGGCTCACGGGCGTGGAATTTCAGGGGCGCCCTGGGCCCCGAGGATGAGTGCGGGCGGGGGCGTGGGGAGGAGGCGGGGTCCCCCCGCCGGCGCCCCGGCCGGGGCCGCGCTGCCAACGGGGAAGTCCCAGCGCAGGGGGAGGACCCGCTGCGTCCCCGGGTCACACGGCCTGGGCCCGCTGGGGCGTGCACGCCGCTCCTGACAGGAGGGGCCCCGGGAGGTGTCCGGAGCTTCCAGGGAGGAAGGACCGTTGGGCTGGGAAAAGGCCGCTCCAGACCAGAGTGGTGACGGGTTCCCCATCCCCCGCCCCGGGCCGGTGTCACCGCGCCTGGAACAAGAGAGGGAGCGGGCAGCGAGGCCAGGACAGGGCGCTGACCCCGCGGCCCGCTGCCCAGCCAAGAACTCCGGACCGCGGGTGCCCCCCTGGCTGCACCTTGGCCCCTCCGCGTCTGTCCTGGTGCTGGGGCGAGAGGACCGGCCGCGGGGAAGCCCTAACCTCGGGAGCCGGGGGGAGGAGGGTGCCCGGTGGGCCGAATCCTCGGGGAAGGGCCGCGCGTGGAGACGCGGCAGCGAGGGCCACCCGGGCCGGGACGCAGCGCTGCGTCTGGGACGCGAAGCGTCGCGGGCCCGGGGGTGAGGCGGACGGCACAGAGGACACGCCACCCCTTTCACCGTCCCGTCGTCTCCTTTCTTCCCTTTCTCTTTTTTCCACCGCTCTTGACTACGTGCTCGCCAGATACCAGATACCTGCCCCTCGGTGCCCAAAGGTGCACAAGACAGGGAGGATGCGGCCACTGGGGACAAGATTGAGGACCCCGCAGGCCTTGGCGGGCAAGCTGAGGGGCGCATCGGGGAACACAGTCAGAAACACTCTAGGGAGCTGGGGGGCGGGGAAGGAGAGAGCGCTGTGAGGCCTCTGGAGCCCCTGGTGTGACACGGCGCTGCTGGTCACCTGGGCCTCTAGCATCCTCTGGCCCGGCCGAGCCCATAGCCTGGCACTGCAGGACCCGGGGGGACAGCGATTTCTGGGGAAGACGCGTCCCCCCTGAGCGCGCTGGCTTCCTCCTGCACTCGGGGCTTTCTTCGCGAAGCCAAAAATACCCCGGTCACGGTTGGCTCGTTTTCTCTGTAACTGGCCACGTTGACATAAATTCCCACCGGGAATCCCCTCCCCCTTTCGAGGTCAGCGGTGTCTCCAGCGTTTCCAGAGGCCCTTGAAGCGGAGCCAGGGGCTTTACAAGCTGAAGTCCCCACTCCCGGGACAGGGGCAGGCTCGCTGGTCCTCCAGGTAGGCTCTGTGGTATCACAAGAACCACAAGGACCGCGGCGGGGTGCGCGGGGTTCGGGGTGGACGCCACCGGGTCCTGACCCGGCTGCCCCCAGGAGTGCGCACCGCCCAGCGGGGTGGTCCTCCTGGCCCAGTCATCACGAAGCGAAGGAAACCGGGCACTATCTTCAGCTTGCACCACTTCCCCCTTTCCTTCTTAGAAACTGGAGTCCAAATGGCCTTTGCGTCATTTTCCGTTTTAAAGATGACCTTCTAGAACAGTCTGCTGCGTGTTAGGAGCTGAGTGGTTTGCCAGTGCTCAGACTCCAAACCCAAGCTGACCATCCTCCCACCCTCCTGTTTTCAGAATGCACCTGGTGACCACCCCGGGCCTCCCAGGCAGTTCACACTTCCCTCTTCGGCACCCATTTGGCCTGCCTGGGTATTTTTGCCACAAAGACAATAGATTTTCAACATTGCTAAAATAACACAAAATCAGGCATGAGTATTTTTAGAGAAACCCACATTTGCTTATCATGTATACAGCAGCTACACAGGAAGGAGAAAGTAGCTTATCCAAATGACCAACACACTCGGGATCACTTTTAAATCAACAACGTTCTGAGAAATTGTGTTCTATCCAAGAATTTTCAGTGAAAATGAACTATTTTATGGTTTTTTAAAGTCTCATATATATCGATTACACAATTTGTTGACTTGGTTAAAAATTTTGGCTTTGGGCCATTAAAAAAATTTACCACTTCAGTTATGTTTCTGAAACATACTCAGTTTATTGATTTGGTTGAAAATTTTGGCTTTGGGTCATTAAAAAAGTTCACTACTTCAGATATGTTTCTGTAATACCTACGAGAGGAGCATCTTTCAAACATACAGCGTATTTAAAGACGGAAAAGTAAATGACCCTGGAGTGGTGACCCAGGCCCAAACTTCGTTAGGAAGGCAAAGTTGGGGTGGAGGTGGGGGTTACATAATGGTGGGGCAGACCCACCCCACTGTGCATAATAAAATAACCAGGGTCCCACCTCCAGGTGACGATTGAACACAGGAGTCATTTTAAACCTTTGCACCTGGTCTGAAATTTTATTAAAATTAAAGACATCATTCTCTTTGCTGGAATTTTTTTAAAAAGAAAGAAAAAACATTAAGTGTACTACCTGTCACGAGTGGTTCATAAGCCAGAATATGGAGTGCTTGCAAATCCAGAAGAATAAACGAAGCGCATCCAACAATTTTGTTAACCTTGTTGTCCCCTATTGTCCCCTCAAGACTGGCGATAAAACTCGTTAACATAAAAAAGGCTGTGTGCTTGGTTGCTGGAGTTGGAAGGACAGCACCCAGGGTCCTGCTTGCTTCCAGGTCTGGACATGGAATGATGCCACAGTTAAAGGAAAACAGGCCAGTGCCCACTGTTGGTGCCCAAAACAACAAAAGAGAGGGGCTTTGGGGTGGGTCTGGGGCCCAGGGAAGAGACCCCAGGTCTGAGGCCGAAGGCTCTGCTTTCTCACTCCCACTTCCTCTCAGAAATCATCTTCAAGCACGGAGTTCAGACAAGCCTCTGAGGTTTGCAGCAGGCTCCTTCAGCTGTCCCGTTCTCTCTGGGAAAACTAAGAAGCGAGGGACGGATGAGACGTCCCTTAGTCACCCGTTTTAAAAAAAATAGTTTGAGTAAACCAAAATTAATTTGGCTTGGAGTTTTTGCAAATTTCCCCGAGTTGATTCCAAAAAGTGGAAGCAATCTGGAGCATTCTGAAGTCAACCTACAGAATTGCTCATCAGGTTACCTTTCTGGTCTGCTTAGAAATACAAAGAAAAATCTGTTTTGGGGGGTCTCCCTCTTAGAGATTAGCTGCTGGGTGGCCCTGACTCAATTCAATGGACAGCAGCCAGGTCCCTCACTTTGTAATCTGAATCGGTACAACCATTCAAGAACTTTATTTGCTTTTAAGGAGGCTTTCTGCCTTTCTGGTTAAATACTTGGAAGAAGTATATACTTGTGTGCCCCTAATTATCACTTCTTCTGCCTTTGTTCTGCTCTGGATGGGAAGTAGCAGTCATGGGGGATAACTAAGAAGCCATGTTTACTGTAAGGACAACCCCTCTTGGAGCCTCAGCTGAATGAAGATGGTTGCAAGTTTAAGGCAAACTTAGGGCATCTCGTGCGATGTGAAAAGCTATTAGAAGACCTAGTCAACAGAAGGCTTCCCCATGCCCCTGGTGTCTCACCCCAAGAACAGGGCACCCTTTTTCCCCAATCACTGCCTCTTTGTCCATGCCCCTTTCTTAGCTCTTATTACTTTGTTTTCCAATAATGTTTTTTGCAACACTCTCTTCCTTCTTATAACCTGAGAGTTCACCAAATACAAGGACCAGGTCTTATTAGGGTGTTTTTAATCCCCAGCATCTCAGAGGGTGTCTCACCCTCCCTGGCTGATGATGCTCAACCAACCCCTGTTAAAGGGAAGAGAAGGCCTGGCCTGCTGGACCGGGCCCCAGCTGTCTCTGGGGGAACTTCTGAGCTTATACAAAACCAAGCACAGAATAGGAACCTGAATGTTCTCTAACCACTTACACTTCTAAGTGTTAGGATCTTCAAAAATTAAAAAAAAAAAAAAAAAAAAAGTCATACTATCAGAGGCAAGAAGATGCAGGAGCCCGGGGTATGTCCAGACTCTGCCCTAGCTACTTGGGGCACAAACCAAGGAGACGGTGGGTCTCTCCGGGTGCTGGGGGTGCTACTTCTAGGAGGGATGGGCAGGAGGGATGGGCATCATGCACGGCCCCATGTGCACTTGACCCTTCTACCAAGCCCAGGACCTGCGAGCCTCTAGTCCTCTCTCCACCCCAACCCCGGCTCCAGCACTGTGGGCTTCTAGGATGCTGCTCCAGCCACTTGTCCTTCCTGTCCCACTGCGGCCTCTCAAACCTTCCCCACTCCTCACTCACGCCCAATCCACTGCTCTCTTCGAAAGCCCTCAGTGCCTGTTATACAGAGAAAATGGGACCAGTCTCCTCCTGGAAGCACCCCACACACTCCCTTCTCCTGGCCCTGAGCCGAAACGCATCTGCATCCTGGCTTCTGCCATGTCTCAGTCTCCAGGGGAAAGAGGCCTCCTCCCTCCCGGCAAACCAGGAGCCCTCCTCCCTGGGGATTCCGGCTCCCCTCAGAGTCCTCACGTCATCCTTTGGCATTTGTCCTCTGGCGTCGACAGCCTCACTCAGATCTGCACCTTCAAACACACCCTGCGTCACGCACACGCACACGCACACCCGCCACCTCCCCGCCAGCCGGGCTTGCCTTCACAGCCAAAGCTTCTGCAAGAAAGATCTCCTTCAACAAGCTCCACTTTCCATCTTTCATTTTCTCACTTTAAAATAAGAGGGTTTTTTTGGGTTTTTGTTTTGTTTTGTTTTTTGAAAATTATAAGAGTAGTTCATGCTTCTTAGGCAAACCCTATAAATGGAGGTCATGTGTCCCCTCCCCCTATTCCCTGTCACCCCCCACCACCACCAGATTCCCACACAGCCCTGCTGCCTCCCCCAGGGTCCTCGGGGGCCTCTTTCCTATTAAATTCGGGGCCTCTCCAGCCCTGACCCCGCCTGTCCGCCTGAGCAGTGACCATCTACAGGAGACATGGACACTAGGACTCACTAGGACTCACTCTGGCTGCCCAAGATGTAGTCCCCCCAGCTCTCCAGTGCAGTGCTGCAAAGTAGGGGACCCCCACCCCACACTCCATACCTGAGGCTGCAGGACAGGGTAGACCGAAGGCCCGTGAGAAATGGACCGTGAGTTTCAAGAACAGGTCAGTCAGGGCTGGACCAGACCACAGCACGTGGCCCAGACTGGGCTCAGAGAACGTTCCTGAATGAAGGAGATGGCTGAGCCGGCCCAGCTTTCCGCGGTCCTAAATCTCAAGCCACCAACCCATCCCACCGACCTGGAAGCGTCGACCCCGCAGTTCCGAAGACCAGCCCCAGCCTGGCACGGGGTCTACGGGTGCGACATCCTCCCCTTCACAACACAGACGGGGTGAGGCGCCAGGTACTACGTCCCACGGGCACATTTTTCACACTCGAACGCGGCTGCCTCTGGGCCCGGGCCTGCGAGGGAGTAACTTCTCTCAACAATTCCTCAGAACACTTTGGCATTTTATTCTTGGACCGAAAATACCCCCAGATGCATAATCAATGTCTCATGTGCACATTTTATCCCAGATTTCCCCCACGGATCCTCCCTCCAGTGACTCAGGCCCACGTTCGCGGCGGAGGCAGCTGGCTCCTGAGTCCCCCCCTCACCAGACTGCAGGGGGGCTGCAGGCACCCTCTCCCCTGGGTGACCGAGCTTCCGGTTCCTTCTTTGTTCTCAGCACCGACCTCTTCCCCTCCCACCGTCTCAGACCTTCTCCTCCACCGTGCTTTTGAGTTAAGCGTTGCTTTCGTGGAGGATGGAAGCCCACGTCGGCGTGGTCCTGCTCTGAGAAGCTTGCGGTTGCTCCCCACGATGGGATGCTCGTGCCTGAGATGCCCGTGCCTGCCGATGCGCTCCCGAAACATGCAGTGACTGTCCCCCGGGATCTGCCATGCACTGGGACTACGGATTGCTCACACCGACTGGAGAAGGCCGAACTATGTCACTGGAGACAGCGGGACCTCGAGAAAGTTCTCAAATGTAGACAGTGGGGCAGAAAAGACACCTCTGTTGAGGGGAGCAGAGGGCCAGAGGCTTTCTGACCCCGAAGCCTGAGGAGGCCTGGATGGACAGTGGCTGCCTTTGCCTTTGCCATCCGAACGCGATGGCGGGAGAACGGGGAGAACTGGGAGAAGTCAGGACCCTGCTGAGCCAGCCCCCGCAGGGGACCTGGCTTGTCTCCCTGTCAGCAGACCGAGACCTGCCCTGTCCGATCCGAACTGCACGATGCGAACACCTTATTTACATAAGACGGACCCGATTGGGAACCGGGGTGGGGATTTTGGCCGTAAAAGGCGGCGGCCCCGTTGGGGAAACACAACTTCGCTGGCTCCCTGAGTCCCTGCGTGTCCCCTGGGCCGCACACAGATCCTTTTGCTCACCGAAGTGTTCACTGTTCTTCGTTACAGACTGAAGCTAGCATTGGCTCACACGCGTGTGGCTGCCGGGCTCTGCTTGTCCCCACTCTCCCTGCCCCAAACCCGCCAGGCTCAGGCGGAAGAGCTTTCGCACCGGCTCACGGGACTCTGTCCCATGCCGTAGAGGACGGGGTCACAGCGGGTCTGACCTCACGTGATCCCCTCTAGCTCCAGAAAGTACGGTTTTCACTGCTCACCATGTCACTCTGAGCCCAGATTCTTGGGCCCAAGTTGCCCACCCTTCGATTGTCCGAGGAATGAACCCGATCGCTTCTCCATCTGGCTCCGAAAACCTCCCTTTCGAAGACAGTTTCTGAACTACATCAGTCCATTTTTGTGAGACATTTTCCCTAAACCCCCAAAATATCTCAAAGTGAACTTAGGTTCTCTTCTCCCCAAAACAGGTCTCTTCGGGCTCTTTGTTTGGGGCGTCTTCTCAGCACCCCCTTTACCTACCTCCCGGTCGTCTCTGTGTAAGGACTTCCAGGGAGGGTGGCCGGCCCCTGGCTCACCCGCAGGGTCGCCTGTGAGCATTCGCCACTCAAGAGTAGCAGGCACGAAAGGGGAAAGTAAACACCACGTCAATGACCCTTGACGTAGAGATGGCGGCATCCTACCCAGACGGCTCCTTTCTCTGAATTTGGAAGGTCGCCTTCGTTTTGTTCCACCTTGAAGACAGGGCAGGTGGTTCGGGGACCGCACATTTCCCACTAAGATGTGGATTTAGCAAGTCCGTGCCTCACGTGACCCTGCCCCTAGGCCTCACCGAAGCCCTAACCCTCCAACTCCTTCTCTTATCACTCAGCACCACGCCCTCATTCCTGCATTTTTCTTTCCCTTTCTCCAGATGAATTCTAAGGGTGCTCGCCAAAATTCTTCTCTTATCAGGCTCTGCCTCCAGATCATACCCCTGACCTCCCACCGCCCACATCCCGCCCACCCTCCCACCTGTGGGCCCCACCTGCAGGCCAGCGGGAAGTCACGCCTGCTGAAGAAGAACGGTCCCAAGCAGGTGGGTGTCGTCTCTGAGATTCTGGTGCCTGGTGCCTGCTCTAGGCCCTCCCCACTCTGGATGCTCACGGCTTTCACTTCCTCTCACCCCACCTGGTCTTAGCGGGCCACCGACCCCAACGTCAGTGGTCCACGGGGCGCTGTCTCTGTGTCCACCCTCCCTGGCCATCTCCTTTTATCCCTGGCCTTCCTCACACCCCGGGCTTCCCAGTTCAGCTCCCAGGGCAGAGCCAGACGGTCAGTACCTGGCAGAGCGCCACTGGGAGGCCCCTCGTTTAAAAGGTTTTCAAAGCTCAGCTCTTCAGCTCGGGTGAGGTATGAGAGTGAGACCCGTCTAGGGCCTCTTCCTCCCCTGCCTTATCGCAAGGTCGGAAGAGAAGGGGGCACAAAGACCACTCTTGGAAAAGGTTGAATGTGGCACCTGTCGCTACATGAGTTCCTGATTAATATTAGCTACTATTATTAATAAGCA
This sequence comes from Cynopterus sphinx, assembly GCA_030015415.1. Classification (NCBI taxonomy): domain Eukaryota; kingdom Metazoa; phylum Chordata; class Mammalia; order Chiroptera; family Pteropodidae; genus Cynopterus; species Cynopterus sphinx. Next base: position 3,674,763 of record CM057379.1, on the reverse strand, counting down.
TCTGTGGAAGGCTAAACCCAGAGCCCCAGCTGTCTCCCTGTCCCGCCGTCCCTTTAATCCCTGTATCCCCAGGCCCCTCAGGGTGAAAGGCCTCCGGGGAACACCCTAGGAGAGCCCAGCCCCCTCTCCAACCTCCCACTGGGAGCGACCCCTGCCCGCCCCCCACTCCCCAGGGCTGTGGGCAGGAGGAGGGAGGGGCCCCTTCTGGCCCAGACACCCTCGGGATCTGCGATTCCAGACCGTTTCTAGCAGGGCTCATGGCTCAGGCATTTCTCCTTGGCTCGGAGCTTGAGCATTACTCACGCTATTGTTTATCTCAAATTCCCTGCGGCCAGGTCCCCAGCTGGGGAACGCCCACCCTGCCTGTCCCTCTGACTTAGCCCTGCTCATTTTAACACAAAGAGTGACATTGATGATGAAGCCTGTGTCCAGGCAATCGGGACCCCCACCGGGCGCAGGCCACCCTCTAGCCCTGATGAGCTGAGGAGAGGCCAGTATGTGGGGTCCTGCGAACTCCGGGAGACCAAGATTAACATAAAAATTCCTAACTAAAGCGGTCCTGGCGGGTCGACACATCCATCACGGCCTGTAGCTTTCTTGGGGAAGGTCAATCCTCACCTTAGGTGAGCCTATTGTCTTTTTTGCAACTAAGATAACGCACCCTTGCAATGTCGGAGTCGTCCCTTTTTCCAGACCCTTCGGGGGGACACCCCCACGCACCTGAGCAGAGGCCACATGGTGATCTTGACCCCCATGAACCATCTCCACGTGCTGCCAACGTTAGCTATTAACTTCCCTGTACCCACCCACTTAAAAGAGGTGTGTGTCCTGTTTCACTTTTTCTCCAGTTCCAGAGATTTCCCCGCTTTGCCCTCTCCCGCCCGCTTAGTATCCCACCGATGATCCCCCTCGCATCTCCCCCTTTGATTCTAATGGATAAAACAAGCTGCGACACTGCCGTTCTCTGCACACTTTCTTAATCCATCAAGATTTTGCTTCCTGGCAATTGTCGTTTGGGCTCAAATAACCTCATGAGAATTCTCTACAGGTTTGGGACGTTTCTTTCATGGACACGAGTGTTATGAACCCTCGCCCCTACCAGCAACCATCACCCCTGCTGTCCACCCATTTTATAAAAAAACAGAAACAATAAAAAAAACACATGAATTTCCCTTGGATCAAAGAGTAGTCTCCGCTGCAGGTTGACCTCTTTGTGGTTCCGTTGCTCTGGAACGATGGGAATAGTGGTAGTGCCTTCTTCACAGTTCGGTTAAATGCGGATTAAAGGAGCCGATTTATATAAAGTGTTTCAGACTGTGCCGACCACAACGAGCACTGCGCGTTGGAACTGGCATCACCGTTGTCCCCCGGCGCCCGAGCACATTGCTTCTCCAGTTTCCCTGTCCTGAAGGGCGGGCTGCGGCCCTCCTCTGCTCTGCACCGTGTCCCCTCACACAGGTTCCTGAAGAAACCACCAGCCCCTGAGACCCGGCCATCATTCTGGAAGATGAAAAATTAAGGCAGTGAAAGATGGTGAGAAGACAGGGCGGGGATGTCGTCATTGGAGCCTCCAAGGCTCCGGGGCCACTCGGGGCCACAAAGGTGAGGCATTGGCGGGCCCGTCTCGGGCCACCTCCAGGATGCCCAGGGCCACTGCCCAGGCCCCCGGCAGCGGTGACGACGACAACGTGGCCTTCCTTGATCAGGCCCTTCTCCAGCTGTGAAGGGGGACACCTCCCGTCCGCCCGCCTTCTGTCCCTGTGGCCTGGGAGAGGCGCACAGGAACAACGAACATGGAAAATCTCCCGGCACCTTAGGGACTTTGGCAGCCACAGGTCCGATCTGGAGCTGCCAGCCCCATCCCACCACACCCCCAGGAAGCCCCTTGGAGCTCCCACCCTTGGCAATCAGCAGGGCCAGTCGGCGTCCTAGTCCTGGCCCCACGCCCGGCCCGTTCCTTCCTGAGCAGGCCTAATCTCTTCTGCCAGAGGGGCCACTGCCCAGCCCGGATGATGGACAGCCTCCCAGGACTCAGCCGTGGACATTCCCCGGCCTCAGGTGAGTATGCATGTCTTCGAAACCTTCCAGCACCAAAGTCCATTTACCTGACGTCAACCCTGTCTAAGTAAATACTGTGCAATACTTTAAAAATTCTAACTTAAAAAGGCTCTTCACTCAGAACCAGTTCTTCATCAGTACAGCTGGGCACCTGGCCGTTCTTGGAGGTTGACACCTAAGGCCCCACGAGGCTGGGATTCCACCAGGCCTTCCCCCGAGGTTCGATGGGACAGCACGACCGTGCCACCTTCTCACTGGCTCTCTCTACTCAGAAGCACGCTGTGGATGGCCCTACGCACTGCTGCGGGTTGAGTCTGTCCCCTTAAATCATGCATCCTGCAGTCCTGACGCTCAGCGCCTCAGAAGGTGACCTTATCTGAAAACGCCGTGTCCCTGCAGATGTGAAGAGTTAACACGAGGGCCTTCCGGACTGGGTCGGACCCTAATCCAATGTGACTGGCGTCGGTCTAAAAAGGGAAGAGGACAGAGGAGGAGACTGGCGTGACGTCACTGCAAGCCAGGGAACGCCAAGGACGGTGGGCCCCGCCAGAAGCCCGGAGAGACACAGAAGGGTCCTCCCCTCCGGGTCACAAAGGAAGTGCAGCCCTGCTGACCCCTGGGTGGCAAACGTCCAGCCTCCAGGACAGTGGGACGACACATTTGTGCTGTGTGAAGCCGCTTAACTTGGTCTGCGGGGCTTTGTCACAGTGGCCCCAGCAAAATCACACACACACGCTAACAAATACATCCTTCCGAGGGGGGCACTGAATTGTCACGTGGTGATTTAGTTAAACGACCCGGAGTTGGTGAGCCCTTACCCTAGTCCAGGGGTCACTGCTCTCCCCAAGTGCAGAGCACACAGTCCTTTTCTATGTATCTCAGCCCCACCACGGTCTCTATGTCCTTAGGATTATGACTAGAAATGGGATTATTTACGCCCCTTTCAAGGCCTTTGAAAAGTTAGACCTAGCAAAAAGAGAAGTCGAAAAATGTATAAGAAAAAGTTAAAACAAATAAATTGCCCATTTCCAAAAAAAACTAAGACATTTAGGAATACAAATACATTTTATCTGAAAGCTTTCGCAATTTTCCCGACTTTCTAACTACAGGTCGCTCCGCCCTAGGAAGCAATGACTCTTTTTCAAAGTAAAAGATGTAGACACTGTGAATTCACAGGTAAAAGAGGAAGAAATTGGGGAACGCAGGAACCGAATCTGAAAGACATGGCTTGAAATCGCACTGAAGGTGGCTGAAGTGGATCGCAAGCGTCGTCTTTTCATGGGAGACGGAGGGAGTATTTGGGGTGGGGGGGGGTTGGCATTACTCCCAGGGGTAGCTCACACGTGAACGGTGGGCCTCTGCGTGGGGAGAGGCGGGTTGGATGGAGGAGGAAGCATTTGAATCGGGTGCTCTGGCCCTAGGTGAGGGCCAGCCACGTGAGGGGCAGGACAGACATCCTGAGATGACATCTCCTGGGAGTTTGACGCAGCAATCAGGGAGCAGACGATGAGCGGAGAAGGCAGAGACCGCTCAAGACAGCTTCGACCTCCTTCGGCAGTGTGTCCTCGGGGCTGGCCCGGGGCCCAAGGAAAGAAAAGGGAATTCCCGTGTGCATCTTTCTCCTCCCCTTTTCACTGTTAAAAGGTAATTGCTGAAAAAGAGAGAGTGAAATCGTAACTCTCGCCCGGATTTAAACATGGGCTCCTAGGAAAGATCGTATTCAACACGTGAAGGACCCAGGCAGAAGTTCCCAATCACCTACAAGAACTGAAGAGCAGATGCATTTATAGATCAAGAATTTTGAAATGAATGTGCGAACGGAGGCAGCACTGGTTTGTCCAGCTGGGAGGGAGAGAAGTCAAGGGAGCCTCTTCTGAATAGGGCAGAATTTGCATGTCCACAAGCAAGAATTGGTTCACATTGCTGTCACTCACTGTCCTGGGTTGGATAGTGTCCACCGAGAACTCACGTCCATCCAGACCTGTGCATGGGGCCTTATTTGGAAATCGGGTCTACGGAGATGCAGTCAAGTTATGATGAGGTCATCCTGGATGAGAGCAGGACCTAAACCCAGTACGACGACGGCTGTCCCTGTCAGAAGAGGGACACAGAGACACAGACACACAGAGAAACCCCACATTTTGGAGATGGAGGCAGAGATCGGGCTGAGGCACCCCTGAGCCAAGGGCACCACCTTTACTGTCGACCACAGGAAGGTGGATGAGGTGGGGAGGAACTGTCTCCTAGAGCATCCAGAGAGGGTTCGGTTCTGCTGTCGCCTCGATTTCAGACTTCCAGCCTCCAGCCGCTTCGTTTGTGGCACTTGGTCCCCGCAGCCGTAGCAAACCGGCACAGTCACCTACAACCTAGCGAGACAGAACCAGCTCGAAGACAGGGAAAGGCCAGAATCGGGCCCCTGGAAGGATGCGCTGTAGGGAAACAGTGCCTAGCGTTTCACCAAGGCACAGACTTTTCCTACGTCGCGTTTGAGATCCTTGCCCCCAGCATCCAGACTTAAGGATGGGCTGGTTTTGACTGACGTGAGCCCATACGTGTTGCAAGTCGCTTCGTCGATATAATTTAACTCACGTAGACCTAGGTGAGCAGCATCTCTTACGTGTGTTTCATGGAGACACGATTCTATATTCCAGATGAATGGCCGACAGACAGCACGAACACACATCTTTGCCTATTTCGAGATTTTGACCTTATGTTCATTTAAGAAAACCAGCATAGGTGAGATTCACGAAATAACTCTTCCTTCTCTGAGGTTCCATGCCAGGTTATTTCACGTTCGGCACTTTTTAGGGAAGAGTTTGCTGGGGAAGGATGTCAGAATATGGAGGCCAGGAGTGTGAAATTTGGTGAAACGTACTAATTCACCGAATCTAGTTTTATATTTGGAAAATTAAAAACGAGTACTTATTTTATCATTCAAACTACAGAGGGACAAATAACACGTCCCCTAAATGGTAGGGATAGGCAGAAACTAAAGCAGAAATTCATGTTAGGGAAACGCGTTTTGTCCTCCTGGCCTGTAAAATCTGATTTGTTCTGCTGTGTCCTACTACAAAGTGTGTGAGCTTTTCTTTAAGCATAAATATGCATCCGTTTTTAAAACAACATTGGAGTTTACATACAGCGTAATAAAGTGTAAAAGTGAACTCTGCGACCACCTTCCATCCGCGTAGGTTGGCACTTGTCCTTGACCCTGTTTGGATGACGTTAAACTACCGTTAGGAGAGATGACTTAAGTCTCCCCCGCAGCCCCGTCAAATGGGATGGAGTGAAGCCCAGGACCCAGTGCTTAGGAATTAAAGGTGGCCTCCGCCCTCCGAGTCTCAGACGTGCCTGGGTGTCTAGACACGACACAGCCTTCGTCATCCTGCAAACATGGAACCGGGTGTCAAAATCTTGCCTTTTTATTTCCTTTTTTTTTTTTTTTTCTTTTTGGGTAATTAAAGATGGCATCAAAATTTTTTGACAATGTCATAAATGGATTCATGCAAAAAATATATATATATTTTTTCTAGTATGTTGGAGTTCCAAAAATGGGTAATTGTGACAGAAATTCTTGATTTAAATAATATTTTAGTCAAAATATTTTAAGAGCACTTTGGGTGTGTTTATACATTCGTTTTCCCCGCAGAGGAGAATTTCCTGCAGCATAGAGGATTGGACAGAATATCAGGACTCTGCTGAAGATTGCGAATGATTCAGCTTTTTCCATAACCAAGATTAAAACACTAACAACCAAAAGCCATCTTTTTTCACAAAAAGTGGTGGAAAAAACTCATGTGCGCATTTGCATTCTGTCAGCTGCCAAAGCTTCCTTCGGAGAAGAATTAAGAAAAAAATAAAAAATTCAGATCGTTATTTAAGCCGGTCCAATTTTTCAATCAAAGAATGAGTCGCCGAAGGAGCTTAGGACATGCGACGTCATTTGCAAAACATCGACCTAACACCCCTCTTCTTGCTATCACTCGTGGTAAGGAAGCCAATCGAGGACACTGAACTCGATAATGGGACCAGGCACAAAGGGTTGAGGTCCTGGTGGGAAAGAAATGCGATTTTCTCAGGTCTGAGAGACCTTCCCGAAAGCTGAGGACCTTTCAGAAGCCGCGAGAAAATTCTTCCAAGTAAACTGGCCAAATGGGAGAAAAGTATTGGGGGGTTGTGCCCTGGTGGCACTCCAAAAATGCTGAGCTTTGTAGAGACTGAGTGAAAAAAAAATCAAAGGAAAAAATACTCATTTCTGGAACTCTCCGTGCCATGCCTCATCAGCAGTAGCTCTCAAAACTTCTGCCCAGAAACTGATTAAAAATAATAATAATAAAAATAAATAAAAACCTTCAACTAAAGGTAATCAATTATAGGAAAAGCTATGTGTCACCCCTCAGATGACTCGCTTGGCTCTGTACGAAGATCCCGGTGCCAACCAGAACGTTCTGTTGCACTGAGGTTTACTGATTGGCGAAGGAAAATATTCTTACCTGCAGCAGGAAAGAGGCAGGTGTTCTATTTTTGGAAACTAGAGAAAAGACATACAGCGGGAAACGTCTTAAAATCATCTCTTTCAGCAAAGCTCCTATTTGACAACTGTGTTTGAAAGTTTGAGTATAAACTTTCTCTTATTAAAACAAAAACAGTTAGAGCCCAAATCAAGCCATGGATGCTGGGAATCATTTCTAAGATGGTCTTTGTATATCTTTTTTTTTTTTTTAACTTAAAACTTTCAAAAACAATTTTTTTTTTTTTTGAGAAAAAGTCAGAGGACAAAAGCACTTTTTCGAAGGAGACAGGTCGCACTAGGGAAGGCCGTAGGTAGCCCTGCAGAATTCGGGAGATGAGGAGGTAAGACCATTCACCCCAGTGCGAGGAGCAGGTTTTCAGCAAGGAGAGCTGCAACCAAAGACAAGGTTCTTAACAAGAATTTCCTGGAAAAAAAAAAACAAATGTGCATCCAGCATGTGCATAAGCTGAATTTAGAAACTATATTCTAGACGTCGGAGCTGAAAAACCTCATTTCTGAGCTTATCGAGAAACTCCCTTTCTTATAATATTCCATCTGTGCTGCAAAACACCTCCAAGAAGAAACTTTGCAGTTCAGGCTTTTGCCAAAGAAACTTCCAGAAAATCATTGTAGAGGTCGCTGTAGGGGGCCAGCTAGGGTCAGCCGTTGACCTTTCCCTTGTCCTAAGGGGAAGCGGATTTTCATTCGGGTGCACTCGCCCTGCCCTGGGGAGGCCCAGTGTAGGGAGAAGGTGGTAGCACCCGCAAGTCCCAGGGGCCAGGCCATCGTAGACCTGCACCCATCAGCACAGCTAGGCGTCCTGGTCACGTCACTGGGCCGAGGTGACACTGTGATGAAAACCGTCCAATCAAATGACCCTCAGACGTGTGGGGGATTTGCAGACAGATCCACTTTCCGCCTCCACGGACATGAAGGAAGAAGTGGGTGGCTTTGACTTCTGGAGGCCGACAAGGGAAACAGGCCTCAGGGGAAAAGTCCACGCAGAACGTCCTCTGGCGCATAACTGAGTCGTTGTCCTTCTGGGGACTCTGCCCGCCTCCGACTGCCATCGCGGGGGCCTCTGAGTCTCCTCGGTCCCTGCTGTCGGATTTCCAGTCACTTGGCACATAAGGAATCTGCTGAATCTGAGTTTGGTGCCAGGAATGGGCGTGGCGAATCAAAACACAAACAAACACAAAAACCCCCAAAGGCTGAACGGCCTGGAAAACAGAGAGGACACTTTTCGCCTAGTTTTGAAGCCGGCAGTTCTTGTCACGCGCTTGCAAAGTGGTTCACGAAGCCGTCCCCAACTCCATCTTGGGAACTAGGCTGTGCATCTACCAAAACAGCCTCTGGAACGTGGAGGCCAATTTCTTGGTGTTTTAGTCTTTTGTGAGGTTTCAAAAGAAAAAAAGACAACTAGGGTGGAAGGTGGCGCAAGAGGAACCAGAGGCAATAACCCCCGTTACAGAGTTGTGGCTGACACAATCACTCTGGAGGGTTTCTAGGTGAAATATCTCCCCTTGACACAAGGGAGGAAGCATTCTTATTGTTACCCCAAGTTCACCCACGTGTATTTGATTTTTTCCTCGCTGTGGATTTTGAAAACAAAACAGCACAACCCAGCAGATGTCACAAGGACGAGCTCCATGTGCCCCCATGGGGGCACAGATGCGAACCCCACACTCACGCAAGGTTTCTGGGGGCTGACAGCTTTTTAATATATATCCTCGAAGATTAAAATGCCATTTTCTTCTCTTATTACCATCGTATCCGTCCATTTTTAAAAATCATATTATTTCATAAATCCTAAAATCATAAATTTTCAATAACGTTAAAGAAAAGCATATATATATATTTTTTTCCCCCAAAGTGGGGATGGATTCTGGAATATTCTGAGAATATTCTGCTGGAGAATCTGGAAGCCAAAGGGGTACGTGGTAGAAGGCAGCCCAACCGAAAATAATGGGAAGATCACACGCAGAACAGCAACGTGTGACAGAAGAAACAGGGAAGAATTTGATTTACAAAAAAAAAAACACAAAAAAACTTTCACTTTCACAGAACTTGTCTGTTTTGAAAGGCGAGAGGAACCAAACCGATTTTCACCTAAGTCCTCCCTACTTTCCGCCCAAGTTTTCGAGGCGAGTTTTTGGTCTCGCGGTGACGATAAGTGTCCCCTGCCTTTCGGTGGCTCCAGCGAGCCCAAAGCAATTTCCAGATATTACCATCTCATTAGTCCCGATTCCATCCCCTGATACTTGAGGCGCATGAGCCTGCATCTGCACTATAATTGGAACTGGACTCGGAGAATGACACCGAATCTCCTGCAGCTCTTCGTTTGAACGCTGTTTGTGGGTACGTGTGGGGTGAACGAGTCTAGGCTTCTGCGGACGAGCATCAGAGGCCCCCCTGCAGCGGGGGTAAGCAGAAGAGGGGTGGGTTAGAAGGCAGAGACGAGCTCGTTCCGGTCCCCAGGCTGGCCACCCCGAACCTCACAGCTGCCGGGGTATTTTTAACAGACTTTATTTTTAGAACAGTTTTAGATTTACAGAAACATTGAGCAGATAGTTTCTATACACCCAGCGCCCATTTTTCCCCAATTATTGATATCTAACACCAATACGGTAATTTGTTACAAACAATGAAGCCCGCAGTGATCCATTATTACTATCTAAAGTCCACAGATTCTTCTGATTTCTTCGGTTTTGACCTAACACTCATTTTCTGTTGAAGGAGGATCCCATCCAGGCGTCCACACTGCGTTTAGTCACCCTGTGTCCTTAGGCTCCACTTAGCCGTGACAGTCTCTCAGACTATCCTTGCTCTCTGGTGACCTTGACAGCGCTGAGGAACATGTCAGGTATGTCGCGGGGTCAGAATTTGCCTGAAGTTTTTGTCATGCTTAGGTGAGGAAGACGGGTTTGGCGGGGACCAGAGAGGTAAATTCTGTTTCCATCCCACTCTATTAAAGGTCCACATTATCCACACGCCTTAGCCCTGTTGGTGTTGACCTTGATCACTTGGCCGAGGTAGCATTTGCCAGGTTGTCCCGCTCGTGTTTCCCTTCCCCATCCGCCTTTCCACCGTGCACTGCGGGATTTTGATTTAGTCTATGTCCAGGGTGGCGGATCGGAGCAGGGCGAGCGGCGGCGTGCCGTCATCCCTGACACAGCCCCCACCTCCTTCCTGTGCTGCTCCTGTGGAAGGCGGGCATCATCTCTGCATCATCCCTGCGGCCTCCGTGGGCCCCGCACACAGCAGGCGCTTGTTCAGTCTTCAGGGACTTTGAATAGAATCGGGTTTCCCGTGGTGGTTAGGAAAGCCACCCTTGGGCTGCTGGTGGGCGAGCGAGGGACAGGGCTGCAGGAGCGGCGTGGCTGGTGAGCACCCACTCAGGGCCGTGGCCAGGCCCGGGGTGGGGGGCTCTGACCTTGACCCTGTCTCGTTCTGCATCTTTAAAACCAACCCGGCAGTGGTTGATGTAGTTACCGGGTTTTTCTTCTTTTACTCCCAAATGGCAGAGGTTCTCCCAGGGCCTTCAGGCTACGGGATAGAGTTTATGGTCCCAGGGGTGTTAGGGTAACAGAACCTCCTCAAAGTCCAAGACCACACTGGCATGTGATGGGGCCGGGCCTCGGCAAAACCGGGGCCGGCTGTCCCACGGGCCAAGGCGTCGCGATCAGGATTCGGGGGCCTCTCTGCTGAAGGCCAGGCCGCCTCTGTCTGGCTTCTCTGCGGTGGCCTTACCTCCTGCCCCATGTCCTTCACTTAACCCCGCACATCTCACAGACCTCTAGCCAGCCTGCGTGACCACCATGGCCCCGTGGTCGCTGCTGATGACAACCTCAGCTTTACCATCTGCTCCTGCGTGATGAATCCTAGAAACCAGGAGGCAGATCGGCCCCGTCCCCTCCGTGCCAGGCCCTTTCGCGGGCTGCCGTGTGGACTTCTCTCAGGCTGGGAGTCCAGCCACCTTGGCCAAGTCCGCTGAGGCCCAGCAGGGCCTGGGAATGGAGCAAGTTCCCGAGGTGGGGTGGTGGCCTGACCAGCAACGGGGTTTGTGTGTCAACCCGAAGACATGGAAACACACTTGCCTAATTGGCAGCGGAAACGCGGCCAGGGAGGTGTCAGCATCCCTGAGCGGCGGGAGGGAGCACAGCGAGGTCTGCTGCCAACGTCTCACCTCCAGGCACGTCCCCGCTCGGCTTCCCCCCACCCCACCGTGTGGAAATTAGACTCGGGTCAGCCTGTTCCACTGGAAGAAGCTTCCAGAAAATCCACAAAGCTATTGTCAGCTGTGTCCTCCTCCAGCCGGGGTTGTCGATGAGCTGTCTTACATGTTTGTGAGCGTCGAGGGGGGAGGGGAGCACGGCGCGAGCCCGAAGCCAATGTTTACAGCCACTTCTCGGAGGCAGCACAACAGAGAATAATAAGTAATCACGTTAATTAAACACCGTGCGGCGCGGTTGCGGGTCTGGGCCTTGCAGGCCCGGAACGTCTGTGCCTCAGCCTCAGCCTCTGCCTCCGCCTTCCATCCCCCCTCCCCTGGCAGAAGCCCCTGAGCGCAGTGTGGGCGGTGGGGGGCGGGGGGTGTCTGTTTGTTCCTTTCCACCTTGCACAGCATGTTCCTCCATCAAGGCTCTGATTCCCTTCTTAGAACAGGGATGGCCGTGGGTGTGGCGATGGAGTCACTGCGCCCACCTCCTGCGCGCTCCCAGCAGGCCTGGCGGGGAGCCAGCTGGCTCGCTGGTTCGCACAGACACACGCACACGCATGCACGTGCACATGCACACGCACAGACACACACACGCATGCACGCGCACACGCACACGCCTGCATGCACACACACGGCCGAGGCCCTCCCTCCCAGGACCTCCAATGCAGTACTGCAGGCAGCCACAAGGTCAGCCAGGGCTTCCTCCTTCTTTCCTGTTCCTTCTGGAACGTTCTCATGGCCACTGCCCGGTCCCAGACCTTCTGTTCTGGACTGCTGGCGTCTGGGCTCTTCCCCTGCAGCCCTCCCGCCTCTGGAAACCATCAGACGGTGGAGACTCAAAGGGGCGTCTGGAGTAGGAGACAGACAAGGTCCACGCCCTCCTCACCTTCAGCCCACCCTGGGGTCCCCTCCCCTCCCACGCTGCTCCGGCCACGTGGCCCGAGTCTCAGCAGTGAACACGTCTTGTCTTTCCTCCTCCCTGCTCTGTCTGCCATCCCCTCCGCCTGGGTGGGGTTTGCTCCTGGGCTTCGCCACCCAAAATGCAACCCTCCTCTCGGCCCAGCTCGGGGCTCCAGGAGGGGCAAATGACACTGGGACCTCCCGGAAGGCTGTCCAGCAGATGGGAGGACCGGAGAGCGGTGTGGGTGCCCTCGGGTCTCTTGCCAACCCCCGCTGTGCCCCGGGATAGCTCAGGCTGCGATGATTTGGCTTCACCCTACAACCTGCACCCCCACCCAGGCCTGGGGACAGCAGGAGCGCAGGCCTGGGGGCCCAGGAGGAGACGTCCACGGGGCCAAAGAGAACTTCCCTTGAACGCACAGCCTGAGGCCACAGCAGACTCGGAGGCTCCTCGCCACTCCTGCAGCCCCGGCGAGCTGTCACCCTGCTCCTCTGACGGGGACGCGTGAGCCAACTGAGAAAAGCTCAGCGCGGGGCCGGGTGCAGCGCGAGCGAGCTGCATTACATAAGGGTTTGCTTAAAAAGGACGCGGAGAGCGGCAGCAGCGGGGACAACGTGCCCCGCGTCTCGGTTTGCTGTGACATGTGGCATCTTTTTTTAATTAGCGGTAAGGCAGCCCTCATCCCTCCCGGGCCCCCCGCGTTCGCCACGTGGCTGGGAGGGGGCCTTTGTCGGGCAGGGGTCCTGCCCGGGGACAGGGACGTTTGCTGGGCTGGGCTGGGCTCGCGCGGAGCTCGTCATCAGGCCTGAGATGGAAACGCGGTGGGCCATGCGGGAATCTTGCTTGGGGTGACCTGCCCTCCATTTGGAAGTGGACTTGAGTGTGTCTCGGTCTCCGTTTTGGTTTGGTTTTAACAACACCGGTCACAGGGGGGTGAGCCGAATCAGTTCAGGGATTCAAGGGCATCATCAGGCCACGATCAGCTGCCAAGCACGGTGTGAAAACCAGACAAGCTACGAAGTGCAGTGTCAGTAGGATGGCTGACTCTGCTTCCCTTTCGAGCCTGGAAAGTAAAAGTAAAATCAAAGCTGGTTTGGGGATACGTAGCATATTTAAACCTAAAGACGACGACGACGACGACAGCAGTAGGAGAGGGACAGGCCCCGGGAGGAAGCCGCACGCCGGGATCCAGCGCCAGCAGGGCTGGGTGACGCCCGCCTTCTGCTTGGCGAGGGTGGCCAGACTCCGAAGGCGCTTGGGATGGAGCAGACAGCGGAGCGGGGGCAGGAGGGCCTGGGTGGGGGCGGGAGGACCACCCTCCGAGGAGGAGCATCGTTAGGCGGGGAGTTTGGGAAGTGGGGGGGCTGCTCTCTATCCGGACGGTGGGTGATGCTGACCGTGTCGCTGCCAGGGCTGTCAGGGATCGCAGACCAGTGTTGACGTAAATTATGTAAAACGATAAATTATATTATATGATGCACACTACGTATCATTAGGCACGAGTGCTTATAAATGATCACCATAATTTATAGTGGGGTATAATTATGTTGCTGCGCCCTATGGAGTAGCTCTCCGATAACTCGATAAATTCTATGTTTTTATGGACAGAGGACACACGGGACTATCCGATGAGTCTGTGCGTTCTCTCACATCATGTAAAGAATAACCGTAAATCAGAAAAACCAGACACCCGAGGTGCGTTGTCGCAGGGCGGTGCCCTTTCCGAGAGCCGGACGCTGCCCTCGGTTCCTGTCCTTGTTCTGTGGCCTCCTGTCCCCACCCTGGGACAAGGACTTTTCCAGGCTTTTTCAGGGAGGAGGAGGGAGCAGCCTCGGGTCTGTCTCAGGCCGGGGGTGGGGGCAGGGCTGTCCTGAGGCTGTGCTTCTGAGAGCCGTGGCTTCGCGCACCCAGGGGTGCTGCTCTGGGTCGTGGAGGTGACGATTACCGTGGACGAACCCCCGGAGCGACTGCCCGTGGCAGTGCTGGGCCTCGGCTTCCCTCCTCACTCCGTTTTCGTTTCCTCCTGGCCCCGAGAGCTGTTCGCAGTTTCAGATTTTTTCTCGGCAGCTCCGCGGCAGATGTGACGCCCCCAAAGAACAGCCTGGAATCCATCTCCGAGCAAACGCAGGCCTCTTCACAGCGACCGCGCTGAACGGGGGATGGTGTGGTTCATGCCTTCATCTGGCTTCTGACGGGCAGAAAAACAAGTTCCGGGTGACTCTCAAAAATAAGAAGCCAAAAGAAAAAAAAATAGGGATTCACGTATTTTCTGCCACCAGCGAGGAGCTGAAACTGGTTTGCTCAAAGCTCCGGATTCTCCTGAGAAGGACATTTTCTCTTCAGGGGGGTGTGCTCACCTGTGTGCGTGCACCTGTGTGTGTGTGCACCTGTGTGCATATGTGTGCATGCATGTGTGTGCATGTGTGTGCATGTGTGTGCGTGCACCCATGTGCGTGCACGTGTCCACACAGCTGCACTCCAGGGTGGCCTCGCTTGCTAACTTGCTCTCCGGTGGAGAAGGTAAGGAAGTCAGCGAAGTTCCTTTCCCACCCCGGCGTTCACGTCTGGCGTCTTGCAACGTGGAGCTGCCTCCTCTTCGGGCTGGGGTTGCAAGCAGAGTCAGAGGGGGGCTGGATGCCTCCCGGGACTCCCTCACCCTGGCCTGGGGAAAGGCACGGATCCCACACACACGTCCTGAGAGAGGATTCCCGGTGATTCCCACAGGCCTTGACAGTGACATCTGAGGCCTCCCCGCCCTACAGGTTCCCACCGGGGCTCAGACTCCAAGGGGAGTGGTTCATCCCCCACGGTCTGCTCCCTGCAGCGCTTTTCTGAAATGTGGACAGTCCTGGCAGGGAAGTCGTGACTCACAGGGGCCCCCAGGACAGTCCCTGCGCCCTCCCTGTCACCGGGGACCCCCACTGCAGGAGCACTCGGTGCGTCTCCTCCCATCTCCTCCTCTTGGTCCCTAGACTCCTGGGAGGGTGGGGCACGTCTCTTCAAAGGCCCCGGCCCCATTTGGAGGGGCCTGAAAGGGTCTCGGCTGTGCCCTCTGTGCCCCGAGCTCAGGGCAGGGGCAGCTGGGGGAAGGGGTGGAGAGGAAGCTGGGGAAGGGGAGGCCCGGGAGAAGAAGTGAGAGAGCAGGGCACACAAGCCCCACCGACTTCATCGGCGCCGGGGAGGAAGAGTTTCTAAAACGGCTTACCCTGAAAAAACTCAACAGATCCCCAAGCCTCTGCTTTTTATAGATCGTCAGTCTCTGGGTCCAAATTAGCAACCCTTAATCTCCCACCGGTCTACTTCTGAAGTGACTATTAAGCTGCTGTGTTAGGGCTTCGTGTCACCATGGATCATCCCTGGCAAGCAGGGGAGTGGGAGGGAGGAGTTAGGGGGTGTTGGCGGAGGCGGAGGCGGAGGCGGAGGCGGAGGCTGAGCTCAGAGCTCCCCTGAGAGGCAGGGGGAGGGAGGGCGGCGAGGCCTGGGAGGGGGCACGCTCCCTGCTGCCTTCTGGGCTTCCCTGGCCCATCCCTGATGTTCCTTGGCGTGTGGACCACTTAACCCCGAAGTCCACTACATCGTCACATGACCTTCTCCCAGTGTGTGTCTGGGTCCACGTCCCCCCTTTGGAAGGACACCTGTCTCCCCGGGTGAGGGACCCGCCTGCTCCAGCAGGACTTCGTCTGAACTTATTACCTCGTTTCCGAATGAGATCAGATTCTGGGGTTCAGGTCCTCGGGGATTAGGGCTTCGGCACGGATTTTGAGGACACACACAGTTCAGCCCGTGTCGTGGAGCGGTCGGGCGTCTCTTCTGCTGACTCTGAGGTGTGCCATCTGCATCTACAGCATAAGAAGTTTAGGGTTCAGCTCTCACCTGTTCACCAACTGCCCTACAGACCCCTAAATCCAGGCCCTGGGCCACAGTACGGCTTTCGGGATTTTATTTTATTTATTTATTTATTTATTTGGATAGAAATGAAATAATTAAAAAGACGCAGGGTCATAGACACTTCCCTGCAATACCTGAGACTGACCTTCAGCTAGCTTTCCAGCCATTCCCCATGAAAAACCCCGCGGGGGGACTGTCCTCCCGTGACTCCTGCGACAGCCCCTCACGAAGAGAGGGGCGCAGAGCAGATGGCCCCCCCCCCAGCCTGTCGCTTGGGAATGCAGCATTAGTTGAATCGTGAGGAACATTTCACGTCTATTGACGTCTCCTCCAACCCGTCCGAATTCGCAGTCTCCCTAAGCACGCCAGAGAGCATCACGGCACCTTCCTGAAGCTACTACGTCGAAGGGGAGACTCAGGAGCCTCTAAAGTGATGGAGTTTGCCCCTGGCTCCCCAGAAAGGAGGCCGTGTGCTTCTCGGATTGGTTGGGACTGGGCGCTTTGCCGACAGATTCGCATCGAGACACCGTGACCCGAGTCCAGCCGTGCAGGAGGCACGCAGAGGTCCATCCTACCTGCTGGGTGACTTTGGGGGAATTCCTCGGCCTCTCCGAGACACGTGGTCCTACCCTTATCCAGGTGGGAGCGGGTTACGTGACGTGCGGCGAGGGCACAGAGCAGGCCGGTGCTCACGCCAGATTCCCCTCACCCCTCTGCCGAGTAGGGGGTCTTGATAAGGGTCCGGTCCCCTCCCCCGCTACCTATGAGACGACGACGACGGGGGCCTCCCAGGCACACGAGCGACTTGCAGATCCAAACTGGCGCCAGGCAATGGCTTCAGTGCGTTTTTCGGAAGAAACTAAAAATCGTGTTGTGCGACTCTCGATTCCAGAACTCTCCCAAGACCTCATGTTGACCTTGACACATAGCAAGAAGGGGGAGGAAAGAAGGCCGAGGCCGCATCTGTGTCCTCTTTCAGGAAAGCCAGATTTGCAGAAGGCAGTGACTTCTGCTTTCATTCGGTTGGGGTTGGCCTCCGGTCACAAAGAGAACGTATCTAGCTGGTCGAATGGTGGCCCTCTGGCAGTAAGGCCGAGGGGAGGGACAGAGGTTAGGTGGTTCTGCCACCGAAACCCAGAGTGACCCGAGCAGAGCCACTCAGGACCGAGGCTGGCACACAGTCTGATGTGGTGTCTTTAGGAAAGCGGGAGACGGTCGGCCTACACACACACACACACACACAAACATCTATTACCTTGGAAAGCAAGGACATCTTTGCAAACGGTCCGGTGTTTTTCAGGGGATAGTGCCTTGCTCACTCGGGTTCACTCAAATTTGTTTTTTTTAAACAGTCCGTGTTGTGACAATAAATAAACTCGATGGGCTTTTTTAAAAAAAGAACGTGCCTAGCTTTCCCCGTCTAAATGAAGGTCATCACGGCTATCTCGGGGGAAGATACTTTTAAATAATACACCCGTCTTCGCCTCAGACATCCATGGGGTGTTTACACAACTCAGGTCAAAAGTCATGGATGAAAACCAGTGGGATTGCTTAAAAGGAAGCCCTCATTTTTCACCGAAAAGAGCTTTATTTATCCAAATGTGATCATCCCTCTTGCTCCCCAGACTCTGCTCCGAGTGACTCAGCTTTCTCTAGAATTCAGATCAACCTTCAGAGTTTTTGACGGTTTTGTATTTTTATTTTATTTTATTTTTAGTGGGAATATGTTCCAAACAGTTTGCCGCACAGTTTGAAAGTTTTGAGCGTTGGGGACACTGACACATGCGTCTCGCTTCTCAAGGTGACTCCTTTGGGGGACCGAGGCATCCGGGAGGGGGCGAAGAACCGTTGCATAACCGGGATGCGGCCTCCTCTCTGCCTGAGGCTGGCCCTGCAGGCGGAGGCCCACGCTCCGCTCCCACGGGAGAAGCATCCGGAGGGTGAGTCGCAGACCTGAGACTCAAAAAAGAATTCCCAAACGGAACCCAAAGAAGAGAGCGTCCTCGTCAGCAGGCCGGGTCCTGACAGCTGCGGAGGTGGAACATGCCTCACCGCACAGGCCCCGGTGCCGGGCACCACGGCCCACCTGCTGTCGGGAGCTGCCAGGACACGGGGCCGAGGGCCAGGTAGGGTCATCCGTGGTGGTGTCTGTGAGAGGCCACATCTGCCACTCTCCTGGAGCGCAGATTTCCTGTCATTCCAGCCTCATTCTGAGAGCTTTGGAGCCCTCGGCCTGCCAGTAATGACGGTGAGGCGGCCCATGCCAGGAGGGCCCAGCAGGTCCGGGGGCTAAGGCGGCAGGCAGCACTGTCCCTCTGTCCCTCGTTCTGGTCTGTGTTTTCCCTTTTTTGTAAAACCCCAGCACCGAGCGAGCACGTGCCTCGTGTGGCCGCGCTGGAAGCCACAGCTGCCGGGGCTGGGAGATCCGAATGAGAAAGATTTTAATGAGTCCTCCTAAGCGCCAGGGGCTTTCGCTCGGTACTTCATTATCTCTCATCCCACGAGCACGTAGGGAGGGCCCGCTGAGCACCAGCGACTGGCAAAGCGACCCTGAACGGTTTGGGAGCCAAGGCGCTCAGGACACGTCTCTTTCTAGGCCGAGCCGAGAGCTGGGGTCCTTCGTGGGGAAACCACCGAACCGTCGCCTCCAAAGGCAGATGGGACACACAGATTCGTGGCCCCAGAGGAGTTCATCGCGAGCGGCACTTCCATCAGAGGAACGTCAAGGTCTTTAAAACCATTAAAACAGCCCCCGGGGTCAGCGGACCACAGGCCTGAGTAATGCGGGCTTGGGGCCCCGGGGCGGCCCACAGCGAGCAGGGGTTGTTCCTGGGTAACCAGGGGACTGTTCCCATAGGGTCACCAGCAAGAGTGAAGCCAGCTCGCTCCCCCGGGCGCAGAGAGGCCTAAAGAAAGATTACCCTGGGAGCTGAACCCCGTGCCTGCGTGTATGCATGGAGAGAGAACCGGATCCGTCCCCCCATCCTCTCCCAGTGTGGCCGGAAGGCCTGGAAGCCACCACGCTCTGGGGACCCATCTCAGCTGTCCTGCCCCTGCTTCGTCTGTGTCCTTTCTGTACCTCCTCTGCCCTTTCTAGAAGGACTTTCGATCACGCTCCCTGCCGCAGCCCTGCCCCAAAACCCTCACTCACAGGCTTCAGGGTGCGTTCCTGCCTGTCTTCCCCCTGGAGGCTCTGAGACAGAGAAGCAGGATTGCTTTCCAAGGACGAGCGCCCTCTAGACCAGAACCGAATCCAGTCACAGAGAGGTTAAGTCAGTCTCCCGAGGTCGCAGAGCTGAGAAGTGGCAGACACGGATTCAGACCCACGCAGCTCTAGAGCCCGGTCTCTTAACCAGAGCCCGGGGGCGGGTGGGGGCTTGCCTTGCCAAGCGTGTTCATGCCCAGGTCTCCTCCATCAGCCAACGAGCATCGTGACACTGGATAGGCCCTGCTGTTCCCGTGATCCATGCTGCGTAGCCACCACCCCCTAGTGGCATCACACGAGAGCCACTGGTCGTGCCCAGGGATTCTGGGGGTCAGGGGTTCGGGAAGGGCAGAGTGGGGATGGTTTGAAGCCTCAGCTGGGAGAGAGCTACTGGTCATGCGTGGAAGGCCTCTGCCCGGGGACGCTCATGCCAGTCTCAGGGCCCAACCTTTTTACGGGAATCTGGCCGTATAGACACATCCCGCTACCAGTCACCCACGGCGACCAACACCCGGGCCCCCAGCAGTGAACGCACCTCATCAGTCTTGCCGTTCGTGCAAAGCCATCCTGACAGGCAAGTAGGACGTGGTCCATTCACAGACCCAACAAAATCATCCATCACTGACATGACACACCTCAGACGGCCACAGTCCCAAGGGCGGGTCAGGGCTCGGTCATGGATCCAGGTTTCCTTGGAGACACGCAAGGAGCAAGGAACCAGACCTTTCCACACGCGTTAACGTTGTCTAAGTGATCCTCGGCCTTCCGTGGCAGGTGCTTCCAGATGGCTTGCAGCTTGGACAGCCTCAGGGAACCATTTTCTGGCCCTTAGGCTTCGTGACTGTGGCCCTGGGCGGTGTAAAATGGGGGAATGATGCAAAAACAAACAAACACACACAGATGGCCTGGTTTCAAATCTCTGCTTAATGTGCATTCTTAAGAAAATCCTGTCACCTCTCCAAGCCTGAGGTCATACGCGTCCCATCCACGGGCGTGTTTGTGCGATCCCTAAGTTAAGTGACCTACCACGTAGGTTCTTACCCCTGCTAATTTGTTTAGCCGCTGTCCTTTCGGCCGGCCTCTCATATCTGAGAGGATCTCGAAATCCACAGTCCCCACTCACAACTGATGCGAGAAACCAGCACCGACCGCCTCGAGGCCATTTGCTGGTGCTTCTTGAGGATTTTCCTCGGCGAAACGTGCCCCACTTGGCACGTGCTATTTGCACAAACGTCTGTGTTCCTTCTTAGAGTCGTCTGTAAACCCGTTTTATCTCTTTTATTGGTAATATGTTATCATGTCATTTATTCAGCAAACAGTCACAGGCCTTTCGAGCAATAGTGAGAATTATTGTTCAGCAGATACTCGCTGGACGCATATCTGTGCACGTGCCATGTGTGAGCAGGGACAGGGGAGGTGGCTGACTACAGACAGACCTGGGGGGCTGCTCCTGGAGACGTCCATCTGTGCTGAGAAGGGTGACCGGCTGTCCTGGTTTGCCTGGCACCGAGGGGTTCCCGGGATGCAGTCTTTTCGAGCTAAAAGTAGGGAAATCCTGGACAAACGAGACAGATCGGTCACCTTGTTGAGCAGACAATTGGTCCCTCCCTTGCTGAGACTGATACCAAACAATGAACTTCACAGTTAATTACTCATTCGAATTGTCGTTGCTGTGAGGGAGAAGCACAGGGCGACAAAGGGCTGCAGATTCAAGAACTGGGGCACCCAGGCCACTGCCTCTGGCACCCGATAGAACCACCCTTGGGGCAGACTCCGCCCTCGGGGACCCCAAAGCCTATTGCTGCTGCAAAGGAGGCCAGAGCCTCAACGTGCCAAATCCGGGTGATAATCTATGACAACAGCCGCCCAGGTCTCTCCCCCGAGGCCACTGCCACCATGAGTGCAGCCCCGAGGTCCCACTAAAGCATGGCGGGGTCCCTCCCACGGTGGACGTCTTCCTGCCGCCTGCGCTACAGATTCACAGAGGTTTTCTCAATGTTCCTACAGACAGAGAAGGTAAGGGCCAGGAGTGCCCCCCGCCGCAGGGCCCTGGGGACAGGGCCCTCACGGGGTGGGGGTGGGGGTGGGGGTGAGCCCAGCCTGACCACCCACCCACCCACCTCCCACCCTAACCCTCCTACACCTCCTGATCCTGGGCACTTGGCATTTTCCATATTTTGCAAAGTTTCCATAAATGGATTTGTACATTTTATAACAAGAAAAAAATTATTTTAAATGAACAAATAGGAGGTTCTCATTTTGCCGAAATGTACCCCAGTTGCCTCTTTCTACTCGGAGTGCGGCCGCAGCCACAGAATAGGGACCGTCGTCCTGGACCTCATCTATTCTGTCTGAGATGATTCATTGCTTTTAAGATGAGCTGGGAAGGAAAATCAGGAGGAGTTTGGGAACTAAAATCTGGACTTCGTTTTGTCCCCGTTTTCGCCATTTGGGGCCATGTCTCCTGGACTCAGGCCATGCTGGGCCATGCAATCTGCTCTCTGCCCCGTCTCCACAGCCGCCAAACCCCGGGGCCTGCTCACATCAGCTTTTCCTCCCTAATCCCCCGGTTTAAGATGCAAAACACACTGTTCTGATTGCATTAGGCCCCCAGACTGTGTCTGCAAATACCTGGACGGCCTCTTAAAGGGGCCTGTTAAAATGAGCATCACTCAGCGTGTTCCAGACGACCCACGAAGAAGGAGACATGACTGGGTTCTGGTCTCCCAAGCCCTGTAAACGGGACTGCAAGGGCAGGCAGGGCCCTAAGAAGAACTGTGATGTCGCTGACTCCCCTCCTGGACCAATCCCATTTCATTCGCTCAGGAATCATGTGAGATGTAAGGTGTGTCGGGCCTTTTGCCACCAAGTGTACATTCAGAGAGGCTGGAACACAGCCTTTTTTAGTGAACATTTTGGCTGAATGTAAAAGAAACCTGAGGAGACTCGTCCCACGCAGAAGGGCATGGGGTTGGGGGGCAGCGCGGGGCCTCCAGGAGCCCCAGGATGTGCCATGTGGGAATCGGGTCTTTACAGAGGTGAGCAAGTTAAGATGAGGTCGCCCGGGATGAGGGCAGGCCCCGAATCTGACGGGACTGGTGTTCTTGCGAAAAAGAGAGAAATTCAGAAAGAGAGACCCCGAGGAGAAGGCCATGTGGAAACAGAGGCAGAGCCTGGTGTGACGCAGATTCAGCCAAAGAAGGGGAAGATTGCCTGTGGCCGCCGGAGTTAGGAGGGGAGGGAGGGTCCTTCTAGGAGTCTCGGGAGGAAGTGTGGCTCTGCCGCCGCCCTGATCCGGGACGTCCCACCTCCAGAGCCAGGACCGAATGAATTTCTGCTGTTGCAGGGCCTCCGGCTTGTGCTCCTTTGTTGGAACAGCCACAGGAAACGGATCTACTCTGTGATCACAGCTCCACGAGTTCTAAGGAGCGGTGCTATTTTTAGCCCAGGTCTGGGCCCTGTGCCCCTCAGAAGCCATCATCCTGAGCACATGCTTCCAGCTGGAAGATGTGCGCACAGATGTCTCCTCCTCCCGGCCTTCCAGAGAGATTCCCTCGGGGTCGGGTTGCCAGGAGACGTCCAGGGCAGACAAGCTCCGTCTCATGGAAGGGTGCGGGCCTTTGGACTCCCGGCCAAGGCCTGAGTGCCCTTGAGGAGCGTCTGGCGGCCTCCTGCGGTGGTCTGTGTGACGACGCGAGCCGGTGGGTGGGCTCTGTGACAGGCCAGACACCCCCTCACTGTGGCCACCCCCAGGGCCCACGCATGTACGTCCTGAGGCACCAGCTCACGTTCCGTGATCATCCTAGTCCTTTCTTGACCTTCACCTCAAGCGTTCAGAAGGGTAACACATTACATATGAAATGGCTTTCTGAATCAAAGTTAAAAAAAAAAAATACACATCGAGGCCTACTCGCTCACCAGGCTCCCTCGAGAAATGCCGTGACGCGTAGACCCTACCAAGCGCATCTTTCCGAGAGCGGATGGTCGCTCCGGGCGCTGGTTCGCTGAGGCTGCCGTGATGAAGGGCCACGGACTGAGCGGTTTAAACCAAGCAATGTCAGTCTGAAGGCCAAAGTTCAAGGGCAACGTGTGGGCAGGACTGATTCCTCCCGAGGCCGCGGGGGCAGTGCGCACACGCTCTCCTCTGGCTTCCAAGGCCCTGGCAGCGATCTTGGGTGTTTCTTGGCTGATGGCTGGTGCCTCACCCCAGTCCTCACATGGGGTCCTCCCTGAGCGCGTGTCTGTGATCAAATGTCCAGCTTTCATAAGGACACCGTCACTCGATTCCAGCATGACCTCCTGGTAACCAACGACACCTGCGGTGACCCTCGTTCTAAGGTCACGTTCTGAGATGCTGGGAGTTGGGGTGGAATTGCGTCTCCCCATCACACTTCATATAAGTTGTTTCTCCTAAAACCCGCACTTAACATATCGGGTCCGCTTTAATGGGTGCAACACACGTAACAGAACAGTGTATAAAGGTGTCCACTGGTATGACCACTTTGGAAAATGGAAAGATTTTAAAAAGCCGGACACAGATGTCCTCCGGGACTCTGAATCCATTCCAAGACACTTGTCAAATGAAATTTTAAGAACACTGAGAGGGAGCAAAACATGCCACCCCAAAACGTGCCATTTGAGCATATTGGTTATTTCGGATTAAAGTGATTTTAGAAAAAGCCGTTGCAAGAAGGACACTCTGACCCCCTTCTGTCCCCCTTAAATCAAGAGGGGAAAGGCATCCTCATCACCAGAGATAGGGGATTCAGCCCGCACGGCCACATACGCAGACTTTGCCCTGCTCTTTCCTTAGGTCTTCGTTGCTCCCCCAGGCCCAAACCCCTTTGTGTGACCAAATCTGCACAAATGATTGTCTCTCTCCTTAAAGGCGTAAAAGCGATCTGCTTCGGCCACTTCTCGGAGCCCATCTGTGGGGCTCCCATGCGTACGAAATTGGATTTGGTCTTTCTTTGGGCCCTCAGTCACCGTGCTTCGCTCGTTCTGGCATCGAGTCCGGGGGCGGCCTCGGGGAGATGGGGCGTATCCTGAGCATCGTTTCTCTCCCTGAGGCAAACCCTAGGGAGCTGTGTACCCCGGACACTGCACACCGAGAGGAACGAAGAAAGGGGAGTCAACAGCCCCACGCTGCTTCAGATCGGTTTTGCCTTCAAACATGGGTTCTGTTCCCAAACTGACCATTAGGAAAAAAAAAAGTCTCGTTAGAGCGTTTTGAATTTCAGAATCGTGGGTCAGGAATCGCACCCCCATATTGTCATCGTCATGATGTGGATGACGTACCGTGTTCTGAGATTAGCTTTCGGGTCATTTGGGAAATCTCTATATATATATTTTTTTATTTTTATTATTATTATTATTTTTTTGGTATGAGGCAGTGCTTCCCACTTTACAAAGAACTGAACATTGGAAAGGAAACGGGAAGTACCTCCCAGGATTTGACAAAACAGACGCTGTGGTTCCCACCAAACCACAGGCCCCCAGCCCCGGCGGCTTCTGTGAGCAGACCCGGCACGGCCATGAAGCCAGGACCCCAGAGACTCGCCCCGGCACCCCACCAGACTCCCCCTCTCCGTGCACACGTGTCCTGGGCCCGGGCAGCCCGGCTGGGGCGGCCTCAGGCGTAAGGGGTGCATCCAGTGGGTAGAGATGCCGGGTTTAGTGGCTAGAAATGGGGGACGCCTGTTAAATGTGCATTTCAGATCCACAGGAAACAGTTTTTGTGTATTTCCCATCCCATATTTTCGATGTGCTTGCACTAAAAGTTCGTGGTTCACCTGGAACAGAACTCACTATCTGGAATTCAAGTTTAACTGGAGGCCCTGCATTCTGTCCGGCAACCCCTCCGGGGGGTGTCTCCAAGCCCGGGCTGTCAGCAAAGAGTAAGAACCCAGAACGGCCCGCTTACCTGTGTCTAGCTCACCCCATGCCTGGTTTCCCAGCCCCTCCCCTGCCCCTGGGGTCAACTGCCATCCCATTTCGTGGGTGCCCTCCAGCTCTGCGTGGCTGCCCGCGGCCCTCAGTCTCTGGCCGCAGCCTCCAATCTCTGCCTCCGCGGTGGCATCGCCTTCTCCTCTGCTGCTCTCCCTCCGTTTTGTAAAAATACACGTGATCGCCTTTAGGGCCCCCCTGGATAACCCAGGATCCTCTCCCCATTTCAAAAAATCCCTAATTCAGTGGCAGCTGCAAAGACTTCGCCACGTGCAGCCACACTTACAGGTTCCAGGGATGAAACCCTGACACCTCCGGGTGCCACCTCACCCTCCCGCGGCAGGACTGTTGCCAGGAAGAGCAACACAGCCCTTTCCCCCACCCCCCACTCCCCGCAGGGGACACGAGGGGACCCTGCTGCAGCTCTAATCAAGAGTGAGAGCAGATCCCCTCCCTCCCCCGGCTCTCCGCAGGGTCTCCCTGTGTCGGGGGCGGCCTGAGTGGTCCAGACAGACTGTCACGGGCTCGGAGAAAGTCCGTCCACCTGCCTGGCTCCGGCCCTGCCAACTCCACCGGTCTGAGCGGAGCCACCAGCTGACCGTCTGGGCGGCTGCCACGATCGTCAGCCCTCGGCCTCACCTGACTTTCATCTAGTCCGGACGGTGCCAATTTCTAAGTGCTCACGGCCCAAAGTGGGGCGTGGGGCCTGCCGTCGGGGAGCTCGTGGAAAAGCAGAATCGCGGGTTCCCGCCTCAGAAGCTGCATCTTAACAGGATGCCCAGGGGGTCCCCGGGCACGGGCCGGCCAGAGAAGCGCGGGTCCAGGACGGGTCCCCGCTCACCGCTGCTCCCTGTATTCAGGCTCGGTCCTCCCGACGGGGGGATGCGGGGTGCAGGGCTCCCCAGGGAAGGGGCGTGTGGCTGGAAGCGAGGCGGTGCTCAGTCTATCTTCCTTCCCGACCATCTACTCTGAATTTCAAATAACACTCTAGAACTTGGCTCGTTGTCCTTATCCAGGGTTGGGGCAGGCGCGCGTGAACCTAACGGGGTCGAGAGACGTTTCTCCTGACCGCGGGCCCACGTCCAGGCCCTGGGACCAGGTAGGAGGGGGCTGCCAAGCACAGTGGGGCTCGCCTCCCGCCCTCCGCCAGGGTCACATGCTGGTCGCATGACCCGGCCCTGGCCACAGCGATGGGCCCAGGGTCCGTGCCGTGATTGAAACGAGCCCGCTCAGAGCTCTTCCCTGGGCTTCTCCTACCGATCCCGGCTCTTCAGGGATCTTCAAACTGGAATGATGTCAGCTGGACGGCCGCACCTAGACGGTACCCACACCTAGACGTGCCTGCCCCCAGGGGGGTCCCCTCCGTGCCTCCCCGAGAACGCCCCAATGCTGTGGGGAGGCCCTGGCAGGCACGGAGAAGCCTGGGCCGGAGTCAGAACGGAAGCGGGGTGCCTGGCTCCCCTCCAAAGCCGCCTTCTAGCCCGACGTCACTGAGTCCCTTCCCCGGAGTCCCCCGCCACCATCCTCCTTCCATCTAGACGAGTTTGAATCTGGTGTCTGTCCCTTGCGACAAATGCAGTCCCATCCCGAAACCTTTCAAGGCCGTCCGGCCGGGACACCTCACGTTGCCATTTGGGCTGGCTTTTTGGCAGTGACATCTGCTGAGATGCCCCCAAACAGGAAAAAAAAAGTCCCTGTGCAAATCCGCTTGTCATTTCATTAGCTTTAGCCCACCCCCACCCCACTGCCCCCAATTGAGAGCCTGTTCTGGGGCAGGTGACCCAGGATGCCCTGATCCTCTAGACATAATCCCCCGTTTATCCCGGGGATTGGCAGGACTCAGGCCCCCGCGGCAGACGCCAGGCGGCCGTGATGCCCGACGGAATCAGCACAGGACGCCGTCCTGGCCCCGAGTACGATCTTCCCTGGAAAAGTGAAAAGGTGCCTTTTCCCCCACACACCACCTTTCTGCTCCGACGACTGAATTTCCCCAGTCGGGTTCGCTTACTAAATAGAAACCTAGGAACGGGCAGCGCTACCAACTGGGTTTACCCCCCCAGAGGCCAGGTGGGTCGTGACGTTGTCCTCGGAGTGGGAAGCCCAGGACCCCCCGAGTCAGGGGGGACGGGAGGGGTCGCTCCTGGTAGAGCCCCGAGGTCGGCAGCAGATGGCACACCTGGAACGCTGCTTCGGCCCGGTGGCGCCGTTGTGCTGAGCGTTCGAGACTACAGTCCGTGCTGTCACCCCGGGGAGTAGCCCCTCGGCCCCGTGCTTCTGTTATTTTGACCCGTCCTTACCCCTGTCCGCATTCCACCGGGGGGACTCCGTCCCCATGTCATCCGAGAGTGAGAGTGGGCCCCAAGCCTGGCCCCTCGGAAGGCCCCGCTGCCCTGCCTGCCCCGGAGGAGCAAAGCCAGGCTCCAGAGAGGGCCCTGAGCTTAGCAGAAGCTCACGCTGAGCCGAGGGACAGAGGTAGGTAGGTTCCAGATGGCTTTTTCCCAACGACCAGGTCCAGCCTCTCCTGAAGCTGACCCCCGCGGGCCGTTTCAGGGGCGGGGACTGATAAACTCTCTGTTTGCACCACTGGGTATGCCGGGATTCCTGACCCCGCGACCCCTGCCCTGCCCCCTGCATCCCTTCCTGTTCCCCCAGGACTCTAGCCCACGACCCACAGGTGTGCCCAGCTGCCTAGACTCGTCTCCTAGGGCCGCCCGAGCAAACGACCACACACTCGGGGGCTTAAAACCGCAGGGATGTATTCTTTTACGGTTTGGAGGCCTGAAGTCCAAAATCAAGGTGTTGGCAGGGCAGAGCTCCCCCGACGGCTCTGGGGGGGGGCCCTTCCTGCCTCTGCCAGGCCCCGGTAGCTCCAGGCGGTCCTCGGCCTGTGGCCACGTCGTTCTGATCCCTGCCTCTGCCTTCACCCGGATTCTCCCCGTGTGTGTGTCTGTGTCCTTCCCTCTTCGTCTGATACGGTTTTAAGCAAGATCCTTCTCTCTCGCATCTGCAATGACCCCGTTTCTAAATACGCTCCCGTTCCACGTGGACGTGAATTTTGAGAGGCAACAAGTCGACGCCCTGCAATGCCATTCCTTCCTACACCCCAGGATCCTGCTCCTGGGGTCCCCCGACGTGGCCTTCACGCCCTGCGAGGGCCCGGGCACTCAAGCCCATTGGGTTCAGGGTCCGCGTCCCCCAAACATCTCATCTCCCATCCCACACACTTCCGTGCACCCTGCAAAATTTCCAGAATTTATGGGAAAGAAACGTAGGTAATATCGATGTCATGAAAAGGTCATGAAGGGACACCTTTTTCTTTTTCTTTTCTCTTTTCTCTTTTTCTTTTTTTCACTTTTGAGCAGACTTTTAACATACCAGAAAGGCCTCAGTGGGAGACGACAGAAGAGAATGACAGACACGTTCAAAACGGTCTGTCTCTTAGGAATGTTCTGTGTCATGTTTTGTTTTTATTTTTAATTGTAGTAAAATACGCATAACGTAACATTTACCATTTTGACCACTTTTAGGCGTCCGGTTCACTCGCCCCATCCACGCTGCTGTGCGACCCATCACCACCATCCAGCTCCAGGACTTCTCCATCATCCTCAACTGAAATCCTGTCCTCATTAAGCAAAACCCCCCACCCCCAGCCCCACCCCCACAACCACCATCTGCCTCCTGTTTCCGTCAATCTGACCCCTCCGGGGACCGTTGTCAGGGGAATCGCGTTAATATTTGCCCTTTTGTGCCTGGCCCCTTTCACTGCAACCACATGGAAGCCACCAGAGACGATGCGAACGAGACAGCGTGAATGACCACACGTCAGTGAAACTTTAGGTAGAGAAGCAGGTGGCGTGGGCCGGAGTCGGTGCCCGTGTCGGAGTTTATGACAATATTTATCCATGCTCAGTCTCACTCCCTCCCTCCAAACGTACCTGCCGGCCTAAGCCAGTTTGGTGCGGTTCCTTAGGTAAATGTGGGTGATTTCCAGGGACAAGAGGACTTGGAGGCTCCGTGTCCCTCCCCGAGAAGTCCCTGCAAGGTCATGACCATAAAAGCAAGTTTCCTCCCAAATGCTGCCAGGCCCCAACGTGGTCACATACTCTGTCCCTGTGGGGTCAGCAGGGGCCGCTTTGGTCGTCCGGCCCCGACGTGGACGCCCTGCACGAGGAGCTCTCTCTGGGGTTGACTGGGGGACACTGGTTTGGGGTTGGGGGACAGATGGGAAGGAATTGGGACAGGAAGAGGCTCCTGGCTCCCAGGGGCCACGCTCCCCTCCCTGAAGCAGAGTTCGTTAGAAACGCATGGACCACTCTAGACGGCACAGTTTCGGATGGAAGTGGAGAAAGTGGAGTGACCCGGGAGTCGGCCAGAATGGCAGGGGACCTGCTCGCTCGTCAGAGGGAAGCAAGGACAGATGCTGCTTCACCCACCTTGACTCCCAATTCTGACACGAACCTAGCAGGCTCACAGCCCGTTTCTAGTGACACAACGTTCTGGGCCCTTCCCACGACCCCAAGCACTGCTCATGTGGACGAGCCCCGTTTCCCTCCATGGAGATGAGCGTTTAGGGCCCGTGGCCTGGCTGTCATCTGTGCCCCCCAGATGACCGGAGGGGTCCTTGCTCCCAGGCCTTCCCAGTGGACAGAGATTACGACTTCACACAGATCCTTCCGGTTACAAATCGGGAGGACGACTGCAGGGTTTTGACGTAAGCTGATCTTGAAATCTACATCCTCATTCTTCCATGCAAAAATCCAGGTTAATGACACCAAAACAGTTACTGGTGTACCCCTTAATCAACACCACCGATTACTGACAAGTTTGGGACCTTTAACTTTCCCTTTTGTAGCATTTAGGAATATTCAAATTACTGCATTTGAAAGCCACTTAGACTAGTTCCTGTGGTGACACCACCAGCTGGAGAGGTAGCAAACTTTCAATTTTCAGCAATTTCTTTTAAATGTGATTTTTTAAATATAATTATGTAAGATGTTCACATATGTAAGGACTCCAAAATCGAATAAAAAGGTATAAGCAGAGATGGCCTGCGTCAAGCCCTGCCCCCCAAGCCCTCGCCACCCCCTCCACTGAAACGTTTTTTATTCTAGGGCTGAGCCTTCTGCTGCTCTCTCCACCTACTTACCTGTTTCCATCGGTTTTAGGAAGGCTTGTGTTTTTGCCATAATAATTACTGTACAGACCTTGATGTCACATCCTCAGTCTTTCCTTTTTTGGACACCGTCTGTGGGTTCTCTGCTATGGTCAAGACTGAAATTGGCACGTAAACTCCTCTCTCCATCCGCCCCTACGTCCGATAGAAACCGCGCTTTCCTTCCAGGTCATAACCATGTCAATCGGCAAACAGATTCTCTTCACGCAGACCTTCTAGAGTTTTTTTCCGGCCCTCATGTTGGCCTCTCCGACCTTGTCGGCCACCTGCAGATGCCCCGGATGGGTTCATCGGAACAATGCTCCCCGAGGACGCGCGTGTTTAGACGAGCTTCTTTGTGGCCGTCGCACCTCAGGGCTCCTTGCCAGGGACACCAAGGGGACGGGGGGCAGAACACAGGTGCCTTTCCGCTTCTGGCCTCATTCCTTGTTCGCCGGGAACCGACAGACCTCTAGGGGTGTCTCTGCACCCCAAGGCTTTCCGGGCGGCTCAGCCCGTAACAGCGCCCCCACCCACACCACCCCCACCCACGGCAGGTCACTTCTACAGACCTGCACCCTGGCCTCGGGGCGGAGCGGGCTCCCCTAAGTCCTCGGCCCCGTCGCTGTCCCGTCTAAGGGGGAGCTGCTGTTCATTCATTATATTAAATCTTCCCTCTTCTGTCCCCCGACGTGAGGCCAGCGTCTGTTCACGGAACACAAATGGGCACTGTGCCTCACGTGTGCTCCCTGACGCCGCTCGCTTTCTGGCTTTAGGAAAACACGAGACCTGTGCAGTGCCACTCGCCAGACGCAGGTAGCTGCGTTTGAGGCCCGTCGCGTTCTGTGTCCCTGGTGCCACCCAGGCTGCAGCGGCCCCCTCGGCACGGTCACTCACTCTCCGTGACTTACGACTGCTCGTGTGAAAAATCTGACATTTCTTTTCTTCTGATCCCCACGTTTTGAGGCATTACAGTTAGGAAAAATTTTAAAAAATTACATTCTGTGGGAAGTCAAGTTTTTAGATTAAAGCAATTTAAAAATCGCAAAAGCTTTAAAAGAAAAGAACTTGTAAGTTCTTGAATAATCTCTATGTCGTCTGTTCACTGGGAGGGCGACCAAACGTCCAGGCGAATGACCACCTCAAACAAGGCAGTCTCGTGTCCAGACGGAAAAGACAGCATCTCGGTGAGAAGAACGGAACGCTTTTCTTGGATGACGGCAAAACATCCCTCCTGCCTTGGGGGACACCCACTCACGTTCGTTGGCGTGACGGCCCATCTGCCGGCACCACGCGGCCAGACCGCTCCCAGGCTCAGAAAAACGGCTCAGACGGGCTGACCGGCGTTGCCATTGTGGAGGCCGCGTGCAAGGACAGCACGCACAGCACACACAGGGCCCGCAGGCTTGTGTGGGGACTCAGGGCTGCTGCACGTCACATGCCCCGCCCACTTGGTAGCCTGGCTGCTCTGGGAGGGAGCAGAGGTGCCTGCTCCTCCCGGCCAGGTGCAGGGGTGGCCGCGGCCTGCTGGCCGACAGCTTCCACTACGACAGACGATGGGCTAAAGCAGCCGCGGTGCACACGCGCGACGGACTACCACTCAGCCACAGGCAGAGAAGTACTGCCGTTCGCGACAACTGCATGGACCTGGAGATATCGTGCTCAGTGAAATAGCCAGACAGGAAAAGTGGAAAACCACGTGGTATCACTTATACGTGGGATGGAAACCTGAAAGCAACACACAGACAGACTCACGGGCATGGACAACACACGAGTGGTCACCAGAGGGTAGAGGGTGGGGGTGACAGGGCAGGTAGACGGGGTAAAGGAGGTCGAATCTGTGGTGGCAGGAGGGAATCTAACCATGGGAGGGGGCACACAGTGTATATGTATATACGTGCCTCACTGTCCAAACGGCTGAAACTTACTAAATTGTGTAACCAATGTCACCATTAAATAAATAAATAAACACATACATACGTACATACATACATACATACATAAATAACTTTTTAAGGAGTTTCCAGCAAAGAGAAACACCAGCGGGTTCTGAGCTGCCCCTGCCCCGGGGACCCTGCAGCACCCACCCATAAACAGACTGTTTCCCCCGACCGGATCGCCCCCTGCTGGGGGCGGTGTCGCGGGGACACCGTGAGTGGGTCGCTGAACAGGGACCCTGGTCTCCCTGGTACGCAGAAGGCCCAGCAGAAAGAAACTCGCAGCCCGTGTGGGTGGTTAAGGACAAGCTGTAATTGGTGCCACGACTGAACGAGTACTCTTTTAACATGAAAATGTGTTCTTTTGTGCACTAACGGCATGGGCACGTCTTCTGAGTTTTCTTTCCTCTACACTTTCCTCCTTAGAACGAAGAAATCTGAAAGTCCTATCATGCCATTCTTTCTAGATTCTCTAAAGGGGAAACAGATAAAGACACTCATCAGTCATTTCAGCATAATTTAACTTAAAAACCACTTAAATGCAATATAATTTAAAAGTTTTACCTTAAACAATTGATTATTTATGGCTTCTAGTCAGTAATTCTTACCTTTAAAAATAGAGCATCCTCTTGTACAAAAATGGGCATTTATTTCTGGGTGAAAACCTCAGTCCTGTATTTAAAGATTTTTCTTTATCGACAACGCAAATTTCAGTCGCTGGTTAACAAAAGTACTGGTTAAGAAGTCGGTCTGGTAAAGCTCAGAGGACTGTCTTAAGTCTGTGAAACTTCGGCATTGGCGATAGCGTATCTTTCAACTTCCCTACCTGTGGATGCATTTATTCCCTGAAAGGGGGACAGCGAGTAAACCTCCGCCAACATCAGTAGGTGTGTTGCAAAACCTCAACTCGCACAATGCTGATTTTCAGCTTCGGTGGGCAAAATGAGATGTCTTTAGTGCTCATGTTTCAAACGGGAAAAGCACACGAGTTGGCAGTTGCTCTAAACCGTATTTGACCGTCAAAGCGACCCTCTCCCACAGGCCGCGGAGAATCACACTGCGCCAGTCTCCCACACGGCCACACAGGGAAGAGCTGGACGCTGGGAGCGACCCTGTCGCCCTGACCCCTGCTCTCGTCCTGGAGCCGCAGCAGTCTGGGACCAGTCCTCGCTGGCCTAGCACCCGCGAAGGCCGGCCTAGCTCTGCCCACAGCTGGGGAGGAGCCGTTAGCCAGGCTACGAAGGAAAACACGGAGTGGGATTTTACTTGGCCTTTCCCTGTGCAGTACGGCAGTTCCCCACGTTCGGTGGCATCCAGCGGCTACGGAACTAGCCTCGCCGTGAACACGCCACACCAGGGTCCTTCTGGCACCAGGCGGGGTGCCCCCCAAAGCCTCCAGGGCGAGGTCCTGGCAATGCCACCCCCTGCCAGCCCCACGGCGTCTCCTCAGCCTGTGCTCGCTGCTGCCCGCCCGGCCGGCGTCTCTGTCCCCACAGCCGCCCCCACGACACTCACGGCCTGAGTGCCCAGCACCGTCCGCGCAGGCGCTACCGAGGGTCTGAAACGCTTTGGAACCAAGCAGGGGACGAATGGAACGAATGAACGGACGACTGGCCAGGCAGACACAACCAAGAAATCTCTCCCGCTGGGAAAAGCCCAAGTGGCAAGCTTCTCGTGGGAGAGGGGAGAGAGGGGGTTCGCCCCAGGCCACGTCACCAGCCCTGGGCGCTCGCTGGCTGAGCACGTGCCGGGCGCTCCCTGCCGGGATGGATGAGCAAAGCTTAGGATCCAGACAAGCCCAGCTCATGAGCTCTGTGCCCTGCGCCAGGGACGGGCCACCAAGGCTTCTCCTGCAAGCCTGCGGGAATGTCGCTGGTCAGGGTGCACGGAGCACCGGGTTACAGACCCAGACCTCTGCCTGCGCAGTCGGCAGCCCTCTCCCCTATCTGCAGCTCTGCCTCCCCTGGGAACTCCCCCCACTAAGGCCAAACTAGGAAAGGCTGGAGCCTGCACTTTCTTGTCTCCTCTGTCCCCCCTGCTCCTCTGAAATCACCAAAGGCAGGGTCATGGTGACCTCTGCAGCCCACGTAAGAAGGAAACAGCTTTGGAGTCCGCCAACTGGACCAGGCCCACCGACCCCTCCTGTCCCCTCCCCAGTCTTTCCTGGCTCCCCTTTCACCAGCTTATTCTGCCCTCTCCAGCTCCCCCTTGCTCACTGCCCCCCCAGGCTGAGGGCCCCTACAGCACCACCCCCCACCAGCGCTGTCCTCACGTGGATGTGTGGCACCACCTGGGAGGGCAGTGGCCCAGGTGTGACGTGGACAGGAAGAGTGAGTGGTTACGAGGTCTGTGGATGAGAGAGTGGAGGAAAGACAGCGAGGTCCAGAGTTGGGAGGCACAGCCCATGGGCAGGGGCCCCACAGGGGATTCTGGAGGAGGGAGGAGGAGGCGTGGACAGGAAGGGACAAGGAGCAAGGGCTATGGGGACAGCCCAGGTTCCATCAGGCAGGAAGTGAGGTGGGAGGTGGCCGGGGGCTCCCTCTGGCATCCCTGACAGATCTGTGAGGCTCAGGAGGTCAGGACATGATGAGTCTGGGCATTAAAGACAGGCCTGCTCGGCCGGGCTTCTCGGGGGGCCTCCCAGACCAGCCCTCGTCCTTGGCTCTCTTGTCCCTGTGAAACTCAATTCTGCCTCCTGTCTGGGGGCCCATGTGTCCCGTGTCACCAGGACTGCAACCTCACGGGGCCTGGGCTGCTGTGATCCAGCCACTGCATCCCGGCTCCACACACACAGGCCCGGGACCAGCCGCCCCCGCCGACGGCTCACATGGGCACATGGAGGCGCAGGGAGCCCTCGGGGCGCAGTCCCTCCGGGGCTGGGGCCTGGGGCGCCTGGCTCCATCTCACCTAAAGTCCCCAGGCTTCCTGGACTTAACATGAGGGACGTCCTCGCCCCCCGAGGGAGCCCGCTCTGTGAGCCACGGCCCTGGGAGGGGGGTGCCACCACCGCCCCAGCTGCCCCACCCCAGGCTGCACAGTGTGGGGTGCACAAGTGGCCCCGAGAAATGCTTAAAGCGTGAAGCTGTGTGGCAGGCCCAGCCACGCCCCCCACCTGCCGTCGTCGGCTTGTGTCATCGCTGAGAAATGAAATCCACCCGTTCAAGACGCTTTGATTTTGAACAACCTGACCTGATGTTACTTAGAAATCACGATCAATTTGGCTAAACTTTTCTTAAAACCAGGACACACCTTCTCCCCCTGACGTCTGAGGAGAGCCCAGCTAGAATCCTGCACTGCCCTGCAGCCCCGGGGGACGAGAGCCGCCTCCAGTCCAGTCCGACGTAGCTCCCCGACCCCGCAGGACTCATCCTTCCCCTGGTGGGGCCCGTCTCCCTCCCCGTCCCCACAGGACAGTGGCTGAGAGGAGGGGGCCCGATGCCAGGCCGAGCCGTACTCACATGCTGTCCCTCAGCGAGGACAGGTAGACTTCCGTTTCCGCCACGGAGACGTCGGGGTCCAGCCTGGACAGGTAGCGGTACACGTAGGCGAAGGTCTCGAAGGGGATGCGCGCGGGGCCCCCCTCGGGGTCGGTGGTCAGGATCTCGCACAGGTGCTTCATGGCGGTGCTCAGGGACTGGAAAAGCAGCAGAGGGTGGGGTCACCACGCGCGCCTGCCAAGGTCGACAGACGCCAAGACGCCACGCAAGAAACCCCCTGGTGTACCTTATATAAATTCTCCAGAAAGTATGCTCCTGACCTAAATCTAGAACGGGGTGAATTTATTGTTGCCGTGAAAGAAAGAAAAAGAAAAGTTTTAATGAGGATGTAACTGGTACGGAAAAATTTTAATCTACAGATTTTACAGGAAAATGGGATGACTTTTAAGGACAAGCAGCAGCTTGGGCCAACACAGAAACCCTCCAGCCCCCAGGCCCACGAGACACCTGGGGACGGAGCAAAGTGCCACCTGCGGAGGGCAGGGCTGGCAGGGTCCTGCCGACACCCACCTGCCCTCTGCCCTGTGCCCCGTGCGGGGCCCGCCCTGCTCTGCGTCCTGCTGCTCTGGACACACCCCGCCTCTCCCTGGCCGTGCATCTCCCTCTGCCTGGCCAGCCGCCCTGCCCCAGCCCTGGCCGACATCCCGGACTTTCAGCCTAAATGCCACTCAGTCTCCGGGCAGGCTTCCACCCTCACCGGCAGAAGCTTCCAGAGCACGACCCGCCCCACCCTCCCCTTCACACCATGAGGGCGCAGGCGGCGCTTTTGGGGTGGGAGCCACCTCCCGTGGCGGAGCCCAGGGCTGGATTTCCCACGGTTCTGCCAGATCCCCGGGGACTCTGAGCACCGTGGAGGGGCGGCAGGGTCTGCTGAGCCCGCAGGAATCTGCGTGAAGGCGGAGCAGGCAGTGACGGGCCGAGGTCAGCGTCTGGGAGCCCTCGCCCTGGTCCCAGCAAACGCCCCCGGGGGAGGCTCCTGCGGGACCTGTCTGCACTGCACTTCGGAGGGAAGAGACGAAAACACCCGCGGGCCGGCACCCAGGACAGTCCCAGAGGATGCCTGGAACAGCGACGGTGTGTGCAGGCCGGGGCGGGAGGAGGGCTGCGGCCAGGCCTTTTCCCTTTTTCCTTTCTGAAACGGCGCACACATGCTGATGACCTCGCAGTTTCTGCGGTCACGGCGTGAGCCGGGGCTTGGCCTCCATCCAGAGGTGCCAGTGTGAGCACCCCGCTGTCACCCAGGCTGTGGCGGGACTCGCTCTGCTGGCCGCCACCTGGGCTCTGACAGGCTGCCTGTGGGTCCCCACCTGCGGCCCCCTCACCACGTGGCAGCCCGCCTCTCCAGCACCCCGGGAGCTCGGCCGGGCCCCACGGTAAATGTCAGCGAGAAGCCGCCTCCAGCATCCAGCAGGGGGGGAGAAAGGCGCGGGACAGAGGCAAGGTCCCCGCGATACGGCAGCGCTGCCGGCACTTGGTGCCGTCTGAGCGCCCGGCCGGCCATCTCCTCCACTCCTCACCGTCACCGTGCGCGATAAGGACAGTGGGCCAGACAGGCTGAGGCACTTGCCCACGGCGAGCCAGCCTGCTGCCCAGCGCGCTCCACACTGCTAACAGCCACCGGGGTGGCCGGGGGACATGTGGCGGGCAGACGGGCGGCCCCATTCGGGATGGCCGGCGTTCGCATGGAGAAAATGACCCTGAGCATCACAGACTCCCCATCACCACACTCGCCATGATGGCACGCTGGGGTGTGCGGCAGTCCTGACGCCGGCCAAACTGTGGGGACGAGATGATGCCCGGCGAGAACCCCGGGTTGCCGTCCGAACCCCCGAGGACTGCACAGCCATCCCCAGGGCCGTCCTTGACAGACGGCTCGGGAAAGCCCATCGTGGGTCTCACAGAGCGTGTTCCATGCTCTCACTTCGCAGAGCCACGTCGTTGTGCTCGATGTTGCTTTTCCGAGTGACACACGTGGCAGGAAGTCCCCGCCGAGGGCGGGTGTGCAGCTGGGGGACAGGGGGTGCAGGAGCAGCCGGGGAGGAGAGGGTGGACGAGATCTGCATGATGGGGTGTCGGACACTGACAAAGGAGGACTGAAAGGACGACCACGTCAGAACACGCGAGGCCCACTGCCTCTGCGAAGGCGCGGTGACATCACAGGTGCTGACGTTTCTGACAGGAGGGCTGGCAGCCGTTTTCACATCCAAAAGGGTTTAAGGCAACGTGGGCGGTTTTGCACCGAGCGTTCTGCTTCTTATGGACAGACTGACCACTCCAAGGGGTGGTGGGTCGCGAGGCTCCATGTCTCCACACTGGCAGGGGCCCTTCTAACCTCCCGACGCTGCCCGTTCACTCTCGGGTGCCTGAGGCTTCCCAGGGCGGGCCATTGGCCACTGGCACTTGTTTTCAGCCAAGGGCTCACACCTGAGCTGTCGTCGAAGCACGACACGGGCACGAGGCGCCCGCAGGTCCCGAGCATCTTCAGCACATTTCCGTGGTGTTTTCCAGTTTCAGAGTTTTTGCTGCTACCATGATGACACACAGAGCCACCTCCCCCCCCCCACCAAGGGGCCCTTTCAGCGAGCATGAAAGTAAACGTGGCAATAATATCTCGACTGACCCCGTCAAGCGGAATAAGAACAGAGAAGACCCCGTTCCTGCAGGTGTGGCCTGGCTGTGCCCAGGGTAGAGACTGATGTAACATCAAGCGGTGGCACTTGCCCCCAAAATCTCATTTTTAAAAGGCTGGCGATCCTCTTCTTGTCCTTGCGGGGTTCCTCATTTAGAACGTGGTTCTGGGGCCTGCGGCAGGTGCAGGTGGGAGTCCTGCCTTCTCCAGGTGGCTGGGACACAGTCCCTGAGCGAAGCCAACCTGCTCAGGGCAGACGCGGCCCTTGCCATCGTCCAGGCAAGGGATGGAGTGGCCGCCACGCCAGCATCCCCTGATGAGCATGGACCGGATGGGAGCCCATCACGCCTGGCGGGCGGCCGTATCTCGTCCCCGGCCTCGGAAGGTAAAGGAATCTTCGTGGCGACCTCAGAATGGGCTGCGGAGGCCACCTGGAGAAACCTGGCTGTTTAAAACCCGAACGCGTCTCCCGCACTTGAACCGCACCCCAGAGGCCGAGGGCAGGGGCTCCCCACAGCAGGAAAGAGTCACGGCCCACAGCAAACACTACTGCTGAGCTGGCTTACTGAGGGGACAGGGCGGGGCCCCCCGGGCAGGCCGGGGTAAGTCACCTATCTCTGGACGATAAGAGAGGCCTGGCGGCTCCGGCTCTGGCTCTGGCTCAGGGAGCGGGCAAGTTCCGAAGGCGGAGTGCCATCCCTGACAAAATGTCTCCACCTAGTGTCACGCGTGGAGAAGAGACCTCACCTTCCAAATCAGGTCGTCTGGTTTTAAATCTTCATTTCCACAGTTAGGGAGGTAGAAATCTAAAAGGATGGATCCCAAAATACGGAACATTCTAACCGCTCAGCGTTACAAAAACCTAAACTTCACAACTAGGTTGAGAGGCACAAAGCGAGAACAGTCCGAATATTAGACGTGACAGCATTAAAATCGTGACTTCGCAGCGTTCCGGAGGAAGCAGACGACAGAAAGCGTCCTCCAGTAACTGAATTTACTTGTCTTTGTCCTTCCTGCGGACGCCGACCGAAGTGCTCCCCTGGCGACATCTGAGACTGTCTCTGCTACTTGGTCAGCCAGCGCCCAGCTCTCAGCACAGCCGGCCCGGGGCCAACCGCCTGCCCGCGGGTAACGGACAGTCACCAGCGGCCGGCGGGGGCAGGGGCTCACTGGGCTGTCACACGCTCCCTGGGGCCAGTGCGTCCCCACAGCGGGCATGACAGGCACAGCAGGGGGAGTGAGCGACAGCAGTCTGTGACGAATAAAAGCAGAAATCTAACTGGGGACGGAAAGGAGCCCCAGAAGATTACTCACGACACAATTATTCTTTCATAAAAAGAAGACACCACAATCACGGAAGGTATTTCTTGGGGTACACACGTGACAGGAGGGAGGCCTGACATTCGGCAGAGCCTGTCTCCAGGTGGGGGAGGCCAGGGCCGGGGCAGAAGGGGGGACACAGAGTGAGTGACCACGTAGGGTGGGATCAGATGAAATAAGTTTTTAAAAAATAAGACAGAATTAAAGAGGCTCACGCACGGCCCCAAGGTGAGTGCGTGCCATGAGGCGAGGGTTGTGAATTATCCGGTTATGTACCCGGGCCCAGAGACTGAAGGGAAGGGGTAAAAAAAATGCTCATCCTAAAGGGGGTTCCCTTTTGTCAACCCCCTTTCTTCCGAGCTTAAGATGGTGACTCTCCCTTCACTCCACAGAGTGACTCAGACAGGGGAGCTGAGGAGAGGAAAGCGAGGCCTGCCAACATCCTCCCAGCCCCCCTCCCCCAGCAGGGGCCCCGCGGGCTCGGGCTCGCAGACCTCTCACCTCCCAAACCAGAGGACTGTCTGGTCTCCACAGGGATTTGTTTGGGTTACGCTGTATCTGCTAGTTACTAATCATAGATTTTAACTAAAGTAGAACATGATTTTATGCCATTTTCCACAGACTAAGAAAACAGATGTTATCCATTTACCAAAAGATGTGAAGTTTAATAAAAAGGCATGATGCGTCCTCTTCTGAAACGTAAATGTTTTCAAAGTATCCACATATTTTATCTCTTAAATTGAGGTATTCATAAGTAACTTCTGTAAATTAAAATTACTATAAGCCTGAAAACACAATAGGCATCTGGAAAAAAATCGCTTCTCTGAGACAAAAGTCACTCAAGTAACGAAAGAGACTCCTTCCGTTTCTGAAATACCTAGATGTTTTCAGCCAGGCCATGGTTACACAGAGTTATCAGTACAGTGTCTCTAGGTACGTACCCCACCGAGCATGCTGCATCCAAGCGCTAAAAATTTCATCCACTCAATTTCGTGTTCACAGGGATCCAGTTGCAGGAGAGCTCTGAATTTTTCTACGGGCAGGCACAGTTTCCCCCATTTCTGCTCAAGGTCCGCCAAGTCCACATACTCCCTGTGGCCACACTGTCCAGAACACACGATACGACATGATTTATACAGGCTTTAGAAAGCCACGAAGTAATATCACACTGTGAATCCTTAAACACGTCCCAAGTGCCCTCCCAGCCCCATGCAGGGACAAGTGAACCCCGAATCCAGGACCCGGTCACCCGCGGGGAGGGGAAGGGGGTGTGTGGGGTACAAGCAAGTACAGCATAATGTTATAACTTCATCAAACAGAAATCATGATGCTGGGTGTGTGATTCTCTGTCGCCTGTCTGAAATACTTCACAATAAAAAAACATTTACTTCGATAAAGAAATGCATTTAAAATCCGCCCCCGTGAAACTGTTAACAGGTGAAATGGGAGAAATCGTAAAACCGGAAATAAATATGTCCCTTCTCCTATTTTCAAACGACCTGTGAAACGGATGACGTCTGCCCCAGGCTGGGGGTCCTCCACATGAAACGTTTTGGGCAATGTTGGCATGCGTTTTCCCAAGCTGCCCCTTATACCAGGGGTGTCGTTATTCAGCCATACGACCCAACCTCATGAATGCTGAGCCCCAAAGCTGGGCGATGCCTTTCCTGCCACCTCGTCTCTGTAACAGCGACCAGACGCCCTGAGGGCTGCCGGCCAGGGCCAGGCGGGCTCTCTGCAGGTTGGGGACCCAGACACCCCGGGGCAACCTGCTTTCAGATGCTCGCTTCGGCATGAACACAGCTTTCAACAAGGGACTTGTAGCCAGCGTGTCTAAAATGTCATACTTTCAGATTTTTAGACTTTTTCTTTTTTTTTTTTTTAGTCCAGTAGTATCTAAGTGGCTTAATTTGGAATTTAAAAGAAATTGCATTTTGCTTTTCTGCAGCCTAGTCATGAGCAGCTCCCCTGGGTTCTCTGAACCAGAGGAGGACACTGAACACAACGGGTCCTCTGGGCATGAAGCGTGGGATCCATCGCCCGCAGAGCAGCCTGCAGGACTTCCCAGGACTCTGGGGTGCTGTCCATCAGGCATGAGGGGGCCTCAGGGAGCTGTCTCCGCCAGCCTGCCTGACAACGCAGCCCCTCTCGTACCTGCTTGTGCAGAACGCGAAGCAGCCCCTGAGTCAGGCCCGTGTCTGTTTTCTGAGTGGCCACGGGCAACTCGATTCGGTCCTTCACGGGAAGTGGATCGCCTCTGGACAGAGCTGAAAAATACCTAAGCACAGCGGGCAACGCCGAAGGCTCAACACACAGCAAACCAAATAATAGTAACGACGCACTTTCTTAAATGAGCCCCGAGCCCAGCAGTGATGGGGAGGAGAGCCTGGAGTTTTAAGGCCTGGGTGGGTCCCGGTGCCTCCCGCCTGACCCTCTCTGCTGCCTCCACGTCTCTGTCTGCGAAGTGCAGGTGACAGTCTCTGTCCTAGGGCTCCCAGGAGCACTGGGCCACTACAACCTGTGCCACTGTTAACAAGCCAAAGCCATCAGTGGTCCTGAAATGCTGCCAGTGGAGGTGGCACCGTGATCCCAGGTCAACATCATGGTCCAGCCAAGCCTGACTCTCAGGTGGGGGTTCCATGTAGGGTCTTCGGCAGAACTCCCTGCCCTCGGCCACGTGTGCCAGAGGCGGCTGGCTGCTGAGCCAACTAACACCTCGAAGAGAGATGACGTCCCCAGGCAAGGGACACTAAACCACCCAGCAGGGCCACAGGTAATCATTGAAAAGATGAGAAATGAGACACGTCTCTGAATATGTACCAACATGTAGATGGATATTTGCTAAGCTAAAATCCCCTTTTCCTCCACCCTCCAAATCTGTCTTTGCTTTCGGGCTTTTAAGATGACCTCAGGCATACGATGTGAAATGAGGCAGGGTGAGCTGGACACACGTGAACCCATAGACCTTCAGTGCCAGGCCGAAGGGTTTGTGCTAAGTTTTGCCACGTTGTTCCTAACTGGGGTTTCCGCCTGTCCCAGGGACTTTATTCCTCATAACCCATCACTGAGGGGGTTCAGCCTATGGAGCAGTGGGTCCCGACAGGGGGTACTGCCCCTTCCCAAGAAGGCGCTGGCCTCTTCCAGGGACAGACTGGTGGTCACAGCAGGGGTTGGATAGCGCTCCTGACATCTAGTGGGTACAGAGCAGATGCTGCTGAGGATCCCAGGATGCACAGGACATCGCCACACACCTGCCCCGCCCCACCCCCATACCACCCAAAGAACTGTCCCATCCAAAGTGTCAAATGAGCCAGGCTGAGGGAGACCCTATTAGTAAAAAATGTGAACTGTGTTGTGTTCTGCTCCTTCGCTGGATGCACCTGTGAGCAAAAGCAGCCTTTAGTACTCAACCAAGTCCAGCCTCCGTCGTGACGTGTGACGCACAACTGCTCGATGCCGTAAGAAAGCGCAGCTGACCAGCCTGTATGTACATCGTGGCACAGCAGACAGGCCGTGGGGCAAGGCTGACCCCCCTGTGCCTCCTGAAAACCTCATCCAAAAAGGCTAACCTGAGGGTCTCCTCGAGTCTTCCACGGAAAAGCTGCTTCCATGTGCATGGAGGGTTTTCTCCTCTGCTTTTGGCTTTTCTTCCTGACACGGGGCCTTTGCTCATATGATGCTGTTTCTTCTTCCTGGAATAGCCTCCGCCTTGTCTCAACCCCAACCTCTTTCTACAAAACCTTTCAAAGACCAATTCACCCTCCTCCGAACATCTCCAACCGACTCTGTTCTGAGAGCGCTGGAACACATCTGAGTCCATTACACACATCTCGCTTGACGAATAATACCTGGTTTTTCTCTTCAACTCCGAAATTGTCCTTGAAATTAGTCGCATGAAACATTCTGAAAGTTCCCAAGCCTTTTAAATTAAAGTGAAGCTTAAAACTGTCGTCTCTAAAGTGTTACCAAATATAACTTAATGTTCCAAGGAAAAAGAAATAAAATCTTGGAATGTTTTGTAGAGTACAAATAAACTCTTAAGAGTCCTAACTACCTTTTGTTTAGGCTTGAATAATGGTTAAAACCAGAGGCCATACTTTTTCTGAAGAGATCCAGGTCCTCATTCTGGAACCCAGGGAGCCTATTTTGCATGGAAATGGGGATTTTGCTTTGT
Source organism: Cynopterus sphinx (assembly GCA_030015415.1). Classification (NCBI taxonomy): domain Eukaryota; kingdom Metazoa; phylum Chordata; class Mammalia; order Chiroptera; family Pteropodidae; genus Cynopterus; species Cynopterus sphinx. The sequence goes on along the minus strand of CM057379.1, from coordinate 3,631,324 downwards.
GTGTGAGTGAGGATTTTGAGACGGGAAAACGACCCTGAATTACCTGGATCGGTCCTAAATGTAACCACAAGTGTCCTTACAAAGAAGAAGGCGGAGGGAGACTTGAAGATGCCACCCTACTGGCATTAAAGACGGAGGAAGGGGCCATGAGCCAAAGAATAGAAGGAATGCGTCTGCAGAAGCTAGGAACAACAGGGGAAACCATCAGATTCCTCCGAGCACCTGTGGAAAGAGCGACGCCCTGCCGACACCCTGACTTCTGCCTGGTGAAACTGCTTTTGACATCTGGCCACCAGCACCGACAGAGCAGAAATGCCTGTTGTTCTACGCCTTCGAGTGTCGTGGGGTTTTGCTGCAGCCGTCTCGGAAACTAATTTACCTCGGTTATCCAGGTTAGAGAGGGTCGGTAAAAGCCGACATAACAGTTACTGAAACATTTTAGGTAAACCTATACTGACAGCGATTCTCGTGATCATCCCATTGAGCTTCTAAGTCCGTCTACGGAAAAGGGGCGAAGAATTTCCCCATAAACACCAAAAGCGTTTACTTTAACGGTTCTGAGGTCTGTTGGCTCCTGACTCTAAACTTACAAACGTGGAGATGGTCATGATGTTTGCTGCAAGAAGCTGTAAAAGGCTGTGAAGTCAGCTGGGCAGGGTTGAGCCCTACAGCACCCTGGGGCCCAGTCCCCGACATGGCACGGTCGCGCTGCTTCCCATGAACTCGGCCAGGCCCTACCTGACCCTTGGGAGGGTGCCCCCGGGTAGGGGGTTGTAGGGACCTGGCCCTCAGGTTGCTCCTTTACGAGTAAAACAAGGGGCCGTGCCAGTTGGAGCGCGTGCCGATGCCGCAGCGGGAGGCCCGCGGCACCTGCTTCCCAGGTGCTGCTGGTCCACCTGCCGCGCGCTCCGCGGTGCCCTCCGCTCCCGGGGCCCGGGGCCCCATCCCGCTCCCGGACGGACGCTCAGGTGCCTCCCCGCGTCTCGCCCCTCCACCCCCACCCCCACCCGGGGCGCCCCGGGCCGGCCCCCTCACCCCGCGGCCCACTGCAGCACGTCGGCCGGCTGCGTGCGGATGGCCGCCTTGGTGAACTGCTTCAGGATGTCGGGCAGCTCGGGCGGGATGTGGATCTGCTGCGCGCAGAACATGGTGTCGGGGAGCGGCATCTCTCCGCGGGGACCGGACCGGGCGGCGGGGTCGGTGGGGTCGGGGGGGCCTCTGTGTGCTGGGAGGAGACGGGGGGGTCAGCTCCGGGGGGGCGCGGCGGCCCATCCTCCCGCCCCCCTCAGGTGTGGGGCGCGCCCGCCCGCCCGTCCTCCCCCCTCCCTCCCGCCCCCCTCAGGTGTGGGGCGCGCCCGCCCGTCCTCCCCCCTCCCTCCCGCCCCCCTCAGGTGTGGGGCGCGCCCGCCCCCCTCAGGTGTGGGGCAGGCCGAGGGGGAGCTGGGAGGAGGGAGAGCGGGGAGGAGGGGGAGCGGGGTGACGGGGGGAGCCTCACCCGCTGCTCCTCGGCGCCTCGGACGACGGGGCCAACAGCCGCAGGCAGCGCCGCGCGGCCCGGACGCTCGCCAGGTGCGGGGCCGCGACTGTTGCGCGCGGTATCCAGGCAACGCGACGCGACGCGCCCCGCCCCCCGCGACGTCCCCACGGCGCGTCGGGGCGCAACGCGCCTGCGCAGTCCGCACGCGGCCCGCCCCGCCCGCGCACACGCAGACCTCGCCCCCGAACGTTCCGCCCTGCGGCAGGAGCTGTTTCACTTAGAAAAGGGCTTTTTGATCGCTTTTCCGCGGCCGACTGCGGGGTACAGACTCACAGAGGACATCCCTCCCCCACTCTCCTCGCGGTGGCTACGGGAAGCTCAGGACGAGGTGGCCGAGGTCGTCCGGCTGCTGGTCCCCGGGCGGCAGGTGCCCCCCTGCAGGAGCCGGAGCCGCCGCCTTGCTCGGCCGCCCCGTTCGCCCTGCACCGGCCTTTGGCGCCTTGTCCGAGAGACGTCCCCGCCTCCGGGCGGCGCAGCGGCGCGTCCCTGGGGAACTCACTCCTCGGGTGTCAGATGAAAAGCCACTGAGGGTTAGCCAGTGGGGGTTCGCGGCTAAAAGAGGACTCCTTAACTTGTTTTCCTAACTAAGATGGGGTTTGGGGGGCGGTTAGCTAATCTGATGGGGTATAGGAGAAAACAGTCACCCCTCTGATACAATAGCTTTGGGTGGAAGAAATTGCCACCACCACCACCACCCCCCATTCTGGTGGATGCTGACCAGGCAGCATGCGAGGTCTGAGCCTATCCCTTTAGGGGGTAGCCTGGCTGGCTTCTGCAGCCGCTTAGCACCCACACTGCATGAAGGAGGCCCCGAGACCCGTCACCGCTTGCTCTCCTCTAGACAGGAAGATGGAGCACTGATGTGAGCTATTTCCCGGATGGGCCAAAGACGAAAAGCCCTTCCCGAGAGGGATCAAGCCCCAACCATGACTCCACTACCTTGAGATATACACGTTTCCGAATTACCAACATGAGCAGAACCTGGACATAGTCACTAATGTTGACGATGATATGGGAAAATAGGAAATCTCAGACACGGATGAGAGAGGAGTGTTAATGTGTACTTTTTGGTGGCGCTTTAGCACTTTAAATATTTTGAGTGACAGCGATTTTCTAGGAATTTGTCCTACAGAAATGCCAGCTTGAATATATCAGCTAGTATGGACAAAAATGTTTAGCCTATAATGAAGTGGGTTAACTACTTTCAGAAAACTTAAGTGAATATATGCTTATGCAGAACACAGTCTGGAGTGTATGCTAAACTGGTTACCTCGAGATTGGCAGGGGGCTTTCACGCTTCATTTTAACCATATATACGTTATTTTGATTTTGATTCACTTATTTACTCTGATTTTATTGACTGCCAAATATGTCCCAAGGACTGTTAAGGAATACAGTAGTAATCCACAAATAGTTTTACAAAACAATCTCTGGAGCTCATATTCAAGTGGGGGAAAATACGCAAATTATCAACAAGATAGTTAAACCCTATCGTATGTTGATAAATATGAAAGAGAGAAATACAGGAGAGGAAAGGAATGCCCCAGTAGCTGCAATTTTAGATATTAGAATGACACTAAAGTAAAGAATGAGTAGGCTGGGCAAAGCCTGGATGAAGAACATTAAGACACAGCCAACAGCAAGTGCAAAGGCCCTGAGGTTTCGCCCATCTGGAAAGGAGAGGCTGCCTGGAGCTCACAGGGCATCATGGGCCAGAGGGTGTGAACTTGTGAAAAGTTCTGTTCTGATTGCTTCTATCTTCTCCGTGAAATAGGAATAAAAGCCAAAAATGATGAGAAAGTGGCACTTTGAGGAGAGAAGGTATGAAATGGTCTGTTAGGGAGCCTGTATGAACGTATTACTTTTTAAAATTGAGGTAATTAACATGCAATAAATCGCAGACTTTCAGTGTGTGTAATTCACTAAGTTTTTGACATAATGTATACATGTCAAACCAGAACCCTGAGATAGTGAACACATCCATCACCCCTATTCATGCCCCTTAGAAATCCCTCCAAGTCCTTCTTGCCAAACTCCACCCCCCACTGAGCTGCTTTCTATAGATTTCGGTGGTTACTTTGCATTTTCCAGAATTTTATATAAATGAAAGCATACAGTATACTTTGGGTCTACTTCACTCAGCATAATTATTTTGAGATTTGTCCATGTATATACCAATAGTTGCTTTTTATTGCTGAACAGTATTTCGTTGGATAATCATCTGACCATTCACCTGTTGACAGGTATGTGGATTGTCTCCAGCTTTGGGCTATTATTACTAATTAAGCCACCGCGTATGAACACTCATGTTCTAGTCCTCATCTGAATTTAAGCTTTTTCTCTTGGTAAAAAACTAGGAATGGAAATAAGTACATAGTCAAACTTCCTAAGAAATGCCCATTTTCCAAAATAGCTGTACCATTTTACGTTCCCTCCAGCAGAGAATGAGAGTTCCCGTTCTTCCACGTCTTCACCAAATTGGTCAGTAGTTTTCATTTTAACCTTTCTAAAATTAAAAAGATTCGCGGTGGCACGACACTGTAGTTTTAATGTGTATTTTCCTAATGACATGATGTTGAACAGCTTCTCATGTGCTTATTTACCCTCTTCAGTGAAGTGTGTTTACATATTGTTTTTAAATCAGCAAATAGGTTTTCTTACTATTGCATTTTGAGACTTATCTATTCTGAATTCATGTCCTTTATCAGACATGTTCTGCAAGCATTTCCTGCCACTCCACAGCTTATCTTTTTGTTCTCTAGTTCAAAGAGCAGCTGCTTTCAATTTTGTCAAGTCCAATTCATCAGATTTTTCTCCTATGGATTGTGATTTGGGGATTGTATCTAATCTAAATCTACGCCTAACCCAAGACTAAACATTTCCCCTTTGTTTTCGTCCAGCCCTTATACAGTTTGCAGTTTTCATTTAGGACTATAATCAATTTTGAGTTAATTTTTGCATATATTAAGAAACAGATTGATTTCTAGTTTTGCAGCAGGATGTCCAATTCTTCCAGCACTATTTGGCTTTTTCACCTTTGACAAAAATCAGCCACCCATGTATTTGTGGGTCTATTTCTGGACTCTCTATTCTGTCCCATCAGACCAAGGGACTGTGCAGCCAGCAGAAATGTTTGACCGGAGAAAAAGGATTCAACGAATGGGACTCCCAGCTGCTTGTCCTAAAGGAGAGTTACCGGCCAAACGCGGAGCAGCAGACACCACACTGTTCCACACATAAAAGGAAGACGTTTCAAAGAGGATCCAAATAGTGTGAAGTGGTGCGTAGAGGCATGTCACGCAGGTTATTGGCTGTTGACATATATGGACGGTTATAATGCAGTGTGGGACTGAGTGGTGCAGGAGGAGGCTGAAAGAGGAATTGTGGGGCCATAGAGAGAGGGGTGCCCATACACACAAAATAGTAATTAAGGAACTTAGGAGGGCCTCACAGACTCCTCCTCTCCTTGCCTTGAGGCATTTTATTCATAGCTCTATCTAATAGAATGTTCTTTCCCATTCTAACTGGGCTCCTTGAAGGCAGACCCTGGGCCTCATTCAGCTATAGTGGGAAGTACAGTGCAGGAAACCAGACAGCAGAAACTGCTGGGGGTGCAGGTGGGGGGGGGGCTACCCATCAAGGGCATCAGCCCCAAGTTTGCAGCGGGGCGGGGGGGTGTTAATGACCACGTTCACTGTGCAATTTCTTTTGCTGTAAAATTTCAACTTTGTAGGTTGCAGATGCTCTGATTCAAAGAGCATTTTGCCTAACCCCACTGCCTTTAAATAAAAATGCACTTGATTTAAAAAATCATAGAATAAAATTGAACTTAGAAACAACAACCACAAAAAAATTAGGAACAAAAGGATCCCTTCACACAGGGCACTGAGGAAAACGAAATCCTCATGCAAGCATTTCCTTTTCCTCTGAGACATGGTCAATTATGTCAAATGGATTTGATTGGTTTTACTCTATCCAAGTAGCCACCAGAAGAGGGTGCGACCTGGTGCAACGAGGATGCAGGGCTCTCTTAGCAGAGGCGCAGAGGTGGGTGCAAAGACAAAGTTCCCAAAGAGGTAAGCCCTTAATAACGATGAGGGGAGGGGAGGGTGTGTCCTCTGCAACCAGTTTAAAATCGATACCTAGAACGAAGGGGCTATGATCACATGCAATGTGAGCAGATTCTTTTTCTTAAATAATTGTTAAAAATATCTGGATTATATACCTATGCTAATAATGCACAATTCTGTAATTCCGAAGCAAACTTGCAATAAAGCAAAAACAAACCGACCAAAAAATATAGGCTACGACTAACATTCACTTTATTCAGTTCTGTTCTTGCAACTCAGAAGGCAACAACCAACCACATAAAAAAGGGAGCATCTTAGTATATACACACAAAATTGGTCTGGGTATCCAAGGTGTTTGCTTTAATAGAAAATCGACATCCCAAATAACGAAGTGTTCTATTAGCTTCTACAACAGTCGTGTCTAGGCCTTAGTCAATACCTGTTCGTTTAAGGTACCATGTTATTTTCATGACTACACACTGAGGCACTCATAAGAAACACAGAGGAATAAAAACGTACATACTGTCTTCTCTTTATGTCGTATTAATGCTGAAATATTGTCAGGGATTATTCGAAAAAAGCCCTTACTCGTGACAGCTCTTTTAAAAAATGACACAGGGCAGTATACAAGCAGAAGGGAAAACATCTGATTGAGGGGAGAAATTAAGTGAGATACAAGACAGCTGCAGCGAGGAAGTCAGAGAATCTCCACAAATGCGGCTTTTAATAATACTTTAGTACTAAGACGTTTTACTTTTGTTTTTTCTTGATTGCGACTGAATAGGTACCATTCTAAAGGAGTATTTTAAACATAATCATTTAATTTTACAATCTAAAAAACTTATCACAGTAAGTAGAGAGCTTAAAATACCCAATTCTAAAAATGAGAATAAGTAGCTAACTTGCAAAGTTTTAAAAAGTGCCAGTGTTCATATACCGGCGCTACATTCGTGTGTGTATGTGTGTGTGTGTGTGTGTGTGTGTAAATGCAATACAGTGTAGAAATGTCCAGGACATTTTGTATTGTTTTAAAAAGTCATCAATTCAACCTAAATTAGAGAATTGTTTTAATAGCATTTTGCCAATACAGAAATGACATACCTAAGATCAATTCATTTGAGAAAAAGTTATCCTCTATTACTTGAACAGGGAAAGAAAACACAAGACAGGAATCCACAGTAATAAGTTACATTGAATGTTGAAATAAAAATTACTTTTGTTTACATCTGGAATTGAGACGTCCAATCTCCACCGTTTCTCCAGAAACCTAACAGGAAAAGATCGCCTGAAAACATGGATCTTCTTTAAAGTTAGCTGTACACAAACTTCACACTGGCATTTTTCTTCAGTTTTCAGCCCAACTAATAGTACCTAATAGTTTAAAACTCAAACATAATTTGCTGATAATAAACAACTGCACGCCCCATACTATGACCATGTGGTAACTGGTCATGTAAAACTAAGTGCTGATTTGTCTTCAAATTATAAATAGTAAAAGGAAAGCAAAAAGATCTAATTACCTTTCTTGAAGGCTGTTTCAGCCCAATGTGAAATGAAGCAAAACTACACTATCATTTTTTTAAAATTCCACATGAAGAAGGGCAGCAGTACTAGCACTTTCTGAATGAGAGAGTTTAAATATTTATAAGACAATAATTGATTAGCAATAAAATCTGGATGCTACCCAAGTAAATAGTATGCCAGCATCTGCTGACATATGAAAGTAGTTCATCTTTTTGAAAACAACAGGACAAAGCACAACTGAAAAACTAGGGGAAATCATTAAGACAGACAAGATAAAGGTATGTGCAAGTGAAATGGAGGGCAACTTTTTGGCCGTTCATATATAGATATATTTTTTACAAAATATCTGATAAGAATCATTTAAAATTTTGTAAATTAACAGTTTTTAACCCTTTACATTATCTGCCGATGGACAAATGTGTTCCAATAGCTTTATATAAGATCTACAAATTTTCTGAAAAATTAAAAAAAGAAATCTAAATTAATCAAGTTATATGCCCGATGTGATAGTATTTTTCTCCCAAAGAGAACAATTTATATAGACATACACCATGGCAGGTGGCATTACATTTTAAAATGCTAATTTTTACAGTAGGACTAAATTTCTAAGTGAAGGCGGGGCTCCCAGAGACCTTATCTCAAACACGAGAGAGAGGCCGACTACAAAGTGCCAAGGCGTGTAACACTGAACTCTATGTCAAGCCTTTTCTTCCTGATACTGAGGTTTTAAAACATCTTTCAAAGTAATCGCTTACCACTTTAGGGGAAATCAATGAACTAGAAAACAACCAGAACATGTTGCTTTTGATTCGGTAGCTTATTTTTGGCTGACTTTCATATTTTAAAAAATCCTGATCTGAGTCTAGGGTTTTAATACTATGTGGAACTTTTTGTTTCCAAAGACCCATGCTGCCTGTTCTCTTGAAGACTGAGGTTATCATTGACCAACCAGCCTCACCCTTACTGTACGCCACGGCCACTAGATACTTGGATCACATGCCCAGTGCTCTGTTCCCCTAAACTTCTAACCTGAAGCTGTGGTTACAAGGGAAAACCAAGTTCCTAAGTGTTCAGTTCTCTGAGATTTTTCAGCATGTTTCCAATGAAATACACCCTGCACTCCTGTGTCAAAAGGCCAGCTCGGCCAGGTTCCTTCTGGACGAGTGAAATCAAGTTAGTTTTATTTGTAGTTTTAACCTGTAAACAAAAAGCTTTGGAAACTTTAGGATTTACTCATGGAAAACTAAGAGAAATGCATTCCCTAATCCTTATCCAAAGACGCACTGGCCAGCAGGACCTGCTGTTCTCTCTAGTCTCTTCTCACGGTGTCAATCTAAGACACCAAACCACATTTGCATTTAGTGAACATCCCAGATGTCTTCATTCCAGTACGATGCAGTGCTGTGGGTGATACCATTCTATGAGACTTATGATCTTGCATAATTTCGGCCACTGCTGACAAGAAGGATAGCTGTGTATAGGATAAGGGGGGTCGGGGGACTAATGAAAATCTTCTTTTGGACTTTTTTCCCTCTAAGGATAGGCATGCCCCCAACAAGCACAAAAACCCAACTCCCAATGCTGATCACTAGGAATATTAAATTATCAAAATTAAAAATAATCTCCTCACCTAGCACAAGATACTATACAACATTACAACCGCAGACACATGAAAAAAAATCAGACAGTAGAAAATGTACAACAGCTTTGGTGTTATACAAAATAACTTCCAGAAACGACTGACAGTGAAGCACAAGGTTCGTTCGGGTTTTCTTACCACAGACACTCCACTGCTGGTTTCTACATTTCCTTTTCCGTCCTTGGTAGGGTCTCGACAGCCAAGACAGAATGTACAGTTTGCTTAACGAGAACTGCTAGGAACACCATGACACTGGGCTCCTAAACATGTCATTAAGAAGTCTTGCCTCCGATTGTGGCTCTGTGGCACGTTTCCTGTCAAGATCACAGCAGGTCCAAAATAAAGTGACAACTAGATTTAATAAATTAATATACATTTGTTTAAAGATGTACAATGCACATTCTGTTTAATCCATGGTCAGGGCCTCCAGGAACTTCTATTTACACATGTACAGACCTCGGGCAGCAGTGACATCAGAGGGCAGGGAGGGCAGCAGGGCCTGCGGCCGCCGCCCTCCAAATGCTGAGAACACCAGTCAAATGCATCCAACTTAGAAACAATGCTGAGAGATCACTGGGAAAAGTCTTCAGAGAGAGAAGTCCACAAAGAAGGGCAAGTAAAGGCAAGGGGCAGGTCCAGGAAGCTGGGACGACCGCCTTACTCCTGGGACGACTGTGGAGGGGGCGGCGATGTGCCTTGTTTGCCAGATTTCCGCTCATAGTTCACGAGGCGTTGGCCCACAAGGTACCTGGGTTGTAAAAGCAAGATGGTTACTCTCTTACACGGTCTTACACGTTAAAATGTTCTCCTAAGTACTGCCAGCGATACATTTTTTAAAACACAAATCGGATCACTTCACATTTACTTAAAACCCTTCCATGGTCAGGGAGGTAGAAGGGGAGCCTAGAACGATCACCTACCAAAGGCACAAAGACAGGCACCTTATAGCGAGAGGCAGGTGTGTGGGAAGACACGTGCGCAGCAAAGGCCAGAAGGGCCCACGTCCCCATCTACAGGGTGGCGCTTCTCAGCAACCCAGACACTCGGGGGCGGAGCAGAGCGAAGCAGAGCAAACCTAGGCAGGGGGCTGATCTGTAGGGATGGTATTTGTGAAACAGCCTAGTGGACAGATCTGAAGAAACGGCCTGGAAACACAAGAACCAGAAAGCCAACAGAGAGGGCCTGTCCTTCCCTCCCAGGTAGGAAATAAACAGCTCTAGTTCTAGAGAAAAAAAGAAATCAATGAGGTCGAAGGGGAAATGGCAGAAAAACGAGTGTATGTGAATGCCAGAGGCAGGGGGTTAAGTCCAAGAACAGAATATGAAGTGCTCCTAACTCATGTGATGTGTGACGACAGGGCGATAACAGCAAAGAACGCAGGGCCACAGGGACACAGATGGCAGTCAGTGTGGCTGAAATGACAAGAGGGCAGTCCCCGCCAGGACGCCGAGTCCCCACGATGACGGCAGGAGTGGCCAAGACGACCTGGTAGAATGACCTGGAGCTTGACCACAGTGGGTAACAGAGCCGATGGCAATGAACTGGAGAGGACTGGGGTGCAAATGCGCCAGTGCCCATCAGTGCAGATTAGTGTGACGGTGGCGTCTGCGGTTACGAGTGGGAGAGTGAAGCCCGCGTGTGACAGGCTGCGGGGAGCTGGGCTGTCTGAGGCCCAGTTTGCTCATCAGGAAAACAGAAACGACAGGCCTGAGCCCCACACCTGCGGTGGGACACACGCCTGGCCTGGCTGAGGGCTCGTGTGCCGACTCATCTTTCACCAGGACCCCCCGCTCCCCGACTTCCATCTCTCGCTCTGTCCACACACACATAAGCCTCAGGAGATGTTTTGACAGTTTGTGCCGAGTAGCTTAGCATTTCACCTCTTAACACATTTCACTACTCCTACTGCTTCTTCATCCACGATCTCACAGTTCATCAATCCTTTCTGTCTTCCCAATTCTTTTCCTGAAGTTAATCATTCTTTACCCCACTGTTTTCCAAGCAACCAGAGTTTTTTTTTTAACAGTTGAGGATTTTGTACATTTCTTTAATAACGACGACTGAGCAATATGTGACACAGTACACACAGCACCACCTGACATACCCACACATGACCATAAAACGTATCCAGATGTGCCAAGCATGGGGTTAGCATTATGCGATTAAATGAGGTAGGAAGCACAGAGAGAAAAGTGATGTTAGCGCACTTGCCTGGGACCAAAAAGTAACTCAGTGGCAGAAAAAGGAGACTTTGAACCCAGACCCAGCTCTACAACCCTGCCCCCCGCCCCCCATGAACACACACTCTCGGCACCTCCTATGGACCAAACTGGGAGTGGACGTGCAGTGGCGAATAAGATGCGCCCTCAGTGCAGTGTGAGTGCAACAGTGTTCTGCATGAAGGAACAGGCAGGGGGCAATAAGAGAGCACTAGGCTGCAGGAAAAAGGCAGGAAAAGTGAATAAAAAATGATCAGAGGTGGAAAAGAACCGCTGGGGGAGATTGAAAAAGACAGGCGACAGGTGTAAAGCAGCAGAAGGCTCCCGAGGGCCCGTCCCGTCTGCCATCCTGTCTGCACTATCTGCTCCTCCGCCCAAGGAAGTGACGTGAGAAACACTGACCGCCCCCCCGCCCCGCCGCCACTGGAATCCCCTCCACCTTCTTTCCCGTGTGACAGGACCTTGTGCTCCGACCGCCTACAGTGCACCTGTATTTCCTACTGTCAGCAAACGCTTTGGAGAAGTCGTGAACACTCTCAACTTCATTCTTAAAAATATTACTCTTACAAGCCCTCAGACTCAATAAGGGGAGCAAACAATTTGTCATCCAAACCGGGCACCCATAAATAAGAGGGCTGCTGCTAAAACCGACGAAAAGGCGACATACATAAACTGGGACCCCCCAGGGAAACCAGGACAGGTAAGTTTTAAACCCACTTCCCCTGCTAGACACCATTAGAGCAGAGCAGGATTCAGCCTCCAGGGAGGACACGGACAGCCAAATGGCTGTCGTCCCTGAAAGCGGTTAGCCTTGGCCGTCCTCATCCTCAGTTTCTCACTGAAGTCAGGTCACAGTGTCTCCTCAAAGCAGAGGGCTGACGCTGTTGCAGAAACCTTGTGGCCTCTCTCAGCAGCATCCGAGTTACCCGATGGCCCCGATTACAAGGAGGGCTGTGGGAAGCCCCTAATTTCTAACGCAGGCTTCTTTCTATGTAAAACCATTTGACAGACTGTCAGATCAAAGCCTTTGAAAACAGACGGAAAACTGTTTGGAACGGGCCTTAAAAAGCTCCCTCCCCACTCCAGTTTCTCCCTGCCTCTCTGTCTCCATTCAGTGAGGACCCCGCATTCCCAGGTGGGGAGCCCAGCTGAGCCCTTGGCAATGTTCTCGCACCCTGCATCTGTTAGAGAATCCTGTTGACGCTCCCCCAAATCCATCCAGAGCGCTCTTCCCTCCTCTGTCTCATTAGACACACAAACTAAGAAAGGAGACCTCCGGCGAATGGAAGTCTACACTTACTTGTCGTTTTTAATATGCTCGTAAAGGCGCTTAAACTGGCGGACCTGGAAGGACAAGATGCCCATCAGTACCACGACCATCAGTAAGAATGGATAAATCCGCCGGTGGACCAGATTTTGCATTTCCGCAGTAACACCTGGAAAACCAGAAAAGGACACCTCTAAGTGCACGGGGAACAACGGTGCAGCGAACGCACATCCTTCCGCTGAGGAGAGGGGACAGACTGCAGGGCTCAGGAGATGGAGCGAGGCAGCGGAGAGGTCACACTGGAGCCAGAGGTCACACTGGAGCCACGTTGGCCACGTCCAGGAGCTGATTATGTGTCAAAGCCACAGAGGAATGATGAGAGGAGGTTCGCTGAAGAGAAATGAGACTCGTTCTTCTGCAAGGACACCAGGGCCGCAGCGTGGAGAAAGAATCAGTGGTTAAAGCAGGGATGTCAGACAGGAGGTGAGAGACCGTGTGTGCCTCGGTGGGCGCCAGGGGCACCAGAAGTCAGTTCGAGGGACCTGGACGCCACCTGAGAGTGGAGAGCAGAGAGCCTCAGTTGACATGGATGACCTCCGAGGTTTCTGACTCGTGCAGCACGCTGGAGGATAACGCTGGTCACAGAGGGGATTCAGGAGAAGAGAGATTTGGAGAGGAAACCTTTTAACTTAGCACTTTAAACACATGCCATGTTTAAGGTCCTGTGAAGGTTCTGCAGAACAAAACTGATAATTTCTAGTTGCTGAAATGTCACAAATTAGCATCTCCTCTTTGGTTTCCTTTTATGCTAAAGAACATTTTTTAAATTAACTATATAACACTTTTCCTTAATTTTGTAAGCATGTGCCCACAGCGCCTCCAGCCAGAAAACATCGGGGAAGAAATCCATTTCTGTTTGGGGGAGAGTGTACATGTCAGTGCTTTCCCATCTGTCTAGAGAGAAAACTGCACCACAAGGCTATAGGAGCCTCTTAATCTTGCCCTGAGTGGTCAAATCTAAGAAAAACAGCCTTTTAGCTGGACTTATATTTACATGTAAAGTATCTGTGATACCGTAAGTGAAAATAATGTAACAACGTCTATAAAGGTGCACCCTCAGGCTCCCCAGCCAGCATTACCCACCTAGTAAAGGGACGATGCCAGATGCTATGACGTAAGGTACACACAGGGAAAGCAAGAGCACAGAGATCACAGGCGCTGCCAATTTACGAATGATATAGTGAAGGTCAATGTTCCGGATGCCATTTGCGTAAACCTGAAACACAAGGGAAAATATCAGAACGAGGGTATGGGACAAATTCCTCCATGTTGACACAGCCATCTCTATGAGCACAAGCTGCAGGGGACTGAGTCCCCCAGCCCCAGAGGATTCACGCTGGTTATTTTTCCCGAAGACAGGGTGAGTTCTGGAACACACACACACGTGGTGCCCGCAGTTTTTATGTAAACGCATTACATAAGGCACTAACGCAGAATCGTAAGTACAGTGGCCTTTCACTACACAGCACCACGTGGAGCCCAGTCATGTTAGTTTAACACCACATTAACTTCAACTTCCTAAGAGTGATTGGTAGCACCACTCAAGACTGCATTCATGTTTCTAAATATAGGAAAACATTATAAACAGAAAACATGTTTCTGACAACCTGGCATAAATCAAATCTTAACAAACCAAAAGGTATTTTACGTAAAAATTTGATATAAAGGAATTCTAGTGAATTTTTTTTTTAATTCAAGAATTTCTAGAGTATTTCCATTAGCGTATCCAGAAAGTTCTACAGACTGTACTGGAGAGGAAAGAATGGATGAAAGTGGGGAAACCTTGGGAAAAATGAAAAATAAAGATGGCGGGCAGAGGAGTGCTGTTCTAGCTTTGCCCCAGCACCCCAACCTTGCGACTTGCCCGATAGGGATCCGGGCAGAGCATTCGGATGTAATGACAAAAAAGCTTAACCCCCACATCAGTTTCTGACCCCAAAGAAACCTCATTAACTCCAATGTGCTCAGTCTTGCAGCCAAGCGTCCCAGTGTTTCTCAACCGTTTTTACTTAAATTTAGGCACACGTGTGAGAAAAGAATGCATCAGAGAGCAAAAAATTACAAAGATCCACAACGTTTCACAGCTTCCAGCTGTGACGAAGCCCTTGTTCTCCACACTTCCCTGCAAGGAAGCCTCCCTGGAGCCTCCTGAGCGGAGTGGCCTGCACTCCCGTCACAGGCGGGTCCGCTGCCACGTGCCCAGGACCCAGCTGGCTTCGCTGTCTCACAGTCAGCCTGTACTCGACAGGCGCGTGCAAACCTGCGGTGCCCCGGCTCTCCCAACCAAAACTCTCCAAGTACAGGAAGTTTTTTCACCATTTTCTTGTGTCGATTGGGCTGAAAACTTCAAATCTTCTCATCAAGTTCACTAAATTATCCGATGACTCCATAATATAATAATACTCTTTCTTAGGTGCTACATAGCTAGAATAGTCCTAAAAAGCTCTGCTTTTTATTTATTGCCTTGACGATAACTTTTTCTCTACCACAGGTTTAGAAAGCTAAGAAGCCTCCTTCAGAACTCCGGCCCTGAGAAGAAGCACATATGCTGACTTTTCCCTTAACCTCGGACAGGGTTCCAGGAACTCTAAGCTACTGGTTAACCTTCAGGTAAGGGAAGTCTTAAGAGTGGTCGACGAAAATTCATGGTGATAAAAGAGCACACTGCCTTTAAAAAAAAATGTTATGCTCATTAAAGAACATGTAGAAAATGGAAAAATGAAAAAAGAGTCTCATCAACTTAACATACCTATTGGTCGCAGTCTTTTTCTGAAAACTGATCTCACTTACCTGCTCAATTACAGTTTTCAGCCACCACTGAGGACCCATCAGTGTTATAGCTGCAATGATTTTGGCGTGCAGGACTCCAAGTGCCCAGTCCTAGGGTAATAAAAAACATTTAACAGATTTTTGTTGTTGTTTTTACCAAAAAAACAAAAAATGATACAGAGGTTATGAAATTTTCTTTAAGTCCTGCAGGATCAGTAACAGTTTTATAGAAGACTAACATATGCTGTAAAATCCAGGGAACGTCTTTCCTCTACAGCTCAAGTTCAATGTTTCTATCAAAAAAATCACTCTTGAATCTTTCAGAAATCTACATTATTTTCTCAAGAGAATTGGGAAAAGAGCAGACAGTAATGGAGATCTCAAGGAGCAAATAAACACAATAGTGACAAACTTTTATTTTATCAAAACACCTTTAGACTGTTTTATTGGTTTAGGTTGAGCTGATTATATCAAAATAAGATGGTGAAGCCATGTTTGGCCTAAAGAAACCATCCCAAAGGCTCACAGAGAACTTGTAGCTTGGTGCAGGCACTTGGTAAGAAGGTCTTATAGGATTTCAGTTTGTGTGAGGTGACTTGGGGGGGACTTAAGGAAGCAGTGCTTTGTTCTGCGTCAGATGCTGCTAGAAAGCAGGGGATATCTATAATGGGGATCTCAATAAACCTTATCCAGAAGAGGAACAGAGCAAAGCTAAAACTCTACCGGTAGTTTACGGCCATGCCCTGAACGTGCTCAATCTCATCTGATCTCAGAAGCTAGGCAGGGTTGGGCCGGGTTAGTACTTGGATGGGAGACCACCTAGGAAGACCAGGTGCCATAGGCGTTAAAAAAAAAAAAAACTACTGGTAAATGAAGCAGCAGCCAATCAAGTTTGCTAGGACAGAGGGAGACTGGTCATTTTTGTGGTGTGGAGGATATTCATGCTTTGCCTCTATTCAGGCATGATTATATATAGTGTGTGTGTGGCGGGGTGGTGGTGGTGGTGTTTTGTCTTGATCTACCATGGTCACAGAGTGGCCCTGCGTAATGCTGATGTCCTGTGAAATCGTTTATGCCCAGCAGAACGCCAAGGCCTAGCTGACAATGCCAGGCCAGCTCCTGACATAAGGGCTGCTCTTTTTCACTGCTGCATATCGCATAAAAAGCACACTGAGCACTTGTAGTGATCACTGGGTTAACACAGATTCCACCTGACCCCCCCCCATAAACTTGTATGCTTCCCTTTGAGACTGTTAAGTAATCTGTAAGGTGACACTCTGCCACCAAGCAAATAATCACTTCTGCACTGTGGTGGTGTCAGAGGAGATGTATGTCTCCTTCCCTTGAGTCTGGGCCGATCTCTGACACTGGCCTGGGCCTAATAGGACACAGTGAAAAGCGAGGCTGTAGGACTTGAGATGAGGCCATAAAAGGTGGGGCAGCTTCTGTTTTGTCTCCTGGCACACTCGTTTACCTGAGGCACAGTGTAGGAAACCCAGCTCTCTTGCGGTTCCCAAACTGTGAGGAAGCCCACATACATCCAGGGGGGCTCCAGCCAACAGCCCTGATGGGATACGACCAACAACCAGCACTGACCCTCGCAGGTGAGTAAAGAACTCTGCAAATGATTCCAGCCACAGCTGTGAAATCATACTCAGCCACTGAGACTTCCTAGCTGAGTCCCAGATGACACGGGGCAGAGATGAACTGAAATGCACTATCTTAATTTCTGACTCAGCCTCTCTGGACAAAATAAAGGTTGTCTTAAGCCACTAACTGTGAGGTAGCTGAAGACCCATCAACTTTTACCTGACAGGTTCAGTCAGCATCGAATGATAATCCTTGCTAGAATCAATTAGGCTGTTAACTACTGCAAAATCGTGATTTTATAATTCTGTTAATCCTTTACTTTTATTAGCTGGCATTATTCTGTAAAAAATACCTTTCCTTCAATCACTATCGCCACCTGACTATAGTGTAATACAGCTCTCACTGACAGGCATCATATTTGCCTAATTATTTCCCTTTATTATTCACTTTCTAATCGTAATCTATGAGCACAGTGGGTTAGAGGGAGTTCACTATATATGCACCTTCTGGCTCACTGTGAGGTCGCTCACTTGCGCCTTCCCAGAATACACTTTTCTTTTGTTCTCACCCAATCCTTTCCACTCTACTAGGTTGTTCTAGAATTATCTCCTACAGTAAACCATTATCTGAAATTCCGAGGCTGGTCAATCACCTCTCCTGCATGATGCCACAGCTCCTGGCACTTGCACATCTCCCTGTGCACCTATCTACCTTTCCCACCAGCCTGGCCCTTGCCAAGCTCCTGCATTAGCTTCATCCCCATTTGAATCATGCAGTATGGGATTTCAGCACAAATTAAAGCTTTAACTCAAGTAACCATCTGCTGTTAAATAAGGTTTGTAGAGGTTCTTTACCTAGGAAATAGAAAAAGGAAGACATGTACCAAATAATTTTCATTTTCAGAAAACCCACTGTAATATATTAAGAAAAACTCAAGAGAGGCTGAAAAGCCTCTGAGAGCCTGAAGCCAATGCCTCGACCTTTCCCCTGACTGCTGAAGAGCTTGAGGTCTATGACATTAACTTTGGGTCAAAGTACCACAGAAAATTTCTTTTTCCAAAAGCTTTAGGACCTTTGCTGTGACCTACATAGGTTCTCTCAAAATGCCCTTTATAATAAGCCCTATGATTTTGCGAGATAACATGATATAATTATTCAAAACTATAAATTACCTCTTAACATCTCAAAGCCAAAGAAGCACACTATTGTACCCTAACTAAAAGGTGAAAAGATCAACACATGTCAGCTTGTATATTTAAATACTGGTGAAGCCTAAACAAATAGTGAGTGATGTTTTAATCTATAAAATAGAGTCTAAGGGACTTCATGACGTACATACTTGGAAAACCACACATTAAAATGCATTATTTAATTGATTTCACAGAGGTTCTTGGAATAGAAAAAATTAAGGAGTCTTTCTAAACAAACTGCTTAAGATCACTTTTTAAAAATAAGGATTTTTCTGATGCTCAGTCTGTAAAGAAATATCATTAGCAAAAGAGGCGTTCTTACCTGCCATGGATAAAAAAGAGGGGTCTGATCCAAGGGCACCCTCAGGGGGGCGACGATGACCAGCTCGAACAGGAGCCCCAGCAGCAGCGGGACAACGCCCGCGAGCAGCACCGCCACAATCAGCGTCTTCAGTATCTGGCAGGAAGCAGAGGCCGTGTCGTTAGAGGCCCACTTCTAGCCAAGCTCTTCATTCTATTTGGAAGTTTATTTTTCTTCTTTGACTTACGTCTAACAGAATGAATATATTACCTCATCCGACTTTCTCACCCTTTATGTTACATGTTTAAATGAGATCTGAATAGTTCAATAAAAGTTCAAGCTATAATGAAAACATGATATCACTATGCACTGCTGCTACAAAATTACAGAAATTTCATTTTATTACGTATATTAACCAGGTGGCTGTGCTGTATTTCTCAATCACATTTTCAGGATTAAGATTCTGTTTGTCCAAGCTACGGATTGTCCCAGGCCCCTGATCCAATGATGACCCACCTACAAGCTAACCTGTGCCCCCTGAGGTAGAGTGATATAGTAGGGCTCCTCCGCATAGTCCTAATTAAGGTAATTAATCAAGCTGATCAAACTGCCTCCCTCTAGAACACTGTAGTCCAATAAAGTGCACATAAAGAGAAAAGAGACAGTGTGAAAAAGCCACTATGAACTCCTGACAAAGGAACCAGTCTTCAGAAGCGGCCCCGGTGTCGAATGCCCTCCCGTCCCGAGGAAGCCTCAGTGAGTACATCTGCTTTGGCAGCAAGAGACTGACCCGGTGTGCACGAAGATGCAGCACCTGCCCCCTTACAGGGTAATCTGATGATGGGAAAGAACAGCAAATGAAAACTGGATTTAGCTGTTCTCTGCATTTGAAATATAGTTGTCTTATTATCTTACACATTAAATATCAACTAAACCCTTCTTCTCATAATATACAGTGAATCGCTCATGCTTTTTCTTTCAACATTAGCAATTAAATGGATTCTAAACTTCCAGTAAATTTAAAATATAAATTCAGATACAAAACCAGGGTTGATTATACAAATGTAAAGGCATAAGCAGTTACCTAAAAAATCTTACCAGTCATGGCCAACGTAACAATCAACCAATAAATTGCCACATTTGGACCATCATCTTACAGTGACAATTTCCCCCAACCTTTGTGGCAATTAACCTCTTTATTGAGAATAAAAATTTCCATTATTTACTACACTTTTACATTAGCCAAGATATTTCTTGAATTAGCAATGTACTGTGTAATTAAAGGAATCCCATTTAAATGAAAAACCCTCCGACTCGATCCTAAAGTTAAGATTTTACAATTCAAATGGATCAAAAAATCAAATTATGGAAAAAAATATCATTAAAGGAAATAATACTTTAAAAAAATAATTTTAAATTCTACAGAATATCTCATTCCTTAAAAATGTAACCAATCTTCAAAATAAGTTTTCTAATTATACTACCCGAGAGCCTTACTGAGTCACTTAAGAACATGATTTCCTTTTGTCTCTCAAATACATCTGACTGTGGTTCTCAGAATTAATGAAAAAGCGACTGTCTTAAAGGAACAGTCCTTCTAATTCAAAAAGTCAACTCTCTTGACACTACCAGCATAATGAAGAAACAAAAGTGAAAAGTTAAAGAAATGACTGGAAAAATATCCACTGCTCCTGTCAGAAAAGATCTGTCTTTACTAGAAGAACCTACCATGAGGGACCACTCTTTAACCTTCTGGAAGATCACTCTGCGTCCTTGGGGCATCCATGCCACCAGCACCGTCACCGCCCTTATGGTCAGCCAGCAAACATAGAGACCACAAGCAGCTGTGTAAAGCTCATGAATTTTGGCAGTCCCTGTCCAAAATGACATTAACCAGCGGCCGGCAAATACTGAAAATAGAAAGGCTGATAAATGAAACATATGACTACATAGAGAACTGCAGTCTTGATCTTAATATTGTTCTATTTTCAATTATTTTAAGTGATTAATCACAAGTGACATATAACAGTTTGATATATCACTGTCTTCGTTAAAAGCCAATAAAAACAAACACACACCCCCCACCCACAAACTCTAAAGAACACAATTATTTGATTAAGACACAAATAAAACACAGCAAGTCACTGGGGACAAGCTCTCCTGTGACATGTACTCTGACTTGCCATGCCAATTATTTGCTCTTTGGGGGCTGAAAAAACTTGAGGGGGTGGTTGTTTTCACTGTTTTTATCACCAAATGAAATCATTATGTATATAATAGGACAAAAGTAGAAAATTTACTTTCTATTATTCGTGCTGTTAATACTTGTAATATTTAGAAACATTACAAATAATTTAGAATAAGTTTCTTTCAATTGAGTTGTTTAAGACAGAAACACTTATTTTAATAAGAAGTGGGCACAATACCATTTTAAAGCACAATAACCGAAGAATATCATATTAATCTTCTTGAAAAAGTTAGGATCTAAATATATGAAACTTAGGGAAATAGATTTTAAAGCTAAGGGATTGCTTCACAGAGTTCTTACAATAAATTTTATAATACAAAAACTCTCAGTCAAAACCGTTTATTAAGTAACTTTCTTTACATGGGTACTTCTCAATAAGGCTAGAGATAACGAGACCCAAATTTCCAGTGCATTTTTCTATGAACTGAATTCTCTTTAATACAGGACTATCTGTTATTTTTGAATACCTAAAAAGAGTTAGTGGTTGTCCTGACCACATTCCATATGTTATCTCATTAATCCTCCCCATAATCCCCCATGTAGCTACTACCTGCATTTCTTTTGATTACAGTTAACATTTAATATTATTTTTAATATTAGTTTCAAGTAAACAGCATAGATTAGACATTTATATAATTTACAAAGTGATCCCCCTAACTAGTCTAGTAATCACTTGGCACCACATGTAGCTATTACAATACTGACTATATTTCCTATGCTGTACTTTATATCCCCTTGACTATTTTTTAACTACCAATTTGTACTTCTTAACCCCTTCACCATTTTCACTGAGCCCCCCACTACCTCCATTCTGAAGATTTAGAAACCAAGGCTTGGCAATAGGAGCTTGCCCAATGAAGATCACACAAGGGTGGAGGCTGAATTTGAGCTCATGTCTACATGATGAAGCTCATGCCCTTGACCACTGAAACCACACTGCCCCCAATCAAACTAAACCAGCTCAACTGTCGAATCTTACAGGACATAAAGCTGATAAACGCAGACTTCTTCGCAGACTTACAAAATAGTTTGGGTGCAAAGATAATTTCATGTTTAAAGACAAATACAAGTAAATGTTATATGACAAACGTGTTTGTTAATTTGAAGATTTAAAAATCATCACTGATAATTCTGTAGAAATGTCTAGTGCCATACACACATACTCCGTCTCTCTCCAAGGTGTTATTAATTTTCATTTGGTTGGTTAACTTTTAAAAATTTAAAGACCATTTTCTATTCTATAATTCATATACTTCCAATCAAAAGCATTTTCGAGAGAACAGGGTTAGGTTTTAGTTTGCAGTAACTTATTAGTTAAATTGTGGCTATAGAAAAGTAACCATGGGGAAAACAGATTCCTCACTTCCTTAAATGTGTACTGTACCACTCGGCATTTCTATGATTAAACATACATCTTTCCACCAGACTGTGGACTGGGTTAACAGGGAAATATTTGCTTAGCAATCTTCAGTGAAATTAAAAGTAGTTTTATTGCCAAATTCAAGTACTAAAACCAAGTTTCCTTCTTTTGTTAACTTTTTCTTAATATTTCTGATAAAAACATGAAAATGGAACATAAAAATCATGTTATAAAACTGTCCAAAGTTCAAAAATTAAGTTTTTCCAGCAATGTTTACTACATTGCCCCAACGGTTAATTAAATTTCATCATTTTAACAGCTGTGAGTGGTGCGCTTAAGGGCAAATTCTATAGGTAAAAAATTATTGTGCAGAAACAGTAAATATATATATATATATATATATATATATATATATATATATTTTTTTTTTTTTACTAATTTAAGGTAAATCACAATTCTTACAGATTCTAATTTTTTTTTTAGAAACCGTGCTTGAAAGTAAAATTTCCCAGTTGCTCCTTCCTACCTTAGCCTTCATGGGAAAACTCAAGCACTTAATACAAATTTGGTATATCAAATTATATTGAGTTAATATTATAATCAAGACAGTAACTCAACACACATTTACATGCTTTATAAGAACTCAAAATTGGCTTCCGCTTAATGATTATCTAAGTGGCTAGGCTGGCAGGTATCAGTGTGACTCAGGGTTTTCTGGCTCACTATAAACATTAACCAGGAGGGTCGGGGGAGCAGGCTGCTCCTGCCACTTTGTCACTAGCTGTGGATTCCAACCCCATTTACCGACACTCCCTGGAGAGGATGACAAACTCCTATACTCATTCACAGCTTATTTGTTAGATTAAGAAACACTGTTTAACTGAAATTTAAAGATGACTATTTGTGACTACCAGATGATAAAATGAAACGGTCTGGCTTCACAAAGGACTCCAGGGTGCAATGGACTGGAACAATAATAACATAACAAGGGCAACAAATCAGCACTAAAAGACTGGCTTGAAAAAATGACTTTAGCCACACAGATGACTTTCTGAAAACCCACACTGTAGTAAGGCCATGTCCATGAAAACTGAACAGTCACAGTACTTTATTTCCAAAACCAAATCATAAATTGTATCTTGACTTTGTCCCCCTCTGCTCCAATGCAGAGGAATCCAATGGGATGGAGAACCCAACCTAAATGGATCAACATCCCAAACTCAATCAGAAAGGAGGGAGAAACAATTTCAAAGGTATATCTGATGGAAGATCACATCTCAGCAAGGTATGCCCTTTTACAACAAAGCACCTGCTCATGCTGTCATTAGCAGAGAGCTAAGATAAGGTCCTACCTGGTAGAGTAAGGCAGATGAGGCTGGCGATCAGTAAGGTTATACACATGAAGACAATCAACAAAAATATCTGCAAAGCAAAACATGAGAGTGTGTGAGCGGCTCATAGGGGCTCCATGCATTTTGACATCTTTCAAAGAATCAACACAATTCTCCCAGTAAGAACAAGTGAACCATGTTGGTATCTCTAGGTTTCCTTCCATTTTACACAAAAAGGAGATTTTCTGTTTTAGTTAAAATTACTTATAATTTTGGCCAAAAGAAAAAAAAAACGACCATTTTCACATAATCAGATACATCAACAAGTAACAGGTAAATAAGTAAAACTATTCACTTTTTTTTAAATCAAATTCTCAAAAACAACTTTTTGTGAAGAAAAAGCTTACTCTAACAGTACTGTCCAATCAGAACTTTCTGTGATGATGGACATGTCTATGTCTGCCGGACAAAGAGGCCACTGGCACATGAGGCCACCAAGCACTTGACGTGGGGTCAGTGTGCACGAGTAATGGAATTTTAAACTGTATTTACTCTGCGTGTGTTACAAAACTATAAGAAATGTATTTTTTTTTCAGCTTTATGGAGGTATGATTGACAAATAAAACTGTAATATATTTAAAGTGTACACCATGACCCGATATGTGTACACGTTGTGAGGAAACTCCCAGCATTGAGGTAACACACACACCTATCACCCCACATATCTACAAACTCTATTTACTTGTAATTAAATCGAAACTTAAGACAGCTACCGGTAGCCACTGGCTCCTGCACTGGGAAGATAAAAGGGCTGCTGACAGGGGAGGGAAAAGCTACCCTGGGTGGAAGGGAGTTGATGCTTGCCCTCTGCCCAACCAGACCCAGGGGAGGGCAGCTGTCTAGGGGAGACAGAAAAGGGCAGAGGACACCACTCCGGGAGGAGGCGGTGAGCTCTGTCAGCTTTCACTGCTCAAGGAACCACTCACTGATGACTCTCTGATCTGGGCCAGAAAGTTCTTCCTGCCAACCAAGAGCCTCACCTCGCCAGCTCCTCCTCACCTCTTACTATAAATACTTCTCTTTCCCAGCTCTCCCTCATTTCTCAAGCCTCCCCCTGGCTCTACCAGCTCCCCCACCTCTCATCACTCACCCACAAACACCCCACCCTCTAGATTCATTCAACTCAAATTTTAAACTAAATCCCTGCAGTTCCTGATCCACCATGCCTCTCCTGCCTCCAGTCCTGGCCCCTGCCTGGACCGCCCTTCATGTTCTCCCTCTTGGTCTTTGCCTGGCCTCCTGGCGTTAAAGGCTTAGATCAGGCATCACCTCCACAAAGATTCCTGAACGCCTTCTAAAAAAGTATTCCGTGGAACAAGGAGTGACCAATTGTGTCACATGCCACTCATACAGAAGACATGACGAGGACCAAGACCCAACCATCAGATTTAACAACACGAAGGTCGCTGGTGACCCTCATCAGGAACAGTTTTGGTGGCGTCTAGGGAGAAAGTCTCACTCAGACAGGCTCTTCCTTACCCAATCTGGTTTTCAGTTTCATCAGCTATAAACAAGGTTATTAGCGTTCACACCTTGCAGTATGTGAATGAGAATTAAATGAGAGAAAAACATTAAAATGCCCACTCCAGGTCCTGACACATAGTTGAGATGTGTCGACAATGTTAATTTATTTGCTCTAGTCTATTACATCATCGGCCCTTCTAAACAGCACGGAGCAGCAGCTCCACAACCCATCTCTAACATCTGATCAACTAATCTGACATAACTTATATTATGCTGCATAATGAGAGGACCAAAACATGAATTCTTGTCAGGAGACTGTAAGACAAGTCTACACAGAGGGCCATAACAGCAACAATAACAGCACCAAAATCTCTCAATAGTAATTTGAAAACGACTGACTTCTGGTTAAGTCCGTACAGCACCTACCCTGAGTGGAAAATGTAAAGGCCGACGGTAAGGCTGGAAGCCAACGGGCCCCCCCTGCTGGAGGATGGCCTGGTGGGCAGCGTGCAGGCCTTCCCCCACCACGGGGACGGCGTTGTTATTCCGAGCGTGCTGGTTGTTGTTAACTTGCTGGTTTGCACTATTCTCGTTCTCTTCCTGGTCTCCCAATAAGTAGGAATGAAGATCCCTATGTAAAAATGACATCAGTGAAAATTCTTACTTCAGAGCAGAAGAAAACAGCAGACATGAGATTTACTTTCTTAATAATTATTATTTAGGGTAGAAAACACACAAATAGAATCTCTACATGGAACTATTACCTCAACCAGGTCTAAATGTTGGTGCCTGCTTTAAATAAAGCCCTTCCAAATGTAATGTTAATTAACGTAGAGAATATTCCATAAATTCAACCTATTTTCTGTTTTCTTCAGCCACTATCTGAGAAGAAATCAGTAATTGGAAAAAAAAAGGACAAGAAACTATCTGAAGATCATAAGAAAAACGACTTCTTCTCTATAGATGGCTGTGTCTCCTGTGACTTGTATCTCAACTAAAACCTTCAACCCAAATCACTTGAGGCGCAAGTGAGTTGTGGGGAGGAGGCTCACAGTGGGGCCATTAGAGGATAAATGACCAAATACAACCAAACACACGTCACATTACGGTGTCTATAGGATGCTGTATGTTTTCTGAAAAAATGTTTAAATCACAAAGATTCATTCAACTTTTAAACAAGTATGTAACACATAAAGCATGAAAAAAATAAATGCAATGTGCTGACTAGATGACTAAGAAACCCAACCTGAGAAGAGCTTGTATTAGGTTAAAACTTCTAAAAAAAGAAAAGGATAAGTTGGTTTGTTTTTAATGCACTAAAAATTTTTGTTTACCCTGTATAAGAAAATAAAAGAACCTGACCAACAGCACACTTCTACAAGAGAGTAAAAACACACATACATTCGCCAAAAGGATGTACAATGATTAAAAAAATATATACACACATACACACACACACACACACACACACACACACACACACACACACACACCTGCAGAAATCACTAAATTGTCTTATTAAAACTATTTTTTCTGAGTGGGACCAGTCACCTGCCCATACTTACAGCAAGTACCCAGCAGTGACGGTCCATGCCCGCACAAGCCCCTTCAGCCACTGGCGCGTGTGTCCCTGCTCAAGTAATGCTGGCAAGACGACCTGAAGCAGCAGCAGCTCGAGGGACAGTTCGCTCACCGGAGCATCACTAGGCAATGACAAAGAGCCCTAATTTACACTGCGAATTGTTTTCCATTATAACTTTATCACATTTAACGTTTAATGGGATGACAGCAAAACTCCTTGAAGAGTTGAATGAACCCATGTCTTTAGCTCCTCTCTTCCACTCTCTGGAAGCCAGCAAGGCTTCCACATGTGATCCACAAAATGTTCGGACAAGGGCTACCCATGATCTTCACGTGGTTGAACCCAAACGTCAGGTCTCAGTCCCTGCCTCACTTGCTCTACTAGTGGCATGCTACACGACTGGTCACTCCTGGCCCCTCAAAACACCTTCTCCTTGAATGCCTTCCCAAGGCTCGGTTCCCCTTCATCATCCTGACCCAGATGTCATAATGCAGATTATGGAGGAAGGGGCATAGGGTTAAGGATGGAATATAATGGAGAATAGAGAAGGGCCAAAACTACGGTACTAGGTACTAAGTAGTCAATCGAGTTGGAGGAGATAAGATATCTTACAGAATTAGAGTTGACAAAATTTAAAAATTAGAAGTAAAATTGAGGAAGAAATCCAATTTGCTTGGCAAATTTCTGGTTTAGGTGACTAAAAAGATAATGCAAATCATTGAAAAAGGAAATACAGAAGAGACAAGGTGACTTAAGTTTTTAAATCAAAATAGGTTTTCTGTCTATAAGTCTTATATCCTATTTTTAATCCATAATTAAGTGTGCAACTATGGTCATATCGCTTATGATGTGCATTTTGTATAAAGACAATGCTACTAACACACTCTTTAAGTACAGTAAATGTTTCAACACTGAACAACAACAAACTTCATTTGCAGAAAAATAAAAGCCTGTCCTCCTTTGGAAAAAGTAACTGCTAAACTAATGTTTATATGACATGACAAAATTTAACTATCAGTGATTTCCAACATCCATAAGAAATGAATGTTCTGAATGTATGTGCTATGACTGTCAAATCTCTAACAGCCAAATTCGTAAAGCTTTCAAATTTCGAAAACTTACCTGTAGAGCATGACATTGTACGGGAGAAAACTGGGCAGCAGACTCTTAATTATACGTATAGGAAGCCAAAGCATCAGGAGGACGATGGAGCCAAAGACAATCTGCAACAAGAAAAAAGGTGCAACATCATGGCAAACCACTCCCGAGAGAGGCAGGCAGACTCCTGAACAAACTCAGCTAACAGCCATCCAAGCCTATGCCATCCAGGGCTCCGTGTGCTCACACGACACAACAAACTTGGGTCGCTCTGAGCAAAGAATTCGTCCCTGGGACAGCTACCCCTCTCTCTCTCTAGGACCCTCAAACAGGAGCCGCAAAAGATAATCCTTACATGGTATGTGAAGAGAGACCTCGAAACTCAGAATGGACGATAAGAACCATCTGCAACTTACTAAACCACCTGTAATTATTACAAGACGTGGCCCGCATGAACGGGTTTCCAAAGGGTGAAATGCCACTTTTAGAATTTTGGAAGCATTTAGCTTTAACTAGGTAATTTCTTCTTCCAGGCAGGGAAAAAACTTTGATACTCTTCCGTTAAGAGTTTAATTTAGAAGGTACGAACGAGTCTCCATTGCTTTAATGTAAACTAAGTGTAATTCAGAAACTCAAAACTTGGCAATCGATTAGTAAAGTAATAAAAGACATTTTTGTTTTAGTGAACATTTTATTTATTTTATCAAAGTAACCAATAGGATAGCTACTTAACAACCAAGTTCCACAGGCTTAGATAAACATAAATTATTTAATCTACTCTACCAGTGCCCAATTAAAATAAATAAATCTAAAGTGTAGCACACTTTACATTGAAAGCAACAAAAAGGTATGCTCACCACTGACAAAATGAATCTCCGGAGATGCCTATAGATAGGCAAGTGGATCATTTCTTGTACCGGATTAAAATCTGGATCATTCAGATTCCTCAGAAACCACAAGACACCAGGTCGAAGAACCTGCGAATGCATTTTAAATGCTATAAATGCTAACGTCTTCAAGGCTGCACATGAACTAAAACAGTAACAGAAAAATAAGCTCTTAAACTTAGTTTGGCATCTTATAAAATGGGCCCCAGAAAATTCAGATAGCTTTCCTGGGGGGAGAAAAAAGTTTCTAAATCAGAATCTTTATGAAAACTACCCTGTGCCTGATGTCCTTTGATGTTTTTAAATAATTTAATGGGGGGGGGCAGCTTGATAAATCTAGATCGAGATTAAAAATAAATATATTTTTTAAATTGTCACTATATTGCATCATCTGGTGAAAGAATTAGGTTGCAATTTATAAATGTCCTAAATAGAAGATCTGATTTCAATCTTAAACTCCTGAGAGGAGTTACCTTAAAATTAAAAAACCCTACAGCTTCTCAGCACATATCTTATTTTACTGCCCACATCTTTTTTTCTCTGTCAGTGGAAATCATCAACCCAGGAGGCTGTGGGTGATGGGGTGATCGAAGGTCTGGGTGTTAGCCCTGGGTGGTCCAAACTCACTGCATTACCCTGTGTAAAGCATCTCATCTGCCCAAGCTCTATTTCTCCTCTTCCAAATGAGGGAATTATAATATATGACCTCATAGGTCCAATCTAACTCACAAATACTAGGATGGATTATCAACATAAAAAAACTACTCAGATAAACTGAAAAAATTCAGTATAAAACATTTTATCACAACAACGTAATTTAGGTCATATCTAATCATAATGTTTTAAAAACATATTATTAATGTGGTCTCAATCACTTGTTTTAGACAAAGATTACAAGCTTTATTTGTAAACAGAATTTACTGAACTTGCATGCTGACCCCCAGGCCCTCCCACCTCCTAAATCTCCCAGGCGCCACAGCCTTAAGCTTTTGAGCTTTTTCATCTCCACATGCTGTAGGCACTGCTGTCTCCATCACCGAGTTGCTCAACTGCTGAATTCCTTCCACGGACGTGAAATCCAAGAGTGTGGGGATGGTGTCTGTCTCACCTTTACTCCAGCAGACAGCACAGCGACTGACAGAGCGAGCAGGCACACGACGAGTACACTTACCAGATACTCAGTTTCATATTCCCTGTTGCACCAGGATGACGGAGCATGAGACGTACACTAATCATATACTGACCCCACTTTCACTGTCTTTGTATCAATATCAGTAAGGACTAGTAAAGGACCCACCCAGCACGTACACTGGCATTATAAAGCACCCACACTCTGCTTCTATGCTTACCATGCCTGCTTCAAGACCATTTTACACAGCTGGGTCACTGCAGTACCATGACCTTAGGAGGGTATTTCAGGCATTACGTCTCCTTGAATAAAGTCTGGGACAGGCTCACAGCACAGTAAAACAAGTGCCTTTACTGAATTTTTTCCTTCAGCCTACTTACCTTTCAAACTCGTAACTCATTAGAGACAGAAAATTAAAATCTAAATTCATCTATCAGTTATTCACTCTTAGAATAAAATAGCAGAGAAACGATTTAGTGAGGAAACCACAATAACTTTTGGGGCACGATCTGCATGGTGTCAGCACTTCCCTGCGGATCTCACCTCTCGCAGCAGCAGAATAAAGGAGGCGAAATAGAACACGTAGACCATTCCCACCAGCCAGTGCAAGAACATTGTAGTCCCCGGAGCCGACTGGAAGCTCAGTTCCCGGTCTCTCAGTGTAGCATCAAACATTTCCTAATCAAAACAAACAAATGAGTACAAAGTGCAGCATTTACATTTACCAAATTAACATCTCCATCTTCTAGGAAGTGAGTAAGACCGCCATGCATATAGGTTATGATGTTCTAGACCAGTTCTCTTAATGCCATTTCATGGTGTCACAGAAACAGAAGTGATATAAGGTTAGATACTATTTCAAAGATGGATATGACATTAAAAATTGTTTAAATATGAGAAGCAAGACTGATTAAAAAAACCAACCGGTAAATAAGAGCTTGACCAGTACTACTACTATAAAAGAACCACTTCTGGTTAACATAATACCTTTCTCTCTTGGTTACAGGTCTGAATTCATGACAAGCTCCACAGTGAGATATGGGAGTAACGTTATCTCAGTGCCAAAGGCAGCTTTTCTATATACATAATATTTTATATAGAATATAGATAATCAAAAACTGATTATCACTGACTTCCATTAAAGATTACAATCAAAACTGAGCATCTTGGTTAAAATAAATGCTTAGATTTGAATTTATTACTACAAACACAGTCCTCTTATCAGACTGCTTTTTATGTATGTAATGTGTTGGCATTATTATAAAATTCAGAAGACTAAAATAAGTAAGAATATTCTCTATTGGTATCAGAAAGGTTCCAGTCAAAATACTGACATCAAAAATCTGCACAAGACCTCAAAAATAAAGCTATTAAAAATTAGTAACATTAAGACTCCACAATGTACATTCTCAGAAAAAAAATAAGCAAATTACTACCAAATATTGACTTTCCTTTAAAACTAAACCATTCTAAAGATGTCTTTTCTGAAGCCTTTAGATTATTAGATTGTATAATAAATAGCAAACTCACCAGGGAACAGATATCCAGCCACCAGCCACAAATGAGAGGGAACACTCCAATTTCTACCACCACTAGCAAGGAGACCTTAAGTAAAAACAAAGGTCATCAGGATCACCCAAATGGTGACAAGTCCTTCCCAGTTTTAACTCGAAGCTGGAATTACCTTAACAACAATGTAGCAGACTCCAAGCAAGCGACGAGACCTATGAAATCTAACAAGAGTTGCCAAGCCCTACAGCATCTAGTCAAGGAAAGACTAAGCATTTCAAGGAGTAATAAAACATAAATAGTAATTTGGGCAATACTCTCTCACTATTAATTGGCAGACAAAATTAATGTAGTTCCTATTTTGCCTGCCCTTATCCTCACTACAAAAACCTATAACTTTCACTAAGAGGACAATGGGAGACAGTCATTAATAGAAACAACTCTTTGGTATGAACAATATTACTAAAGACCTAAGTTGGTTCATTAAAGGATACATGGCAAATTATCAGTGTTATTGCTAAAAGAATATACCCAACTATGGTTGTGATTAGGCCTTCAAAATGAGATGCTTGGACCTGGAAATAAGAAAAAACAGATAAACTTTAATTGTACTACATGGCCTATCCCCCAGTTTAACAATGTATTAAACGACCCAAGCGGACTATCAGTGAGCCGCCTAGGCAATTTATAACTAGAAAAGGACTAGAAACGTCTCCTTTGGGTGATATCTCTGCACACCAGACCCTCCCACTAACTGCTACTGATCATGCAAGGTCAAGGAAAATTGAAAAAGAATAACACTTTATTCAAGCAGACAAAATAAGGGTGAATTAAATTTTACAAAAATCAGGAAAAAAGTAACATAAGAGTCTGTACTCTACTCCATTCTGACGTGGACTTGCTAAACGCTGAGTGATAAAAGCAGCAGCAACACACTGCCCAGCTGTCCGCCTGTCTGGTGCATCCCAGTCCCTCGCTTCCGACCACTGAAAGCGAATGAGTTTCCCTAGCTCTCCAAATCTGCCCCATTCTCAACTTACAGAGCAAGAGTTTGGATAGTGACACAAATACTGCCTATCTTTTTGGTTCCTGAATTTCAGATAGCAAATGGCGATAGTTTGGAAGGTCAGAATTTATCAAAGCTTTTCATGTCTGTGCATTCATCTAGCAAGAATCTGGAGCTGCATTAAAATTGCAACACATCTCTGCACTTTCAGAACACTCCAGAATGTGACCTCTCAGATTTATATGCACACACTGAACAAGTATTTCAGATATGTCAGCTCTTTTTTAAAAGACTAAATCTTTCTGTCCTCCTCCACCCAAGATAATTATCCATCCAAATATTTATCTACCTCTGAAAAACAATGAAAAAATGTGCAAATTAAAGCAAATCCTTTATACTACAGACCATCATTCTAAGACAAGCAAATCATTTTTTTTTAATTGACTGATATACTGTTACTTTTCTTAATTCACTAAGGAGTATCTGCCAAAAAGGTAGAGAAGGGAACATGAAAGTACACAGAATGGGTGGACAGTCAGCCTGCCAGAGAAACTTCCCATAGCATGCCCCTAGACCAGCCAGCAGGAAGGGTCTCAGAGCATATCTCTTAACTGGCAGCACCACCATTCACTGTGTCTTGATCCACTGTCAGTTTTAAAAGAACAGAACAGACAGCGGATAACTATTCCTTTGCATAAGTCAGGTTGAGATATGAAGTAACTCTTTACAATATTATTTACTCAACAAATATCAAATGGGGGGTATTTAATAAAAATAAGTTGTAAAATTATTATACTCACATGTTCTTCAAATCCCAAACCAACAAGGGAGAAATGACCAATGTGGTAAGGGCAAAATGCTAAAAGGGAGGAAAAAACTCAATGAAAACCTCAAAATCAAAACAATGAGTACCACTCTCGTACCATCACCCACTAAAATGAACCTGAGCTTCTTAAAGAAATGGAACATTCCAGAACTGGTGGCAGAAAAGTACTTCTTGGGATATTCCCTATAACCAGAGAACAAAGTTATGAGAGTCTAAACAGGCTCATAATAAAAGGTCAAAGGAACCATTATAAAGAGGGTCTCATAGGTCAAAGAAAAGATGACATGGCATTAAAATAATAATGACCAAAATGAATGGAAACACACCAAACACATACAATCCATGGGTATGATATTACTCAAAAAGTGGCATGCCAAAAACAAAAAGGAAAAAAGGTAAGATAACAGAAAACACTTTTATCACCAGTGAAAGTAGTCAACGTTGTCAACTCCTAACCCTGAAAGCTAACAATTACAGGGAAAGAACTATGTATCTGTCCTACTCCTGCTGAACAAACAAGTTCAGGTTAACTAAATAGCTCTAGCTGATAAAAATAAGTACTTCTTTACAGAAAAGCCAGCCAATAAATGTAAAAAATGTTAGAATTTGAGAATCATTTTGTAATGCCTAATAAAATAAATAATTTCTGCAAGTATCATCAAGGGATAATAAAATCATTAGGTGAAATGTTAAGGAAACACTATACCACCCACAGATAACTTTCTAATAGTTAAGGGAAAAAATGGAAGCTACCAAGCAAGGCTTCAAGATGATATCACTTGAACCGCAGTCAAAGGTGGAGAGCTAGACATCATCTGCCTCCTGATATACAGTATTCACATGCAAAGTGTGACCACTGAAGGGTTTGTCCAAAATGTGCTGAACCTGAAGGTAATCAGGCCCTTGATCCACCTTCCAGTGAAAGGAAAATACAAAGGGGCGAGGCAGCAGACATCAGCAGGAAGCAGTTGGACAAATGTGGAACATGAGGCACTGAACAAGACAGCTGACCACGTCTCTTCAACAAATCGATGGCAAAAGGTTGGGTGATGTGGGGCAAAAGAGTATTCTAGGTAAAAAGGATGAATGACCAAAAGTAATGTGTGGACTTCATTTGGGTCCTCAGTCAAACAAACCAACTATAAAACGACATTCAAGGAGACAATCCATGGATTTTTAATGTTGAATTACTAAGAAATATTAAATTCTGGTAATTTTGTAAGGCATAATGATATGGTTAAATGAGAAAAGATCTTTAAAATTTTTATAGTAAGAATTTTTAGAGTCTCTTTTCTTCAAGTCTTTCTTGCTGTGTTAATAAAATTTTAATTCGTTAAGAATAAAATTATCTTTCACTTATGGCCAAAAAAGAAAAAATGAACAGTAAAAGGCTTATCAGGGGAAGAGAGCAGGAGGATGCGATCATTGCGACAAAGTTACAGTGAATCTGTGGGGGTGTGTCTGCCAAGCATTTCTGGTCAAGTATTCTATGAGTAGAAAGTTATAGGTCTAAGATTTATTTGGAAATTACTTATAAATTACATGTGTTATTTTACTAATATGTGTATTATAAAGCACAAGAAACTTTTAAATGGTAAGAAAAAAACAAAGGCAGAACTTTTCCTATTTTGTTCTCACACCCAACTCTGAGGATGACTTAATGAAGCCCATGAGAAAGGCAAACAAACTTTCAAGTTTCGACTCTATTTACACATGTAAATATTAACCTGAGCACCAACTGTAATAATCAATTTCTATCCCATTAAGTAGCAACTACTAGATAGGAACCTGATCATTCCTTTCTACTGAGAGTCAGCAGTGCTGTAAGGTTTTACTTCTGAAAAGCATATGGCCACCAGAGTCCACAAAATGCCAGAAAATTGCAGTAGAGCAAGCCGAGGAGGAAAGCAGCATGAATGTGCTTGATCTCAATGACTGTATTCACGTACAAGGACGAGCATATCACTAAAGGGGAAACTTCTTTAATTTCAAGAGATCCTTAAGCATAATGTATGTAAGTCTACTAAGACAAATTTTTTTTTTCCATATAAGCTCAGGAGACTGGATTAGTAAAAAATCTTAGATGAGATTTGCTTCACATAAATGAGAGTTCTTATTTCTATAATTCATGTTTTAAAGGTTACCTGTTCCTCCAAACATTAATTTAGCATTAAGCTTTTCTTATAAGAGCAAAGACTAAATTCTATAGATCATCTTTTTTCTCTCAAAACTTGGTCAAGATGAAACAGTTCCATTCTATATATCAATTATTTTACATAATACAAAATAAAAACAGAATAATCTGCACTTTCCCTGTCATATGCAAGGAGAAACAAAGAATGAGCTTCCTGTTGATTTGCACAATCTTTTTAAAAATATTTTGTTTCAAAAAGTCACCTGTAATATTCTTTTGCTCTTTACAAATAAGATTCAGAAATTAATGTTTTGTTTCATCTTCAATCTACATGTTCAGTGTCTTTTGGCCCACACCGCTTCAGGGTCACGATGTGGTCCTCGACACAAAGCAAGTAACTTGGAATTCGGTGGCAGAACCTTGGGAAATCTCCTCCCTCCTCAGGGAACTGAGCAGCAACTCACAGCCATTAAAGGAAATAAGTTCTCAGAGATCATCCCTATGGAGAGCTCGGCAGACTGAGGTCTCTGTGACACGAGTCATAGCTCAGCCGACAATAACCTGATTCTGTCAGACTCCACTTTCTCTTCCTTGAGAGATGCAGGAATTGAACTCTAAGATCTTGATTTACTTGACTCAGTTTACCTCATCTTTCCCAAAGCAGAAAAGCCTGTTAACTGCGTTTCCTCAACCCTCCTTCCTTTTTCTAATTACTCCCAGTGGGAGGGACTTGTGTTGTCACAGAATAGTCACAGAGCTGCAGTTGTGAAAGTGTTTGAAAGTGACTTTGCATTTGCTGGAATCTGGTTCTAGGGGGAATTCACACTTACGGAAGGCTCAAGTCTTCCCTCAAGCCTACACCCATCTGTGGTGACGGCCTCTAAGCCAGGGTCTCTGAAAAGATCCAGGTCAGGATTTTGACAGATGGCAACAAGACCTTCTGCCACATGGAAAAAGTGCACAGATGACCAGCACTAAATCAATACCAGAAGTGGGGTATTTTATATCCCCAAGTCAGTCTAAAATCTGCTTCTACAAAAAGAGACATGAATGCCCAACCGCAGCAGAGCCGGTAGGTAACTACAGGTTACTGAAGTCGGTGTCGCTTAAGAAAGTACCTGTACAGGATTCCTATGCAGGACCACTATCTAACGTTGTTTCATATATTCCTGTGTTTGCACAGTACCATGAACAGAAGCATGAGCGCCACTTACCGAACACGAGGATGAAGAGCGTGTTTAAGGACACCACCCAGAAGACGTGCTCCTGAAAAGAGAGAGCTCACTCTGAAAAAAAACATGCAACTCTACCTTCCTCATCAGATAGCTCTTAAAACTAAACCAAATAAAGCTCAAAGTTCGTAATGTCACATGTAGAAAATAAATAAATAAAACATGAATCCATCAACATTTCCTCCTCGGAAATTAACAATCTACCACAAACTACACAGATTCTCTCTCATACGTTACGGCCAGATTGCATTAAATCAAATGACACTGAAAAATCCTTAATGGAGAAAAATGTGAAAACTACATTAATTCTTAACAGCATATTAATGTAAACTGCACTATGCTTCTTCCAGTGTCCATTTTGTTCTCATGACTTCTTCAAGGTCACTTGACCTTCTCTGGTCCCTTTTCTCCCTATGGTGTCCTGGTTTTCTTTGTTCATACCTCAGAATACGCATTCTCACTTGGTCAAAGGTCCACTTCCACAGATACATATCATCACCTCCAAGACGACTGCTACTATCACCTATTCCTCCAGCCATGTCACATATACTTTAGTCATGCTCCATGCTGTCCCAGCCCATTTGTCTAGGCTCACCACCTCCTCCACCCGAAACATCGAGTTAAATGATCCTTTCAAAAGGGGCCAACATTGTAAGCTTTTCTTTCTAGAAAGATTATTCTGATCAGACCCCCCAATCTGCCACAAACCCAAGTAGCAAGGAGGGTGATTGTCTATCTGAAAGATGACTGCTACAGTCCTACTCACCACACTGGCTTCTATCACTTAAAATTTTTCAGCTTCTCTGCCTTAAGAGCTCCCAAAGTGTCCTTATCACCAAGCTCTTTTGTGCCTCAAACTCTAAGTTATCTTCTTTAAAAACTCCCTGCTGACAAAACCCTCCTAAGGAACATCTCACTAAGCCCTCTTCTGTAACTCTTGTGTCCTGTGCACTCCTTTGTCATTGAGTCTTTAATACAGAGCACCCCAACGTTCACATCGTCATTTCTCTTTACTAAACTATAATACACGTAAGAACAGTGACTCTATTTCACTCATCTCTGAATCTCCCAGTAACACAACAGCTAGCATATGGTAGATACTAAAATAAGTTTCCATAAATGAATGAAGTCATTCTGTAAATGTCTTTTTCCAAAAACTAGAATGAGTTTGAGTCAACACTACTGCCTCAATGACTTCTGTCACTCATGGAAGAGGGCCCGACAAGATAAGGCATGCAGATGAACACATAGCAAATGACACTGTCTATACTGACCACAACCAGACCCTGAGCAGCTCACTAACATCACATTCTCACTAATCCGTGAATCACTGCCAGACGCATTCCTCGATATCAAAAGCCATTTAAAAATCCCAAATGGTAAGATTTTATATTACAGAAACTTAAAAAAAAGAACATTTCCTTTTGAAGAACAGGTCTTTAAAGAATTGTCCCCCTCCTTTTAGTTGCACTCTTTATTAATAAATAAGGTAAAAACAGGAGGGGTTCATCAAAAAGTGGAAACCCATGATGAGCCGGGGGCTCTCACTGTGAACTTTGAAATGTTGCTGTTTCCACCAGTTCAGGCATTAAACACTGCAAAGTGGAACTTTAAAACAGGGGTCCCCGACTCCCCCTTCCCCAGCCCTGCCCACACAGTTAGGCAGCAGGCTGGCAAGCGAAGTTTCATCTGGATTGGCAGCTGCTCCCCAGCGCTAGCATCACCACCTCAGCTCCACTCAGAGCATCAGGCATTAGATTCTCATAGGAGCACCGGTCCCTGGTGCCAAAAAGGTTGGGGACTACAGTTACAAAAGACCAAGTTCTTCACTACCATTATCTTTGTTATTTTGTTTTCTAAAAATCAAATATTAATAATTTTAAACAATATTATCTTCATGTTTTACCAATATTTTCAATGCATATAACAAAATTTTTTCAGCATATCAAGTCATCAAAAATCAAAGGGCATTTTGATCTTTAGTATAAAAAGCCAGCACATATCGTAAATTTGAAATCACTGAATCACTAAAAGTCACAATTCTATTATTAAAAAATATTAGATTTACTTACTAGAAAAACTAGTGATCCATCAAGTCCTAGCATCTAAAATAAATAACATGCATTAATTCAAGATAAAATATAATTTTTATTCTATTTATGAAAAACGTTCATTTTCCTTTCAGTATCTTTAAATATAATCTTTAGCCACCACTTTCCAATATGGCCTATCATTTTCAGGAAGTAAAAAACTTCTGTTTAGGGGAATTTTATATTTTGGGTCTCCTTTGATTCCGATCGTAATTATAAAATCAAAAATATTCCATCTTCGGTTTCATTCTTACATTAGATAAGACGCCAGTCACAATTTCATGACACAACTACATTATATCGTTAACTGAAGCATCAGAATATGTAAACTGTTACTTCATCTTTTAAAAGTCTGCAATTTCAGGTTAAACATTCCTTAAGTGGAACAAAGTCTGTATTCAAGGCCAGATGATAGAAAAACAGTCATCCATAGACCTTCATCATATTTTAATATTGTCACCACCAACATCACTTAATTTTCTCTAGAAATTAAAGTTCTATTAAAGTTTTCATCAAATGTAACTACAAAATTAGTGTGTACATATGAACATGCCCAATTTTAAAATGTACTTTAGGATCAAAACACTAGGATGCTGGCTCTTACTCACTCTTTCCCATGTAAGCTCTTCCGCAGCTCGATCCCATTCTAGAGCATTCCAGTTCATGTCATCTGGAAATACAATTGTGGTTTGAAGATTACTGACAGAACTTGCACACAAACAATAAAATGCACTCTCTTAGTTCAGTGTTTTATAAACTATTGCTGAGAAGCTAAACCACATTTAAAATTTTTTCATAT
Organism: Cynopterus sphinx; assembly: GCA_030015415.1. Lineage (NCBI taxonomy): Eukaryota > Metazoa > Chordata > Mammalia > Chiroptera > Pteropodidae > Cynopterus > Cynopterus sphinx. The sequence continues at coordinate 3,592,403 of CM057379.1, read as the reverse complement.
TTGCTAGTCAGACAATAAATAATACATATAAACAAAAACAACGTGTAAAATAAATAAGGTGATTCTAGATTGGGTAAGTACTAGAAAGGAAATAAACAGGGTTATGTGAAAGAGAGGAATTCAGCAGCTCTGAAAAGGAAGGAAGCCAGGAGACTAGAATTCTCTGGGTGAGGAGGAGGCAGAAGATAAAATATGAAAGGCAGACAGAGATCAGAACATACAACTGGAATGTGAAGGCTGGATTTTATTTTGTTCTTTAGTATGAGATAAACCACTGAGAGATTATAAGGGCGGAAAAGCAACATGGATAATATGGATACTGTGTGGAATGAGAACGGAAGACAGAAAACCAGTTAGGAGCTACTGCACTGGATGGAGAGGCAGCATGGTGGCCGACCCTGGGGAGCAGCAGGCCACGTTCTCAGAGCCTCGGTACACGCGCCTCTCCCGACAGAGGTGCCCGGCTCCCACTACACAACTCGCTTCTTCTCATCCTCAGTCTCAGCCCAAATACATCACTTACTCTGAGCTACCCGAGGAATCGTGTTTAAAACGGGTCTGTCCCCATCCTACAAAATTCCTGTGTAAAGTAGGACTTTAAAACAAAAATGTGCCCTACTTCACAGAAAAAAAATGTACACATGTAGCCATAAACACAAATTAGTCAAAAATAAATTAAAAACAGGTTAGAAATAGAACTTCAGACCCATTAAGTTTTAAAACTCCAGTCCTTCTCCCCAAGGCAAGCTGGGAATGGACTCGCGGCCCAGAAGGAAGGGGGAGGACAGGCCAGCGGCCATTACCCTGGGCCCCGTTGTTGGCATCAGCTGCGTCCTCCCCGCCGGCCTCGTCTTCCTCCTCATTCTCCTCCTCCTCCTCCTCCGCCTGCTCGTCCTGGGCCTCAGGGTTCTCCCCCACCACTGCATTCTCAGCTGGTGGGTTAGCAGGCTGGTCAGGGGCAACATTTTCAGGACCATTTCCTCCCGCTGGAGCCTAAGAATGACAGAGCATCCAGACATTTAGCTAACTTGTCTCAGTTTCACTATTTCCAAATCGTGCTCTCCCTTCTTGAAAAAAATAAATAAAAAATAAAAATTAAACAGATTAGCTATCAAACACGAACTCTATGAAAATTCCAAAAAACGCCTCTGTCATCTTTTCTAAATGTTTCTGATTTTCGATCAACTTGGTATATAAAGACATAAACTCACTTCACAGTGTGTACATCCACTCAGTATAATAACATTTCAAAAAGTACTAGAGAAAATGGATGAACAGACATGGCTATCATGAATGCATCACTCCATATCTTTCTTCATGAGACATCTCCTATCTTTAATGCCCGCCTCAGGGATATAAACATATTTATTTATGCATCTACCTGTTTACACACAGATATATAAACAATTTTCAGTTGTCTGTGAAACATTTGAAGAACACATATCTCATTTCTGTGCAGTAGTTAAGCCAGTCCGCAGACTTCATCAGTCCCCACGGGCACCTCCCAATGGCTCTTCCTTAGCTCTGCTACCTTACCAAGCAAAGACAGAGCTGTGTTTAATTACAACACTCAACTCCCGTTGACTTAATAAAGGTTCTAAAAGAACTACATTAAATGCTTCAAAATATGAGATACAAGATAAAAACATTCATGCTAAGTAAGAACAGTATGTCTTATAGTCCCCTTTCTGCATGTGTGTGGTTTTCAAAGGAAAAGCTGTACTCTTAATTCTATAGAGAAAAAGGCATGGTGCAATTTGATGAAATCAATCCACACATTGACAAATGCAGGTTGTTAAATAAAAAATTAAGTTTTTGATTATCTTTTTAAGTATCTTACAAATTTTTTGTAATAAAATTTTATGAAGTGTGAATTGTTTTCACATAAAGTAGCTAATTTTTTATATTTTCAGCCCCATAATTTCTCAGGAGGCAAAATACTAAAAATCATTATATCCTCCTTCTCTTAATGCCTCTAGTGAATGCTCTCACACTGAAGCATGTCATCTCTCATGAAGAAAGTAAACTGCACAAGACTTATCGACGGTCCTCCGATTTTTCTCCTCCTGGTAGTGTTCCTACTACTGGGAGCAGTAAAGGCGGGACACTTCACACACAAAGAAACTGATGAACGAAGAGGGCAGGCAGCCTCCTCCATCGATGTGACACAGCACGTCAGGAGCACGTGCAGGAAGTTTGCATCCTAACTTCCGGGCCAGAGGTAAGCCCTTCACCCAGGCAAAGAGAATGAAACCATCTGTGCATACCCCCTAACACCATGCCCAATCTTGCTAGAAAATTAAGAGGCAAAGTCTTTTGCTTGTCTACATCTCCATTCATCTTCTCCCAGACCTTTCCCTGTCCCGCTCTGCAGTGAGGAACACAGGAGTCAAGGGTTTGTGTCTTGGAGGGTGACAATAATTCTCATGTCCTGCCCAAATACAATCAGTACAGGGTGGAGGGAGTTACCTCGTTTTGGTGGTGCCCGGCAGCATTGAAGGGCGGAGCGGCATGCTCCAACCAGACCGGTGCTCCCCCGTGGACGATCTGCTCTCGCAGCCACACCAGGCTGATGAATGCACACAGTGTGCACGTCACCACGAAGCAGCCCTGCAAACAATCCGCCAATAAATTGTCCCTATTAAAAAAAAATTATATAGAATTACTCCAAAGAACACCTAAAGTTAAGAAACCAAAGGTAACATTTCATTTCACACAACAATTTCACTAAGAACAGCCAGAAAACTCATCATTTGCTGGGTGAAAATCAGTTTCTCAAAAAGAATTATTTCTGAGGATGATGAAACTCTGTATAATAAGCTGGCCAGATATGTTTTATATATTCATATTATATTTTAGAAGGCAAAGAATAACATGAGGACTACAGAGAAATTAGCCATCCATCGCCTGTGTTTGAACATGGTTTAGACACAGGGAGGTGGTAAGCAAAAAAACAAAAATAGCCAGACATTAGACAAAGGTCAAGTATGTACGTAACTTACTAAAAGTGAACAATCTGTCTGACCCTTACTAGGAATTTCCTTGTCCTTATTTTACACACGAATTTAACAAACTTGGCTGGCTGGCATTTGAGCCCATACAAATGAACAGAATCAGCACCTCAAAAAGGTGGAAAAGCACCTCCAGAAAGGCCTATGGACAACAGAAAGGAAGGCTGGCTGAGGGGTATTCATCATGTGACGTGAAAGACAGAGAAGTCTGTAACGTACTTTAGAAATCTGTCACTTAAAAAGCAGATTAAATTTTGATGCTAACTGCAAATACACCACAACTATGTTAGTTCCGAACAAATTCAGAAAAGTATGGTTCTTTTATAACCATATGTGAAAATACATGGAGCACAACAATACTGGGGACCTCTGTTCCTTCCTTCTCTGAAGGGGCTCATCCTCCCCGAGTCTATCTTTAATTTCAAAATAATTCAAGGGTAACTCAAGGATCTCGGTAGCCTCTGGAAATCTTGTCACAATGCAATGGCTTGCTGCCTCCATGAAAAACCTGGGGGTCAGTGTGGGAGACTTCACTCTCGTGCCCCAAACTTAACTGATATGGCCACATGAGACTCAACGAATGAGGGCTGAGCCATTTAATTCTGATTTTCTTGCTTCTTTACTGTGTTCTGGAGGGTGGAGAAAAAATCTCATGCCCAGAAACAAAAACACTGTCCTATTTGTTTCTACTGCACCACTTCACAGAAGGTCTATATTTTTATACAAAGGATTATCGTCTTACACCACTTCCAAACTTTTAAGTGTTTCAAATTATTGCTTCTCCTTTCTGTCATGGCCACAGCCATTAGCGCCTGAATTTCAAGCCCCTGTCTACTTCTAAACATTAATCAAAGCTCTTCTTCAATAATCAAAATAAAAAACAAGTCTAATGTAAATAAGGTTCAAGTTCAGAGCCTTTTATTTATCTATGACCTACACTGCCAAAGAAACAGACATAAATAACTTGCCTGTTCTATCCAAAAAAAAAAAGATAAAATCAGCAAGTAGAAAAACCAAGTCACAGACACATCTAATGTTTCTAAGTATTTTCAATCATGATTAAAAATATTGATCGAGGCTTCCTCCTTGATCTCTGTTCTATCAGAAACGTAACATGATCTCCTGCTCTTTTCTGCTGTCGTTTGGCTTATTTTGATGATAATATACTCTGAATGCTTCTGTTCACAAGAGAGTCTTATGTTGTTCTTTGCCTTTACTGACGTAGAGATCACAAACCTAAGGGAGGTTGGGCACAGAAAAAGATTTAGCGAATACAGATGCAATCTTTTGTAAGCTTATTAATGATCTTGATATAGTTACTTGTTCATAGCATTACTAATTCTGACATAATATATAAAACACATATGTCTTCCCCCAAGAAAATTCAATTACAATGCTTAATGTCAAATTAAGATATAGTAAAACTATAGTATACAAGTTTTTGGAATCCGTATTCTAACAATCACAAGAAATGTTTAAAAAATAAATTTGAATTCAAATGTCTGTATGTCTATGTTGTTAAAAACACATTTAAATGATCTCCAGCATATGAACATAATAGTATACATCGCACACTGCACAACAGCCTTTACACAAGCCATCCCACCATTACAAAACAGTGATTTTAAGATAGGTATGTTTTAAAACAAACATCATTTAAATATGTCAGCTACTTTAGCTATAACTGTTAGAATAACAGATATAAACTATTTGTCCTTTTCAAAATTACAATAAGCTTAAATATAAGGAGGCAAGAATGAGCCCATCTACACAGTGTAGCCTTCCACTATCACAAGGCTCAGTACTCACGTGGACAGCATGTCTAGTGGCAGTGTCAGTAGTGAGCTCACGGAGCCAGTAAACAAGCACTTGTAGATGCGGCCTACCAAAAAAAGGGCATGATGGTACATGGTCACAACCCTTGTTGTAAACTCTCACAGCTGCTCAATTATGGAGGTAAAATGAACATACCATGAAGCCACTGAAATAAACATTTACTCTTTACAGGGCTAAGTCTCAAAATAATTTCTTTTAAATGGTCAAATATAAAAACAGTGACAGTGAACAGTAAATGTTACACAGAGGTGTTTACAGTTTAGATTCTCTCTCTAGAGTCACTTACTTGTTTTTACTTAATGAGCACAGATGTTTGAAAAGGAAATCTAAAGATAGCTCCAAAACTATAATAATAGAGAATTTTCTAAATTCATTGAGTCTGCTCATGTTTTAGAGGTACACATTTTTGAAATTGAGAGGAATTTTCAATAGAGTACATGCTCCAATGCCATAAATAGCAAACTAACAACCACTGTTTAAAAATACAGATTCAAGGATCCTCAAAAAGAGAAAATCTTACACCTGGCCATGAAAGGAGAAATGGAGTATGGGTAAATGCACAGCCATCATCTCCTTATCTTCTTAGACAGAAAAGGCAGGAAGAGATTTGGAAATGGGGGCCAAAAGGAAACAACTGAAACTTTCTTTCAAACCAGAACTTATATATTAGTTTGAGCATTCCCTACAGCCTTGTATCAGAAATGTTCAGTGGTTGTTTTCAAAAGCCAAATCAAAACAGAATAGTAGGAACAGATTTTCTGTAATAAAAATTATTTATATATACATACATAATATTCAAGGCAAGTATGCTTCTAACAAAGTAAAACCGATGATGAACTACATGTTTGCAGACAGGAAAATGGATTCATAACAACAGGCATCCCTGTATGCATCCCTGACAAATAAGGCAGCTCAACATGTACTTGCACGAAAATACAGACAGGGTACATTTCTAACTTTAAAAAAAAGGTTACAGAAGATGAACTGTGTGGTCTAATTTAGATTTTTTGTGTGTGTATAAACAAGTCAAACAGAAATCAAGCTTGTAAACTGCTACTTAAATCCTCTAAGTCCTCACTTAATCTTTGATTATCCGATCTGACGTCAGAGAGGTATGTTAGTGTTGGTCTTCCATGGTAACTAGGAATGCTTTACATATTTCTAAGTTCTGTTTTCCGGTACATAAAAGTCCTTAAGTTTTATTTCCTTAGTGGACTATACATCTTATTGATATGAAATATAATGCTTTTCCCTATTTAAAGCTTTTCATCTTGAATGTATCCAGCTCATTAACACTGTCCCTGTATTTTGTGAGCATCTGCTAACTCCCTCTAGCATTAATCTGGGCTGCTTGGTACTTATTTCTTGTAGTGGAACACTTAAATGTACACAACACAACTGTGAGGCTCTATCAAGCAACAGAGAAATCTAAACCCTTATGGATCATGTGTTGCAAGCGTATCCTTTCCCCTCCTTTACTCTCTCCCTCTCTGCCCTCTCTTCCTGTCTTTCCTGTCTTTTGTTGGACTTTCCAAATTTTACTGTTTCCTACTCCCACTCCCTAAAATAGGAACTTATCATCTTATTTCTATTCTTTTAAATAAATTATTTATTTATTTAAATTTTGTTTTGCTACTTTTTACTAAGGTAAATTTTACATAAATCTTAAGTGTATGGCTGAGTAAATGTTCATATTTGCATATATTCACCCCAACCAAGATATTCAGCATTTCTAGCTCCCGGAAGGCTCCACCAAGCCCTTTCCCAATGAATTATCTCTGGCAAAAGGCAACTACTATTCTCATCTCTATTACCATTGGTCAATTTGGCTTATTTTTAAATTTCACATAAATGCAATCATACGATCCATACTCATTTGTGCCTACCTTTCCTCAAAGAAGTAAAAATCATCCATATTACTTATTCCATGTCGCAATGGTCACCTCTTTTTTCACTGCTATGTAGTATCCAGTGTACGGATAAGCAAGAAGCAACCATTCTGTTACTACTGGTAGGCATTTGGGTGGTTCCCATTTTACTATTTGCAATGCTGCTATGATAATTCTTGTACACGTGTCGTTTAGTCAACACAGGGCTCATGATTCTATTAGCTTATATTCCCAGGACTGAAACAGCTGAATCACAGGGTATTCATGGTATTCACAGTGCTGGCTGGTATAACCAAACAGTATTTTAAAGTCGTTACACCTTACATGTTTGCAACATCGATATAAACAAGTTCCAACCCTAAGACGCATTTGGTATTGTCTTGTCTTCTAATTTTACCCACTCTACTGAGTAGGTAGCAGTGTCCTCTTGCACGTTTCCCTGATGACCAATGATGCTGGGCATCTTTTCATGTGTTTCTTGGCTATTTAGATAATCTTCTTTCCAGAAATACCTGTTTAAATCTTCTGTTTCACTTTTGAACTGGGTTGTCTATATATAAGTCCTTCGTTGGATATGTGTATTGCAAATATCTTCTCTCACTCTGTGGCATGCCTTTCTCTCTTTTTAAAGATACTCAGCATGAATAAAAGATTTTCATTTTAATTAAGTCCAATTTATTAGTATTCTGTTTCATGGTAATTCTATATTTTCTTTTAGAAGATTTTTGGTTTTAACATTCACATATCAAGCTTATAATCCATCTGGAACAAATTTTTATGTGAGCTGTGGGATAATGATAGTTTATTTTTCTCCATATGAACTGCCTGTTGACGCTGTACCATTTACTGAGAAGACCATTTCCTCCACTGAACAGTGGTAGTACCTCTGTTAATCAGGTAACCATGCAGGGGTGAATCTAGTTCTGGACTCTATTTGGTCAGAGTCTAACATACTTCTATATTTTTAATGCATAATTACACTGTATTTTCATGTCTACATCTCGCACCATCTATAATCTCCCAACAAATAAACAACTTTAAAAGCTCTCATTTCTATGCTTCCCTCACAATTGTCTCCCATGTTAAGATTGACTAGAATTTTCATTCTAGGCTATTGCCTAAACGTTATTAATTATTATAGTTTAACAACAATTGTGATTTAGCTATAAGAAGTACTTGTTTCTTTTTCTTTGTAGCTCACACATTTCTCTTTGAGTCCTTGTGCTCATTTCAGTAAAGTATATTCTCAAACACTTTTTTCATAGTTTGAGGTGATAAACTTTCCAAGCCTTTGCATCATTTGAAATGTATTTTATCTTTCCGTCTGATAATTTATGAGATTATAGGTTCAACAAGTTTGTCAAATTTTTAAGTTTCTGTCCCCTAGCATTCAATTTGAAGTCTCTAAGCTGTCTTCCAGTTTCAGCAAAAAAAAAAAAAATTCTAAGTCTGACACTGGCATGGTTTTCATTGCTTCAAGAGAGAATCCGGAAGTACAACGTCCATATGTCACCTTATTCAGCACTGGCAAACTTTAGAATGCACCTAGGTTTGTGAGTGCCTTTCCTTTATCATGGTCAACTCTCTCTCTTTCAGTCTATAAAAGATGACTACCATTTCCTTATCATTACCTCTTTTGCCTTCTGGAACTACCTACTAGACAGATACTGAAAAACCTCGATGCAGCCTCCATCTATTTTTCCCTCACACTCAGAACTTCTTGTCTCTTTGAGTTACATCCTAGAGAACTGCCCAGTGCTCAACCTTCTAGCTCACTAATTCACTCTTCTCAGTCCCCATTCTGCCATTTGATGTATCTCCCAAGATTTTTATTTTAATATATCATCAAGTTTATTTTAAGGAGATATATGAGGCTATAAATTATATTTATTCAAAAATCTTATTTGAATTTAATTCCAAAGAATTGTATCTATCTACATACACTGGTACCATATATTCCTCTCCATCTCTTTAAGAATAACAAAGAACCCAAAAGGTATCAACTAAGGCTTAGTATAATAACCTTCCTTAGAGTCTTATATATTTGAAAGATAAGCCTCCCAATTACCCAGGACGATTAGACACATGACTGACTTTTAAAAGGGGAAAAAATCTCCAAAGAATCCATCTTACAAAATCCTTGAAAGTTCTAACATATTCCAATGGGAAAAATTAAAATTCTTTCCGATTATGATTTAGTTTTGCTTTTTCAATTATTTTATGAACTTGCATTATTAGTCTATATATGTTGTATTTTTCTTTCCCACATTCAATCAAGAAACTGACCTGTTAAAAACACTTCTTAATTCAGGTGAATAATGTTTTCTAAGTGATGCTTTCCTAACATATGGCATTATATCAAATAATTAAATATCATTTGAACAAAAAATGTGATACAATATTACTGTGTATTATTAAATAGTTGAACAATGTTTAGATAAGTCTAACCACAGAGAAATGAATACTCACATGCTGTAAGAGGAACAACTCCCAACCATGCGAAGGCCACAAGTGTGTAATGAAACCAGTATCGTATTGCAGTGCCAATACTTGTAACCAGTCCAGCAAATATGTCTTGGATTGGAAGCCGTGAAGGCATATCTGGAGAATAAACTATTAGAGGAAAAATGTACATATAACTTCATGAAGATTTAAAAACACCTTAATTCATAAATATAAAATAGGCAGGTAGAGTTATCTTTCAATATTTGTATTATCCTTAAATATATTTCTTATAAAAAAGTTAATCAAATACTGATAATAAGACCACATTTACCCAGAAGTCATTTATGAGAACAAATCACATGTGAAATGTAGAAACCAACAAAAAGAGGGTCTGAGAGGAAAAAAAGATTCAAGGGAATTCACATCCCTCACTCATAGCCAAGAACTTTATGCAAAACTAATTTACACATATTTTAGCATTTAAACAATAAAACCATCTGATTTCCCAAATTATAAAAGATGAGATAAAGCAAACAACAGTAAAAGGTAAAGCTGATGACAAACCTTCCCTCCACATATAAGCCTCCACACAGCACTCAATGAGAACAACCATCTGCAGTAGAGCCTTTCTACTTGGGAGCAATAGTTCACTGACATTTATTAACCACCAGCTCTCCCTCCCCATTTCAGCACAATAATTAACATTCCAAATGGTAAATTCAGGTCTTGCAACCCTCTGCAAGATGTGGTTCAACACCCAGAGAAAGAAATTTTGTCATGTTTTAGAAAGATTTCTTTTTTTAAATGGTTCCAATGAAAACTGCTATACCACAGATATCTCTGAAAGAACACTGGAGAGTAAATAAACACCTCTTTCTCTAGTGAGGCCAAAACAAGAAATCAGGATGTAGAAAGCTTTCAAACAAAAGTTTAAATTTTATAAGAGCACTATCACAAAATTGTTCCCAGCTACAAACATTAAGGAATAAACAATTAACAAATAGCAACTTCTACAACACAACCACAAAGATCACTTATTTCGAGGTTATTTGGTACACAAGAACAAGTCATCAGACCAGTAGTTTTTGAAAAAGACAGTTTTTGAAAAAGACAGAAAACAGCATATGACTTTCAAATGAAAACTAAGATGTATAAATACAAGCTTTTATTGGCCTCAAAGAAAAAAAAGCTCACTCTAATATTTCTAACCAAACTTCTTGAAGATATTCAATTATTTAGTCTTACAGTCTGTTATAAAACTAAGCTACAAAAAAGTAAAGATGACGAAATAAAAAAATTGACATTTTGATGGTGAGGTATATAAAGCTCCCAAAGTAAAATTATAATGACTTTAATCATTTATACTCTTCATATAATAACAAAGTAAAACTAATCCTAACATGCATTTATAACCCAAATACTTAAAATATGGTGATGGCAGGATATTTGGGTGGTGAACACACAATGCAATACACAGATGATGTATTACAGAACTTTACTCTTGAAACCTAAATAATTTTATTAACAAATGTCGCCCCCAATAAATTTAATAAAATTAAATTAAAAAGTTAAAACTGTCTTTATTATTATTCCAACCTACACAATTTTAACTCAAAAGATATCTTGAATTTGAACAGTACTATATTTGATAAGAGTGAAGGTGTCATTATTAATTTTTCTGGGTGAATAATGATACTACGGTTATATAGTTTTTTTAAGAATCCTTACTTTTTAGAGATACATACTAAAATAAGTAGAGATGAAATTATAAACAATGGAATTTGCTTTAAAAATGATGGAGAAGTGGGGAACAGAGGACAATAGCATGTAAATGTCAAACTGAGTGATGTGTGCATATGGGCCCATTATTTTTTTATACATTGAACTTGTCCATAATTTAAAAAAAACTCACAAATTAAATCAATCTCTCAGACATGTGTATGTTAAAAACTGACATATTTTTGAAAAACATTTTTTAAAAGGTTATAGCAATACTTTCCATTACTATCAAAGACAAACTAAGTTGAAAATTGTTATTTCACACTTGTTAAACACCTCTATTTGGCCAATTATAAACCAGTGAAAATTTCTAATAAACTTACTTGGTGTGAAAGCAAATCTGTGCTTGCATAATTCACAGTATTCTTTTCGACTGTGTTTCAGCCACTGAACTAAGCTGCAATCACAAATACACTCATAAGTACAGTATTTATAACAAAGAAACTTTAAAGTTTGAACACTAATGTTCTGTTTCATTAAAACTTTACATATTATAGAGCTTTTACAATTTTGACAATTTTGAATTTAGAATATTCCAAACCTTTCATTACCGATGCCTCCTAAGAGTACAGAATAGCAGCAAAGATAAAAATAATATGTATTCCTACTATTAAAAGGTTCAGTTAATCTAAATTGCAATCTCAAAGACTCTCCAAACATCAACGTCGGTTCTAATACTGGTCTGGTAACACTGCCACCATGGGGGCTAGGTCCGAATCCTGGTTCTGTCTCTAACTTGCTGGCTGTGTGACCTAGGACAAGTTGCTTAATTTTCTGCTTCAGTTGCTTCTGAATAATAATAAAAACAAGAAGAACTTCACCTCATAGTTTCATTGTAAGGATTAAATGAATTAAGATTTGTAAAAACACTGAGCACTACCTGGCACAGAGTTATTTCATAATGTAAGCTATTATCGTGCCAAGCAAAACTAGAAAACTTTAACGCTTCCAAAGAACAAAATAAGCTCTCCATAATATGAATAAATGAATGGTACTCGCATGCATGCACCTGGAAGACAATATACCAAATGACATGGCATGGTAACACGGAATTTGGGTAATTTCCAAGTCTTCACAACAAAAATTTAAAAAATAACTACAGGAAAGTTCACTGAAACAACCCCACTTATATAGATGAGAAAACTGAAGCTCAGACATAAAATTTCTAAAAGGATGACTCACCATTCTTGATGGATGAACTTAATACTGCCAGTACATACACAAGGATGATAAAGAGGTTTCTCGGGTGTTCCTTCTGACCGACACACTCTACATATGTCTGTTAATGAAAAAGAAAAATTGAATTATCTTTGGTTATAACTTTTAAAAACAGCTAATGGACCACAAATACTAAATTATTGCATGTTAAAGCAGGAATCTATCACTTGGTAAAGCATTACATGGAATTAAAAAAATGTGATAAGAATGATAATCAAGTATGTATCATAAACTAAAAAACTTCATATATAAAAAGGTTAACTGTTCCTTTATATAAGAGCTCTGTAAGTATATTAAAGTTGTAAAGAACAGTTTTTATTTAAACTGCACTCTTCCATGACTAACAAATGCTAAGTAGAAATATGAAATCCGGTCACCCTTAGTGTCCTAACAGTTTAAAGTTTAAAACCTAAGTCCAGTCCTAACAGTTTGCATTCTCCAAAAACACATCTAAGGACCTAACATAGTAACAGCAGTAAGTGGGCACGGTCATCCTTTAGTTTTACCGAACTCCAGGAGACACACATGTACATGCAATTGGCGGGGGGGGGGGCACCCCAAGACCAGGAAGGTACCAAGCCAGGAAAAGGCGAGCCAGAGATCACAGAAAGCAGAAAATCCAGGAGCCCAGGACCCCTGGGTCTGCAGCTAGAGGGCAGCAGCTCACGCCCAACCCTCGCAATCCCCGCCCCAAGTGGCTCTCCGGGCACATCCGCAACCCTTCTAGCCGGGGGGTGGGGAAGGGTGGGGGGGGTGGCCCGATGCACAGATAGATGCACACGGAGGAGGAAGCGTGACAGATGTGCCGAGCTCACCCGCTAACGCTCCCCCGGCAGGTGCGCCTACAGAGAGCCGGCGGCTGCCACTTTCGTTCAGACCAAGGCCAACATCAAGCGGGAAACCCGAGTGGCGACCTGCAGTGCGTACGAGGCGCAAGGACTTGACCCAACCTTCGATCTACTTTCTGACCGGGAGCTCCTCCTTGACGCGGGATAACTGCAATCCCGGGACAGCACCACGGATCCGCCCGGTCTCCGCTAGTGCAGCGTCCGCGGTCGTTCGGCCGCTGGGCACGCGGTTCCGGACACGTAAGGGCGACACCGATTTGTGACGGCTGCATCTCCGGCAGCGGACGCCACTTGTCCAAGGTGGGGAACCCGGAGCACTCGGGCTGGCCTAAAGGGGCAGCCCGCCGCCCCGCGTGGTCATCGATTAGCCGGCCGGATCACGCTGCTGACCAAACGCCCCGGACCGCTGCCCGCGGAGGAGCTACCACCCACACGCCAATCCGGTCCTCCGTGCCGGGGTGGGGTGGGGTGAAGTGGGGTGGGGTGAAGTGAAATGGGGTGGGGCCGCCGGGACCGAGTCACGTGAAGCGCAGACTCCCGACTCCGCGGCCACGTTATTCATTCTGGAACCTGAGCCTTCCGGACGCGGCCCGCGGGTCCCGGTAACCGTCGGTTCCGGCCAGACCGAAACGAGAGCTGCGCCCTCGAACGCTGCCCTTTCGCCGGCATCCCTGGCCGCGGGCCTTCTCCCGGGCCATCGTGCACCGGACTCGGGCTGCGAGCTCCAGGGCTGCGGTACGACCCGCCGGCCCCGCCGGATCGGCCTCTGCAAGGTTCCGCCGCGAACCAAAGGAGCCGAGGGCCCCGAACGCCCGGTCCCTCCGAGCGCACACCTCGGCCCCGGAACTCGGCCCGCCCACCCCCGCCCCGGGCGGCCCCGCGCCCGAAGGCTGGGCGCAGCGTCTGAGACGCACGGACACGCCGCTGGGAGCCCCGAAACCGGGCTGCTCGGCCGCCGCCGGCTCGGCCGCGCACCCTCGGACCCTCCTCGAAGACTCGAAGGTGGACGCGTCCCGGCCGCGGGAGCCTAAGGGGTCCGCCGCTGTGTCCGCCGCTGCTCGCCGGGCCGGGTAGGTAGTCCGCGAGTCGGCCGCCTCCTTGGCTGGGGCATCGGGGCAGGCAGTGCAACAGGAGGCTGGCTCTGAAACCGCCCGGGTGTCCTGTCCCGGGGACTCCCTGTCACCGCAGCCGCCACCGTGAGGCGCTGTGACTTCCACACTCCATGAGTGGACAGGGAGGTGGGGCGCGCCATCCATCTCGGTTATCGAGAATCACCAGAGAGGCTGGGCTCGTGGGCACAGATTGTTCTAGAATCACTACAGTTATCCAGATGGGAGCGGAACACGGGCCCAAAGTCATTCGCAACCTCACCCAACCAGCCCGAGTGCCTGGATGCTCGGGGTTAAGTTCGCGACACGCACACGCTACCGCGAGATCAACCAGGTTGGGCCGACTGGGTGCAAATGTGGGTGAGGCGAGGTCAGACAGGGAATCCGACTCACCTCGTCCTGTCTCCCCAGCCAGCTCACAGGCACCTGCAGAGGTAGGAAGTCGGGCGCAGCAGCGGCAGCAAGGGGTGTCCTGTCGTCAGGGCATAGTGCAGAGGGAAGCGGGGGGGAGATACCGTGCTCACGTAAGAGTCGCCACACAGCCCTCCAAAAACACGGTAACCTGCTGGCCACCACGTATGCAGCAACAGACTGGGGCAGGGAAGAGATTAGCCCGTATCGGCGTGCCGGCAAGGTGCAGGGTCTTAAACCGCGATCGATCCCCACGTGGGTGTGAACGGTAACCAGATAGGCTCTCCTGACACATGGACCAGCTACCCTGGAGGGTGACCCTGCCCTATGTGGCCCGACTGAGTTGTGGCAAGACATGCAGCATCTGCTTGCCATTAGTGGGGCTGGAGTTGAGGTGGGGGCAGACATTGGAGACCCAGAAGCTCCACTTAGGGAGGCTGAACAAGGCACCTGAATAAGAGCAAAGGTTCTCAGAAGACCCCATCCTTCTGAATGAGAAACCAGCAAACTCAAAGCTAAGCAAACACAACAAACCTAAATCATACTCCTGGCTCTGCCTAACACAGTCCAACTCAAAAGTGGGATTCACCAGGCCTCTGCAAGGTCAAAACTATTTTTGTTGTAACACTAAGACTTTGTCTTTTACTCCCATTGTCTTGCCAGTGTTACAGTAGAGAGTTCCAGATGCTACACTAGACAACTGATTGAATGTACCCACAGATGAAAAAAATCCAGCTGCCTCCCATTAAACCAGACATTTAAGACTCATAAATAAAAATCTACTCTTCTCACCAATATTTTGGGTTTAGAGTATATAGTTATTTCATGAAAAAGAATATTTCCAATTTTTAAAGTGTCTTGTATGAAAAATAAAAAGCTCTTCTTGGTCTTCATGTTTTTAAAAATATAAAGGAATCCCAAAACCAAAAAAGTTTGAGAAATACTGTTCTATAGTATGTGTACACACACACACACACACACACACACACACACACACACACGCTCATGGAACCTTTGAAAAAAAATCAGAATATTTTTGGTTCTCTTGAAATACACATATACATATTTTTTTATTATTTTATCAGAGGTTTCACAAGCCTCCACTGATTCTATAAAAGGAAAGAGAAGGGAATGTAAGACATCTGAATCACCTTGTTTTAGTCATGGAAATCTTTTACATAACTATAAAATAAAATGATATCAAAATGGAAAACAAGCAACACTTAAATGAAAAATAAATCAAACAAATGAACCTGAATAGTAAGCTCAACCACAGAAGATTATCATTTTAGAGACTTTAAAACAATAACATGATCAATCCTACATCTCTTGTAGGCTATATCCTAAGAAAGAAAAATTGCAAAGAAATCATAAACAGAATTCAGTAATCATTTTAATAGCAATAACACTGATAGTCATTTTAATACTTGGAGGATAAAGGAAATAAGTAGTATGATGGTGGAATTGTGATTATGTGTTTTTTGTTAAACAGAAGTTATTTCTCAGACTACATTAGTATTCATGGATAAAAAAGATATATCTGGGATTCGCTTTAAAATAATCCAGAAGTGTGGAGGGTGAAGGAAAGGGTTAAGATGAAAGAATTATCAGCCATATGCCTATATCTGTTGAATGCTGGTTATATGGAGATTTATTATATTAGTCTATTTTAGGAGTATTGGAAACTGAACATAATAAAACTTTTGTTAAACTAAGGAAAGGTTAAATGTGCAATTTTCAAATATCACACTGAACTTTTATTTTACTGACACTAGCAAGTCTGATTTTACTAATGAAGTTCTTTAGCATGTGATCTATATAGTACACACATAAATTTTGAAAACTCATGTTAGCAATTTTCTTATTTCACTGGTCATGTTTTTTCACTAGCTACATATTCATCAGGAAAAGAAAGCAGAATCAGATTTAAATAATATCCGTCTCAACATTCCTAAAAAGCCCATTTCTGTGCAACCAACAATCCAATTGTAATTTAAAACCATTTAATCTAAATGTCTCCAATAAAGAATTTATCTAAAAAATATCACAAATCTTTTACAGTAGCTACTGTCGTCTCCCCACATGCTGATGTGATTAAATGAATTTTGTTCAAGAGCACTGTATGTATAAATATTCCCCTAAATGAAAAGGCAAAGATTGTTGGCATTAGTCGAATAGCACAGTGTTTTAAGCTCTAGCTATAAAACACGTGTAAGGCAAACATCCGGCTGTTTAGCAGGCCCTGAGCCCTGCTTAGACTGTGTCATGGGCATATCCACACCTTATTAGGGAACTGGAGGCCAGGAAAATCTGTCAAACAGAGGCTGCACCTGCTCTCGGCTCTATATCTTCAGCTAAATTTCTTTAGCTAATCTATATGTAGTATAGTCTAGAAGGACTGAAGCTTCCCTGCCAATCCATGTTCAGCAGAAAAATCTGCAACAAGGCATAAATTTATAGAGCTAAGCACTTATTCTGCAAGGGTACATAAGAAACTACTGCTGCCTTTGGTGGATCAGAGTTGGGGAAAAGAAGTCTTTTCCTTATTTTATGTGTGTGTTGTCTACAATATATAAAATTGTGCGGCATTTTGCCAGTCTTACTTTTAAAATGAATTGTTTCCTATATACTTATGTACAAAGACATGTATAAGAATGTTCGTAGCAGCACTATTCATAACAATACCTCCAAGATGGAAACTACCCAGGTTGCTTATTAACGGTACGACTGGATATATAAATCTTGGTATATTCTTTCACACAATACTATATGTCGATGAGAATAAATCAACTAAATACACCACAATTTGGACTTATAAAGTGATGTCAAGTGATAAAGAATCCAGACACACAAAGTGTACCCATTATATAATATCAGATGTACAAAGTTCAAAAACAGGAAAAACTTACATACATCATTACAAGTCAGGACAGTGGTTTCCTCTAGGGGAGGGAGGCAGTAAAGACTGTAAGAGGTCTAAAAAGAACTTAAGGTTCAGACCAAGATGAAACAGACAAACTTCTCCCTATTCCTCCTGCCAAGAATGGCTAAAAAAAAAAACAGGACATCATATATAAAACAAACATAAGAAGACTCTAAAGGTAAAGAGAAGGCAGGCCAGCAAGGCTGCTGAGAGCCCAAGGAACCACATAGCAGTTCCCTGGGTTTGCATTTTGCTTCATGTATCCTGGACTGGTGGCAAAGGTGGAGAAGCTGGCAACCTAGAAAAACCAATGAGAAGAGACAGAAAATTTCCCCACAAAAGCCTGCTCTCTCCAGACAAAGGGCCAGAAAAGGGACAACCTAGCAAGACAGAAAACTTAGATAATAACTTCCCCTGTACTCCAAACATCACAGGAGATAAATGCCACCCAACGCCATTTCTGCCAACCAAGGCCACGTGGAAAGCAGACTTAGATTAACTATTTCAGTTACTGAAACCTAACTATATTATCAAGAAAGTTAATGAGGAATAATTCAGATCTAACCCCCAATTCCAAGAGTACTCCTTTGATTTTTATCTACTTCCTCGCCAATCATACAAGTTTTCTTGTATTTTTCCCCCCACAATAATGCCATTATTCTATATATCTTTACCATCTACTCTTCCAACTTTATTATATTCTCCCAGTGGAACAGGAAATGGTTCCCTCTAGTAAAACACACTACGTTATTTAAAAATATAAGGATAAAAATAACTAGGTAATACAGCAAATTAAAGTTTCATCACTAGTGAAGCTGGACAGTTCCATATTTTACTAGAGTTCTCCTTTTGTGAATTATCTGTTAAAGTCCTTTGTATAGCTTACTAATGGGAGTCTTAACAAGAAAACAATTCCCCGCAAAAGAAAAAAAAACAGCAAAAGATTTGAACATCCATTAGGAAGGCTGTAATCAAAAAGGACAGATAATCAGTGTTGTCAAGGATGTAGAAAAATTTAATGTCACTGAGTTGTATATTTAAGATGTTTAGAATGGTAAATGTTGTTACATATATTTTACCACTAAATGAAAAAATTTTTAATCACAATTAAGTACCACTACGTACCTACTAAAATGACAAGGAAAAAGAAAACTCTTAGCATACAATCCAGCAATCCTATTCCTATTTAACCTAGTAAAATGAAAACATGTTCGCACAGAAATCCATGTGCATACATACGATGGAATCACTCATAATTCCCCCAACCTGGAAACAACAGACCCAAGCATTCTACAACTTGGCATGGATAAACCGTGGCATATGCTGAGAGAATACTATTAAGCAATAAAAATGTAGGAACTACTGGTACACGCAACTACGTGAATAACTCCCAAAACCAGACTCAAAAACCTATATGCTATATGATTCCATTTATGCCATTCTGGAAAAGGTACAACTATAGAAACAGAGATCAGTGTTTCCCAAAGTCTGGAGGTGGGATTGACCATAAAAGAGTACAGGAGTATTTTGGGGAGTGATCAAGCATTCTACACCTTAACCGTGCTGGCTATGTATTTGTCAATGTATCTGGCTATGTATTTAAATTATATTTCAATTTTAAAAATTGAGACTTTCTACAGCAGTGTCTAAATAGACATATGGGAAGAACAAATGAGAAAGGGTAATAACACGAAAAAAATTATTCTTCCCTCTCTAAAATATAGTCTAACGAAGTTGTAGAGTGACATGTACCCCAATGCACACATTTATTTCACCCAACCAGGTAAGAATTAATGTTAGAGGCTGTGGAAATCAACATTCGTCACCAAATACTTCTGGCATTCCATATTCTGGGTATACGGCAGGACTGCACTTCCCTGCCACCTCTGAAATTACACATGGACATCTGACTTGCCTCCATTCTAGCCATTTCAATAGGAATGTAGTGATATCTCATTCTAGTTTTAATTTGTTAACAGTGTTACTGAAATTTAGACACTATAAAAACCAATAGCAAAGTGTACGATTCAATGGTTTTAAATATACTTAGAGTTATGCAACCATCACCATAATTCTCATTTTTTAAACCTTTTCAACATCCCAAAATAAAACCTTGTAACTATTAACAGTCATTCTCCATTCTGTTAGCCCTCCTCACTTATCTTCTTCCTCTTTATAAACATTTGCCTGTTCTGGACACTTCATACACATTGCATCATATAAAATGTGGTTTTTCATACTGGTTTTTCTCACTTAGCATAATGTCTATGAGGTTCATTCAAGTTGTATTTCATTCCTTTGTATTGCCAAATATTTCAATTTATACATATACTACATTTTACTTACCTCTCCAGCAGCTGCTGGACACTGGGTAGTTTCAACTGCTTGTGAAGATACATTGAATTCTCTTGGGTATATACTTAGTAACGGAAGTGCTGGGTCGCCTGGTAAATCAGTTTAACGTTTTGAGGTTAATTAACTGTATTATTTTACATGATCACCACAAGGAATAAAGGTTCCATTTTTTTTTACATCCTTGCCAACACTGATTATCTGTCCTTTTTGATTATAGCCATCCTGATGGGTGTGAATTATCTCACTGTGGTTTTTATTTGTACCTAATGACTAACGATGCTGAGCATCTTTTCCTGTGTTTATTAGCAATGAACATGTATTCTTTGGTGAATTATCTGTCCAGATCTTTGAGACATTTCTTAAACTGGGTTACTCATTTTTCTATTGAGTTTTGAGAGTTCTTTATATACTCCAAATACATCCTTTATCAGATGTTTTCAAACACTTTGTGTCCTGTCTTCAATTCTCTTAACACTGTCAAAGAGTAGACATTCTGAAATTTTATGCCACCCTATTTATCAATTTAATCTTTAACAGATCTTGCTTTTACTGTTGTACCTAAGAAATCTTGGGCTAATCCAAAATTGCAAAGATTTTCTTCTATGTTTTCTTCTAGGAGGGTTGCAGTTTTAGGTTTCTCGTTTAGGTCTAATATTCCCTTTGAGTTAATTTTGATGTACGGTACAAGGTATTGCTCAACATTCATTTTTTTGTCCATGGATAGTCAACTATTCCAGTACCATTTGTACATTTTTTCTCCATTGAATTGCTTCTGTACCTTAGTCAAAAATAAACTGTCTATATATGAATGGGTCTATTCCTGAGCTCTGTATCCTGAACCATCAGACCAGTGAATTTTAATTTAGGTCAATTTAATGTTTAAAAGTTGATTTACATATTTTCAGATATAACACTATTTAAGGAACTACTATTTGTCGAGTTTTGGCATAATATCAAGGATTAGCCAAAATTATCTGACTATATGCCTCCCTTCTCAAACTGTCTGTGTGAGGCCAAATCTTCTCCATACACTTTAAAACATGACAACAGAGTTAACTGCAGAAGCAGAGATGATCATCCAACTGTCTTCTAATAATCCAGACATTAAAAAAAGATGTGCAAAAATCTAACACAGTGCTATTTTTACTAGGTTTATTTTGCCTTTAAAAGAACATATATTTATCAGTTATTTTTAACATGTACTGTGTTTAAAGTTGTTTTCATTTCTAATAAAGTTTTGTTTTTATTTCTAATATAGGGGTGTATATATATACCCCACAAAAATCCTTTGGAGCCTCAATTTTTGGAACATAGAGGAATCTAAGACCAATGGTCTTCAAACTGTTATTCTATAAAAGTGACATTAAAAGGGGTAAATTTTGTGTGTAAATTGTATTTTATTAACCTACAGTTAAAGAATACAATCAGGTGGGAGTAGGGAAGAGAGACAGGAAAGTACAAAGGATATTATAATGAAATTAAGTTACAAAAAATAAGTGTACAGAAAATGTTCCACTGTCATCCAAGCCTCCAAGAACTCACCATGTCTGTTACAGATTAAACTATTGTTTCCTCCACCTCTACCAAAATTCATATGTTGAAGTCTTATCCCAGTAGTACCTCAGAATGACTGTATTTGAAGAGTCTCTAAAGAAGGTAATTATATCAAATGATGTAATTGGGGTGGGCCCTAATCCAATATGACTGGTGCCTTTATAAAAAAGAGATTAGGACTTGGACATGAAGAGGGAAAACCACACAAAGACAAAGGGAGAAGACAAAAATCCGCACGTCAACAAAAGATGCCTCAGTAGAAACCAATCCTGTCGAGACCTTGATCTCAAACTTCCAGCCTCCAGAACCATGAGAAAATGACTTTCTGCTGCTTAGCCACCCAGACTGTGGTACTCCGTCATGGCCACCCTTACAAACTAGTACAACATCCCAAACTGAACTCCCTTCCAAACCACAGGGGATGGAACTACATCACCTTTACATCCTCTCTCCAATCACTATTCTATTAATTCTACCCCAATCTGTTTGTCATTCTCATTCTTTCTATTCCACCTGCCCTAATTTAAACTTCTACACAGGCATTCCTCCTTTCATTGCACTTCACTTTACCGTGCTTCACAGATTTGTTTTTTACAAAATGAAGGCAAAACCCTCTACCAGCAAAAAGATTATGACTTGGTTTATTGCGGCAATCTGGAACTGATCCCACAATACCTCCAAGGTATGCCTGTAATATCTTGCCTAGCTCACTGCAATGACATTCTAAACTATGGTCCAAATTAATAGTATTTTTTTCTTGGGGTCTTACTTCTTGTTGTTCACTTTTTAAGAACTCTTTCCATTCTACCTGTATTACACTAAATATAGGCAATCTTCATGTCCCTATAGGGGAGAAGTAAAACCCACTAAAATTAGCCTGGTCTGGAAGAGGATACCAGGGTAGCCTCATATCAATCACCCCCAGCATTCCAGCCTAGAAGGTATTCTACAACTTTTGGGATGTCTGCCCAGGTCAAGAATGGACACCGCCAGCCATGATTTTACTCTTTTTTTTATTATTATTATTAAGATAGAATTGACATATAACACTATGTTAGTTTTAAGAGTACAACACAAAGATTCAATATATGTATACATTGTGCAATAAGTGTAGTCAAGTATAATCCATCACCAGTTACAAATTATTTTTCTTGTTATGAGAACTTTTAAGATCTACTCTCAGCAACTTTCAAATACATAATATAGTAATTTTAACTATAGCCAGCATACTGTACATTATAGCACCAGGATTTATTTATTTCAAAACTTGAAGTTTACACCTTTGGACATGATTTTTATTTACATTATCTTCTCCGCTACCACCCAAGCTACCTGGATCACAGGTAAGCACCTGACCTAAGATGGGCCAGATTCTAGCTCTAGGGTTTAAGAGTTGGGCAGGGAAGTGATATATTCAGGGAAGTACTCAGTGACAGTGGCAAGATAATTTATGTTTTGCCTCTGATCAAAACCCTCCCAACAGCTCCCTATCTCATCAAAATATAAGTCAACCTAAGTCCTACATGCCTGCCTCCCTTCTATATTCCCTGTTGGCCCCAGGATCTCGCTGCCCTCATATATTACTTACTCTTCCCCTAACTCATTGACTCCATTGCGGTGATTCTGGGGTCCTGGTTATTTCCTGAACATTCCTAGCATACTCCCATCTTAGACATTTCACATTGGCTATTCCCTCTGCTAGAATTCTCTGCCCACAGAGCAGTTGCACGTCTAACCCCCTCTCCTCCTTCGCTCCTTCCCAAGCTGCAACCCCGTACCCACATCCTGGCACTCCTTATCCCCTCCTAATTTACTGTTCTCCACAGGACTTACAACAGTCAAGTTGTACCATATAATTTCTTACATGTTGTTTTTTTTCTTGAGTTTTGTGTGTTTTGTTCCCTTCCCAGCTCAAGTCCATAAAATACAGTGTCTGGCTCATGACAGGTGCTCAATAAACATTTGTCAAATCAGTGCACGTCTGCTTGGTCATAAGCATGCTGAAGCAGTGAAAGTCGATCTGTGCTGACAAGAATGAAGCAGACATGTCTGGAAGCAGAGAAGAGAGACCACGTGGTTCTAGAAAGACGGTAACTAGCTGTCTGCTTCTGACAACTTGCCATCCTGTTAGCCCATTTCTTTCAAATCTGAGTCACCTCAAGTTTTGCCATAGTAAATATAAAACATAATCAACTGCAATAATTTTAGCTTCATATCTTCCCAGTGAATATATTTCATAAAGCACAAAGAACAACTGCTTTGGCATTCCACTTAAACTGCCAGTAAGATTTTATATTATGTGCTGTTATGTAAGGAATAATTTGGCAAAATTGAAAAAAAAAATCCAGCTCTATGTATCACTGGGCTGAAATGAGTGCACTGTACTACTGCAAGATGTTTAATATATGAATGAGAGTTTCACACATCAGCACTTCCTTGCAACGTCTATTCCAACAGTGCAGTGCTTTCCCTTTTTAAAAGCATATATCCCTGAGCAAAAGACAGATTTTTTCCCCTTAAAAATGACAAATCTCTGTGCATTGCAGGATCAGACTCCTAGCAGGATCAGACTCCAAATCCATAAAATGAGGAAGCTGCATAGCTATGGTCTCAGGCAGCTTTTAAGATTTGAGGATGGATAACTGATTATGTTAACAGATACACACTCATATAAATTATATACAAATAAGAATAATTCATCCATCTTCTGTATTATGAAAATAGATTATAAACTCGTTGATTTCATAAAACTAAACACTTTAGAGATCTTTAAGATCTAGCAAACATTTAATAAACAGCCAAAATCCACCTGGTAAATAATTTTCTAACAGAATTCAGTATTGTTTACTACAAATACAAAACATTCTGAGCATTGTAACATCATATGTGGCACCACTACAGGAAAGCAACATGCTATTTTTAAAAGAGAAAGAAGAGTTACATTCTGCATGGCTGGTATTTTAGTAACATTCCTAGTCAGTGTGCTCAGATTAACATATTAAAAATAAAGAAAATCAAATAATATTACCAGTATTTTTAATAAATGTTTATAGAACTGAGATTTTTAAAATTTAATTATGTTTAGTCATATTTTCTATGTCTACAAAAAGACTGATTTCTTTGTAATCAGAGAAAAACTCAACTGCATTTTTTTAATGTAAGAAATAATCTGTAATAGCTAATTTAGCAAAGAGAAGTTGTTTCCAAGCTTTTTGGAATTTTGACTTTCATGATTAACATGACATTCTCTGTAATCCTCTCTTTCCTTCCAGGGTTTTTTCATGTTAAATTTAAATTGACTTTAAAAAGTTCAGACTTCCAATTTGGAATTCTGCAGTACGCATGGTATTAAAATTCGTTTTCATTTCATGACTAACGGCTTCATAAAATAAATGCAAAATAAGGTTCTGTCAAACAATCGAAGCATAATTAAAGGAAAACTCTATTTGTAATCAGAATACCTCGGTTCAAATGTCTCTTACTGTGTGAAACTTGGACAAGCTATTAAAATAACTAAGCCTGAATTGCCACGTCTATAAAAAATAATACCTACCTGCTCCACAGGGCGCTTATGAAGACCAAATGTGCATGCATGGGAGTATACTTTGTAAACTGTCAAGTGTCACGTACAAGTGTTACAGTTGCAGTTCTTATTATCACAGGGAAGATTTCTTTTCAAAACGACAAGTTGAGTTCCATCAACTCATTACATAGAGACAATATCAAACTTTTTATCACTCATTATTAAACGCCACGACAGTGCTCCACGGTTTTCACTTAAAAACCCCCAAAATCACAATCCCTAAGGCTGGAAAAAAAAATGCTTATCGTTTCCCCCCACGTGAATATACCCAGGGCATAAAATGCATCTTCACTGATGATCAAAACACCGAGAAACGGTGAGTTAGTAATTGCCTCTGGGGACCACACTACACGATCCGGGGAGACTCTGAAACGAGGAAAACCGCTTCTGCACAGCCCACCACCTCCGGGATGCGGAGAAGCACCCGCATTCCGATACCCGCAGCCGTCTCTAACTCCTGCTCTCAGTTTACAAGGGTCAGCCTGTTCCCAAACGGCCATCCCCAAACACACACACACACACACACACACACACACACACACGCACGCACGCGGCCCTCGGTCTTGCTGTCACGGATGAAACACACAAAACAAACTGCAGCAAAACAAAGGACTGCTACCGAGCCTGGGTCCTCGGGGGCAGCCCGCCGGGCCGGACCTCCCTCCCTGTCCCTGTCCCCGCCGGGTGCACAGCCTCCCCCGGGGCCCGCGGGCACGGTGGGTTGTAGGCGGGGGTCGGCGCGCGCCACGGGGCTGTCACCTGGCGGGGCCTGCTTTTCCGCCAAGTTTCTGAGCCAAAACAAAGAAGTTTCGTCGCGGGAGGCAGGGCGCGTCCGGGGTCGGGCCGCGCGGCAGCCGGGGCGGCAGAGCCGGGCGGGGGGCAGGGTGCGGGAAGCGCCCCCGTGCTCGGCGCGGCGACCACGGCCTCGCCGCCGCCTCCCCCGACCTTACACACACACCACGGGGCTGGGGGGAGCGGGGTCCCCGCAGCGCAGGCCGCCCCGCGCGCCGGCGGGAAACGGCGGGGGGCGCCCCGGGGGTCACCTTCCCCGGCCGCCGCGGGCCAACGGCTCGGGGCCGGCCCCGCCGCGGGCCCCGCGCGCCCCGCCGGGGACGGGCGCCGCCGCACGCCGCGCCCCAGACGCGGACCGGAACCCGAACGCGGCCCCGATCCCGGTGTGCAAGGGCGGGCGCCGCCGACCTACCTTCCTCGGCGGTGTCCATCTTGTCGGGGGGGGCGGGGGGGAGGCGGTGGTGACGCAGCCGCCGGGCGCCCCCGGCCGAGGCCGGAGCCTGCGGGGCCGCACCGGAGGGCGCGGCGGGCGGAGGCGGCGGCGCCGGCCCGGCAGGTGCGTGCGCTCAGGTGCGGGCGACCAAGTGGAAACCGGGCGGGCGGCGGCGGCGGCGGCGGCGGCGGCGGCGGAGACGCTGACAGGGCGGCCGGCGCGGCGCGGGGGCGGGGCGCGGCGAGGGGCGCGGCCTGGGGCGGGGGACGTGCGCCGGAAGGGGCGTGGCTGTGGCCGGAAAGGGCGGGGTGTTCCGCGTGCGTCACTTCCGGCCGCGGCCGTGCGCGCCGTGCGTGCATGACCCGGCCGTCTGGGAAGATGCGGTGTCGCTCGGGCACCCGCGGGGTGGCAGACGCACCTTGTCGGGGGGCGCTGACGTGTCACTGACAGGCAAGGGGAAGCCCGGAACGTCAGACGGGCGCGCCCTCCCCCGAGCCTTCTGCGTTGGGTGGGAGGGGAAGGACGGCTTCCGTAAACGGCTTTGAGGATGCAGGACACTGCGACGCGGGTTCAGATGCGGGCAGGGCCCGAGGGACCTGCTGGGTCGTGGACGCTTCCCTGGCCAGAGCTAGGTTTCTTCGGTGTAATGGAAGGTTGGTTGCCCCCCGCCGTCCCTCATCGCCGAGGCCGTTTCTCTAAAACAGGAGCTGTTTGGGAAAGGCCACCACCTTCGCCTTGCCTGCGTGGAGGCAGAAACCTCTCTCACCTCCGTTTTAAAAATGTGTATGTTTTAAACGGTATGCAAACGGCTTGCAGAAATAGATTCAGGCGTGCCCGCGAACGCTTCCGTCTGTGGGAGTGAATGAATTCGGAAGACGCCTCCCCCCCAAGCCTCGTCAATCGGAACGAGACTTCGAATAAAAATAACGAAATGGGGGTCCTCCAAGAAGAGATGCGACTAATGTCACTCATGTCACCCGAGGCAGGGAAGCGAGTTCTTAGTGCGGCAACTGATTTCCATGGCTGTTGTCTTTGAGGAATGAGCATCTTTAAGCCTTTCACGCCGAATTTGAGGGAGGCTCATTCCCCAAGCCCAATCCTTCCTGCCTAACCCCTACTTGAGTTCACACCTCCCGTGAGCTCAAACCCCTGTAAGGCCTGCAGCAGAGCCCTCCTCGCCAAGGTCGGACCAGAGCACAGCTCAGGACCGCCAGACCGGGTCTTGGATGTTGTATAGCATAAGGGCGAAGGGTCCTGGAAGAGAGATGGACCTTGAGATTTGCTGCAGGAAGTACTAGTATTTCAGGGCAGGTACGTGAACTTCCAGGCAGCAGAACAGCTTTACGATTGGAGGGATGTGTGTATGTGGTGGGGGTGGAGGGACCCTTCTTTTTGTCTTTAGCTGTCTTCCTTGGTAATGCTCAAAGTAAATTACTTCTAGAACTGAGAATTGCCCAAATCTTTTTTTATTCAGTCCTTGGAGGTTAAATGTAAGAGTACTAAATGAACATTTGTTGAGTCCCTGCTATACTACGTGCCAGGCACTGGTCCTCACAACAGCCCTTTGAGACACATAAGTCACTCATACCTCTCTTGGTTGCCATTGAGAGAACCCCAACTAAACTGGTAGGCCAAAGGGGGGGAATGTACTGTTGATATAAATAAATTGTGACAAAGGTTGTGGTCCACTCGGCCTCAGGGACTGCTCTCTTCCAAAGTCCTCCTCTCTACCCCATCCCAAAGCTCTACTTTTCTCTGCTTTCTGCTTTCAGACCAGTTTCCTCCAAGTGGCTAGAGAAAAGGCACTAACTGACAGCTCTCGAGTTCACATTTTCAGTCTCACCATCAGACAAACTGAGGGTGATAATCTCTCATCCCAAGTTACAAATTCCCAGGAAAGGATAGTTAATTGGTCCAGCTAGGTGCCCATCCCTGAGCCAAATGACTATGCCAAATAATTAGGACTTCTAAGAACATGGACACTGAATCACCTCATTACAGTGGAGAAAGAACATTTCCCACAAGAAAGGGGCAGACAAAACAATAGATGTCCATTGTATTAGAATTCTCATTGTCTTCAAACAAGAGCGCCAATATTATATAGAAATATTTTCGTTTGCCACACTTTTAAACCAATGTTATAACTGGTACACATTTTCAAAACAGAAAAATGTTATTTTGGTCAAAAGAGACATTTAAAAGTATAGTATTCATATGTACCAGCCTTGTGTGTGTGTGTGTGTGTACTGTGCCATAAGGATCCAATAGTCTAGTAATGCTGGGTTTCCAAATTTTAGGTTTCCAAAATGAGGAAGAAGAGGTGTGTAGGAAGACACAGTATAATTTTTGAGCACTAACTCTAACAATAACAAACTAACAATAACGATAATTAACCAAACTCCCTATTATGTCCAATGAACATCCATAGCAAAACCCAGAAGTAAATATTATACCCATTTCACAGATACTGAGTCTGAGGCTCACAGCTGATAAATAACTAGCTCTTACACATAGAAGGGGAACCAGAATTAAATCACATAAATTAAATCACAGGTTTGCCAGACTCCAGGCCTCTAGGTGTTAAACCTCATCTGTTTGCCATTAGCAGCTACCCTCTTAACACTGCCATTGAACTCTCAACTTTTTACTGTGAGACATATTTATATAGAAACTCATGACTTTGCAACAGTTGTACAGAATTGCTACTAAACAAGCATAGAAATGTTAATTAGGCAAAGTGCTGACTATAAGCTAAAATTATTAACGTTAACAAATTATTGATTTATGGCATTATCTTAAACTCTCCCCTTCCTAGTTTCTCTTCCTTTTTCATCCTCCTTTCCTTTTTCTCTTCCCTTCCCATTCCATCTTCCTTTTCCTTTCACCTTTCTTTTCTACGTCTCTTCACATCTTGCAGAGAGACACAATAGTGATAGGAGCTAAGAAGAGAAGCATACCGGGGGCTGAGAGAAAACTGATGTGGTTGGACAACTGATTATGTTGAGCAAATGAGTAAAGACGTTGATGATAATGATGGGCAGATCTTCCACTGTTGGAGAAAATACTAACATGGAAAGTGGGAAAGCTTGAAAGAATCTGAGGGATTGAGTTGGAAATGTAGGTATCACCATGAACTCAATTTAAAAAATATAAATAAATGTAGAAATATATATGCTTGTGTGTGTTTACATACTATATAATATATTCCTAGTTCTGTCCTCTGAAATGATGTACGTGAGGTGATACCCTAGTAGCTCTGAGCACATTGAGAGTATGGATTTTGGCTTCTAATACCGTGCTCCACTAAAAGGAACCAAGACTGTATGAAACCACAATGATGGAAACATGTCATCATACATTTGCCCAAACTAATAGAACATACAACACCAAGAGTGAACCATAAAGGTAAACAATGAATTTAAGTGATTATGATGTATCAATGTAGATTCATTATTGTAACAAATGTCCCACACTGGTGGGTAATGTTGATAATGGAGGAGGCTATACATGTGTTAGGACAGGGGATGTTTGGGGATCTCTGTACTTTTAATTTTGTTGTGAACTTTAAATTGCTCTAAAAAAATTAAGTCTGATGTATTTTTAAAGCATTTACATACACACACCCACAAAATAAGGAACCGAGACTCTTTGAGGAAATATCAGATTTTAGGGCTGGAACATGAAAACTATAAAATGAGCCCAAAATATTTTGTGACAGAAATTAAGGAAGTGCTCAAAGACGAATAGAGACGTGTTTAAACGACACAGAAATCAGCTCAAACAGGCTCTCACTGGCCCAATTGTATACAATTTGAGCATGAAAATAAATACAGTAACAGATTATGACCTATTGAATAAATAGGCATCCATTGCATTACAATAAATAAGTGGGGAGAAAGAAAAAGCTCTTCCTTTTCAGTATAATGACAACCAATTAATGTGAAAGGAATGGTGTAAACAGAAAATCACTTACCAAACATAGTAGTGGTTCAAGCTGAAGTTGTCAATGGAAGCTAAGACCAGGTGAAATTTGAGAGGAACGGGATTTCGGCATATTGTTGAAATATTTTCCAACAGTTGCAAAAGAAAAATAGTAACTTGACAGTGTAAACATCGCTAGTGATGGGACAGATTGACATGAGAAAAGCAAAGCTCACCAAGAATGCACGCCTGAGTCTGGGCACAAGGAAGCATCAGATAGACTCAGGTGGAGGGTCACCCCACAGAATATAAGGCCTGTATTCTTGTAAACTGCCAAGGATGTGATAGAGAATGACTGAGGAACTAGAGGAGGCCAAAGAGTCCCAACAGCTAAATGCATTGTATGTTCCTGGATGAGACCCTTGACCAGAAATTTTAAAAAGACTTTTGAGACAATTGACAAAATGAAAATTTGAATAGGGTCTTTAAATGGTACTGTACATCAATGGTTGTGTCAGTGTTGATGTCCTGACTTCTTTGTGAGTCCTTGATGGTTCAGAAAAAGACTAAAGGTGTGTGAGTGTGTGAGAGAGTGTGTGTAGGGTGGAGGAGGAGGAAGAGAGGGAGGCAGATGGTGAGGAGAGAGAGAGGAGTTCAAAGTTGGTGAATTTAGGTGAAGGTAATGGTGGGGTGTACTGTCCTTGTAACTTTTTCTTAGCTTAAAATTATTCTGAAATTGGAGCAGGGCAAAGTGGGGAGAGGGAGGCTACATGGGGTCTGAGTGGAGCCTGCCCTGATACTGAAGGTAGAGGGTGGAGGGTCAGGCCAGACTACAGCAGATGATGGGAAAGCAAGTTTCCTTTTGACTCTTCCCTTTGGACCTGAGAGAGACTCAATGCCCAGATTAAAAGTGATGTGCAGATTTAGGACCCTGTTGAGCCATTTCCTGTCTTTAGTCACTCACTCAAGTTAACCCAGGTGAGGTGGAGCCACAGTGATCTAAATACCAGGAACCCAGGGTAACAACGAATGTTACAGCAAGCCCTCAGCTGACTGATAGGGGCTCAGGAGACAAAGTGGCCCCAGTGATGAAAACAAGCCCTGTGTTAAAGACCTATTGTTGGTTGTTTCATCATCAACAAGATGATGAAAGGAAGAAACAAAGCGCTGGCCAGATACGTAATGACACAGATTCTGGAAGCTGTGAGAAGAACAGTTTACGAAACACCACACTGCTTCTGCAGAGGCAACCATTGAACCCTTACACCAAGCTCTGAAAACTGGGAGCCTGTGGTGGGCTGGTACTCATCCTCAAGGGCGGCCACTGCTACCAGGTTCCCTGTGCCACCACCAGCTGCTCCAGGCCGCTGCTTCTTGGCTGTGAAGTGGGTGGTTACAGAGTGCAGAGAGAAGTAGCCCTGGAGGATGCTGACGCCAGAGGAGCTGTGGCATGAGGTGCTGCAGGCCCTGCTGTCAAGAGGAAGCACAACATGCACAAGACAGCTGAGGCCAACAGTGCCGTGGCCCACTACTGCCAGGGGCAGACGGATGGTAAAGTCCCCAGGAGGAGCCCGGGACTCTCTGCTGCAAGAAACAATGTGAGCCACCACTATGTCCAAAAAACCTGTGCATGAAGCAGGTCGGAAAGGGTGGAGCGCTATGTTTATCAGTCTTTTCTTTGAAGAGCTAGAACTCACTCTTCCCGCCCCGTCTCCCTGCAAAGAGGCAACACATCCACCTGGATTTGCCCCGGCAAACTTAAGGCCCACCCAGCCTTCTCTTCCTTCCGCTTAGGATGGATGTTTGGGTGATACGAAAGGAAGCAGTTTTAGTATCAGAGGTATGTGAGAAAACTCTCACTCTGAACAGGTGTCTATGTGATGCAGCACTGCCACTCATTAAAATCAACTGAAGGGAAAGAAAATTATTCTGGAAAAAAAAATGTTTTTAATTAAAATTGTTAAATGCTGATGGAACTCCAAAACAATAGTTTTCAAATTTGGATGATCAGTCATCAACACCTTTGACAATCTGATAAAAATCTATGGAATTTTTTTCCCAGAAAAATTCCATAAACACAAAATGTACACAATTTCAGAGGAGTATATGGATGCCTTGAAGTCCATGCACAAACCCCAGGTTAAAAGAAGCTCTCAGTTGAAGTGTGAACAAAAACGTGCTGTTCACTTTTCTTTCCAAGAATATAGCAGGCTAGGTTATCTAGATTAACAGTTGAAAATACTTGATAAAATATAAAAAAGCATATTCTTAAAAGCACAACAGTAAAGCAACAACCAGGCCAAAATCTAAGGACAGGAGGTCAACACACCATGGAAGTTGCTTTTGCTCTGCTGATCCCGGCAGACTTGAACTTGTGTTTTGACAGCTTCCACAGGTAAGAAAAAGAACTATCTAAGCCAGAGTCTGCCCAGAGTGAGGCAGGATCTCCCCCGAGGCCCATCTCAGAGGACTGATGAGCCAAAAGTAAGTCTCGCCGCTCTCTGAGACTGCTAGGAAAAATGGTCTTAGCTGCAACTTACTGAAAAATTGCGCCCATAAATAAGTCCTGGCATGGATGACACTCCAAACTCATGTCACTCCAGCACCCAAATAATCTTAAACAGTGAATTTAGTTCAAAACAACCTTTGACTGCTAGTACACCTAAGCACCTGGCAGAAGCAATTCCACAATGCACTTGCTTCCTAGCCATCTTAGTCTGCTGGGGCTGCCATAGCAGATCACCCCAGTCTGTGTGGCTTAAAAAACAGAAATTAATTTTTTCACAGGTCTGAAGGCTAGAAGACCAAATTCTAGGAGCCATCAGGGTTGGGTTCTCCTGAGCATCTCTCCTTGGCTCGTGGATAGCTGCCTTCTCACTGCACCCTCACGTGGCCTTTCTTTGGTGCATGTGCATCTCTGGTGTCCCTTCTTCTTCCTCCAAGGACACCAGTCCTATGAGATTATGTCCCAACGCTTATGACTTAATTTACTCTTAATTAACTCCTTAAAGGCCCTGTCATCAAACACAGTCACCTTGGGGGCTGAGGCTTCAACAAATGAATTTTAGAGAAGCACAGTTCATAACACTAGCCCTCAAAACACCTCTAGAAATTTCTTTACAGGGACAATGAGCTGCACACAATGAACAGAACCAAATATACATCAGTATAAACGTAAGTGAGAACTGCAGACGAGAGGCAGAAACTACCTCACAAAGACCTCAGATATGGAAATCACTGAACAGAGATCATAAAGAAACTATACTTACTTTATTTTAACATATCAGTTTTATAGCAGAATGATATCTTCTGCCACCATTTTTTCTTCTGCCACCATTTAAACATAAAATGAAAAATTATTTATCAAGAAATAAAAGTGCACATAATTTTTTAAGATACACACCAGCAAAATCTTTAGAGAATTCTGCACTTTAGCTTAGATGAGGCTACATCTGTCAGTGTGTATATGGGGGTCTGTGGCCTCGGCTCTTCTGGCGATGGCCGTTTTGTTATATATTGATGTTTCCTGGAGGCCAACGAAGACCTTGACCTGTAGTAGCATGTCAGTAAATACTGGCTGAATAAATAAAGTGTAATCTTCCAGGAGATACTTTTGCTGCTGAAATAGCAACATGTGTAAATGCCTCTCTTGGAAAGAAACAAATTTATATAACGTATCGATTGGGCAACAATGACACCTTAATTTTAATGTGTCTGTACTTTTATATCTGCATTTCTCGTTTACAGTAAATTCAATTTCAGCGCATAGTACACATATTTTCAACAAGGATGTACCTTGAGTTGAATCAAATCATAAAAATGGAGTACCAAGTTTTTCTTATTTCTAACATATCAAAATACAATATCCACATAAAAATTACTTACTATTTAAGCCAAAATGTTGCCGAGATGAAGGCTTTCAAGATCACAGGTTTTTTTTCCTCCAAACTTGTATTATGAACATTTTCAAATAGACAGAAAAGTTGAAGGAATAGTACAAATAACTCCTACAGGCCCTCGACTTAGAGTCAACAATTGTTAACATTTAGCCATAAGTGTTTTAAGTATATATTTTTCTTTTCTATATCATTTGGAAGCATATATTTGAACATCTTTGTCCCTAAACATTGGAGCAAGTATCTCCTAGGGTTCAAATAATCTTTAAAACCATTACCATCCCATGATAATATCTAGAATCTAAGGTTTCTGTAATTGTCACAAGAATGTCTTTTATGGTTTTGTTTTGATTTTTTTTTTTTTTTGATTAATCATCCAAACTAGCTTCATGCATTCTGCAGGTTCAAGTCTAGTCTCCCTTATTCTAAAACAGTCCCTGAACCTTTAGTTTTCCAATGACAATGCCTGTTAGACCACAGGACAGCTGTTTTATACAACAGCCCTTGTTCTAGATTTGTCTGATTCTTCCTAGTGTTGTTTCACTGGTTACTTTAGCCTCTGTATTTCCTGTAAACCAGAAGTTAGCCAAGGGGCTTGATTTGACTCAAGTTAAATATATTTTCTAGCAATATTTCTAAGAATATTTAATAGGCAATGTTGTGTGTTTCACATGGCAGCACATCAGAAGGTCAGAAAGTCAGATTAGACCACAATTATTGTTGCTGAGTTTGATTACTTGGTTAAGGTGATAGCTCCTAAGTCCAGCCATTTATTAATAATACGTGGAGTAATAATACATGAAAGCTGCACTCCTTTGTGTCCTTTAATTCACGTCTTTTTCATTTAGGACAGCCAAAATTTTATTCTTAAATTTGCGTGCTATTAAAAATATTCTTGATGATATTTGTGATGATGTATATTTTACAAAACCTTCCAAGCTCTTTATTATAAAATTCTTCCATGATTTTTTCAGTGAAATAAAACCTTGTTCTGTTCGTGTCAATGCCTTAATTCTTCCAAAATAATAAAAAAAAAATGTCAAAAGAAAAGAAAGA
This sequence comes from Cynopterus sphinx, assembly GCA_030015415.1. Taxonomy (NCBI): domain Eukaryota; kingdom Metazoa; phylum Chordata; class Mammalia; order Chiroptera; family Pteropodidae; genus Cynopterus; species Cynopterus sphinx. Next base: position 3,557,344 of record CM057379.1, on the reverse strand, counting down.
CAAATTACAATTGACTCCTACTGATCTTTCTGGATGAGAGTGCCCTGTGTCACCCATGTGACATAGACCAGGCCTTGAGAGTTCTTTCAGAAGAAACCAAAGGAGGAAAACGAGAAGTTGGAAGCTCCTTGGTGAGCCGCACATAAGTTCAGATCGAGTTGCCACATTTCTAGCCTCATTACTCAATGAAGCCAGATCAGAGTAGCTTTATTTAGTGCCCAAGTATGCAAAAGCTCACCTACAAACAGGGCATGTTTCCTGACGAGTGTGAAGGCCCAGAATATGCAGAGGACAGCTGCAGACTCAGCACAATGGAGGACTCTGCTCTCTGCTGCAGCCTCAAGCAAGATCAGTAAGTCCTGGGCAAACACGGCTGGACCCTGTGATGAAGCAAATGGTCAGCGGGTGAGTGGCTGCCTGGCAGAGGCCAGAACTCATTAGAGTCGGCAGTTGGCACCAGCCCTGGGGATGCAAATAGGGTGAGAAAGAGGTACAATCTGACATTTCCTCATTCTGCCAACGGAGAGAAAACAATGTAAACACATGCCCATGCATTTCCTGTTCAGAGAACTCTTTTCCTAAGCTAAGTGTGAGTTAGGTGTTGTAAAGGGTTGCAAGCAAGCTGGGAAATCCTAGGCTTCTCTGCCATAGGATTTCTGGGTGCCTTTAATCTATGAAAATGAGTTGAGGATCTAGAAGAGGGGAATATGGTCACTAGTGGTGTCTGCATGTCGTTGGCCACTGAACCTTCCCCTGAGAGGCCATCTCACAGAGCTGGAGTGAGATGCACACACTTCATAAGATGCTGAGCCATGCAAGCCCCATGGAGCCCAAGGATAAATGAACCAGGAGGTTTACCCTTGAGAGTAGAAAAGCATCAAAATCAGCTGTGGAGCTTCCCACATCCAGAGGATCCCATAGCCCAGGAATGCCTTGAATCTGTGTGGTATTTCCCAGGCTTAGTCAGATCACCTCAGGCTGGCGATGAATCCTGTCTCCAAGAATGCCTGCCAAAGTGACCTTGCCTTTGGGATGTGGTATAGTGGGCTAAGTAGTGACTGCCTCCCCACAACACCTCGCCAAAAAAAAATCTATGCCCGTGCCTAATCCCTGAAATCTGTGAATCGAACATCACCTGATTTGAAAAAAGCAGACTTTTTGGTGATTGCCAGATGGGAGGGAGGTCTGGGGGGCTGGATGAAAAGGCAAAGGGATGAAGAAGTACAACAAAGTAGTTACCAAACAGTCATGGGATGTGGAGCACTGCATGGGGAATAGAGTCGATATTATTGTAATGGCTGTGTGGAGTGCCAGGTGGGCACTAGAGTAATCAGGGGCATCACTTTATAAATTATATAAATGTCTAACCGTTTTACTGTACACCTGAAACTAATACAAAATTAAAAAAAAAAAAGTCTTTGCAGATGCAACTAAGTTAAGGATTTTGAGATGGTGGATCGTAAATCCAACGACAGGCATCCTTAAGACATGAGGCAGAGGGAGACTGGAGGCACACGGAGAAGACCATGTGCAGATGGAGGAAGAGACCGGACTGACACAGCCTCGGGCCAAAGAACGGTGGCAGCCACCAGAAGTACAAGGCGAGGGATGGGGTTTCCTCAGCCTCTGTAGAAAGCATGGCCCTGCCCACACCTTGACTTCAGACTTCTCGCCTCCAGACTGTGAAATAATAAACTGTTGTTGAAGCCACCCAGTTCCTGGGCATTTGTCACAGGAAGCTACTGCTCACCACAAATTCAGACTTCAACGCTGACAGGTCTGCTCCAGAGGTTGCGGCCTAGTCCAGGTTCAGCCCGCTCTGCTGCACATGGCCACACACAGAGTTCAAGGACAGCTGCCAGGCCCCAGGGCCCCAGGGCATCTCTCTCTAACAGATGAGTCTCTCAAAATATGCGAACGGAAAACCAAAGCCTGTTCACTTAGAGTTTGCTACAGGAAAGGAGTCAGTCACCTTCCTGGAGTTCAGTATATGGAGGAGACTCAAAGGCTGGCAGGGGAGTGGGGAAGCTCTCCATTTGGGTGGCCTTTGTCCATTCTCACATCGTTTTAGCTGAACTGGGCCTTAGATCTTTCTGTTAGTGCTCTGCCTACCCTTTGCCTTTCAGATGATCTTCCCCACTCTCTGAGACCTGTCCCCCAGCCTCAAATCTGTCCCATTTCAACCAGAATGACCCTGCCCCATAAGCAACAGACTTTTCCTACAGTGACTCATCAACTTCCTCATCAGGCCACTGGATTCCATGGCAGGTGAGACCTCCCATCACTGCCGTGTCACCCACAGAGCCTCGATTTAGTCCCAGTCCTGGGGTGCAGTTGCCATAGGAATAGACACAGCAGGCTGCCCTGTGACAAGGAGGGGCTGGGCCTGCATCAAGTCCCTGCTGCTCAACCCCCACCTCCTCCTCCCACTTCCCCAGACCCCCACTTCCCATCCCTCCAGACCAAAAGGAGGCTGGGGCTGGGGATTGTCTCCATGGATCACTCCTGGATCCTGGGTTTAGCACATTTCTGACGACGACGGCTCACGATTGGCGTCACTTGGTTGTGCAGTGTAGACTGCGTTGCTGAGCAACGAAAGAAACAACAGAAATTGAATGTCTATTGAATCTGAGCAAACGCCTGGTTGACAGAGACACGATCTCAGCTCCCCAGAGCCCAAGGAGGGGTGGGGGCGGTCAGAGCCATTTTCAAGGAAGGGTGAATGCACGCAGGAAACATGCTCAAGGCTTAAGTGTGCATCCGGAGAAATTGTGACGACACCCCGATCAAGGCAGAGGGTCTTTCGAGGACCACACAGAATTCCCTCTGGCCTTTCCCACTCAGTCCTCACCCCCGGGGCATCACTGTGACCTCCATCACCTGCAACTTGTTCCACTTTTGAGGTCCACGTGAGTGGATCCGACAGTGAGGACCCTCTGCGTCTGACTTATTTCACTCATCGTCACAGACATTGAGATCCCCTCATTGTTCCCTCCAGAAACACACACGACATACCGCACCCCCTTTTATTTTATTATTTTGGGGGGGGTCATACAGCATGTTATAGGTTCTGGGGATTAGGAGGAGGTAGACATCTCCGGGGGGACCATTATTCTATGGCGACGTAGTTTGCATATTGTTGATGAATGAACATAAATTATTTTGGCAATAAAAACAGTGAAAGGCAGGCCCCGATGGACAGCACCTTCCTGCTCACCCCTGACACTCTTGCTGGCATCTGCCATCAGTGCTTGAAGCGCCCCGCCACTTTGCTTTAAGGGCAGCAGAGGGAGCAATTCGTGGCAAGGTGGCCCAAGGGAGCCCCAAAGGCAAGGTTACCACCCCCCCAATGGCTCTGGACGGGGCAAGAAGTCCCCCCTCCTTTGTCTGCGGTCCCTGCAGCCCCCGCACACGCCTTAGAGGCAAAACCAGGCCCCCCGGGGCGCCCGGGACCCGGTTTCCATCCCGGCAGGTGTGGGCGCGCGCACGACGGGGTGTTTAACCGACTCGGTGCATCTTAAGGGCGCCGCGTCTACACCCAGGTCTCACTTCGCACCTCCTCGGGGTGCAACCTGCTCGCCCTGCCCACGGTGCCCATCCGCCCGATAGGGCCCCCTCCGGATCCCGCCGCGCCCCCGCCTTTCTGCTTTCTCGGGGACCCCTCACCCCTCACCCCTGCAGCTCCCACACTCCTGTTTGCTTTCCTTCCCGATGCACATACTGCCCTGTTTCAGACGCCTTCCCCCACACGCCCCCTGCCTTGCCCTGATTTAGAGCCAGGTCCGGCTGGGAGAGTGGAAGAGTCCAGGTGGATTCCGCGGACTTGGCCCCCGCCACACACACACCAGTGCTCCTGGTTCCCTCCCCCACCCCCATCTCTCCGGGATCGCCCACGGACACCTCCCATCTGGGCCCTGCTATTTTCCTTTCTTCCCCCAGCGCCATACGTGTGCCGCCACCGCATAGGGACGGGGTCCAGGTGGCCCCGGTGTTGTAGCCACCAGCCCCCCCTAAAGACACATGCACCACCAGAACTAGGTCAGTTATGGGAATTGCACCCTATTCGGCCAGCTAGGCCTGCCAGGGGTACACAGATTCCAAGTTAAGCAGCCCCGAAATGTAGAGGACAGGGTTTTTAAGCCCCAAATCCCAAATCTCTTCATTCTGTCGGAACACGAAGGTCTATTTTTCTTCTCTTCACTACCTGTCGACCCACAGGTCAGGTGTGCAAGTGGGGGTACAGAAGCAGAACGCTTATTGTTAGAATGTATGTCCCTATGGGTGATAGCCTGTGTTCCTCTGATGGTAGCCAAGCAGCATTTCCTGCAAGTAATACATTTCAAGTAGTCATTTTCCAGCCACCACACGGGTGCCCGATGGCCCCTCGAACTGGTGGCCACCACCCGTGCCCTTTAAAATGCCCTCTCTTGGTTGGGGGTTATGGTTGATTTCACATCTCCAGGGCCTCTGGGGTGTGTCTGGCCCCAACAGCTTGTGCTAGTGTCAGGGGTCACCCTTTTCCGGGGTCACAGCCCCTAGGAGCTAAGCCGGGGTGCTGGCCCACCCCACAGCTGTCCTGCAGGGCCGTCAGGAGGTCCAGGCCTGGCTGCAGGTCCACATGGCCTCATGGGCAGCCTTCCCAGGGATGTGGGACTAGAGGCTGGTCACCATCCTCCAGGGCTCTGACACCTCTGCCAGCCCAGACCAGGCCCAGAAGGGAAGAGGGGGAAGGAGAAACTGAGGCCTGAAAAAAAAGGCGACAGGGCCACGTGCCCAAAGCTGTTTCCAAGATGATTTTCTTGCACTTAGAACAGAAACAATATAGAATATACAGGCCTTTAAGCACCCGATACCCCTTAACAGGGCTCAAAGACATGTATTTTTAACCTCTTTATTGAGCTATAACTCACATTCCATACCTTAACTTGCCCACTTGATGTGTCCAAGTCAGTGGATTATTATATCCGCAGGGTTGCACAATCATCAGCACAACCAACTTTAGACATTTCCCTCTCTGCAAAAAGAAACCTGTGCCCATGAGCAGTCATTCCCAACTCCTTCTCTCCCACCAGCCCCCAGCAGCCTCTAATTCTCTCTCTCTCCCCCTCTCCCCCCTTCTTTCTGATATATTACATATGTAAATGAAATCATCTAAAATGTGATCTTCTGTGGCTGCCCTCTTTCACTTAGCATAATGTTTTCACAGTTCATCTATGTTGCAGCATATATCGATATTTCATTCCTTTTAATCATCAAATAATTTTCTATTATAAGGACATAGCGCATTTTATTTATTCTTTACTTGATAGACATTGGGTTATTTCCCAATTATTGTGAACAGTGCTGCTATGAGCATTCACGTATAAGTTTGAGTGTGGACATATGTTTTCAGTTGTCTTGTCTGTACACCTGGGAGTGAGATTGTTGGGTCACATGGTCACCAGGAACCTAACATTTTAAGAAACCATCTAAGACATTATTTTAGGTATTTCGTGGCTAGATCTGTAACAGCACTGGATAAATGACCTCCCAGATGTTGACACAGAACCTTCTAGACAGAAAGGCTGCTCTGTGGAGACCTATTGTTCAGGATATTGAGAAGAATAAGACAGTGCTTTGGGGGGTACTGGATCAAAAGAGCATAGCTTCCTCCCAGTGAGAAGGGAGACAGACACCCAGACTCCCAGGGGCTTAATGCAGAGAGCAGACATCCACAGAAACACCCAGCGGTGGCTGGTTGGGGTGGGGGCTCTGGCGAGGTTCTGGGGAGGAGCACAGCTTTGCAGCTGAAATAATATTTGCCTCCACCTCCAAAAAGACTTTGCAGCAGGGTGTGGGGAACAGCATGGGGTGAAGCCAGCCCTGGGAAAGTGCTTGGTGCACTTGGCAGTGGTGAAAGGAGGATGAGAGTCGAGGAGACAGGCCCAGGAGGGTAAACTGAGACTTGACTTTAGTGCCAGGGAGTTTGAACTTGAACCGAAAAGCACTTTCTTCCTAGAGAATTCTTGGAATTAGCCCAAATTGCAGACATGGTCAGACGTCTGCATAGCCCAGGTTCCCATCTGAGCGTCCCTCCTGATTGCCAGAGCTTGGCAGATTTGGCAGTCTCTGGGGCAGAGGGCCAAGCTTGAGCCACATGCACGAGGGTTGTTATTCTGACCTTTCTCTGCCTTCTACTCCAGGGACCTACCAGCATGCCAGCTCTAACTTGCATTTATGTTCAGGTTTGCCCACATCCTCTTGGAAATTGGATCCTTTAATTCTACAACATTTTGAAATGTTTAGACATCAGAAAACCCGAGGGAGTTGACATACAATTAGATAATAACAGTGCACTTTAAAATAGCTAACAGATTCCACATTCCCTTTCTCTCGGTTGAGGGTTAAAATCCCCACAAAAACCACAGGGTCCGATTTCTCTGACTCACCTCTAAGTGGTTTCTGATAGTTTTAAAAAATAAGGTTTAATTACAACCAAGCTGAAATGAACGTGAGCTTCTGATCCAAAATATATTTCGTGTAATTTTTTTTCCTTTACGATTTTAGAGCCAAGAGCTAATTTAATTAATGTTTCTATGAGCATTAATGATAGTGTGGTGCATTGTGACAGTCATGGTCCCCCCAGCAAATGATGTCCTTCTGTCCTTCCTCTTTTGCAATGATAAGCCCAGTGGATAGTCAAAGACCCCAGGCATGTGAACAGGACCAACTTAGACCTTTCACCATCAGCATTTCCACCAGCCCTCTGAACCCAGGGGAGACACGCAGAAACTTGAGAAATCAACATGTTTGCTATGCAGCAATAGATAACTAACACAAATAATACGCTAACTAGTAACAGGATGGAGTCTTTTTCAATAAAAACAAACCATTTCTAAAGCCAAATGAGACATTTCCCCATTTTTCAGGACAGTAGGAGATTTTCACCTTTGAAATAAAGAAACAGAGTTGTTCAAGAAAGTCTGTGAATCTAGATTTAAATGTCAAAACATAATAATGTTTACCAATTAAAAACACTGAGGAGTTTTATTATTCAGACTAAGAGCTAGTTAGGGAGAAAGAAAACTGATAAACGGGTTCATTGATGCCTTCTCATTTTGTCCCTTACTCGTATTTTGCTTGATTCTAACTCGAAGGAGTTTGACCCTGTCCTCCTTTGGCACTTGATTTTGAATTAGCACAATGGAAAGACTAATATTTCACAGCTGCTCTGGCCACGTAGGTATACACTGTGCACTCACCCCAACCTCATGACCTTTCTCGCAGGAATTTAAATTGAAACTTATCTCCCAATATTAGGTTTCAGGAAGGATCTCTTTGCTCTTTTATTGAAAAAGAAATATGTGACTGGCAACACTCCTTTCATGGATTCTCTTGAAATTAAGGCATTTGATGACAGAATTTATTCCTCTGTCAGAAAACTGGGCAACAAACACTAGAGAAAAAGAATGAGTTCTGGAGTTACTGTCTAGATTTTTTTGATATTCATCTCTTTATGTATTTTAAATTATTTTAAATTTACTTGTGGTCCATTTGGGTGCACAGTTCTGTGTATTTTAATGTGTGTGTAGATATGTGTCTCTACCAACACGAACAGGGCCCAAAATGTTCCCACTTACCCCCAAAACTCCCTTATGTGCCTTTTTGTTGTCAAACGCTTTCCCATCCCTCAGGCCCTGGCACCCACTGTTCTCTTTTCCTACAGTTCTGCCTTTTCAGAAGGTCATATAAATGCAATCATGTAGGTTGTAACTTTTAAAGACTGGTTTCTTTCGTGTATGCATCTATGTTTCTGGGTTTATAACTAATTTGTTCCTTTTTATATCTGAGTAACATTCTGTTGTATAATGTATCAGCATTTATTTATCCACTCACTCACTCACTGAAAGATGCTTAGGTTGCTTCTAGTTTGGGGAAGTTACGAATACAGCTGCTATAAACATCTCTTTATTTTAATTCATAAAACTGTAATGCTGTTTATTTCAAAGCTACTTTATCAGCAGAAATATTAAGTCGTAGTTTATGATACTGGATATCGATTCAAAGCATTTATTCTAGTAGCTTTAGGGGGCTTAATGGGCATTTCCGTTGCATTATCATTTTTATTAGATAAATATCTTTTATAAAGTAACTACCATGACTTAATATGACCCCACAAACTATGACAACTCAAGACAAAGTAAGATCAAATCCATGTAATAGGTACAAATATGGTAAAGCAGGGGACTAGAGCAGGGAAATTTTACACATGACCTGAAGATGAAGAGATGAAAATAAAATTTTGTTTTAATTTGATGCATTTTGGTTTGACATCAGAAAGTACTCAACATGTTGGCAACTAGAGATGAACCAAAAATGGCATAAATTTGTTGATATGTTGTTAGCATCCTTGGGAGTAATTTTGGGTACAGAAAGAACTGTCAGATGTTTATTTTGGCTTTACATTTGAATTTTCAGTATATGAAAGTTACAAATACTAAATCCTTATCTTCTCATTAAAGTTGAGGTTACAGATCTTGTTTTTCTTATACATCTAGCAACTCGATGGCATCATCTTTGGATAAAACTTGATCCCATTTACTAAGTTAGTTAATTAACCGTCTTCAAATCTTTTTTATTGTATTTTTGAGTGGAAGGTAACTGATTTCCCTTCAATGTATTTTCACTGTCTGAATTAACAACAACAAAAAATCCCTGAATATTAATTAACGGAATCTGATAGATTTACAGAAGAAGCAAAATTAAGTTCTCTTAGTCATCTCTACATAGTGAATAAGCTTAGTAAGACTTTATCCTTGAATCACGAGTCTAAATTACTATTTAGTTGCACCTTTTAAGTTGGTGTTACACAGCTGAACATCCAAGAGGTCAAATTCTCTTTCTGTCTCTGTTTTTCTTTTAAGTCAAATTCTCTTAACTCTTCCAAGAACATTAGATATCAAATATGCACACATCTCACTTAACAATTTTCATATTAATACTATGGTTTTGATTCTCATGAAGTTTTTGATATTTAATTCTAAATTATAAACCTTGCCTAGGAGATTTTCATCTGCAGGTGGGGATAGTTACCGTGAGGCTACTCAGGCCCGGGCTCCAGGTGAACCTGAGTCCTGATGCAGACAAGATCTCGAGTGGATCTCTCACTGCCTGTCAGCCACGCACAGCCCTTTCTACGATCGTTCTGTGAATGACTCCATGACCTCATGAAGGTATGTGTCGCCGTAGTTTTTATTCCTATGCTCCAGTTGCACATGTTGCTAATTTGAGCACTGTTGACCTTAACAGGGACCCTAAAATATGTAAATGCCTGTTCCTTTTAGCACGAAAGCACCTTAAACTTGGAATCTTGCTTTTTCTTATCTTTCCAGACCACATGCAACTTTCGTGGGTATTTAAAATACCCGTGAATCCTCCAGTTGAATTCTGGGTGTCATATAGGTTACCAATTTATGGGGTCATTCCACTAGCATACTGAGAAGTCTGCAGGAGGTATGAGGTCCATGTCCCAAAACTCAGGCCTTGTGTATGTGACCTTACTTGAAAAAGAAAATCTTTTGTAGATGTAATTAAGTTAATTTGGGGATGTGATCTTCCAGGATAATCTGAGTGGGCCCTAAATCCAATAAACATCTTTAAGAAGGACAGCAGAAGAGTTGCAGATGCAGAGGAGAAGGCCATGCGAAGACAGAGGAAGAGACTAAAGAGCTATGCAGCCACAAGCCAAGGAATACTCACAGCCTCCAGGAGCTGGAAGACACAAGGAAGGATTCTTCCCTAGTGTCCTCAGAAGGAACGGCCCATCCAGGACTGGGAGAGAATACAGTTCTGTCATTTTAAGCCACCACCTTTGTGGTATTTGCAATGGCAGCCCCGGGAAACGAATACAGGTGTGTCCAGGAACACTCCTGGGTGAGAGGTAGGTTTAGGCACGGGTATTAAGACTTTTAAGTTGCAAGTATGGAAACCCAGTGACACTATCTCACGCATAAAATGGGCACTTGTTGGAAGTTTTCCTAGTACTGAAGGTCAGGAAAGGCTCTGGGCCTCGGAAGTGGGTGAGAACCAGGATCTAGAAGGCTGGCAGGACCTTCTCTGTCTCTGTGTCTGCTTCATTTTTTTTTTTCACTTTAGACCTTCTTGCCTGTAGAATATGACTACCCCATAGCTCCTGATTTTACGTGTTACTATTCCAGCCACACAGAACAACTACCTAGATCTCACTCGCCCCCAAACCAAAGCCTTGATTGGGTCAGGAGCCCTGGTTGGGTCCACCATGGCCTTCGGGGCAGCATCTTGCATCTAAACATGGCTGCAAGTGCTTACACCTGTGCATCAGGAGGCTGATTTTCTGAGAGAAGCAGGTGTGAACAATGTCTACTTGTTCAATATCAGTAGCGGTCTTGTTTGGCTGTGTTGTGTATCAGTTAGTGAGGGCCACTCCTCAAATCCTGCATACCCAGGAGAAGCTTGTCCTGTCTTGGTGGCAGAAGCACAGGAAGGCAGGCCTGGATGCAGGCATGCGTCACGCCTTTAGCAGCATCAGGTGTGCAGACATCCCATTGGCCAAAGCAAGTCACATGTCCGAGCCCAGCATCAGTGGAGCAGGGAAGTCCACACCCTCTTCTTATGGAGGTCGGGTGAGTGGAAGGGAATTTTCTGAACAATAATTTGCCATGCAGTACCAAATTTTTAGTAATTGAACCAAGGAGTCACACTTAACACCGCTCAGTGCAGGACATCAGACACTAAGTACCTCCTAATATATGAGAACGTGCTGCAAAGACGCTTGCCAAAATGTGTGACTGGGCCCTCATGAAGCCTCAAAACTTAACTTTCTGTTCAAAAGGAAATACAAGGGGTGAGAGAGGAATAAGTTAAATGGACACTATATTAGTTATCTGTTACTGAGTACCAAAGGCCCCAAAAGCAAGCTACTTAATAATGAACAGTATCTCAGATGGTGGTCCAAGGGAAAACAAGGAGAAGGGCACAATGCCTTGTGCGGCCTCTTCTCGGAAGGCACATCTGCCACTTCTGGCACACGCTGCTTATTAAAAATGAGTCACTAAGCACAGCTCGCACGCAAGAGGAAGCTGCACCTTTTGAATAGGGAGAATCAGAGAATTTGTGGCCATAATTTTAATATCATCAGTGGGGCGATTTTAAATTAAAAGAGATAAACCAAGAGCAATGCGTAACTCTCAAATTAAAAGAGATAAAGAAACCAAGAGCAATCTGGATCCTGGATTTAAAAAAAAACCCATAAAAGTCATTTTGGGGACAACTGGGGAAACTTGACTCTAAATATTAGATGAATTAGGGAATTATTGATGATTTTCGTAGGTGTGATTGTGGTGATGTGGAGGAAGGTCTTTATCCTTAGAGGATGAAGGGAGAATTAATTAGCAGTGACATGTCATGATGTTTGCAACTTATTTTCAAATAGGTCAGGAAAATAAAGAGATAAAGCAAATGAGGCAAAATATCAACATTTGAAAACCTCAGTGGGGAGTATAAATGGGTTCACTGCACTAATTCTTAACTTTGTCATGCTTTTAAAATTAAAAATAGATAAGCATATTAGGATAATCTGGTGTCTAATTCAGGGAAAAATTCTCAAATTCAAGGCTGGGGAATTGGGTCATCATCCTTGGTTTGCCCATAAGGAAACGAGAACCTAGACTTCGCAGTAAATGCTCTTCTTTTATTTAATATTCCCGGCAAATTGGTGTCACACGTGCTTCACAGAACTCTCTTCTGGAAGGAGACACAGGCTGTGTACACAGATACCTGGTGTGTGTGTGGGACGCCCTCTGCTGAACCAGGAAACTGAGCCAGGTCGAAGACAAATATTTGGACACAGGAGAGAAGCAGAAAGAATTAGAAACTGGTGTCGAGAAGAAAAGCCAGTGTAGTGTTCAAAAAGCACAACTTCCAGGACCAGCAAGCAGGGAAAGTCTGAGGAGAAAGAAGGGTGAGCTACGCACCATAGAGGAGGGGACCGAGAGCCCCTCAGATGTCCTGCCTAAGTACCAAGGATCCTCCACCAAGAAGCCCCCATCTGTTAGGGGCTGGCAGAGGCCTGGAGGAACAGGAGGGAAGAACTGTGTCTGAGGCCGGCAACAGAAGGAACCCCAGGATTATGCCTTCCAAAGCAAGCCCACGCCCCTGCTTGAGAGTACCCGAGGGAATCCTATGTGTTAGACTTCGAGGTTGATGATAAAATGAATAAATGAACAAAATGTTATTTCAGCAGCTCATAACGACTTAATCAATCTTATTGACACAAAATCGTTTTATTCGTCGAGTAACACGTTGAATTCGTTGTAGCCTCTGGAGGTTGATTTTGAAATCACATTTGTTTGAAATCAGCAGATAAGGTCCTGATGTGGGACTTTCTACAGGGTGATGACACGATGGGGAAACTCTCTGGAGAGTGGTAAGAAAAAAGAGACTCTCCAAACTCGGACGTAGAAACGGATGACTTAATGCCATGTCTTTTCAACATCAAGCGGGGGCCCTTTCTAACACTCTGAGAGGTGCCTCTCTATTTCAGACTATCTAAGATTAATTAGGATATTTTATAATTCTCTGTGGGAACATGATTACCTATGCAGAACTTAATGGGATATAAATGATTCTTTTCTGGTAACAGTTGATATTGTTTTTTTTTCTGGTAGAAATGTAAATGACTTCTGTCAGCAAAAATCAAAAAGGTTCTGATTATCAGTTTTATTACCTTGGAGATTATTAACCGGTTATTTTTTAAAATTTAACTTAGCAGTTATTTTCCCATGCCTATACGGACTCAAGGTTTCTTTTTAATCAGCTTAGCTATCCTGCTGCTTCCCCGTTTAGCGAGTTAATGAATAGGTGCTACCTAATTTCGTTATGTTTGTGGGAGACTCAAGTTTTCCCTTTTTACAAATTCTGCTTTGGAGAGAGACTTGAAAAACATAACATCAAATGCGATAAGTGGACCTTATTTGGATCCTGTCCTCCTGCAAATCAGGTGTAAAAACATTTTGGGGGAGCTGGAGAACATGTATCAGGTGGTCTAAGTATTAGATGGAATCGAGACATAATCGTTAATTTTGTTAGATGTGAAGATGGCACTGTGGTACGTAGGACAATTATATACACGTATTTACCCAGGCTTGGGGAACAAATTACTCCAAATCGCTGTAGTATTTTAAACACAGGCTTTATGATTGTTATTTAGGTACGGCAGGTTCAACAGATCAGGAGGCGACTGCCGTTGAAGAGACAGTTTGTCAACTCACATCCCAAGCAGGTGGGCCACACAGGAAGCCCTCTCCAGTCCAGATGCAGAGAGAGGAAGGGGAAGTCCGTGGCTTGCTGGTTCCAGAATCTTGTAGAAACCAGCTACTTTCTTTTCTACACAGACTCTGGCCTGTCCTCCTCGCCAGGAATCCCTGCCCTGCAGCAAGACTCTTTACCCCCTACAGCTGCATTCAGAGGCTGGGGACAGGGTCAGCAATGAGCCCCGTAAACGGTCAAAGTGAACTGGCATAGGTTCTCACTCAGGTACGATTTTGAGAGGTTTTGAAACACGCAGGCACGCTTTCTGATTCTGATTCAAAATTTCTTTTTTTTTTTCTTCTTTTTTTTTTTCTTTGTTTCTTTATTTTTTTAGCATCTCCCCTCACCCCTGATTTTGATCCGAATTTTCTTTAGAGGAGCGGTTTCATGGAATACTTTTCCTGACCTTGCCTTCAGGATGACGGGGTTGTAGTGGAGTCAGCAGTTTGATTCAACTTTGCCTTTGTTCTGTTTGTTAATTCAGCTTGGGTTCATCTGGTCCCTGGGACTGAGTTCCTTCTTTCATAATGAAAAATAAAACAACTTGGGACTGCTGAGTCATAGCTCTTAAATTTATTAACAAACCCCATGAAATCCTACTGAAATCCTCGTGTTCTCTTACATTAAGACTTTCTACAAACATGTCATTTTCAATCTTTTTTTTTTTTTTTTTGAGGCTGAGTGAAATATTAACGAGTGTGATGAATTTTTCCAAAGAAGTTTGGAACGAAAATTGGCGAAGCTGCAAAACTGTCATTTTTGGGTGTCTCAAGCAGTTTTTGTGTGTTTTAGGATAGAAACAAGAATTTATGCATAGGACTGGTCCCCAATTTTTTCTGGGTGATGACGCTCTGGTGACTTCTTTAAATCCTTCAGATGTAAAAAGAAAAAACACACTTATCCGTTGTTTCGGAGATATCCAAAGGCGGTAAAATAATTCGGTTGCAGGTGTTTCAGAATGGGACGTGAAGGGATCTGTGAATCTGTGTATTTCCAGCAGGATGACCTTTGCGGTGGGGGGGACGGGGGTCTTGGTGCGATGGTTCGGAAATGTGCTTACTTGGCTAGGTTGACCTGTTCCCCCCAGAATTTCCTTTTCTTGAATTTTTCCAGTATGAACTGCAAGGAATCTGTCCTGAGAGTTCTCCCTGACCTCCATCGGCTGGCCCTTTCTCGCCGAACCTGTATCGTGAAATCATGGAAGGCTGACATTGACATGGCCTGTGCAGAGTGTCTAGTTCAAACTGGGTCTTCACCTTGGTCCGTCATAAAAGTCATCTGGGGAGGTTTTTTGAAATACAGATGCCCCAGTGCACCAGTGAAGTTTGTTGGTTTTTGAGCCTAGGACATCTGTGTTTTCCAAGTTCTCTTGGTGGTTTTGATGGTCAGCCAAGGGAGTCTGCCGGTCTCTGTGATTCTGGTCTAGTGACTCTCAAAGGGTGGTCCTTGGACCGGGAGCATCAGTGTCATCACCTGGAACCTTGTTGGTCATGCAGATTCCTGGACCGAGGCTCTATGGTTGGGGTCCAGAATTCTGTGGCTTAACAAGGCTTCCAGGGGACTCTGAGGCCTATTAAAGTTTGAAACAAAAATCTTACCTAATCCCTCATTGTATCATTAAGGAATCTGAATCCGAAAAGAAGGAACATGTCTTGGGGTTAATGAAAATTAGTGGGGATAGGAGGCAGCCCCCCCACGGAGCTCCAGTGTTTTGAGAGAATAGTCCCAGCCTCTGTCTTGAGAAAATTCAGATTACTATCTATGAGAAAACAAGGCTCATCAGCTGGGAGATGATACATGATCCCGGCCCCAAAAGAATGTCCAGGCATGCAGAGAATCTGTAGGAGAGTTTATTTGAACCAAACTGATGACATATGTCGGGGAGCAGAGGTCTCAGATGTTTCACAAAGTACGTTTTGCAAGGTTTTTATTATTATTATTATTATTATTTATGCATTTAAAATTAAGCAGGGAATGTAAGAAAGATTACTTGGATGGAAGAACGCAGGAAGCAGGGCTGGGATTGGATTACAGGATAGTTAACGAGATTACGGGGTCTCTTGAGAGTTAATGCCCTAATCAAGGGGTATTACTCTGGCGTCTCAAAGGTGTGTTCACCTGGATGCACAGGAACAATGCGCAGGGCTGTCTTCAAAGCTTTTACTGAGGAAGGTATAGGCCTTGGCAACCCACCACCAAAGCCTGCCCAGGTAGGCATCTACGATCAGATCGCCCTGTGAGGTTATTTCCCGTAGAACCCCTTTTTATCGTCCACAGAAGGATCTAAATTAATGAATTTCTGCCACTGGGGTCATACTTTTTTTTTTTTGATTGAATCCTTACTATTGCTATTTCTTTTCCTGCTGTCACTTTTCCTAATCACATCTCTTCTTGTTTTCTTTCTTAACCTTCTGTAGAGAACTGAATTGATTATGTGGGCAAAAAAGAAGCCACATGCTGAACCCTACGAGCTCAGGGGAGGCCCCTCGGGCGGACCTTACAAACTCAGAGGTGGAAAGCGAGCACAACAGGATGGTCTGGACATGAAAATTCCCCACTGAAAAGGTGGCCATGGCGGTTGTCGGTTGTCGTGTCCTAGGTCTGTCGCTTTCCTGGCAAAGGTCAATCTTTACCTTAAGGGAGCCTCTCTGTTCCCTTTTCCAATCTCAAATAACATACCTTTGAAATGTCAGCGTGGTTCCCCCGCCCCCCAGACCCCTCAGGGGACTGCTTTTGGCAAAGCACGTTTACAGTGGAGCTCGCAGGAGACCAGAGAGCTCCACTCCCACATTCCAGCTCTATGGGCTGTAAAGCTAATTATTAACTCTTCTGTAAATGTAAAAAAAGTATGTGTTGGTTTTTCCACTCCCAGAGATTTCCCGAGGTGCCACCCCCTTAATCCACCACCAGCGGATGCCAGGGAACCCTCCCTCCTTAGTCTCTTCGATTCTAATGTAGAAAATAAGCTGCCAAACTACCTTTCTCCAGAGCCTTTTCTCACTCCTTTGAGATTTTGTCCCCCACCCCCACCCCCGCAGTCGCCCTCAGCTTGGCTCAAAACAAAAACAAAAATAAAAAACCAAAAATGTCACAAGGATTCCCTCCAGGTTTAGGCAGTGGCTCACCTCCAAAGTGAGGACAACCTTTTTAGTCAAGTGGCCAGACGGAATGTGGAGTGGGAGCGGGCAAGTATGATACGTCATCGTTTATTTTTAAGAGTAATAGCCGAACTTTGATTTGCGACAAGGACGTTGCAGGTCTTAGGAGCCAGGCGAGCCTGTCCATGTCCCAGGAGGGCTGTCTTCCTTCTTCTGCGCGCCTCCTCCTTCCCTCCCTCTCTTCCCTGCTTCCTTCTCCCAGCTCCGTCCCTCCCTCCGTCCCTCCCTCTGTGCCTCCCTCGGGCCCCACCCTCCCCAAGGCTGAAAATCCCGCTGCCACTGGCCCGCTGGGACCCGCTGCCCTCCGTCACCGCGTCCACTTCCGTCCGGAGGGAGGCACACCCACAGCTGCCTGTGACCATCGCCCTGGGCCCGCTCTGGCCTCACTCCCTCGGAGGGTGGACCGCGATCTGCAGGCGTCCCAGCAGGTAGGTGCACCTGCCCCATGCACTGCGCTCTGACTCCCGCAGGAGAGCGGCTGTGCCATGTGCAGGGGGACCACTGAGCCTGTCGAGGTCCACGTTCAAAACCTGACTCCCCAAAGCAGGACGCGGTCCCTGTGCGGAATGACACCCCGCGCCATGCCACTGCGGTGCAGCTTCCTGTATTGCTTGGCCACGCGTTTGAAAAACCTAGTCAAGATCCTACTGTATAGGATGAACTTGTGCTCGTTTTTGGTTTTTTGTTGTTGTTTTTGTTTTTCCCATTTCACCCTGGCAGAAGCCTTCCCTTCCTGCCACTCAATCCTCTGTCCCTGGTTTCCTGCATTAACATTTTGGCTGTAGAGATTTTACTATGACTGTAAAGTGATGGGGGGAAATGAGCATATTTGCATCGAGTTTGGGCAGTATTTTTTTTTTTCCAGCATGGTTGTTAGGAGAGGAGGTTCTGGGTCTAGGAGACTGGCGTCCGGGATGCTGGGCAGGTATAGCGAAGGGAGACTGCCCGGCACACACGCACGGCCACACGCACAGCCAGGCAGAAGTGTCGCCTCGCCCCGGCCTTGCTCACCCTGGGCACTGCCCTTTAGGTTTCTTGCTGATGGAAAATGCCACCTGTTGTTTTGAAAGCCCATTTAAAATAAGGTGGTCAGACGTGAGCCCTGCGGGTATCCGGGGAAACCCTATCTAGGCCCGGGACAGCCCAAGAAAAGGTCAAAGGCAGCCATGTGTCCGGGCCAGGGTGTGCTCATCACGTCTAGCTTTCTTATTAATGCCGCCCGGCCCACGTGCCCCGTGGAAAACACAAGTGTGGTTGCTGAAAAGTAAGTAATCGGAGGAGCTGACACTCACAGAATCATCTTAGGAGAAGCAGGGCCCTGCCCCGGCTGCAAGATTGGAAACGGGTTGCTAGGCACGTTCCTGCGATGTTTCTCCAGCGAAAGGCAAACACGGAGCCTTCGCCGGTAGCCGCCTCTTATCCCTCAGAGCTGCTTTTGCTGTGCCTGCAAACGGTTTAAATCTCGGAAGCTTCCAGAAATATATTCCCAGGCTTCTTTGCATGTTATGCCAACCCTGTCTAGGCCGATCCCCTTCACTCCTCAAAATCTGTTTTCTCTCTTTCTGCCGAAAACCCTTCTTGGGTTGGGAAGTCTGACTCCCAAGTTATTTAAATCTTTGGGGTGTGAAAGCAGGAAAACCGCACTGGCTGGGCCACACCTTGCCACCCGTTCCTCGCCTTTCTGACTCCTGGTGAGAAAAAGGGAACACTGTTCAGTTAGGTTCGAAGAAAATTTCCAGCGAAAGGGACAAAAGGCCTGACTCTCACACAGATATAAAAACGAGCCTGTGTGGAAGATTCCGTTTTATTCATTCCTGAGGGAACCGGTTCCAAAAAGTAAAGAAGCACAGACTGATATGGAGCAAAGGGACAGCTCCTGAGGGGAGGAGCGAGGATGCTGCAGCCTCGGGGGATTCGCAGGCCAGCCCCGCAGCAGCCGTCCCCCTGGGCCCTGACTTGTAATTTCGTGGAGATGCTTGCTATGAAAGCAGGGCTGGAGAATGTTCTGGAAAAAAAATTATTCATTCATGACTTGTTATGAGGAGCCGGGGGCGGGGGGAAGACCATGTTTAGGGCCAGCGTGACAAGTGTAGGGGACCACTGCCGTGGGCTCACCTCCGAGGATGAGAAGAAGAAGTGGGAACTTACAGAGCAGGGGGCAGTGGATGGAAAATGACTAAGAGGAGGCATCAGGGACGGGATCCCGCTGAACCAACCTAGCAGGATCTGGGCAGAAGGCACTCCAGGACTGTTAGACCTCACCCAGGGGATGGCGGGGAGTGTGAAACCGGATCAGGGATGGAGCGTGGGGGCCTCGGCTGAACCGACGGAGCAGGATTCTCACTGAGATGGACAATGCAGAGACGGACGTGAGAGGCACAAAGTCAAGGCCTCATTGAGGAGAGAGTCACAGGGGTTTGGTCAAGGAGAGACACTCTGTCAAGGGCCCGGGAAGGTCAGCCTGTAGGGTAGTGGGCCTCCTGCTCATTCGCGCGTGTGTGGCACCTTGCGTGCAAGTCATGGGGGAGTCACGTGCGTTAGCGACACATTTCACGTGGCTCTGCCAAAAGACGTGCCCATCACGGCGTCCTCTTGGCCGTCCCTGGTGCCACAAAGCGGACCCTGACTTCCAGAGGCTTCGCCAGTGGAGACCACAGGTCTGCTCTCAGGGTGGCCAGGAGGCGAGGCCAGGCCCACCTGCCGTGGCACTGAGCGGCCATTCTGGACACATTTCCCGAGGACCCCACCGTGCACGTCGGCCCACGGCCCCACCTGCTTCTAAGAGGAAACCTTACCACTCACTGCGCATGGCCTGATAATGTCACGCGAGAGTCACGGTTTTACTTTTCTTCTGGAAAGCATCTGTTAACCAGTGTGTCCTTTGGGGGACCGGCGCCCCAGTCCCGAAAGGTTTATGTGCCCAGAAGCCTGTGTGTGGTGACGCTGATGGGGCGTCCAGGGTGTGTCCCATGCGGTTTCTCCCACGGCGGGTACAGTCCACAGAAGCTGTCTGCCCTGCTCGCCGAGGCCTGGGCCTGGGACACACGGGCCGCTGTGCCACCTGAAGGGTCTGGCAGGGGCCCCGCCCTCCACAGGCACACCTGGCCTCTCCTGGCTGCCCCCCCTTCCGCAGGAGAGTAACCTTGTGGGGCCAGGAGGGAGAGTCGGGCTGTAAACGTTCCTTCTCGAAAGTGGACATCGACCGAAGTGAAGGTTAAAAGATTCAGATCCAAGGCTGCTTTGGAGCAGGGGGGCTGTGGCATGGTCCCCGCGTCCTCATGAGACGGGACAGGGAAGCAGTCCACCCCACGGATCGGTCCTCAGCACCACTGCAGTGGGGTGTCGCCCTCACCGCGGATCCCATCGCGGTGGCGTCTGAGCGATCGCGGTGCTGTAGCGTGGCCCGGGGAAACGAAACCACGAAACAGAGTCAGGGTCTCGCTGACCAGATTAATTTCTCTCTCCTTCAAATTGAGTTGTCGTATTTCTAGTTACGCACATTCGGAACGTTCTGGAAAGCACACGATAAAATGGAGCTGCCGCCCATATCCGCGTGACCCAGATTTAAGAGAAATTAACTCTGTGTCCTCTGTACTTCAAATCAAAACTCTTTTAGGAAATAAAACACAACAAATACAGTTAAAGTCAGCCATCTCCATCTCCTCCCCAGGCCAGAAGCCACTGTCCAATGGTTCTGTGTTTTATCCCCCTGAGGGATACTTCTACCACCCTATATTAATAAAGATGAATTAGTTTTGGGCTTTAGTATTTACTTCGCATCAGAAAAGCTAAATTTGATAGCACTATGCTTTTGAGATTTATGAAATTATATCTCGTTGAACTGCTATGCGATATTGTTATGAATGTGTTTCCCGGAGCTGCCAAAACCAAGGACCACACACCTGTGACTTAAGAGAAATTTGTCCTCTCGGAGTATTGGAGGCCTGAGGTCTTCGATGAAGGCGTCCGCAGGGCCACCCTCCTCCCGAGGCCGTTGAAGGAGAGGCCTCTCTTGCCTCGTCCTAGCGTCTGGTGGCGCCCGCAGCCGTGAGGGTTACTGCCTCACGCCAACCCCTGCCCGTCTTCACACGGCCTCCTCTGCTGTGTGCCTCTCTCTGTCTCCAAAGTTCCCCCTGAGAAGGGCGCCAGTCACTCCCCCTCGTCCAGGATGCCTCATCTTAAGACGATTAGCTCCGGGAAGACCCCGTTTCTGAGCAAGGGCACCCTCGCAGGTGCTGGGAGTTAGGCCTTGAGCTATCTTTTCTGGGGGGACAGAATTCAAGCCACGAGGATGGACGAATCCCATTCTCCTCCTGATCGCCGGTGACATTGCTTCCAGCGGTTGCTCCCACACGCGAGCGTGAATTTCTCTAGGGGACGTACCGAGGGGCGGCGTTTCTGGGTTGCAGGGTGTCGTCGTCATTGCTGGACCCTGGCAGAGACCTTTCCAGAGTTCACATCAGCTGAACCCCACAAGGGCACCGTCTCTCGGTGTTAACAGACATCGCCGGCCTGCAAGGTGTAAAATGGCATCTCCTTGTCTTTATGTGATGTCCTTAAATACCAGCGACCTCGAGTCGCTCTTCCTGTGTTTATGGGCCGTTCACCTGTTCGTATCTTAGGTGCATTTTTCTCCCGGGGTCGTCTTTTCCTCCTTGAGGTGTAAGAATGCCTCGTACGTTTTCTCTAGCTTGGAAAGCTTCTGTCTTGAGGATAATGTGTTCTCCTCGTCTGTGTTGTCTCGCTGTGTTTAGGGAGACTTCGACCTTATAGTTTAAAAAGTTTTAATAAAAATATAAAAGCTTTTTTTGTTGTTGTTGCGGACAGTCTCAAGCACACATAACAGTAGAGAGAGAAGCACAAAGGATGTTGGGGAGCTCGCCACCCCGCGCCCGCAGGGCTCATGATCCCCTCCCAAGGCCTCTTTGGAGGCAAATCCCAGGCATCCCGACACTTTTCCCGCATGCTCTTCTTTGGGTTCAACGTTCCCAGGTTCCCCCTTCCGAGGACACCTCGACTTTTAACAATTCAATCTGAGAATCTGTCTCCAGTGGTGGATTTAATCTGTTTCTATTTATGAGCATCGATTTCAGCCACATTATTACTCCTTGCCTCGTAGTCGATCGCTTTTACTTATTTTTTTCTTCTCCTGTCCTGCTTTCGGCTTGTTAGGTCAAGCTTGTTAGGCCCCCCCTCATTGCCACCCCCGTGTCACCGCGATTCCTCCCATGATGGCTCGTTTGGAGCGTTTCCACACGTGTGGGGAGCTCCTCATCCGTGGGGAGTTTTCTTATTTTGGCCTGGACTGGGCAAGTCTTGCTATAAAGTAGATTTGCATCTGTTTCCGCCAGGTTCCCAGGGCCACTTGGGGTGTTAATTTCCCAGCCCAGGTTTTCCTACTTGGACAGGACAGTGTCCATTTTGGCATTCATTTCTTTCCCCCTTCCTGGGCTTCCTTGCCATATTCCTAGTCCTGTTTTATTTTCTTTCTTCCTTTTTTTTTTAATCTCCCTCATAAAATACAAACCTTCGAGGGCTCCAGCATTGCGTGGTTAAGTCTCAGCTACAAATGCCTGTCACGGGGTCCCAAGGCCTTGCTGTCCTCACAGAACCCTGAGCGCCTTGGTCCTTGGTGGGCCCACTCGGCGTCTGCTCGTGCCATCCTGGCTTGGGTTTCCGCTCCAGGTCTGGCCCAGCTGTTGCTCCCTTTTTTCTGTGCGTGCCGACATTTTTGTTTTTACTTGTCGCCGGCATTCATGCTGGTGTCTCTAGCGTTTGCACCAGGTCTGGAGCTTTGGCCCCATTCTGTCGTGTTGCCAGAACCAGAAGTCATCCCTGATTTCTTGCCCTAGGAGTAAAGTTAAAACAAATTTTCCTTCTCTGTAATTTTGATTATAGTTTACCTGCTGTTTGTCATCTCTGGATTTGCACCATTCAGAATATAAGGCACGTTTCTCTCTCTCCGTAGCCTGACTTAAATACCCACGATGGCTAACGAGGCTCATCCTTGTCCGTGTGACATTGGCCATAAGATGGAGTATGGAGGGATGGGGTGTGAAGTCCAAGTGGAGCACATCAAGGCTTATGTCACCAGATCCCCCGTCAACACGGGCAAAGCCGTGATCGTCATTCACGATGTATTCGGCTGGCAAATGCCCAATACTCGATATATGGCTGACATGATCACAGGAAATGGCTACACGTAAGTACGACATTCTGCTCCTTCACTTAAATGTATGTACATTTCTGTGATCTCTGTTTCGTCCCTTCAGGGAAAACGAAAACAAAACCAGAAAAACCCCTGGCCTTGAGTCAGATTTCACAGGCAGGATGCCCACAGTTGTCCTGAGCCCCACACAACACCCCCCTGGCCCTGTCCCCGTTACGCCGGATTCCAGACCTGGCCCTGACACCTTGCTCGTCTCCCAAAGGTTATGCCTTTTGTCAGACCACCCGGCCATGGCCCCCTGTGGCCCCCTGGTGTTGGTAACAGCTTCAGTGAAGCACGGGGGAGAGGAGGAACTGTTCAGAAAGTGGAAAACCCAGCCAGCCCAGAGTTAGGAGCACCCTGATTCCCTTTGTTTTCCTCCGGAGAGAAGCTAGAAGCCACAGGGTAGCCTACCTCGTTTTCCCATTCGATTTATAGGAACCGGACCCTGCGCCCTGCGATGCCAATTTAGTGTTGACCCAAGAGGAATTTCTCTTTTCTAGGCCCCCTCTCCCCCAATTTCTTCTCCTCGAAGAGGAGGCAACTTAACTTCCAGGGGGCAAGGCCAGGAATTAAAATGACAGCAACCCTGATTGCCTTCTGGCTCAGCCAGACCCTGCCTAGGGGTGTTACAGGGCCGTTGTCTTCCATCCTCCCCAAGACCCCTCCAGGGAGGGGCTGTCCTTGTTCCCATTTGGTCAATTAGGAAGCCAGGGCTTGAGGAAGACAGAGGTGCCGTTGCCCCAGGTCACCCTGCCACAACCTGCGCCTGGATGGGACCGCAGGTGGCCTCTGTTTTATGTGGGGTCCTGTAGGTGGAGGCGGATCGTGAACAGTGAGTAAAGGGGCCTGTTTCCCGAGCCCTTTCACCCCGGCACAGCTCCCTTGCCCTCAAACAGTCCTTGGAGGTTGGGCGGTGCAGGGCATAGGCTCTGTTTGCCAGTTCCAGAGAAGGAGCCGGAAGCGGTTAAATGGCTCGTCGAGGTTATAGGGCAGACAGGCCAGGCCTGGGACTTGAACTTAGATGTTTCTGACCCAGATTATACCCCTGCAGGAGGAGCTGTGTCCCCCCCGTCCATGGCGATGCCTACACAGACCACTGAGGGCTGTAGGGCAGGCCTCCCCCAAATGTGGCACTTTGGCACGGGGATTGTTTTTTGAGCTGAAGGTGCTCAAACCCCAGCAGGTTCAGGAAAAACTTTCACCTCTCCCTTAATTGCCTAAAAGAATTGAGATAAGGAGAGCTACCACCAGAGATAACTTTTATCTGAATGGCCTATCAGTGCTGCAGGACAAACATTGGATTACCAGATAGCTGCTCTTCTTCTCCTCCGATTTAAATCTTCTTTTTGAAGCCCCAGACCCCTACCTGTCCCTGAGCCCAGGACGGCTTATAAGCCTTCATTACCGGACTGCCTCTGGGTCGAATGCATGTTTTTCTGGGCCTCCCCCATGTGTGAAGTTATTGCTGTAAGAAATGTCCCAACCCGTAGAGAATCTTCAGGAGTTTGTTTGAGCCAAACGATGACATATGCCCGGGAGCAAGACCTCCAATGCTCCTGAGAATAACCTTTCGCAGCCTCTTTAGGTGATTGAAGGAGGAAACGTGAGGAAGACAGACGACACGGAGGTGGGAGAGAGCACGGCAGGGACTGGATGACAGGTAGATTAGATCCCGTGCTCTCTTGAGGACGCTGTAGTTTATTTGTTCACCGAGATGCATAAAACCAGGGGCAGGGTTTGCTTAAGACAAGACAACCCTCTCTCTAAAGAAGCCAGAGGCCTGGGTGCCATGGCCGACATGACCCACCCAGGCAGGGCTCATGGCTCCATCACCCTTCCAGCTCTTACTTTCCACGGAACCCCCTTCCTCATTCACACAGTTAAATTTGTTTCCCCCCATGTGCATCTGTCTCACGTCAGTTTAATTACTCGTCCAGCCGAAGAACCTAGAAAGGAAGGAGGGAAATTTTTCCCTCCCCATACGATGGACGGGGATTGGGGGGCTGGCTGTTTTCCCTCTCTGGCCCCTTCCAGAGCTCACGTTAGGTCACACCATCTGGGTAGAAAGTCGTGCCCCTTCGGCACCCTGGGCGGAGACTGGGGAAAACTGCTTAGTCATTGTGACTAGACCTGCTAACCAGGTGTGCATGTGACCTGAGGCTAAAGTGCAAGGCCGGCTGAGAGGTGTGACTCCTGCGGGTGGGTGTAGGAGGGGCCTTGTAGCTGCCCTGCTGCAGGCCTCGGCTATTGGGCCCTCTTGTCCTGGATATAAGACCTCCTGGGGTCTGGACACTGCCTGTCGCCCTGTCGTTGCTGCCGAAGGCCCTGCCCCTTCGGTTGTGAAATCCGAGATGGCCTGGCCGGGCGCCACTTGGCCTCCGCTGTGATCCTAGTTGGCCCTCCTGGTCACGACTTCTCTTTTCCTGTGGCGAGAATCGCCAACCTAACAGGTTTACTAACGGATGTCAGCAAATACCGAGTCCCCAAAGCAGCAAAATTAAGGTTGCTGAATGTCCCTATTTTGCAGAACCATCGTTCCGGACTTCTTTGTAGGACAAGAGCCATGGCACCCCTCTGGAGACATGGCCACCTTCCCCGAGTGGCTGAAAACAAGAAATGCCAGAAAGATTGATAAGTAAGTGATTGGCCCACGGGGAGAGCAGAGTCTGGAGGCAGAGGTGGGCCTGGCTCCCCTGTTCAGACACCCCCTGCTCCCTCCATGGAGGACGTGGACGGCTGCGGCCCTCCAGTTAAGCACATTACTTCTACTTGAAAACGTCTTCCGAGTTGTTCCAAACAACCAATTTGCACATGAACCATTTGGGAGACAAAAGCCACTGTCCTCTGTCCCCTCTTGGCTTAAATAGCACTGGTGGCTTTCCAAATTTTGCTCCCTCTTTGGGCAGGGGTGGGGACGAGAGACACAGAGTGGAGTGTTAGGCAGGGGGAATGGCTGTGCCAAGTCAGAGTTTGGGGAGCTGCCCAGTTGCAGCTGGTGCCTGTTGAGAGGGAAGAGACGCGACGGGGGAGGGTGGAGGGGACAGATCTTGGGGTCAGGCCTTAGAGCCGTGCAGTGGCCTTTGGCCTTTGTCCTGAACCTGCTGGGAAATGAGCTGTTTGTGGGGAGGGAACCGCGCTACAGACCCGTCAGGTGGCTGGAAGAGGCTGGGCTTGGCAGGGAGACCTGCCAGGCGTGGAGCCACTCGTCACTTGGGCTGGAGGTGGTGAGACCGAGCTCTGAAAGTTAAGAATCTCGGAACCTCAAGAAACAGCTGCTGACACAGCCCTGTGACCATCCGCACAGCGCTCTGCCCGGCGTCCCTTCCCAGGGCCTCACAAAATACCCCCTGATTCTTACGTTGCTTTTCCTCCTGTTCTAGAGAGGTCGATGCGGTCTTGAAGTATCTGAAAGAACAGTGCCACGCCCGCAACATTGGCGTCGTGGGCTTCTGCTGGGGCGGAGTCGCTGTCCATCACTTGATGATGCAATACCCGGAGTTGAGGGCCGGGGTGTCCCTCTATGGTAAATCTGCCTTGCACAAATGTACACAGCGAACACAGGAGGTGGGTGACAGTAACCACGAGCCCCTTTCCCAGCTAGAGGTCCCGGATGCAAGACAAAACCCAGTCGTCATGAAACCGGCTTGAAAACTCTGGAGGTAGAGGCGGAGGTTTGTCATGCAGGAGCCAGGGGATGTCACCGGGAGTGAGGAGACCTGGGTCCCAACGGTGTGCCTTTGGGAAAGTCACCTCACCTGACCCTGCATCTCCTCAGGGAGTTTCCTCACTTAGGATGAAGGGATTAACCTTTCTTTCTGCGATAAAGGTTCATTCCCAGAAATACTTTTATGAACGACATCTCTGAAAAGATTTTTCTTCCCTGAGATGCAAGTTATTCTTGACTGCACAAGTGCAGACAGACACAGACATGCACTCCAAACAAGGGAAGAAGAGAAGGAAATCCCACTGTAAAATGGAAAGAGCAACGTAAACATTTCAGCCAAGCAAACCCGAGGGATCGTAGGGCTCCTAAGGACGTTATCATTAGACCTGTGTGTAGACGGGGCACACCGACTTCACGCTGTGGGACCATCCGGACCATGAAAATGTAAACAAAACAAGGAAACGAGGCGGTTGGGCCTTCTTTCGTAATGTACATGTCAGAGTTACACTGATCAGTCTTGTTTGGCTTCGTGGTCACTCACGGCGGCATTTTAGCCTACGTTGAGCATTTTAGGGACACTCTAAATATTTAGTGACGCAAAATGAATGAAGTGCCAGGTACCTCTGGGCTCGGGCCGAGGCTGACGGTCGCTGGGACACGCAGGCCCTTTGAGTGATGAGCGAAAGGCGCTCCCGTGCCCCCTGCTGGCCGCTGTCGTGCAGCACAGGAGCTGCGAGTGTGGTGTGACCGAGGCCCCAAGGCCACCAAATCGCTGTCCCGAGGGGGTTAACCCTCTCCCGGGGCTCCCTGCCTCCTAGAGGAGAGTAACCGGTGAGCGGAGATCCCCCTGGTTACTGAGCTTTGCTGTGCTGCCAAGGGGGAATGGGGGGGACAAAAAGCCCCCCATCATTTTCGACTAGGACTCAGCCAAATTTGACTTTGGGGTCTGCCCTTGGCCCACTGGGTCTGTTTAGTGAGGCTCCCCCACCCTCGGCATCTTGTCACCTGGCCTGCCTTCGGTAGGAATCCCGTCATCTGGCCAGAATCCCCCAGACCCCGATGTCTCCACTGACCCCCCAACCTGCTTCTCGGCCATAAATCCCCATCGTCCCTGTATTCTGGTTGAGCCAGGTGTCCTTACTACATAACCCCTTCACCGAGATCCCTTTTGAACAGAATCTTCCTTCGTCTTTACCAAGGGGCAGAATAGTCTTCCTTTAACACAATTATCTTAAAACGGCATCATAGTGCAAGACTTCTTAGTTTTTCATAGGAGTGGGTGCACCGAGGTGGTCTGAATCCCCCAAGGCAGAGCATGCTTCTGACTACATGATCGCTAAACTTCTGAAACGAAGGACGCTGGCCTGTAGGACCAGGTGCTGCGACCAGGGACTTCACGCTTGCGGTCGCGTCTGAGCACCAGTGTCCTGCTAAATAGCCGCCCTGCCTAATGCGTGAGCCCACTCAGTGCACTCGAGTCGGAGCCTGGGGCTTGTGAAGCCCGTGGAAAATTTCTAGAACGGGGGTGGTCACCCGTTACCACCTCTCGGTACATGGAGGCACACGGCAGAAGCATTTTTAAGGTTGCTCCTGTGTCTTTACATGACGAGCACCTGGCAGGGTCTAACCCCATCACGTAAAGGCCTCATTCCTGCCGAATGAAGCGATGGGGAGGGTCTGGCTGGATCAGCATCTCTGTGAGACTAATTTTATAGGCAGAACCCCCAAGCATCACGTAGGTTTCTGTGGCACGGGTGTGGGAATGACAGCTGAGCCCCTAACCCCGCTCTGCAGGCATCGTCAGGGACTCCGAGGACGTGCACTGCCTGAAGAACCCCACGCTGTTCATCTTCGCTGAAAACGACTCTGTGATCCCTCTCGAGCAGGTACGTCGGCATCGTCCTCTTCCCATTTCGGTTTGATGACATGATTTGCTGTTTGTTTGTGGGGAAACATACTCAACGGCTCATTCGTTGCTCCAGATAGTGGTTGACATTATGTTTTTAAAGTGGGTTTCATCGGGGATGTAGAGTGGGATGGTGACCCCCCCCACCCCAAGTGCTCTGGGTGGGGCCTGGTTATTGGAAACGGGCCTCACCTCCCCCTCCACCCACGTGTGACCAGTTGTGATCACGTCTTGATCCTCACAGACATGGTGCTGGAAACCCAGTCCATGGAGGAAGGAAAAGCAGAAGAAATGATCATTTTTATTCATAGCCAGTACATTATTACGAATTTCAAATAACTTATGCTTGACCGTATTGGATTTCATGCTGGATACATTGAATATTGTGTACTGGAAGCCATTACTCGTTAAATATTATACAGAATATACTATATAAGACACAGTCTATTAATGCAATTCCAGTTGTGTCATTTTTTTATATCGCTCTGAATCCTCTCCTTGGCCAGAGGTAAGGACTGCGTTAGTTACAACATTAAAAGGAAAAACTTCCCGAGCGATGGGACTTGTGAAAAGCGTGGGTGTTGAGGCCCTCCCACGAGAGAGTGGGGAATGTCGCTGTGGGGTCAAAACCACGTTTATCTTCCAGGTCTCTCTGCTGACCCAGAAGTTGAAAGAACACTGCAAAGTGGAGTATCAGGTCAAAACATTTTCCGGGCAGACGCATGGCTTCGTGCATCGAAAGAGAGAAGACTGTTCGCCCGAAGACAAGCCCTACATTGAGGAGGCGAGGAGGAATCTGCTCGAGTGGCTGAACAAGTACGTCTAGCCGAGGCCACGCGCCGACTCCCTCGACGGCTTTCCTCCAGAAATTGGCTGTGGGATTCTTAGATGATTTTATTTCATTTTCACCTTCTGGAAAACAAGCCAGAGAACCCTGAAAGGCAGTAAGACATGTTCATGTATGGAATATTAAATTGTAACGTTTACGTAAATAAAACGTTTAAAGATGAGTCACGACTGGAAGAATTGGGATGACGGTGATACCCTCACTCTTAGGGGATCCCGGGGCTGTTCAGGGACCAGCTGACGGCTCCGGTGTGGCCTTCCCCGTACGTGACTCCTTTCTGTAAAATGTCTGAGGTTGCAAAGCCCTGGAAACACTGTAAACTCGGGCAGATGAAAGGCCCTGAATTCCACACTCATAGATGGCACTATGAGCGATTGAAATAGGGCTCTGTTGACCTAATTATGTCAACGCAGTAAGCGTACCTCAGTTTTGAACTTGTGACTTTCTAAAAGCTAATGAGGAATGGCGGCAAGAGTGACCACCCGGCTGTCTCCTAGGCGGTCGTTCTCTAAACACCGGCCCTTTTTGGTCCCCAGGGGCTGGGGCTCCATTGGATGTCTCTCCTGCTGACTTTTCCTTAATCCCGCTGTTCCGTGTGACAGGCCTGCAGTTGGTCTTCCTTGGTTCTGCGAATTTTGCTTGGGAAGTCACCGGGCTGGGACCGGTTCTGTCCGTCCTGCCGGATCTCCCCAGGGTCCATGGACACCTAAGGGGCTTGCTTCTCTCCCCTCAGGCCAGGCCTGGGTCTTGGGGAGGTGCCCTACATTGGGACTTGGCTTGGGTCCTGGGATGGGGGTCGGGCTTTCATCTCAGGGGCCATGGCCAACGTGGCGCCAGTCGTCAGTCCTGGGGCTCTGGGAGAGAAACGTGGGAGGCAGGGAGCAGGAAGGACCCCGGGGCCTCGGGAAACCACACCCATCGCTTCTCTCAGCCTCTGCTGGGGGGGCCTGTGGGTCCCCCTGGCTGTCCTGGAGCTTTCTGTGAGCACAGCAGGAGTGATGGACGGCCCCTCCGGAAAGGGAGCGGGGGAGCTCGGCCCCCAGGGATGGAGAGGACGGATTCCAGAGCAGTCGGCCAGGGCACTCGGAGCTGATCCAGGATGGGGAATACAGGAGGAGCGGCAGAACCGGGGAGGAGTTTGGTTTTGGTCCCTCCTGGAATATCGGGGTTTCTTGGGCTGCAGGTAACAGGAGTCCTGAGTAGCAGCGACTAAGAATGTAACAGTGATGTCTCCCGCACCACACCCCGACACCTGTCCGGGCGGCTCAGGGTGACCGTCGGCAGGATCAGGTGTCCACCATCCTGGGCCTCAGCCTCACGGAACACCAGCCGCAGCAGGCAGAGTTCTCCCTGGACCCACTTTTGTCAGGGAGGGAGCCCTTCCCCAGACACCCTTACCCCAGCTGCTTCCCCGTGTGCGTGAACGAGGCTGCGTGAGCACCAGTTGAAGTCGGGATGGACTGTGGTCAGGACAGGGACAGAAGAGAGGGGCTGGAGGTCTGGTGCCGCCACGTGGACCTAGACTGGGAAGCCATCGGGTCGGTGCAGGCGGGGGACAGGGTTTAGCAGTACGAGGATGGAGCATGGGAGGCTCGATGGGCAGTGTCTGGTCCCACCACCCTGAGCTGGGATTCCGGCAAGGCCTGAATTCTCCCACTGTTTTCCTCAGTG
Source organism: Cynopterus sphinx (assembly GCA_030015415.1). NCBI lineage: Eukaryota > Metazoa > Chordata > Mammalia > Chiroptera > Pteropodidae > Cynopterus > Cynopterus sphinx. The sequence continues at coordinate 3,526,561 of CM057379.1, read as the reverse complement.
TAAAATCCATAAAACAAGATGTTACTTTGCAAAAACTTCTGTGCTTATTAATTCCCCACCCTCTCTGGACCCCAAACTTTCAACACGTTAGTGGGGCTGTTTCTCTGACAACAGAAAAAAGTAAAAAGATGAAAGAAATTCAGTCGCATCTAACAGGTTGGCCTCTTGGGCTGGCTGGGTTTGATGTTTGTTAAATCTCTACGGGTTTTCCTGTCCGCAGGCCATGTACGGCCTTCTCACAGCCATGAGATGCCCCAGGAGTGTCTGTGACCTTGTTCTGGAAGGGAGAGGTGGTTTGGTGGCTCTTCCCACACAACCGTGAACCCCTTGAGGTGGCACTGACCCACAGCACGCTGCTCGAAGTTCTCCGCAGGCGAGAATCAGTCCTGCCCCTTGCCTGGGCAGCTCCGTCTGCTGTGACTCTAACCTTGGAGCACACGTGACCTGATGCTGCGTCGAGTGCCGTAAACTGCAGCCGAGCCACTTCTCAACCCACTCTGTGATGAAACACACTAGCTCGTGTGTTCAGGTTTTAGGCTTTCCACACTCAACCGTCTAGTTCCATAAACACTCAAGTGAGGGAGGATGGTCTTAGCACGTATTCCTAAACCCAAGTGCGCCTGCTTAGCGGGACCAGCGGTACATCGACGTAGAGACCAGGCAGTGGCCAGGCTCACAGGAGGCGACCTGAGACCACCACTTAGGAGCAACCAGCTCCCTAATCCCAGGAAGCCTGATGAGTGTTAAGAGCAAATCCTCTACTCCTGGGGCACGTAAGGGAACTTTATAACCATAATTCTCTACAAGAAACATTCTTTTGGAGAATCTGGAGACGCACATACGAGCACACAGGCAAAACAGCCCTGGGGATGGGGATGGGGGTGGGGTTGAGGTGGTGGTGGTGGTGGTGGGGCTCTGGACGCCTGGGTCTACCAGCCACCCAGACAGTCGCAAGGCCTTCCCTCCCACCTGACCCATCTCTCAATTTCCTACAATTCACTGTAGCCTCCACTTTTCCTGTCAATTCTGGTACGAAAACCTCTAATGGGTAATGAACGGCCCTTCTTGGGCTCGGTGGGCGGTGTAGGAAGGAGTCTGCTCACCCGTCCTTCTCCAACTCAAGCCAGCCAGCCGGCATTCATGGGGCTCCAGGGCCAGAGAGAACAGGGGCCACGTGAAAAATGGACTTTCGACGCTGGTCTCGTTAGCACTGTGACATCATACTATGCTGGAACAACCTAATACCGCTTGAGACGTCCCATAATTCTATGGCGAAAACTTACTTATGACAGGTCTCTGTAAATAAGGGACCCACCCACTTAGGTGCCACAATTAGACACATTTAATAGGATCAAGCCCACCACACTCCTCTCAACGTTATAATACATCTTTAAGAACAAACTCACTGTTTAGGCTGTTAGGAGTTCCTAAAGCCTATTAAAAAAAATGAAACACTGCACCCCTTTCAGAGACAGCATTTCATTACGGCGAACGTGCCTGAAAGAGCAGGAGATAAAGGTTGTTTAAAGAGATCCCTTTAATGTAACGAATACAGAAGCTTGTGAGCAGCATCCCTGCAATTACACGTCTTTGAACAAACGAAACTATGGTACCAGAGACTATTTTTAGTGCAGCATCTACAGTGCCTGGAAAAGAATGTAATAAACTGCAGATGCATCACAAGACAACCATTTATTTAACCACAGCGCTGGACCTCACTCCCACAATTTAACTTTTCCCTCTATTCTTCAGATTCCCCCGGCTTGCGGATATCGTCAATCTTCAGAATCATCCTAACCATTTGTGTTGCAAGAGATATTTGCTGCTTTTTGCCAATCAAGGTCTCTATGACGTGCTGCTGCTTCATATCTGAAAAATACAAATAAGCTCATTATGATAAAACAGAACATACGTTTACTCTCAGTAACTGGCTCTGATTCGAGGAATCACAGTAACACTCAGGAATTACAAAGTTGGAAGCCACGAGTCCCACTCACATTTTCAGAAGAATAACATTTCATTACCTTTAAAGACATTTTAAAGGACATTCCAGGGTTATTGGCAGGGAATGATGGGGGTGGGGGGGGCACATCTCTCTTTAGTCACAAGCTAAAAGGTGAAACCTTTCAGTGACCCCTCTTTCCATACTGTGTAATTTATCAAACACCCCTAACGCACGGGATGCGAGCACAGAACAAGCTGTGAACTAAACATCAGTCTCATTGGGGCTGTTTTATACGAGACTCAGAACCCACTCTGACAGACATCTGTGTAAAAAAGGCAAGACGAGAATTATTTTCTAAACCCTGAGGCTAAAAAATGAAGGCCGCCTTGGTATAAATACCACACTGTAGTTCGCTGTTATTAAAATCAATTTTATGTTGCCAGGACCAGCAGGCTAACCAACAGCTCAGGCAATCAAACAAGTGAAAACCAGGACCTGAACCTCGGGCGTGCTCGAGTACTCAGAAAGACGTGGTCACCTCAGTGAGCCCTACGCCCACACAGCACGCAGGGTGCAGTCACTCAGCCCCAGATCGACCGCACCCCCCCCCCACACTGTTGTAGCAGCTCCTCACCGTTCGTGCCCTTGTGCAGGCAGTCGATGCCGAGGGCAGGGTTCATCTCCTTCACTTGTCTGGCTCGGACCTCGGTCATCGTCTGGATGGGGTTCATGCCGCTGTTCTCAGAAAGGGCCATGGGGATGACCTCCAGGGCGTCGGCGAACGCGCGCATGGCGTACTGCTCCAGGGTCGGGCACTGGGGGACACAGGGCCACAGTGAGCACGCTCGGCAAGGGAACCCAGGAGCGACTTGCAAAGTGCAATCACACACTCTGGGTCGCTAACTCAGGAGGATTCTAAGCACGGTGGTCAGTTTTAAGCTACCAGAATATTAAAATCTCACTGCAGAGTAAGGTCGGAGAAGGTACGCATCTAAGAAATCTGAAAAGATGGGCTCTGACTTGTACTATAATGCTTATTTATGAGCTTAAAGATTTATATAAAATAATTGTCGAGGCTGGAATGACTGAAAAAATGAGTGATGCTAGTTTACAGTAAGCTGCACCTGAAAACACGGGCATGAGACCTGACTAGATGAACACCTGCTACGCGGCACTCCTGCTGACTGCGTCCCCTCTGCTCTGAGTCTAGCACGGGGCTCGTATGCGACATGCGGCCTTCCACACCGGACGGTCCAGGACGGCCCAGGCCTCCCAGTCTCTCCATGCCTTTTACCTTATCTGCAGCTTCACTAACTGCCAAAGCACACGAGATTTCAGCGGCGCCTCCGCCGTACACCACACGGTTGTCACGGATGAGGTTCCGGATGACGCACAAAGCATCGTGAAGCGATCGCTTTGCCTCCTCGATGATCTAGGGAGAACAGGTTTTCCTAAATTAATGCAATCACCATTTACTCACCTTTAGGGCCAAATACCAAGTGCGTATGGTTTAACCTGAGTGCTTGTTTGAAACATTCCCACCCTCCCCATCAAAACCAACTTGGTTAAATGGAGAGCGTGCCAGAGCACACCACTGGACGGCTTCTATGTTTATTCCACTTATTCGCCCTATGACATAGTTGGGAAAAAAATAAATGGACAGAGGCAGTCAGTGACTCGTTCCAGGACACATAGCCCAGCAGCAAGGGGATCAAACAAAACGAAGCTGACAAAGAACACCCTCTTCGAGTTCAGTCATCACAAGGCACAAAGAACGGAGGGTCGTCTGCGTTCTCTACTCTATCTGGAGAACCGAAAAGGCAAGCACATGTAGAAATGAAAACAGAACGTGGTCCTAGGTAATTCTGTACCATGGTATGTCGTCGTTTCTTTGAGAAGGAGGACCTGTTTTTACTTATGGCAAATGTGTCTCAATTACATAATGTCGGAAAAGCCAAAACGTACCAAAATTAGAAAACATGTAGGACAAAAACAGAATTCTCACCATCTTGTTTCCTCCTCTGATGAAAATGGTTACAGCTCTGGAGTTCTTGCACTGCTCGATGACCAGCATTTTGTCCTTAGTTGTCCCAAACGCGATCTCCTTCACGAGCCCGGCAAAGCCCAGCTTCTCGGCCGTGAGCTCAGAGAACCGGGGGACGATGCGCCCTCCTGTTGCGATGGCTATCAGCTGGGGGGTGGGGGGGGAGGGTGGAGAGGAGGAGGAGGAGGACGGTGACGTGAACAACGAACTTTCAAAATCAAAACACACAAGCTAAGCTCGATCTACGAGTTTACTAGAAATGCTGCCTCACTCTGGCCCAGCATTTTCAAGCTCAACCCCAAACGCCTCATTTAATGAACAAGGCTCTGAAGAGCCAGGTGTCTTGGTCTGGCTGAGGTGCTACCCAGATGTCACCTTGTGCATGTCTCCATAGCTCCCCATCTCATCTGACTGTGCCTCTGAACCTGAGCTCTGCACAGCTAGCTATCCCTCTGCACTCCGGGCTGCTCACCAAGGTCACGTGGGTCTGGGTATAGACCACGTTCTGGGATGGCACTTGGTATTTGGCTGACAAGTGAGTAAAACTACCTCAGAGCCAAGGAGAGGCCAAGTGAGATGACACACGGAAAGATGCCACAGAACCCCCAAAATGTACACCGCTGTTTATTTTAATAAGACTCCAGCACTTCCCTCTCCCAGCTCACCTAGGGCAAGTGCTATCAAACCAGCCCCGAGGCATAACTGCACTGTAGGCTCAACCCAGGTTCAGAGGCCTCTCCACGCGGAGCATCCTACCTCGATTTCAGGCCCTCCGACCCAACGAACCGCAGGCAAGTCATTCTGAAGAAGTAAATGATTTGCTTCATCATCGAAGCCCCACTGACAAATAGCCAGGTTAGCACCAGTTTCTTTAATCTGGGGGAAAAGATGTCATAACCGTGTTAATAAAAAGTAAGTATTCTTCATGCTCATGTTGAAATGAGGTGAGATGAATAGTTGGGTAAGGCGGGTTCATGAAACTCGAGTCCCCAAAGCTGAGCACCCCTGCCAGCCTCCTGGGAACCAAGGGTGACAGCTCTGCCCTGTCATAGATACCCATGAAGCAGTTTCATTCACCCATGTATATTTTAACAAATGTCTCATGATACACGTTTCTCTGCAATTTGTTTTTTTCACTTGGGTGTACTGTCCTCTGTGGAACCAACGAAGGTGATCCCATTCTCACAGGAGCACCCCTTTGCCCCTTACAAATGGCTGACTCGTCCCAAAGCAGGAGCAGTGGTCAAACCAAACGCCCCCCATGGTGATCACCTGTGGTAACTGTGCCAGGCCCCACAGCCACTTGTCATCTGACCCCCTCAGGTCAACCACCACACCTGGCTCTCTAGCTCTCCATCACTCCCCAGCTCCCTGGAACTCAGCCCACCGGCAAGAGCCCTCCTTGTGGTGTTTCCGTTACACACTTGCTGTGACCATGTCTGGCTCAAATGCTACTTTTACTCCCATGTGCTCACAACAGAGGTCCTTCTTGCTCCTCACCGCCACCTCCAATGTTCCCCGTTGGGTCCTCCCTCTCATTCCTCCAAATACTGGCAGCTAGCCCACTGCTCCTCTTACCGTTCCCAGCAACCTCCACGTCTGCCAACACGACCCAACCCGCTGCCTTGGCCTCAGTTCCCATTGCTTTTCCTCTAGGGCACCTGGGCCAGCACTCCTGGGGCCACCCAGCATGCTCCATCCCTCAGCTCAAGTGTCCCCGCACCTGCCCTCAGCCTGGCTCAGGGCCTTTGGACACGCCGCCCACCCCGCCTGGCAAGCTCCTTGCCAGATGTGCCGCTCTCATTTTGCTTAGTCTCTGTCCACATCACCTCCTCAGACAGCCTGTCCCTGTCTCCCCTCATCCTGCACCTCAAAAGCAAGAACTCTGCTTTGTCCACTGCTGCCCTGCAGGGTCTGTAACCAGGCCTGATGAAGGAATAAGTGGACTCAGTGACTCATGCAACAGTGAACTCGCCTCCAGTCTGCTGGCCAGGTATGTAACACCCACATTCACACATCTTTGACTGCTCTGGTGCTTCAAGTTCCCAAGGAGAGTCCTGAGGGGAACTGCTACAGTAGACACACCACCGTGAAGTACAGCGGGGGCAGGAGGGAAGGTGTTTATGAAGTAGTACTCTGCCTTGTGTGAGCGAAGAATCTCCCATGAGGGATCACCACGATGGTACCCAGTAACTCCTTTGTCTAAGGATTACATTTAGAGGTCTCAAGTACATGGTAAACCACATTAATATTGTCCAACCCTGCAGCTTACTAGTTTAGACATGGCCAGGGGAGCAAGTTCTGTAACATCTAAGGCACGGCTCAAGGTAACTAAGCCCACGCTTTCAGGTCCCCAAACATATTTTAAGATAGAATTCCGTTTTTCCCCCCTTAGGTGTTTCTGTGCAATTTGATTTATTCTCACTGTGAATGCTTAGCACTTTTATAATCTGAAAGAGAAGCAAGCCAGTCTGTACTGTTGCTAAGATACTTGTAGCCTCGTGAAGTCTCTCGGCAGCATGGCCACCTCCACCTCCCTGGGAGGGTAGCGTCGCTGAGAGCTGCGGGAAAACCCACCTGCTGAATCATCTCCTCGAACTTCTCCTTCTCGTACTTCTGAAGGGCCTTAAAGTCTTCCACTGAGGTCACATCCAGCTTATGCTTCGTCTTTGGTTTCGGTGGCTCAAAGGGACACGTGAGAATTGCGATCTTAGCATCTTTCACTTCCTGGGGGAAAAAAAGAAATGTTTGAATGGACGACATGAGGGTTCAAGAAGTCTGAAGCTGTGCAAGCCGACGACTTACTTTTGGCATCTGTGGGTGACTGAAATCCTTGTCCACGATCACGCCCTTAATGAGTTTAGTGTCCTCCAACCTCCCGCCCACTTTGCCTTCTACTTTGATGAGCTCGAAGTCGACATCTCTGCGCTGCATGTCGGCCACGGTGAGGACGGCATCCACGGCGATCTCAGCCATTTGCCGGTGACAGCTGTTAACCCTGATGAACACACACACATTCTTTTAAGGATTTCCGTGACAGGGTGACTCAAAGACATTCCACGAAACTACTGATATTCAGAGTCCCTAGAGAGGACCACCACCAAACCTGCACTTTCAAGTCTGGGGCACTGATTTCTCACCCTGGGATCCATGGACGGCCAGCCAGAAACTTGGATGAAAAAAACTCATCTTTATTTTCATTTATTCTAACTGAAATTTACTATTTCTTTCCATAAAAACATATATAAGAGACCACTCAAGTATGGCAAAAACCAAAATTTTTTCCAAGATCCTGCTACTTTTAAAGAACGTTATTAATATTTTGGAAGCCGAAAACAGAATGGTAGTTAGGAATCACTAGGAAAAGCCAATCTTTGTCTAAATGAGGTACAGCACCTACTAGAAGTGAAAGGACTTGATGTGGCACCCTACTTTTGCAGGAATTCCGACGACGACATCAGTTACATGAAGGGTGTTATCTTTTTGAAAGCTCTGAAAAATCTGTATAGACTGCTCAATAAATTTACTTTTGAGTCCAGAAAAAATGACAAGAGGAATCCAGTACTTGGAATAGTGTCTGAAATTTTACATCACCTAAAAAAGATAACCTTGAAACTAACAATGTTCTTAGTGTCCTAAGTAGGTGATTTATAGTTTTTTGCTTTATGCTGAATAGTTTAGACATTATCAAATCAATTTAAGCATTCTCTGTAGTAAAAACCTATCCATACTTAGGTTTTATAAAGACTTGCATATATAGCATTTCAAATAAGGGTGATGCCTTGCAGTCAGTCACCCTTGTCCAGGAACTAGTGTCAGCTCAGCCGGTGTCACTGAGGGTGTGTCCACTCTTGCACTGTGCTACAGTGGATGTCTCCCCTGGGGGCAGAGGCAACAGAGACATTTCTGTTGCAGTTCCCTTGACCTCTCTCGAGTTGAGACAAACCTTCCTTTTGTTAAAACCAACACACAAAAATTTAAAAATTTTTCCCTTTATCTTTTTAAACAAATGAAATAAAGCACTGTATATTGAAATTCTATGCTATACTTTAGTACAAATCCATGAATCTTTAGTTCTTCAAAATAAACTGAGGCTGCTTTGAGTCACTGGGGTAAGAACTGTCTTGCACCCCTAAGACTTAGCAGCAGGCCTGGAAAATAAGATGTAAATGCAGAAAACACCCAATGTTATGTTAATTTCAAAACAACCTCTCCTTAATTCATTACATTTCTGGACCAGTAACTTGCTTGTTGAATGAATGAAAATTAGAACCTCCACCCAAGTGCCATCCTAGCAAAAAATTATTAAAAGTGTTAAGAAAATGAACAAATTCTCCAAGTAAGACTTTTCGGCTGATCTGTAAAAAAGCTTATCTTGCTAAATTAAAGAACTATGTGTTTTACAGATATTGTTGAGATTTAATAGCAAAGCCTGACATTCAGCTTTCAACTGAAACACAGGATGCACGTGTCTATACCTACATTAAAAACAAAGCATAACCAAAATAACAGAAACAGAAAGAAACTCCTCAAATCAACATGAAGCCACTGAGGTCATTTCCTGTTTGTTAAAGCCTTTCCGAAGAACAAGCTAACAAATTTTGCTGCCTCTGCAAGTGCTAACTATGACGCTGTACTGAAAACGTACACTTTGGAGCCCAGTGTGGTTTTTGCAGTCTGAATCAGGGGCTCGGTGTCCTGTGTGTCAACGAGGACGATGTCGCTGATCTTGTCCAGGTGCTCGACAGCTATGCGGGCAGCCTGCTCGTAGCCATCGGCTATCCTGATGGGGTGAATGCCACGGTCCAGCAACTGCTCGGCTTCTTCCAACAAGGCGCCGGCCAGGACTGCAGATGAGACAGCACAACCGGTTCAGGGAAATGCCAAGCCCCGCATTACCCACACAGGTCAGATGCTGCCCCAAACAGGTTCTGGCATGAAGCGGGAAGCGTCTTAGGGGCGGAGGCCATGTGATCTATTTTTAAACAAGGAGCCTCTTGTTTTGGTTCTAACAGGTCTTCCGTTATAGATGGATGTTGAACTCTTCTCAGTGATTATAAAAAATGTACTAAAGAATATAATGTAAAACCGTTTTTATATCTTACGTTTCCTGGGCTAGAAATTTCTATTCTATGAAATACATGCTGGTGATGAAAATGTATTATTTATCCGCCTAGCCTCAACACCCACCTTCCCTCTTGCCTCACACCCAATATATTGGCACCCAATATAGACTTTTTGAATACACAAATTCCAGTTTCATCTGCAGAAAATAACAGTGAAGATATTCATCACTTCAATCTTCCCCAACATTTTAAACATTTCAAAACTTCAGAACAAAATGCAAGAACAGTAAAATGAACACTATTTACTTATTAGCACAATCCTTTCCTGTTCAGCTATTCGAGAATTCTTGCAGAAACCACGGCATGTCACCACTACTTGGGCATACATCTCCTAAGAACAAGGGCATCGCCGACAACAGCAATGTACTTGTGACTCAGGAAACTTAACACTGACAAAAGACTACGCTTTGTGATTCATGATCCACAAATTCCCTCAACTGTCCCAAACATCCCTAACAGCTTTAAAAAAATCTGGCATTCCATCAAGTTTTGCTCATTGAAAAAGTCATCATTTTTTTCAGCGCTTTTAATCTAACCCCCACCCCATTCCTGCTCCTTCACAACAGGTAATCGTGAAGGGTCTGGGCCACGTCTTGTAGTGTGTCCTTCAACTTGGATTTGTCCAACTGTCTCCTCATAATTTGATTCAAGGTAAACACTCTCAGCAGGTGTGTCGACTCTGTGATTTCAAAGAACACATTTTAAGATGAGAAAGAGTGTTTGGCCTTTTCTTACCAACCACTCCTGTGGTTCCATCTCCAATTTCGTCATCCTGGGATTTGGACAGTTCAACCATCAGCTTGGCAATCTGATGATCGACATCCATCATACTCAAAATGGTGGCACCATCATTTGTTACAGTCACATCGCCATCCTTATCCACCATCATTTTATCAAGCCCTAAAAAGACAGCAATATTTAGTTTTCAATGGCTTTGAATAAGAACACTAGCAATCTATACTAAAATCTTTAAAGTTAGAACTCTCGACCCCGTTCCTATGAATGTGTCATAAATATTTAATATATACAAAGGAACAAATACATGAAGACATTTTTAGGCTGGCTTATACAAAATGAGACACTGGAAACAAATCTAAAATGGCAAGAACCAGAGAAATGGCAAAAAAATTATGGAGCATCAATAAATATAATCACTCACAAAAGATGACAGCTATGACTGGGAATCCCACAGGGGTGTTTCCAAATCGTGGGTATGTGGTGATGCAGCACCCCGGACCCACTCTGCATGCATGGCAGTGGCCCAAGGAAAGCAATGCTGCCTTTTCTCATTCTTTAAAAAAATATCTTTCGTTTTACCTTGAAAACTCTACAGTAAGACTTTCCAAAGTGAAATATGAGACAGTGCTGAAAAATGAGACTCCAAGATTGAAAAGTACTCAATTACTGGGGAAAAGCAAAGAACAAACACAAATAGCACTGTTGCTAATGATACAACTGAAAAGCTAAAAGAAAATTATGATACGGCACGACACGTACAACTGGAACACAGAACATAAGCAAGAATCAAGGCTAACTGGAAATTGCAAAGCAAGAAACGGAACATCTCAACACTAAAATGGGCTGGAACGCGGCACTTCCAACAGTGCTCTGCTCTGGAAATGACAAGCTCAGCAGAAACGGGAGTGGCTTTAACACTGAAGCAAGATGTGGCTTACGCAATTAGAGCTACGATGCAAGGTCTGACTGAAGAGTATCAATCAGATTTCTATGAAAACCTGTCAACACGACCATCCTTCAAATCTATAATCCAACAAGAGGCTAAAGAAGATGAAACTGAAAATTTTTATGATACATCCAAAAAAATACTGATCATATACCATAACAAGGCATGCTGATAATTATAGGTGATTAGAACACAAAAGTAGAAATAAAGAACCAAATATCTTCAGAAAATTCAGACCAGGGGTCAAAAATGAAGAAGACAGGCTGGTAGATATTTGCTTCAAGCAACTGAACAGGTCACTGTCCACATGGACATTACCAGGAGCAGACAGCAAACATTAAAGCTGAAAAATAGCATTAAAAGAATTATGCCAAAATAATGTAAGTAACATTTAAGATGCATTTAAAGTCCATATGAGAACAGATCCGCACTGCTGAACTTAACTGACCAAGAACCAGAAGAACTGTGGACCGAAACTAGAATATTATTAGGGAAGAATGTGAAGAGACAATGCTGAAAGTAAAAAAGGAAAGAAAAATTGAGGTGACTGACAGAAAAAAAACACTAAAACTTGTTAGAGGCGGGAGACAGCCAAAAGGCAACAGAAGCAGGGTTAGATTTCTGAACATGGGTTTCAATGATAATCTCATAAAGACAGAAAACTATTACAAGTCAATGTAATGATTGAGAACAAAGAAGAAAAGCAAGTGATCTCAGAAGAAAGAAATGGGAAACTCGAACCTAGTAAAGAATGAACAGCCAACTAGGAAGCACATTGTCCAACTAGAAAAAAATAAAGAAAAGGTGTTAATAGTATACTGAAACTCTGTTCAGAAGAGAAAAATATGATGGATACCCTGACGATGACTCCTATGAGGAAGAGCCTATAATTCTAGAAAGTTCAGTGAAAGCTGCCCTCAAAGCACTGAGAAGGAATAAATCGCCAAAGGCAGATGGAATACTGACAGAATTACTTCAAGCCAGAGGCTGAATCTGTCAACATCCTAACAAGTCAAAAAAGATGGAAGACAGAGCAACGGCTTACAGACTGGAAACGTTTGGTGTACACCCCAGTATTCAAGAGGGGAGATACCTGGGAGCACAGAAACTGGGGGACCACTGCCTGGATTTCCTACGCAAGCAAAGTGATGCTCAAAGTGAGGCAGCCAAGGCTTATGTGGAGTAAGAGATGCGGGATGTTCAGGCTGGATTCAGAAAAGAGACACGCTCAGACCTAACTGCAAGCATCCTCTGGATGCCAGAGTGCGCCAAAGAGTTTGAGAAGGGTCATCTGTTTTATAGACCACAGTAAAGCCTGGGCATGGACCAAGAAAAGCCACAGGTTGCTGTGAAAAGTACTGGGTGCACCTCAGAACATGACCTGTGTTGTGGACAGGAAGCTGCTGTCAGGACAGACTGTGGACAGACAGAATGGTATCCTGTGGGAAAAGGTGTCAGACCAGAGTGCATTTTCTCTCTCTGTTTAACCTGTACACAGAACATTATCAGGGCCCGACTCAGGGAGGAGGCGTGAAAACTGGTGAATAACTTAGGATATGCAGACGGCACCATCTTACTGGCAGAAAGTAGCTTTGAAATGACTTGTGATGAAAGTGAAAGGAGGATGCACCACAGCTGGGCAGCATGTGACAACCAGAAGACAAAATCATGGCTACAGAAGACCCCCACAACTTTACCACCGACAAGGAAGACCCTGAGTGTTGAAGGTCTGACCTACCTTGGTTCAGCCATCAATTTGAAAGGAGGCTGCAGCCGAGAAATCGAGAGAGGGCTAAGCCTCAGAGGGGCAGTGATGGAAGATCAGGAAAGATCAAGAGCAAAGATGTGTCACTAGAGACCAAGACTGAGATCACCCACACCCTCAGGCCCCCCAGTTACTGGGTACAGATGTGAAAGCTGGGCAGGGAAGACGGCTGACAGAGGAAAAAATGGAATCACTTGAAATATGGCATTGGATACCCCGGTCTGCCAATAAGATAGCAGGTGGGTCATGGAGCAAATTAAGCCTGAGACATCGCTGGAGGCAAAAATGGCAACACTGGGAAAAACAGAAGACAGCAGGACAAGAGGAAGACTGGACATGAAGTGGACTGACTCCAGGAGAGAAGCCATGGGCGTGATTCTGCAGGAGCTGAGCAGGGCTGGTGGGGACAGGACTCTGTGGACGTCACTCATTAGTGGGCTCACCAGGAGTTGGAGCCAACTCAATGGCATGTAACACATATGTGATTTGGAAAATGCTAATGTTAAATGAAAACAACCTGACCTAAAATTGTATGCCTATTAGGACTACAGCTGTGTTTAGAACCTGGAACACACCAAAAGTCTGGCTGTCTTAGTGGGGTAGGATGACCCACCCCCCTCCATTTCTCAGCTTTCTGTTAAGAGGTTGCACTGACCAGCTCATGAATTAAAACTTGTTAGAACACTCACAACGTTAGTCTCTTACCATTTGGTCCAAGCGATGTTCTCATCGTGTTCGCTACAGCCTTTGCTGCCATTATGTGAGACTAAATGAGACAGAAAAAGCAAATACTGAAGTTACATATAAGTTTAATAGTTCAGAGCATACTGCTGATAACTGTAGAAGTCACCGGTGACACAGTTTCCACCTTCTAGAAGGGTCTACATTTAAGAAGCAACAGAGGTTAAGTGTGGCAACACTACCACAAAATTCTTATGAAAGAATCAGAACCAAGTACTTTGTGTCCGCTCTTTTAATCCCAAATGCATTTACCAGGCAGACTCTCCTACTGGCCCATCGGTACAGTCTGACCCGACAGGTCCTGCGAGACCACTGTGCACTGCTAGCTTCACACGCAGAGTCCAGCTGGAAACAGACACCTGGAACCACTGCACGGTGGTTCACTGCAGAAACACTCTGCTTTTCAATGCTCCAGCTAATACATAACTCATACACGAAGAGTCACCTTTGATTGTCATTTGCCAAGGATGTCCAACATTCCAAGTAACGGAAGCTTGAAAGCATCTATTTGTTTCCACATATAATGAGGCCTATCTTCCTCCAAATGTGTCTTGTTGCCTCACTTTCTACAATTGCCATCACAACCTAACCCAGATCCACAGCACCCTAGAGAAATCCAGGGTCTCTTGTCTCACCTCCGATCCTTCAGATCCCTCCTGCATCCAGCTAAGCCATTGATTTTTCTCAAACATGTCACTTACCAGTCCCCAAACCTTAAAACAATATTTAAAGTACATTTTGACCAATATGTCTGTCCAGTGACATTTTTAAAGGATAACTATCACAGGAAACTGGTTCCTAAGGCAGGGGTACTGTCTCCCCAGGAGTTACTTGGCAATGCCTGGAGACATTCTTGGTTGTAGAAACTGGCAGTGGGTGGAGGCCAGGGATGCTGCTCCATGTCCTAGAATGGACGGTTCCCCCGCCTGGAAGAATCTCGCTCCAAATGCTAACAGTGCCAAGGCTGAGAACCCGGGTCCAGACCACTGGGTTCGGAGTCAGACAGGTGGGCTTCAATCATGGCTCTGTTTTTCACGAGCTCTGCGACCTTTTACTTAAACTACTCTCAGATAGGTTTCCAATTCTGTATAACTAACACCTGTCTCAGAGTGTGATGAAAGTGCGTGAAACAATACACACAGTTAACACAGTGGTCGATGCAAAATTACCTGTAGCTTCCATTGCAGGTATACCAGGTACGTGTGAAATGTCACTTTCCCTGCTGGTCTCTTTAAGTGAGAAATGGAACTGCATACACAATACCAGTGGCCTGAGGACCTCCTGCAGATCATGTTACTCTATTTAATTCTCATTTTCTCAGCCTGACAGAGGTGTATTATCCCTGCTGAGAAAGGAACTTCAGAGAGGTGTGTAACTTGTCCCAAGTCAAACAAACAGTCCACGTAAGAACGAGACTGTTTAAGTAAATCCCCAAGACACTTAGTGAACAGGGACACCTCAGCCCGCGGATCTATTTCAGTCTGTAACAAACTCTAAAGAAGTCAGCGTCCTCTCTCAGCCTCCCTCCCTCTGCACTTTCAGCTAACGTCTGTGTCCGGGTCCTGCCCTTACCTGGACTCCTGCAGTGAGTAGTGAATTGACTCTGCTGGTCTCCATTCCCTTCGCCTCATCCCAAGCCCTACTTCCTAAGGCACAGTCCCACTTACGTGGTGACTCTGCTCAAAACCCCTCCATGGTTCCGCTCCTTCCCAGAGGATAAGTCCTGAGTGTGGGGCATTTGAGGACTTCCACCCTCGGAAGCTGGTGTAACCGAAGACCCTGCTCCATTAAAAAGCGGTCTCGCCCTACAACGTGCCATGCCATTTCCCGCCCAGGTCTTTGCTGTAATTACTGCTTCCCCGTCCTAGGGAGCCAGCTAGCTCTCTCCCCTTCAGAACACGACTCCAGTCCCGATCAAAAGCCAGTCCTGGTCAAAAGGACACCCTCCTACTATTCTCTGCCGTCCCCTCCACTAACTAGCGGGTGGTGATTCTGGTCACACACCGCCTTGTGTCTGGGTTCCTGCTGTCCCACTTCTCACTGTCACGGCAGTATTTTCTTCCCTGAGAGTCTACGTTTAAATTTTTTTAGGATGCTCCAGGAAAACGCCCCTGCCTAACAGGAAACGCAAACAACAACAACAAAAAATAGATAAATAAAAAAATGCAATACCTCGCAAATGCCTGAGCCCTTAGGGGGTGACGGAGAAAACGAGCCAACGGTCTCGGGGGGCTGTCGCAGGGACAGTGAGCGAGGATTAAGCAGCAGGTGCCCTGAGGATACCTTCTCTGCCTCTTAGTAGCGAGAACACGCCGGACGGGGAGGCTGCTGGGCTGGAACCAAGCTGGGGGATACAACTGCCCCCCGACTCCCCTCGAGGGGCCCGCGGCTCCCCCTGACCCCCACGCCGGGGCTGATGGCTCTCCACGGAGGCCTCCCCCGAGCTCCGGAGCGGGGGGGGGGGCTGCGCCCCGGAGGCGCCCCGATGGCCCGGCCCCTGCCGGGAGCACATGGCCGGCCGCGCCTTAGGCCCCGCGCGCCATCGCCGGCGCGTCCCGGCCCCCGTTACCTTCAGGGCTTCGAGTCCCATGAGGCGGGACTTGCGGTCCTGATCCTTGATGATGAGGAACGGCCGCCCATACTCGTCGAAGGCGAGAGTCCCCACGGACGCCATGGTGCCGGGCCCGGAGCGCGGCTCGCCGTCCGCAGCCGCCGGACGCCCAACCGGAAGCGAGCGCGCGCCGCTTCCGCTCGCGGGAGGGCGCAACGGCCCGCGCGTGCGCACTCAGCGCCGCGCGAGACTTGTTTCGCGCCCGGGACTAGTTTCACGCCCGAGGGGACCTTCTGGAATCAGCGGCCTCCGGCAGCGTCTACCATGCGGGGGTGGAGGAGGAGGAAGTTCGAAGTCCCGGGCCGGAGCTTTAGAACTCACGAGTCCAAGGGGAGAGCGAGTTGAGTCCTCGATCGGAGGGGTACGATGGCGTGTCTGGAGAGCGGAACGAATTCGCTTAGGGCGTTAGGGGTGCCCTCATTCCGACGCCGACTTCCAGACGATGGTACAGCCCACTTCCGGTCCGGCCCCGACTTCCGGGTCCGCCCCGACTTCCGGATCCGCCCTCGCCCTGGCGGAAGTCTCCCGATGGCGGGAGGAGGTGGAGGAGGAGGAGGTGAGGTCGGCGGGCATGGCGGGCATGGAGCGCTCTTGGATGCGGGCGGGCTGCGGGGCTCGCGGGCCGCGGGGTGTCTGGCGTCGGGTGCACCGGGTGGTGCGCCCGCGCCAGTCCGCGCCTCGATGCCTGCCCCGGTACCCCGTGGTCAGGCCGCGGGCGCGTTAGTGGCCTGTTGTGGCCGCCAGACCCTGATAGACACACGGACCCCCAGAACCCAGTGAGTTATGGGAATCACACTCTTTGTTCAGCCTGCTGGGCCTGCCAGGGCTACGCAGACCCCAAATGAAGCAGCCCCGACATGTCGACAAGTCGGGGGACAGGGTTTTTAAGCCCCAAATCCCGTTCTTCATTCTGCCGGAACACAAACGTCTATTTTTCTTCTCTTTATCACCTGTCCACCCACCGGTCAGGTGTGCAAGCGGGAGTACAGAAGCAGAACGCTTATGTTAGAATGTTATGTTCCTGTAGTTAATAGCCTGTGTGCCCATGACGGTAGCCAAGCAGTGATTTCCAGCAAGTCGTGGACTTTTAAGCAGAAGTCCTCCAGCCAACACAGTCCTGGGGTGCCCGCTGCCCGGAGGCGTGCTGAGCGCTTTCGGATGCATCACTCACGTAGTCCTTGGCGAGCTCTCATGTGATTTAGGTGCCGGTGGTACACTGCCTGGCGTTGCCATTTACTAGCCATTGTCTTTGGGGCCCGTGACTTGACCTGTTTGTGCCTCGGTTACCTTGCCTGCAAAAATGCATCTTATCCACCTTCCACAGCTGCCGTCCGGATTCACAGGGAGCAGTGCCTGGCTCTCCCCAAGCTCTGCTTGAGTGTTTAGGAAAAGCCCGTTTTGCAGGAATGGTCCAGTGACTTGCCCAGGCTTATACAGCTGTCTAGGAAGAAGCAAAATCGTGCCAAGGGTCTCGCTCTGAAGCCCCGGGGGAGTGTCTCAGACATCTGGGAACCCTAACTGAAGAGTCTCTCGTCCTCCAAGCCCCTTATACTGCTCCTTCTTCAGTGCACTGATCACGACCTAATGTTTTATGGGCTTAGATTTAGTTGCCATGGCTCCCCAGCCTCCCTGCTCCTAGCTGACATAGAACACGATTTACCCCCTGTTGTATTATTCCCAGCCTTTATTAGATAGATGGTCAAATGTTGCTGTGTGCACACATTATAACATTTAATTAACCCTGGCCTGAAAGTCAAGAACTGGCCTTGTCTCTGGGTGGTTGGTGGTCATTTAACCTAGTGCTTGGCCCTCTTTCAGGACAGAGTGATGATCCAAGGACTTTGTAGAATTTGGAGTCAGGCCTCACTTCGCTTTCACTTGGTCAGGTCTGTCTTTCCGCATTCAGCAGATGGTGTATACCAAAGGACATAAATGATACTAGACTGGTATAAGAAAGACTTCTTAAGGGGCCAAAGAATATGTTAAAGGGACATAAAATATACACTGTAGTAGTTTTTCAACTGGTGTGCAGATGCAGATATACAATAGCCTTTAAATACTGTGACATTCAAATATAAACCCCATTTTACACACGGGGCAGTTCACAGTTTCAAACAGGCCTGTTCTTCCTGGTCTGTTTCTCTTGGCTTGGGCTTGGATCAGAACCCTGTGTACCTTTTTGTACATCTCAGTCACTGCTGCTAGCTTTAGCTGACCCAAATCTGTCCCTGAAAATTGAAATTTTCAACCATTATCAGAAGTCAGTAACTAGGCAAGCATGGAGACAACAGAAGTTATCCTCTTTGGGTCCTTGTTTTCAAGGCCTGACTCCCTCCAAGCGCTCAACAAAAGTAGCCACTTGTCACCACAGCTCTTATCTAATGGAATGGCTTGATGTTCCAAAGAGCACATCTGACAGAAATCTCTATGTTTATGATGTAGTCAACAGCCTTACGAATCTAAACATGTTCCATTAAAAGGATTAGGAATTTGTAGAAACAACCTTGGTTTTAGTTTCAAATCTTCAGGGAATGGTTTTCACTGATAAAAATTAATACTTTTTTTTTTATTGAGTAGAGGTAACAGTGTAGTCATATATTGGATTCACAGAGTAACTTCGAAAGCTCATACAAATTTTTGTGAAGTTGAAGGACTTGCAGTTGTGAACCCCTGTGACGGAACATTTAGTGATGGCATCAAGGGACGCTACTGCTGCTGTTGCCTTCTTTATAAACACAAATATTGTGATTTTGCTCAAAAAGTGTCATTTCAGTGCACAAGAGTGAAATACACATTTAGCCTGGCATCGGGGTCGCCCACCAGCCTTCCTGTTCTCTCCCCCATTCTGCTCAGCTGATGGTTTCCCCTTCTACACTTTAGTTGCATGGTTTCCTTCTTTTACCAGTATCCTTTTCTCCAGCACCCTCATGCATACTCAGATTCTCTGTCAATGCCATGGTGGTTCCCTGTTGGGACCAGTCATTCCTCCACTTCCCCCTGTATTCCTGTAGTGTTTTCTACATGTGATAGCATTTCTCACAACCTGCCTTGTATCTGTTTCAACTGGACCCCATGTGCTCAGGTTAGATGGGAGGCTCTGAAGACAGGAGTTCTTATATCTTTCGCTGGTCGACAAGAGTACAAGTCTACACAGGTGAAATAGAATCTGGGTTGTCTGATCATGTTTTTCTAATCAACTGTCTACCGGCTTCTGCTGAATAGAGAAACTGCCCATTAATGGACAAACGAGTGACCAAAATGTGATATGTCCATACAATGGAATATTATTTGGCCATAAAAAGGAATAAAGTGCTGACACCTGATACCACATGGATGCATCTTAAAAACATGATGCTAAGTGACAGAGACAACTGCTTACCGACCACTCTCATGTGATTCTACTCCTATGAAAGTCCAGAGTAGGGGGTATGCAGGCAGGAGGTAGACTGGTTCCTGAGAGCTGGGGTGTGGGGCGGGGCAGGTGAGAGGGAGGATAGGGGCGGGTGACAAAAGGGTGTGTTTCTTGAGGCGATGAAAATGTTTCCAAATTGACCGTTTGTGTGGTGATTGTTACACGTTTCTATCCTAAAAACCTTTGAACTCTACCCGTTAAATGAGCAACTTGTGTGGTATGTGAATTACACTTTGAGAAAGCTGTTAAACATGATTGATCCCTCTCCCCTCAGAGTATTGAGAATATTAATAGTGCCTGATAGTCATCACTTACTCTCTCAGGCCTGTGCTCAGGGCTTTGTAGGCATTATTTAACTGTCCCAGTAACCCTATGAGGATAGCGTATTCCTGAGTCTTACAGGTGAGGAATCCCAGCCTTAGCAACAACTTACCTAATGTCACACAACTAGTCAAGTTCTCAGACTCCACAACTGGGTCACTCAAACCCTCTTAACCACTGTGCCATACAGTTGGAGTGCCCACAGGACTACTTTATACAAGGCATACAAGGCATGGCAGATGTGCTCTGATTTTTTAAAAAACAGTCAAATGCATGAATGACAACTATTGAAGCATCTAAGGTCTTTTGTATGATGCTGTAAAGTATACGAAAACGTATATCAAACTCCTGCTTTCTATCAAACCCCATCACCTTCCTAAACTTTGAATTTACCTCCAGCACCAGCACCAGCAGTGGACTTTTGTTGTTTTGGTTTCTGAGTTGGTTTCCACTGTGAACCAGTTTTAAAACTCACGTTAGGGGACCTCAGGCATCAAGGAGGAAAAAGCCGCACTGAATGGGAGATGCTGGCGGTTGGTCAGCTGCCCTGGAGCAGGCAGGACTCACTGCTGTGGGCCAGCTTTTGGTGTGCCCTGTGTTCATATTTGTATGTCAAGAGTTGTAACAGGTCATTTCAGGAGAGGGAGGTGGCATAATGACCCCCCAGGTAGGTCACGTCCTAATCCCCAGGCCTTGTGAGTATGTTACATGAGAGATTTCGCAGATGGATTAAGTTAGGGACTTAGAGATGGGGAGATTATCCTGGCTTTGTCTGGATGGGCCCGGTGCCATCACAAGGCTCCAGTAAAGGCCTGAGCTCACCTGCAACCCCTGGGAGCTGGAAAAGGTGACGCTGGCTGCCTCGTCACACCCGGATGCCTCCAGCGGCCCACTTTAGTTCACGTCCAGAACCGCGTGGTAGTAAATGTGTGTTGTTTCCACCCACTGAGTGTGTGGGCATTTACCGCAGCAGGAGGACGCTAACCCAGTGGGCCTTTTGAATGGCTCACTCATTACTGAACCCACAACAGTTAATGCTTTCCAATGATAAGAATCTGTGTCCTCCCTCTTCCTCCTCCCCTTGCCTCTGGATCCCTGTGCTTTTCATCTTTGCTCCTCAGCTTGATGGTGGGCTGCTTCAGAGTCTTGTTCCCTGGGGGGTTCCAGTGCCAGGCACAGTCCTTTACCTTTGATTCTCACAATGAGCTTGTAAACCCCTTTTTCAAATTAGGAAGATGAGGCTCAGAGAGGTGAAAGGTCACACCATTAGGGAGGTGTGTGGGGTCCTGACCACAGCAGGCTCCAGCTCTTACCTGTGGGGCTGTGGTTGTTAACCAATTTCAATCTAAAAAACTTGAGGTCTTATGAATGCGTTTTAAAGGGCAAGACTCAGGAGGAAGCTATGAAAGGTACCATTCATTTCCCTGAATCAGCGTTTGGAATTTTTTTGCTTTATTTTGTACTCGTGATAGCACTGAAATGATTATTTTATTTTTCTTTTTTGGATCTGCTTTAAAAATCTATTACATACTTATTGAAGATTTTCAGTAAAACCTATTTTTATTTCCTTTGTTACTTCAAAATTCTATTGTGCGACTGTATTAGAGAGATGCCAGACCAATTTTGATGCAAAATCCTTTCATCCTATTTGGAATAGAGTAATAGACATTTTTATGCTTATTTGTTTATGAGGCTTTGTCCTGAACCATAAAAATACGGAGTTCATGGTTAACATTTGTATTAATAGATATTGAATTCATAAAATACCCAATAGGTATGAATATCCTGTTTTCTATGATTTACTCCTAGAGACAAAAAAAAAGTGTTACAAAGAAAACATTTTAGTTTTCACCAGTATCAGATAATTTTCTCTAAAACACTCCAGTTCATGGAACTTAGAACTCATTATAGAACCTTACATTTGTAATTTAAATACTCAGATAATTTATCCTTCTTTGAAAAGCATGAGTTTATTTGTCAGTGAGAATTATAAGAAAAATTGGATTTCGGGTTTGATGCTACCTATATATTTTCTGTTTGCTCTCAACCTAGGCACACCCCCAGGAACACTTACAGAAGGAAGTCGGTTAGGATGTGCCCTGCCTACAAGCCCTGAAGCCAACGGTTTGAAGAAGAGCAATTGGGGACTCTTATTTACTGGGATCGTTGGTGGGACACTGGTGGCTGTGTATGCCGTGGCCACCCCATTTGTAACTCCAGCCCTCCGAAGAATTTGTTTGCCCTTTGTCCCTGCAACTACCAAGCAGATTGAAAATGTTGTGAAAATGTTGCAAAGCAGGAGAGGACCGCTGGTGGACATCGGTAGCGGCGACGGACGGATTGTGAGTTGTGCTAAGATGTTTTCAGGTTGGGAGCCAGAATCGTTAAAATTTGTTTCGTGTTTCTTGTGAGCTTTATGCAAAGACTTGCTCAGTCTGACAGTTCAGTAAAGCAGTCGTTTAATTTTGTTTGTTGGGCTGAACTCTCAAACCCTGCAGCATGAATTTGGAATTTACATTTCTCAGATTTAATTCTTTTCTTAAAGGAGAGAGTGCTCTGTAGATGTGCCAGTTAAAAAGGACCAGTTAATTGGTAATTATTATATTGCCTGTTAAAAAACTTGGGCTATTAGAGGTGTCATAACTGGAAAAATTTGTTAAATCATCTTTTTTTTTAATGTTTATTTGTACTTGTATAATTTCTGTGGGGTAATAGAGTTGAAATGGGCAGAGCCAATGCGTTAACCTCCACTTATCCAAAGGCTGGACTTTTAGTGACCTCAGTTCACTTTGACCCCAGCTGGGAACCTGTAAGTAAAGACTCAAGGCCGCTACTGGCAAACGGGTGTCCCAGAGCGTGATCCTCCACAGGCACGGTGGCACCATCGTGGGCCTCCCTCCATCAAATAATGTGCCGAAAAGTGAGGCTAGCAGTAGGCAAGGCTGCTGTCCTGGAAACAGTGTGGAGACCAGCAGGCCCCAGTGCCTTCTACTAGCTCCTGCAGACGTGGGCCCTGCGTTTGCATCACGGTGACCCAGAATAATCAAGGAGAGGAAAAAAGTGCCTTGTGTCTAAGAAATCTGGAGATGTGTGCGTTAATCAGGAGGAAGTTTTAAAATCCAGATTGGATGTTTCATACATCTGAATTAGGCATCTTTGTGGTTTCTCAGAAAACTGTTCCTTCTTAAATGAGGCGACACCCTAGTCACTTGGGAGATTACCTTGGGTGGGACAGCTTTTTCAGGGATGCTCCCTCGAAGAGTGGTGGCAAGACCAAATGAGCAGGGAGACCCCAAGACCAGCCCTCCCTCCCTCTCACCTTACAGAGGCAGGTGGCAGTCTGCAGTTGACTTTATTCTGACTTGTTGTGTTTTACCTGCATTCAGTTTTCAGTGAACAATCGTAAATACCAAGGAGACATTTAATTAATTGCAGGTTCTTTATTGACAGGTTATTTTTATTGCCTATTACAACTAGTTCACAGTTCATTGTCCCAGGTACATTTACTTTTGCTGCTGTGCTAGCTCTGCAGAGAGATGGTGGCCTAATGACGCAGTTGTCCAAAGCAAACCTGACAATAACTGTTCCCATGCTCGGGGTGAAATCTTTGACAAAAACACGAAAACTGAGTTTAAATGGGCTGGCATTATCTTACCCATAGAGCTATATGGGTAAGATCCACTTTAGGGATCTATCTTCAAGTGGTGTCTTGAACGAAGGAGGAGCCTTTCGATGGGCCGTTTTATGATTATAGACTGTAAATGGAAAATATCCATATCATTTGACTGTGTAAATTGATGCTTTTCTTATCTTGAGTAAATACTGGCCTCTTTCTGCAGGTGATAGCAGCTGCAAAGGAAGGATTCAAGGCTGCGGGTTATGAATTAAACCCATGGCTGGTCTGGTACTCCAGATACCGTGCTTGGCGAGAAGGGGTACAGGACTTGGACTTGGCCAAATTTTACATTTCAGACTTGTGGAAGGTACGTGAGGCAGAGAGCGGGCCTAGAAAACTCCAACCAAAGCTTTGTAATGCATAATTAGTATGATTGAAAACTGAAAAGTAATTAAAATACAAGTGTATATTTCAGCATAATGAAATGTGAACGCCTTTCAAATGGACAGACTTGCAGATCGACTCTGCCTTAGAGCAGAAGCAAGTAAGAGGTTTATGACGTGATAGGTCATGTGAATTCCAAGAATTTTTTGCTCAATTAAACAAGTTCTCATTTCTGTTGATTACCGAATGATGAAATTTTTTAAAAATTTCATTTGGGAATCTCATAAATTATAACATAGTCATTAACTTGTTAAAGTCATTCTTTGTAAATAGTAGACTGTGTGTGTTTGAGTGTGTGTATGTACATGTACGTGTGTGTATTTAGAGGGAGGCAAAGATAGCACCAGCCATGCTCTCATGGTCCCTCGTCTTCAGAAGTACAGGATACTTCCAAGTTTATTTGTGCTCTGAAAAAGAAGGCCCTGTAATTTTGTTTTAGGAATGCTCCCTAAATGCTTTCTCTTAAATAAGAATTGCTCATTGTAATGTTGTCATCAGCAGCTTATAAAAATTCATTTGAGTTTTGCTTGCATCTTTTAAAACCATGTATACGTCAACGATCTCTCTGTGGAGCAAATAAGACTTTTATCGCGCAATAAGAATTTTGACTGGCAAAGCACTTTTCCACCCAGTTTTTTAACTAAAGATTGTTTTATTGCATTTCAAAACTTATTTTGGAGAAGAGGAGGGGGACTAGAGTTTTAAGGATGGTTCAACATGAAAAACAGGTGGTCCTGAGCTCCCTCGGTGCCTGTGAGGCTGCTTTGGTGTAGAGGAGGGTAGCGTGGACCAGGGGCACAGATGGCTTGAGGCCAACTGGCTCAGCCACCAGCTGGTCACTGGGCGAGTCACTCACTGGCCTTTCTGATGGATGACCCTTGGGGCAGGTTCTGCAAGGAGATGCTGTGAGATGAGATGTGGTGACTTACAGGGAAGCGTTTGGAAAACTTGTGGATTGAACTAAGGAATGAAAATGAGCACATGGTGTTTTCCTTGTGAAATCTTAAATGGGCTGCTGTGAAACCTGCTGTTTGGTGAAATGGGAAATTGCTACTCATTTTGAAACAAAAGTTAAGCTGGATGTTTGGCTTTAAAAAGTTAATCCGAAAATTATATAATTGTATTAACCAATGTTACCCCAATAAACTTAAAAAAAAAGTTAATCAATGAATTGTTTCTCTCCCTCCTTTAGGTTACCTTCTCGCAGTACTCAAACGTTGTTGTTTTTGGGGTGCCTCAGATGGTGAGTATGCACTCCCTGGTTTTAGGTTGTGAAGGCCCTTCCAGCTCGAACAGAGCACCTCTCTGTGGCCTGCTCCCCCCTGTGCAAAATGACAGCCTCCCAGAGATCCTGAGGGAACACTGGATTTCACTTCGGTGGTCACACAGAATACTTCAGGGCCTTAAAAGTTTAGTCGTAAAAGATTCCGTCATATTTTAAAGCTTACGCTTCAGATAAAAATCTCAATTATTTATCTAAGCCCTAAAACTTGCAGTCCGAAAACTGCTTCATGAGCTCCCAGTGCCTCACGCAGTTGGAGATTTTGACGGTCACTCCCTTCCATCCAGCTGAAATCACTGGGGGAAGTTAATGGGATGTTCCCTCTGAATTGATCATTCCTCCGATTCTGCAGTAAGATAATTTTCAGGGCGGATGAGCACGGACTAGTTTCAATTGACCTCAGATGACTGATTTGTTCTGAACTTTGATTATATACTTGCAGAAGTGAAACTACCACCGCATCGTACTGAAAACGGTCCTAAATTCAGTCATTGGAAGGATGACCAGGAAGGGATGCGTTCGTTGTAATTGTTAGTTTCCAGACCATGTAAAGAAATCCCTTTTTGCTTTCCAAAGTCTGTAATTGCAGCCATAATAATCTTGGAGAAATTGGATGTTTGCTGAAATGCCACTATAAAACTGATATGGTTTTCAGTTAAAAAGAGAAATTTCCTGTTTTTATTCTGTTTTTTTATTCATACCTTAATTTTTGTATAAGATATTTCAGTACTTGTGAAATTTATTTATACCATTAGAACCTCCAGTGCAATGCCATTTTCTTTTTTGAAGTCAATTTAGAGGTGTTTTTGTTACATATTCTTGAAAGTGATGGGATTCTATATGTTCATAATTCTCTATAAGCCTAAAATGAAGGCAAAGCCCGGGTGCCTACACTTTTGATGTTAGAAATAAAGGGTTGGAGGCAAGTATCCTTGGCGATTAAAAAACAAATACTTTAGGATTGTAGACTTGCTACGCAATTTGATGGCTATTTACTACTTATTATGATGTTTGGGCATTCCTCCAGAATAATTAGCATTTGGGGGCAAAGAACTTTAATTTGAAGTACATGCTTTCTAAAAACAGAGTCCATATCTATTGGGGCTTCCACGCAGTGTTGAGAGGCCAGATGATGGCCTGAGGTGTGGGCTCATGAAGCCACGGCAGCTCTCGCTCAGCAGGGGGCAGCAGTGGCCTTTGGTAGTCGCTGTCGCCACGTATGTAAGCCGTGGGCTCCAGCTCCTTGTGCCTCTGACCATGTTTGAGGGTTCTCAGCTTTTGGAGCTGTTCACTCGGGGGAAATAAGAGTCCTGTTATTCTGATCAACACTCCTGCAGGTATTGTCCAGTCTTCTGTACACAGAGAAGTATTAAATACGGAACGCGTGGCAGTTCACTGTCCCCAAGAAGGAGGAGGGCAGCTGCCACACGGGACGCCCCCACGTGCCCTGGAGTGACGGGTCCAGCGCCCTTGCGGGTTTCTGAACAGGTGGATGGATCGTGGCTGCAGAGGGCCCAGGTGGCTCCTGTTGGCCTGGAGGCCCGTGTGGAGGGCCCAGCTCTCTGCCCTCATTGAGCTTTGCCTGCTGGAGGCCAGAGCGAGAGCAGGTGTGCTGGCCGGGGAGCCCTCGGCCACCCCGTCTGTGCTGCAGAACCCTGTCACCTGCCCGGGCCTGTCACTGAGTCTCCTGTGAAAACGCGTTTCCCTTCCCTGAACACGGGTCAGCGTTCTGGTCCGGCTTAGGTGGCTCAGCAAAGCTGGGGTGCTGTGCAGCCAAAGCTGCACATGTAGGTCACGAGACAGCCAGGAAGACGTGTGGGGAACTTCAGAGGGGGAACCTTGGTGTCACAAACCCTTACCCTGCTTCTGACGCCGGACCAATCATTCGTGATAGCCGTTTGCAGTCAGAGTTTGAAATTAGAGGTGCCCTGGAGATTTTAGCCCTGGTCTGCATCCAGCACGGTAGGAACCAGAGTCCAACAGCAGGGTTGTAAATGCCCACACTTAAGATGAGCTTATGTACCAGGGGCATCACCTGTGTCCCTTTTTAAAACCCTCGGTGACTTCTTGCTGCTGAAAAGCAGCGAGGATAATGCCCAAACCCTCCGCATGGCCTGGCCTGGTGGGGAGTGGCGCTGCCCCCCAGCTCTGCGCACCAGCCCGGGGCCTCCCCGTGGGCCCTTGGACTCTGCAGAGTGTGCGGCCTCGTCCTCCCCTGACTCAGTCCTTAGTTCTGGGCCTGGCTGGCGAACACCTGTCGACCCTTGTGGTCAAATGTCTTTTCCTCTGAGAAGCGGGCCCTGAGCCCAGGGAGCTGAACCCCAGCGCCCCTCTGCTCCACGCGTGCAGTGCCTGCTCCCCTCTCCTTAGGGCGGCGAGCATCCGGGTGTGGTGCGATGGCTTTGGCGGTGTTTGCTTGAACAAAGGCCACCTTTGCATTTGCCACCAGACCTCCAGCGTGGCGGCCTCGGCCGGGTGACACTCGGGAGGTATTTGTTAAGTGGATGAGTGCGAACGGCATAAACACACCATCAAGTCCATGTCTCCCAGTGGGCTATTCAAGTGCATGGTTCTGAAGAATGACTAATTTAATTTTGGATATGAACCCTGTTATGAATTGATGGATGAAAAGATCACCGTGTTCTGATAAAGAAAAATGAGTTGCGATTGAATCACTTATCCTCCATTCGTTCGTGTGACCAGTGTTTATTCACGGCCACTTGGGATGCTTCAGTGGGTGGGAGAGAGAATCACCTCCGCCCGGGGTGCGACTGTGTAGTGGGGTGAGCAGACACCAGATGAGGTGCCTGTATAAACGGTCGTCCACGAGAAGGGGGTCGGTGTGTGCAGCAGAGACTGTCCCTGAACAGGGACACCTGCAGGTGGGGGAGGGAGCAGCACTGGGGCGGAGGACCTGGCACTTGAGCGCTGAGGGGTGTGAGCCTGTTGGATTCCAAGAGCACCAGGGAGGGGAGTGAGTGGAGGGAGTTTAGGGGCCGGGACGGATACGCTGGGCCCTTGTAAGGCGGGAGCCATCCTGGGCTTGAGCAGAGGAGTGGAGGAACCCAGGGGTGCCGAGAAGGATCACAGGCCACCGTCGGGGGAGGGAAAGGGGTGAAAGGACTCCCAGGTTTCAGTCTGAGCAACTGGAAGTTTGGGGTCGGCATTTGTGAGCGGGGGAAGGTGCAGGCAGAGTGGCTGGGAGCAGACCGGGAACCCCAGGTGGCTGTGCCCTTTGCCATGCGTGTGGGGGCGGCAGCTTGGCAGTGGTGGATAGAGGAAGTTTGGGGCTCAGGAGGGCTAGCTGGGGTCACGTTTTGCCCCTGGAAGGAGTTGGAGCACAGGGAGGGCTGAGATCACCCAGGCTGGGGGTGGAGCCATCCAAGGCCTGAGCCCTGGCCTCTGGCCGATGAGGGACACCCTGCAGAGCACTCTGAGAGGAGGAGGTCCCCTGGAAGCCAAGTGAAGCCAGCGCTTCGGGGAGCAGGAGTAACCAGGTGACCCAGAGCTGTTGATGGCCATAGCAGATTTGTCTTACGTGCCTCTGAGCCGGTTTCGGCTTGTGTTTAAAGTTCTGAAGATGTAATTCGAACACGATGAGTGCGTTTCACTTTGAAGCCTGTAATGGTATGAATAAGTCTGAATGCCATTAGACTCCGACATCACCGCCTCCCTCTGTGTGTGATATCAAGACCCAGACTTGTTGCATATTTATGTGTCATTTAATCAGTTAATTTCTTATGATTGAAAGAGCTCCTTTTCATTTTAGGTTTATCTTGACTTTGCACGCGACAGTCATTTGGAAATAAAAGAAACTAAAAGAGAAGAGAGTAATAGCAATATGAATATGTTTTCAGTTACCCTTTTGATGAACACAATTACCATAAGAAACCCCTGATATTTTGGAGAAACACATATTGCCTCATTCTTTGCTTACTTAATTTTTCCCTCAAGGAACACAACTTTTTCTGTTTTCTAGTCATGTTTTCCTGGCTGTTTAAAGAATAGAAATATTCCATCCTTAATGAAATTTATTCTTTGTTATCTTGGTATCGGTTTTAATGAAGAATCAGACTTTTGGCTCACTCTAGCCCTAGTGCATGGAGAGTTGTTTTTCCAAGCCACGTTTTAAGGGATAAAATCTTCATAGTATTGTCGATTTGTTGGTCTTGGTTTACTGTGGTACTTTTAAAGGGAGTAGTTTTTGCTCAGATCTTGGTTTCTAAATATCATATCCCACTCAGAGGACCCAGGAATGTGAGAGAAATGGCGGATACAGGGCTGAGGAAGGGAAGATACAAAAACCTTGGGCATTTTGTTGAAGCAGAATGTAAGAAGTGCTCCCAGTGTCCAAACTGGGACACCTTGACCGTTAGAATAAATGGGACAGCAGTGGGTTATCACCGATTGAATGGAATGAGAGTCTAGGGGTTCATACAGAGACAGCTATGTAGGGAGAGGGACGGGGAAGCCCTTCCTTGCAGGAGGATGTAGAATTCCATCCAGGAGGAATGACGGAATTAGCAAATCTACCCTTTGCAGCCATTAGAGTAGAAATTGACTCAGGCCAGGATCGTCAGTGAATGCCACATCTAAGGGGGGACAGCTTGATGAGTAACAGGATATGCACTTCCCCTCAAGGTGTTTCCTGACAAATTACCCATGATAGAGGAAACATAGTGACCACACTGTGGGCACACCAGGTCCCACCTGACCCAGTAGTGACCATCACCTTCAAGGCAGGAAGACCCGTGGGCATGACTGTGGGGCTCTGAGCTGTTCACAGCCCCACTATGGGTCTGCCAAAGACCCACATGCTGTGTCATCACCAGCAGGCGTAAGAGGTCACCCAGGCGAGGGCCATTTGGAAAAACAACTGTCCCGTATATTTAAAGGATCCAGAGACAAAGCTGGAGGAACTGTCAGATTAGAGGAGAGCGAGGAAACACAGCCAACTGCAATATGGGGTCCTGGACTGGGGACGAGTGTCATGAAGGACGTGATTGGGACATTTGACAAAATTATAATGTGACTATTGGAATTATTTTATTGGACTATAATGATGTTTCCTGAACATCATACTGCTGTGGCTGTTTCTTAGAAAATATTTTCTTAGAAGACACCGAAGTGTCAAGGAATAAAGGGGCGTGTTGTGTGCAGCCCATTCTCAAATTACAAAAAATTTGAGAAGGGAAGAGGGCAAATCGGATAAAGCAAATATGACAAACTTAAAATTCACGAACCTGGGTAAAAGTGTATGGGAGTTCTTTGTTCTATTCTTGTGACTTTTCTGTAAATTCGAAATTGTTTCACAGTAAAGAAGCGGAAATAATATTCTTGGAGGTGAAAGTGGTAATAGATTTTTAGGACTTGAAGATAAACGTTTAAGTGATTGTTAATTCGCTGATGTCATTACGATGTGAATACTTTGACAACCAATAAAACGCTTTCTTCACAGGCAGATGGGTAATAAAATGACACTAGAGTGGTAAGAGGATTTTAGTTTTTATAAGCTAGGCCGACTATCAAGAAATTATCAGTAGATAATAAGTGTCTTTTTTAGAAAGTATGAAATATTTTCTTATGAATGTGTATGTTTTTCAGTCTAATTCCATTTTATCGACTCTAGATGGTATTGATTTTAAGATGCACCTTTGCTGTTGAGAAAGAAAAAAATATCGCCATTTATTCTAAGACAGCGTCAATTGTAAGACTGCAGAGATGTTAAAAATGTGGGAAAGTGCGTGTTAAATGGTTGAGACGCAGTAGATGGAAATGTTTAGGAAGGTAAATAATTGAAATCCGCTTCTCGTTTTGATTATCGCCACGTCATGATTTTAGCTAGAAAACCAGACACCTGTGATACACATCTGCTAAAATGGGCACATTTCATAGTGGCTGCTAGAAGCTGTTCTTACAACTGTTCCTAGACTTCTGTATTTTAACGGATTGTTGGATATTGTCCTTATGCCCCGAAGTGATCTGTTTTACAATTAGCAGTCTTCGCACAGGTATTTTTTGGGGAAGACAATACAGGAGGACGTTTGGGACTCACTGCTGACTCGCTGCCCCCTGACGTCACGGCTGTCATCTCCACAGATGCCGCACTTGGAGAAGAAACTGGAGCTCGAGCTTGAGGGTGACGCTCGAGTCATCGCTTGCCGGTTCTCCTTCCCGAACTGGACCCCGGACCAGGTCACCGGAGAGGGGATAGACACCGTGTGGGCGTATGACGTAAGCACTTTTAAAGGAAGAGCAAAGCGGCCCTGACGGTCGGTGCATTTCCAGCCAGTCATTAAAGTGTAAAGTTGGTGGAGAGTGTTCTTCTGGAGTGTCAGTGGTCTTTGGTTTTACAGCTTCCAGCTCTGTGTTTAGCAATGAGTGTGTTTTTGTTTGGTCTGGGAGGAGAAATTACTGTCATTTTCCCTAACTTTGGGAGGAAACAAACAGAAGAACAGGTTTGAAGTCCCCTTTTATGGCTTCGTCTAAAAAAACATGCTTACAGCCTTTCATGCACTTGGATGTATGAAAACATAAGTGACGGGTCGCGTTGATGGGTGGGCAGCATGTTGACAGTGCTTCACGTGACAAAGAATGCGATTTAATGCCACAGATGAGAAGACACGATTTTAAAGGGGGTTTGTGTTGTGAACGTTTGCAGTCCCTTATAACTTTACTCATACTTGAGATTTGTCTGTTTCTTCCCTGAACGTCATGGCAAAATTAGTTTTCTAAAGGATTTAGAGAGGCATTTATTAGGAATCATTTGTTCCAAGGCTGGATGAACATTTTATTGGATCTAAGATGTGTAAGTGTGAGTATGAGTGTATGTATACATCCAGATTTTAACATTTCTGAAATTGTGACGTACCTCCCAGCTGACGGTGTTTTGTAGCTGCAATGGGCAGTGTTGTACGCCATCGGCTGCCATTGATGGAATCCCAGATTTGATGAAATAGGGCACTCAGAGAAGACACGTGATGCCGTGGGATGGTTGGCAATGGTGTAATCCGTGATCGTGGACTTTGGACTAAGCCGGGCTGGGTTTGGGTCCCTCCTGGACCCACAGCAGGAGGCCTCGGACAGTGGCTTGCCCTCTCAGAGCCTTGGTTTCCCGAGTAGCTGTGTCTTCTGTGTAACGATACACTGAAGTGGGGACTGGAGAATAATTTGTAAAACTCACGGTATATAGCCTTTGGTCTGTAAATAGTATTTGCTATTTTAAATGCTAATGAAAAGCTTATTCACAGAAGTTGCAGATTATTTCTGCTAGTCACTTCTTTATTTTATGAAAGCAGCCATTCATTTAATATTTCTCATGTATGAGAAGAGACTTGAACAATTTAAATAAAGACAAGTTAGGAAAACCTTTGAATATGAGTAGACAGGCCTCATATATCTGAAAAATTAATGTAGAAGAGTGGCTCACATAATCCCTGCTTATCACAGAAAGGAATTGAACTCCCAGCCGCACGCCTTGTAACCTAAATACCAGACTGCCTTAGAGATCTGATAAAGTGAGATGGTTTGCGCTTTTTACTAAACTGATATAAATGTGATCAATTTGATGGTTTCTATTTAAATGAGAAGCAACCAGGGATTCATTCATTCATTCAGAAAATACTTATCGAGTGTCTACTGTGCAGGGAGCTTTCCCAAGTTAGTGGTGAATAGACAGGCGAGTCCCGTGATCTCACGGAATTTATGTGCTGGAAGGGGAGACAAGCAGGTGAGTGGACGTTCGTGAGCGTGACCGTCTCCGAGAGAACTAACACCGTGGAGGCATAGAGAGCAACCGTGGGGCGGGACGTGGTGGGCATCTGTCAGGATTTTGGCTGCCACCATGTCTCCCTTTCTCAGTAGGCCCTGATGACCTAATGCAGAGCGAACTCTCTGCCCCGATGTGCAGCTTTGGCGTGTGCCTCTCACTGTCGCTTCCAGCTGGCCCTGGAACCGGGCTGAGCATGCTTGGAGCGGGTCCTCTCTCAGCGCCTGTGCAGGCAGGTGTGGTGGCCCGAGGCGGGCCTATTCCTGATGGGTCTGTGGAGGCATCCGGTTACGTGCGGAGCCATATCGTACTTACCACTTTAGGGATCCTCCTTTATCTTCCCGAGGATAGATGATGCTTGATCCTGCAACCTCAGAGTAGAACAGACCGTTTCATAGAACTGTCGTGATTCATGGGATCTGCAAGGTCTGTAACTGTTTTTTAAAGTTGTACCTTAAGGTAAGAGGTGTACAGTCAGGGTTTCCCTGTAGGGGTTGTTGTGGCTTCTCTGGCCGGTTTGAAATTTTATTAGTTATTAGGTTAAGGACATCGATCGAATTTGTGTATGCTACACGGAGGGAATAATGACAGCAGCTATGCTTGAAGTCAAAAAGAGGATTCAAAAGTGTGCCGACTGAAATCAGGGTTAATTGCTAACCTGGTAAAATTTGGAGTTAAACAGGAATAGAACTATAGCTCAGGGGGGATGTAGCCTAACAGGAGCCATTGTGAACACACTCAGGTAAGGACTTGGGGTCATTCCCATCTGAATGCATCTTCCCCAAAAGCATGGCTGCAGGATCGCGACCCAGGTGTGCCAGGTGGGCGTCGGCAGCCCCTCGGCCGGTTCTGGCATTCGCACTCCCTGACGTGCTTGGCTTCACCATGTACACGTGAAACCACGTTCAGGAGATCGAAGAAGGGAGACTTCCACACATCCTTCATTCTCCTCTGCTGGGCGGTGGTGTACCCCAGACAAAACAGAGTAGAAAACTGTGCCAGGTGGTCGTGCTGCAGCCTGATCTGCATTCCCTGGCTTGGCCCTGGGAATGGCCCCTCAGCCCTTGCAGAATCCCCTGCGGGTGTCTGCGTAAGTCCCACAGGGGAGGTGAGCAGACACTGCTTGCTCCTACCCAGCACTCATCACCCCTCTTCTTTAGTGACAGGACCCCGGGTTTCCAGGTGTCAGGCATCAGCATGGGCAGGTACAGTGATCCCATGTCTCTGGCTTCAGGGTGGGTGGGGGGCACGTGAGCGAGTTCTCGCCAGTGAGGTTTGCGGGGCATCAGCTGGGCCTTCGGGAAAGGTTTGGTTGTTGACGGGAGATGCTCGAGGCGTGAGCATCCTTCCTGTCTTCGGATGGGCCGCACGGGGCAGTAACACCTGACATTTTAACAGCCACTTTCCCACCAGCGGGGGAGAGTGACGATGAAGGTGAAGGCCAAGGTGCTGAGGCTGGTGGAGCAGAGAGAGGGAAAGACTGGGTCTCTGGCGATGCCCCTGAGGTGCTGAACCGCCTGGGGCCTCCAAGTTCAAGATGCTTTGTTAAGCGAAGTAATAAAGCCATGTTGTTTCCAAGCCGCTTTGACTCGACGTTGTGTCATTTGCCCCGTGCAGCAGCCTGGCAGAGATGGGGTGTGAGGCTGCACTGGGGCGAGGGGGCCCAGCAGGGTACTGGAGGAGACAGCGTTGGCCAGGTCAGAGGTGCGTCTGGAGAGTGAGTGTGGGGAGCAACCGGCTGGGGGGCCCCAGAATGCTGTTTGGGGAGGAGCCCCAAGTCAAGAGGGCTACGAACTTGGACCTGGCCTTCCCAGCCGACTGGAGTCGTCCCAGGAGAGCATCCTGCTCTTGGGGACAGGGCAGGGGTGAGGAAAGGCAGAGCCTCAGCCATGCCCCTGCACCCGGGAAGTTTCACAGGGAGGTGGTTCCCCAGGGTTAGGGAGGAATCGGGCCAAACACGGCAGAAGCTGCAAGCAGATTGCCCTTCTCAGGCTTGCCAGGAGGAGGAGCTGTGTGTGGATTGCACGTTTGTGTCCTGGGAAGTTTGTGCTTGAAATCCCAACCATCGCTAAGATGGCTTTAGGGGCCTGGCCTGCGGGGAATTAGGTTGTGAGGGCAGAGAGCCCTCAGCAGGGCGATTAGTGCCCTGACTCACCCCGGAGTGCTCCCTTGCCCCTTCTGCCACGTGAGGACACAGGGAGAAGACGGTCACTTATGCATCGGGAAACTGAATCTGCAGGTGCCCTGGCCTTGGACCGATCAGCCCCAAGTCTGTGAGAAATAGATGCTGGTTATTTAAGGCCCTGAGTCGGGTTCTGTGATAGCACCCCACCCCCGCCCCAGCTCACACAGAGGATGCCGTCTGACCCTAAACCAGCACGGACGGCATGGAAAAATGAGAACGAGAGAGGGCCTAGAGTAAGCCCTGTTGCTGAGCAGGAGTGGGTTGTAGACAGGACCGGTCTCGACGACGTACCCCGCCGCGAGGCACCATTGCAGGGGCTGTGGAGGTTCCCCCGGGTGGGGGGCGGTGGGAGACGTTTCCCAGTGGTTCACGGTCGCCGAGCAGAAGAAAGGAAAGTGATCGTGGACCTGACCCTGTGCCCTGGAAGGGCTCCACTCCCGTCCTCGGGGAGGGGCTTGTTTCCCATTAACCGGCTCAGTCACGCAGACACAGGGACACAGGGTCTCCCCCGTGGTTAGACCCGCTGGGCCCGGCCCTGGGGCTGGAACTGCCCCCTGGGTGTGGACTGCCCTCAGGTGGCTGCTGAAGGGACGCGAAGAGTGAGCTCAGTCTGAGGTGCAGGCTCAGGAAAGCCATTTGGAGTTAGGACACATTGCATCTGGATGCGGCCGGTCACTGGTCCCTGGAGACAGCAGAGCAGAGGCTGGGCAGCCACTTGGTGGGGATGTCGGAGCAGGGATGCCTCTGCAAGCAGGTGCGGAGTCCTCAAGTGACCCCACGTGACCGCGGCGAGCATTCCAGCTTGGCGGGGCCACCTGCACCCTTTCAGCCGACCTCCGTGGGCCTGGGTGGCAGCAAAGCCA
Organism: Cynopterus sphinx; assembly: GCA_030015415.1. Lineage (NCBI taxonomy): Eukaryota > Metazoa > Chordata > Mammalia > Chiroptera > Pteropodidae > Cynopterus > Cynopterus sphinx. Next base: position 3,490,754 of record CM057379.1, on the reverse strand, counting down.
TCTTCATTGGCAAAACGTTCAGCGCCAACAGCGCTTGGCGTCCCCTGAGCACGAGGAGGCTGTGGCAGCCATGGATGGTGCCAAGTACGGGCACACCGCGTTTTGCCGCACTTCACAGATGCAGTTTTTACAACTCGAAGACTGGACCCTCCACCAGCAAAAGGATTGCGACTCACTTCATCGCACAGGCGGGAGCCCATCCCACGGTACCTCCGGGATCTGCCCAGAGTCGGGATGTTGGGGACGCTGGTGAGCGAGACAGGCCGTGTCAGAACCCCAGAGGAGACGGGTGAATGCCCAGGGAAGGAAGGGGGAGCCAGTGAAACCCCAGACGGCTCTGCTGCGGACGACACAGTTGTGTCCCCAAGGACTGGTTAGAACCAGGGGCTGTTCTCGAAGCCCCGGGGAGAAATACGTCACTAATGGTGCCTCATATCGTTCTAGGTGACACTGCCCCACCCACAACCTTGTCAAGGGAGCAGCCTAATGGGCACCCAGCTCCCTGACCCTTCACCAATGAGTGGGACCCAGGTTGGGCCTTGGAGCCAAAGGCAGGCCCTGGAGACGGGACGAGCTACGCCGAGTTGATGTCGAGAATTCGAATTGTGGGCAGAAAGGTTGGGGACACCTGGGCAGAAGCTGAGGTTGTGAAGCCGAGGCCAGAGCAGAGGTCGGGCCGCGAGAGAGGAACGGCCAGGCTTCTCTCTGGGTCAGGGGCTCAGTCCAGAGAGCAGGACAGTCCCGAGGGTGGGACCTGGCTAGAAACACCCCAACCCCCACTATCAGGGCCAAAGGGCCGGGGTGGCAGGAGCAGGGCCGCCACTGTCCCTAGACTGGGGTGGCGGTTGATTCCGTGGGAAGAACAGACATAAAATCCACCCTCTTGTCACATTTCGAAGTGCACCGTCCTGAGCCGTTAACTCTAGGTGCCCTGTGGGTGAGCAGAGCTCCAGAACTTACTCGTCCAGCAAGGCTGCACACAGCTTCAGACCGCGGAAGAGCAGGTCCCCACCCAGCCTCCCCCAGGCCCTGGCAACTGCCATTCCGCCCTCCGTGTCTGTGGGTTTCACTATTTTAGATTCCTCATCTAAGCGAGATAGATCATGCAGCATTTGTCTTTCTGGGACTGGCTCGTTTCGCTTGGCCTCGGGTCCTCCGGGTCATCCGTACGGCTGGAGTCTCTGCTTCCTTCTGACAGAGCATCTTCCAGGCCCGGCGCCCTCCCGAGATAGGGTCAGACTCCCCAGCCTGTGGTTTTCAGCTCTGGTCTCCCTCGCCTTTGCCAGACTCACACTCCTGTTCTACGCAGTTTCTCCAACACGCCCCGTGATAGTTTGGCTGCTCATTGACCCAATTTCTCAGTTTCTGGACAATATTTTATCCCAGTGTGCTTGGGGACCGGATTCATTCAGTCCTGTAACTTGTCATGGCTGTCTCTCTGTGGATAGAAAAAACCCAAATTGGAATATATTTTGCTGTCTGTTCGGTTCCTTTAAACTTCTTTTGCTTTTTTATGCCTAAAAAATTCTTGCAGCACTGGTTTCTGAGTCTGAATTTGTAATTTTTTACTGAAGAAGTTCTCTCTTAGCATAACCACTCACTGAGAGAACATTCCTCTCCACCAACAGGTTTGCAGTTACAACAAGTCAGTTAAAATCTAAGTGTTGGGGGGATGGTGGATTCCACATACAGAACGATGAGTTTCACATCTATCACGTTTCTGCTTTTATTTACAATTTACAGATTATTTTCCATTTAATAGTTTTTATTTTTTCCCATCCATCAGTTGAGCGGAGTCGGCTTCTCTCCTCATTCACCTTCACGTTTTGTTTCTGTCCTGACTCTCCAGCACCTAGGGCCCCGAGGGTCCTGGCTTGTGCCACGTGCTCTTTCTGTCCCTGATGGGATGGGTCGTAGGCTCTTTCCTTCCACATTTTAATTTTTCTGAATACAGTTTTTGATTGCAAAACTTATGCCCCGGTGAAGCCGCTCCTCGTTTTGTTCACATATAAGTAGGCGTCATCTGCGTGTGTGTTTTTTTAATGTTTTATTTTGTAACCTATCTGCTGATGCAGCATCACTTTTGTTTTCAGTAAATGAAAGGAGAACATTTCCACCCACTTAGTAGTTAGGCAAAGGGAAGGAGAAAAGCTTGAGTGCTCAGCACTTCTTTGAGATGAGATAAGTACGTGATGTATTTACATTTTATTCTGCTGCATGGTTTGGTTCCCATGTCGGCATTTTGCATTTTCTGTCGTTTGGTGATTATTCAGGTTTTTAAGACATGAATTTGGATCCTGTATAGAGTTTCCATTAAAACAGAAAGTTCCGTTCTTTTTTTGTTTTGTTTTGTTTTGTTTTTCAGGCATAAAGAATTACTTTGCTACAGAACGCAACGGATTATGTTTAGACTGCTGTGAACAAACAAATATTTCAAATTATTCATATGACTCTTGGTCAGATCCTGCAGACGGCTAGCAAACATGAGAATAATTCAGACTGATTATGACGAATTCTTTTCCAGAAGCAAATGAACGATTGCTGAATTAAAACAACAAAGAGAATTTTACTGCTCAATTTGTATGTGGAGGGGAATGATGAAAGACAGTGATTTGCTATTACTGATTTTTTCCCCCATCGCAGCAGAAAGTTTCAAAGTTTCAGAGTGGGCTTGATATATTTTTCTTGCAGTTTTCAATCCTTTGTGCAGAAAAACCAACGTTCTGGCCTAAGAAAATAGAAATATCTTCCAAATGTAGGCTGATCATGATAACATATGTAAGCGCTAGGTAGAAGTGTGTTAACCTAACGTTTTAAGGTGTGAGTGGTAGAGTAGGAGAGTTACACACTTTGAAGAACTTGAGATGTGGTATACAAACAGGAAAAGTCACCCTTTTTAATTTGCAGCGCTGTTTTGACAAGGCAGTCAGTCATGTGGCCACCTCACAGTGAAGATACAGAATAATCCCATTACTCACAGAATTCCCCGTGGTCAGCCCCACTTCCCGCCCTACCCCCTGGCAACCACTGATCTGTTTTCTGTCCCACAGCTGTGCCTTTCCCAGAGTGTCATATAGATGGGGTCGTACAGAACGTCACCCTTTGAGTCAGCTTCTCTCACCGAGTGTAACGCATTTGAGATTCGTCCGTGGTGTTGCATGTTTACTGTTCGTCGCTGCGTCCGACGGTCGGTACCTGACTTTGTTGATCATTCATCCGTAGAAAAACCATTCGGGATTTTTCCCAGTTTTTTGATGATTCTAAATAAAGTCACTATGAACATTGGCATATAGGTTTTCTTTTGTGACCATGAATTCTTGTGGAAGTTGGATAAATACCTTGACGTAGGATTGCGGGCTTGGATGTTAGCTTGGAAGGCAACACTGGCCTGTGTCTGTGCCCCTGGCATCCTCACCAGCAGTGGATGAGAGGCCCAGTTTGTCTGCATCCTCATCAGCACCTGGATTTATCAGGTTTCTCCCCTCTATTCTAGTAAGTTTGTACTTTTTTTTAAATTAGGGTATCATTTTGTCTTTTGTGGAGCATCGTTTTGTGATCTTATTTGCTACACATGTACCTTCTTTGGTGAAATGTCTGGGAAAATCTTTTTCCTGTTTTAAAAATTGACTTATTATGTATTGTATTTTGGTAGCTCTTTACATATTTAGGACTCAAATCCTTTATCTTACATGCATTTTGCTAGTTCTCCCAGTCTGTGGCTTTTCGTTTTCATTCACTTAGTAGTATCTTTTCCAAAGCAGAAGTTTTAAGTTTTGATGAAGTCCAATTTAATCAATCTTTTATTAATGAGCTGTCCTTTCATGTCATAGCTAAGAAATCTTTGCCAGGGTTACAAAGATTTTCTCCGACGTTTACTTTTAACGTTTTATAGTTTTAGGCTTTACACGTAGGTCTGTGATCCATGTTAGGTTAAGTTTTGTTTATGGGGTAAGGTATGGATGAAGTTTTATTTCTTTGCGTGTGGCCAGTCGTTCTAGTGACATGTTTTGAACAGACTATCCTTTCTCCATTGAATTGCCATTGCTTCTGTGTTGAAAATCAATTGGGAAAACATATGCGAGTCTATTTCTTAACTGTGTATTTCGTTCCTTTGAGGAAGTCTTCTTGTATTTTTAGTTTGCTGAGATTTTTAAATGAATCGATGTCAAATGTTGTCAAACGCCTTTTCTGCTTCTGTTGAGATGGTCATATGTTGTTTTCTTTTTCAGTCTGTTGATATGATGAATTACATTAATTGATTTTTGAATATCGAACTGCCCTTGTATTTCCTGGATAAGTAACACTTGATCATGATGTATTATCCTTTTTCTAAATTGCTTTATTCAATTTGCTAATATTTTGATGCCCTTCTTGTCTTTTGTTTATAAGGGATATTGATCTTTAGCTTCTTTTCTTGTAATGTCTTTGTCTGGTTTTGGTATTAGGATAATGCTGGCCTTTTAAAGTGAGTTCAGAAGTGTTCCTTGTCTTCTCTTTTCTGGTAGAGTTTGTGTAGAATTAAACACACAAGGGGTGGTATTCCTTCCTTAAATAGTTAGTAGAATTCACTAGTAAAGACATTTGTACCTGGAAAATTTAATGAGAGTAAAGAACAAAGGCAGGAAAACAACCAAGAATTTGAAAATGAGATAAAGACAGGAGTTAAAGGATTCAGATAGAAAGTGGTTGAATTCAAAGAGAAGCTGAACAGATTTAACATGTTGAATCCAAGAAGAAGATGAGGAAGAGAAGAGAAGGAGGAAGAGGGAGAAAAAGGGGGAGGATAGGAGGAGAAGACCCATTATTTCTATTGCCCAAGGACTAATATTAAAACTATATTTCAAGAAAAAAGAATAAATGAAACTATATTTCAAGAAGAAGAAAAACAAAACAATGGAACAGAACGAATACTTAAAACTATATTCTGAAAATACTCTCTGAAAATACGAGTACATTTAAATCTAAATATTGAAATGGTCCAGAGAAGGCCTGGGCCAATGGCTGGAATAATCAGTTCTGAGCTGTAAAATTCTAGTAAAACTATAAAACTTTATTGACAAAAAACAATTCCCTTTGGTCTCCAGGCAAAAAGACGACATTAGTAATGAGGGAAAGAAAATTAGGCTGGCATTAGATTTCTCAAGAGCAGCATATAAAACAAAGAGTTAACAGTGAAGTATTGTTTTTAAAGAAAACTTAAGGAAAGAAAGTGTAAGCCAAGCATTTTAGATCCAGTCAAGCTGTTCTTTTAAGAATCAGGGGGATAAAAATAGTTTTGAAAGTACAAGGACTCAGGGAATATTCTACTCAGGACCCTTTCCTCCATATAACTAGAGGAAGAGCTTGATCAGACCACCACCACCACCACCACCACCACTACCACCACCACCACCACCACCACCAACAACAACAACAACAACAACAACAACGACAACAAACAGGAAATTTTGGCAAGGAGACTGATGGTGGCAATTTGGTAGAATTTATTGTAGATCTAAGACAAAACCGAGTGGAAATGTGGGCAGAAAAAAATATGTAAAAGTCATATCTTCTGACAAAGCTTTCAAAAGATGTTACTAACAAATAGGAAAGAAGAGAGAAAAAAGGGGGAAATGGTGTAAGATCGTTGATTGTTGTGTAATTAGTTGGTGAGGGTCAAAAGAAACCATTTTAAACTGAAACACAAGATAGTAAAATGTCAGGTAAGAAAAAAGGAGATATTGCATTGAATCCTATGCCCGGTTTGTGGAATATTGCCATCTTAATGATGTTAAGGCTTCTGCTCCATAAAAATGGGTTTTTGTTCCATTGAGTTAGATCTTTATTTTTTTTCAATGCTATTTTGTAGTTTCCCACATCCAAATCTTGCACTTCTTTTGTTAAATATATCCTAAGTATTTTATCCTTTTCTATGCTATTGTAAATGGAATTGTTAATTTTCTTTTCAGATGGTTCGTTGCTCGTATATAGAAATGCAATTGATTCTTGTATATTGATTGATCTTGTACCCTGCAACCTTTCTGAACTTGTCTATTAGCTCTAATAGTGTCCTTGTGGATCCCTTAGGCCAGGGGTCCCCAACCCCAAGGCCACAGACTGATGCCAGTCTGTAGCCTGTTAGGAACTGGGCTGCACGGCAGGAGCTTCATCCTGTTTGCAGCCGCTCCCCAGCATGAGCATCACCGTCTCAGCTCCACCTTGGATCATCAGGCATTAGACTCTCACAGGAGCATCAGTCCCTGGTGCCAGAAGGCTGCCTTAGGGCTTTCTGTGCACAAGATCATGTCGTCTAACATGGATACATTTATTTCTTTTACTCGCCCAGTTGCCTTGGCTAGAACCCCCTTACGGTGTTGAGTGGAAGTGGCGATAGTGGACATCTTGTTTTGCTCCTGGTCGTAGGGGAGGAAGCTTTCAGTCCTTCAGCATTGAGAGTGATACTCTCTGTGGGGCTGTATAAGTACCTGGCATCAGGATCGAAAGCTTCCTTCTATTCTGAGTTTATTGTGTTGTCATGATGAAAGAGTGTTAGATTTTGTCAAATGCTTTCTCTGTATCTATTGCGATGACTATGTGGTCGTGGTTTTAATTCTGTTATTACGGTGTATTATGTTGATTGATTTTTATACGTTGAATCAACCTTGAATTCCTGGGATAAATCCCGTTGAGTTATGGCGAATATTTTTTATGTTACTGGATTAGGTTTGCTAGTATTTTGCTGAGGATTTTTATGCCTATAATCGTAAGGAATATTGGTGTGTGTGGTTTTCTTTTCTTGTGATGTGGTTTTGGTGTCAGGGTAATACTAGACTCAGAATGAGTTGGGGGAATGTTGCCCCCTATTCTGATTTTTTTGGTAGAGTTTGTGAAGGCTTGATGTTAATTCTTTAAACATTAGGTAGAATTCACCAGTGAAGCCATCTAGTTACCTGATGCTTTTGAAAAAAATAAAATCTGTATTTAGTTTTCCATACAATACATTAATAGTTTGTGTCATACTCGGGTTATCACTTTAAGAGTTTGCTTATTTAAATATCTTTAGAAATAACTTATCTTCCCAAATGAATTATGAAAAATCATATTCATCAGTCATTGAGTAGTTGAAAATTTATAGTTTTGCCAGACCAAGGGCCGTGTTTGATAGACTCAGTTGTCTTTTAACTGATTAAAACCAGTAATTGAACAAACCCATTCATTTAGTAGACTTTATTGCGCATCAGTAACATGTTAGATTTAGAAGAAAAATTTTGACATGAGGATAATGTTCTAATTTGCTACTGCTGGAGAGAATTTAGCTGTAATGTACATAAACAATCGTATACTGGTAAAAGTGGGAGTTTCTGATTGCCCATAATAATCGTTCATTTGATCATGAATTTTTTTAAACTATAATTTGAATCTGCCCTACTCTTAATCTCATTATTTGGCATTTAATTATTTACTTCTTTTTGAAAACCCAGCCACAGATTTTCACTTGATAGTCTCATTGTTTGCCGGAGCATAAAAGACTAGTAAAAAGTTTTGTTCTTTCTGAGCCTGTGATATCTGACATTTTGTTCTTTAAGTAATTAATTATGATTTAACCAGAGTGATTTGACCTCGGGACTTTAATGAATAGTTATTTACTTTTAATAGAATTGCTACCACCGTGGATCAAGGAAGACGAACATGAAAATAAGACCCTAAGAAAACTTGCTAATTGGATAATTTCTTATAGTTCACTTTGTTGTTGCCTCTCTTTTAAACAAAGCCAGCTATAAAGAGAGTATTTTTCGGTGAATAAAAACATGGAAGACATCTCTTACATACTTTAAAAAAGTCAACTGACGTCTAAAAGGTTTAATAACCCCAGTTCAGGGAATTTCAAAGTATTGCTCCCTCTGAAGGATATTCTTAGAGGTGGAAAGAAAGGAAATTGTGCTATTAAGAAGCAAGTGAAAGTCTCAGAGTGAAAAATCTGTAGCGAGGTGAATCGTCAATCACTCTTTAAGGTCTATTTCTTCCTATTGGATTTTTCTTCTTTTGGCCTGGTGACACAGTCCGTGAAGGATCGTGATTTCATACAATTAATTTCATGACGATAAGTACCGAGAAAAGAGAGGTTATTAAAACTTGGGAGACTTCTGAGTTCTTGTAAAACCATTAAGAAGGAACGAATGTGATAATAAGATGAAAAGCAATTCAAAACTTATCAGCCTAATAAAGAATATTACCAGATATCTTGCCATAATAAAAATCTTGGAAAATGAATCAAAAGAGGAAAAAACTCTACCAGCTCAGATTAACAATCTGTTGTGCTGGGCTCGGCTCTCCTTAAATCAGCCATGGTATCTCAGAGAGGATGTTTAATTATCGGGAGATTTGTAGCCATTTTCATGGGAGAGTTACAGAGGAATCGTGAGCATTTGGCATCAGCGCTAGACAGACGAAGTCTAGCCACCGAGAAGTGTATCTTCTGGTACTCAGCTTTTCTGTGATGTAGTTAAAAGCCATTCTTTCCTCTGCAAGGCAACGGATCGCTCGTGTGCTGCACTGAAATAACACCGCCGTCCTGCCAAGGAGCACAAAGCATTCCATCGCTACTGAAGACAGTTTGATGTCAGGGAATGCTTTGTAGCAGATGGCAGTAGGCACAGGTCTCCCACCCTCCATGTTTGCAGTCTCGAAAGAGAAAGACGATTAAGTGTTCAGACTTGGACTCTAAATCCTTCTTACGGAGGAAAGGCTGGCTTTCTCCTGAGTGAACGTGTACCGTTCTGTCTTGTTTCCACACGGCATTTCAGAGCACACAGAGCTTACCTTTCACAACCAGCAGGACGCATAAGATGAACCATCAAGAAAGTCACCAGAATCACAGAAATGCCAGGTGCTGTCTCCTGCTCAGCATGTCTGCTCTCTCCTTAGCATCCCTTATGGATTTAATCATCGTAAAAAGTCCCTGGCTTCTTTCCTTCTCCCTCATGTCCTTTCTCCAAGGATCTACTCCTTCCAGCAACCTCAGGTTGCTTCTGGGTGTCCAGAAAAGTCTTAAAAATCTCACTCTTTTGGATTCTTCTCTCTGCAAAACAGAACATACTGATAGGTGGTGAGCTTTCCTGCAATAGTCTCCAGTAATTATAAAATTGGAATCACCTCCTCCCTTCATGTTAGATGAGAGGTAACTGAGGAGTGATGTGCCCCAGGCTGTACAAAAAGTGGCTGACGGGCGCGCAGGTGTGCTTGGACCTTGCCATGCACGTGGGAAGTTAATTCACACTAGGCCGGTAGGAGCCAATGCTGGTGCCAAATTGTCAAGTCTGTAAAATGTTGTGCAGAAGTATATAAAGCCATCAGCTGAATCAATATGGCACATCTTCTTGGAATATCATTCAGCATTTTTTGAAAAAAATTAAGTACTGTGCTGATTGAGCCATCGTCTCTCAGCTCCCCTTACCCTTGCCTGTTCAGTGTGGTGGTGGTGGGGCTGCTTTGCCGGCTGCCCCCTCTTAGGCTCTGCCAAGAGGGGATGCTGGAGGGGGGCTGCAAGGCAGGGGTGGGCAGAGAGGAAGGAGGGACCTACTTCTGGTAAGCTCCCTGTTGCTGACCACCCAGACTGCCCGGTCACAGGGTCAGGTGTTCCAGTAGCAATGATTGCTTTCAGTTAGCCCAGAACCAGTCTCACTGGCCTCCTAGAAACACCCACAATGGCCACCCCTGTCCCCTCTTCTGTGGGGCACCTCCTCTCTGCTTCTAGGCTTGAACAGTCTTCTCCTCTTTCCTTTGTCCCCTGCCCAGGTGTGCTAGTTGCTTTCAGTCTTTGTGAGCATCAGTTACACTGTTTGCCTTGTTTAGGTTGTCAATGCTTGGTTATCAATTTTTTTTTTATGTTAAATTCTCTGTTAAAAAAAAGGGGCCAGACCATGACTGACGCAAGTACTTCAATCAGTATTTGCTATTGTATTAAAATAATGATAAAAATCCGTGGAGTAGAACACAAAATTTATTTACATTTAAAAATAAAACCAAAAAAGCTTCTTCAAAGGAACGCCACATTTCTTCAGAAATGCCCCCTGTATTTCCTTCCGGACACCTTCCTTGTCTTCTGTTAAGGACACTGTAGTGGGGAAGTTTTTGAAGCATAGACTTCGTGAGATATTGCCGAGGGCATATGAATGCCTTCGTGTAAAGAGATGGAGGTGGTGGTTTGGTCGGGAGGATAACTTTTAGCGGCTCTCCACAGATTTTACCTACGAGCAAGTCAGAGTGTACCTTCAGAGATGAAAAGCGTGTGGCTTTAAATGATGCCATCTGAGCAATGATCAGAAAATGGCCATGGATTGGTTTCAGAAGCGGTTTTCCTGGGCTCTGTAAAATTCTGGTCGAAGAATTAGCTCAAGCCGAGTTGCCTACCGCATATGGACTGGGTAGTTCATGCATGAATCAGAGCTTTAACCAGCCCTCGGAAATGGCACAAGTCACAGCTCCTGCTCCGAGCCAGAACTGAACGAGCAGCTGCGGTTTGTTCTGTTCACTGATCAGTGAAGCTTCCGTTTCACGTCGGAATACCCGTGCATATGCTTGGCAGGCGGATGGAGTCTTGTTTGCAACTCCCAGAGAAGACATAACCACCGAGCGTTACCTTTCTTGAATAGGCTCCCACTGTTCTTTTCCAAGCAAATAAGGCAAGAGAACAGGAGGAGTGGAAACTCGTTCTTGGGAGTGTATCAAAGCTCACATCGTTCATCATGCAGTTTGGTATCAGGAGATAAATCAGTCTTGCGTTTTTAAAAGTCATAAACACAACGGGAACTAGGTATAAAAGGGTACATAGCTTCCTCGTTCTCCAAAGAGAGAACCAGGGCATGGAAGTGGGTTATGCTGTGGCCAAAAGTGAAGGAGTCTCCAGTGATAGCTGGGTACAACGTGCGGAGTAGATTGGGGTCAATGAGGGTGCCCAGGTGGCTTCGGGTCCAGGTCCATGGAGGTTATGGAATCTAGGTGTAGCTTTCTTCCATTGTGAAATGAGTAAAACTGAGTTAATATGAAAGACGGGATAGTCTTTAGGGGAAAGGAACTCCTAATAGAAGGGCCACCCGAGCATGGTGTGGAAGAGAAGAGGACCAACCGACCCCACACCTCTGCCCAATCAATGGTCAAAAACGCTGAGAGCTGGGAGAATCTGCCATCGGAGGATTATCTATTCAGAACATCAAGTCTTTTTGCATGACGCGTCCCTAAGTCATGGGAACGCAGAATCTGAAACTCTCGATGAGCCAGAGCTGGCTCCCTAACAGAGAGATACTTTTCTCTAGTTCCAGGTAATTCTTTGGACTCCATGGCTCATATCCTTTAAAATATGAGTTAATTCACCCGAGAAATAAAAACTTGGACACAGCACAGCATAAATCTACTTGCTGAATTAAATTTTTAGAAATGAAAGCCATTTTCCCCAAAGTGTACTTCAGGGGTACCATGAGATGCTTCTGTGAGAAGTTCTGCAGCTTTTAAACATCTTTTTTTTTTTCAACTTTATTGGGACACACAATTCTTTTTTCACCTCGCTTCTCCTAAAAGCCAGTGGAACTTGTGTTTTGAAGATCAGTCTGGGAAATGGCCGAAGGTATTCATTCCCACACACATAGAAACACGAGCAAATACTGATGTCTTCTTTTTGGGTGCAGCCTTTTCGACAGTTTATTAGAGTTTCTTCTTAAGTATCTCGATCTAATGAAAATGAGTGTGGTCAGTATAAGGACTGTTATTTTGGCATTCTGCTTTCCAAGCGTAGGGTAGGATTGGAATTCCCTAGACTCTCGAAGTTGTGTATAGTCGTGTGACTTGATTTGGTCCATAAAACATGGGTAGGAGCCTAAGATCTGGTTAGTGCACCAACTACCCCCTTCACTTCACCCTGCTGTGACAGTTCTAGATGGTAGGGTCCTCATCAGACTGTATTTAGTGAAGATGACGTGGAGCAGAGCCTGCTCCTTGCTCCCCACCAGCTGATGCATAATAGGCTTGTATCATAAGAGAGAAATTATTAATTTTTTTCTAGCCATGGAAACCGTGGAGCTGTGTCCTACTGTAATGCAATTTAGCTTATTCTGACTGATGCAGAAATTGCTACCGGGAGCTGGGGTACTAGCATAGCAAGAAAATTATAATTCATCATTGGCGTGAAGAAGGTTCTAGGCAGTGGAGAAATCGTTATAAAATCTGGAGAGATGACAATCCATGTTACGTATGCAGTGGCAAAAAATGTGGTTAAACTGTTGTTGCCCACAGTAACTGGGAAGGCAGATTACCTGCTGAATGAATTTGTAGTTCTAGAGAAGGAGGCAGAAAAACAGAGTGTTAGTGGTGTGTGTTGGTTTCCGTTGGCTGCATCTGTAAAGGTATTATGAGACAATGTCAGAAGAGAATTCGGGGGATTCCAAGCAGGAGTTAGTGGGAAATTTGAGGCTTTGCAATTTAAGAAAGGCCGACTATTTTAGATTCCAGACAGCAGGAGATAGAATGGAGAAAGCCTTATGGTTATAAAAATAATGTTAAACCCGAATCTTACAGCAAGGGGCATGACCTCTTGGTTTACTGTTAAAAACCATGCAACTGATTATATTTCCTTGGCTATCGCACCCTTACTGAAACCTCTGCGAGGACTAAGGTGCAGCAGGGTAAAGATCCGAATAAGGTAAGTCTCGAAGGTATCTGTGGCTGTGACTGTTGGCAGATGGAGTTTTTTTGAATCAAATTGATAAGAGGCTAAGTTGTGGCAAGAGATAGTTCCAAAGGAATCACTAAAAGAGAACATAATTATTAAAGACTTAAAAATGACCCTTGGGCCCCAAACAGTTAGGGCAAGAAGTGGGCTGAGGAATTGGGCCGATACCGTCTTCAGAATGTCCAAGAGCATAATGTAAAGAGAAGCCAAGGGTCCAGAGGGTTATGCAGAATGAGGCTTCTGGCAGACAGGGCATTGAGGGACTACTGTCCCCCACACCCAGGTTTGGCCTCATGATGGTTGTCTAGGGCATTTCAGAATTACAGAGACCAGTGCCTGCTGTAAATCAACTTTCCAAATAGGAGTGCTTATTGGAATCGTCTGTGCCCTGTTTCATCCTTGTAAATTGGGTGTGTGTGTGTGGGGGGACAGATAACTTGTCTTTTTTAGTTCACAAGTCTCTAGAACAAGAGGAGCCCCATCCAGGCCCAATTTAGTCGTTGTGTGTCACCTTCTGTCATGGACAAATTGTGTCCCCCAAAATTCTAATGTCGAAGCCTTAACTCCTACTGAGACTATACTTGGAGAGAGGGCCTTTAAAGAGGTGATTAAGGGTAAACGAGGTCAAAAGGGTGGGGCCCCAATCCAGTAGGGCTGGTGCCTTCAGAGGAACAGTCACCAGGGACGCACACACAGAGGAAAGCCCATGTGATGACACAGCAAGAAGGTGGCATCTGCAAGTCAAGGGGACAGGCCTCGGGAGGAACCAACCCTGCGGACACCTCGATGGAGCTCCAGCCTCCAGGACCGTGCGAATACATTTCTGTTGTTTAAACTTCCCTGTCGGTGTTACGCCAGCCTGAGCAGAATAATACGCCTCCTGACAAGAGACACCATGCATCCCCCAGGGGTACCTGATCCATGTGCAACTGATGGAACTTCTGAGTTGTCTCAGGGAAGGAATGAGTGAATTTTGGGAGAAAACTAAAGCGATTATTTGGCACCTTGAGAGGTGGATCGCAGTGATCATTAAGACTCTTCAGCTGTTCACCAACATTCTAGCACGGTAGGTGTGTACTTGCACAACCCCTTGAAGATGGGCATGGTCACATGGCTCCCTTGGCCAATGAAACGTGAGCAGCAGTGACAGGTGTTTCTTCTAGGCAGAATCCCTTAAGAGCCAATGTACAATTTTCTGTCTCCCCTTTCCTCTGCTGTCGCATCTGAGATGTCTCAGGTGGCAGAGTGTCTGTCAACCTCTGTCCCTGAACGCAGGTGACATGAAGCAGAGTCCCAGCCGATCTATAATAGTCATGAACAAGGATGAGCAATAACGTCTTCAGCCACTGAGATTTGGGGACTGTTTATTACTGTAGCAGAACCTAGTCCACCTTGATTAAACTAATCCATAATAAGGGTAGGGAAAATTTCCAAAATTTTCATAGCAGTTGTGTAATATGATCAATTAATTCAATATTTTGGAGTTCGTTTATCATTAGATAAAGAAGTAGAGCTGATGTCAGAGGGTATCCATCACTCGCTGAGCTGCCCTTTCTATTCAGTGGTGATGCTCTTGAATCACTGTTGGAAGAACACTTTAGGTTAATTTGTCAGTAGTGGTAATGGATTCTCTCAAAACCGTTTATGCGCCTCCACTCAGCTGCCTCTAGTAAGGCAAGGGTTACATGCAATCATCAGTCAGAGCAAGCCTGGGCCTCCACCCACGTCAGTTCTGTTCACTCGGTGCTGCACCAGACGGGCGTGAACAGTTGACAGCACAAAGGCAGAGTCATCATTGAGGCTTTAGATCGTGTTTCGCCTGAATGTGAACCACAAACCAGAAATGGACCGGCAGCCCACGGGTTGTAAATGTTTTTAAAATCAAGATACACAAGTCCTCACTTAATGCTGTCCGTAGGTTATTGGAGCTGCAGCGAAACGACAGGAAACCAGTTTTACCAGAGACTAGTTGATACAAACCAGAGTTAAGTTCCTGTGGCATCTGATCAGGGTTACCACAAAATGACATTGAACGAAACAGCACGATTCAGAGACCTGCTGGACGGTGACCTGAGGATATGCTTGCGTGCCTTTTTGAATAATGAGGTTCACATTATCATCACATGCAATTCCAATAACTCATTGGCAAACTCTAAGAATGTTGTCTGCTGTACTGTTTTGATAGGGAGTAAATAGGGTGAATGGTCTGTCGTAGGCTTGGATATTCTCTAACAACCCTTCAGAAAGCAGAGTCTCAAGGGTGTGTGTGTGTGTCAGAGAGAGAGAGAGGAGAGAGGAAACTCTTAGGACTGCATATGATGGAGAAGGTAGAATTTTAGTCTCAATCAAAGAAAGCACTGTCCCTTCAGGAAGCTGTCTTCTGCCACTTGGGCTTAATAAATCATTTAGTGCAGTGTCATCTACAACTGATTGTCCCAAGCGGCCTTTGACCCAAACCGGGTCCTCCCTGGCATCTCTGGCCTTGGGTCAGTCTCTCTCTGGTGGCAGAAGTTGTAAGGGATGAAGCTTAGAGTTGCCGACAGAGGGGTCTCGCCCCTCTGGGACGTCTGTGGTGAGAGAAGGAGGAAGAAAACAGGTGCATAGAGGGGAACAGAGACAGAAAGAGGCCTGGCCGTGTCCAAGGGCTCGGCCTCATTTGGTGGTACCAATAACAGTCGTGGACTAGGTGGCTTAAAACAACAGGAATTTATTCTCTCAAAGTTCTGGAGGCCAGAAGTCCAAGATCAAGGTGTTTTCAGGATTTGGTCCTCTGAGGGCTCTGAGAGAGAGAATCAGTCCCACGACTCCCTCTCTGCTTGTGGTGACAGTCGGCAGTCCTCGGTGTTCCTCTAGCATCTGTTATTACGTGACATTCTCCCCGTGTCTCCTCATTGTCTTCTCTATGCGTCTGAGTCTCTTTTTCCTTTTTATAAGGACACCAGTCCTATTGGATTAGGGCTCCCCCTAATGACATCATCTTAACTTGATCACATCTGCCAAGACCCTGTTTGGAAAAAAGGTCATGTTCACAGGTGCCAGGGACATAATTCAACCCATAACATCTTGTAATATATTTTTTTCCCTCTAAGCTTCTCAGAAGTGATTTCTGTCTCTTGCCATTTCACTTGGATAATCAGAGAAGGTTCCCGAGGCAGAACTCGAGGGCCTGGAGGCCGAGCGAGTGTGAGGGATGGAAGGCTGGAGTGAGTTATCGAAGGATTCATCAGTGTCAGGAGGAAATAATGGATGGGGAGCTGAATTACGAAAATGGCTCCAAGAAGAGGTGAGTGCACTTGCAAGCGCTGTTGGCCCAACAGTAAGATGTGATGAGCGCTGTTGGAACTCTTGGCAAAGCTTCGAGAGAGAGAAAGATGCAGCTCACAACTACGAAAGCAAAAAATGGAGGTGGCTTTGCTGACACAAGTAACTGGGAAGATAGGAGACATTCTGTGTAAAACAGAACAAGACATAACCATCGGTCTTTACGCGGAAACATCAGGAAGTACCAGGACATGTCTCCTTATCACTCTCTCGAAATTAATGATAGCAGCAGTAATTTATTATGAAATTAATATTTTTAAAAAGGCTGATTTCCATACTGGTAGGTCACTGAAATAATCACTGACATCATACACAATAGCACAGGGGTCTAAAGAAAGAAGGCACGTTTTGTCGGAACGGTTAGAAAAGGTCTCGTGGAGGAATGAAAATATCAGCTATATTTGGTCAATCATGGTAGATACTAATCGCAGGTCTGGGGTTGCGAATCACGGCTTGAAGCTGGAATGTTTGGGGCCAGTGGTATTGAACCCCAGTTGGAATGGCTTTCCTGGAATTCAGATGGTCACCCTTCAACGAAGGGCATCCATGCAGACTTCCAGTCTCTAGACAAGGGTGAGAATGGCACAAACTTACAGAATGGGGATTTTCTTCCCCAGTATTCAAGGTACCCACTTAAAAAAATTTATATATATATTTAAATTAGAAGATCAGAGAACAGTCAAATCAGTCTCTAGAATTTATCAACCAAAGGCAGTAGGTACTTTAGCTCAATAAGATAGAGTACCTGGATTTGACATTTAAGGAATCCTATAGTAGAATTACACAAGACGGCCTTTACATCTCAATCCAGTAATTGCATTAACCATTGTTACCCCAATAAACTTAAAAAAAAAAATCTCAACCCACTTTCTACCTCGTCTTTTGGGATATGAAGAGAGCTGTAGACTCCGAATGGGTATAGATGGATTTAGGACGCTAATCACCAAAAAGGATGAATAGGTGTTATTAAAAAAATATCCTAACAAATAGGTCAAGTTTCCTATTTCTAATTTGTTTTAAATTTCAAGAAGAAATAAAAAATAACAGAAAGAGAAGAAAAGGAAGAAAGCACCGTGTCTTGTCTGTTGAGGCCCCTCTGGCACTTCATAATGATTATGGTATCTTACTAATTAGTAGTTTCTTTTAAAAATATGACATAGTCAAGAATGAAAAGGGTGCTTGGGTAATGTAGTTCTACCTCCCGCTCCCAGCTCCCTAATTTTTCCTCCAGGGTACCCATGACCACTGGTTTCACACGTCTACACCTGGTGATATTCTGTGCAATTTATAGTATTTGAAAGGTAGCACGCAGTATACGCTGATTTGGATTTTTTTTTCGCCCTGAAGATCAGTCCATGTGGATCCATGCAGCACTGTGCCTTTTACATAAGAAATAGACCTCCACCGTGTGGATGTGTCATGATGTTTTTCATCTCACCATCAGTATAGTCTAGGTCGTTCATCATCCTTTGCTATTAGAAACAATGAATTTTTCGATGTATACATGACTTCATCCACGTGTGAGTATACCCATAGGGTAGATTCCTCAGAGGTAAATGCGTCAGATGGGGGTTGGTCAGGAAACTAGCAGCCAGGCTGTGGTTCTGGTGTCGGGGGTTTTAATATGGGGGTGAAGACTTACCCACCCTTAGCAGGTCCGGGGCAGCGAATTTAGGGAAGAAATGAATGCAGTCCCGGCCAGAAGACCTGAGCGGTTGGTCTCCTTCAAGCCTGCTAGGAAGCCCTGCGGTTCCCGGGGACATCGCAAAGCTTTCCCCAAGGACGTGTGCAGGCCAGGGAGCCTGGCTCTCTGGATGGAGCCTGCCGGGAGCATCTGTGCATCTCACTTTCCAGGGCGCCTGGCTCCACCTGTGACTGGAAGATCCTGGGGGCTCCTCTCTCTCTCTGGGTCTCCTCTGCCGGGGCGTCTCCTTGGGGGAGTACTCAGAGTCGCCTGGGATGAGGGTCCTGGGACATGGAGCCCCTCACTTTTCTTAATGATGCGCAGACCTTAGAAGCAGGAGAGGCAATGAAGCATGGAGAACAGAAAATCTGCTGCGAGCAGTGTGCGGAGAAGTGCTGTGAACCTCAGAGTTTGCTTGGCTTCGGCCTAATTGCCACTCAGAGAGGTTGTACTAATTTACATCTCCAGGCGAGGGCGTGGAACAGTGTTTAGAAGATGCCTCTTTCCTTACACGCTTGCCAACACCCTGGGCTACGCAAAAGTTTGATCTTTGCCAAACAAATGCTGGAAAATAATATTCAATATTAGTTTCTAACTTGTATTTTTAAATGATGCGATTGGGTGTTTTTCATACTTTTAAAAGCAGTTTCCCCCCCCGTGACCTTTGCCCATTTTCACGTTACGTGGCTGCACTTTCTCTTACTGACTTGTAGGATCCCTTTGTCACGGTGCTGCAGACATCTATCAGGATCGCTATTTATTTTTGCTATGCAGAGAATTTTAATATTCTTCCCTCAGTTTCAGCAATCTTTCATTTATAGCTTTTGAATTTTGTGTCGTGCACAAAAAGGCCTCCCCTGCTTTGAGACCATAAGGGAATTTGTCCACGTTTTCTTCAACGGTATTTACAGATTTTTGAAGATTTAAATCTTTGACCCCTTTGTCATTTATGTTGCTATGACGAGTGCGGTAGGTATCCAACTTAATATTTTTTCACATGAAGTAAAAGCAAGCGGAGGGTTCTAGAGTTCTTGCATTCTTTCGAATGATTTCTAGAAGTGACAGTTTCCAGACGCCCCACCTGTCGGTCCCGTTGGGCAGGCAAGGACTGGGACAGACCTTTTGGGTCGTGGCTGCGTGGGAGGAAAAAGTGACCGTGGCATGTTCACGGGAGGGAGTAAGACTAGCCTGTGGATGAGAGGAAGACATGAGGCCGGTCTGTGGTGAGGGTCACTCTGTGGAAACCCCTCAATGCCAGGCTATGGCGACGAGGAACAGGTTTGGGCGTAGGTCTGCGGTCATCATGTTATGGGGGGCAAGCCTGAGGGAGGCACGGTCACAGCGCCAGGCCCGGCCCACCTCCTGCTGGCCATCGCTCTGGGCTGTGTGGCCGGTGAGTTGTCGTGCACCGACGGTGACACGTCTCAAAGCAGCACGCTCAGGGGCATCCCTGGGGACTGGAGTGCAGCTTCTGCTCCTGAGTGGACCCAGGGAACTTGACGTCAGACCAAACATCCCCGTGAGGTGCTCGGGTTGTGCCGGGTCATGGGTGAGTTTTCCATGAATCACCTCATTGAATCCTCACTTGCCGTGTAGAGGGGCCTAAAGAAATCCACTGACCGATGCGGGTCACAAGGATCGGACATGGGGGAACTGGGCTGAGCGGTGGTTCCATTAGAGTTGAACACGTACCTAGACGCTGGGACGAACAAAGAAGGAATCCTGAATCGTCGACGTACATCCTCGTCTTAGCAGGTGTCTGGATTTCGGGAACTTCTCTGGGGAAAACCCTGCCTCCCAGACCTCTTGTCCTGTTCTCTCCCAGGGAGACCGTGGCCTTCGTGAGAGAGGGTTTGAAACTCAAGGCTGGGGTTGCACGTTGTTCCTTTGTCCTTCACCTGCTCTGCAGGGCACATGAAGCAGATTTGATTATTTTTCTGGAAAGCAGGAGGAGAAAAGGTATAATGTTTAGTAATGTTTGCCCTTCCCCTTCACTTGCTCTTTTTGTGCAGTCACAAGAAGACCAAGGTTCTAATTTGGACCGTATTTACGTAAAAGGGAGGGGACATGCAGTCGGAGCCCTTTGCTGGCAGACTGTCCCCCCACTCGCAGTGGTCTCCCTGCGGTCCCGATGAGGGCGGCTGCGTGGGCAGGCCACCTGGGCCGTCGTACACGCTCCTGCTCGGAAGGGCTCTGTGCTCAGCTTAATGTCCTGCTGACGCTGTCTTGGAATTCCTAATAGTTGTTAAACAAGGACACCCTCATTTTCATTTGGTGCCGGGTCCCGCGCAGGGAGTGGTTGTCCCTGCCTGTCTCAGCGTGGCGAGGGGTGCCTGTGGAAACTTGGGTTAGGACACTTTGCTGACCTCCAGTTCCGCACCTATGCCTTAGGGCTGGGTGATGAACCATTGGAAGCGCAGGTGCAAGGAGCGATTTTGGATAAGGCTTTCTCTCTCTCTCTCTCTCTCTCTCTCTCTCATCTATCTATATCTGTATCTATATCATCTATATCTTCATCTATCATCTATCATCTATCAATCATCTATATCTATATCTATATCTATCTATATATCTATATATAGATATATATACATAAACATCCGCAACTTGTAATTAAAGCAGCAGAGCCGTTATTGACAGAAACGAAGGGGCTGAGCTTGAGACTAGGAGCTCTGCTCCAAACGTGCAGTTGTTTGTCCTCTGAGGTTCCGTGAACCTGCCTCCCGGAGACTCATGATGGCTTGTGATATTTCACACCTGCCCCTTCAGCTGGACGAGCCCCCCAAGTTCATCCTGTTTCTCCTGGCAGTCTGGCACCGACATAGCACTTGGACGAGTGGGTGTTGAACTTGGTTCATATTAAATCACTTGCAGAAGTCCTGAAGGTGAAACATAAAATAAACCCATACTCGTGGAAGCGGAGACGCCCCAGCTCTTGCACCCCCTTCCCGCCTACCCGCCATCCTCCTTCCGCTGGCGTCCTAAAGAGCAAAGGTTAAAACTCCCGGCTTAACCTCCATGCATGGTCCTCCCGGTGTCCTTCAGAATCTCAGCTTAAATCTGAATCGTTCCGGCCCAGAGCAGTAACAAAAGTCACAAGGGTGTGAAGTCCGATCGAAGGCGCGGCAGATTCTCGCAGTAGTTCAAAGGCACCGTTTGGTTCCTTCTACTGGAAATGGCTTTTTATTTTTTTTAAAAAAAAATTCCCTTTCTGTTATTCTCTCTCTGACATTACTCTCCCACACTCCAAAGAGCTTTCCCCCCAACTTCGATTCCAACTTTTCCACGAAGTCAAACCTCTCAGCTAACCTCTCAGATGCTTGATTTGGTAAACTACTGAGGGTCTGTAGGTTTTCCCAGCTTTACTGAGATACGATTGACATGGAACATGGTGTAACTTCAACGTTTTCCATGTGACGATTTGATGAACTTACATGTTGCAAACCGATGACCACATAGGGTTAATTGGCACTTCCCATAATCACCTTTATTTATTTATTTATTTATTTATTTATTTATTTATTTATTTATCTACCTATCTATCTATCTATCTATTTATTTATTTATTTGTTTATTTACTTATTTATTTTGGTGGTGAGGACATTTAAGATTTATTCCCTTATCCCTGATCCAGTATGGAATGTCGACTATAGTTGACTACCCTCAGCATGCTGCTAATCAGGGCCCCCGAACGTGTTCATCTTATAACTGGAAATTGGTACCTTTCCATCAGCATCCCCCACACCCCTGCGCAGCCGGCAACCTTTCTGCTCTTCGTCTCCCTGAGTTCGGCTTTGTAGGTTCCACGTGTAAGTGAGATCACACGGCATCTGCCTTTCTGTGCCTGCCTTATGTACTCAGCACGATGCCCTCAAGGTCCGACGCTGCATCCATCCCCTGTGTTGTTGCAAATGGCAGGGTTTCCTTCTTTTCGTGGCCGAGTAATAGTCCCTTATACACATATGGATTTCATATGTTGTATTGACTAATACGGTAAGAAAAATACTTCCAAGCCTTTGCTAACTGTGTGTGTGTGCGTGTGTTAGTTGTTTCCATATTTTGGCTCTTGTAGATAATGCTGCAATAAACACGCGAGTTAAGATACTGATTTAAGATACTGATTTCATCTCTTTTGGCTATATACCTGGAAATGGAATTGCTGGGTCATATGGTAGTTCTAGTTTTAATTTTTCGAGGAACCCCATACTGTTTTGCGTAGTGACTGTGCCAGTTTTCATCCTCCCAGTGCGGGAGGGTTCTCATTTCCTCCACTCCCTCCCCAACCCTTGTTACCTCTTGTCTTTTCGATAACAGCCACCCTCACAGGTGTGAGGTGATCGCTCATTGCGTTTCCCTGGCGATTAGTGATGCTGAGTATCTTTTCATGTGCCCATTGGCCATTTGCATATCTTCCTTGGGAAAAAATCTATTCGAGTCCTCTGCCCATTTTTTAAATTAGATATAACTTTTTTGCCTTTGAATTGTCTGAGTTCCTTATATATTTTGCACGTTCACCCCTTCTCAGACAGACAGTTTGCAAATATTTGTTCCCACTCCAAATTGCTGTTTCACTTTTTCCTGATTGTTGCTTTTGCTGCGCAGAAGCTTTTTCGTTCGATGGAGTCTCACTTATTTATTTTTGCTTTCGTTGCTTGTGCTTTTGGCGTCATATTAACAAGCCATTGCCAAGACAAGTGTCAAGGAGTTTTTTTTTTCCTCCTCTTGAGGAGTTTTCAGTCCTTATGTTTAAATCTTTAATCCATTTTGAGTTGATTTTTCTGAGTGATGTAAGCTAGGGGCGCAATTTAATTCTTCTGCATGGGGTTATCCAGTTTTCTCGTGTTGTTTATTAAAGAGACGGTTCTTTCCTCATCGAGTATTCTCGTCTCTCTTGTCTCTATCAGTTGACTGTATCTGTCTAGGCTTTTTTCTGGGCCTTTGATTCTGCCCCATTGCTCTATGCACAGATATATTTTTTCTGTCAGCACCACACTGTTTTGACTACTATAGCTTTGTAATAACGTTTGAAATCAGAAAGGATGATGCCTCTGGCTTTATTCTTCTTAAGATTACTTTGGCTATTTGGGTTCTTTTGTGATTCCATATGAATTTTAAGATGGTTTTATTTTTATTTCCGTGAAAAGTGCCACTGGAATTTTGACAGGGATTACATTGAACCTGTGGATCACTTTGGGTAGTGTGGAATTTTAACAATATTTTTCCAATCCATGAACATGGGATATCTTTCAATTTATTTGTACCATCTTCAGTCTCTTTCATCAAGTCTTGTAGTTTTCACTGTACAGATTTTACCTCATTGGTTCAGTTTATTTCTAGATATTCTTTTAAGAAGTACAAATTGGCAGTTACAAAATAGTCATGGGGATATAAAGTACAGCCCAGGGAATATAGTCAATAATATGGTAATAACTATATATGGTATAAGATGGGTACCAGACTTATGGGGGGAGCACTTTGTAAGTTATATAAATGTCTAACAACTATGCTGTATACCTTAAAGTATATAATACTGAATGTCAACTGTAATTGAAAAATAAAAAAAAATTAAAAAAAATTTACTCCCAAATATTTTGATGCTATCATAAATGAGATTGTTTATTCTTTTTCAGATTTTTCCCCCCACTGGATGGAAATGCAACTGATCTTTGTATTTTGTATCATGCAAGTTTACTGCCTTTGTTTCTTAATTCTAAACATTTTTTTTGGTGGAGCCTTTGAGATGATCTATATATAAGGTCATATCATCTGCAAACAGATCATTTGCTTCTTCCATTCTATTTGCCTTTTCTTGCCTCACTTTTACTCTCGAGATATTTTTGGCTGTCATGTACTGAGTAACAAAGAGGCTTTCCTCATATGTCTAGAGATCCTTGGCTGGTGGTCCATTTTAAGGACGGAGCCCTGGAAAAGGTGATCGAGACAGATGAGACCTGTCAACTGTCTGGTGGATGTGCAGGGACAGTCATTTCACGGGGGACCTCACATCCTCTCATGTCAGTGTCCGTGGATAATGCCCTTATGCTGCCACTTCTCCTGGGATGCGCTTGTCTTTTCCTGGAGTTTCTGAGCCTTACCTTTAGCCCTCTGATGCACGTCGTCTTATCGCATCCTCACATGGCACTAATCCCTCGTGGCCAACTCACTTCCCAGAGGCCTTAGGATTATGTCCCAGAATTCGGGCGAGTCAGTATAAAGGTTACATTTATCTGAGACTATTTTAATTTTGCTCTTATTCTTGAGGGGGGAAAGCCCCAGGCTATTATTATTTTTTTGTTACTTTAACGGTATCATTCCCTTGTCTCTTGACCTCCAGTGCCGTTGAAGTCTGCGTCACTGTAGCCATCATTCGAGTTTCTGAACGTCTTGCAGAGGAAGCACCGACACAGCCTCTGTTCTGGACTATCTTTAAAAGGATTTTGCAGAGCAACGAGCCTTGTAAGGTGGAGATGGTGTCCGTCTCTGGAACAAGTGCCAGGTGTGCTTAGCACCTTGGAAGTTAGAGACCGTGTCTAACCTCGGGGTCTTCAGCTGTCCTGGGTGCATTGAGATTCCCCCCCTTTTTGTGTTGGGAGGTGTTTTGAGCCCAGCTTTGTCTTTTTTTTTTTTTTTTTCTGGCTTGGAACATAGGAAGTACCATTTAGACAGGACGTTTATAAAATTTAAGTGACTAATCACTTTATGAACCTTTCTTGAGTACTCAATCACTTTTACACGGTGGCGGAAAGAATCCTGAGGTTGCAGTTGTCGTCATGGCAGTTTGCTCCTGAGGATTCCCGTTTAACACCACCGATCGTCATCGTAGCAGACGTCGTCTATATTTTTCTCCTCAATGTTTATTTCAGAGTACTTATGCTATTCTTTTTTTTTTTTTAAACTGAACTCATCCAGCTTTCCTGTACTGTTTACTCTCTTGGGACGTTCAGATCAGAGGTATTGCCATTCCCGAAATCGTACAGTGATACCAGTCCCATTGAATGCTTCACGTGCTCCCCTCTTCCCCCTGTTCATGCTAGACGTGTTACATTTGCCATTTTATGACTGTTCACTTCCACAAACTGCCCTTTATTGCTGAAAGTTCCACATTGTAATTTGAAAAGTGGAGCACTAAAATGTCCATTTCTGAGTGATCTGCTAACTACTGGGCTGTAATTGTATTCAAAATTGATAGTTCAGCTAAAACTTGGACTATTTTATTCAACTTGAGAGGTATTTTTGTAGCTGATTATTCCTCCTTACGGCTTTACCTAGAGCTTTTATTTCACAGTTACATTTTGTACCATGCTAGATATTTTTCCATCTATTTGCACAAAGCTGGATAAAAATGTTAACAAAGACATAAAAGTCATATGTTAAACCGGAAATCGTGTTGAAATCAGAAATGATATACTGCATTATCTCCCTTTTATTATTTTTTTTCTGAGATTTATTGTTATGGGAAAGATTCAGCCCAAGAATATAATGGCTAATACAGTTATTATACCAAAATTTCAGACACCTAAAATTACGAAGCTGAAACTTCTCGCATATGCCGACTGGAAGTGAAAAGGTAAATACGTTCAGATAAACGACCTGCCGTAGAACAGCAAACCCCAGCTGTCTAGGTGGAAGCCGTCTTGCCTGTTATCTGTGTGAGATTGGGGCCTCTCCTGCTGAGGGCGGTCGCATCCTTGTACCCCCTCTTCCCTCACCCATTTCCCGAAGTACCCTTTGACCCAAGGGAAGTTGGGACTCTATGTGTATAGAGCAGGGAGGAGGTAAGTAGGAAAGAAAAAAAAAAAAGGTAAATATCAGAAGCCAGATTATTACTATAAAAAACCGACCCCCCCTTAAGCGTATAGTAATAATTAATTTGCATTTTCCATGGATTATAAGCCCATATTACTGCTGGAACTTTGAGGCGCAGTGATAGCTTGGCTAAGTGGCTGATGAGAATAATCACGTGTTCTTATATAAATATAGAAAGAGCTGCAGGCCATACATCTACCTATTACTTGAGTTTTTTGGGGGGGAGGGGATTTTGGGGGTTTTCCCACTTCCTGTTTCAATCACTTTTTATTTAATCTTTAAAATTCATAATGAACATGTATTATTTTCTATTATCAGAAAAAAAAAAACCCAAAATATAGAGCACAGATGAGGGAGGCGAGATTTTGCTTTTTACCCCTGAGCACACAGACGTTGGTCTCTCACCCATGGGCCGGCCCAACTGGAATTCCTAGTTGGTGGGTGACTCTCGTCCCCAGGCTCCTTCCCGCCTGTGGATCTGCTGTTCTCGAAGACCTTGGAGCGCTCAGAATCCACGTGGCTCCCGCCTGAACTCACGCCTTTTTCCTGTTTCTGGAATCCTACCTTTTCCCACGAATGTGCACAGCTGTGCCCGCATGCGGTGACTTTTATGTGTTCGTATTGCTCTGGTATGCTGTGCCGTTAGCTGGATTTAAAAAGCAACGTTTGTAAAGCTTAATGTCAGATTTACTTCTCAAGTTTTCACTTTAAAAAGATAGCAGAGAAACAATGCGTTTTTTTGACTCTCAGATGTTAGCCTTATATTTCCCGACAATGCTGTTTTTATTATTATTATTATTATTATTATTTTTATTTTTTATTTTTTATTTATTTTTTTTTTACTTTGCTGCCCTTCTCATTCCCCACCTTGGGAGTTAGCTTCTGTAGGTGTTTTGACAGATGCCTGGTTCAGACAGGCCCACGCAGAGACCGCTCAGTGTGACTTACTGCTCAGGCTGCTAACGGAGCCTTAAATGGAATCACCAAGGCCCAGCTCTCAAGTCCCCGCTGCCCTTCTCACGACTGTCAGCTGCAGGTGGGGCTGTTCTAGCACTTCCGAAAGCTCTTTGAACCTTGTTCCACGTTTAGCCGCTTATGAAAATCCTAGACTGGCTAGGGAAAAAAAAAATTCTACCTTGTTTTAGGATCAAGACTTTGATATGTCTATGGTGCGTCGTTATCAATTTTTTCTCAGTGCGAGATGGGGGCCTGGGATTTAATAACCACGGAGGATGAGTGACCAAGAGGATGAAAGGTGAAGGGGAACCCCGCCGCGACGTGCGTGACCCCCACCAGTTAGCTCTACCCCAGGGCCACGGCGTCATTTTACTTGTTCAACGGGTGCCACCTCTCTGAGTCGCATTGTCAGTCACCGGCTTTCAAGGAAAATACCATTTTTTTCAGACCGTTCATGAAGCTTGGCTGCTGAGCTGTCCTCAGTGCTGGATGGACGCTGGGACCAGTGCTGGCCCTTGCAGATCAGACTCACTACCCCTCCTGGCCCCATCGAAGCAGCTGTCGTGGTGGCCAGGGCCACACCTTCCTGGGACACAGGCAGAGCTCAGGGCTTTGACTTCGCCCCTCTGTCCTGGCTCTGGCCCTGAGTGGGCCCTGAGTCTAATGAGAGGCCGGCCAGGTGCCCTGCCTTGCAGGGGCTTAGCGTAAGGTTGGTCCCAGGGGAAGGCTGCCCCCCTGGGCACTCTGGGTTGCTGAGGTTGGGACACGACACCATCCGACGACACAGACGGGTGTGCGCCGCTCAGCCTCTCCTCCTCTCTCTCTCTTTCCAGCTGCCCTATAGAATGTGTTTTAAATCACCGTAATTACTGAATTTCCTAGATTCTGCATTATCGCTGATTGTAAAGCACATGATCAGTTTAATAAAAGTAATTTTGCGTGCGTCAGGAGGAAACAAAGTCCTCCTGTTTAAAAGGTGGAATTTAAAATCCCACATTTTAGAAACGACGAAGTGTGACGACATAGTAAAACATTGTCGCTCGAGGAAATGTGTTTGAAAAGAAGGTTTCTGCTCTGGACTAGACCGAGGCCAGCTCCTGGGGTAGCCGGAGAAGCAGTTTTGTTTTCTGGGTTGGTTGTCCCTTTGCTGGCCGTGGTTTCGGGTCTGCAGGCAGAGGCCGGCGATTCATGCGGCGCCGTTTGTGGCTGTCATTCCTCGCAGTTGTCTGTTCTGCTGCCCTCCTAGCTAGCACCGCCGGTGGGCCCCGAGGGAGTGAATTTGCAGGAAGATAAATTCCCCTGTCCCTGGCGACATTTGCATGCTATTGTGGGAACCAAATAGAATACAGATCACCCCCAAATTCGATGCCGTGTCCCTGCTCTCAGTAGAAAATCGCATATCCAGTTCTAGTTCCTAGTCTCGGCTCTGTCTAGACTCACAACCTTGCTCACAGTTTGTAATGTTCTTGGCCAGCAAGGCACAAGGAACCCGTTTGCCCCAATCATTTCAGGATCCCAGGCATTTTAGTTTATTTGGGGGGGGATTTTCGCTGCCTCCTGTCAACTCCTCTCCGTGTCCTGCCCTTGAAGGTGCTGCATGTCCCTCGGGTACAGCAGTGGGCACACGGGTTTGGAGCTGCTTGTGCCTAGGGCCTGGGTCTCATCTCAGTAACCAGCGTCTGGTGTTAGTAGCAGCATACAGTTGGCGCTCAGTAGATGTACGTTGGATGCACGAGTGCGGGGAGAACCGGCTGGCCTCAGGGCCTCTAAACGTCCTTCTTACTGGCTTTGGCCCTGGGAGGGAGCGCATTGCCTCTTCGTTTACGTCGGGCGTGTGGTTAAGAGGTTAGCTGGCGTCTGACCGGCGTCTTAGGTGTGCTGTTCTCCTCGATGACTCCTCGTGAGGCCCTGTGTCTCTGTTTCCTCTAAGTACTGGCGGGTGCTGTGGGCCGCAGGGACCTGGAGAGGCTGGCGGCCGGGCCCTGCCAGGCGTGGCAGTCTGCTCAGCTGCCCAGTTCAGCAAACCAGGAATGAAGATGCCACTCAGCAGTGAAAAGGCATGGACGCCAGCATTCAACCCAGGGCCGATGCCCGCTGTTGGCAGAGTGGGCGGCTTGTGGCCCGGGATTATCCGGGGATCATCAGGAATACCGAAGGCGGTTCCTTCACGGGTCCAGCGTCGGGTTTCGCCGTTGGTACTTTACTGAGGCAGGAGCCTTTGGTTTTCAAGAGCCCCAAGTAACCTAAAACTTCATGACAGGGACATGCGCGTGGGGACGGCCCAAATCGGGTGGCAAAGAAATGAAAACACAACATCTAAACTTCGTCCTGAGACAGCATCGCCAAGAGGAGCCTTTGCTAGTGTTCTGAGGTCCTCACCCTCTCACCTCCCATGGGCCTGTGGTGGGGGGATGGGGTGGGTCTGACCTGCTTGACTGGCAGCAGGCAGAACCTCAGATAAGAGCCCCACCCTCGGATTTCCTCTCTGATCCTCATGGTTGGCCTAGGTGGTTCTCACTGCTTCCTCTAGGGTGCCTTTCCCTGGGGTGCTACGTTGGGGAAATTGGAGGGGACATTTTGGGTTGTGACGATGACTGGGAGGGAGGCTGGACTAGCATTTTACGAGCACGGTCCAGGAGCAATGCACGGGGCAGCACGGCCCACTGAAGAATTGCCCCGTGTCCTGCTAGCCTTTCAATGCCCTATGCGATTTTCTCATCAATGAAAAGACTTAACTGTTTCCCCTATGCACAGGTGTGGGGCACCCTGATTTTTCCGGGAAGGCAGCCACCACGTAGATCATTTTGCTTGGAACGTAGTGAGGGTTGGAAAGTCATTGTGGTAGTTGACGTACCAGTGTAGGCCACCTCTGTCCGTCCGCCTCTGTGGCTTTGGTGTTCTCGAAGGTTCTGGGGACAGCAGCAAACGTCCAGCTACTGCATGACATCCTCCGGTATTGCTTTCCCTGAGCACTTCTGTGTCGACCTATGGGTGTGTTTTATTACAAATTGATTTTTCTCCTTTGACGATAGGGCATTGTGTCGATTATTTTCTAAATGATGTTTGTGTTAAGAGATACATATATGTGTTTTTCCTTCTTCCATCTTAACCCTTTTAAAGTATACGATCAGCAGTGTTAAGCGTCGTCACGTTGTGGTGACGCGGACCTCGGGAAATTTTCATCTTCTAAACCTGAAACCCTGTGCCCGTTAAACAACCCCCCATTCCTTCCCACCCCTGGTCCCTGGCAACCAGCATTCTGCTTGTTGTTTCTATGGATTTTGACTCCTTGAGAGACCTCGTGCAAGAGGAATCAGACAGAATTGGCCTTTTTGTGCGTAACTTATCTCACTTAGCATGATGCCTTCCAGGGCCATCAGAGTTGTGGCACGCCACGAGATCTCTTTTCTTTTTAAGGTGGAATAATATTCCTTTGTATGTAAAGACCACCTTTGGTGTATCCATTCGATTGTCGATGGGCCCTTCATCGTTTCCACCTCTTCGCCACTGTGGATGATGCTGCAGTGAACGTGGGGGTACTGGCGCCTCTCAGAGACCCTGCCTTCAATTCCTGAGGCTCTGTACGCAGAAGTGAGATTGCTGGATCATATGGTATTTCTACTTTTATTTTGTTGAGGAACCTCTATACTGTTTTCTATGGTGGCCACACCATTTTGCATTTCTACAGACTCTGTGCAAGGGTTCCAATTTCTCCATTTCCTTTCCTTTCCTTTCCTTTCCTTTCCTTTCCTTTCCTTTCCTTTCCTTTCCTTTCCTTTCCTTTCCTTTCCTTTCCTTTCCTTTCCTCTCCCTCTCCCTCTCCCTTCCCTTCCCTTCCCTTCCCTTTTTTCTTTTTACTTTGAGAGCAGCCATCCTAATGGGTGTTTTCGGTTATATTTTGTATGAATTCTATTCCAGGATATTAAAGGGGTGATTCTAGACTAGTTGCTGTCAGAAGGGGATGAGAACAACTGCCCTAGTGTCTTCACAGCCTCAGCAGCGGTCGTGTCTGTGTGCTACTATCTCTAAACTCTCGTCAGCAAACGTCCTGCTCCTCTCTGTCCCTAGCGGTGCTGTGCTCCTCCTGTACCTGGAGCTTGGGGCCGGCTCTGCCCAGGGTGGCTTCTGCAGTTTTTGTCGTTGTCGTTGTTCTGGGAGGAATCAGGTGTTTTTCGGTGTCTGTCTTTCCTCCTGCAGTAATCAGTAACCTCTTCCTCCTCTAGTGGGAGAACTGAGTAGCTGTTCCAGCATTAAATGCACGAACTGTATATATGATGAGTGTTAATGAGTCATATTTCCATGGCTGAGCGGCAGTGGGTTGCCCGGTGGGCTCACGTCTCAGAGACACAGCAGGATGGAGCTGCACCTCCTGAAACCGTGGCTGGGGTTTGGGGCCTTTTACCCGTTGTGGACTTTTTGGCCATATAAGTTAGGACCGTGCAAGTTAATGTCACCATTTAGTGTGTTAAAGAGGTAGGTGGTTAGGGGTGATGATGGGGTGTGACTGGACTTCAGCTGTGTCGACAGAGAGCAAGCTGGGTGACCCGTTTGCCACAGGACCTCAGTCTTGGGGTGCACTTGGCGAAGACCCTTTTGCGTGAATTCTGGGCTCATTCAGGAGTTTCCCACCTCACCCCTGGACGTCTTTGTGCTCTCACGTGGAATTGACCTGGGAATTATGAGAATTGACCTGGGACACATTTCGTAGCTGATGTTTTCTTAGTGACCTTCAGTATAGGTCCCCGAGAGCAATATTTCTTTCATGCGTCAGGACCCTGTATATACATGTGTAAGGAAACCAGTGCAGTATTTCACTTAAGATTATGCAGATAGTGACTGGTTATTTTATTTTGTTTATTTTATTTTATTTTATTTATTTTTATTTTATTTTATTTTTTATTTTATTTTATTTTATTTTATTTTATTTTATTTATTTTTATTTTATTTTATTTTTTATTTATTTTATTTTATTTTATTTTATTTATTTTATTTATTTTTATTTTATTTTATTTTATTATTTTTTTAGTAGTATTTATGGCGATTCAATTAAACAGCCACCACACGACAGTGCACCATCCACTATTTCCTGAGGCAGTATCTTGGCGTTCGTAGCTCACCATATGTTTGAAGTCTGACATAATCCTTATGGAGCACATTCAATTTGTTGCTTCCCAACTTCCACAGACGCAGTTAAGTACGTCTCCTTTTAGACAAATTGTTAATGAAAAGGTAGCTGAACAATCACTTTCTTGTAATATGCAGTTCCGTCTCCTTAAATACAGGAACCTGACAGAGCCATTCAGCGGTTAGTGCCTTCTCTCTACAACTGAACTCTCTCTGACCCTCTGCTACGAACAGCTGGAGCAAAAAGAGAGGCAGGCAGGGGAGAGTCAGCTAAAAATAAGTGTTCACCTGTAATGCGTGGAATTCAGAAAGGTGGACGGAAGGGATATCCTACTTTATTGTTTTCAGGTCACATGCGAATAATTGCCTCTGCTGCCAAATCCGCTTTTTATTGATTAATAAAGTATTTCACGATGTCGGCACAATGTTTGGGAAAAGGTGGGCCTGTCTGAAAGATTCCGGATTTAGAGTCCTGAGCTGTCCTGTTTTTTTAGCAATGAGTAGATGTTGTTGAATATGGCACAGATGCCCAACGGCTCCCTTCTTCCTAGAGAGCCATGAAGGAGGAACAGAAAGCCTGGCCGTCTGTCCAAGCAAGTATGAGCTTTTATTGTATGGATCGTATCATATTCTATATATTTTAACAAATGCCCCGAGAATTTCTGGCCTATAATTGAGCAAAGACAGCCTCGCATCCCATTTTAAATACAAATAAAATGTTCACCATGTCTTTAGGACAGAGTGGAGAACAGTGATGGTGGGTATGGAGTGTTTACTCCGCGCCATCCCAGACCCACATTATCTGTGGACCCCGCCAGTGAAGGGTGGTTGGTCCACAGCGATCGCCTCCATTTGACAGATGCAGAAATGTGGGTCAGAGGAGTT
This sequence comes from Cynopterus sphinx, assembly GCA_030015415.1. NCBI lineage: Eukaryota > Metazoa > Chordata > Mammalia > Chiroptera > Pteropodidae > Cynopterus > Cynopterus sphinx. Next base: position 3,458,277 of record CM057379.1, on the reverse strand, counting down.
AATGAACTTGCCTGAGGTCACCCGGAAATTTTATGGTGGGGCCGACTTGTCCACTCAAGAAGAAGGCCAGCTCTGAAGTCGAGACACTTAACTCCTGCAGGGCGCTGCTTGACGGCTGAGGTGTGTGACACAGTCAGGCCCCATCCTCGCAGACGACTTTGGGGCTATGCGGGGGAAGCAGTGGGAAATGACAGTGTCTGACAGGCAGTGCAGTCTCACGCCTCTAAGGAGACGTGCTCAGAGAAGACCAGACCAGGGCTTTAAAATTAGGCGAGCCGTCTCATTTTACCGTACAATGTTTGGTTTTTTATAATAATAAAGTCTTATTTTAAGGCCTCGCTTTCCTGATCCTAATCCATGCACCAATGTAAACTATTTGCCTGTCAATGAGACAGACGTTGCAATGCAGACCGTGTGAATGTTCTGGAAAGGTGGACTCTTTGAGAGTGTAGGCGCCAGGCCCAGGGCTGGACTCACCATTGCTTGCCCCATGGCATCGGGCAAATGTCTTTATTCCTCACGCCTCTGTTTTCCCATCTGTAAAATGGGTCTGATGAGGGTGCCAGCTTCCTAGGGTGGAAGACTAGATGCCCTAGATGAGGATTAGGTGGACAAATAGGTATTCAGACCTTAGCACAGCATCTGGCACAGAGGAGGTGCTCAACCGGTGCGAACTGTCATGACAAGTACGCAGAAGCGAGGCCTCGGGGCTTACAGAGGGAGCAGGAGACAGGCAGCGTGCCTTCGGGATGCAGCACGTGTGTGTGATGGTGCAGCAGGAGGTGGGTCTGGAAAGGCGGGGTGTGGCTGACCCCGCGTAGCCTCACGAAAGCGCTGGGAGCTCCATCCTGCCGGTGTCAGAGAGCACGGAAGATCGTCGAGGCTGGAAGCGATAGGGTGGGGGTTAGGGAGGGAGCTGGTGGCCAGAGAATTGAGGCTTGTTCCCCTCGTCAGCAGGGGATTGAAGGGACCGGAGATGGCCAGGTGGATGCTCACCAGGCCTTGCCACCATGCTCAGGTGGGAGGGTAGGATGGCAGTGACCTGGAGGCTGTGGGCAGACCAGGCCTCAAGCCTGTACTCAAGCACCTCGCGGGGGTGAGCCCCTGCTCCCCAGGAAGCCTCTCCTCGCTTTACTGGTAGAGAACACAGTGGCCACACTGACAGGCGTCTTGACAATCGTGTTTCTCATTGTCAGCGGGTGAGTCTGGGTCTAGCCTCACACCTCATGGCTTTGTCACATGAGCCACACCCCAGCCCCATGCCCCCTGCCAGGTGGCACAGATCCAGCCTCTGGGCTGCCTGGCCAGAGGCCAGCCCCAGTCCACCAAGTACCTGCCACGCTCGGGCCCTCCTGGCGGCCAAGCTGCCCGCCCTCGGCGACACCCCGTTGTGTCGGCAGGCCTTCTCATTGGTTTCTGTGTGAAATCCTGGAGTCACCCGTGCTCCTCTGGCCTTTATCCTGTGTTGGGGTCCCTCTCGTTGCTGCACCTGCAGTGACCTCATCCCACTCACCCCCATTCAACAAAACCAGCCGCAGGTCCACCCCCTGACTCGAGACTGGCTCCAGCACCTCCTTCCGTCACTCGTGACCTTGTTTTTATCCCCCCGCCCCCCAGGAAAAGCTCAGTTCTGTCAAGGCCTGTGACCCCTGATGCTTTCTCCTTGGTTTGGCCCGTGGTCGGCAGCACTTGACTTTCATGGGCCCACTCCTTACGGGCTTGACCCCAGTGTCCCACTTAGGGGGTCTCATCTCTGCCTTCTTTTGGCAAGATCACTGCCCCCATGTCCTGTCTTCCCCACCCCTTCCCTGGGACCCATGCGAATTCCACACCCGCAGCCTCGTTTGCCTGAGTCTGACTTTGGACCCCTCCACGTGGATGTCTGAAAGTCATGGCCAAAGTAAAAGCTGTTCTGACCCTCAGTCAGTTTTTTCTTTGACATTCTCGAATTTTAAAAAATGGCACGAGCCACTCGTCTCTGCTCAAGATAGAAACCTTGGGGCCATTTGTCACTATCTTCTCTTTCTCACATTCATTCGGACACCAGATCCTGGTGAACCCTCTAATTAAACATCACTCAAAGCCATCCACGGGTCTCTGCCCTCCCCACCTTCCCTCTGAACTTGGGGTCTGTGCCCAGGTATGGCGATCGCTTTTTAGCGAATCTCCTCGCCTCTGCGTGCTCTCTCTTCTACCCGATCACAGCCATCCTCCTCACTGCTGCTCTGGAAGACACACTCGTTATAACCAATTCCTCCTACGCAAAGAAGCAAGAGCAGCAGCACGAACCAACCAGGCAACAAAGCGAACCACCCTTCGGTGGCCCTTACCAGTAGAAAGGACCCTTGCTGCGTGTTGAAGGATGCTCATCACCTGGCCTTCCCCGTCCGGCCCCATGTCCTGTCTTCCGGTCTTACGGTGCAGCCACACCACCTGCCACTGGGCCCCCACTTCCAGAGAAAGTCATGCATTTGACTATTTGGTTGTTTTTACCTCTATTTTTACACCTGTCGGAGGCGCCGTTTCTCTCACCCCATCCTGTTGTTGGCTTGTCGGACTCACATCCCCAAAGGCTTGGCCCAGAGGACCAGGGGCAGATGCTCCTTCCCCCGGGTTTTCACGGAGACTGGAATGCACCAGCGTTCACATTGAACTGCACTTGCTTGCCTTCCAGTGGGCATCAGGAGACTCCGAGCTGCCGGAGGGCAGGGCCCGTGTGTTCCTATATCTGCACCAGTGTTCGGTGCTGTGCGTGGCCCTGGGGCCATTTGTAAATGTGAGGGCAAGGAGCGGGGAGGGAAGGATGGACAGAGTCCAGGCTTGGGACATGGAATAGGTGGCAGTCCCCAGTGGATGGGGACATCAGGACGCTTAAAGAACAACCGCAGTCAATGAGCCGTAACAGCTCTGAACTTCGTGATGGACTTTTAGGGGCCGTAGGACGTGGCCACGTCGCCAACGAGTTTTTGGAAGAGCCACAGCCCTGACGCTTAAGCACATTACTGTAATTCAGCTCGCCATAAAGCGGTCTTTAAATTGTGTTTCGAGGCTGGGAAGTGCCCGCCAGTGACATGCTTCACCGTACAGCCTCAGCAAAACGGGAACGCAGACCTATCTGTATGCAAATACGACGCTTCGAGTTCATGGTTGTCATTAGGAAATGGAAAAGCATCCAGGGCAGAAATAACAGTATATTTCCCTCGGCCTGTGTTGTATTTTCGTCAATGGGGCTTCTGAAAAACCAGGCATTGACTAACCCATTAGGATGAGCGATTTTATATTCTAATGTAAAATTAAAGAAAGTTAAGGATCTGCCTGGGCGACACACTTGTTTAAACCGCTATTAATGTCTCTGTGGGTTACGCTGGCAAAGTTGGTGGTGTATTATTGGAGAAGAAAATGTCCCAGCCATATGTATACTTTCTAAATCTCAATGTATTTATTTTCCAACGAGGTAGAGAGCTGATTTGCTTCTCCCTTATCCAAAATATAAGACACAGGGCTGGCATAATTATCCTTAAGTGCAAAGCACACCATCAATTCTTTATTGATCTGTTTTTCTACTCTCTCATTCCTGTTATCTCGTTCTCCCTTTTCCTTCTGATTTCTGCTTTCGGCTTCTCCCAGCTTTCTTGTCTGAGCCCATCAGTTCCTTTTCCTTCTCCCCCGCTCAGCGCTGTTTACTGTGGTACCTACCAGGGCCTGCCTTTGGTTGTGCCCTAGGATCATCAGCAAATATGCTTTGGTGAGGTCTCTGTGTTATAAACTGTACGGGACCATTGGGACACATTAACTTAGCCATGAAGATTTATGATGACGGGTGCCGAAGAGATACGTATGGATTTATTTATTCTCCGACCGGGGCAAGTGAAGGATCTTCCTTCTCTCCAGGCACCGTCTCTTCCTGATCGGGTCTAGAAACTGTTCGTTGTCTTTATCGCCAAAGGCACCATTCCAGGTAATTCCACATCTCCCATCTTGTTGTCACTCATGACACCACAGCTTTTTGGAACCTGTTTGTACTGAAACAATATACTCACCTTGCCTCTGCAGTTCCCCAGTCCATTTACTGGAGGCTGGCAACTCCGTTACTCACGATGCTGCACCATCCATGCATCCATGCATCCGTCCATCCATCCATCTGTCCGTCCGTCCATCCATCCATCCATCCATCCATCCATCCATCCATGCATCCATCCATCCATCCATTCGTCCATCCATGCATCCGTCCATCCGTCCGTCCATCCATCCATCCATCCATCCATCCATCCATCCATCCATCCATGCATCCATCCATCCATCCATTCGTCCATCCATGCATCCATGCATCCGTCCATCCATCCGTCCATCCGTCCATCCATCCATCCATGCATCCGTCCATCCATCCGTCCATCCATCCATCCATCCATCCATCCATCCATCCATCCATCCAGGATCTCTCTCCAAGTTCCAAGATCCTGGAAGATCATCACCTTTAGATGCTCATCACCACATTCTTGGGATGTGAACTCTCAGCGCTGAGCACACCTGCACACACCACACCCCAGGGGGCCCGTTACTGCAGGGAGCACCCATCCTCGTCCTGCAGGGCATAAGGCTGGCCAGGAAAACACAACGGTAAAGGATTCCCACTATATCTACTGCTACTTCTGTAAAAACGTCCACATGAAGCTTCGCAGACGGCCTCCTTGAGTTATCCCAGAGACAGCCCGTTAGGTATTCTCAGACAGCTGCGAGCCTTGACAGATCCTGGATTGTCCACGAACTGAATAGTTTGTAAAAATCGCATTCTGTAGCCCCAGAATGCCACCATGCGCTCGTGTGTGTGTCTGTGTGTGATTATTCTAAGTGCTTAGTTGTTCTCATAAGTTTCTGCACCTATCTGTGAAGCGTGTCTTGATGTAGAATTTATTTTTCCTGTGTGAAGGAAAGATAATTAAAAACATTAAAAAAACTGAAAAACGAGATGTTGATAATGGGGGCGGCTGTGAGTGTCTAGGGGTAAGGGGTCAATGGGAATTCTCTATACTTTCTGTTCAAGTTTGCTGTAAATCTAAAATGGGTCAAAAAACTATTTCATGGGAACAGAACTTAAAAACGAAGAATACTGGCCTGGAAGAGTGCCACGTCAGCACGTTGGTTCGAGGTGGGAGAGGACATCTACAAAGCTCCGATGGTCTGGCAAGTCCTAGAGGAGATGGGAACAGCCACCTCCTAGGACTGCCTGACACCCGGCATGAAGCCTACAGGGGACTTGGGGTGACCCTTCTGCACACCAGGGTTCAGGGCACCTGCCACTGCTCCGCTGTCCCTGCGTGAAGCACGGGGGTTGGAACACGGATGGGTGGATGAGAGCTGATGCACAGACCCTGTCCTGTGTCTGAAGTGAGTGAGACTCTCCCCAAACCAGCAGGTCAGAGCCATTCCAGCTGCCTGGTGTCGGGAAAACCCTTGAAGCCAACAGAGAACCACCTGGCGGGTGTGCTCCCCTGGCGTGGCTGCCCAGCCAGGGCCCCGGATGACCCCACGGGCCTGAGCTCCTCAGGCATCTTATCGACCCCGTGTGAAGGCAGATGCCGTTCCGCCTGCATGCTACAGCATCAGCACGTGTAACACGACCAGAAACAAATGGTCACCCACATGCCACTGCCTTCTCCGGGTAAGATGTGCGTTCGCGGTCATCGTTGAGGAAGCATAGAAAGCACCTTTGGGAGAGACCCTGGAAGGGATGAAGGGCGTACATAGAGACATGGGGAATGAGGGGAGGAGTCTTCACCAGGGCACAGGAGAGTCTGGGCTCTGGGGGCCACATGGCACTGCCAGTCCTGGCCAGGTTCTGGCCCGGGAGAGGAACAGAACACAGCGAGGTAGGCGCTCCGAGGTGCGGGCCCTGGAGGCCTGGGGCTTGGGACGTGGTCCCGCTTGTCCGGGTCTATGGGTGGTGTTAGTAGCTGTCCTCAGGGCTTAGTGGTGACGCAGGCATAATGTGGACGTGGATCCTGCTCTCAGGCATCCACAGCCTCTGCCTGTCAGCAGGACGGACAACCTCTGGGCTCCTGCTCTCTTTATGACTCGGTTGCACTTGACTCTGAGACTCGGATGGGTGGGCGCTGCTCCGGCGGGCAGCCGGAGGGCGATGCGGGGGCAGGCACACTGCCTGGCACGTTCTCCCGGAGAGGGGCCTTTCGGATTGCGGGTGCCTGCCTGCCCCTCCCGGGGGTGGAGGAAACGCCTGCGTTTCCACGTCACACCCCATAGCTTTCCTCCGCCAGCGGGAAGTGCTGGGGGCCGATGCCCGCACCGTGAGGTCCACCCAGAGGTCCCCTCACATCTTCGGACCCCGCTTTGCCGACTGGCCTCATGGTGCTCCCTGCCCGTCCAGTCTGACCATCAGAACCCAGCTGTTCAGTTGCGCAGATTCGTATATTTTTCTGCAGTTTTCCTGAATATGGCAGCAAACCGCCTCGTTCTCGCAGAGATCAATGGGTCATGATACTATTTTGGTTGATGGAAGTCTTGAAACCGGGGCGCCTTTTAATAATTTTCGGGAAAGTGCCACACGTGTGCCGGCGGAGCTGTGCACTGCTCCTGCGCGCCACCTCTGCCGACTATCCTGTGGCGGCACCGTCATGTTTCCCTAGCTGATTTGGGGACAGCGGTGGTCCGCACCTCGTAAGGTGAGAGGGCAGAACGAGAGCAGTGCCTGGCACAGAGGAACCAGTCGTGTCGTGGGCTGAGTGGCGGCCCCATGTTTAACCCTGGCGTTCTGAGAGTGGGACCTTATTGGGGATGAGGGTCACTGCAGATGTCACGGTGTTGAAGACCTCCAGAGGAGGTCATCCCACATTGTCCGGATGGGCCCTAAATCCCCTGACAGGTCCCTTCGTAAGAGGCATAGAGGAGAAAAACAGACACGTAGAGAGGAAGGGAGGCAGTGAGTGACGGAGGCAGCGGTTAGAGCGATGCGGCTGGAAGCTGAGGGATGCTGGGCGCCCCCAGAAGCTGGGAGGGGCAGCAGGGGTCCGCCCCAGAGCCATGGGAGGGAGTGTGGCCCTGCGGACACCTCGACCTCAGACTTCTAGCTTCCAGAACTGTGAGAGAATGTAAGTTGTTCGAAGCCCCCCGCTCTGTGGTAATTATCAGGGATGGCAGCTGTGGCAGACTCATACAGGCAGTGAACGTCGCCTTGTTGTCCTCGTTGATGTAATTTCATCACCGTTCATGAAGAAGGAGGGGCGCACCCGTGGCTTTGAGGAGATGGAGGTGCGAGATGGACAGACGGGGTCCCTGAGATAGTCGAGGTCAGGGCGGACAGGGCCAGCTTGGAAATGCTTGTTTCAGCCACTGACTCTGCTCCGGGTCCGGGAAAGCAGCCACAGACGGCACGTGAAACGGTAGCCAGGCGGTCGGTCTGGGGAGGCCCGGCCCCTCCGGCAGCCGAGGATGTGGCAGAGGACATTCTCAGTAGCCTGGGGACCTGGGGTGCCGAGTTTGGACGGGACACAGAGGCCAGATTCACAGACGCTCGCCGAGGAAATGGTCATGTCATGCGACAGGGGCGTACGGTTTGAATCCACGAAGCAAAGCAGGGCAGAGGGCTGGCCGCCGGCCACCAGCCCAGGGCACCTGGAACTCAATGGGGCGGGAACCAGCCATGCATGGGGCAGTCTGGGGTCTCCTCCATGGCTGTAGTCCCTATCCCAGCCTTTGCCCACCCTGTGAGAAGCTCTGATGAAATGCCCGCCTCTTGTGTAGTAGTCGTCTTCCCCAGTGTGGGGGGCTCCCGAGGGCAGGGATGCTGCATGCCCCTGTGGGGGCCCCTGTGCTCAGGACAAACATCTTTCAAATAAGGTGCCCTGCCTGGTGCCTCGGGCACCTGAGGCCCACCTGCTCTCGTGTCCCCTGTCTCATCACGACTGCACACAGGCGGTGGCGAGTGGGAGAGGTGGTTCCTCAGATGGAGACCCGAGTCCTGTTAGAAAGAGAGCGATGCTTGGCTGGTCCAAATGACAAATGACAAATGTCCATCACAGGGGCCCAGGACGATCAGTCCCCACAGAAGGAGGCGGATGGTAAGGGCGGGAGGCGAGGATGAGGCTGTGGCCTCGCGGGCCAGGCAGAGCCAGAGGGGCACCACCGAGGAGACAGGGACAACGGGAGACACAGTGGGGTCCTGACTTCCTGGGCGGCAGTTAGGGAGGGCGAGGGCTGAACATGCAGAAAGAGCAGAAGACACCAGAGACACTCCCATAGGAGTTTGGAGAATGTGTTGGAAGGAGCTATGCAGAGCGCCATGTGGCTTTCCCTGTTAAAGAGAGAGGCAGCTGGAAGCCCTCATCCGGCTCCTCTTCTGTCCCCGCTCAGAGTTGCAGGGGTCCCATGGACAGTCCATTGCAAGAAGCACCTGCTCTGCTTCCTGGCGTGTGGATGGCACCCGTGGCCTTGGTCTAGCAGATGGGATACTGGTCCCGAGAAAGGTCCTGCCCAGGCTATTTGGGGCGGTGAAGTGCAGGCGGGGACCAGAACCTCGCTCTCCTTCTACCTCCCACCCTCAGGCTCCTGTCCTTTCCCCTGTAGCCATAGGTATCTTTACCTTTCTCCCTATTCCAGCAGAGGCGCAGGTGCACCCAGGCTCCGGGCGAGGGACCCTGCCTTCCCACGCGGCGCTTCCTGTGGCCACTTTGTCTCTTCAGCTCACGGGTTTGTCCTCCCAGCGGTCCTGAACTCGTGGGTGCCCAGTCACCTGCTTACAGAGGTGGAAACTGGCCCATGCTGCCATCTAAAGCCCGGGCCTGAGGGTGTGTGTTCTGGGGAAGTGGGCCAAGGGCCTCTCTCTGGTTTATAACTTCCCTGCCGGTGGCTGGGCCCAGACTTCATAACCAGCGCTCAGGCGGGGTCAGGCGGAGCCCCCTTCGGAGCCATAGCGGAGTGAAGGCAGCCCTGCCCTCCGTGTGAGCTGGATCTTCATCTGCTAGCCTGGACGCACCGGTCGTCAGCAAGGCTCCAGTCAATAAATAGCTCGCTTCCCCCTGAAATTGCCTATGCCAGAGTTTGTGCCTTATAAAGAAAGAAAACATGCATGAATAATGGCTGGGACAGAGCGTTCTTTTATCTGAACCCAGGTGATTTTAACACAGATAGTGGAGACGGTAGAAAGCCCCGCTAAGTGTCTTCTCCGGGCCATAAATTCCCTTTCTCTCTAACGACTCTGCCTTATCTGGAGATCCTCTTTGGCCAAGCTCTCTTCTTTCATTTCTGTCTTTTTTTTTTTTTTTTACTCACTGTGTTCCTTCTTCTCTCAGGTTTTACTAGCTCAGCAGCTGCAGCTGATTTGAGGCCAAGAATACTTGCTCTGGGGGCGAGAAAAGGCACTTGCTTTGCCTCCGGGGTCCTGCTCTCTCAGAGCACACTGGTCCCCTTATGTAACTGTCCTTTTTCAGCATCCACTCCGCCGCCGCTTGGTTAAAAAGAAGTCAGAGGAGGACAAAACAGTTTAAAGGGCAGGGTTTATTCAGCTTTCTGGGCTGCCCTTCGAACCGAGCACCTTTCCCGGCCGACTTTCAGTGCGTGTTCTTTGGCTGTGCCCACCGGTGACTTTGAAACTTATTATTTTTCGACAAAAGAACAGTGTGACCAGATGAATTTTAAAACAGTGAGTTCACTTGAAATATCTTATCGAGCAAGACGTTCCGTCGCTGGGGCCAGAAGTTATTGGCGGTGCTGGCCGAGGGAAACACACGGCTCTCAGAGCTCACGCTCGAGAGAAACATGATGTGTGCATCTGGGGGAGAGTTATGGCATTCTTCTTATGACCTCGGAACACCCCGTACCTTGTAATTGAACTTGAAAGCGCCTGAGGCTGTGGTTTCAGCCCCGCAGAGGAGTAAATACAAGTCACATTTGGGGAGGTGGAGTCGAGAGGAAACTAGAGAAAGCAGGGCCAGGAGAAAAAATACGTCGCCAGGACAGAGACAAGCCCCAACGCATCATCATCAAAATGAAATAAAATCGGGTTGGGACAAAATGCCTCTGAAAGCTTTAAAGTTAATTTAAAAAGATAACGTAGTGATAGTTATGCAGATAAATTAGAACTCAGGGTGAAAAGTGTTAAGGACAGAGACAAATATTTATATTAATAAGAGAGAAGATGCTCTAAGGAGCTATAATAGTTTTGAGAATGGACACCGCATCTCTGAAATATTTGCAGCAAAATTTCTTTGACTTCTAGGAGACACAACGAACCCAGAAATGAAGAGATTTTGATGCATTCCTCATGTCGTGGGCTGAAGGGTATGTTCGCTTAAGGGTATGTTCATGTCCTAGTCCCCGGGACCTCTAAGTATGACCTCGTTCCATCTGAAGGAGTCTTTGCAGATGCAATTAAGTTAGGAATCTGGAGAGGAGGCCACCCGGGGTTCCCCAGGTGGGCCCTACGTGCCATTACAACTGTCCTTATAAGGACACTTACAAGGGAGATTAGACGCAGACAGAGGAGAAGGTGATGTGAAGACGGAGGGGGAGATGGGGGTGACATGGTCTCGGGCCAGGGGACGGGAGCAGTCAGCAGAAGCTAGGAGAAGCATGAACTGGAATCTCTCCCGGGTCTCAGGAGGGCGTGAGGACCTGCTGCCACCTCGATTTTGGACATCTGGCCTGTAGAACGCTGAGAGAATACATTTCTGTCGGTTTAGGCCACTGAGTTTGTGGTAATTTGTTATGAGAGCCACAGGACACACATGCAATTCTCAAAAATGGACAGACCAACTAAAAGAATAATTAATAAGGATATCAAGGATTTGGAGACGTTCATCGACTTAATCCAACTGAGTATAGTCGCTCTTTTTAAACACACAAGAACATTTATAAAAATGGACCACGTCCGAGGCAACAAAGAAAAATTTGCCAGTTCCCGAGGCTGACATCATCGCATCCTTGTTCTTTTGGGCCAGTGCAGTAAAAATAGGAACCACCAACAAAAAGATAGGCAGACAATCCCCCATGCACGGCGGGAGATTAAAAATGCCTCCTAAATAATTTATGTCTTAACGAGAAAATAAAAATGGAACTTACTGTACTTAAAACCAAATGACTGTAAAAGTTCGACAGATAAAGTTGTGAGATAAAAGCAAAGTGGAGCCTCACAGGGGAAGTTAGAGCCAGGAGTGCATTTGTTAGAAAACAGGAAAGATTGAAAAGGAATTAGATAAGGTTTCTACTTAAGAAACTATAAAAAAGAACAAAACATTCAGAGAAAGTATAAGGTAGGAAATAAGAGCAGAAATTAGTGAATAAGGAAGCCAGAAAATCCAGTCGTGTTAATCATCAAAACTAAAAGCGAGTTCTTTGAAATGATTAATAAAATTGACAAGCTTTTGACAGGTATAGTCAAGAAAAGAAGAAAAGTAAGCACAAATAAATATCACGAGGAAACAAAAAAGGATCTATGTAGTTCGGGACACATTTGACCTTTAAAAATGATGAATTGAATTTCTCTACTAATACATTAAGAAAGTAGCTGATACTGAAAAATCTCTTAAGATAATATAATCAAGATGGGCCCAAGAACAAGTACGAAACTTAAAAAGGGAAAAACAGCCATAGAATAAATGAAAATAGTAGACAAAGATCACTGAGCAAGAAGCACCAAATCCATGGAGTTTAATTAATAGTTTGATGGGCAAGATTTACAGAATATTCGAGGAACAAACAAAGCAGACCTGGAGAATCTTCCAGAGTGAAGAAAGAGAGAGAAAGCTAACCAGTGCATTTTATGAAGCGAGTAAAAGCCTTCCTGGCAAAGCGCACAAGGAACGAATAAGAAAAAGACCAAAAGCGTATCATACGTATGAATGTACGTACGAAAACCGTAAAGATATCAGCAAATCGCATCCCACAGTTTATTAATAGAATAATATACCTTGAGATTGTGCCGTTTTTGTTCAGCAAAGAGTATTGTCAGTGTGGTTAACTGCCTTAAATGAAAAAAAAAAATCCATGATTTTCACGATCTGAACATTCATTCACCAGGTAAACGCCTAGAACACGGAAGAGGAAGAAACTCCCTGCCCTGATAAAAAGTATTTACCAGAAAACCACAGGAACCGCCACTCTTAATGGGGTGAGATTAACCTCCATTCACTGATCCTATGTCACATGTCTTGGCCAGCATTCAAGAAAAGAAATAAAAATTGGAAAGAAAGAAACAAAACTGTTAGTGTGTTCAGATGCGATAATCGTTCAGTCCGCAAAACCAGAGGGATCGCCTGATGAAGGACTGGAATCAATCAATTCATTTAGCAGGAGTGATAGATGTAAAGCGACCATAGAAAGATCCTAATTTTTCTTATGTCGGCGACGACTAAGTAACAATTGCAATAGGAAAAACGATCTTGTTCATGAAAGCAACAAAAGCTCTTCAATACCTGAGACTCGCCCTGTGGCCACCATAACAAGGGCATAGCTATTGTCCTTTGTTCTTTCCTTAAAAAAAAAAAAAAACTCAGATTTTGTTAGGGTTGGCCATATCCCCACCTAAAAATACTTGATCTCCCAGCATCCTTTGCCATGTGATGGTCACATGCTCAAAGAAAGGTAGGGGGGATTCCAATGGGAGGGCCTTCCTCACCAGGTAAGAAAACATCTTCTTCCTGCCTGGGATACAGCAAGGTGTCAGGAGGTCCTGCAGCCTCGTTGTCATGGTGGGAAAGCTTCCTGCTGGGGGGTTGGTGGAGGGAAAACAGAAGATGCTGTGTTCCTTGACAGACTCCTAGGGTGAAGCTCTGGCCCTGGACGGCCTTACTTTGGGCTTCTGGGAGAGAGAAAGAGACGGGACAGAGAGGAAGGGGAGGAGAGGAGGGTAGGCGAGAGAGAGAGAGAGAGAGGGGAAGGGAAGAAGGGGGAGAGGAGGGAGAACCTTGCTGGTTATAGTCACCGGCGTTCGGATTTTCCATAACTCACAAATGATCGCCACTTTGATATGAAATTTAACCATGAAGGATGCAAGCCTACATTTAAATGGTAATCTCATTTAAAAATGCTTCCCAGAAACGTCGAGAATAATGTTGGACCAGCTATTTAGGCAGCATGGCCTATTTAAGTCAGCACACAGAATTAACTGTCACAGCCATTTATATGAAATGTCCCGAACTGGCACATTTTAAGTGGTCGCCCTGGACTGAGGAGGGAGAGAGGGGATGGAAGTGCCAGCTGACGGGGTGCGGCTTCTTTTCGGGGTGATGAGACTGTTGTACATTTAGATTATAATGACGGCTGCGCAACTCTGTAAATATACTAAAAACCATGCACTTGTACTTTATGAATGATCACCTTTATGGTATGTAAATTATACCTCAGTAAAGCGGTTTTTATAAAATCATGGAAAGTATGAAGCTGCGGGCCTGCGACATCGTAAGTGTCCGATATAGCTTATTCACGCATCGTCAAGGCGTAGTTATTTCTCAGCAAGATTTAGTGAAGCCAGTCTCCAAATATTTTTGATCAAGTACCCCATACGTAAAAAATATTTCGAGCCTACCCTTCCAATATATGTACATTTATTCTTCATAACTACAAACGGGAACTACTAACATACAGCATGGTCACATAATTTACCAGGAAAGCGAAAAGACATCAAGGGGCCGGGTCCCCACAGCCAGGTGCGCTGGATGCGACCTCACAGGACACCAGCCTCAGACAAGGTTACTCTGAGAGCATGAGAACATGACGCCAGGCAGGGCCTCGCCAGAATTTTGTTCAAGCTCAGACAACAACGAGGTCCCTGCACCACCCACAGACACAAAGCACCCCCGCTGGCCCAAACGAGGGATCCACAGTTGACCAATCTTCACCCTAGTCAGCCCACCCCACCGATGAGATGAATGGCCGTAGCCCAGCACAGACCTGCCCCCTTGACAAGATGTTTGGACTTGTCCCCTCTTCCTGACGGCATCCAGTCTAGAGTGAACCCCTCCTTCAGATCCTAGTCCAAATCACCAAGTCGAAGCTCAAATTCTATATCAGGTTATTTCCAACACCCTCTTACCGACGACACACCCTCTCCGCTTCCCCGTGGTGTGAGTCTCCCTCAGCACAACGAGTGTGACTGCGACTTGTCCGACAACAGGTTTCTATTTCTGGTGATTTTGGGCTGGAGGGCATGGGCAATACGTATGTAAAATTTATGAAAATAGAAATTAAAAATGCGCTATGGATAAAATATGTAGCAGTTTAAAAATACCGTATTTCTGCTTATTTATCATAGTCCTGAACTCTTCTGTGTCGTTTCTTTCTGCTGTCATGAAAACACATTCAGACATTTAAATAATAGCACAGGAACAAATAAATATGCTTTATGAAAAATCTTGTTTAATCTCTTGCGACGTAGTTGTCTGAAGGCTTGGTTCTCAGTTCAGCTTACTTTCATAGAGGTTTTAATGCTGTCTTAGCTGAGAGCGAGACTTTACAAATATATGTAGATCCAGGTGGCTGCACTGAACCACAAAACTCAGTTTTTTTAATCCCACCTACCTCCCCCCTCCCCCACCCTCGTAACTACTAGTCTGTTGTCCATGGCCATGAGTCTCCGTTTGTTTGTCCTGCTCATTTGTTGCTTTTAGGTTTCTATCCCACGTATAAGTGATATGATGTGATTTTCAACTTTTTCTGTCTGGCTTGTTTCGCTCAGCATGATTATCTCGAGGTCCATCCATGTTGTTGCAAATGGCAGCATTTCATCCCTCTTGATGGCTGAGTCATATTCCACTGTATGTAGGTCCCACAGCTTCTTTAGCCAATCACCTGTCGTAGGACACTCGGTTGCTTCCATGTCCTGGCCACTGGGAATAATGCTGCTGTGAACATCGGTGTGCAAATGTCTTTTCAGATAGATATATGTGAAACTCATTTTTTTAACAGTGAAAATTTTCTTTTATTGAACTCTAAATAATCACGTCAGGACAATTTCTAAAAATGAAAAAAAATGTTACAGTAAAAATTCAAAAGTTATTGATTTGTTCTTTAAAAATTTTATTAATATACTTCTGGGAAAAAGGAAAAAAGCTTATATGTACATACTAGTTTTTTTTTTTTTTTGCAATGGCAAATGTTAACATTAGAGTTTGTTCTTAAGCCTTAATTTCTGCAAATTTGTCAGTGGCTTTTAAAAATTTTGATTTTGGCACATTTATTTTCAGTACATAATATAGCCAGCTTTGTTAATCTGTTTTTATGTGTAGTCGAAGAATACCGTTTTACCATTAATCACACGAAGAAGGAAAGTCATGTTTGAGTTGTTAATGGATAAGGTTGGCAAAGATTCATAAAAATTCCATTTTATAATACCTTCCCGATGTTGAGTTCATCTCTTTCAGAAAACTCACTTGAAAAAATCCCATCCACTAGTTACGCAATTTAAAACACACGGAATCAAAATCCATTGAAAACATTCATTTCGAACTCTTTTGAACCGATTAGGAAATTTTAAGTGCGCAGGTACGGAAGTTTCACGGTAACGTCTTACCTTGTTCTGGCCAGCAAAGTCGTGTAATAGTGAGGACGTTTCCGTATATATCTGTGTTCAGAGGCCGTCTGCGTGGCACCATTCTCTCTCACACTCAGATTAAAATGCTCCTTTTTCTAGGAAGGGACAGATGGAATGTGCCTTTCCCCCCCAAAAAAAGTATCTGTATAATAGCTGAATACTTACTAATTTTCTTTAAAAAAAAAAAAGGTCAAGCCAATTTGGAAAACTGCAACGCACCTCCAGTCCGTGACCATGAGCCCTGGCGTGGGGACTCCACCACGGACGGCCTCCCTAACGAGGCCACTCCCCTCTGGGGGACCTTGCGACGGGTCTTCGTGGGTACTCTGGTGTTCGTCTGTCTTTCACCCCTTAGTTGTGTGGTCTCGAGCAAGCCACCCACCCCGTGGTCCCAGTTCTGTGAGGCGAGGACGTCACGGTCACGGTGCCTCGTGGGCTGCTGAGTGGGTAACGGGGCCGAGGCCAGAGGAAAACGCATGTAGTGAGTGCGTCCCTCATGCTGGGACTTTGAGATTCTTTAGAGAATGTAACACGTGGCAGAGACGGTACGGAGGACGGGAGCACAGAGGAGGATGCGGGCTGGGTGATGGGGGCCCTTTTGTTTCTCATGGGATGTGGCGTTTGAGTGGGTCCTAAAGGGTGGGCTCCATTTAGTGGACGGGAGTTGAGGAGAGACGCATTCCTGGTAGAGGAGGCAAAGCCCACCGAGGAATCAAGGCGGAGAATGCAGGCCGCCCTTGGTTGTGGAGAGGCTGCCCTTGGTGGTGGGGAGGCTGTCCAGACTGGGGGTGGCCACAGGGTCGGGAGGGTGGATGGGACCATGGTCTCTCAGCAGAGGCTGGGATCCTCGGGGGATCATGGTCCCCATCCAACCCCCGTCCCTTTCCTTCTCCCGCAGCATCTCTGGGCCTCGTGAGTTCTGGTCGGTTAGGCTCCCTCCCCTTCCTCCCTCCCCGGCACCTGCCCTTTGGCTGTGCCCTTGAACTTGTCTGATTTGTCTGTTAGGACCTAGTGGACATGGTTTTCTTAGAAAGGGCTGCTGAATGATGATCTTTAAATTATTAACGATTTCAGTGTTTTGTAATTAAAACGCTCATTTTCTCTATGAATGTTAAGCGCACATATATCACAAATACAGACAGAATCTATTTTAATGAATAACATTAAAACACTCAGTTCCGAGTAATGAGGTTTATTTCCATGTCTCGGCCGATAGTCTCTATTTGATTGATTCATTTATTTATCCGTTCACTCACTAAATATTCCCCCCCACAATGGTTACAGCTCTGCAGGTGTGGCTTCCATAAATGATGATGAAACAAATTCTCTGCGCCTGGGAAGATCCTCTTTGGACGAGGAATTTCACGATAATACCTAGATGGGAGCGCCTGCAAGCATGGCCCAGAGGGACCAATGAGGTATGAGTTGCTCCGTGCAATCAGGTAGGCTGGGGAGGGTGGAGAAGAAGACATGGAAGTGTGAGGAGGCCCTAGGACAGATGGCGTTTTCCTAAGCGGAGCCCGAAGCATCTCCCACCACACAGGCTCGTGGAGGGAGGCCGAGTCCATCCACATCCTCTTCTCCCTCCCCACCCCCATTCCTCTCTTGTATATGAAAAAGGATTTCATGCACAGGATTAGGAAACCAAATAGCATCAAGAGGCGCGTCATGAAACCTCATGGCCCTTTGCCCGGCCCTCCTCACCCCAGGTCAGTTCTCCCTTCAGAACGTTTCAGACGTCTGGCCATCATCTCCAGGTCTCTCCATGAAGCAGGAACTCTGCTCACTCTTGATTTATCCACTCCAAACACCACCTGCCGGCTTCCTGCCGAGACAGCCAGGGATTCAGCCCCCCACGCCCCTTCCCAGGCGGCATCACTCGTCGTCAGCTCCACTTCCCTTTAACCATGGAATGCTAAACAATACACGTAAACGTCTAACTCCCTTTCAATGAGCTCGGGAAACCCTCGCACTTCCTCTGCCTCCCTCTCTGCCTCTCTCCCCACAGCTGGTTCATTATCGGGACTGAAAGGGAGAAGAAACCATGTGACACGGTTTGTGTACAAAGCCCCGCGGCAGAGGACTGTGCCAAGTGTCGCTCCTGCAGCTGAGACGTATGTGGCCACCGGATGCGAGGCGGCCTCTGCTTTCCCGGGGTTTCCTCCTCATTTGGTATTTGGGGCCCCCCTGGGTGGGGAAACTCCTTTTCATCGGGCCCTTCCCCAGCTTTGGGTGTGCCCTCAGCTTTGGGTGTGTCCGCATCCTGTGCATGTGGCAGCCAGATCGTATGGCCGGGTCGTCCGTGCCCTGCCCTGCGGCTGGGTCAGCCTCCCTTGCTCATTGCTCTCCCGGAGTGCTCCCTCTGACCCCCTGCTGCCGTTGCCCGTACGCTCCCAGTGTGTCCCCCAGCGGTCCCCAGGGCCTGTCCCTCCCCACTCTCCTCCGCGGAGGACTCTGTCCTAGCCCTTGCCTCGACTCCCTTTCATTACTTACTCCCTCTTTCTGCCAGAGCACACCCTGGGGCAGTTTTCTGAGAAAGGATGCACGGGAGGGAGAGACGTTTTTGTCACTTCGTGTTTGCTTTTGCTGCCGTAACAGATTCCCAGAAGCTCAGCAGATTAAAACCGCACCCACTTATTTATTATCTGAACAGTCGTGGAGGTTCGAAGTCTGAGATCGGGGTGCCAGAAGGGCTGCTTCCTCACTGGGGGGTCTGGGGCGAGCCCTTCTGGGCTCTTTCCGGTCATCGGCAGAATTGAGTTCGATGAGAGTACAGGTTGGAGGGACCTGTTTCCCCGGTGGCTTTGGGCTGGGGGGTCTTTCTCGGCCCCTACAAGGGGAGAAAAAGAATTCCCTAAGTGAAAAACACGAAAGTTCAGAGTAAGTGATTAGTCCAAGGTCACCTTGCCCGATTCGATGTGGGGTAAAGTCCCTGGTTTCTTGCTCTCTTAAGCTGGGGGGTCTCCTGGACCTGGAGCTCCTGGAAGCCACCACAGTCCCTGCTCCTGATGCTCTTTCCCCGTCTCCAAAGCCACCAAGGGCGGGTTGAGTCCCTCATTGAATCTCTGACTTCTTCCTGCCTCATCGCCTCTCTGCCTTCCCACCCAAGAGAGTCCTCTGCTTTTCAGGGCCCACATGATCAGATCAGGCCCTGGAAAATTCTGGAACACCCCCAGACTCGATTCATATCGGCCAAGTCCCTTTTGCCATGCGAGGTTCACATGCATGGGCTCCACCTGGAGCATGGAGGTCTTCCGGGCCGTTATTCTGCATGTCTAAAGAGGGTGCACAGTGTTGCTTCCTCTTCGTCGGTGGTTCGGCTGCCTACGTCGTTCCAACGTGAGCACCCCCCTCTCCCTGCCTGTGAAGGCTGCTCTGGGCTTGGGTGCTCCTGCAGGGTGGCAGGGGGCACAGCAGGTGACACAGGCTCTGGCGCCGTCTAAGTGGGGGTTCCACAGGTCAGATGAGGGTTGGTGGCCTTGGGGACAGCAAGGGGTGAGGAAGAGGAGTGGGAAGTGGGAAGTCTGTGAGCAGGTCTCCCTTTGGGCAGATGGAGCCGGGTCCCATTGGGGCCCCCAGGGGACCGTGTGTTGTTCCCCTGAGGGTCGGTGCTGGGTGAGTGTCACCTGTCACCATCCCTGAGGGGGGTGGGTCACGCCCCTGCCCCGTGCCAAGGGTGAGCCCATCAGCAGCAGGAGGGGGGCCTGTTCCAGGCTAGGCGCCCCCCGCAGGCCAGTCAGCATGGACAGGAGGTGGGGTCGTGGGCAGGTGACAGCCCCCCCACTGGAAGCACGTGGTGGGAGGGAGGGGGAACATGTCCTGGAGCAGAAGCGTGGAGGAGTGACCTAGTGTCTACCAAGCGCGGTGCGTGTGTCTCTAACAGCAGCCCCGGCCCCTGGACGATCGGGGGCGGTTTTCTTCCTGGCGTGGCTGCTCAGGAGGAAAATAGGAAAACCGATCGCAGAGGGGGAGTGTCCCAAGATGTGACGATTCAGCAAAGGCATTTCTGTTTTCTATCAGATTGGCACGGTCATTTCCTCGGCTTAAGCTACACCATAGCAGGGCTTGATGACCTTGTATCGTACCGTGGCACGTGCAGAAAACGACAGCATCTGTCTGGTCCCTGAAGTCAATGCAGGTGCTGCCACGGCTGGGCGTGAGGGGTCAGGGCTCTGGATGTTCTGAGACTGGGGATCCAACCCCACAACTTACCTTTAGCCCATTTGCCAAGTACCCCTGGGCCGTGGCACCCCAAATCGTGACCTTTGTGAAGAAAATCTGCACCCTGGTATCAAAAATTACCTATTAGTAAGGCCGTAATGCATGCGGCCACGTCACGAGGAAACTTGTTCGATTTGTCACGCATCCAGACGCAGAAGACCCCAGCGCTTTATTTCCAGCGAGTCTAGTCCGGCTAAGCAAGAGTTAACCTTCAGGGCCCAGGGCCTCCTGTGTGCTCCTGCCGCTCACTGCATCCCAAGGGCCTGTTAAATGAAGGATGTCGCCGGCTTCCGTCGCCACCACCGATGAGGAGGGGATCCCTGTGGTGAGAGGTAATATCTATTCATTGCTTTATGGATCCAGAACCCTGCAGAGAGTTCCACGGAAGCACGTGGGGTGGGAGCCTGGCGCGCGCGTCGTCAATCACGACTAACTGGAAAAGGTTTCAGAGTGCCCCCCGGACAGCTGTCCATGCTTCAGAGACCGTTTCTTCCTTGGAAAGTGCGTCATAGATCTCCTACATGACCCCTTTTGTTTTCCCTGGGGGTAAAGGTAGAAGGGGATGAGGACTCGGGTGCTGGGTCCTGGACCCCAGTCCTTACGGAGTGAAATTCATTCCCATTGCAGGAGCAAGGCAGGCTTGGATCTCTGCAGGTTCTGGGTGAAAAGGGGGCTTTTTGGGACGACGAGGGAGCTAATGGAAAGTCACTAAGTATCAAAAGCATCGGTCATCCCAAACCAAAGAGCAGGAATTGTCAGCCGATGGGCAATGGAGTGGTGGCCATAGGGTAGATGGAGCGAATAATGAAACTATAAAGACTCGGGGGAAAGGCTATGTAGCTTGAAATAAAATAAAAAAGCAAAATAAAAAAAATAAGGGGAAATTCTTCGCTTTCATCTTCTAATATCCCCAGCATTGGAAAAAGTGCCTGGAACACAGCAGGGGGTCGAGAAACACTGAATAAAGGAATGAACCCAAGCGTTCTTCTCCACCTCCTGTCCGTGTCCTGGAAAAACGGCCCCCAAAACAGAGCGTAAAAATCTGACCACAGTCAAATCTAAGCACAAAAGAAAGGGTTAGAAATGTGAAGCATTTTAAAAATGGAGAGAAAGACAATGTCTAAAACAAAAGTAGCTTAAAAACTCCTTGGTGATGTGAAGGAACGACCACCCGGATTCTCTACTACATATTCTCCAAGGGGACCCAGGCCTCCGGGAGGCACTTTAAATCCGTGGAGAACGGAAGGAATAGTCAGCGACTAATTGGTAAGGTCGTAGGAAGTCGAGCCTTTAACTAAATAAATTCTAACTAAATGTAACTAAATAGATTCAGTGGTGTTAAAAAGTTAAACGAAAGAGCGACGGAAGCGGCGCGCTGTCAGAAAATGAAAGTGTGTGCTTGGTGAGCTCCTGGTGGGAGAAAACTTATTCCGACTTTTTTTTGGGTTCGTGAGGAAATTGTCCTTATAAGGTAAATGGGAAAACACGCAGGGACTACGCAGACCCAGGCACACCTTGCCCAGGCCCCCGCAATTCCAGTGCCTCTCCCTTGCCCCCCAGGTGTTTTTGCTATCAAAGGTGTCGCTCCGTACGAATTTCTCTGAGACTTGTCGTTTTTATTTAACCTCGCGCCTTAAGAGTTCCATCCACTTCAGCACACATCGACCCGCTGCTTCCTTTCAACCACTCGGTGCGAGCTAGGAAGACACAGAGAGCAGCACTCCTTGACAATCCCGGGGGAACAGTGACTTCGCACCAGAATTACACGAGAATTTTACGCCCAAAACGTCCATCAGGGTTGAGGGGCACTCGGAGACACCTTCAGACACGCAAGGACAGCTTCCTTCCCTGCGTCAGGGGGTCAGGAAAGGGTGTGCTCCCACAGGAGGGAGCAAAGTGGGTGCACCAGGTAGGCGATGGCGGAGCCACCCAGGCCCCTCACCTGACCCCGACCTTCCATCCGGTCGTCATTGCTCCACTGTCTGTCCCCACTGTCTCTGTCTCTCTGGTTCTCCGTCTCCATCTCTCTCCATCTCTCTCTCCCTTTCTCCCCGTCTCTTTCTAGCTGTTTCTCTGCCTCTGTTTATCTCCATGTCTCTTCTGTCCTGCTTTCTCTCCTCCTCCGAATCCTCACTCCCCGTCTCGGGTGTCCACAAAGATCCGTCGCTTTATCATCCCGAGCACATCCTTCCCCTCCTTGTCTCCCCAGCCTTCCCTGGGAAGGTCTCCTTGCATTTTCTCAGGCGTCGCGGGCCCCTCTCTGTGGAAATGGAGACAGTTAACATCGTGTGTGCATGTGGACCCAGCCGCTTTCATCCAGCTACTCAGCCCAAACCAGCGTTCGCATGGATTTGTCTCCTCTTTTCCTTCTTCGAACTCATTCACTTCTGCTTTTCTTCTTTAATGATTCTCCGCGTGGCTTTTCTCGGGTTTACTTCTGTGTTGCTCACTTTTTTTTTTCTTTTCTTTTTTTTGAGTCGGTTGCTTAGTTCATTTCCTTCCATGTATTCCTTGTTTTCCTTCTCTTTTGGATCGATAGCGTCGAAGCATTTTCTGCTGAGCTGTGCTTAGCTTTCCCTATGCATGCTCGCGCGTGGTCCTTTCATTATTGTTTTCTAGACGTGATATATTCCTGGTGTTTATTCTCTTTGACTCAAGGATAATTTAAGGGCGTTTTCCTCCTCCCAGGTGGAAGGGTCTTTGTATTTTGATTATTTCCTTTTCGGTTTCTGGTTTTGTCGTGTCGTGGTCATGGAAAACTTTCTGCCCTGTTTTTACTTTCGGGAAATTTTCTTTTCTGGCCTAACCGTGTTCAGTTTTTACGACACGTTAATGGGACTTGAACTGGAGATATTTCTTTATTTTCAGGGTGTCTGCGAAGCGTATATAAACTGACCTCCTTTATTAATTGTGTTATTTAGGTCTTCCGTGATTTATTTTTTGGCCACTTTACATATCAAGGACAGAGAGGGGTGCACAGAGATTCAGAGCTGTTATGTCTTTATTGTGAAATTATGCCATTTAACTTACCAAAGTGCCCATTTTTGTCTTTTTTTTCTTAATGCTTTGTGGTCTGCAGTCTGGCTTGAATGATACTAAGGTCACGACCCCTGATTTTTTTTTGTTTGTTTGTTTCTTTATCCTTGAGTTTTGAAAACCTTTCATTCATAGAGACTGAAAAGGCTCTTAGTTTTTCATGTTATCTTACATGATGTTTTCAGTTTTTAAGCATTTATAGAAAGTCATCCATCAGGTGGTCTGTTTCTTTGAAAACCTTCCTGAAGTTTAGGAAGGTTTGTATTTTTTATTCTAGTGGTTACTTTTATGATTTTTTTAAAAAATTAATACTCGTGAAAAAAGTGAAGGGATTAAGAACTACAAATTATTAGTCAGGGATGTAAAGTACAACATAGGGAATATAGTCAAGGATATTGAAATCACTACGTATGGCGCCATGTGTAATGGGGGACTCACTTCATAAATTAGGTAAATGTCTAACCCCTACGCTGGACACCTGAAACTAATATAAAATAATATCGAAGGAATGTCAACTGTAATTGAAAAAAAGTTGGCTAGTGAAAAATTAAGAAAACATGAGAAAAATCCACCTTCTTGGCCCTCTCTTTGTGTCACGGTGTACGTTTTTTCTCTTCAGTGAAGTAATGACGAAGTCAGAGCGTTTGCCTCTTTCTCCCTCCCTGACCCTCAGTGTTAGTCGATACCCATTGTCTCAGTATTTATCCTTGTAAGGGAGAAACCTTTACGCTGTCATGTGATGTGTCAGCTGTACCGACTTTTGTTGTCTTTTGGTTCTTATAAGTGAGGCAAATGACACACTCACTCTGCCTTACACCTTCTCCCCCCTTTCTTCTGCGGAGTTTTGTTTGGGTATCATTTCTGCATCGTCATGGCACGTGGCATTGACCTCTGCTCTGTGACCCTAGTCCACGCATTTGTTTTGGTCGTCTTTTACATTAAATATGTCCGATGCTCACCACTATGGTTTTTTACCTGTGGTTTTCCTGTCTTTCGGTTGGCTGAAATTTCTCCTCTACTAGCTTTCTCGAGAAAGACGCATGATAACAACGTGCCCGAATTTCTTGCCATTAAAAAACGAATGGACCCCTTTATATTTGAAGGAATGGTCATATTTCTTCCCACGAGAATTGCTGTTTCAGTATCTTTTTGTGTTTGATGGTGAATAAATCTGAACAAAACAGATTGATTTCTTTGACTAGAAATTTTCTTTTTTTTTTTAAAGTCCAGAAACTTTACTCTGATTAAATCTTGATGTTAACCATTCTGGGTCAACTTTTTTCTCTTGTACACAGTGTACTTTTCAATTGTGCAGATTATATTTTTTTAAAAATGTCATGAACATTTTCATGAATTATGTCATTCAATATTTGCTTGTTACAGTGCTTTGGGTTTCTTCAGAAATTCCAGTTACATGTATGTTGAATCTCTTTTCCCTGTCTTCAAGATCTATTATTTTCTCTCTAATTAAAAAAAACAAAACAAAACATTTTCTTTAATTTTGTTTTAAAATGTTCATGTTTCTCATTATCATTTTCTGTTTCCAGAGTTTTCAGGCTTATTTTTTTGCTCTTTCCGATATTGACTCATTTATTCCTCCTTGGAGTAGACCAGCTCATGTTTTCTTCCTGTTGAATGATCACGTCTTCCCTAGGTTCCTGTGTTTCTGATCTTCCTTTATAGACATAATGGCCCCGTTCAATATTCTAAAATTCATGATGAAATATTTAGTTAAAACTTTTACCTGCTCGGTGCCAGCATTTTCCTGGCAAAAACTTTTTTTTTTTTTAAATACCTTTTTATTTTTCAGTTATAGTTGACACAATGTTATATTAATTTCAAGTGTACAACACAGTGCTCTGTCTAGGTCACAGGAACGTTCTACAAAGTGAGCTGCAGATGGTTTCCAGCTGTGCTGGGTTTAGAGCTGCTCAGAGAGGCTAAGCTAGTGCCGGCCTTGGGACGCCTCTGCGAGAAGTATGGGTCACGCGCAGGCCAGGTGCTGCTTGTTTGGTGTTTGCAAACCTTTGAGAGATTTTAGGAAAGTCTACAGCATGAACCGAGGCAGGCCGTTTGTATGGAAAAGCCACTGGAAGTGGCGGGCCCACACTTGGGGAGGGGCGGGGTATCAGGGAATCACGTGGGCAGGGCGAACAGTGTCAGCTGGTTGCTGGAGACTCACATATGGCGGCCACCTGTGTCTACACACCGGGAGCGGGGAGGGCTGTACAGAGGAACAATGGCCTCTGCCGGCACTTCTGTCTGGGAGAAAGCTGCCCCTCCAGCCCTCGCCCTGAAGCCAGACAACTCAGTGTCTCCACGTGTGTCCCTGGCACCTGGAGCCCAGCGCTGGAGCCCAGAACGAGTGAGTCCATCAGCAGTGAGTCTGCTTGCAGGCCCTTAAAGAGGAAAGTCTGAGAATCCCTCGGCCCACTGTTCCACTCGGCCATGATCCCCGCTGGTTTTCACAGCCAGAGGTTGTGGGGATGTCTCTTCCTGGCACTGGAACCCTGGGCTGGGGAGCCTGACGTGGGGTTGGGACCCCTCGCTTCTTCAGGGGGCACCTCTGCCGCTGAGATATCCCTCCCAATTAACTGCCACATGCAGTGTGGGACCAGCTTGTTTTGTGTCTTTTCCCCTCCTACCAGTCTTGAAGTGGCCTCTTCTGTTATGTAGGACTTCTGTTCAGCTAGATTTCAGGCAATTCTCAACGATGGTTGTTCTGAACTATGGTGTAATTTTGATGTAGGAGGCGAGCACAGCGGCTACCCACTCTGGCATCTTGACCGGGAGCTGCTGGTGAGCATCCTTCATCTATGATAAATGGTGTTTTCCTCCCCTTATCTCCTATGTCGTCTAATGCCATGCTTATTCCTCTTTCTTCCATTATTTTATATTAGTTTCAGGTGTACAGTACAATAGTTAGACATTTAAATAGTTTATGAAGTGACCCCCCCCTGATTATTTTAGCACCCGTCTGGCACTACCACACATAGCCCTTACACTAAGACTGACTATATTCCCCATGCTGTACTCTATACGTCCCTGTGACTTTTTTATAGCTACTAATTTGTCCTTCTTCATCCCTTCACCTATTTCACCCAGCCACCAAACTCCTCCCCTCTGGTAATCACCAGTTTGTTCTCTGTATCTGTGAGTCTGTTTTCATTTTATTTATTTCTTTTGTTCCTTAGATTATGTGTATAAGTGAATAATTCCTTTCTCATTACCCATCAATGAATGATCAAATTTACCTTGATTTGCTGGGAAGTGGTTCTTCTTTGGGGACGGGGTATGTTGGGGACAAGGTATCTTTTCAGAGACAGACTGCTTCTTGCAAATATGGCTTTTTGTGTGATTAGTAATGCTAACCCTTCTCTGCTTCTTTCAACCAAATAGGATCAAAGAGGGCTTTTGTCACTGGCTATGTCCCTGTCCCACCTCTCACAACTACTGCTGTAGACAAGAGACCTGCCTGGTATAATAAAGTGTCTGTCCTTCATCGACAGGAAGTGCATCTTGACATTTTCTGAGTTCTGGCAACACTGCGTCCTCTTCACCCTATATCTTTTCTTTTTACTTCCTTCCATGTGTCTTCTACTCAGTTTCAGCTGCACTTGTCAGTCTTTACATGTGTTTTTAAGTCCATCAATTCGACTTTTCTCCAAATTTCCCTGAGAGTGGAGTTTCTGCGTTGTATTGCTAAAGCTTCTCGTTGCTTTTATAATTTCTAGGAGGAAAAGGTGAGAGACACAGACTTACACTTGAAGTCCATCTACGTTTCCTTAAACAATCTTCAGGATTTTATTTTTGACGTAAAACTAAGCCATCAGGCATTTACTTTTTTTTTTGTAAAATATGAGGTTGATGTCTGATACATATTTTTCTAATTGTCCTAATATCTTTTATTGAATAACCTGATCTCTGTTATTTGTTTTGAAATGGAATATTTATCATATGCTAAAATCTTATATTATTTTTTTTGGAATGTTTTCTTATGTCTGTTACTTCAGTTATTGTTACCACTATATTTTAATACTGAATACTTATAATCTGCTTTTTATAACTGCTTTTTAAGAATTTATTTGCTATTTTTGCTATTCTAGATTTAATCCAGTAAGGAATATTTTGAATCTCCAAAATGGAGATACGGCATGTATTATTTTCTATGTTTGTTGAAAGATGGGATTCTTTCAATAGTAGAATACAAATTTCTCTTTTGAAGCTGATATTCTATAAAGCATAGTTTGAGAAATGCTGCTTTTGTATTTTAACAGTAAACATCATGCTGACCATTGGTTTAAAAGAAGACATCTAGAATGTTAAAGAAGTATTGCACTATTCCTAATGTTCTAAATTAAAAAAAATCAGAAATTACATTTAGCACCTATTGAGAAGAATCATTTTCATCCCTTGACCTGTTAATATAGTATATTTATGTCCAGATTTTAATTACTATTATGAAGCATCTATAAATTCCTATTATAAACTATATGTGTTCAGAGAATATTATTTTACTATATTTCTAGGTGTGATATAATAGGACTTTTGCATCTATATTAATGTGCAGTTATCTTTATTATGTCTTGGTTTTTAGGTGGTTCAAGCTTCTTAAAATAAAATGGAATGCTTTTTTTTTTTTCTTTTCTGAAATAGTTTAGTTCGATAGAAATGATCAGTTGCCCAAGGGTTCGAAGTAGCTCTCTGGGGAAATCGTGTTGCTCCTTGTCCCCTGGGGGCTGATCTTTGACACAACAATGAGTTTCTCTTGTAGGGCAAGGGTCACAGGGCTGGCCAATAGATGGCCTGGATCAGACTGTGTCTGTTTCAGTTATTAGCATGCAGGAAGCTTCTTAATCATTCTCAGCTTCTCCGTCTTCATCTGAACAAACAGGTGTAGTAATAGGTCCTACATCACAAGGTTGCTGAGATAATACAAGTATAGCTCTTAGCCAGAGGGTATCTGATACTAGCAAAGACTGCATAAATGTTGATCATTTTCTTACTCCTGTTCTAATCAGATTTGTCCCCTTTACAAAAGCCAACTTTAGTAAATAGAATATTGTCTAGACAGGTAACCTTTTCATCGAGAGTTGACCATTTATTACCATACAGTCAGTCATTCACAATATTTGCTTATGGTTTCAAAAAGCATTTTCCACATCTGTGGTTGCAGATCCTTTCTAATTCTTAATAATGCATATTTGTGTTTTTCCCTTATTTTTCTTAATTAGCTTTGGGGTTTATTTTATTTCTCTTTTCAAATATCGGATTTATTTATTGATGCTGGTTTTTTTATTCTGGTCCTTTATTTTATTAAATTTTGTTTTTAGCATCATTTTAAAAGTCCCACTTTCTCTGTCTTGGCTGACTTCTTGATTTAGCCTGATGTGACCCTGAGCAGAGGACCCAGTTGATCCTGTGCCAGGACACCTGACCCATGGAAATTGTGACAGAATAAGTCTGTGTGGTTTGAGGCAGCTAAGTAGGTAGTGTTTATAACAGAGCAATAGAAAACAATGACACCTCTATGTTTCTAAATAATATGCTTATGTTGCCATTTATGGAATTTTTAATTTTAGTCATTATATATTACTGCTTTCTCTGATGAAGAGTCAGTTCACTTATAATACTAGATCTTGTCTCGCCATTTCTACCCCTTTTGAGTTTTAACAATGGGCTGGGAAGGCTACTTGATTTCATCTTTGCCCCAAGAATGAGTCTTAAATGGATTTTGTAGCTCAAGGCTTTTTCAGTTTAATCTTTTACTGGTTGGTGATGAGAAACAGTTCTATTTTCTAACCTACAAATCCTGGAATTTATGGCCTCTACAAACTCTCTTTCAACTCTCTTTGCAAAATGGCCATATCTTCTGTGAGCTTATTTCTTTCTTATTGTACCCTGTCAAAACCAGCCATTATCAAATACACAGTGTTACCAACCTCTGCTCTCCCACTTTGCTAAAACCACGGGTTCATTGGTTGCCCTCTCTTCCTTTCTATGTTATCACAGGTGACAGTTTCATCAAATATCCTACTGTTGCATAGAAACCTTTAATGTCAGTTTTCTTGCCACCTGCCACTCTGCCCTAAGGCCCGCGAACATATTTTGTGTTATACTATGATGGCACCTCACTTCTGGCATCAGTCTTTGAATTGTTCAGCTCATCTACCATGAAAACCACCAAAATTGAACAACCAAACCCATGGCTTACAGGGACCAAGGTTTCTTCCTGCTGAGGTGACTGTGGGCTGGCTGTGGGTCTACTCCATGGTTCTTCATTCCAGGGTCCAGGCCCAAAGGGCAGCTCCTAACTGAGAGTAAAGTGCACGATGGTTTCAAGCAATGAATCTTAAGACTTTTGTTCGAAAAGGTCACATATCACTTCTGCTCACATTTTATTGGCCAAAAGAAGTTACGTGGCCAAGCTTATTATCACTGGATTATGTATGGTGTGTGTAACACCCCCTTAGGGTGGGAGGTGGAGAGCAACAGGTATATACCTGTATACCCTTACATTAATAGTCTGGGAGAAGACACACAAACCATAGTTTTTAGAGTATTTTAGGAGTGCCTGTAAGTCAATAAGAAAAAGGAAACCAGAGAAATATGGTGAAGGGCATGAATAGGAATTCACAAAGCATATGGAGAGATGTTTAGTCTCATTAGCATTCAGAGAAATGCATTGAATCAATATAAACATCCAAATGTCAAAAACTATGGAGTTGGAAAATATCAAGTGTAGAATGTGGGGAACTCCGAGTGAGACTGTGGGCAAGGGCAGCTGTTCTGGAGAGTAATTTGGGAGGAATAAGTGAAATGGCATAGACCGAGTGAAATGATCACTGGTTCTGGATTTGAAAGGTCTAGCTTTCTGGGAAGATCATCACATCATCTTTTCAGTTCCACCCCTTTCTCAGTTAGTACTTGGGCAATGAGCAGAGTCCCATTCCACCGGAGTATAAGGTCTGAGACGGTGAGACCACGCTTGGGTTGCTCACAATTGCTTCCCTGTACCTTGTACAACACTTGGCACAGATGGACGTTTAGTTTTTGGTAGATAAATGGAGCCCAGTGACTTGCCTCCTGTAGGCCAGGGAGGGGTGGATTTGCCAGTGTATTCTCGCGTTGTCTGAGCATTCCTTGGGAATCTGTTTGGACTGAATTATGACCCTTCTCTCTACTCTCTCAATTCATATGTTACCGCCTTGCTCCTTCAGTGTAACTGTATTTGAAGAGGGGGACTTCGGGGAAGAACGAAGGATAAATGGGATTATCCACAGCCTGGGGGTTAGGGATCCCTGGTTTAAGCCATCCAACCTGGCATATTTTATCATGGCAGGCCCAACCAACTAATATAGGATCCAATTTAGCATCTGATATAAACCCGCTCAGGTCCCACCTATTGATCATAATTAGCTAAAACAGAAGTATATTTTGCTAAAGCAAGTGTATTTTGGGAAGCTTTCTGTCTGAAGCAGAAGGAACTATGATAACGCAAAGTCTGCCAACGGGCCTTAAGCAATAGTTTGAACTGGTTGAGTAATAATTAAGGAACGTAGTTCTTTTCCTGCGTTTAGTTTTCAGATCACCCACTTCCTGTTGCTTTGAGGTATGGTATAGAAATTGGGTCACCAGGATAGAGAAATGGAGGTTCAGAATGGAGGGCCCACCTGGACAGACTGCCCAGGATGTGAGAAGAACGCATACTGGGTTATAGAGCGTGTGATCCCTCCCATGGCTGGGAGGCAGGTTTATTGTTTTTCAGGTGCTTTTATATAAATGATTTTAATAGATCTTCCCAACATGCTAGTAAGGTAGCTGGGGTGGGTGGTATTGTCCCTGCTAGTTGGCTTTTGCTGTGTAACAATCCACTCTGAGTTATTTATTCTCATGGCTGGCTCAGCTGGTTGGCGTTGCTCATCTCAGCTGCATTTACTTGTGTGGAATGGAAGTTGGTTTGACTTGGTTAGAGAGACTTGGCTCTGTGCTCACATGTATCTCATTTTCTTTAGGGGACTTATCCTTCTCATGGTGATGGCAAAAGATCATGCAAGCAAGTGGGAATGTACCAGGCCTCTTGGCCTAGGTTTAGAACTGACGTGTCCTTATTTCCGTCGTACTCTATTGCCCGGCCACATGGCTGAGTCTATAGAGTCAGAGTGGGAGAGAAGGATCAAGTTCCTTGGCACAATGTGAGGCTACAAGAGGGGTGAAGACCTGGGCCATCAGTGCGTCAGGAGCACCCCATTTTAACAAGGTCGGAAGCAAAGGCCTAGAGACAGAGTGACTTTCTCAAGGCCTACAGCTCCTTGGTGGTCAAGCTGGGATAAAAACCGATGTCACCCATCTATCTAACGTGTTCTTAAATTACAAATCTCGCCCATGTGGGAACAGTGGGTTGGTTATAGCTCTGTTACGATGCCTGGAAGCAGCAAGCACTTGAATACATTCTCTGGAAAGTAGATTCAATTTTTTAAAAAAGCCTTGGCTGTCAAAATCTGATTTCCCGGTTGAATGAAATGGCTTTGTTGTTCAGATCTTTTGGGTCTAAATCCATTTTACATGAATTTATTTAAGAAATTGATTAAAATTCCCGCTCTCTTTGGTGCCATGGGTGGTATAATTGGAAGCTTAGAGAGATATGGCTTTAAATGATTCACGCTCAATTTTAATTTGCAGAAGGGCAAAAAATACAGGAGGTTTTAGGTAAAATAGTCTGAATTAGACTCTTTTTTTAAAAAAAAGGTTTAACTATCTTCCATCTTTTTTAAAACATCAGTGCCCATTGGGTTTTTTTGTCTGTTTATTTTGCAAAACAAGCCCAAGGGTGTTTGGCTGCTTGTTCTTCCCCCATCATTTACAATTTACGGCACACTTGCCCAGGAGAACGATCAGGCCATACGCAATCTTTGCCGTATGTCATTCAAGATGAATCCCACATGTCTCTCTTTGTGTCTCTTGCTGCCAGCAATGGAGATATTGATATGGGCAAGTTTCAGGTTGTGCTCAGATGTTTTTCACTCACTCAAAACCTGTTAGGATCCCTACTACAGAGGAATGTCTTCGAGGATTTGGATCGAACCTTCGGCACCAAAACATCCTGAGCACACAGGCTCTTCCTTGGGGCAAGCAATCCATTTACAGCTAATGGACAAAAAAACTTTTGGAAATTTTCGACTTAAAAGTGAATCTTAACCTTCTTGGGGATGGAGCAACCTGGAGGAAATGACTAGTGATAAGGACATCTGTGACACTCAGGTGTTTTGGGTTGGGGCCCTGGGAAGAGGTGGCTTTTTGACCGAGGGCAGTCCTGGGACAGCAATGGCAATTTGTTGGCTTCTGGATTTGTGGGTGCGAAGGTCATACTGGAGGATGTTTTTTTTTTTTTTTTTTTTTTTTACTGGCTGAAGGTCTTTAGTTCCCACCATGCCCAGTCATCACCATTTGGATCTAGGTGACTGGGATTGTGCTTGTCCTTCGCTTGGAGCAAGGAGAGCCCACACTCCCTGTTGCGATGTGTGCCAAGGTGAACTCTTGATCTCACCTAGCTGTGGCCAAGGTGGCATCGCCCCTGGGGTCCAGTTTGACTTTGCATTCTACGAGTTATTCCTGGAGGCCCTGCTCC
This sequence comes from Cynopterus sphinx, assembly GCA_030015415.1. Classification (NCBI taxonomy): domain Eukaryota; kingdom Metazoa; phylum Chordata; class Mammalia; order Chiroptera; family Pteropodidae; genus Cynopterus; species Cynopterus sphinx. Next base: position 3,425,854 of record CM057379.1, on the reverse strand, counting down.
ATCTTCTGACCCTCCTGACAATTTTACGGGTACCCAGTCCCCTATCTGAAGTTGCATTCACTGAAAAGAGCCAGAGTGGTTGCGGTGTTTTCTCTGAATCTCGTTGTCGTTGATTCCTTCCATCTTGAAATCTGCCCTTCTCTCTTTTGCCCTCTTTATCCCTGAATGCCTGCACATTTTCCTGTAAGCCAGTTAATCTGAAGCCGTCTGCCACGTGAATATTTCTGTGCAAGCCTCTCACTACTTCTGAATGCAGGAAAATTGTCCTATGCCAAAATGTATTTCTCTCTCATGCCATTTCATTCCCTGGCAGTGTAAATGCTATTTTTTTTTTAAAAAACAACAACAATTTTACTCTTGTTGCTTGTCACTTAAAACAGGATGAGAACAGTCATTTTTGGATTAAAGAATAGTGTCACAGGATACACTCAAAACTGAAATATTAGCTCCTGAAGAGACCTTGGCCATCATGTGGAATCTGTCATTCTCCCCATTTTAAAGATGAGTAAACTGAGGCCCACAGGGTTGTGCAGGAAAGCGGTACCAAGCTCACAAGGTGCCTGTTGGCAGAACATGAGGTTCCAACTCTGCGGGGTACACCCTGTGGCTGGACTCGTAGAAACCTGTTTGGCCTACCTGCTTACTGTAAGTTTGGTGTGAGCATGTCATAAGAGAGAAATGCATATTTTTTTCACTATCTGTTTAGTATACATATTAAACAAGATGATTTTCTAAATAAAAAAATGTTTTCTGATCATAGGAAGTGGCATGATGTGGTCATTTTTGAGCAGGACTGCGACAATGCCAACATTGCATTTAGTACATAATGTTTGCTAAATCATTTGAATAACTGAATTTTAACCATCAGTTTTTTTTTGGCTGATATTAATTATCATCATCATTAAAGAGCATTAGTGACATCTAGGATTTAAGAGAAGTCCAATACCATTAGAGAGAGTCAAGGGCAAGTCGGCTCCATTGGCTCTGGGCGTGTTCTGAGTGCCGGGAGGTCCGCAGAGCTGAGCTCTCAGAGAAGGCAGCATTCCAAGGGGGAACCACGGAGCCTGCAGCAAGCCGCACGTGGTTCGGCGGGCTTTGTTGGATTTTTAGAAAATGAAAGTTTAATGAATTCCAGATGGGGCGATGATTAGCTCTGGAATGTTTTAAATCCTCTTTACAGAGCGTGTAGAAGAGCGCTGTATCAGCCGGGGTTCTCCGGAGAAGCAGAACCAACAGGACGTGTGTGTATATATAGAAAGAGATTTATTGTTAAGGAATCGGCTCACGTGATTCTGGAGGCTGGCGAGTTCCACGATCCGCAAACTGGAGACCCAGGAGAGCCGATGGTGTAGTTCTAGTCGAAAGGCCAGTACGCTCGAGACGCAGGGAGAGCAGAAGTTTCAATGTGAACCTGAAGGCAGAATCAGACTGATGTCCCAGCTTGAAGGCATCGAGGCAGGAGACGTGTCTCTTATTTGAGGGGAGGTCAGAGTTCATCCCTTCAACTGATGGGATGAGGCCCACCCACATCAGGGAGGACCATCTGCTACTAATTCAAATGTTAACCTCATTCAGTGACGCCCTCGCAGACACATCCCGGACAATGTGTGGCAAACGTCTGGTCACCCTAGGGCCCAGTCTAGCTGACCCATACAATTAACCACCACAAGCCCTGTATCCATTAAGAGTTCAATAAAGGCTTTCTGATCACGCTGAATTTTCCCACGTTGAAACGTTCGGGCAGGTCGAATAACGTTAGTGTGGAGAGCTGGAATTCTGTTTGCCATCGAAGGTGGCGAGCTCGGCCTCGTACTCCTTTCCACTGATGGACCCAGATGCCGACTCTAGTTCTCACATTCAGCCCTCGATCAAGTGCTACGGAGAACACTAGAGAACAGGGCCCCGCTCTCCAGCAGTTTTCAGTCCTTTTGAGTCGACGAGACTAATACACACGACGCAGACAAAGAACAATTACGTGAGAACAAGTGGCAGGGAAGACGTTCTGAGGAAGGGGAGAGGCCAGGGTAGGCTAGTGGTTCTCATGCCTCATGTCTCAATGTCTGGAGACATTTCTGATTGTCACAAAAGGGCGGGGGCGCTCCTCGTGTTTAAGGATGCTGTCGAACATTCAGCATTGCACAGAAGAGCCCTCCATGACAAAGACTTGTCTGCCTCAAAATATCCAGAACGGTAATTTGGAGAAACGCTGGTGTGGGCTTTATGGGCATGGGGAGATCGAATCTACTTTTTCATTCACTCATTCATTCTCATATTTGTTCAATATTTATTTAGTGCCTGCTGTTCTTCAACGTTGGTTTTGTCCTGGGGACACAGCAGGGAGTCATCGCCGTAGTTCTGTGGGTATGGGTCTTGACAGTTTAAAGGGAAAAAAAGAAAATCTCAGAAAATATAAAAGTAAACTACAATGATTATCACGCCAGGGAGTGCAGAGTGACAAGGGAACACATAACAAACACCCTGTCCTAGCCAAAAGGTCAGGAAAATTCCCCCAAAGGATGTGTCTTTTACAGAACCACTCAAAGGGTCAGTGGGAGCTGGTGAGTGAGATGGGAGTGGGTGTGCATCGGGAGATGGCAAGCAGGGAGAAGGCGCTGTTTAGGCCAGGCCGAGCGGCTCGTGTGAATGTTGGGAGGTGGGCAAGAGGGTGACACGTGTGTGTGGTCCTGCATGTCAGGGGTGTGAAGGGAAGAGCAGAGAAACGAAGTTCGAGGTGGAACAGAACTTGCCTCGGGGAACACCTTGAGTGGAGCCAAGAGTTCAGGATTCAGCTTAAGGATGATGGATGATAGTTCAGACTTTTAAAGTCTTAAGGCAATGGAGTGGCGGGATCAGACTGAAGTTTAGGAAGGTTTCCTCACACTGTGGGGGTGAGAATGGAGGAGGCTAGCATGGTGCAAGGTCATCATGAAGGCTGACGGGCTGGGAGGGGCAAAGGAGGATGTTGGATCACAGGATGGAGAGGATGGGAATGGCAGACAGGGACAGGCTTCTGACAGACAGAATCAGGGGCTCTTGGTGGAAGGTGAGGGCGAGGATTCAAGGAAGACACGTGTTCCCGACTGGAAGAGGCAGGGATGTTGGGTGCCATTTCCAGGGTGCTCTCTCCTTCGTTCGTAGTTGGAATAATGCGAATTATAACATGGAATGATGCGGAGTTCAGGTTTGGATCCACAGAGTCTGAGCTTCCCGAGAGACATTCATGTTGCTCAGCCCAGAGAGATCCGGGCTGGAGGGAATCATTTGAGAGTCGTATGGTTGATGAGATCGTGTGGTGTGAGGACAGAAGAAAAGTGTGCTTGGAAATGGCCACATTTAAGGACAAGGGAAGGGTGTGGAGCTTGCGAAGGTGCCCAAAGAAAGAACCGGAAGGGTGGACACCCAGCCAGGGGAGGGTGGGGTTCCAGACAATTACGGTAACTTGGACCCAGAAGGAGTGGTGTGTGCTGTCCCGCTGTGACTGCTCCTCCAGGGGGTGACTCAAACCCTCCATGCTGTGGGGCCATGGGGGTCCCTGGTGGCCTTGAAAGAGCATTCCATACGGAGCATTACAGACGGGAGCCAGGCCGACGTGGAGCAAGAGGAGGGGGCAGGGAGCCCCTACAGAATGAATGACGGATCAGCTGTGGCCGGGGCGTATTCGAGGTATTTACCAGCTGGTCCAGCGTGGGCACTGGCCCATCAGTCAGCACGGTGGCAACGCGTTTGACTGGTACCAGACCTGGATGTAGCTCTGATGGACATATTTTCTAAATAAAAAGTGAGGATAGCTTGTTTGGACATACAGTCTGGAAAAAACTAGAAAATCTGGGCCGTGTGTTGTTAAGGATTGGCCCCTCCCTAGAAGGGTGGCGGGTCATTGACTCACTTGGTGCAGTGTATGAAGGTGTGGAAGTCCAAGGTGATGTCAAGGTCATTTGAAGGTGACCTCAGGTAAGGTTTCTCAATGGTGCAGATGTTTATACGTGCAACCTGACTTGTAGCATGGCTGCAAAAAATAGCTAAAGGCAATAAAATGCACTGAAAAAGACGAAGCTTTCTATGCCTTTTGAGTAACATACACGTCTGATCTAGCAAGACACTTCCATTAGCACGAAAAATAACGGCCTTTTTCGACAAGATGGCTGTCACAAAGAAAAAAAAAAACGTAGACGGTCAAATGATTTATTTCCCCATCCGTACGGAGTTTATTCGCGGGGAGATTCACCTTGTGAACCGATAATTTTCTGGGCCAAGAAAAAGCAGCAGGTATTTTTCTTTTTAGGAAATGTCTTTTTTTTTCTTTTTCTTTTTTTTGCCTAAAACATCATCTAAGTCTATGGCTTTGATATCCAGGAAAAGGCTTCTTTCGATCGCTTTAACCTTTTTCAGAAGGTGACCCGTCGGGATAAATGTTCTCATGCTGAGCATCAAGGCTTCATTCAGTATCTGTAGTGAGGCAGGCAGAACAGGAGGCGGACCACTTTCCTGAAGAAAAACGCAAGGTCTCAGGTTGAGGCCAGGGACTCTTTGGAAAGGTCACGTTTAAGAACCACGCTCTAAGAGAAAGATGAGCCTCAGTCTCACGTCAGGTTGGGGCTGACGCCAGAACTGGGGGGGACTGGGACAGCCCCGGGAGCCCAGGAATCAGCTAAGGGGGAAGGTTCTGGAAGATTCTTTTTTCCCTTTTGGGAAAAGGGCCGGACTCATGGAGGCCGACTCCGCTGGCCCTGCACTCACTCGGCCCCTTGCCATCTGTCCCCACCTGGGTCTAGCAGCAGCTCATTCTCCACCCTGACCTCGGTGTGGGCTCGTCGTCGTTTTCTGTCCTCATCCTGCCTCTTCCTGGCGTCCGTGACCCACCTATGCCTCCTGGACCTCAACTTTGGCCAGGAACGGTTTCTAAAGTTTTAGAATTGCTTCTTGCAGGACCTTCACACGACATTCATCCCTTCCAGGCGACACGGATATTGAGAAAGGGTGTCACCAATTCCAAAACATCTGCAACCCTACAAAGACGGAATCGCCGTGGGGGTTTGGCGTGTGTGAGTGGAGGCGGGGAACAGGGAGGAGGGCCGCAGGCCTGGGCTTCGTGATGGGCCCAGAGCTGTTCACATCCCAGGGCACAGTGCTCCCCACTCACCCGGGGCTGCCCTGCAGGCAGTTGGGCCTTGGAGATGGGAAGAGGTGTGGGCAAAGTCAGTGACACCATCCCACGCTGCCCTGTCATCTCCTCCCCTGGCTGTGGCCACCTTGCTGGACACGTCCTGGATGGCACATGCAGCTGCAAGATAGAGGAGCACCCTGACCCGCACCAGAGTCCACAAGCAGGGAAACCTCTGTGACACTGGCCACCCCAGAGGGTCCACATTTTCCTGTGTGATGTGGGTGTCACGCGGCCCTGATGGAGCTCTTTGGTTTCCAGGACTTGTTCAGAGCAGGCCACCCAGGGAAGCGCATTGTCCCAGAGAGAGACCGCCGCCATGCACGGTCGGCGGCCACTCAGGGTTTGGGATTTGGAGCTCTGCATGCGTGACCGTGATGTCCTCGCCCATGTCCCCCTGGGGCAGTGCCGGGCACTTGATGGACTCTGAGCAGAAAGGCGGTTCGTGTGTCCCGTACGTGCTCTTAGGCCTCCGGCAGACAGTGGCTGGTGCCCACTGGGGGAACCCCCGTTTGGTGGCATGTGCCATTCTCCTTTTTTCTGCTCTGCTATGTTTTCTTGTATAACAAACGTGCAGGCGAGGGGAGCCCAGGGCGGGCCACTGTGGGGGCCTGGCTTAGGGGGGCCTCCTCAAAGGGCAGGGAACCCTGGAGATGGACTGTGTCGCCACCTGCACTTCTCCTCCCAGGAAGGGACCCAGAATTCAGAGACTCCCATTCGCCTCTAACGGGGGTTTTGGGGTGGGATCGCCTGGGGGAGAAGAAAACAGCTTCGTGTTTGGGGTCGGCTGCTCTGTCGTAAATGGGTGTCAACTGATTGGGCCGCACGCTCCCTTTGGGTTCTTTTCTGGCCGATTTGAGTAGCAGCTACTCAACTCTCAAGCTAGCTTTGGTCACACACTATGTTTACTAAAGACACATTAATTCGTCAGCAGGCCCCCAAAGTGCCCATCAGCTTGTTCTGTGAGATTAATGAAGTCCCAGCTCCCTGTCCCTAAGTCCCCTTAAGTACTTCGACTTGGTAGGAGGAGCCTCAGGCAAACCCCGAGACTCTCAAAGCAAATGCCAGTCACCCTGCTCGCCGGCACCAGGCAGACAACCAGCTGTGGGTGAGTGGGGGGAACTGGCTGTCAGTGGCCTGAAGAGGCACCGCGTGAGGAGGCAGCTGTGAATTTCCAAGCTGTTGGTGGTTGGCTTGGTCCTCCCCATCTTTGAGTTTTACTTTGTTAAGCACCGTTCATTAATATTTGAATATCTAAGTTGTCTGAGGTCGTTCATTCAAGGTCAAACGCTGCGAGTCAAAGGGAAACCCGGGAGAACCCCAGGGCTTTGAAGTTTTTTCTAAATTCGTGGCCATTCTCCTCCTTTGAAATCACCGACTTGCCTTTTACGAGGGCCTATCCTATAATCTAACGGAGAATGGAAAGCGAGGGCACACAGTCATCCCCTTAAATATTTTATACGGCGTTCGGATGTGCATTTTTCAAAGATCATTTCCTTGACATTTTCTGGGGGCATATTTCTTAGGAAATAAAATTAATATGTTTGGCTGATGCTCGTTCCAATCTATTTAGAGCCATAAATAAGATAAAGATGCCTCCCGTCGTTCGTTCTAGAAGATATAAAGAGGAATATCTTTGGAGGATGGGGGGCAAAGGATTAAAAATACTGTCGGATTATGCGGAGACCGCTGATGCTCTAAGCCGTTTTATCTGATCCTCAGGTGAATCGCTCTTAAGAATGGACAACAGAGAGCCTGGGGCCAGAGCACTGGTCAGCGACACAGTGCCCCAGGCCTCACGCTTCCTTAGGGGCCGCTGAGGGACAAAATCGGACTTGCTTTTTTTCCAGGCTGTACGTCGAATATCCCAACTGTTCCTATGGATTATCTGGTCGTCTCATCACTCTCAATGCTTCCCTGAGGTCACCAGATAAAAAACTCAGCCGTTCTGATCGGGGCCTGTGCATGTGATGCTCCCAAGGCCGCCGGAGAGGGACCGGCTTGCTGCAGCCTTCCAGCCAGCAGGCTGTTCCTGCAGCGACTCTCGTGAACCCTGTGGTGCTGCTGTGAGCGACACGATGGAAGCGGCTCCCCTCAGGGAGCATCTGGGGAAGGATGGAACATGCCAGAACCACAGGGCCAAGTTTGCGGCTTTCGGGCAAGCAAGGGGAGACTTCAGAAGGCACTGGAAGATCAGGGAAGAGGCACCCACGTCTGGGTTGGACAGGGAAGGCTGCGGGGAGCCAAGGGGCCAGAGTGGGGGTCCAAAGGAAGGGAGGACGTTACCTGGGTGCGGAGGAGGCAAGGTTTTCATGACAACAGGAGAGGCGGCAGGGCCAAGGAGAGTACTTTGCGGGAGAGTAGCAGGGTGAGCGGCTCTGTCTGAGCCCAGGAGGTGCAGAGCGGGGAGATGCTCAGGAGTCCAGGCTTGCAGGCAACGGGAAGCCGCAGGTGACTTTTAAAATAAATGAGATATGAAACTCCTCGGAGGAACAGGATCTTCTCTAGGATTCTTTGGTAAATCCTTTTAGAAAGGGAGAGAGTCTTTTATCACGTACATGCAGTGTGAACAATAGTGTTCATATTCAGTTATCTCAGAAGTCTAGAGCTTGTATATCGCTTGTTTCCCTGAATCAGGTGACGTACAATTCTGTCACCAAAATAACGCCACCCCAAAAGAAGCGAGGTACGGGGTAAAACGGTGCTGGCAAGTACTTATTTTATTCTGAACGGAAAGCCAACATTTTAGTCCTCTTTTTGGTTCCTCCTTTTCGTCCATCTATGTAGGGTCCAAGCGACCTCAGAAATTCAGGGCGTTTACTCTTTGGAATCACGGATATGAAGAAAGGTACAATGGTGATGGCTCATGAGCCCGAGAATCATGGAACGGACCTTAGGTGCCCAGCCAGGTGTCCCCGCTTCTGGTTCTTCCCCAAGAGATTCTTCACTTTAAAGTCCGAGCTCAGGGTTGGCTTCAGAGCCCTTCTCAGTGCAATGAGAAGTCTGGGGAGTCACTCCCGAAGGCAATTGGCAGTCGGGTGGGACCAACTTGCCTCCGGCTTCGAGTGTGTGAGGGGTTCCCACATTTCAGTGGGCTTCAGAGGCACCTGGAGGGCCTCTTCCAACACTGGGGCTGGGCCCCGGGGCCTGAGAATTTTTTTTTTTTGACATTCTGGTGACAATAGGACCTTAGCTGTTTTAGAATTCGAAATGAGCAAGTTCAGAATACAAGAAGAGCTTGGGGGTTGACAGACCGGACCAAAGAAGAAGGTGCTGGAAATCTATGAAATGTACCTGTTTTCATAGCAGGTCAAGGGTGGGTTATTATGGGGAGTTTAGGTAATGTTTGCAGGAATGAGGAAGGCTGACTGTTCCTGAGCTGCCGTAACAAAGCACCACAAACCAGGGGGCTCAAACGACAGAAATGTGTCGTCTTACGGCTCTGGAGGCCAGAAGGCTGAGATCCAGGGGTCACCAGAGCCGGCTCCTTCTGAGGCTGTGAGGGAGACCCTGTTCCATGCTCCGCACCCCAACACCCTTGTCCCCCATGCCCCATCCAAACTTCTGGTGCTTCGCTTGAAATCTTTGGTGTCCTCAGCTTGTAGAACCCTCACCCCATCCTCCTCCTTAGTTTTTTTAATTTTTAAATTTTCAACTGTGTATTTATTTAATTTTTTTTGCAGTTTTATTGGGGTATAATTGGCGAAATTGTAAAATATTTAAAGTGTCCAATGTGTTGATGTGATATACGTAGATACTGGGAGAGGATTTCTTCCAGTGAGTTGATTGACACATCGGTCATCTACATGTTTACCTTTTCTTTGTTTTAAATTTATTTTTTTATGAGGATGTTTAAGTTCTCGGCAAATTTCAAGTACACAGTCTTACCAAGTATGATCACCACATTATATGTTAGATGCTCAGGTCTTATTCGTCTCATAACTGAAGGTTTGTGCCCTTGAACCAGCCTCTCCCTGGCTCCTGGCCCCACCCCCAAGCCCAGCCTCTAGAAACCACATTTCTAGCCTCAGTTTCTATGAGTTTGACTTTTTTTTTGGATTCAACAAATAAGTGATTTCATGAAGTATTTGTCATCCTCTTCACGTTGTGCTCTCCCTGGGTGCACTTCTTTGTGTCCAAATCCCCCTTTTATAGGGGCACCAGTCATATTGGATGAGCGCCCACTCTAAGGACCTCTTCTTGACTATTTACATCTTCAATAACACAACTAAGGTCACGTTCTGAGGCACTGGGACCTTCACTTATAAATTTTTGAGAAATGCAATTCAACCCCTAATTGCGACTCTGAGCTTAGTCGGTGCTCAGCTGTCTGCGAGACCCAACCTCCACGAGGAGCCTGTGAGGGCCTCAGGAGAGACACCCAGGGGATCTGGCACCCACCTCTCCTCTCCTCAGCTCTGGTGACCAGCCGAAGATGCCACAGAACGTGTCTGAGGACACGTCCACAACCATGAGTAGCCCACTGCATGGGAAATCCACTTTGTTCTATGTTCTAGCTCCTTCTTTCAAATTGTTGAACTTTGAGATTATCCCATCCCGAATGGGGAAGCTGGTGGTGAAGCCTGAAGAAGACGTTGCTTTTGGAAAGGTGACCTTGCCGTAACTGATACTGCAATTAAGGGATCTTATTAACTCTTGACTCCGAGAAGAAAGCTTGAATCTTCTGAGACGAGACGTCTGCCAAGTGCCTGCCAGGGACAATCAAAATAGTAAATACGTCAGTGCCAGCGAGGTGTCTGCAGGGGCCATGACGATCCGAAGGGCCGGCCTGCCAAGGCCACTGACACGGCTCGCGTTTTGATCTGAGGGCTTTCTCGGCTTCGCATGGTCAATCTTTGCTGTGTCCATCGAGAGTATTACCTTGTTCATTCATGTGTCACTAAAATTTAAAATGCCACCCTTCTGCTGCTCAGGTAATGACTGCAGACAGGTTCGAGGCCTGTCGTGACAAGCAGGCTTCTCGGCAGAACCGGGGCCCACAGAATATTGGCAGGAAGCGTGCCTGGCTTTCTTCTATAAAATTTCCGTGGAAGCGTGTTGGAAAAGTACTCTTGTTTTGATCGTAAGATCTACCGTTGAAATAATGCTTTACAGACCGACTCAGGTGCAGGATGTATTTGGACCCAAGTCGGTCTCCAGACAAGGAGACAGAAAAGAGCACATAAGACTCCTACGACCGGGTACTCCAGGGGCGCGTCACCTCTCCTTCACCTGCCTTGCTCTACTCTCTTGCTTATTTTTGTAAGAATTCCTTTTAGAAATGCCCACAAGAGTGTGGAAATAGATGAGAGCAATCCAAATGGAAACAAGCATGGGCTATTTCCTCTTTACTTGCTGTGGCCATTGTCATTTGTGTTTTGGCAGAGACTCAAGGCAGGCGGAGGGGTAGGAACGCTTCATAGTGAAAAAAGAGATGATTTCAGGGGTGCCTGACTGGAGGCTGTTGCCAGGGGAACCTGGACGGGGGTCAACTAGAAGTGGGGGGGGGCTGTGTGATTGGGGAGGGGAGCACATTTGGCTTTCTCGGGTTGGTCCTAAGTTGGAAATGGGGGAAAAATTAGGGAGGCTGCCAGTTATTATTCCAGTCTTTCCCCTTGGGGCCTGTTACAGAGGTTTTTGCTTAGCTTTCTGCCTTTAGGGGCAGTGGTGCCTTTCCACACGTCCGACTTGCAGAGTGCAGGCCGGCTGGTCACAGAGAGAGTGGGTGGGAGTCCTGAGCTGGTGGCTGCAGGCTGTAGGTCAGAGTTCTGCCTTTATATGTGGTCAGGACATTGTCTGTCTACATGGGCAGTCTCTCAAGAGCAACGGCTAACGTTAGTTATGTCAATTAACTATTCAAATACGGATGAGCCTATCATCCTATCTTTGATCATCACATCATTGTAGATACATCTTGAGCAAAAAGTGACACACAGAAGTTCACACACAGTACACATGCTGGTTACTCTTGAACCGTAAAATTGGTCCCGTCTGTGGAATTCATAAAGTTAAAGGAATATATATCAGTTTAGAGTATAATGATCATTCTTAGAAATGGATTCTCTTCAAGGGAAAGCAGCTTAGTTACTAATAGACAAATACTGTCGGAATGATAATTCAGTCTTAAATTAATTTCAACGCCCCTTTTACTCTTCGGTATTAATTTAAGTGCCGCTTAATTAGCGTTCTCGACATCAGCGAGTAAACAAAACAGAAACAGACTCATAGATACAGAAAACAAACTACGCGTTGCCAGATGGCAAGGGGCTTGGGAGGGCTGGGTGAAGGAGGGATTAAGAAGAACAAATTGACAGTTGCAGAATAGTCATGGGGGTGGAAAGTACAACACAGAAAATGTAGTCAACGATGTTGTAATAATTATATAGTGTGTCAGATGGGTACCAGGCTAATCAGGAGGACCCCTTTGTTAATTATACAAATGTCTAACCACTACACCATACACCTAAAACTAATATAAAATAACATTGAACGTCAACTGCAATTGAAAAATAAAAAATAAAAATTAATATTCCCCTCAGACCCTTTGGTTTTAGGAAGGACAACTTACCCACGCCACTTTAAATATTTAGGATTTTTTTTGCAGGGTGCACACACGCGAGTCTAGGAAAGGCGACTTGTACCCTGACAGGACGCATGCTCTTCCTTCCCTCTCTCGTCTACTCATTAGGCCCTTGTCACTCTCTTTGGGGGGTTATTCAGTATTCGACCTTTGAAATCTCTCCTTATAGCTCCGGTGCATCTTCACAGGCCAGAAAATCTTGTCAAACATTACATTCTGCAGAGAGTATTATAAAAACAGCAGGTGTTACTTTTTGAGCTACACATTTCCAACTGTAAATTGCATCTTCCGTCTCCATCCATCCTTCCCAAGTCCCCTGTCACTGACAAGTCCCCTGTCTCAGGTCACTTGCCAGCCTGCTGATTGGCTGTCTTCGAGCCAGGTGTTCCCTGGCCTGATGGATTTATTCACAGTGGAGAAGTATGCGAGAGCACTTTCAAGGTAATTTCCTGCCTAACTTTTTTTCTCCCAAGGAGATAAATTGATCGAGAGACTTCTGCTAGTATCTGCAACTCAGAAGGGGTGGGCACCGTGCCATCCCGAAGAACACATGCTCCAGGAAGAAGAGGAGTAAGGACGTGTTTCAGGTCCAGGATAGAAGCAGCGAAGATTCAGGCTCTGCGCTTGGCAAGGGCTGGAAATTGGTGAAGGAAGACAAGCTGATGTCCTTCTGTGCCATCATTCCCATTCTCTGTGAGGTCATCAAAGGAAAAGAGTCAGGGAGAGAATTCTGGATTCGTACAAACCCGACAGAAGGGCACATGGGCATATGCATGAAATAGTAAAGAACGTTAAAAAGGGAGATTGCCAGGCTTTTATTGTTTAAGGGGCATTGGGAACATTTTTTTTTCATTTACACAAAGCATTTATTAGATAAATAAGTAGATGTTACCAAGGAGAAAAAAAAAAACTGTATGTGGATCTAGGAAACTGGATAAAATGAAGGGGTTTATATCATAAGTCAAACCTCAAATGAAACAGTTGACATTCAAAATGCCATTTTCTCCCACCTTCCCCCTGCCCCTATTTTTTAAATTTATTTTTAAAAATAATTTTAATATTTTAATTATAGTTGAGATACACTACTATATTAGTTTTAGATGTACAACATAGTGATTAGACATTTATGTAACTTACAAAGTGATAACCCCATCTAGTACCCATCTGACACTATACATAGTTATTACAAAATTATTGACTAAATTCCTTAGGCTATACTGTACATCTCCATGACTGTTTTGTAACTATCAATTTTGTGCTTCTTAATCCTCTCCCCTTTTTTACCCAACCCTCTAACACCCTTCCCATCTGGTGACTATCCAAACATTCTCTATTTCTTTGAGTTTGTTTCTGTTTTGTTCGTCCATTTACGTTGTTCTCTCGATTTCACATAAAAGTGAAATCATATAGTATTTGTCTCTCTCTCCCTGACTTACTCCATTCAGCACAATGGCCTCTAGGTTCATCCATGTTGTTGCAGATGGTAAGATTTCATTCTTTTTTACGACTGAGTAATATTCCATTTTTTATATGTACCATGTCTTCTTTATCCATTTATCCACTGATGGAGACCCAGGTTGCCTCCATATCTTGGCTATTGTAAATAATTCTGCAATGAACATATGGATGCACATGTCCCTTTGAAGTACTGTTTTGGGTTTCTCCAGATAAATACCCAGAAGCAGGATTACTGGGTCCTTCTTTATCTCTGTGGTAGGGTTTGCTCTGAAGTCTATTTTCTCTGATATTAGTATTGCTACCCCAGTATTTTTATTTGGTTTTGTTTTCATTTTCATGAAATGTCTTTTTTCATCCTTTGACTTTTAGTCTGTGTGTGTCTTTTGATCTGAAGTGAGTCTATAGTAGGCAGCATCTGTAAGCATCTTGTTTTCTTATCTATTCAGTGACCCTGTCTTTTGATTGGAGCATTTAATCCAGTTACATTGAAATAATTGTTGATAGATCTGTAGTTATTGCTGCCTCATTATTCATATTTTTTATTTTTTTCTTCTTCCTCTTAAATTCTTTTAACATTTCTTCTAATACTGGTTTTGTGGTGATGAGCTCCGTTAGTTTTTTCTTGTCTGGGAAGCTCTTTATCTGTCCTTGGATTTTAAGTGATAGCGTAACTGGGTAGGGTAATCTTGGTTGTAGGTCCTTGCTTATCATCCCTTTGAATATTTGGTGCAAATCTCTTCTGACCTGCAAAGTGTCTGTAGAAAAATAAGCTGACAGTCTTAGAGGAGCTCTCTTATAGGTACCATCTTTTCTCTTGCTGCTTTTAAGATTCTTTCTTTGTCTTTAACCTCTGGCATTTTAATTATGATATGTCTTGGTGTGGGCCTTTTTTTCTATTTCTTTTGCTAGGTTAGGGAAGTTTTCCATGGTTATTTCTCCAAATAAGTTTTCAATTCCTTTCTGCATCTCTTCTCCTTCTGGTCTCCCCATGCTGAGAATGTTTTACACTTGATGTTATCTCAGAGGCCCCTTAAACTATCTTCATTTCTTTGAATTCTTTTTTCTTGTTTCTGTTCTGATTGGGTATTTTCTGTTACCTTATCTTCCAAATCGCTGATTTGATTGATTCTCTGCTTCATCTAATCTACTGTTGATTCCCTCTGATGTCATCTTCATTTCAGTTATTATATTCTCAATTTCTGATGGGTTCTTTTTTATGACTTTTATCTCCATTTTTCGGCTTTTTTTTTTAATCTCCTTGTTGAAGTTTTCTGAGCATCTTTATAACCAGTATTTTGAAACTTGCATCTGGCAAATTGGTTATCTCCATTTTATTTAGTTCTTTTTTTCTGGAGCTTTATTAAGTAATTTCATTTGGAGCATGTTTCTTTGTTTCATTTTGGCTGACTCTTTGTTTTCGTTTCTCTATAGTAGGTTGAGCTGCTATGTCTCTCAGTCTTGGTTGAGTAGCTTTACGTAGTAGCTGTCCTGTGGGGTCCAGTGGTGCTCCAGATGTGTCCCTTGTGTGGGTTGTGTGTGCACTCCTGTTGTAGTTGAGCCTTGGTTGCTGTTGGCATATTAATGGGAGGGAAAGACCCTCAGGCTGATTGGTTGTGAGGTCTGGCCATGACTATAGTGCAGGGGCTGACTCTATGGAGCAGGTTCACTTTGGTGGGGTTCTTGTGCCTGCCCAGTCTGCCCTTTGGGTGTATTATTTGTGGAGGTGGTTCAGTGGTACTCTGGTGTGTTCTGAAGCTGGTTACCAGGTGTGTTGTTCTGAGGCCTGTTGGCACTTGGTATGTTCTATAAAGAGATCTGCAAATGGTTGCCACTTGTGCTAGGTTTGGAAGTTCCTGGGAGAGGCTAAGCTGTGAACTGAGGCTGGCTGCTGCTAGTGCTGGTTTGTGCTGTTCAGCAAGAGGTATTGGGCACACTGAGACCAGGGGCTGCTTGTTTGGGGTTTGCGAACCTTTGAGAGATTTTAGGAAAGTCTGCAGCTTGAGCCTAGATAGGCCATTTGTGTGGAAAAGCCACTGGAGATGGCTTGGGTGGTCCCACAAATTAGGTGGGGTGGGAGCTCAGGTAATCACCAGGGCTCAGTGAAAGGTGTTAGTGAGGCTGATGGAGATATAGGGCCCACCTGTGCATGCGGGCTGGGTGAGGGGAAAGTTCACCAAAGAGACAATGGATTCTCCTTGCAGTTCTGTCTGGGAGAAAGCTGTCTCTCCAGCCCTTGCCCTGAAGCTAGACCACTCAGTTTATCCCTGTATGTCCCTGGCGCCTCTCAAGTTGCTGCCTCAGCACTGGAATTCAGAATGAGTAAATTGTATGTGGGCCTTTTAAGAGGAAAGCTAGGATGCTGGCCACCCTCTGTCACACTCAGTCCCAGTCTCTGCAGGTTTACACAGCCAGAAGGTGTGGGACTTCTCTTCTGGGCACTAAAGCACTGCCTTGGCAGCCTGGTGTGGGGCTGGGACCCCTCACTTCTAAGGGGCAACTACCCAGTGGAGATAAGACTCCCAATTTTTAACTGCCACACAGGGGTGTGGGACCAGCCTGTTTCGTCTTTGTCCCTCCTACCAGTCTCTACATGGCTTCTTCTATATGTCCTCAGTCATTGGACTTCTGTTCAGCTAGACATCGGGCAATTCTCAATGATGGTTGTTTTGTAGTTTAGTTGTAATTTTGATGTGGTCGTGTAGCATTTACCTCCTCTGCCATCTTGACTGGAAGCCAGGGCCTTTGGAACTTTAAGAAATGGAAATTGGAGTTGAGTGGCATTTCTCCATTTTTAGGGATGATGACAGACCTTCGACTTGGGTTTGCTGGGTTCTGCATAGAAGCCCTGTTTATGGAGAATTATTTTTACATTCAGATCTGGTTTGTTCTTTAAACCATTCCGTCAGGGCAGAGCTTGTCCAGCTTTCAAGGGATATGGTACCTTGTCATACTTCAGTTCTAGTTCATTATTTGTGGCACCCTGTCACAGTTGAGATCCTGCAAAAGAATAGCGACACTTATGTTTTTCTGACAACTCATTTATATTTAAATCCCTTGGCGTAAGCCTCTCTTTGGTCATTGTAACACACAATTTAAATTTAAATCCTAATGTTTTTAACCGTTCAGCCTCCTCTAACATCTGTAGGATAACTGGTTGCAGGCTATCTCCTCATTACTTTTGGCAAATTGAGAGAATGCCTTAGAACCAGCCGTACGTGAGCTCAGACATTTTCAGACGGAGTTAATAAGCTGTTCTCATCACGTGTGTTCTTCCTCCCCTATTTGAATCGTGCTGCTGGTGGCACTGGTGTTGGCAGGAAGAAATATGATGTTCAGCTAATGGCTTGGGAAGGGGAGGGAAGGACTCGGGGTCACCTGTGGCACATCCTATTTTGAGCTGAGCCAAAGGAGATTAACGCTGTCACTTGCTTGATTAGCATTGCCACTTGCCTGGCTCTCGACTTCGAAATATATTAATTCTGAGACAACAGCTCGCCTTGGAGGTGTCTTGTCCACGTTTGCAGCTCACCTTGTAAAATCCCATAGCAGCAGGTCGACTGGAGGAGGGGGCTGAGATGCTGCAAAGCCCTGCTTGTTTTCTGTTTGCTTTCCTGACACGGGTTTTCCAAATAATGCTAAATTGCTTAAGCTTGAGACTGCAAAGTAATTGGTGTTTTGCGTCTCAAGTTAAAGCTTTTTTTAGAAAATAGTTCTAGAGTGAGCATCCTTAAATCTATTCAGATGTGTACATGCATTTATTCATGGGAGTCTCAGGAAATTTCTTGTTAAGATAACCTTCCTAAGTACATCATTGTGATGAGAATCAGTAATATGTTCCTACAGTCAGAAGTCGTCTGTGCTTGGGTTTTTAAATGCTCAGTGTACCGCCGCCTCGCCTGGCTGGGAATTATCTGAGTTTGGGTGTTCTGCAGTCAAAGCATCGTTTTCACTATTTATTTACAGAGAAAGGATTTTTCATCTCGTTTGCCCAGAGACTGAAAGTTCCACGTCCGAAGTCTCTATTTCTAGCTCTGTGGACCCACTTTCTCTCTTGCAAGAGGTGGGGAACCTGGTAGGTCCCTGATCTCCAGAGCTGAGAGACCTGAGTTCCAATCCCAGCTCTGGCACTTACCAGGAGCAATTATCTTTTATGTGCAGAAAGCTTTTGGGAGAATTGGAGTAAATTATAAGCGCTGTCAGTTGGTAATAAAATATGAATTTCAAAAACCTTTGGATATATGATGCCAACTTTAGAAAGTTTATGCCAGTTGTACACTCCCACCATGCTTGTTATGAAATTCATTGGGTATTATCTTTTAGATCATCTTACCCAGCATATAGGAACATTGTTTTGTTATTATTCTAACGTGTGTTTCTCTGATGACTTGTGAGGTTAAACATATTTTTTCATATGCTTATTGATTTTTTTCTCTTTCTTTTATGAACTGCCTAATAATGTATATTGCAAGTTCCCTTGTTCACTCTGTCTTCCTCAATGTCATAAAATAATAATATAAATGATAAAAAATCATACTTCTTTTGGAAGATATAACAATATCACCATAGCTTTTTTTGTTTTTCTTTAATGCTAGGTCCAAAATATGTTGTGCAAGCCTGATCTCTATAAGCTCCACACTAGTCAAACCTGTTCTTTTACACACAAGTTTTTGTTCTCTGATCTTGTTATATTTTCTTTCTCTGCCACAGATGTTTTCATGGGTGATTCCCTTTTTCCTCCTCCTCTTATTTGGCTGCCTCGTCGAACTCTTCAGTGTTTCTCCTTAAAACCACACTTTCTTGGCCTTTTAGCAGTTTAGAATGGTCAAAGCAACAGCTCTCTTCCTGTATTAAGATCTGGCTCCACCCCTCTCAGGTGGTCCCCACCCGACAGGGTCAGGCTCTGCGCTGGCATTGTGGGGGTTTCTTCCTTTGGGTCTGAGCAGGAGGTCATGTGTGTTGAGACACATTTGCTCCTTCAACCGTTCTGTAAATATTAATTGAGGGACTGCCATGCCCAGCCCCTGTGAAGTGCTGCGAACATGGCAGAGAAAAAAGCAGATAAAAGTCTCCCTTCTTCTTAACTGTCACCACCCAGTGTGGGCAGTTACCCAGCAAACTCATTCTGATATCGAGGGCATTAATATTGAGGCCACACAGTGGGAAGCTTGACCGTAGGGCCCCAAAAGTACAGCTATTTCAAAGGCACCTGAAATTCAACATCCAAAGCCCATTTCCTCATCTTCTTGCCCAAATCTGCTTTTCCCACTGATTTCCCATCTCAGTAAGTGGTGACGCCATTCTCCCAGCTAATCGACCTGGAAGTCTTAGACTGAACCTTGATTCATCTCATTTCCTCTCATCCTGTTAGGGACTGCATTGTTTCTCTCCAAAAAACATGTTGAATTACTAACCCCACTCAGAACGTGATCTTACTTAGGGATAGGTTCACAGCAGATGTCATTGGTTCAATTCACACAAGGTCGTGCTGGGGTGGGGTGGGCTCCAAATCTGATAAGACTGACATGCTTCTACTTGGGGGAAGCTTGGACACAGACAGGTGGGCAGGGAGGGGGCCAGGTGAAGATGAAGGCAGAGGCTCTGGCCAAAGAACACCCACGATTGTCAGCACATGAGACGCTGACAGGGTGGCAGGGAACAATGCTGTCTCACAGCCCTCGGAAGAAACTAACCTCGTCAGCACTTGACTTTGGACTTTTAGCCTCCAGAACTGTGAGACAATACATTAAGGCACCCAGTCTGTGGTACTTTATTGTGGCCACCCCAGCAAACCAATACACATGCCTCATTCCATCCAACAGCAACCCCCCTGGGCACCATGAGGCAGAGTCTGAATGCTGCCCCCAACGCATGGCTTTCCCTGGCTACCAGGTTGCATCGTCCGCCCCTACACCTGGATTAGTCAGCAGCCTCCTAACTGGTCTCTCTGCTTCCACTGTTCCATTCCTCTTCCCCCCAGACCTACTCTCAGCATAGCAGTCCAAGTCATCCCTTTAAAAAACAAGCAAAATCATGTCATCGATTTTGCTCATCCTCCATTGATGTCCCATCTCACCAAAAGCAAAGGCCAAAGGCCATCCAGTGGCCAGCAAGGCCTCCATGATCTGGCTCTCTGATATTGCTCACAGCTCACTGGCTTTCACTCTCATCACTCATTCCTTTGTCTTCCATGGCTGTCCCCTGTCCCCTGCATGTGCCCCACTCAGAGTTTTGGCACCTGTTGTTCCCTCTTCTTTGAACATTCTTTCCCCAGATATCGCCATGGCTGCCTCCCTCATCTCCTTCAGGGCCCCTCTTCCCATGGGCCCTTCTCTGACTGTTCCATGCACAGCCACACCCTCCTCCCCACCCTTTCACCATCCCCCAGCCTTCTCCATGGCACGTGTCTTCTACATCCACTCATTCTGAGTGTGAGGATATCAATATCGAGGCCACAGTTCACCCCATCACAGGATGTGAGGAAATAAGACGAATCAAGATTCAGTTTAAGACCTCCAGGTGGGAGAAACGAGTCGCCACTTGCCGAGGTGAGAAATCGGTGGGACGAGCAGGTTTCAGCAGGAAGATGAGGAAATGGGCTTTGGATGTCGAGTTTGAGACACTTTTGAAACAGCTGCACATTGGGGCCCTATGGTCAAGCTTCTCACTGTGCGGCCTTGACATTGATCTCCTCAGGCCCAGGCTGGTCCAGGTGGTCAGCAGCCTCCCCCCATGTGCTGAGAAAGTATGAATTATCCTTGGTGTACTGCATTGGAAAGCGCTGCCTCAAGACTAACTCCTCCACTGCTTTTGCTCGTGAGCTAAGTAGCTCAGATAAGGCCAGAAGCAAACAGACTTTTCAGCCTTCATTTATCCACCAGTCTAGTTCTAGCAATGAGCCACATATGTACGGCTACACTTGAAATCACTTTGAAATTCACTGTCCCTTTCCATTCCCTTTTCTGCCACCTCGCCACCCCTTCTGTGATGTGCATCTTCCTTTCCTTCAGTGTTCTACCATAAAGTCTTTGAACAATTGCCTGGGATTCCGATCTCTGTTTTCACCAGGAGATGAAACTGCTGCAGGCAGGGGAGGTCTCTGAGTTCACAGTTTGCCCGACAGTTTTGGATAAATCAACAGAGACAGGCCTAAAACCTGCACCGTGTCCAGGGTGACAACGCACAGCTCTCGTCACAGCCCGAGGGGTCTGCTGACTTCAGGACCCTGAGATCACTATTGCACTTAGACTGCGATGTGGAGTTTTCTTAATTACATTCACACTCAACTTTCCTGGGCCCTAGTCTATCTCCCCCCAAAAGGCAGAGGGAACTTCATACCACATCAAACGTAAAATTACTGCAGAGCAGTTCCTTAGCTTTTACCAAGAAGTTCCATTGTAGTTTGGTGAAATTCCCATTAGCATGGTGTAGACATGCAATGTCCATGTGCCCGACTGTGTTTTCTGTTGCAAGTACCTAAAGCTCGATCCCAAGTATGTAAAATACAAAAGAAACCTAAATTTAGTGATTTTTTTTCCTGCCTATCCTAATAAAGACCCAACTCACAAGAGTGTTTTTAAAATCCAGCTGTCCAGAGTGCTTTATCTCACTAGACTGTGGGAAGGAACATTTTGGCTTAGGAATAGCACAAGGGCTGAACCAGAAAACCCTGTGAATTGCTTCAGAACAAGTGATTTCCCGCATTCCAAAGCAAAACACATCCAGACAAGTCCAAATTAACCCCTTATGCACAGATGCAGACATTAATTTTGTCACTGGACAATTGGGGGCAAATCACTCTTATTCGTCTGTTAGAACCCTCCTGCCAGGTGCAGTATTTTGCTATAACCAGATTTATTATATTGGACTGTAAATTTGCTATAACCAAATTTATTGTAACTTCATGATTATACAAATAAAACATTTTTTTTTTATCTCTGTTGACTTCTAACAGTTGAGTAGTGGTCTATGTAGTCCAAATCCTTTAAAATATGTTCAAGTTTGCTTTGCAGCCCAATATTTTGTCAGTTTTGTAAGTACTTCGTGTATGCTTGAGAAGAATTTGTATTTCCATTTTTGGGGTGTGGTATTCTTTGTAGGTACCTTAATAAGTCTTATTGATTATAGTTTTCAAATCTGTTACAGCCTTCGTTATATATATCCACTTGATCTATCAGTTGCTAAAAGGGGTATGTGATTGTTGATTTGAGTCGTTCTTCTGTAGTTCTGTCATTTTGGTTTTGTCTGTTTTTGAATCTATCTTATGAGTTGTATACAAGTTTCAAATTATTATATCTTCCGGGTAAATTAAAGCTATTATTTTAATTCCATGTTTAGAAATGCTTTTTGCCTTAAGGTTTACATATCCAATGTATAAATTCGTGTGTGTGTGTTTGTGTGTGTGTGTGTGTGTATTTACCTACCTATGCATCATTCAATCTATCCGTCCATCTTCCTATCCACCCATTTATCCATCCATTTATCTAACCATTTATCTATTGATTATATATCTAATTAATATCTAAGCTATAAAATGCATAATGGAATGACACAAGCTTTCTTTTTATTAATATTTTCCTGACCTATCTTCTATCCTTTTCCTTTGAACCTTCCTCTATCCTTTCATTATTAGGAGCTTTTTGTAAACTGTACACAGTTGAACGTTTCAATCCAATTTGATCATCTTTGTCTTTAAACTGGAAAATATAGCCATTTACATATTGTCATAACATATATTTGGGTTAATATTACCATGTACTTTGTGTTTGTTTCTCCTCCCCATCCCCATTCCATTTTCCCCCACTACTAGTTTAGAGGATGTACGCTCTTTTTAAAAATTCTTTTAGCGTCTACTTTTGGAATTTTAACATGCACAGTTAAATCAATTCTCTGGCTCTCTCTCTTCCTGTTTTCTTTGGCTTCGGAGAAGTCTTTTTTTTTTTTTTTTTTTGCTATTTCATTAATACTGTTAAAGATGTTTTTATGTTTATCCAGCATTTTCAGTTGTGTCAGTGGGAGAGTTGGCCAGGGTATCCAGTCTTTCATACCAGCCAAAATGGAAGTCCTGAATGGATTTTATTTTTTATTTTAAAATATAATTTTTGTGATTGCAAATGCAGTATAGGAACATCCTAGGAAGTTAGAAAATACAGATTAATAAGAATAAGAAAATAAAAATGCATTATTCTTATCGTTCAGAGACGATTACTTTTAATTTCTTAAAACATATTGCTTTATTTGTGTACATATGTATATGTTTGTGATATATGATATATCTCTCTATATATATTTTAAAAGCCAAAGCATCATCACACTACCATGCTGGGTAGTCAGGTGCTATATTTCTGTTAGCAGTTGCCACTTTTACATATTCGTACATTTTTCTTTTGTGTTGCACACAGTCCCTATTCGGGTTTCCCCAGTTGTCTCCTAAATGTCCAGGGTAGCTGGTTTGTTCAAACTAAGCCCCAGCTCAGGACCACACACTGACTCTGGTTGTTGGATCCCTGTTCCCTCTTTGTTTTCATGGCCTTGACTTGCTGAGCTGGCCAGGCCAGCTTTCCTGCAAGATGTCCACTTTCTGGACTTGTCAGATTTGTCTCTCACAGCGTCATTTAACTTGATCCTCTCTCCCTTCTATTTCCTATAAACTATAAGCTAGTTTAATAGGATTAATGGCTCTGATTCACACATTTGTTTACAATTAGAAATCATCATCACTGATGTCGTGTACCTCATATTGCATTGGGGCACAAAATATCTTATAACACCACAGGGGGATTTGGCCACGAGTTATGAAGGTGATAGCTTTGATGTTCCTTCATGATAAAATTATTGTCCTTGACATCAGCATATAATTTGTATGGTGCTACTTTGGCATTATATGAATACCTAATTTCCATCAATCATATGCCCAGTGGTTTTAATACCATTTGAACATCCCTGCTTGGACCAATGATTTCTTAAGGGTTTTCAGAATGCTGACTTCCCAATCCCATTATTCCTCTCAGTATTATCTGGCATTCTTCTGTAAAGCAAAGCCTTCCTTTATTAACCAGATGATTGATTTCTCTGAAATACCATTTTCTACTGGCAAGGTTTGACAAAGGCTTAATTTTTAAAATTTTCATTACCAATTTTCAGAGTAAGTTACAGCAGATTGTGACTTAAGGAATTTTTTTTGATCTCATTTTTAGTATCATTATGAAGTCATTTATTTTCATTGATTCATCGTGTTTCAATCCGTTAGAATCAATATCCTTTCTTGTTGCTCAGGTTGTCACAAATTTGGGTAGTGTGGGCTTCTGGGCCATGCCAATGCTCAAGACTAGAAAGTATAGTCTACGTTTTATTAAAACTAAGACCATCATTCATTGGCTGATGCATCATTATTTTCTGTTCCATTGGAAAAATAGATCACAACCAATTTACATATGAATTGTCATTAATTATAAGACAGATCCTGTTTCAGAGATGTTAAAATGTAACAAAAAGATGACTCTTAGGTTCAGTGCAGTACCTTATTTTAAAAACCCATGAGTTCGCAGTGACAGTTTCAACCTAATTTAGTGACAGTATGTACACTTAGTTCCCTTGAGTTTTATGCTCATGCATCTTCCCTGCTGTCCTGGAAATACTGATCCCCAACCTCATCGTATGAGTTTCCAGTGGCTGCCGTAACAAATCGCCACAGCTGTAGGTAACTTAAAACAACAGAAACGTATTCTTTCACAGGTTCTGGAAGTCAGAGGCCCGAAATCAGCATCCCTGGACCAAAATCAAGGTGTTGGCAGAGCCGTGTTCCCGCAGAACCCACTCCTCTCTCCCAGCTTTGTGGGTGGGGATGGCACCCGTGGCTCGTGGATTGGTCAGTCCACTCTCTGTCTCTGTGGCCACTTCGCCATCTCTGTGTGTCTGTGTCAGATGTCCCTCTGCTTCCTAAGGACACACGTGAGTGCATAGGGCCCATGAGGACAATATAGGCTAACCTCATATCTCAAGATCCTTCATTGATCACCTCTGTAATTTTTTTTTTTTTCATTTAAGGCAACATTCACAGGTTCCATGGGTTGAATTGTGGTTATCTTTTTTTTTGGGGGGGGGTCACTATTCAACATATGACATTCATTGCTATAATTACTTACGTTATCAAAACAAAACCTGAAAAAATTACTCGATCATGTAATACAAAGAGCAGCCTTCAGATAATGATCTGCATATTATTACCAACTGTGAAAATACTAAGTGAAATTTAACTTTAGTATGTCCTTTTCTTTTCTTTTTAAAATTAAATCTTTAAGGATGTGGCTTCAAAGTGCTGTGTTGCAAACTCACTTGAGATAAATCCTCTTTCTGTGTATTGGTTCTGTCTCAGTTTGCTTTAAATTACGGGAATTTGAAAAAAAATGTTATTTTTAAATTAGGTTACATATTCATGGTTCCAGGTGTCCTCCATTGGTTGATTGATTAACGGGGGGGAAAGTCATATTTAAGGCACCAGGCCTGTGACATAAGACAGAGTCTTCCTCTCCTGGACTTGGGGTGCTCCACCTCTGCACAGCTGTGAGGATTTCTTTTTGACCACCAAGATGCTCAGCACTGTCTGTTATCTCCCCTTTACTTCTTTTCCAGGCCTTTCCACTTCTTCTAAACTTTGCTCTCCATTCTCCAGAATGTACTTTTCCCCAGTGTCTCTTTCAGCTTCTGCTACACTCAATGTTGTGATTTTTGCAAAAATGCTGGGAGCCAGGTGAGATGGGGTGAGGGAGCACGTGGAACTCGGGTCTCCTTTGAGGGTGCAGATAGTTTGTTCACCTTCCACATCACGTAGAGCTGAGGGCGAGGAGGCCCAGCTTTTGCCCAGGAGGAAATAAGACCTGCCTTGTTTCTGTAACCTCAGAACAATGCATTTTAGCTCTGTAAACACATCCATATCGATCCTTTTATATTTTCTACTGATTTATTTGCCCTTATTTTTCTGGTAATTATCTTTTGGAGAAATAACAAATCTGAATCAGCTGAATCAAGAAGAAAGAGACCCTTTATGCTAGAGAAGTCAGGATGTCCCTAGAGGTCATACATGTCCCCAGGGTGACCATCTCCTAGCTGGAAAACTCAAATAGTTTGTGCAAGTGAAACAAAGGTAGTGAGCAGAGATTCTAAGAAGGGGACCATTGTGAGACTCTTTGATTTGTGCCTTCATAACCCAGGATGTTTCTGGATATTATACTATTTTGCACACATGGCACTGAGTCAATTTTCTTAAAAACACAGGCAACTGAAGGCAGCCTGGAAATGTCTGTGTGTGTTTGCATTTGTTGACTTTTGCATCCTGGCTCAACAAATCGAATTCTTCCCAGGAGATTTCATATGATTCACACTGCCCCCCGCCCCATCCTTTTTTTTTCTTCCTGAGCTTATCTTGCTTGTGTGACTTGGTACAAAAAATAAGGCTACGAAAAAGATAAGATAATTTATGTTATGGGAACTCTGATTATTCCTGAGACATTCTTGAAATTATGCTGTTATTGCCTTTAAATATTAATTCTGTTTCCTGAGAGAATGAGCTAAAGAATTAGAGTGATTCTAAAGCCCACGGCAGGGAGACTAAGTTCCCAAGAAAAGAAAATTGCTGGACGGTGAAATATGCAGTTCGACAGCATGCAGACATTACGTTGTTATAAATGCTTCAGACTTTTTAGCATCCAACTGCAGGATAGGTTTTGACAGAGTGTAGCAGTTTCCAAGACGTGACACATGATGAATGTGGTCCTTACTGGGATGGTTTCTAAGAAACGAATTCGATTTCTTGGATCTGGAAGCGGTTTAAGCTGTGTACTAACTGTTTTGGTTCACTAGGGTGGCACTGGTTACATCGAAGCGGTCATGAAATAAGAGTCATGCTAGTGAGTTTAGAGAATGAAAATTCCAAGATCAGGTTATTTGGGTGGGATTCAGTTAAACGAATGATTAGGTATGTATGATAGAAACAGATCGGACAGATATGCAACTTACGGTACTGTGTCAGTGGTCATTTCTAAGCCACCCCCCTTTTATATTTTTGCATCTGAATGATCATTTCCCTTGTTTAACTATAACAAAAATTTCTGCTTTTGACAGATTATAAATGTATGTGTCTATAGTAGAAAAAACTAAGATTCAGCATAAGATAAAGAAGTGAATGGAAGTTACCCAGCATCCTACCATCCAGAGATAACTACTGTTTAGCATTTTCTCTTATTTTTCTTCAGTTTATCTTCTTTCCCTTTAAAAAAATGTTTATTAAAATACAGCTAACATACACAATTGTGTTAGTTTCAGGTGTACACCCTAATTATTCAACATTAGATACCTAGAGAAGTGATCACCCTGAGTCTCAAAACCATCTGACACCCAACAACACTATTATGGTGTTATTGACAGTATTCGCGATGCTGTATTCCACAGCCCCAAGCTTTCTTTGGTTTATACCTGGAAATTTGAACTTCTTCTTATTATTTTTTTTTTACCTATCCTGCCCCCTCCATTTTTTTATTTTTCAATTACAGTTGACAAGTCAATAGTATTTTATATTAGTTTCAGGTGTACAGGGTAGTGGTTAGATATTTATGCAATTTGTGAAGTGATCACCAGACTAGTCTAGCACCCACCTGGCACGACACATGGTTATTACCATGTTATCGACTATATTCCCCATGACTGTTCCATAACTATCAATTTGTACTTCCTAATCCCTTCCCCCTTTTCACCTCGCCCCCAGCCCCCTCCCATCTGGCAGCCATCAGCTTGTTCCCTGCATCTGTGAGTCTGTTTCTGTTTTGCTGCTTTTGTTCTTTAGATTCCACATATAGCGAGATCATATAGTATTTTTATTTCTCTGTCTGCTATTTCACTTAGCATAATATCTTCCAGTTTCGTTCTTATTCTCATACATGGTCAAATTTCATTCTTTTTTATGGCCGAGTAAATATGCCATTGTACGTATGTAGCACATCTTTATCTAATCATCTGTTAATGGGTACTTAGGTTGCTTCTGTATCTTGGCTATTGTAAATAATGTTGCAATGAACATATGGGTACGTATATCTTTTCAAATTAGTATTTTGATTTTCTTCAGATAATTGTCCAGAAGTGGAATTTCTGGGTCATATGGTAGTTTTATTTTTAATTTTTTGAGGAAACGTTATACTGTTTTCCATAGCGGTTGCACCAGCTTGAGGTTTCACCAACAGTGCATGCAGATTCCCTTTTCTCTGCATCCTCGCCAACACTTGTTTACGGATTTGATGATGGCCATTCTGACAGGTTTGAGGTGATACCTGATTGTGGTTTTAATTTGCGTTTCTCTGATGATTAGTGACATTGAACATCTTTTCATGTCTATTAGTCGTGTGTATGTCCTCTTTGAAGAAATGTCTGTTAAGGTGCTCTTCCCATTTTTTAATTGGATTGTTAGCTTTTTTGGAGTTAAGTTGCATGAGTTCTTATAAATTTTGGATATTAACCTCTTCTTGGACATATCATTGGCAAATATCTTCCTTCATTCAGTAATTTGTCTTTCCATTTTGTTGATGGTTTCCTTCTCTGTGTAGTACCATTTATTTATTTTTCTTTTGTTTTCCTTGCCTGAGGAGATATATCAGAAAAAGACATTACTAAGAGCAATGTCAGAGAGTTAACTGCCTATGTTTTCTTCTAGGAGTTTTATGGTTTCAGGTTTTCCATTTAAGTCTTTAATTTATTTTGAGTGATTTTTGTATATGGTGTAAGAAAGTGGTCTAGTTTCACTTCTTTTTTCATGAATCTGTCCAGTTTGCCCAGCACCATTCATTGAATAGGCTGTCTTTACACTATTGTATATCCTTTCCTCCTTTGTTATAGATTAATGACTATATAGGTGTGAATTTATCTCTGGGCTTTCTATTCTTTTCCATTGATCTATGTGGCTGTTTTTATGCCAGTGCCATGGTGTTTTGATTACTATAGCTTCATAGTATAGTTTGATATCAGGTATTGTGATACTTCCAACTTTGCTCTTCTTAAGATTGCTGTGGTTATTTGGGGTCCTTGGTGGCTCCAAATAAATTTTAGAATTAAAATTTCTAGCTTTCTGAAAAATGCCTTTGGTATTTCAATAGGGATTGCATTGAATCCATAGATTGCTTTGGGTAGTATAGACATTTTAATGATGTTAATTATTCATTTCTGTGAGCATGGCATATGCTTCTATTACTTTTTATCTTCTATTTCTTTTTTCAGTGTCTTTTAGTTTTATGAGTACAAATTTTTTACTCAGTTAAATGTATCTTAGGTATTTTATTTTATTTTGTTGATGCAATTGTAAATAGGATTTTTTAAAAATTTCTCTTTCTGATAATTCATTATTGGTGTGTAGAAATGCAACCAATTTCTGAACATTAATTTTGTATTCTGCTACTTTACTGAGTTCATTTATCAGTTCTAATAGTTTTTTGGTGAAATCTTGGATTCAGAATTGAAAGTCCCATTCTCAGGAACCTCCTCAGGCCCAGGCAAACTGGGACAACTGGTCATTTAACATTTTACTTTGGTTGGCTAATCAAAGTTCTTCCCTGGGAGGTTTGGACTGGAAATGGAGTCTTTCTTTTTCTGGCCACAAAACTGTGAAGTCAGTCCACCGCAGCTGACAGCTCTGCTTTCAGCCTCAGGACTGAGCTCCTCTGAGGAAGAAAAGTCCACTTGTGGGACATGTTAGAAAGGGAGTTTCCAAACCATCTGAACCCCTGGTTCCATCCCTTCTCTCCTTTGGCGAGGACAATGTGCTTAGTATGAGCCAATGCACCTCTGCCTTTGCCCAGACTTTTCTAACTGGGTTTCTGTCAATTGCAACCAACAGATCCTAATATAATATTTTTGCCACCACACAAGGTCAGGTCAGGAGTTTCTAACTTTTAATCTTTTTGTTCTATTTTTTCCCCAGTTTTATAGAACTTACAAAATAATGAGGAGAAACATTTTTAGTAGTATTTAAAATTCAGGCTGAAAGGATCTTAGAGGACTCGAAGGCTAACCTTGCAGATGGGGCAGAATTTCTTTCAACAAAACATCTCGAACAAGTAGGTTTATAGCGGGCCCACGAAGAATGTTGTTGTTATTTTGTTCAATGTCATTTTGTTATAACATTGAGAAAGAAACTTAGATCCTGGGCGGGGGCTACTGCCTGTGTGGAGCTTGGAAATTCTCCCTGGGTCTGCATGGTTTTTCTCGGGGGATCCTGGTTTCCTCCCACATCCCAAAGATGTGCATGTAAGGCGAGTGGTGTCTGCATCATCCTGATCCACGTCAGTGGGCGTGTGTGAATCACTTTGCAATGGGAAGGTGTCCTCTCCAGAGTGGGTCCTGCCTCATGCTCTGAGCTGGAGGGGTTGGCTCCAGCCACCTGCCCTGAACTGAAATGAATGGGTTAAAACATCATAATCTTGCTTGTTTTTATTATCTTTCTTAAATATGTTTATAGCTCACATTTATTTCAGTGTTCAATGTTAGAAGTGTTTGGGTCTCTATTTAGAAGTTTGGTGATTTTTTTGTGTGACCAGAAATACGCCATAGGAACGTAACCCTAGTTTATGTCAATTAGCCTGTGAGAAAATTGGTTTTGTGATACATCGTTTCGCTTAAAGTCACAGTTTCCAAGAACTTGGGGATGACATTAAGCGAGGACTTGCTGCACTTCTCTCTTCTGCTTTTGTTACTGAGCCCAGGTTCATCGTAGTTTATATGGCATCTAATGTCCGGTAGGTAGATCTAGGGCCTGTGAGCATTTGGTGCGTGGACGCTGCCCCTATTGATTGACTTCCCATTGAATGGATGCATGTTTAACTGAGCTTAACCCAATCATAATGATCCCTTCATCTTCATGTTATACTTGGGTTTTGGAAGAGAATCTTAGAAAATTATAGAATCAGATAATTAAGGGTCAGGGGAACATTTTCTAACCACATCGTAGCATACATGTGTTATATATTTTGGCCATTTATATTTTATAATTTCTCTTTTAGATATTTAATAAAATAGCTTTATTTCCACCTATGTAGGGTATATGGCAATCATGTCCACATTGCTCTTTGGAAAAAAATTCTGTTGTAACTTACATTTTTTTTTTTTTTGCTTTGGAAAAAGACTATCTATTCACTTAGTCAATAAAAACTGCCCAAGTACTTGTGTTTAGATGTCAGAGGGGTCAGGAGCCTGCAGTCACCTTACGGTGTGTCTGGGAGGTGGAAGAGGTGTTAACTGGACCCTCGTGGCTGCAAGTAATAAAAAAAGCTCCTCTAAGTGGCCACAACAAAAATGGGCAGCTTTTGGTTTATGTCATGGGAAAAGTGAACTGGGCTCCTGGCTGCCCTCTCAGGTACGAGCTCAACCTTCTCTGTGTGAATTCTGTCTCAGAAAGGCCCCACCCTGCAAGGTGGTGAGAGGCTGCGCAGCCTGAGTCTCCCTCCATCCCAGGTTGGGGCAGTGATGGGAGACAGGAAGGAGAGCAATCCCAGCCAAAGGCACCCCGCTCCTTCTTAGTGCTGCTTTTCCGTGTAGTTGTCAAGCCCCCAAACCAACCGCTGTAGCTTGAGGATTGCAGGTGGCTGATAATTGACCGCCTTAGGCATGTTGTCCCCTTGCTGCAGGGATACAAAAGGAAGTGGAGGAGAGTGTCATGCAAAAGATGGGCCCTTCCCACTCCAGTTCCTCAGAGTTGGACTCTGGGAGGACAAGTTCAGGGAATCCAAAACAAGGGCCAGGTCCCGTGAAGGGCGGAAAGGTTGCATATGCCATCTCCTATGGTCCAGTGGGTCACTTCTCCTCCTCATTGCCTGGCGTCACCCTCCGGCCTTCAGCAGCCTCTCCCGAGAAGACCCGTTGGTCAGCCATCTCCTCCGTAATGCCACCCCGTTGGCTCACCTCTGTGGACTTACACTTTCCATCCTGTGTTACACTGACATGTTTGTGTATCAGTTTCCTCGCCAGATTTTGAGGGCCAGGTGGGCAGGAATCCTATCTTCTGAGCCCTGGATTTTGTGATAGTGGAGAAATTCAGAGAGGGAAGAAATCAGTGAGGATCTGTCTCCTCCTGCCAAGGGGCAGGTTGTCTACACCCAGGGTTGTTGGAATGGATACAGGCAGAAGGTGTGAGAATTAACGTTTCTGTTTGTTTTTCCATGAAAACTTGTATTACTATTTCTGAGTATGTATATAAGGTACATCCTATACAGTGTGATAGTACCTGCATAGAATAAATATAGTAATTGATATGCTTACAAACATACTACATTTATTGACAGTTCAAAATTTAAACATTTTTCAAAAGGGCAGAGTGTGAGATCGAAAATGGTTGGAGCCTATTGGATTAGATCATTGTTTTCCAAGTTTTTGAAACAACAACCCACTCGAAAGCTGACATTTCACACTGGGATCCCACAAGTGTGTGGGTGGGTGTGTTCCAACTGGTGAAAGCTTGAGGAAGTGGCAATTACTAAGGGTTCCACAGGGATTTCTGGTGCTTCCAGTTCTACTCTGATTCATTAAAAATGCTCATCTCACTCTTAACTCCCTAAATTGGTTTCAGCCCTCACCCTCGTGGGCCACATCCTGCAGCTGGGGACATGCTGGTGTGGACAACGATGGAGCTTCTTGGAGGAGGGTAATTGCTTTGGAGCCTTGAGCTGTGTCTTCCCATGAAGAGCTTTCGAAATGCAGCTCACAGGCCTTGGTCTTGGTAGACCTGAGGACTGAGGTCGGGGAGGGGGAGATGGGGGTAGCAAGGGCTGGGCCCCTAGGAAAGGGGAGCGGAAAGAGAGAGGACATTGGTGGGAGGACAGCTGGGGATCCGTGTTTACTAGAAGTAAAGCGAGCTAGGGAGGCCTGGGCCAGGTCACACAGCACTGTGAAGGTCGGGTGAAGGACATTTGGACAAGGGGACAGAAACTGAGTCACATCAGCTTTACCGCAGTCACTCGCCTGAAAAGTTTTAGCACAAAGTTTTAGCAAAAATTCCCATGGGCTGAAACTGTTGGCTTAAATTAACCGGGGTCCTGAGCACACTTGGGGGAGGTGTGTCCATCTTGCTTTGTCCCTGTAACAGTTGGGGATGAATCTGATACTGCCCAGGCCCCACGGGGCAGTCATTCCACAGGGGCGGGTCTTTCATCAGGACTCACCTCGGTGTGCTGTGGGCCCCCAGCTCTCTGGGCCCTGACCTTTCTCCACCAACCAGGGTTAGTGGTGGCTGAAACAAGACTAAAGCCTGTGTCCAATTTCTTGAAATTAAGGCCCAGGTGTGACCTGCTTCTGTCCCCTCTTTCTCTTATCTGGCAATTGCATGAGATGGAAGAAAGAGAAGTTCCCTCCCATGCTCTCGGCAGCCACCCAAAAGCCCACCTGGCTGTCAGGTCACCCTGTGCTGGCCACTCTTTTGTTGAGTGCGGCTACCTCGGTGCCCCTTGGCTTTCCCCTGGAGCAGTAGTGTCAAGACCGTATTCCATTTTAGACTTAACCAGGCCTATAACGTTTGAGCAGACTCAACATCATTTCATAGTAATAACTCTTGCGTGACAAACAGCGTGTGATCTTGGAGCTTTCCGAAATGAAAGGCTTGACCTGTACAATCGGCTATCGATAACCAGCCCCGCGAGGCTGGCAGGCGGTGTTTGAATGGGGTCTAGTTTTCATGAACTAGTCACTGTGGCAGGAGTTTATTAAAGAGCAGATCGGAAAGTCTTGATTAAAAAGGCTGTCTGTGATCCCATTCATATATTCATTTTTAATCGTGGGGCCTCAGGCTGAGAAAAGGCACTAAGTCGGAAATGTGTGTGTGAGTGCTGCCTGGGTCCTAGCTACCTCATTTCGAAGTTAACTTGGACCTGTGTCGCCAGGCTTGGCTGGTGCCCCTGGGGAGGCAGGGAAGACAGCGTGAGGTCAGTCCTTTCCCCGGCCCTGAGGATCTCCACCATCCCTAGGGAAGGCGTGTTCCTTGACAGTGACCTTCGCATCAGCCAGGGGAGGTCGACAGTGTAAGGTGTATTGATCGTCTTTGACTTTTGAGAAGTAAGACAAAGGTGCTTTCTGCTGTTGGCTAAAACTAATTACAACCCGGGAGCTGGGCTTTCAACATCTCCGACAAAGCGATGACCTCAGGTCCCCGAGGACGATAGAGAGGATCTAAGAGCCAAGAGAGAGTCTAGGTGGGGAGAGCTACTTTTACGCCCCGTGCTTACTGGACTTCGCCAAGTGAGGATTCTGATGGGAAGGCTGGAGTCTCCCTTATTTCTGTCTTTCTGGGAGACGCAGGACTTTGGGGCAACTGCGTCCTTGCCCAGGCCCACCTGGAAGCAGGACGTGGTGTTTGTACGCATCCCCTCACAGATCCGATGTGAGAAAGGCATTTCTGGCTTCTGATTTTAATGGGGGGACAGCAAAGGTCATTCATCTCACTGTGGCTTCCAACTCCCATTGGACAGCTGGGATCCCTGTCCACCTTCCACTCCCAACACACCCTCTGAAGCTTCTCTCTATTTCCTGGACCCTCTTGGCTTTGGCTGGCAGCCTGCAGGCTCGCTCAGCAACCCCGGAGCAGGGAGCTGAGCGGCTGCCATCTGCTCGCGGCTCCCCTGCATGCCCCCTGGGTCCTGGCTCGCCTCCTCGTCTGGCTCCGTCTGTGTCCCGAATTGCACTCCCCCTCCCATCCACCCCAACAGTGGTCTGCCTTTTGGGGTATGGGGTTTCTAAGCAGAATGCCCTGGCTCTTGCCTGCAGACCCTCGCCTTCCCACTTTAGGATGTGATCTGCCTTGCTACAAAGTCAGGGGGACTCGAGGAGCCCCCCCAAACCAGTTAAAGTTTTCAGACGATGCCACATTCCATCAGCCTTCTTGGCATTGCTGCTCTGATCCCGCCCTAGTGACGGGAAATGCCCTTGTACTTTGCTGTTGAGGCCAAGTTCCCACTTACAGCCCAGTCTCACCCCCTCGACTGCTGTTCTGTTCCCACACCTCCAGTTTTGCTGTGCGAATGCATCGTTCGCCTGGGTCCCAAGCCTGCTTTGCTCTTGGAAGGTGATTCTAGTTTCCTAACCTTCCCCCTGGTATTTGGAGTCCTGCTACGATGCGGCGGCCTCCCTGACTCTGATGCACTCCCCACCTCGGGTCTCTAACTGTTGCCTTCTCTAGCTCATGTGTGGAGAGTAACAACACTGCCCCTCGCCCCCAGGATACCCAGGCCTAATATCCAGCAGCTGTAAACATGTCAAGCTACATAGAAATGAGGAATCGCAGTTGCAGAAGGAGTTGAGGTTGGGCAGAGGATAAGGATTATCTCTGAATCCTGGGTGATCTCATCATGAGGTCCTCAACTTAATGACATCTGCCAAGACACTTATTCCAAATGAGCTCATGTTGTGATGTTCTAGATGGATGTATATTTGGGGATACGCTTCAACCCACTGCATCGTCTGAACAAAATAGAGGACCCCAATGAGGAAGGAGTTTGGGGAGTGAGGAGCTCGGTTTGGGCACGTAACAGTGCCTGTGGGATATGCGGCGGAGAGACGCAGAAGGTATGTGAGTTGGGAGCTCAGGGGAGGCGTTTGGGTGTCATTGTCCGTGTTTGGTAGATGAGGATGGAGAAGACCTTTTAAGATGAGCATGTACGAGAAGAAAAGCAGTGGGCTGAGAGTGGACCCTCGAGGAATGCCAGCAGTGAAGATGAGGCAAGGAGTGGGCATCCACTAAGGAGGCCAAGGGGTGGTCACAGAGATAGGATGGGAACCATAGCCAGTTTCTGGGATCAGGGAATAGAGAGTTTCAAGGTGAGTCTCCAAGGTCAAGCATAGCAGCATGACTAAGGCATCTGCTGTTTTCTAAGTGTCTGGGCCATCGCATTTGTGTGGACTTGAACTACAGGGAGCTTGTCATTCCTCCTGCCTTCCCGATGATGCAGCATGTATGATTCTGTAATGACAACTATTAGTAATGGGCGACACAACGGACATGACAAGGTGTGGCTTGGCTAGGAGCAGGGTGCTCCGGATTCTGGCTGTGGCATTTGAATTTCAAGAAAATTACCTTAACTGAGTAGGGCAATACCCTGGATGGATCTAATGTCTCCTAACAAACTTCTGTTTGCTTTAATGCTCCTAATGATCAGAGTTATAGGTTATTTGAGAATAAAAAGTGACGAGAAACAAAACTGTAGGAAATTAGGTTACAGTAATGTGCAGTTTAAGGCAGAAAAGTAGGAGAACAGTTTTGAGTCATTGTCTGAGACAAATTAGTGGGCTTCGTGGACCACTCGTCTGTGATGATGTATCTCACGAAGGTTCAGGGAAGCCATCTCGTGTGCCCTGGGTTGATTAATCATTCTTTGTTGCTCCAGTCCCAAATTAATGGTCAGAGTCTCAAGTGCTTTTGTACATTTGATTGTAGCACCACGCAGAAGGTTCAAACTGATTCTCCAATGCCAGGTGGGCCAGAGGAAGTTTTCACCATCACTTGTACCCACCTCTGCAGCCTCGCACACTGGATTTTAAGGTTGGTGGCCTTCAGGCATCTTCATCTTTTACATCAGAGCTGCAGGTCACGTGTGGCTTGGCTTGTGAGGAAGAGAAGAACACTCGTCTGCACCGAGGAGCCGGAGAATGAAGCACGTGCAAAGATGAAGGAGGAGAAAGAGAGGGAGGCAATGCTTTTATGGTCCTCAGTTATTTTCCAGTTCCAAGCTGTGTTTCCAAAAAATCTTGCTGAGCTTTCTATAGTAAACACCCTGGATGAGCTAGTTTAGGGGTGTACTCATTTACTGGGAAAAAGGAGAAGGGAGAGTTGGTGCATCTTCATTCCTGTAACTGGAATTGTTGCTGCCCCGCGTAGTAGTGTTTCCTGACGTCTCACGGTACAGTGTACCCCGGGAATAAAATGGTAAGCAAAACACAGCCCTCGCCGTCGTTGGGGGGACATACTGCAGTCTGGTGGGGCGTGCACATGAGCAAATGGCGTTGCAGTCTAGTGTGAGGAGACAGCAGTCTCGGCAGGCTTCCCAGAGGGCAGGACGGGAATAGTAGGGGACGCCAGCCGGGCCAGGTGAGGGGGGCAGAAGGGTATGTGTTCCAGGCAGATGGGTGGCATGTCAGAGACACAGGACCGTGGGCTGACAGTGCCCATGACAGGAATGTCTTGCTCGATTACCTACAATTCATGCTGCTATGACGAGGGTCGGCTTTGACCCCGATGTCTGGCATCGTGGACAGTTCATGGTCCTTAGTAATACAAACCATCCATAATTAAATAGGTTCTTCGGAGGAAACCCGATAGTCACACTAATTAGGAATTTTAAAAACATTAGTAGTGAATGGCTAAAGATTTTTTTTTTTTTTTTTTGGAGAGGCTGGGTTTTGAAGGATTCGAGGAACAGCACACATCGAAGCAATTTTCCCAGGTTAAAATATCAGCCCACCCACATGTGGGCAGTTTCCTTTGCTCTGTGTGTATGGAAGCGAGCGCTAGGATATTGTCATGTGCTCATGGTCCATTAGGATATGATTGATCAGATTTTTTCATTAAAATATACATATTCCCTAAGTTTTGTTCTGTTTCCTAAGGCAACACACTCAGATTCCTTCCAGGGGAAGGTTCGACTTGTCTCAGTCTCGGCCAGTCAAGGGCTTTCATGACACGGGTCCCACTCAGATGCATTGACAATTAGAAACAGCCAAATTGCTGAGGTCAGTTGGCAATACCTGAGCAAGGTCCACTGTAGAATGTTCTGGAACAGGGTGCAGAACCCAGTTCTTCGTGCTTCCTCTTCGGTTATCTCTCTCTCTCTCTCTCTCTCTCTCTCTCTCTCTCTCTCTCTCTCTTTCCTATTGATAGTCTAAAGAATGGAAAAGGCCTGATTTTTTTTCACAAAACCAATTTTTTTTTGGAAACAAAGAATCTATTAGCGAGATCTATGATTGTGCTAATTGCCATGCTGATTTATTAAAATGCATTGATTTTCTTAAAAAGCTTCGATGTTCAGACCTCGAAGGGCCCCTGTGGATGAGCACACCCACACCATTCACGGCAATTTATGTGGAACTTTCTTCAGGGATCTAGGTGGCGTGGAGCATGCTATGTGATAGCGCCAAGTTTTCAGTGTTCCCAAGAGTGAAATTTGAAGTTTAGACTTGACTATCTAAGAGGTTCCAAATTTCTTATTTCCACTCTTTTATGAATCTTTCCAATGTGAGGGTCGGGTAGGGGGGCAGGGGGAAGAGAAGCAGAGACAGAGACAGAGACAGACAGTCAGGTTGGGGACTTTGCCTCAGACTTCCATGGCTGCTGAAAAACAGGATTCCCACCTCAGAATGGCAAGTCTAGCACGCTTTCAAAATTCCAAGATGTTAAATATTTTAAGAGTGAAGTCTGAGGCATTAATTTCATTGTTATTCAAAACATGACTCAAATCAATATTTGTCAGATACAAAGGGCAACATGAGAAAAATAATTTTCTAAAAGGTCCCTGGACTATTCGTACAAGTCCCGACGAAGGCTATATTTACAATACTCATGGGCTCCATTTGCCATGATGACATCTCCCTCTCTCTCTTTTCTGTGGTGACCTTCATATTTATAACAGATATATTTCCAATATTTTTATCTTTGTAGCACAACAATAGAAATTAACCCACTTGTTCCCAGAGAAGATGCTGAGGTTTTATCATGGGGAGAGCGTAAATGCCCAGGTCCTCCAAAGCGTTTGGGGGAGCCTGAGGACAATGAAGCTAATGGGCAGGGCTGTGGGGAGTCTGGAGGTTGCTGGCTGGGACGGTTGGAAGGAATTGAAGCAGGCCATTGGGGATATGAATTTGACTCAAGAAAATTTCGAATTCTCTCTACGGATGGCTATAATAATTTTGAATTCGTGAATGTATGCTCAGAGAAAGATGGGGTTTAATTTTATTTAAGTTGGTACTTGAGAGCACAGACTCAAAAGGTAAGCAAGATTTCAGGGTCGAAGTCCAACAGCTGCCCTGGTGGGAGCCCCCTCCAGGCATTTTCCTCCTCACCAGGTGGAGCGTCTGCAGTCAAAAAGTCACCTTTAGCCCTTACCCCACTTTCTAGACCTCATGCTGGGTGTCGAGGCCCGGGAATCCCTTGTCCAAACAGCTCTGATCCTACTTTCCAGGGCTCCTGGTGTCTTCCTCAAGTTTGTCCTGTCAATAGGCAAGTTTTCCCATCCCACTGGCACATCTGTCCCCAGGCCCTAAGGGCAGATGAGGTTTGACTGGTTACAAGAATAAATGGTGATTGGAGCTTAGATGTGAGGGCAGGGGTGTCCACATGCATACACCTGAGCAACTTGGAGAACTTAAAGAAATTTTAAACTTGAATTTGGCCTTCCAGGTCATTGGAAGGTATATCTGACAAGCCAGTAGAATAGATCATTGATCTAAAAGTTTGTTGCTTTGATGGATAATAACTTGTACGTATTCAGACATGAAGTACTCTTGCCTTGGGCCCTGAGAAAGATAGGAGTGGGCCTGATATTCAAAATACTTAACAAGGCGAAGAACCTTTAATTGACATATTGTGCTCTTCTCGTTCCTGTTTGCATGTAAATAATTCAAGGTTTCATCACATGTTATCAGCTGATCAATAATTTGATTCTTAAAGACCTCTCCATCAGTGCGTGGTCATCAGGCTATGTAGTTTCTGTTCAAACTCGAAAATACAATAAGCCCAAATAAAATCGGCTGGATCCCCTTGGGCAGCCTCTTTCCTCATCCCTCCTCTTTGGCAGGAGATGCAGAATTCATAATTCATGCACCAGGCGACTCCTCTACCAGCTCCCCATTCCCCCTTTCCTCATTCCTAAAAGCCAGCATCATTACATGTCTGAGTCCTGGGAATTTTCCTAAAATTTTATGGTGGGAGAAGAGCAGTAAAGATAACACTGGCACTGACGACAGGCCAGGCCTTGTTCTAAATACTTAATGTATTTACGAAACCCACAGAATTTGTGGGGTCCAGATCAACATGAAAATACGGAGCTCTTTGCTCAAAAACGATTAGGCATTTCAAGGTGATGACAACGGAGCAGTAAACCAGGTGTGGGACCCTTGTGACTCCCCAGGTTACTAGCTCATGAAGTCTCCCCATTGTGGATTTACTCTTTAATGCTCATAACGACATTTTGAGGTGTCACTACCCCAGCATTACAGATGGGGATGCTGACACATGGAAGGATAAGTGTGATTGGTCTAAGGCTACAGAGTTGAAACAGCACAGCTGGATTGAGATGTAGGAATTCTTGGTTCCAATGTGGTCCCTGCACCCACGCCCACACTGCCTCTCTGGGGAAGAGACTGCTGTCCCCTTACCCACAGCAAACCTTAGTAAATCCCGTGTCAGATGGCTGGACTCCTTCTCCAAAGCTTTGATCTGGTGTTGCTGCCCGCACCCCTAGCCCCTAGCATCGAGGCCTCTATTAGGCAAACAAATCCCCAAAGCCAAGAATAAACTGACCCCCACTCCGGGAACTTATATTCTATTATAATCTAAAAATTCTGTCTGGGAGTCTCCTCCCACCACACGCTCACAAATCGAGAGGATTACTAAGGTTTTAAGTCCACAAAAATCAATCTCGTCTGTCCCAGAAGAGTTTCCTGCTATGAAAATCAGATTTTCTCCATATTGTTATGGTAACAGAATTACATTTCCTTTAAAATATTCCACTTATTCTTGCCCGTTTATTCGCTTTTATAGCTCTTTTCTTCTATGAGCCTAAATGTGTGAGTTTTTAGGCTAGATTGCTCCAGATAAGCGAGAGTTTGTTTTAATATATTTTGATCTGCTTGAGGTTTCAATACACTCAACACACGACGAGAGGGTCAGCGTGTAGAATGCCCTTGTCTACTCTGCGAGAACGCATTTCCTTTCCAATGAGCGTCACCAAGAAGTTAATTTTAACACCAAGAAATCTGTCGGACTACTGAAAAAATGTGCTGTGAGGAAGGGGGCCCGGTCACACACCCCTCAGGTACCAGAAGCCAAGCCGGACAATTACTGGAACAAAGAATTGATTAATTCTGCAGCTTCTATGTCAGAAAATTTTTAAAAATGTCTTATTTCTGATAAACTTGGAATTTTGACTAAGTGACTCCTTAGAATGATAACAATTACCTGGGTCTCCTTTCACATGGCTAATTACAGGATGATAAAAGTGTGCCTTATGTGTTCCAACCTTCCTTTCTCCCCGTTCCCGTGCTAAAGGCTGTTGATAAATCTCAAAGTTGAGGGAATGGAAGAAGGAACAAAGATAGAAGGAGCAAGAGAAGCTCTTTGGGAAAGTTTAAAGTAAATGAAGTGGATCTGAGTAGTAAGAAGAGACAGCTACGTTTCAAGATGTTAAATGTTTTGTACAAATCATTTTATGTTGATTAAACAGTACCCTGTAATTTCTTTGCTAAATTGAATGGGCTACAGTGAAAATGGCATTTGGCCCGCCCTAAACACCAGCTTCTCTCTGAAGACCTTTATGGCGAGTTGAGAATTTTAAATTAGATGAAGAAATAACAGTGCATGATGTTGCTTAGCAACCATTATATGTCAGTAATAGACACGCCGCACGGATAAGTTTGGGGCCATTTTCAGGGAACAAATAAACTCATTACCCAGGGCAAGATTTAATGAATTTCCAAAAGTCGAACCTATGCCAATATCATTTTATTCATGTATTTGTGCCAAGGAGAGAGACTTTCACGATTATAATGCTTCGGTACTTGGGTTGTGGCTCTCGCATCATACCCTCTGGGTGGCTAGGAGAAGCGGCTTTGATTTGGGAGGGCGATGATGGTGAAGGGCAGTCAGGAGCTGGAAGAGTGCCCAGCAGCAGGTCTTCACAATTGTTTGGTGCTTTGTGTAGACATAGGTTGCCTCTTAAGAGCAGAGGTGGGCGAAGGTTCTCATCGCCTCCTCCACGACCTCATCACCAAGTGTTCACAATAAAAGCAAGTCTCAGAGTGAATTCAGCTGCCAGGCCTTGGAAGCTCAGAGAAGGCCCCGCTGTTTATCCGCAGGCTCCCTGGCGGTGAGGCCACACACAGAACCTTTCACAGTGTCAGAATCCGAGACAAGGGGGTCGTGGGCGTGGGGTCAGACTGCAGGCCAGACTCTCGTACCCTGTTTGTGCCTGGGCAGGGGTGCCTGGGGAATATTTCTAGCCAACTCACAGACCTTGAAACCACCCTTTTCACCAGCAAAAGATTATTTCTCACACCCTCTGTGCTAATTACCAAACCCTCTGAGAGAGCTGAGTGTGACAGTCCAAGGCTCTGCTTTAAGGGCTTCTGTAAAGTGCTTTTCAAATGCAAAGGGACTGGCCTAGGATGCAGGTCCTGACTCGGGTATTTGAAATGTGGGTGAACCACCCCCAGGTTGTAGGTTAAAACTCTTCACACGTTCCTGTGTAGTTTTTGGACTCTAAGATGCCATCACTTGTAAGACACACCACTATTTTACGTATCACTAAAAAAGAAAAAAAAAAAAACCTTCTAATAAAACTGTTACAATGCTTCTTGTCACTTAAAATTTTTTACTTTATAATTATCAAAAGGGCCTTTATGGATTAGACGTAGATTTCCACCATAGGTTGGGCATGTTCATAGATCAAGAAGAAATATAGGTGAAGAATTGCTCATAGTTTTTCTTAAAAAATACAAAATTTGACCTTTTGCAATTACTATCTTAACTAAAGATGTCTTTTTTTCCCTTTAACTCTGTGCTCTTCTTTGTCATCAAGGACAGCAATGGTATACCTTTTCTTAGAATAACTAAAAGCCACTGGTGCTGGCTCTTACCTGGCCCTGTTATCATGTACATCCATCAGGGGTGGATTTAGGTAATTGTGGAGCCTAACGTTTGAAAACTTTGTGGAGGGAGGCTTTCAAAAAGAAAAAAAAAATAGAACAAAATTACAAATACAAAATGAGGTCCAATCACAATTATTTGGAATGAAGAAAACAAATATTACAAATCATTACAAATTTGTGAAGTCATATTTTACAAGCAAAAGCTGTCAAATATCACAAACATTACAAACTATAACCCTCCTCCCCTAAAAAAAAAACCCAAAAACAACTCACACAAATACTTCCATTAAATGGCTGCGTGGCCCACCTCTACAACGCTCTTTCCCCTGCATTTTTGGGCTGTGCACTTAGTGATTGCTGCGTACTATTGAGCTACACAATGGTCACCAGACTGGCTCATTGTTGTTCTGTAGGAGAAGCGGTTTTGTCACTGGAACTGCACTCTCCAGGCCACTTCAATGCTTTGGTTTGCTTTGCTGTGCATTTCATTGGAGGCCGCCAGAGTTCATCAGGATAGGATGCTCTAGCTACCCCTTTGCAAAGCCATCTCGTGTGTTGGAATGTGTGAAAACTCCACCCACTGGGAGGTAAGTAGTGCTTGCATTTTAAGGTGTTTGTCATCCTAAAACAGAGGAATTCTACTTAATCGTGTGATTGCCATTAGAAGGAATGGTTTGTTTCTAGTCATAAACATCCCATTTTTCAGCTTCTCTACAGAAGAGCGCTTTTGTTTGGACTTGGACTGATGTACCCGGACACTCTGCTATCGTTTTACACCGTTGATGAAGTGGAAGAAATTCGCACAGACTGGCTCTTGGTTCTGTACGTTTCCAACCTTGTTTTTCCTCCATTGCCCCCGTGTTGGAGGTGCTGGAGCTGTGTTAGGCCACTCCAGCTGCCCTAACAAAGTGCCACACACAGGGAGGCTAAAACAACAGAATTTATGTTGCCCAGTTCTGGAGACCAGAAGTACAAGATCAATGTGTCAGCAGGAGGGGCTTCTCCTGGGCCTCCCTCCCTGGCTGGCAGACCACTTCCTTCTTGCTCCATCCTCCCCATGGCCTTTGCTCTGTGCACTGGTATCTTTGGTGTCTCTTCCTCTTGTTATAGGGACACCAGTCCTACTGGATGA
The DNA here is from genome assembly GCA_030015415.1 of Cynopterus sphinx. Classification (NCBI taxonomy): domain Eukaryota; kingdom Metazoa; phylum Chordata; class Mammalia; order Chiroptera; family Pteropodidae; genus Cynopterus; species Cynopterus sphinx. The sequence goes on along the minus strand of CM057379.1, from coordinate 3,382,654 downwards.
GGGCCCCACCCCATGACCTCATTCGACCTCAGTTACCATCCTTACAGGCTCCATTTCCAAGTCTAGTTACACTGGGGGGCTAGGACTTCAACCTGGGGTGGGGGGTCATAGATCATGTTTGAGTTGGACTATGACCTTTGGCCTTATGCCTTTGTGCAAGGATGCTGAGTTGACACAGGGGGTGGTAATGAAAACCTGGAAGCAATCCTATAATGAGACGATTTAGTTAGACTTTGAAGTAAAGTGACCATGAGCCATATAAAGCTCATCAAACCTCAACTACTGACCAACTGACCAATTTCTTTGTTCAGCTTCCTCTAATTTCCCCTGGGATTCTCGCAGCCACTGCACCACTATGGGACACGAGGAGAAGTGAGATGAGGACAGCTCAGAGAAGGAGATAACTATCGTCCCCCATGTAGGCTAAATATTTCAACTTTGCAAATTTTACTCATGCAAGTGTACTATAGGGAATGCATCTCAGGGCCTTAGTAGGATCCCGTCCAAGTGAGAGGTCCCAAGCTTAAATTTTATTAGTTTCATGGTAAATCCATCTCTGAGAACTATCTTCCTTTTGATAGCAGCTATGAGAAAATTCCAAAATATCTGATTCACCATTCTCCAGTCTCCATCCCCTCTGGCCCCCCTCCCTTTCCCACAACCATTTGGCTTCCTGGGGTTGAAAAGCATTCTGCTTTATCTGCAGGATTTTCTTCTAAATCTCTAACATCCAACCTGAAATGAAAAACATTTTGTTTTGTTTTGTTTTGTTTTCAAATTAAACCTTTTATTTTGAGATAACTATACATTCACCTGCAGTTGTAGGGAATGATACAGAAAGGCCCACATTTCCCTGATAGTAACATCTTGCAAAAGGACACAATATTGCAACCAGATGCTGATATGGGTAAGACAGAGAATGTCCACATTCCCCTCCCACCCCGCATCCTCTCCTGAATCCCTGCCCACCACTAATCTGGTCCCCGTTTCTAAAATTTTATCACTTTGAGAGAATGTTATATAAATGAATCAATCACACAGTCTGTGACTTCTTGAGGTGGGATTTTTCACTGACATAATTCTCTGGAGATTCATATAGTTTGTCTGCCTTCTGTCCACCATTCAAAGTCATCTTATACTTGTTTTAAAAATAATGTCCAGGACTTTTCACTGTACTCAGTAGAAGGAATTAGAAAAAGTATACCTAGTCCTTTCTTGGAAGCAGAAGTCCATCCTGTAGATTTTTTGTTTTGTTTTTTTAAAATAAAATATTTTATAAAATATTTTTATAAAATCTTTTTCAAAGTAACGAAATACCAAAAGATCCACATGTTAACTTAATCAAGAAGGTACATGATTTCTGCATAGAAAAATTTAAAGCTTTAATAAAGATTTTTTGAATAAATAGACATTTCATCTTTTAAATGATCTGTCTTGACCTTATAAAAGTATTGATTTTTTTTCCCATTGATCTAAAATTCGGTGAAACTCAGTCGTAATAATAGTTGAAAAAATTTAAGAAGAAATTAAGTTAAATCCCTTTAATTTAAAGTAATTATTAAGCAATATGGAATTTATAAAGCAAAATAAACATGTATATACACAAATTAATTTAGAAAAAGAGATCCTACAGGTTTTGATGCTGGTAATTTCGATATTTGCTCATATACAGGCAATGACAATGACGTAAGGACAACTACCTGGCTGGGAGCAAAGTCAGAGTCGGTAATATGTGAAAAAAATGTCTTGGCATGAAATACAGTATGTCCTCCAGCCTCTGACGAAGTGTGCACCCCAGGTAATCACCCAGTTATCTGCACTGTGGCTCACCAAGGTTCTGGTCTTCCCACTTCTGTTTCTCAATCTCAAGGTATTAAAATCATAAGGTTTTCGAACTTGGCTCATGCTTAGCAAAGCGGCTGTGTCATGGCTTGGGTTTCCCAGAAGCAGACTCTCCGAAGGAGCTGAACCTGCAGGATGTCTATTTGGGAGCATCTTGGGCATTGACCCCTGTGGGAGGAAGCAGGATAGGGTAGATGTGCAGGTAAAGCTGTGATGCAGACCCAGCGCCGGCCTTGGCTCACTTGCATGGAGCTCAGGGATGAGGATGACCCCATAGATTTGTCCAGAGCTGGGCCCACTGGGCCAGGCTTTATAGATCTTACTGGAAAGGTCTCTGGTTGGGGCCTGTTCTGAGGAGGGGTAGGAAGTCACCCAGGTGGGTCAATAAATATGCATAGATTAAAGATGCGTTCTCAAGAGTGTTTTACTGTTAGGGGTGTATATCAAAAAGGTGGGCAGCAGTGCTTCTAGAAAGCTGATTCCTCTGTGGGAGAATAATGCCAATATCTTTAACAATGGGTCATAAGTTTTGATGTCGATGTGAGTTTTTTGGTGTTTAAAGTGGCTTCTCCATTTCTACCCCCATCAAAGAGGAGGACTTACATTTATTTAGGGTTTTAGATTAATATTTAATTTATTCTAATAAAAAATATAAAAGTCTTGTCCCACTTATAAATCTTACTATTTTCTTTTTTTTAATAAATCTAGTGAATTTTAACAATCCTATTCATAGATGCTTTTATTAGTGTCTCAGTTGAGGAGACAAAACTACCTTAAATGATCAGCCCCATTTACAACTCGGTTAATTAAATTTCTTTAAACATTTTTACTGCATTTATAAATGTAATATATTTGATTTCTCCTCCATAGTTAATGTAATAAATTAAACTTATGGATATAATAAATCTCAAGTTCTCTTAAGCACCCCGACGCTGTTTACAAAACCCAGCCAGATTCTCTTAAACCCTTTAGCTTAAAATCTCAAGTCTAAAGTAAATTGCACATTTTAATGAAATCACAAAGCTCATTCTGAACGACCAAATTATCCAAAAACATTTGAAATACCAAACACACACATGGTTATTCCTCAGTGTAACATATGGGCATCGATATTCTAAACTTCTGTTGAGAAATGGCCTCCCAAGTGTTGCAGGTGGATGGTGGTGGCTCAGGTGGATGACAGGAGAAGCAGGAAAACTCTGCCCTTTCCAGGGATGTTTATTAAACAAATTCTTATTATCACGTCATTGAGGTCAGTGACATCCCAGGTCTCTGTCTGTGGATGATGTGTTCTGTGGATGATGTGACCGATGGCACGGAAGGTTCCCTGAGGGGGGTATAAACTATCCAGGGGCCAGACTTCTCCCTGCTCGGTGGCCGGAAGCAGGAGTCTTAAGACCCCAGATGTAAGTGGCATTGTTTACTGGGTTCCTCTTCTATCCTGTTTGTGAAGTACGGGACCGTTAGTAATACATTTTATTCAACAACATAGCTTAAATACCACCAAGTTCACCAACCAAAACCTTCTTCTGACCCTCTCTGTGTTAATTACAGAATCCTTGGGTGTTGGTGGAGATATGGGGGGCCGAGGTGCTTGCTGGAGCCATCTCGATGTGTGGGTTTGCTGGTGAGAAAGCTGATCACAGGCCCAGGTTCTCCGTGAGGCCACCAACTGTGCCTAAGATGTAACTTAAACAATGTATCACGGCATTGCACTGACCCTGAGAATGTGTTTTAGGATAGGTTACACACATCTTAACACCTTCCAAGGCTTAAACGATACCCCTGAAAAGGTAGTTTCACCGTTTGTTAGTGGATTGTATTGTCCCCCTGCCACTAATTCATATGTTGAAGCTCCAATACCTAGACTGACAGTATTAGAAGGTGGGGCCTTTAGGAAGTGATTAGGTTCAGATGAGGTCATGAGGATGGGCCCCATAACTGGATTAGTGGCCCTGTAAGAAGCAACAGAGAGCTTCCTCCCTCTCCCCGTCTCTCTCTCTCCCCCTCCCCCTCTCCCTCTCTGTCATATGAGGATACAGTGAGACGGCACTGTCTGGAAGCCAAAAAGAGCCTTCACCAGAAACTGACCATGTTGCCACCTTGACCTTGGACTTCCATCCCTCTGAACTGTGAGAAGTAGATGTCAGTTGTTTAGCCACCCAATCCATGGGATTCCGCCTGAACTGAGTAGTGTACCGTTCTCATCCTAGCGGAAAGGTGTTGCTTCTCTTTAGGAGAATCCTGTCTGGGATGCATGCCCTAAATGCCCAGGTCTTCCTGTGCGTCAGGAGGACGTGCAGAGCCTTTTTCACAGTCACCTATCGGGGGACTACACGGACTCCTACGGACCACACCTTCCCAGTGAGATGGTCTTGCAGCCCATGCCTAGGGGTTCAGATGAGCTCTCACCAATTGTTAAATTAACTGTGAGTCAAGCAAAGAGAGCCCTCAGCCTCATAGAGGATGCACTGACTTCCCCCCTTACTTTGTTAGCTTTTACATGTCTTTAGCTCTCCTCAATCATGTTAACGGTTTCCATTTTCCTTAGCAGAATTAGCACATAATTCTTTCTTCTCATTTAAGTCTGAGATGAGTCCCCACACCACTGCCTTGAAGGCAACTTTTGAAGCTTTTAGAAATCCTCTCATTTTTGCTGTTTAATTCTTTAACCTTGATTATGAAATATTGGTCCATGTAGAAGGACTCATGTAACTTGTGTATGTTGTGAGGCATAGTGTACAGCAAACACCCAGGATACTGAAATATCGTAAAGGAAGCTAGAGCTAGTGGGCCTCAGGAGGACAGGACATGGGTCAGTTCTGGTGGACTTAGAAACGAGAGCTCCTGGACCACCTGGGGTGTGGCTGTCAGTCTGACGATTCAACTACACGTCTCTTCTCCTGCACGTCTCCATCAAGGCTGAACTCCCAGGAGGGAAAGTCAGTTTGGCAAGCTTGGTCATCCACTCAAATCTGTAGATAGTGGGTGAGTGCAGTTCCTTCAAAGGAGTAAGTGAAGTAAGCCAAACAAACACGTATTTTCTGTGTTCTCCCAGCCAGGAGCTGCTGGTGGAGCTTAGCTGTCACTCCCTCTCCCCGCCATGTGTGTTTCCCGTCGCGTCTGGCCGTTGTGGGCCACAGCATTTTCTTCCCTGGCTGGCCTCACTTCACTGTATTGTTTGAAAAAATCCTTGGATGGTGTTTGAATGTCGTTTTTCACCTTTCCAACTTGCCAGCATTGATGCAGATTTTCTTAGGTCGTCTGGTGCTAGTTTTGAGAGTGAATTAAACTCGGTTCTTGAGTCATATTTGGAATGGAAGGAGATATTGCTGGGGCGGGTTGGCAGGGTTTGTGGGTGGGATGGCATGAGCGAGGCAAGAAGCTGAATGTCGCGATTTCCAGTGAGGAAGGGAAATACATGTGCAGGGACAGGTGGGGGTGGGGGGCAGGGAGAGGGGAAGAGCCGCAATAGGTAGAGTTTTAAACCATATGGGGTTCAATGTGTCTACTATGTCACTGCAAGTGTCCATCGATTGCTTGGCCTCTATGCCACTTGAACCATGGTCTTCTGCTCATTCCCCGACTCCCAAAAGTTTGGTTTTCACCTTTCGCTTCGTCTCTGTCCACAATCTTCTGTGTCTTCCTTGATAAAACAAATAGCAAATATGAGAATAACTACCATTTTTAGGAATTTATAGGCTGAATGCACTTAGCACTTCATGTGTATGTGTTATTTACTTTTTTGGGCCAGCCCTGAAACATAGGTTTTTTTCTATCTGTGTTTAACAAAATGAGGAAACTGAGGCCTTGCAAGGAGGGAGCTGGCGAGGCCTTGCGAGATCCTATGCTGCTGGGAGGGAGCTGGCTAGAGAAACAGGATGGCCAAAGGGACTCCTGAGTCTGCTGCCTGGCTTGAATCTTGGCTCCATCATTTACTTGTTTTGTTAATAAGTAAGTCCCTTAATCCCTCTCAGCCTTATTTTTTCCATCTGTAAAATGAGGGTAGGCAGAACTTACAAATAGGATCAATGGGATAATTACTGTAATCAACATATGGAAAGCACTTAACACAGTGCCTGGTACTTCCATAACAAGCACCACATAAATGTTAGTTCTCATTATTGGCCATGTGTAGCATATTGAAGAGAACCATGGACCATTTATCCAAGGAACATTTTTAATGCATGACATAAAATACATAGGGTTATAAAGAAAACCAATTTTGTTAAAACGCAATTACCCAATGTGTGTGTGTGTGTCTCAAATTGGTGATTTAATGATATGCAGGCTTCTTTATTTCCATATTAAAAGCAAGTTCAAGCTCTCACAGCCAGTCTAACAGCTATGTGAATTTTAAAATAGTGATGAAAATAGGTATTTTGAGATATCTGCACAACCCTAATGTGATATGAAAATATCTGCGATTTCTCTTGGCCACGAGACTGCTGTGATTTGTTGCCTGCACTCAACATTTGAAGGAAATGCTGTTTCCATCAGAGGTCAGTGAAAATAAAGATGTCATTTTCCCTCCATCCAAGTCGCCGGACCCCTGCATTCATGCCACCCCAATAATGCCTAGGACTCTGTGACCCCAAGGCATGTGCGTAATGCATTGGTTGTGGGGCAGGCCAGCGGCTGGGGAAGAAGACCTGCTAACATGTGCCCAGGTATGCCTTACCTGTCAGCGGGAAGGTCTGCTGGAGCATGCAAGTTAGGAAATCCCTCTCAAGGGCGAAGCATTCATGGTAGAGGCAACTTTTGTGATAGAAAGACTGGGAAGCAGCGTGGCATCGTGTCCCTGTATCCATGGGTGAGGGGAGGGTCGCTGTGGCTCCTTTTCACCTGGATTTCTTTCACGGATTCTCAGAGACAATGGGTGTGGATTTCCCATCAACGTACAGGGGCTTAAGCATGTAAAAGTCCTGAGTGCTTGTCGCCCACAATGCGATGGGCCTGCGGAATGATTTAATGCTCTCTCAATGGCACAGTTAAGATTTACGTGGAAAATTGCCCCATGGCGGGGATGGTAAGTTGTCACATTTATTATCTGTGTATAGAAAGGTCCTTCGTGAAGTCTCCGTGTTGTCACAATTCTACCCTGTGCGTGAGAGGAGGCGAACGGTCTTTAGATTTAATTAGACAATACTAGAAAGGTAAATTTAAGGGTGTAAAGCATCAATCATAGTCTACATATTAAGAATACAAGAAAAAATGGGAGACTTTTTTTTCCGATATAGGCAGATCTACTGTGGACACAGTGATCGCTGAAGTCTTACTGTGAGCAGCAAGTGTGTTCTAGGATGTTTGCCTAGGGGCTGTCATTTCTAGGGAATCCTGTGGCCTCAACACAGGATCAGTGAAGCCAGCTGGTGGGACAGACTCCTAAGGGACTGTAGAATGAATGAACGCGAAGGACTGCGAGTCTCTCTCCACATATATTCTGCATTTTTCTGTCATATAGGGGTTGTTGCTAGATATCTTGGTATTTGAAAAGGATCTTTGAAAAAGGTAGGAACCATTGCTCTAGAGGATAGGCAATTATGTCCATGAAAATGCAATTTCAGACATTTTTTCACCAAATTTCAAGAGGCGCTAGCGTGTTCAGCCACTTACATAACACATTTCAGAAGTTTGGTCAAAACTTTATTTCCCCAAAACAAAATAAAACAAAATAAAACTTTATTTCCTTGTCTTTTTTATTTTTTTTTACCATTAAGTTCTTATTATAAAAACACTAGAATCTCAGTTTCTAAGTTTTTTTTCCAATATAATTTTAAAACTTATATTCATAGATAAGCTGGGATTTGCAGCTAGAAATGTCATAAAAGTGTCAGTCTGTAATGGTCTAAGGAAACCACTGCATTTAAATTTGAGGTCAAATTCAATAAAACAAGAGAAAAAAATAACGAAGGCTTTTTGCTGATCTTTGAAAAATATACCATGATGGAGAAATTTATCAGAGAAAAATAGTCAATCTGGATCTTTTTTTTGTAAAGTCACTCATTTACATGGCGATATATATATATATTTGAATGGATGGCATTTGTGGGTCTGATGGAATTCTGAAACCTCCGTAAGAAACAAATGAGTTGTTGACTTGTTTAGTTGTTTAATTAGTTGTTTTGTCTTCCATGGCAGTAGCCTACTCCTGACTATAACGGAGAAAAGCATCCAGTGACCAGAAGCGGGACAGTCTGTTTCCAAAAGGGCTTTGAACACATGGAACCATCTCAAAGTCCCCAAGTTCTTCCGAAACTTAGCAGCTGACTTGGGAGGCTCAAGGTAAGAATTCAGAATGTTCAAAAGGAGTTTTCTCTTCGACCTTGGAGATCATGCTAGAGGCCTGCTGGGTAAATGGTGCTGATCAACGAAGCACAAGGCAAGGTCAAATGGTTAATCTTTAAGGTGATTTTCCCCAGCTAGTTGCTTACACTATGGAATCACAGGCATCTGAAATTTGAGAACCGTACTATTAAAACCCACTTGCAGAAACAAACAAACAAACAAACAAACTATATATACATATACATACATACATACATACATACACATACATACATACATACATACATACATACATACATACATATATATATTTGCAGCCCAAAGTCTCCCTGCCCTATACACTCCTGCTATTCTACTGATAAGGGTTTTTGTAAGAATTCTCTGAGAGGACTGACGTGGCGATGGCCACGTGTAGGAGGCTGTGAAGTGCGAGCATTAGGACAGCCTGTGAGAGCTCAGGTCTCCTGCTGAAGGAATAGGTTGGCTGTGTGGGGACTGCTCAGCAGGTAGGCACATGTTGGATAAAAAATAGAATCTCAAAATTGGGTTTCTTGAAAAATCATTCAGCAGGCCTGCCACTGTATTGGCCTCTGCAATTTCTAAACAGAACAGGCAGAATTAGCGGGCTCCGGCATGATGGCTGGGTGGCTGAGCCAGGAAAAGGGTCTTGGTCCTTCTCATAGAGACTCTTCCATCTCTGGGGCCAGACTCCTCTCTCTGATTCTCTGGACAGCCCTTTGTCCTCAAGAGCCATCTTGCTCAAGACCCAGGTCCCACGGTCCCACGTGCAGACTTGACTTTCTTGATGTTGAAGTTTTCGAGAACGAAGGACGTATGGAGCCATCAGGCCATTCACTTATTACCAGCCTATTCTTCACGTACCGGAGCAGAAGGACTCATTAGTGGTGCTCTTAGCAGAGGTGTTTCCAATGAAGAACAAACATAGGTTAATTAAAAGCACATCTTGCTAAGCAAAGATAATTGTTTCTTTGATTGTAATCACTGATTTTGCAGGGAGAGCGAAATGAGAGAAGAGACCTCAATTTAGGTAGCAGCTTGACATTATGCTGCTTGATTATGGTCCTTAAAAACAATGAATTCGAAAGTACAAACAAGATTAAGTTCCCCAAAAGGTGAGTTCATCCTTGAAGAACAACAAACAGCAACTACATCTCCGTGAGCCACAGTATGGATCGCATCGTAGTGAGCAAATGCCCTGAGGAGCCTTAGGCTTGTTCTACTCAGGAAAACGATCTCTGGCTGCATGATGGAGGACAGACCACGGGGGGACAGGAGTGACCAAGGGAGGCCACTGCAGCAGGGGAGGCCACAGACAGTGGAGGCGAATGAATTCTGGTTAAGTTGTAGGGGTGGAACCTGTTGGGTTTGATGGATTGAATGTGGTCATAAGGGAAATGAAGACATCAAAGGGGATTCCCAGGCCTAGGACTTGAGATCCCGAGTAAGGACAAGAATAACTCAAGATGGGGGAGCCTGGAGGAGGGGCAGTTCTCGGGGGAAAAGTTAGATATTCTATTCATGTGCAAGTGGAGGTGTCAGATAGTCAGTTAGATACACCAATCGAGAGTTTAGTGAAGAGGTCAAGGATGGGGATGAAAATTTAGGAAAATTTTGATTGCAGCCACAGACATGAGGGAGGCCATCCGCCTATACTACTTGCTTTAAGAACCACTCATGGCAAATTTGGCATATTTAGCATCACATAGCTTCCCTGTGGGTGATAACTTGTGTGTGTGGCAGAGTAGATGATAAATTCCTAGGGGTAGGGGCCAGATCTCTCTCTTCTTTGTGTCTTCCCGTGTAGGAGCTCAGTGACGGGTGAGAGCCCTTTCATTTTGTGCTGTCGTTCAGAGAGAGTAACCTGATTTCTTTTTCTCACTGTAAAACCTGGGAAGAAGGTTTTTTGCTGTGGCTTCGTGTGAGGTTCAGGCTTCCTTCTCATCTCCGAGGGGCTCCCTTCAGCCTCCCTCTGCCTGGAGCATGATCAGAGCAGGGCTTGGTGTGTCCTGGGCCTTTCCTCTTAACCACACATCCTATCTTTTCCTCCCCTGAAGCAAAACCAAACTAAGTCAAACCAAAACAATGGGACTCAAACCCTCTTTAGAAAACAGGCATGGAGAGCATAATTCCCTGCTCTTTCCTTTATTTCTCACATTCAGGGGGCTAACTTTCTGTTTTCTTTTGTTGGAAGTGAAATGAATGTTTTCCGCTTTCTGTTTGCTTCGTGAAATTTGCTTCGCAACTTCCTCGCAGTGGTAGGAAACGACAGCCTGTCTCAGTCAACCCATCCTCAGAACCGTTTGCATCGAGGATGTAGGTGTGGGCTTTTCTTAAAAAGAGCTGGGGGCTGGCAGCCACATAGGAATGAGGAAGTGCTTTGACAACAAAAGGCTCCTAGGTAATAATATTGTAATATCTATATATGGTGTCAGAGGGGCACTGGATTGATCGGGCGATCGCTTTGTGAATTATATAGATGTCTAATTACTACATTGTACACCTGAAACTAACATAATATTGTATGCCTAGTATAATTGAAAAATAAAAAATATTTAAAAAAAGGCTCCTATAAAGGTTCACATGGGCCTTCATCACAAAGGGTACACGTTCTAACAAGAATATCTTGGGAATGTTCTAAACGAATATTTAGCAGATATCGGTGCTGTTTTCATGATGGCGTGCACTAGTCTTAATCATTTTGGGTCAGGCTTCCAGAGAAGGTATTGTACTCAGTTGATACTTCATAAAAACCTGTAGCTGGAGTCATGCACTATGTCCAATGGGTAACGTTTTAGCTTTTTTTTTTTTTGATTAGGAGCCATAAAGAAGACAAAGTCTGAGGCCTAATATTGTCTTCATGAGGTTCTATCCTCTGAGAGTCCCTAGTTTGACAGGCTACTCATTGGGTTCCCCCCATTGCTAGCTTCCCATCCATTTTGTAGCAACAGAAATTTGACAAAGTGACCTGCTCAGTTTTGTCACCCCAGAAATGAGGACTCAGTGTTAGCCAAAGGTGTAATGGAGGAGGGCCTATCACACAAAACCATGGAGCTCAAAGCCTATTTATCTTTATTGGTTCCAAGCATCTGAGATACTGACAGAATGTTCTGATCAAGGAGAAAGAATGCTGCCTGGAAGTGGAGAAAGAAGGGCCCAATTCTGTAGCGGTGAGCGGGAGCAGCTGGGTATGCTTCTAGGGGCTGCCATAACCATGCCCCATCCACCAGGCAGCTCTCAGAACTAAAGGGGAGACTGGGCCACAGGTAGCTCTTCGCTACTGCTCCATCCCACAGCATTCTGCTAAAGATAGCTGGTGGGATAGGGTTTATTTCACAGACATGATTTTAATGGAATGCAAACAAATTTCTGTTATACTTACTCTCCCCTTTATACTGTTAATACAACTCCTGTTGTAAGTTTTGAAAATTCATTTAAAAATACATTGTTAAATTCTGAAAAAGTAAGCATCCTTAAAAATAAAAAAGGATTTGACTTACTTTGAAAATATCTTTGAATACGTACAAAACTAATCTGATAAAAATAATTAGTGGGGATGAGAAGCTGTAAGACTAGGTTAAAGCACACACACACACACATACTCTCTCACACACGATAAGGCATCATTCAATAGAAGAGCATACAAATGATTCCCTTGAAGAAAATTTCTAAAATTTGTCAAGAATAATGGAATCTTCACGGTTTTAAAATAAATCAAGGCTCTTGGCACATATGCTGACATGCATATGTGTGCACTGCTCCCCCCACCAAATGCTAACTCCGAGGAAGAAAGTTGACTTTGTTAATGGTTAAAACAAATCTATTGTATATTTTATATTTGCTGTATCCTTTCTTAAATATTTGGTTTTGAAATAATCCCTTTAGTGCTGCCTCACTGTAGGAATGACAAGACTGTCGTTGAAGGCGATAGGTCATCACCTGGGGGGCTCACGGTGACTGAAGCTACTTACTGAGCTGTCACAGCCCTCGGTCCTTCTCCGCACACCAGCTCACAGAGCAGGCGTGATGCATAATGCATGGATATTGATAAAGCACTGTGTGCAAAGGCTGCGAGACAGACATTAATAAACATAACACACTTGAACTTGCTTCTCAGCAGAATCCTGCAAATAAATCTCTACTTCACAACGGAGTGCAAATCCAGCCCGGAAGCCCGTGGTCTCCCTTCAGACACGATGGCCAGGTCCACTGGTGACTCCTGCCCCGTTCAACCAGTCAAAGACCCCTACAGCCTGGAGGAGCGGAGGTCATGATAAGGGTTTGTCCATCCCAGGAGAGAAGAAGGGCCCTGGTGTAGGAGAAGCCACCACAGACTGGGAATCTGGAGGCTGACTTTTGACTAGGTCACCAAGAATTAGCTTCTGATCTTGGGCAAGCCACTGAATTTCTTTGGGTCTCATTTTCTCAAACTAATCCGAGAGATTTAGACTAAGTACCCTCTAAATATGAACACTAAAGAATTCTGTGTAATCCTTTTCTCAGAACTCTGCCCTTTACCCTACCTCTTGCCCCATTTCCTACTCTGCCCTTCTCCGAGGGAAAGTCAGAGCTTTGAAGAAGGGCCCTAAGGAAGTCAGTGGGTGTGGAGAGGAAGACAAGAGGGCACTACACCTGGCCTGCAGCCAGATGCTTGTCTACAGGGCACAGCGGCCAGGTGAGGTGCTGTTCTTTGTAGCCAGATGTGCCCGGCTCCTGCAGGCCTGGTGCATCTCTCCTTTTCCAATTTCTTTAAGATAAAAAGTGAGACCTCTGGCCCTCAGCATTAGGGGAGACTTTCTGCATTCTCTCTAATGACACATATATTTACAGCAAATTTGTGCAATTACCTCGTCATGTGATATGTTTAATGCTATGCTGGGATCAAGATGTAATTTACCTAGTCAAGAATTGCCATATTTAATAACATATATGAACATATACGTCCTTCTCTAGTGCTTATGGATTGGAATTCACTCCCGTTTTGTAGACACTGGGTTAGAAATTTGGAAACTGCTATTTATTTAGCAGGTCTTCAAATGTCCATCTTTAAAAAAGAAAAAAGGAAAAAAACTCTCCTCTGTTATAATTGAATTTTCTCTAAGGTTTTTAACCATCATTATGTGAGATTGAGGGCTATAAAAACTTCTAAATTTTAGATATGCTGCAGCTAAACCAATAGACTAAAACCTGGGTTGAATTATAGCTATGAAACTGCATTATTCTAGAAATAATTCCAGTGCAAATGCCATAAAAATGATTTTTATTTTGATTTAGGCTTTTCCCCCCAATTTCCTCTCGGATGGTCTTATGATGTCTTATGGCAGTTCAAAACAGAATTACAACTGTTACATGCATTAGTCAGACATTTATTCATTTGCCCAAATCAGTATTGATTGAAAATGTTTTAAATTTCTTATCTCTTTTGCCAATAGTTTTAGGATTCTCTTTGGAATGGATTTCTTGCTTTATTCCTGTTTATCAGCTTAATTGATCAATCAAGTATTAGTTCCAGTTGATTGCCATTTATTAAGACTTCCTTTAAAATTTCTCAGGGAAAATGAACTCCTATCTGCTCTGTATTTTAAATATTTGATAGGAATTTTATGAGACCCAGAAAGGAAGCGTAACTAACTAAAGGAAGAAGACCGGGTCTGAAACATGTGATCTGAAGGAATCCAGAAAGAAAAGCACACCTGCTGGCCTGAAAAATGATCAGATGCATCGGGTAAGTCACACATCAGGTTGTTTAATTACAGGCTCGCTGTCCACATTTCTTGTCCTCACGATAGCATTTTATTAAATGTCGTATGTAAATGCTGTTGCATGTCCTACAAAGCTGAGCAGAGACCCTGCCTGATGGGTGCTTACAGTAAAACTCCAAAATCCATCTTCTGTATACTGACTGTAGCTGAAATGAAGTGCAGGCCTAGAGAAACATAATTCTTGAGAAGAAAAGCCCCATCCATCCATCCATCCATCCATCCATCCAGAGATCATCAAAAGGACATAAAAAGGATCATCTCTTGACAATGAAGTAGAGCTACATCAAACGAGAGGCCTCCTTGCATCTCCCTTCCAGATCAGGGTGGCCTAGGGAAGCAGACTGGAAGGGTTCGGGGCTGTATTTGCATTATCACAGATACCGCTCGGCATACCATGGAGAGCAGGGCCTGCTGTTCTGCAAATCAGGATTCAGATTGAGCCTCAGCGGTAGAGCCTTCTTGTAGCCTTTGTTAATGGCGCTTTTTAATGTGAAGCTCTACAGGGTACAGGTGACATGTGCTTGTGCTGATGGTGTTTGTAAGGGGAACTGTTTGTTTCCCTTGTTGGGTTTCTAGAGAAGCCTCTGTTCACCCCACCACCCACCCCTCACACACAAAGGTGGGTGTTTGAGGGGCTAACCTGGACTCTTTCTCTCTCCTGAGAAGGCCGTGGTGTGGCCAGGGACAGGTGTCCAGCCACAGACTATACTGTCTCAGAATCAGCGTCATCGCCAGAAACTCTGGCTTCCTTAACTTTTTCTCGAAAAATGCCTCAAAGACAATTTATGTCCAGTCATTCCCGTTCTGGTGTATCTTTGCAGTCCAGAACACCACTAAAATGAGGCAGAAACAATAATAAAAACAAAAAGATGAAAAAACTAAGATCTTTGTGTTGCTTACAACATGCATTAAAGTTTAGCTGACAGCCTAAGCTTAAAAAAGGCATCGTCTTTAAAACTAAAACGAGATTGGCCTGTGTGACGTTGTGGCATGATAAGAAATACAGTATCGTTCCTGGCTCAGAGCTGCTAAAAACGCTTGCAGTGTCCCAAAAGGGCGAGAGGAACGTCTTCTGTTATTTATGAGAAAGCCCTTTAATCCACACCTGATTTATGCTGATGAGGTGACCCTGGAGGGTGGGGCTGGTTCCCAGGGGAGCCATCCATGTGATTAGAGGTGCAGGACACTCGCCCCCACTCCCCTATCTCCGGGGAGTCCAGAGGGGCTCAGCGTAGATCTAATTATCATCGGTCACTGACTTAATCGACCGTGCCCAGAGAATGGAACCTCTGCAAAACCCCTAGACGATGGGAACTGGAAATCTCCCAGGGGGGTGAACACAAGGAGGTGCTGGCTGGGCGTCTGGGGAGACTGAGAGGTCTCCCTCTTGGCCTCCTTCTTACACCTGGCCCTGTGCGTCTCGTGCCTTTGGCTGCTCCTGATTCGTATCCTTTATAATCAACCCAATGACAGTAAGCAAACGGCTCTCCTGAGTACCGTGATCTGTTTTACCAGATTATGAAACCCGAGAAGGGGGTCACAGGCCCCCTTCCTTCTCAGCCAGAGGGGTCAGGAGGACCAGGGAGCCCAGGCCTGTGACTGTCGTGTGAAGTGGCGACAGTGTTGTGGGACTGAGCCTTTCACCTGTGGAATCTGTGCTGACCCCAGGGCGTGAGTAGAGGCATTGCTTGGTGTACAAAACCCACACATTTTATGCCAGAGTGTTGTGAGTAGAAGAAACAAGAGTTTTCTTTTAGTCAAGGTACGGGCCATGCTTTTCTCCTCTGTGCCTGTATGAGGATATTTTTGTCTACAAGTGACAGAAACGCAACTCAGAATAACATAACACGTGTTTCCTATCCCAGGATGATCCAGGAGCGCCTAGGTTTGAGGGGCCGAGGTGGTGACATCAGGATGCTTCTCCCTGCCTTTCGAATCTGCCCTCGAGTTGCATCCTTCTCAGCCAGGTGCTCCATGGGGTGGCAGAGATGATGCTACCTTCCTGGTGACGAAGCTAGCTATCCATGGGAAATGCCTCTTTTCGGATGATTCTAGCAAAGTCCCTGTGGCCTGTGACTTGTTTTTCTCAGATGAACAAAGCCTAGTCATGTTCACACCCCTAGGGCAGGGAAAGAGGTTAGCCCCAAATACGTTTATGGGAAAGAGTTCCCCGTGAGGGGTTCTGTTACTGGAAGAAACGGGGTGGGGAAAGAAAGGAAATTGGGGGCATAAAAACTGTAATTACACCTGTGCCCCTCCAGCAACCTTTCAGAAGGAAATGGGAGACTGCCTCAGGACACCAGATCATTGACTCGCTTTACTTCAACCGGGAGACCCACTGGCTTCATGCCTGTCAGCGTTTTCTCTGATGAAAAACGTGATCAAGAAGATGCCCTCATCAGCATCTAAGTGCCCCTCTCACACTGGAGATGTTTTTCACGACGTAGCAGGTGCTCAGTTCCTACAGTACTCGTGCTTGCAGCCAGTCCAACCCCCGTGGAAATTTTAACGCACTAGAACGGTGAGGCCTGGCCGGGGCTCAGGTCAGGGCTAACGGCTGATGTGTAGACGTGGCCCCCGTGGGGTTTGCGGTGTCTCTGCACCTGGTCATGGGAGGAGAAGAAAAAAATTGATCGTCAACGCATTTGTGGCTTAGATATTCTGACTCAGAATAAAGTGCACTGGGAAGATGGCCTTTGTGAGGGTGCTGATAGATTTTTAATAGAAATTCTCCATCCCTGATGGAGTGGATCACCAACGTTGCCGGGGGAATGTGGTACGGGAGGTTCATCATCTAACTGCTCTCGGCTGGTTTTACTAGATTGAGTTCCTTCAGCCAGGAAACTCGGATGGCGTTTCCTAAGCGAGAGACACAAATGCCCTCCCCATCACTGAGACGCTGGGCCGTGTACCTCGTGTGCCCTCGTTTTTAATTACTTGGGGAAATTATGTGCCAGAAAAACAACTTTTGGAACTTGGTCATGGAGATGGGGAGGCTGAAGCCATTCTCTCGAAATTTCTAAGTGTTTAACTCTTAGTGCATTGACCAGGACAGGAAGTCGTTCGTATCAATCAGCACAGAGGTCTGTGACCTCGTGTCCCCCCTTGTTCACCAAAGATCGGTTGAAACCTGTGGTGGAGCCGTGGTGGGGACTTACTGCACCCGGCCCTGTGGACTGGAGGCCAGGGGGAGGCAGTCGGATGGCCCTGGGTGAACGCAGGTGGCAGTCTGTCAGCTCTGGTCAGCCCCGCGGTGGCCCCTGGTCATCATCCTGTGCGTGTCATGCTGCCTGGAGGTGAGGGGTTGAGAAGAGAAGTCCTACTGGGACAATGAGGGGGCGCTGCTATCCCATCACCCCCGTTCTGGAGTGAGATGGATGTGGACAGATGGACACTGACGTGAATGTACAAATACCCGATGACATAGCATAATACAGTACGGATGACCTATGACCCCATAGGTGATACCTGCCTGTGGGCAATACGTGTTTTGGCATTACATGTATAATGTAGCATTATGTTACACGTCATGTAAGGCACAGAATACATAATAACACGTAGCATCAATGACACACTCTGTCACCTATGCCATGTAACGTATGGTGCGTGTGATTGCACGGGTATTGATACTTTGAGACGCACAAACGATACAGCGGGGTGTGTTGCTCAGTTTTTCCCCTCCTAGGCATGAGTTCATGTTGCCTATCGCTCGGGAGGACCTGTTCTTTCTGCCCAGTCTAGTCTAGGGGGCTCCCCCCAGCTCCTGTTGCCCCTCCTCTGTGTCCTGTGCCACCCGGACTGCAATTCAGCCCCTTCGTTTTTAAGGCCCTAATGACTGACTGCAGAATATTACCGTCTCTGCGTAGGGGACTTGTCTCTAAGAATAGTAGTAGATTCTCCCAGAAACTCTGCTTCCCCTCCCTGTGGCTGCAAAGTGTCGAGAAGGGACAGTCCCCTTCTAGAGGATCCGCACTCGGAAATGCTGGCTCTTCCACTTGGTTATTTAAACTCAGGTCTGCATCATTTTTGTGTTGAATTCGGGGCTGCCCTTGACTCTCCCCTGGAGGCAAGTTCGTTTTTCCTAAATGAGCCCCGTGACTAACACGGGACCTGCCCTGTCCTGCACGTCTGGTTCTTGGGTGGACGCTGAGATCCACGTAGCCTGACTGGTCAGTGTGGGAGGTGCTGAAGGGCATGGGCTGCCACCAGGTGGGTGACATGGTGGCACATGGCTTCGGTGCAGGCAGACAGTTCAGTGCCTGCCCTCTGGCCTCTGGGCTCTTGTGGTCACCACCAAGAAGAGCGTGAGCATGAGGACACTTGGTGGCCACTTCTGGGGACTCTGAAGACCCCCTGGGCCCACCTCCCGGTCACTGTGGCTGCTATGCCCCTCCTCTCTGGGTTCAGTGCCATGGGCGGCCAGCTCTCTAGAATTCCAGCTTTATTGGACCCTATTTCACCCTCGGGAGCAGGCCACGCGTCAGGGCCTGCTTTGTGCATTGGGGACACTGGGGCCTCAGCTGTGAGTCAGCCAGGGGCGGTCTCTCCTGCCACATCCCCGTAGCATCGTGTCAACGTCTTGCTTGTACATCGAATGTTAAGGACATAATTTATTGAATATGTAAAATCGCTCCATGGAGCACCTTTTTTATTAATTATTTTAAAAATGTTTCACACATTTTCTACATAGTGTTCTCACGTGGATGTGGGGTGAGACAGTGTATCAGGATGGCTGATGTTGATTTGAGATGTATCCATCTCTGGGAAAACAAGGAGAATGGCCCCGGCTTTCGATGAACGTAGGCTTACCCAGTCTCTAGCCACGGACTCTCCCTGTGTTGGTTTCCTTGGCCTCCCGCGGTGGATGACCACAAACGGGGACCCTTAAAGCAGAAGTTTACTGTCTCACACGCAGTTTTGGCCAGAAGTCAGGAATCTCGGGGTCCGCAGGGTCATGCCCCATCCAAAGGCTGCAGGTGGGGGAGCCTTCCCCGCCTTCTCCAGCTCCCGGGGCTCCTGGCCTGCGGCAATGTCACTCCAGTCCCTGCCTCCGCCTTCACGCGGCCTCTCCTCTGTCTCAGTGTCTTCTCCTCACTGCCTTTTACGGGGACACGTGTCATTGGATCTAAGGTCCACCTGGCTGATGCAG
Source organism: Cynopterus sphinx (assembly GCA_030015415.1). Taxonomy (NCBI): domain Eukaryota; kingdom Metazoa; phylum Chordata; class Mammalia; order Chiroptera; family Pteropodidae; genus Cynopterus; species Cynopterus sphinx. The sequence goes on along the minus strand of CM057379.1, from coordinate 3,363,595 downwards.
GATAACCTCACCTCAGACCCAGATCTGCAAAACTCCTTTTTTTCAAGTAAGGTCACAGCCTGGTTCCCGGTGGATTTAACCCGTGACCTCAGACTGTGGCCTTGTTGGGAGGCAAGGTCATTGCAGATATACTTAGTTAAGAGGAGGCCACACTGGAGCAGGTGGGCCCCTTACCCAGTATGACTGTCATCCTATAAAAAAGGGACATTTGGACACAGAGACAGACACACACCAGGGCGAGCCCCACGTGAAGATGAAGGCAGAGACTGAACGTCAAAGATCGCCAGCAAATGGCTGGAAACTAGGAGGAAGCTTGAAGCAGGGACTCCCCCGGAGACCTCAGTAGAATGAGCCCCACCAACACCTTGACCTTGGACTCCCCACCTCTGGAACTGGGGGACAATGAATTCCCCTGTGTAAGCCCCCCATTTGTGATACTCTGTATGGTAGCCAAGGGAACCAAAGCAAGGAGCATTTAGGGTTAATTTTCTGTGGTGAGCCCGCCTGAGTTCCAAACAATTAACTTCAAAAGAACTTTCTGAGCACAACCCATTTGTCAGCTGGGAACTGCCTCCCAGCAAAGCAGAAGCTCTATGTCATGTTGACAATTACTTGGGACACACCGTTCTCAGTCCCTACGAGGGTTCAAGATAATATTTTTAGGGAGTTTTAAGTGAGTGAAGCATCTTCAAAGAGATTGTCGAAAGAATTATGTTTTCCAGTTAATAGCACTTTTGACTTTCTCCTATTTTTTTAAATTAAATTTAATTTATTTTATTATTTATTTTATTTTATTTTACTTTATTTTATTATTTTATTTTACTTTATTTTATTATTTTATTTTATTTTATTTTATTTTATTTTATTTTATTTATTTTATTTTAGAATTGCCCCTTTTAAAATGCTTTTCCCTTATGATTTTTTTTCATTCATTCAGAACTACAAATTAATACCATTAGAAAAGACTTAGCCGAAAATAAAAACAAATTAATGTATATGTTGAAGGAACACTGTGCAATTTTTTTCTCTTCCAGTTAACCCAATTAGTCAGTGACATCTCGGGTTGGATTTCCAGAAATAACTGTGGCCAAAAATCCAGTTCTCAACTTCAACGAGTCGTCCCGAGAAGGCTGGTCTTTCTGCACAAACTGATAAGAGCGTGATATTCTGGGCAGCAATCCCAAGTGTTCATGCTGCTCTTGCACGCGTTCATTTATTTTCATCAATTGAATTGAAGGCTTTAGAGAGTTTAAAGAAGTAACTTCTCCCAGCTTGGACGAAGCTGCCAACAAAAGCTGACGCTTCTCAGACAAAGTCCATTTTACCCGACCGCACCTTTCCATACAGACGGTAAGCCCACACAGTTCTCACTTTAAATTAGCAAATGAGTGAGATGAGGGAAAGTCGACAGCTGACACTTGTCGGGGATGTGCTGCACTCCCCAGTCTCCTTCTGGGGCGAAGGATGCATTCCATCCCAGGAGAATGTGGGGTGCATCACTCACCAAGTGATGTGACTTCACGCTCCCCCTACAGGTGCCTGTCTCCCTCAAATGGCCGTGGGGCTTTGGGTGGATTTCTGTGGATTTGAGTTTTATGTGCTTAGCTTCCCCATGACCTTCATCTCCAGCCTCATCTTCTTGTCATTACCTCACAGGGGAGTCACTACCCACACCCATGTGATCCTTACTGAAGTCCAAGCACTACAAGGTCAAGGAGATGACCGTTTCCCCTTTATAGCAGATGAAGGTCCATCTCCAAAGCCTGCGTTTCTCGTCCCCACATCCAGCTCTTTGCAGGGGGATGGATTCTGGGTGTAAGTACTCATTCCAGGGGATGCTGCCCACCTCACACTCCTGGGGCTCCCAGGATGATTGTGTCAGAAGGGAGCAGTTCACTACCAGGGTGTCCTCCAAGGCCCAAGACTAACCAAACTGGTGTGCATGTCAACAGCCCAGGGCAGCTTGCATCTTGCCAGACCCGAGTCTCATTCCCTTTGTAGCCCACGTGCCAGCATCGGGAAGAAGAGTTACATCTTCATGACTCTCCTGAAGCTCTGGGTTTCATGCTGGTGGATCCACTGAGTCACCATGAAAGAGTGACACATATCCTCGATAGGCAATAGCTTTTTCTGAAATTCACACCAAACCAAGAACCATTTTTTTCCCCCTTCTTCCCCCTCTTGCCCTTCCAACAGAAAGCCAACAAAGACACAGTTCGAACACCATTGTGTATAGTCTGGCTTTGCATGAGGTCACCATACAGTTTTCCTAGAGAACAGTGCGCAAGCTCCCATTCCCTCCAAATAAATGGGCTGTGCCCCAGCCTCTGCCTCCCCAGACAGTTCTCTGTGGCTCCAGAATCTTAGAGTCTCGTTTCAAACAGGGCACCTTCCTATACGAACACAGAGAGCTGTGTTTCATGGCTGTGTTGGTCTCCCCCAAAATCTTGTCAGATAGATAAAGGTCAACTTTCACAGTCGCAAAGCTAAATTGAAGAAAAGGGTCACCTGAGGTTATAGTCAACATGGCTGCAGGTTGGGAGTGTCAGCTCATGGGTCCTGACCTTGGATGGTGCTGTCCTCCCTGATACCTTCTGGACATTTCGATGCTTAAAGGTCCTCAATCCTGAGATGGGCAAGTAGTGTGCTCATTCTACGTGTAGATACTGATTATATGTGTATATATATTAACGAAGCCATGTATTTCTCCTAATTTTATGTGGGTTGTACATACTTCCTCCTCAGAGAGTTTGGCTCCCTTTAGGAGTCACATCTTGGATGTCAGTATCAGGCTCCAGAGATGAGAGACGGCAATCCCTGCAATGGCTTACTGGATGATAAGGAAGGCAGGGTCACAAACAGATGACCACACCATAGTATAAACATGGCAGAAGTGGAATCAATGAAATATGAGGGGGTCACATTATAGGGTGGAATTCTGCCAGGTGGAAGTTCATTGAAAATTAAAAGGAAGAATATTTTATTTTATTTTATTTATTTTATTTTATTTTATTTTATTTTATTTTATTTTATTTTATTTTATCTATTTTATTTTATTTTATTTTATTTATTTTATTTTATTTTATTTGTTTTATTTCAATTAAATTTAATTTTATATTTAATTTTATTTCAATTTCAATTCAATTTTTAATTTAATTTAATTTAATTTTATTATTTTATTATTTTATTTTATTTTTTAAATATTAGGAAGATGAGTAGATCTTTCTAAGGCAGATGAACAGAGAAAGCTTTTTCTGAACATGGATCGTATGTGCACAGGCCTGGAAATACCTGAGAAGGAACAGGTTGTCCATTATGACTTGTTGGAAGGTAGAGAGAGAACAGGATTGAGGCTGGAAGGAGGACCTTGGCTGAGTTTGTGAGCGGTCTTGCATCCCACGTTAGGGAGTTTGGGGGTTTTTCTACAGGCTGTGCAAATTCTCAAGTACTTGTAAGCTGGTATGGCAAAGGGGACACCCAACTCAGTGCGTCCTCTTTCAAGGCGTGGAGGTTGTCAGCATGGGGTCAGAGAGCAAGAGTTGAGGTCAGGATGGTGTTGGTGCGAGACCTTCACTGTTGGTAGACCAGATGCCCTGAAAAGCGGACACATATTTTGGTCTCTTCGAAAGGTTTGTCTGCATTCCTCCAGACTGATGTCACTAACCATCAGATGATTCCGTTGTTATTGCTACATGCTCATCAAACAGGCTTTTGTTTATAATTGTCCACGTTGAGATTTTTGAAGAGGAGAGAATGTGCTGATGAGAGAGGCGAGTGTCATGGCGAGTAAAGAACTCCTTTATTGTGAATTAAGAAGCTGTCAGTCTGGTTTACATCAGCCTCTTGAGGATGGATGGAGCGGGCACAGCTGAGGACCAAATCACTTTCCCGGCCCCATTCTCCTGGGAAACTGGGTTCTCATTGGCCTTCTCAGACAGTGTCCATAGTTCTCTGTAAATGCTGCAAATGCTGCACTTGCCCATCTTTCTCATAAAGGATCTTGCGGGATGACTTTGAACCATTTGCTAAAATTAGATTTTTAGATTACCATAGGCTTTTTATTACCTGTATTCAGTCTGCCTCCCATCACCACAAGTAATTGAAACGCGAAGACAAATCGGCGGTGTTTCGTAGCATTAGCCATCGTTCTGTATTTCTATAGTCTTTTGTGGCTTTGTTACTTGATGGTGGCATCTCATTAGACCAAGATCTCTTCTAAGAAATAAATCACTTATATCGTTAAAACAGCAACAATGACAAACTCACGTTAGAACCACGGGGTATGTGTGATGAGTGGCTGTCTCTGGGAGTGCCTGCATCCAGCCTCGTCGTGGTTGTCCTCTCCCACAGGAGTTGAGTACAGGATTCACTTGCCCTGACCAAGTCCAGTTCTTATCGTTCTCGGTCAAGCCTCCCATCCTCTTGTGCCCTGATGTAATCATTTTGTTCAATAAGCCTGACTCATAAATCCACTAGGTGTTATTAATATCCTATGACTTCTGTACCAGGGAGTGGCTGGCTGCATGTTTGGCCTCTGATTCAAGTCATACCTTCTGAAGAATGGAAAACTGGAATTGCAGAGGAGAGATATTTGTATACTTTCTGTCACCCAAGATTTCAGGGACAGGCAAATACATTCTAAAAGAAGGGGGAGGAACAGTGGACATGAGCCACTTAGAATAAAAGGGCAATTAGGATATCAATAATGATTCATTTGAAAAATTATGGGTATTAGTCTGTTTTTGTGCAATGTATTAGGAACCTATTGCCTGTTTTATATTAAAATACTTTCTAATTTTATTAGAGTAATCTAGAATGTGCACCTGAGTGTGTATTGACAGGTGTCCAAAATCTATAATTCAAGTCTGAAGGCCATGAGGCTCAGACCCAGGGAAGAGCTAGTGTTGAAGTTCAAGTCCGAAGGTATTCAGCTGACAGGATTCTCTTGTTCTAGGGTGGTCAGTTTTTTGTTCCTTTAAGGCCTTCAGCTGATTAGTTGAGGCCCATCTATACCATAGAGGGCAATCTGCTTTATTTAGCGTTTACCCATTTAAACATAAATTTCATCGAAAAAACACCTTCACAGAAACATTCAGAATAGTGCCTAATCACATATCTGGGTACCATAGCCCAGCCAAGTTGACATAAAATTAACCATTACACCAATATTCTGTGAAAAAAGCATGTAAGCATGTCGATTGCAACTGTGTTGCAAGTAGCTTTTTCACTTTGGAGAGGATGGTTGACCTCTCTTGCATAAATGGCAAAGAAGAGGCTGTCACAGGAGCCCTTGTTCAGGTGGGATGGGACTGGCGGAGTCGTTTGTGGAGGATTTTGATTCTCATAAGCTGTGTGAGCTTGTGCATCCTGTATAAGTTTATGCATTCTACACTGTGTTCATGTGTATGTTCCGCTTCAGATTAGACTTTAGAAAACTTTGGGTTGGATGCAAGGACGCCTCCTGGGAAGGATAAGCTGTTGGGTAACGATGTTGTCTCATGTCCATGCAATCTTGAAAAAGGACATTGCTCCAGAAACTACAATCTTCAACATTTTAATTAGTTACTTCAATACATATAGGCAGGGGCAATTATTACCATTTTTTGATCTTTTGAATCTGCACTGAAAAGTGGATAGATAGTAAGTCATGACCCAAGATTCCAGGATGATGTGGAGAGAGATTCAAAAGGCTGAATTTAAGAGAACACTGACAGGAGTGCCTTTGTAATCCTATTCTTGGCTCCTCAGGCACTTCTGCAAACTGCAGGGAGGTGGGATTGGGGCTTGGTGACATGGTATGTGTACAGAGAGACTCAGGAGGCTTGAGGTGAGAGTAGATTCAACGGATTTGCCAAAGCAAACTGAGCTGAGTTTGCTCTTGAAGACAGCATCGCCTACGGAGAGAGAGCACTATGCTTGCGAGAAAGTCGCAGAACAACCAGCTACTCCGGTCAGGCATCACCTGTCTACATAGCACGGCTAAAAGGGCATCCATAGTAAATTGCTGGAAGGCGGGAACTTGGTGAGGTACCTCCCCACGCCCTTTCTTTTTACTGTCATCTTATTGAGAAAGTCAGAGCTCAGAGTTTGTCTTCACAGTTGGCTTTTGAGTACAAATCCCCTTGTGTTGGCAACCGTACCTCTATTAGGATGCTTTAGTTTAAATCAATTACATAAGTGCTTCGTAAGACATTTATTTTGCCCGCATTTCATCAGCATCAAGGATTTCAGAGACTGTTTGATCTTTCCTTTTCTGCAACCCGGTTCTAAGAGCGATAGGTTTAGGGAACTTTACAGAGAAGCTAACCTGATTACTCTGAGCTATTTTTAAGAGGATTAGACTGTTTAAGGGAGGATGGATTCTAATCCCATGACTAATGTTTTGGCCAATATAGTACAATGCTTTCCTGATTATGGAAATTGGTTCGTAACCATTTCAGTATGCTCTATCCTTTTCTGGTCTTGACAAGCGGTACTCAAATGTGTCTGCTGGAACTTGGCTGTTGATGAGCTCCATATCCCTGAATGAATCGCTGTGTAGTAGGGCAACCTGCCATGTAGCAGGACGGACCCAGGGGTGAAGTTCTTTGGCTGTTGACAGTGTGGAGACTCATTAAGTCCAAGTGTTTCTCATCATTTAATGGAGGATGAACACAGAAAATGGAGCGGAGTCGGGGCGGTAACAATCGTCTCTGGGGGATCTAGTCTTTGCCAACATAGAATTAAGTCTCCAGGTTGAGATTTCAATTTTTTTTTCTTTTTTGCCTAAAATATAAGAGCTTACTCGTGTTTATCACGGTCATTGTGTTAAACTTTACAGTGGAAGCTTTAGGAAAAGTGGTTTGTTATCATCACTTCTCACATGTAAGGGGAGACCCGACAGGCTTGGTAATCAGATTTTTGGACTGAAAGGCTCTTGTTCTAATAAAAGGAAACTTGGGGGTATTTTTGTACCAAAGGTCATCTGGAAATGTGGGTTAGTTACCAAAACAGCAAATTTTCTGGGAGATGTGGAGAGTTCATAAAGGCAGGAGAATAGAATATTTGAAACTGGGATTATTTTAGAGAAAATAAATTCATGTTCTGCCCTGATCTCTCCCCTGTCCCCCGGCCCCTAAAGGGACCCTTCAGCATGGTTTACTAGTTAAAAGAACCACCAGGTAGCTCAAGCCAGAAAAATAGACATCATCCTTGACACCTTTCTCTTGCAGAATCCTTCTATCCTATTGATTACTAATCCTATTGATTATTGATTATATTTCCTAATAGACATCCACTTCTCTCTAGCTCTACACCACCATCTTGGGCGAAGCCACAATCCTATCTTATGTGGACTCTAGAAACAAAAATCAAAATTGCCTCCCCTCAAATTCCTCTTAGCTCCATTCAACCCATTCTAAACATTGCAGTGGAGTTATGTTTTTAAAACATCAGTTTCTACTATGGCAGGTGAACGCACAATGCAGTGTATATCCTGTTAAATCGCACACCTGAAACTTACTGGATTTGGCTAACCAACGTCACCATAAAAAACAAATGAATAAAAACATAAATTTGGTCATTTTGTCCCTTGCATAAACCCCTCAATGGAACACCCTTCCATTGTTCTTGAGATAAAGTCCAACATCCTGACCCACGGTGGGTGTGCACATTGGTGGCCACAGGTTACTCTTGTAGCTCATCCTGCCTTCTCTCTCTCTCTCAGAGATGGGGCTGACGGGAGACTGAGACAGGAGGCAGAAGGAGCGGCAAGGCTCCCCAGCCCGGGGTTTGCAGGCACCTTTCCTCTGCTTGGGTCATCCGTCTCCCGTTTCCACCACCCCCAACTCTCACCTGCTTATGCCTCAGCCCTCGCCACGAGGGCTTCCAGAAAAAACACAGCCCTGCTGATGTCTCGATTCGGGCCTGGGGAGACCCATTTTAACTCTGACCCCCACAACTGCAAGCTAATACATTTGTGTTGTTTGAAGCCACTAAGTTCGCAGAAATTTGTCACGGGCAACAGGAAACTAAAGCAAACTGTCCCTTAAAACGTGACATTTTCCATGTCCTTGGATACATTTCTCCAGCTTCGTTTTTCCATGACCCCAATGGTTTCCATTATAAACCTACGTCATAATTTATTTACTGACCTCCTTGGCAGGACATTTAAGTCGCTTTCAGATCTCTTTTTCCCTTTTTGCTCTGGTCTACACCACCGTGTTTCACATCCTTGATGTACGTCCTCCTGCACGTCTCTGATGTTTCCTCAGAATCGATTTCTAGAGGTGCAGACGTAGGAAACTCACATTTTAAAGGTCTACGACTTGCATCCAGCATTTGGTCTCGAGATGCGAAGGCTCCCCCTGTAAATGTGGTGGTGGCTAGGTGACTTCATTAGCCCTTGACCTTCGTGTATGAAACTAGGTCTGCTGACAGAGCACACCCCTTCATGTTGGGACCCAGCCCCTTCCACTTCCTTCTGTTCTCTGTCTACTAAAAGGAGAAAAGGGAGATGCTGAAGTAGGGAGGGAGGAGGCCTGATCCACTGATAGCCGGCAGTCAGGTTCTCGTTGACAGAAAGCCCCCCATTGGCAGGAGCCAGAGTCTTGCAATGAAGCCGGGCTGAAGAAGTTGAACCCATGAGTCTCCTGCTCTTAAATATACCAATTTCTTCTCCAAAATGTGTGTCTCTGTGTGGCCGTGAATTTGCCCACACGTGACTGGGGACACGGGTTGGAACACCACACCATTCTCCATGGGCCCATGATGGTGGGAGCTGGGAGCTCAGGCTGGGAAGGCTCTGTGGGAATTAAAGGACTGATGGGCCAAGAATGTTGCATTGGGGAAAGTGGTGTCAATCCAGAATTCGAGCAACTGGGGTTTTAATTTAGAAAGAAATGCGATGTAGGCGCCCCTTTCTCTGCTTCTGAAATATGAAGGCCAGCTCCGAAGTGAGCAGAATGCCTGGTAAAAGAGGGCAAGAGGCAGAGAAGAGAAGAGAGAGACTCCAGGGGGTTGGAGGATGTGTGAAGATGGTAATTTGCCAAATTTTAAATGCGCCGGAGTCAGTTCCAGTTGCCCAGGGAACAGGCCTGCGTGGCCCTGTCATGCGTCTCATCCTGGTGCTTCTCCTACGTTGGTTATTAATTGCCTACGTACAAGTGGTATTATTAGCTGCTGCACGTATTTAAGTAGATAGCCATGACTTCCTCCTCGAGGGACTAGTGACCACACACCAGAAAAGCCAAGGTCTACGCAAGGCCAAACATTCGGAAGGCAACCAGACAAAATCTGGGTATTTACTTTTGTGTCATAAAATACAAAGTCGCTTAGGAATATCCAAAGTTTGAAATTTTCAGTTTCCTTCTGCTTATTTCGGTTTTTTGAAGCAAGAATAGGAAACATCTTCTCACCTGTGCTTCTCCCCTGAGGCAAAGCAGGACTGGAGGAAGCGGGGTGTCGTGGCGATGCATCCAGGAACCCTGTTAGGGCTGCCGTAAACATCCTCCCCCCTGACCTGGTAGCTTAAAGCAACATAAATTATTCTCTTGAAATTCTCGAGTCTAGAGTCCAAACTGAAGGTGTTGCAGTGCTGTGGCCTGCGAAGGCTCTGGGGAGGGTCCTTCCTGCCTTTGCTGGCTCCTGGTGGCTGCACGCACCCCTTGGCTTGCGGCCGCATCACTCCATTCCTTGTCTCCCTCTTCAAATGATCTTTTCGTCCTCTCCTGGCCTTCCTCCTCTATCTCCTTTAAAGATGCTCCTGCTAAATTAAGAGCCCACCTGGGAGACCCAGGATACTCTCATCTTCAGAGCCTTAATCACACCTGCAGAGATCCTCTTTCGAGATGAGGTCACGTCACGGGTTGACTGTTTTGCTGCAGCAAATTCTGAGCAAATAGCCTTTGCTCTTCTCATGAGGGTTGGTCTTTGTCTGTCCCACTTGCCTTTGCTCTTCTTCTGGCTGTATCGGGCCAGAATTTCTATCCTAACATCCCTTTCCACACATTTGTGTCTATCTGTCACCAAGAAGAAGCCATGTCACAGTGGTACAGCATGGTGGCAGTGGAGGGCAGGACTTGAAGGCGAGATGAGCAAAGGGTCAAGGGGCACCAGGGATGCCCAGGCATAGAAACAGTAAGACCTACGAGGAGCTGTCGGGATGCACCGCAGAAGCCACTCCAAACCCCACTCTTAAAATCTGCACAAACTGAAATATGATGTGCATGCTGGCTAGGCATTTTGTAACTTGTCATAGTTTAGATTTATTTTCCTCTTTCTCAGGCCTTTCCTTAGTTAATAAGGGGGGTTGCATTGGGGGCATACCAGCGTGTACTGCTGTGGTCCTATAACTATGGATGGCTCGCAGGGAGGCGCATCTAGGAGTGAGGGATGTTTTTCGGCCTCCACGCCTGTATGGAGCTCGTCATGAAAGAATAACGGGAATGCCCGCAGGGCTTAACCTCTTGAATCAGAGATGCGGAGAGAGGAAAACATGAAGTAGTGCGAGGAGGTGTGAGAGGCCATGCAGTTTAATATAAATAGCGCGATGCCGAAAGTCGGGTGACGTGATGGGAAACAAGGCGCCGATTTATAGGGTCCCTGGAGTTCCCGTCTGCACCATAATTCACACCCCGGTGTGGCTCTGACATTCGCCCAATGCGACCATAATTCCGGGCCTCTGTTTTTTCATGTGAAAGGTCTCAGTTTTCATTGAAAACATTTTAGAGCCAACGGGGCCACTGGCTCTCCTGTTCCTGAGGACAGATCGGAGCAGGGGTTTGGAACTAAGCCCCATGAGCCATGTTTTTGCAAAACGTGGGGGCAGCTTTGGGGGCCCTGGCTGGGTATGGAGATCTGTTTCCCGCATCCATCCAAACGGTGCCACATTGGCCAGTTTCACAGGTTGGCCTTCTTCTGTACTCCACTCTGAAGAAATGTTCTGTTAGCGAGACGTTTCAAACTCACTGCAGCAGAGACCCCCTAAGGGGTCAGTTCGGTGGCCGGGGACAGTAGGGTCTCTCTCCTCCAGAGGAGTCGTGCTTCCCTGTCTTTTGACCTGTCGCCCTGGTATGTCTCAAATCCGCTTGTTTCAGGTCCTACGTAGCGATGCTGCTGCTCTCTCGTCTGGCTCACAGGAGCTCGAAACCCTCATCCGTCAGGCTGTGCTCCCGCCACTGGCTAATAACGGTGTGAAAATGAGCGCAGACTTAATTTAACAGGTTTTACAGCATCCCTGGAGTGAAGGCCTGATTAAGCCTGATCTTACAGATGAAGAGCTGGAAACACGAAGGGAGAGACACCCTACGTGACGCCGGGTGGGCCGTTAGGATAGCCAGGGCTGGAACCAGGGCCTGTGACAGTCGCCACAGGCTTCCAGGATGCCTTTTGGATTTCAGTTGACGGCCTCCGATTGCAGAGATAGGAGCCAGGAATCATGCATTTTTGTCACTGGCAGACCTTGCACTTGACTTCTTTACAGTGATGATGGGGTCGTAGTGTTGAGAGTCCTGGAATCAAAGGCAGCCAGGGGCCGTGCTCCCTCCTCCGTGTGGAGAATCTGATCTTTAGCTCTTCTGGCTCCTAAGGCTGGGACCCCTTGGCTGCCTCTCCGATCTGCTTACAAACTTGGGCCCATCTGAATAACCCAGGGTAATCTTCCTGTCTTGAGATCCTTAATCACATCAAAGGTGTTCCTGTCCCATATGAGGTAATCTGCGCCCATGGTTTGCGGACTGGTGCGTGGGCATCTTGGGGGCCACTCCCCAGACATCACAGCTGCTGACACCTCTCAGGCTGGGTGGGGCTCGGGCTGGCCCCAGCCCTGAGACGTTACCAAGGCTGGAAGCAGCCTGGCCTCCTCTGGAGGGCGAGCGAGGCCAGCAGGTGTTCTGGAATCTTCTCTTCAGAGCTGGAGACAGGATGACCCTCTGGGCTTGTGACGATGCAGTAGGATTCTCAAAGTGTCTGGATTCTGGGAACCTCTCATCCTCCGGAACTGGCGTAGGGAGAAGAAGGTGCAAAGACCTGGGCTGGAGAATGTCTGTAGGAATCAGCTCTTTGACTGGAAAGATCCAAGTGATGGAGCAGCGCTGGGTGCTCTCTGCCATTCGCCCTGACCTCCGGGTACCCCGGGACAAGAGGCGCGAAGGCCCAGCTTGTCCCCAACCTCTAAACAGACACCCAAGTCCCTCAGCATCAGCTTCCTCGGCTGTGACTGAAGTGTAATTCAAAACCACCCAACACACGCAAAGGTGTATTTTAATGATTTTTATTTTAATATTTTTGTTCCTCCTTTTTAAAGACGTGTATTTATTGTTTATTTATAACAGTAATCACAGCACATGTTCGAGGCAGAACATTTGACTCATTCAGAAACCTGTAAGTGGATCGGAACCCTGTTGCCCAGTCACCTCCTCTTCGAAGGCCGTGTCCCCTGTTTGCTGGGCAAGTCCACACGGGCACATACGTACGTGGCTGGGACCAGTCGTTCTGGAAGCATTTAAGGTATTTTTTTTTGCAGTAGTTATCCAACTGCTATTATGGGAAACATTTTGATTTCTTAACCAGTGTGGTATACCTCCTAAATGCATGGACTTTAGTGCTTTTCTTTGCTCTCAGGTGTCCGTGGAGTGGGGACGCTGATGTTTTTATCTCGAGAAAGTCATGCACAGCGAACGGTGCAGGTGATGGAGAATTCACGTCTCACTACTTGAATTCTTAGGTGACTTTTAGAATTTATGAAGAGACAATCGTCTTGCTATTTGAGGTTACCGATTTGTGAGAATTGGGCCCTTTGAAAGAGAAAAAAATGTTTGCGATTCCATGACCTGTCTTTGACTACCAAAAGCTAATCAAGTCCTTGTGTATAAATTTGTTGAATAAAAGGATTATACAAGGATTTCCAGGAAATGGAGAAAGAGCTAGGCTAGTCTGTCACGTGCTGGATGAAGACTTGGTGCTTCGTGGAGGTAGAGGCTGGGGACTGAGGATAGGAGCGGAGAGAGTGGTCAGCAGTCCAGGGAGCAAGGACCAGGTCGGGGTGACATGGCCAGGACACACGGGAGTTCTGCCCGAGGCACTGGGAGCCAGACGTTCCACGAATGACCACACCGACTCTCCCGCCAGCATGCCTGTGACCCCACATATGGGCACTGTGGGGAGCGGTGATCCGTCCCCTTCTGCTCATTATCACCCCTCGAAGCCACCTGAGGTGGTGTAGGATGAGGTCGGCCTGCACCCTGAGGTCTGCATAGCCCTGTCCGCATTGCCCTGTGTACTCAGCCTCCCTTTTCCATGGCCCGTTTTGCTCACGGGCTCCTCAATCTGGAGGATGGAGGTGGAGCCCAGAGTTGGGCAGAGCTCCAGAGGGACCCACTGCCTGTCCCTAGGAGGGTCACTTCTCCCCAGAGGGTGTCAGGTGCGGACACCTGTCCAAAGCCAGCGGGATGGGATCTTGGGCCGTGGGGATGTGAAACGCAGGTGGAGGGCATGGTAGCCGGCAGGGCCTTCTGTGCAAGTCTCCTGGCTCCCTGGTAGCCCGCGGCTCACCCATTTCCACCTTTCACACCTCTCAAGTCCACAGGTGCCCACCTTGCCCTCCTCCCGCTGTTTTTCCCATAATTGTGCTCAGCATCATCAAGAATGTTTTCTTTCCTCTCTCTTTCTCTCAATTCTCTTGGCGAGCAAACAAAACAAACAACAACAAAACCAACCGAACCAAACCAAACAAAACAGCCCACACCACAAATCAACAAGGACAAGACGAGCAAACCCACTGGACCCCTTTGCTGAGAAGAAGTGGGGAGCAGGCCAGTTGTCGCCCTGCGCTGGGGTGACCGCAGCCTCTCCTGAGGTGAAACTGGGGATAAACTGAGCAGGCCTGGCCTGCCGCTGGGGTCCTAGGGGCGCCGAACACCCCGTGCAGACTCTCCACTGACACCCACCTCTGCCCTTCCTCCAGGCCATCCAGGGGACCCGGCAACACACTCCTGTCTTCTTTGATCTGTTGATGTTTGAGTATTGGGCCTAGAACCACATTCTTTACTATTTATTCTTCATTGTGAAGTTGCCATGTCTCAAAACCTTTCCAGTTGGACCCTTGAACCCGGGCATCGAGGGCCGACCTCGGACCCAGCCCTGTTTGTGGTGGTGTCTCCGGGCCAGTGCAGCCCAGTCCACAGAACCCGTTCCCAGGGGTGCTTTGGGGAAGAATCTGATTGAAAATTGGGTCGGTGGGTGGTAGGAGCTGACTGTAATTCCATGCTTTTAGAAGCAATAACCGTTAGGAGGAATTTCCAAGAGAAAACGAACCCTCTGTTTTATTAAGTCCAGGAAAATATGCCTGGGCGTGTGGGTTCCAGAGTGGAAATAGGTATCGACGTGGACTATTTTAATATTATCTGGCATTTTGCTGTGCAGTGGGAGTTCCTCCTGTGACAGTTTGCACACCGCCGTAGAAATCCCTTCTCTTCCTCTCCTTGTCTATGCCCTGCTGCAGGCTCATTGCTGGACACACAGTCACTCTCCACCTGGGTGCGGTGGTCATTCTTTTATTTTCAGGACAATTAGGGTTTGTGAGCACGAGTCATTGAGAGCAACATTCAAGGGTGAATGTGGGGAGCTGATCTTATTTCTTGAGCATTAATTAGCTCAGGATTGGACGCCTTAGAGGAGCATCTGCCCCCGTCCCTACTGACTGTCCTCTTAACTAACAGGAACCAGCCTGGTCTCTGCTCCCCCCATGCTGGGCATCCATCTCCTCATCTCTTCTCTGCTCCGTGGAGGAGGCTGGAGAGACGTCTGTCCAGCCCTGCCCCCTCTCAGAGGAAGTGACCTGTGACTGTAAGGGTTGCAAGGTGGCCTCCGAAGACTCATGTCCAGGTCCTGCTCCTTGGCATCTGGCGAAAGTGACCTTATTTGGAAAATAGGGTCTTTGCAGAGGAAGCTGAGTTAAGAACCTTGAAGCGATTTATCTGGGAACCTGGGGTGGGTGCTACATCCAATGATGATGTCCTTTTCAGAGGAGACAGGGATGTGAAGGTTCAGGCAGAGATTGCTTCTGTAAATCAGGGAATGCCAGCCGCCGCTAGACGCTCAGAGGAGAAGAAATAGGTTCTTTCGCAGGGAGAATAGCCCTACCGATACCTTGACTTTGGCCTTCTGGCCTCCAGGGTCGTCAAGGAATCCATTTCCATTGTTTCAAGCCACCACGTTCGTGGTAATTTGTGGCGGCCTAGAAAACAAATGTAGTAACCCCTTCGAGATGGTGACGTCATTGAGGATCGTCAAGGCGGTGAACTGTCCCGTATGATATTTGAATGGTGGGTCTGTGTCCTTACGTGATGGTCAACAGCCTCGGGATGTGCAACACCAAGGTGAACCGTGGACTCTGGGCGATGACGACGTGTCAATGTAGGTTTAAGAATTCAACCGGGTCAGCAGGTAGCTGTTAGGTGGCTGTGAGAATAGAAGGAACGGGATGGAAACATCGTCATTGAGCAGTGCCGAATCCAGACGCCAGCCTCCTCCTCCTCCATGCTGGTCTGGGGGCCACTACCCCGACTGCCTTCTCCATCCCTTTCCCCTCCCACCATCCCTTTCTGTCTGCTCGATCCTTTTTCCCGGCACACAAACAGGCAGCGGTTTTTCTGGTCCTCTTCAGTCTTCCTCGACCCCACCTGCTCCAGCTAGCACCCCACCTTTCTGCTCCATTTCACAGCAGACACCCTTGGTTCTCATCAGGGTGGTCTGTGCACACCGTCTCCGCGGGTTTAAGTCCTCAGCCCCTTCTGGTCTGACTTTTGCTCCCACCTTTGTTGTGAACTGCTCTCTTTGGGGTCACCAACGACCTCCATATACCATTGCCTTCCAGTCCTCACTGCAATCAGGACAGACGACGACTCCTTCTGGAAGACACTCTCTCTTTCCAGAACATCACGCTAGATGCTTTCTTTGGATCCAGCCTCTTCTTTCCCCTTTTTGTTGCTTCTTCCACCGCTTCTTCTCCCTAATGGCCAAGTATCTGAGGGCGCGAGGGCTCACTTTCTGTCCCCCTTCTCCCTCCACCCCTGAGAGATCTGATTCATCCTCCCAACTTTCGCATGTTGAGTATTTTCTGTGATCCCAAGACTCCTTCATCAGACCTTCTGCTTTGTACATTGGGGTTGCTAGTTCACAGGCATCTGGGAATTGCCGTGTGCCCCTCTCTGTTTCCCCTACCCCCACTTTCCACAATTAGTCAATGGCACCCCCACCCAGCAAGCCACTCACCCAGGGCAGAACCTTGAGCATCATTCTCGGCCCCTCCCGCTTCCTCACCTCTCACCCCCCATCAGCAAATCCTGCCGTTCCCAGCTCCAAGGTGTAGTTCTAACCCACCTCCCAGCCCTCCTGTTCCGTATAAAGATGCTCTTGAGCATCCTGCCTCCCGTGCTACCTCCTCTGTTCTGTCTGACCTTGCTCAGCACCAGCCGTGCTGGGGTCTCTCTCGCCCTGGGGGCACTGCTCACACTCCTCGCTCTCCCCCAGGGGTCCTCAGTCTCAGTGCTGTTGACATTTGGGACAGAATGATTCTTTTATTCATTCATTCATTCATTCATTCATTCATGGGGGCTGTCGTATGGATTATGGAATATTTAGCAGTGTTCCTGGTTTCTCCCAAGAAATGCCAGTGATGTCCACGCACACCAAGTCGCGACAACTGAAAATGTCTTCCGACGGACATTATCAAAAGTCTCTCGGGTGGCAAGAGAGCTCCCCGCCTGAGAGCCACCATTCTGCCTAAAATACTTCCTACGAACCCAGGGGCAACACTAAAAAACCTTAACAACTGGTTCGGCACCGGCTTTGACCAACCAGAGTACTTGCTGGCTCCAACCATCCTTATCTCCCCCTGTAAAGTGAAGATAAGACTAATCCCCACCTCGCAGGGCCCTGGCGAGGGTGAATGGATTTAGGTGTATGAAATGCTTATCTCAGGGCTCGCAGCAGAAGGGATGATCTATGAGCATTGGCCGTTCCCCTCAACATCCTCATTATAACTGGCTCGTTATTAGCCAAGTCCAAACACATCAAAGCAGCCCCGTCTATCCTCTATCCTGGTCGTTCTCGGTCTGTCATTGCATCCTGATTGCTTCCGTAGAACACTCGCAAGTTGTGACTGATTTGTCATCATGGCCATCTTTGTTTCTTTGCCCATGACCTGACTTCCCTCGTAAATTCCCCGAAGGCTGTGTATCAGGGTGCGCCAAATGCTGTCACAAGTAACTCCCACGCCCGAGTGATTTCACGCTGGAGAGGATTCCTTGCTTCCGGTGGCAATTCCATGTGACTGATGAGTACACAAGCCTTTCAGGTCCCCATCCTGTGGCTCCTTCTGGACCCTCTGCCTGCAGCAGGCAGACAACAGAGAGACCAAGACTTTCACAAGGGAGGTTTTCAATGCACCCAGCATCCCTCCTGCAAGTGCTCGGTCACATGGCCACGTGGCTGAAAGGTGGCCTGGGAGGCGATGTCTGGTAGTGCCCAGCAGAGGTGGGAAAGGGTGCGATGAGCATTCGTCCAGGCTCCTTGCAGGCAGGTGTCGCGTCTGTGGGTCCAGCATGGGCAACAGCGCTGAGCACAGGATCGATAATGAATAAATATTGTCGAATGAGTGAATGAATGTTTTAATCTATCTAAATCTTCCCTGGGAATTCACATTGGAAGAGATTCACGTTTTTTTCCCGAGTGTCAGCAGCACTTACAAACTTCACTGTATCCTAAAAGCTGTATGCAGCAGGATCATTTATGATCGTAGAAGCCCCTGTCTTAGTTCGGCCAGGGAGGCTCCGCTAAACCTTGGGAAAGTCACGTTCCGCCCTCAGAGCCTCAGCTGCGTCATGACCCAGGTGTCTCCTGGGTTGCAGAGGTGCGGTGGCACTTCCTTTCACATGCGACCAACAGCACAGTTCTGTTTATAGACCGGAACTGAAATAAAGGTTTCTAGATCGATTTTCCTCCCAGCATAGTTCCTTCCCTTGGACTGAAACACCCTGCAGCTCTGGTCTGCTCTGAGGGGAATGCATTGCAAAGAAGGACTCCCAGCCAGGAGGATGGGGACAACCCCTCTGGGAAAACACAAGCCGTCTCTCCCCTCCAGTTCAGACTTGGTCGGCCTGTAGTGAATGATGATCACCACGAGAATTGTGGTTTGTTCTGGAATCATGGGATGACCCCTGACAAGCCCAAGTCTGTTCACACAGAGGGTTGCCAAAGTTAGGAAAAAAACTCAGGGTGCCTATCGCATGGGAGGGTCCACTGCACCATGAGGAATTGTTCCCTGCTCATCTGAAACTGTGATTGGACTGGTGCCCTGTGGTTTATACCTTATTCATGTGGCCCCGCTGACCACAGGTTGGTCTGGCTGAGGTGGCTCTGTCTCCATCTATGATGAGTCGGGACAGCGACCACACTGACCGGGGCCTTTCGATGCAGGAGCTGTCAGAGAAGGTGCCCCCTCCTTCCTTCTCAGGTCCAAGTTTGTTACTCGGTGGCTGACCAGAGTGTTCCTCCCTTAGCTCTCTGTTTCCACATCAGTGGCTCACTAGGCCAGGTCACCCCACCTTTCTGTAGGTTCTGGCTCATGGATCATTTACTTCCCAGCCTTGAGCGGAAGGGACTATCTTGGCCTCCCATTCATCTTGCTTTCCCCGCCCCAACGCCCCGACCGAAATCACTCAGCCACGTCTCTAACGATTGTATTTCCCGTCCTTTTATTAAAATTAGGGTCGACCTTAACATCTGTGAACCATGTTCAGATTTAATTAAGATACACTTGGTTTCGTCCACAACCACTTATAAATTTTAATTAAACTGGATATATATTAAACTGAATTATTTTACAAGAACGAATGCGTTTGATAAGAAATGCAATTATCTGTCTTTGAAATGCTCCGGTTTTATATTCCGAAGTCTGGATTTTGAAAGGGGAAGTCATTTTAGGTCAATGTTAGCCTTGAATGAGCATTGATGAATAAGGCTTTGATTTTAATTTATATGAACCTCCCTGCGTTATTGGAAAACGTTCCTTCTTTCGACATTGAGGGTCTAGTTAGCCAGGAGCAATGCAGGCCGCCGAGTTGGAAACGCGCTTTTGTCCTCCTTTGACCTTGCCCTTCGTCTGCACAGCCTTCGTGAGCTGAGGTGGTCATCCACTTGGTGTGAGCGGGTTATCTTTTTACTGCTCATCGACACATTCAACTCTATCAGTATCCAGAAAAATGTGTGGTGAAGAAGGCCTAAATTGTCTTTTTTTGAACGCTGTGTCCACTTAGGAAGGAGAAAGCAGGCTGGCTGTGTAAGGAAGGTAGGTGCTACGGACTGAACTGTGTTCCCTTCCCTAAGTCGTATGTGGAACCTCTAACTCCTAGGGTGGCTGTTTTTGGAGAAAAGGCTTTTAAGAAGTAATTCAAATTAAATGAAGTCAAAGGGTGGGGTCCTAATCTGATAGGCTGGTGGTTTTAGGAGAAGAGAAAGAGACACTGGGCACCTCTCTTTCTCTCTCTCTGTACTTGCTCCAGGGAAAGGCCAAATGGACACCCAATGAGAAGACGGCCCTTTCCAAGCCCAAATGAGAGCCGTCAGGGCCTGCACCCAGCTATGCTGGCACCCTGGTCCCAGACGTCCACTCTGCAGGACCGTGAGGAATACATTTCTGTTCTTGAAGACACCCAGTCTGTGGTGTTTCATTACGGTGGCCCAGGCCGACTGACACAGTGAGCCGGAGTCTAACCTCTTGCTTGGGGCCTGCAGGATTTCCGTGGGCAGTGGGCCTAGGAGGCGGGCAGCTCTGTCTCTAGAGTGGTCTTGCCCTTCGCTATAACAGACTCCACGAGGCCAGCCACTCCTTGCTCCTGAGAACAGCGGGGATTCCATCTTCAGGTCCATGGGACAGCTTTTCACGATGGCGTACAGCTAACCAGCCTGTCCTTGGATTGACTCGTGACCTCGACCTATTCACATCGCATCCTGCCGGACTGAACTTCGAGGCTTAGACCCTGGTGATTTACAACCTGAAGTCCTCCACAAAAAGATGAGTGTGGAATTCAGTTTATGAGAGTTTACAGCTCACTCCCATTCCATCAGGTGGGATTTTTCCATTAGAAGAGGTAATAATCCTTTTCCTTTTTGTGTGTGTCCTATTGAGTCTCAAATGCCAACAGATTTCAGAACATTAAAAAAAAATCTCAAGTTTAGTTTAATATTTGATGTGATTTTTAAACTGCTGAGCCGTGTCCAGCCCTAAAAGCGTGGTTTCCATCCTTCCTCCCGAGTCTCAACTTCTGGGCCTCTTTGATGCACTGAAAATGCTCTCTGTGGATCAATGCAGAATGCCAGCCCCCCAGACATAGAGCTGTGACAGAAAATCAATGTGCGGTGTGGACAGTTGAGGAGAACCTTAAATAACGTCTTAAAAAAATCGGCACTGCTCAGCCCGCGAGCCCAGGGCCCGTGCACACCGGTAGGAGGGCTCACACCTGCCGACGTGCACGTTCTTTTTCTGTATGTGCAAAACGAGCAGATGAAAAAACGACCGTCGACATCGCAATGAGAAAGCATTTAGCTTCACAAACTCTCCTGACTCTTTCCCCCTCCAATCCCTGTGGTGAGCTTATTTAAAAAATTCAGAACTTGGCACTTTGCTTGAGTCACGCTGAGACCTAACATGTGCTTTTATTTTCTTTCTAAAAAGCAACGCTTCACAACTTTTACTTGCTGGCATCGTCTGGTGCCAAGAACAGTGAGAAGATGCTCCGAGGCGGAACGTAAGTCTCCTTTCTTCTGGTGTCATGAGAAGGGGTGGGGTAAGCATCTCCATTCATTAGCTTCTTGTTACAGCATAAGACAGTATCAGACTGTAATAGGGTCTATGCAGGGGCTGCAAACCAAACACCTGCAATTCCCAAACTACTCCACGGTACCTGTGGCACCTGTGGCTGCTGGGTTTTGCCAGATGCCACAGGCTTGGGATTTTTCCTGGTGGGGTACACCTTGGGTAACATACTCAGAGGCTTTTTGGGAGTAACATTTATGCTAGGAAACTTTTGAGGCCCCTGGAAGTAGATCAAGATAGGCAGGTCTTGGGGTCACCCTTTTCCCCGTAGTCTGTATAGCTTCGTTAAAACAATGGCAGCCCCAGCCACAAACGTGAGATGCAGGAGAAGCTCGAAGGGTGCTAATGTCCCGTGGGGCCCTGGGACCATGGGGCTGCCTGCCTGGATGGGCTCAGTGGGGCCATTGAAGGGCATCGTGATGCTGCCCGTGGTTTGCAGTGACCTGCCACGGCGATGCAGTTTGTGGGTGTTCAGTCATGAGACACACGTGTGCGATGCACCAGAGTTGGTGTCCCTTCAGAATGTGGAAGGTGGCAGCACAGAGGAGGAGAGGCAGGAGGTTTGCTACAAGTAGGAAGGAAGGTGTGACCCACGACAGGGGGAAAGGGACCAGAGTGAATTGAAAAGAGACAAGAGCTATGAAGAAATATTTCCATCAGCAGGAAACAGAGCGATTCAGAGAAGGAAGGGCCTCAGGCCACACAGGACACTGAAGACAGACCCCCTGATATTTCTCCCTGGGACATGATGGCCCAATTTCGGTTCTAGAGCTGCTTTGGTTAATATGGCAGCCACTGGCCACATTAGCCAGCAAGTGCTTGAAACATGGGTGGTGTGGATTGTGGTAAATACACGTCGGATTTGAGACTTACTAAGGAAAAAATTATTAAATATGCCCATAATTTCTACACTGTTAATTACATATTATAATGATAGCATTTGGGATATTTTGGGTTAATAAAGTCCATTATTAAAATCAATTTCACCAGTTTCATCAGTTTTTTTTTTTTTTTAAATGTGGGCACTAGAAAACTTGAAGTTATATATAATTTCACATTATGTTTTTGGGCAGTGCTGCTCTGGAGTCTATCACAGATTAAGTTGAATCTCTCTTAGGCATGATCACACTTTAAAACATTTTAAGTTCCTCTGTGTTTTAAAAATAAATATCTCAATTCCATGAATTCCTCTTGAAATGACCTGGTTTGAGAGGGCTCGCCAAGCAGGTCACCTCACAGGTCAGCCCATTGGTCCAATGTCCACTGGTCCATGTTTCCCTTGAAATACACACGGTGCCTGGAGTTGAATGTCCCAGTGAACGAAGGTCATTGGGAAAGGGCTTGGGGGAGTGGGCAGGACAAGCCTTGGGCCTACGTGACACACACTGAGATTGTTTCACACCAACGGCTTGCAGTTGTTTCGGGTAACCTCCCTGTGAGGTGGGCCGGAGTCTGACTTGGATCTGAGCCTCTAGCCTTAAGAAGCTCCAGGTACATGACCCAGACTCGCAGTCCTCCAAGCCCTACTCCTCACACCTTCCTCCGTGTACCTGGGCACCTAGGTCTTCCCTCATTCTCATAGACCTGACTTGTAGACTCAGCTGGATCCTCTCCCACTTCCTCCCCTTGAGAGAGATAATTAGGGTAAAAAGTTGCTTGGTTATATAAAGAAGACATGCTGAATTTTTATCAGCCGAACTTCTGGAATTTGGAATTTAAATGCCTCCAGAGACATGTATGACAAGGTTCGTCTTCTCTGTTCTCGGGGCTTCTGATTGCTCGACCACCCCTGTCAGCATCTCCCTGATCCTGACGGACGCTAAGCCACACTCGATCTGCATGTGACATCGGCCTGTTCTAGGAGACCTGGACACTCAAGCTCTCAAATGTTCTGGAGGCTCAGGTTCATTTCCTTGAGGTGGCTGGCTGGAGGGGTGAGTCGCAGGACCCCATTCTTTGTTGAACTAAAAGTCTGACCAAAGCCCCTGGCAATTGCATCCAACACACCCTGCTGGACCTGGAGCTGGAGGAGGGGAGACAAACAGAGGAGGGAGCCTTCCTTCCTCCGGAGGAAAACGAGTGTGAGCAGTTAGAGAAAAAAGATCCAAATGATCCAAATCTCTTCATTCTCCTTGGGACCTTCGTTCACCCAATCGCCTGTGCAACCTTAGGAATTATTTACAAAACTTTGAAAAGTTCCATGAGGACAATTGAAAGTGTGTGTGTGTGTGTGTGTGTGTGTTCATCATTTTAAGAAGACAAAGATAAACTTTTTAAACCTTTATTTTGAGAAAAATCTCAAAATCTGTTATAAAGGTATATATATATATATGTTTAATCTTACCCAGAGGAAATAACACTCTAGGCCCCTCTTGAATAGAGCAAACATTCTGCTGGCTTGGTCCCCTCATGAGAGTGTCTAAAGATATTTCTATTTGGGGAATCTCCTGGGGTCTCCCTGCTTCTCACAGGAGAACTGTGAGCCCGGCCTTCCTCTCACGTGGGCCCAGTCAGGCGGCTTGCACGTCTCCCCTGAGAGTGCATCTTCTCTGCCACTGACACCTTAGCATAACCAAGCGAGACCATCTCAGAGGTGCTACGGGGACCTCGGGGGAAAGGTGATGGGTAAAAAATGATGGGACACAAACAGAAGGCCATTATGTCCAGATTAGCGTCTCTCTCTCAGACTAATTATTTCACAGTCTTCCAGAATGACACCGCATTTGCCATCTGCCGACCCAATTACCCAAATGATCCAAATCCTTTTAAACCCGGTCGTACAGATCCTCCTTCTTCCTCTCAACCCCCCATTAGTGCTGTCAGCAGATTTCAGGGCCCCTGTGTTCAAACCCTCATCGGAGCCACTCCGTGGAGCATGGGTGACATATTTACACTGAAGGTAGGTAGTCTGGAGGTAGCGGGGCCTCTCCTGGTGGCCAGCAGCTGGCCCTGGGCTGGTTCACATGGCGGTTTCAGGTTTCAAGGGCAGCAGGAAGGCAAGCTCCGATATGCGAACCCTTTCCAAGTTTTTGCTCCTATCACGTTTGCTATTGTCTCACTGGTCAAAATCAAGTTAAATAGCTAAGTCTAGAGTTGGTGGGAAAGGGCCTATCCAAGGGCGGGGACACAGAGGGGTGTGAACAAATGGGGGACATACTGCAGGTGGGCCACCACAGCTAAATGTTCATGGCTGTAGTGTGTTAACAAAACGGGATCCTGCTATGCGTGCTGGGTTAGGGTTCTCAGAGAAACGGAACCAATGGGATCATGTTTTTATCCTCTATCATCCATCTATCTATCATCTATCTATCTATCTATCTATCTATCTATCTATCTATCTATCTATCTATCTATCATTTATCTATCATCTATCTATCATACATCATTCTATCAATCACATATTGATATAAGTTTATTTTAAGAAATTGGCTCATTAGATTATGGAGTGTGTTAAGTCCTAAGATTGCAGGTTGAGTTGTTTTTTTCAGTTTAAATATGTCACGAACGTATTTTTTTTGATCAGTAAATATAGATAAACGTACTCATTTCTGATGGCTGCGCAGCATAGTATTGGATGATACACACACTTTCCACTTCTTGACAAACACTTGAGTTATTTCTTATACTTCACTACTGAGTGGTAAAGTTTGGTTCATATTACTAAATTGTCTTCTAAATAATTGGTGCGATCTCACCAGCAAGTACAGAAGGGTCTGTTATTTACATCAACCTGAATGTTCACTCATTCAGTAAATGTTTATTCAGCATTTACCATGTGCCAGATACCATGCAAGGGGTTAGGTGTGGAGTAGTGAGCAGAGCAGGCAAGGTCCCTGTTCTTGGGAGAGACACCAGTAAACACACATGCACATGCACACACACTTGGCTTGGTAAGGTAACCGCAGCTTGTGATAGGTGGGATGAAGGAAGAAAATGGGGTAATGTTACATATACATGAGGGGTGGAGGTGACTACTTACTGTAGGCAAGACTACCTCTTTCATTTTTTCCAACCCAGTAGAAGGAGACATTGCTTTCGTTTTTAGAGAGAAAGGAAGATACTATAGGATTTGAATTCGATCTTGGAGTACACCACATAGAGCTGGGTGAGACATTTGTCCTGGAACATTTTGGAGGTTTTGCAAGAGCAAAATGGTCAGGATGAAAGAGTCCAGGAGGGACTGGGGGAAGGGTAGGCCTTAAACCAGTTTCAGAGAACTCAAGCTGGTGTGGTTTCCACCCACTCCAGATGCCAGGCTGTCTGAAGAATCTGTTATCATCATTCTAGATAAATGAAAAGCCACGTATGTTGAATTAACAGCACCTGGTTGTACCACATACTTCCCTTTCTAGCAGCATTTAATAACTTGGTTTGAGCGATCAGAGTTTCGTATTAATAAGGCCAAATTTCCTGAGTGGTAACGTTGTTACTTAGGTCAGAGGGCAGTGACGGGTGTATTTCAATGAAACTGCAAAATTAAACAAACAAACAAACAAACAAACAAACAATAAAATAAAATAAAATAATAAAATAAAATAAAATAAATAAAATAAAATAAAATATAAAAAATAAAAAAAATAAAGAATGAGAGCAGAAGTAAAACAAAAGGCAGTGACGAGTGTGGCTCACACTGCAGATGTCAGGCTTGCATTGCTTAATGTCATGGTGTTTGTTATCGCCTCCTGTTTCATCATTCGAAGTATCATCGTTTTTCACAGAACCCGGTCCTGCAATTAAGATACGTTACCACCAGGAGGCACTGAATTCACCCACTGATCCTCACGCCATATAAATCGTCATCACGTGGTGAGTAAGACGAGAGCTCGGCAGGTCACCATATTATAAAAGCCATTCTTATTTTTTAAATTGGGATTTAAAATAACTGGCATAAAGTGCAGTTACTTTAGAGCAGCTTTGTGAAATAAATAGAAGTGGGAGATGCAATTTGATGCCTCTGTCCTTCCTACTGAGGTGTTGGATAGAGAATTGTGGTTAAAGCAACATTTTGTAATTCACCATGAACATCCTACAGGCTGGCGGCAGCCCCGTGCTGCAGGCCGTCAATGGCCCCAAGCCGGGCAGGGCAGGTGTCTGAGTGGTTACTCCTCCTCCTCGACAGATTTGGGTTTTTCAGGGAGCAAAATCCAGCTGAAAAAAGAAATGTGCACTTGGCCTGTGCATCTGTAAGGTCCTTAGAGTTTTCTAATTACGAGTTTTTGGAGATTGTCCCTTTTATAAGTGCTCACAGCTCATTCCATCTTCTAGTGTCCCCTGAGCTAGTTCTCATCTTTAACTAGAACTAAGCGTGACCTGATTTGCGTCAGACACTCGTTAACGTCTCTAACAAGCCACAGCAAGAGCGGGGGACAGAGGCCCTGGGTGGTCGGGAAGATGGCTTTTAAACACTGTGTTCCTCCGAGGTTATGATGTTCCTTACAGAGAGCAGATCATCTTGAACACAACTTAAGTAGAGTTTTGAAAAAGAGGTTTAAACTAGCTTTTATTATAATCATTAAAAAGAAAGTCTGTGTCACCAACCGACTTCCCAAACGTCCTGCTCTGAGCCGATGGTTCCAGGAGTGTGTCCGCAGCAAGGAGGGGGTTTGTCAGGGCGATGGGAAGGATGAGGCGCCTCTGACAGGCCCAGTGGATCACAGTAGGGGCACTGGGGCCGAGGCCGAGGGAACAGGCAGGCTCTGGGGCTGTCTGGGTGTGAGCCTCTGCCTGACTCAGTTTCCCCCAGCTAGAGAGCTCTCA
Organism: Cynopterus sphinx; assembly: GCA_030015415.1. Taxonomy (NCBI): domain Eukaryota; kingdom Metazoa; phylum Chordata; class Mammalia; order Chiroptera; family Pteropodidae; genus Cynopterus; species Cynopterus sphinx. Next base: position 3,336,984 of record CM057379.1, on the reverse strand, counting down.
CCCTTACAGACACAGGTCCACTGGGTTCACTGCCTGGGTAAAGGCAGTGGGAAGCTCTGATCCAGAAAGAGCCCATTTACAAAAACAGGCATGCGGGCCAGTTTGCCAGCCCCTGAGTAAAGCCCAAACACGAGGGCCGCCACCATGAAGGACTCCTCCTCGTCTAGTCCCCACCCAGGTTCCTGTTCTGTGTGTCATGCCGGGCGTGCCCGCTCCACGTGTCAGATCCTGGTCCATCTTTGTCCCTTTGTCCACTTCTGCTCTCCCTGCATGTCTGAGCTGCACCCTTCTTCAGGATGGGCCATCCCAAATCTGTCTTCAAACAATGGGGTACAACTACACTTACACCATGCTGTTTCAACGGCTCAGAGGGGACAGAAAATGCCATCTTTTGTTCGTTCTTTTAACTTCCGAAGTGCACACTTTTGTGTTTTTCTGCGTCTTGTCAAAAGAGCTGGGAGCTGCCCAGCAGAGCTGACGGGTGAGCAGGACAGCCGGCAAGGCGTGCCGTCTAAGTTCCCACAGCGGCACGGTTGGCGTGGCCGACCTGGTTGGAAAAAGCATTGCAAAGACACCATTCCACAGGAAGGAAATCAATAAGCAATTTCTTTCCCCCATGTAGCTCCCTGGGTTACAAGGACAGCACACACCCAGCTGCCCACCCACGACCACGAGGCAGTGTGCCCGGAGTGAAGGTGAAGGCGCGGCTCTAAATGAATACAAAGACAAACGGGGGAGGCGGAGGAGGCCGGCGCGGACAGGGGTTGACGTTCAAGGAGCCAGTGTCCTTGGGCATTTGATTTCAGTTCACCCGGGCACTTTTGCATCCGGGTTCACTGTTGGTGGCGCTCTCATTTCTATCTACAGGTTGACGACATGGAATACGGTCGAGGGTAAAGGGTGAGTCCTGAACCCCTCGAATCCGAACCTCGCCCGTGGCCTCCTCATCTCTCCCAGTTTGGAGAGTAAACTACACAAATGGCAAGTAGGGGATGAAATGAGAGGATATGGGGAAGAGAATTCCTCCTATGCTTTGGAAACGGGGCTGGCCACCCCTGTAATCCATCTCCCCCCGTCCCCCCAGAGAATTGCCACTGAAATGGGGCCGATTCAGCTGAGTTTGAGGAAACAGTAGCAACACCGAGTTAAAGTTTAGTGGTTTTGTGGCCGATCCATGCTTTCCATGATAATTACTATAGATAAAGTTCTTCATTCTGTTCTTTCAGGAAGCGGAAAAGTATTTCATCCTCAGACAGTTTTAAAGATTTTTTCCCCGAAGGGGTCAGTGCAAATAAATGAACCCAAGAGCCTCGAACTTCTTGACACCAATAAACATCCTCTTTCTGGGCGAGCTAGGAAACTCATTTTATATATATAATTTTTTTTTTCTGACTTGTCTCTCTTTCCCAGTGGGTGATGAAACGCAGATGTAACAACACTTCCCATTACATCAAGATGATGAAGCGAGAGAAAAGTTTTAGGAGCGACCCTGGATCTGTGAATGGAATGAACGGCCCCGTTGTGTCATCTCACGCATTTTATTTCCCTCCGTGTGCTGAGAAGCGTGAAATTATCATGTAAATCCTGTCCCATCCGTGCCAACAGTTGACAAGGTGCTCGGCGAATCCAACTTTTCATTTCCCTCAGTCGTCTCCCCCGAAGTCTTCTTCCGTCGTGCGTGAGAACTGTGTGTCGATTCTCTGTGGGCCCTCATCCCTGTGGGTCAGGAATCTGTGTGTTTGGAGGGGTTTGGGGACGTTGTCCATCGACAGCGTCTGGAACTCTGATTCCACGAGTAGCGGCGGTCAGCGGTGGGCTTGTCTGAATTTCCTTGGCTTTCCTATCCGGCTTCGTAAACCCTCCTCAAGGTAATCAAATTTCTCCTCTTGTGTTTGTGGGGTTTGTTTTCTATGTCTTCATGCTTGTGTGCGGAAGGTCCCCGTGGCCTCTAGCTTCCGGATTATTCTCTGTGGACCCCCATTCGATGATAGCTGTGCAGGCAGGGCCTGGCAGCGGTGGGAAGGAAGGAATCACGACGGGATTGTGGCCATTCTGGTCCCTATAGCGTCCCCCTGTCAGGTGCTCACGTCCAAATCCTGCATGCCTGACGCAAAACCTGAAAGGAAGGAAATGCAGTTTCTGGCGTTCCGTGTTTTGGTGTAGACACTTGCCATTGTCACACACACACACACACACACACCACTTCACTGGAAACCCGTATTAATTAGGGATGCAAACTCAAACTATTCCCAAGAGGATGAGGTGGAGCTTTCCAAACCCTGTAGATGGTGCAAGGAGCTCAGGGTTCTCCTCCTTTCATTAGATCCAGGCCTCACCTCTCAGGAATGCGGCATCACCAGCCTGTGGGGTATTTCCAGGGGACCCTCTCATTCTGCATCTGAATCCTCTTACATAAGTGCGCTGTTTAAGGTTTCGACAGTGGCATCGCTGGTCCTGCCACGATGCTGTGGCGTGAGCACCAAACGAATTGCAAATCAGGTTTTAGCATCTCAGGGAAGCGGGGCCTGGGAAATACTTTCTCTTGTCAAGGGGGTTTGGGCAGAATAACAAGGTCATTTCTAGCCCTTGCCTCCACGCTGCATTATTAAAGAGGCTTTTGCTGGTGGAGGCTTTTTAGAGTGTGGATGGTGCGTGTGTGTGGGTGGGGGTGGGGGTGGGAGGTGCAAAAGGACACGACAGGCTCAGATGCAAACCGCTCTAGGGAGTTACTCAGGTCTAGACCTGAGGTCTGATGGAGATATGATTGGGATTCCGTTTTTATAAACGTTGGGTAATTGGATGTTTGCTCATTATCCTTCGACACGCTTCAGAACTCATAGGAATGAGCATGTTGCTTGCTGGCTGTCCAAGGGTGGCTGGTTCCAGGTAGCCATGGTGATAGACGTGATGAAATGGCCCGGGTTAAACATGTGTTTTACATCGGGGTCATGAGACGTGTTCAAAGGGTTCACAGGTGACCCACTTCATGCCTGTCGCTCAGGCTGACGTGCACAGGGCCCTGGTCAGGGCGTTCCCTGAGGGTGAGCCGGCTGGAGGCACCCTCCTGCAGCCCAGGGGACTTTGACTGAGGATGCACTAGGGAATGGTACCGTAGCTTGAGATAAACCCAGGCCCCTTGGGGTCACCTACATCATCTCTGGACCCTGATGGCTCAGGAGCGGACCCAGCCACCCATGCACCACGCGGGGAGTGTCACAAAGACCATCGCAACGAGGGCATTTGTTTTCATGACAGGTGGTCAGGGAAAGGAAAAGCTGCGCTGCAGGATTACCTCTGAGGGATTCATGAACATGCTCCAGGAAAGGGTCCTGGAAACTGTATGGAAAACTCCAGTTGCACACGTCCTCCATGGTTGGGGACATGCCCGATCCCCAGGGACTGGTCAGTGTGTCTCCCTGCCCTCAGGGAGCGTCCCCTTTGGAAGTGTCTCCCCCTTAAGCGCTCAACGCTCACGCATGCACGATGCTACCAGCACTGTCTCAGGAGCAGTTGTGAGTTGCAGGGACACGAGGGCATTGTTTTCTGGGGACCCACCAGCATAAAAAAAAAAGTGACACCCCAGACCCTTCAGTATGGCCTTTTGGAAGCAGAACAACACATCCATTTAGGTGCAGTTTATCATCGTTTTATCCGAGGGGTGGTGATGGAGTGTCTACTGCATGCGAGACTCTGCCCTAAGGCCAGAGCTGCAAACTAGCCAGACTCAGGTGTTAGCCTCGCTCAGCTAACATGCTGGAGGGAGAGAGAAACCAAATGTGCGTAAAGGCCCTTAAAAACGCCAGGAAGGAAACCGCAGGACGAACAGGGGCTGAGGGTGTGTGCTGGGGGGCTACTGCGGGTGGGGGCCGAGGCCGGGTCCCTGGGAAGGAGCTGTGTGAGGGGGGCCTGACACGCCTGAGGGAGAAACGCCTGGGGAGGTGGGCCCAGCCCTGAGGCAGGCGCAGGTGCGGCTCGAGAGCAAATGCTCCTTCTCAGGTCACCAGGTGCGGTGAGAAGGACGGCCACTCCTCCCTCGCTCCCGGGCTGCTTCGGAAGAATGCCCCCAAATCTCAAGAGTTTGGCTTCGGTGCTCCTTGCTCTGCTTGTTCAGAGTTGGAAACGTCTCGAGGGAAATTTTGTCTCAGTTTCTTTTAATATTAAAGAGGGCAAAAAAAAAAAGAAAAAAAAAAGAAAAAAAAAATCTGTCCCATAGATCCTGGTCTCCAGTCCCAGAAGGGACCTGAACTGGCAGGGCGGCCTGCGACAAGGCTGGCACCTGCCTGGGTCATTCTTCTCTATAGCCGGGGGCGTGGGGGGACGGGGGTTACATTACCAACAGCTGTGTGCATCGCGGCACCTGGGTTCACGTGCCTCTGCTCACGTGACTGCGGGTCTGCCCAGGTGGGCCTTGTGCGGTCCAGGTGAGTGTGTGTGTGTCTCCCGACGTGTCTGTCGTGTCTCCCATATGAGCACGTGTGCATCTTTCCATGTAAGGATGGGTTTTTCCAGGTGAGCCTCTGTGCCTCTCCACGTGAGTCTGAGTGCATCCGCCCAGGTGTGCGTTGTGCAGTCCGGGTGAGCCTGCGTGCCTCTCCCCACGTGAGCACGTGTCTGTCCACGTGGGCCTCTGTGCCTCTCCAGGTGAGTGCGTGCGTCTCTGCATAACGCTCTGAGCGGCTTCCCAGCCGAGTCTGTGTGCTCTCTTCGTGTGGACCAGGTGAAATGTCCCTTGGGGGGCTCTGTGGGCGTCCATCCATGCCAGCCAGGTGTCGTTTCCCACCTGAGCCTGCGTCTGTTCTCGCGCTGCCCGCCCAGGTGCACTTTCTCCAGGTAAGTTTCCACGGGTTCTCTGTTTCTAACCTTGTGGGCACTAGTCACTGTTTCGCTGCGCGCCCCTCTCTCCTCTCTATGCAATCCCACGTGCGCCCTTGAGAGCCTGGGCCCCTTCCTCCTGCAGGCCTGTGCAGCCTGACCTTGCAGACCATGGAGATCTGTAACCATGCCTTCCGGGGACCCGAGGCCTGCAGGGAGCCGGGGGTGTGCCTTACTTCTAACCATGGTCACTCCTGGGGGCTTCCATCCAGGTCGGAGGGCCGGGGCCCGGCGAGCAGGATTCATCTGTGGGCAGTGCCGTCCTGAGCCCTAGGGGGCCCTCGGTCGTCTGTGGCAGCAGAGAGGTTTTTACTGGTTCCTCTCGGAAGCGGTGGGGTTGGTGCTTGTCTGGGTCCTGCCTGGCTCAGCGAGGTCACGTGACATTGAACTAGAGGGGATGGCGCCCACTCTGAGAGGAAGGTTGGTCCTGCGATTCGTCTCGGGACCCCTGGCCCGCAGTGGCCACTCATCGAATCTCACCGTCGAGAATTGCCCTGGGCTTGCTGCGTGAGCTCTGAACTCTGGTTAGTGGAGTCCAGTCCATGGAGGAGGTACAAGTTAGGTCCCCCGTCCTCTCTGCTTGTTCGTAGTGACAGCAAGTCTCAGACCCAGAACAGCTTGTGCAGCGTAGGGTGTAAACGTGGAGTCTCGGCTTTGTCCCTGTGGGTGATTCCCGTGCACCTTGCAGGGAAGGCTCAGTGACACGCGTGACAGTTTTCTTGTGATGGCGCTGCCATTCTGCCAGGCTTCGAGTATCCTCTGACTCAGCAGCCGCAAATAGGACCCTCTAGGGTTAAGCCCGGGCACTGTCTCAGCAGGTGGGGCTTGGTTGGATACCTACCCTCTTTCAAGTCAAAAGCACTTTCCAGACATCAGGGAAGCAAGATGAGGAGTCCGTCTCCCTTTACACAGGTTCCAATAGCAACACTTTAGCGGCTCAAAAGGACGACATTCTCCAAGGGGGTGATCTAAGTTGCGAGAAAGTGCTTCCCGCCACCCACCTCCCTTCCCTGGGGGTTCTCTAAAGTATTTTCCTTGTACTTGGACCCGTCGTGACTGACGTTATTCATCATGAGCTGGCTGCATGGGGTCATCATGGGCAGGAGGTTCGAGAAGGACACCGAATTGCAGAAACAGTCATGGGGAGAGTGAGGGGTGCCGGGGCGCTGGTTAGTGTGCCTTGCAGTGTTGGAGGCATGGTCGGGCTGGTGGTCGTGACCTTGACGTCTCCATCTTCCTCAGCGGAGCTCACCTGTGAAAGACGGCGGGTGTGCAGAACTGATGGGTGGAAGAGGGGGCACAGGCACGTGGAGAGCCATGCGGCTGGCTGCCCAGGGAGCGGGGAGGTGGCGTGAGGGTCTGAGAATTCCCATGGTCCCCACAGCTGGGTCCCCCTGGCGGGCAGTCCAGGGAGGCCCCTCGCTTATCCTTTAGGACTCATTGCCCAGAGGCGGCTTCTGTGCAGGGCCCTGGCCGGACCCCAGGGAGGCACCGTCCAGTGGCGCTGTGGGTCCTGGCAGCTGATTCCCTCCACAGCCTGTCAGGGAGGTGGCCGGGCCCTTGGAGGGGAGCACCTGCAGGGTGGGTATCTAAGCACTTGGGACCCCTGGGCTCCCCTGGCTCCCACACCATAGGCCCAAGCCTCAAAGGGGGTCTTGGCGGCACCCTGCACTTGGCAAGCCCTGCACTACGCCCCGGGCCACCTCTGCAGCTGCCGTCTGTGGTGTCTCCTTGTCCCATGCCACAGAACGAAGATCCAGGATGGTTCTCCCTGCAGCCCCTCCCCACATCCTGCACCTCATCTGCCCACATGTAATCAGTCACTGATTTCACCTGCTATTTGTCCTTCTGGACACACCTATTCATCACGAAAGGCCAAAATGATTTTCGCATCAAGGCCTTTGGCTTCCCTGTTCTGGGGAATTCTTCTTGCTCTCACCTATTTGTTTCTTGGGTCTCAGCTCAGTGTCCCCTGCAGGGGGACCTTCCCTGGCCCAGGCCCCCCTGTGAACCACCGGTCTCTATCATATTCTCGTGTTTTTATTTGTATTTTAAAGAATTTTTTTTGAGGGTGATGGTTAACCAAACGATACAGGTTTCAACTGTACAATTCCATAACGCCCCATCTGTGTGTCGCATTGTGTGTGCGCCAGCGTTAGCCCGTCCTGAAATCGCCTTGAATTTGGTGTCTTCCATCATTCTCTCTTGAGAGCGGAGAAGACTGTGACTATTACTGTTCATCGTTGGGTCCTGGGTGTCTGGAGTGGCACCCATGGTGTGGCGGACACTTCATCGTCTGAGCCTCTCCAGAATCTTTGGGATATTCCATCTCCAGCCCCGTGACCCTGTCTCTCGATTGCACTGACAGCGGGAGACACTTCACAAAGGAACAAACTTTGAATCGTTTGGGCTTGGATCCGCTGGAGCAGTTATTTTCAACCTGGCCCATGAGGAGCAGGCCTCGTCCTGGACAGCCTGATGCTGTCCACATGCCGGGGGGGAACCCACAAGACTGAGTGTGGGGTGGCAAATGCGGGGCTGAGGAATTTTGTACCTACATGAATTCCACATCCTGCAGTAAACACTCTCCATAGATTTAATGAATGAGGCTCATTTTTGCATGCTTTGAGCTCTTCACGTGCTTTCAAAGCCAAGGTCGCATTCCTGGGAAATTAAGAAATGCGTAGTTCGGGACTGAGTTACTTTGGGAAGCTTCTCTATTAACAAATCTTACATCGACTCGAATTAAAATGCTTTCCCTCCACCTTGACTCCGTCCCTTCACTGTGCTCCTGTGTGGGTGGAAGGCTGGTGTCCCCTGTCGGTCAACTGCTACAGCTTCCACTGTAATTACTGCCACTTCGTTAATTACTACTGTAGTTACTATTACAATTACTATTAGCATTTCTACAATAATTACTACTATTTCCACAATTACTATTAGCACGTCTACAATCACTGTTCCTACTGTAGTTATGATTACTATTGCTGCTGTAATTACGGTCATTGGAATTTACAATGACTGTGGTGACGACCCTCTCCACAATTACTACTACTACGATGATCACTACAGTGACTAACACTACAGTTACAACGCGACTACTACTACTGCTGCTGTAGTTACCGCTATAGCTGCTACTGCCGCAATTGGTACTTGACCGCAATTACTGTCATGGTGATAACTATGTGTTCTTCGTGGGGTGAACTGTAACGTGATTGTGCACTGAAAAACGCAGTTTTAATGTCCAGCACCTTAGAACGTGACTTGACTTGGACATAGGGTGACTGCAGATGTGATCGGGTAAGAGGTCGTCGGGGTGGGCCCTAATCCAGTAGGGCTGGTGTCCTCATAAAGGGAAATTTGGACAGATACAGGGAACACGAAGGTGGCCTTCTGAATGGTCCCATGAACCTGAAGACAAGCTGTGGAGAGGCCTGGGACACGGGTCGTCCCCAACCTCAAAGAAACCGACCCTGCCGACACCTTGATCTTGGATGTTCCAGGCTCCGGATCAGTGAGACAGCACATTGCTGTTGGCTTGCTGGGAAGAGTAGTGTTGGGATTTGTTTGTGTTCCTGAGAGTCTCGGGGACAGTCTCATGAAACCCAAAAGGAAACACCTGGGGACAAGTGGAGGATGCACGTGGTGTCCTCAGAGTCTCTCCTGCGTGGCTTCTCTGGCGGCGGTCTGCTGCGGTCCCCGTGATTCTTGCCTGCTCATGCTCACATTTTGAGGGACCCCCTCCCCGAGTGATGTAATAAAATTGGGTGGTTGGAAGCCACTAAATGTGTTGTGGTCTATGATGCTGGCATCTGTTTTCACTGCCTGTTCATATCTTAACCTTGCCCTTGGCTCTCGGCGGCTCATTGCTTACGACGCTCATCCCTTAGCACGGGCACCTACCACTGCTGGCTCTAACCTCGCTCTGTCTCAGTCCCATTTTTAGAGCAGTTTTAGGTTCACAGCAAAATTGAGCAGAAAGTGAAGGGAGTTCCTATTTATGCTCTGCCTCTGCGAAGGCATAGCGCTCTCCACCATCGACATCTCCCCCCAGTGATGCATTCATTACGGCTGACGAAGCTACGTGGACATGTCACTCACCCAAAGTCCGGGGTTAACATTGTGGTTCACGCTGGGCGTTGTGTACTCTGGGGGTCTTGGCAAATGCATAACGATCTATATTTACTATTGTAACATGCAGAGTGTTTTCACTGCCCTAAAATCCTAGTCATCCTTCCCTTCCTCCTGCAATCTCAGAAATCATTGATCTTACTGTCACCTGCACAATTTTGCTGTCTCTAGTCTGTCCTAGGGTCGAAATCATAGAGTGCGTGGCCTTTTCAGATTGCCGCCTTTTACTCGGTCATATGAATTTTTTGAGTTTCCTTCATGTCTTTTTCTGGCTTGGCAGCGCAGGTCCTTTCCGTGCTAAATATGTCTTGTCTCGATATAGCAGTTTACTTAGCAGTTCGCTTCCTGAAGGCGTCTCCGTTGTGTCTAAGTTTTGGCAATTATGAATGAAGATGGTATAAACATCCATGTGCACAGAAGTGTGGACATACGGTTTTAGCTCCTTTGGATCGATACCAAGGTGTGCGAATGCTGGATTCTATGGCGAGAGTATGTTTAGTTTTGGAAAAAACGGTCACACTGTCTTTCAGAATGGCCACACACCATCTTGCATTTACCCCAGCAGTCGACGAGAGCTCTGTTGCTCTGGCTACGCGCCAGCGTTTGGTGGTGTCGGCGTCCTGGATTTGGCCGTTCTAATTGGATGTGTGGCCCTATCTCATCGTTTTAACTTCTCGTTCCTTAAAGACCTAAGATGTGGAGCATCTTTTCATATGCTCATTTGCCATCTCTATTTATTTGGTGAGGCGTCTAGGTTTTATTTTTTATTTATTTATTTTGCCCTTATTAAAATTTGGCAGTTCCTTTTCTCGTTGCTGAGTTTTAAGACGTCTTTGTATATTCACCTTAAGTCATTATCAGGTATGTCTTTTGCAGATATTTTTTCTCATCTGTGGCTTTTCGTTCTCTTGACCGTGGCTTTCACAGAGCAAAGTTTTTAATTTTAACGAAGCCCAGCACATCATTTCTTTCTTCCATGAATTTTGCCTTTGGGATTGTATCTAAAAAGGTCATCTAGATTTCTGTCTTGTTACCCTCTAGGGTTTTATAGCTTTGCATTTTATATGTAAATCTATGGTCCATCCTGGGCTAATTTTTGTGAAGGATGTAAGGTCTGTGTCTAGATTCATTTTTCTTTTGCACATGGATTCCAGCACCATTTGTTGAAAAAACTCTCTCTTTTCCATTCTGTTATGTATGCCCTTTTGTCAAAGATGAGTTGACTGCATTCATGTGGGTCACTCCTGGTCTCTCATTTCTTTTCCAATGATGTCTCACTCTTCCCCCCGCCCCCCGCCCCAGTACAACACTGTCTTGATTACTATAGCTTTATGGTAAGTCTTGAACCTTGGGTGTAATCGCTCCTCTGACCTTGTTCTGCTTCAGTATTATGTTGACGATTCTGGGTCTTTGGATGCTCCAGGAAACTTTAGTTTGCTAATGTCTGTAAAATACGTTTCTGAGATTCCTGGGGATTACATCAAATCTATAAATCAAGTTGAGAAAAACTGGCATCTTGACAATACTGAGTCTTCTTATCCAGGAACATGGAAAATTTCTGCATTTATTTTGTTTTCCATTATTGGAATTTTATAGTTTTCCTCGTGTGGATCTTGTACACATTTTGTTAGATTTATACCTACCTAAGTATTTTATTTTTTGGCAGAGTCCTAAGAAGTGGTATTTTTAATTTTAAATTTCATTTGTTCATTGCTGGTATATGGGAAACTGATTTTTTTTTTATTATTAATCTTTATCCTACAACCTTGCTATAAGTGGTTATTAATTCCAGGAGTTTTTTTGTTGATTATTTTGGTTTTCTACATAGACAACCATGTCATCGCAAAAACAGTTATATTTCTTCCTTTCCCATATGTGTACTTTTTATTTGCTTTTTTTGTCTTACATGTTAGCTAGGACTTGTAGGATGTTTAAAAGCAGTGGTGAGAGGGGACGTTCTTGCTTTGTTCATGATTATAGTGGGAAAGCTAGTTTCTCACAATCAAGGGTAATATTAATGTAGATTTTTTTTTGTGTGTGTAGAGATTTTTTAATCCAATTGGAGAATTTCCCCTCTATTTCTAGTTTTCTGAGAATTTTTGTCATGAATGGGTGTTGGATTTTATTAAATGTTTTTTTTGCATGTATTAATAAAACCAAGTGATTTTTTTTCCTTTAGCCTGCTGAAATGATTGTGTTGACATTCAAATGTTGAATTAGCCTTGTAAACCTGAGATAAATCGCAATTTATCATGGTGTATAATTCTTTTTGGACATTGTTGGGTTTGATTTGCTAATATATTGTGGAGGAATTTTACATCTATGCGCATGAGAGATGTCGTCTTTAGTTTTCTTGTAATGTATTTGGTATTAGGGTGATGCTGGCCTCAGAACGAGTTGGGAAGTATTTATTTCTGTCTTCTGAAGGAGTCAGTGGTGAAGTGGAATAATTTCTTCCTTAAATGTTTGGTAGAATTCACTGGCGAACCCATCTGGGCCCGGTAATTTCTATTTGGAAGGTTATTTAATTATTGATTTGATTTTTATAATAGATGTAGGTTTATTCAGATTGTTTTATTTCTTGTACGGGTTTTGGCAGATTTTGTCTTTCAGGAAGTTGGTCCATTTGATATAGGTTATCAAATTTGTGGGCATAAAAATCATAGAATTCCTTTACTATCCTTTTCATATTCATCTGTAGTTGTGTCCCCTGTTTCATTTCTGCTATTATTTCTTAGCCTGGCTACAGTCTTAATGATATTATAGATCGTTTCAAAGAGATAGCTTTTGGTTTTCACTGATTTTTATCTATTGATTTACTGTTTTCAATTTCATCAATATCTACTTTAATTTTTATTTCTTTTGGCTACTTTGGATTTACTTTGCTCTTTTTTCTGGTTTCCTAAAATAAAAGCTTGAATTATTCATTTTATGTCTCTCTTCTAATATGTACTTTCAATGCTAAAAATTTTCCTCTAAGCATTGCTTTCTCTGCATCCCATGGACTTCGGTAAGTTGTGTTTTTATTTTCATTACTTTAAAATTTCTTTTTGAGATTTCTTCTCTCACCTGTTTGTAAGCATGTTGTTTAATCTCCAAGCATTTTGGGATTTTTCAGTTTTTCAGCTTATTCTTTGTAAGGGCAGAGTGGTAACTCCCAAGTTCCTTACATGCCGAGTTGGAAACCAGAGGATGAAATTTTATAAGAAAGAATGTCACTGGTTGCTGGCCAGCCAAGTGGCAGCTGTAACTGGAATAACTTTAGGGCTGTTATTTGGGGCCCTGATTCTAGGATCTGGGGAGTGGGAAGCTGTGCCTTTGGGTTTTTGGGAGAATCTAGAAGCACAATAATCTGGTATGCACCCCAGGACTGCAGTTGCTACACTCAGTTCATCTATGTCTAAGTAGCATCCAGTTAAATAATAAACTTATGAATTAAAAATTTGTAATAAAGATTTTACCACCTCATAGGTCCATGGTAAAGCTAAGTAGCAGAGCATGGTATTTAGTGACATGCCAGGTTCAACTCCATTGGGGGTGAAACCTGGCTCACCTCAGTGTCCTCTGAGGTGTCTCGGCATGCACTGTTTGGTGGTCTCTGGAAGTCAGGCAACGCCGAAGAGCCATGGGAGACAAACAGGCATGAGACCTTTCAGGCCAGTGAGCCTACCAGCTCTGAAATCCTTTCATTCAGTTCAGGTGTGCTGGGCCAGCCTCGGAAGGATGATGAATAAGCTGGTGCCAGAGCAATTAGTTGGTGGTCAGTGAAAGCGGAAGAAACAAAAACAGAACCATGGGTGAAATAAGTGAAGAAGAATCTATTACATGAGATGCTTGCCAAAGCTATTTTTCAAGAGCAGTTGTCCTTTTTTTTTTTCTCTCCAGAAAATGGAACGATTTGGTTTCCAGCCGCACTGCCTGGCTCTGGTGTAGGCCCACATCCCATAGCGCATAATCGAAATTGTCTTCCCACTGATTGCCCTGCATCCTTTCTCTCTTCCAATTCATTCTTCCTGCAGGAAGGTCTGTTTCCTAAAATACCTCATTTATCAGGGGTGCTCCCTTTTAAAAAAGCTTTCAATGGCCCCTATTACATACAGGACAAAGTATAAACTTCACCCAATATTCTAGATCTTCTGTGTTCAGACTACGGTCTTGTCAATAATGTTTTCTTGTTATTTCCTGGCATCTGCCTTCACATCTGGCCATATTGTTTTCCAGAAGAGCTGATGCCTTTTTCTGTGTGCCCTTTGCCTGTGCCCTCTTGTTATTCGAGGTGATACTTTCCTCTCTGCCCAAACAGATCTGGTGCCAACTTAAGTCCCACCAGAACCATCTTTTCTAAGAGGCTCATTTTATTTTTTGATGATTTCAATCCTGTGTCTTTGTGAGATAGGCAATGTGGTTTATAGGTTTCTGCTCTTGGTTCTTGGCCCAGAGTTTCTAAAACCCTTGGAAACTGAGGTGTAGGAGAATCTTCTGTTCTAATATTCATTCTTTGACCCCAGTTCCTGGGTCAGAGCTTTTAAGACCTTTGTAATTTCCTGAGTGATAAGAGCATCTGACTCTGAGCTTCTTAATGCCTTAGCATTTCCTGGGTGATGGACTGTCTCTGCTTCTAATGAGGTGACTCTTGGTGGACTCCTGGTCGAGGGCTGGTCACCAGAATGAGCTCGCCATGACTGGTAGCTTGGCACTTTCAGACCTATCCCCACTTCTCCTAGAGGGAGAGGGACTGGAAATAGAGTTAATGATCAGTCAAGCTTGTGTGATGAATCTCCATAAAAATCCCAATAATAAAGGGTTCGGGGAGTTTCTGGTGGGTGAACACATCTGCAGACCAGGAGGGTCATGCACCCCATACCCCGGGGGAGCAGACACTCCTGAGTTCAGACACTCCCAGACCTAGGTTTTCTCTCTGGCCGACCATCTGTCTCTATCATGTCCTTAATTATATAACAAACTGGTAGCACACTGTCCCCCTGAGTTCCGTGAGCTGTTGTAGCCAATTGTTGACTCCAGGGAGAGGGTTGTGAGAACATCCAATTTCTAGCCAAGCTGAGCTGAAGTTGTGGGTAAACTGGGGACCACACTCCGGGACTTACCAGTGGCCCCCAAGTTCTCAGGCCTTTGTTCTCGGGCTGAATGGCACCACCAGCTTCTCTGATCCTCCAGTCTGCAGACAGCAGATGGTGGCCCCTATAGTCACGTGAGCCCCACCCTGTCGCAGCTCTTACATGTCTTATTGGCCCTGTTTCTCTGGAGAACCCTAGTGCCAGGTACACACTTAATTGGAGGATCTGTATCTTTTGTGGGTGATTATTTTGGAATTAAATCAGATTATTGGGGACAATTGTTAGGCCAGGCAAATGAGCTTATTAATTAACCTAAGACGAGATATGTATCAATCGTTTAAATCTTAGTTATTAGAAATACAAGGACAAATTGTGAACAGCGAATGGCCCTGCTTAGCATTCCAAAACAAGCTCCTGTGTAATTAGAAAATACATCGTTAGGAAATTCAGACGATTAAAGTTTAAATCAGAGGGACTACGGTGAAGGCCTGTCCTCCACCTGTCTCCCAATGCTGGGCTTATATATCAATCGAAAACAGAAAATGGCTTCTTTAATCTGCAGGCTCCCGGTGATTTTATCTTTCTTTCCCTTCAGATATATTGGTTGCTTTCATCATCTTCCTGGCACATTTTGAATGGCTTAGTCTACTTAAGTGGAAGAAATATGCTTAATAAAGTTAAGAAATATGCTTCATAAGGCCAAGTGACTTCTTTCTAATTTTAATTCAGTAAAAAATGGACCCTCCTAAGAATGGGAAGTTATGATCACATGAAACTTGTCTTCAGGCAAAGGTATAACACACGTCTGCGTTGTCATTCCCGGAAAGGCATTGTGGCTGAAAATGGCAAAAAATGCCTCTTGGGGATCTGGGGACGGTTTGCATCCTAACAGGTGGGGCTTGAAGGAGAAGGGAGCTGCGGTCGGTGTCCTGCCTCACTCCCCGGATGACCCAATGGAGATGGATGAACCGTGGTCACTTCTGCCTTGTTACCTCTATCTTCACTTTGAATGGAAATGAAAAAGCCCCAGAAGGAAGATCGCCAAGGCTGCAAGAAATTCTGGGCTCACCATCTACTCTAATGAACACAACAAAAGTCATCGCAAAATGTAGCATTTTTAACTCAAGAAGGAATTTTGAAAATAAAGTCACGATCTTTAAAGTTTTCAATAAGTTACTTGGGAAAGATGAATGGATTTTTCTGCCTGAAACGAGTGTTCTCAAGATTATCTTGGTGTCGAAAGAAGTAAATATTTGAAAATAACAAAGCTTTACACTAGTACGGTGTTTTAGAATATAGAGAGCACTTTACGGGTCGGATAAACAGTATTTCCATTTTCTACGAGTGTCTGGAGGCACAAAGAAATTAAATAATTTGCCTAAAGTCGTACACATAGCGGTGGACTATCAGCTCAAATCCACCAATTGCAATTCCAGTTTTCTTTAGAAAACATCACGCCACCTCCCTTTAGAGAATTAGCTGAAGGAAAATTCGAGATCATCCTTAACCTCTGGGGAAGCAGTTACCTTTCCCAGCGTTCCAGGTATCCAGCAGTTCGGACATCTTCAATGCAGAATGCACAGGTGCAAGGGGACCTGTCTTTCTGAACTGCCACTGTCCATGTTCTTTCCTGGGGTCATTTCTTGGGGATCAGAGCTAAGCCGTGGGCCTCCCTCCTTAGCCCCGAAGTTACCATGCCCACGGGAGGCTCAGAAGGTATGAATGCATTTAGCAAGCTCTTCTTTGTTCATGGGATTAGGCTCGTTGCTTAGAAAAATACCAAAGAGCTAGCAAGTGCAGAAAATCAGGTTTGTTGCTTGCAAAGTGCTTAAAAGATTGGCTTGAAATACTTAGACCTGGAAAACACTTCCAGAAGGTCATGGCAGGACGACAAGGATCTCGCATGACTTCTTTGGCCCTTGTGCTCTGGCTGCAGAGTGAGACTTTCTGCGGAGGGAGGGGGCCGAAGGGAAGACTGCGTTTGGATTGGTGATCAGGGTAGGGAGGACATGGAGATGTCCTGCGGTGAGAAGAATAATCATGGATAAATTTTGAAAACTGACCTAAGCCACTTAGGTTTTTTGAGGTAAACACTGGAGCCTTCAAAAAGTTAAAGGTGGCTGAAGGTTAGCGATTCCCTTATAACCTGAATGTCAGCATCGAATGAAGGCCGGCCTCGGACCAGGCCCTCCGGTACCTTGTGCGG
This sequence comes from Cynopterus sphinx, assembly GCA_030015415.1. Classification (NCBI taxonomy): domain Eukaryota; kingdom Metazoa; phylum Chordata; class Mammalia; order Chiroptera; family Pteropodidae; genus Cynopterus; species Cynopterus sphinx. The sequence goes on along the minus strand of CM057379.1, from coordinate 3,320,700 downwards.
GTATCGACTGGGCTTATGCTTTTTAGCAAAAAACACGAGATCCAGCATGTTCTGTAAGATGAATGAAGTTGCAGTTCTCTGTGCTGTAGCCGTTTTCATTGTAACCAGAGTAAGATACAGTAACCATTCAGAGGCAGACTTCACCTTCCTAGTTGCCTCTGGTGACCGAACCCTCCCCCTGCACCCATCCTGGTGACTAGCCCCAGGATGCTGAGGTCCCCAGGCCTCACCTGTCCTCAGGGAGTGACAATGGACCACTCTGGGTTTGTATTTCTTATATGAGGGGTGTCTCTGAAGTCCTTTGGCCAGTGCATCTATCTCGAAGCCCTTTAATTTAGCCAGAACCTATTTCTGACATTTTAGAGGCTCCTGTTTTCACACCAAAGGTCCATCCTTAACCCTGAGTATGCGGATATGCGCAGCAGAGATTGGTGGTTGAAATCCGGTGACAGACACCCCCCAGCAGTCCTTCCGGACTGGAACCGAACTAGACCACCGCTGACTCCTCATTTTCCATTTGGGCAGCTGACGCCCCTAGAGCCATCACTTGAATGAATGGCACACACCCAGCATCACACTGTCTCTGATGCAGTGACGTGAGGAGTGGTCCAGACGGTGTACTGAAAGGCTGGTGGGCTGGGGCCAATCTGAGACAGAGTACCTGGAAGGACAGACTGCATATATGGGATTTGCAAGAGGACAGGCCTGTTAACAGTTATTGTTCACCTGCAAAAGTTTTGGGAAGAAAGCTTTGCCTTCTCTGCAGGCTTCTGGAGGCGGCAGTCAGCGAGACACGCTGCCCAGCCAGCCGGCTGGGCTGCAGCCTGTCATCACGGCAGGGGGGATTGACTTTCAAAGGCTGTGGCGGGCCCTTCATCTGTGCCATTTCCTCGGAAATAGAAGCTATTTTCTCTCACGCCTGTGCATCATATTTGTAATAGCTTATTGATCAAAGCCAGTCCTCCTCTCAGAGCTGGGAGGAACCAGGGGCCACTTCCTTGGGAGTTAGTTTTCCACCAGAAGGCAGGTCCCCTCGGTTCTGCACGCACCCCCTCACTTCCCCATGCAGTGGTTATGCTTAGGCTGGAGGAAAATGGGGTTCAGTCCATAGGTGCAGAGTGAGCCGTGCCCCGTTCCTACCCCATCACCAAGAAAAATCCCTGCAGTTATATGGTTTCCTCTATTTATATTAGTCATTTACGGGGACCACTTTTTGGCATTGGTGTTTTTAAATTTCGGAAAAACGTTGAACCTCGTGCAGCAAGCCTCTAAACCTCCTCGTGCTTTTGGGTGGAAGTCAGTGCGAGGCAACTTTCCTTTGCATCTTGGCCAGAAATTTGCTAACTAAACCACACAAAGGAGCCTGCTGGGAACGGTTTCACTTACAAGGGGGCCTCCCGGGCATGGAGGTGACGACGTCATTTTAGGAGTCTCCAGGGCCCAGTGGCTGTTTCTGGCCTGCCTTGACGCTCTAGGTGACTGGAGGAGAATCGACCCCTTCAATCTGCTAAAGCTGCCATAGTGACACTCACAAACGGGGTGGCTTACACAACAGGAATTTGTTTTCTCACCAGTTCGGAGGCTGGGAGGCCAAGATCGAGGCTCGGTGTCTCCTCAGGCCTCTGTCCTTGGCTTGCAGACGGCCGCCTCCCGACGCCCTCACACGGCCTTTCCTCTGTGTGTGTCTTCTGGTGTCTCTGGGTTCACATTCTTTTACGGATACAATCAGATTGTATTAGGGCCTTGGCTGAGGACCTCATTTTAACTTAATCCCCCCTTTAAAGACTATCTCCAAATACAGTCATGCTCTGAGGTACAGGGGGCTTAGGACTTCAGCACATGAATCTGGGGGGACACAGTTCAGCCTATAGCATGCACTTTGGGACAGATATGGGTGATAACCATCTCCACTTCCTTCCAGCTGTAAGGAGTCACCTTATCCCTTTTTATTATACTTCAGAGTTCCCTAAGCACATAAAGGCTGTGTTAGGTGCTGGGTGTCAGGTGAGTCACCTGACCTTTGACCCCTGAGTAGCTTTTAAAGGTGCAGGTGGGACCCTCCTCCTTTTCCACCCCCCACCCCAGGTTCTTATGCAGGAGACAGGGCTTAGGACTCTTTGGGTTTTCCAAAAATAGAAAAGCCCCTTGGGGGTAGATGCACAAATATGAACGTGCATTTTGAATAAGCCCTGCCCTCTGGGATCGGGGCTGGGGAACTATGGCACGAGGAGATAGATCTTTGTCACACGCTTTACTACTGTTGGGATTTCTTCTCTGTGTGTATTACTTTTCCGTAAAAAGTATTAATTTAAAAATAAAGACATTTCTTCAAGTGGATCTTCTGACTGATGCAGGTGGACAACCACAGTTGAATGCACCGTGGGCTCACCTGAGCTCAGGAGCTTAGAGATGGGGCCTCTGGGTGAGGCAGAGCCGACCGACCAACTCACAGACAGAAACGCAGGTGGCCCAGGTGGCCTGTGAGATGACGAATTGGGGGAAGCATGACACGGAAATATGGGCCACCGAGGCATCAGCTATTTGCAGAGAAGGCAGGAGGCTGGACCCGCCAGGCTTCCCTGAGCTACTAGGCTTGGTGGCTCTTGCCTCTGGCTGCCTGTGAGGATTACCTGGGGAACCTCAGAAACACTGCTTCTTGTCCCAGAGAGCCTGACAGGTGTGGTCCGGGAGAGGGGCAGGTGTCGGCAGTCTTAAGAGCTGCCCAGGTGATTGTGATGTGGGCTCGTGCCCTTAGCTGTCACGCAGTTAATGGCCAGGTCTGCCCTGCACACTCCTGGGAGTGGCCAGAAGGCGAATGGATGCCGGGCTCCGTGACCAGGGCGTTCCTCGTCAGTGACGAGAGAAGGAACTAGAAATGGGCCTCAGTCTTCTGGATGAGGGCTGTCTTCTTGAACGTAACGCTCTTGGACCCAAAGCTGCTTCTGTGGCCCGGCCAGGTACGGTGTGGGGAGGAGATTCCAATGGAGCAAAATGGGCAGAAGTTTTGTTTTCCGGACAATTCTAGAGTCGAGGTGCTGGGGTACCCAGGGCAGAGAATCGGGGAAAAGACAAGCGGTAAAAATATAGCCTAGGCCTCTGGTTCTCGGTCTTTCCTGTGTGTCCGTGTCTCTGGGGAGCTTTAAACACGACGATGGCTGGGGTGTTGCCTTGAGGCTGGCTTGCAGGGTGCGGGGCTCATCCTGGGCAGCATCATTTTCTGAAGTTCCCCCGTTGATTCTAATACATAGTCGAGTCCAAGAACTGCCAGGTAACCAGAGAGGAAGGTATGGGAAGAAAAACACAGCTGTGTGTGTGTGCAGGGAGGATTTCTCTGAAGCTCGAGAGAGGCAACAGGGTGCTGGGCCAAGGCGGGGAGGGGGCAGAGTCCCACTAGCGTCCCAGCTCGTCGGATCCTCACTTAGCATTTTGAAGCGCAAACCTGGTGCACACAGGTCAGAAGATGAGACACAGGAAGAAAAGTCCTGACATCTGCCCTTGCTGGGTCCGAGGGCTGTGGGGAGAGGGAGTGGGGCGCGCGCGTGCGCGCGTGTGTGTGTGTATGTGTGTGTATGTGTGTGTGTGTGTGTGTGTGTGTGTGTGTGTGTTGGGGACCACATAGATTCTGGTGGCGTGTGTGTGTGAGGGGAGATACTCCCAATACGTAACGACCAGTCTAGAACCCGGGTGGGCTGTGAGCTAGAGAGCCCAGAGCATCCTGGGGGGCCAGATGTGCTGAGGCGAGATGCTCTGGGGTCTCATTGCCAGGCTTTGCCCCTTTCCCTGGCAGATAGGGAGGTGTGGGATTCTGAGTGGGGAGGAGATGGGGTGGTGCTGGGAGCACTTGGGAGGCTTGGGGCACAGACATTCTTTAGTGTTTTAACAACTGGTCCAGCTGCCTGGGTGGGTATGCTGGTTGGAATTGGAGCCTTGGTCTAATATCTATCTGTTCCCGGGGGTGTGTCTGCAGAGCAGAGGGAGCGTGCTGGCGTGCCAGATGAGCCAAGGGGGATGTGGTGGGCTGGGGCTGTTTACCCACCAGCTCTCTCCAGGGTCTGAGGTTCTGGAAGGTCAGCACTCATGTGGAATCAAGGACTTGGGGTGGGTAGCACGGCCCCGCGAAGGCGGGGATAAACCTGCGCCCCCTCCCACCACCTTCCAGGTCGTACCCTGCAGTGGGACCCAAGGGTTCCCAGGCCTCCAGCTCAGGGAGCTCCGTTCCTATGGGTTACGTCAAGAAAGGTATATACCCTGTTAGAAATTACTTTTCTAAAAAATATTTAACGATTCATTCAAGACAGCAACGACAATTCTGTACATGGCGATGTAAATTACACATTTCTGAGGAAAAGTAACAGTATTCTCCCAAACGTGAGAGGTGGGCACCCTTTTATATATTTTTCTGCTCGTCTCTAATGCAAGACGGCTGCAGTCTCACGTTCGCTTCGGTCTTCAGGCCTGCCTGCCCCCACTCCCTCTGTCCCCCCAGATAATTGTGGATATTCTTCTTTGATATTGCATCAAAACGCCACTGTAGACCACTGAGAATGAGGTCTAAACAGTCAAGTAGTGACTTAGTAGCACTCTTACAGAAATAACTTTGACTTTGTGGACCCTTGAAATGGTCACGAGACCCTGAGAGGTCGGTCCCCAGCTGGCTGTCTGCGGGTCGTCGAGGCAGCAGCAAGGAGCCCGTGAAAGCCGGGGTCCCCATGGGAGGGCGGGTGCCGTGTGCTTATGATTTCACCCCCACCTTTCCCATCTTCAGCATCCCCTGTTAAGGCTGATAAATGGTTAAGTAGGTCACGGTGGCCCTCGAAACTGGGCCAGGCAATTTTACCAGGCCGGTCATTTAAACTCGAAACATTAAAAGAAAAAGAAAAAAAAACAACAACAAAAAATCAGTAAAGCAAGGATAATGAAAAACGATTATTTTTCACGGACACGTTACGTGTTGAAAATGTTTTTATAGACTCTGCCTTGCTGAAAGCGAGCATTTTTTCCTTCTGTATGTCACTTTTAAGAGAATGGATCACTCTCCCAAATTACGCTTTTAGGTAGGCCTGTGATACTCGATTACTTTGGGATGGCGGCGGGAGCCCTGGTGTGATGTACGCGATGGGGTTTGGAAACGGGGAACGAGGCTGCGCTGCTCCCCAGGTAATAGGTGAGGATGGATTTGAAAGCGAGGCCGTACGGGGAATCTAATGAAGTTGCTGGCTTCTTCCACGTGTGTGGGGGGTCCTTTAAGGGCTAGGCAGGTTGGATTTCAGGGTGAATTTGAGGGTGAAATCTTGGAAAAGGCACAGGCGAGGTTGCTGGTAAATACACCGATGAGATAGTTGAATTTGTGATCATAGTAAGTTAGGCGCTGTGTACCCTTAACCACTGAAAGCTGCCTTTTGTGAAAGAACCTTCCGGATTGTTTTCACCTTACCATCTTCATTTTCCCGGCAGGCGTATCCAGCTCCACTTGGCCCTGAGATTGTGGGGTTTCTGAAGGTTGAATCCTGGGCCCCTTTTTCTTCTCGCCCTAAATTCCGTCCTCGGGGAAGCTCACCTGTGCCCCCAGCTTCCTTGCCTCTGATGATCTGTTGTTTTAGCAGTTTTTGTCTTTCGCCTGATTTTTCTCTGACTCCTGGATTAAAAGGGCCTCCCTGACGTCTGCACTGGGATACCTCACGTCTAGACATGCTCTTTTTTTTTTTTTAATTTTCATAGATTCTTCTGGTATTTTCAAATGAAAGTTATTTTAAGAAAGCGAATACCCTGCATTTGAAATTAGTTTAGCTCCTGTGACATTTTCCGTTTAGGCTTTCCATAGGCAGAGTGACTTGCACCTGCAGAGCATTTCACCCTCCCATCCATCCCGTCTGTATGGAGAACACTCCCCTGAGCCTTCAAAATGCAGCCGAAGCTTCTCCATCTTCTGGGGGGTCCGGTCATCACTCCCTCTTTTGTGTGCTTGTGGCCCCGACTTTGTTCTGTAATCACAGTTGTCGTACGTTATGGTATTTATTCATTTCTCTGTCTGCTGTTATAAGTCTGTAAAGCCCTTGAAGGTGGGGGGGTCCATGTCTTAGCTATCTCATATCCTTAGTTCTAGAATGTAGTAGATGCTCGATAAAACCTAGAAATTGAAAGGCTTGTGGGTGGGAGGAAGCATGCGTGAAAGCTGAGAGAGAGAGAGAGGCTGAGGATGCAACCTGCTTGTGGAAGGCGGGAGGGGGTGCAAAGGTGCAGGTGAAGAGGGGGTGCTGCAAGGCAGAGCGCTGGGCTTGGTCTTTTATTAGAATGTGCATGTGACCCAGCATCTGAGGTAACTCCGAGATGCACCAGGGATAAGCAGGCTGTTGCAGGCCAAGCTGTAGGTTTCCCTGAAAGAGGGACCAGGCCCTGCCCGCAGCAGATGTTTGGGACCATGGGCGTGGACAAGGGTGCCCAGGTCAGGTGAGGGGATGACCCCCCGCAAACGTGCCCTGTCCAGATGTGATTTCCCAGCACAGCTGGGCTGTGGCGCGAGGTCCTTCAGCGTTTAACCTTCCTGGTGCCCTTGGGGTCACACCCACGCTGGCTCCTGGGTCACAGGCAGCTCCGTGGCCCTCTCTCCTCTGGTAGCAACGCCCCCTCCCCCTACACAGGGATCTGAGATCAAAGTCTCCTGTCTGTGCCCTGTCACCTTCTGTTTTTCTGGAATTCCTCAGTTTCTGGTTCACTAAGGGATGCCTTTTTTATTTTTTAAAGGTCGCAATGATGGGGTTGATCGGTTTAATATATAGAAACTGTGCATTGAAACCATTTTGGAGAAACAATTTTGGAGAAACGATTTCTATACTCCTTATCAGATAGGAGGTTCGCAGATACTTTTTCCCATCCAGGAGGCTGCGTTCGAAATGCTGATTTCACTTTTTCTGGGGTAAACGCCTAGCTGTGGGATCGCTGGATCGTGGGGTAGTCTATTTTTAACTTCTTGAGGAAACACCATACTGTTTTCCATCACAGCCGTGCCGTTTTGCATGCTCGCAGATTCTTTAAAAACCTGCTCCTTATCCCTTGGAACAGGGGATGGTATGACAAAAATATGCAAAATGCTCTGCAGTCTGACGCAGGACGGTGCCCCCTCAGAGTCATTTTTTTTCCCTCCCTGACTGCTTTTCTCAGGGGAGGCCGACAGCCAGTGGCCCACAAATTGAAGGATCTAGCTCTCTGCCTCGTGTCAGGCCCAGACCCGACTTCGACGTTTTATTGGCAGCAAACTTTGGTCTCAGACACAAACATCGTTTATTCCTTTAGCTAGAAACAGATGCAGCAAACAAGTGACAGTGAAAAATGAGATGGAAATTGACTTATTCTTTGAACCTAATGGATTTTAGCAAGTAAAATGGACTTGGATGAGGCCTGTTGGCTCCTGATGGAGTGGCCGGTCCCTCCTGGTGATGGGACTGCACGGGCCGGCTCTCCTTTACCATTGGAGCTCAGGAGACACCACGGGGGACCTGCCTACAGCAGGCGGTTCTCCTTGGATGTGCATCCCTTGTCCGCGTGCATTTTAACGCCATCTCAGCTCGCACATCACATCATCACATCGTCACTGAGCTCTATCCTTTCCATGGCGCCTAAGTGTTCACTAGATCTGGGCCAAGGACCCCTGATGCCCACTGCCCTGGAGCCTGGCCCAGCGGGTACTTTGTGGTGATGCTTCAGGCTGAGCTGGGGCTGGAGGAGGAGCCTCCCAGTGCAACCTGCTCCCTGCTTTGAGGTGTGGGAGGGACAGAGTGAACCCCACCTGGGAGCGCAGGGAATGGGGTGTAGACATCCTGCTGCTGTCTGCACCCCATCCGCTCCGCTCTGTGGCTCGTGGGCCCCACACATTACTCGGAACACGTGTGCTCAGCGCCACGTCCGGGGTCCTGCCCTCCCTCACGGGCCAGCTCGGGGGTGTGTGGCTGGAACTAGGATAGCTGCAGACAAGTTCGCTTTCTTTACCACCACCACCACCATTCCAGCCCTCCGTGGCAGCATGGCCACTTCAGGGGACAAACCCTTACTTAGCGGCTACGATGCACCTGGCACCGTTCCTGACCGTTGATTGACAGCAGCCATCAGAGCCAACAGCATTACCGCCCTCAGCTTGCATTCGGACAGTGATGTAGACAGGAACACAGGCAAAGTCAGAAATCCCAGTGACCGGTGGGGACAGTCAGTAAATAGTGGTGTCGGCCGGGGTAAGCATAAAGGGGTGGCAGGGACAGTGGCCAGCCGGAGAGAGAGCACACCTAAGGGTGACACTGGCCTTCTGCCCACATGGGGGAATGCCGGCCCTTTGCATTTCATTTCAAAAAAAGTGGAAATCTGGATATTTAACATGCAAAATCTCTTATTTCGTAAATGTTGGGGACTAGCTCAAAATATTTGAAAACAGTATTCAGGCCCCAGATCCCCAAACGGAAAAACAACCAACATGAAAAACTGTCTCTGCCGGATTCTGCCCCTGGCGGTCCATCTGTGGCTTCTGTGCTAGGGGTTGAGCAATGAGAACAGGCTTTATGCCTTCAGGTGACCGGCAGGTGAAGAAACATGTTCCTGAGAGGCCGCCGCTGGGCTCTGTCTCCTGCTGCAGGAGGCATACCTGACCAGCGGCCTCGTCTGCTGCCCCTCCTTGTCCGCCCCAAAACTGACGCCAAGGCCACCCGTTCTGCAGGCTGCCGCCATCCAAGACGGGTCACAGCCAGGTACGAAGTGTGATGCAGGACTCTTCCTGTGATGACTCGGGCTCAAGGGGTGTCACGACTCGGCAGAACCATTCTTCTTGTGGTCCGAGATGCTTGACCCTTTGTCTTCCTTCCTTCGCTCCCTCCTTCCACAGGCTCCAGCCTAAATGGCGGCCTAAGCCTCCTCCTGCCTTCTCTCCACCTCTTTCCTAGTGAGTCTCATCAAATCCTGGTCGGGTCTGGACTAGCACGAGGCCCCATGAGCGCTGAGTGAAAGGGGTCTCCCTCCTAGTCCTGGTGTCCTTGCTTGTTATTTCCTTTTGGCTTTTTATTTATATTTTATTTTTTTCTGGCTTGTTACATGACACCTGAGGAGTTCCAGAGGGACCCAACCTGAGGAGATGAGCTCGGGGCAGAGAGGTCAGCTGGAGCTGCAAGGGGTGGGAGGCTAGTGGGGATGGCCGATGACAGGGCTCCGTGCTAGGGGGCAGCGCCAGGCTAAGGGGGCGGGGGCGGTCCGGACAGTGGGCTGCCGTGGATGGGTGGTGTCTCTCCTAGCAGAGGGCAGTGGGGGCCTCCACCGCAGCAACCAGCTCTGGCACCTGAGTGCTGGAAGGTTCGATCGAGTGTTTACTTTTTCAGTCAAAGGCAATTAGATCATGGTCTCGCCTTTATGCATTTCTGTTTTGGATCCCATTCCTGCCTGTCTCCCCTCCTTCCTCCCCTACTGCCACTCCCTTCACTTAAACCTTAGAAAATACTCAGACACATGCGTGCAGGCATGCACACACCCTCACACTCCACTTACACTCACACACACCCTCACACCCACACACACAGCTCAGGTCCCTGGAGGTTCACAGCATACTGGCTAAGATGCTGGACTTTGGGGGTGATACACAGAAGGATTGTTGATTTAATATTTTAGGACAACACCCACGATGCTTTTGCTTCCTTTACACGAATGTTTTCCAATCCCTTTTTATTTGTTCCGTTTTCACTGAATCCTGAGGGAGGCGGGAATTACGACCCTCGCGGCTGTGACCATGTCTCAGGCATCAGGCCTCGCGTGCCGGCTCCCAGGGGCTGTCAGTCATCCAGATGGCCTGTTTCCCGACGGTGGCTGAAGTCCTCTATTCCATTCTGTGGGAGATGTAACCAGCCGCCGAGGTCTCTAACAGGCCCCTCTCCTCCGGTCTCCCTTGGCATTACTTTGCTGGCGTGTGTGTGTGTGTGACTCAGAACAGAATTGCTTGGAAACCCCAACAGCAGACACTCCCCAGTCCGATGGCGACAGATCTATGGCCTGCAGAGAGCGGAATGCAGCAATCGATGGGGCAGAGTCGTCTGGGGCGCTCACATCAACTTGGAAAAAAAAAAAATTCACCTTAGAAAGAATGCTGAAGTTTCAGTTCGTAAAGGAGGATGAGCACACGCGATGAAAAAACGAAATGTGGTCTGCAAATGGCAGTCCCTCTGCTGGCTGGCAGAAGTTCCTCGTGGTTCTTTTTCACTCTTGAAGCCTTTTCTTTCTATAGACGGACATCTCCCCCCGATTCTGTGTGTTTGCTTTTGTTTGATTTCTTTCATGGCTTGCTTGCTTGACTGCCTTGACCATGGGGTGGTTCTGGTTCAGGTGACATAGGACCGAAGGGTTTATTTTGGGGGCCCAAGGGAGTGGCTGACGTGAGACCCCGGAGGCTGGTAGGTAGGAGTTTGATTGTGCTTGATAGACAGGAAAAGGCCATTAGGATGAATGGGTTCTTGGCCTGGGAGGGGATTGGTAGAAAAAATCGTTTAAGAAAAGACTGTTATTGGTCATGCATGTGACACTTGAAACACGGCCGTTAAATGCACCTGCCTCTTGGTGACTGAGCCCTGAAGGCCAGCCGCCGACCCCGCTTCACGGACCTGATGGTACAGGACGGATTGCAGCTTACCTGCTGCCTACTAGTTCTTCTTCTCATTCTAGAAGTCTAAGACTTCCTAAGGGACCTTCTTCACTTTGGTAAATTGGATTTTCTTGTTTTATTTTGAAATGTAACATACAGAAAGTGCGGATGCTTCAGACGTACTGTTGTCGAGTAGGAGCCAAATGAACAACTTAACGAGCCAAAGAGAGAAGCCTCCAAGGAAAGCAGCCCTGTCCACACTTCGATGTTGTTCTCTAGCACCGGGAGAAAAGCATTTCGGTGGTTTAAGGCCCCTGGGCTGCGGTGTTTTGTGACAGCACCCCGAGCAGACTAATGTGTGGCATCAACGTTATTCCCACACGTCGTGATTGAAACGTTTTATGTGTTTCATTTGGGCACTTAGCATTTAAGTTAAACGGGAATTTGTTTCTGTTCGTGGTGTCGAAGCAAGGGTTCGAGTTCACCTTTTCCCTGTGGCTGTCTAATCATCTCTGCACGAATTATTGGAAAGTCCGTGTTCTCCCACTGATTCGCAGTGCCGTTTATCTCACATTTGCATAAGCGCACGCGCGTGCGTGCGTGTGTGTGTGTGTGTAGGCCACATGTCCTGTTCCAATCGTCAGTTTGTGTCTATCTGCACCAAGGCCAATGTGTCTTCATTACTTCAGGTTCACAGTGAGTCTTGATCCTGGGTCAAGCCCGCCTCGTACCTCATTCTTCTCCGTTAGTGTCTCGGCTACTCTTGGGCCTTGCGTTTCCATCTGTGTTTCAGAATCCACCTGGTCGGTGTCTACACACGCACACACCACGTGTGACTTGCCGGTATCGCGCTAGGGACTGCATTTAGTCTAATTTATTTGAAGAATTAACATCTTTAAAATCTTTAAAATCTTGACTATTTTATTCCATGAAATGGTAAATTCCCTTATTTAATGAAGTCTTCTAGAGTCTTTCGATGAAGTTTAATGATTTTCTTTGAAGAGGTCTGGTACATATATTTATTCCTAGGTACTTTATTTTTTTATGTTATTGTCAATAATATCAATTTTTAAAAGTTTTTATTTATTGTAATATTTATTTCCATGTATATAAAACTGATATATGTAAGGCTGATATTTCATAACTTTACTGAGATATAATTGAAGCATAATATGCTGTATATATTTAAAGTCCACAAGTTGATCAGTTTTACTGTGTATACATACCCGTGAAACCATCACCACAATTACGGCCAAGGTTTCTGTCATGCCACATGTCTCCCGCCGCTCCTTCATGATTCATCCCCTCCTCTGTTCCTGTCCCCAGTTGACCGCTTACGAGTTTATTGGACGTACATATATCTTCTCTGGTAAAGTGTTCGAACTTTTGCTCACCTAAAAATTGAGTTCTTTGTCTTCTTTAGTATTGATTTAGGGCTCAGCTCTCTGGATTTCAACTTTCCTTAGGTTTCATTTGGGATGGTATTGTTTTTTTTTTACCATCTTGTCAGCTTTTACATTCTTATCTAGCATTTTTAGTTGCTTTCATCGGGAGCTTTGGTTCTAATAAGCCATTACTGGGAATGGAAGTCATTGCCTTCTTCGTTCAAAATAAAATGTAAATCCAATAAAAACAAGCACACAGAAAACTAGAAAATAACTACGTTTTTAGCAAAGGAAAGGTTGCTTTGCATCGATCAGAATGTGGGGTTATTAATATCTCCTCATCCCTTTCACGTAAGGCTCTGGGGGAGAGTTAGGTCCTCACACTTGAGGGCGTCCTTTGGATGGAGCATGTTGGCTCCTCTCCTATGCACAGGGCATGGCACAGACAGGCCCTGACTGAACTCACGATGGATAGTAAGTGTCTGAGGATTTGGGAAGCAGCCACTTGCTCAGCTCCTTTTATGTGGAGCTCTCAGCCATGGGCAAGAGGGGCTGGGTAGGCTCCCGCCAAAGCGTGAAAACCCTTCGGAGCGAGAAAATACTTCCCACGACTTTAGTTTTGTTTCGTTTCATATATTTAGGTTGAATCCGGTTTTCCAACGTCCTCTATTCTTCCCTTTGATACTTCCTCCTGGTCCTTGTAGTTTGGTGGTCCATCAGGCTCCTGGCTAACGGGCTTCTGATTTCCCTCCTGCTTCGGCAGTTTGAGCATGACAGTGAGTCTGTGGTCTTACGTTACCTCTAGCAGGCTCTGTCCCTTGTTAGGACTCAGGTGAGGCCCTGCTCCCTTGGCTGTTATAGAGACGTTGCGTAGGGAGTGTTATGGGGTGAATGATGTCCTCAAGTTCACGTGTTGCAGTCCCAGCCCCCAGCACTTCAGAACGTGACCTCGTTTGAAAACAGGCTGCTGCAGATGTGGTTCGTTAAGATGAATTTATACTGGAGCAGGTGGGCCACTAACCCAGTAAGACCGGTGTCCTTAGTGAAAGGGGAAATTTACACACAGACACACACAGGGAAGATGACATTTGAACTTGAAGACAGAGATCAGGATGACGTGTCTTTCGCTAACGAACACCTAAGATCCCAGACATCAGACCTCCAGGAGCTAGGAGAGAGGCTGAAACAGTCACTGTCACAGCCTCAGAAGGAGCCAAGCCTACCGACACCTTGAACTACGACTTCCAGCCTCCAGAACTGAAGGGACGACACGTTTCTGTCGTTTGAGCCCCCAGTCTGTGGTGCTTGGGTACAGCAGTTCTAGCAAATAAACAGAACGGAGATTGTGTGAGTTAGAGTGAAACGAAGGGTGATTAAAAACAGGAAGAACCCTTTTAATGCTGAATAACAGAAATTATAGGGAGATGGGTTTGGGGTTCAACACTTGTCAGTAGCTTTGACCTTCTCATCGCTCTCAGATGTGCTTTTTCCAATTGTGACCCGCATTTGTGGGTCGCTGTGCCTCAATTCTTCTGCCTCAGATGCTTGGACATGGCCATTTCCATATCACTGGGAGCCACTGTTACCCCAACGAAGTCACACTGCTGCAGATGCACCCTGAGAGACCTCCGATGGCTTCATCTGTATCCAGGGGTTAAACTGATTTTCCAAGCTGGAATATCAAAGATGCTATGGCCTTGGAGAGGCAAAGGCAGAACGACTTTGTCCCAAGTGTCTTTCCTTCCCTCTGAAGCACAAAGTAGAATGATTTTGATCACGTATTTTTCAGTGCCATAACGTTTTGTATACGAACTAGCTCAGCTAGAAAACGTTGGGATGGTTATCTGGGAGAAGCGTCATCCTCACTTATGGACTTGGAATGATGCCAAAAGGATACGTGAGACACGTCTTTTTTTCCCCCTTCCCCTGCCAAAAGGAAGCCAGAGATAGAAGACACCAGTTCAAGTCCAGCCGAGGCTGAAAATCAGTGTCATTTGTCACAGGCCGATGCCATACAGGGGTGTCAGTACTGTGGAGGAAGCCACCGGCCCTCATGGGCTATTTCTTGGTTGTCTCATTCCAGAGAGGATTTATATTTCAGAGTCTGGCTGTATATTATACCTGAGACAGGTGCAAGGAACCACTTTATCATGGTTTAACATGTGCGCGCAGGCCACCACACCCCACCTCTGAATGATCCGCCGTCGTCGGAGTCACCGTTCTCCTGAGATGTATAGAAGGCCCTGCGTTTCAATCACGGTGTTTAGTGACCTTGAAGGGAAACGAGAAGCAAATGACAGCATCTTTACCTTGTGCACGCCAGGAGTTGGCCATTCCTTCTGCTACCAGACCCACGGCCACCATAGTGACTTCCTGCCGGAAAGAGGAGAGGATGAAAAAATAATCTTGGGTGGTGAAGTTGAGTCTGGACATGACATGATCTATACTCTAGTCATCCAATGATGCTAATGTTTTGGACTAATTTAAACTGAAATAAAACCAGGGAGGCCCTAGAAATGCATGTCTATTCGTAGATAAAATTAGATTAATTTTTTCAAAATCCTTTCTATGAACCATTCCGGAGGTTAGGGCTGGACTCATGATTAAAATGTGCCTTTCTCTCACAGAAAGATGACTCAAGCGCCACTGCGATGCACCGTAGAGCTGTCATGTTGCCCTCCGTTGTTTAGTAAACATTCTGAGCTGTCACAGCGCGTTATCCTTTCCACAGCTGACATGTTCCCTTCTCATTCTTTCTCAACGCCTTCGGGTCACATTCATGATGGATGCATAATCCCCAGTCGAGCCCTTGTCTGGAGCTGTCTGGAAACAAGCAGTGACTTATAACAGGCGGGCAGTCAACGAACTGGACGGATTTTATCTACAGAGAAGCACCTGACACTCCTACTGTGGCCAGCAAAGCTCGAGGCCTTTAATTCTCTCAGCTACAGCCCTGAACGGACATGTATAACCCTTTTCTGAGACTGAGCATCTTCCAGGACTGCTCGCTGCTGGACAGTTGTTCTGCCAGGTTCTCTGTCTTCCATTCTGTGGCTTCCCCGTGGTCCTGTAGCTGTTTGGCACGTTCTGTAGCTGATCGACGGGGACGTTCAGGCCGCACTTCTTCTGTTCCGGTGTGAGTCATGAGCGCATTAGAGTTTGGAAGGAAAGTAAAAGCAAACACACGGACCCCAGAGGAAGATAATTACTTGGGAGGTCTGCCGGCCGCATCGATCAATGCAGGCCCTATCGGTCTGCAGCGTCACAGACACACAAAACAGATGAGAAATACAGCGGTTTAGAGTCGTGGGTGGTATTATTTCTTTATCAATGGCAGGCTTTAAAAATGGCAATGGCTGCCAAAGGCCTCATTGTTGTCTAGCTGTCTGTGTTGTCCAGCCCTCTTGGGCCATCAGACGATTAAGATAACCCCGGAGTCGGTGGCGGCTTCGGCCTGGGCTCAGACGTCGCTGCAGCTAGGTTATCAATAAGGCTGGACACTGAGTGCATTCCCCACTCTGGGCCTGTGCTGTCGGAACGCGGAGAATCGATTTTGGCTCGGATGGGAAGACTTAAACTTGGATTCACCCCAGTGTGTGGAGGTGGACAGGTTCCTGAGAGAACCGTCTGCTATCCTGCTGCCCCTCTGGCAGCCCAATCACAGATTTGGCTGAAGACAGGCCTTAAATCTGAACTCTGCCAGGACACAGAAGGCCTCTCTCTCTGGTGCCACGGGAGCCACAGCTTTGAAAGGACACAGTGTGTCTTCCAGCTCCTTCTCATCCTCACTCCCGCCTCCATGTCTGGAACCCTTTACTTAGCGGATCCCCAAATTAGAACATGAGGGTAATGCCTTCGCAGCGCCTCCCATCACAGAGCAGTGTGCTCTCGTTGCTTGGACAGGGGTGGTGACACCCTGTATGAGAGAGATGATCGTTCGTGGGTGGCTCCACCCCGATGTACATGCTTGCTGCCTGGTGTGCTTCGGTTTATGCCCATCTGCTCGGGTGGCAGGAGGCCCGTGGAGGTGGCATGAGCCAGTTTCGAGAAGGCTCTTCTGCCAGTGGAGGTGCTGGTGCAGCGCTGCAGCCTGCAGGGCGCAGTGCATGCCAGGATACTCCTGCCAGGAGGACCGTCTGTTTGGCAACGGTGCTGACCAGGGCGACATACGCCCTTGGTGACAGACCCCACTGCACACCGTCACGCAGCTCCCTCTAGAGCAAGCCAGCAGTGAGTGCCTCATGAAGACAAGTGGATTCATCATGGAAATATATATCGAATGCCTGTTATTTGCAAGTCACTGTTCCGGGTGTTTGCAGGTGAATCTGGCATGGACTCTGGCTTTCAGAGGCTGTCAGCAGCAGGAGAAGCAGGCATACACATAGAATGCTGATGGCTTGAGAGGAGTGTCGTGGGCCTCGGGCACACACACACACCAAAGCCACAGGGATGTGCTGCAGACGCCCAGAGGAGGGACGGAGATGCTCAGGCGAGTGGCGGGCTGGGCGATGTGCAGACAGGGCCTGAGGGTGGAGTGGGAAGGACCACTCAAGGCAGAGGGAGCTGCATGCTCAGGAGGGAGAAAGTGTCATGTCTGAGTGGAACAAGGAATGAACCCAGGGAGACGTGAAAGAGGCGGTGGGAAGTTATCCGAGGGCGGATCATGGGAGACCAAGATACCAGGCGAGGGTTTGGCCTTGGAGAGCTGGTCGAGGTGATGGAGGTAGAGCTGCGCTCCCTCTGGAGAGGGATCTGTGGGACGGGGTGGGGGCTTGGTTAAGAGATTCCAGCAACAATGCCGGTCCTCGACTCTGAGGGCAGAGTTAGGGTCTTTGGAATCTGTCACTTAACCAACACTCACTGAACTCCCTGTCCCAGGCTCCTTATGGGGGCCATGTACTATCTGGCCCCTCCACCCAGGTGGGGAGATACGTTAAGAGACCTTTGCACCTCCGTACAGTGCAGTTAAGGACAAAGCTATAGGAATTCCTGTGGATATCTGGGAACCCTGAGAAAGGAGGACAGGGAAGTAGCCAAATGCTTGAAATGTCACGCACAGAGCAGAGGACAGTGTGACCTTCAGAGCCGGATGTCCTGGTGGTATCCTGGCGACGTGGCTTTGGGCAGGTGACATCCCTTTTCTTGTCTCACTTGTAAAATGAGCCTAATGAACTGTGCACAGAGACACGCTCGGTTTCCAGGGTCGGATCCGTACACGAACTTTTGTCGCCGTGGCAGACACTCAGAAGTGTGTTTCCGCGAGCGTTCGTTTCTCTCTCATGGGCCTGTGGGCCAGGGTGGCTCTGCTGGGTTCAACTTGCCGACTCTAGGCTGAGGATCTGGCTTAAGTCAGATTGATTCATGTGTCAGCACAGTCTGGGTCCCTAGAGTACCTTCTCTATGAGGCTCGTCATCAGCAGCGAGCAGGAGGGCTGGGGTCCCCACTAAGCTGTGCCCCCCGCTCTGCGTGTGTCACGTCTCCTCATGTCCCATGGTGAAGTCCAGCATCCGTGGGGCACAGAAACCTATACTCCCATGAAAGTGAGGAGGGGAAAGTGGATATTGGATAAACAATAACGAAATATGTCACATCTATCATGGGAGTTTCCCTGGAGGAGGTCATGAAACGAGATTGAAAAAAGTCGGGCATGTACGTCAACTGTAGGTGAAAACAGACAGAAATCTGAGGGGGGAACTGGGACCATGCTGTGACTGAGTGTTGTAATGAATTTTCTTGATTGGGAGCAAACTTGGCATAGTCTGTAGTAAAAAGCATGACATTTCCCATAAGGAGACCTGGGGACCAGTGTGTGGTCTTGGTTACGATGCTCGCCGTGTGGAGGCCTCTGTCGTTTCATCCCCAAAAGGCAGGAGCTAGCTGCCTAGTTCCAAGTTCTGTCCCACTCTCTGTGAGATCCAGCAGACAGAGGGAAAGGACGGCTGCTGAGACGGGCCTGTGGAGGAGCAGAAGGTGTCTGCTGAGGTGGAGAATGCAAGCCCAGTTTCGGTTTCAATTGCTCAGCTTCCATTGGCACGTGCTGAAATATTGGCATTATGCAGGTCTGGGCCCTCAAGACATTTTAGGCTCTGCGGGGTGTTTTTTTTTTTTTCCCCTGTGTGTTTAGTTATTGGTTCAGACATAAGCCAATATTTCCACCTAAACATGGTGTCTCAGACTGGTAGGGAAATATATTTGGTGGGTTGAGTGTTTTAAAGAGGAGACAGGCTGGATGGAAGGACATGGAAGGTCATGTCAGTGGTCTTCATTCTGTCCACTTTGCCTTCTTCCAGGAGAGGGGAGAGGTATGTGCAAAGGCCAGTCCAGAGAAACAGAGGGTCAGGGAGACAGCAGCAGTGTGACGTAGGCTCAGGGGACACGTGCTGTGTGTAGGGTGCCGTCTCTGAGCCTGAGAAGGAGCCCGGGATGGGTGAGACGGGCTCATCATTCTCCAGGAGCCTCTTCTTGTTTCTGAGAGACAGGTTCTGTGTCTGGAAATGGAATCCAGGAGTAGTCAGAGCTCAAGTTTAAGGGCCTCGTGAAGTCCTGTGTGCTCTTCATCTTCCCCCTGAAGTCCGCACCTTCTGTGCTCATCCCCACACCTTTGTGCTCCAGCCTCCCGCTGGGAATCATCTTGGTGCGCATACCTCTCATCTAATTATATTTATATCTCCTCCCCTTATCTTGTTTTTGCTCTTTAAAAAATTGACTTGTTCCTTCTGTTTTCTAGCTTGGTCCTTGTGGTAATTGGTCCCAGAGTGAAACGTTATCCTCAAGCTCATGCTAATACATGAATAATATGTTTTCATTTCTCCTTTCAGATTTTAGTTAGCATCTGTCACTGCCTCTCTTGTGTTTTGGTTTGGTTTTATTTTTCTTCTTGTTTTGGATCGTTTCCTCAGAATTGGCCTCTTTGTTTCCCCAGATGCTCTTGATGACATGATCAATAATCATTAAGTCCATCGATAAACCAAATTAAAAAGGATAACAGTAATAATCCGTTGCATCTGGAGGGCACTTCCAGGCTTTTCTCCTTCTATCACTTCCTTTGGTCCTGAATTTAGGCTGCGTTTGCAGATAGGCTCGTTTTTTTTTTTTTGGCTTCGGCCTCTATTCTTCCTCCTCCCTTCTTTTGCTCTCCTGATGTGATGTCTGTCACATTTCTGATATATCTGAGGCCCAGTTTCGTTTGGATTAATGCACCATCCTTGGCGCCTCACACCTTTTTCAGACTTGACAGCTGAGACACATCGAATGCCCGTCTTATCTCGGGAGAGCACTAACGTTTCTCCTGCCTTCACTCTGGAGCTTATCCATAAACCGATTTCACTCGCAACTAATTTATTCAACAAATGTTATTCAGTAGGTACCACAGGAAAAACACAAGTCCAGGTTCTGTGGGGGAGATAAAGCCAAATGGACCGAGTTTTGACTTAATAGCATGTATTAATCTGTCAAATGACTATACCAGCCATACCCACTAAAGGTTAATACGGGGTCAAGACTGTGAGAGGTACAAACTCAATGACAATGGAAAGCTGAGGCAAAGAAATTGATGGGATTCATTGAAGACGAGTGTTTCTTCACAAAAAATAGAATATGTCTAACATGGGCTCTCTGGGGCTGGGCGCAGGGGTCCTCATTGTGACATATGTCCATTCCCATAATGTGTATGTTTCTGGTGTGGCTGGCTTCTGGCTGTCACCCTGACATCACTGAGCGAGCATTGAGGAAGATGAGCACAGAAGTGACTCTTCCTGAGCCAGTGTGGGGTGGCGCCAACATGCCTCAGAATGGGAACCAGAAATAACCCCTTTCAAAAATTCACCACTTGGTCCTTGTCTTCACCATTTGGACCAGTATAAATGCAGTTAAAAAAAAATAAAAAGAGGAACTTCTTGGCATTTGTAGAGCCAGAGGTGTGGGGAGGGACCACGTGTCTACCACCTTGTATCCCGAGGAGTGAGCCGGGAGGGGACAGGGGCAAGAGTGAGGCTGGAGGGCCTGGAATTGGGGCCAGTGGGCCCTCAGGAATAAAAACCGAGGCAACATGTGACTGCCAGGACCCACATGGGCTCTGGACCAGTAGGCCTGGGGTGACGTTTGATGTTGGCCAATAGCAAGAGTAGAATTTGTTGTTGTTAATTCAAAACATTTTTATTATGAGTTTAACAGTGGGAAAAAACAAGATTTCATGTAAGATGTGAAATCCCCACTCTGAATATCTGATGAAGGTCTATTTTTACTTTTATTTCTGTATCGTATACTTTAACGGTGGCGATATTCGTGGAGAATATATTTATGTGCTCACGTTTTTCTTCAGTTGCTGCTACTTTGCTCATGTGTTTCCAAATGGCTTCATGTTTATGCATACTTCGGTTTTTAAAGATTGACATAGGTCTGCATGAGTTTAATACTGAGAAAAATTCTTGAGACGTGGCCACGAGTTGGTGGGGATGAGAATGATTTTCTGAAAAAGCCCGGGGAGTAGGAGAGTCCCTGAGAGCCTGGGATTTAGGGGGGCCATGTTGTGGCCAGGGTGGCTGCTCTGACAAAATACAGAAGTTGGGTAGTGTAAAAATCAGGAATGTATTTCTCATAGTTCTGGAACCCAGGAAGTCCAAGGTCAAGGTGCCACAAGGTGACAGCAAGTTCTGTTGCTGGTGAGCCCCCTCTCTTGACCTGAGGCCAGCCGCCTTCCTACTGTGTGCTCAAATGGTCTTGCTCAGTGTGTTCGTGGTGGAGAAGAGCATGTCCCCTTCCTATAAAGGTGTTAGAAGGGGTTAGTCCCAGTTTAGGGGCTGCAACGCCATGACCTGGTCTAAATATAACCACCTCCCAAAGGTCTCCCCTCCACGTGCCATCACAGTTGGGGTGAAGGCTTCAACACGAGAATTCTGCAAGGACCTGGACATTCGGCACATAGTAGTCTGTAACAGGAAATAAACTTTGAAAAGGTGATTGGGTCCACAATACAAAGGGCCTTCAAAGTCCAATAAGGATGTCGAAAAAATTCAAAGGTCACGAACACTGTCGAGGACACCGATCCCGAGAATCTGATCAGACTTCAGCTTTGGGAAGATAATGCGAGCAGAAGACATTTCCTTCTTGGCCTCTGTTTGATCCTGGCACTGTCCTCAAGAACCAGCTGGGTTGGAAAGAACTTGGACCAGACTCTTCTTTGTAGAAAAGCATATTCACTACAGGAGGCTTCAGAGACATACTGGAAGGTTCTAGATGGAATACAGAAGTAGCCAATGAGGAAGTAGGCCAGGGTGCCAGTCAGATCCATGCTGGCCTGCGAAAGGTTTGCTCCTGGTCCCCACTGAGGATGCATAGAAGCTGAGAGTAGCCATTTAGACGTATATTGACAGTAATTCTGTGTTTGCTGAGTCTAAAAATGTTGGATCCATGTTTTCTATTGTTTATTTTTAATCATTTGTTTTTATTGTACTTTACAAAGGCATTGGTCCATGGCTTCTTGGAAATTAAAAATAACCAATTGGACCTTGACTGCTGAGACTTGTCGTAGCACAGACTGCAGAGCCATTAAGAGCAGGCTCTGAGGTGGTCTGCCCATGTTTAAATCCTCACACTGTCACTGCCATCTGCTTAATCTTAGATTATTTAACTTCTCCAATTCATGTTTCTTGGGATCATAGTACCCTTTTTGTAGGACAAGGTTAATGTGAAGGTTCATTAGGATTATCTGAAGTCATTAGCCCAATGTCTAGTGTTCAGTCTGCAATCTGTAGCAGGTCTTAGTGTCTCAGGTGTGCTCATGGATAGTGAAATAAATTTAGCAGAACCTCATAAATGCTCAAGTTTTCCCCTGGTGAGTCCTCCTTCCTTTAGGGTCCTGTGGTAATAACCTACGAAATGATAGGAGTCAAAGTAGCACTCCGTTCATGGTTGCATGTAACCAACGTGGAGACGGTAAAAGCCTGCGTTCATCTGGTGAACAGTTATTCAGCAAAGGTGAATGTGAACATGAAGTGAGGGTCTCCTGTTCACCAGGCGGTGAGCCCGAGGATGTGACAGAACCAAACCAGAGAGAGAACCGAACTTTCTGGAGCTAAGTCAGTGCAGGAGACAGACTGAAATAAGATCATCATGTAAGTAAGTGGAAGATAATATCTGAGGTTACAGAAGGGGTGTCTTTGGGGCTAGATAGGTAAGAAGGGTTTTTTTTTTCCTGGTTAGGGATGTCAAGGAATTATGCTTAAATTGAATTATGCTTCTGAAGGAAATTGTGCTTACGTTGAAGCTTTAAGAGTAACCAGGCATTATCTAAATGCCCATGAGTATGTGGTGTAGGGACTGCCTATGGGGAGGCCTGTGAGAAGAGGAATAGGGCAAACATAAAGAACTGGAAATGTGGCTGGAGTGTAGGTAATGAGGGATGGCACAGCATGAGATGAAGAAAGAGAGCTAGGGGTCTTTCTAAGTCATTCCAAGGGAATTTTTTACTTCATAGCACTGGGAAACTATTGAAGGATTATAATGGGGGCCAGGGAACTGATGTAGTATAATTTGAGATAGGCACACATCTAAGATGCTCTCTGCCCTTGGCGTTATACTCTGTGTAGTCCCCTCTCTTCGAGTGTGGGCAGAACCTGTGGCTTGCTTCTGGCCAGCAGAATATGGCCAAGATGATGGCATGTCACTCCTATGATAACATTACATCATGTAAAACTCCACCTTATCGACGAGAGTAGGAAATTGTCCTTGCTGGCTTGATGAAGTGAGCATACATGCTGAGGAAGTTCAAGTGGCAAGGGACTGGGCGACACCCCTAGGACCTGCGGGCAGCTTCTAGTGGACAGCTAGCGAAAAGCCCGGGGCCCTTACTCACGCAGCTGAGAGGATGTGAGTGGTCCTGGAAGGTAACCCTTCCTCAGTCAGACTTCAGATGAAAATACAGGCCTGGTGACAGCTTTATTGTGGCCTGGCGAGACCCTGAGCAGAGGACATAACTACGCTAAGTCAGGACTTCTGACCCATGGAAACCGAAATGATAAATTGTGTTGTTTTAAGCCACTAAATTTGTGGCAACCTGTCATGCAGCCATAGAAAACGTGGACTTGGTGTTATGATAACATCTCTGTGGTTGCTTTTAGAGAACAGATTGGAAGAGCAGCATAGGTAAGAGACGAGATGGTAATGGTGGAGGAGACAGAGGAAGGGGGGTGGCTGAAGAAACACTGGGTCAAAGGGTAAAGGTGGAGGGCACATCAGGGGTCATTCCTTGTTTCTGGCATGTGGCAGAGTGATGATTCCCCCAAAAAACAGAAAAGGTGGATTAAATGTATTTTTAAAAACCTGACTCAAGACTCTGAAGGACTGCTGGAGTGCCCAAGACTGGGAGGGCAAACAATGCAGAGGGAAGGGAGTTGCAGGGAGGTGAGCTGATGTTCTGCGAGCTGCTGCTTTTGCAGAGCGTTTACAGTGGGTGGGGGTGTGAGAAGCAAGAAAGAGATCATTAGATGAGAGGCAGAGAAACCAGCCAAGGTTTTAGCATGAGGTTGGAGAACAAAAATGGGGTAAAGACGTCAGCCCAGGCTTCAGTGGTTTTCCCCATCATTGTGTTTGCCCCTTTGTTAAGTTGCACTAGGCTCACTGTTAAGGAGCTGAGCAGAAGCTATGAAACTCAGCGAAGAGGTTTGGCAGACTCCAGGTGCCCAGGAGACAGAAATCGGAGGTCGAGACCTACCAGGGAGGAGAGGCCCCAGCAAAAAGTAAAGGTCCCCGGTTTGGATGTGGGACCCATGGAAAGCAACGTCGTAGGAGTAGAGAGAATGAGATAGGCAGAGACTTATAAAACCGCAGCCATGCCTCCAATCAGCTTAGTATCTGGTTGGGTGATGGTGTCTGCTTCAATACAGACTGCCTTCCGGAATATAGGGCGACTCTTCCTTGGAGGGAGATGCTATGCTCTAGAGTCTTTATTTTTAATAAATAATGTCTGACTTTCAACAAAAAATTAACAGAAGTACCAAAGAGCATGACCTAGAAATAAAAGACAATGGAAATAGACCCATAGATAGAGTTTTTATACATGTACAAGAAAAAAAATTTGCTCAATTGTCTGGTCTAGAATATGACTTTTCCTTACAAGATAATACATTAATCTGTTGCTGTTCCATGAATGCCGGCAGAAGACACGAGATTCCTGGCTCAGAGAAAGGACTTCATTACTCTGGGCTCAGCAAGCCACATGAGCACCAGCATCTTTGCTCTATGTTCTGTAGGGGCAATGTGATATGGCTCAGATGATGCTACACACACAGCAGTTCGTATCACAGCAGAGGACCACCAACTGGGGGCTCTTCTGGTTTTATAAAAAACTGTAGGAAAGCTTGCTCCTTGTCCTAGAGAGAGACATTATAACATCCCAAAGGACTGCTGGCTGAAAACCATCTTGAGAAATAGCCCAGAAAGGGTTACCAGGTGTTCTCATTCTTGGCATCCCCAGCAAGAACCACAAGTGAGGCTCAGAGCCCATGAGAGGATGCCTCTCCCAACATGCTATGTTCCAGAAAATAGATGACAGAGGGGGAAATGTTATCAAAACCTGAAATCCATAAAATAGAATCAGGTGGAAACTCTAGAATGGAAATATTCAATAAATAAAGTTATAAACTCATTAGATGAGTTTAATAGCAAATTTGACCAATCAGAGGGCTTAATGAACTAAAGAGTAGGAAATACCTGGGCTGAAGCGGAGAAAGGCAACAAGTAGAATATCATAATAAAGAAAGAAAAAAAATAGGAAATGCAGTGAAAGGCACTAGTAAATATATAATTGTCCTAGAAGGAGAGATAGTGACAGGGACACGAGCAATATTTCAAGAGAAAAATGACAGATTAAACACAGTGAGCCCTGTAGTCAAGAAGTTCTGTGATTCTCAGTCTGAATAAATTCCAAGTGAAATTACAAAAAACAAATGACAGAAAACCCTCGAAAGCATCCAGAGGGGAAAATAAAACACTTCACTCTTAGAGGAGCAAAAAGAACACAACTGAGTTCCCAACGAATATGACAAGGTCTAGATGACCGTGGAATGACATCTTTAAAGTGCTGAGAGAAAATAAAGACCAACTTAGATTTCTGTGTCTTGTGAAAATGTCTTTTAAAAGGCAATGAGAAATAAAGACATTTTCAGATAAATACGAACAAATATTTTGTCACTTGCAGACCCTGACGAAAGACATTCAAGGCAAAGGATAATCCCATTGGGAAATGAAGAGCGACAGAAGCAGTCAACATAAATGAATATTGCCTGACAAAATCAACAATTATTCCAAAGACGAGAAGGGGAAATGGTGTGGATGTGCTGTAATCTTGTTTGGATAATGGCAAAACTCTGAACTCTTGTTAGACTTTAACGTCAAGGGTGAATGTCAGTGACAAGTCGCTAAAGAACAGAAATCTCTCCATCTCTAGGGTCACTTCACATCGTTTATGCACAATAATCACACCTGTCGCAGCTTTTTCTTTGCATACTTTGGAGCAAAAAAATAGTATCTGTGGCTCAGGAGATGTCTCAGCTTGCACGATGGGTGGACCTCCCCTCGGGACATGTAGGCTAGGCCCTGGCATTTTCAGAGCGAGAGATTCTATCCCTTTCTCTAGTTTCCTGTGCTCGCACGTACGTACTGTCGGTCCTTCTTTGACTCAGGTTCTGGGGATGAACTGGGAGCCTGCTGATGGTCTTGCAGGAGGAGGAGGAGGATGGAGCAGGGATGCCAGGTGTGCGTGGGACAGAGCAGAACACACAAAACTGCTGGGCCCTTTTATAGATTTTCAGGATCCCACCCCCACCCTAGAGAACCAGAATTTCAGGAGGCTGTGCCCAGGGATTGGTGCATTTCAGAGCTCCCCAGACGGATTCTGATCATCGTCCTGGTCTGGACACTACTTTCCTGGGGCAGTTGTCCCTGCGTGTCCCCAAGGACTTGACGCACATGCTCCCCATGACCGAAGCTTGGTCAGTGGTGCAGTCAGATCACAGACGCAAGGCTGGCACTGGACGATGTTAAGAAAAGGGGATCCCACGAGAGAGACGTGCACTGTCCTCCTAACAGCACGCGGTGGTCTGGTCGTTCCTTAAACACTTACTGTCACCTGCTACATGTCAGCTGCCTTTCTGGATGCTGAGGACACGTCGGTGAACAAGACAAACAAACGTGCTCCTAAGGACGTTAGAGTCAGCCAGCCGACCAACTGGGTCAACGATGAGAGCCACTTCCATCTGCATTAAATGTCAGAGCTGGGATCACTCGTCAGTCCTTCCTGATAGAGGTGCCGGGATCCCCACAGCATGGCAGTCTGTGCCCTGTAGGCAGCAAAGAGTAGTTTTTGCAGCCAGAGAGAGCTCCCAGTCTTTCACACTAATATAAAGTGGCAGTTCTCAACTGGGAGCAGTTTTGCCCCCCCGGGAAATGTATGGCTATGTCTGGAGACATGTTTTGGTGGTGGCCCCTGAGGAAAGGGTGCTGTTGGCATCCGGTGGGTGGAGGCCCCAGGGTGCTGCTCAGCACCCTATAGTGTGCTCGATGCCCCGCACAGCACAGAATGTTTTTGGCCTTAAGCACCTGCAGCTCCAAGGTTGAGAAAGCAGGTGTTAAGGGGTTTGTGATGATAGTTTTACTTAATGTTGAAGTTCCCAAGAATGCACACAAATCTGATTTCATGTGGGTTTTGATGAATTTATTCCAGCTTTGTTCACGGGTTCCTCCCGGATGGCTTCTTGGTGTCATCATCTCAGGTGCCCTGGAGGCTGGGTATCGCAAACCCTATTCTAGAAAGAGGAGACTTTGTTGAAAGGGGGTCCCCGCCGACATCAGAGACTCGGCACAGGGACCTGAACTCAGGGTCTCTGCCCCCGAGACCCGACTGGGCCGAATCGGCTGTCACATGGTATGCGGGTCTTCGCCTGTTGCTCCTCTCCCACGAGGCCTCCTGTTTGGATGCTCGAAGTCTGGCCACATGCTGTCGCTCACATTGTCAACACCCTGCTGAGATGTGGTGCACAATCTTTTTCTTTTAAAGCTGGCTCTGTTCCAGATTGAAAGCAGTTATTCCTTCTTCTACCTGTGTCCTCTGGTCTTATCGAGAGGCACAAAAGACACGTTTCTGTGGGTACAGAGCACCCGGGCACTGCTGTGAATGGCTCCAAGCTGCATCACATGGCTGTTTTGGGGTATTCCTCATGTGAGGCCATGTCTACTTGTTTAGTGTCTCAAGTGTGGTGACCAAGGGGCTCCTCCAGGCCACGGGGAAGGACACTTGGGGAGGCCATTGACTCAGCCAGACTCTTGGACTCCCGGGCAACACACATTGCTGTGTCCACGTCACCCCTTCGCCAAACCAAATGCCACCCAGTGCCGCCCTGTGAGGACTCCAGGGACTGCACCTGCTTCGGACAAGGACAATTTTCTTTCTTCTTGACATTCATGGCCTTGGGAGGCTGGGGTGGACGTTTCTCCTGGTGGGCAGGGCCCGGCAGCTCAGGCATATGAAAAAGATTTAATCTCCAATGATGAAACAGTAAGAGCTTTCTACCATTTAACATCAGGCTCATGTGACGGTCGTGAAAACAGCAGTGAAGCGAGAGGGAGTGGAGCTGGCTGCCTCTCTTCTTGGGCAGCAAATTGAATTTCTATTGACGAGGAGAAGCGCTGCTCCCCAGAAGAACCCCAACCTCCCCAAACCCCCTCCAAGAGCCTGGATGGAGAAGATGGGACCAGCATAGCAGGTTTAAAACACACACACACACACACACACACACACACACACACACACACACCCACACCCACACCCACACCCACACACACACACACACACACATTTACAGAGATGAAGCTGTCAACACCACCCCTGTGCTGCAGATGAATTTTGACAGTCGCCTTTATAATGCAGGGCGGAGAGCTACGCCTGTGGCCCTGGGGACTGTCTCGAGATGAAACGAGACAAATGCCCCTGTTTGCTGTGGTTGCGTCGTGGTATTCGATCTTTAAAAGTTTTTCTTACTCTACACACTTTTACCCAAAGGTGTGAACACATTAGTATAAATAACTGTACTCTGGGCATATTCGTGTATCTATTTTTATGGGTGCTCAGCCTTTTTTTTTTTTTAAATAGAATTGCATACATCCACATGAAAGATCAGAGGCTCCATGACAGCCCGCATTTGCTGAGTGTCTTCATGTCTCAGGCCTGTTTGGTCTCAGGCACTTTGTGTGCTACCTGCATCTAAGTTTGCTTCCTTTTCTGCATGTGGAAGGACTTCGTGCTCTGGTGGGCTCTGTGGTTTCCAGGCCGTGGGGTCTGGAAGGTGATTGTGGGGGAGATCGGGGGAGCAGCAAGGAGCCAGGTGACCTCCAGACTGAGCAGAGGAATCACCAGCCAGTAGGCCCCTCGGATAGGGGTCACTCACTCAAGATGTCCTCCTGTCCTGCCTTACTTGCTTGAGGGGGCCAGGCGAGCCAACACTGATGCTTATGGGTCGTCTTTAAATTGGGGACTTCAGAGCCATACCAAAATGATTGGCTCGAAGGAACTCAGTTCTCCCTCTCATAGGAGGTATATATATACCTTATATGTTAACTTACTTGGCCAACCATTTCAGATCGCCAACATTAAGCTGTTCTCGACCTACCGAAGCAGGCAGTTTCTTAGGGCAGCTACATCTATGTTTATATTAGATTTGTGTTTATAGCTACAGGGGAAACAGCCCTTAATTAGATTTGGCCATTTGGTGGGATGATTTTCCCTTCCTACCACGCAGACGTTTTCCTTCTTTCATGGGTAATTTCTTCTTAATCCTCTTTCTCTTGTCAGGGAACTCTGATAGCTTTTAAAGTTTATTTATTTATTTTATTTATTTATTTTTTTTACCTGATATAAATCATCACTCAGCTGTCTTCCACTTTGCATTTATGTATGAACATTAGGCCATTTAAAAAAAAATTTAACCCTTCTTTATCCTTCCTCTTGTTTTTTTCACAGCTTCCAAAGATGAATCTTATCTACTAGAGGATACTTTTAGCAATTCTGTTGAAAATGTTAAAGAAAGTTACAAAACAGAGATAAATGCTTTTAAAGCCCTTCAATTCTATTATCAATAGTTCGGCTCATGATCTCTCTTTCACTCCTTTTAATTAAGCTTATGGCAAAGTTTGCTAGCTTCTTGAGACCACTTGCTTCGTCGACGTGTCATGCTCCTTGAGCTCACCGGACCCCGTCTACGTGCGGACAGTGTTTCCCAGAGGGAGGATGCTTTGACTCTCAATGGTCAGCTTTCTCCTTTGCCTCAAGGAATGCTATTTTCCCAAGTGTTTTGCTTTTTGCCTCAGTTTTGAGTCATCTCTCTAGTGAAGCCTTCGAACATTAACACACACCTATTTGCAATCATAAGTCGAAGGTTACATTTCAGGACAAACACAGGTGTCTCTGAGATGAGTCACCTCCTGCATTCTGCTGAACCTCATCCCTGTTCCTCATGCATGTGAATAAGGATGGTGTGCGTGCGTCTGGAAAACCAGGAAGGAAAATGTTGCTTATTTCATTAAGAATAGGTGAAATGCAGCTCTGTCAATACGCATGCCTGCAATGAGCCTACGTTTAGGAACTAAGGGAACCGTGAGGGTAAGACCCAGAGCAGGTGCAGAGCAAAGAGAGGATCAGAGCCCCAAGGGGAAGAGGTGGACTAGCTGACAGATTCTGCAATGCCAGTGAGTGGGAAAGCTGGCCATGGCGCTGACTGGCTCTACTTTTATTTTTTTCCATTAAAAAGCATCGAATGTAAACTAAAATAACTCTTAAGAATTTTCTAACAACTTTTCATGATTCTATGAGCTCTTTGACGTCAGAATTTTCTTTGGAAAATTCTTAGAGAAGAATCTGGAGATGTTTTCAGAGAAGAGGAATAAATATAATTATGGAGTTGGTAGGTAAGACCCATGAAGAAAGGCTTAAAAACTAAGAATTAGTTTGTCTTGGAAGAGAAAACACAAGAGATTGATGATAATTTTAAGATAACACTAATCTAAAAAAATGAATTTAGTTAGAAGTCTAGCTGTTCTTTAAAGCTATATGTTATGATTAAAAAAGAATGCAATATGCTCATCAGAGGCAACTATAAAATCACCAGAGAATTCACATACAAATGCAAAAACATAATTATATCCCTAAAACACACCTTTAATCTTTCATTAGATCTTCTTTTGGCACTTTCCTCTAAAGTCTAAATAATGTCGCTTATTATACAATTCAGTATCTTATTTTAAATTTATATTAAAATGAGCATTTCTAAATGTTATTTTTATAAACATTTTTATAGCTCCATTTTATTCTTTTGTGAGATTATGCCAGAGCTTCTATAGCAATATAATTTTTTGCTTCTAGTCATAACCCCGCAGAAAACATTTTGCACAGCACTTTGCTCTATAATTTTACTATTTTACTGTAAAAGAATGCCACTTCAGAGCGTCCTGGATCAGGGGGAATGAACGTGTTGGAGGTGGTTGATAATGTTGTTAAATTGCCTCTCAGAAGGGTTTTTTCAAGTTGCATTCCTGACTGTAACGTGTTTCCTGTCTCACCAGTGAACTCTCCAGCAGTTATATAATTTTATGTTGCTTTTAATCATGTAATCACATTATAATTAGAGGCTACTTTGAGAGAGAAATCTCTCTCTCTCTCTCTCTCTCTCTCTCTCTCTCTCTCTCTCTCTCTCTCTCTCTCATGCACACACTTGAATACTTTCCCATATGCTTCTTAACAAAATTTGTTTCTACTTTTTAAAAAATGTCTCTTTATGACCTTTGTCCATTCATTGATTGATGTCTTAGTGATTTTTGACTAGCCACCAGATTAACTTAGATTTTCCCAAGGACATGCAAGCATGATGTTAGTCAAAAAAGACCTATATGCGTAGGCAGTTGTTGAAGAGACTGACACCTCTGAACAAATGTGACCTCAGGAAAGAGGCCACAGCCTGAGAGCTCTACTTTGCTTCTCTACATCCATGTTCAACTTTGTTAAATAGATGCCAAATGAGGTTGTCTTTATGACCATAAAAATAGGCTCTGGGAGAAGGAGAGAAGGGACCTCAGCATTAGTGCCATATGGTCAGAGATGCCAGAACAATGACCCTTACTTTGGTATCAGGCACCTGAGATCCCTTCCAATGAAATTTTAGCAAAAGAATTTTCCAAAGATTCAGTAGTATGCTACCTATATGTCTGTCTGGTCTGTCATTCACCCACCCATTCATCTCTTTTCTGCCTTTTCCCAGCAACCCTTTGAGTGGTTCTAGTGCTCTCAACAGTTGTTCTTCCCACAGCCAAAGCCCTGGGTGGTCTGCTCCTGGGCCCACAGCTTGACCCCTCCACTGAGGTTTAGCACACCAGGTTTCTGCTTTCTCAGCAAAGATGAAATGAGTGGGGGTCATTGTTATTCCTTGCACATGAAAACAGAAAAAGATAAATATCTGGATCCTAATTTCAACAATCATGGTGAAATTAATTTGTCACCAAGAGGAGATTTTTATCTTGAATCACGTAGATTTTTGAGGGTGAAAACGTTCCTTGTCTACGATTGCAAAGAAGGGAGAAAGTCTTGCTGTCCTGAGATGTTCCCAGAGGAATGGCCATGTGGTATCTGTGTCCCTTCTCTATTCCATTATTCTTCTCTATCTGCATCGCCACTTGCCACGGCATGGTGAAGGTTTGGTATTTTTAGTAAAAATTATTAGATGTATGAATTAATAAAACAGCTAGTGAGGTTAAAATTTTAATGGCTTTGATGATTCAAAAATTTTTGTTTTAGAGATTTTGTAAAAGTTTTAGCCTCTGGCGAAGCAATCATTACTTTGCAGCTATTTTTTCCCTAGCAGCACATTGTCTTACATGTGCTGGTTTCCTTTCCAACATAAATCCATTTATTTCAGGTTCTTAGCACAGCTTTATCAATTGCTAATTATCCCTCACTCTGCATAAATCCATTTTCTCTGTATTCATGACATAGCTCTTCTGTAATCTTAGCCTCACAGAGCGTGTTTCTATAGAGAAGGGCCCGTATCTCAAGTAGATGTAATAAAATGATTCTCTACTAACTCAAAGTAAAATAAAAGGCTGTGCTTCCTTTTGGGGTCTTGTCATGGTGAAGAGTAATGTTTCAAGGTTGAGACAAAGCATTATTTACAGCATTTAATTAAGAAGGGGCAGTGTCTATGACGGTTCTGAATCCAGCCGTATCATTCAGAATACATAATCTCCCACTCACCTTTACATGACTCTGCGTGTTAGACAGTCAGGTTTTCAGCCTCACCCACAGGAGAAGTAGGATATGAATCAAATCAAATGGAATTTGCATGAATTTCTTAAATTACAGTCTTAGTTAACATTTATTAACAGTCTACTTCATGGCAGTCCATGTACTTGGTATGGAAGCATTTGATGTTACATTCACAATGTGTCACTCACAGGCTGCAGAATGAATACAAGCCAAACACTTGAGAGAGGAATAGAGAAGAAAAATTATATTCTGGCTAGAGAAAATAACAAAAATATAAAGGTGCTAGAAAATATTTGGATTCCAGAAATGAGAAGAAAGTTTAGCAAAGCTGAATTTAGTAGAGGGACCTGGTAAATGAACTGTAAGTTTTATAAGTAGGAAAATTAGTTTGAGTGTCAATAGGTAAATTTCGGACTTTGAGTAATGATAAGAAGTTGTTGGGTTTTAATCAGAGAAATGTTGATATTCTATTTGTGTTTTAAAATGATGGTCCTGAGTACAGTATGGAGAATGCAGAAGAAGGGATGGAACTGGAAGCTGGAAGTTCAAGGAGGAGGTGTTGGAGAGATGACACTCATGTGTCCCAGGAGAGGGACTGGACCAGGAGACGTGGACGGACTGGGATGCTATGTAGCAGGTAGAACTGAGAGCATATGGTGCTGGTTAGCCCTGGAGATGGGTAAGAGAAGAGGTGATGGCAGAAGGGAAAACTGGTGTCTGGGCACTAAGGTTGGCACAAGGAGACTGGAGGGTGCGAGGGGCAGGAGGGGAGGAGGAGAGATGGTGAGCTCGGTCTGGAGAATGCTGGATGTTCAGTGCCTGTGGGCCTAAAGTGGAGACAGCCTATAAGCCATTTGATATATGTGTCTGGGGTTCAGGAGTTAGGTCATGGGTAAAGTTATAGAATTTAGATTTATTAACATGTAGTTGGAGAGTCAGACCAGGAGAAGGAATTCATTCATCCAGCAAGTTGGGTGTACAGGTCCTGGAAACACAAATATTTAAGAGATGGTGAGGAGACATGGGGACTTCAAAGGCCCCTGATAATTAGGTGGCACGAAAACCAAGAGTTGTTTTTCATGAAAGCGAAAAAAGGGAATGTTTCCAAAAGCAAGGAAAACACCCAATGCTGCCTAGAGGATAAACATAGTTAGGGTTAAAACATATCTATTAATTTAAAATATATATATATATTTTTAAGTATGTTTTAAGGTCAAAGTAGTACATGATCAATGAAAAAACACTGATGGGTAGCTATAAAAAATATCTTGTACAGGTTTTAAAAGATGCTAACTTATCTCTAACATAAAATAGAAACTCTGCTAACTAGTAAAGTTCACTCTGCAAGAGGAAGGAAGATGTATTTTTAATGTACATATTCATAAAATAAACAGTAAAGGAATAAACAAGACACTGGTGAAATAGTTATCTATTGAGATATTTCAGTGGTTCCTTTTTACATTATTTTAACTTTTGACTCATATAAATATTAGTAAATTTTGAAGCAAATTGAAATGGATATAATTGTATGTCCAATTGGTAACATAAAAAAGGAAGAATTTATTTCAGGTGAATTCAATATAAAATATTGAATGTAAATTTTTAATACGTATCTAATGATAAAAAGAACTATAAAAATTTTAAATTTCATTCAATGGTTTTATACATACAGGATGCAAGCAGATCGCAGCACACCTGTAGGATTCAAATGTTGTTGAGGAGGACAGTTAGGGAGAAAGTTTCTAAAACACCTAAAAAGGTTCCCTCAGGGGAAGATGATGAAACAAGAGAAAAGTTGGGGAATGACAGGCGATTAGATTATCCTCCAAACTGCTTCCTAAGAAACGTCACAGCGTTTTTCACCCCTGCCCACAGAGGGACACTTGTCTCCTTTCTGTGATTAAGTCCTCCGATTCAGAAAAACGAAAAATCTGTTTTCGTTGAAGTCTTCTTTTCTTTTCTCTGTGACGTTTTATAGTTAAGTTCGAAAAAGGTGAGTCCTGTACAATTCTTGCTCTTTTCTCCAAGTTTGTATTTTTTGAGAGATGGGTCCAATGTCAGCCCCCACACCGCTGGGTTTGCACCGTTAACTTTGCCATAATGTCTCGAATTTCTTTGCGGCCCTCCTCAGCCATCTCCATTTATTATCGCGCTCTGGTTTTCTCATCTCGGCTCATTTTTGCTTTATGGATCTTCTGCAGGTGTTTTGAAACAGCCAGACCTTATAGCAACCTTATTGCATTACACTGAGGCTGCCAAATAATGACTGAAAGGTTCATCCGACTAACGCAGGAGACTCATCTGATATCTCCTTCATCAGCCTTTCTGGGTTTAAAGTAGTCTCCTCAATGCTCATCATCAAACACAGGGTTTGCGAAGAGAAGGCAAGGGGCGGGGGGCGTGGGGGAGGCTTAAATCTTCTCTCTGGTCACTTGTGAGATGAAGGGATCCCCCCCACCCTCTAATCTCCACTTTAAAGGGGGTGCTGTTGACGTGCAGGGCTTCTGTTGGGGTCCTCAGTTTCTAAGTCTTTCACCTCACATACCTCTGCTCTCCCGAGAGACACCTCCCTGTGTTATTTGGGTTTTAGACCTGATGAAGTACATGAACAGATGCCGTTCTCGGCCTGTGCTGCTGTCGGGACTCTCTCTGTCTCTGTCTCTGCCTGTAAAGCTTTACCTTTGTGACAGCAACCAGGAAGCACCAAGATTCTGCTTGAATCCCTTGCCCCTACGTCCTGCCAAGTTGTTTCCTGGGATTTGAATCCGGTTCAGATATAGGTTGACAATGACAAGAGAGCATGGGAAAGTTGGTGGGCGGTAAAGTGCTCATCTCCCAGTGCTTCAAGCGTGGCCTGGGGCTATGGACTGTGATGCTAATTTATAATTAGTTCAATGTCTTCAGACAGATGTTTGGGAGATGAAAAATGTCTTCTTCTTTTGCTTTTATTTTTAGGAGCAATTTGTTTCGTAAAGCAGAGTTCGAGGTTGATTTGAACTGAAGCCAAGGTGGATTTATCTTAAATGCTTTTGCACCTTCTTGTTATTTCCTCCAAGACTGAGGAGTCAGTCTCTCAGTTTTAACTTTTAGTGCTATGAGTTGCTGTGCTTCGTGGGTATTTGACAATGTTGGAAGAAGTGAGACACAAATTCAAGCTGAAAATGATTATGTGATCTCGCTAACCAACCTTTCTGATGGCTCTATATTACTCTATTAACTTGACGTACTGTAGTTGACTTAACGATTTCCCATTGTTGGCTAACTAATATATTTCTAAATAGTTACTATAATTATGAATAATTCCATAGTGACCACCTTGTACATAAAACATTTTAAAGGCTGTAAATGTAGGTAGATGTTCTGACGTAGCCTGGTGATGGCAGGCATTTCTTCTTATCCTACAATGTCTGTTTCTCCTTCTTCCATAGAAATTCAGCTCCCATCTCAGCCTAGAATACAGACTGTATCTTCCAGTCGCCTTTTCCAGTGATTTTTTTTTCCATGCGACTAATTTCTGATGGGTGGGGTGTGATTGGAAGTAAAATGTTCAAATCCAAGGAAGTTTCTTCAAAGGGAGGAGCCACCTGCTTCTCCTTTCCCTCCTCCAGGGTTCTGTTTGGGATGCGATGGCTGGAGACCTGGTCCTCTGCACTGTGAACTTGAGTAATGGCTCAGCGGTGAGGTTGGAAAAGCAGGACCTTTTCTGCCAGTGCTGGGCTGCTTACTTGAGAACAAACACATGTATATCATATGTAGTCTTTTATGGGGTCTCTGTAACTTGCACCTACACGCAACCCTGCAGTTTACCTGGGGTAATGTGATGGTGCTAGATTTTAATGACTGATCAGGCAAGAAAAAATCCTGGACAGTAAGGCAGGAATGTGCTGGTAGATGCTCGCCTACTCAGCCTTTCCCCCTCTGATGAGCATGGCTTACAGGATCTGCTTCAGTGCGCCTTGAGCCAGCGTGTGGCATCCATCCATGCCTCTTGGTATATCCCTTGAAGCCAGATGGAGCAGATACAGTTATCCCTACTTCTCACATAATAAAACCAAAGTTGCCCTTAATGGGACAGTTGCTAAAATGATAGGATTTTGCACTAAAAACCCTAAACTTATTGAATCATAATGTCTGGGAATGTAGCTGAAGAAGTAGTGTTTTTAATAATTTTACTGACTGATTCCATTGTGCATTGCTGTTTGGGAACTTCAGGCCAATTCTTCTCTGTTTTGAGATTATTGCTTTGCTTTCCCAGCTACTCGCCCTGGCCCTCACCCTATAAAACAAAGCCACATGAAATGGATCTGGGGAAACATATGAGTTAACATATGGAGATAATCATTTCTTCTTTGAGGGATGGGGTGAACTCAAGCATATAAATAACCCTTTATTTTAAGAACCCCAAACCCAGCACCGTTCCGCGACTCAGAATCATTGAGATGCCTGAGTGTCGAGTGACCATCCCTCAACCTCCCACAGCAACTCATATCCAAGGTCATACAAGGGCTGCAGGCCCCCCACCTGTTGAATCAAACACCCCTCTACCTGCCTAAAATAAAACTGGGGAGCTGTAAAGAGCAAGGGTGCAGAGACGAGGGTTGCAGGCACCTTCAACTCACTCAGTGATGTTTCCTCTGTGACCACTCTTTATAACACATGCCTTCGAAGTCGTTAAATCATCATGGACCTTTTGTCCCTCTGGGGTGAGAGCCCTCAAATATTTATTTCCTCGTGTTTATAATTTTGGAGTCTTTGTCTCTAGGGCTGTGTGGTGGGTTATTTTCAGAGAGGCCACACTGATTTCCCTCCCTGTGTCTTCTGTCTCTCGAGGTGACGCCACAGGTCCTACCACTGAGAGGTAGAGTCTGTTTGCCCACTACTGGGGTTTGGACTGGGCTTGTGGCTCGGTTTGACCATGAGATGTAGATGGGTAGCCCATGCTAATTTAAGGTCTTGCTCAAGAGGCTTTGCACGCTTCACTTTTGGAAGCTGTGTGAATAAGCCTGGGCCAGCCTGCTGGGTGCAGAGGGATATATGGCTTAGTCACCGATCACCCCAGCTTACAGGCAGCCAACCTGCTGAACTGCAGCTGGACATGGATGCTAGATGTGGACACTGGAAGAGCCCAGCTGAGTTTTAACCCAAATGACTGACCTACAGAATTGTGAGCTACATAAATGGTTGTTGTTTTAAGCCACTTAATTTGGAGATGGGTAATTGTTCAGCAAAAGCCAGCTGGTAACAGGCATTGACTTGGCCACAGAGGCTTGGGGTGACCAAACTGTGGAAGGCACATATTCTGCAGGGCTAATGGCACAAAATTTGTGACCAAGTGTGGACGTTTCCTGTCCTGATGAGGTGAAGTGTCTTCAGCGAGAGTCTCCCCTTAGTATGACTCATGCGATCTACTTGTACAATGAAATTCGATTTTAAACATGGATGAGATGGCCTTGAGAATACTATGGCCCCTGCTGCTTGTCCCAAGCTTCCCACGCCTGTTCCTTATCTTTCACATTTTGGCTGGGAAGAGACACTGTGATTATGGGAGAAGGTCCCCAGATAACTCAGTCTTTCATCGTAATCCTTCCTCCGTGTCTTCTGTTTTTTCTTTTGAGATATAATTTACATTTAATAAAATTTACTGTTTTAATCTGTATGGTTCGGTGGGGTTTAGTATTTTC
This sequence comes from Cynopterus sphinx, assembly GCA_030015415.1. Classification (NCBI taxonomy): domain Eukaryota; kingdom Metazoa; phylum Chordata; class Mammalia; order Chiroptera; family Pteropodidae; genus Cynopterus; species Cynopterus sphinx. Next base: position 3,282,731 of record CM057379.1, on the reverse strand, counting down.
AGAAGATTGTGCAACCAGCATCACCATGTTGTAATTTTAGAATGCTTTTATCTCCCTGAGAAGAAACCTTGTACTCGTGAGCTCAGCAGCTTCTTAATTTTTTTTCTCTTTGCAGTGTTTTAAAGATTAATTTTTTCTACATCAGTTCCTACTGTGCAATCAGAAAATGTGTACAGTTATGAGTCATGTAGGATTTTTATTAAAAAGTCAAACTTTATCAAGGAAAACAAAGGATTTTTTTCCAAATAGAAAAAATATATAAATAAAAGCAATTCAGAAAAACTAAAAACAAACAAACAAACAAACAAACAACCCCCCCCAGATATGTGTAAAATATAAAGTAAAATCTACTTTTCTTCCCATTTCTATGGAAACAACTGCTGTTTTTGGTTTTGGGTATGTTTTTCTGGAAGAGGATTTTTTATAGCTATTAAAGCTCATCCACAGAGTGTTAATATGATGCATTCCTTTGGCTCATGACACAGGGAATTGAAAGTAATTTTTGTGATATTCTGCTTACTTTTGTAGACCTCATAATCTTATTGAAGACTTTGACTCATATAGATCTAGTGCCATATTTAGGGAAACACTCTGTAGGGAGTAGAATATTAGTAAGTTTAGAAAAATTAAACATGACATTGAAATTTTTTATTATAAAATGTCAACAGTATATTTCAGAAAAATTGGAAGTTATAGGGAATAAAATAAAAATTATTCTTAATCAGACCCCTTGTAAGTTAACCACTGTTATCATCTTGGGTATTTCATTTAAACATTAATTTTTCACACTTTAGTTGAAACTTCAACTTTGAGAATTGTGATAAGCTTGGTAGAAAGTTCTATCTGAACTGTATAATTTATCAATTGTGTTATTGTTAAAATCATGACCTACTCTGATGTTTCATGTTTCGTGTGCATACTCGTGGATACCATTTACTAACAGCCCAAGCTTTCTAACAGGCCAAGAGAATTTGATTAGAATGCTTAGAATGAAACGGCTTTTCATCATGCCTAATAATGAAATGTTTCTCCCTGAGATGAATTATTTTCCACTGTTTCTGATAAGTTTTTCTGATGAATGATCGTCTAGCACTGTCCTGAGAAACGTCTCCAGGAAAAAGCAATAGATTTTTCAGTTTATGCTCATCTGTGATTCAAAGCCTGTTTTTATTACAGGAATTTTATATTGTGCTTTAATTCTGCTCTATTCCCAGTCATTATTTTATGTGTATTTCAGATTGTAAAACCTTATTTTCACAACAGAATGTTTCAGATCTTTGCTTTCTTTGTTTGAAAGACAATGAGCCAAAAAAAAAAAAATCAATTATCTTGCACACTGATATGTTATTTCATGGGTGAGTAAACTGTAAACTATCTTTTCAAAAAATAATGTGGTGGAGTAAGACTTAATAACATATTTATAATTGATCGTGTTAAAAAAAGAGAGCAGATAATCAAAACAGAATGCAGGTGATAGTTGATCAATCATAGATCACAAAATACTGACTCTTTAATGGAAATGTAGGCTTTTTTTTTTTTTTTTTTGGATAAAGCCATATAATCCTGGAGAGAGGAAACTTATGTCTTGATAAATTCATCTTCGTTGACACATAAGAGTGAATCTCACAATCATTTCAAAGTGAACTACTTCTCTGTGTTCAGGCCTTTGATTATTGGAGCATACACACATGTTAAGAAGGATAAAAATGCCGGTTTCTGTGATGGGTGTGTTTTAAGGACATCAGTGACCCTATCAGGGCAACTACTTCCCATATGGATGATTTAAAAGAAAGTGGAATTTAAGAAATAAATATAGTTTTACTTTAGCCTGACTTTCCTAAAAGAGGAACAATTTTGGAACAAATACAAAGCACTATTTTTTTTGGAATTTACTAACTAGTTTGCAAACATAACCTGACAATAAAAATATATGAGATGTAGAGTATTTTTGCTTATGTTGTCCTGGATCTACTAAGCTGTCTCCTCCCCCAATATTTGGCCAGGAACTGGAATTTAGTCAATGAACAACACAGATTTCTCGAGTGGTTGTTATTTGCTGTGGATCCTCTGGTAGTCTTGGTAGCTACATGTACATGTAGCAGAAGGAAACCTTTTTTAGGAGACTGCAGATCTGTTTCTCTCCCATTTTTGACATCTTGGCTCTTCACTAGTTAAAAACAGCCTGTAGATATATTTAATTGTACACGGATGAGAGAGAGAATGAGAATGAGAGGTCACTTACACCTGTTGTCAGTCTGGGCCCATGGCTTCAGGTGTGGAGTTCGTTTCTCATTGCTGATGAGCATCTGAGTCACAGGTCTGCTGCTTCCCCTCCCTCCATCCTGTAAAGTCTTTGGATCACACTGCATTCGTCCTCTGGTACCCCAGTCTGCCCTTGTCTCTAGTGTTGAGGGATCTGATACACTGTTTTGATCCGTTACAACCTCCTTTTCTATTTCTTCTTTAAGGGAAGTTTATTTGGAAGGCCTTTGAGAAACTTAATTACATTTCCATTTATACATTTGAAAATGAATTAAAAGGCATTTCATTTACATTGCCCATGTGTTCACCATTCTACCTTGCCTCATCCGACATGCCATGTGAGAGGGAGAAGGAGAAAGACTGCATTAAGTTGTGTACTTCATGTAGAAATCTCAAAATGTCCCGACAGATTGCAGAAATGAATGCTAAACAATAACAGTGTTTACACTCAGTAATGAGATAATTTATTAGTAAATTAGTGGGACGTTGCTTTCTCTGTTTTGCAAATGAGGAAGCAAAGTCAGAAAAGGATTTTTTTCCCCTCAAGGTCGCACACTCTTTAGCTGCAGAGCCAGTGAAAAAAAATACAATTTTCTCTGATTTTATCTTCTGCTTAGTCTGTTGAGCCACTAAAATTTTGCAAGTACAAGTAGATCGGAGAGAGGGTAAGTTATGTCATTGTTGAATGATTCGAATGTATCTATGTCGCCCTTCATTCTAGAGTAGAAAAGAATGGGGCTGACTGATTCATTTGCACTTGTAGACAAATGCTTCAGCGATTTTTAATTTTTATTCAAAATGAAATGTAGAATGGATCCCCTATTTGAACTTTCATAGACTATCTGCGTGAGAAAGAGGCTCAGGAACAGTGGACTGGATCATAATGAAAACTCTGAAGCAACCTGTGTTTGATGTTCAAAATTTCCATTCAAAATATTCCAGCTTAGATAAAATTTTGCCATGGAATTTTCTTGAAATAAGATAGAATTTAATATGTGTGTGTGTGTGTGTGTGTGTGTGTGTGTGTGTGTGTATTTAATTAGCATTATATGTGTAGCCTTTATATGTAAATTTGTATAGCCTTTCTTTTATCAGACATATAGGTATCAATTAACAACGAATCTGCGTTTCAATGTTGACATTTTAAAAAGGCCCAAAATTGTCTCACCAAACCTCATTGTCTGCATTCTATCACAGGAAGAAGTCCCTTTCATTGCAGCAGAGATTTTGCTCTAGAACAAAGGATGGCAGAGCAGAGTAGACGAGGACTTGGGGAAAATGCTTTGCCTGTGATGCTGATGGTTGAGTCACACCGCTTGGGCCTGCGTTGAAAGAAACAGTGTTGTGGCAGACTTGTATTCCAGAAAACATTTTGAACTTGAGAGCCAGATTATAGTGTAATAAAGGGAATATTGTGATTGAGAAGATAAGAAGGAAACGTTTTGGAAGGGATGTTTTGAGTGGTCTGCAAATGGGAAGAGAAGTGAGGCTGCCCGTGAAAACCAGGTTAGAATCGACGCGATCAACTAAATTGGAGGTTTAGGAGGCAGAGATGGATGACAGGGTGTGCCTTAAATTCTGTAGATACGATGTGCAATAACTGATGAGAGGTCAAGTGTAATTCAATTCCAAGCTTTTCTGGTAAGCCACGTGTGAGTCTGTCTACAGCTAGCCATGGCCTAGTATGGACGAAGCATCAGTTAGGCTCTAGGTTAAACTACTGTGATGAGCAAACCCAACAGAATGGCTTTGAAAAGATGGGCTCCCTTCTGTAACGTCCAGAGGGAGCAGCTAGTGTGCTCTGTCAACAGTGGCATGGCTCTGCCAACTCAGCACATGGCTTCTGCCTCTGGTTCTGGATCTAGTCATCTCAGACCAGCAGGGAAGGAAATGGGCCAAGAAGTTCACCCATATTTCCCCCTAGGGTCGTGACCTGCAAGTGGTATCTGTATTAATTTGCTAGGGCTGCCGTAACGAAGTGCCACACTAGATGTTTAAAACAACAGAGGTTCATCGTCTTGTGGCTCTGTAGCCAGAAGTCCAAAATTGAGGTGTTGAGTGGGTGGGCTCCTTCTTAGGGTTCTGCAGGCAGATTCTGTTCCAGAGCGCTCTTCCTGGCCTCAAAATGACAATCTTCTCCTGTGTATCTCTCCACCTCACTTTCCCTCTGCATCTCTCAGTGCCCAAGTTTCCCCTTTTCATGGGACACCAGTCAGTCGTATTGGATAAGGGCTTATGCTAACAATCTCCTTTCTAACTTCATCACCTCCATAAAGATCCCATTTCCAAATAAGTCCACTCTCATGTTGTCCCCTGGATTACAGCTTCCCCCTTCTCAGAGGTTTCCCAGATATCAGCTCCTGCCTTCCCAGCAGGTTCCACCTCTTGATGACTTCCATACTCTTCTACCAGTTGCTTGTGCTTCCTCATCCGACACCTCCTTTATACAGCCAACACCCAAAACTCTGCTTTCTTCTTACTTTTCATGGCCCTTTAAACTCAAAAGCAGAGCAAATGAAGGTATTATTTGCCTTTCCATGGAGGACAGGGAGCCCAGACTTCCAACTTCCCCAGGAAGGGAGGAGAAGCATTCACGTTTCTTCCTTCTAATGCAGCACAAAACAACCCGAAAAACACCAGAGTGGGTAAGCTTCCATATTTATTTATGTTGGAACTTTCATATCCTATCACAGAGGACTCACAGCAGCCAGGAGAGAGGAATTTTCAGAGAAGGGAATGTATTAGCCGCTAATGAGAGATCAAGTAATATTCACTTCCTTTGGATTTGGCACATGAAGGCTTCAGTGACCTTGTTGATAGGAGCATCCTTGGATGGTGGAAACAGAAGACAGATTGGCATCCTTTGAAAACTGAGTAGGTTATAGCTCCCTCCAGCACATATGCCGGGCTTGTCCTGTGCCAGAGCCTATGGCAGAGTGAGCCTGTAGTCGACGTGTGTTTCTTACCCATGGGATTCAATGATAAAAATACACGCATGAGCAAAGGAAGAAGAAAGGATGAATGAGGGAAGTTCCGTGTAAGGGTCGTGATCAGGAATAAGCTTGATTGTGTGTCCAATCACTTAAGTTGTTCCATTGTAGGCACCCCAGAGGGTTGGCCTCATCCAGAATTAACGTCCGCTTTTTCAATTAAACTTTTAATTTTGAGACAGTCGTAGATTCACATGCAACTGTAAGAAAGGATACAGAGGTCCCGTGTAGGGATGAAGGTCTTGATAGGCACTGGCAATGAAAGAGAGGTGGAAAGGATTGAGCTTATGATCAAGGGGGTGGTTTTCATTGGTGGATCAAAGATTCTAAGCTGAAAGCAAAAAGTGCAAAGAGCCAGTGAATGGTGAGACAGAGGTGATGTAAGAAGGGCTGGATGTTTGGTGCATCAGAACCAGAGCGAATGTTCTAAAAGCAGAACAGGAGGAAGTCAAAAAACAAATGATTGTAATCAAGAGTTCTGATTGACATTTCTGGCCATGACAAGGCACGACTCTTGTGCAGGTGGCCAAGATGGGAGGGAGAAAGGTCATTGGAGATAAGGAGGTCAGGGGAGCCACAGGCTAGGAAGTTGGAGGGCTTGACCAGAGGGTGCACCAGTCGTCCAAGCCAGAATATTGGAAGGCATTTTAGAACTTTTCTTTTCTCCACCCCCTCCATGCAAATCATCAGGATTTTCCCTCCTCACTGTTTCTTGCTTCTGACCCATTTTCTCTATACCCACCACCAGGACCTGCTTTATCCCCCAGAGGAACCTCAGACCTGGCTTCCGTATGGTCAAGTTCCCTTCTTATATTTACTATCCACCCAGGCACCAGAGTGATGACCCTCGTGGCCATGGCCCACCAGACAAAGCCCATGCGTGGCCTCTGTCCAGGAGCCTGCAGGAGCTGGTCCTTCTTCCCCTTGCTCTCTACCTGCGAACGCAGAGCTGCGTGGAGCTGCCCTTGCTTCTGCTGGCCCTCTCCTCTCTCCTTAGTTTGACCAGTTCTGTCTCATCCTCCATCACAGGCCTACATCTTCTCGGAAGCCCTTCCTTAGCCCTCGACTGTGTTAAGTGCATTCCCTCCTTTCTTCTTGCCAAGGTGGAGTACCCAGTATGGCGCTCTCATTACCGAACAGCACGCACGCACTTCCCACTGGGAATGTGAAAACACGTCTTATTCACAGGAGTCTGAACTTCAATAAAATGATCTTCCATCCAAACCAAAGTCTTCCTACCGTGACACTGCTGACATTCGGGGCTGGATGATATGTGGTGGGGGCTGTCCTGTGCATGGCAGGGTGTTGAGCAGTGGCCCTGGCCTCCTCCCCGGATGCCAGTAGCAACCCAGTTGTGATGACCAAAAATGTCTTCAGACATTGCTAAATGTCCCTTTGGGGACAACAGCTGGTTCAGAATCTCTGGTCTGCGTTGGAAACACTCAGGAGGCTGCAAGGGTCACAGCCAAGGGCGTGTGTGAATACGCTCAGCTTTGCAGTTTGCACCTTTTCCTTATGTTGCTAAAATGCATCTGTTGTCTCATAAAGGCCAACATTTATTCAAATACGCTTGCTGGATTTTTTTTTTTTTATAACAAAATAATCTTTAAACCGGTTCTTGCAGAATTACTGTGTCAGGAAGTTTATAATATCCTCAAAATGCCACGGAGAGGAAAAGCGCTCGGAAGGAACATCTGTCGGCTCGTTTGAAGTGGCGACAGCCCTCGGGTTTAGCGCTCACCGTTTGGCAAGCGCAAGTCGTCAGTTTCTCTGGTGTTTAGGGAACGATGCTGCGAGATGTTTCTTCTTTTTTGACTTAAATATTTAATTGGGAGAATTATGCCCCCCCGATTCAGCGATGCAGCGACAGAGTTGCAAATTATTTCAAAGGATTCATGAAGTGACATGGTGTAAAGAGACACAGCTGGATTGTTTCAGTGAAGGAAATCATCAGTTATTTCTGGGCCGCCGTGTGTCTCTTTTTTAGTCGATTGTGTTTATGGAAGCGACATGCTCCATCACGAATGTTGGCCATCACCTGGCCCAGAGGGTGGGCACGCTTGGTGAGGTGGCATCCCCGGTCTTGGCTTTCTTAGGTCATATTCTCGGTTCGCTGCAGGCAGGGGAACCGTCCTTGGAAGATGATCATGTTAGATACATGGGAGATGTGATTATCCCTGGCATTTGGTTAAAGGGTTTCCACTGTGTGTGCCGTTGGTGGGAAATCAGGAATCAAAGTCTCTGTATTTTGGAGAATATTTGGAGTTAGCGTGGCCCCTTCATTTTTGTTCTTAATGACCTCAAAGAGATAGGAGGTAAGACCGACGTGTTCCTGCCTAAGATGTGAGAAGGGTTTTTTCCTGTCTGTTTAAAAAAATCAGAAATATAGAACTCTCTTGGCTGGTCCTTCGTTGGGACCAGGAAAATAAAATTGGGGTTCCCACAATTTCCCCTGAAAGGATTTAATGTTTGGCATCCCTTGAAACCATTTTAAAGGGGCACGCTGAAAAGTAAGCGGAGGACAGCCCCCGATGGGGACCTCTTGCGAGCCGAGAGGCACAGATGGCTCTGCAGGAGAGGCCCCTTCTCTGGGGTTTTGCTGTCAAGGTCGTCAAGGGCAAGCACTGTCTGAGCAGGGGATGGTGCACGGGTGGGTTTTGATGACGAAGGGGAGATAGGTGTTGTCTTCGAAGCCCCCTAGGTGCTGTTGGGCTTGCCTCTGGGGGCCACCTTGTTACTCTCTGCACAGCTGACATTGGCTCCCTCATGGTGGGGGCTGTCCCGTGCGTTGTGGGGTACACTGGCAGCCTTCCAGCCACTACCCACTGGTGTCATTGGTAAGCCTCCCAGGTGTGACAACAAAGTGTCCAGACATTGCCAGATGTCCCCGGGGAGGGGGCGCCGTCAGTCCACTGGAAGCAGAGGGTAGGGGCCAGGTGTGAACCCCGCTCCTGCACTGCGCTTTGTTTAGCCAGGCTGAGGACTGGCGAGCCAGCCAGGCCTCTCTCGGGCCCCAGCGGGGTGCTGAAGCCTCTGAGACAAGGCGGTCTCTAAATGGAACCGTGTCACCCCGTGACAGTGGCGACAGCCTCACTGAAAACGCAGTGTCTGCCAACTAAGAGAGGACAGGCTTGTGAAATGAAGCGTGTTTAGGCTGGGAAGAGGTCATAATGGGACACAAGTGGAAGAAAACACGACAGCCTGAAGGGAGGGGGGTAGCATTCTATTTAACTTGGATTTGAAGTCAAGCGCTGCTTTGGTCGGAAACGGCCACCCCTAGATGGCCAAGTCTGCCTCTGGGCAAGGACCTGGGTGGCTGCCGTGAGTCTCTGGCCCAGGAAGGCTTTGATCTTTTGCAGAAAAGAACAGTTTCCCACACATTTGAAAAGACCAGGCCACATTCTCCTCATTTTAGCTTAGGATGGAGCTCAGAATAGTTCCGTAGAAGAAGGAAATTTGGGGTTCCTCCTTCGCAGGGCAGACAACTATGCCAGTTCTCAGAGACTCAGAGTTTCCCAGGTCACAGGACTTTCAGTGCCGAAACCAGGACAGTCGCCCACATGCCTCAGAAGAGGCGTGAGGCTGCGTCCAGTCCTACCCGCGACCCTGGCGTGCTCTACCACCTTGCCAAGTCCCCTCCCTACCCTGAAGCTACAGCTTCTCATGGGTGCTGGGTGTGGTGACACATCGCTGTGTCCCCGTGGGGGCGGGCACATGGGCAGGCAGTGGTGGGTGGGTGTGAGTGTCTTGGGGGCCATGGGAGACAAGGCATCACTCAGAGGGCATTTGGGTGCCTACTGTGCGGTCTTGTCAAAGTTCGATCATCCCACTGTTTAAACACTTCACCTGTAATCTTAAAGCACCTGTGGCATCTTCACTGGCATGCCCAGCACACCCGTGGTTGACTTTTTTGCCATGTAAAGGTGACACTGGCTCCTGAAGCATAACCCTGAAGTCCCTGGCAGCCCCTGACATCTCTATTGGGGTTTATTTAGCCACCTGCCTGCAGGGTCAGGCGGCAGGGCTGTCCGGTCAGGGCATCTGGACAGGATCAGGATCTGGGAAGGATCTGGAGTGGCTGACAGTGACCTTTCTGAGGGCAGGACCCTTTGAGAATAGAAAGGCAGCTGTGGACCCTGTCCCTATAAAATGTCAATATTTACATTTACCCTGTCTCTGGCATATGAGTTCAAGGGTTCCCCTGAAGCCCAGACATTATCTCCTTGGTACAGGGATCAAGATAAGGATCCTGACCCAGAGCCTGGGTGGGGGGGGGTGGTGGTGTCTCTGCAGGCAGAACGGGGTTCCCAAGTGAGGGGCTCCTGAAAGCACGGGGAAAGCCAGAGGGGTGACTAGCAGGAAGGGGCTGACCCTCAAGGAGGCGTTTCTACTCTGTCTGAGGAGGGCCCTCCAGGGGCCGAGTATGACCCAGAAAGTGAGGTTATGCATGAACCCCTGGAGCAGGAGCATCTTCTGAGTCCTGGGGACGCCGCCTGAAATCCTCCAAGGGCCCCTGTGACCCTGTCTTGGCGGCTCATCTCTCTCAGAGACACGAGGTGATGAAGGTTGGTGCCGGGAGATGAGGATAGGGAGCCACATGTGCTGAGCACCTGCTCTGAGCCGGGCACGGTGCTAAGGCCTTTGCATGGTGAAGAGCATGTGGCTTGTGAAGCTCTTACTCTTCTCTCCAGCCCCAAGGTGGGTGGGATGGGGAGGGGGGAATCTCCTGTCTCCTATAATGGAGTCGTCCTAGCTGTCCAGTCCAAGGACACTTGATAATGATGTCGGCGAAGGGCACGTCCCTTCGGGTTTCATGTAGACATGAGGAAGTGCCAGATAATAAATCTCTTCTAGTTAATGAACATGCTTAAAAAATGCTTAAAAAAATAAAGAAAAACCCAGAATGCTAAGAATATCATTATTACATTGTTATCAAGTGTAAGCTGAAGGATCGCCACCTAGATTTTATAGTAAAAAAGATTATCTTTGGTGCAGTTCGAGGTTTAGAATTAGCTGCAAAATTGGGATCATTCGTTCTCTCTTCAAATGGCTATTAACAAAAAAATATTCTATTTATATTTGAGAGCAGAAATGATACCATTCTGAGTCAATTTGAGGTATACAATCAGTTAGATTAAAAAAAAACATTTTAGTAAAGATTGTGTCTCAGAAAAGGTGACTTAGGAAAATTTTCGTTTGTATCCATGCCCAATTTCTGAAGTTGAACATTAACTTTTTTTCTTAAGCTGTCTAAAGTGACACATTTTGTTGTAACTGATTTAGTAATTTCGGTGTACGAATATGAACGATAATTTGTAATGTTTATTCTTATTTATCAGATTCACTCGTAAGTTAAGCCAGTGGGATTCACCAACACAGCCACCAAACTTCAGAGACTTAAGTAAATTTCCTTAAAAACGTTTTAAAGCTCTGTTCTCAAAATTTAGAGTGTCTGAATACTTCACATCCCTGAGAGGACAGACTTAGGAAAAGCTCATGAGCCATTTCCTTCTCAGCACTGCAGTCGGCTCTTAAACGGGTCAGCGGCTTGTCATAACAAGCACGACAACAGATCAAGTTCCCTTAAATGATCCCACACAGATTCTCCTATTCCTTTCAAACTAAAACCAACTAAAATCAGCTAAAATTTTCTAATCAGCCCCCAAGGCCAGCATGGCCCATGCTCGAATGTGCTAAAAACCATAAATGTTTTGAGTGATTTAAACGGCACAGATTCTTCTCCACAGTGACGACTCTGGGCGCATACCCGAGCCCAGCATAGGGGCCTTCATGTGGGGGAGGTTGGCTTGGTTACCCCTGAACATTTTCTTTACCTTCCTGATGTCAAAGTTGCTTGCTTGTCTGGGAGACTAACTTTCAGCTATGGCTCGGTTCTAGAACGTGCTTTGAGACCCAGGCTACGTTCTGAGTCTAGATCCAGACACAGGACCTGGGCGCCAGGTCCGCAGGGCGCCAGGATGTCTCAAGGTCTCACTTTTCCAGTCCCCCGATGTTTTATGCTGTCTCCCTCCCCAGTTTTAGAAACTAGCAACCCAGTGATTCACAGCTCTCAATTTATTGACTTAAATTGACAAGACCCTGTAGCCTTCAGGGCTGCATCTGGTTCTCATCTGGCCTCATCCCACATCCAAGGACACAGGTCTCGTCACCCCCAGACGGTGTGCTTGGCGTCGTCCTTGACAGAGAACCTCGGCAGAATGCCTACACCGCAGGAGCACGACAAGGGGTTTGGGTTTATTTTACTGTCTCTTCCACGGCCTGGTTTATCATCGCACCCTCCCAAGCTACCACTCTGCTCCCTCTGTCCATAAGATTTTCCCATTTGCCATATTCGGTGTCCTTTGAAGTGATCAAAGCCTAGTTTTTCCTTTGTTACTCGAGTTGAAAGAACTAACTTTTTACTGATTACCTGTAACACCATAGTCGTAGCGAGTTGTTTTGAAAACAAAAATGTCCTAATATGAATGTTTGCTTCCCTTTTATCTTCACTTACCTAAGCAACTCTCAATTTCTAGAGTATTCCTCAGCATCTATCCCATCTCCCTTTGCGCCCCCGGTGACCCAAAAAACCCTACAAAAGAAGATGATGCCTTTGTTATTCTGATTTGCCTTCCTTCTGGTCCTGTCTTTTCGGGATGTGGTCCGCTAGGTGTGGTCCTTCGTGGAGTCTGATGGTGTTCCTGCTCTGTCCGTGGGCGGGCTTGAGGACAGTCTCTGGAGGTGCATCTTTCACGTTCCATTATCCCTGCCAGAGAAGAGAGGAGAGCTGGGCTCCTTGACTGCAATGGGGTCGTCTCCACTTCCCAGAGCATACACTTGGGTTCGAGGAAGAATGAACATTTGGATCAGAAAGCCACCAGTTTAGGAATGAAACGCGGCACTGGGTGCAGGAAGAAAGATCGTGTTAGGGCGCTTCACCTTCTTCCTCCCAGTGAGTCCTGGTTTTCAACCCTCGAAGGAGAAGTTAAGATTCGTGGGCAGAGCTTTTTGCAACACACGTCACACTTCCCCCGTGAGATTGGTCCCTCCCGTCTGCTCCCCAGTTGTCAAGCAGGAGTCACTGAGCAGCCTCCCTGAGATGCTGTGTTGACACCTGAGTGAAGAACTGTGGGCTTGCCGACTTTCACACACACTTTCAAATTTGTTACTCTTTGGGGAGAAAAGGCCTGGTATCAGTAGTCACAGTCCAAGTCATTTTTCCTCCTTAAAAGTCTGGTTGATTATCGCCAACATTTGTCACATTTATGTGTATGTACGTATATCGTGTGTACACACATACACAGATGAAACTTAAACTGCTTTCATCATATGTAAAAGCAGATATCAATTACATATATACACACATACACAGCAAAAACAGATGAAATAAAAAATAATGAGAATAATACTGAAACCGTTAAACATTATTCCAAATATTTTGCCAATTGGCGGCAATATTTTTACCACTCATTTCCTGATGGGATTTAGGCTTCCCTCCTGTGGAACCACATGATGTCACCATTAAGTTGGAAACAATTTGGAAGTAGAAGACAAATTAAATATCCTTTCATACATTTAAAATGTGGAGATAAAAATCACTAAAAAAGAACTAAGGGAAGCAAAATTCAGTAAACCTCAGTGCTTCTAAAGGAACCATTTGAAACTTTTGAGCGTATCTACCAAGATTGAAATGCTATAAGGTAGGAGGCAACCTCTTCTCACTATAAATAACCAGTAGCTCTTCAGGGAGAGAAAATAAGCCAAAGCAATTGTGAAAATATGCACAAAATTAATACACCTCCTACCTGTCGAGCACCTTAATCTGCGTCATGCCTCATGGAGAATCCCAGGGAGCGTGGAGGGAGGGTGACAGGTGGGTTATTTTTAAGTCTATTTAACAGAGCAGAACACCAAGGCCCAGGGAGTTTACACAGATTATTCCGGCCTAAAGAAGAGGTGACCCAGGTCATCGGACTTCATGTCCGTGGTGTCCCCATGCCAGGCACGCCCTGGCTGCTTGCATGTGATTCGCCTCTAACCCTGCCCGGCACGTCTTCTCTTCCCTGTCCCTGGCTAGGAGTGTGAGTGCATGCATGTGTGCGTGCGTGTGTGCATGTTCTACCACACACGCTTCACAGCTATGAGCCCAGTGTCATCTAGAACACCGCTTATTGCACATCAGTGGGCATAGGCTTACCCGTGGATCCTGTTGATGTTCTGAGTCCCCGGGTCTTGGTTGAGGCCATTTTGCATTTTAACCAGCCCAAAGGGACATCAACAGCTCTGAGCCACAGACCACACTTCAGGGAACAAGGATGCAGAGCATTTAAGGATGCATTAACAATTCTCACTTTCTATACGAATACTGTATTTCATTGATTGTAACATGCTAGTTTAAAAACCTATTCCATTGATCGTAACATACTTTTTAAAAATTTATTTATTCAACAACTATGCAGTTGAAGTGCACCTTCTCAATGAAGATATCTCATGCTTGCAGGTGGCCAGGAGACAGCTGGATGGTTGGCATTGCCTTAGTGCAGGGAGGCCTGGTCCTGGCTGTCACGCAGATGGCGTTTCGATGAGTCTTGAGTGTGTTAGTAACTACGTGGTTGGATTCAACTGATATTTAAAATATCTTCAAAAGTTACATAGGATCTGGCATTTAAAGTAAAATTAAATACACAAAAAAGTATAAAAATATAGCAGTAACATATAAATGTGTCAATTATTCTTTTCGGTAGAATAAGCATACACTCGTTCCTTGCAAAGTACCACCAAAAGCTTAGTGACAGATCAGAGTATTTGTTCAAAGCATTCCCTGCCCCCTCTATAGGGCCTCTTCTTTCTGCATCTTCCTGGAGAAGGGGCCTTTTCCATGCCCCATTCGTGATGGGTCTGACCATGTCACTCCCGATGGCCAGTGGCATGGGTGCAGAGTGACGTATGTACTTCTGAGCAGAAGCCTCAGGAGACACTACACCCTTTCGCTGCTCCCCTTTCCCTCTGTCATGAGGATTGTATGCCTCTGATGGGCCTCCTGCCTCCGCCTGAGCCCCAGAATGGGGCCTGAAAGCTCCATCACATAAGCAATAATTAACCCTTGGTTGCCGTAAGGTTTTGGTGGTGGTGGTTACTGCAGCATATCTTATCAAAAGCCAACTAACGGAGGGACCTAAGGAAAGAATTAGGTGACAATGAATCACTCCTGATATGTATGTGGGACGATGGCCTATTGTGGGGTGAACAGGGCAACCAAAGGCAGGAGAAATCGCCAAATCCCAGAGATCAGAACAAAGGCGTTCCAAGCGAGGAGAGACAGGCGTGTGAGTGCATAGAGTGTCATTAAGGTGCCCTGCTATAGCTGATTTCCGAATTATTTTTCTTCGTCCTTTGAACAAGAAAAGTGTGTCTGACAATCAGTGTTGTCTTGGAACCCGTGAAACAGCCCCAGGTCCCACTGCGAGGCCACGTTGTGTTTGGGGGTTCCCGTCCTTGTTCGCATGCTGACTCACATGCACCCATTACTCAAGCTTTTTGATTTAAAAACCTGTCAAAGGGTTTGCTCATTTCAATTGACGAAGAAGAGGACTGTGCATATGTGTATCCTCCAAGTAAGGAATCAGCCGGGCCGTTTTCATAAGCTCTCCTGGCCCCTGGATTGGTGCCCCTTTTTCTTATTGTGATGGCAGTTTTTTTGAACCAATGCAAAAGTTATTTAGGGGGTGACGGGGGTGTAGGGCAAGGCAGGAGTGTCTGCCAGCTCATTTTCGTTTTTTGTGCTTCACAGCAGAAGGGGACGGGGGTCATCATTATGAAATCATGATACCTAGAGGAAAACGGAGACTCAGCTTGTGTAGGTGCATGTGCAAATGAGTATGCTGTCCACACACGGCCTTTGTTTATTGGACGGGGAGGCAATAATTTATTTGAGCCATACTTTTATTTTTTCTTTTTCTCTTAATTTTGTCCCTATGTTATGAAAAAAAATTATGTAGAAAATGTACTCCAGTTTTGCAGCATAAAACATTTTTGCTTTTACTTATTCTGCATTGTTTTCCAAAATACCCTGTCTAATCATTACTATGGAGTTGAACGTTGTGCAGCTGAAATCAACCCACGTTCTGCCCAAGAGATGAAAGGCAAGGCAAATAGAACTATAATTATATTTTCTTTCGGCTTCCTAGTGCCTCCTCATTCCTATTTTTTTTTTTTTAAAGAGACAAAGATCTTAATAGAAGCGCTTCTCTCACTTACCCGTTGGAAACTCTTTAAGTTCCAAGAACGAACTCTCGAAGATTTTTCTGGTCAAAGATGAGGGTTGGCCAGACTCGGTGAGTGACAGCAGAATAACTGGATGCCAGCGAGGATATACGGTGGCTCCGAGCCGTATCAGGGATGCAGAGCAGAAGCAACTGAACACAGACTATTCATGGAACCCAAACGCGACATGCCCGGGTTGGTACACTCAGTTGTCCCTAAGCTGCCCAGAGGGTGAAGAGCCAGATGAAGTTCAGAAAATCAGCCGGTGCGTCTGGATGGTGCCAGGAGCCCGTTAAGGTCATGCAGGCAGAGAGGACTCTAGCTCGAGCCCCCAGATCGGGGTTGTGAGTCTTGCACAAGAAGCTGTCAGGTGCTCTGGCCTGTCCTTGTCCCCTGCAATGTGAGGGGCTGGGTGGGATGGTCACCCGCCCTCTCTGGTTCTGCTGACTCCCCATGGTTCTGCTTCATCCTCACACTGGGAGGCCGTTGACGGCCCCCCCTCAGCAGGCTCGCCCCATGCCCAGCACAGCGGCATTGCCTGGACTGTGCCCCATTCTGCCTGAGGGGGTGCTTAAAACATGTGCCCCTGTCAAATCGCTGTCATCCTGCAAAGTCTAATTCGAAGGGCCACCCGCCTGCGAGAAACCCTGGGCAGGAACTCCGTCTTTTGCGACGCGTGTGCGGCACGCGGCAGGGGCATTTTGCCCTTGCTTGGGCCTGGCACCATTTGTTCAAGTGCAGACACTCTCAGGGGCCTCCCCTTCAGACTGATGGGCAGTGAGGCGCTCTGACAGCCGCTCTTGCCAAATTGCTGGAGAGGAGTAGCTTCGGGGTTGCTCAGCGCCGGCGATGTCAGGTCCTTCATTGTCTGGGAAGACAGCTGAGGGATAAATTACCAGGTTTTGATATTTCCAAAGTGTCCCTGCCATTTAGCTGCTGTGCTGGCAAGAAGTGCAAACATTTGCAGCCGGGTGTGACAGGGCTTCGCGGGCTCCCAAAGAAGAAGGGCTTCTTCTTCTGCAGAACCACTTGTGGAAACCGAGTGGCTGGCATTTCCGATAGGCTGGATAAAAGGGACATATCTCCTAGGATGCTTTTATGTCACTTGGCTTTAAAAGTAAGGACAAAGCAGGGAAAGGGAGACAAATGTATAGATATATAAAATGCGTCTGCTTCTATATTGCCCTTCTTTTCCGTACCGTTCTCTTTTAAGCTTTTGGGTGCTAACATCTTACCGAGCATTTTTTTTTCTTAAATGTGTACCCCTGTCAAGGCTGTCCATTTCTCAGTATTGTCACTGGCGAGTAACTGATGCACGCCTCCTGATGCTGTCCTGCTTCCCGACGTCATCTCACAACCATTCCTGACAGTGGGAGCCGGCCACTGGCCTAGTGAATGGAACCCAAAAGGAATGGGGTGGAGTCTCTGCTTTCATGGTGTTCACCAAGGCCAGGTAGACAAACCTGCCCCAAAACAGCCCCTTATGTGCACTTCAGTGAGCCCACACCTTAGGGGATCACTTGGAAGTTTCACCGAGACGGGCCACTTATTGTGAAGCAGACATAAAGAAATGGGAGAATTCCCCAAACGAGCGGAGTTATTATTTAGGGGAAATATTCCTGGAAGAGGGTGAACATTAGCAAAGCAACAGGGGACGGGAATGGTGCGGTTTATGTGGAGAAAGTTCCATTCGGCTGCAGCAAGAAAGTGCAGAGGGAACTTCGAGGTAAGGCTGAAGAGCAAGGCTGGGATCAGATCGTAGAAGGCTGTGCTGCCCGGGGAAGGAGGTCATTTGTCATGCTGAATTTTAGCTGATTGTACAAGCAGCCCTTCTCAATTTTAGCGATTGTAGTTCTTTCTGCTTGCAAGGATCTAGGGATGTGGTCTCAACCACTGCTGTATGTTAGGGTCACGGGAAGAGCATTATAGACTCTCAGTGCTCGGCCGCATCCTGCGTCGGGTACCAGGTCATCAAGATGCTTTGAAAGCTTCCCAGGTGGCCACAACCTTCAGCCCAGGGTGCAAACCATACTACTGTCTATTTAGAGAAGGTAAGAAAGGTAAAGTCTAGGCACCACTCCCCTTTGAAATTCGCATTCCTTATTGTGATGGTCCTTGGTCACTGGGTGCCCAAGGTTCCAGCATCTGTCAAGGTCACATATCAATGCACAGGCAATTACAAGAAAAAAAAATCCTGCAATGGGACTTTCATTCGGGGTCTTTGTCGAAGGCCCTCCCTCCAACATCTTTCTAGGAAACACACTCCTGGAAATGGCGCGTGTGCATAGCAGCCTTCGCCCTGGTCCAGTGTCACAGGTCACCACTGTCCTCCCTCGTGTCGGTGCCTGGAACCCCAGGTTTCCCCTCTCTCACCACTTCCTAACAACTCACCACCCAGATGCGTATGAGCTAGTGTTTCTGGTCGGTCCTTAGAAACGAGACCCAAAGTCAAGTAAGTCACTGATTTTACATAAGCAAAGGAGAATTAGAAGAGTTCCCGAAGCACGGCCAGCATCGTGGTTTTGCTAAGACTTTAATTTTGGGGTCCGCGTCATTGCTTTGGGTATTTTCAGTGGTCATAAAACTCTGGAGGGTGAGCATGGGAGTAACCAAATCTAGACTTTCTGAGCCCCTTCTAGCAAATGAGAGAAAATTTCTTGTAGCCCCGATGTGGAGGCGAGTGGTGGTTTCAGAGGACCAGTAGATCAGAGTTTGAATGCTCAATCTGACCCCTGAGCTACCCGGATGGTGCTCTCCTCCCAGAGCCAAGTCCTTACCTGCAAAGTGCTCTGACCCCTTGGATGGCGGAAGGTGATGGCTTATGTAGAATGTTCATTTTTGTTGTTTGTTTGTTTATTTATATCCTAATCTCTTCACCCTTTTCACCCAGCCCCCATCCCCCTCCTATGTGGCAACCATCATCAGTTTGTTCTCTGTATCTGAGTCTTTTTCTGTGTCATTTTGTTCTTTAGATTCCACGTGTAAGTAAAATCATACAGCATGTGTCTTCCTCTGACTGAGTTCACTTGGCGTAACACCCTCTAGGCCCATCCATGTTGTTGCAAATGGTAAAATTATTTTTATAGCTAGGGAATATTCCACTGTCTGTGTGCACCACCTCTTCTTAATCCAGTCTTCGGTTGGTGGGCACCCGGGTGGCTTCCATATCTTGGCTATCGTAAATAACACTTCTCTGAACACAGGGGCACGTATATCGTCTCGAATTAGTGTTTCTGTTTTCTTCGGATAAATACCCAGAAGAATCGCAAGGTCATAAGGTAGTTCTATTTTTAATGTTTTGAGGGACTCTATACTCTTTTCCATAGGGGCTGCACCAATTCGCAGTCCCACCAACAGTGCTCAAGGGTTCCCTTTTCTCCACCTATTTGCCAACACTTGTTTTTTGATTTAACGATAGCCATTCTGACAGGTATATGAAATCTCATTCTGATTTTAATTTGCATTTCTCTGATCATTAGTGTTGTTGATCATCTTTTCACATGGTCACCTATCTGTATGTCCTCTTTGGAGAAATGCCTATTGAGGTCTTTCTGTCCATTTAAAAAAAATTTTGTTGTTGTTGTTGAGTTATGTGAGTTCTTTCCAAATTTTGGTTATCAAACCCTTATTGGATGTTTCATTGGCTAATATCTTCTCCCATTCAGTAGGTTGTTTTTTCATTCTGTTGATGGTTTCTTTTTCTGTGTGAAAACATTTGCGTTTGATGTAGTCCCATTTATTTTTTCTTTTCCTTTTGTTTCTCTTGCCTGTTTCGATATGTCAGAAACAATATTACTAAGAGTGATGTCAGAGAGTTTATTGCCTGTGTTCTCTTCTATGAGTCTTAGGGTTTGCGGTCTTACATTTAAGTCTAATCTATTTTGAGTTATTCTCGTACACGGTATAAGAAAGTAGTCCAGTTTCATTATTTTGCACATATCTGTCTAGTTTTCCCAACACCATTTATTGAATAGGTTGTTTTTACCCCACTGTATATTCTTTTCTCCTTTTCATACCTAAAATGACCATATAGGAGTGAATTTATTTCTGAGCTCACTCTTCTGTTCCATTGATCATATGTTTGTTTTTATGCCAGGACCATGTGGTTTTGACTACTCTAGACTTGTAATATTGATTGATATTAGGTAACATGATACCTCCAACTTTGTTGTACTTTTTCAAGATTGCTGTGATATTCTGGTTCTACATAAATTTTAGGATTATTTGTATGGTTCTGTGAAAAATGCCATTGGTATTTTGATAGGGATTTCGTTGAATCTCTAGATTGCTTTGGGTAGTATGGACATTTCAATAATGTTGATTCTTCCTACCTGTGAGCATGGCATAGGCTTCCATTTATTTGTATCTTCTTCCATGTTTTATAATTTTCTGAGTTCAGGTCTTTTACCTCCTTGGTTAAATTTATTTCTAGGTAAATTTTTTTGATGTAATTATAAATGAAATCGTTTTCTTAATTTTCTTTCTGATAGTTTGGTATTGGTGTATAAAAATGCAATTGATTTATGAATATTAACTTTGTATCCTGCTTCTTTACTGAATTTATCAGTTCTAATAGTTTTTTGCTGAAATCTTTAGGGTTCTCTACATTTGCAAATCATGACAGTTTTACTTCTTCCTTTCCAATTTGGATGTCTTTTATTTCTTTTCCTTTATTAATTGCTGTGGCTAAGACTTCCAATACTATGTTGAATAGGAGTGGTGAAAGGGGACATCCTTGTCTTGTTCCTGATCTTAAGGAAAATGCTTTTAGTTTTTCACCATTGAGTATGGTGCGAGCTGTAGATTTTCATATATGACCTTTATTATGGTGAGGTATGTTCACTCTGTTTCTACTTTGCTGAGAGTTTTTTTCATAAATGGATGCTGGATTTTGTCAAATGCCTTTTCTGCATCTGTTGATATGATCATCTTTTTACCCTTCATTTTGTTTCTGTGGTCTATCATCTTTTTTTATGTATTGTTGAATTTGGTTTGCTAGTATTTGTTGAGGATTTTTGCATCTACGTTCATCAGGAATATTGGTCTATAATTTCCTTTATTTATTTATTTTTTGGTAGTGGTTTAGGCATTAGGGTAATAGTGGCTTTGTGAAATGAGTTTGGGAGGCTTCCCTGCTCTTGAATTTTTTTGGAACAGTTTGCGAAAGACTGGTGTTGTTTCTTTGAGTGCTTGGCAAAACTTATCTGTGAAGCCATGCAGTCCCGGCCTTTTGTTTGTTGGTAGTTTTTTGATCACTGATTTGATTTCATTAGTAGTAATAGGTCTGTTCAGATTTTCCATTTATTCTTGATTTAGCCTTGAACGATTGTGTTTCTAGGAATTTATCCATTTCTTCCAGAATGTCCAATTGGTTAGCATATAATTATTTGTGGCATTTTCTTATAATCCTTTGTATTTCTGTGGTGTAGACTGTTGAACATTAATCTCTAGGACTATGAAAATGTCAGTGTCCTTCTCAAGAAGGAATAAGATAATGTAAAGGGCACCGATCCTGCTAGAGTTAGAAATGAGATTTCTGAAAAAAGCTTCATCTACAATTCAAAGACATGCACGTTGATTGAACAACTATTTTATCTCGGACTCTGTACTATCCTCGGACAAAGACAAGTCTCTGCGTCCACATTGCAGAACATATTACCGTTATTAAAAGTAATGATTTAGAGCCTTGTTAGATTGCTCGGAGGGTCTTCTTCCAGATGTTATTGTGTGATAAATGCAAGATTCAGAAAAGCCACATTCAGTATTCTGTTTTTATAAAACAGTGACCAAAACCCTCTTCTAAAGCTGCAGTTACATGAGGATTTGTCTACAAAGATGTGTGCAGAAACGTATGTGCCATTAGAGGTCACATCAGGGGTCAAGATAGCTCGCCTGGTGTGGGGAGAGGTGACAGGGATCTGGAGTAGAGATGGTAGCAGTGGTGACAACAGCACGTAGGGTCAGATCTCATTCAGGTATAAATATGTGTGTATGTTTTCATAAAGAGACGCATTTATTTCTTAGGCGCTGAAAAAGGTGTAGGCTCTTTAACATGAGTGACTATTATTGGTAAATTGTGTCATCCCAAGAAGATGTGTCAGAGATCTAACCCCCAGGACCCTGGATTGTGGAGACAGGGTCATGGCAGATGTGATTAAACTGAGACGAGGACATTCTTGAGCAGACAGGGCTCCTAATCCATTATGACCGATTCCTTATATGGAGATGGCCACATGAAGGTAGGGGCAATGGCCGGGTGATGCTGGCCCAGCAGAGGGACACCAAGTGTTGGTGACCACCAGGAGCTGGAAAGATGGAGGAAGCATCCTTTCCTAGCGCCTTGGGGATAGGGATTGGCCCTGCCCACACCTTGATCTTGAACTTTCGGCCTCCAGAACTGAGAGAGAATAAATTTCCATTGTTTTAAGTCACGAAGGTTGTGGTACTCTGGGAAACTGATGGAGACACAATTCTTGATTCTGTTTTATAGCCCGACTTTTTATCGAACAAAATACTGAGAACGTCTTTCTATGCCATTTGAGTTTCTGCTACCATATCTAAGGTTAAGTTCTATTTCTACTCTGAAAGTGCGACTGTGTTTTCTGTTGTGTAGATTGACCTCAGACGGTGCACTCTGGACGCTTCTGTTCGAGTTAGCTTCTCAAGGGCATGCTGGGGACTGGGGGATGGGGCTGTCACAAAGACGCTGAAGTGGAAGGCCGGGACCCTACCTTGTCCCTCCCATCTGTCTGTTCTCATTTCTCCTTTGCCTGTGCTGGGTTCCATGCACATTCCAGGCAGGCCTCCTGCCTCCTGCCAGGTGCTGAAATGACCACACGTGCCGAGGTGCCCTGGCATGTGGATTCTTGGGACACCTGGCCAGAGTGCTGAGGCCCAGGTCTGACCCCGGCCCTGGACCTGCAGGAGACCGTGGGCCTGACAGAATCATGGCCTTATGGACAGAGCTGGACCTGCTGATGGCCTGGCTTGGGGGTGGGCAGGGGCTCTTCCTTTCTCAAAGGAACCCTGAAGACCAGAAGCAAATTTCCTGCCTGCCTGGTTGGATAGATGTTCAGAATCTAGATTGTGTGTATTTATAGCAAATTAAGAGCTAATATTTCTAGTGGACCCTCCTATGGCACAAAATGTTTAGTACCACATATGTTCTGTAGGTTTATTACCTTCTTTAAACGTTAAGCCATCCTAATGCCCTAGGTACAATTTTCCTTTTCATTTTACTGATGTAAAACTGAAGCACAGAGAGGTTAAGCTACTTGCCCGAGGTCACAGAGCCAAGAAGAGATGGAGCTGGGATTTGAATGCAGATGGCATGGCTCAGGGCTAGGTTCATAACCCCCAGATGACACTACCCCCAAGACCTCCAGACACTTGAGCATTGAGCAGTCCCTGCTCTGAGCCCTTCACGTCCTGTAACTCATTAACTACCCCCGATTTCTATAGAATGAGGCTCTGAACTGAGACTCATCTTGGTTATGTGTCATTTTAACAATATTCTGCCCTTTCTGATGTGATCATGTACAGTTTTGGTCCTCAGATAGCACTTAGAAATAACCGAGAGAAAAAGAGAAAAAGTGGCATAATCTTATTTCATTAAAAAGGTATAAACACTTTTACTCTAGAGGAAATTGGCCCCCAAACCCTGTTCGATCATGTACAGACGAGATGGGCTTGAGGACTTCAGCTCCGACATGAAGAGAGATGTCCCCACGGGTCAGGTCCGAAGGTGATTAAGCAGAACTCGGGCCCCCACAGCCAGTTCAGGTGGACACGTGCTTGAGGCTATCTGGTTTTAGAGGGCCGGCTGGCTGGGGCGTCCTCCAGGTATTAGCTAAGTTGACCACATGCTCTTTAGGAGCAGCCACGGTGTCGAGGGCCAGTCAGGTCTGTGGACATTAATGCCTCTCTTAATAGCTAAGGAGCTGAAGTCGGATCATTGAGATCATCGTTCCAGATGCCCGCATGAGGTGATTTACGTGCCTGAGCAGAGACACGGGGTCGCAATAATCCTTTAAGGGGCAGGGGGACTAGGCCAGGCAAGTGTTGAAGTGGCTGGATTTAAAAGGTGATGAAGTACTCAGAAGCCAGCAGAGGGAAACGAGGAGGGGGAAAAGGGGCTGAAGCGATATGATGCAGACGAGAGGCGGGCCCGTGGGGACAGCCGTGGAGAGGAGAGGACAGTCACTGCTCTCTGTGGACTCCACACCTATGGGACAGCCGGGACCTCGGCCTCCTCCTTATTCAGGGGTTTTTGTCTTCTCCAGCCGTTCTCTTTCTGGAAGGTTGTCCTGATTTTTTTTTTCTTTTTTTTTTTAATGGCAGCTAGTAAAATATTAGCCCTTCTGCCCTCTCTTTTCCTTGCTCTGGGGCCCGAATGTCAGGTCAGCGTCGGCAGGATCAGGACTTAATGTCCCTGCCTCCCTCTGCAACCTGGGTTCACACCCGGGAGAAGTCAGCTCAATGTGGGCATTGGCTTTGAAGAGCAGAGTTGGGGGTGTTGGAAACTGAATCCTGTGCTCTTAGAGACAGGGGGCTCCTTTCAAAACGTCCTGGAAACCAGGCCAGCCCACGGAACTGGGGAGAAGAGGATGAGGACATAACTGGGACCTGTGGGGACCAGCTTCTCTTTCCTCTCCGGAGACCCTCAGTGGCCCAAGGAGCTCTGCTCTGGCCTGAGTGTGTCCCCCAGACTCATAGGTTGAAATCCTAAGCCCTGAAGGTGGTGGAGTTAGGAAGCGGGGCATTTGGGAGGTGCTAAGTCATGAAGGTGGAGCCCTCATGAATGGGATTAGGGTCCCCATAAAAGCCCCCACAGAGCTCTTTTGTCTTACCCCTCCCCTCCCCACCACTTGAGGATGCAACGAGACAGACCCAAAAGGGGGTCCCCGCCCAGCCACGCCAGTGCCTGATTGCAGACTCCCAGTCTCCAGACCGTGAGAAATATATGTTATTTGTCTATAAGCCACCTCGTCTGTGGCATTCGGTTGCAGCCACCCCAGTGGACAGAGGAAAGGTCTCGGCACCCCCTCAAAGACTGACGCCTGCCCTGGGCTGAACGATTGAGGCAGGTCCTTGTCCTCACGGAGCTTGTGTGCTAACGTGGGACAGAAACGGGAGTACACATGAGGACGAGATGTGTTCCCAGAAGGATCCCTTCCTGCCACGTGCCCCTCTGTGCCCCAGGGGCCATCTCGGAAGGAACAGAAAGGCATCCACATGACAGGCTGAGCAGACGGCGAGATGAGTGAGGCCAAGGGCAGTCCCGTGAGGCTGGTGGACCATGACGAGGGCCTTGGCCTTTATTCTGAGTGCCAAGTGGAAATTCGGAGGGGTTTAGAGCAAGGGAATGCCCGGTCTCTGGTTACGGTGATGAGAAGCCCTGGGAGCAAGGGCGGGAGCAGCTCCGGAGGCCAGTGTGGGAATCCAGGTGACAGGCAATGGCGCTGGGCCGAAGAGGGTCCCGGGGAAGGGTCTGCAAAAGCGGGGAGCCAACCGATGTCTTGCGGGCCATGAAAGAACCATGTTAAGAACGACTCGGGTTTTGGGAGTGGGTGGCCCGAAGCGTGGCACAGCCACCAAGTGTGAGGGAAAAGTCTGCCAGTAAATTCCAACCCAAGAAAACGTGTCAGTGGTCCGAGGAGGCCTACTGAGCAGGCAAGCAGAAACACGAGTCTGGGGTTCAGAGAAATGACTTAGACTGAAAATATGAACTTGGGGGTCATGGTTAGTTTTATGTGTGAACTTGGCTAAGCTCCAGTGCCCATCAAACACTGATCCAGGTGTTGCCGTGAGGGTGCTTTGTAGATGTGGTAAGAGAGGTCAAGTCAGGTGACCTTAAGTCGAGGCGATTACCCCAGGTAATGTGGGCCTCGTCCAATCAGTCGAAGGCTTCAGCGCGAAAGTGGAGGTTTTCCAGAGAAGAAGGAATTTTGCTTCCAAACTGCGGCATCGTCTCCTGTCCACGTCTCTGGCCTGCTGGTCCCTGCCATTGCGTTAGCCTGTTCGTTAAAGTCAATCTCTGTAAGCAAATGTACTCCGTTTAGCATATTTCCCGTTGGTTCTCTTTCTCGGGAGAACCTTGCCCGATAGAGGTTGTATTAAAGCTCTGGCACTGGTTGAATTTGCCAAGGTGGGGGCATCATTTGGGAAGAAGGGAGAGGCCCAGAGCCCCTTCTCCTGGCCTCATAATGTTGGCACACAGGATGCGGAGATGGAGCAGTGACCAGTGAGGTGTGGAGACGCTTGCAGGGTGACGGAAGCACACTGGTGGGGACGGTACCAGCTGTGCCACCTGCAGCACCAACCTGGATTCTGCAGCGCAGAGGTCCTGGGGGACTGTGACGTGGGCCCACCCAGTGCGGGGATGGAAGTGGAGCATGATGAGAGTCGATGTTAGAGAGGAAGAGGACAGGTAGTTCTTGGCGTCGGTCTTTCTGGGTAAAAGGGGCTGATAGGCAGCAGGTTTCTGTGCTGATGGGAGCGGTCGTGTAGAATGGGGAGAAGTTGATGATGGACGGAAAGGGGGCCTTTCCGGAGCAGTGCCCTTGAGGAGGGCAGAGAGGACGGGGCACATAAGATGGACGGTCTTTGATGAAAATGTGGCTCTACCTCTAGCAGTGGTTGTCAAACTTGTAGTGGGGCAGAATCCCCCCAAGGGCTTGTTAAAACGCAGTTCTGGGCTCCCCCTGCAGAGTCCCTAACTCAGGGCCTAGATGTGGCCTGTGACTTTGCATTTCTTACAGGTTCTCAGGGGCCGGAGGCTGCCGTCCAGGGTCAGGCTCCGAGAAGCACTGACTCCCAGGGCGTTGTTGGAAGGCACAGGTGTGCACGCAGGTGCTCGCGAGGAGGGAGCTGGCGGAGGGAGTCTGCATGTTTTTCTCCAAATGCTTCCGATTTCCTCGTCGTCGGGCAGAGGGCCAGGTCGTTTTCTGAATGTGGGTTAAGGAAAGAAGGTTTTGGGGATGGGGAGAAGAGAAAAGGCTGTAGCCATGGGAAAGCGAGAGACGCTGGGTTGATACATCCTGTGCTTGGCATCACTAAGGGTCCACCTGAGCTGCTCCATCATGAATTTCAGCGACGTGGGTCAACGTGCCATGTTTTTCTCCGGGTATGTACCCTCCATTGGCAGAGAGTTGGGGGTTTCAGCCTTAGCGGTTTTGCCAAACAAGTGTGACAAAGCACGAGGGCAAGAGGGTTGAGTGAGGAGGGGAGAGAGGGAAGTTGAGGCAGTGATGAAGGGAGGAAAGGTGGAGTGGCCGAGGCCGCGCAGCAGAGAGGGCCGCGGAGCCAACCACCAGGCCATGGGCTGGACACACTGTTGGTACACATGGCCCAGAATAAAGTAGGAGTGACATTGCAAGGGTGACACCGACTTAAGAAGTGAAATCTGGCAAAATGAGAGGGAGAACTGACAGCCTTATCCGGGTTAGTGGGGAATGTAATTTGGCAACAGAGTTGGGAGGTTTTGGAGAGGAGAGGGGGACGTGCTACGTGCTATGAACACAATAAAAATAGGGGACAGGGACAAAATAGGATGGCTGGGCGGCTTTCTCTGAGCAAGTGACATCTAGGTTGAGGCCTGAAGGGCAAGAAGACGACAGGGATGTGAAGGCTGCAGGTGGAACATTCCAGATAGAGTGAGTGCACAGGCTTTACAGAGGAACAGAATTGGAGTGTGTGGGAAACGCAGGATGGGTGGGTGGCACGTTGGCGGGGGTAAAGCAGGAGGGCCCTCGCGACAGGCGCAATTAGAGATGGTGCAGGAGAGAGACCGTGCTGGCGGACCCCAGGAGGGAACGTGGACTTGATACTAATGAAAAGTGGAAGCCGATGCGGGGTTTAACCAAGGGGGTGGCACGATCTGGTTCACGTGGCTTCACCCTGGTGGGCATGTCGGAGACACGCCATGCACGGCCCAGTTCTGCTGGAACCCACGCCCCTGTGAGTGAGTGCTCGCTCTGTGCGGGTGCTGCCTTGTTTGAGCCCCTCAGCATCCCTTAGGAAATGGGTCCATGCTGGTCTCCCTGGTTCCAGAGAGGAAACCAAGGGACAGAGGTTCTACGCAGCCAGTGAACAGCGGAGCCGGGACTCCAACCCTGGCCGTCTGGGCCTGGATTCGAGGCTCAGAGTCACCTGGGGGGCTGCATTTCACGGCGGGAGGTCTGAGTGGCTCAGGTGAGGGATGAGTAGGAGAGATGGTGAGGATTTGAGGTCTGGTGAGCGGTGGCACCGCCGACCGAGATGGGAAGATGGAGGAAAGGAGGAGAAGATGATCAGGTTTGAATATGAAAGGGGTGCCTTCTGGAAACTTCCATGCACCTGTGGGGCGGGCGGTTGTTGTACCTACTGGAGCTGTGGATGGCCTGGGTCATGGGGTCACCTCATCCATGTCCCTGTGGGACGTGCGAACACAGTTTTAATGTGACGCTCTAGAGTCATCCCGGGGCACCGATGCGAGAACTTGGGGTGAGATCAGGCATCCACCGTTCGTTCTGGCATCGGGTCTTCCATTGTTGTCCTCTCTGTATGTCTTGCTGCCACGTTTCTGTCACCATCATCACGAGGGACCTCTCTAGGGCTTCCCACCATAAGCGTCAGCAGTGTGGGCGTGACGGTCCCCCGCCCATGCAGAAGTGACAGTTGAAATTCTCATCTGGAATGGGCTGTTTTTTTGTTTTTGTTTTTTGCTTTTTGACAGATCACCGACCCCTTCCATTGCCTGTGTTCATGCAATGGCATTTTCTCATGCCTGCTTTGTGCTAGGGTCTTCTTTGGCACTTAACATATGTTGTTTTAATAAAATGACTCTGTTTAGACAACCCTTTCAACCCAGGGGGCGTATATTATTACCTGAAATTCGGAAGAGAGCAGTGAACTTGTCTCTGTTAATACAAGAATAAGGGATGGTCGAAGTTCGATGCTGTTCTAAGCCTCACATTGGCCACTTATTTAGTTTGTTATTTACAAATAATTATATAGTAATAATTATATATAATAATTATATAATTATATAGTATTTTAATTAATAAGCCATACATGCTGGTTATAGAGAAATAACAATAGTATAAATAGTGACATTAATCTAGTCCTGCTCCTCGGAGCAACCACTGTTAACTCATTTACGTATTGAGTTTCAGGCTTTTTCTAGAGAGTGTGTGAGTGTGTGTGTTTGCACACACACTTTATTTAACGTATTTAGACTCTTTCTATACATACATTTTATTTTCTGCTTCTAATTACTTGATATTGCATTGTGAGCGCACTCCCATGTTGGTAACTTTTCTCAAGGCCTCGTTTTTATAAGTCACCTCGTGGCTACGTCATCCTTTATTTGACCTTTCTCTTTCTGGTGGCTGGTCAGGTGGTTGAGACTTTCTTGATTTTTTAAAAGGTGCCCCACATGACTGCATGCCTACGTTTCAGTAGAAAATCTCTGGCTCGCCCTTTAGGCCGGGCTTTTCGAACTGGGGCGACTGCGCCCTGATGGGTTTCTGTTTACCACATCTGGAAAAGGTGTTTTCCGCTCCGGATGCTTCTCTGAGTTGGAACTGTCGTTATGAACGATCTTCTCACCTTCTTTGGGGTTGACAGCATTTGAGTGTATGTTTATACACGGAGGGGACATACGTGTCGTCGGATACTTCATTCTCATTCTCCTCAGATTTGCCTTTTTTTCTGAGCAAAATTCTTCCTAGATCTCAAGCCATCAGCTGGCCGCAAGTGTTTCATTTTGCTGAACGTGTGGGTCTCATCTTTACAGCTGGTCTTTGCAGGTACTTTGATAAGATTTTGGGAGCAGCTCAAAACGGCTAGCCAGAAATCGTTTTCATCTTAAGAATTCCAATTCTACCGAGGCACTTTAAAGATACTTTTGAAGGATATCTTTGAAAGCTCCTAGAGAACCAAGTGTTTTCCTAAAAAGCCTGATGAATTGAGATGGACAGGGACAGAAAGGTGATGGCCATACTGATGCACTTCTGTGAAGATTTCAGATGCACATGTGATTTATAATCCTTCCCAGAATTAGGGAGAAATAATGATAAATTTCGCATTTAATTTTTCAAAGCCTAACGTTGCCTCCCATATATTTTCTGTCACTCCTCTGCTCCCAAGACCCCCCCCTTTTTTTCCTTTGGCAATCTGTTAAACGTGACCTCGTAAACTTATGTTTGAATAACCTCCCCGTGGAAATCTAGGGAGGATAAAGGCTGGGAGGTCATTTCGATTTTCCCTTCAATCATCTGTGTCTTCTCTTTTATCCTCCCTAAATCGAGAAGTAATCAGACGCTTGCTTAATTTTCCTTTTTGGACATCTACAAACATTCAGTTTCATTTTCCACATGGTTTTGCTAGCCACACAGCGCTCCTCTAGGTTGGCGAGGAGCCCCACAGCAATTCCTGTGAAAATGGTCAGTTTTGTGTTGATTCCCTCTGTTTTTCCTAGCAGCGTCGAATGCCCCATTACCGTGGTTGTCTGTCCTTAATTCTTTGGGGCACACCAGGTTCTCAGCGCTTTGCTCTTCCCAATTTTTGCCCTTGTTTTTCTGATTCTCTTTTGCTTTTCTTCCTGCCCTTGGCGGAATGAGTCTCCAGATGTCCTTGCACATCTGGGCCATGTACAGACGACAACCCGATGGCTCCCTGATCGGGATTTGTGGAGTCAAAGGACAGAATATGATATTGCACTTTTCTCTCATGCATAATATTTCTAACCCCCTTTTTTGATGACTTTCTTCATTCTCTCTCTTCAGTTTAATTTTAAATCCTATAAAAGTAGTTCTCCAAAGGTTAAGCTTAAACGAGGTTTTGAAGTTGACATTATTTAGGAAGCAGAAGAGAGAATTTATACTTGAGCTTCAGCGGTTACCCTCTGATCTTACAAATTCATATTCTTTTTTCCCCCCTTTGTTTCCCCTCTGAATTGGCCATGAATAAAGCAGCTTCCTGGAATATTATCTCTTGTTATCTTGGTGTATGTTTGTAGAAGAGAATTCCATTGAGAAATGGCAATGGGACATGGTTTTTTTTTCTTTCTTTCTTTTGGATAGGAATTCCCCGAAGAGAATTCTTTCCATTTCCAATTTAGGCAAAGCTTCTCACCCCGAGGAAATAGTTCCTGCACAAGGTTAGAGACAGGGAGCTTTACAAACTGCAAATCGTTCTCCCTTGCCGGAGGGTGTTTTCGAAACAGATTCTCTCCCCAAGTGGTATGAGGTTTGTCACTGTTCCTTTCTGAATTCTAACAAGCAGGTGTCAAGCTCAGATGGGTGAGCAGCTTTTGTGCTTTTCAAAATGAGGAATGAAAGGAAATGATTCAGATCACTGCAACATGTCACTGAGAAACCCGTTTTGGAAAGTCACCGTTGTAGGACAACGACCAGCTATCTCTGTCGCTATGTCCTGGATGTACTTGGACACAAACCCGCAGGCGAACACACCAATGGCGTTTGTGTCGTGGTTGGGGAAGATGCATTACTGGCAATATAGTTAAGTTGGAAATGCTATGAAAACTAATATATTTTCCCCTGTGAAGCGGATGATATAAACCAGGTTTTAGAAATTTTAATAATCTAAGATGGGGGTCCTTTGACTCTCCTGAAAGATATAAAAGGTACAGTCATTTGTTTCTTTACAGAAGAAGTCTTCTTGAAGAGGTGTTTTTGATCCTGAGGGTTCTTTTATTTGGGGACCTGCATAGGTGGGTGCGAGAACAGTGGAAATGTGAGGGATACGCTAAGCACCTACCCCTGGCAGTTTCAGCCTGCAGGATATCCTTCTGTCATTATCAAAATACGGGGACCCCTATGAGCCAGTCTGAAGATGGTGCCTTCCAGACTCCCTCTGCTGCATCCGTTCAGCGGACTAGGCCCAGGACTCGGGAATCACACCAGATTTCAGGGTTCTGAAAAATTGTTCAGTGGGGTACCACAAAATGCCAGATAAAGTGGACTTCATGAGTGAAAACTGCCCGGAGGCAGGCTACGATGTGGTCTGAACATCCGTGCCTGGTTTTATTGCAGTGATTAGTGCACTGTTCAGTAACAGGGCAGTCATTACTGCCGTACGCCTTGCGTCTGAGGACACACACACATCGTTAGGGCAGGCATAGAGAATCATAGCCCACTGGATAACCGAGCAAAGGCACTAAAAATATAGGGAAAAATATTTCCAGGGGCAGATGGAGCTTAGAGAAAATGGCAAAAAACTGTTCCTTCAAGTGAATGCATAAGAAGAAAATGATCAAAATTGGTTGGCAGAGGCATTAACACAGTTTCCTGTTCCCTGAACTTTTGAAATTGCAGAGATTTGAGTCTTCTAAACTTTATCATTTGTATAAAGGAAGGATAAATTCTTGTTTTCCTTCACCAAACTGCACAGCTTTTTATTTTTTTTCTTTTTGATACTAAAATATAACCAACAAGCTAGTTCCTCTAGTTTGGCCATTTTCCCTTTAATATCTGACTCCTAGCCAACATCCTTCCTCTCATCCAGCTCCAAAGGAAATCTAAAATGAGCAGAAAGTAATCAGAAGAAAGAGCATATGTTGAACTTCTCCTTTCAGGGGAAGGTTTATTTTCTCCTCAATTTGGCTGTGACCTTCTCAGAGTGGCAATACTCATTTACTTGAATTATCATTTTTTTTCTTCACCATAAGAGAGAAACCATTTATAAAAAGCAAATGCCTTTGTGTATTAACCTTCTAGCCTATGACCTTGCGTATTCTCTTATTAGTTCCAGGAGGATTTTTTTAAGATTCTTTGGAATTTTCTACATAAACAGCAATATCATCTGTGAATAAAGACAGTTTTATTTCTTCCTTTCCAATCTGTGTAACTCTTTTTTTTTTCCTGTCTTATTGGGCTGGTTAGGGTTCCCAGAATGGCGTTGATAAGGAGTGGTGAGACAGGACGTCTGACCTTTCCCCTGACCTTAAGGAGAGAGCATCCAGTCCCACATTAGGTATGATGTTGGCTATTGTTTTTGCTTTTGTTTTTGAAATGTTTCAAAATAAAT
The DNA here is from genome assembly GCA_030015415.1 of Cynopterus sphinx. Classification (NCBI taxonomy): domain Eukaryota; kingdom Metazoa; phylum Chordata; class Mammalia; order Chiroptera; family Pteropodidae; genus Cynopterus; species Cynopterus sphinx. Next base: position 3,250,185 of record CM057379.1, on the reverse strand, counting down.
TTGAGGACATTCCTCTCTCTCTCTCTCTCTCTCTCTCTCTCTCTCTCTCTCTCTCTTTATATCATGGCTGGATGTTGTGTTTCATCTAGCACTTTTTCTGTACCAATCAGCTTCATTTTTTGTTCTTCGTTATGTTGACATGGTGAATTACAGTGATTGATTATTGCATGCTGAAACAGCCTTGCATATCTGAAATATTTCCTACTTGGTCGTAGTATATAATTCTCTTTATACGTTATTGTATTTGCTAATACTTTGCTGAGGATTTTAAGTCTGTGTTCCTAAGAGAGATGGGTATGTAGTGTTCTATTCTTACAATGTCTTTGTCTGGTTTTGATATGATGGCAATGCTGGCCTGACGTCATGAGTGACAAAGTATCCCCTCCACTTCTGTTTTTCAAAAGAGTTTGTAGAGAATTAGCTTTATTTTTTCCCCTAAGTGCTTATTATAATTCACAAGTGAACCTGTCTGGGTCTGGTGCTCTCCTTTTTGAAAGGTTATTAATTATTAATTTACTTTCTTTAATAATTTTAAGTGTATTCAAGCCATTCCTTGTATAAATTTGATAGTTCGTGTCTTTCAAGGAATTGGTCCATTTCATCCCTTTCAACTAAGTTGTAATACCTGGGGGCACAGAATTATTCACCGTATGCTCGTACTGACTTTAATGCCTGTAGGATCGGTGTTAGTGGCCCCACATTCCTTTCTGATGTTGGTCATTTGTGTCTTCTCCATTTTGTGTTGGTTAGTGTGATGAGAGGCTTACTGAGCTTATTGATCTTTCCAAAGAGCCAGCTTTTGGTTTTATTAATTTTCTTTGAACCATTTTTAAGGAAGAGGGAAGCGATAGACAGTGGGAATGAGCAGAGGAACTGCAGGTTGGTTCACAGCTGTCTTTGGTGAAGCCAAGCACACACTCTAACTTATGCCAGCCGTAGTGGGTTGTGCGCTGTAGTAAACTATGGCTTTTAAAATACTGATGACCTGGTTTATTGTAAGCATCATTGCAGACAAGTTTCAATGCAGATGATCTTTGCTTTAAAGGCATTTAAGTAATGCATAATTTACCAGAAAAATTTAATAACTACTTTTCATTGTAACTTTTTACCAGGAAAAACATTTGTACACTAATAATTTTTAAACTTCAGTTTGTGTGAGAATAATGTAGAGTTTATTTAAAATGAAAATTCCTGAATCCCACTCAAGTTCTCCTTGGTGTTTCTGTTGGGGGGCCAGACATTTGTCATCTCAGCACCGGAAGTGAGTACAGCACGGTGGCCTAATGACCCTTCATCAACAACGTTGCTGTTGACCTCGGAGTTGGAAAGGCACAGAGCACATCTATCTGACCCTGATTTCTGTGAATGAGATACTGGACTTCTAGGGTGGGCAGTGTGGAGTCGGTCAGTGTCAGTGCTGGAAACCGAAGCCATGATTTCAGCCTCTTAGTACAGCGATGTACAACCACAGAACACGGGTGACAATTGTCCAGCCTGGTCATCCAACTCAGTTAGCCAACTAAACTTTGAATGTATTTTGATAATAATAAAAATCAAATTGTAAATAATGAATGTTTTTCATCACTTTAGGAATTACAAAGAGCTCGTGACAGATATGATATATTGTCAATAGATAGGATTAGGGAATGAGGATACCACTGTCTGCCTTGACATCTTCGATCCCAGATGCTACAACTGTAGAAGATGACGTAGTTCACCAACCGCCTGAACATTGTAGGCATAGATGCTTGACTATCTGAGGTCCCTCATTAATTAAGGAAAACGAAATCTTTCGTGACTATTTATATTTGTATGAGATCCATGACTTTACCATTTGAAAATTATTCTTTACTAGTTTGGCGGGGCCACTGAGATGTCAGCATTTACCTGACAAGCTGAATTGATGGAGAAGTACACCTCAGGGACTGTTTACACCTGTGTGTGGTCGTACTAGAACTGTGACATTGTTGATGCTTGCTTTCATTCTGTTCCTTTTCCCCGATTTTGTGTTTCGTTTTTGTTTCTGGTTCATGCGGAGGGTTCAAATGGATGCTGATTTATTCTCCACTGGCGACAGTAGTGATTGGAAATTTGGTTCTATCCTCTACGGTTTGTCGATTTTGATAGATGGAGGATAGTAATCTAGTATGTTGGGTGACAGACAACAGAATTCATTTTTTCCCCTCCCTTTCTTCTTTTTTTTTTTTTTGTTTGTTTGTCTATTTTGAGCTCTAATTATTAAGCATATTTCGGAAGGAGGACAGCTCTTCGAGGTCTGGCCATTGAGATTTTTTTTGTGTGTATTTACTTTAGACATGAGGCTGGCATTTTAGAACTGAAGCTGTGGGTTTCTGGGTGTCTTTATGTCTGTGTGTCTGTGTCTGTAATTGAGGAAGGCATTTTCCTCTCATCGTATTAGGATTTTTTTCTCTATATCTGCAGGATATTAATAAGTTAATTTGTTATGTCTTTTAAAAAGCTCTCCTCTTTATAGAGATAAATATATAATTATGAAAATCAAACATTTCTAAAGATCTCCCCAAGTAATGAAAATGAAGTTTTAGTAGTTTAAGAGAGTTACACTTATAATAATATTCTACTAGTTCAGAAATACTTTAAGAATCCAAGCTTATATAAGCTTTGGCAAATTGGACTGGTTTAACAATTATGGTTTTTAAAACACATCTCTTTTGTCTGATTTATCAGTATTTGTTGTATATAAGCATACATGTTATTTTATTTGGATGATTTTGTCATTTATGAGAAGAATAGTGATTCTGAACTTCCTAAAATTTTACAGGTTTTGAGATCAAAGAAGCTACTACTCCTACACAGTGTTAAAGATCATGAAAAGTAATTTGTGCTCAACTAAATTATTTATCCTGACAAACATTTTATATAAATAGTAATTATGTTTTGTAGTGTATCAGCTTTAACATAATTTTCAAGGTCTTTTGGTAATTCAAAACCTTAAACAAATACTAAATTGAGCTAATTATGTATAATTCTTGCATACCTAGATATTTTCTAAGTCATAGAATACTGAAGTATTGATGTGTGAGTATAATTTAAGCTTCATATTTCTATATGCTATGCATCGGTATATTTGGGTCATGTTAATGAATGTGTTCATTTTTGCCACTTTAAGAGGGCATAAAAGGGATCACAAGCATGTTGTAGAAAACGGTTGAATATATTCAAATTATGTTATTATGCTAAGATGCTCAGAATGACAGACAGTTCTCAATGATATACCCTCTAGTTTTCTCTTGGAATGGAAAAGTTTCATGATATACATGATTGTGACTAGACTACAAGCAATAGTGACTGAGAAGTGCAAGTGGACGTGGGCCTTTGTTTTGTAAAGAAAGAGAGTAGTTTTGTTCTAGCATAAAAACCAGTTTCAGAATACGAGGGAGCTTTGTAAAAAATAAGACCTGGAAAATAAATTTTATTTGCTTTAGTTTTATTATACTGAATCTGAAAAGAAAGTATAACATAAGTTAAAATTTTAGCTTAGCTTTCTCAGCAGTGATGGGTTTGTTTTGTTGGTTTACTGATTAATGCCATGGTTTACAAGATAAAAGATTCTTCTTCTGTGGAATCTACATAGCAGAGAACCTGTGCCAAGCAGAACAGCATTCTGCGCTTTACATTGACTTTATTATGTCCTTGATTGTTTTAAAAGAGACCAAAGAATAAAGTTTTCTCACGTGGGGAAGAGCTAAGGTTCTTTACAAGTGTATTATCTTTTATGTGTATTTCAAAATACTTTATTGTCACTTTCATTAAATTGCTCACCATGCAGTGGTTCTCAGGCACCTGTGAGCCAATCAGAATCGAGGGCCCAAATCTCCTCTGACAACTCCTTTGCTTTATTGAGGTCCCATATTTAGGAAAAAATAAAAGAAAAATTTTCAGGCTATCTTTTAAACCAAAATCTGTCTTTGACATTTCCCAAAGGCCCCAGAGCAATCACAACGGTTTATTTTTTTACCTTGTAAAAGATAAATGCTTGAAATGATTGTTTGCTTAATATGCTACATATCTCTTAAATTAGTTCAATGCTATACTGCAAGAGCTATGGGGGGAAAAGCATCACAGTAGAGACATTTAGCCTTCTCTTGAGTTTGTCGAGGTGCAATGTTATGTAAATACTTCAGAAAGTCTGTGCCTTTGGAGAAGACTCAGGAGGTTCATTTTATTCTCAGGGGATGCATCAATCCAACCCTTACTAAACAATTATGTATTGTACTCCAGTAGGGACTTAAGCCTCCTGCATGCTGGCATTTTGAAAATAGTAATAAATTAACCACAGTCATTCAGTCTTTGTCAACTACAGATCATTTTTGTTTTAATCTGATGCTTGCCCGAAGGCCCTATTGTAAGGTACAGGCTGGCAGTTTCGCCTTGTCTTATGTCCTTGTGGATAGGACTATAGTGGGTACTCTGAACTAGTGATGCTTCAAAATATAGACTCTTGGGTACAGGTTTCTGAACGAGCATCATGTAACTGCTACCAAATTAACAAAGCAGGGACAAACTCATAGATACAGAGAACAAGTTGATGGTCGGGGAGGGATAAGGGAAAAAGGGGAAGGTATTAAGTAGTGCAAATTGCCAGTAATGAAAACAGTCACGGGGATGTAAAGTACAAGATAGGGAATATAGTCAAAAATATTGTAGTCACTGTGTGGTGGCAGATGGGTGCAGACGTTCCGGGGGTATTTCTTCCTAAGGTATGTAAGTGTCTAATCACTATGTTGTACGCCTGGAACTAATACAACATTGTATGTCAACTATAATGGAAAAGAAAATTTAAAAATTTGCTGTCAAACAATTCAGACATAGAGGACTGAGGCCGGGTCTCAGGAGTCCCCTTGGCCTGGAGTCTCATCGCTTCAGGAAAGCAGTTGGGGAGCCGCAATCCCACCAAACAAAAGAATGATGAATCTGTGACGGGATTAGCTGCTCGGAAGTTTGCTGATGTTTTGTCAATGCTCTATTTTTTTTTATGGATGTGTTAGAAAGTGTTTTCTCGTTATTTCTGAATCATCGCTAACAGTTCAGCAGACTGCTTTTGTAAATGGAAATGAAACATTCAATGATGTTGGGTTCTTGAGGATCCCCCAGAATTTACTAACCCTTACCAAGTCTCTTTATTTTTCGGGCATTATAGTTATGTACATATGCTTGGTATAAATCTATCCATCCTCTTTATCAGCATGTAACTAAATTGTGCAACGAAAACCATTCATATTTGAAAAAAATCTTATTTCATCAGTAATAATGAGCTATTTGAAAGAAAAAAGTTAATCTCTTATGGTAAACCTGGTTTAGGGTCCTGGCCTCATAGCTGATGAGAAAGATCACTTTCTGTCAGGCCAAGAAATCTAGCAAGTTTGGGGACCTTGAGAAGGCAGAAATTCACCCAAATCTCTTGGTACTGCAAATGAAATATGGTAGAGAGAGCTTCTTGGAATTGGTTTCCTAGCTTCTGGATAGCTATTGATAGAGCTTTGAAAAAATAAAATTCAATCTCTTTATGCAAACTTCCAGACAGAAGTTAGTTCTGTGGCCTTAATAGTAGCTCAGGATGGCATGGGTTTCAATTCACAAGGCAAATATGTGGTTAATTAGCACTCTCTCAGTCCCTGTGGACACAAGCAAGCCAAGCCCAACAAGACGAGCGTTTCCATGATTGAGTGTAACATGAGATGTTGTTTGTGATCTCCAGTGCAAGCTGTTGGAAACGTGTTTGGAAGTCTTAGAAATGGGCAAAAGATTATGGGTTTTCTTTTTTAATAGAATGCTGGAAGTTGTCTAGGTCCTCCAGAGCTATCTAATTTTACAGGGGCATCTGTCTTGGTCTCCAACCGGGCTATATCACAGCTCTGTAAATTGTAGAAAACTGGTAGAAATGCAAGTATCTCTTGGCTATAGAAATACAATGAGTTTTGTCTGATAGAGAGTTGATTTCTACGCTGTAGAAAAGACGACGCAAATATTGTTACAAAGATCGTGTTGTGGGCCTCATTTCGCATCTGTCAGCAAACTGATTTCAGCACTTTCGATGGTCTAGACATGTCTGTTCTTCAGATTCTCCTCTGAACCACTTATATATGTTCATTTCATATCGGTACTACAGTCATGAGTCTCTGATTTTGAAAATGATCTTATTTAAAAAAAATCACCCTTTAGCAGTTTGTAAGTAGGGCCCAGAGGTAAAGGGCTCTTTGTACAGTGGATCAAAGGCTTGGCTGGAAAACTCCAGGGTCTAAAATCAGAACCAGGCGATTTGGCTCGTGTTGCTCATCCAGCACCAACTGGTCCATTGAGTTTGCCTATTACTGAGTCCGTGCTTAGAGGCCCCTGCTCAAAATTCTGCTTTTGAGGGACGCAGAATTGGGGTAATGAGCCATACACTTTGGAATTAACCCACCTTACCAATCTTATTTCTCATCAAAAACATCTTAAAACCTAAAGTGGCAATTATAGGAAGATAATACTGGACAAGATTTTATAGACGATATCTTAGCTAAGAACCCCCAAGTAGGAGCTCTGTTTTCCAGTGCAAATACAGTATGAGATAAGCGAGAGGCCTGAGGCTGTTACATAGAACCAGCATTCAGGTGCTAATTGCAGAAAGTGGGAAGAGGAAGGCCAGGCCAGAGAGAAGAGGGGTAAAGGAAAGCCTGCAATGCTGCATACCCTCTGGAGTACAGAGTTCCCTTACACTTTTTTTCTGCCATTGCTGAAAGCTAACCTTGGCTGACAGAACAGTAAATACCAAGGACATATGCTCACCTGTTCTTGTGAGAATGTGCCCACTCAGCCTTTCTCTCAAGACCGAAGATGCAGCTGTTCTCACCCTAAATACACTTTGAAACACCAGAAATGGAAAGTGCTTCTAGCCTAACACAAAACATCTTTTAAATTTTTTTTCCAATCTCCAACATATGCCTGTGAATATCGATCCCACCTCTGAGTCATTTTAAATCTTTTTTCTTTGTTTCCATGGGAGACTACTAACTGTTATATTTGGACATCCTCAGCCTTCCCAGATTCATTTCTATGTGCCAGTCGAAGTTGGGAGAAATGGAGACTTTGTAAGATTACCTGCAGTGTACTGCCAAGTATTTAATGCACAATTAGTCAGGGACCCAGTGAGAAAGTGAATAAAACTGAACCTGCGGTTAATTAAGCAACGGGACAATGATGCTGAGAGCTGGTGGTTTAGGTGCCTTAAGAGATAATCAGCTTGGAGACTTGGTCCACCGAGAGCTGCTCAGAACCGCTGTGAAGCTTGCTATTTGCATAGGAGTTTGCACTGGATGGATGGTTAGTAGTTATTTAAAGAGGAGTTTTAGCACTCGGGCTCAAAGTCGGGTAGTTTAACTAAAATGTGTCCTTCGCTTGGGGGAAATTGTCAGAGGCTTGCTTTATAGAGTCACTAAGAGTAAATGTGAAATGTAAAGCAAGTGAGGGACTTGTTACTGAGTAAAACAATGGAACAACAAACAAAAACGTTCATTGATAAGATATCTCTTTGGCTTTCTAAAACTGAAAAATTTAAAAATTGGGAAAAAGAAGGTTCAGATTTGCACACCTCCGTTGAGCAGCAACTGGATGCTAAGCCTCCATAGTAAGATGGTTTTATTTTATGAGAATATACGTTATGTTCTTCTCATCAGACCAGTGTATTGACTAGACATGACCATAAAACTATTAAATGTTGGATCTGGAAGTGTTCCTGGATAACATCAAGCCCACCGGTTCTAACCTTTTTCTTGATGAGAGAGGTAAAGGATGTTTTGGTGTCTTAGGTAAAACCTGGGAATCCTTTATGTAAAAAAAAAAAAAAAATCACACATGCAAATAAGAGTCCAAAATTTGCCATTTTGGCAGATCTCATGAAGTATATTCATAAATCACAGGTGAAAAAGCCCTTGATCCAGGTGCTTCAGTCTATATATAAGAAACCAGACTGGAAGATGGGGCCGAGAGTGTATCCTGCCTCCAGCATTTCTGGACCGTTCAGTGCTGGGTAGTATGCCGGCTTCTGTCTGGTTGTTTTAATCAATCAGCATTTTAAAGAAAGCATTGTACTTCTGTCCCTTCTGTGACAGTTGTAGAATAGCTCTTCGAAATCTGCTCCACAGCTTTGTGTGTTTGGGGACACATCCGATCAATACTGCATAAGGTCTGGGATCTGCCTGCTTACTCTTCTAAAGAGCTAATGGTTAATCTTCTCTAGCTCAAGAGGAAAGTTATCCCAATCCGATTGCCAATTTGGGGGTTAATTTGGTAATTTTGGATTTGATTGCTGCCTTGAGAAGTACTCCAACTGTCTGCAATCAAGCCAAAAAGGAAGCTCGTTGAGTTATCTGTTTTTTTTAAATGATGAAAGTGGCAAAGTGACCATTTTCTCTGTAATTATCAGGTACCAGTCACGTTACATCTATGACTGGACCTCTGTGATAGAGACTCCTGGCCTTCACCAACATTGAGTTCCCCCTTTTCTTGGGAGATTGAGAGGATTAAACTTCCTGTTTTGCCCTAGTTAAAGGGGGCGTGTAGCACATTCAGATCAGATCAATGATTTCAAGTGGGAGTGACTTGGGCCACGTTAGATTAAAGCATGTAAAACCACTTTGGATGGATGGAGAAGAGTTTGTCACTAAAGGGGTGGGCTGTATTATAAATTTGCAAAGATGCAGGCCAGGTTTTAAGAAAGCAGCTAGGAGATAGAGGTCAGAGTGGGGAGGCATTACTGTATTTGGGCTTGAAAAGGCAAGAGAAGGGGGAGGTTCCAAGGATGCAGAGAGAAAGGGCAGTAGGATGCTCTGGGCCTCAGAAGAGTAGACACCCAGACCACCATGACCCCACTGGCAGTGAGTGGAGCAGTGACACCCTGAACTTCCTCAGCTTCTTCCCTTAGATCTCCCACTGGTCACCTCAGTGGTCAAACCAACGAGAAGCCAGAGGACAAGATCACACAGACCAGCCTCCTGCAGCCCAGAGCCAGTTGGAGAGTGCTGATGACGGGCTCTGGGTGAGCAGAAAGAGGCGTCCAGCCTGCACCCCTTGGCATTCTCTCCCTCTGTGGGACCTGATTTGGAGGGAACACAGGTTCAGAGCAGCCCAGAGCACTGAGCCTCTTCTTGGAGGTCACAGGCCCTGAAGTGTTTCTGGGTCCACCAGTAACTTTGCATGAGCAAGAAATGACCTTGTGCCAAGCCACTGAGACTTTGTTGTTGTTCGTACGTGACTGATTGGATGGCAGTTCCGAACTGGCACTTGGCAGGGGAGGAGTTTGGATGATCCCCTAGTTGGTGTGTCAGCTGTCAGCTGCCAGATGGGGACATGAAGTGCGCCATGTGTTTCTCTGGGACTAAGGCAGCTCCGTTAGCCCTGGAGGGGGTTGTCACTGGTGCACCCTAACCTCAGGTGTCCAGTGAGTCAAGTGACCAATGTTCATCTTCCTCCCTTTTGGAACCTTTCATTATTTGGAGATATCTTGCCAATACCATGCATACGCTGTACATGATCAACAATTCAAATTTTCTTCAGTCTCGGCCTCAGCACTGTGCCATGGTCAGATTTTCAGAGTTATTGATGGTTCTTTTCTCCACTTGACCCCTGTGCTGCTTTGGAGGCAGCCCTCGCCACCTGGGTCTACACTCCCGTGCTGATGGCCACACTGGGTCTTTCGTTAACATCACAGTCTACAAAAGTAGCTCATGTCTTATTGAGGAGATGGCTGTGCCAAAACTGAATGAGAGAGTTCTTTCTCCCTCTCCATTCTTTGTCACGTTCTTGTCCCCGGCTTCCAATAAAATGCCTATATTTTCCTGGATCTTTTGTGATATGAATCTTTGAATCTAGAGAATGAATAGAGAAAAAAAGGCCTGAGAAGTAGGAGAAAAGAGAAAAGTATTTAAAGAGTTTCATTTTATAATGAAGTCGAGAGCAGAGAATGGGGAGGGTAAGGAAAGTGGACACACGTTCGGTGTGGAGGGACATATGGTATGTGATGTTCGAGAAGCTTCACAGATGCTGTGGGTGGAGTGAGAGATCTGGGAGAAGGGAGAAGACATTTGACAGTGTTCCCCTCTACTATGCCGGATCTCTTTCATGATGCCAAGCATCACATAATTTTGTAATTCTTTGTTCTTTGTGATTGACATACAGCATCCTATTAGTTTTAAGCAATCTCTTTTTAAATTACTTTAGACAACTGAATTATGGTTGTAAAACAAACCTATGCTGAGATGGTACCACTTGAGAACCTTGGATATATTTGTACCAAAAATTTTGTTTCAATGCTAGAACGTCTCTCTTTTCAAATTAAGCATTTAGATAACCTCATCTCCTGCTTAACGGAAGAATAAAAAGCCAGCAATGGCAGCTATGTCAGTTTTCCTTCATTAGAACTCCATCTTTTCCTCGCTCCTTCCCATGACAATGAAAGACACGTTTTGGACCAGCTTCCGTAAGCTCATCCTTCTACCTCTGTCCTGGATCCATCCTGGCTCCTTATGGATCTTATGATACTTATCTCCTTGCCGAGCTCGCCAACCTCATCTTCTCTACTGGCCTCTTCAGATCAGAATTTCTTCTTCACAAATATTTGAAAAGATGCTCAATGTCATTAGCTATTAGGCAAATGCAAACCAAAACCACAATGAGATACCATCTCACAGCTGTTAGAATAGCTGTTATCAACAGGACAAGTAATAAGAAATGCTGGAGAGGATGCAGAGAAATAGGAACCCTCATACACTGCTGATGGGACTGCAAACTGGTACGTATAGAGGTTCCTCAAAAAACTAAGAGTTGATCTACCATAGGATCCAGCAATCTCTCTACTGGCTATTTACTCCAAAAGACTTAAAAAACCCATTTTTGAAAAGATATTTGCACATCGATGTTCATAGCAGCATTATTTCCGGTGGCCAAGACATGGAAGCAACTGAAGTGTCCTACAATAGATGATTGGCTAAAGAATCTGGGGTACATATATGCAATGGAATATAACTCAGCCATAAGAAGAGATGAAATACCACCATTTGTGACAACATGGATGGACCTCGAGATAATCATGCTAAGCGAAATAAGCTAGACAGAAAAAGTTGAAAATCATGTGATATCACTTATATGTGGGATAGAAACCTAAAAACAACAAATGAACAGGACAAACAAACAGACTCATGGACATGGACAATAGACTAGTGGTTACTAGAGCATAGAGGGTCGGGGAAGAGGGAGGAGGTAGACGGGGTAAAGGGGGTCAAATATGTGGTGACAGAAAGTAATCTAACTATGGGAGGTGAACACATAGTGTAACTATAAGCCTTGCTGTTAAAATGTACAGCTGAAACTTATTGGATTTTGTTAACCAATGTCACCATAAAAAATAATTAAAAAAAAATCTCAATAAAGAACAGTTCTTCAAATTAAAACAACAACAACTTTTTTTTTTTTTCTTAAAAGTTCCCATATTCTATTTTCTCCTCTTTTTAGTCAGGCTTCTTAGAGATGTGTTTCACTTGTCCCCTCTGCTTACTCCCCTGCACTCACCGCTCCTTAACACCCTTCAGGCTGATCTCTGTTTTGATGATTCCACTGGAAATATTCTCATTCAGATCCCTACTGCTATCCATACTGCAAAATACAATGGTGCTCTTCCATCTTCGTCTCTCAGCATCATTTAGCACCTCGGATTGCAACCGCCACCGTGTTCTCTGATTTGTCATAGCACTGAATACTCCTGGTTTCCTTTCCCTCTGACTGTGGAGATTCCTTTTCTTTCCTGCCCCTTAAAAACAGCATTCCTCACAGTTTTCCCCTCAATTCTCAATACATGCGCTTATCTTGGGGGGCGTTGTCATACTCAGTGACCCCCCATCTGCATTCATATATTAAAGATTCTTAAATCTATGTTTCTAACAAAATATCTCCCTTAAGCTAAAGACTGATATATCCAATTACTTATTTTTATCTGCCATAATCATTCTCCTATTACAAACACAACATGTCAAAATTGGGACTTAGTGGATTATGCCCAATCATACTATATCTCATACTCGGCTATGATATCTCATGCTCTACACCTCCCTGGACTGTTATCACCCTCAGTCTTATTCAAACCCCAAATTTGTTATCTCTGTTGACTTCTTTCTCTTCCCGCTTCAGTCGCCAAGTCCTGCTAATACTACCGCCTAACCTTTCCTAGAATTCATCCTCTTGTCTCCATTGCCAAGGCCACTGTCCATGGCCCGGCTACCACTCCTCTCCCTGGAGTGAATGCAGCTCTTCCTACCTGGTCTGCCATCACCTATTCCAACCAATTTCTTCTCTGTACTTTAGCGAGCGTAAGTTTCCACATGTCATTCTGTCAGTTGCCTGGTGTCACTTCAAACCTCGGAAGATAAAGTTCCTCCTAAATTAAAGTTTTAATCTTCCGTCACTCCAGCCTCATCTCTTGAAAAGAAATCTATATTTGAAACAGGTGGATTCAACCTTTGTCCAGTGTAGATTTCAAAGGTTTTCTGAAATGTCACCGTGACATTGTACAGATATACGAAAGGCATAAGAAGTGAGCCAAAATGGGGAATTTAAACGTGATCGGCAGTTCTCGAGTCTTGAGATTGGGGATAAAAATTGTGTGCTGTATTTTATTTTTGCCTTGCATGTAACTTGACACAGTCACAGGCTCCAGGCTAGGATGTGGACATCTTTGGGGGCCATTCTTCTACCTGCCACACAGCTCTGAACAACCAGCCCAGAACACTTCCCAGTAATACAGTGATGCCATATGAGACTCAGCAGCTCCTTAGTATACATTCGAGCTCGTGGCAAATAATCTCCTTAATTAGGAACTTATTTCCCAGCTCCTATTGGCAAGTTTCAGTGAAAACCCTACTTTTTCTGTGTATTTTTCGTTTTCAGGGTTGTGATATCATCCTGTTGAAACCAATACCTGGGCTTTATCCCATATTTTCCCATTCCCACCTTATTTTCTACAGAAACAAAAGAACATGGAATTTGATTTAATAATTTTCCTTACATATTTAAGGAATACCTAGTTACTGGACACTGAGAAGGAAGGTGGGGAATAAAGGAGTATGGAAATCCTAAAGGTATTATTAACACAAACAAAAAGCATTTTATAGTCTTATGTGAGAATGTAAGAAATTTGGAAGCCTGTGCTTTCCAGAATCCAGGCTTGAGAAGGTCAGAGTAGGGGGAGGCAGTGTGGCTTGAGGTGGTCTTGGGCAGAGGGGAGGGAGGGAGGAAGATTGTCCTCCTGCTGGAGGAGTTACAGGCAATTCAGTGCGGGGTGGCCTGGTGAGACTTTTTCTTTTTTGCCAAAGTATTCAAATGTGAGTGATCTAGAATAGGTGATAAAAAATTAGATGTGTTTGGCTTTCCATTCTATGATTTTAAAATATTTTTAAAAATAACGTTCCATTTAGGGAAATATAAAAATGAAATTGCATGTCCTAAACGTAAAAATGTGCTAACGATTTTATGTCTTTTAAAGTCAGTTCCAAACAGAATATTTTCCTCTCCTCTCCTCATCACTCGCCTCCGGTAACATCCATCCAGGAATATCTTTCCAAAGCTAAATCAAGAGAGAGTTTTACTTAGTCTGGGTGAGAGGGTTTTAGATACTCTGGAAGCAAGTGCCAACTGCATGTCATATACAATTTGTGACTTTGCTTCGGTTCCATAAAATATTCATATTTGTGCAATTTTGTGTTGTATAATCCACATTCATTTATATTTCCATGACTTACTGGTAATGACACTAATTATGTAGTTGGCAGGGAGGCGTGAAGTGACAGCTACGATGATTTTGTCAACATTGGGATGTTTGATTGTAAACTGTTTCCATTAAGAAATCCTCCAAGTTAATTTATTTTTTCCTTATTGCCAGTAGAAAAGTGGTGCTGCTCAGCTGAGACTGTGAGACTTAGAAATCTCTCGACTTCATTAGCATCCAGAGGGAGATGCTGGGAGAGAGAAGAGGGAAAGGGAGTTGCCTCTGGCGCTAATTAATGGTAAAGGCAAACAATGCTGTTGGTAAAGTCAATCTGGAACTTTCTGCAAGCACAGACTATTTTTTTGTAGGTTGTTTGGTTGGAGAAAATGTAGAAGAACTGAGCTCAGGAGGCTTTCTGCATTACTTTTTGCTTTTCATGGGTTAGCAAATTCAGACTTACACCTCTGATTGCTTCCCTAAGGATCTTGTATTTGCGAATAACGAGGCCCAGTCATTCCCCACACTGTCCTCCCTGTTTGGCTCTCTACCTCCCTGATGTCTCCCCTTCAGGCCTAATCTAGACATGCATCTTCCATTTATCCTCTGGGTGTTACCCTCCCCTGTCACTTTGGTTTTGGGCAGGTCAAGATTTTCATCCTTTCCTGTGAGTGACACTGACTTTGATTCAGCTGAGCCTCTTTATAAGTCTTTGTGACACATGAAGTTATTAAAGTGAACATGGTGACAGCAGGAATTTGAGTTAAAATAGACTCCATTTATGGGAAAAAAAATACCCAAGTGTTTTTTTTTTTAAGAAAATAAACATTAAACATTGCACATTCCCACTCCACACAGATCTTAGGTAGAACTATGGTGTGGTCTGAAGTTGGCTGGTTGATGTTGGTTCTGGGCCCCTTGGGAGGGGCTCTGGTGCAGGTCAGCTGCTACATGCGCCCTGCTTGGGCCACTTGGTATGAACTACAAGTCATGGTTGCCACTGGTGCTGGGTTGAAGATGCGCACAAGAGAAGCTAAGCTGTGAACTGAGCCTGGCTGCAGCTAGTGTGGGGCTTGGGGCTGCTCAGAAAGAGGTTTGGGAAACACCAAGGGTAGATGTTTCTGGTTTACATTTTGTGAATCTTTGAGTGATTTTAGAAAAGTCTACAGCATGAGCCAAGACAGGCTATTTGCATGGAAAAGCCACTGGGAGCAGCTTGGGAGGGCTCACAAGTTGGCTTGGGTAGGGCCTCAGAGAATCACCAGGGTAGGGTGACCAGTGTCAGCCAGGTGGCTGCCTGGGTCTGCATGCCAGAAGGAAGGAGGGCTCAACAACAACAGCAGCAACAACAACAACAACAACAGCAACAACAACAAAACAATGGGTTCTACTAGCACTTCTGTCTAGGAGAAAGCCACCCCTCCAGCCCCTGCCCCAAAGCCAGACAATTCAGTCTTTCCCCCTATGTTCCTGGCACCTTTCAAGTTGCTGCTCCCATGTTAGAGCTCAAAGTGAGTAGGTCCATCAGCAAGTAAATGAGCGGATAGGCCTTTTAAAGGGGATGCCTGGGACTCTAGGTGCCTTTCATCTCACTCAGCCATAACCCTGGTTTTTATAGCCAGAAGTTGTGGGACTTGCCTCCTCAGTTAGAACCCTGGGGTAGGGAGCCTGGTGTGGGGCTGGGACTCTTTGTTCCTCATAGGAGGACCTCTACAGCTGAGATATCCATCCTGATTTTTAACCACCATATGTACATGTGGGACCAGCCCATTCAGTCTCTCCCTCTCCTACTAGTCTCAAGGTGGCTTCTTCCTTAGTTATAGGATTTCTGTTCACCTAGACTTTGGGCAGTTCTCAATGATGGTTGTTTTGTAGTTTAGTTGTAATTTTGATGTGGTCATAGGAGGAGTCTCTGAAAGTGTGAGCTTTGCATGCAGGTTGTATTGTGGGCTGAACAATGAACTGAAACAAGAGTTGGGAGGCATGGGTGTCAATGACCAGCTGAAGACCTGGGGGAATTAATTTACTTGGATATCTGTTTCTGATGAGACAAATGAGAGCACTAAGGTAGCTAAAATGAGATTCTTTTCTGAGTTTAAAGTTCTGTGTGTCTGTGGATGCAGGAGGAGTGTGTGATTGTCTTCCAGC
Source organism: Cynopterus sphinx (assembly GCA_030015415.1). NCBI lineage: Eukaryota > Metazoa > Chordata > Mammalia > Chiroptera > Pteropodidae > Cynopterus > Cynopterus sphinx. The sequence continues at coordinate 3,234,269 of CM057379.1, read as the reverse complement.
CACCTCTGGGACTCCACATTAGCAGTGATTTGTGGTGTTTTAGTGGAGAGAAAGACATAATGACCCAACCCAAGTGGCAGAGGTGGTGATGAAGAATGGCATGGAAAGAGAAAAATAACTCATTCCTGTTCAGGGTTTAATGAGAGGTTGCTTTGGGGCTGAGCTCTGTTTATAATAAGGCCCACCTGGGACTGATTGCATTGTTAATAAACATCTTTGAGTTCCTCTGCTGCCAGCAGGATGTATTAAAAGAACTAATTACTCAGATTTTTGTTTAATGATGCTTATCTAAATAACTTAGGAGCTTTTGAGTGAAAACAATAAAAATGCAAATGATTATGGTGCAATACAGTGTAATAAGGATATTTTCATAACCAGAAGTGAAGGAGTCATAGAACCAGTAGCAAGAGACCTGTGTGGGTGTTGCCAGCTTGGAGTTTTGTCAGATACAAAGCACAGGGACCTGTGGTAAAGGAGGCATCTCTGATCATCTCTTAGCTTCTGCCCCTCAGCCTCCACTTACACTGAAATGCGTGTGTGCTTCAGTGGCTGCCCCTGGGTCTCAGAAGGCAGTAAGGGGAGAAATGCCAGTGGATATCACAGTGCACTAAAAGGGGTTGTCGATTTGCAGTATAATTTGTCTTTACTGGGTTTCATTGACTTGTTAGGTTTAAGATTCTTAGGGTAGTGCATTAGGCAAGAGATAACTGTGCCATGGTGCCTTACCAGCTCCACTGAAAAATGGTGCATGCAGCACTTCTGTATGGCGGAGGCACTGGAACCAGAATCAGAAGACCCAGACTGGATTCCTGGCTTTATTGCTTATTATTTGGGTCTTTGGAGAAAATGGTGCAATCTCGCAGGGCCTCATTTTCTCAAGACTTTGGTTCACCTACAAATCGGTCCTAGGAAGAAGGTTTCGTGGTCAAGTAAGTGAAGAAAATCCTGAAAATGAGAACACCTTCTTGACACAGCCATAAATATATTAGTGTATCAAAGTGTCTGAGAAAACTTTGGCAGCATTTCCCAAATGTATTTAACAATGGAATCTTTTCTGGTTAAATTCTATCACCAAGGAGCATCCCTGAAAAGCGTGGGGCTAGATGACCTCCGAAATCCCTCTCAACTCCATGAGTTGGTCCATAGGGAGCAATTCTGCAAATTTTGAGAAAAGCTACTAAGATATGCATTAAATCCAATAACAAAATTAACCTGCTTAAAATAAAAAAAGACCTTGAATTCCAGAAGGATTCATTTAGTCTCTGCACTTCGTTAAATTTGAAATGCCACTGGTTATAAAATGCACCATTATTTTATGTATTTTAAGAAAAAAAATACTTCCTGTTAAACTATGACATGGCGTTGGTTATGAGACTCATTTTTGTTTTAGCACTATCTTAAATTTCCTGATTTCCAGTTGTACTCATGTATTCAGAGTCAGGAATGCTTTTGCCATCAGCCCTTGAAAGGAGAATGAAAGGGCATTAGAAGGAGATTTTAAGCTTTAAAAGATCTTTATTCTTGAATCTCTTAAATATAATTTTTGTATGAATAAATTTTGCTGTAATTCTAAGGAATTGTTGGGCATCTTACTTGCCTTTTACAGACTAAGCAACGAAGATGCAGCAAGATTGTTCATCATAAAAATCGACAGAGTAAATTCCAGTATTTTTTTTCTGGATGATAGTATGGGTTTATATGGCTCATTATAATTGTACCTACTTTAAAAATATCATTTATTAGTTCTTAGTTTTACTAATTGCATTTTCAAGTGCGCAATCTGGAATCTAGTTTGGGTTTCCCACAACCCAGTGAGCAGTTCCTCCTATAGCAGACTAGCCGACACCCTTCCTGAGCCCTGGTAACCAGTCCCCAAGGGCCAAGTGGGCCTGAGAAGGTCACTGGGCCCAGATGAGCCAGAACACCATTCACTGTCACCCTGAGAGCAGCCATTTCAACAGAAGAAAAGTGCCAAAGAGGAAAGACAGCTACATTTGAAGTCACAGGGACAAGGGGCACATAATCTACAAATAAGGGTCTATCGATCAGTCTCTCGGGAAAAGGAGAGCATGGAAGCAAATTGACCTGGTTCCATTACTGAGGAAGCAAAAGGCAGACTTCTCTCTGAATTTCTCTAGCGTAGTTAGCTTCTCTTAGAAATAGGCAGGCATTGAAGAAAATGTGTTTTTTCCTTGCCACATTTTTTCAAACTGAGTTAAAATAGCTAGAAAAATACGATAATATTCGATCAGATTTTTCTAGCAGCTTGACATGGGAGTTACTGGCAGGACTTATCTCTATAGTGTGAGAAAGAAATTTGAACTCAAGCCTTGGCATATTTGCACAGAGGGAGCGAAGTACCCAGAGAATATTCGAGGGTTGTCTAAAGGCCCGTCTGCACTCAAACTGGTTCTTTGTGGACCTCCTGCAACTGACAGTTGGTTTATTAGTCATTAGTTTGAGTCGGGACATTAAGCATTGGATTTCAAGGCAGAGTTGGTATCACAAAGGACAGCATAGTAACTTGATTTGCTCCCCCTATCCGCTCCCTGCCCTCAATCAGGAGATCCTGAGATAAATAAGGGTTTAAACAGAAGCACTTCATTGGCCATCTCACGAAACACCAGGTAGGAAGTGGGTTTGCCAGGAGTAAAACAGGTAAAGGCTGCATTTCCAAGTGAGTCACACTGTGGCCAAGTGGAGCACAGGGCAAGTGGGAGATGGTGCTGACGGTGCACCTTGAACTTACCCCGCAAGAGGGCCGAGGTTGCTGGGGTGCTGGCCAGCCAATGCTCACCCCAAGGGACATTCAATCCTGGACACTTTGAATCTCTATCAGGAGGGCAGATGGGGCTTAAGGTCAGGCCAGTGTGAGGGGCTCATGAGCACAGCGCGGATGCTGTGGGTCATGACACATGAGCCATGGCAACCGAGGAAGACAAAGAGGGACATTAGGTGAGAGTCCAGGTTTCCACGGCATAAAACATTGGGAGAAGTGATAAAACACTCACCTGTGCTTTAATATGAAATAGTGCATTCAGCTAAATCCCAGAATAAGGTGAGAATATTTAAAATACGAATAACACGGCAGGGTTTGTGAGGAAGTTTTGGTTAAGAGACAGGAAAATTGTAGGTCTACACACTGGGATCTGGGAGTCTTGGCAAGGGTGATGACGCTGGATGCTCAGGGCCTATATTGCTCATGTCTCCTCTGTCACTCGTGGGAGAAAGTGGATAAGACTGGAGGGAAGACGCTTTTTTTGGGGCTCGCCACAGGGAGCTGCGCATGTGCGGGGTGACTTGAGGGTTCTTCAGTGAAATCGTACATTCTTTAAAAAGTTGCATCCCTAAATAAAAATAAACGCTACTCAGGTTGGGCAAGAGGATCATAAGGGCATGATCATTTTGGGAAAACGATGTCTGTTACATTACTTTGGGGTTCGGGCTTTGCACAGTGGTTGGATGTGGGTGTGGAGTTTGGGGGCCAAACCCAAGATAAAAATGTGCTCACCTCCCAGGTGAATTCAGGGGTTCTGGGGGATTTTGTGGGATAAACACCTAGCATAGCGCTTGGAAAGTAGGGAGGGTACGATGCATGGTAGATAAATCACCAGTTACTTTTATTTAATCAGGCCTTGTGAGATTTTTTGTCTTTTGTAAAAATTAATTTTAGTTTATCGTGTTTATGTTGTTATGTGTTTTCTCACACCTGGACAATAAAAAAAAAAAACTCAAAAATATTCATTTCCATCGGTACTTCAAAGGAGGTCCTCACACAAACATCATTTAGGTGCAGACACAGGCTAATGAATCGAGATGCTGGAGTCGGTTTCTTTAAGCAAAGTTTGTTCCAAAAAAAGGAGGTGGAGGGTGGGGGGAAGTTTCCATAGATAAGACAAAATATCTCGGCTAATCAAGCAGTAGACGAAACTTAGGGATGATTATGTGGGAAAACTACTTCATTAAAGTTGAAAACATCATAATAGGCTCATATCAGAGAAGAAAAGCCATGTTTTTCCTCCCCCCCACCCAAAGGTTACTTCTTCCTCTTGTTGGAGGTGATGATAAGCTGTTTAAAAGTGAAAACCTGAGCCCCATAGCTACTTGCAAAATTAGACAAGTTGGCTGTGTGTTTACCTCGCAGGCGCTATTCCCTTGCACGTTCAAATTGCTGCATCCTCCATGTGAGATTCATGAGGGGGTCAGTTGTAGGCCCCAAGGCCCCATGCTTTCATTTCTGAGAGGTGAGGTCACAGTCACCCAACCAGAATGGAAGAAGCTGCTTTGAAGCCAAATGCAAATGTTTTGGGTTTGACGATGCTTTCAAAATTTTCTCAGATCCTCACTGGGCTCAGACTCGTTAACCATTTTGAATCCTGGACCTTTTCCTTTGAGCACAAGTAGCTCCAAAAACTTCTGGAAAGGGTCCGATAGCCCATGTTGTATGCTTTGTGGGTGATTTAGTCTCTGTCTTAACTACTCTGTGGTTGTCTCCAGCCATAGACAAGGCCCAAATGAACTGTGTTCCAGAAAACATTATGAGCGACAGGCACTGGGTCAGGCCCATGAACTGTGGTGTGTCACCTCCTGAGTCATACCTTTGGGGAGGCTAATGGCTGCTGTGGAATAGTTATTTGGAGTTGCAGGGGTTATCTTTATGGGTCAACTTGGCCAGGCTATAGAAGCCCGTATAGAAGGACTAATCTAGGTGTTTCTGTGAAGGGCCGTTTGCGCGTTTGATGTGCTTAACCTCTACAATCAGCTGACTGTCAAGAAGAGGAGGTTGCCCTTGATAATGTGGGTAGGTCTCATCTGATCGGGTGAAAGCTTTAAGAGGGGGTGGGGAGAAAAATCCTGAGGTTTTCCTAGGAAGAAGACATTTTGCCTCAAGACTTCTATATCAACTTCTGCGTTTCTAGCCTAGTGGTCTGCCCTGGAGATGTCAAATTTGTCAGCCTCCCCAGTCATGTGACCTAATTAATAGATGACAGAGAGCTATAGGTCCTATTGGTTCTGTTTTTTGGGTAACTCTGACTCATAGAGGAGTAATACGCCCAATGAATTATTTCTTACCCCGAAGACATCCTCCTTTACGGTGTTGTTATCTTTACTAATTTGTTTCTTTATTCATCCACCCATTTATTCTTTCAGCACTCTTTCCCATCTCAGTAAATGGCACTACCCTTCACCTGGTCATTGAAACCAGAATCTTCGAGGGCACCCAGCCTTTTGTCTTTGCCTGTGAAATGGGTTCCCTTCCCACTCCACCCCGTTCCCGTGGCTCCGCCCTCTCCCAAACCCCAATGCTGCAGCTGCCTCACCGGCTCTTCCTCTTGATTTTCTCCAATTTACTTTCCATGAAGCCTCAGAAAAGGTCAGTCAAACCTTGTTAGCCTTCTGCTTGAGTCTCCTTGACAGCTCCCATGTCACTCAGAATAATATCCAGACTCTTCCTTCCCCAGCTGGTGTCTGCGATCCTTTTAACTGCATCACAAACACCTGTTTCTGGCCTTCTGGATGCACCTCCAAAGGCCATCGTGTCCTCACCCCGAGGTCTGGCTGGGATGCCTCCCCAGATCTGGAACAACCTTCTTGGTTTGTGCGCGTCCACCCCTTTCTCATTCATCAGACCTCTGTGTTCCCATTACATTCTCCAAGAGGTCTTTGCCAGCTACATCCTGTGTCCTTCCATACTCATCACCATAGCCTTCCTCATCGCTAGTTACTGTGTTTCTTCGTTGACGGTGTCTCTTGCATGCCAGTGTAAATTCTGCGCAGGCAGGGCCTGGCCTTTCTGTTTTACTGGCGAGCTCCAGAGCTTGGCACAGTGTTCACACCTGGTCGAATGAATGAAAGATGCTGCCTGAATGGCAATGCCAACAAAACTAAGTACCAGGCTTACCATACTTTGCAAAAACAGGTCCCGCCTTCTAGAAGCTCCCACATTAGTGGGGAAGAAGACAGTGACTTATTGGACAATGACACAAAGGTAAAATAAAAATCGTATAAATGCAGCAGAGAGACGCACGTGTGAAGGCATGTTAGGAAATGTGGCTTTGACCTGTTTCCCTGCACAGGTGCAGGGCACCTGCCTGGTTTCGCTGCCTCGTGGCCATGTGTAAGATGCATCTGGTACCGAGTTTTGTACTCTAAAAGATCATCTTGTGAAAACGAGACCTTTGTTTCAATTTCCCTTTCCTCAGAGCCAAACCGTATGTAACTTCTCGGGCCTGATTGCCAACCTCACTGTGAGGTTCCAAGAGGCAGCAGCGAAGAAAGCAAATGTTGGGAGAAAAGCTTTGGTTCTGCCTGAGCCTCATGTTCATATCACGGCGACATTCGAACCCATAGCTATGGAATCAAGGCTATCTCTGTGTCTTTGGCCAAATATCGGAAGATATACATAGAAGAATAGCAACCCTCACCACTGTAGGCTGTGACTCTATATCAGTATCTTATGCGGGATGCCTTTTAAACAAATTTAGGAATCGTTACTTATGTTTTTATAAACCCTAAGTTTCTGGCCCCACAATTTCCCCTTCTGAATTCCTGCCTCCTTCACCTACATGTCCATCATTGCAACATTGGGCACATAGGACTGTACCGGCCAAGACACCCAATAGAGGTGGGGTGACGGTTTCGTGGTGGTTTTGTTGGCCATCATTTTGTTGCTGGTGGTCGTGATAGTGGTGGTTGTGCTGTTGAGATGTCGTTGGTGGTGATTTTGTTCTGGTGCCTGATGGGGCCTGTGATGGTCTTGCTGTCTCTGATGGAGGTCATGACGCTGGTTTGTTGTTGGTGGTGCTGATCGTTTTGTTGCTGGTTGGACAGTAGTGGTTGTTGGTGGCATTTTGGTGGTGGTGCTGCTGCTGCTGATCTTGCGTTATTGTTGTTGCTGTGGTGGTGGTTGTGATGATGGTGGAAGAAGCTGTCCATGGTTAGACCATGGGGAACAAGAGTGATGGGAGTTGAAGTTGGATTTCCATCTATATTTTGATTGTCTCCTGTTCATAAAAAAGTGCCGTTGGGCCTCTGTGACACGATGTGAAAATGGGTTGTAAGATTTCGCTCTTCAGGGTACACGGGGACTGGTGCACTGTCCCCCCCTAGGAAAAGACTATGGGCCCGTAATAATCAGGTGGCAGAATCTTGGAGCCTCAGAGCTATAGGCCTCAGCTTTCTTGTGACAGAGAATGGGCACAGACATCATGGAAACCACAGAGAACCATTGAAATTCTTTCCAAGATTTAAGAAATCCCAAAATGTCAGTCCATCTGTAAGCTGTGTTTGCAGGCTTGGAGGCCTGGCACGCTCCCAAATGCCAATTTGACCTCAGACTGCAATATTTCTGTGCACACGGCTGATCTCCATCCTGCTTTCACTCGAGGCCATCTGTTCGGGAGGCGGACTGCCCATTCATGGGCTGGGCACGGTCTTTGCCATGCGGTAGAGGCGCGTAGTGGCGGGTCGCATTGTAGGGCCATTTCTCAGCCTGAATGGGCCACCTCCGTGTAAGCCGCGGTGGCAGAGCAGGACTGATGGCAGCTGTCTGGGGTCTCATCTGGAGTGATGGTGCCGGGCATATTCCGAGGCCCCATCTTTCAGCCTCAGCGTCGCTCTGGGCTGTGAACACACATGCTCAAGTGCTCTTGACAGTCTAAATATGAGGTGGTGTTTTTCCGCAGGAAGCTTGGGTGGTTGTGTGCAGGATCAAGAATGCAGAAGATAGCTCAGGCAGTGGACAGAGAGAAGACAGAACCCTAGCTCCTGAATAAAATGAACAAAAGAGGGGATTTACACTTTCATGTTGCAAATGTGAGGCCAACCTGCATAGCCCAAGCTTAGCATTTGTAATTTTTCAAAAACATGCTTTAATAATACCTAAGAACACTTCACAACAGCCATTGCTCTCGAGGGCATGTGGAGAGAGCATGCAGTGCACAGGTGGTGCAGGTGAGGAAGATGCCAGAATCCCCCTCTTAAAGGATGTGTAGTTTCCTCTGTGTCTAATCCTGGAGAAGTTCTTTCCTTAGCTCGAGAGGAGGGTGGGCAAGCACCCTGCTCCTGTCTCCCGTGGGTGGAGGGAGAATCTGCAGCAGTCTCCTTCCAGAACTCATTTAGGCTCATCCCTCTTGTGAACTTATTCATCACATATATGTACGTGTGTCTAGAGATGGTAATTACGTCGCAGATGCCAGACGTGTGTGTGCGTATCACGCGGATGCATCCGTCGCATACGGCATCCAGATGGCCCGTCTCAGGCCAGACACGTGGTTCGGTTGCCACATTGCCTCTTCAGAATTTAATAAGTTCTGAAGGACTGTGTTTAGCACTTGACTTTGAAACAGGAGGGACTTTTTCCCCCCAACGCGTTTGAAGTTGCAGCCAGAAGGCTGAACCAAGGGGCCTGGCGTCACCGTATTCTGTTACAAACACTTTCTACCCGTTTTGATCATCTCCTCGGTGCCAAGCTCGTACTCCAAGTGCTTGAACTCATTTTCATATTGTTCCCGGCAGGGGATTTTTATTTTCCTCCTTTTATGGAGGAGGGTGTTGGGGTTCAGAGAGGCACACCGTCCTGCTCAGATCGCACATCTGGCGAGGCCGCGCCTGGATGTGGCCGGTGCGCCGTCTGCGGTCTGCACTTCATCACAGCATCGGATGGCGAGATAGCTCAAGTGCATCTGGTAAACCGAAGCAGACTCCAGTCTCCTGAAAGGTCTGGTTAAAAAGTTCACTTGGGACGTCGTGTTTGCTGGGGTGGATAACACTTTATTCCCTGGGAGCCACGGCAATGTTAGCTTCGTCCCACGTACAGACGCGATGCCAGGTAAAGACCACAAACTGTGGCTTTGAAGGGAGGAAGGTCAGCCAGCCTGTCATTAGGGACCTGTTCCCATTTGTGGTGTCTCGGTGCATGTTGATTTTTAACCGAAAGCCATTTGTGCACACGAGGAAGATGTTGTCAGAGGCATTTGGCATGTGCTGCACGCAAGGGCCTGTGCTCGGAGAGACAAAGCTTGTGAACGTGTGGGTCTGTCATTCAAAGTGCAGAACCAAGTGTCACCGTTGCTTTTATAGGTTGATGTGAACATGTTACTCTGTTGGCCTTGAACGAAATCATTTTTAAACAAATAATTGTAATTGCAGTAGAGGAACAAATGGAATTCTGATTCTGGATTTGTCCGTGGCTCTGCTTTTTTGTGACCTGGTGTTTTGTCTTGACTGAATCTGACGCTTAGCCGTCAGCCGTTGGCCAGAAAAATCACAAGTGAGCCATTTCCCCTGTTATTTTAACTCCCCCATGTCTCCTAACTGCACCACGCACGTTTTTCCTCGCCGACCTTCTCACACATTCCCAGCTTTCACGGGCTTTGTACTTCAGTTATTAAATTACAGAAGAAGTGGAGCAAAAGGACTAAAATGTATTTCTCAGAAATACAGCTGCGCGAGCAACAGGCGCTGCAAGTGAAGTATGTCTCTTATCCCACGTCTCTTCATCACATTTCAGCAAATAAATCCGGCTCTCTGTGGAACAATTTGGGTGTTAGCACAAAGTAATTCAAAACAGTGGGGGGTGGGAGACGCATAATTATGACCAGCAGAAGACGCGTTTGCAAAAGTGGTGCATGGAATGATGTCGTTAGCAGAAAAAAGCTTTGCCAGAATCCCAGAAAATCCTTCTTTCCCTCCCTCAATAACAAAGCACTTATTCTGTTCCGTAGCGATTTGAATGATAATTTCATAAAACTAGTTATGTCTAAAATCATTCTTTCTGTCTGTCTTCCTCGGTAATAATGTGTCAGTATTCATTCATTTGTTGGACAGAATGAGAGACAGTTCTTGCTCTGGAGGCCCAGAGGGGGGCTGTCGTTAAATTCTAATTTAACATGTGGATGGAGGGGAGGGGGTGCTTCAAAATGAGCATCATCAGTGAGGACCACACATCCCTGTCTGCGGGGCTGTGGGAAACTTCCTGGGCAAGGTGATGGCTGGACTGAGTCTGAGAGGAGGACGAAGCATTGCTGAGGGTGAGGCAGCCACACTGTCCTGAGTGGAAGGTAGTGGCATGACCGCGGACATGGGAGACAGAGACAGGAAGTATAGGGAGTGTGGGAAGGAGGGTGCCTTCGTTTGCTCGGCTACCATCACAAAATACGATAGGCTTGGCGGTTCAAGCAATGGACATTTGGTTTTTCATAGTTCTGGGGACTGGAAGTGAATGTTCAAGATGTCAGCAGGGTTGGTGTGTGCTGAATGTTCTCTCCTTACCTTGCAGACAGCCACCCTCTCTCTAGGTCTCCACGAGGCCTTCCCTCTGTGTTCCTCTTTGCTCTCTCTTTCTCTTAGAAAGACCCTGATCCCACTGTGAGGTCCCTGCCCTCATGACTTGATCAAATCCTAATTACATCACAAGGGCTTCGCTTCCAAATTCCATCTTCCTGGGGCTTAGGGCTTCAACATAGGAATTTTGGGGACACAATTCAATCACTAGGAGTGTATGTAGTAGTCATGTTTCTCCAGAGAAACAGAACCAACATGTATTGGACAAGCCAACAGGCAGGGCATCCGAATAAGAATCAACGTTGCCATCTCAAGTCTAAATGCCTCAGGGCAGGCCAGGTGGGCTGGACGCCGAGGCAAGGTGTGCCTCTTGCAGTCTCAGGGTCAAATTCCTTCTCATTTGGAAAGCTTCCATCTGAGCTCTTGGGTCCTTCACCCGATGGATGAGGCCCACCTTTAGTCTGGAGGACAATCTGCATTACTCTGAAGCCCACCAATTTCAATGTTAATGACAAATTTAAGTATTAATGACATGGCAACATCTAGGCTACTGGTTGACCAGACAACTGGGCACCAAAGCCAGGCCATACTGACACATGAAACCCTCACTGTGGATGAAAGTGAAAGACTGGTCGACATGCTAAATCAGAGGTCAAAGCTGAATTCCAGAGAAGTTGAATGCCATCGTTTTGTAAATCTGAGGCCATCCTCAGATGTCTAAAGGGAACAAGCAGGTAAGATGAGTGAGCTGAGACCTGCTTATATTTCATACTTTCTTTACATATTAGGAACACGATCACATTTTTTTTTTTTATAAAAAACAGTGTTCTCTCGATTTTTTGTTAAAACAGAGCTCTTTTGGCCTTTGTTTTCCCACTTTTGATAGGAACAAGGCTACACAAAACCATGTCTCTGTTATAACCAAAATATAATGGGACAAGCGGGGATCAAAAAGTGGCAACCACCATGTGTCCTTACTACAGCTGAGGGAATGACAGTGGAGGACACTGATGGGTGGCCAGATGTTCCGATGTCCATGTGGCGTCTCCCATTTTTGAAACGGCAGTTCAAAATATTTAAAGAGACTCTGCAGACGAAGGCTGACCTGCCGGTGGTGCCAGGTCCCCGGTTCTCAGCGGTGGGGACCATTTGCAAGTGTGAAGCAGAACAATTTCATGTTCAGTGGATTCATTGTCTACTGCCAAGTATCGAGCGAGTACCGAGCCTTGACTCATGGCCTCTAGGAGTCAAGAATTGGGGACTAGCGTGGTTTTTAGTTTCGGCTTCTCACAAGGTGTTTAGTCGAGATGTAAGTTGGGGCTGGGGGTTCGTTTCCAAGCTTACTCGTGCCCCTCTTTGCGTGAACCTCGTGTAGGGCTGCTGAGCATCCGCAGGGCATAGCAGCCGTCCTTCCTCAGAGTGCGTCGTGTGAGAGACCAAGATGAAGCCACAGCACCTGTTATAGTCTAACCCCGAGGTGAAATCCTATTACTTCTGTCATCCTCGCTTGGCCACACAGACCACCTTGGAACAGTGTGGGAGGGACCACACAAGGGTATGAGGATCAGGTGGTGACCATCTCTAAGTCTGGCTGCCACACTAAATATTGGGCTAGTGATGGTAAAGAAGGTACAGAGTAGGGACCTTTTAGGAAGATATTAATTTGGTAGAATGCTGGCGAGGGGTTTCAGCAATTAGGAAAAAGAGAAACTGAATCAACAGATACTCTGAAAATTCATGGAAACGTTTGAGAATGAATCAATGACCCATTTCTAATCAATATGAAATTTTGATAGAAGGATTTCTGGAAAAGAATTTTAATCCTGATTTAAAAAGAGCTGAAGCAGGAAGCAGCCCTGTTTCTCTGGAGAATTCTCCCTGAATTTTTCTGTGTTTGAATTTAACCAGGGGAACACGAAGCATGGAGCTATTGCAGCCACTTTGTGACAATGTGGTGACACATCACTGCACTTGATGTGCAGTAGGAGAATCGACAGCCTGGGCTTTTGATAACATGAATCAATCCTAGAAGATCTTGTTGCATAAACAATAACTGTCTTATGAATTCGAGCCGCCATGAATTGGGCCTTCTGTCCCATGCTGCTGAAAGTGTTCCTAACAGATAGGTTGGGAGAGAAAGGCATAGTTTCAAGCTCTAACGTCGAATGGGTTAAGGCTAGATGAAATAAAAGCCATGTGGGGTTTTTGTATTATAGACAGGGTATAAGGTAGCAATAGTACATGAAGTAAAAACAATGACAGGAAGAGTAGGTTCTGGCCCACGTAGGAGGCCAGGCTTAGTTTTCGTGGTCCTGGCACCTAGTGTGGTGTCAGCACATGCAAGGCCCTTCATGTGTGTCAAGGAAGATGAATAATTGGAAGGGTGAATCTAAGAAAAAAGGCCACTAGTCTGTATTTCGTGACAAAACCTTGATGCAGATGGCATGCGGCAGGTCCTGGCGAAGCTTTTGATCAATGTATGTGCAAGATGGTGCAAAAAAGAGACGTCACTGTGTCTGAGAGTGCATTGCTGTTTGGGATCTTTCCCCTGTCCAAATGTGCATCTTTATAGGGTGAGCAGCCTTTGAAGAAGATGGTATCTCCAATTTTGGAGAAGAAAAGTGTAAGAGATGAAAATCAAGTGAGCAAAACGGAATCTGCCATGTGGCACAGCATTTCTGGGATTCGTATTGAGACCCCGAAGGAAGTGACATTCCGTAGCCGTGCATGTCACACACTCACCCTCATCCAGCTGAGCTGTCCAAAAGCCTCTGGGTGTATATTGGTCATAGAATCTCATTTGCAGAATATTCTACAGACTCTCTTTTTTTCCCCTTTGGACTCTGGAGTTCCTTTATGTTTCCTGTGCCACCTTCAGATGATGACATGCCCTAATGGGAGCTCATACCATCAAGACACACTTTATGATCAAATCCTTTCTGTTCCCTCCCTTTTCACTGGACACGCATGAGACAGAGCTGCAACCGGAGGCCCACGAGGGAGCCAGCGATCACCGTGAGGAGTCACGTGAGCTCGCAGTGAGCATCTCGGAGCAGATTCCTACCAGGGATCTGGGGTTTGCTCAGATTATAACAGCAGCTGGAACCATGACACTCTGGCCTTTGTGACTCTGGGAGTTGATAAGTCCCCTGTCCAGGCTCTGGACAGTTTCTCCTGTGCATGTCTTGACCCTGGCCTGAACATGGGGCCGGACCACCAGCCTCAAAGGCCAGGCCAAGTCCCTGGTCCTGAGTATGAGCACAGCTCAGCTTCCTGTGTCCCCCACTGGCCCCCGGGGGCATCAGCTCAATGCTGGGGCGAGCACACTTGAATTGTTAACATGGAAAACAGTGCTCATTTGTAGTCCCAGAATCACCAGTAGGAGGTTTAGGAAAGGCTTCAAAGCAAGCACCCTCTTCCAGGCCTGAGTTCTGACGGGGACCGAAACACTATGTGAGGTACTGCCAGGTGAGAGCTAGGGTATCAGGGAGGTCACTTCATGAGTTATATAAATGTCTAACCATTGTACTGTAGACCCAAAACTCTCATAAAATAATACGTTTTAAAAAAGACCTTTAAATCTCAAAAAAAAAGAGTACACTTTGTGTATTTCTAACAGCTAATTTTGGAGAACGTGACTTAGGTGTGAGGGCCAAAGGGACTTGCTACACCTTCCTTCAAACTCAGGCTGGACCTTAGAAAATCCCACCCAAAGGAAACTTGGTCGCCGTAGAGGAAACTCGCTGACCCAGGTCTCTGTATCTCCAGGGGGACTCCAACAGGGTGACTGCCTTGTCCCAGACATGTCCCTGTTTAGCACCTAAAGCCCACGATCCCATGAAACTCTCAGTCCTGGTCACCCGAGAAACCCCCACTCCTCCGGACTGGGTTGATCAGAGTGAACATTAGGACTCAAGGGCTTTTAAACCAGTGGCCCCTAACCTTTTTGGCACCAGGGACTGGTGCTCTTGTGAGCATCTAATGCCTGATGATCTGAGGCGGAGCTGAGGCAGTGATGCTGGTGCTAGGGAGCAGCTGCAGATACAGATGGAGCTTCCCTCTCTGGCCCCACTGCTCACCTCCTTCTGTGTGGCCCAGCTCCTAGCAGGCTAAGACCCGGGAGTTGGAGACTCCCATTTTAGACGACATCAATCAGAACCGAATTTTATTCTTCATTTACGTCTCTGAAGTAGTCTGACTTTTTCCCGCTAGTTATTAGGAAAGCAATATATGCACACTCGCAGAAGATAATTTAAACAGGGCAGAAGAGCAGAGCGTGAGGTGAGAAGCCAGCCTTCTTCCCCATCCCTTTGTGCTTTGGAGCTTTTAGCCAAGAAATCCGCCCTCGTTAGTTCCCTGGTGTTAGTGTATTAACATTCGGTGCAGTTAGAAGCCTCTGCTACGAATGATTTTCCAAATGGTTCATTCGCAGCAACTTTATTTTGAAGTTCCATCCCCGAGAACACATAAAAATTTCTCTAAAGTCTGAAAAATGACGGTGTAGTTTTTCTCCCCATCAAAGAACGCCATCCAATGGGCCACTCGTGGATATTCAGTTTTCTGCTGTTACAAACAATCTGCAGTGAGTAATCTCGTAAGCACATTCGTGCACACACACTGGTTGGGTAAATTCCCAGAAGCGGGAAGGTGGAACCACGAGGCACGTCCGTGTCACGTGCTGACGGTTAAGACGTGTGTGGCAGGCAGCTCGTATGAGAGTGACGGTCATCAAACTCTCATCCCCTCTGGTTGTCGTTAAACTTACTTCATCTCTGGCAGCTTGACGATGAAAGATGAGAAACTATAATTTGCATCATTTTAGTTATAAGTTAGGCTGGACCTCAGTGTTATGTTAATTGGCCACTCATCCTAATTTTTCGTGTGTGCGAACTAATTTTTCCTTTCTCTTTGAAATCTGCGTGTTTCCAATTCTTAAAAACATTTACAATTAGCGGGTGATCTTATTTGAGCTGGCTTTTGTTATTATTTGACTATTTACATTTACATATTTAAATCTCACCGCTGCTGGTGAACAGCCAGTCCACAGCTCACGGGACCCGTTTCACGTTGCCGAATTTGATTTGTGATATCTAAATTTTTTCCTCGGTGGAGCTTTTGCCGCAGGAAGTGGATAAAGAACATGGGTCAATAAAAAAAAAAAAAAAAGAAAGAAAGAAAGAAAAGAAGACACTCTGGGGACAGGTAAGTTTTTAGGGAAGAAATGGTAATGTAAGAAATTGGGATGAACATAGCATAAAAGCACAATCTAAGGCACTCAAGCTCATAGGGTTCAACACTTGTGATTTGAATTCAAATTTAATCCTAGCTTTTTTTAGTTATAGGAAAATGACTTTGTTCATTTTTGTCCTTTAATTTCTTTACCTGTCCGCCAGAGTGTCAGTTAATATTTCCTATTTATATAGAGCATAGGGTAGTCCCAAAACTCTGTGCGTTCACTGGAGATTAGCTTTGGTACCTTCGGGCACCCTAGAATCAGTTTCCTTGGCTGTAAAGTCGAATCTTGGTCTCATGAGATATTATTAGCTGTTCCCGGAGTGTGGATTTCATCTAGTGACAAAGATACTTCACCTTTGAAGAATATGAACAGAATTTCCTTTTTAGTGTCAGCCCTGCCCCTGTATCTTCTCAGAGCAGATCGTGAGCACAGATGCAGTATCTGCAAGGCTCCGAGTCCTCCCCTGGAGGCTGACAGAAGGCCGAGTTTCCCCAAAGACCTGCTCTTTCATGTCCTGAGGATGATCACATGGTTTCTTGGTGGCACCTGAAGTTCTGCTCAATGCTGGCCACCCTAGCTTACCAAGGGCTGGTCGACCCTTCTTGCTGAGCGAGGTATCCTTCTGTGTACATGCTGGATGTTCTTTCTCCTCTCTCCATGTGTCTCTCAATGCATTCCCCAAGGCGGGTGCTCTCATAGCTGCTTTGTGACATGAGGTCCCCAGACGTGACTGTCATATCATGTGACTCATCTGACCAGTCTGAAGAGCTCCTTTCTAAAGCACTCATCACCGTTGTAGGCTTAAGTCTCTGTCCCTGCCTCACAGTAGTGTCTCTGCCACAGACGGGCCATGGCCCCTGATGGAATCCCGGTCCCTCGTATTCCTCCTATGCTTGAGGTCTTCTCTACCCAACAAGAACTGTCCTGTAGCTGTTGGAAAAGGGAGTGCCCTTAATTTTGATATTATGAGATGGACTAGGGTCTCACACCTCTGTTCACACCTCTCTCAGGAAGCCAATCAAGTCATCGCTCTAACTGGCAGGTGAGGCGCAGCTGGGTGAGTTTCTATGCACTGACACTTCTCCCCCAATGTCCGAGTTCCTTTTTAATAGAAAGGATGAACCACACAGTGTTTTACCCTTGGCCCTGTTGGCATTGGGGCCTGATGAGTCTGTTGCAGGCACTGTGCTTTGTGGGATGTTTAGCAGCATCTTTGGTCTTGACTTGCCAGATGCTAGCAGCAAAACCCCTCCTTAGCGTGATAACTGGAAAGATCTCCAGACATTGCAAATGTCCCTTGGGGTTGGGGCTAGGGGAATTGCCTTGAGTGAGAGACGCTGATCTAACACAGTCCCTGGAATAGTGAGAGAGAAATGAATGTGTATTTAATGGATGAAGGAAGGTTTTATCTCCACAGGTACAGAAGCTTTAGATTTGACGCTTAATAGACAGACTTTTGATAGGTTCTTACCAGGAAGAGTATTTCAAGGTTTCAAAGAGAGATGCAGGGAAATAGCCTTGCAACTGGCTGACTTAGGGAAATGAGAGACCCTAAAACATGCAGATTTAACAGTAGATTCAGTGCTCAACTTCACTTCTAAATTTTTCTTGAGATGTGACATCTAAATTTCATTCTGTTATCTACATACCACGACCCATTGGCCAGTTTGGCAAACTCCGCAAGTCAGATTCATCTCACTCGAGCAGAAACTCTAATTATATTAAATTAAGAAATAGTCCTTTCTAAAAAGCCTGTTTTTAAGAACTACTTTATCGTGAATGGTAGCAATGCGATTGCAAAAAAGAAGAGGAAATGTAGCTTTGATGTATACATTTGATTTGGGGAATGTTTAATCTTTCGAGACACATGGAACATGTGAAAATCTGTCATAATAAGAATTAGAAAAAAAAATCCCAATATATGAAGAAACAATCTTACAAAAGTATTTGGAGGTAATACCCAGATATGTGCTTTAAAATGAGTATTTATCGAGTCATCACTAATTCTAATTTCTAGCATCTGGATTCTTTAGTTCGTGCCTGTCTGCTGATCGTTGGTTTTTTCACAGAGACACAGGCATCTTTTTCCCCTTGTCACTGTACCAGGTTATAATCATATGCAATATCAAGAAGATATTGAGGAGGACTTTTGAAACACCCAATGTCACCTTCTCTATTTCATTTTTCGTGTCAGAAAAGTCATTTTCTTCATGCAGTAACTCAAAGGTACTTGACATAGCCCCAGAAAAGCTACTGTTCATCTTGTTGCCAGACATACGAAGAGAAGGAATTTCTGCGAAAGGAGGGTTTGGGGAAGAAACAGATGAATATTGTTGCAAGGCTCCCTGTGTGGTCCGTCTGCCATATTGCCAATGAAGCAGTCACCCATTTCGCTCATGGGGGAACATTCTTTGCTTTTCCCATTTCTATTCGGGAGAGATTAATTGACCAGTGGTGTCCACCTGTCTCGGCTGAGTTGAGCAGCCCTGTCATTCTTGCTGTGAGGCCGATGCTTTCTTTATGTCATGGATTGAGCAGCCTTCTCTTACAAAGTCATGTGTTGAGGTCCTACCCTTGGTACCCCAGAATGTTACTGCGTTTGGACATAGTGTCTTTAAAGAGATAATTAAGTTAAAAATGAGCTCTCATTTTATGTGCTCTCATCCAAAATGACTGATGTCCTTTTAACAAGAAATTAGGACAGTGACGTGTGTCAAGGGAAGACCATGTGAAGACGCAAGCACTTGACAGCTGTCTACAGGCCAAAGAAGGAGACCTCAGAAGAAGCCATCCATGCCAACACCTGGATCTTGAACTTCTAGCCTCCAGAATATAAATTTCAGTTTTTGAAACCACCCAGTCTGTGGTACTTTGTCACAGCAGCCCGAGCAAACTCATACCTTGTATTCCAAGCCACGTGTCCATGAGAATGAACCTCCCAGGCTGTCTCTCCGAATGCTGGCCAAGCAGATAAATTAAAGATGTGGGCCATGATGGTGAAGGGCATCTCCAGAATGGTATGCATATGTTTATTTTCTTATCCCTCCTGGCTTGTACCTGAATGCGACGTTGTCTAAGAGCACAATTCCCATTACTTGTGAAATCGGACCTGTAATGGGACCAGAGCAAACACACAGTTTCTGATCTGGAAATTCCATTATTTCAAAAACCGAGAACTCATTGAGAGATTCCATTTCAACGATAGGAAACATGTGTTGGATACCGAGTCAGCATAATTTTACAAATCGACTCACTTAGAATCTTGATGAGAAGACAGTGATGAGGAAGATGAGGGGGGAAAAGCCTCCCTTGTCCACAATTTTATGGGTTAGTTTTGTTTAAGGCAGGATGAAATCTTGTTTTTCACACACAGGAGTAGGTTAAACAGCAGAATTTCTTTGGGGCTTAAAAGATACCAGAATAGATTGTCAGAGAAGTGGTGGGTGTCTTTCTCTGAAGAACTCTGAACTAAGAGGCTCTGTTCTTTCCCATCGAGGATGCATAGTTGTGGTTCTCCTTTGGGTGGACGATAACCCAGAGAGCCTGCTAACCTTATGTCAATATAAGAAATAATGAATTATTACTTTAGAGGTGCTACATGCCTGTAGCTAACGATGTTTTTCTTTGTGGAGGGCAAAGTAGCCAAAATCAGAAACAGCGCATCAAACAAAAGAATCGAGGCCATAGAAAGAGGATGGGCAAGTGGCCGATGAGCCATTGGCTTGCCACCCATCAGATTCCCATCGCGGCTGCCCACAGCATGGCCACACAGCAGAGCACTTGATTTTCCCATGAAAGGTTAAAGTCCACAGAAGTGTGTTTAGAGACAGCGGTTTAGAGGCCAGGAAAAAAAAAATTACAGAATCCCTGAAATTGTGTGGATTTTGGTGATGGAATCTGACTTTGGCTTTTGCCATGGATCTCTGTTATTTGGCAGTGGCTCAAAGGTATTAGACATAAGCAATAAAACAGGATTGTATCACGTCGACTCATATACATCTACCCCAGAAGAAGAAACATCCTTAGAAGTCAGAAAGCCGCCGCAGCTACATGTCAATGGTCCCTTCAGTGTTCAGCGAAGGCATCGAAGGGACCTGACCCAGCGTACGAGTGTTTAGCTATGTCACTTTGGTTTTGGGGAGTTGTATCTCTTATTGGACTTATGTGTTAGACCCTTTACTATGTTTGAACAACTAGATGCTGCCAGTCATCATGTTTATTCTGTAGTTTGTGGGTAACTGAGTGAATAAATATTCATGTGTCTTGGTCAGTTCTCTCTGACTTCTCAGTGCACCTATATAATGATTTTTAAAACAGCTTCGTTGAGCTATAATTGATATACAAAAAGCCGCACTCATTTAGTGCATACAGCTTGATGAGTTTGGACATATGTGCCCACCTGGGATACTGTCACTAACTTCAAGGTGACAGATATAGTGGTCACTTCCTGAAGTTCCCTTTCCCGTCTCTCTCTCTCTCTCTCTCTCTCTCTCTCTCTCTCTCTCTCTCTCTCTCTCTCTCTCTCTTCGTACCTACCTACCTACCTACCTACCTACCTACCTACCTACCTATCTACCTATCATCTACCTATCTATCTTCTATCTATCTATCATCTATCTATCTATCTATCTATCTATCTATCTATCTATCTATCTATCTATCTATCATCATCATCTATCATCTATCTATCTATCTATCTATCTATCTATCTATCTATCTATCTATCATCTATCTATCTATCTATCTATCTATCTATCTATCATTTATCTATCATCATCTATCTATCTATCTATCTATCTATCATCTATCATCTATTATGATGGGAAGAACACGACATGAACTCTATCTTCTTATGTCTTCTAGAGCATGATGTGGTGTCCTCTAGACACAATGCCGTGTGTCACCAGCAGCTCCCACTCCCACCATGGCCATGGCCACCACCGTTCTCCTCTCTGCTTCTCTGAAATGTGACCATTTCAGATTCCTCAAGTGAGTGGATTCACGCCGTGTTTGTCCTTCTGCATCAGGCTCACCTCCCTTAGTGTGATGTCTTCCAGGTTCGTCCATGTTGTTCCCTCTGGAGTGGCCACCTTCTTTTTTAAAGCTGCATCATATTCCGTTGCCTATCTAATTTCTTTATCCATCTCCATCTGTTCTACAAAGGACACTTAGGTGGTTTCCACAGGTTGGCTACTGTGAATAATGCTGCAGCAAACGTGGGCATGCAGACATCTCTTAGAAAGCCTGATTTCAACTTATTTTTTGGTTTGCAGCATCTCACATCCTTCTTGAAATGTCCCCAGTTGAGAGCGGAGTGCACAGAGGTGAGCCAGGGCTTATTTTCAGTTTAGTTCTTAATTATGCAAGTCTCTTTTATTGTACATCTCCTCTCTTGTAAAAACAGTAATAGGATGCCACTGTATATGACATCCTAATACTGAAATATGGGGGAGTGGGACAAACAAGTTGAAAACAGGCACAGAGAAAACAGATACAAAGGCATTTTCTTTGAAAACTTTGAAATATATACTTTTTCATGGAGTCTGTGGTGTCTGCATGAAGTTCAGCTACTGACCACTATGTTCACAAGAATTTCACACACTGCAGAAGATGGTGTTTACGGGATATCTTCTGCCTTACAGGGTATAGCTACTAAGAATTTGTTAAAAGAAAATTTGATGAATTCTTAGGTATGTTCATATATCTTGAGGTTGTCTGCCTCTTCCCTTTTATGTTTTCCTGTGGTGGCACAATTTTTAACTTTGAAAGTCAGTGAAAAAATTTGTCTCAACTTTATTAACAAAACAAAATACTACAACTTTACGGAGAGGTGCTTTTTGTACAACTATTAAAAAAGGTTAGGAGGAATTTTGGGATTCCAGTTTTGACACAGTGTTGTCAACACTAGGGGATGGCATATATCTTATGATGTTGCTATAGCAACCAAATATAAATAATTTATTTGAAAATGATTAACAGAATACCTAAGCTATTTGTACCAGCTTATTTTTCCAGAAGGTTTTGAATTATGGTTTTCAAATCCCAAGAAAAAATTCTGTTGGGGTTTTCATTAGAATTTCATTACAACTGTATATTCACTGAGGAAAATGGACCTGTTAAAATATTTATCGTGTTATCCGAGAACATAGCATGTCGCTCCTTTCATTTAAAAAAACATTTTTTATGATAAAATTTTATCTTCTTTAATGAGGTTATTCCTTGATGATTTATGTTATGAATGTGCTGAAAACATATTTAAACATATTTATGGGGCAGAGGCTATGATGAATTTTTGTCAACTTCATTGAGTATTTTTTTTCTAATTCTCAGAGATACCTTTCATTGATTTTCTTGGACTTTTTAAATGTTTTCTGCAGTCGTTACTTTCTTTTGCCTATTCCTTCTTAATGATTATATTTTTGTTTTTGTTCGCTCTCTTATTACATAAACCCAAACTTTCAGAATTATGTAAAATAACAATAGTGATCATTATCTTGTTCCTGATTTTAACCAGAATGTGTTTAGTATTTTAATATTAAGTTTGATAGCTGTTGATTGGAGACTTTTAAAAAATCATATTAAGAAAGTACTATTTTTATTTGTAGTTTACTTTTTTAAAAAAGAGGAACTTGTGTTAAAATTCAGTGAACTTCTTTTGACAAATAGCAAAATTCTTAGTTTTTCAAGAATTGTTCTCTTAATCTATAAAACCATGTTAATAGATTTTCTAATAATGAATCAGTTTTGCAGCAGTGGGATCATCCTTTATGAGGCGGGTCATTTCTTTCATGATATTGAATTGTGTTTAACATTCATTTTTCCAAGTGAAATTGGACTTGAGCTTTCATTTATTTTGTTACATATGTTACACATTGATCTAATGCTCTTGTGCTAGCTTAATGAAATGAACTGGATAGCTTTGTTTATTTTTCCGTCTTCTGAATAATTTACATATTATATGGACTACTTCTTTCTTTGAAATTTTAAAGAACTCTTCTGTAAGATAGCCTATGGTGTATATATTTTTGTAGTGTCTCATATACATTCAGATACATACATATATACACAAAATGCGTGATATTTTTTCAGACAAAATTCATTTATTTGCCACCCCCCCAAAACCCTCTTAAGTCCCATTTAGGTGTCAGATGCAGTATTTGCCCTGCTTTATTGATTTATAATTGACATAGAACCTTGTGTAAGTTTAAGGTGTACAGCATGTTGATTTGGTACATACATATAGCAATAAGGTTACTGCTGTAGTGTTAGCTAATGTCTCATAATTACTATCATTTCACGTAATTATCCTTTCTTTTTTTTGTGGTGAGAACACTTAAGATCTACTTTCTTGGCAACCTTCAAGTATATAATGCAGGATAATTAACTATAATCAATATGCTGTATGTTAGGTTCCCAGAACTTATTTGTCTTTTCACTGGAAGTTTATACCCTTAAATAAAATCTCCCCATTTTCCTCCACCCCAGCATTCTACTCTCTGTTTCTATGAGTTCAGCTTTTATAGATTCCATCTAAAAGTGAAATGCAGTATTTGTCTTTCCCTGTCTGACTGATGTCACTTAGCTTAATGCCCTCGAGGCTCATCCATGTCACAAATGGCAGATTTTCTTCTTTCTCATGACTGAATAATATTTCATAAAATAAGTCACAACTGTTATCCATTCACCTGTTGATGGACACTTAGATTGTTTCCATATCTTGGCTAGTGGCTGCAATAAACATGGGGGTGCAGATATCTCTCTAAGATTCTGATTTCATTTTCTTCAGATATATACCCAGAAGTGGGATTGCTAGATCATATGGTAGTTCTAATTTTAATTTTTTGAGGAATCTCCATACTGTCTTCCACAGTAGCTGCATTAATTTGCATTCTCACCAAAATTCATCACCTCTCTTTTTGATAGTAGCCAGTCTAAATGGTGTGAGGCGATATCTCATTCTGCTATTATTGGTTTGCATTTCCCCGATAGTGATGTTGAGCATCTTTTCATGTACCTGTTCGTTTTCTTTGGAAAATGTCTGTTCAGATCCTTTGCCCATTAATTTTTGTTTTTGTTTTGCTGTTGAGTTGTCGGAGTTCTTTATGTATCTTAGATATTAACCCTTATGAGAAATATGATTTGCAAATATTTTATTGCATTTCATAAATTGGCTTTTCATTTTGTTGATTGTTTCTTTCACTGTGCAAAAGCTTTTTAGTTTGATATTGTCCCACTTGTTTATTTTTGCTTTTGATGCTTAGGCTTTTAGTGTCATATCCAAAATTTTGCCAAGGTTAATGTCAAGAAGTTTTTTTTCTGTTTACTTTGGAGTTCTGTGGTTACAAATCTTATGTTTAAGTCTTTAAACATAAGCTAATTTTTGTGACATGGTGTAAGATAGAGGTCCATTTTTATTATTTTGTGTATGATTATCTAGTTTTTGCAACGCCTTTTATTGAAGAGACTGTCTTTTTCCCATTGAATATTCTTGGCTTCTTGTCAAACATTGGTTGAATGTATATGTGGCAGTTCATTTCCGGGCTCCTGATTGTGTGCCACTTTTCTTTGTGTTTATTTTTATGTCAATGCTACACTGTTTGGATTACCACAACTTTGTAGCATAGTTTGAAATCAGAAGGTGTGATGCCTCTAGCTTTGTTTTTCTATCTTGATTACTTTTACTACTTAGAGTCTTTTGTGGTTCCATACACATTTTAGTATTGTTCTATTTTTGTGAAAAATGCTATAGGAATTTTTGGGGATTATATTGAAACTGCATATTGCTTTAGGTAATGTGGACATTTTAACAGTATTAACTTTTTCAAAATATGAACACAAATAGCCTTTTATTTGATTATATTTGCAACTTCTTTCATCAAAGTCTAGTATTGTTTTAACTTTAGCAAAATCTTCTGTATTTTGGGGGCCAGTTTTCTCCTTTCATTTTCCTGATAGTATTCATTTATGTTTTATCTTTTTTTGTTTGTTTGTTTCAATAGTTTGTCTATTTTTTTAAGGCAGCTTTTAGATTTTATTTGAATTTAAAGATTTTCATTTCAATTGCATTTTCTTCCTTGTTTCTTTTTCTTCTTTTTCCTATTTATTGTTCCTTTTTAACTTTTCTAGTTGATTGCTTAGCTCACTTATCTTTATTTTATGTCATTTGTACTGAAAGCATTTAAAGTTCTGAATTTTTCTCTGTTGACATACTTGTGTGTGTGCTTTAATTTTTTATGTTCTATTCTCATTTTTATAATGTTTATAGCTTATGATTTTGATTTTATTTTAAACCAATGGTTATACTGAATGTTATAATTTTGAAGTGTTTCTAAAATTTGTTCAACCTCTTATTTCGAAAGGTAATACTAAAGCCTCTTTTTTTAACCTTAATTCCACCAGAAAATAGAAAAAATTGCAAAAGTTTTACTCTCTTTACCTTTAGTAATATATCCTGAGACTTTCAAAACAAATTATTGTCATTAAATGCTAATTCGATCTTGCGTGTGTTTTCTTCTGCATTGCCAGTATTCCACTTAAATTCATCTACCATGTAATTACTTTCCACCCTGTTAATGTGGCTAATGAGTTCCTCTAGTGTGTGTTTTAATGCAGCTAACTTGAAAAGTTTATGTCATCTCCATTCATTCCACCCGGCATATTTTTCACTGCAGCCTTTCTCTTCTTACTTCTCTCCTTGCTCTTTCTTCAGGGCAATGTCTTCCAGCTTCCCCCTCGTCTTGCCTCCCTCACACTGCATCCATTTCCTGAATCGAGCTTCCATTACTGTGGTAAATATCTTTGTTGTGTCTTCAGGATGGTGTCCCCTGCATACACAGAGACCCGTTCTTCTGCTAAGGCTGAACCTCTGGACTCCACATGGCCTTGCTCGTTGTCCCATTGGATGCACCCCTGCAGCTTTTCTGATATTTTTGGGGAGGTGCTGTCACCCTTCATACCGTCAGTGTCTAGCCTCAATGCTGACCTTGCCTCCACCCTCTTTACTGTATTCTGGGGAACA
Source organism: Cynopterus sphinx (assembly GCA_030015415.1). Lineage (NCBI taxonomy): Eukaryota > Metazoa > Chordata > Mammalia > Chiroptera > Pteropodidae > Cynopterus > Cynopterus sphinx. The sequence continues at coordinate 3,208,731 of CM057379.1, read as the reverse complement.
TGAAAGGTCATCTAAACTTTTCTTTGGCCTGAATTGATCTCGGCCCAGTTCCATCTGTCTCAGATTTGGAGCAAACTTCTTTCAAATGCCAGAAATAGAAGTGTAACTATCAGACCTAGATCTAGGTGTTTTTATTTTATTTATTTTTTTTCACTTGATCTTAGTCAAAAGGCCGAGAAGCAATATTTTATTTATTTATTTTTATTAAGTTTATTGGGGTAACATTGGTTAATACAATTATATAATTTTTAAGTGTACATTATAATTTGATATCTATATATGCTATTGTGTGATTACCACCCAGAGTTCAGATTCCTTCAGCTACCATATGTTTGATCTCCTTTACCCTCTTCACCCTCCCCCTGCCCCTATATATTTGACCCTCTTTACCCCGTCTACCTCCCCCCCTCTTCTCCTTACCCTCTGGTAACCACTAGTCCATTGTCCATGTCCATGAGTCTGTTTGTTTGTCCTGTTCATTTGTTGCTTTTAGGTTTCTATCCCACATATAAGTGATATCACGTGATTTTCAACTTTTTCAGTCTGGCTTATTTCGCTTAGCATGATTATCATGAGGTCCATCCATGTTGTCGCAAATGGCAGTATTTCATCTCTTCTTATGGCTAAGTAATAGTCCACTGTATATACGTACCACAGCTTCTTTAGCCAATCATCTATTGTAGGATACTCCGGTTGCTTCCATGTCCTGGCCACAGTGATAACACTGCTATGGACATCAGTGTGTACATATCTTTTCGGATATGGGTTTTCAAGTCTTTGGGGGTAAATAGCCAGTAGAGGGATTGCTGGATCCTATGGTAGATCAATTCTTAGTTTTTTGAGGAACCTTCATACTGTTTTCCATAGTGGCTGTACCAATTAGCAGTCCACCAGCAGTGTATGAGGGGTCCTTTTTCTCTGCATCCTCTCCAACATTTGTTATTACATGTCCTATTGATTATAGCTATTCTAACAGGTGTGAGATGGTATCTCATTGTGATTTTGATTTGCATTTCCCTAATAGCTAGTGATGTTGAGCATCTTTTCATAGATTTTTTGGCCATTTGTATGTCATCTAGGGAAAAGTGTCTGTTCAGGTCCTCTGCCCATTTTTTGATTGGATAGTTTATTTTATTGTTTTTATTGAGTCATATGAGTTCTTTGTATATTTTGGATATTAGGCTTTTATTGGAGGTATTGCTTGCAAATATATTTTTCCATTCAGATGGTTGTCTCTTTACCTTGTTGATGGTTTCTTTTGCTGAGCAGAAGCTTTTTAGTTTGATGTAGTTCCATTCATTTATTTTAGCTTTTACTTTCCTTGCTTTTGAGGTCAAATTCATAAAATCCTCGTTAAGTCCAAGGTCCTTGAGTTTAATTCCTCTGGTTTCTTGTATGCATTTTATTGATTCTGGTCTTATATTCAGATCCTTAATACATTTTAAGTTAATAGGTGTGTGTGTGTGTGTGTGTGTGTGTGTGTGTGTGTGTGTGTGTGTGTGTTTAAATAAGTTTTCAGGTTCCCCTGTATCTTCAAACGTGTTTTATTGAGAAGGGAATTGAGGCTTCCTTAGTGCTATGCTGAGCTGACAGATGAAACAACAAAAACAATAATAATGTTACTACGAGTTACAGTAACGACAGCAGTAATTTTGTTAACAGCTTTCCTGGCACTGAGCACGAAGCATGAATTACTGAATTGCTTTATATTTAATACACTCTGTGTGATAGATCATATCATTCCCTCCTAGTGAAGATGAGGCGAGGGCCACTGGGAGGTGACCCGCCCCTCTAAGTCACACAGCAGGTAAATGGAGGGTTGGGATTTCACCCAGGCAGTGTGACTCTAGAATTAATGCTGATAACCAGGCACTGGAACTAGAAAGGGTTTTACATATTGCCGAGTCTACTCCTAGAGCACAAGAATAAAACTCTGAAGAACATCATGAAATTGAGAAAAGTCATTTAATGGTGAATAGTGAAATAAAATGATGAAAAATTGAAAATTCAGTGACTTCTAGAGAAAGGTACTAAAAAAGAGGCCACTATCTGGAATGACCTCCATGGGATATTCATGATTAAAATTAGCCTAACTAATCAATGTTTGAGGAAGAGGTAAAGAACCATTGTTTTAAAATCTATTTTTGAGTTAATTTTCACATACCATTCTCTTCAGTGCCTTTGTTATAACTGACACAGCAATCTAGCAAAACATCATGACTCACAAAACTGGATTTACAGTGAGATAATAAAAAATATTTAAAATTAAGATCAAACAGTAGAAACTCGTTAGAGAGAAATTGGCCCTTTCACATTTCCCTTTCATAAATTTATGGGTGACAAGGAAAGGTAATATACTTCAAACACAAAATAATACCTACTAAAATGTTGGAAGCCAAAATTAAGAAAACCTTTGCTTTGTAAGTAGGGTAACCCAACTCCATTTTCTTATTCTTTTACTGCTTTATTTCAGAAGAAAATTATTTTCAAGACTGTAGTTTGATGGCACTTAATCTCAGGACAGGAGGTCACATGGGGTTCATCTTTTATTTGATTTGCAACTACTGAGATTTCCTTTGTTCTTGTCTTCATTTCTTCCATATTTTTTTGTGAATTAAAAACTTGTTTCATTTTATTTGTTCCAATTGTTGCAGTTTATCATCTGCTTTCCCCCTTGCCAACAGCTGCAAACATCTTCCAGGCAACACTTAAAAGGGTCAATTTTGTGATTCATTTGTGTCTTAATTTTAGCAAAGGGGATCTAATTATCAATCTTTCCTCCTGAATTCTAAGAAGCAGTTTTTCTTGTTCAGTCACACCAGACGTGGAATAGCTTTGTTAAAACCTAATATCTCTTGGGAAAATAAAAAAGCTATTAATATCTTTGAGGGTGGATTATGGTTGATTTTTGGAGGTGAGTTGTAATAGCCAGTTTAATTCATTAAAACATGATGTTCTAAATTGCTCTTGAGCATGGTAGCAGCTGGCTGTGTTATCTAAACTACTGTTAGATAGCCCACGCTTTACACAAGCAACCTCCAAATGGACCCAAGCATTGGCTAACCGCTGGCCATGTGATAAGACATTAAAAACAGAAAAAGCAATGTAGTTGGCCAACTCAGGTTGGGAACAGAAAGCAGCCCAACAAAGACCAAGCTGTAATTGGTCAAAGGAGGCAGGTAGGAGGAACTTAGAGAAATTTGCCTCTTTATTATGCCTCTCCATCAAAACAGGACTTGAGGAAAGTTTTTTAAATGCTTACAAGAAACCACATGTTTTAAATGGTCATTGTTCAGTTTATCTGTATTTATATTTATATGTATTTAGTTTTCCATCACTGAGCTGAGGCAGACAGCCATCTCTGCTTCACCATGGGGTTTGCGTTCTGCTCGTGCCCAGGGGTCAGCCCATCCACTGGTGGGGAGCAGCCTTCAAATGCCCTCCTCTCCTCGTGGAAACAGTTTTGTGGGGAGAGTGAGGGGGAAAAGAGTCTGAGGAGGTGGGGCAAGGAATGGCTTCTGAAAGAACAAGCCCATATAGCCTTTAACATGGGGGTCTCACGTGTTCTCAGCAAACATCACCTTTCTTGGTAAACACATTTTTAAAAACTAAGGGAGAAAATCAGAATGAAGAAGAAAGTAAGACAGGGCCCGGAAGAGGCTATCCTGTATAAAAAGTGGTGGGTCGCAAAGCCAGCTCCATGTCACTCAGAGAGGAGAGCACGCTTGGCATGCAGTTCTTGCATGTGCCCCATGGAGATGCCAACTCTAGAGAGACACAGCTTGTTTTGATGAGTGGGCCTGGGAGAAGGGCTCAGAGTTTTGTGAAAACAGAGCCTGCGCAACAGCATCCATGAGCAACAGCATCCATAATGGTTCAACCACTAATGAAGTTAGGAGACAGCACTTTTTGTTCAGTATTCCTGGCTGGAAGCTGATGGTGGAAAACCAAAGTGTGGTTTGGTATGAGCATCTTAACAGGGAACTGAATTCTGTGAGCAGGCTCCTTGACGGCCTGGCAGAATTCAAGAGTAAAAGCTTCGGCCTTCTGTGAAATGATCGGAATTCACGCATGGTAGAGAGGGTGAGAGAAGGGTTTTGATTGTTAGTTTATGACCTCTCTTTCCTCCCTTGATCACTTGCAAAAGATGGCTCGCTCAGGAGACAGAGCCCCGGGGTAGTGGAGGCCGACACAGTTCATTTCATGCCATGGGCAGCCTGCAGCGGCCTCTCTGCCTTATTTATCTCCACTCTCCAACTTAGAATTCATAAGTAAGAGGGTTGGTCAAGGCATGCATAGCAACACCTTTCATTGAAAATGAAGTCAGACTTCTTATTTTCCCTGATGAAAATTAAGGCTGACAGGATTGGGTTGACAATGACTCATTTGGCTAATTAGATAATATAAAGGCTATTTCGACAAGCTAAATTGTGTCTTTAATTTTGATGAGAATATATTAAGGGCACCTCATAAGACAGAAGCATTTTAGGGCCACTTAGGGCCACCACCTTGTGCATATCCAGGAGCTGACGGCCGTCTTGAGTTCATACAAACGTTACCCGTTTGTTATTCGGTACCCAATCTGTCATTTTCACAGACCCAGACATTTTAGGTAAAAATGGCTATAGTTCATAAAATTTTATTTTTACAAATGTTTATAAATATATCAAACTAAACAAGATGTATTTGGGCGAAATTGCTTAACAAATCTTGGTAAATATATATATTTTTGAATATACATTCCAGAACTTACAAAAAAGCTTTTAATTACAGGTAATAAATTATCATAGTGGTTAGATGGATTCTAATTTTTTTTTGCTTTTAATTAAATTAAATAAGGTCTTGATCATATTTTCAGGTTATAAAAAATAATTTTTGATGACATATTACTAAGTGATTTTGGTCACATAATTTAAGCAAATTTCAATGAGTTGTTTTAAGAAAACTCTTTTTATTCCCATCTACTTGTTTAATAGAATGGTTTTCCAACATTTAATATTAAGAGTAGAATTGATATCAACTCTTAGCTCATTCTTGCAGTCATAAGGAAGATGATTGTTTCATCAAAGGATGAATAAAAGACCTTCACTCATTAAGAGATGAATTTGTAATGATATTTTGTTTTTGTTGAATTACATCAAATTTATATCATGTGTTTCTCAACTATTATCATAGTGTGAGGTTGTAATAACTCACCTAGAATAAATGTGTAATATTTAGAGCCTGTAGACAGAGGAAATTTTAAAATGATTATTTATTTATAATTTTATGTATATATATATATATATTTATATATATAATATTATTTTGTTTCACAGAAGTGTGTAGAGTAACAAATAAAAGACTCTCAGGCCTTAAAAATGTACTATATTATGATAAAAATCTGTGGAAGAAGACCCCAAGCAGGAAAATGAATAAAATAAAATTTCAAAATGAGTAAAGAACTGACTATATGTATATTTAAATTATATATACACACACACACACTTATTTATTTATTTATTTATTTATCTATCTATCTATCTATCTATCTATCTATCTATCTATCTATCTATTTATTTATTTATTTAAATGGATGACTGTAGGTGTGAACTTCCCATGACGATAGTTTCAGTCTTGAGAATGCATCAGAATCAGCTGCATGACTTATTAAACACTCCCAGAGTTTCGAATTCAATAGGTCTGGGTTGGGGCTTGCAAATGTGCATTTCTATCATGTTCCCAGGTAAGCCTCATGCTGCGGGACACACTTTAAAAAGGACTGCCGGTAGGGGTTTGTCATCCCTTGGATAACTTTATAACAGTGCTTAACTGGGTCCAGGGGCAAAAATATTAAAGGTCACAGGATGAAGGACAGGTAGATTGATGACAGACACACACATACGTATGTATATACGTATGTGTGACCTGGCCAGAGCAGAGCCGTAGTCGACAAAAGTGAGTAAATGGACAGGGATCAGAGTTCTCCATTCGGGTGGTGCTGGCGTAGATTTTAGGGACGCCTCATTAACCCAGGCTTTTAAATTCTCCATCTGAGCAGGCATAGGCGGTGCTGGGGCATTGGTGGGCCACCTGTGTCAAGCACTTGTCCCCAGTGCCCAGTTCTAAGCAGCTGTGTCCACGACCAAGGCGACCAGTCCCTGAGCAGAAGCCGCAAATGTAGGAGAGGCCTGGCTTCTCCCCTGCTGCCCTGATTTGCTGTGGTTCTTGCAGAAGTGGCTTCTGGAAGTGGGCTGATCAGTAACCCCAGAAGCATCCCCTGGGCAGGAATCTCCATATCCTCAGCCTCCCAGGGCAGGTGATATTCTCCCTGTCATAAAGATGTGGACACGGAACCTTTCAGAACCTATGGGACTCATCCCTGCTCCTCAGAGCGTGTGTGGGTGGCCACCTATCTGACACTGAAGTCTGTCTGTGTCTTTGCTCTGCTCTTCTCAGCATACATCAGAAATACCCGTATCCATCTCAGCCTGCGGTGCTTGTTGAAAATGCAGATCTCAGCCTTGTCCCAGATCTGTTCAGTCAGAATCTGAGGATAGCTGGGAATCTCTGTTTTCTGACAAGCCCAACAGGTGATTCTTATATTCAGTAGACTTCAAGAATCCCTCTGTTTCTGAGGACAAAAAAAAAAAAAGACTCATCTTTGTATAACCACACAGGACTTCATTCGACCTGCAAATGATAAGTCAATGCTCTATCCATCGCATGAATTTTGAAGCTTAATAAAGGTTGGTCACTCCGTGAATGGGTTAAAGGGTTCCCAGATGTCTATCGACAGAATGAAATATCACATCCTTGTTTTGAGGTTTCTGGTACTCACATCTCCTAGGCTTGGGACAGAGCCTAATTTGCCATTTCCTAGTCTTTGATTACTTTCTCCCTCTTTTCAAGAGTCCATTCTTCCAAGTCAGCGACCCTAGGAATCTAATTGCAGTGTCACTCCTCGGATTTGACATTGGCACGTACAGCACCAAGTTACCTACCCAAGAAGTTGCCCATTAATCCCCATCACTAGAAGGACTGCCACCTACATTCATCAGTGCTCATTCAACTAGAGTAACACCAACGAGAGACCTCTTGTGGGCAGGACCTCTGCTGGTCGGCAGGGAGCTGGATGGGGGTATGACACCGTCTCTGTCTCCTCGAAGCTCTAGAGAGAGCACATGGATGGAGCTGGTGACACCAGTTATTGTCATCAAGCATTGCTGCCCTGCTCTGGGGAACATCTGGGGAAAAGCTGCAGGTGCCAACGACTCTTTGGTGACTAGGGGGAGTAAAGCTATAGAGAGTAGGAAGAGAGGGTCGTGCTAGGGTTTTCACGTGGGCACAGGGTGTGCTTTCTTGGCCCTTCTGCTCACCCCACCAGTCAGTCTCAGTGACCAGCTCTCACGGGCTGTCCTACTCACAGGAAGATCATGACATAAAACTACTCATGAGCACCAGTATCGCCCAAAACTCACCATTTCCCAAGTTGGGCGACAGTAGTCTCGTGTTCCTGATTCGCTTGCTGGTGACGCTTGTTACATCTGCCAATAGTTTAGTGTAAGTAACTAAACCATGGATAGAATTTGGGGGGCCTATGGATGGTTATTTAAGCTTCTTATTTATTTATTTATTTATTTATTTATTTATTTATTTATTTATTTATTTGTTTAGTGATGTGCTTTATCATAACATGCTAGCTTCTGAGAGATGCTGGACTCTAAATAGACAAGCCTAATCAAGTGACATTTGTTCTCTGGTTACTATTTAAAATACATCCTATGTTAATGACCCCTACTTAGAATATATCATATATTAGGACACATATTTGAATTATATATTAATAACTTGTCTTTATGTTCTCTATCAAAGAAACATCCCAATTTTAAATTCTGGTTGAATATTTTATATGTGTTTAAGACACACACAAAAGTAAGTAGACATTTTCAAAAGAGATAACATCATTTTACTTTTTAAAGTGATTCATGTTCATTTAGAGGGTAATACAGAATAGTAAATACAGAAAAACACAGAGAGGGAAATAAAAATAATAAATACTCTTACCAAGATGTAATTACTATTATTGTTTAGTTTCATTTTTTGTAGTAATAAATATTTAAAAATAAAATTGGAGCTATTTGGCACATACTATTTTCAATTTTGTTTTTTAAAAGGCAACTTTTTGTTAAGAGAGCCTCTCCATAACATTAAGTTTTTTTTGAAAAGCAAATTTTAGCAGGCATGTGCTTTGTATTACATGGAGATAATTCGTTTGGCTATTTCCTCATATGTTAGACCTTTAGATGATTTTTTACCGTTATCTTTATTTTAGTTCATGTTCTTTAATTTAATTTATTTTATTTTTATTTCCTTCCTTTCTCCCTCCTTTCCTGTCTTGCTCCCTCCCTTCCACTCAGAACTTGAGAGGCCTCACTTTCTGAACCGCAGGGAGGTGGTGTCTACTGGACGCCAAACTCTGTTCTCTCTTCCCTCCGCTGGGTCCTTCAGGGCCCTGCCTTCCTTTCTCTCTTCCTTCTCTTGCTTTTTCTCCCTTCTCTTGTAAATAAAGCTACACATCACACTGCAGGCCTTGTGCATGATTAACGACATGACAAAGTGAAATCCTGAGGAATTCCTTGGGATGGATGGACTCCAGGAAAGAGTTCACCATGGGCCAGATCTCCCATCTGGGGGTCAGGTCCTGGGAAGGGCTGGGACGACATCTTTACTCCTGGATCAGCATTTTTCCCTCCCTCCCTCAAGAATAATAATTTTTTTTTTAACGTTAGGTTTCCCCAGTGGCAACAGCTTTGTCTTGCTGATGACACTGACGTTCAGGACAGTTGTCTGTTTCTCCAGTGCTGATGAATACATCTAGGGATTGAAGATTTCGTGAAACAGGTTCGTTCAGTTTCAGTTCAGCAGATACAACCGAAACAGCATTATCTATCTAAAGACTTTGCCTACATTACTAACAATATTTAATCTTGTATGTAATACAGTGTACTAAAGCTTTTCTTAAAAATAAGGTGTAGAAATAATTAGGCTTCTTCCTTGGCACTGTGGAGTGTGAATGATGCTGGAATGTGTCCTTTGTCAACAGCAGTCAAGTCCGGCCAGGCAGTTCGCATAGGCACTGTACACCCCTGGGACATCTGACATGAACGGGTGACACCATCACTAATCTGACGATGACACACAGTACTCAATATGCGAATGATCACACTGGGTTTGTGGTTCCAGCATTCTTGATTTCCAAAGGATATTTTGTCCAGTTTTATTTTTAGAAGCACATTAATAATATCATGCACTGTACTGTGATATTATAATTAACATTGTGAATATATAACTATTATGAATAGGGTATATATGTATCTATCTCTATCTCTATCTCTATCTCTATATATCTAATCTCTCTCTCTTTCTATCTCTATCTCTATCTCTCTCTATCTCTATCTCTATATACACACACACACATACATATATATACACACTCACAAAAATTTGTATCTCCAAAAGTGTTTTTTCCTGAAACATTTTAGTGAAGATGGATTTTTTTTTTAAAGTGTCTGTAAGGCTGTGTTGTGTGGCCAATTAATCCATTTTAAAGAGCAAAAGTTTACTCTTTTTCTAATATTCTCAGCTTTGGTTGCTCAGAATGATAAAACTATTCTCCAGTGTTTTCCTCAGCAGGGAATAAATACCAGTCAGGTTACTTCACCCCACTCCCCATAGCTTTGTGACCTTCGCCTTGATGCCTCTCATGTCCCTGATGCTGACCCAGACGTCCTTTGCTCTCCAGCCTCATTCAGTGGCCTCATGGTCATCTCCTGAGAGTCACCCTCAGGTCAGTATATAGGGCCTGGGCAGGGATGCGCTGTGGTCTGTCCTGGACCATGCAGAGTCTCTCTCCTATGGGTCTGGATTGCAGTGGAGGGTTCCTTGGGCCACTCAGGCTGAACTCGGACTGAATCCAGACCTGCTCTTCGCTCCTAGTCCCCATTTTGGTTTCTGCCATCACCCTTCCCCTCTTCTATCCTATCACATCAAAAAGTTGCCACACCCTGGGCTAGATGTTGGCACATGATGGTAAAGAACACAGACCTCGCTCTGATGTTCTGAAGAGATCACAGTGAAAGTGAAGGCTCTGTGTTTCAGGAGGAGGGGAGGTGAGAGAGGAAGGTGCCAGTCCTAAGAGGTCACATCGTTTTCACTTCATGCACAAACTCCAGCCAACGAATCATGGCTGCCCCATGGGTTAGGACATCTAGGGTTGAGTTAGAAGACCGCCCTTATCAATTAGTGATGTCAGCAGATGGTCACATGTGCTAAGCATTGACACACTAACGATATGGTGAATACGGGTTTCCTTCTAAGAGAACCAGGGAGAGCCACCCTTGGATGTTGGCCTGAGCATCAGGGTGGCCTACTGGGCTCCTACATACAGCCACCTATGCCTCCAAAGATCTCTGCCCACCCTGGTGATTACATCAGCCATCAAAACTTCCAAAATTGTTGCTGTCAATAAACTGTACTGTGTGTTTTTAACATATATAACTAGTGAGCATCACCTTCATTTCTTAGCCTAACATACACATGGGTCTTAAATCATATGTGAAAATGACTTTCCAAAAAAATCTTGGAGTCTTATGGAGTATGATATTCTACCTGATTGAGGACTGGAATAATATAGGATTATAATATATATAATACTGCCTTCTTATAATATATATAATACTGTAATACATATTGTCCAATCTTTTAGGGAAGAACACAAATTTTGTGAGTTCAGGGATACAGAAGAGGCAAAGAATTTAAATAACACTTTAAACCACATAGCTGTGAGGCTTCAGAGTTTCACATGAATGCAGTTTTACATTAAAGGATCTTTCCACGGTCCCGATCGCCTCAAAACTCAGCTTATGTTGTTGGTTGGTTGGAGTTGATGTTTATCGAGTGGATTAAAGATGCCATCAAATTTCACGTTATGTACTCATCTGGTTTAGAGGAGACGATGCTGGGAGAGGGGATGAGCAGTCATGGTTGCCAGGGCCGTCAGCGCGTGTGGCCTCGTTGGCACTGCTTGCTGTGCTTGGTGTTGTAGGCCACACTCAGTCCCCTGGACACTACAGAGAGACAGTTCAGAATCAGTCTGGTTCACTGAGGGGCAGATCAGAGGGTCTCATCCTAAATGAGGTGGAATTCAGCCACGTCAAGCTCTTCAGTTCTATCTCTGTGTGGGTTACATGATCTTTTCCCTGAGATTTTCAGTCCTTCAAGGTCGTAGCTGATTTTTTTCCATTTCTCTCCTTTTCCATTTCTTTTTTTTCTCCTTATATCCCACTGTGGGTGGGGGCACCTGTCATTCATCGGGTAACCTACTGTCTGTGCACCGCAGGAGGGAGGGGGCAGGGCTGACTGAGCATTTCGGAGGGGACCCTGAGCAGGTTGACCAGGCACCTCTGTTTTCACTCTCGTTTCTGCCTGGACAGACCACGGTTCAGGTTTGCTCCTCCGTGCCTTGAATTTTACAAGCGCAGATTGCCACACCCCAAGGAGAAGCTGTCTAATTCTAGGCTAAGTTTAAAGAAGCTGCTTAGCTGTAAAGCAAAGCAATGCTGTCCCAAGTCATCTTTGTCAGCAATAATTGGGTGTTTTGTATATCATCTGCCTGACCTTTGCCTGTCTCTCAGTTACTCCTAAATTCTGGCAAAGAAAAATGGACTGAAGTATTCGCCGATAAAACTCATATAAATTTTCCGTGCAGCCTCTCATTTAACGCATCCCCGAGCCAGTCATTAACTCAGTTCTGCTCCCATGAATGTCCCGGATAAAAGAAGAGAAAAGAAAAAACAATTGCAATGTCACCCTTGTTCTTAATGTGTTCATAACTTGGTGAGAACACAGACAATTAGAAAACATCAACCATAGGCTGAGGTCTTGGGGGAAACTAAATTCTGGATGTTCAAAGCATTTCCAATTGTTATATGTCTACAGGTCATCTGGAGATCTTGTTAAGGTGCAGATCCTGATCGTGTAGATTTGGGGTGAAGTGAGAGTCTGCATTTCTCACGAGCACCCAGGTGAGGGCTGTGTCGTTGGTCCATAAACCATACCGAGAAGCAAGACAACAGCCTGAACTACTCTCCCCAGTAGCCGAGTGGCACAGAGAAGGGGCAGCCAGTCCGTCCATTGAGGAAGGTCAGAGAAGACTTCTCTAGGGAGGGGACAATGGAGTTGAATCTTCAAAGATGAGCCATTTGTCAGGAAAGATCTGGGGCAATGGAATGTCCAAAGCGAGGGCTGGTGGAGGGCACGACGGTTGTGGTTGTGGTGGTGGTTGGCCCTGAGAAGCCCCCCACAAGGGTGAAGTGGAGTGCCAGTGGGACCAGCGAGAAAATATGGGGCGATATGCAGTGTGGTGGATGGAGTGTTGATTTTTTTCCTTCGAGTAACGGGGAACATCAAAGAACATCAAGAGGATTTTTATGAGCTCACTTAAATTTTTAATAGACTTTAGCTTTTTAGAACCATTTTAGATTTACAGAAAAACTGAGAAGATATTACAGAGGATTTCCATATATCCTATTATTTGAATTTTCCCCTATTATAAACATCTTAGCTTGTTAGTAGAACCAATTTCTTACAATTAATGAACCCATATTAATATACTATTATTTATTTAAATCAATATTTTCTTCATTTATACCTAATGTGCTTTTTCTGTTCCAGGGTCTTATCCAGGATGCCACACGGAATTTAATTGTCATGTCTTCTTAGATTCCTCTTGGCTCTGGCAGTTTCTGTGACTTTTCTCATTTTCTATGACCTTGACCACGTAGAGGAGTTCTGGTCAGATATTTTGCAGAATGCCCCCATGTTGGGATAATTGTCTGATGCTTTTATCCTGTTATGACTGGGGTTATGAGTTATTGAGAGAAACATCAAGGAGGTAAAGTGACGTTTTCATCACATCACATTACGGGTGCATAACATCAACATGATTTAAGACTGTTGGCGTTGACCTTGGTCACCTGGCTTGGTCACTCCTCCTTCCCCTTTCTTCTGAACAGTGCAGAAAGACAGGCAGTGTGCACAGCTCACACTTAAGGACTAGGAGCCAGGCCCTTCTCCTTGAGGACAGAGTATCCATGTAAGCTATTTGTAAATACTCCGCACGGGCAATTTGTCTCTCCTCCTCGTTTTTAAATATTTTCTTCATCTATATCAGTATGGGCTTCTGAATATTCTATACTTTGGATTATAATCCAATCCTGTCTTATTTTGTTGTTCATATTTTGCAGCTTTGTTTATGAGGAACTGTCTCAGTGGGACCTCTGTCCCATCGACATACCTACCTTGTGGGGTTTTCTTTTAGCACATTTTTATTATCTGGGGCTACAAGACAATCCAGGTTTACGATGTATTCTTCCTGCCTCAGCCCTAGAACCAGCCATTCCTCCAAGGAATCCTGATTCCTTTTATTGGAGAATACTAGAAGACAACAAGATTTTGGGGCTAGGTATGCTCATTGCTATTGAGGTGTTGTTTCTTTTAGGGGCTCTCAGCCAATAGAACAAGGAAATATATGGGTGTATACTAACCTTCATTTATACACATATCTATTAATATTTCTATATGTAACAATTTATGTCTATATTAGGCTAAACTTAATTCATACTGATGTCTCTATTTCTAATCCAGTTGCCACATGGATCATTCTAGCCCAGTGGTCCTCAACATTTTTGGCACCAGGGACTGATGCTCCTTTGAGAATCTAATACCTGAGGATCTAAAGTGGAGCTGAGGCGGTGATGCTGGCCCTGGGGAGCAATGAAAATACAGAAGCAGCTTTGCTTGTTCGCCTTCCACTCACCTCCTGCTGTGTGGCTTGGTTCCTAACAGGTTGGTACCAGTCCACTGCTCAGGGGCAGGGCCCCCTCTTCTAGCCTCCTTCCCGTGGTTATTTGTAAATTCTCAGTCCTACAGTGAGAAACTTGCCTCTCCCCGTTTGCCATCTGCTTCTTCGTTTGTCCAGTCCCAGTGCGCACGTACAGCAGAATCAACACTGTTACTCTACCCCATGGGAAATGACCCTATTAGCTGGAGCATTGAGGGTGTGGGCACTTCCCATTGCCTTCAGTCTCGCAGGCTCGGCTCATCTCCACTTATTTTGGTTGGTACCTTTTCCTCTCACCCCTTTTAATGTTGTTGTTTCACACATTCATAACATATTTAGAGTTTCTTGTCACATTATGCATTTCGTATTGGGATACCTCAACCTTCCAAATGATTTTTATAAATGTACATATACTAAGGTTCACCCTCTGTCCCACGAAATTCTATGGATTTGGACAAAGGCATAATGTCATGTATTCACCATTATAGTGTTGTACAAAATAGTTTTCTTTCCTTAAAGATCTCTCGTAGTTCATTCATTTATTCTTCCCTTTCTCTTTCCGAGCTCCTGGAAACCACTGATCATTTTATAGTCTTTATAACTTTATATTTCTGGAATGTCATATGGTTGGAATCATACACATGTTGCCTTTCCAGACTGGCTTCTTTCACAGAGCAATATGCATTTAAAGTCGCTGCTGGTCTGTTTGTAACTCCATAGCTCATTTAGTTTTATTGCTGAGTAATATTCTGCTGTGGGGTGTATGTGTACCGCAGTTTATCCAGTCACCTATTGAGGGACATCGTGGTGGCCTCCAGTTTTTGTTGATTATGGATAGAGCTGCCATAGATATTCACATGCGAGTTTTTGTGTGGATGTAAGTTTTCAAGTCAGTTGAGTACGTATGTAGGGGCCCAGTTGCCGGATCATATGGTAAGACTATGTTTAGCTTCGTTAGGCACTGCCAAACTGCCTTCCAAAGTGGCTGCACCATCCTGCATTTTCACCAGCTGTGCTGCATTCTTGCCAGCATTTGGTATCATTAGCTTTTAGATTTTAGATATCATAATGGATGTGTATTTATATCTCGTTTTAATTTCCATCTCTCTAATGAGAAATGATGTTGAGCATCTTTGCATACGCTTTTTTTTTGCCATCTGTATATCTTCTTTGGTGAGGGTCTGTTCAGATCTTTGCCCATTTTTTAACTGGGTTGTTCCTTTTGCTATAGTTGAGTTATAGAGTTCTTCGCATATTTCAGATAACACTTCTTCATCTTTTTTACAAAAGATGTGTCTTTTGTAAATATTTTCTTCCAGTCCATGGCTTGTTTTTGATTTTCTTAGCTGTTGTTGTTTTTTTTTGTTTTTTTTTTTGTTGTTTTTGTTTTTTTTACAGAGACAAAGGTTTTAATTTTAATAAAGTAATTTATTTTTTGGTCGTATATTGTACCATTGGCATTACATCTGAAAATTCATTGCTAAACCCAAAGTCACATATCTTTGCTTATGTTTTTTTTCTACAAATTGTATAACAGCACATTTATATTTAGGTCTATGATTCATTTGTGTTAATTTTTGTGAAAAATTTAAGTCCTGTATCTATATTCATTTTTTTTCCATACATGGATGCCCAATTGTACCAGCATCATTTGTTGAAAATGCTCTTCTTTCTCCATTAAATTATCTTCACCCCTTGGTCAAGGATCAGTTAATAACATCTGTGGCGGTCTATTTCTGGGTTTTCTATACTGTTCCATTTATCTATGTTTCTGTTTTTTCACAGATTTGTTTTGGTTATTGTAGCTTTGTGCCAAGTCCTGATGTCAGGTAGCGTAGATCCTCCAGCTTTTCTTCCTCTTCAGTATTGTGCTGGATATTCTGGATCTTTAGGCTTTTCATATAAGTTTTAGAATTAGTTTGTCCATAGCCACAATATAGCCTGCTGACATTTTGACATACCTATGTATCAAGTTGGGAAATACAAATATTATGACAATATTAAGTTTTCTGATCTGTGAACATTGACTATCTCACTACTTGTTTGTAGATTCTTTGATTTCTCTCATCAGAGTTTTTTAGCATTCTATATTATTAATCCTATACACATTTTGCTAGATTTATATATAAGTATTTCATTATTTTGGTGCTATTATAAATGAAAAATGAAAAATTTTAATTATTTATTACTGGCATGTAGGAGAGCAACTAACCTTTGAATATTATTAGCTCATGTCCTACAACTTTACTTTAATTACTAATTAGTTTTGGGAATAATTTTGTTAATTTTTTTTATTTTCTATATAGACCATTGTGTCATTCATGAATAAAGACAATTTTAATTCTTCCTTCCCAATCTGTATACCTCTTATTTCACTTTCATGTCTTATTGCACTAGCTAGATTTTCCAGTATGATGTTGAATAGGAGTCATTATTTCCATGGTTTAATGTTTGAATGATGAATTTCTGGAATATATGAGAAAAGGAGAAGACCGGGGAAAGGAGGCAATATTGAAGCAGTCTGATTAAGGAATGATTTTCAAAGCTGCAAAAGGAAAAATGTAAAGGAAAAGATAGATTCAAGAGAAATGACAGCTCTGTAGAAGCTGGTGACTGTCAGGTACTGTGATGGTGAAAAGCATTAAAGTTGCAGATGCTTCCACGTAGCTGGACAGTCATGCAGTGAGCTGGCACCGTTCATTAAGACAGGAAAATCTTAGAAATTTACGAATTATTCTGAATGCACTTACAAATTTTAAACTCAATATTCATGCATCTTTGTGAGGTAGGTACTATTTTTATTCTCAAATTATGAGGAGGAACAGAGACATGGAGAAGTTTAAGTAATTTATTTAAAGTTACCTAGTTGTATGGTAGAGACAAGATTTAAATCCAGATGATCTGGCCTCAGGATCAAGGCTCCTAATCATATGTAATTCTCATATACAGCACTGGGTGAAGTTTCGGCCCATGGTTTTCAAGGAACATGTGGGTATTTTAGGTGAAAATGTACTTATTTGTTTCTTAAGCTATATTGTTGGGACACAGTTGATAATTATAATATTTTTCATGCCTTTTTGAATACCTAAAATGTTTTATGATAGAATATTCCATTTGAGATTTGATGGCATGAAAGCAATGGTTGACTCAACAGTAGGGCCTGAAATAGCTATTGTGTAAAATACAGTTATTGGGACTATTTCTCATTTTCATTACGTATATGTTTACTTTCTATCTCAGATTAGCATTGAAGACTGGAAAAAAAGCCACCCAGGTGCCAGAAACTTTGAGAGAGGAGCTGGTGTTACCTTGTGTGAGATACCACCTCTTCTTGGAACTATGTGATCAAACCCCAGCAGAACCCCTGAACATCCCCTCTGCTGGGCCGAAAGGTGGAGGTGAGAGCAGGTATGACCAGTGGGTGGGAGCACACGCATTGTGTGATGATTTTATAGTATTTATTAGCATAGAAAAGTTATAAACTAGATAAAAATACAAATAAACACATAAGTAAAAGTAACTAAAATGCCTATACAGGTAACATTGGTTAATCTCCTTTAAATCTCTTTCTCCGGCATGGATATATTTAAATTGTTAGCATATTAATTTACTTTTTAAAGCCTAAACTTTTAAAGCAGGTAGCTATTTAAAATATGTATTTCCAGTTTCCCACATAATGGTAGGGATGTGGAAGATATGCATGTAATATTTTGCAAAAAAAAAGGTACTCTGGAAATCAGTATAAATGTTTCATGTCTCATATTTCTATTTTGAAACGTATCTGTTCTAAAAGAAATATATTCACATATCCTATAATGATTCTTTTAAATCACTTTTTAAAATTTTCGACTTGAAATTTACTTTTTAATTAATATTGCTATTCTCAGGTTTCTGTGTTTAATATTACTTGCCTCATATATTGCTGGTCATTTTATTTTGAAACCATATATTTAAGTATGTCTCTCTTTAAATAGTATATAGGAGGATTTGTTTTATGACTCTGAATCTTTCTTTTGTAATTGAGTTTAGCTCTTCGTTTATTGTCGTAACTGATATCTTAGCTCTTCTGCTTTTTTGTTTTTGCTTTCTCTTTCTTTTTTGGGGGTTCTGTATTATTTGCCAATCCAGGCATTGCTTATTTTTATTTTTCACCCTGCCGTGATTTGAAGATGCACAGTCTATTTTTATTCTATCGTCACTTAGCGTTAAGGCTTTGCCAGTATATTTATATTGTAAATATGCCAGTATACAAATATAAAGTACACTGTCATTGGCCCAAATCTGTTTTTCCTACGCATCAGTGCCAAGAAAGGAATAGTTCTCCCTTCCCCCTGAGTCATCTGATAAGTCTGGGTGCTGTTTCACCAATGAAGCCTCTTATCTCTCCCAGATGGCATGCACATCAGCAAAGGCATTTTGTTAGACTTTGAGAGTGGTTTGGTTGGCCGTCGTTGGCCCGAGAAAATTTAGGGCAGGCATGAGCTTTGAAGGTACCTTCATGTGATACATCAGAGTCAGCCCTAGACCCTGTCTGTCAACATTTCCGTTTTAACATATTAGTTATAGCAAGGGCCTGTCTATCACAGAGGTTGTTTTTCCCGTTTCTTAATTACATCGTAATTTTGCTTTTAGTCAGAGCAGGGACTTCAGTAAGTAGAACTCTCTTCAACTCTTTTCTTAAAAAACAAAACCTTTAATAGAGACAGAAAAACCTCTTTTTATGATTATTTTCCTACCTAATAATCTGTTTGGAAATAGGCACCATAAAAAATAATTATGACTTCCCCTTTATATAATTTCTCTGCATTCAGTTCAATTTTGCCATTGATTAGTGAGCATCTGATACATGTAAATCATATTTCCTGCCACCAAAGTAGGTTGAAACTTGGTGAGGCCCTGAGAACATTCCACACTCGATTCCCCAGGACTGTGAAGATGAGGTGATATCACACCTGTGAATGTTACCTTTGATGGCAGGGGATTTTGAAATGTGATTAGGATTTACTAATCAGTGGATATTAAAATAGGGAGATTAGCCTGGGTTATCTAGAAGGGTCCAATGAAAGCACAGGACCATTTAAAGGCAGAAGCGGGAGAGGCGGGCGAGGTAATGGGGACCTCAGCCCTACAAATTCAAAAACTGAATTCTGCCAATAGCAAAACTGAATGGAAACAGATTCTTCCATAGAGCCTCTAGAAAGGAACACAGCCCCATCCACACCTTGATTTTAACCTTGTAGGATCCTGAGCAGAAGAACCCGTCATGCTGTGTTGGACTCCTCACCAAAGAGTGTGAGATGATAACCTGTGTTTAGGGTGCTGAGTCTGTGGAACTTTGTTACTCAGTGATAGCTTACTGAGACAATGACCTTGGACAAGTCCTGAATTCTGCCATGTTGGTTTCCTCATGTGTACAGAGGGGCTAATGGTCGATATGGTCCCTGGAGATTAAATTCACATGGCAGCCTAGTATGATACCTAGAACATAGTAAAAGTTCAGTAATGTGGTTCCATTTGTCAGCGATGAAAAATTCGTTGTAAGATTGACGAGCAAAACAGAGAAACTCTGAATAAGGGAAGTGGCGCTTTAACTGAACGGACTGAGTTTTGATAGACAATTTAGATTAAAATTAAACCAGTGAAGAATCGTGAGGAGAAAACGCCAGGGTTTACCCAAATCCATCACGCGTTGCATGGAAGTATGAATTTGCATTTTAATAGGCAGAAGGAAATTAACTGATCTCAGACTGTGGCATCTTTCAGAGGCAACTTGCAGTCCTAGAAAGTAAAACAGGAGCGAAAAAAAAGCAAAAAGGAAGTCGCTATAGAGCACATACAGTGGTTCATGGCCTGTATGTCCATGTAGCTGGCTGACTGGGGCAGGGCCCTCCCAGAGCCCCTTCATGTCACCTCTGGACATGCATGTTCTCTGGACATGCATGTTCTCTGAGGACTGAAATGTTTCTGTGTGAAGCACACAACTGCTCCTAAAGGCAAGTGTGGCTCCACGTTCACATCTGTGGTGGACATCCGATGTAGGCAATATAACATTAACTCTGGTCTTCTGCCGACCTCAAAGGAAGCCAGACCATGAAATGAAACCTCGGAGATTTTAAACGGGGTTAATTCATGAATTATGGCTCTGCTGGTTTGTTGGGGAATGTGAATGAAAAAGAGGGAGGAAGGAAGGCGATGCTGAGTGACAAGAAGGGACTGTATTAGTATCCTAGGGTTGTGAAACATCTTATCCCAGATCATGTGGCCTCAGACAACATGTTCTTTCACAGTTCTGGGCATGAGAAGCCTGAAACCAAGGTGGCGGCAGGGTGGACTGCCTCTGGAGACCGTCACGGACAGTCTGTTCCTTGCCTCTCCCGTGGCTCTGGTGGCTGCTGGGAATCCTTGGGGTTCCTTGAGTTGTAGGGACATCACCCCAATCTCTTCCTCCATGTCCACATGGCCTACTCTTCTCTCTTATTGGGACACTTGGTCTTGAATTTAGGGCCCAGCTGAGTAATGCAGGATGATTACATCTCGAAACCCTTAATTATGTTTGCAAAGACTCTATCCAAATCACGTTACCATCACAGGTCCTCTGGCGGTAGTCCTCGGGGTCACTGTTCCGTGTCCTATAGGGACTATTATGTGAAACCCTTGTAAATGTGGAATTGTCACAGAAAATAAGCAAGCCCAGTGGAGGTAATTTCTGTGCATAACATTTAAGTTTTAGAAGATAATCTAATTTGGATTTCAGGTACATTTTAGTCTAATCCCCTATATGAACAAGAAAGCTCCTTCTTAGAGGAAAAAAAGGGTTAAATCCCCCAAAATAGTTGAGCCATTATAGGTAGCTGGAATTTATAAACCTTTCCTCCTTTTCCATTACAGAGTTATAAAGATTACAACATGAAAGATAAGAAAAGATGAATAAAAACAGGACAATTTAAAAATATAAATTATTTTTCTAACTTCATTTTTTAAAAATATTGCCATTCCTTGGTCCAAAAATTTCAACTTGTCATCATGATGATAGAGTTTTATTTGTCTCCCCCACCCTTGTTTTTTAGACCCTATGTTGTTTGTAGGATTATCTTTACTTAGCAGAGTTTGCATGAGAGTGAGCTAATTTCCAGTCATTTTAATAACTTTGTTATGAGTTAACATGTCATAGTGCTTTCTAATGTAGCACACGTAAAGTGGAATTTCATTGGCCAAAGCAAGTCACATGACAACATTTCATTTTTAAGTGGGTGCACGGTAACCAGGCTCAGAAGGAGAAAGTGCTGGAGTGTTTGTAAACACTCCGCATGACAACAGCTTGGAGGCTCAAGCTCTGTGTCTAAAGAAATGGCAATGTCCTAACTACAAAAGGAAAACAGATTTCTTGATTCAGGATTGGGCTAAGATCCTCCCACGTCAGATCAAAGGTAATGGGGTCTTGACAAGCCAATTCTGTTGACATAAGGGTCTCTGGAACAAGTAAGAAGAAATTTCTCCGATCAAAATTTTTCATGGACATGACAAGAGACCCACCAATTGTGGCATTCTTCTTTCTTAACTGCCAAACTGATAGATTGATGGGCTGTGCGTGTGTGTACGCGTATGTGCATGCGTGTGCATATACGTCGTGCCATTAATTAGCAGGTACTTTTGCTCACGTTCGAGTTCCCTTCCTTCTGGGCACACGAAAAGACTTCACCTGCCACTCCCCTGAAGTCAGGTATAATCACATGACTTACTTTGGACAGCGAACTGGCTGGGAGTGACATACGTCACTCCCAGACAGAGTAGTGAATTGCCTGCAAGACACTCCATTGATATCTTTCCCTCAGCTATCATAACCAACGCAGCATGAAGAAATCCATCTTCCCGCCTTTCCGACTGAGGATAATGTGGAGCACAGCCCCGAGCAGACTTTGATGGACAAGCAGCAGGAGTAAAAATAAACCTCTGAGATCCAGGGGTTGTGGCAGATGATGAAAAGAGCCGTAAAATCCTCCATCATTTATGCGATGTGACTTGCTGCTCTTCTCACCAAGGGGTAGATTTTCTTTCTCCACCCCTTGAAACTGGGCTGAATGCGTGACTCGCTGGGATGAAGAGATTTAGATGAGAGAGCTGAGAAGTGGCACTGGGCAAAGGCCTCGCAACTTCTGCTCAACCGTCCGGCAGCCTCGAGTGCACCTTGTGGTGCTGGTGACTGTGGGGAGAGATGATGGGCAGAGAGGCACCTGGCTGGCAGCCAGCATGTACCTGCAGGCAGGTGGGACCGCCCTAGACTGTTCAGCCTGCACTACCTGACTGTACTACCTGAGTGACCCAGGCCAAACTCACAGAAATACCAGCTGAGCCCCTTCCTAAAGCTGCTAACCCACAGAATTGTGAGTGCATAAAGTTTTGTTATGTTGAGCTACTAAGTTTCTATGGTTTGTAGGTGGCAATAGACAACAGATGCAGCCTAAACTTGCTTATCCTAATGAACACACATTGTGTGTGTGTAGTTGTGCATGTGTATTTAATAAAAATCTGAGTATATATCACACACACACACACAGGTATCAAGGTGTGCGTGTATAGTTGTGCGTGTGCAATATAAATCTGTGTATATATTTTATCTTTGCTCAACAATAGGGTTCTGAAAATTGCGTCCTTAGACAATTTCATTGTGCAAACACCATGGAGTGCACTTACACGAACCGAGCAGTGTAGCCTCCTACACACCTGGGGCTCATGGTACACCACCATCCTGTGTGTGATCTGTCGCTGACCGAAATGTCGTGTGGCACGTGACTGTAGGCATCCACATACGCACGCTGATTACATATCAAATGAATTTCTATCAGCAGGCTGGGTCAAGAACGAGATCCAGTTTTTATTGAATTAAAGAAATTCAGACATTCGCCAAAATTTCCCTCATTTCTATCGAGCTAATGTTGGCAGATGGCTAGATTATAAAGCGGTTCTTAAAAAATGGACTTGAGGAAATCTTTCTCTCATAGCTGATTCTTCTGTAGACAGATGATATTAAAACCAGATTGGGAGGTTAGAAGATCAGTATCTTTGTCCTCCCTTCTTTGTCCTGAGGCATTCTGGAACGTACTATGCAGTCATTGCCAGACATGATTGAGACCACCTTCGGGTCAGAAAAGATAGCATCCACTCTTTCTTTTTTTCGAGTTTAGGATGACATCACTTCTGACACTGCTGTGATTAGTCAAGCTGGGACCATTTGCGCTAAAACGCAGCCTGGAAATCCACCGAGGCCTATAATGTAGAAAGTGTAGCATAAAACGTTATAAAGACCTTTCTAAATCATTTCACCTGAAGAAGAGGGTTGTTTTACAAGAAAAAAACAGAGTTCAGGCTGACGAGAGTTCCTGCTAGACAGAATAGGGTTGGTTAAAGTGGAAAGGTTTTAATTAAAAAGGAAACGTGCATGAAAATCGTGTATTAGTTTTCAGGGCCTCCATAACTAATGATCACAAATGAAAAGGGTTAAAACTGCATGTGTTTATTATCTTCCAGTTCTTGAGGTCAGACGTCCAGCGTGGGTCTCACTGGACGACCATCTGGTAGTCAGCAGGTTCTCTTCTGGAGACTGTTGGGGAGAACCATTCCTTTGCTCATTCGGGTGTTGGCATAGTTCAGTCCCTAGGGGGTATAGGGCTGAGGTCCCCATCTCCTAGCTGATCTTCCACTGGGGGGTGCCCTTAACCGTGTAAAAGCATTTCTCAGGTCCTTGCGTGGTGTCCCTACCTCTCGACCCTTTTCTCTGATTCACTCCCTGCCTTCCTCTTCCAAGTTTAAGAATTTATTAATTAGTTTGGGACCACTAAGATAATTCGAGTAGTTTTACTCTCTCAAGGTATATAAACCTTAATCACATCTATAAAGTTCCTTTTGCCATGTACAGGGACATTGTCACAGATTCCAGTGATCAGGATAATGGGCATCTCGAGGAGCCATCGTCCTGAGCTCACAGGAGACATGGGGTGATCCGAGGTGAGAGTTTGAGGAACTTGTGACTGTTGGGTCTCACTTCCCAGATTGGGCAGCCTAGCCATGGGCTCAGGGAAGGGACGGTTTAGGAAATCTAGATATGTCAGTGACCGCTAGGGCATGTTCCATATAAGGAAGAACGAAGTTCACGTTAAGGCCTTAGTTTTTTGTTCTTTTGTTTAGAAACACATTGCTGAGTGACGGTCTTGTCTGTATCACCTGTTATTTATTCTTGAAAAGCATTTTTAACTACCTCCTGTTTGAGGAAATCCTGCATGGAAGGATGCTTGGTGCTGTCCACATCCCAGGCTGGACAGCCTCGCTGGGGGATTCGGGGCTCATGGAGAATCTGAGTCTTGAGGTTTGAGTCTGTTCACTGCAGAGTGAGACTACCTGGAGGACCCCCCTGCCCACAACCCCCTTTCCTGCCTTTTTGTGGGGACCGTCCTGACCCAGAGACGTTCTCTGCATTCACGGTTCACTTTGGTGACTGGGGAGCATACCAGTGATGGAATTCATCAGGGCTGTGGTTTGGGGTCTCCTTCTGAGGCAGGGAGATGTGCAAGGGAACCGAATAATAAACAGAAGATCTTCCATAGTCGCGAGGCAGCCTTCCAGAAACCAGCCCCACTCCCTGCAGCCCCAGCATCTTTAGCAAGAGGGACACCGATGCTCGCCATCCGCTGGGGTTCCCATGCTCCTCTGGAGTCAGCATGTTTCTGGATTAGATTGTCCACTTTGAGAGCCCAGGGACTGGTTTTTATCATTTTTCATAGAGGTTATCAGACTCGGGAGGTTCGGGCCATGCAGGAAATTAATACCAGACAGATTTATTAAATCCCAATGCCGATTTGCTAATTTGCCACAGGAGATGGACTTTGTAGGCAGGAGGATATTTGTGTCCAAGGCAACCTCTGCGGGAAAAGCAGACGTAGGCTGGAGAGCAAAGGGAGAGTGAGGCTTTGGGGGGTGCTGTAGGCACAGTATATCTTCGTGACTTCTGAAAACGAGGCTCCGGAGATGATGAGAAGACCGTCTGTGCGGTTATGTGGGCTTTGCAGTTGGTGGGACTCCTCGGTTTTCTGTTGTTGGTCTGGACTCCCAGCAGTTTTGTCACAGGAACATACTTGCTGTGACACAATAGAATAAGTAACAGTTTCTAATTGGATTCTCAACCAACTCTGCCACCAGTTCCTTCCATATCAATAGGAAGTCACTCGGGGTCAATTAATTTGATTCACGGGTAACAACTCATCTAGGATTGATTGTTTGCTAGATTTAATTCCAGAAAGTCATGGTGCCCTTGATGTCAAGGCTCAGGGTCCGCAGTGTGACTCACCTGTGGGTCGGGGACCAGTAGGCTCTGCCCACCTGTGAGCCACTCAGTGCTGCACAGCAGGGGTTCCTAACCCGAGCTGGGGGCCCTCGAGGTCAGTATGAGGTACCCAGACATCGAGTTGGGGACTAGTTGTCCTGGAGAAGGAATGAAAATCCCAGTGGCAGGAGAAAGCAGGGTGAGGACAGGATGAGACATGCGGTGGTTTTCATTTAATTTGTATTTTCTTGATTTCTGGGCAAGTCTAATGTTTTAAATGCTTATTGGTCATATATACCTTTCCCCTTGTGAACTGTGTATTCTTATCCCTTGTCTATTGACCTATCCAAGTTTTCAGTGTATTTTACTTTTCTCATATCTAAAAAAAAAGTTGGTTTCATCTTAAATTAATTTCTATGTAAATTCCGAGACAATGGGAATCTAGCTTTATCTCTTCCCATGGATGTGTGTTGCCGGGGAGGGACAAGGTTAACCACTTATCTTAACAGTATTCATCAAATCCTCCATAATCTCTCCATTGCTTTAAATACCGAAATGATTTTATATACTTTTTTTTTTGCGAAACTATCCATTTATTCCTTTTTTTTTGAGGCCAGTATTGCTCAGTTTTAGTCATCATTGCTTCATAATATATTTTAATAGCTGGTAGTGAAAGTCATTCCTCTTTACTCTTGTTATTCCACAAGTTTTCTGGCTATTCTTGTGCTTTTAATCTTGCTTGTTTGGGATTATTTTCCTAAAAATTTGATTTTTATAAGTCAAAGAATAATAGAGGGATAGAGAATAAAACATGGGTTGTTACAGCCTTCTGTAAAATTTACCCAAGAGAATAATAGCCCAAAATCTTATTTAAAAAAAAAAACTTATTAGTTTTTTCTCACACAGCAAATGCAAGAAGGTTTTTTGTTTGTTTTTAATTCTATACCAAGCTGAAGTTTCAGAAGTTCTTTTAATTAGAGCTCCAGGCATCATGGAAATTCCTATGGAAAGTAATTTTCAAAGTTCTCAGCTTCCCGGGATCTATTTTTGGAGAGAACTTACATTTCTTATTAATCTGCTTCAGATAGGGTTACCGTGCTCTCACGGCTTGCCACCAACATGGCCTAGCTGAGCTGTCACACTCAGACCTCTGCTCAGTGTTGTGAAAGCACCCACCAGTGGAGGATGCTCATTACAGATTGTTTGCTAACCACAAAGGCGACTGCAGCCGTGCCTTCAAGCTCAGAAATCACCACAGGCCCACAGAGCTGGGTTGGAGGAGAGCGGGTGGTCATGGCTAGCTAGCATCAAGAACGAAAAGTGGACTCGAAACGTTAGGGAATCGTTCTTAGTTCGAGACCAATTTTCAAAGATATTGTTTAAAATTTAAGACAGTCATTGATGTGCTATCACATGATATCTTGTCTTATACGAGAGGTTAAGATCCTAGGAAATTCGAACAGAAAGTAATGAAAACCTTTACACCATGATGGTTGGTGGAAGATGGTGCAGCTGCTGCGAAAAACAGTATGACGTTCCTCGAAATGAGTAGAATGACCATGTGACCCATCAATTTTACTTTTGGATATATACCCAGAAGCATCAAAAGCAGGGACAGGAACAGATATCCGCACGCCCGTGTTTATAGCAGCATTATCCACAAGAGCAAAACGGTGGAAGCCATCCAAGAACCCTTGATGGATGAAAGGCTGATCACAACGTGGTCGAGACACACAGGGGACTATCACTGAGCCTCAGAAAGGCAGAAAATGCTGACAAATGTGACATGGGGCACAGGAAGACGTTATGTGAAGGGAGATAAGTCAGTCACAAAAGGACAAGGACTGTGTGATTCCACTCGTACAGGGCACTTCGAGGAGTCACATCCGTGGAGACGGGACACAGAATGCAGGACGGGGAGATGCTATTTCACGAGGACAGAGTTTCAGTTTTGAAAGAGGAAAAACGTGCTAGATGTGGCTGGTGCTGATGGGTGCACAGCAATGCAAATGTACTTAATGCTTCTGAACTACACCTTATAGATGGTAAATATGACGTTTACATAATATATATTTTAGCACAATTAAAATACATTTTTATGGTGACATTGGATAATGAAATGCAGTAAGTTTCAAGTGTACAATTAAAAAACAAGGCAAGTATATATTGCACCGTGTGTGCACCACCCATAGTTAGATTTCTTTCTGTCACCACGTATTTGATCCCCTTCATCCTGTCTACCTCCCGCCTCCTCTCTCATCCCTTCCCCTCTGGTAACCACTAGTCCATTGTCCATGTCCATGAGTCTCTGTTTGTTTGTTTGTTTTTTGCTTTTACGTGATATAAGTGATATTATGTGGTTTTCAAATTTTTCTGTCTGGCTTATTTCACTCAATATGATTATCTCGAGGTCCATCCATGTTGTCGCAAATGGCAGTAGTTCACCTCTTCTGATGGCTGAGTAATATCCCACTGTATCTATGTACCACAGCTTCTTTAGCCAATCACTTATCATAGGACACTTCGGTTGCTTCCATGTCCTGGCCACTGCGATGCTGCTATGAACATTGGTGGGAAAATATATTTTCGGATATGAGTTTTCAAGTCTTTGGGGTAAATAGCCAGTAAAGGGATTGCTGGATCCTATGGTAGATCAATTCTAAGTTTTTTGAGGACCCTCCATACTGTTTTCCATAGTGGCTGTACCGATTTGTAGTCCCATCAGCAGTGTATGAGGGTTCCTATTTCTCTACATCCTCTCCAACATTTGTTATTACTTGTCCTGTTGATAACAGCTATTCTAACAGGTGTGAGATGGTATCTTGGTATGTTTTAGATTTGCATCTCCCTAATAGCTAGTGATGGTGAGCATTCTTTCATATGTTTGTTGGCCATATGTCTATCTTCTTGGGACAAGCATCTGTTCAAGTCCTCTGCCCATTTTTAATTGGATTATTTGTTTTTGTTATTGAGTTTTATGAGTCCTTTCTGTATTTTGGATATTAGGCCCTTATCAGAGGTGTTGCTTGTAAATATGTTTTCTCATTCTGATGGCTGACTCTTTACCTTGCTGATGGTTTGTTTTGCTGAGCAGAAGCTTTTTAGTTTGATGTCATCCTATTCATTTAATTTTGCTTTTTCTCCCCTTACCTTTGAGGTCAAATTCATAAAATACTCTTTAAGTCCGAGGTCTTTCAGTTTAGTTTCTATGTTTTCTTCTATGCATTTTGTTGTTTCAGGTCTTATATTCAGGTTCTCAATCCATTTCGAGTTAATTTTGGTGTGTGGTGATAGACAATCTAGTTTCATTCTTTTTCAGGTGGCTTTCTAGTTTCCCGGCATCATTTACTGAAGACACTTTCCTTTCTCCACTGTTTGTTTTTGGCTCTTTTGTCAAAAATTATTTGCCCATATAAACATGAGTTTACTCCTGGACTCTCAATTCTGTTTCATTGGTCTGAGGGTTTGTTTTTCTGCCTATACCATGCCATTTTGATTATTGTCTCTCTGTAGTATGATTTGAAGTTGAGCAGGGTGATGCCTCCAGACTTGTTTTTTCTCAGGATGGCTTTGGCAATTAAGGGTCTTTTGTGTCTCAGTACAAATCTGATAATTTTTTGTTCTATTTCTTTAAAAAATGCCGATGAGATTGCATTTAATCTGTATAATGGTCATTTTAACTATGTTGATTCTTCCAATCCAAGAACACGGAATATCTTTCCATTTCTTTGTATGTTCTTTGATTTCTTTTAATAGGCTCTTATAGTTTTCATTATATAGGTCCTTCACATGTTTCATTAGCTATATCTCTGGGTATTTTGTTATTTTTTTTACAATTGCAAAAGAAATTATTTTTCCACTTCTTTTTCTGACACTTCATTATTAAAATATAGGAACACTATGGATTTTTGGACATTAATTTTGTATCCAGAGACTTTACTGTATTTGTTTATTGTTTCTTAGTATTTTTGTAGAGCCTTTAGGGTTTTCTATAGAGAGAATCATGTCATCTATAAGTAATGACAGTTCAACTTTTTTTGTTTCCTATTTGGATGCCTTTTATATCTTTCTCTTACCTGATTGCATTTGCTAGGATCTCCTATGTTATGTTGAATAACAATGGCGATAGTGGACAGCCTTGCCTCCTTCCTGATCTTAGAGTGAAGTTTTTTAATTTTTCACCATTAAGTATAATGTTGGTTGAGGGTTTGTAGTATATGGCCTTTATTATGTTCGAGTACTTTCCTTCTGTACCCCTTTTGTTAAGTGTTTTGATCATAAATGGATGCCATATCTTGTCAAAGGCTTTTTCTACATCCATTGATATGATCATATGATTATGATTTTTAAGTTCATGTGGTGTACCATATTAATCAATTTGCAAAAGTTGAACCATCCCTCTGCCCCTGGGATGAAGCTCGCTTGATAGTGGTGTATGATCTTTTTACTATGTTGCTGTATTTGGTTTGCTGGTATTTTATTTAGGATTTTTGCACCTGTGTTCATGGGAAATATTGATCTGTAGTTTTCTTTTTCTATGTTATCTTTACCAGGTTTTGGTATCAGGGTCATATTGGTCTCATAAAATGAGTTGGGAATTATTGCCTCCTCTTCAATTTTTTGTAAGAGTTTGAGGAGACTAGATATTCAATCTTTTTTGAATGTTTGCTAGAATTCACTAGTGAAGCCATGTGGTCCTGGACTTTTACTTTTTGGTAGGTTTTGATAATCGTTCCAATTTCCACTCTGCTGATTGGTCTATTTAGATTTTCCAGTTCTTTATTCAGTCTAGGAAGGTTGTATCTTTTTAAGTACTTGTCCATTTCTTCTTGGTTATTTAATTTGGTGTCATATACTTTTTCATAGTA
The DNA here is from genome assembly GCA_030015415.1 of Cynopterus sphinx. Classification (NCBI taxonomy): domain Eukaryota; kingdom Metazoa; phylum Chordata; class Mammalia; order Chiroptera; family Pteropodidae; genus Cynopterus; species Cynopterus sphinx. The sequence goes on along the minus strand of CM057379.1, from coordinate 3,178,667 downwards.
TTCTTATATAATCCTTTGTATTTCTGCGGTGTCTCTCATAACTTCTCTTCCACCCCTGATTTTATTTGTTTTCTTTCTCTCTTTTTTTAAATAAGTCTCATTTTTTTTAAGTAAATGAGACAAAAAATTTCCAAATTTTCAGGTTTTTAAAACCTTTATGTGTTATTATATTAGTCAAGGCATGGTAACAGTGAAACAGACAATTCCAAATTTGGATGGCTCAATGCAACAAATGTTTATTTCTCACTCATATTTCAATTTACTGTGGGTTTGGTGAGGGGAGGCAGGTGTGGGGTGTGTGCTCAATATGATCACTCAGGGAACCACCACCTTCTACCTTGTGGCCCCACCCTCCTCTACATCCCTAGGGTAAGCTCTGTTCTTCCAGGAAAAAAGAAAGAGGGTGAGGATAGTGCTTGGGTATTTCTTTTAGACCAGGCCTCAGAGTGGAGCAAGTACACCCGTCCTGGTCATATTCCACTGGCCAGAATTCTGTCACTGGGATATACCTAATGTCAGGGACACTGGGAAATGGAGTCCAACTATGTATCCAGGAGGAAGTGGGGGCCTCTACTGAGGTTGAGTTGCACTAGAAAGGCATATTTGGTTAATTTCTTGTTGGGAATAAAATCAGCAGTATTCCTAGCAGTCAGAATCCCACAGGAAAGATATTTTTAATGGGGAGCAGAGATATGTCTACATCATGGGTCCTATCACCTTACCATGAAAACATATAGTCATGTGAAGATGCTTATAGTTATTTCAGTTAATTCATATTTCTATCTGAAGATCGCTTCAGCAGCAGACTTCTAAACTTCCTTCTGACATTCAGTGGGAGAGTGACTGTTAGGGTGATAGTCATTACTAAGGTCCTATCAAGGTCATATATAGGATAGTATAGAAAGTTGAGTAGCACCACTGGTTTTGATGGGAACATGGGGACCCAGGAGCTAGGAGCTCATTGCCAAGTTCTAGACAGCTTTCCCCTGCTAGACACTCTGGTACCATGTGAGTGGCTGGAGGGGCCTGGGAGGGCTTCTGAGCCCCAGTCCCAGTGAGTCATGAGTCGACTTCCAGCCTCTGGGATAGTCTTTATTCTCAAGCCCTCACCAGGAAGATCTATATCTACACAGAGCTGGGGCTGCACTCACTCAAATGAATATGCTCTACATTCACCTGTATTAATGTATCCATGTATTCATAAAACTTTGGGTTTAGTTTATAATCTTTTAAAAGTGAAGCCTTTTGAATGTGTTACAGATTTCTCTATTAAATCTGCCTGCATTAACATGAAAAATCTTCATGAATGTGAACCACTTACCAGTTTATCTTGTTTGTCGGATCTGAATTTCGCATATCAGGTCATTTTAAGTAACACTCACACTGTTGAATTATTTCACATATTTCTGCTGGAAATTCTTTCATTTCTGCCTATTTTCCAGTTTGGCTGTCCTCTTTCAACCCATGTCCTTATCTTTCTCCATACCAGGCCCTAGCTGAATAAGTGCTGATCCCATTATTTAAAACAGAAGTCACTGTATAGGTTTGTGTTAATTAAGTTTCACAGCTACATTGAAGATCAATTTGGTGATATGTATATTTAGCTGGTCACACTGTCCCTCCCTCAGGCTGTGAAGCCAATCTCAAGAGTGTTGGTTTGACAGGGTCTGATGATGAAGGATGTTCAATTTTTCCATTCAGGTTTCTCAGCAGCACAGCACACAAGCCTTGAAACTGCTCATACTCTGAGTCTGTCGGGAGCACATAGAATCTTGATATTCCTTACTGTTCAAAACAATTGCCATTATGGGAATTATTTCCCAGCCAGTCTGCAACTTTCTGGTGGACCTTTCCGTATGTCATTGATGGACAGATGGATTTTTATTGTAAACATTTAATTATGCATTTATTCAACAAAGATTTCTGAGCACCCACAGTGTACAAAGAACCATCTAGTTGCTGAAGATACAGCAATGAACAAAAATTGTCTTCATCATGATGGAATTTTAGATTCTAGGAAGGGAAGCAGAATTGGTATGCCTGATTGTGATGAGTTAGCAAAAATTAAAGAAGGAGAAGCAGGGGAAGGGGATAAAAAGTGATGGAGGTGGAAGGTGGCATAATCAGATAAGGCTTTTCCGATGAGACAGCATTCAATATGAATTAGGAGAGGACGTGAATCTTGTGGCCGTGGGAGAGCCTTCCATGTGTGAGGACCCTCAGGCCTCATAGTTGGCGACCCATGTACATTACAGGGTCCTCCTGGTGTTTGGGGCAGTGTCCCCAGCAAAACCCAGAGCAAAACTCTAGGAGTGAAGTTGAGTTATTGCCAGCGTAATGGATCTGGAGCAAAGCAAAGGATCCAGGCAAAGCTGTAAAATTAGCAGTGTGGATCTGTCCACCCTCTATAGCCAGCAGTGTATGGAGAAAGCATTGCACACATGTAGTCTCCATCTTGCTTTTTTCCTCCATTTTTTTGCTGTGTTTTCAGGTGGAAACAAAGATGTTGATTTAGCAAAAAATCTTGACTTGTTTTAATTTGGAAAAAGTTTTCTTTGGTGAAGGCAGCCATAAATGAGTCCAACATGTATATAAGATTATAATTCTGAAGCTACGTTAGAGCAATTTTTTCTATCATCTTATAAAACACAAATTTTCCTGCATCTGTACTCTTTCTTTGTATATCTCGGGGAAGAATCAACTATCTCTAAAACTCCTTCTTGGAAATCACTGTCTTTTATTCCTCTATTCCTAATTTTATTTTTCATATAAATATTTCCAGGACCAATTGAAGACTGTATAAGTATCTCCATTTGGTCTGTAAACTGCTTATAATTAAGATTGCTTTTTTAAATTTCATATTTACAAGCAGGCCATGATGCCTGGTTTAAAACAGGCACATTTGTTAAGTATTCTCACTTGTAGATAAGAAATAAATGCCTATTCTTTTAAAAATACTGACTTTCCTTCAAAATGAGGAATATTAGCTGTGCTGTTGGTAATGAATGTAAATTTAATAAAATTTTCTTTTTTTTGGAGGCATTGACGGGAGTGGGTGCAGTTTGCATGTTTTGACCTCTCAAATGACAAATGCAAAGCAAGTGTAAATGTGGGTCCACTTCCGCACACTTTTGCATGGCGTGGGACAGCTTGCATACTTGTGTTTCATTAAAAATCCGCATTTGGGATAGAGGTTGCCCCAGGACATGTTACTGCTGACTTTTAATTGAATTATGGGAAATTGGAAAGATAGAAGCTGATAAAGTTGCATTCAGGAGAGGCGACAGGGAAGCCACCACCTAGGAGTAGTTTTGGAAAAATGACCTATAGCTAAGGTCTCTGTGAGATACTCCACTGAGGTCATAAAATCAGAGTCAGCACGGTTCTGCCCAAGTATTTGGCAGATACTTCCAATGCTTTCTTTTATACTCCTCTACATATTATCTGCAAAATAATGTAGTGGTGGATAGCTTATCCCAAAGGCAGTTGTCAACGGTTATCCAAGTAGATATACGAGCTTTCTTAACCATTCTGCAGCTTCCACCCATGGCTAGTGATGCATGGGAGTAAATGCATAACATAGTAGTCACCCAATAAACCTCTATTCAATGGACGAATAAACAAGTGCAGCGCCAGAGATCCCGGTGTACCAAGACACATGGTACCTCTGCTCGATGAAGGAGTGGACCTTGAAGGTTGCTTGTAACTGTAAAGTTGCTTTTACATGGCTTCCGTCAGGCCCATTTTGGATAAGAACCCTCAGAATGAAGCAAGTATTTCTTCATCTCTTTCAACAACATCAAACTCACTATCAGAATCACAAGATGAAAGAGTTTTAAATCAGATCAGGAGTGGGAAGATGGAGAAGGGGCCTTCAGATGAGAGAGCTGGAGAAGAGTCATTGAGGGTGGCTGCTACGTGAGCATGTGGCCTCGCTGGGGCTACATTTTGTGTGAGATCCAGATGTTTGCTAGACATCACTGGGCAGAGGTTTTCAGCATAGATTCTTTCTAAGTGACGATGTAAGCCCCAGCATAAAAAGGGCAGAGGCACCACACAAAACCGAGGTTTTCATTTTGGCAAGACTCTTTCCTTGCAAAGGGTGGGTCCTTCCTCGATGCTGTGCCCACAGGAGTAGCAAGTGTGGGGCTGGTGGAAATCTGGCTGACACAGGTGTCTTCTGCTTCTGCCAGGTAACCGTCTCTTGTCCCTCAAGGCTCAGTGCACTGGGAACTTCATCTGCCCTCACAGGGGGTGTGGTTACGACCTCTTCCCATAGAACTTCACCCTACCTGAAATGATGCAGGAACAGGGCAGATCGACTATGTTGTAAGTCTGATAGATCATTTGGGGAAAAAAAGGCACCAAAATAGGTTTCATAAATTATTTAAAAAAGTGTTTGAAAGCTGAAACGAGGCCTAAATGTCTGCTCCTGGCTTCCAGGTAGGCATGGGATAGCCGAGCCACGTTAACTGGGAGCCTGCGGAACCGAGACCATGTTTTTCTCAAACGCTGAGCGAGTCTCTCCCTGTCCCCCACCCTGTTCCCCACCCTCACCCCCACCCTCACCCCCCACTCCCAACCTCCTATCCCCATATTGCTGTGTTTCTGCAGCCATATCGACTCTCTGTTGGAGATAAAAGCATGATGCACTTTGAATATATCTGACAACCATTACTTTTGAAATACATTTGATCTCATCCTGTTTTTATAGCCAGAATTGCTCATTTCATGATCGTGTGAATTTTTAGGAAGAAGTAAGTTTTGTAAATCACTGTGTTAATCATAACTAGGGGAAAATAGGGTCGACTAACCCCAGAAAAACCTTCTCCTGATTGTTCAGTCGTTAATCTCATCCAACCCTTTTCTGCTACAATAGCATCTCTGATTTTCTGAATTATGTTTGGTGCCAGGCAGAAAGAATAGACAATGTGATTGGTGGATAATTGAGAAAAGAATAATATTTCATAAAATGAAGCTTCTGTATTATCATGTAATATATATTTAGGACCCTTTAGTGTACAATGATAATGGCTACAGAAAATCAGTAATACAGGTTTCCTCAGTGTTTCCCTTTCTAATGTATTACCATTGTAACTTAAAATATGTTGGACCAATTTTATTCTACATGAGGGCTGGAGGTCTCTACATACCACTGCTGGTTGTTCTTTTCTATTCTGGAGGAAAAATTTTGAGAAAAGTTTGCAGATTCCTATGTCTACATTTTGCAGTGAACAGTAATGGAATACAGGTGTGAGTGCGTGGGGTTTGCACAGCTATCCCCACAAGCATGGTCATTAGACCATAGGCATCGCTGTGCCCTCCATCAACTGTATTCCATCATGCTCCCACAGAGGCTGTGTTAAGGTGACAGAAATCCCCAGTAATCCCTCTTCTAGAATGCACAGCATCGGAAGATTCCTTGGAGCAAGGCACAGGGCAGTATGCACCTTTTCTGTTTTCTGTTTTCTCTTTCTTCAAACAATAAGGAGTTGGCACAAGTAACTGCGAATGCCCTTTGTAAAAATGATGCGATGTGGCTCTGTATTAAGGTCACGGTATTAGATTTAAAAAGCCAAGTTCATGTGTTTTTCACTCCGTTTGAATCAGTGAGATTCGTTTTGTTTTCTGGTCACAGATCTTATCGTTCATCCCATTCATTTGTCCCACAAATGTCCATAGAAGGGTGATGCTGGATGATGGAATAATAGTTTCTGCTGTAGGAAAAATGTTACGAAGCTTATGTAATACTAAAGTTTGACAAGCGGCATCTTTCTAATGGTGAGAAGCTTTTTTCATTCTGTTCATTGTTGCTCATTCAGCAGATGTTTATAGAACATTCTCTGGCATATCTGCACATAGGTTTCTATGCCTGGATGCAGAGAATGGGGCTGAGGTTCCCAAACCACATGAAATGAAGCCTAGTCCCAGCTATGGGGGTAAAAAAACAGGAAAAAATTTTCTAGGAGTTGTCAAAATTAAAGATGAAGACGGGAGTCTCAAGGGGGTGAAGAAGAAGCAAAGTCTGGGCAGGCTTTGTGCATGGTCATCGGGGATGCTCGACCACAGCATTTCAGTATGATCTTAAGTAAAAATCCTGCCTTCGAGGGGCAGAAGGAAGAGATTTGGCTGTGAGGATAAAAGAGAACCACTCAAGATGGGACCAGCGCAGAAATGGCACTGTGAGTTTCAAGATCACGTACTGCAGCCCACGTGTGTGCAGATGCATATTAAAATCTGTGCGTCCTCTGGACTGAGTGCAGCCGGTGGGAGTGCAATGCCAGGTGTGTGCTGTGCGGTTTGGAATGAGTGAGACCTCTGGTGCCCATCTGGTAACCTTATGTTTGGAAACTCTGAGCCATCAGAATGAGAATGGGATGGGAAGAGAACAATTCAATGTATAGGGGAGACCCTGGAAGATGAAATTTTTTTTATAAGAACTTCTACAAATATGAGTTTAGCAACTAGAGCACTCTAATTACAGATCACATGTTTCAGCCCAAGGTCTGTTGCTAAATGACTGGCTCTGGGCAAATCGCTTTCCTGGATACGATGCCTACATGTGAAAGTGGAATACACGTCTCTGCCTTTCTGTGTAGCCCACGGCTCCCATATCATAGTACACCCAGCGTGACAGAACCCCACTTCAAGCTCCCTTTAGCAAAAACTAGGAATTTATGGGTTCATTTAAAGGTCAAGGCCAACAGTGAGGCCTGACTCTGGGCCGGAGGTGTTCTGAGCACCAGTGTCCCCTTTTCTGGACACTGCTGTCCCCTGCATAGAATCCTTCCTTAGGCAGGTGCCTCCTGGGGGCAAGACGGCTGCCAGCATCTTATCTTTGACAAGGAGAAACCTTTTACCCATTTCACTCAGGCCAAAGTTCTCAGGTTAGTGCTGACTTGACATATCTGGGCCTCATGCTCATCCCTAAATGAATCTCCTCTGGTCAGGTGAATGGATAGTTCATTGTCACACCTGGGTCAGGAGCTGATCCCTGGATTCGGAGATGGGGAACACATACACAAGGGTGGAAGAGAGGGGAATCCTCCAGACCAAGTCGGGGGAAAGAATAGGGAGAGCATGCTGGCTGGGAGGGATGGGCAGATCCCCAGCCTTCATGCCCAAGCTTCGGAAGGCATCTCAGCTGTCACTGTGAGTCTTAACACTGAGCGGTTAAGGTCACAGATTGGATTTAAAGTCACATTGTGGTCCACATCTTGGAAACGCTACCTTTTACCTGTGTGACTGAAGGCGGTTCCCAATCTGCCGTGCACCCCAACTTAATAATCGCTACAATGGAGACAGTCATGATCCACAGAGCGGTCAAGAGGGCAAATTGAGACCATGTCTGTCATTCGTGTAGCGTTTTGAGCACTAAATAAGTGGTCAGTGTTCTGCCCCTTCACAAACGCCTCTGGCCTCAGATTCGTTCACTGTGAGTTCTTTCCATTTCCCAAGAAACGGTTAATTCCCATTCTATTTAAACAGTTCTGGTGCGGAGGAAAGAAGAAAAGCTTAACAATTTTTTGATAAATCAGCGTAACGTGGAGAATCAAATTGATCAAATATAGCACCAGAAAAATGTACAAACCAATCCGCCTTATGAAGAAAGGTGCAGAATTTCTAAATGGGACAGCAAATAGAACTAAGCCACATTAAAGAGATTAGGCTACTGTGATTGGTAGGGTTGGCTTCAAGAATGCAAGTGTGAATTCACATACTCGGCCCTCATCAGGCTCCCTTCTACAAAGAGGTGGCATCGGATGGGACAATCAGATTCTGCTGCTTATTTATATGCTCAGACACTCCACTCGGCCATCTCTGTGCTATCGTCTCGTGGCTTTAAATATCATCTATACACAAGTAGATTTCAAATGCATATTTCCACCCCTTGTGGCTCTCCAAACTCCAGACTTATCCCTCACTCACTGCTTAACAGCATCCCCATGTGGAGCAGGCATCCCAGACCAGCGAGTCCACTGCAGAGCTTTGCCTTTGAACCTCCCTCCAACCTCCCATTCCTGAGAAATGGCACCATCACTCACAGTGGGTCATGCCACTGGCTCAAGGGTACTTCCTGTTTTCTCTTGTTCCCTCACCCACCTCTCCTCATCAAAGCCACCTACAACCCCTTTTGGTTGTACCTTCATAACATGTTCCAAACCCAAATACTTCTCTCCACTCTCTACCAGCAATTTGCTGCAAGCCAGTGACATCTTCAGTGGCCTTCCAGGTGGTCTTTCTGCTTCCACTCTCACCCCTTCTGGGTCCCAAGTCTGTTCCCCAGAGCAAGCCCCTCCTGCCCCTATGATCTGGCCACATTGCACCTGCCCCTCTGCTCTCTCCCCTCTCCTCTCATTCTGCACCTTGCTCGTGCAGCCCCTGCCTCCTTGGAGTTGGTCTTGTGTTCTTCCGAAGTACTTCAAACTTGCTTGCTCTATCATCTATCTATCTATCTATCTATCTATCTATCTATCTATCTATCTATCTATCTATCATCTATCTATCTATCTATCATCTATCTATCATCTATCTATTTATTTGATTCAAGGGTCATTGCTCACTTCTGCCCTCTCTAGTTGGGGGTGTTCATCCCCTAGACCTCCAGAGACGATTTGTGTTCATCCAGTTCTCTCTTCCATCATCACCTCCTCTCTGGAGAGCTCTGCCTCCCACACCACACTCTGTAAAATAGCATCTGGCTCTATGTTACCTGGAAGTATGTGCTCCTTGTTTAATTCTCATCTTCCCCACTAAAATGTGATTTCCAAGATGGCAGAGACTTTGTCTGTTGATTATTGCATGCTCCATGCTTAGAGTAGTGCCTAGTCCACAATTGACACTATAAATAATAGTTGAAATATGAAGTATGGAGGGAAGGAGAGAAAAGTGAAGTGGGAAGGAAGGAGGGAGGGAGATATGGAAGAATCTGGGAGGGAGGGAGAAAGAATTTGAAATCCCACCACTCACTGCTGGGAACTAGAGGTTGTCCATGGGATGCTGGTGCACCATCTTTGACCTTCCTTCTCTCATTGTACTAACAGTGGATTCTTGCTTATAAAGCACTTGGAGTTCTTTATGTGTAAGACTTAAACTCAGCATGTTACATTGTTCCATTCTATTTGCTGCGATGCATATACATGTCAGAGTATTGAGAGGAGTGAAGAAAAGCACAGAAATAAATTACCAAGATAAAAAAAAGAGAAGGGACTAATATAGGGGGGCAGTGACCTGAATATTAAAAACAAAAATTTCAGTTTAGAAAATCAATGGTATAGTCAACTGGAGAGAAGCAAGTAGATGGATATAAAAAGTGATTCATCTGAAAGAATCTGGAGCTTTTGAACCAAAATGTGAATTTTAGCTGGGATACGTTCCACACAGCCTTTCACGGGGGACTGAGCTGTGCTACAGGGAAGATTTAGCGAGGGTGTCTGCATGGCTTAGCGCAGGGTCTATTTCTTTCCTATTGGAGTGATCTCATTAAATATACAATAATGTTAATGCACGTGTATGTTCCTGAAAGTGGGAACCGGCCCCTTGATGATGAAGTGGGAAGACTCTCTGGGGAAAGGCAGTAAAACCATCGCTCACTTTCACGATGACTAATCCCAGAGTAGAAGTCTATGGAAAGTGGGAAGATGGTCGTTATCACGTTCTACCTGGGAGAGAGGCTGCCAGTTCTCTAACTGCCTGCGAACACATTCCTTTTGAGAGGCTGAATGCTCTGAGCACAAATGAGCAGCTCTTTCCTCCTGTCAGTGACTCAAGAATATCCAGTATTGTCTCTCTGAATGACCGTTTTCATTAGTGATGAGTGTGGAAGAGTGGATGTCATCAGAGTCATCTGGAGTAATCGTCCTGTGGATTTCTCCACACTGGGACTTGTTCCATCCGTTCCAAGCCATTTGTCCGTGTAAGAACTGTCACTGTTCCAAGCTGATGACTGACAGGTGAGGCCAGACATATACGTGTGTCATCTCAGAGCCAGAAATACTCTGATGTGTCTTTCTCATTGAATCCAACTGCTGAAGAGACGGAAAGGACCATGGTTCTCTGGTTTGTTGCTTTGCTCATTGAGAGATTTAGCTCACTCGCTGAGCACAGCGTGACCGATGGCCTTGGTTGTTTTGATGGATGTGGCAGAACGGGATGGGGAAGCTGGACAACGCGACCCTGGAGGTCTTCACATCAGCCTGAATGGGACATTAGTTTAGCGGCCATACGAGTGCCGGGCTCCTGTGGACAGACATCTCTTATCCCTCCATCCTTTGGTGTAAGAAATACAAGTCTCGGGCGAGTCGGTGGCACTGGTCTAGGAATGGTGTGCCTCAAGCAGCCTTTGTGTTCACTGAAGAGACTGGCGATGGAAATTATTTAATGGAAAAAATGTAGCTTTAAGCCTCATGAATTTTTATGTTTCGCTCCGTGGGATTTCTGCATCGGAAGGAGGACAGTTCTTCATAAAATAAAGTTCTCTGTGAAGAACTGCCTCTGCTCCCCGAGCTAGTTTGAGTGAAAGTGAGAGAAGAATATCTGAGAACCAAATATTCCCTCAAGATGCTTGCATCTAAGAGACAAACAGCATGTTGGTAAATAGAATCGGACACGGTGATTTCCTGGAAGTCTTCGGTGTGCTATGCGTTGTCTCTGCTGCTTTGCTGTCAGGTCTGATGTAGCTTATTCAAGGCTCAGAATAGATTTCCCCCCACTTTTCCACTTTTCTACCTTAGCATTACCATTAATTTTTTTTTTCAAGATCGAAGTGTCCAGACCATGCCAAAAGGCTCAATAAATGTCATAGCGACATGGGATCACCAGGAGAGAGCTGGATGCAGGTCTGGTGACATGATGTCTCTGGGAATAGAGAGTTAGAAAGTGAAAGCACTCTTTCAAATAGTCATTCCTTTTTTCCTTGGTTTTGAAAGCCCTCATATAAATGAGTTTGGTTCTATTTAGTAAATGCACAGTATGCCAAACACTGAAAGAACGAGTGAGTGCCAGGGAGAGAAGAAAGCCCAGGTACGCCCGAGCAGAACAGCATCCCATGGGATGCGGGCTGGTAACTGGCGTTTGCTGGCAGAGTGACAGGCTGAGTGACAGAGGCTTGACTGAGAAACTGAGGAAGTGGCAGTCTCCCCGCTCCTTCCTGCGAGAGTTCTTAGATTCGTTATTTCATGGGCGGATGCCCTTCTGCTTTTGCTCTTCCAGCTGCAGAAGGTAAAAATTGAAGTTTTTTAGAAGCTTCTTTTTTTCCACCCGAGGGAGAAGAACAAGGTTTATCCTGTTGTCACTCTTAGCTCTGGAACTGTTTTGATAGAATCCACCCATGAGCTACCTCCCCCGAGGCCTCCTTGAAGACAGTCGTGTTTGTTCCCTTCATTGCACTGAAGTCGCGATGACAAGGACAAAGGAGTCCTACCTTGCACAGACATTCCATATTCAGGGAAGAATGACAAAGTAACTGATGTTTTCATACGATTTCCCTTCCAGTTTTCTAAAAGTAAGATCTGTCTTAGTTATCCTTTATGACACCTTTGGACAAAGTACCACGCATCCCTGAGGACACAGGCCTCATTATAGGGTCCGCGGCGGACATTGCAATCAAGTGCATCATTGGAAAAGCTTCCGTTTCCCACATATTCAATAAATTGTTCTTTTGCTTATTGGTTCCCACACTTTGTGCTCTGGTGGTCATTGCCTTATAACTAATTAGTCTTATGTCGCACCCTATACACGTGGCTTCTTCTGCCTTCAGTCTCTGAGTGCCTTGAGGATGGCAAGTGGTTCCTATCTACCATGGTCCCGCCTGTGTTTGGGACAGTGGTACTCAATTGGGGGTGATCTTGCCACTCAGGGACGTTGGGCAGTGTCTGGGAACATGTTCGGGTGCCGTCCCTTGGGAGAAGGGTGGACCTGGTGTGTAGAGACACACCAGGGATGCTCATAGACATCCTATGTTGCACAGGATGGTCCTCCTGCCACCTGTGACCAGCAAAGGATTATCCAATCCAAATTGTCAGCAATGTTGAGGCTAAGAAAACCTAGTTTGGTGTAGCACCCAGCACATTCTGTGTGTTCATCAATGCTCATTTCACCTTTCACAGTCTTTGAGACAGCGTGGCGACACTGCATCATGCAACCTTTGGGGGTTGCTTTCCCTGGAACAGTAGGCTTGTGTCGTAAAGTCCTCATGGTCTTGGAAATATAGTCAGGGAAGGTTTCGAGCCCTGTGCTCCCCTGCAGATAGCCGCCGGTGTGACCGGCGCCCAGTGGTCCCCTCGGTTGTGCACGGCCTTCCCCTTGACCTGCATGTACACACATTTGTGATCCTTTCCATTTTATTATGTGACTATCCTGAATTCTGGGTGGTCCTGAACTGCTCACGCGTGGCGCATCGGAGAAGCTCTGCTCATGAACCTACCCTACTGATCGTGCTACATCATGATAGCAGAGGCGACCAAAAAAAAAATGTTTTTTTTTTCTTAAAAACTGCCTCACAAACGTGACATGGAGTCCCACCTGGAGGCACAATGGAAAAAATTCTCAGTAGAGAGGAAGGATGGAGGCACTTTGGCTGACTGTGTCATGAAGGAGCCCTTCTCCCAGCCCCCCACGGTGTCTCATCTCCTCCATTTGCTTGCGATGATGACACTGAAAGCCGAGCAGACCTGGAACATGCAAAAGCCATCCTAACGAGGCAAATCACCGCTGGAGTATCTCTTTCTCATTTGACTGCCCCAGAACTAGATTGAGGAAACAGTGATATAAACACTGGTGCCCCACCTTCCTGCCTCATTGCCTTCTTGGGAAGAAAAACAGACAACTCGAACCATCCAAACTGTCCCCAAATCTAAAATCTGCAACCTCCTCATTTTAAAAAGTAACTGACCTTTTTTTTTTTTTTTCTTCTCAAAATGCTAGAGTCTCTTGTCATTACCTATCTTTTTTTTGTAATACTACAACTTCTCTTGGGGGTCTCAGCAAATGGCGTGATCATGGTCGTGACCGGCATGGACCTGACCAGGTCCAGAAAGATGGCACCCCTGCATCTCCTTCTCTGCTGCCTGGCTGTTTCCAGACTTTGTCTCCAGATGTTCATCTTCTGCAACAATCTGGCTGTTCTCTCCCTCATCGGCTTCTCCTCGCTTGCCGAGAGCTTTCCAGTGTTCATGTTTTTTAGCGAACTGTCGCTCTGGCTGGCCACGTGGCTCATTGTTTTCTACTGTGCCAAAATCGCCACCTTTGCCCACCCCCTTTTCTTCTGGCTGAAGATGAGGATCTCCAGATTGGTGCCGTGGCTGATAGTTGGGTCCTTGCTCTACACGTCTCTCGCTTCTGCTTTCCACAGAAAAAACTCATGGATTCTGTCCCAAAAAGTCTGGTCGACCTTTTTCTCGCAGAATGCAACCACGGAAGGCAATGAAGCCTCCACATTCGACTTGGTCATTCTGGTCGTTGAGTTCTTGTTGCCGCTCTTCATCTTCCTCGTTTCTGCCCTGCTCCTGGTCTTTTCCCTGGGGAGACACACCCAGCAGATGATGAGCGGGGTAGCGGGCGGCGGGCACGCTGGCATGAGTGTCCACTTCAGCACACTTCTGTCCATCCTGTCCTTTCTGGTGCTCTACCTGTCTCAGTATGTGATGGCTGCTTTAATTTTTTTTCCGAATTATAAGATCAGGAGCATCCTCTTTCTGTTTTGCATCTTCGTGTTTGGTTCGTACCCCTCGGGACACTCTGTGATCCTAATTTTTGCAAGTCCCAAACTGAAACAAAATGCAAAGAAGCTCTTCTTTCACAGCCAGTGCTGCCGGTGAGAGGGAACTCTGATCCCTTCAGAGAACCGGCGGTTCCATGAGTCAGTGCCTGCCGTGCCTCCCTTTCTCAGCCAAACAGACCGGTCTGTTCATAAACACGCCAAACATCACCTAGAGACTGTCGGGCCTGAGGCATTTTTGTGGATTTGCTCCTTTTTCAAAGGGTGAAATCGATTTCAAAGCACAACGCATGTTGGTAGATTGCATCGATGCCAGGATCTTCCTTGGGATGCTGTGTTCTCGTCTTGCAAGATGTTCCCTAATTGGGACCAACTGCGCAAGTGGTATAGGGATCTTTCTGTCTTATTTCTAACCACTGCATGCACATCCACAAGGATCTCAAAATAAAAACATTTTAAGAAATAGAAAAGCACATTTGGACGTGGCATGTCTGAAAAAGGCACGAAGGCCATAGGGTCCCTGTGTGACTGACACCTAAGATGATGATTTATCCCGAATGAAAGGGTTCACTGCTTGTCTCCGGTTTATCTGGATGTTATTTCTGTTCTGTTCATTAGAGACGATGGCACCGCTCTTCCCTGTTAGAGCAGAGAGGAGGCTGAGGACAGGCCGGCCTTCTCTGCCCTTGTAAGCTCACCTACGGCCTACGCCAGGCTCCCAAGAGCCAGGGTGCAATGGTGGCCTGTCCCACAGGGTGATCAAAGGGCAGATTGATGAGGAGGGAGACGCGTCCAGGGCTGAGCCCTCGTTTTCTGTTTTCCCCCGACTGGGCGTGGTGGACAGACTGCGGCCTGTAACGATGCTCCGTTTAGCACTGTGTGCCTGCTCTGGTACCCTTGCCGCCGAGGGTGGCGGTCTGGAGCTTCTATCACAAGGCATGTCTTCCCATGAGGCGACGTCAGTAGGTGGGTGGGCTGGGGGCGTCTCCATCTGCTGACAATCCCAAATGCATTTTCTATTCGATGATTTTGGATGCTAAGATATATATGTATGTTGTATGTTTCTAAAACAGCTTCAGAACCCTTGGCTCCCAGGGAAGTAAAAGTTTTTCCTCAGTTTGGATTGAGATAGGGGTTCGTGTGTGATGATGTGCGTTTAGGTTTGGGTTTGCCAGTCACCACTGATGTGGACTTCAATACCAGTTTACTGGTCCAAGACACGCAGGCCTGGTTGTCGTAGACTGGCAGAAGTCTTTGCCACAAAGACCCTGGGGAGTAGCTCCCTTCCTGAGTGTGGGGACTAAGCTCTGAGGCCAATCCTCCTGGTCCCATGGGTCTTAGACTTTGTTCCCTGAACAACACAACAGCCTCTGTCTTGCTGCTGTTTCATGTCCAACGTGCCACTAGGTGAGAAAGTTGGCAGCACCTGGGCAGCCAGCTCTGGGAAGAGCAGTTGTGTCCTGGGGATGATTCTTGCTCCTGCTTCGAGGAGGGACAGTGAGGAGTCACGTTGATTTTTGCATATCTCAGGTTCAGATGCCTGCTTCTTGATTCATGCAGTGTCTGCCTGCGTGAGGATGGATAGAGTGGGAGTGATTTCACACGTCCAGGAAAATACGTGCGCAACCCTTGCATGAGTTTTTTCTCAGATACCAGATTCTGATTCCTGCTTGAATAATGCTAGTCAATGAAATAAATAAGCAAACTCTTCTAGAAATATTTTCACAGTCTACTTGCCTAGAAATATATATTTTTTGAAAACACCACCTCGCTGTTGTGTTGACAGGTATCACAAGGACACGAATTGCCCTGTTGAGAAGGCGAGCAGACTCAGCCCTCGGTCTCTCGGAGCTGTCCTTGTGCAGACTCCCCAGCCGGGACCGGGTTCTGGTCCAGCCCACCCAGCGTGGGGTAGGCCTCTGCCCTAATGCAGGGTGTCCCCTGTCCCACCCCTGCAATCTGAGAGATGAGACTGGAACTGCACCCTGGACGGTCTTGCCCGTGGGCTCCTAGGCTCGTGGGTGAGGCCAGGGGACTGCTGACTGCAGAATGTGGCTGTCCACCCTTCCTCCCTGGGCAGCTCCGGCACCCTGCTCAGTCAGCAGCAAAAGAGGATGGGCTGGAAGGCAGGCTGTCGCTGGGGAGGAAGCCAGCATGGCAGCCCATGCCCATTCCAGGAGCGGCCCCAGACCAGGCGACGAGTGTGCTCCCCTCACGCCCTACTCCCCATTCCGACACTTCAGTGTCCAAAGTCCAGAGATTCTCCACGATTTCTAGTGACCAAAAGTGGTGACTCCAATGGTGGAGGCTCATCTATGTGCTTATAGAAAGTGATTTTTAAAATTATTGATGCTGCCACAATACAAATAGTAAAAGAACACAGCTGTTTTGAAGGTTCTGAGAATTCTACAGATACCTTGGCAATTCTAAGTCACTCATGCAAATCCAAGAACTTCTTGACGATAGAATAACTTGAACTTGAAAGTGCTGGGGAGACAGTGTTAACGTCGGCCCATCCTCCGCAGGCCGACGACCCATCGTGGATGCACCACACAGCCCACATGTGCCCCGGGTGTCCCTGACCACAGTCATCCTCATCGGGCTGTGGCTGTCCCAATTTCAGGCTCGGGCCCATGACCTCTGTCCATGTACACCTCCATTTCTTTGGGTGAGAAGAGAAACAGGTAGTCGGAAATATCCGAGAGAGCAAGAAACCAGGCAGATCACCCAGATTGTCTCTGGCAATCAGTGAGATGACAGATGCTGCAGGCAGATGGTACCCATACCGGAGGAGAAAACGCCAAATGATGGGGGCACGGGGACCCACCTGCTTAGGAGGGTCTGGCGTGGGAAAGAGTTTGGGATCAGGTTAGAGGCTGTATTAACTCGAACTTAGTATCTATTGATGGCATATTCTTTCTTAAAAACGTACTCTTTGGCCCTCTAAGAGTTGTAGACTGTCATCTGGAAACTTTCTGCCAGGAAAAGGGGGTAGATCCTGAGAAAATCTGCCTCCGTGAGTAGAAAACATTAAGCTTTCGGGGCGAGTCAACATAGAGTCAGCTCATGGGCATTTGTTTGCTTTTCGGTGTAAAACGAGCATCTCTCTCTCCTTAATACATTAAACTGTTTGGTATATCACTCCATACCTTAGCAGGATTAAATAACGATTGTTTTTAAGATGTGACCTAAATATTTGGCATCATACCTTGGACATCTGGATCTACTTAATCATTTTTTTTTTTTTTGCTGGGAGTCAGGAGTTGGCGATTTTATCCTATCATTGAAACCACTCCGATCGATGAAGTGTGAGTTTCCTTTTTTCTTCTGGGTGTTTTTCTGTTTGTTTCTATTTTAAAGGTTTCTCCATAGGATCATCAGTAGAACTTAATATTAAAGTGTCTACTTAAATCTTTGAAAACAGGTTCATAAAAATGACTGAGAACTCATTTTGTTTAAATTTGAACATGTTTGAGAAAAAGATACCTTGTGACTGTATTTTTGAGGTTGAATGAGTGTTCTTAAGTTAAATCTTTAGCTTCTCTAAACTATGCTCCCTTCTTATGATAGATTTGTACAATTCGACAGAACACACGCTGCTGGGTAAGTGGGTGGAATTTGGGTCTAGCCTTGCTGGTTGGGCTCAGCGATTGGTAAACACACTCTGAATGGCCTACCCTGCAAAACCACGGGGGACACTTCAAATTCTTCCGAAGCGAGGCAGGAAAGGATTTGGAAAATTGGTGGCTGACAATGGGATGGGACAGGATATTACTAAATATGGGGAATGCCTCTGGCCATAAACCCACTCACTTGGACTACCGATGCTGTATTTATAATGATCAATTAATAGATGTTACTTCACTTGAAACACAGGCAGTAGCTAGCCGCCTTCCAGAAAACACAGCCCCGATGTGGCGAGGAAGCTCGGTTTCACAGTAGTGACGCTCCTGTGGTCATCGCTGCTCATCTGCTATGCGACTTGAACTTCTTGCAGGAGGCCTTGCATGCAACCTTGAGGGTGGAAGTGGGATGTTCTTCGCCGGTTGATGCTGGGTCTGAAGGCAGGCTCTGCGGGAAGAGAGAGGAAACCTCGAGAATGAGATTGTACGTGGAGAGGCTAAGTGGACTTGGATCATGCCTTGTCAAGATGGGTAATTGGTCCAAACCTGAGCCGAACCAGTATTTCAGAGCCAACAGGCTGGTCTCCTCTGTTCTCGCCGGCGTGTTGCCTGGTTGTCATGGTGGTTTCACCACTTTTGAGCAGCGCAGTCAGCACAGCAATGACCTGGGCCTCTGGGCCTCGACCTGTGAAGTGGGGGTGATCACAGTAGAGTCTGCATCCTCGGCGAAGTTCCAGGTGTGTGATTGTTGGCACTAACGAGTGACTCCCATGTGGTGGTGGCTGAAGCAGGTGTGTCTCATCCTTTCCAGCAGCTCCCAGGGGGTCGAATAGTACAGGGTCGACACTGAAGCCTGGGTGAGAATCTAGACCCTCCCCTAAGGACGTTGCCTTGGTGAACTTGAACCTCACGTCTCTGTTTTCGAAAAGGGGTACAGAGAGTTCCAAGGTTAACCAGGGGAGCCAATGAGCTCCTGGCATCGATGACTGGCCGCTGCTAGTGTTGCCTCATGGATCAGAATTTCTGCCAGGGACGATTAAAAGTCCTAGGAATAGAGGTAATGATCGCACAGTGTCATGACTGTCCTGAATCCCACTGAATTACACCTAAAATGGGGTAACACAGGAGACTGTCTCCTTGCGAATTAAGTCCCCGTGGAATCCGAAACCAACTCTCCCCATTAGAACCAGCTTGAGTTCAAGGAAATAGATAAATATTATGAACCTGGATACTTTCAGCATCTAAACAGATCATTTCCACTCAGATAGGAGCTCCCTCTCCTTGTGAAATACACGAGGCGTTTTACAGGCCATGGGATCCGAGACTGTGCGGCGAGGCGTTACATAGAGCATGGGAAGTTCGAGTTCACTGACGTCAGCTTTAAAAAGGAGTGGGTTTGAAATCCATCGGGAGGGTCAACCCCAAATCAACCTAAAAGGTGGATGTCTCTCTTCCTTCTTCCTCTCTCTCATTCTCTCTCTCTCATTCTCTCTCCCCCATCTTTTCTTTCTTTCTTTCTTTCTTTCTTTCTTTCTTTCTTTCTTTCTTTCTTTCTTTCTTTCTTTCTTTCTTTCTTTCTTTCTTTCTTTCTTTCTTTCTTTCTTTCTCTCTCTCTCTCTCTCTCTCTCTCTCTCTCTCTCTCTCTCTCTCTCTCTCTCTCTTTCTCCTCTCCTCTCCTCTCCTCTCCTCTCCTTCCTTCCTTCCTTCCTTCCTTCCTTCCTTCCTTCCCTCCCTCTCTCTTTTTTCTCTTTCTTTATTTCCTTTTCTTTTCTTTCTCTTCTTTCTTTTCTATTCTTTCCTTTCCTTTTCTTTCTTTCTTTCTTTCTTTCTTTCTTTCTTTCTTTCTTTCTTTCTTTCTTTCTTTCTTTCTTTCTTTCTTTCTTTCTTTTTTCCTTCCTTCCTTCCTTCCCTCTCTCTCTCTTTCTTTTCTCTTTCTTTCTCTTTTTTCTTTTCTATTCTTTCCTTTCCTTTTTTTTCTTTCTTTCTTTCTTTCTTTCTTTCTTTCTTTCTTTCTTTCTTTCTTTCTTTCTTTCTTTCCTTCCTTCCTTCCTTCCTTCCTTCCTTCCTTCCTTCCTTCCTCCTTTCCTTTCCTTTCCTTTCCTTTCCTTTCCTTTCCTTTCCTTTCCTTTCCTTTCCTTTCCTTTCCTTTCCTTTCCTTTCCTTTCCTTTTTACTTTCCTTTCCTTTTTCTTTTCCTTTCCTTTCCTTTCCTTTCCTTTCCTTTCCTTTCCTTTCCTTTCCTTTCCTTTCCTTTCCTTTCCTTTCCTTTCTTTTCCTTTCCTTTCCTAACAGAAAGGGAGTGTTTAGGGCAAAATGCCAGGAAGCAAAGTTCCAACCCCTCAGGGCATCAAAGTTCTGTGTGATTGCCTGGAGTAAAGAATCTCAAAGTCGGATTCAATCACAGCTAGGTAACTCAGAATGAAAAAACGCTGATTACCAATGGCATAAGTCCAGGATGTTAACATAAACGGGGCTCCCTGGAGGAGATCGGTTTCTGTCGACGTGATCGCTCTAAGGGAGCAGGCTGGGGACGCATCTTCGGGGGTCATGGTCCTTCCCAAACAGGAATGTGACCAGGCCTAGCTCCGCCGGCCCAGCGGGGCGGCCACACGTGCTGGCAGAACACCGGGTTTTCTTCACAGGCTCTTTGTTTGATTACACTCCAGGTTTTTGTCCCTGCCAGTCGCAGCTGCTCCGTCATCCTAAACACCCAGAGCGGCTGGAATGCTGTAAGCGAAGTGCCACTCAGTCCCAGAGAATCCCCAGGGCGGGGTCCCCAATATGAAAAGCTCTCTGGCTCCCTGTTTCTGGAGAGAGAGAGTGAGGGGACCTTTTGCGAAGTAACTCTCTCTCAGGGGTCCTCTTTGGGGTTTTCACTCATATTTGAAACAAAGAAAAAATAAAACACAGCAGAACCACGCAGACTAGCCAGGAGGGACTTTCTGTGAAAGGAGCCTCAGGCTTTTGGGGTTAAATCTTCCGATGCCAAGTTTCTGCCTCTCAAGTGCTGGGAACGAGACCGGATGTGTGTGCTCCGGGGAGTTCTCCCTGGGGTGCTCTCGCTGGCCTCTAAGAGCCGGGGGTTTTTACATCTTTAATTAGATTTTTATTTATGGCAAATAAGAATGAGTAACAAGTCATGAAGAAGAAAAATGCCCAGGATCCACTACATCCTATTAAATTAGCAATTTTGATGTGCCCATGTTCCTACTCAAACACTGTGAGTACAGCTATTTCATGTCTACATCATTATGATCATGGCAAAGGTCTGTTTTTATAAATCTCATTTTTCTTACTGTGTCAAGGCATTTTCTCGCTGACCCTTCTAATGATTGTAGAACACTGAGCCGAAAGAGCACAGTGCCCAGAAAGGGGGTGGGTGTTGTGACACCCATGACGCCTCAGCCACAAAGACCCGGGCTTGGGGACCTGATATGTGCCATCAGTCCCCGGGCACAGTCCCCGCTCAGAGGGCCTCCTGCAGTGATGGCACGGGAGACCCCGGGCTAAGGCCTGGGACCTTCCAGGCCTTAACTGGAAGGTTCACACGGAAAGACGGTCCCAGATGTGTTAGATGGTTATACCTGTCTCCATATTTGTTTTTTGTTTTTTTTTTTTAGAAATTAATATCAAACCAACAATCTGTTAAATTACCCATGATGAGGATGATGATGATGTGCACTAATTGGCTTGATCCTAAAATGTTACAGCACTCCAAAGTGCCTCAGGGGCCTTCCTGGACCAGGACAGGCAGGTTTGAGGGTCCAGGGCTGGCTGGAGTTGACCTTGACTGGGAGAAGGACCTGAGAGACAGGAGGTGGAGGAGGAAGGAGCCCCCACAGGCCTGCGTCGCTCTGTGAAGCAGGGAGCAGGAGCTGGAGTGTTGGGGGGTCTCTGTGAAGGCCCGCGATACAACGATGCCCCAAACACGGGCTGACTGAACAGTTCCCCGTGTCACCCGCTGATGAACGTTCTCGCTGTGGAGGACACGCATGTAACACCGTGCAGTTGTAAAGACCCAGGGCAAGGGGCTGGGCCGGCCACCTCAAAGAGTCGATTTTTTAGGACCTCCTCGTCAGTTTAGTGACGGTTCTGCCTCCTCAGCATGGCTTTCCCTTCGTCACTCAGGGGTCCCCAGGGAGGGGTCAACGTTCTCCTTTTTGGATTAAACTGGGAGAAAACTCAGAAGGGCACATGGAGGCTTCTCAGCTTCAACCCTTGCCATGCAGTGCTGCGTGATCCTCAGTGACAGCGGGGTGACAGCGACTGGCCACCCTGGGCATTGTAGGACGCAGAGCAGTGTCTCTGGCGTTCAACTGTTAGAAGCCAGAGCACCTCCCCGTCCCCTTTGAGACAGCAAGAAATGTCTCCCGATATCACCAGATGTCCCTGGGGGGCAAAATTGCCCCTGGGTGAGCCCCCCTCTGCTAGGGGAACCTGATTATTCTACTGTGCTTTTGCTGAAGACAAACCCTGTCCTTGAGCTCAGACAACACCGCCTGGTGTCTGAGGAGCTCTGGGTGGGCGGGGTCCACGTGAGGCCTCTGTGATCCCATCTGTGTTTGGGCTTGCTGGTGGGGGAGGGGCGGGTGATGGCCTGCAAGGATATCTCTGGCCCCGTGGTCCATCCCATCTTCAGACACATGGAGGGAGCGGTCAAGCCAAGCGGGCAGGTGAGCTGTGTCACCAGCAGTGTCATTTCCCTTCATCGTCTTCCTGAGCAGGCACATACGGCAGCTCTCAAGGGTGGGGACAGCCCTGCAGCCTGAAGCTCAGGGACTGCTTTGTCGGTTGGGGTCTGTGGAGACCTCCCTGGGTCTGGAGACCCCTAGACCCAGCGAGGAAGATGAGTGTAAGGAGGGGCATCCGTGTAACCAGGGCTGTCAGTGTAAGGAAGCGTGGCTTTGTTTTCACTCTTTTTCTCACCAGGATGCTGGTGAGACTAAGACAGGCAGCTGAGTGAGAACATAAATGAAGTCCTTACGACAGGAAGGGGAATTGCGTATTTTGAGAACGTTTGGGTGGGAAGGTCTTTCTGAGCAGGACATTAAAGTCAAAAAATGAGCAGATCTGATGACATAACCCTTTAAAATGTCTCCACAGAGAAGAATCCCAATGGTCATCATCAGAACTTTGGGAAATGGCCCCAGCATTTGTAACAGAATTAATGTTATAACAGTGGGAATTCTCAAAAGCAACGAGAAAAAGACAAAGCGTGGTCAACAGAGTAGGCCGAAGACAAGCAGGCGATTCGAAAAAGGCCAGAAGGTACATGGAACATTTGTGAGCAGAATGCAAACGGGAACAAACAGCTGGGCAGGGCCACAGTTTAATTCACATAAACAAAATGGGAAAGAAAAGAACGTGGTCCCCAGGGCGGGCCGTCGGGGCAAGTGTCGTCAGCACAGTGTTTTAGAGAACTGGCCAACATAGCCAGAGTTTTGAAAGCCTTCGACCTGGCAATTCCACATCTAAGTACTTAGCAGCAAGGAATAATGAGTGCCCCAAATGAAAACCGAGAAAGCTTTGTTACACGGTTCTTTATGAAGGCAAAAATGTGCAAAACCCTAAACGACCAGGAGAGTGTTTAAATCAAGACCACACAGGGACCGTACAATGCAATACTCCTGCATGTGTCAAAGGTATTTATGTCGGATCTACGTCGATGGACGTGAGGGTGTTTATAAAACATTAAATGCAAAAAAAAAAAAAAGATTATAAAGTAATACAAAGAAGTTTATGCAAAAACACGGACACTTGCATATACTGATACATAAAGAAAAATTGGAATTATACACACCGAAGTATTAACAGCATCTCTAGATTTGCAAATCAGAATGATTTCATTTGTCCTTTTTAATTGGCATTTTTAAATGTTTTTTTCTTATAAACTGCATGCATTATCTGTGTAGCAAACTAATAATTAAAGCAAAAATAACACAAATAAGAAGAGACCCTCGGATCCTTGACCAGCCTCGTTGCAACCGTTTCTACTTCTTGGACCACGTCCCTGTGCGATGACCCCTCTTCTGCCCTCTCCCTTTCTTCCTTGCATTCATAATGGGGCCTGGGTCTGGAGTGACTCTTGCCTCTCCCTTCCTCTCCCGCTTTTATCGGGGTGCCCCAGGGGAGCCAGCGGCTTTTGGCACCACCCTAGGAGAGAGCTCCCAGGAGTGGACTTGAAAGCAGGCGAGGCCTGTGGGGCATCAGAGGTTCTTTTAAAGTGTGTCAACCCGCCTTATTTCTCCCCTGCTCAAACCCCTCCAGTATCTTGCTTGCATATTCTGAATAAAAGCTGTACTCTTCCTACAGTGGAAAAGAGACCATGAAATAGGAGCCCTCTCTGAGTTCTCTTTCTTTTCCCGACTCATTCTGCATAGAGCACAATGGCCTCCAGGCTGTTCTGAGTTCACTTTCCAGGCTCTCCTGCACCCCCGGGCCTTTGCACTGGCCTCCCTTTGCCTGGAAAATGCAGTCTGGCACGCTCCCTTATGATTCAGGTCTCTGCTCAGGTGTCACCTTTGCGACGAAGTCTTTCCTGACCATCCCATCTAAAAGAGAACCTTCTCCATCACTCCATGTCCCCCAATTCACTTTTAATTTTCCTCAGAGCACCTGTCCCCACCGACCACAAAGTCTGCAGTCAGTACCTCGTTGGTTTTTGAAACAAGCTCCATGTGGGGGGAGGCTTGGGCTTGTCCTTTGCTGTATCCACAGTTCCTAAAAGCATATCT
This sequence comes from Cynopterus sphinx, assembly GCA_030015415.1. Lineage (NCBI taxonomy): Eukaryota > Metazoa > Chordata > Mammalia > Chiroptera > Pteropodidae > Cynopterus > Cynopterus sphinx. Next base: position 3,154,594 of record CM057379.1, on the reverse strand, counting down.
GTCCATAGTTATTGGGGGAAAAGAAGAGGGAATAATAGTAGAATTTAATAAACTAGAAGACAAAGTCAAAAAGATCAAATGCTATTAAAAAAAATCCTAAAATAAACTATCAAGGCTATTAAATCAAAAGGGAAGACAAATATAGCAGTGATGAAAAAAAGAGGCGAAACAGATAAGCGAAAAGATTTTTTTCAAAAAATTAAGAGATTGCCCTGACCAACTTCATAACAATAAATTGGAAGGTTCTGCCATTTCCCCCAGGGGCCTCTGTAAACAGTGGGGACAGGCACAGCCCAGGCGTCATGGGGTTTAAAGTTTATTCTGCATTAGATAACAACGTGAGATAAAATAAAATCACGCAAATTTTCATACTAAAAAGCTGACAAATATCACAAAAGTCGTAAAATCCAGAAAACTAGCAGGAAGTCATTCTCGTAGCGGCAGTGCCCGTTGGCTGCCTGACGCGCCCCTGCATTGCTCACTTCTCTGTTTCATCTCCCTGCACACTCTTTGATTGCCTCCTCTTACGACCATAATTTTGTAATCCCATTTTCTGTAGAGAGAGTAGAAAGCTAATTTATATTTCCTGTCTCCAGGTTGACAGAGACTTTTTTATTCTTGTTTTTGATGATTTAGCGAAGAAGCTACGTTCGGCACCAGCTCTGGTAACTAGTGATGCTGCCGTGGTGACTCTTCGTGGGGTTTCTGCTCAGCGGCCCCCCGTCCCCAGCTGGACTGGGGAGGGGTGTAGAGCCAAGGGCTCGGGTCTTTCTTGGGGGATTGGTGGTGGGGGCTGCAGGTTCAGACTAGAGGCTCACAAGCCTTCACCCCACGTGTCTGGGTAAGGCCTTCCACAGCCACTGGCATTTTACTGTTTTCTCTATGTTTTATGTCATTTTTGTTCCTCTCCCTCTACTACTTCCTTCTTTTATGGTAAATATATACACTCTAGTATATCGTTATAATTCTCTTTTTATTTATTTTACTATATATTTTTGAGTTATAGTGGTTGGTCCAGAAATTATAATTTACATCTTCACTTATAACAATCTAGATCAGATGAATAGCATTTTAATTTCAATACTACACAGAGACTTTGTTCTTATACAGCCCATTTTTCTCCCATTCCTTTGTGGTGTTATGGTCACAGATTACATTACATTGTCATATACTGTATACCTATCAGCACAGATTTATAATTATTCTTTACACTGTTATCTTTTAAGAGAAAGGAAGTTGTAAACAAAACATATATTTATACTATTTTTTTATATTTACTTGTGTTGTTCTTTTATTTCTCTGTGTAGTTGAAGTTGCTGTCTAATGTCCCTTCATTTCAGCCTGAAGGATTCTCTAATATTTCTCGGAGGGTAGTTCTGTATGAGGCAAATTATTTCCATTTTTACAATATGAGAATATATTAATTTCTCTTTTATTTCTGATGGGTGATTTTGCCAGATACAGAATTCATGGTTGGTAGTTTTTTCTTTCGGTGCTTTCAATATGTCATTCCACTGACTTCTGGTCTCTATGGTTTCTGGGTGGAAATCATTCAGTCTAAAAAAGGATCCCTTGTACAAAATTGGCCACTTTCTTGCCGCTGTAAAAATTCTTTTTTGGTTTTTTGGCTTTTGACAGTTTGATGATGATTTATATGTGTGTATCTCTTGAGTTCATTCTACTTGGAATTAATTGAGCTACTTGGATGAGATTAATGTTTTTAATCAAATTTTCACCTGTTATTTTTTTTCACATATTTATTCTGTCTCTTCCTTTTCTCTCCACTCCCTCTGAGATTCCCATTACTCATATGTTGAGAATATTGATTGTGTTCCATAAGTCTCTGAGGCTCTGTTCATTTTTCTTTTTTTTCTTTCTGTTTCTCAGATTAGGCCATTTAACTGATTATTTTCATGTTTACTTTTTTTCTTCTGCCTTCTCAAATCTACTGTTGAGTCTGATAGTGAATTTTTTATAGAGTTGTACTTTTTTGACTACAGAATTTCTATCCACTTGTTAAAATTATTTCTATTTCTTTATTGACATTCTGTTTGGTGAGATTCACTTTCTTTTAGAGACATGGTCTTCTTTAACTCTTTGCACATGTTTCAATAGCTTATTTAAAATCTTTGTCCAGTAAGTCCAATGTCAGGTCTTCCTCAGAGACAGTTTCTACTGAGTGCTTCTCTACTCTCCCCCCAGGCCCCATTTTTATGGGCTATATTTTCTTTTTAAGTATGTCCCATGTTTTTTTTTTCTGTTGAAAATCAGACATTAAAATAATTTATGTGATAATTTTGAAAATCAGATTTCCATCTGACCCTTCTCCTCTCCAGTTTCCTTTGATTGCTGCTGTTGTTGGAGTTGCTGTTTGTTTGTTTTGTGACATTGCCAAATGATGGAAACACAGGCTTTCATTTTGTAAGGTTATTGCCGATCTGGAGAACTGGGGAAGGGAGAAGGGCAACTTAAATGCCACAGAGCTCACTGGTCTTACTGAGATTTGACCAGTCACTCTCTAATAAATGCTCTTCAGATTACTTTATGCCTTTGATTAATTTTCAGAGTTGTGAAAGAGTAACTTTTGCCAGTTTTCTCATTGCTTTCATGAAGAAGAGAATTTTATGCCTTTTTCATTAATGTCATTTAACTTTGTTTTAAAACATGAAACATCTTAATTATGCTGCTTTTATGTAACCTCAGCCTGACCTGATAGTTCTGTTTCTGAAGGAGTTTGACCCTGATTCTTGGTCCTTATTTACCCCTTGAAACTTATTTACCAGGCCTAAGTTTTCACTGTCCAATAACATTGGTATACCTCTAAATTAAGTTGGAGTAAAATGCATGCTTATTGATGGCACCCATCTACTAACACCAGCTTTATTGGTATGTTTTACAGTGAAAGGTTAATCCAAGTGAGGCTAAAACCAGCAGCATGCATATTACCTAAACTTATTAGAAATGCAGATGCCCAGGCCCTAACATGACCTATTAAATCAGAAACTAGAGATGGGGTTCAGGTAACTGTTTTCAATAGCTTATTTTTTTTTTTCAACAAAAACTTCAGGTAACTTATGTTCATTAAAGTTTAAGAACCACAGCAAAAGAGAAAAGAATATAATTTACCCCAGTTGAATATTCTGACCAACCTGCATAGAACCTTTTTATTCTTATTTCCACCAAGCTGGGTGGTCTTGGACGAGTTACTAATCTTCACATGTGGACTTTACATCAAATCTGTAAAGTTGTGGGGCTAATATATAATCAAAGAGATCAGGGAGTTGTGGTTGTCGTTTATATCAATCTTGCTTGGAAGTATCCTCCTACTTAATGGTTAAAAATCAAAAGCATGACTGTGAAAGGTTATATCTTATTATGTCATTAAATAAATTTTATCTTTCATTTGGATCTTTAATTCACTCCAAAATCATTTTTAAATTTTGTATAAATGTATATATACATATTTTTCCTTAAATTGTTAGCTCTGTGTCCGGTATCGTTAATCATTTTTTAAAAACTGAAGTGTTTTTGGTTTGATTTCTGGATGCTGTGTTGTTTTGCTCATTGATATTTCCATTCTGGTGCCAGTATTCCTATGCCATGTTGTTTGGATTAGAGTAGTTTTTACACACATTTAAGTATCTGAAAAATAAGCCCCTATAATGGTCTTGTCCAAAACATTCTCAGAAATTATTGTTCATTCTTCCATGTGAAAGTTATAATCAGTTTATCTAATTTCAAAAGCAAGATCAGAATGCATAAAACGCCATTAGAATTCTGACTGGAGTTGCTTTAAATTTACACACTGATTCGAGAGGTGTTTATGATGTTCAGTCTTCCCATTCAGGGTTATGGCATGTCTTCATTTATTAAAGCCTTCTTTGATGTCTTCTGCAAAATATTAATATTGAAGTATATATTCTAGCCTTACGACTTCCTTGAAGAATTTATTTTTAGTCATTTGTAGTTTTAGTAGCCATCATGAATAGAATCTTTTACCATTTCACTTTTTAAATGGTTATTACTTGTATGGAAGAAGGACGTTAAGTTTTTGAAAGACGTACCTTACATAGTGACATCTTTGTGTGGTGGTTTTTTTAAAAAATTAGTCCAAAGATGTTTTCTTTAGTTAAGTCTTCTGAATTGTCTAGGTTTAAAATCCTATTATCTGCAAAAAGTGATATTTCTTTCACCTCTTTTCCAGTATTTACACCATTTGATTCTGTCTTACTGTATTAGCTAAAACCTCCAAAAAAAGATTGAATTTTAATGGGAGATAACCTGTATCCTGCGTCTAACCATGATGGATGGCATTTACAGTTTTATAATTTAATGTTTTATAATGGTTTCTGGTATTATTTTTTTAAATCATTTTAGAAAACTTTAATTTTATCTGGTTTTTAATCAGAAATTTTATTTTAGTTAAAGTCTTTTTAATCACAAAATTTTCTTCTTGATTAGATCAAATTTTTTTCAGGATCTGATGATATATTTATTCTTTACTCAAATTATTTATTAATATAATTATGTTGCTAGATTCCCTAAAGTTGAATCATTCCAGCATGTGTAGAATAAAAGTTATGTAGTGAGTGTAGTAGGAGATATCATAAATAAAATTAAAACATAAGTGAGAAGTTTAAAAAAAATACTTGCAATATAATACATACAAATTATATATATATAATATATATATAATTATATATTATATATAACATACATAATATATATGTATGTTATATATAATATATAATATGTGATCTTTACTAATAAAAGAATAGAAAATAGACAAAGGATATGAGTAACCAAAGTACAAATGAAACATACTAATGGTCAATAAATATGTAAAAATATACCCAATCTCATTAATAGTTTTAAAAGTACAAATTAAAATGAGATATAGTTTTGCCTTTCAAAATGGCAATATTTAAAAAGGCTAATAACATCAAATATTACAGAGTACTTGGGGAAAAATGGCGTTTCACACTTCTGTAGTGGGATATGAATTAGTGTAACCTTTCAAAACATAATTTCGTATATTAAAAATGTTAATACACATTTATGATAATCCAGTAATCTTATTACTAGGAATCTAAACAAAATCCACAGTGTGAATTTCTAAAGAGACATACGTCAAGGTTTTTATTGCTACATCATGTATAACAGTTAACATAAGGCAATCTCTTAAGTGTACGAGACAGGGGCTTATTCAGCAAGTAGTGGTGTAGGATGCAGTGCCACGGAGTGTGCAGAGTGGTTAACAGGAAAGGGGGTAGCCCACTTCCTAGTGTGTGTAGCAGAGTTCCCTCCTTAAATATAAATATACGTTGTTGCTTGTATGTATGTAGACTCTGAGGGCATGTTTTAACAAGCATGGGACAGCCAGGAGCAGACCAAGCTATTACCTGCAATAACAAGAGCTGACAGGGGTGGATTCAGCAGGAGAGAAGAGACTGAGGAGCCCACGGGACCCTTGGGACAGCTGGAGAAATAAGCTCACTGCTTCCAGAAATTTTGCCCCAAACCATGCACAAGAACTAGCCCAATGGCAACAGTAGGACCTTTGCTGTCACTAAGCCTTGGAGGCTGTAGTTTGCACTGCCACCAGGTTTGACCACAGGTGCTGCTTACCCAGGTCCCATGTCACTTTTTGTTCCAGGGATTAGGCAGGAGAGCACTGCTGCCCACAGGAGCCAGACGCCTCCACAAAAAGTGAATCTTCCTGGGTCCTCCTGGCTCAGGCTGTGGGATCAGCTGGAGGAGCCAGGAAGCAGCTGGGACCCAGCTCACAGCCGGGACCCCAAGTCCTCTGGATTCTGCCTTGGGCAGCGGGGGACTCTCTGGGAATGCTAGATATTCCCAGATGTATTAAAAGTGTTCAAAGGTGCTGAGAAGCCAGAATACATGGCACGTGTTCAGCAGAGATGGCTTCCGTGCTAATTCAGACAGTGAGCATCCCCAGAGGGTGGAACAGAGGGGTCATTGTGCCTGGAATTTTGGGGTGGAATTCGAAGGAGTGTCAATCACCTCAAGGGAGGAATTTACAACATGGAAGCATTTCTGGGTGGGGGATGTGTGTGTGTATTGCATATGTATGTGTGTGCAACATATACGTATATCCACGTGGTATATGTGTATATGTGTGTATCATGTATATGTGTGCGTGATGCATATGCAATGGAGCTACTTAACTTATTTGTACTTTTCATTATTTTTCATATATGAATCTAGAAACAAACCAAAAGAGCTAATAGGGACCCTTTTGATTCTACAGTTTTTAAATTATACTAGAATAAACATTCATGAAATTATCAAATTCAATATAAAATTGTTGATACCACCGGAGTATTTAATTTCTAAGATGTACATCATTGGAAATATAAAATATCTCTTATTTGAGTCTAGAACTAAACTAGCAAGAATAGGGATGATGGGGGCATCTGTAATATTAGTCATTATTGGTCCTTTCCCTGTCGTGGCATTGTATAAGTATCCTTGAGGGCTCAAGTGATTCAGAAAATTGACAGAGGGTCTCCTGACCTCGGGCTGTGGTGAGAACAGCTGACCCTCTAAACCCAAAGTCCAAGCTAACAGTTCTGGGTTTGGCAAATTGTTTCAGTGAAGAGCCTGATAGAAAACATTCTAGACTTTGTGGCCTGTGTCCCTACTACGTTCTGCTCTTGTAGTGTGACAGGTGCCACAGACAAAACGTAAGCAAGCGGACATGGCAACGTGCCAACAAAACTCCATTCACAAAGGCAGGCCGCAGGCCGGACGTAACCACTGGCCACAGTTTGCTGACTTTCCATTGGCCACCCAAGTGTAGGCACGCCCATGGGTCACAGCCGTCATTCCTCTGTGACTAGTTGGGGGACTCGGATCTGTTATGCGGCCTCAAAAGTCACAGTTCTTAGGGGTCAGTCTTCAAGCCGCCCCAAGCCACCTTCATAGGTGACCACCAAGTGGTATGTTACCTGGACTCCAGGTCTCCCCAGAGAATTCCCCGTCACTACCCGGCACCAGGGACCCCTGCCATGTGTGGGTTGGTCCACTGCCCTCCTCCTACCCCTTCCTGACACCTCCTCCGTAAGAATCCAGCTCTTTCCTCCAAGAGCCTCTCTTCCATTTGAGAAAAAACAAAACAAAACAAAACAAAACAACAGGAAATAGCCGCTTTTTCCTTTCATAATGTTCTCACCCAGCTTATTCTGCACTTCCATATTACCTGCAGTCTGTGGGATCTGTGGTTAGACTTAAGCTTATTGCTCAGTAAACTGGAGGTGGCTTTCATCCTCTATGAATGTTCAGTCATTTTCAGTCAATTCTTTCATTGCCTTAAAAAAAAACTATGTTAAAGAATTCTGCAGATAGCCCTGCAGGGTGTGCCCTGTCATCGAAAACCACGGTCCAGATCCTCGTCCCCAGAGCTGGGAGGCTGGGTGACCAGCTTCCCTGGAGTAACAGCCCATGAACAAGGTTTATGCCTGTCTGCCCTTGACTCGTGCTGCCCTTGACCTTCCCCTGGTCCTCTGCTCTCCTCTGCAGGTCGTCTGTCTGGTTTTAGGATTCCTCGCAGTCACTGGTCCACACAATGGCACTTGTAGATGTGAGCAAAGCTGAACTGAGCAGGCTGATACCCCCCAAAACGAGGGGACTCTCCTGGTCCAAACCACTCGCCTTTCCGTGGCATCAAAACAAAACAAAACAAGCTCTTGGGGCCCAGCACACACACACCTGTTCTTTGGCTCCCAGTTCACACTGAGCTGACAGGTAATCTCTAGCACTGGGACCAGGGTTCCCGATTGCTGTGGATTGGACTTTAATTTTAATAACATATCCAGGGAGTTTATCTTGCACAAAATGGTGCACTTAATGACAATGTTAAGAATATTTTTATTCCACAAAGCTCATTATTTGAAAGAGACACATTTATGGCCTCAAAAGAACAGTTTCCGTAAAGGTTATGGAAATGGCAAACTGTGCTATTTTCTCCCCTTTTTGTTCTCTAGCTGTTCACCTGCCTCCCTCCTCCACCCACACGGACGGAAGAAGAGTCCTTGCCTCCTGACAGGCTAGCTCGAGGTTAGGGATCACCAGGACGGAGCAAAGGTATCCAGAAGTCACAGGTATGGTTGTCATCACGCACCCGGAGGGAGGATGTGCTGGGCCACGGCAGGTAGAAGCAGGGTGAATGGAAAAGCCACAGAGACTCACGGTGGAGGAAAATTAATGGACTGGCCAGGAAAACAAGCTCATAATTGCTTCTCTGAGTTTTCTACAATTTTTCAAAAATCAACAGTGCAAATCTGTGAGCAGAAAAAGATTTTTCTCACATTATATACGAGACTCTGTTTCAATTCAGGTATCTGGAGGATTTGAAAACTCGGATGTTCGAAGGCAGGCATATAGACACGCCAGTATTCTTTTCCAGGCCCCCAGCACTAATTAAGTAGTTTTTCCTTGAAAAAATTAGAAGAGGACAGCGTGAGAGTCATAATGACTGATTCAGTTACGTCCGATGTGCCTTTAAATGAAGGAGAAGGAAATTTGATGACAACAAATGAGCATCGATTGTCCTATAAGAAACACCAGCAGTGAGTCTCAACTTCATTTTTTATTAACTTAAGAAATCAATCACAGCTTTCTCTTCTTCCAGGAACTGAGAAATGTCCCTCTCACTGAGCAGAAAGCCGAAACTGGGAAAGTGGACGCTGGAAAAGAGTATTCGCTGCTCACAAAGCACCTGCCTGGTCCCCCACTCAGGTGAGACACCCCCCGAGGGATTGGATTGAAAGGCAAAATGAGCCTTTGTCTCCAAAAGAATTCTTCTTTTCTTATACTTGCATTCTGTTTTCTTCAAAAAGCAGTTGTGGGAAGCGGGGTAACCGTTTCCACCGTGTGTGAACTGCCCCAATTTCTGAATAATTCTGCTCAGGTGAGAGACAGGGCCTGTGGGGTGGTGGGGCATACAGAACAGCCAGGTCTGGGGGCGATGCCTGCACATGCACCTGTCCGAGAGGCCCTGGTCACCGTGCCGGCGAAAGGAAGACATAGTGGGTTCCTCGTGCCAGTGCAGGTACCTCTCGGATTTTAATGCTCCTTGAGACTAACTAAAGATTGGGAGGCTGATGTTTAGTAATCAGAATGCCGATTTAAAATAGAGAGCTCGGATCTGAGTATTGGCTAAGGGAGAATGGGGATGAGGGGGGAGAAGAAGCGACATGGAGAATGAGAGGAAGAAAGAAGAGAAAGCTCCAAGGCGAAAGATGGGAATTAAATGGAAAGGACGAGGAAAAGCTGACTGAGCAGGTCCAGACTGCTGTGACAGGACAGCAGATGTTTCTGTCTCGCAGGCCTGGGGGCTGGCAGATGTGGCGTCCTGTTCCCAGGAGGCTGACTTTTCCCTGTGCCCCTGGAGGACATGGCAGAAGGAGGGAGGAGGGGACACTCTGGGGTCTCTTTTTCAGGTCACTTATCCCGTTTGTGAGGGCACCACCCCCATGACCTTATCACCTCCCAAAGGCCCCGCCTCCTGACAGCAGCATCTAGGGCTTGGGGTTCAGGATGTGAATTTTGGGGACACACACACTCAGTCTAGAGCAAGGCACAGAGGTAATGGGGAGAAGGGGAAGGAAAGAAGACACTAGGTGTAGACACCCCAGCAGCGGCAAGGGGGAAGGGTCAGGAGACGGGGCCGTCCTTGGAAATCCTGTTGTCTCTGGTGTCCCTTGTAGCATGTTGTCATCAACCATGACTCTATGGGGAGCTTTTCCCCTGGCAGCGGGCAGGTCTGGGTGCCCGGGTGGCGTTCTGGGTGCTGGGCTGTGACATTGGGGCTCACATCCTGGGAAGCTAGAGATGAAGAACCAGGGAAGACGTGATTTGTGTTCATCATAAAAAACCTGGAGTTTGTATTTTAAATAAGGATTATTGTGCCACAGATTTCTCATCTTTGCATCCGTGAGAATGATTAAGGGTCTCAAGTTGTAGGTAGAGGCATTAGAGAAGACTAACTTTTTGGTAAAGATTCAAAGCCTTCTTTTGTGTTTGAAAGCAGCCAGATGGGTTTGCAATTTGATAAGGGGATTGTGTGGGGGTGGTGGGTTGCGGGGGGTGGGTCAAATCCTTCGAGGAACCCAAGGGTCGCATTCGGAAGGGCAGGCGTTGCATTGTCTTGGCCCCGTTTTCCTCTAAAATCAAATCCAGATGTCTTCTGAGACCAGCGGAATCTCAGAAAGGTTGGTTCTCGGGGCGACTTTGCAGGGAATGAAAAGAACCTTCAGGTGACACGACGGAGTGGAACTTCGAGCTTCCTTTCGCTCCTGCTCTTGTGGCCTTGTCAGGCTTCTCCCTGGCGAAGGCGCCACCTGCAGCACCGCCCCACAGGGTGACGGAGGGGACTGCAGGGGAGTTCAGCTAGATAAGGGGATTCTTTCTCAGCCGTCAGTTAATCAGGATCGTTTCTTTGGGTCCAATGTGCTTCGTAGCTGCGTGCTCCAGGCGTATCCCTCTGGGGCTGGCTCCTTCGGGGTTGACGGTACCACAGGGACTAGGATGGCCTCCTAGGCCCAGCGTGGAGCACACCTGGTGGCACCTCTAGGGGAAACACCTGATGGTTTTCTTTCCTGTAGGAATTCCTGCGATAAAGAATTCTGTTTGATAAAATCATCTGGCAACTGATACTCATCTTCCCTGAGAAGTGGGATTCCTTTGCACTATTAGGCATGTCCGATTTTCCTCAGTAAAATGCTGGAACCAGACAGAGGTGATGACGGCTCAGCATTGTGACTGTACTTAATGCCCCTGGATTGCCTCGTTGAAACTGTCAGTTTTAGTTTAGTTTTAGTGGGTCAATTTTATCATGAAACAAGTTGTAGCAATAATTGGGCGTCGATGTCATAATACCTTTGATTTTTAAATGCATGGGAGGAATGAAATGACATTTTACTAGAGCTGAAACAATTTGCGGATAGGTTCATATTTTAGCGTGATTTGTTAATTAAAAAAATTTTTTTTCACAGTGAAAACTAATTCCTAGTGGACGCAGAGCTTCTGAGCTCTTCTGATGCAAAAATATTAACAAAAATTACCAAAAAAAAATTTAGAGGTAATTGTTATACCAGGAACTAAAGCAGCAAGTGGCTGGGCTCCTAGGAGACAAATGGCACCATTTGGCATCTCGTCACGTTGTTCAGGAAACTCTGCCTTCAGAGGGAATGCTATCAGGTAGGAAGAAACATCCTTTTCATCTCATCAGAGCCAGCTCTGCCCCTGGAGTTGGGAGCCAGCGTCCTCTGCTTTCATTAGGGGCTCAGCTTCAAAGCCTGGAAGCTCTCTGTGAAGAAGCAAAGCCACTTACAGTCATTTCTCTCCCCACGCACACTGAGCCATGTATGGAGACACAGCGCTTCCGATCTCCAGGCAAAAGGAGAGCTTCTAGAAAATGCAGGAACGCACGCTCACGGCAAATTAATCCACCCGATAAAACTCACAACGTATATTGACCCCCTACCATCTGAAGGATAAAATTCATTTTTTAGTTTCATTTTCTTTAAGACTTTATAGACGTGCAGAGACCAGACATGTGCTCAGTAGACTTTTCCTTTAAAGAAGGAGTCGACTTTATTATATAATAAGTAAAACCTCGACAAATGCTTCTAAATTTGATTAATGGGCAGGCAATGTGTGGGGGGGAATCCTGACATTAATTCAATGATATTACATTTACCAGGATCTTAACACCTGACACGCTCCTTAGACCGGAGGTCCCCAACCCCTGGGCCGTGGACAGGTACTGGTCTGTGGCCTGTTAGGAACCGGGCTGCGCAACAGGAGGTGAGCAGTGGGCCGGGGAATGGAGCTTCCTCTGGATCTTCAGCTGCTCCCCAGCACCAGCATCACCGCCTCAGCGCCACCTCAGGTCCTCAGGGATTAGATGCTCATAAGAGCACCGGTCCCTGGGGCCACAAAGGTTGGGGATGGCTGCCTTAGACCAGTAAGCGCAAAGTTGGCGCTTTCTGATGCGAAACCCGAGATGCCTCTGCTGTTAAAGACTTTCTTCCTGTTTCCTGTCTAGACAGACTGAGGATAAAACTATTCACGTGTTATCAGTTTATCTACTTAAAGGCGGTTGATGATTCCCTGTTACCTTTAGTTAATAACTATAAAAGCCCTCACATTTCTGCAAAGAGATTATTCCCAGCATTGGGATCATGTCATCATCTTTTGTGTGGTGTTCTTTAAGGTGCCTCATTAGACGGACAGAACGAAACGGAGCGAAGTGATTGTTGAGGACCCAGGAGGTCTCTGACCTCGCAGAGTTAACACGTACATCAAGGTCTGGAGGGAGCGTCATTTGGTATGACTTGAGTCATCCACGGAGGATCAGTGTTGATCACTAACCCAGCTGACTGGCCCTGCGTCCCCCCTCATTACTGAAAGCTCCTTTCTGGGGAAAAAATGATGTGATCATTGTCAGCATCTTGTGTTTCTGATCCCCCCTATTATACCCCCCTGGGGACTGCACCAGCGCCCACACTTGTTCAGGCCCCCGCCGTGGAGGACAGTCATTCTTGAGGAGGACCACATGGCTCACCTTCGCCCATAAAACACGCGTGTCCTGGACGAACACCTCGCAGTGAGCCCCTGACCCCTTTCCTCAGCTGTGATGATGGAAGCAGGAGCCCTGGGCGCCTTGGCCCTTGAGTAATCAGGATGGTCGGAGCCTGCAGTGGACACTGTGAGCAAGAAATAAATGTCATCACTTAGCCACCGAGATTTTTGTTAAGGTTGTTCCTACCGCGTTGCCCATTCTTTCCTGAAATGCCGACGACTTCGTCTCTCTGGATTTTGTGGGACAGTAACGACCATCCAAGTCTAGTCGGTATCGGTAACTGTTCCCGACCTACTGATTCAGTTAGCTCACATGATTGTGGAGGCCGAAAAGGTCCGTGACCTGCCTTATGTACACGAGGACTCATGGAGGCTGGTGGCTCAGCTCCAGTCCAAGTCTGAAGGCCTGAGAACCAGGTCTGCTGGTCTGTGGGTTCCAGTCTCATCTCAGACCCGCGTCTCATCTCAAACTACAGGGCAGAGCGGGGATGGAATTCTCTCTTCCTCCATCTTTTTTGTTCTATTCAAGCCATCAACTCATCAGGTGACCCCTACCGACCCTGGGGAGGGCTGTCTGCTTTACGCGGTCTGCCCGTTGGGGTAACACCCTCATGGACGTGTTCAGAATAAGGATTAACAAACTAGCTGGGCTCCCTGCGACGGATCAAGGTGACCTGTAACATTAACCATTCGGACTATTTCCCCAGTCTTGTATCGAGGACATGGGGGGAGCGTGTGTCCTCGTACGTACCGCGATGACTGAGCCACAGTGCACCCCCCGAGATGCACACACATCACAGGCGTAGAGCTGCTGTTAACAGGCTGATACCTGCCTTTTGATGAACGTGCACGTACAATACCATTGGGGGCGCGTCTTGCTGTAGATTTGCTGGATCGCAGCGTCTATAGTATATTCAGTTTTAATATTTCTCCCGAGACATTTTCCAAATTTGATATTCTTCCCGCAGCAGGATACCAAGGCCTCGCTCCTTCCACATCCGTCCTAACCCGTGGTGGCTTTTGTCCCGCTCGCTTTAGTCATTCTAGTAGATGCGCGGTGATCAGTCTTAGTGTGGTTTTAGTTCTCATTTCGCTGTTGCCTCTTGGTCGTCTTTTCAGGTATTTATTTGCCTTTTGGAGTATTTTTTTTTAAGTGCCTGCTCGAGTCTTTAGCCCTTTTGGCCATGGGGTCATCTGCCTTTCTTCTTGTTAATTTGTAGATGTTCTTTATATATCCGGATGCCAGTTCTTTCTCAGGTCGTTCTTTGGCAAAACCTACTTTCCCTTCATGCGTTTCCCTTTCAATATATCGATGGCGTCTTGAGACACAAACGATTTTCATCTGAACGTGGTTCCAGTTGACCATCTTGTTTTCTTTATGATTAGCATTTTATGGGGGCTTGTGAAGAAATCGGTGCCGACTTCATGGTCATGAGTATGTTTTCCTCTATTTTCTTCTGAAAGATTTATGATTTTGCCATTTGCATGTAGATCCGCACGCCATCTGCACTTGATTTTTGTGTTGTGTGTGACGTAGGCCTCGAGAATCATTTTTTCCATATGGATATCCAGTCGGCCCAGCAAAATCGACCTGAAGGTTATCTTTTTCTCCTGCCAAGCTGGGTCCCTTTTGGTCACCTATGAGGTGACTGCATAAGTGTAGGTCTAGAGTCCAGACTCTCTATCCTAATGCGTGGATGATCTATTCACTAACGATGCACGGTATAATCGTCGTAGTTTATTATAATGACACATGCTGCATTTAAAATTTTTAACATAAATTCACAGGAAAAGCAGTGGTTCAAATGACATGGATCATATTTTGGAAGCTCTTAGAACGTATGATCAAATGCCCTCAAAAGATTACACATCTCCCAACAGCATATGGAATTATTATTTTACTTGTTTGCCCTCAGTTTTGCCCATTTTTTTTATTCTAGCATTTAAAAAAATTGCACCGAATGCACCCAGCACCAGTGAAGTTGATGACTATCCTTTACTCCTTTAGACCCCAGGCACTGTGTTAGCGATTCTCTCCTCGGATCTGCATCTTGTGTTCATGCTGGGACATCGACCAGCCTCTGGATGGTCCCCAGGCTTGTTCAAAGCCATCATGTGTCGGGGGCACACGTCCAGGCTCTGTCTGCCTCTCCCAGAGCCTCTCTCCTCCCCACTGCACTGTTGTATTCATTTGCAATTATTTAATTATGAAGTAGGCGACACTCTTTCTCATCGTGGGCCTGGTGTGTCCCAGTCCCTCCTGTTGTTCTGCCTGATTCCTGCACCCTTACAGGTGGGGTGACAGTTCACGAGGCTTGTTGCTGGCTGGAGCTCTGCATATCTATCTTCCCATGTTCCCGCCAGGAAGATGTTGGTGACAATGCCCTCTGTACCAGCACCCACTGGTCTGGCACACCTGGGTAAGCACAGATTCAGAAATTTACTGGCGATTTAACTGTTATTCCTCATGGGAAGGTGAAGAGAAAGAAGGGTGGGTAGCCAGTTGGCAGGGGACATTGGGAACATTCTAGAGGCAGCTGTTGGATAAGCATGGGGTTGAAAAGGTTTCTTGGAGGACGGGGGTTGAGGCCAGGGTCAGTTGACCCTGGTGGGAGTTGTCACAGACAGCATCCACGTGGGGAGGGCCTTCAGACCCTCCTTGAAGGTTCTCCATGTTACACACACGCGCACTCACAAGTCTCTCCCTGTCGCTCCCCTGCACGCTGACATTTGAGCTCTCTGCTAATATTCCAAAAAAGGATTTTGGCAAAAGAAGACCCCGACTCCTTCCCCGGCCTCTGACATCTGTGCCTTGTTGTGAGCCGAGCGGGCGAGGGCGGGAGAAGGATGGAAGGAGGCAGGCTGAGATGAGAGGCACGGCGCCCTCGCACGCCACCTGCTTTGTTATGTAATCATCATGGATTTTGTATATTTTCTTCAGCAGAATTAATGTCATTTGTAGAAGAGGAGTGTGATAAGTAGCTAAAAATACAGAACGCATGGTGTCTAGCTCTGGGAGGGACCATATTTGGAAGTCACCCCTGTTCTTGGAGCAGACTCAGGGGGCCTGTTACTTTATGTGAGCGGTGGAGGATGTGCTGAGACCATGTTCATCAATGCATCAGTCCCTGTGGTCCCGCAGTGTGGGAGGGGCTGGGGGGACAGCAAAGGTGCCTGGGGCTCTTCTTGTCACCAGGACAGCTTGGCTCCCACACTCTGTACACCTTATGCTCACATCTGTGGACAAGCAAGTAGCTTGAAAGGCCTGGAATCCAGCAGCCTTGAGTCCTGCAGGCCATCCTGGGATTCCAAGCATCCTGGTGCACCCTGAGCTGTCACACTGTGGTGGTGGAGCCGGGCTCCGGTGCAGCTGGATTCTCATTCCCTGTCTCAGGGTCCCGTGTCCCCAGAAATAAGACGTTCCTTTAAGCAAGCAGAAAGGGGAAAATGAGGCATGAGACAAAGTGGCGTCTCTGGGCTTGACTTTGGGCGTAAAATCCTGCTGCCAGCCCAGGGTGGACCCCCTGCTCCCGCAGACACAGCTTCCAAACCCAAAGGAGACGATGCTCAAGCCTAGCTCCTCCCTGACCCTCGCAACCCTGGGAGGTGGGACTTGTTTGCATTTACAGATGTGGAAACTGAGGTTCAGTCAGGGTTGCCATTTCCTGAAGATGGCCCAAGCAGTAGACACTGAAGATGAGATTTATTCCAGGGCTGTTTTGCTCTAAGGAGAAGTCCGTTTTGGTCTCAAATATCCTCAGTCCTTGGGACTGAGGTTTTTATTCGTCCTGGAAACATTCTGTGGTTTGCTCCACATGCGACAGTGAGGTTCTGGGCAGGGCACTCGTCACCCTGGCCCTTCACAGATCCCATTTTTAACAGACCTTTCCACCTGTTTTCAAGGGTTGGATTATCCACCAGCAAAACGGAGGCAGTCTCACAGTTCCGAATCGCACCTAAACATTCCTAGCAGACCAGGGAGTTTTGACACGAGTCGTTTTCTCTCCGAACTTTATGGTCATAGAGCGACTGACCGCCTTGCCTGATGTCCAGACGTGGCAGGAGGTCCATTCAGAGTGAGAAGGAAGAAGAACCCCCTTGGCACATTTGTGTGGCAGATGCAAAGGCCTGCTCTGGGCCTGCGATCGACGACCCCAGGAGTTTTCCAATCGTAGCTCGACCCAGATCTGAGACTTAGACTCAAACCTGCGGGATCTATCTGTGGGTAAGTTTTATCTAATTCCTGTGTCTGAGAAAGCTGCTTCTCCAGGGCTTGGCTACAAATGGGTGATAAATGGGTTTCTTATCATTTAAGAGCATCTTCAGCCAGACACTTCCTTGGAATTTCGAGGCTGCCACGTCTGCACTTCCTCAGATGTCTGGAGGGAGGAAGGCAGGCCAAGAAAGGGGAGCTCTGTGTGCCAGCCACGTGGATTGCCCTCGATCCGGGGTGGAGGGGACTCGCCGACATGCAAAAATTAAGACGAACACGGTGCTCAGAATGCGAAGCCCTCAAGGGTTTTCATAGCAAACTTCCCACTGAACGCCTCCCATCCACCAGGAGGATGGATTAAGCTTTGGAGAAAGCAGATGTAAAACCAAAGATTTTAAGTTGCTAGCCTGCGGCCACACCGATCAATGCTGGAAGCCGAGAATAGAAACCAGTCTTCTGACCTGCAGCCTGAGACTCTATCCATCATCCCCGTCTCCCTGGGACGAAAATACACCCTTTTCTCTAAACACAAGTGGAACCAGCATGACCCAGTGGCATGGAGTGTCGTTGTTGTGGTTGTCATAGCAACCGGATTGGGAATTCAAAATATAAACTTTGATTTTGTGTGTGTGAGGAAGGGGGGTGGGGGTATGGGGGACATAGGGGTGACCACCTCCCCCCTTCGAATAAATGAAGTTCAATTTTTCTGTGACTCGAATCTCAATGCTAGTACAAGAAGTTCTAGTGACTCGAGTTTCAGAACTTCCAGACGGTGAAAATAATTTCATTTCACAGATTTTTTTTGCTGTTTTTCTTGTCTAACAAAACGAGAGTTCTATTTTAACTCTGTAGTTATTATCCTTGTAGCATGTAAGCTTCGTTGGAAACTTGATAATTTAATACATAATTAGTATATTTTGTAGGATTTCAAATCATTTTTTAGCCAGGATGTAATGCTATGTATCATAATGAATAGGAAAATCTTCTTTATTTTGTTTCTAGGGTCATGTGATATGATTCCTTTGACAAAGAAGGCTGCCCCCCAAAAGTAGTCCCTAATGAAAGTGCTTTAATGGGAAGAGATTATAATTACACACAGCGGGAACTCCAGTTACTGCTCAGTATCTGCTTCCCCCCTTTGCTTAGTAATGAGAACCCCAGTTTTTCTAACCTCTTTGCCATCAAGCGGAATGACCGCTTGCCCACATCCATCAAAGCTAAGTGTGTCGTGCATTTTGGCCAAGAAAGTACAAATTGGAGTGTTTTGCATTCCTCCCAAAAAGGTCCTCGGAAAGGAGGAGGATCGCCTTCTTCTTCAGACCACAGCTGTGATGGCTGGAGCTCTGGAATTCACCTTGGACCCTGAGGTCATGAGGCATATACTGTGGGGAGCAGAGCTGTGGGCTGGACAAATGCAGGGGCATGGGACCATGTGTGCCCTCACCACCTGCCTCTGCACAGCTCTTCGCTTTCATGTGACACACTGCCACTCTGGTGTTCAGCACGGTCCAGGGGACCAGCTCTCAAGGGACACAACACGTGGGGCAGTGTTATCATCACTGATCGGCTTGTTTCATTAAAACCTGATCTTCCAGAGCTAAGGGAGGGAAACAATCCATCTGGTCTTTTTCATGCTTGCTTTTTTCATGCTTTTTCACCCCTGCATGTCTCAAACAGTTCCCTGCCTGCTCGGAGCCAACATCAGAGAGCTGGCTCACGGCATGGCAAAGTGGAGTTTGCAGCTGTCTCTGCGGAAAGCAAACAGCCTTGGTTGGCAAAGGTATAGCTGGCAGTCCACAAAGTGTGGGGATGACCAGCTCCTTCCTGAGGGTGCCACCCCCAGCCTGTGAAGCCAGATCATTCTCCCTCCCCAGCACCTTGAAACGATGAATTCGGGATCATTACTTCCCCTGCGTTTAGAACAGCCACAGGATGGGCTGCTGAACGCACGTGGGTGACACAGGCCTGCCATGCTTCTCGTCTGCTCATCAGTCACTTAGCCCCAGCCTGCGCCCCCAAATGGGGCTAGCCGACTATGTGTGTTAACTAGTGTGGCCCCTTGCCTTTAGGAGCTGATGGTTTTGGAAAAATGCAGATGGTTATCTTTGTTTATTAGATACAAGTTACAAAGGGACCTGAATTTCTTGAGTAGCTTTGCCAGAGAGACTGTCTCATATGATTCATCCCCTGGAGCAAGAGAGGGATAAACTGAGACCCCAGCTGTGACCCAACCTCGGGACAGAGGACAAGGCAACTGCCCAGCAGTGGACAGTGACTATTGACCTCCCTGGATGCTTTTAAAGGCGGGCAAGTAGCTCTTTAGGCACTTTTTGGTGCAAGCGAGCAGCATATAGGCAAATATTTGCATTTCTTTTGAAACTGAAAATTTTCTGTTATTTCAGGACAAAAAAATATTTTATTGATAATACTACCTAAATATATGACCACTGCCCAAACTTAAATATGCATTTCTACACAGTGCTCTAGATGTTGATGAAACGGTAAAATACACAGTTATGAATGAAACTAATTTACAAATAGAAATACCAATCTTATTTGTTTATAGTAATTTTATTAATACAAAACCATGAACTTAAAAGCTCGCCCTCTAACAATTTAGATAGCAAGGGGTCGTTCCAATATGGTGATTAAGATCAAGGTGTATGATTTTTAAATATCTAATCTTTCAACTTCATCATAATTGTGGTTTACAAGTTTTCTGGGGGAAAATTAATGACTCCTAGAAAAGATTTAATTGAACCTTTTCTCTCTTCTGCTTTTTCACGATTTAGCAAGTGTGATGGAAGGTCTTCTTCCAGAACATTTGCTCCTAAAATAAGGAAGCCAGTTATTTGTTGCAGGCCCCCAATCATCAGACATGTTGGCAGATCGCATGTTCTCCCTGCTATCTGTGTCTCAACCCCAGTGCACGGCAAACCAGATGTGCCCCTCACACATCACCCTATGTGTGTTTGGTTGTTTTTGCTGACTTACAAACGTTCGGAGGAAAACGAATCCAGCTTCTGTAGAAGGCGGGTTCTAACGTGAAAAGCTTCTCACCAGGAGGGAAGCCTTCGGAATCAGTTTCAAAGAAGAGGCCAAAGGGTCAGTGAGCAGGCCAGGTTCACGAGGACAGCAGAAATTAAGAGGGACACAGAGGGAGCCTGAGAGTGGCAATGCACTTGGCACTGGAGGTAACGGGAACCTCGAGAAGGTCTGTGGTGTCCCAGGACAGAAAAGTGTAAAAACAATACTTTTGTCAGGCTTGTGTCTGATGAGCATGCGTTGGGCACACGTCGGTAGTCAGTAAAGCTTGCGCTGCTTTTACTTTGTGCTGTCATTGGCCTGGACGGCTGTTGATCAGAGCATCTGCTTTCGTGAACGTGTGCTTCGTTTTCTTCATTCAGGGGATGGCGAGCTCCCTGACAGGTGAGCAGGAGAAATCGAGCTAGCAGTTGATTCGTTCAGAGAGTCTGTGCATTTTTATCTCTGTGTATTCGGCTTCTGAGTGATTTCCGTGAATCGTCAGTCACTTTGCCTCACCTCGGGTAACTAATACAGTATTTTGATGGTTCATAAAGATTTGTGAAATGTATCAAATTTTGTATATATAAAAGAAGCGTAGTTTCGTTTATAACCTCCTCTCACTAGAGAAATGCCTACTGTTGGCTTGAGCTCTTCAGGTGATGGTTACCCAAAATATAAATTGCATTTTAGAGCTCCAAAGCTCACCTGCCTGGGTTCAAATCCACACTTTGGAATTCATTAGCCATGTCACTTTGGGAAGGTTACATATTTTTTCTGGACTCTAGTTTCTTCTTCTAAAAAAGGGGGATAATTGTAGACGTAGGTCATACAGTAAAGATGAGGCACTGCACAGTTGCAAATGGCAAGTTTCTACCTTGTAGATAAGTTTGGGAGCAAAGCCCAATGCTTGGGACGACAGGGAGGCTAGGGAAGAAGAAAACATCTTTGCCTTGGGGGAGCTTAAGACCTAGTGTGACAACAAGAAAAGGTATTTGCAACCATCATGCAGAAAGATGCATCTGAGTGTCTAACGACGGCTATATGGTTGTACCAGGTATTATTAGTAATAGCTTTTTGGAGAAGAAACGATTTCAGATTTAAATTCTCAATGTGTGTTGTACACGCCCACAATATCCAAATTCAAAATGTTCCACACACCGTTCTGTTCATAGCTCATGAAGCTGCAAAAATGATCTAACACCATTTTTTGGTGAAATCAACATGAACTGATATGAGGCTGTTTATCATCTTTATTATCCCACTTCGTGACTATTTCTAGATTTCTCTGCAGAAATATTAATGTATTTAGTTCTGGGCTCTGCCCTCCACTGGTGGTCCGTATCCATTGTCTCATTGCTATGCAACGAGCATCCTCAAATTTATGACTTAAAACAACAGTCACCATCTATTATCACTCATGATTCTCTGAGTCGATGGGCTCCACTGGGCGGTTCTTCTGCTCCACCTGGTGTCAGCTGCGGGTTGTCATCCTCTGGAGGTTTCCCTGGCCGGGGTCTTCCGACGTGGCTCACTCGCTTGGCTGGCGGCGGGGGCTGAGCTGGGCCTTCAGCTGAGCTCTCTCATGTCTCATCCACTCCCTTGTCCATACGAATCGTCTGGGCTTCCTCAGCCTTGGAGGTTGGATTTGGTCAGGGCAAACTCCAAGAAGAGCGAAGAGAAGCCACAGGTTTCCTAAGGCACAGGCTCAAGGTTTACAGTGTCACTTACACTTTTAGTGGCTCCAAAAGTCACATGCCAGCCCAGATTCAAGGGCAAGGGACACTGGCTACCTCTACCTCAAAGCGGGAGAAGGAACAAGGATTTGTGGCCCAGGACAGGCCATTCTGTATCTATGGTGTGGGGCCCACATGACTTTGTAGGGTGTAATATGCCTCCAGCCCCTGGAGCTTTGGGTTAGGGGTGCTCACCCCACTGTGTGCTTTCAGTCCAGCCTGGTGGAGGCTGACGTGGAAACACACCAGCAGCATGACCGACATCCTCCAACGTTCTTTCTAGAAGAATGTGTCATATGCCAGTTTCCCTTCACACATGTTTAGGTTAATATCCAAAATGTCTTATTATAAATATAAATAATTGTAGGGCTTTAATTTCAAAAGTCCTGTTGAATGTTGAACATGTACAGTAAAGCCTTAATATTTTTTCTTTGAAATATACCTTATTAATCTAAATGCTAAAGTGATTTGATATCCACTGCTAACTATTTTTAAACTACAGGAACAACGTCTTCTCTTACAGAAGAGATTTTATATCACTTTTTTGCTCATGAAATTTCCATTTCCATTATGCTTTTCTACAATGTAAATATAGATATATATTTAAATTTGATTTTCTAAAATATCACATGGTATCTTAAATACCCTGGTCTACATTTTGAATAATTACTCTGGATTTAGTTATCATTACAATAATTACCATAGGATAATGGAACAAAAATGAAAATGTCTCACAAATTTTGAAAATTATAAGAAAGAACATAGCATTTTATTGGAAAAAAATGCATCTTAGTGAGATGGATAATTTCTTTTTCCTTTTTAATTTTCTTTTAGTTATATGTCTCTGCAAGAATATTGCTTATCACTAAAATGAAAAAGGATTCAATATCAATTTTATTCCTGTTTTTCAGTTTTTTAAGTCCAAGTGCTTTGAAAATTCATCTACATAAATAGATGGAAATAGAAGAAAATTGTTATAACTATGCCATTCAATTTTTTAAACTTTTCCAAGCAACACTTCAGAAATCATACTATAGCCTTAAAAGTTACTTTTAATGTTCTCTCAGATGACACTGCAATTAATTTCTCTTTTACTTTGGCTGAAAACAAATTAAAAAAACTAGAAAGTAATCTGGCTTATTACAGAGTCATTAGTCTGGACATCCCCCCCACACCCCATTTTTCAAAGCGTGCTTCTTATGGACAGAAGCACATGACTTTCACGCAGACCTCATGGGAGACAGCTGGTTCGCAGCCAGACCTGGATGTAAAGCTGAGCTGCAAAATACTGGCCCAAAATGGGCAAACACCTACCAAAAGCATCTCCATATTGTGGAAGAAAAAAGCACCATTTTGGGTTCCTGGCTAGCTCTCTCTGCCACAATCACTTTGTAGAATAGTAAGTTTTAAAAGCTGTTTTCGATGTATGTTAAAACACTGGTCTTCATTTTATACTGATGTTATGTTAGTTCTGTTTCAGAATTCAAGGGAAGACTAAGGAATGGTGACGGGTATGCTTTTGTTCAGTACGAGGCCTGTCCCCACAGGGCTAAAGGAGTGATGGGTCGCCTGGGAGAATGGAAGTCACGAGAAGGAATTTCGAGGAGAGAGGTGGAGTGTGGCCTCTGAGTCCGTGAGTTGTCGCCCTACATCGGGAAGACCAGCCCAGCTCTCCCTTTGGTGCTTGGAGCTCCCTGGGAGAAGGTTTCTTGAGAGAGAGGAGTACAGAATCACTTACTGCAACTTATTTCCTTTTGGAACATCCTTAACAGATTTACATTTAAAAAATTATAGGTCATTAAATTAAATTTTTTACACTGGTAGACATAAAAAATGGGACTTCATGTCTGGCATCTAGTAGGAGAACAATGAATTTTTCCTAATGAGTGAATGAGATGATCGAAAATTATCTGGGTTCTGTTCTGGGGAATAAGTTTACGAGGTCATTAGGTTTAATATTTTTATGGCACCTGAGACAAGGAGTGTGCCACTCATGTGATACTGTGCTTGTCCTTAACCCTGAATCATGAGTATAGACAAAGCTATGCAAGTGAGTCCAGTAATTAGGTGGATTTTCACCTGCAGGTGTCATGTAACAATGCTTTGAGAACAAGCATTCCAATTATTTGTATAGAAAGACGGGGTCAGACAGTTAATAAGTCAACACTGTATATAGACGTTACCCCTTGAATTCTGAAATAGAAATAACATAACATCGATATAAAATAAAGGCCTGCATTTTAAATACATTAAAAAAAACCCCAACTTTTAAAACTTACTACTCCCCACGATGATTGTGGCAGAGAAAGCAAGCCACAAACCCCAAATGGTGCTTTTTTTCTTCCACGATATAGAGATGCTTTTGGTAGGTGGTTGCTCAACTGAGGCCAGTATTTTATGTTGCAGCTCAGCTTTATATCCAGGTCTGACCTGACTCTGAACCCGCTGTCTCCCATGAGATAAGAGAGGAAGTGACGCGTGTCACTTCTTCACAGGGAATTTAAGAGGCAGATAAGCCTTCTCCACTGCTGTCTTTCTGCTTTTTGGCTGATTGGAAACAATCCTCTGAGGGGTCAATTAATAGTAAACCATGGTGTGGGGGGGCCCTGTCACAGGACGGATGGCGTTAGGGTCTTGGAATCACAGAGAGAGGAAAAACGCCTACTGATTAAGAATTTCTCACTGGACTGCTGTGTGAACAAGAAACACAATTCCATTATAATCAACAACCGACACTGGATTTATTTGTTACAGCAGCTAACGTTGCCTTAATAAAACAGAGCTAAGGACTGAAAATATGTAAAGATCCAAAGCCACTTAAATCAATGAATCCATGGTAGGTTTATATTTAAGGGACTAAATATCAAGTGTTTCTATTACAGGAAACCTGAAGATATTCGTGCCTAAGTTTTTCCTGTGGACTTTATGAGATTTGAAAGTGCTCTTCATGCTGCCACGACCCCACTCATGTGCTAACTTTCCAGGCACCCGCCATCACAAATGACCGGAACTGGCACAAGTCAACTATAGGTTTTGTCACATCATGAGTCATTCTTCGGAAAATGCTGTCACACTCCCATGTATCCAAAAAAGGGGGAAAAAAAGCCCAGTGAAGAGCAGCATGTCATTTTATTCAAAAGACGAGGAGTTAGCAGCAGAGTCAGGCTGACGGCATTGACCAAGGGGCGTCGCTCCGGCTGTCGCATCTGTTCACTGCACTTGGGTCATGCTGCCACTGGCGAATGGGTCCCCATCCATGTCTGGTGGTGGAGCCCGCCACCCATCCATCTTCATTCAGCCTTTCTTCCCAAAGGCCAAGGTTGTTGATGCTCTAACAAGCTCACTGACAGCCTGTCCCAAACTTCGGTCCAGAGTCCACTGCCCACAGGGGCGGGCAACAGCTTTCCCTACAATTTATACAAATGACTTTGAAGATGTGCATTTTAATGCTGATTTTTTTTAAGAGGAACCTGTTGAAGTCTTCATATGTTTAATTGGGGGTAAAAAGGAGTGGAATAGAACATAGAACACCATACCAGTCTATCACATTCCCTCTGAATCTAACTTATGTAAAACAGGAGAGAGGCCTCTTTGAGAAGACATCCCACTCCAACCATACAGATCTGCAGCTAACAACACCTAAATTTTGCTTCATCCTCGAAGAAGTCAGCTTTGATTATCTCCCCTGCTCCATCTCCGTAGAGAATTGCACGCGGCCCACATGACAGCTCCGTGGAGCACCAGCTCTGTCTGGGATTCCCCCGATGCAGAAGCATGAAGAATCGTCGTCACGTGACGAATACAGTCCAAGCCACAGAGCAGCGATGCCTTCGCGTCAGCCCGAGTCTGTCTGTAATCCAGATGTTTAGTTTACGTGCCGCCAACCCCTCACTTCTCAGGTTCTTTACACTTTAACTGACAAAATCTCTTGTCCAGACCGACTCCCTGCTTCATAGGCTCAGCATCGCTTCACTCTCCTCATGGGAATAATCAGCTACCCCACGCGTTAGATAATTTCGGAATCTGCCCATCCGTTTTCACTATGTTCGGCCGCAGAAACAACCCTAACATCTCTGGTTGATTTCTCGCTCATATTTGATGTCGTCTGTGGGTTGGCTTCATGTATCTTCATCTTAGGACCAGTGAGAGAGGCGCAGCCGCTACTGGGGACATGCCCTGGGCACGGCCGAAGGAAAAGAACAAGAGAGATGCCGCAAGCACCCTCCTCCCCAAAGGAAAAAAAGAACTGCTCAGACTTAGCCTCCAACCTGCAGTTCACCTGTCAGCCAAACAAGTCGCAAGTTTGTGTGGCGGAGGGGGGAGACATCCTCTTACCTGAGAAGGAGCCAGTAGTTGACAATAGTAATACAAGCCATCCCACCCTACTCTCTTGGTCGCAAACACTCCCTTACCCCACTCCACAAGCAACACCCATCGTCCTCTCGCCACAATCTGCCCCACACCCCCTTCCACCGAAGTCCAGGATCCTTTGCAGTCTGTCCATCAGGTCAGCATCTGAAACTTCTTGATTGGGTGACCTCTGAACAACAACAACAACCAACAACAGAGAAGTTATCTTCGGAGGAAAACGGCATAAGAATCGCTCCCGTACGTGAAGACAGAGAGTGGGAGGTGAACCTGGTCCCATCGGTCCCGGTCCCATTGGCAAACCGGCCATGTCTCCACCCCGTAGGGTGTTGTGTCCTTTTAATCCTTTACCAGACTTGCCGATACGCTGCATTGGGATGCTAATATGGCCCATCTCAGGGCTGCTGAAACGCAAATGGCTTCTTTAGCACAGGGTCCCACTGCGTTTTAAAGCCCCTTAGTTTGAGTTCGGGGTGTTGCTCCCGTTCCCAGGCTGGTACTGACTTTTTCTTGCTAATGTTACGACTGACAGAGAAGCCCACACATTGGCATATTACGCTTGGCACAGACTCTGAATTATGCAACCTTAAATGTCCAAGGGGGGAAGTTCACGATCGTTTCCAGGCAGTGATTATGGGTTTTGCCTTTTGTTTTAATAAGTTCCAGCCTCAGAGGGAGAGATGATAATGCCCCGGTGTGCTTCCCTTTCCCATTTTGTGTAAAGATGGAGAAGCAGCCATGTCCCCGATCCACAGGGGAGGTTAGAAAACGGGGGGAAGTGAAATCCAGTGGCAGGGATGGAAGACCAGAAGCTGTCCTCACAGCCTGGGAGGATCCAGACCCCGATCAGGACCATAAAAAGGAGACTGGCTTTCACCTGCAGTGTCGAAAGGGGATGCTTGGGTCAGATGAACTCACCTCTCTCCTCCTCTTCTTTTCCTGACTTCTCCTTACTCTCTTTTTACCCCAGCAGGCAACCATGAGAAGGCCCAGATGTCACTTCAGAACCCAAATAATAGAGAAAGCCTGGGCTCAGTCCCGTGGGAGGGTAAGTAGAACTTTGCTGGATCGAAAAGAGCAGAGAGCCCACAAATGTGGGTATTCCCAAAGGAGGCCCTTCCTTGGCCTGCTCCCTATCTCTGAAGCCTCATAAACTTGGACACAGGCAGAAAGATGAATTGACACGAGACTGATTTTATCCATAAACCCGAAATGAGCTCTAAATAAAGTCCATGCTTCCTAATCAGACTCAGAGGATTCAGCCGGGGACTCAGGGGGCCTGGGGAATTGATGGGATCTGCTTCTGTCGCTTCTCTCCTTTCTCCTGGCCATTTCTCCTGTGACGGCCTCCTCTTCCCCACCCCCACCCGTGCTACCCTCCTCACCCAAGAGGCACCAGGTCTCTCCAGACAAGTGCATCTCAGATTCCCCGGAGGAGCAAATCCTCTCAGAGCCAATCACTGTCCCCTCTGGCAATCAGAGCGGAGCGACTGGAGAGTCTCGAGTTAAAACGACTCAGTGGCGTCCGATGACTGCCTTTGTGAAGTCACCTTTTATGTGTTGCCTCTTCTTCTGCTCAGACTCCCTCCAACCTGGGCTGTTTCCTGTTTTATACTTTACAGGCATTTCCGCCACTCCTTGCTTTGTGAGTCTGTGCACGGTCTGCGAGACCAGAAAGAGTGAAATGCTGGTGCAACCTTCATGTCAAATACCTTTCTGCCCTTGCGGCGTTTGCATTTTCGAGAGGACCACAGGAGAGCAAGGAGCGGGGTTCCATGGGGGGATCTAAGACTCACACTCCAGAGGAGGCAGGAGCCTGAGTCGGGGACCTTCCCAGGGAGCCCTGACATCAAGGCTGACCTCTTAGACCCTGTACAGAACGTGTCCATACACACATGCATTGAGGAACAGGTGTTATCAAGTATCATCAAGATGGCTTTGGCACTGTTTTTAGGACAAAACAGATGAAAACCCCTGACTTGACAGAGCTTGCCTTTCAGTGACAGTATCATTTTAGTTATAAGAATTAAGTATATAGTTTGTTATAAGGTGGTGGATACTAGAGCTCAGTAAGGGGAACTAAGTGTATGGGGAGAGGGGGTGAAGTTTTAAGTGGAAACAGCCGGCTTGCCTCTGCTTTTGCTTCCAGATTATCTATGGTTTTGTTCTTCTACTTGGAGGGCACCGAGAGTAATTTGAGATTCACAGTCCTACTACTCCAACATGAAGATGTATTTTTAAATTGGATTTTCTGTTTTTTTTTTTTTTTAATATTCTTTCCAGTCATCCTGTAGGTTTTAACATTTTGAATTAAGGTTTTTTTTGAAATATTTCACACATCTGATGAATTTATGAAATGTTGTGAAAGTTGTCTTTTTTTCTTTGGGGGCTTCTCATTGAACGCAGGAGAAAAAGATATGTATAGTGAGGAAGAGAGAAAGAGAAAGAGAAAGGGAAAGAGAAAGAGAGAGCGAGAGCAAGTACTTATTTCTGTTTCAGTATGAGTTCTCCAGCCTGACTCTAAATGGATGATTTAGGCTAGCAGAAAAGTATTATTCTAGAAACACCTAATCACAATCTACCAACCTGTGCTCGTGCAGAATGTTTCTTGGAGCCGTGAAGCCCTGCCCAGCACCACTGTCCCATGGGGCAAATAGTCAACTAGAATTTCTAATCAGGAAAAAGGTTTTGCCACAAAACAGGGAAGAGCTATAACCAAAGTAGGTTAAACTGGATGAAAGTGCTTTCTGTGCAAGCAAAATATCGTTAAATATTGGCCTTTTCATCTGGTTTAGCCTGATAGGTACAAGAAACTCAATGTGAAGGGAGATGGCATTGCTAACTAGCAGGTCAACTCAGAAAGCGGTGATTCGAAACAAAAGAAAAAGCAGAAAATAATGAGGCATTGTTATGTTGGGGAACCACTGAGGGACAACAAACTGGAGGGCCCGGCCAGGTCACAGAGGGGTCCTTCCCTGGAGCTGCCCTCCAAACCGTGTCAGGGACAGAGGGAGTAAAAGGTCCAGAGCCATGGACACGCAACTGACAAAGACGACACGCCCATGACAATCGCTTTTGTTGTCCTTTTCCCTGAACTCCAGGTCACCCATGTGCAAACTTTGTGCAAAATTTAGACAATAGAGACATTAATAATGGAGAGCACGATAATCCCTCATCCATGTACGTATTTCCTATTGTTTTTTTCACTCATCCTTACATAAATTTCCAAACTAGGCCTAGATACGTGTTGTTTTACAACCTGCGTGTTCCACCTGAGTCATAACACAATTGTGTTACCAACCATTTTCACAAGGATGCCTCGGACAGTGTCCCACATCTTAAAATAGGCTCTGAGAAGGCAGAGTCAGCAGTCCCGTAACAGCCATGTAACGGATAGGACGACATTTATTTGATTATTTTTCTATTGCGAGATATATATGCTGCTTTCCTTTTTATGAGTGCCACGGTGACGATCTCCGTCTTCAACTTTTGTAAACCGCTCCTTGTTCCTTTAAATTATTTTGGAGTGACGTGGTGTGTTCATTTGAAAAGCTCTTGTGACGTCTCTCCCTTTGTAACATTTATACACATCTACCTGCCCATCAGTCGGACAAATAAGAGGGCAAAGCACATATTTGCTCATCTTTTTCAATGTGGTAGATGCAAATGATATCTCATTGTTACTCTATTTTTTAATTTCCCAGCAAAAATCAGCTTTTATGTTTGATATCTATGTTATTGCTTCTTCTACAAATTATCCTTCTTTCATCTTTTATTGGAAATTTTCCTTTTCTTAAGCACTCTCTATATTTGGTATCACCTAGTGGTTCATGTCTTGGTAGTAAAAAGTCTCCTTAGCTTTAGGGACCCTATTAGTTATGGGAGCGCAATAGCCACCAGGCAGATTGCCAGGATCAGCTCACTCGCTACAAAACACCTGCTCCATGTGGCTTCTGAGAGACCCCAGAGGAGTTTCTCCCCACACTGATGAGCCCAGCAAGAGAGCTGCCATCACTGTCTGCTCTCTAACTTCCTTGGTCCCTCTTGCTCTGGCTCCCACTTGTCCATGTTTGGGACCCCGTGTAGGGGAGCCACACAGCTTCCAGCAGTGTTTAGGAATACTCTCAACAACGAACAGAGCAACTGCCTTCTTTAGGGAGAGAAAGTGATAGTGCCAACCCTGTATACTCTATGGGTGCCTGGCCTTCCAGTGCAAGAATCTGCCAGGCTTCGGAGATGGGGTGCCAATGGGAAAAGGGGAGGTAAGCTGCTATCTGCGCCTGGAACACCTGTGCCCTCTCTACGAGCCCACTGTGTCTTTGTGCCAAATGCTGCAGATATTTTCTTTTAGTC
Source organism: Cynopterus sphinx (assembly GCA_030015415.1). NCBI lineage: Eukaryota > Metazoa > Chordata > Mammalia > Chiroptera > Pteropodidae > Cynopterus > Cynopterus sphinx. The sequence continues at coordinate 3,124,291 of CM057379.1, read as the reverse complement.
CGTTGCTTCCATGATAGCGTATCAGGCTGAATTATGTAACACAGTTTGCTTCTACGTGAGTGAAATAAGGGCCTGGCTTCTCTGTATGGAGACGTGGTATGCCAAGTGTCCTGAGACTCCTCTCACTGCAGAATACCTGGAAAGTCTGGATTAAAAGCAACTAAATTTCTTTAAAATGCATAGCTGAGCTCTCAAGAAGGTAAGAAAACTCCCAAGGGATAACCATAAAGAGAGAATAGAAATTCACTTGGTTGCTTTGCATGCACTGGGGGCGAGGGTGAGTGGGGAGTGCCCAAGGTGGTAACCGATAACCAAGGAACTTGGATTTTAGTGGCCACAGGAAATAAGGACTCGGGACATGCAAGATGACATGAAGAAATGGCTCTGCTCCCCTCCCCCATGCAGAAAGCCAGCCCTACCAATGGCTGTCTCCTCAGGGGAGGGGCACGTGAACCACCACTGACTGGTGGAGATAGTAAAGCTGTCTGCTTCCAGACTATGGCGGGACAGATCGTCCCTTCAAAGTGAGAAACATCTGATCTCACCCCTGAAACTTTTGAGTTTGACATGACTATAGTTGAGAGCTCCAAAGGAGGAAATCAGAACCCACAAAAAGTAGCCACGGCCTGGTGTCACTCCTTCGGCCCAAAACCATTTCCAAGGGACACCTTTTAATCCAGGACACTCGGGATGTTCACGTACGAAGCCCCACAGAGCACCAACTCACAATCTTAACTTGAAAATCACAGAGAGAACCATCTACCCTGTGCAGAAGTCAGCAAGGACCGTGGATTCAGATACTAGAGGAATGGGAAGGCGACTATAAAACTCGCAGACTGAGATGACTAAGGCCACCAAAGAACACAGGAAATAAGTTCACTGTTTTCACAAAAGGACCGTGTCCATTCTACCAGGGAAAATTACATGCATGGACAACAGGAGCTTAGTGAGCAAGTTCGAATAAAGAGTTAAACCAGAGATAGCCAAGACAGGAACTTTGAGCTGGGGCCGAAGGAGATGGTCACCAGATTGAATCTCATTTTTGTTATAAGGAGAGCGCTGGCCGACGTGATCCAGGGTGGCTGCCTGTCCTCTGGGAAGAGAGAGAAGATCAAATGACAGCACAGGGTCCGGCAGCCGGAAAGTTCTGGATGAGGAATCCCCGGGATTTCCTTGTTGGCAGTATCGCTGATATTCCAGACAAGGCAGATTTAGAGGTAAACAGAAGAGTCACACTGCAATTATACCTATAAACTAATTATAGGTTGTTTCCTGAATATTTTTGCTTAAGATTGAGAAGGTTCCATAGTGGGGCAGAGGCTGTTCGTGACTTGTGATCCATGATACAGGCCCACCCCCTCTTCTGTAGTAACAGAAACCCCGAGTTTTGTCTGGGCACCAAGCCATGGTGAAAAATGAGTTTATTCTTGAGATTAGATTCTGGATAATGGGACTGAACAGAAATGATGTGTGAAATCTCCAAGCTGTGCCCTAACAGGCCAGGACATGTGATCCTTCTTCCGCCTCCTTACTGGGAGACGCAGTGGTACGAAGTGTTGGGTTACGAAGGCAAGAAGTCACCGAGACAAGGTGCGGCCCCGGGGGAGGGGCACCTGGGGCCCTGCAACCTTGTAGGGGCAGAGACCGGACTTCAGGGTCTATGTGAGAAAGAACTAAACTTTTGTGCTTAAGCTACCATACATTTGAGTCTCTGTCACACACACCTGAATCTAGAGAGCAGAACTTGGGACCTGGACGAATGACGCTGCCTTTGTCAGAACCTAAAAGCGATGTCACTGGCATAGAGGAAACATTTTCCTAGTAGGTAGTGAGGACACAGACCTTGACGGCTGCAAAGCTGGTGGTGATCCTTGATATGCAGTGACGAAACCTGCCGTGACACTGTCATCTGCAGCATCTTGGGAGGCAGCACACGTGCCATCACCAACACTCAGGGAACCGGCCAGGAAGTTCAGAATGTCAGTGCCTTCTGGATGCTGCTTCCCGCATGAGAGAGGCCGCCTGGATGGTCAGCAAAGATGGGAGGGCCACAGCCCCACGGAGTGGGACCATGGATCTGTGGAGAGATGAGACCAGGCCCCTGAGGGGCTTCTGAGGTACAGGATTGTGGCAGCTCCGGCTTCCCCTTTCAGCTGAAAACCTGCAGTGTTCACGCCTTTTATCTCGGGTCCCTGTCGCGTGCAGCTTGGCTAAGTCCTCGTTACTGACTCCACGAAGGAAGGTCGTCATTCTCGATGAATTCTTTCGTGGTCTTTGTACGACGTTTGGTTAACGGATCCAAGTAAATGATGAATTATCCCTCAAGAGTGGACTAAACTAAAATGCATGGCCAGATAACTAGTGTACCAGGGCAGATGTGCCCGCTCCGTCTCTCTCCCCGCCTCCTCCCTCTCTCTCACACGCTCCCGCCCTTGCACTTTTGAAGGTGAAGCAACGGAGGATAAATTAGGCCCCCTTTCCTGTAAGGAGTTAGTGGGGAGCACAGGAGCAGGGTGGGTGCTGGGTGATGTGCCAGGAGACTGGGCATCAGCTGTCACTCCGTCCCCACCTGGCTCCGTGAGTCTGGGAAGGACACGGGATCACTCCAGCCCCAGAGTCTTCATCTGTGTGATGAGGTTTAAGATCGATGATCTTGAAAATCCCTTCTGGCCATCAAAATCCTATCTCGACATGAACAAAGTGGTATTAATTTTGTAGTTTCTTAATCTGCAATTATAATACATTCTCGTTTTCAATTCCACCCGCTTGCCGACCTCCGGAACACGAGCTGTTAAACTTGGAATAGGAAACGCTTCGGAGTTCAGTTTGCCTTTTCATGATGAAACAAAGCGAAAGTGCCGAGAGTGTTTTGTCAGCTCCAATGAACATTTGGACGCGGAAAAGCCCAGATGTGTGTGTGCCGAAGACAGCGAGCTGTCTCTTCACTCTCCTGCTGAGTCTGGTTTTTCTCAGAATTGGGGGAGGGGGAGAAAGTCACATTTTGAAACCAAAATGAGATTCTTTTTTTTTTTTTTTTAATTCGAATAGTTTAGAGAATATTTTTAATTTCCTACCCATTTTTCTAAATAAGGGGAACCATGGGGCCCTGGAGCCTGTGTGGCCTGGTCGGATGCTGGGGTTGGTGAGAAGCTGCTCCTTGCCTCACGTCCACTTTTCACCCTGAAGGAGAAATCAGCCTGGACAGGTGTCCCCTGCTTGAGTTATTTCAGGACGAGTCCCATCAGCCCGATCCAGCCTTTTCACTGTAAGGCCTGTTATGGCCTACCTAGATGGTGGTTAATGCCTTTCGTGAACCTATAACCTGCCACTCCTTTTGTCCCCAATCTCTAAGGAACAATATCTTGATAGGCAAGGGCCTCTTTTTACGGAGAATCAAACTCGGGGCAGGCGACGTTGCCTGGGACTTGGCCAAAACTCAAGACTGTCTAAAAATGTAGGTTTTTCCTTAATGTGTCCACTGGGGAAAATGAGCGACTGTACACTACAAATGATTTCCCCACACTAGGGAATGTCATTTTCTGAGTGACAGCAATTTGCCCGAATCCTTAGTATTCTTGTCACATTTAAAGATGCTTGGACAGGATCGAACATAGCAGTAGAGCCGTTGGCTTTATTTTCGTTCTACGGGCAAACGTTTTCTAGCACCTTCTAATGGGGGCCACTGTGCCAGACGCTGTGAGCGCCAGGAGGGTGAAACCTGACCACCCCGTTGGAAGAGCTGACACTTCGGAAAATGAAATGCCTGAGAATAAAGACCGCGAGGGAAGCACGTGGGAAAGGTGAGATTTTGTTGTGTGCATCCTGATTTGCTTTCGGAAGATTGCATGCGGGCTGTACTCGTTAGCATCCTTGAAAGTGTGGTCCCCGGATGCACAGTGCCAACGCCACAAGTACACAGTTTTGGGCCTCACCCAAGACCTGCGGGACTGGAAACTCGGGAGGAGGCTGGGCATGTTTGGGCCAGGAGCACCACTGGTTAGAGCTGGTATCGACAGCCTGGGGCTGCACGTGGCCCTCCACCTGCTTTTGTAAGTTGAGAGTTACTAGAATTAGTTCATTTCTGTGTCGCCTGGTGTTACAGCAGGGGCCAGGGCCCAGGAAGCTGAGCTATGTGCTTACTGGCTGGCCTCTGAGATTCTGCCAGCCCTTGGCGATGGGGAAGCCAGCCACCATGCCGGCCGTGGTGCCCTCCAAACCCCATCCACGCCTCCTGGTCATTTCATCATGGGGGATGACATCACCTTCTGTGAAGGGGTGACAGTGACATTCTCATCATTCAGAGTTATCGTGAGGATTCCACAGAACCTGGCAAGCAAGAAATACTTCATTGACATCAGCAATCAAAGACGACATATTGAAGACACGCCACGAGACGCTCCACCGAGGATGGCCCGAGCCTCTGATGTTTGTGGTCTCCCTGACGCTGTCATCCTGGATGGATGGCCCATGGGCCACGCACGGCATCAGGCTCTGGAGAACGGAATGGAGGCCAGCCCGGGCACTCAGAGCCCGCAGCAGTGCTGATCGGGAGGGTTGGGGGGCATGTTTCTGGGAGCGAGGTACGTACAGGCCGTTTTCACACCCGCCTGAGGTCCTGACCCTGTTCCGTGGGGGGAGTTAGGATGAGAACTCCTGAGGGTGGGGAGCGGCGAACTAAACTTTGTAGCTCTTGTGCTGCAGGATTAAATAATCATGTCTGTGCCCACCAGGCTGGGAAGTTAGGGTCGAAGGAGAGTGACAGTGGCCAAAACGTCTGTGCGGGTCAGCGAGGGACCTCTCTCAGCTCACGTCCCACGGAAGGCCCCGCCTTTCATGCACAAAGCTGCAAAATGTGATCCTAGGAGAAGAGAAAAAGGGTGGTGTGTGCGTGCGTGTGTGTGTGTAAGAGAGGGAGAGTGACCCCCATAATACTGGCTGTCCCTAAATAAACTTGGCAACAAACTTTTTACAATCAATGGCTAAAACTTGACATTTTAGTGAATCTGAGAGCAAGATAAGCAAGTATTAAGAACTTTTTCTGATTACATAAGGTTCTAAACAAGAAAACATGTCTCCCAGTAGAGTCCAGCACGGAATGAGTTGCTGTGTAGGACCCTCAGAGCAAAAACCTTAAAGACAGCTGGACAGAGACCCACAGGGGGGCACTCAAGTGTTCATCTCTTGGGACATTCGTGTCTCTGGACTCTCAGACGCATTCATGCCGTGAGGACAGGAGAGGTTTGTACTGACGTAAGTTGAGGTCAGTGGTGGGTACTGAGGCTGCACATTGGACCCACCTGGGGACCTTTTATAAAACCACAGGTCTGGGCTCAGCCCCTAGAGCCTGATTCACTAGGTGTAGGGTCAGGCTGGGCTTGTTAATATTGACAAAACTCTCCAGAGAGTTCTGATGAGTCCGCTGGCGAAGGGTCATGGTGACCAGCTCTGACGAGAGGGGGTACTGGAGGTTAACGTCCCATGCCACTCTACAGTTATTCAAGTTTACTCTGCTCGAACTAGTACATACAAGACTGGCACAGGAGAGGGAGTAAAGAGTTTGGGGTCAAACGCTCCTGGCTACCCTGGTCGTTAGTTTTTGCATGTTGCCTCGTAGAGGCATATTTTTCCCGAACCACGATTTCAAATTCTGAAATGAATCAAACGACACCTTTTGCTCTTGGCTGCTGTCTCCCGAATTTGCTGTCACCCTGCCTCCTTCGCTGAAGATGCATCTTCAGCTCCTGCACGTCACACACATGGAAGATGCTCACCTTCTGTTCCGGGACGCATCTGCCCTCCCTGCCTTCGACAATCGGTAACTTCCCCACCTCAGTCTCCCCATGGTCACGGGCACAGCTTGGCCATGCACCTCCTCAGCCCACCCCTTGCCCATAATGACTTCTCCTGTTCACTTGTCCAGGCTCCTATTGCAGTGATTCCTCGACCTCATCTTGTCCTCCGGTCCACCGACGCCACCATCACTTTCATCCGCACATCCTTTGAGTTAGCTCTATTGCAGGACCATCCTTAAGTCACTTCCCTACAAACATCCTCAGCTTTCCTGCTTCTCCATCTCTCTGTTCCCTGGGGAACCATCTCCTGATTGGACCCAGTCACTGGCCCTCTCCTCACCAGGGCCTGAACTGCTGCACATTGCTGGAGGAGAGAACCCACTTTATAAAAGAGCTCTCTGAGTGCATGTCCCTCAAGCTGCCACCAGTTTCTTGGTCCCCTTCAGGACAAAACTGCTCCAGTGAGCTTCCTCCGCCGACTACTGTCTGCACTTCTTTCCCTCCCATTCCCCTGCTGTATTGAATTATGACATTTTATGGGCAGACAGGAAAAGATAATAATCTAATTATTATCTAAAGCATCATAAAAGGAACACCCACCAAACCAGCTCTACGCAGTCTTAACCATTTTCACTATTTGCTTCATAGCTTTAAAAAAAAAAAAAACAAAAAAAAACAGAAAACACAATAACGGATAAAATTTGTCTATTCACAATCCCTGTCCACCTCCCCCCACACCCCAAAATAAACAACCTGAATTTAGTGTTTATCATTTCTGTGCTATTTCCCTACCGCGTCTCTAACTACTGCGTATGTATTCATACATCAGATGGATATGCTTTTTTTGGTTTTAACGCTTGACATGAACTGGCAGTATTCATGTGCCAAAGGGGCTGTGTCAATTGCACATTTTCAACTTTACGAGAGTGGCCGAACTGCCTTCCCAAGTGATTGTACCAATTTACGCCTCTGAAGTTCCCCTTTGCCAGCATTTGATAACATTTGGTATCGCCAGACTTTGTCTATTATTGCCAATTTGATTGATATGCCGTGGTGCCCTATTGTTTTAATTAAATTTCCACGATGACTAGGGAGGCTATATTCTCTTCGTATGTTTATGGGCCATCGAGCTTCCTGCTTCATTTGAACATTTTTCTATCGCTTCCTCCTTCTCCGGTGGATTGGTAGCAGTTTGAAAATATATCTGCCTATCATCTTTTGTCAATTGTATGCGCTGAAAATTCTCCCAGGCTATGGCTTGCTTTTAAATTGTATTTTGTCATAAGGAAGTTCTAATCTTTAATGTTCACTGTATTGATTTTTTTTTCTTTATGGCTGGTCTTTTTATCTTATTTTGAGAACTTCTTCCCTACCCAGAGGTCATATCGATAGCTTCTTCTATGTTTTCCTTAATGTTTTAATGTTTTCTCACTTTAGCTTTAATCTACTTTGAACTTATTTTTATGAATGGCTTGAGGGAGGTGTCTGATTTGATGTTTCCCCATCAAGGTCGTCAGTTGTCCGAGACCCATTTACGGATTCCCACCTCTCCTCAGTGAGCCCCTTTGTCACATGTCCAAAATGGCATACGTGTGGGTGTGTTTGTGAGTGTGTTCGTGGGTCTCTGCAGTGTCGTTCTCTTAGCCAATCCTGTGCCCATCTCTCAATGTCTTCAATAGTGATATCTCATGATGCCCACCTACCCTCTTTATTTTCTTCAGAAATATCTTAACCACTCTTCGACTTGTGATCCTGCCTTGCTTAGACATTTTATGATCTACTTAAGTACCCTACAGCCAGTTGAGATTTTGATTGCATCTGAATTATATTTAAGGATGAATTTGGGGAGCAGGGACTTTCTAAATGAATATTTCATATTTAGGATATTATGTACTGAATCATTCTGTATATAGATGTAGGCTAGCATCAACCTATGTAGGCCTTCTTTAGGATCTTTAAATTTGGTTTTCTAAGTTTTTTACAGAGGTCCAAAGTATCTTTGATGAAATTATTCTTAGGTAACATATCGATTTTTTTTTTTGTTAATGTTATCTTTTCTAAATTTTATTTTCTCACATTTGCGGCTGGTTTATGGGAACACAATTGATTTGTGTATTGCCATCCTGTCTAGCAGCCTTGCAGAACTTTCTCTTTATTCTAATTATCTGCAGATGTTCTTAAGTGGTTTTACTGGAGATGATTATACTGTCTGCAATTAAAAATTTGTTTGTGACTTTAGTGGGGTCAGGAGTGAGTCTCCCCAGAATGTGACCCCCTGACATGCAGATTCTTTCAAGAAGAAAGTGATTAAAGCCCAGAAAACTCAGGGAGGTCTTTTTTTGTTGTTGTTGTTGTTATTTTTTAAACCTCCCCCTTACCTGCCTAAAGAAATTCATATAGACAAATCTGCTTCAGGAAGGGAATCTGAGCATCGTCATTTTAGCATATATGAATTCATTGTTGCATACAGGGAAGATCAAAAAAAAAATCCTTAAAGCTAGATGTCCCTCTGTCCCATTGGTTCTGGGTGACTCTGCATGAATTCGTTTACCAAAAAAAAATAAATAAATAAAGTTTGCTTTCTCATCTACCTGTCAATTACTTGCCTCCCTCTCCTTAGTCCGAAATGACATATTTACCTCATTTTGCCTCACTGTCTTTGGAATTGAATTCCCCTGTGTGCATTATTACAATTTGATTTGCTCTTGTTAATCTAATGTCTGTCATTTAAATTATTCAACCAGCCAGAAAGAAGTAAAGGAGTCAGGGAAAAAGGTCCCCGGCGCTGACACTTTTCAACCAATGATTTCAGTGTTGGATAGAGGTGTTGTTGCTGTGTGCATGTTTGCCTGGATCTTCTCTTTCGAGTGAAGGTCTCCAACTTTTCATAATTAAATGGAAAGTTGCTTGTTGATTTTTTTTTGGTAGCTAGTTTATCAAATTAGGTAAATTCTCTTCTATTGCTAGTCTAATAGCTGAGTTTTTTTTTAAAAAAATGATAAATATGTGTGATTTTTTTTCAAAGCCCATTATGCAGCTGTTGAAAGGATCATATGGCTTTTCTTTATTCTGTTGATGAGGTGATTTATATTAGTTCATTTTCTTGTGATAAAACATCCTTGATTTGGGGAATTTGGCTCATGACTTTTCTACTCACTAGAGAAACTTTCATAAAATAGGGATTGATTGTGCCTTGAGTATTCAGTAGACTCTTGAAAACCATCCATATTTTACTTGTTAAGTATTGATTCAGTTTCTTCAATGAATATAAGTGTATTTAAATTCTAATTTTCTCTTTAGTTAGTTTTCTAAAGCTAAAATTTTCTGGTGAGTTATGTACCTTTTCAGAGACTGGTCTGTTTCATTGAACTTATAAATTTCTTTATTTCTTTATTTTTAATTAATTAATTAACGAATGGTGACACTAGTTAACAAAATCTGATAAGTTTCAGCTGTACACTTTAACAGTGAGGCATATGTATGTTTACACTGTGTGTTCACCTCCCATAATTAGATTTCTTTTTGTCACCACAAATTTGACCTCCTTTACCCTGTCTACCTTCCCCCTCTCCCTTCCCCCTCCCCTCTGATAACCTAGTCTATTGTCCATGACCATGAATCTCTGTTAAACTTATACATTTCTTTAAACAGCTGTTGATTCTTTCCATTGATTCTTTCCAGTCTTTCATTAATATGTGATGTTATTTTCCTTTGTTTTCTTCTTTTTCTGACTTGGACGTTTAGTGTGTCTCTTTCAGACCTTTCCTAGTATAAGTATTTAAGATGTTCTCTGTAAAAACTGCTTTTTTTTTTTAGCTACGTAGGTTTTTTTTAATGCTCTATTTTCGTATAAAATATGAGTTTTTCTGATTTCCATTGTCTTCTGTGTTCTATGTGTTATTAGAAATATGGCTTACAATAGACAATATGAATTATTTAAAATGTTTTATTTATAACGATTTATTCGTAACTTACGTGCATGGTACTGATTATTCAGAATTCATGGAGGCTGCCTTGTGGATGCTTATTTTTTTGTAAATCCTGTATAAACATTTAATTAATCCATCCAAGTGATCTTGCTAATTGTTTTTTTCAGGACATCTAAATTTATACTATTTTTCTTCCTGTGGAATCAATTAGTGGAGGAAATGTGCTCCATCAATGATTGTAGATTTGTTAATTTTCCTTATAATTTTGTAGATTTTTACATTTTATATTTCAAAATCATTTTGTTACTTCCAGGCACATTTGTATTTCCTAGTGAACTGAATCTTTTTTAGATAGTGAATATTTTTACTGAAAAAGATGTTAGCTTCAAAAAATCTCTATTTTTTGATATGCATATTTGTAAACTATCTTTATTTTGGCTGATATTTGCCTGCTATATTTTTTCCCATTCTGTTCTTGTGCTTTGGGATATAATTGGATTTTATATGTTTACTGAAATTCTACTCCTTCTCTTTCTACAATTTTTTTTCTTTCCATTTGTCCTCTTTTCCTTTCCAGCCTTCTACTGAATTTTTAATCTTTTCCCCTCTCTACTGTTTTAGAAGACTGTATATATTGCCCTTCTCTCTGTATACACACAGACGTACACAACACACACACTCAATTTACACTTACATTACCATCTTTGGTACCTTAACAAGTGTGAGTTAATTTCTAAAGTTTATATTTCCACTCTTCTCTGGAATCCACTCCCTTCTCCTATTTCCTTGTTAGTCACCACTTAATCCCTCAATGTCAGCTCAAATATCATCTTTCACGATGCCTGTCCTGACTCCCCAGACTAAAACAGACTAAATTTGTCTTTTATAATACTTATTAGGGCTTATGATCACATACTGTGGGATCAGTCCTTGATTATCTACCTTCCCCAAGAGACTGTAATTCCCAAAAGGGCAGGGTGGGCTCTGCATTGCTCTCATTCAATTCCTAATGCACAGCAACAAACTTGGTTGAAGGCGGGAAAGCGGAGTGGGAGGGAGGGAGTGGTAATGTTGAGAGATGAAGATGCAGGCACACGAGATCTGGAAGAGCCTTATACCTTCTGTCAGTTAGGAGTCACAGTCTTCTGCCAAACCCAGAACAGATATAATGTTAGACAAAACCAAAGGGAAAGTTATTTCTTTCTCCTGTTATGAAGGCTGGGGGTGGCAAACCATGGACAGGAGCTCCATAGAGTCACCAGGGTTGTTTTTCCAGATCTCCTGTCCTTGGCTTGTGGCTTATATCCTCAAGGTCTTGGAATTTCAGCTATCATGGTCAAGTTCCAGGTAGGGATCCGGAAGTGGGAGGGAAGGGCAGGAAAGGTCATACCCAGTTAGTTGTCGCCCCCTTTGATGAAACCTTTCTTGATATCCCAACAACTTATGTCATATTGGTCACAGATAAGTTCCATGGTCGCACCTAGCTGCAAGCAAGTTGCCTTTTTTTTTTTCTAAGCGAGGCAGATTGCAATTCAAATAAAATCACATCTGTTATTAAGGATGTTGGGGGAGGTATTGTTTGGGGATGATCACTGTGGTAGAGTGTTATAGACTGGAGTCGCAGGGAGACTGGTAGACCAGTAAGGGGCATTGGTATTTTGGGTGAGAAGTTGACATTCTGAGTTAAGGTGACAGCAATAGGAATAGAAAGGAGGGTCTGAAATGAGAGTTGACAGAAGGGTGACAGAATCCTTGACAGCTCAACGCCACATTTATTTGCTTCAGGAGACACTTTGCAATTTCACTTAGTAGATAATCTTTTCATTGAACTCAAGGTCAATTTGAGTTAATCTCCCTGGTGAATGATGGGATAAACTAAGGCAGAGTAACTTGTATTTTTAATTGCATGCAGGATGGACATTATTTTTTTTAAATTTATTTCCAAACGTACCTATTCCCCCCTCCCCAAATCTCTTTCCAAAGACAGAAGAATAAAGAGCATGTTGATTAATGAGCAGCAAACATATCTCTTTCCAAAGTACAGCCATCCATGGTTTATAGACTCTCACGATGCAGACAAGGCTCCATGTCAGAAAATAAGTCTAGAAACCGTATGGATGCTCTGTCTCCACACAACCCATCTGCATCTTCTTTAGGTATTCCAAATGTCTTTTTAACCTAGCAATTTCCCTTCTCCCTATCCCATATGCATAAAAAGGCAACTTGAGATGTTTTGAGCACAATGATTTTAATTTCAGAAAACTGGGCTGCTAGGAAAATATATCTAGAAATTTAACCATAAAGTCAGGACAAAATGTTCCCAGATTTCTAGACTACTTTGGTCTTCTAGGTATATAGCTGAAGTAAAATACAATGTTTTTTCTTAATAGGCCCTGACTGAAAGTGAGACGAATTACTAAATGTTTCTAAGTAAGAAATAAATGACACTTGTTGAATGTATGCTCTGGCTCTTGTGTCCTTGAGCTCTCACTGTTGCTCCCTTGAACATGGTCCTGAGGTGGGAGAGGGTGGTTTCTACCTGTGGAGTGAGTTCTAGAGAGCTCAGAGGTGAGCAAAGCCCCCCTGGGTTGGGTGGAGGCCAGGTCGCTCTGTGTGTACCTTCATGGAACAACTGGCTGTACTTTTAGATAAAGATGTGTTTGATGCTCATTTATCAATGTCCTCTTTATTCCTGATGGGCCTGGAAGGCCTGATGCAGGCCCTGGATGGATGTGGGTGGAGCTCAGTCTTCAGAGAAGGGTGTGTTGGAAGGCCCAGCACACAGACTGGCAGAGGGCAGAGGGCAGAGGTGCCCTCGTGGTTGACCTGGTCCCACCTTTTTAAGATCTAGGACCTTGCACTTCATCCCACACCTATTTATGTTCATTCTCAGATGTGCCATAACTATTTTCTTTCTATTCTTAGTTTCTAGGTGGTTCTTTTTGAATAAAACTGGTCTGCTTACTTCTGCCACAGCAGTGGGCTTTTCTAAGGGTCAAAGAAACTTATAGTTTCTGGGAAGTTCAAGATTCCAGTGGGTGCTGATGGCTCCCTGAACTCTTCCCACTGGATTCTTCTGCCAAAACTTTGAGAAGCATTGCAGCATTATCTATAGCCTTATTCACGGCTCTCTCAAATACTTAAAATATACGAAAAAAAAAAAAAAGAAAAAAAACAATCAGCACTAGGCCGTCTTAGTGAGGCATAAAACTGCATATAGTTTTACTAATATTTGGTCATTTTAAGAAAGAAACTAATGGGGCTGATCAGAGGATCTAGCAGTTTCTTCACTTCTTAAATGCCATGATCTAATAAAAGAACAACGAGAAAAAAAGAGAACACTTGTGGGTGAGACTGTGACGTATCCCCTGGCTCATTTGTAGGAAAGTCCAGTTAAAATGCAAACATCCAGAGGCCATGACTTCTGACCTGAGGTTTTTCATGATGCTAATACAGTCTTATGCATCCTAAAGGTCGCAGCTACGAAGCTCCCTGGAAGGTCCATCCTGATCACAGCAGCATCTTCATCTCCTCCAGGCCTGCTTCTCTCCTGGGAGGTGGCAGTTTAGCCTTGTGGCTGAAATTCAAGCACAAGGGAGGGAAATGAAGACAAGACAAACCCGGTTAATTATTCCAGAGACACAAGCGATCTTTCATGTCGCCACACAGAAATTGAGGTGAATCAGGAAATGGATGGCACTTCTCAAGTCACATGAATCAGCACCCCAGAATTCATCATTTTCACCAAGTGTTGGCTGGTTTTCTCAATCTTCTACAAAATGTGGGAAGGGCCACCATTTTTAAAAGAACTGAACGATTTTGTTTTGAAATTATCACTACAAGGGGATGAGAAGCAGCTTAAGGGAGGAAGTTATTTGGTGAGCAAAAATTAAAAAAAAAACAACCGAGAAATTTTATTTGGAAAATGGAAACACCTGTGGATCCTTAAATTTATTGTAGAGAGCCTCCTTCTGGGCTGGGTCCTGGGTGAGTACTGACTTCCATGACCTCCTTTCTCTTTCAAGGCTTCCAAAGGGCACAACTGCCACCAGGTTTGTTTATGCTCCAGATGAAGCGACTGAAGCTCAGAAAAGTTAAGGAATTTTTTATCCCAGGTCCTAAGGGAAATCACGACCTTGGTTTAGTGTCATGTCACTTGAAGGGTGCGTTCTAAGTTGTGATTTGGTTTCTTGCCCTTCCTCATTATTAATTTGTAATTCCTTATCGCTAAATATACAGATTTTAACAATGCTTGGGTGTGGCCATAAATTGCCAGTGAAATTGCCCTCCCTCCCCCACATACACGTAGAGTTACGTAATTCACCCAGTCAACCGTTATCTTATCAGCCCTCCTGGATTGCAGGGCAGAAAAAGCTATTTTCTTCCCACTGCTTAGCTCTCTACAGGCCAAGGTTTTTTCGATTTTATTTTCGTGTACATGCCTACAACCGCAATGTTGAGGGGCAAGGACAAGCATGAAGTAAACATATCTGGATCTTAATTTCTGTTTCTGCCCTGGCAGCTGGAGGCTCCAAAGTTCCACCCGCCCAAGGGCTGCAAGGTCAAGGGTAAGGTAGTGGCCTCCCTCCCCTCCCCCACCCCATAGGGACAGAGCAGCCCTGCTAGACCTTGGCCCGCCTCCTCCTCCCAGGCTGCTCTTAGGCCTCTGTGCCACGTAGGCAAGAGGATCAGAATGTCAGGAGTGGAGCTAGCGCCCCTCAGGCCAAGCAGAGACGAAGTGCTAAGCGGTTGGGTAAGGTCTCAGGAGCCAAGCAGCTGTAGGGCATCAGTGCAGAGCCCCCACCACAGCCCTGGGAAGAACGCTTCCCAGAGCGATGCCAGCTACTGGCCTTTTCCTCCCCCAGGTGTTAAAGGGAATCGATTGAGGCCTTGTGTGCCCAAGCAGACCATGGCCAGTGTGAGAGACACGAGATTTGGGGCTGGGCTTGGCTTCCGTGGGAACCTTCAGCACTGCTTTCACTGAATTCTTTTATTAAAAAAGTATTTCAACAAATCGATGTCAGTTTATATTTCTACTGCCATTCTCTTGAATCTGTGGGGCTATGACACCGTCCAGCCAGTGATGGGTTCTGTTTCACAGTGTGGCTCAATGCCACACTGGGTCATTTCTTTCGGTGTGGGCCACCCCAACCACCCGACACTGGCTTCGGAGTGATGTGTGAATGCATCCCCCATCCCTAAGCCAAGAGAGGACAGTGGTGGGGCGATCATGCGTTTCCTTATGCGACTGGCACTTTAAAACCATCCTCTGAAGCCCAGATGGAGAAAAAGGGGCCAGGAGAGGACTGTCCCCACCCTCATCCGGAGGGAAAGGGTCACCACGCGCCACCCTTTGGAGTCTGAACCGACGTTCTGCCACGAAGTCACCTATTCTAGGTGCCCTAAAAGGCACTTGGCTTTCCAGTTACGAATCCTGTCGTCTGAGTCCTTGCTCAGCCAAGCCGAAAGATCCTGCAAAAGTGCAACAAGTTGCATCTGGCCCCAAGAGCTGGACAAGTCGACACCGGCCATGCGGGAGCTCCTCTCTGGACGCCGGCTACCTGGGGACCGCCTGACCTGCCTTCCTGCTGCGTCCGATCAGGTCATGCCCGCAGAAAGCGACCAGAGCCAGGCGGGAGGCTCACCCCCAAATCGCTCCTCCGGGAAACTCTCCGGGTCGTTAGGGAGTTTGGGCCCGCCGGAGGATGTCACACACAAAAAAGGAAAGAAGCCGCCAACTCGGGCGTCCGGGAGCACTCGGCGGCCGCTGCCCCCGCACCCCACCCGCACCCCACCCCGCGGACCCCGCGGACCCCGCGGGGGGACGCGCACGTACCTGGAGCGGAGGCCGGCGGGGTGGACCTGCCACGTCTCGGGCCCGCGCCGCGCCGCCTCCGGCTCTTTATACCGCGTCCCCTCCCGCCGCCCCCGGCCCCCCCCAAAGCAGCCACGTCCGAGCAGAGGGACAGGGGCGGGTCTGTCGGGGCGGGGGGAGGTGGGGGAGCCCCCGCAAGTCCAGGGCCGGGCGCGCTCGCTGCAGGGAGGCCGGTGTGGGGCTCGCAGGGTGCAGGGGGTGCCCGGGGCGCGGAGGGGGCGGTGTCGGGGGAGGGCCCGGGGAGGTCAGTGCTGGGTGGCGCGCTCGGGTTTCACCCGGGCTGGGGGAGGAGGAGGAGGAGGAGAAGGAGGAGGTGCGGGGGGGCGGGGCGAGGGCGGGTCGGGTATGGGGCGGGGCTAGGCTGCGCTGGGGCGGGGCTAGACCCGTCGGGGGCGGGGATAGGCTGGGCTGGGGCTGTGGCGGGGCTGTGGCGGGGGCGGGGCGAGGCGTGATGAGGGCGGGGATAGGCTGGGCTTGGGCGGGGGCGGGGCTGGGGCTAGAGCAAGGCGGGGATTGGGCGGGGCTCGGCTGCCCGGGGGCGGGGCGAGGCAGAACGGAGAGCGGGGATAGGCTGGCATAAGGCGGGGCGTGTCGGGGGCGGGGCTCGGCGGCGCGGGGGCGGGGCTCGGCGGCCCGCGCTCCCCGCTTGCTTGCCCCGCGCAGTGCTACTCGCGAGGAAGGAGGCGCCGGCGGCGGTCGTTTCCGCCGCTCCCGCTCCCGCGCGCTGCCCTCCGTCCCCTCCCGCCGCGGCCGGACCCCGCGGCTCCCCTCATTCCCCCTGCCCCCTATCGCCCGGCCGCGGCCACGACCCGGCGACGGCCCCCGCCTCGCCCTTCGGTCCGCGGGGGCGTCCCGGCGTGAGCGGCCCCGCCGGGGGCTCCCCTGCAGCGCCGGCTGCGGCCCCCAACTTTGCCTCCTCGCCCGTCGCCCCAGCGCGGAGCGAACCTCTGCGTCTGCGGCGCAGCCCGGCCGCGCGCTTGGGGGACGGAGCGCAGCGAGTTGGGGGCGCCCGCTGCCTCGACTTCCCTCGCGGGCGCCGGAGGGCACCCCCAGAGCGCCCCCGGGCCCCGGGCGCGGATGACCCGCACGAGGAGAGCGCGGCGCACCTGGTGAGCGACCCCCACCCCGCCCCGTCCCCGTCCCCGTCCCTGTCCCCATCCCCGTCCCCGTCCCCATCCCCGTCCTCATCCCCATCCCCGTCCGCGCGGGGCCGTGACCACAGCCCGCACCCCGCGCCGGCGGGGACCGGGGGTGCTGGAGGGCCGGCCGGCGGCCCTCGGACGTGGGCCGGGGTGCGTTCGCAGGGGGATCGCGGGCGGTGGCGCGCCCAGGCCCCGGGCCGCCGGGCGCGGGGGAACCTCCACCCCCCGGTGGGGCTGGATGGAAGTTTGCGTCCCCCCCCCCCCGCCGGGGTCTCCGCGCGCAGAGGCGCATCCCGGAGGTGGGGGAGTCGGGGACCCCCACCCAGCCCCGCGGGAAGGTGCGCCGGGGGGTCCGAGCTGGCGTGGTCCAGGCGGAGGGCGGGGGTCCGGGTGCCCGGGGCCTCGGGGCCCCTCGGCTGGGGCGGGCTTCCCGGTCTCGGTACAAGGCGCTTCGGTGTAGCGCGCGAGAAACCGGGAGGCAGTGGGACTTGGGCTCAACTCCGCCAAGCGCTTGGGTGGTGGATGAGGGGGCCTGAGGCTGGGGGCCGCCCTGGGGTCGCCGCCGCGGGGTGCAGAGGCCGGGGGACCCGCCTGCCCATGCCCAGCGAGCCGCATCTCCCCGCCGACCCGGCTTGCGCATCCTCCGGCCCAGGGCTTCGGGGCCCCAGAGGGGACTGTGCCCCCACCCCACCCCCCAGATGTGCGGGAGACCCCCGCGGTGTGCGGGGAGTGGGGAGCGGCGTGTCCCGGACCCCCGGGTGCCGGGCCTGGCGCAGGCGGAGGCGGGTCCCCGCGGCTTTGGCGGGAAGCGCGTCCACCTCCTCTTCCTCGGCACCTGGATGCGGCTGCTCCGAGTTGGGGTCGAACTTTCCTGCGCCTGCGGGGTCCCCGGGATCCCCGGCAGGGGGCGCTGCAAGCGAGCGCTGGGAGCGCGCGAGAGAGGATGCTGAGAGCTGCGGCTCCGTCCCGGGTGGGTGCGTGGGTGCGTGGGGGGGGTGAGGGGGTGACGGTCCCCGCGAGCGCACAGCAGGACCCGCGGGGCCTGCGGTGATGCCATAGGCGGGGAGGATGGGGGCGCAGCCGATCTGTTGGCCAGCGGGGGCCGTGAGCATCCCTGGGGGGAGGGACAGGGACAGGGAAGGTGGTTGCCCAACACAAGTTCTCTAGATAGAGAGGTTCCCGGCAGAGACAGACACATCCCTGCAGAAACCCCTCCTGACCCTGTCGGTCTTCCTCCCTGTGCCGGTGGCCTCTCTGCAGAAAGACCCCGAAACGGAGCGAGGGTCGTGCGCATCGTGTTCAATAGTGACACGATGGTTGTGCTGCTCAGGGGCGCACGAGTTAAAACGCCGGGAGTCCCAAAGGATCGTGGCAGCTCGTTTTTAAGAAAAACAGTCCCCTGTCACCGTTAGCTTCTGCAGAACAGCTCCGTCATCATGATGACCAAGTTTGGGAGCAGCAGATGGGTTGGTTGTTCATTGTAGTCCGACTTTCCTAAGGAGGCACCGAAAGGCAAAATCAGACTTTACCACAGAAGGTTTTTAACAACACCTAATGGGGAGTGCGAAATTGATCACTAATTAACGCTGGTATCGTTTTTGGAGATAGGGTGAAGTTGATCATTCACTGTTTAAGCGACAGACCATGTCACAATTGCACTTCAAGCAGGTAATTCCTCAAGTCGCGTCTCACTTATATAACTTTTCTTGTCTATTCCTGTTTACCCCAAAGGAAATATGGATTTTTTTTTCATTTTACCCCCAAAGATTTTTATCCACGTTTGTTTCAAATGAAAAATTCTGAAATGTAACTGGGCCACTTGAGACACAGATTTCTTTTTCCTTGAGTTCCTTTCTTGCAAAAACTTTACCAAGAAGTAGCAGCATCTCCTGAGCTTTGCTCGGGTCACCCTGGTCACACGGCCCTGTGGGTAGTACTCGCTTTCACCCGCTTTTAGCCCGTACACACTTTTCTTAACAGGGAGAAGATGAATGACGTTAATCATTTTAAGCCTTTTACGAAGAATCAGAATCATACTAACTCATTTGATGGTTTTAATGGCAAACAGCTGCGAGATCCTGCCGAGAGCAAAGACTTTGGTCTCCTGGGTGGTAAAACTTGTCTCTTTACAAAGGAAGTTTCTGAGATGTTCTGAATTTGGTAATAATAAGCCTGTGTTCTTCGCTGCCGTTTGCTGTTAAGTGTTTTCTTCAACCGTGTCTGGGTAAATGGCACATAGCAACCTACACTGCCATGGCTCTGGCACCCTAGAATATATGCACATTTATGTAAACTTTCAGTGTGAGTCGTAGAGGGTCCATGCCTCCCGAAGAACACCTCTGGCTTTGCAGTGAGAAATCTTCAGAGTCACTTTAGACTCTTGATCAGGGACAAATGTTAAAACCAACCAGCTTTTCTCTGAGCTGCATGTCAGCAACTTGAGACTATTTCAGATGCTTCTGATGTTAGAAACAGCTGCTTGACTGAATGCTCCATGGTTTTTATTAACTTGGTGATTATTTTGAATGATTCCAAATATCTTTTTTTTTTTGGTTATAAAGTCATTGAAATTGAGGATTTGCTTCTTGTATACATAAATGTCCGGCCAAAGGTATATAGGGCATTCTGTCACATGAACAGGTAAACATGAACTCTAGACTTAACTAAGATTAGAAACCACTCCCTAAGGAGAGGCTGGGGTTACATATCATATAGTTTGCAGGATAGAACAAATCAATTAGTTTGTAATGTGTTCCAGGCAAAGAATTCATTTTTGTAGTAGTTTGTGCATAGCATTTGAGAAAAATTGTCCCACATTCTGCAGTAACTCCTCCATAATTCTTAATTCTAAAATTATACCGAATTGGTATTTAAACAAATCCCTTCTGAGATTGTCACTATAGTTACTCAAAGTGCTTAGGGTATAAGTATAACACGGAGGTGACAAACTTTTAGTGTAAAATAACTTTTAAATGTAAATATGGTGTCTAACAAGTGGAGCTGCACCGGAGTGCAGAGTGTGTGATGTGGGACCTTTCTGCCCGATGCATTTGCAAATCCAGACAGAGAAAGTGAACCATTTTCCTGAGTCCTAGGATGAGGATACATATGTACTTTAGGGTGTTCAGTCTATTTCTATGTTCTGTTGTCGACAACACATTTTCACACATGTTCCCAGCAAACTTTCAAAACTGAGATGCAGAAGTTTCGTTGAAAATGACTGGTTTTTATCACTCTGCCTGCTGCCTGTGGAAATGGTCTGCCATAGATAGGGGGCAATCTGCTGTCTCTAATTCCTGCACAAATTGGTAGCATTATAAAGATAGATTTGGCAGGTGAGGAGCAGCTCACTGGGAAGCAGTTTGAAGAAGCAGCTTTCGGTATGCTTGATCAATATATCACTTATTTCTCTGATGCATTTGTTAGGTCCTGGTTGTCTGATATATAAAATCCATTTCTAACAGCAAGAGAGGGAGCAAAAAATTAAAGAAGCTATAATATACGTAGATAAACATTTCATTTTTAACACGCCTACCCCAAACTTGTTTTGATTCAGAATTTAAGCCAAACAGAACAAAGCAAAGGAAAAGTCGATCCCGGAGAGATAGTGTATAATAAAGCGATTTACTCTAATGTCCTGGTGTTGACACAGTTACTCTTCGCCATATAAAAGGCTCTAGAGCTAAGGGAACCTGGCTCTGAATTTCACCAAGTATCCTGAAGATAGGCAACTTCAAAGACAAGTTATATTTCTCCCGGGGCATGACATTTAAAATAGGATTAACCCAACAGTGGGTTCAAGAAAACAGGAAATTTTCTCCAAAGAATTGCTGTTGTCTCTCTTTTTTTTTTTAATCTTTTTGTTGTTGTTGTTGTTGTTGAAGATTGATGGTGGTTTAACAGGAGGAAAGGCAAGCGCATTTTTTTTCCTTTGCTAAGTTTTAAAATATATTGGCATGGTCCTGTTGCATTTGACAAAAATAAAATCAGTCTATTCTTCATTCTCTTTTCCCACACACATTAGAATTGCTTTCTGGATCAACACTGAAAAACATTACATTTTAAAAGAGAATAAATGTATCGGGTGTGAATTCCTTTTATTACCGGAAGGCCATGAACCCACTCATCTTTTATCTTCTCATCTTTCATTCATTGTCCCCGTGTCTCTGAGGAATGGGCTAACTAGAGTTCATGTAGATTGACGAGGAAGTATACGCTGGAGCAATTTTATTTTATGTAGCATTTTTGTGTACATTTGAGAGTAAATCACATTACTGCAATAGGTAATTCAATTACAGATATGTATGATAAGTGACCAGGAGAGCGATGCTATCAGAAAGGAACTCTGCTGAAGGAATAATGCTGTATTTGCTGAGATGTGAAATTAAATAAGTTCTAGGCAAGTGACAATCAGGATTGAGCAAGGACACGTTGTTCACAGGAAATAGAGCCTCCTTTCAATCGGTTCGAATTCACCCGACATTTGGCTATGACATATGAGATGCCTGTGCAAGCAAAGCAGAGCCAAGTAAAGGTCGTAAGAAAAAATCTGCTAACCTTTTTCCTGTGAATTTTCTCTAAAATCATATAATTTTCTCTAAAACCTGTTTCCTGTGAATTTTCTCTAAAATCATAAAATAGTGCTTGGCTAAAACTTCCCAGAAGAGAGATGTTTCTCACTGCCTGAGTCCAGATACATCTCCACATGAAGAACTGCCCTTTCTGGAAAAAAAGCTGGAGATGTGACACACCTCAGAGGGGGACTTGTCCTAGCGTGGACAGTGGCTGCCCACTGCCAGGCCATGCCAAAGAGAGAGGACGCCTCGGAGGCCAGCGACATTTGTGGCTGGACACCCTGTGGCCAGATGGAGAGTCACAACTGGCTCCTGTGATTACATTTACAGGACCGAGGTTTCGAAGTGCCATGGGACTTGACCAATTGTAAAGCTTGAGGACACCGTTCATGACTGGTGGCATAAAGCGAAAAGAACTGCTCTGGATACGAAACTTCCTTTGTCCCGCAGACATAGTCATTAAGCCATTCCTTATTTGTGTCAGTTGACATACAAGTGGGGCACAGAAGGATTTCTTCTAAGACATCTGTCATGTACATTTCCGTGTATTCTAGCTGTAGACTTGACTTTCAGAAAGTTCTAGAAAGCTAAGCATGATAAAAACCCGAAGCCCGTGGTTTCACTGAGCTCTTTGCCTCGTTGGGCAGGGCGTCTGGAGAGGCCTCCACCTTGAATGAAGCACGCGCTGGCCACAGAGTGGTCCCCAGGGGACCGGCCCGCCTACTGTGCTGGAGGGAGGTCAGCAGTGGGGACGGATTCCTGGCTGCAGATGGGCAGCTGGAGAGGGGTGGTGTGGGCAGCAGCAGTTGACAGTGGCGCAACCGTCCTGTGTGACTCATGGGTGTCAGACAGAGGTCTTGGGAGGACCCTTCCCAGACTGTGTGGGTAGAGGACGTGGGTGGACTCGGAGGTGGCCACACGTCAGTGGAGGGTCAGAGTCCATGTCCACATGGGGCCTGTGTGTCCATGCGGACACAGGTCCTGGGGAAGACAAAGTGGGCTGGTGGTGACAGGAAGTGTGGCAGGACTTCTCTGTAGGAGCGGTCAGGACATCTGGTGACCGTGGTGGGGCCTCGGGGACAATGACACATAACACATTACGAGAACTAAGTTGTGATGGGGTGAACAGGCCGAGGGATAAGGACAGCGGTTCTCGAATTTGGACGCAGGGATAGAACCGAGAGAGCAGGACCAGCTGCCCGTGAGTGTGGGACCAAAGCTTATGTGCAGGACAGTCCTTGAGCCTGGGACGTGCCCTGGGGACTGACTTGGCTCAGCGAGGGGGACTGTGCTCCTGAGGCAGGGGCTGGAGACCGTCGTGTGGACTGGTGGCTCCCTGACTCGGCCTGGCCCTGCTGTCCCTCTCTCCTGACTCTGGCTCTCCCAGCCTCCTCCCTGGCCTCACATGTTCTCTTCCTCCTCCTGGAATGTTCTCCTGCTTTCCTTGACACTTGCCACCTCCAGGCCTTGCTGCGTTGAGGGCTTTAGCTCAAGTGTCCCCCCTTCGGAGGGGACAAACCACGTGGTTGAACACAGAACTCCCTCCCCTTTTCCTCTCTTCCTTCAGCTGCCTCTTTGTCTCTTTATAGCAGTTTATACACTGCTTATTTCTTAAAGTCTCTCACCAACAGAGACAGACAGCACTGTCACTGTGTCTCTTGCACCTCGGTGGTGCCTGGTACACATAGTACCACCCTGGTCTACACGTGACGAGTGACGACTGAACCGTCAGTAAGTGCCTTTGTATAGTATGCTAACGGGGCAGTCTGCACTATAGCATCCTAGATAAAGGACTGTGGCTTAACCAGACATTTGGGGGCTAACATGGAAACCGAACACTATGAAGGAAAATGTTTCAGAGGCCCCGACTCGTCTATTGGCCTAGTCTTGAAACACAAATGTCTTTTGTAAGCTGAGGGCTGGGTGCTCCCCCTGCCCCAACCCAGGCCTCTTTGCACAGTAAGTAAATGCTTGTTGAGTGAATTGATGACTTCATCTGACTCATACAGTAGCTTAAAACACTCAGTGTGTCCTGTGACGTTTTATACATATAAAAACATAAAAGAATTGAAACTCAGGAATATTGTTTACTCTTTTAAAATAGCTCCCCTCTGCTCCCTTGCCCTTCCCCCTAAGAAAAATTATATTGTTTTTACAGTACAGGTATTTTAAAACTTTTAGAGGAAATAGGGCAGGCTTTCCTATTTTACTTTTCAGATTAGGCCAAGAAGTCTGTCACTTGGCTGGATCGCTAGATTTAATAAACTGAAACAGATGAGCGGGTAAACAAAACGTGGTCTCGCCACACAGCGGACTGCTATCCTGAGATAAAGTGAGCCCTGATGTGCGCTGCAGTACGTGTGAACTTCAAAACATCATACTTCGTGAGAGAAGCCAGTCACGAGAGGCCACGTGCCCCGAGATTCCATGTACGTGAACCATCCAGGAAAGGGAAACCCAGAGAGACAAAAAGCAGGGTGTGCTCGCCTGAGCTGGGGGCTGCGAATGGGCTGGGGTCCCGGGAGCCACCTCGGGAGTGTGGAGGCGCTCACCCAGCTCTGCATTTCCCCAAAGCTGTTGAATTGGGCACTTACAATCAGTAAATTTTATGGTCTGGAACTCATACCCCAATAAGCCATCAAACAGAATTGATCTGGGCCATACATAACCTCTGACGCTAGAGCACGTTAAGTGGCCAGTGTCCTAAACAAAGCCTGTCACCCTTACGGGGGACTGCGGTCTGTGTTCCCACGACTGTGACAAAGCCCGGTGCCGAGGCCACACGTAGCTGAGTGTAATCAACCCTTTAAACCCACCACCAGCCCGGCCCCTCAGAATCTGGTCCGGCCCGATTCCCAGTCGTTTCTTCTGGCGTGCTTGTCGTCTTCTGCCACTGTTGCCGTCCAGAGGCGGAGCTGAGAGGCACATCTTTGAATACACGGAATCTCTGGGCCTCATCGCTCTGCAGGGTCTGGAAGGCCCAGGGCACCACTGGGCTGACAGGCGATGCCACTTTCCCATGACGGGGATTCCACGACCGCTGCGCCTGTGTCCTTGTCCATCTCTTTAGCAGAGCATCCACTGGCTTCAGCAGGCCAGGCGGGTGGCTTCTCACAGCTGGACCCAGTGGCAGCACGCCAAGGCCCAGAGGCCGGAGCCTGAGTCCTTCCAGGGGCGCGTGCTCTCTTCTCTGCCTCAGAAGCGCTTCTGACTCTTTCCATCCTGCGTTGGCATGTTTGGCAGTTAAAGCCCCAGCTGAAATGGGGTTGTGGGTAGAGACACCCATGACTGCTTGTAATTGGCTTGCTGGGGCGGGAGCGAGTGTCGTTCGTGCTCCCCTGGTGTTCATTGCGACTTCCATCTGTTTGGTGTGTCAGGATCTTCTCTGCCTCCTGCCTGCCTCCCTCAGCTCTCTCTCGGGCACGGAGCTGGCCCCACACCTGTTGGTTTCCACATGGTGACTTTCCACGGGAGTGTCAAATGGGGTTCAGGCATCTGAGCCCCAGAGACCCTGGCGTGGCGTTTGGGAGCTGGTGGGGACCCGGTGGGGACCCAGTGGCCCTCGCAGCTCTTCTGTGTCTCTCCGTGAGCCATGAGGCGTTTCGAGCCAGCCCTGTGATGTTTCAGACGAGCATTTTTGATGTCCAATTTCTTCAGTCCCCGTCGTTGCATGCCCAAAATTGAGACCGACAGAGTTTTAAATTCTAGCGCGACAGTTTTATCCTCTTAATGTCAGACGCGCTTGTCCTGAATTTGCCTCTTCTCAGACTTGCGGTCCGACAGAGGCACAGATTCAGAGTAAAATGTATAAAAATGATTATGTTTTTCCTTTACTAGTCCAAAATTGTTACTCACCCTTGGTGAGTGGTCAGGTTGTGAGATTGCGTGACTCTGTCCTTCTGTGTCATTAGATGGCAAAAGAGCAGGTGACATTTTTATTTTCGAGGCCCATTTTGATGGTTTTAATTGGTCAGTAAATACTGTTTAGGTTGGTGTATTTTTCATGCATGTGTGGTTTCCTTTTGTTTTTGTTTTTCCATTTTCAATGAGTTAATTTTTTCCAGATTTCAGGAAGAACTAGTTAGGCGTTCTCTTAAACAGACTGACAGGTTACGTGACTAGAGGAATTTCTCCGTTTCCAGGACATATTTTTAGTTTCGAAACACAAGGAAGAAGAAAAAGATGCAATTTTCTCTCATGTTAAGACGTCCTTCAGAATAATTTTGGTTTGCATTGGATCCGATAGTGGGAATTGATCATGATTAAAGTAACATGTACCGTATACAGAATTATCGGAGACACCGTCCTAGGTGGGGAAAATGTATTAGCTCGTTACTTACGATGACTTTTACTTCTAAAAAATTATTTCTTTTCTGGAAAGCATCCAGACATTAACATCGAATTCTCATTTTGGACACTTTAAAATATAGAGGGTCCTGCCTCCCTCCTGGCAGCTGGAACTCTGGGGGAGCCTGGAATGCGGACTTCGCAGCCTGCAGGGTGGGGGACGGCAGGGGCGAGACTTGCAGGCGCTTCTTATCTGCTGCCACCTCCTTACCTCTTGTCATTGCTCTGAAATTAAAAATCGGAGGCTCTTTGGCTACACGTCAGCAAAAGCAAACTCCTTTCCAGGCCGAGCTAGGAGTTGCAGGTTGGCGTTTTCTTCACTGAAGTTTAATATTTCGGGACTGTAAATATAGAAGAAGGATCATGCTGCAGAAAGTAGAGGTCCAGTGCCCAGACGTTGAACCTTTGCCCCAGGAAAGGTGACCAGATGTCCCATGTGGAAAGCATGAACGCTGGATTGCGATTTCCTGTCCTTTCTAATAAGGCTGCTCCTCAAATATCCTGTCTCTCCCTCCTTATCATTATCCTCCTCTGGTCCATTTCTCCTTTAATTATTATGTGCCTCCGTCGCCAGGAAGTTTTGAGTCAAACTAAGGTCAAAAACATCCTCTAATCGGGTGCAGTGGTCAGGGTGAAGCTCGGGGTGCGGTACTGCACGTCCACGGAGGGCATGTTACATCATGGCTCTCCAAACAAACTCCAAAATCATGCCCAGGGCCAAATTGACTCTTGGAAGGCAGTGATGGAATCCCTTGGGTCTGTCACCAGCTCGTGAAAAAAAGTCATTGGGGAAACAGTAAGCTGGCAAGTAAGAACCTCGAAGAGCCATACACTTAAAAGCTACACCTGCAAATATTTAATGTAAATGTTTCGTTTACCTCGGCACATTCCCTCCAGGCTCTGCTGCTGGGTGCCCAGTTCGTGGAGACTTACCTGGGTGCAGAGGAGCGCCCTTGCAGGCTCCCTGTGGGGACCTTAGGGGATGTGTCCCACAGATGGTAATAGAAGGGCAGTCCCCCTGTCCCACGCCTCACTCATCCCTGATCCAAGAGTCCGTGTCATAAGGGTGACACCACCAGAGCTTCGTGGAATCTATGAAAATGCTGGGACTTCAGGTGCTCAAGCTATAAACCGCAGTCAGGGTGACAATGGGGCCGGTCGGTCTCCACAGTGGTCAGACACCTGCAACTAAAGTACTTAGGAGGCATGTGAAAAAAGCATCATTTGATGAATTAAGCAGCATTTATCGAGGTCGGCTGGAGGAGAGCAAGGCCTCGAAGTTGGACCATGGCTACAGCTCTGGGGAAGACACCTGGACCGGTGTGGGGAAGCCAGTATGAAGGACAGACACCTTCGGGTGCTTTGGGTTGGGAAGAGGGTGTCTCCCAGCATGTTCTCGGTATTCAGAAGGGACTTCTTTTTGTCACGTAATGGGAATTGTCACATCCACGATTTAAAAGTGTGTGCGACTTTTTCGTTTTGGCTGGTGGAGGGGAGGGGGATGGGTTCTGGAGGGAGCTGCGAATACCAGTGAACAGTCACACGATCTTTGTGGCCTCAGATTCCTTCATCATCTTTCAGAATAGCTCGGATTTTCTTCTCATGGGCAATTGCTTTGTTCTTTTCTCTCAGAGCGGCAGAAAAGTCATCATGACCTGTATAGGTGACGGGAGGAACTCAGCAGGTGCAGTTCTTGTTTCCTAAGTCCCCAGAGTGACACCTACATGCCACCCAGGTTCTTTTCCTCATCCAGAGCTCCCAGCCTCATTCGTGGGTTGCTGTGGAGTCTACGTGAAGGAAGGGGGCAGCAAGGAAAGGATCCCCCTGAATAATGGGGACCCCGATGAGCTCCCAAGAACGCTTTTTTTTCCATTTAGCCTTTATTCCCCCGTGACGAAGTCTGCTCTGGGTTTTCTGTCCTCCTCCTGTGTCTGAGGCAGCAATCGTTATTTGCCCAAGCAGTCGCAGTTCTGACCCTTCCCACAAGAGAGCTTGTGACCTGCAGAAGATGGTCATCACGAAGCACTGTGACACCCTTTGGCGTGAGGACGCAGCCCCAATGGACTGGCTCCCTGGCCGGCCGGCGCCTCGCAGCGGACCCCGTTATAGCCTGTCATATGCGGCTACAAGTTCACCCCCCGACGACCTATCTTCAAGAGTCTCTTTGATTCGTGGTGGTGGCGTGCAAACTTTAATGGAGCTTGAGATTCGCCACTCAGTGCCCTTCAATGGGCTTCTCATTTTTGTTTTTAAATGAAAAGTTACGTTCCCCGAAGAACTGGCTTTGGGGCCCAGATTTCTTGC
This sequence comes from Cynopterus sphinx, assembly GCA_030015415.1. Lineage (NCBI taxonomy): Eukaryota > Metazoa > Chordata > Mammalia > Chiroptera > Pteropodidae > Cynopterus > Cynopterus sphinx. The sequence goes on along the minus strand of CM057379.1, from coordinate 3,096,328 downwards.
CTTGAGTTTGTTGGAGATGGTGCTGAGTGGGGAGAATGAGGCTTGTGATCAGAAACTTGGCAAAATCACCCTTGGAGGCCAGAATCAAGGGCACAGTTAGTGAGCACATGGCTCAGGCTGGCGACTGACGTGGGAGGCCTGCAGGGCCGAGTGGCTTTTGTGGGTTCCTCTTTAATTGCACTGTTGAGTGAACACAGGGCTGGCAGCCGGGCTCATTGAAGCCTGCAAGGGTAAACTTATGAAAATAAATCAAATGCACGTCGGAGAAGGCTGTTCCCTTGAAAATATATGAGGTTGCTTGCGTCGGTGTCTGTTCCTCCTCGGGAAAAGGCTCCCGTGTCTTTTAAACCTGGCTGTTGGGATGCATGTTGACTTCTGCCAGGTAGCCACGTTGCCTGATAATGGCCGTGTCACCCCGATACGTCACAGTCTATGTCCGATATTTAAAAAGGCCCTGTGAAGGGCATCATCAGTGCCAGCCAGGTCCATCTCGGTGTCTTTCCTGGATGTGGGAGGAAGAAGGTTTTGTCGATGTGTGTCTCTAGAAGACTTCGGCATGACCCTTCTAAGAACTGGTAGAAAGCTAAAGGAATTCGTATGAAGACGTCATTAGAGGTACATATGCCACTCGTAAAATATACAGGTTGGAAATGTTTGTTTGGCTTTTCTGAGCAACTGGGGTCGTCAGCTGTTTTCCCATATTAGCTTCCGCATAATGAATTGGATTTATTTAATTCAACGCTTTACATTGAAGCGGAGTGGAGACCCAGGCAGTCTCCTGCAATGATATTAATTGTTTTCTATTGATCTACAATATACCTTATGACTTGTTTACACTTAGAGAAAAGACTTCGATTCTAAATTAGCAGGCTTTTGAACAATTATTTACTGTTAGTTCTAAAGTGAAAAGTCTGTTTAAAAAAACTTACTCAAAAATCTCAGGTCACGAAGTTCTGTTCCCTTATTGCATTCCATAGGAGCAAGCTGGTTTTGAACCCAGAAGCACGTTTCTGTCGCTGCCACACTCAGTTGAAATGTTCGGAGGGGTCGCTGGGCTATTTTTAACGAGGTCAAGTGTCTCCTGTGGTGGCCGGTTTCCAGCGATCCAAAATTAGTCCTGGGATCTCAGACAGCACGCTGTCAGGGCCCAGATAATCGGCAGGCTCGACATCTTTGAATTGTCACCCTAAACCCCACACCAGGATTAATGGCTTTGGCCAAACCATCCATCCTTCTTCGGAGAAAATGGAAAGATAAGCTCTCATTGTGAATAAAGAGGTCAGAAGCTATGGAATGAGCTGCTTGATGAAGGGGGTGCCGAACACAACTGGGAGCGGTTCCAGGCCGTTGGAGGATGACGGGTTCTTGGCGAGGTGGACGTTGAAATCCCTAACGGGCATTTCTATGTGACTGGTAGGGCCATAAAGGAGACCAGCGAAGATTTTTTTCCAACTTCTGTTTTGTTTCCATGAAAAGAAAGTCAAAGGAGAGGCCGAATGGACTGGAGGGCAGGAAAGGCCTGGTCATTACAGCATCCTTTAGTGTCTAGGAGCAAAGAAGGACAGAGATACAGTTACTCCCATGAAAAGGTCTCTTCTTACCTGTCCCTCGTCATCCTAGAGACAATGACCATCTCGCTTTGAAAGAATTATACTTACATTTCTCCACGTCTCCAGAAACACTTCGTTATTAAATACACGCACAGCATGCACTTGTCCTTCGCGGTGTTCATTGATTACCGGCTTTCCCTAAGGTTTTTCCTTTGCTTGTGAAGTAATCTATAGTTTACAAGAGGATGGGCTAATGTTTAATAATTTTATCCTGACCAATCCTGTCTTTTGTCTTAATTCGATTGACCTGGCAGACGAAGGGAAATGATTTAAAGGGAGGGAGACACACTATCTCCAGGCCTGGTTTTTTCTGGACCCTCACAGACATGGTGATCCGTTACGTCCTTGAAGAGGCGCTCACGGGCGGGGGGGCTCCCTTATAATGAGGGCCATTTGTTCTTGCCATAGTCCAGGTCCAGGGGAGCCCTGGGGTGGAGAATAGCATTCACCCAACCAAGACGTGTTCACCAAAGGTTCCCCTGTCAGACCCCAGGTCCTGCTCTGGGAATACAGAGTGTGGAGGGAAGAAATGGCTTCTGCTTTCTTGCTGCCCATTGCCCAGCTGGACGTCCCAGGTCCTGCGTGGAAGCCATTTTTCTCCAGAGTTGCTCCCACCTGAAATGGTGCATTGGGTGCAGCCAAACACTAAGGATTCCTGGGAACGTGGAGCTGGGACGCTGTGACTGCAGGTGGGAGGAAGAGTGAGTATGGGAGAAATTGGAGAGTTCTTGGTTTCTAGGCCCTGGCAGAGCTGCCTTACCTGCTGGGAGGGTTTGTACCCCACTGGCACGGCCCAGGGCCCTGGGGACCCTCACCATGCACCCAGCATAGCCAGGATGTGGTGTCTTCACAGGTGGTTGTCTACCAGCAGGTAGGGCCCAGGAACCAGAAATGGCTTCAAGATTACGAAGGAAAAGATAGAGGCTCTTTTCAGGATCTTGGAGAGGTTTGCAGTCCCTCTTCTGGCTGTGGGATTGCTCAGAGCCCTCCCTCATCAGGGAGCTGGAAGCCCAGACCTCTGTGCTATGAGTCCACATGTGTTTTTATGCCCGAAAATTGCATCATCCTCCTTTATGACAGGACGGTCTGCCTTTCTGGTGTCTCGTGGAGTCTGGCTTCTTGTGCATGCTCATTTTGACGGCGATGCCAACGTGTTGGCCAAGATGCCCAGGTGGAGTGTGCGCTTCTGCAGAACGAACGTTTTCCTCCTTCATACACTCCTGTGTGGATCCTAAACGCTGCTTTTATCTGAGTCGTGTGATCACCGTGGGGGTACCAGAATGCCAAAGATGATTTAAATGTCTCAAGTCGTCCGCATTGTAGTCGACTTGTCATTTCTCATTATGTCGTCGGTTTCTGTAAAGATTAAATTTATTGGGGCAACGTTGGGTTAACAAGATGATATAGATTTCAAGTGTGCAGTTCTGTAACACATCACCTGAACATGGCATTGTGTGCTCACACCCGACGTCGTCTTCTAGTCTCCTGTCTTTGTCCCCTTCACCCTCTTCATTCTCCCCTCACCCCACCCCCAGTCCTCGGTAACCACCATACTGTTGTCTATGGAATATGAGTTTGTTTGTCTTGTTTGTTCATGCGTTGCTTTCTGTTTTTTTTTTTTTTCTTTTTCTTTTTGAGTGGAATCATATAGTTCTTGTCCCTTTCCATCTGACTTCTTCCACTGAGTGTGATACCCTCAAGATCTACCCATTCTTTTGTCCTTTCATGTGACCCTGAAAGAGAAACCCCTTGTTTAGGGGAGAAATTTTGAGGGGTATTTTTGAACGAAGAGAATATGATAAGGAAGAATACGTTAAGTCTGGCTATTTATTTATTTATTAATTTGCCAGGGTGTCTTTTAAGACTCGAGGAGTTCATAAAGCACATGGGCGGTTTCCTTCTGGCTGTCCAGTTTGGTGTTTATAATTCTCTGTCTCATAGGAAGTGTGGTTGTTAGTCTAACGGGTTATCGGAACCTCCCTGTCATCACCTGCAGATGACCATGAGAACACACTTTTTTTTTTTTTTAAACACAGGGTTTATCTCTTCATGGTGTAACCCCACAGAGCACGGAGATGCTGACTTTGCTAGTGATACACATCTCCCAGACAGGCCCTTCTAGGAAAGCTAGAGATGATGGAGGCCAGGACTGGCCAAGGTGTGTGTGTGTGTGTGTGTGTGTGTGTGTGTGTGTGTGTGTGTGTGTGTGTGTGTGTGTGTTGGGGGGGGTAAGGGGAAGTGCCATGTGCTAACAGGTGCCTTTGAGCTCCTCTTCCCGGCATCCCGGCTACCCCCTTGACGATGCCTCTCCTTCAGAGCTCTCACTGGCCGTTGAGCCTTCTGGATACTATTTTGAGTCTGTTTGAACTTGACACCTTTAGGGTTTCACGGTGTTTACGTTAACTCTTCCAAAGGCTCCAGGTTTAGCGATCTGAGGAGCGTCCCCACAGTGAGAACCTGCGTCCTGAAGCAGCAGGAAGAGAACTTAGCAAATCTCTCAGCTTCGCCGAATGTACTTCACAAGCTTCCCCCTTTAAACCGAGCGAGGGAATAAGGGAACGCTAACTTCGTAGTCACTTTCGGATATACCCATGGGATTTTATAAGGATTGAAAGAGCGAGAGGAGGCCCGTCTCTGAAAGCTGGTTACTCGTTTGTAATGTGAAAAAAAAAAAATAGATATAGTTCTGGCTTCAGTTCAGCAAATGTCTTAATTACATTGGCAGAGGCCTTTAGGTCAGTGTCTGAAATATTCCTGGCATAAAGAGCTTACACGTTTTATTTGGTTTTAATTGAAGTTTATTAGTAGTAATTTGGGCTCAGGAGCTTAACAGGAACTAAAGCCCTCAGTCCTGTATCCTGAAGCCATTGGGAGGGGCTGTGCAGCTGGTGACAGGCGAGGCCTCAGATGCCCAGGCAGAGGCAGGCAGCCTCCTGGGGCCGGCCAAGTGGCATCCGGACCTCTTGGAGAGGTGCCAGCGAGCCTGGCAGCTGGAGAGAAGGCTGTGAGGACTTTTGCTTCAGGAACGCGGGGTGGAAATGAATGACATGGTGTGAATCAGGCACAGAGGTTGGCAGCTCTTCCCGCCCAGGGCCTGCTCGCTACCCTCCGAGGGCGCCTCAGCCTGTGATGCAGCCAACAGCTGGCTGTGCTGTCGAGAGGTGAAGGAAGACTCGTGGTGACCAGAACCACGTGGATACAGCGCCACGACAGGCTCGAGACTCAGAAAAGCCCGCCCTTCTGCCTGTCTCTGTGGATTTTCTGGAAGTACCAGGACCTGCAAATATAAGAGCCGTATCTCGCGAAGTAGCTAATGGCAACAAAAGCAAAAATAAACAAATGCGACTACATCGAACGAAAGAGCTGCTTCTGCACAACAGAGGAAACCGTCAACAAAATGAAAAGGCAGCATGTAGAATGGGAGAAATGTGTTTTCAAGTTGTATATATATCTCATAAGAGGTTAACTTCCAAAATACATAAAGAACTCAAACAACTCAATAGCAAAAAAAAAAAAAAAAAAAAAAAAAAGCAACATAACCCCATCATAAATAATCCAATTAAAAATGGGCAAAGGACCCGAATAAAGAAGACACACAGATGGCCAACAGGTGCATGAAAAGGTGCTCGACGCACTAATCATCAGGGAAATGCAAATCAAAACCCTAGTGAGATGTCACTTCACACCTGCTGTGATGACTACCATCAAAAGGACAAGAAATAACAATTGGTGTGGAGGTGGAGAAAAGGGACCCCACCTAGTGATGTCCATCCGTGGATGACCGGACAGGGAAGTTGTACACACACACACACACACACACACACACACACACACACACACACACTCACACAGTGGAGTATTTCTCAGCAATAAAGAAGGAAATCCTGCCATTTGTGACAACAGATGGACTTTGAGGGCGTTTTGCTAAGTGAAATAAGTCGGACAGGGAAAGGCAAATGATCTCAATTATATATGGATTCAAAGAAACAAACCAGGAAAACGACTCATAGATACAGAGAACAGATGGGTGGTTGCCAGAGGTGGAGAAGGTGGGCGGGCAAAGTGGGTGAAGGTGTGCAACTGGAACAAACTTCTGATGAAAAAATAAAAGGACAGCTAAGTAACTCATCCTAAAGGCTTGCGGGACTTCTGGCCCTGGGCCCGCCTGGCTCCCGGGTTCGTTTTTTTTTTTTTCTCCCTGAGAACACAGGCAAACAATGTCCTTTTATTGTTAGCTCAGGGCCCTCTTATCCTTTCACTGTTCTCAGAAGAAAATACATTAAATTGATAAATTCATTTCTTGATTTATTACAAAGTACCACATAATCCTATAACTTAGTGGCTGATGATGATGCTTTGTTATTCTCTCCCACCTTCGGGGGGCTGCGCTCGGCTGGGTGGTTGTCCCTGGGTCCTCAGGCATGGCTGTCACCTGGCAACTGGGGCTAGTGTCATCAGGGGCTTCACGGAGCTGGATGTTCCCAGTGGCCTCACTCACACGTCTGGTGCTTGAGGATCCTGCCATGTGGCTCTTCTTACATGAAGGCATGGGCTTCAAGGGGCAGCAAACACAAGTTTCCTGGCCATGGAAAGACTGTTCCCAGAACTGGCAGTGTCCCTTCTGCAGTCGAGGCTGTTCTAGGGTGCACCCGGATTCATGGGGTCAGAATGATACCACGCTTGCTGCTGGGACAAGTGCCCAGGCGCGTGGCAGAGGAGCGTGGGGTGGGGGGAATGTCCAGGCCATCTGTGGAAAAATGCCATCTACCACGCCATTCCTCCTGTTCAGTGTCTAGGAACCGAAAAAATGAATGTGCAATCACTTGCTCAGGTCACTCATACTTGGCTTCGGATGGAGGTGGCCGGCTAATCGCTCAGTTACCTGGGCTGCAGAGTGCACCCCTCCATGTGCTGTCGCCCACACAGGGGGCCCCGCTCACAGCCGTGGATGGAGGGGCATGGGAGGGAGAGGAGGGGTTTTCTAGAGATAAAAACAGGGCTGAGCACTGTGGCTCCGTGCTGCACAAAAGCAAATATCTCTTGACATTAAGGAAAAAGTAGAGAGGAGGTTAGTGATTCCGATGTTTGTGCCGGGTGTGTTCCACCTGCCCAGGCACGTCATCCGCAGTGCCGCCTCCGGGCTCAGGGAGACTCAGTTATGGGACCGCATCAAAGCCTCGCTGGGCCTCTGCCTCTGGCTGGCTTCCTCCCATCGGAGCCCCGCAGGTGAGGGATGGAGGAGGGCCGTGTCCTGAGGAGTCTACCAGGGCTGGCTGCATTCTTGCAGCCCAGGTCTCAGCACCCATCAGCGGCCCCCACACAGCCCCCTCTCTGACTCTCTGACCTGGAAATTGCTCCCTCTTCCCAGCCCAGCAGGCCTGGAGATGGGACCTGGGCCATCAGCATCCCCCAGCCCTGACCCCTTCCCTGTGTTTCCTCCTTTTTATTAATATTCCCTGTGCTACACTCTCCTCCAGGTACCCACCATACCTGGTGGGGTGTGCCCTTCATTTCTGCTGGACCTGGGGTACCTCACTCCCAGGTGGTCAGGGCTCCCATCCCTTTTCAGTTGGTCCCTTTTCAGCAGCCACCAGGGAGGATGGGACCAGGGAAGGAAACTTGTAGCCGGAAGCAGAGTGACTCCAGATCTTTGATGACCCTCAGCTGATGATGGAGCCCTGGGAAGAAATCACCTCTGGAGCCTTCCTAAGGCTTGACAGTAATTCCGTTAGAAAAGGAGGAGCAACTGTGTCCAAGGCCAGTCTCTCTGAGCTAGGTAATTCTCCTTTTGCAAGCTGACATCTTCATTGGGCAGCAGACAGCTGGTTTGTGTAATTAATGGCACAGGCATATGCTGTGAGTTAGTTTTGATCAAATCACCAAACCGTATTACCCTGGGACAGCCCTCACGATGTGGTCTAAGATGCCTTTCGTTTTAGACGTAGAAGCACGCAAATTTCTGTTTACCCACCGTCTTGTCCACATGCATCCCACTTGGCTTTCTAGTCTAACTGTAAACTTGCGTGTTTGTTGTCACCAGTTTTCGGTGTGTTTTTGGGTCATGGGCGTGATGGAAAAGAGGAGGTCCTTCTGCCTCAGGCCTGCCAACCTCTGTCTTTCAGTATTTTCACATCCTGGGGAAGGTGGTTGGCTGCAGGAACTTCACAACTCAACACACTATGCAAGCCTGATAGCAGGTCATGTTTGGGCTGAAGTGCGTGGCTTATTAATGAGAAGGAAATGCTCATGTCCATACTTTTCTATGTGATAATAACCCTAGATGGGTTTTTAATCATCTGGAACGTCCCCTAATTCTTTAAAATATAATTACTACAACCATCGCAGTAATTATTCTTCAGGATATGGCCCTACAAAGGGCTGTAGAGATATTCTAAATAATATAATTTTTGCGTTAGATTCAATTATTTCACACCTATTGAATCCAATCTTCCTAATAAAATGCTCCTGTTATAGACGGCTATCCTGGCCCGCTCTTGATTCACGCTTCAACTGAAAAAGGCAGGAAGGATTGATGTTTAAGGGATTTTGACCTCTCTGGACAGCTAACCAGATTCTTCTCATTCTAGTTCCACTTCCCCCTGGGGATCTCAGCAGAGACAGTGCCTGGAAGCAAGTGCGGGGCATTTTCGGATGTTCCGGTGATGGATGTGCTCCTGGCATTCAGGGACCAAGGGTCAGCGCAGTCTATTACCATCTGTTGTCCCCTCTTGAGGAGTCCTTGTCCCTCCTGGCTCAGAATCCAGCTCTTTCTCAAGTCCTAGCTGAAATCTGGGCTGCCAGGAAACATATTGCACTAATCTTGCCTGCTCTTGAAATTCGGTTGCTTTTGCTGCCACTGCCAATCCTTTGATGTAAGTATTAAGGTAAAGCCAGGGTTAACAAAGTTTTCTTGTGAAGAGCCAAATAGTAACTTTTTAGGCTTTGATGGACACATGCTCTCTGTCATGACTCCTCGGTAATACTGTTATTAAAGTAGCCATCGGCAGTATGCGAAGGAGTGGGCGTGGCCGCATTCCAATAAAACTTTATTTTCACAAGCAAGCAGAGGGCCAGATTTCAGATCGGCCCACAGGCTGTGATTTTTGACCTCTGGCTTAAATCATATGAAATAAGCTATTTTTGTAGTTTAAAAGTGATCAAGTATTGGTAATTTTATATGATTTAAGCTAATACATTGTATACTTTGTTGTAAATCTCGTTATCATTTGGATGTGTCTCATTTCTATCTCAGATGCATCTGAATCTCTCTTATTCTCCACATTGTCCCTCTTTTTTTTGGGGGGGGGGCTTGGTCTTAGCTTCTCTTGATGTGTCAGTCAAGGCCTTGAATATTTTGGGCATCCAGTAAATATATGTTTAGTATGTGACTGATGTGCAGAGCTTTAAACTCAAAACCCCTTTATTAAAAGAAAACTTATAGTTTATTAAATATTCTCTTTATTATCCTAAAAGGTATGTGTGTGTGTATGTGTGTACACACACACACACACACATACACACACACACATACACACACACAAGGGGCTGGAAAGCCTGCCTTGTTCACTGTATGCTCAGCCCCTAGACAGTGCCTGGCACATGGTGGGAGCTCAAAAAATATTGTAGGAACAAGTGAATGAATGAATGATTTGCAGGAGAAAGGTGGCAGCATGTAGCCCATAGACCTACCATGGAGGTTATGATTTGGGGGTGAACAAGGACTGATGCTAGGCCTTGCCGATGGGCCTTCCTCAGCTTCCATACTGGTTGGCTTTTTTCTGCCACTTTTCTCACAGTCTTATATCCTGAGAATCATGGGTTTTGGCGGCACTTCTTTTTTCTCCAGCACCTTTCTTCTTCTCACAGGTCTGGACTTTTGCTTACTGCATGTGTTGTGCCAGTATTTGCAGAAGCTCGTTGTCTAGGATAGGCATCCCTAATCCCCAGGCCACAGATCGGTACCGGTCCATGGGCTGTTAGGAGCTGGCTGCACATCAGGAGGTGAGCGGTGGGCGAGCCAAGCTCCATCTGTATTTGCAGCCGCTCCCCAGCACCGGCATCACCACCTCAGCTCTGCTTCAGATCATCAGGCATTCGATTCTCATAGGAGCATGGGTCCCTGGTGCCACAAAGGTTGGGGACTGCTGGTCTAGGAGGATTAACATGGGTTTCAATCAGGGACGTGCATCCGGTCAACTGGAGACATACTGCTACAGCAGAAGGAAGGAGTGAGGCCATAGACGATGCATTAGGCTGCAATGACGCGTTAGAACGCACCAAAACGCAGTCAGATTTACAGGCCCGAAAACCGGCCGGTGCTGGGCCTGGCGTGGTCTCTGCTGTCTGAGCCCCTGCTGGTCTCAGCCCTTAATCGTTTGGATTTTATGGTGGTTTGTGGTTCGGGTTTGCTAGTTCTTGGCTTCAGTACATACGTGGTGATTGGAAACATATCTAAGGAATTTTTCCTTTTCCGAAGACAGAGTGCTCGGTGGCAAATCCCTAAAAGGCTTCTTTCAGCATTAATTACGTGGTTAGAGAAGGATAAATGGGCAAATTAGAGCATTAGCACCCAATTAAAACGCCATTGGAAGGGTTACAGCAGCTAGTTCAGGTTGTTTTTGCATTTTGGTGCTGAAGAAGCCTTTTCCCACTTTGTAAACCCAGAGGTGAACAGTGGAAGGTTCAGCCTTGTCCTCTTTTAATGTCACGTGGAAAACAGTGTTTAGCTTAAAAGTCCTTTTTTTTTTTTCCTTTTTTTGGTCAATCTATTAACCATATGCTGTGCGCCAAGTGGAATGCAAACATTTGATTTAGAAAATGTTTTAGAATTCTTTTTAGATTTCAGTTGAAAGTGGGACGCTCACTTAAAGAAAGTCACAATGGGAGCACGGCGGGGGGCTCCCCAAACAGTGCCCGCTTTTATTTGCACGCTCTGTCAGTGCATCATACTACGGTGATGATCAGCAGCGACACCTTTTCTAGAGGAGGAAAACCAAGCACAAACACATGACATAAGGCAAAAACTGGCAATACGCTAGGAGGAAGGAAGCTCAGAATTGTATTTATGACTTTAGAATATGCCGGAGTTATTAGCTGAGTACCGAGAGCATTAATGAAAGGAGCAGGTGCTCCCAACAAGCCTTCATTTACCGAGCTCAATAAATATTTTCTGTTCCGGTATGTAATAATAATAATAATAATAATAATAATAATAATAATAATAATAAAAATAGGTGAAAGTAAACATGTTATCCTAGTATAAAAGTATCATTGAGATTCAAATGTAAGATTTTTTTTTTTATTTCCTCTGTGATTCAGTATCTTTTCTCTTTTTGGGTAGAGTGGCCATTTTCTCCTGTGTGTATTTATTCAGTGTTGCACAAGCTGATCTGAACAGGGAGACAGGAATATCTGACCTGGATTGAGGGGGGAGAGCATCAAACTCGTAAACAGAATTTTCAGACAGTGGGGGAGTTGCTTGTCCCTGCGGGGCCAAATGGACATCTCTGGGCAGTGGATATGTTGTCAGTTGTAGAGTTTTCCTCCTTTATTTTCTCTCCGTAAATAATCTAAGTTTAGATTGACCCTTACATTGGAAATCTGTTAAGGAAACGTGTAATAGGCAGCATCCTTGAGGTCATTCATCTTTCTTAAGTGAAAATTAGATATTTTCGAAGGTGCATGGATTTCCTAAGTCTTGAAAATTGGTGAGTTGTCACTCTCGTGGTCTTCAAGAGTTAATTCTCCACAGAAAAATCTGCCTTTCACCTGAGGAATAAGCTGACTCAGTAAGGGCCCATTTTATCCTCAGAAGGCGTGATAATCTAGATTTAAATGGTGTCACACCTAACTGACCCAATCGTAAAAACATAATGCAACAATTCCAAAGCAAATCAGACCATCTCTGATGGTGCCTGAGTCAAACGTGTGTGTCACCGTCTTCTGCAAATTCAGCTATTTCTGGGTGGCTTTGCCTATAATTATTATTTTCGTGTGTGTGAGTGAAATAGAGTTGCTCTGCCCTTTGTCACTTGCAAGGGTGAGGGAAGGTACCTGTCGTCTCATTAGAGCCGAAAGCGCCTCTGTGTGTGTGGTCCTCAGATGATCCAGGATTAGCTGGCAGCATTGCACATTCTCCCAGGCTTCCTCCTCAGCCCCCTATTGTCATAGCTGGATTCAGCATGCATTCTTCATGCTGATTTCAAGGATCTCAGTGACAGTTTTTACACACTCTTACTGTCACACAAGCTACCCTCTGTCAACTTTTAAAGAAGTTTCTGTCCAGTTTTCTTTTGCATGATGGACTAACGGGTTTTGAAAATTATATTCTTGCATTTAGGATGCATCCTGCACATCTTAACATGCCACGTGATCACGCTGAGTTGTAGGTGTCTGTCCTTTGGAAGTCGGGGACAGAGAGGAAGGACTCTGTTTTGTGGGGTGTGTGGGACAGAAGAGAGGCGTCCTGGAGCCTTGTGGCTGTCCTGCCCCTGGTTAGGGCTCTGAGTGTAGGGCCAGCCAGGGACCTTTGCAGGGACTGGCCTGGCAAAGGGAGAAGTTGGCGTCACCCCTGGAATCTGTAGGCGCCGTGCTTGCCTGTTTGGGGGTCTTGGGTTCTAGGGGAGCCCTCCTCAGCCTTGAACTGGAAAAGGCTGCTTTAAGAGAGAAATTAAGTAGGAAATAGTAATGGTTTTTCTCTTCTATATTCTATAAAGAGTTGTCAGCAGAGGCCCTGTGAAATCCCTCAGGACGAATTGCACCCTCACCTTGTTAGCTGTTTACATCCAGTGTATTGCCCTTTAGAGATGAAAATCTCCCATTGTTATGCCCGTTTAGAGATGCAAATCTCGATTTGCCAAGGCTAGAGTTGCTTAAATCAGCAGGGCTAGGAATCAGAAGTCACACCTGATATTGTAAAGAATGTGTTTTCCTGAAGGGTGTTTAAACCACATTTTAAAAATGGAATGAGATATTAAATGTTTTCATGATATTTCACATTTTTAAAAAGAACCCTGATGTAAATATATGTGTGTAGGTCAATGTAATTCAAAATATGATTTTCAAAAAAACATTAAGATTTTTTTTCTATTTTTAAAGATAAAATTTCATACTGAGGCATTTATAGTTTTGTATTTTAATCTTGTGTAATAAGGAGGAATATAAATTTCAGTACCTGTCCATAATTTTTCTTTACAAATGAATCTGTTACCTTTTCTGTTCTTCCAGGTCTTTCTCTGCCTACTGCTTACATCTTATTCCATTACTTATTCCATTCCATTACTTCTAGAATTTTCTATGTGCCAATGCTGAGTGTGCTAAGTAGAGGAGTGTTTAGGGTCGTGGCTGAAAGCATGGATTCTGGGTACCAGGTGTCTGGACCTTGCTCTGCCACTGTGTTAGCTGCGTGACGTTGGCAAATTAGTTGACATCTTCGTGTTCAGTTTCTTTATTGGTAACATGTGCGTGACAGCGTTTACAGATTAGGGATTTTTAAAAAGGATTCAGTGAATCAGTACATGGGTTAATATGAAAGCACATGTCATATATGTATTATTATTCTCATCGACATTATTCATCTTATTAAATATCAGAGACAACACTGTTACATAAAACATTTGGGATGAGGGGACTCACTTTTTTTTTTTGAGCAGCAGTTATACTCTAATCAGAGTAATGTGTCCTTATTCTTGAATAGTTGTCCCCTACCCTAATAACAATTATTTCTGACTTCGCATCCACGTAAGAGCCGGCAGCCTGAGTCGGATTCTGCCTCTGCTCCCTTCGTTCTGGGAGCTGCAGGATGGGATGGGCACCCTGAGCAGAATGCATGTCCCCTCTGCTCTCCAGAGCTGACCATGACCCTTAAGAAAGGGAGTGCTTGTTCCAGAAACAACTGAGGCTACAGGACAAACAGAGCGCCCAAAACAAGCAGAGCGACCAGAGGGGCAGGGACGTTGGTGACCACAGAATAAAAGCAGCCAGAGAGAGTGTCCCAGAGGTGACAGGGAGGAGAGAGTTTGAGTGGGCAGAGGTGCTCAGGGGGTGGTCGGCCATAGGGTCGTGGGCCGGCTCACCCGTCAGCCTGAGCTGTGGGTGACAGCAACTCTGGTGTCCTCCAGGCTATGACCTTCCTCCAGGAGAAATGAGCTGGGGCCGCACAGTGCTGCACACAGGCCAGTGACACATGCCCAAGGGGTTGCTTCATCTGATCTTTGCTGAAATAATTTAAAATTGAAAAAGGAAAACTTTATTTCTGCTGACCTATTAATTAAAAATAGAATATTAATCAGCTTGGCAATAAGTCTGAGTTCAGATATCCACTCACATTATCTTAATCAAGAGGCCAAGAAGCATTGAGTTCAAATATGTCATTCCTTACTTTGTACCCCAAATACCCACGATCCCTGCCAGATGATTATGTTTTACATCCCATGACTGTTGTGTCTTTGGTGGTCAATTACTTGACAGCACAGGCTGATGGTAAATTAGTCATCTTTGAATTTTTCTAAATATGAGATATAAAAATTCCTTAATAGGACCAGAATCTGTCTGGGTTTTGGCTGCTTTTATAGAAACACGATTTGAGTGTGGCAGAAAACATTTCGAGGAATCCGACTTTAAACTTTCCAATATCTCCATTGTCAGAATGGAGGAATCCCAGGATCCCATCCTGTCATTTTCTCTAAGGGTTTCGTAATGCACGAGGTCCTGGCTTAAGTTTGAGTAGGATGGAAGTCACCAAGGGTTTCCAAAAGCTGATTGCTAGGCAGGCATCTGAGAAAGCACCCGGTCTTTCATGAAGTTGGTTAGGAAATAGTTTGGGGTGACTGCCCGTGAGAGGCCAACAGAGACTGCCATGGGAGGCAGATGCCCCAGTGTAATCCCTGCTTCCCATGAGTGTTACCTGATGTGGCAAAAGAGACTCAGCAGATGTGAATATTTGCCAGAGAGAGAGAGAGAGAGAGAGAGAGAGAGAGAGAGAGAGAGAGGAGAGAAGGGGATGTAAGATGGGGCAGAGGGCTTTGAAGATGCCATGCCCCTGGTCTTGAGGGTGGAAGGGCTGACACACACTGAGATGTGTGAGAATACGCCTCCAGAAGCTGGAAAAGGCAAGGGAATGGATTGTCTTCTAGAGCCTTCCCAGGGGGCACGGCCCTGCTGAGGCCCTGCTTTCAGGTTGCCGACCTGCGGAAATGCGAGTACGTTTGAGTTGTTTTAAGCCACCAGATTTATGGCGATTCGTGACATCAGTGATTTGTTCCATAGGAAACTAATCTGTCACTCAACTGTCTGGCTCGTAAGCTTTGGGCTTAAGAACACTGAGTTTTAAAAATGTTAATATTCAAGCGTAGGATGAGCATGTGAGGAACTGTAATAGCTGTAGTGATTCCAATCGAGAGAGTTCCGATGCGAAAATTCAGGAGTCGACTCTGGGGTATGGATTGGGAAATCTGCGGAAATAGCGGAATCAGTGGATCTTTAGTTTCTTGGCATTTCGTGGCACGGATCTGAGTGGTACCATCTGTTTTGTGTGAAGAGCTGCTGCTGCCACAGTCTAGGACAAAGATGGTAAATTCTGCTGGGGACATGATCTCCTTCCAGGCCTTTCCCTCCTCCCTCCCCTCTCTTCCCCCCAGTGGCTGACGTTTTCTGTAAGGCCACTCCATAGGCTGTGCATATTTGAAATTTGATTTGATTAACACAGCCTAGGAAGAAGACATGTTTTTTTTTTTTTTTTAAGAAATTTGATGGACTCTTGAGGATGTCACGCCTTAGATGAAACGCAGTGCTAGAATTTTCTCTGGAATATTATTATTATTTTCTTCCCTCCAAGGATAGCAAAGTTCTCCAGTTTAATGTTGTAGGAGTGAATCGTTAAAGTTCTTAAATTTACTAAAATTTACTTTACTGCATGTCACTGATTTTTTTTTTGAAAGTTCTTGAAATTGGTTTTCCTAAAAGATTTCGGTGGGAGGGTTCACACTGACAACATCGAATTTGCTTCAATCCTCTCTTCGCATATTTTGCTTTTGCTTCTTGTTTTGATGGAATAAGACAGAAAGAACATTTTTGCCGCTTGAATTTGGCTTCGTTTTCTTCTTTGTTTTCATGAATGCTTTTCTTGCTTTGGCACAAAACACTATTTGGTTTATAACACTCTAGGAAAGATGCCTAATTACTGAAAAACTTTGACAAATCCAGGAAGAACATGCAGGGGAACATATTTATTCAGGTTAAGTTTATATGACTTTCAAAAATAGATTCAAATGAACTGTAACGAAACCAAATTGGTGTTTTCATCGAAAGGACTGGGTTGTGAGTAGAACAGAAAGAGATGGTGTCTGAGGCATCCTTAAAATGCCTTAAAAGGAGAAACAGAATGCATCGCAGTGCCCTGGCTGGCACCAGACCAGGCTCTTCTTGAGATCTTTCCAGAATCCTGCATCATGCAGCAGAATCAAACATGAATGCTGACTTTTAAATCCACTCCGTGTGTCCTGAGATCACTCAGTTTCTATGAGCATCTAATTAAAAATAAATAAATAAATAATAGATAAATAAATAAAAAGAGAAAAAAAGGAAAAAGGAAGGAAAAACCCCACTGGATTATGAATCAGAAGATGAAGATTTCTCCTTTTAAAGGTACCACTTCCTCCCCATGTCCCTGTAGACGAGTCTCTTTGGTGCACTGAGCCTTCCCTTCTTCACTCACCTGCAGAACAGCCATGTCCGCTTTGCTGCGCACTCAGGAGCCTCTGGATTGTCCATCTAAAGGTTAGGTCTGTGGAAACACTTCGTAAGATGGAAGTTCATACACAAGGAAACGCTGAAGAAGGAAGGTGTTGTGATCATTGTCGAAGTCCCAGAAAAACAGACCTTCGCACCTGTGTTTGTATTCGTGCTGAGTGGCACTGAGAAGACCCTCCTTGCTCCCGAGCCCGTAGGGTCTGGGGCTATTATTGCACCTTCTCCTCTAGGATCCATAGCTGTGACTTCCACTAACTTTTCATTCCGGGAACCTAAGACGGATGAGTGCCCCTTTGCCTTCATCCTTCCCCAGACTATAAATTTAGGATGTTTCCAGACTCTTCTTCTTTTATCCCTGGGCTAAGGGAACAAGATATCTGTGAAAAGAAGAGCTGATGGGAAGAGAAATAGTGTTTTGTCTGAGGATGGTGTTGTTTGCATCTTGGTTGCTTACTACTGCTATCGATTTCCCCTCAGATCATTCGATTCCTGGTTGTTCACAGGGGACTTCAGCTTTGTTTTCAGATGACTCCTGGGAACCAGGTACCAAGCAGATCAGACTGGAATATTTCCAGGGTGGAGGGGGCCTTCTGAGAGAGCCAGGTGTTCTCAGATCCTTTCGTTGGAGCTCTCGTCTCCAGCGCATCAGAGATACTTTCTGGGATCCTGAGTAGTGTGGATGATGTTGCATCCGTTGTCACAGCATCTAATAGTTTTTGCCTTTGAGATTGCTTTTTTTAGCCGGATAAAAGAGTTAGACTTTTATCCATCTCCTTGACTTAGTGTGAACCGAGAACAGGGTATGTTCTAATTCTACATCACGAGGCACCTCGTCATGTTGCCATGGTAGGACATCTCCTGAATGTGGTACCCTTGTGGCTGGCTGTGGAAGGGGGCTGCACATCACCTCGAGAGCTAAGGAATCTATTATAATTATTCACTGTACGTGGATTCCATAATGGTTTGGATGACCTCATGAATTCAAGAGCCAGTGATGGCTGCTGAGAGAATTCACGAACTCTCTGACTCCAGATTGATACCAGGAAAGACAGACAGTGTTTGATACCCATGCCTACAGGGTGTGGATGCAGGCTGACGTTTGAATGACTTAAGAAAACAGCAACTTCTAATTACGAGTCTTTTGGAATTGGTGGGCTAAAGGGACTCTGCTTCATGTTATTGTGTAAAGTGTGTGTGTGTGTGTGTGTGTGTGTGTGTGTGTGTGTGTGTGTTGTGATGGTCACAAAAATAGGTTCCAGACTTGTTTAACTCAGTTCCTTGAACTGATCTATGAAATTACATTTTACAGCACTGTCTTCTGAGGGGTTGGGAACATCAGCTCCGAGTGACACCTGAGTTAAAAGATAATGGGAGGGATTTGAATATATGTTAATCCCTGCATAATATTATAAACGTCGCCTTAACTTGGGGGAGAAGAGTCTGAAGTATAAATTTTTTATGTAACATGCAATTTTATTTATTTCAGTTGTCTGCTTTAAATGGAACAAGACTACCAAAGCACTCTTAAAAGTTATTTCATAACCGGAGAGGAGACTCTTTTGCAGCTAAAATTACTAATATCTTGGAATGATGTGTAAATGAGCACTGACAAAGGACTTGAAAAATCGAGTTTCTAAAACATGTTATTTACTTCCCGTAGGCTGCGCTTACCCATCCAGAAACTAAATATCATCTACGAATCATGCGAAGATGCCATTTTGTAAGACAGAAACTGTCAAATATTAAAAATAAAAATTCACATGAATTCTTCCAATCAAGCAACAAACATTATTATATATTACTGTCTGCCGCAGCCCTTGGCATCCTATAAATCCTCAGGGCACTTCTGTTGAAGGAATGAATGAAATAGTAAATGAATGGACGATTAAATGAACGTTGGTTTTGGACTTGGCATTGTGTCTGAGGCCCTGGGGGCTAACTTGGCAGGACTTCTAATCCTTTCTTTTTTAAAAGTTCTTTTCAAGTTCCAGGGAATAATTTTTTTCCGTCGTCCTGGCCCCTCGGATATTACCTCTCCATGAGTCCTTCCTTGGGTCCCCTGTCTGAAGTGACCCATTGCTGTCCGCAAGAAGAAGCGACTGTGCTTCTTCTGCTTTATTTCCTTCCTCACTCTTATCCTATCTGAAGTAAAATGCTTTCTGGTTCATGTGTTGTTTGTTTTCCATCTTCTTCAGGAAGGTCCACGATTGGAGGCATCTTGTCTTATTGAATAATGCATCTCCAATTCCTAGCAGGGAGAGTGGCACGTGGTGGTTCTCAGTAAAAAATTTCTTAAATGAATCATTTGAAAAGAAACTGGTGGGATCCGCTGATTTGCCCATCGTCTTACCCAGAAACTAATTTTAAGGTGAAATTCTGAGACTTCCTACAGAATTTAGAATATTAGAATGGTCAAAAGCCTTGGGCCCCTGTGGATGGGCTGACACCACAGCACTGTAGGGACCCTGGGCTGTGGAACCAATATTCATTCCTTTGTCACTTTTCTGTTGAATATCTGCTAAGTGCTAGGCCGAGCATGCTTCCTGGACTGCCCGTGTCCTGTCTTGACATCTTATTTCTCATGTTCTCGCCCCTGTGGTCACCTTCTTTCCCCTGTTAGTGAAGCAGCTCTGCATAGGGCAGCGGGCTTCTTCGTGCACCCACGGATGCCCTCTGCTTGGCCGGCCTCCATGGTTGAAGATCACTTGGCCTCTGTTTTCTTTTTGAGGCATTGATGTCATTGCCAAATGCTCTTCTTCACTGTTGGGCCCACAGGGGTTCTGACGAGCATCCTCTCGGGTTTCCAGTGAGACTCTGTCTTGAACCTTTGTCCTTTCTCGTAATTCACTTTCCCTTTGCCGTCTGTCTTTAAGCTCTCACTTTGTGGTAGGTTCTGAGAATACGGTGATGGACAAGACAGACGAGGCTGTAGAATGTCACAGAACTTCCTTTGTGCCGAAGAAAATGGGAAATCTTAAAAGTAATTTCAGTGAAGTGGGAGGAGGGTTAAGGAAGGGAAAAGGGAGAAGGTTCCAGAGTATGTGGCAGGGGGGAGGTGGCAGTTGTTGGGGGGAGGTTCAGGAAAGGCCTTACAAAGGAGGGCTGCTATGTGGACACCTGTGGAAGGGAGAGAGCCCAGGTGGGTGGTGGAGAGGGTGTCCAGGTAGTGGGAGCTGCATGTTGGAAGGCCAGAGCACGTGAGAAGCTCACTTTCGAAGATCTGGAAATCTGTGGGACAGATCGTCGAGCCAGATTTCGTCCCACAGTAAGCGGCATGCATCCATGGGAGTTCATGAACCACCCTTTCCACAGCCTGGAGAATGGATTGGAGAAAGGCAAGGTTGGCCGCCAGGAGACTGGTGTAGAAACCACTTCAATAGCCCAAGGCTGATAGGACAGTGGCTTTCGTTAGAGAAATGGTAGTGGAGAGAGAGGGAAATAGGGCCATTTACTAGGACCATAGGAGGCTCAGTGTGTGGGACCTGGTGACTGCTCGATGTGGTAAGGGGAGGGGCTTCATGATGGGGGGGATGACACTCGCTGGTTTCTTGCTTGATCTTTCAAAGGAAGGTCCTACATTCCAAGGTGAGACGCTGGAGGAGATAGATTCATTGTCGCTGTTGGTGGGATGAGGGTGGATTCATATCTTTGGATCTTAAGACCTGACCCGCTCACAGTGACCGTCTCTCTCCAGTTGCTGCCATAGCCTTATCATCACATTCTAGAACACCTTCCCCACAATGGCATTCTCTAGTTTCCCTGGCTTTCCATGCTGGATGCTTCGCAGGTGTAACCGGAGTTCTACAGGGGCCGCCATATGGCAGTTACAGGAATCTGCTTCTCTCCTAGGCCGACCTAGGCTGACTAAGAATCTATGTCGGAGGCTTTGTAGGTGTCACATCAGGTATAAAAGCCAAGACATGGAGACTTCAGGAATATGTCCCAAAAGAAGGAATAAGCATCTGTAACTCTGTTGTGTAAAAGAAACAGGGAAGCAAGTTGGACAAAAGAGCTGGTTTATCCTGAAGAAGGTGATTAAGGCATGAACGGGACCACAGCTGATGGCATTCAGATAAGGTGTTAATGAGAAGTTCGACCGGGCCAGGTGGCATTCTCTGACTCCGAGGGGGACCCAGGTGACATGTAAATCTGCACCACTTATTCCGGGGTGGCTTAACCCAAAAGTGACTCGAAGATAATGGAGATGGAGACCCAATCCAAGGATGGTGGTCAGAGCTCACAGCTCCTTAACCAGAGCAGGTGCTCCTGTGGGACAGCCACACACAGAGTCAGGTTGAACTGTGATGAAACACACACTGGGACCTGCTGTTTCGGAAGCTCCCTGGAGGCCTGGAGTCGCAGAGACGTTGTGTCATTGGATGTCGTCACCCTCTCAACATACCTACTTGCCACTGCTGCCCACACTTAGTGGGGGCACGATGAAGCCACACAGATCTCCCGCCCCTGTCAGCCTCTTTTCCTGTATTTTGATGCAGCAGAGATTACCTGTGCCCCGTAGGGGTGCACTTTATTGTCATTAAACATGGCCTCTTCCTTAAATGGGATCCTTGGCAGCCGGGTCTCCCAAAACCAGACCGTGTAAGATTGTCTGATGATAGGTATTTGCAGCCCAAACCCAAGATTTTCAAAAAGAGACCCTTTCTCTTAATGTCGATTTTAAAATAATAATTCGTGAGTTGAGCATCAGAGCTGTTTAACAGCTCGCTGGAACCTTAACTACGTTGAATAGATTTTATTGCAATGAAATGTGGTATGAACACACGAAGAAGTGGGGTAATTCTAGCCACTTCGAGCCGGTGGTTTGCAGTGACAACAGTAAGCGTAGCCTGCTCAGACCGTGTCCCCGTTGCGGCTAATATAAGATGAAACTTGGATGACTAGACTGGACCTTGTCTCCTGCTAAATCAATCTTTAAGTGATTATAAAAGGAAACCTGACCCATCTGGCCTCTTCTGGTCTCTCGTCTGGCCGCAGCCATCACGTAAACTATCCTGGCAGGAAGTGTTAATTTGATTTTACCTGAAATTTTGCGTGAGGTGCAGAACCCCCTTTTTTCCCTCGACCATCCAGGGTGCCGTTTCTCTGGATAGCGACTCACTCTTTCGGGTTTTATTTTTGGCCTGTTTCGTCTGGCTCTCTTCTTGGTGAGTGCAGAGAGGAGCTGCTTGGGCGACAGTTAATCTCCCAGGACAAATTCCTGATTGCTCACTTGGAGGCTGTTCTGATCATTGATCACCGAAGTTATACACTTGGAAGTGGAAGCCAATGAAGAAAAATTGCGCCTCCCTCCCTGCGCCCGCACCATATTTCCTTGAGCAGTTAGAAGATCAATCACTGTCTTAGTTTAGGATTTCGGTGGTTCTCTCGGGAGAAGCTGTCGGCAGAGGTGTTTGGGGGCCACGGTGCTAAGACTCTTTCTCTTGGGGTGCTCAGGCCTCCAGGACTGGGGTCATTGGTGTGGACATCAGCTCTCTGACTGCTCTGGCTTTCTAGAAGATGAAGATTAAGTCATTCTCCTCCCAGGGTCTCAGGGAGGTCAGATGGGCTAGAGGGGGTTTAGCAGGCTTCACTGTGTGATCAGAGAGAATTTGGACAGTCTGGGGACCAACCCCGAGGTGGGGTACAAGGCTACGATCCATCCAGCAGGCTATTTCCTGTTCCCCCAGACAGTGAGACTAACCTGACACCTTCCACCGATAGTGAAAATTACTCATGAAGTGAGGCCACGATTTTAAAGTTCAAGTCATGGACACGGGAAGTATAATTTAAAGAAATTATGTTAAACCAGTTTCTTCAATAGAGAAACCAAGCCCAGTGAGCTCTCTGTGGAAAGCTAGGTGCTTTTGTCTTTTGTGACCTAATAAAGTGGGTGACAGACCCCAGAGAGAAGGAGGAGATTGGGTGTCCATGCTTAATCATTATAGTAACACTAGATGTTTCCAGAATACTTCCCCCTCTTCCGACGAGTTATTATATATATATTTTTTCTGCACAAATAGTTTCACAGGGAGGCTAAACTAGACTTTTAATTCTTTGGCGTTCTGGTCTTTGTTGCAATTTTCGGTCAGGGGAAGTTACTAGAGGAGGCATTTTGATTTCCATCAAGGATGTCCTGATAGGGATATTGACGATGATTGGATGTCAGGCTGTTACAAGAAACACGGAATTAGGAAAACAGAATACTCTCATTATTTCGGCACGTGCCATATGCAAAGCCCAGTGCAAAATGATCCAGAAAGTGTCTTCCCTAGGGGAAAACTTTGTAGCCCTGGTTGAGTAGGAATGGAGTGTTCCCGTGTCCCTTTGAAAAAATATGAGAAATCAAAGCGTGGGACACAATCTGTTGGTCTCCGACACCTCCCTTGCCCTCTTTGCTTCTCTTTCCTTCTCCTCCCTTCTGTCTGCTCCGGTTAGAACCATTTGGGAAGAGGATTTAGTTGTCAAGTGGCCTCTGCTTTCTGAGGCAGCTTGGCTCTGAGGGATTGCCAAGACTTAACTTGTCCCTGTCGTTCACGCCGAGGATGGCAGGGCCTGCCAGGGGCCTCCCGCCAGGACCCAGCTCTCTGGTGTCGCTGGAAGCGTGCCAGGTGACCAGCTCGGCACGTGTTTCCTTGGGCTGAGGGACACTGGAGGAGTCAGTCCCATGGATGCTCGGTGAGCCTGTGAGGCAGGCTGTTTGGAGAGAGAGGCATGGCTGCCAGGGAGCGAGGCCAGCTCTCTGTGACTGCAGGCCGGACGTTTGGCTGGGAGACTGTCAGCCTTGTCAGGCTTGCCACGGCGTGGATGTCTCACTGACCTCAAGACACACATGCTCAGGCACGTGGCTGGCACAGCCTGGCCTGCTCGCCTGGGGCCACATGGGGCCCCTGATATGCACCTATGTCAGGGGAATGAGTCCTCGGAGGTGGGGACAGCATGGTCCAGGGCACAGAGAGGGGCTGTTTCTGCTTCCATTTCAATGCCAGCTATGCACAGAAATCGGTCCAGTCCTCCATCTCAACTGCTATGAAACAATAAATACTCTCCTCCAGGAGGAATATGCATGTCGAATAGAGGGGTGCATCACTCACTGTCCCCCAGCTCTTACCTCAGGCCTTCCAGGTAGGTGCTCCCACGATATTGTCATTTGTATTTACAAAATGACATCTAGGGGCAGAAGCGAGAGTTTACTCACAACGTTCACGATTAGATACCTGTCTCTTTTGGCTTCTGTTTAGCTTTCCTCGTTTTAAACATTGTCCCTGTGCCGTGGGAAAATGTAGACAGCTTGAATTCCATCGTGTGTTCAGTAATTACAATGGAACAGGCTAGAAACCGAACAAGTTACGTTTTCTATAGGTAGATCATCAGAAAAGTTTTCTGTTTCCCGTTTTGTTGCGGCCTGGACAATATTCAGCTGCATGCACCTGAAAACTCGAATTATGGTGGATTTGCCAGTGAAGGCCTGTGTTTTTGTCATTCGAAGCTGTATGTCCAGGGCTGGTAGGGTGCAGTCGGGGTGACCTTTGGGACCCAGACTCCTCTCTTTCCCACACCCATTCCAGGTGTGTGGCTTTTGTCTTCATGCTCCTTATGGGACACAAGAAGGCTGCTCCACATCAGGAGCAGGAACCAGGGATGGACAGTGGGGGAAGGGCCATGCCAGCCAGCCAAAGACCTTCCCTGAGGTCCACCGAACACCAGCAGCTTATGTCCCCCTGGCCTGAAACTGCTGAGGGAGGGGAGGTGGATGTGAGGAGGGGAAGGGGGGGCACATGGGGATGATGACAGCCTAGCGAAGAAGGAGAGAGGGGGCATGGAGTAGGCTCATGTGTGTCTGCTCCGTGTTTCTGGAATTTTCCAGAGTTAGCTTTTGGGTGCTTTCCTTTGCCTTCTTTTTTTATTCTGTGTGTAGGTGAAGGCCTGGAAGAATGTGTGTCTGCATTTAGGTGTATTACTTCACAGGGTATTTTACACAAAAGCACACACGCACACACACTTGTACACACGCGTTTGTGGTCACCAGACCGCATGTACGATGGTGGTTCCTTAAGATGGTAATGGAGCCGAAAAGCTCCTGTCGCCTAGTCACGTCGTCGCCATGCTACTGTCACAGCCTGACACTCATGCACTCGTGGTGATGCTGGTGTAAAGGAACCCACCACACGATCGTTGTAGGCAGGTGCAGCACACACAGCCACGTGTACTACGCTACGCTTAGTGATGATGATGAACAGCTGTGTCACCGGCTCATGTGACCAGCTGCCATAGCTGCTTCTGGTCGTTACCTTAGGGCGCACTCTTCCTCCTTGCAGAGTTTGCTGGAAGACAGCGTGGCGTGTCACCCCTTCAGTGGCCTCCCGTCTCTCACATTGGCCCCGTCTCAGGTGCATCGTGTTCTCCTGATCCCTCTGTCACCTCGTGTTGTGTTGTGTTGTCATGTGCTGTGCAGGCCTGAGCAGGCTACACCACATAGCCCAGGTGCGGGGTGGGCCAGACCAGCCAGGTTCAGATGCACTCTGATGGTCGCACAGCAACGAACTCTCCGACAACACGTTTCTCACCATGTATCCCCGTCGTTAAGCAGTCTGTGCCTGTATTTCGACATTTGTCTTTTAAAGCAAAAGACAGTTTATTGGTAATTTAGGTTATCTTCTCTTATCTGAGCCTCTTACATTTTAAAATGTAAATATACATGGATTTTTTTATGTTATATTATGTTATGTTATGTTATATTATATTACATTTTATAATATAATATAATAATATAATATAATGTAATGTAATGTAATATAATATAATATAATATAATATAATATGTATTACAGTATTAATTATATTATATTATATTATATTATATTATATTATATTATATTATATTATATTTTATATTAATAACAGGCTAGAGGATGAATTGTATTAGCAGCCCTTTCAACAGTGATATGAAACTGCTAATATAGTTTGTGAATTAAGTATATTTTAATTGAAGAAAGACTTTCTTATTCGGAATGCTGCTAATTAATTTTTTCTCCATGGTCTTTGTATTAAATCATTAAAATTTTAGGAAAACCAGTGTAGGAAATTCTAGCCTCATGCAGTGACCATTAAATAAATCAGTGTTAGGTTTTTTTTTTCCTAAAGGCTCGTTAATACCTTCACGACGGGATTAATTGAATTTGATCTTGAACAGTTCAGCTTCCAAAGCTATTGATTAAAGATTCTCATGGAGTAAAGGCCCAGCTCAGAACAGCCATGTTGGCAAGCAGCAAAAAGGCAAGGAAAGGCCCAGGAGGGAGCAAGTGAACTTGGAACTTCATCAAAACCGTTTCTGTCTTTTGAAACACATCGTGTGGATGGAGCCAGGCACAGCCTGCAACCTGATGCTCTGTGCCTATAGTTGCGAGTTGACAGGTAGCTCATGTATATCCTAAATGCTGCACGGGCTCTGGTTATACTCAGGAGGTATTCCTCGTTATCGGAAATGCAGGTTTAACTGGGCATCTGGATCTCCTCTGGCGCCTTTCCCTCAGAGCATCACTTTGTGGACCACTGTGCTCCCTCGGCCTGGACCAGCTCAGCTCAGTCCCAGTGGTGGTGGTGGTGGTGGTGGTGGTGTGTGTGTGTGTGATGGAGGGGTGACGTCTGGATCGGTTGGGAGAAGATGAGTCTTCTCATTGGTGTATCGAGGCACACTTTGATGAAAAATGCACACATCAAGCGCTAGCATGATTAAAACCTTCGGAAGCTTGGTGTTCTGCCAGACAGCGCTTCACGCATGTCTCACGAACAGAAGTTGTCCTGTCATTTGGGGAGAATATTACTTCTGAGGCCTCCTGGGGAAGATATCTGCCCCATCGTCCCCATCAATCTGTGGTGCGTTTCCAAATAATGGAGTCTGAGCCATGTGTTGTGTTTAATAATGCATTATAATAACACAAACCACGTCGAGGATTAATCAAAACTTTATAAACGGGCGCTAAATTGACTCAGCGATTTGCATCTGGCTCCGTGCGGTCGGCCTGTTGACAATAACTTATTTAAAAAAATCGCCCTGCGATTTTTTCTTAATTGCATATGTTGTGCTGTAGGGTGAGGCAGGAGATATGAAAATATGAGCAACAGATGGATGCTAGCTAATGGAGCTTCACATCCCATCTATTTTCTCATTATTGGTTTCTATTTATTTATGCCCCTAATGCTGTAAAATAAAAATTTTCCAGGAGAGCATAAGCTTCAGCCTTTTTTTTTCTCCCTTTTCCTACACTTCTGTATCTCACTTTCTTTGCTCCGGAATCCACTTGGGATTTAGCTTTTATTAGTAAATGGATATTGCTGACACCTAACCAGGGGATGACGGTGGCATTTGTGTTTGGCGATGACAGTTTTGTGATGTATGTGCTATGGCTGTAGTTTCCTATCAAATGAAATACTACAGAATCAAAGTGCCCTGATTTCTGGACCATGAGAAGAGATGTCAAATTGTCAAACTGGATGCCCGTACGTTAGCTTACTTATAGAGCCTACTGTGTGCAGGGCGTTGATGGATATTCAGGGATATGGAAGGATTTTCCTTGATTTCAGATAGCTAGCAGTTTAATGGGGGGAGGGGAGACCATATATCCAAATAATTAGGCTAACGAGGCATCTGCATGTCCCACAGGAAGCAAGTCTGCATCAAGCGATTGCTCATAGTGAGATTCTTGTGACTCTGTCGTGTATTCATGCCCAAATGCGCTCATCATTTTAAATTTCTCTATTTTGCATTCAATGACTTTTTAATATGGGAAAGTTGACCCATTAGGGATAGAAAGAGAATAAAGAAACGACACTAAGCTATTTGATGTTTTCCCTTAAAATATATACTTTTTTTTTTTTTCAATTGCCCCATAAAGGTTTGTGACGTTTTAAGAGTAGTCAGGTTGATTTTTATGAAAAGGCTCCTGGGGGTGGGAGTGGGGACCGTCATCCATTTTTATGACCCACTGCTCCAGCAGGTGGCACCACAGAAGCACGAGCATCCTTATGGTTGGGGTGGGGACCCTCCTCGCTGATACGTGCACCCACGGTTGTGTTTACTCATTGGGTTGCGACATTGTCATAATTGTGGCCTGCATAGATTTTCACGGCATTCCTTTTCGCTTGCAGTGGCCAATGTATCTGTTTGGCAGAGTAAATTCTGTAATCGTTCATCACACACCCAAAAAAAATCCACGGAATGGATCCAGAACAAAAACACATGCTAAGGCTGCGAAACCCAACCCGACCCGAACCATGCTAAAAATTGCCTTTTATGTTCAAGTTTGACTCCGACTCTCCAATTTTGAGTCATAATGGCCCCTGGCGTGACAGGTTTATTGGGTCAGCGTTGGTTATTGTAGCACTTGGATGCAAACCCATGGGGAATGAACTGCTGCAGAGAACTCGTCCTGATAGTTCTGCGATCCGAGGTTCATCTTGCTGTTCCACGCTGTTTTGCTCCCTGGTGCCATGCCATGGGCTGTGGGCCTGCATGAATGGGGTTAATGCCCTTATAAAAGGGATCCCACAAATCTCTCTAGCTCCTTCTATCTGGGGCTAATTGGGGTCTATACTGAGGGCATAAGAAAAAAGTCTGGGACCCGAAGAGCTTTCCTCACCTGACCAGGCTGACATCCTGATCTCGGACTTTGTTTTGTTAAAAACCACTTAAAAATTTTTGAGTCTCCTTTGGATTTCTTGGCTTGGATGGTCTTTACTGGTCTTCCCTTTGTCCTCATGGAGACACATCCTGGTCAGTGTAGCTCGTCTCATGGAAGTGACATTGATGGGTTGGCTAATCAACCACTTAAACTCCCTCACTGCGGGTTTCTTTTGTTCCCTCATATTTCAGTATTTGCTACAGGGCAAGATGCTTAGGAGGGAGTCAATGAATACATGTTTAATGATGGGACGTAGGCTCTGTTTCTAGCACTGATTGGATTATGGAGAATGGAGGACTGAGTCTTCTCGCTGTGGGAGCTGGTGAAATGAAGGGCAACAGAGCTGCTTACAGGCAGCTTCTCCCACCTGGAACATTTTCTGTTTTGGCTCATGTCTGTTTTCTCCTGTGAGCAGGCCTCACAGGTAGCTCTTGAATTTGCTCATGTGTGACGTTGGTATCTAGAGGACCCTGTCCTCGACCATGCTTACCTGCTGACTCCGAGTATGGGCAGTTTAAGCCCTGATTCTGGGTGATTTATCATCTCGTAGAAACCCAGTGTACTCAGGTATGACCAAAGGTATGGCAGCCCCATGGCTTAGAAGGAACACAGATTTTTGTTGTAGTTAAAATAATGGCAGCCTCAAAGGGAATAAAAGAAGAATTTAAGCACTTTGAAGTGTCCTACAGCTACTTTGATTTTGAAGTAGGTTCATGCACATATGAACAAATGCTGTTCTTTGCTGAAATGCCTAGTTTTAACTTCAGAATGAATATTTTAATATATACACTCAGTTCACAAGGATTTTTAAAGTAAAAAGTGCCAAAGGGTATGTGTTTATTATTTCTTAAATAGAAACTTTAACATTTTAACCAGATGCTTTGGATATAAAAACTTTTTGTATGTGAACTGATGTCACTAATAAATACTGGTCTATAGGACAAAATACTTGTTTTGGAAATACAGCTTGCATAATGTCTAAATTTAACCTGGGGTGTGTATATTAATCACAGGCTAGAAACAGGAGCATGTCATGTAACCTGTGTCTTCTCATCTGAAAAAAGGCAATAGTGATCTCAGTCAAGGTTAAAAGTTAGGAAGATCAAGGAAATTTCACAAACACTAACACTCTATACAAATATTAGTTTGGTGGGGGCCATAGGAGAAGGGGAATCGGCAGAAGCTGACTCATCGAAGACCCAGGAGTGGAAAGGCAAGTGCTGGGAGAGCAGTGTGGATTGGAAATCTTCCCAGGCGAGTCTGAGGAGCAAGAGGTTGGAGAGTGACTGGACCAGCAGCAGGTCGATGTGTGTCCTGCATGGATTCTGTTCTGAGTGTCCAATCTTTGGAAACTCACTTGAAAAGCAGAGATGTGATATCTAAAGAAGAAGACTGACTTCTTTCATCAGAGGTCTAGTCAATTTTAGATCGAATGTATTGCCTTCAAGTTCTGTTTCTAT
The DNA here is from genome assembly GCA_030015415.1 of Cynopterus sphinx. Classification (NCBI taxonomy): domain Eukaryota; kingdom Metazoa; phylum Chordata; class Mammalia; order Chiroptera; family Pteropodidae; genus Cynopterus; species Cynopterus sphinx. The sequence continues at coordinate 3,066,832 of CM057379.1, read as the reverse complement.
GATTGTCTTGAGTTTGAGAGTTAAAAGACTAGCTTTGCTGCATCTTCTTTCTCTCTCTCTCTGCCTCTATAAGAACTTTGAGGTCAGGGTCAATGTCTTGAAATTAAAAAAAAAAACATTATTATTATTCTTATAATACCTGGCTCGTTATGCACAAGGAGAGAGCTCTGTGGATAGTTGCTGATTTAATTTAGTTTTATTGAAAGGGGATCATTTAGCTTAGTCTTTATGAGGAACATTTGGAAAGTTGGATTCAGATAAGAACATGGCCCACTCTTATTTAAAAGATCTATATATTTTATTTAATTAAAAATAGACACACGATTTTGCACATATTAGAAACAGATACTACTAGTTAAGGGTATGGTAACTGTACCTTCGTTGCATTGCACCTAGGCAACTTGAGAGATAAAATAGATGATTTGTTGGTTCACTGCTTGAAAACATTATTTAAAAAAGTTTTATTTCTAGAAAGGTCAGTTCTGAGTTGTTGCTAGTGCGTGTATCACTTCATTAGGTGCTGGCAGCTTACCAACCTTGCATCAAAACCATCACCCAGTAGCATTTTTCATATTCGTTTCCCAGGAGTGACAGGCAATAGAGCATGATGTAAGTTTGCAAGGACATAGCACACATTTCTAAGAAGGAAAAACACAACAGCATCGCCTTAACTTTGCACATTTATAGTTGGGAGGAAAAGAACTTCCATCTCATTATTAAGGGCTGTCAGGCCCTAATTAAATTTTTCTCTTCTGCTTCCCCGGCCCCATCATTTTCAGTTAGCTCTGTCTTATAAATGGGGACTGTACTGACATCGTCCCCATAGAAAGGAATAAGTTGATAATTAATTATTAATGTTATAGGGCATCATTCTTGAGGAGTCTTGCAATAATTGAACTAGGCAAGTGTGAGTAAAATAGAAGGAAGCTGTTCTGAAAAAAAAATAGGGTCTATGGCCACACCACCCTGAACAAGCCTGATCCCGTCTGACCTCGGAAGCTAAGCAGGGTCAGGCCTGGTTAGTACTTGGATGGGAGACCACCTAGGAAGACCAAATGCTGTAGGCCGGGGGAGGAGGGGAGGGAATAAGGGATTATAAACTGACAAAGTCCTTGCAATCTGTGAGGTCAACCAAAGGTTGCCTCCCATAAAAAAAAAAGATAAAAAGTACGAATTTAGGATTTTTTAACTTTTTGAATAAACATTATTTACTATGTGGTGATGATAGAATGCTTTTAGATAAAATATGTTAAATATATTAATTCATAATTACATGTTATATATTAAATATATTATATATATATAAATCAATAGGGTTTTTTAGAGCAGTTTTAGGTTCACAGAAAAATTGTGTAGGAAGTTCAGAGCTTTTTCACATGCCCCATGGCCCCCCTGCACACCCGCAAGCTCCCCTGCTTCCCCCACCAGAGGGACACGTTTGTTTCACCTGATGAATCTGCACTGACCCAGTGTTCTCACCCACAGGAGCTTATGTTAGGGCTCACTCTCGGTGTAGTGCCTTCTCTGGGATTTGACGAATGTGCAGTGATGTGAATCCCTCACTATAATGTCATGCAGAGTAGTTTCGCTGCCCTAAATCCTTGTGCTCCACCTGTTCATCCTTCCCTAAGCCCTGGTGGCCACCGATCTTTGTGCTGTCTCCATAGTTTGCCCTTTCCAGAATGTCACATAGTTGAAATCATACAGAGCGTAGCCTTTTCAGATCACCTTCTTTCATTTAGTATCGTGCATTTAACATTCCTCTGGGTCTTTTTAGCTTGATACCTCATTTCTTTTTAACACTGAATAATGTTACATCATCTGGGTTTACCACTTACCTACTGAAACGCACCTTGGTTACTTCCATGTTTTGGCCATTATGAATAAGACAATATGTATGCCTTTAAAGAAAATCTCCTTTATGCTATTCTCTTACAGATAAAGATTTCTGTAAAAATAAAAAGCAAATGGAATTAGGGTGTCACTGACACTAAGGAGATGGTGAGGAGCAGCAGGGTGTCGGGTTCTGTGAGCTTTGGGTCATCTGGTATCCAATCCCTGTGTGTTAACTTTTTACCCAGGTGGTAGCAGGTGGAGTGCATGGTTTCCCCATTCAAAGAGTTAATGTCGTCTCTTTTAGGTTGCCCAGGAGTCCATTAGGGCAGTGATTATACAAACAGTCTCTGATGTCATGCAGATGTGCCTTTAAGTCCCCATCAGCGCTTCCCATTCCTGTGAATTTAAGCACTTGCTAATTTTTCTGAACGTCGATTTGCTCTTCTAGAAAACGCGTCGATGATGCTTTCTGGTGATGTGTGCACGGAGCCTGGCACAGGGAACGTGATCACTAGGCGGCTCTTGGTCTTGTTCCCACCACTGTCACCGAACTTATCACTTTCCAACTTACAACCATTGCTTATTGTGAGGTTTAGTCTTTTTCCTCTGAAAAAATAGGAGCTCCGCGAGAGCAGACGTGTTTATCTGACTTGTTACTGGTGAGTCCTCAGTGCCTACGAGAGTATCCGACACACTTTATAAAAAGCTGTGGAGTGAATGAACTTTGAAGTGAATCGATGAGCTCTATAGGAGTTGCCATGTGCCTTTTGTCTGTGCTCCAGGAAGGATGATCATAGATCTGCCAGGGAAAGAGTGTGAATGGTAGCCGTGGCGTTTTTCCAGAAATTGAGGACCAGTTAATCAATTAATCTTATCTGCGAATGAGGCTCTCTCCTCATCATTGTAGAACTACCCAGTTTATCCATAAAAAATTAGAGCGCCCTGTCCCTTTGTGGCAGGTAAAATGGCCAAGGTGAAAAATATTTTTTTTTCTTTTATTATTTTTGTGTTTGTTTTTATTTTCCCATTTTGACACTTTCACAGTGGCAATTTAAAAGGTGGTCTGATTAAAATAGAACTTTAAGGTTGATGATAGAAATCCGAACTTGTCTTTAATCAGAGAATCTGACGATGCGTATTGCCTGTTGAAAAATCTTTTCTCCCTTAGATATTGTACCTGCATTTCCACCTCTTCAAGTCTTTGAATTGGATATACCTGAATAGAACAAAATTTCAAAGGCCCTGGTGTACTGACTGTAGGTTGAGTGGCTGGTTATGGGCAGAGAGTGTGATGGCCGGACCGGTCCCAGCTCTCAGGTGGGGAAACTGAGGCAAGGGGTGTGTGATACTAAGACAGCTCCTCTTGTCCAGCATTGAACTGTGGGGTGTCATAAGTCAAGCACTGGCCACATTCAGTGGATAGCCAAGGAGGATAGCCTGTCACAGTTTTGAGACAGGAGACTTAATTTCTTTCCTTCTAATGTGACATTAGGTTCTGACAAATCTGGCTTTCGAGCCACTCCGCGAGGCTGAACAAGAATAGATGGAGCATTTGCTCTGACCTCTTCATCTAGAAGAGGACATGGTGGGAAGGCAGGTGACGTGCCACGGTGAGAACAAAGTAAGCTTTGGAAGTAGACCAACTAGTGGCCCACTTATAAGTTGGAAAAGAGAAGTTAGGTTTAAGGCGTGGGTGAAATAGGAGGTATTATCAGGGATGCTGTTCCCTTAGGTGGCATAGCAGCCACAGGCCCCCTCTGAGACTTCTCTGAGTCCCCAAGGAGCTGCAGGAGTGGGGGACACATTTTCTGGCGAGGTGTAGTTAGGCGTCAGTGCAGAGCTGTGCACCCAGTTATTTTAAGAGCTGCACGTTACCCTCCCGTGTGTGGTTACCATAACTGGATACCGCCCGGAGGAGGAATGCATATATTTATTACATATCCACTGGAATGAATGCTTTTGAAATAAAATACTGATGACCAAGGCATAATGTGACTGGAACATTATTTTAACAGGTTTCTTTTCTTTCTTTCTTTTTTTTTTTTTGGATACAGAAAAATTAATGATGCATCCTATGAAAAAAAATGATCTTCTCTTTTCTTATTCATTCTTAGAAATCTGACTGATGGTCTCCAAAACAGCAATGTAAAGACAGCGTTGTGCCAAACAAATCTTGTGTTTGATTAGATAAGATGCATTATGCTTGCTTTTGATTCTCTGCTCTGCCATGTGAAGCCTTCCATCAGTTCAGAGCGGGCTTTGTCGTGTTCTCAAGTTGTGAACGTTGCTCTTTTTTTTTTCTTTCTTTCTTTTTTTTTTTAGTAAATGAGCAGAGGAAAGTTGACAGATCTATTTGCTAAGTGCATTTATTTTGAAGAAATTTTCTCCGACATCTTACATATGTTTGATCATTTTACTTATGCATTCTCACCAAGGAATTCAGTTTTTTCAGGGGGGAGGGGGCACAGAAAAGAATCATTTCATGAGCTAGTCCCTTCTGTTTCTGCAAAATTCTATTTACTTCAAATAGTCTGGGCCGATTGGCCCACTCATGTGTCTTTTCCATGATCGCATAGCAAGAAGAAGAAAAATGCCGGCCATCTGTACATGAGGGCGAGCATTACGTAGCTGAAAATTGGGAATCTTGAGTGGTGCTTGATGGCAGCTAGTCAGAACAAATACTCACTTGAGTGACCTATTAGATAGCAATTTGCACTTTGACTTGGAATGGATGAGAATGTTAGAGATAAGGCCCATCAGCAGGGTTGCCATAGTCGGTCCCCCAGGGTCTGCACCCCTCCTCCAGGCTCTGCTTTAAGGACACTTTTGCTGCTTCAGTGTTAAATACCCACTCCACGTTTTAATTCTGTTTGAGTTATTCCAGCTATGCTACTTGAAGAGGACTTTTTCTCCACATTTCTGGTACTGAGAATGAACATTGTGGACCAGACATATTTGCCTCGTAATCCACAGGATCTATCTAGCACATTCCATGTAGCTGTGGAAAAAACACTTAGGACCACGTCCTCTGGTCCCCCCGGCCCTCTTCCCAGCAGCAGTTCTTCATGACCTACACGTCTTCCCTGACACAGGCTCGTGTCATATGAGGGCCTACAAAGGTATATTTATGGAAAGTCTGATTTTTGGTTCACTTCTGCATATTTTTAATTGCAATTAAAGAAACTCTGCGTCCTGGGCCAAGCACAGCATTCACTAAGCATCTATAAACATGTTTTACCAAAAATCCTACATTTTATGTTTTTTTCTTGAACAATTTTCATTCAAATCAAAAGAACTCACTGTTGTTAGTTTAATTCTCCATTTGACCCTAGGTATTTTTCTAGTTGGGCCAAAGCTGCCGAACGAGGCTTTTTAGATGTCGCTGTGTATGTCACCTGATGATCCAGACCTCAGGAAAGCCTGGGAGAGAGGGTGTGGGAGCCTCCCTCAAAGTTTCCATTTGTTCAGAGAGAGGCAGCGATCATGCAAATGTGAAGCAGTTTTTCTCTGGAGCTAAATGCGAAATAAATAACAACCAGAAACCACACGGGCTAAACAAACTGGTGAACATTTCCAAAGATGCTTTGCGAACAAGGGCGTGTTGCCTTAAAATGCAAAAAAACAGAACAAAAAAAGACATAGAAGAGGAGTTCCTATTGAAATTTACTCAATTCAGAGGGTGCTTCATAGATTTCTAATTCTAGATTATTATAGATTTATCTAAAATATTTATCTAATTATAGATTTCTATAATTTTTTTTAATCCAATGGTGGATTTCAAATAAACCTCAACATTTCTGTGTTTCTAGAAAAAAACCCAGATGGGCAAATTTTATTCTAGAATACAAGTCATTGCAAGTAAACTCTTGTGATCTAGGGGGCAGATAACCAATGGAAGGTGTAGACCCCTTCAACTGAGGAATCCATTCACCTGAGGACAGCATCTTATGCAGGCGTGTGGCAGGCATACACCACCGCCTGATCAGTCATTAATAGATCAGTCATTAATTTGTCTGATCTGAGGGAAATAATGAGTAATATGGTCGCAAATAGCAGACTATAGTGACATTAAAATATGACAGGCCACAGTGGTCTTTCCCAACAAACTTACCTGGGCTGGTGGGGTATTTTGTGTCTGGAGTTATTTTGTAAGTGCCACTTACATGTCACGCAAGATGCAGAATGCCCACCAGTGGCATCTAGGAGAGTGGTTGGTCCAACTTCAACTCATGCCCGTCTCGACAGATTTCACCTGTGTAAGATGAGGATGGGGAATCACACAGGTGAGCATCTGCAGAGTGTTCCCTGCAGCACCGAGGCAGGCAGGACGCAGACTATCACAGGCTCTGAAGGAAATATGGGGGATAACTAGCTTCTTTCCAGGAAAAGTGGGGAAAGGCTAGAGAGGCCCAGTGTGGCTTCATGCTGTACTGGAAGTTATTGGTCTCCCCCAAAATACAAGGTTATCAATCAGCACAGAAGAAATAAGAATTTAGTTGGGTTACAACTTTCAAAATAAATACGCAAAAGCCAATCATCGTCTCTTTATCAGCCATGCTTGGGAAATAGATCACAAGATAATGTGGTCCTGCTCACGATGGCAGCAAAAATACAAAATATTTACGAATTAGCTTAAAAGAACAGGTAGGGCCCATGTCAGTCTTTGGTGCCTCTTCATCTCATGACGGTTTTCCTGAGGTTCTTGGTCGTTTGGTAATCGTAGGAGTTTGTAGTCTCCTCTCTTCACCTAGACCTGACTGAGGCTGATGGGGCTGTGGCCACAGTAGGTTTTCTGGTGTTTCCTGTGCCTTGGTCATTCAAGGGCATCCCCCTCCTCTACCCTTCCTCATTGGCCCAAGTACTCACATGGGTACCCACCCTAAAGTAGATGCTCCTACTGCTTGACCCGGGGTGGGGGGTGGCAGGCCCTGCTGTTGACTGGTTCTGAATGGGCTTCCCCAGTTAGCCCCATGGCACCCGTCTGTTTCTCTTGCTGGCTGTGTCCGTAGCTTCTGAGCTTGAAGGAGCCCTTAGGGCACTGCTGTGTTTCCTAGGGACCTTTCTTGTCCATATTCGAGGCCATGACTCCTTTTCTCTAGGTGAGCCGATTTCCTTCCTGTCTTTTGGAGATTCTTGCCCAGATGGCACGTTCTCCTTGTCTTCTAGCACCTTCATGAAAATTTTCTTTTAAATGCACAAAGCCTCTTTGCCATTTCCAAGATCTAAGGATGAGAAAAGGAGGCAGGTACGTGTACTCAGACGGCCACCGTGGTCCTACCCAGGGACAGGACTTTGAGCTTCACAATAATTCACATAGGACCCCCAGGTCGGGCTGCCGGATAAGGTATAGGATGCCTATTCTATTCTGAGCTTTAGGTGAACAACAAAGTTGTGTGAGCATAAATCTGTCCTGTACTCATTCTAAAAAAAAAAAAAAAAAAAGATCCACTGTTGATGTGACATTTACGTTTGACCTGGAAAACTATGCGTCGTTCGTCTGCAATTCAGAGTCCGTTGCGCAGCCTGCGTTTCTGTTTGCTGGATCTGGCCATCCATCCCATGGGTGTCCAGCGAGCAGAAGCCACACCTCTCTCTGGGTGCTCATGTTATGGAAGGTGGGGGTGGAGGAGAGAACAACCCACACTTTGGGGACCGTGAACACGGGTCTTCCTGGAGTCCCAGCACTGCTGGTGCATTAGATATTGTCCACCCTGGGAACCGGATCGGTTGCGAAGATGCAAAGCCAGAGGAACGAGACTGACCTGCTTCAAACTGCTCAGGTGCCTTCTCTGTGCCGGCATCATTGTTATCTCAGTCTCTTAGGGCCACCATAATAAAATAACATGTACCGCGTGGCTTCTGAATGACACAAGTTTGTTTCTCACGGTACTATAGGCTGGGAAGTCCAAGAGCAAGGTGATGGCAGGTGCAGTGTCTGGTAAAGGCCCGAGTTCTGATTCATAGCCAGTGTCTACTCACGGTTTCTCGCATGGTGGTGGGGGGTAGGGGAGCTTTCTTGGGCCCTACTGATAAGGGAACTAATCTCATTCCTGAGGACCCCACCCACATGACCTAATCACCCTCCAAAGGTCCCACCTCCTAACACTGTCAACATATGAATGGGGGCCGGGGTGGGGGGAAGGGGGATAGTGGACACAAATATTTAGACCATAGCAACAATTAAGTATATGATGACCCCAAAACAGGTAACTGTGAATAAATGAACTTCTAACAAGAAGTAAACTCACATTAATGATAAATAAGAGCACTTCGAATGGGATACCACAAAGTCACGGAATAACTTCTAGCATTTTGCTTGAAAGGTAAAATAACTCTTCAAATGTCTTATCAAAACATGCTTTTTCCATCATGGTCCTACCGTTCCTGTTTAGTATCATTAACTCCAAAGACGCGGATGCTGACTGTGACAGCGAGCTAAGTAGCCGTTTGGGCACAGCCTCCCGATGACATGCTCAGCACGAACCAGTGTGTTAAAACACCGAGATCGCTCAGGAGTTGTTTTTTTTTATATTTTCCTGACGGTGGGAGGTCAATGAAATCATGTCAGCAGCTAATTACTGTTGACATATCGGTGAAACGATTGGAAGAAGCATAAACGTAGCTTTCATTTTCATGTGCCAGGATCAAGCTTCGCCTTAATTTTCGGAAAGAAATTCTTTATGAAACTGCCACGTTTTAATGCTGTCAGGTTGGAAATCTGTTTTCTGAAGAAAATCTGTGCATACCAACAACTTCTTTCTCATTTCATCGTTATTCTCAGGTTCCAGGATTTTGATTTTGTGCTCCCGGAGGCCCCTGTTATGGGCAGGTTGGCCAGACTGAGTTGGGCAGAAGGAAATAATCGACCTTGACATTATCTGCATCTTTAATAGATTTTTTTTTTTTATTCTTTGTCTAATCCCTCCCAGCTGCTTTTTTTCCTCCCCTTTAAGTCTCGGAGTATTTATTTTTTTTAAAGTGCACTCATTCTGTAACTTAAGCTTTTCGGTCTTCAGATCGGATTGACTGTTTTTCTTCTGAACCTTTTGATATATAAGAATGAAACTTAAAGGCTTGATGAGTACATACCAGGGCTAGGGGGAAATCCAAAAATAAAGGAGAAATAACACTCAATTCTCATTAAAGCGTGTTCGGCCACCTTCATGTAAGTGGCTAGTAATTTACTCTCCTGAGTCTGCCCATTCTCTTTGTCCCACTGGACTTGGTTTTGGCTCCTAATGTGAAGTCTGTGAGGGTGATAGGTCCTTTCTTATGCTCTCAGCGCTCTGTGCAGGCCTGTGCCCTGCGTGGTGTTTGTTGTGCTCTTGTTCATCTCCTCCCCACCGGTAGCTCTGCAGTCTGGCGTGTCGCTCTTTAAAACATGGTTGGAGGCCTGGACCTGGGCTGCCAGGTATTTCCTGAGGGTAGAAGCAGAAACCTGTGACATACTGAGAATCCCAGAGAAAAGGCAGAGTGACAGAGAGATGGGAGTGAGAGGGAAAGAGGATGAGGAGGGAACAGGGATGGGAGAGAGGGACTGACCGAGAGATGAAGATGCAGAGAGGGACAAGGAGAGGGAGGTGGAAGGAGACGGAGCGAGGCCAGAGGAGAAAGATCACAGTGGGGGAGACGAGAAGCAGGCAGGAGCGACGGGGAGAGGAGAAGACAGACCTAGAGGGCTCCATGTGAGATGGTGGAAGTCCTTTTTGCAAAATGCCATTGACAGGAAATCTATTCATAATGGGAATGCTTCTGAATCCAGATTCGTGGCCTGATCACTTCACGCAATGCTTAACGCAATAGGGCGACAACAGAGATAAATAGATAGATAAATAGACAGATAGGTAGACAGATAAATAAATAAATAAATACACAGATAAACAGATAAACAGACAAATAAACAATAAGTAAATAAATAAACAGACAGGTAAATAGATAGATAGATAGATAAACATTCCTTTGAGGTTTGGATCTAAGTCAATACGTATTTTTGATGAATTTTGAATTCCTAAGACTTCTATAAAGGCAAATGGAGAGAGATAAAGGGGAGAAGCTCCATTTGATTTTCTAGGATGAATGATCAATAAAGCCCAGATGTGTCAGGGTTGAAGGCCCCGCAGAGCCGGCGCCCCAGACTGGGACGTTTGCCTTGGGCCCCTGCCTGGTCCCTTTTCAGTTCCACTGCCTCAGCCAACGGGGTGCTGAGTGGGGGTCGGCCCTGTCACCTCCTGAGCTCCAGCCGTGGGCATCTCTGCCCATCCCCGTGTTCGTGGACAACTTGGCTGCGGTGGGAGCGTTGACACCATGGAAACTGGCAAACACTACAGATCAGAGCTGTCTGGGAAGCCCACCACCGAACAGGGGCCCACACAGCGCTGGCCACCCCTCCTGCCCTTCCAGGGACCAGAGTCCACGTCACTGTCATTGGACGCCCGCAGGCGGCTGTCTCCCCGCCCACCTCCTTCTGCCCAGAATGCCATCATCCTCTGGGGACACCCCCCTGGGTAATATCTGTGCTTTTGATTTTTCTCCTTTTCTTTATTGAAATGTTTGTGCCCTGAGGCTCGGTCCCCTAAAATGCTGCTCTGCATCGGAGAGGCCTTCGGTCCCCAGGGAAGGCCCCCACGCCTTCCATTTCATGCCCCTACCAGGGGCCTTCGACTGACCCCGAGTCTCTACACAATAAGAGGTGCGTTGGCGCATTAGAAATCTTTTTGGGGCTGGGGGTGGGCTGTGCCCTTTGTTCAGATGGGAGGACTGGCCAGTGGTAAGGCCACCTTCTCACTGGCACCTCCTTGCCAGAGGCCTTTCATGCGGCCTGGTCTCCTAAGAGTCTGGCCTCCGTGGCATCCTTGAGCATGTGGGCACCTCTGTTACTGCATCCGGGCCTCCAGACCCATGAGCAGAATCAAGAACTGGAAAAGGAGAGAAAGGGAAACGGAAGTGAAACACAGACTGGACATGGAAGGGCTAAGTTTGTAAGCGACTGAAAGAAAGGAAAAGGACCTCGGTAAATGTGTCGCCGTTGATGTCTCTAGGACTTTGGTGGTCTGTCCCAGGGAGCACAACTGCGGGTTTGGATTGTCTTTTCAGCAGTGATCATTCTGCCTCCCAACTGGGTCATCGTAGTCCATAGGGCTCAGAGATGACTCTGGATTGACAGCCAGAGGGCAACAGGGACACATTCCACACTGACCAAGACAACAGTAACTGTCCCCCACACTCTCCCAAAAGGTCCACTTCAGAGACCCACAGCTCTGATACCCCACGTTGTGAGCAAAGTGTAACGGGGACGATGCCACATGTATGACACCTGGCGCATATTTTTGTCGCCGTTTTCCTGTCTCTTAGTGGTTAATCTGGGATGGTTTGTCACTCACGGCTTAAACGGCTGCCCACGTGTCCTACGTTCCACCTGGTGTGATTCGTCCCTGCCGTGCCCTGGGTCGAGTGAAGAAAGTCAGCCAGGTGTGGGACAGGCGGCGGCCGACACATCTCATTGACATGCTGATACGCATCGTCCACTTCCACGCGAGGCGGCCGGGCCTCGAGACTGTCACTCTCGGGCCCTGGGCCTGCTCATTCTGCACTGTCCCCGCTCCTGATTGGCGGTGAACGAGAGTTTCCTAATTAATTAAAGGACGCACATGGCTTCTTCGTAGTCACAGCAGCGGGGTTGCCACCCCAAAACGACTCTTAATTGGCTAAAAAACAACCCTAAGGTTTTATTGTCTGCAGCCTTTCCTTTATGGAAGCATTAGCGCCGTGTCCCCGACTCGATCAGCAGCAGCTAATGACTGATGTGCCTCGGGCGGTGAACAGTCCCAATTCGTCGTCGTTAATAGCCCGGATGTCTTATTTTGCTAACTTACAGCTTGTGTTATTAGCTCAGCTTTCGAAACAGGTTTGGATGCAGGAACATGGGAAACATTAAGCAATTTCCAGCAAAAACGTATTTGGTTGTTTTCCGATAGGCTCACCCAGAGGTACTTAACCACGGGCGATTTTGTCCTCCTAAGGGGACATTTGGCAATGTCTGGAGTCAGGTGCAGTTGTCGCGACTTGGGGTGTGTGCTCTGGTGGTGTCCGGAGGGTGGCGGCCAGGAACATTGTGCTCAGGATGACCCCAGAGTATCTGGCCACAGGTGTCAGTAGAGCTGCCGCTGAAAAACTGGGGTTTAACTAGATTTCCAAAGGAGAAAAAAATAAAAGAGCATTTACCTGAGTTCCCAGGGTGGGCATTTCGTCCATCCTCTCCCTGAAGGGGTGTTCTGTGAGCGCCGGGTAGGTACCGTGCTGGCGGTGGGCAATGATGTGTGAGCGTGAAGGTCATCACCCCACAACCTTCTGCGATGGTGGCTCTAGGGGTGGGGGCCCAGCCATCGCCAGGACGACTCCCAGCCTGAGATGCCCTCGGGATGAGTCGATGGCGGTCACTGTTCGTGGTGGGGACAGGGAGCAGAGGTGCTTCTGTGGAGTGAGATACGTTCTCAGGAAAGAAAGGCTCTGTGCCCAGGAGAGCACAGCCTCGTGTCACCGATAGTGACCACGTCTGCGTTTGCCCTTCCTTCATGTCCCGGCGAGGTCCGTCTTGCTGCGTGCGGGGGAGCAAAGCGAGGCTCAGAAATGGTGACAAGCTGCAGGGCCCGTGCCCGTCCCACGCCCCTGCTCGGTGCCTGCCTTGGGCGCACCCTCCTGTGGAAAAGTAGCGGGTCTGGCACCTTCCAACAACGACAGGGGTTTTATCCTCTTCAAAGGTGTGCTCCGGTATCTGGTTAAAGTCGTGGTAGAGAACAGTGGAGGGTTAGGATAGCCCAAGTGACAGACACGCATGTAAAAGTTGTGAGGCTTATTCTTGTCTTTGTCTTGAAGCTTGGGAAGGGTTAGGGATGGGGTCAGGACCACCCAGCATGGGCAGAGCGTGGACAGGAGTCCTGACCCCACGCGACCTGCTGCTCAGTGGGCGGTCGCTCTTCTGACGTCCCTCTCAAGGGCTCAGCATGTCGCTTGGCGTGGAGGCACTCACAGTTAAGGAAATTTAAACTAGCAGCCGATTTTCACCTATGAGATGGGCAAAGATGAAAGCCAATAAAACGGGGAATTCTCCAGTGCCCGCAGGGGTTGCGATGACGTAAGGGCCAGCCGGTGGTTTGGGAAGTAGCCATCACATGAATCAACCTGGCGATTCCTCATCCATGAGTTTATCCTGTATTTACTCCTATCCAACTGTGCAGGGACCTGGTTCAGGAAAATAAGGAGAATGCCTGGCCTTTCAAAAGAATGAGCCGTGCTGGGCACCCATAACACAAATGCGAATGAGACATTTCTCCTGCTTCAGAGGAGCTTCCGGTCTAACTTAAGAAAAAGACCGATTGGCTAAAGTCATCTTATTTTCTATTTTTGGGTCCTTAGTTTGTTGCTCCGGAAACTTAGGTTAAAACAGAAATACAGTCGTTTGGTACCATGCTGGGGAATTGTGATTTTTTTCACACATTTCTTGAAATAATTTTTAAAAATATCATGAAATAGAAATTGTTATTTTAAAAGCTGCACTTTTCGTCAACGCTCATCGGGCCGCAGTCTGAGATGTGCTCGCTTTCAGAGGGCCTACTCTACGACGGGCACCGGCAGTCCACGGATGAGGGCGAGGGACGTGCTTCTTCATTCTTAGAGCACAGGCGAGGAAGCAACGAACAAGGAGCAGAGGCTGGGATATGGCGTTAACATTGAGATGGGGGCCACGTAGGAGGCGGGTGCAGTGACGAGGTGACAGGGCCGTCCACGGGAGCCGTTCTGGAGAGAAGACATTGGAAAGTCGTTGGGAAGGATGAGGGGACCAGTCGTGCAGGACAGGGACAGCGCCCCGGTATGCGAGGTTCCTGAGATAGGACAGGGCCAGCCGTAGGGTTAAGACTTGATGGCTCACGAGAGTTGGCCAAGGTGGACAGGGGGTGGCCAGAGCGAAGACAGGCTAGCAAGCGGGGTCCAGCCGGTGGGGCGCAGATGGCCCTAGGTCTCGCAGCATCCCCCACTGTGCACAGTGGAGCAACTGCTTCTGCCCTGAGGGTGGAACTGGTCCTGAGATGTGGGGCCGACCCAGTTCTCTGAGAGGGAGCAGGAGGTCAATGCCACCACACCTTAGGGCGTTGCCCTCCTAACGACTTCGTAAATGGGCAAAGCCTGATGCCTGTAGCCAGAAAAGCTAACATTCTGAAATGCCAGAATGTTAAAAAATAAAATAAGAAGAAAAAGATCAGGATCAGACACGCCTTGTCCCTCCTTGGTCATTGTCACTGCAGACTCCTGGTTCCTGGTGGGGAGGTCTGTGCTTCCCCTGGTTCCTGGTGTCCCCGCCTGTCTGGCTTCTGCCTGCCAATCCCTCTAACCTGGGGACCTTGCGGTTTGAACTTGCCTTGAGGCCCAGCCGAGCCCCGCGTGTGCCGTGTTCAGACGTGGCCCCTGCCAGGTGCGCAGGGCGCGCCCTGACTCAGCGAGGAGTCACTTCTGCCTCGGAGGATGCCACCGCCAGGGCCTGAACTCTTCACCCCGGGCGGGACAGCCGCCTCCTCTCTCAGTCCTCGGCACACGCTCTGCCTCTGCCAGGTCCCCTCATTTTTATACGTTTCTATCGTGCGTTGTAAAACTGCTACTTACAAGTCGATTTTTAAAGTTTTTTTCTTGGTATCTTAAATCCTTCACGTGACCAGGGGACCGGGTGGTTCTTTCCTTGCCGACATGAATGATCCATGTTAATTAGGGAAGAAGACGAAGCCGAACCAAACCGAATGAACAACTTACAACGTGGAGCCCAGAAATGGCCAGTAGTGAGGAAATGGCTTAATCAATAATGCTTAAAAATAACACGATTAATCGATAAATAGCACAATCGTTTCGCAGTTGTTAAAGATCATGCTTTTAGAGGATTTCGCTTCAGATGCGTGGAAATGTATCTGATACGTATCTCATTCAATACACATCAATTTTATATAAATTACATATATATAAATTTATATATTTTTAATATATAATATAGAAATATAAATAAATAAATATATAAATATAAATATATATATGTGTGTATATATATACATATATATATATACATACATATTATATATAATATATAAATATATTGGTGGGGTACCATATCCTCACGGCACAGAATTGATTTCCTAAGTCACGCGGTGTTATCGGAGTGCCAGAAAATGACAAAAACCCAGGCCAAAAACCTGCGCTAGAGCAGGATGTGATGCCTCTCAGCAGTGTTGAGAGGCAGATAGAAGAAACAACAAAAGCAAACAAAACCGAGCGCTGCCAAGCTCCGAGAGGAAAACTGGAAGGAAAGTTTCCTGAAGGAAAGATGCCTTTAGGAAACCGATGGCCGGCTGTCTGTATTTTGAGACAAAATCAGCTTTAAAAAAAAAATAAATTAAGAAAGTGTACCATTCTGTCGTTGATCGTTTGCACAGATCCTTCGCTGTCAAGAGCGTGCCGTTGTTTGACGAAGAGTCGCAGGTTGTCCCTTTCCCGCTTTCCTGAATTCTTTCAAGTGAACTTGGAAATACGGATGCTACACGGGGTGTTTAATTTTAGGAAAACGGGTTTGTTTAGAACCATATCTTTCAGCTAGGTGTCTAATGATTCTTGTTAAAGGCAATGCGTACAGGCGTATTGGTTGAGAAAACTTTATTCAACATCATGCACGTGACTTAGGACACTTTGTTATGCCGTGTGTTTGGGATATTTAAGAAACAAATATGGCTCGTGTATTCTCATCCAACCCCACACCGGTTGCTTTGGCAACAGCCTGTGTGAATTTCCAGAAGTCAGGGCTGGTTCTAAATCTGGCACTGAAGCATTTCCCGTCTCTGGCGGTTACGGGTCGGTGGGAAGAGGCCACCCTGTCCTGGCCCTGCCTGACTCAGTCAGTGACACAGAAACCCGTGGGTGGGACCAGAGCTGTCCAGCTTCCCCTAGTGAGGTTCTTGCAGCTGCCCCGCTGGGCAGTGCCATGGGATCAGCCCGGTTGTGTGAAGACCCCACCCCTCGCTCATCCTCTGGGCGCCCAAGTCACCCCTCGTGTGGACTTAGGGTGTGACCTCTGGGAGTGGGGCAATTGGGTTCTCTTTTCTCCTAAATTAAACTCAGCCTCACCAAGGGCTGGGTCTTCTCCAGGGGATGAGGCAGAGTCTGTTCCCCTGGGATCCAGCATGAGGTTCATGCCTCCGACCTCCCAGTGCTCCAGAGAAGCCCTTTTCCTCGGCCACCACCCCTAACTGAGAAAGCCGTCCTCGTGATAATCATTATTAATGATTTGGTCAAACGCTGTGATCTCTTTTCCAGTTCTGTGGAGCAGAAGGACAGCTGATAGCGGCATCAGCATCAGTCGGCAGGCCAGGCTGCGTAACAAAAAGCCCCAGATCTCTGACTTAGAACAATGGGTGTCTGTTTCTCATTTGTGCCCCCTGTGTGTTTGGGGACGGCAGAGGCCCTGCTCTGCGTGATGCTATTTCCGGCGTGCAGGCTGACCTCCGAGGCTGCTGTCCCCGGAGTGCCACTGGTCATTGTATGGGAAGGAGGAGAACATGGTCGTGTTGAGCCCTGACGTGTTCTCAAGGCTTCAGAGGGACACGGTCCCTTTTGCTTGCGTCTCATGGGCCGGAGAAACCACGTGGGCCCTGGCAGTTTCAGTGGGAAGTGGCAATCTGCCAGGAAGACAGGGCGACTGACCGCACTTGACACCTGGAACTCGTCTTCTTATTTCTCATGTGCCAGGCCCGGTCACCCTCACCTTTGCCTGTGTGGTGGCATGTGCTCACTTCTCACAGCGGGGGTTCTGCCGTGACCCTCCTGCCCCACGCCCAGACCCACGGAGGGTGAGCACGAGCTCAGGGCGCCCAGCCTGTCGGACAGGGTCGGCTGTGGGACCTGGCCGTGTCCCCATCCCCAGGGCCCGAGATCACGGCAGAATTCATCTGAGACCAGCACCGCTCCTGCCTGAGAAAGAAATGTAGGCCGGGGACATCGCAGACGTCACGTGGGTGGAGTTTACCAGGTGTGCGGGCCGGGGTGTGTCTCGTCTTCTTCCGAGGCGGACACCTGGGCTCCACCTTCCCAGCCCTGTCGCGGTGTCCTCACACGTCCACCTTACTAGCTGTCATTTCTGGAGGACGGGGCATGTGTCACTGGGCCAGGCCCTCTGCGTGTGCTGTCTCCTGTAGCGCACTTGCTCTCATTTCACAGATGAGTTGTGGGTGGCACGCCCAGAGTCCCACGCACACTAAATCCACGGCTGTCCGATTCGAAGCTTGTCCTCTAAACAATTTATTTGCTGCTTAGGGTTTCAGTAAAAATACTGCAAATCCCTGAGGTTCCGCAGAGGCTGCTTGGGTTTGATGCCTGTTGGGGGTTGCCCGGGATCCTGGATCGAGAACTTTCCTGCCATGGGTGGCTTGGAAGATAAGCAGCGACAGTTGCCGTGAACTAGAAGGGCCTCTTTCTTGCTCACCCCGCTAGGGTCCCCTGCACTTGTAGGATTGCCATGTCCCTCTCAGTGGGATGGATCAGGGGCCTGGCACCTGGGCGCATCTCTCTGAGCCTCATTTTTCTCACGTGAAGAATGTGACAGGTTTCTGGCAAGGGTCCCCTCCCCATACGTGAGGTGTCTTTTGCCGTTGCTTATTGGATGGTGGAGGCTTTTGGGGGGTATGGAGGACGGTTAGCTTTCTCTCTCTCTGGCAGCCCTCCCTTGCCATTCCCAGGAAGCACCTCCGTCTAACTAAAACCTGCACTTTCTGTGAACATGGCTTGAGGCCAAAAGCCCTAGCCTTGCTTTGCGACTGAATGCCACCCTTAAGCCCCGGCAGTAGAGAAAATTCAGAGGGGTCAGAAGAATTAACCTGGTAAATAAGGCAGGTGAACCTGGAAGTCGATTCAACATTCTGGAGAACAGTGTGGTCTGTATGAAAAGCTTTAAATATGTATAAATCCGTGATTTACCTTCCACGAGTTTGTCCCGAGGGAATAATTCGGAAGATTTCTGTTTAGGGGGCCTCCTGATGGCAGGAATTGGCGACCACCCCAATATCCAGCGGTTGGGGACTGGCCAAGGAAAGGGATGCTACGACCAGTTGAGGGACGGCTTTGCAGCCACATTTTTGAATAGTCAAGGATTTGGGTAAAAATAGGTAGAGTAACCCCACTTTTACAGAATAGAAATGAATCCACATGCACAGACATTTGGGGGTAGACTGCACCCCTAGACGTTGCCAGAAATCGTAACCCACCCCCGAGACATCACTCACTGGTGTTACGTCCTTTCTGCTTTTTTGCGTTTTCCAGAATTCACGACAATAACAATAGAGTCCGGAAAAATATGATGACTTATTTGAGGGGAGCTGAAGGGACGTTGAGAACTCGTAGATGAACTTTTTAGGTTGCCATGGGAAACGGCAGGACACAGAGGCCACCGTCCAGGGACGAGGCCTGGGTGAGCGTTGTCGGAGTCGTGGGGTCTACATTTCGGTACCGGGGGCGTCCACCAGCATCTCACGTCAGACAGCTCTCATGTGGCCTAATTCCCGTCATCTCCCGTCATTAAAGCTACGCCAGGAGACAGCGTCTACTCCCTTGATTTGAAAAGAAATCTAATCAGCGTTCCCCTCTGAGTAATGACAGGCTCAGAGTCAGCGGGCCGAGGGGCAGCCTGCGGTTCTGGTTCCAGCCTCGTTCCCCAGATGGGAGCGACATGGCCCCGAGCACAGCTTCTTCTCTCTCTCCGTGCCCCATAAATGGCGATCACCAGACTCCTGTGCTTACCCAGTTCCCTTGGGTGCTGTCAGCATTAGGTGGACTTTGTTAGCAAAAGGACTTTGAAGTTTTAGGGCCCCGATGGTGTTACTTAAAAAAAAAAAAACTGTAAAACGCTCAAGGGCAGCGGTCCCTTCTTTGTAGCACTGAGGACTTCTGCAGCAGGAACCAGCCTCCCACAGGCACGATGCCAGGCCCACGCTGGGCCGGGGCGGGCTCGGGCCTGCCGGAACCCCCGCCCACCCTGACTCCCACCTCTGGGCGTGGAGCTGTGCTGCCTGCCCTGGCTTGATTCTGGCTCCGTGTCTCCTTGGGGCTTTACTTCCCAAATTCTGTCAAGGTAGAAAGCCACCCATGCTCATAGCCCTCTGGTTTGTGCCAGGAAACAAAGAAATGGTTTTCTACATGCATGCCCACTTGGCTCGCTGGGGAGTTCTGCGACGAAGCAAGGCCAAGATCAGCCT
The DNA here is from genome assembly GCA_030015415.1 of Cynopterus sphinx. Taxonomy (NCBI): domain Eukaryota; kingdom Metazoa; phylum Chordata; class Mammalia; order Chiroptera; family Pteropodidae; genus Cynopterus; species Cynopterus sphinx. Next base: position 3,047,723 of record CM057379.1, on the reverse strand, counting down.
GGAGTCCTCTAGCCAGTGCCCTGGACTGCCAGCCGTGGACTTGGGGAGCTCCAGGGGTCCCCCTCGGGGAACAAGTAGATGCTTCTCCGGTCTCAGAACGATTCATGCAGCTCGTGGCCCTGTTTCCGCGTCAGGGTCCTTTTGTTTATGTGGCTCATGAGCTGCAAAAGGTCTGACACTTTGTGTCCGGGGCAGAGGCTTGGTTTGGGGGGACAGCCACTATTATGAGGACGCCTTTGCCCGTTGTCCTGGGGTGCTGCCTCAGAATAATGAAGTGCATCCCTGCTTTGGGGTCACTGAGCCTCGTTCTCCTTTTCCCGCACCTCTGCCTGCTCCAGGGATGAATCCGAGCCACCCTGATCTGAAAACACCTTCTCCCTCTTGGCAGTGACTTTGAAAAGTATTTTAGAAACGCTTGCTGGGAGTGGATGCCGGTATGGAATGCCGAGTGGGAAGAGGAGGAATGAGTCGAATCAGCCAACCGCCCGGGTGAAACCAATCCCAGATCGTTAAGTCTGAAATATTTATGATAAACGTGGAAAAGAGTGACTTTATAGTAACCGAAGAGCAGATCGTGTTCCTTTAATGACTCGTTGGTGATTGGGTTTCCTTTTCTTTGTCTATAAATACATTTATCTAGTTCCCTAAGCTAGAAGGCTCGGAATGCTCTAAATGCTCCCCTTTCTTTCACATCCCCCCGTCTCTAATAGTGAGCCACCAAGTGCGATGTCATAAATGACTAACTGCCAGCCCACAAATACCCTGTCCTTTCTTTTCCATTCCCCTCCACCACGGCGATAGACTGCGGCGTCATTCACTCACGGGGTCGGCTCTTTGATTCTTCTTACCCCTTCTTTTGCATCCCATTTCCACATGCTCACACCGGTCACCAGGTCAGCCCTGAGATAGCCACGCAGAACCTCTCCCTGGTGTCCCGTGGCACCTGGGACCAAAGTAAGAAACAGACTTTCCTTATAGCAAATCATTTCAGTGCCACGAAAGGTCGCCCTGGAGGAGGTGCACAGGCAAAGAGGACTTTCCTGAAGACTGGCCCCTTCCCTCCCACAGAGACTGGGAGATAGAGACTTTCTCCTCCTGGACACTTTTCTTTCAAAAGGATGGTCCCAGGTCCCCGAGGAAAACAGCCCTGAGAGGCGAGGCGAACAAGGGGGCAGAGGAAGGATTTAAAGTGATGTTTTCTAAAGGAAATGCTCTAAGAAAAGGGTCAGGGCCTCTAGTGAGGAGGAAGTGGGCCTGGATGCTCAGGCTGAGGGGTGGGTCAGGCCTTCCGGTCAGCAGCCTGGGGTCCTTTAGCTTGGGGGGGCTCCCCGCCCCTTCATTCAGTCTGAACTTCTCTCTGAAGTTGTCTGTTCTCCCTGTGCCTTGTGTACTTTTCACGCTCCGTGCCCCTGTCCAGGTGTCACCTTGGCGCTCCAGGCAGTGGCTGGTTCCTGTGCCCAAGGACCTGAAGCGGTTTAATTAAATATCTCCGTGGCATTCAGCCCAATGATGTTGCCCGTAATTGAGTATATTAAGCGTATCTTGGCACATTATGGGCAATGGAAATGTGTCTTTATTGGTGAATGAATTCCTCCCCTCGTTTCGAGATGGGTCCGGGGGACGCCCTCAGATTTTCAGCCCCTGGGAAAGTCACTGTGCTTTACATAAGACCCTGATTTCAACCCAAAAGTGAGCGAAACACAAATAAGCAGGGTGTGTCGTAGGAGTCATCCGGTAACTTGGTAAAACTGAGACTCTGAGGCTTATACTTAGAGGTTCTGATTCAGTGAGTCTGGAGTGGGCCTGAGACCCTGCATTTTGATGTTTCCTTAGTGATTCTGATGGGGAATCAGAGCCTGGAATGAAATAAGTGACCTCAGGTCGCACAGCCTTGAAGCAGCTTCTGGATGATGGAACTGGGACTCCTGAAACGAATGAGGCTACGAAAGGTTTTTGGGGACTAGAAGGGAACACATGCAACATCCCCCAAACCCCCCACCCCACCCCACACACGCACGCACACACACGCACACGCACACGCACAGTTGGCTGCAGCAAGCCTCTGGTCACAGATGGCTGCCGACGACTTGCTGCCAGCATTTGTCCTAAACAAGGCCCGAGTCCATTTGTCCTAACGATCTTGCCCCAGGGACAGGCCTGCCACCCAGCAAGCATTCGTCTGCAGGCACTGTCACAGCCCCCCGTGTTTTCTCCTGATTTCCACCCAACACAGGCAGTGACAGTTACCAGGCCCCAAGGCCAGGGCTGACGGAGGCTGGCCTCGGTGGTGACACCGAGCCCTTGGACATGTCTCCCCCATTGGAGGTTTTAGGGGTTCAAATGGGTTGGAAAACTCCATTTCAACTCCAATTTGAGTAAAACACAAAGAAGAAGACCCTAGCTTTTTTTTCCCTTGAAATAACATAGTGATATTAGTCTTTTAAAAATATGATGTTAAAATTATTTTTAAAGTGATTGATAAAGAAGGCAATCGTATTGCAAGAAGTTCAAAGGGCAGAAGAGGGTAAACGAGAACCCCCTCTCCAGGGCCAAGCGTGGTTTAACTGTGCCTTATGCTTCTTTCCAGAGATTTTTCTAAGGAGAAGGGATTGCCCATATGTATGCAAACCCATTATAAGAGACCGGGGATTAGGTGTTATTCCGGCCCTTGCTCCCCTCCACCCCCGCTCCGAAACTCTTTACTGAAAAGACAGTTTGGGGACAGCAAACAGATTTACTGTAAACTTTTCAATGCCTGCATTTTGCAAGTGATCCCGTTATTTGGATCTAACACAGTAATTCAAACAGGCCCGTTTTGCTCCCTGGGGGACTCTTGGCAATGTCTAAAGAACTTTTTGTTTTCACAAATTGGGTGGCAGTGCTGGCTGGGTGCTGCTGACAGCCAGAGCTTGGGGGACAGGGACGCTGCTCATCCAGCGTTTGGGGCCCGGGACGGCCCCCACAACAGAGAAGTGGCCCCAAATGTCAGTACCACCGACTGCCAAAGCCGAGAAAACCTGCTGTAGCATCTCTGATTTTGAAAGACTTGGGCGGGTCTCGCCTTTGGAGTGTAGGTCATCCACAGCAGCAACGACATAAACAAATCCTAAAGGAGACACAGGGGAAGGACTGATTTTTCAAAGACGTGCTACGTCTCTGGTCTGGAACAGCTTCGGTGGCCTCAGTCTCCACGACCTAAACATGAAATGCACTTGGTCACTCCCCGTCACGTAGCTCCTTTGGAGAAGAGCAAGCTGCTTGGGGACACTGGCAGCGAGGCCTTTGTGGCCCCGAGCACCTGCTAAGCCTATCATTTTGCAGCCAAAATGAGAATGTCCATTTTTAGCCCTGGAGAGAGCCAGAGAGAGTTTTAAAAATGTATTTATTTATTTTTTTTATGGTCTAGATTCTGGCTGGTTTATTTTTAGAGCTGCTCCACTGTTTACTTCAATCTTTTCTTTAAACAATGATTGCCACTAAATTTAGAAAAAAAAAACAAAAACACAAAATCAGCTTGCTAGGGAAATCATGCTTAATTATCAGTCAACCGTCCTGACCTCCTGTCCTTTCCCCAAGAGGCCATGATAACCTTTACTATTTAGACAATACCAGAAGTTCGTGTTTTTTTTTTGTTTTTGTTTTTTTTCCTTTTGGACCTAAAGCAACTCTTTCAAATGCAGCTGATCATCAGACCTCAATCTCTTCCCTCAGGGGTTTCAATGAACTTCTATTTTTCGGAAGCCTTGCCTCACCCTTGGGTTCCTTATTCTGCTTTTTTGTAGGTGTCATCTTTCCCAAATAAGATTTTCTTATTTAACAGAAGAGAGTTCCCTGCCATGAGAGTCGTCTTCGTGAGAGCTCAGGTATCAGGTGTATCCTTCATTTTGGAAGACGTCATGTGGTTCAGGCCTGGGGCACAGATGCTGCTCGTGTCCGCTTGCGGGGAAGTCTGGTGGCTGGATGGGTCACGGCAGCCTGCACACCATAAGCCAAGACTGGATGTGGCAGCGCGACCATCATAGTGATGGGAATGCATAGAGGATGGATGATAAAGGCCTTGGTCGTTGCAGTGGCTTTGTCCTTAGGGAGAGCCTTTGGTTCTCTCACGCCTCTAGGACGTTCTAGAAAATTCAGTGAGCTTTCTTATTCTCTATGTGAACCTGGAGGAAAATGAAACTATGTCTGAAGGAATATCTAGGATGCAGCCTTTCCATCGTCAGTTTCCTACTATTCCTACCCAAACAGTTTCTTACTGCATGGTTCTCACAAAAGGGCTTTCAGATACCATTTAAGTGCTAAGAGATCTCCGTGCTAAATGGGAGAAGCCCATAACTGTGGAAATAAGCATTTTCATGAGTGATATAAACACAGCAAGACTGTTCAGTTTTCCTAGCCATCTTTGGTGCTGGGTCCTACGAGAAGCCAAATGCTTCTTGTTCAGCAAGGTTTAGAGGCATCTCAGGCAGCAAACAGAAGGACTTATGGTCAGCTTACTCCTTGTGAGAACAGCAAAGCCAATCATAGATTGACCAACCAGATTTAAGTCTCAAAGCAACGAATATAGCTAATGCCTTTTGAAAAAAGAGAAAAATGTATCAGTTTCTTATCAGGAGAGGAATGCCTGGCTTTAATATAGTGTTTATTTTCTTCTGATTGCATTGTATACTTTTAGTGACAAAGAATAATGAATTCTATGAAATAAGAAATTCCATCATTTCTAGGAGCTCAAAAATATCAACTGGGAACATTCGGGTTCTGTTTCCAATGGATAAACATGTCAAGATGAGGGAAACGTCTTCCCTGGCCTCCCTCCCAAAATGAAGATACGATGGAGCACATTGGCTTCGAGTAAGCCGCAACATTTTCCTACTTGGATGTCTAGTCCCGTGTGTTTTATTACATGAAAATTTAGGATCTTTGACGGGAGACAGATCGAAATCACATGTTTAAACATACCAAGCATATTTTAATTCACTCATACACATGCTTTTGAAAAACACTTTAGTACTCATCACTACAGACTGAATCGTGTCTCCTCCAACATTCGAACATTGAAGCCCTAACTCCTAAGGTGAAGTGCCTGGGGATGGGGCTCTTGGGGAGGTGACTAGCCTTAGCCGAGGTCATGGGTGGGGGGTGAGGCCCTTTGAGAAGAGACGCCAGAGGGCTTGCTGCTTCTCACTCCGCCCTGTGAAGACACCGCGAGCAGGTGGCCTTCTGCAAGTGGGCCAAGAACACGCCCGGGACGGTCTCGGCTGGCACTTTGATCTTGGCATCCGAGCCTCCACAGCTACGAGAAAGTGGGTTCCTATTGGTTAGGCCACCCAGTCTGTGGCTGTGTGTCATGCCACCGCCCAAGGACTCATTGCCTTTCTGGGGCCTGTTTCGTGTTTGGGAGTACGTTTCACCTCTAGGATGTGTTGTGGACACAGTGAGATGTTTGCTTCAGTCTGAACTGCTGTGTTGTGGGGAAGACAGGAAGGGTGCACTCGGGGTTTGATTAGCATGTCCTCCTGTGGCTTTATGGATGATTGTTCTAAGTCGTGAGCTACGGACATAACACAGTTTAGCCATGGCTTGCTTGTGCCTGTTCGAACATTTATGCTATGGCCGACTTCAGCATCCCAATCTGCTCATGCGTGCTCTTGGGTGTTCTACAGGAGCCGTTAGGATTTTGAAAATAAACTTTGATGGTATTTGGTGCGGCGCTTTATCACTGAACTAGCTGTGGTTAGTCATCATCAAATACTGATGTTCTCACCGTATGCCACTTTGTTTCTCTTATAAGGTCAAGGCCTTGCTACCTTTCGAACTACTATGGAGTGGTGAATGGAGATGAGGATGAGCTATCCACAGGGCTTGATTTCGTGCTATAATTAAAAATAATCATTAAAATCAGGCATTAAATATATATATGTATGTGTGTGTATATATATACATAAATATATATATATATATTTACAATTTATAATAGACCAGTTCCATTGAATAAACTATAATATAAACTTATTTTAAATGAAGTTACTTGTGTCACTCTACATTGAACAGCCTGAGTTAGAATGATCTGCATCCGTTCTCTATTAATGTGTAAAAATATTATATAACATGCTGAGTGACATAAAAGAACACATGCTCATGATCTCACTGTTTCTGTGATATGGCTTAGCTGGGTTCTCTGCATTGCTGCGAGCGAGGGCAGTTGCTGGGGCTAGGGGCTCATCTGAAGGCTTGACTGGGGAACAACCCGCTTCTAAGATCACCTGGGTTGTTGGCAGAATTCATTTCCTTGTGTGTGCAGGACTGAGGGCTGCATTTTCTTGCCAGAAACTTCTTTCAGCTCCTAGTGGCTGCCCGTAGCTCCTTGTCATGTGGACTCCTCCAGCATTCAATATTAGTTATTAACCTTATGCACTATATATAACGTATAATCACAATTTATTTATTTATTTATTGTCTCTGGCATTGATGAAAGTCTTCCTGGTCCATGTTTTATCTCGTGAAAATAGATCGGATTGGGGGCAAAGTCTTCTACGATGATGGGAATCAGTTGTCATCCAACCTAGGTGACTGAAGGTGAGCGTTTCCTGTGAGGCCTTGAGGGATGTCACTGGTGATGCAGATCTGATTGGGGAATGAGTGCATCTCTGGGTTTCCCTGCCCGAGCTGCTCAGTTTCTCAAAGCTGGCTGTTAGCTGTCACTGGGTCGCCCGAATGCTGCTGATCGCAGTTGACACCGCCACCCACGGCAGTTCAGGGCTTTCTGCGATACGTTTCTCAGCAAACGTGGTTTTAAAAAGATGGAGACCCAGCCCTTGGCCTCCCTGTTGTTAATAATGCTGGAGGCTCAGCTTGGGGACACGTCACACAGTGTCAGAGCAGATCGTGGCTGCGTCTGTGTCCTGATGGGCGACTTGACACACGCCGCCTGAATTTACACACTGGACCACGCGTGGGGAAGAGCACCCAGGTCTCCTGAATGCATTTGTTATTGATGTGCTTACACAGCGGGGCCGCTCAGAATTTGAGGTAAGTGCCTCATTGGCCAAGGCTCATCAGTTTCAGGCAGTAACTTCGCGTTTAGGCTTTCTACATCATCCTGAGACATTGAGAAAGATTGCAAGACTGGTCAGATCAGTGTTTTAGAAGGTGGCAGGTTTGAAGATTTAGAACAAAAGTGCTGTTGCGAGGGAAAAAATGGGACCCACTTGTCATCAGCTCTTTGGACCTTTACACTTCGTGACACATCACTGCTCTTCCCCATTATCAGGTGGAAGCAGAAATGCTGATTATTAGAAATATGTTTCCCTTGCCTTTTGTATGTCAAACACTTTTCCTGTGACCCTTTGAAATCATGTGGTCCTGTATGCTACTGAGGGCATCAAAATGAAGTTTTTTAGATTTTTTTTTTTGGGGGGGGATTGCTAGGAGGAAAAAAATGTCATGATGGGTATAGCCTGAGTCCTTGCAGTTGCAAAGTATAGGGGAAAAAAGAAACCGAATTCCCAGACAACTAGGTTTTTCTAGACCTGAAACAGGCCTTACAGAAAATCATCAAACACACTGACTGTGTTTTATAGATTAAGTGACCGGGAGCAGAGAGCTGAGCTTAGGGACTCAGGCTTGTAGACTGACAGGGATGTCGTAACGGTCATCTTCAGCACCAACGTTGAGCCAGAATCTGGCTTCGTAGTTTTGAAAGCTCCTCACTTGCCTGTGATCGGGTCGCTGAGATGATGCTCCTGCTTTCATAGCAGAAGAAACTCAGGAAGGTTAGAGCCAACACAAACCATGTCCACGCTGCACGGGTGGAAAGAAGTCGTGGAGCGTGGAGCGGATTTACCCACATTGCACCGTCACAGATGGGTGACACGTCCTCCTCCTGTCCCTTTTCAGCAACTTGGCAGGTTGGGGGCCGCGATTTGGACTTCCAGGAATCGGCTTGGAAGCTGCAGGCTTTTTTTAGGACAAACACAGAGACCGATTATTTCACCCAAGCCCTGAATTAGGTTTGGAGTTGGGCTAATTTGCCAGGATTGATCTGGACAATTTAGGGGGTGACGGTGTTAAGACTCTGGAAATTTCCAGTGTCTGGGGCCGCTGAGGCTTACCAGGACTAAGGAGGCGTTCACGGGGAGATAAAAGGCCAGTTTAGTCCTTTTGTAGAGGCCCCGAGTGGGGACATCTGAAGATTTCTCTGTTTGATCCTTCCCTCTTTCGGCAGGCAGGCCTCTGTTGTCATTTAAACGCCTCAATGAAAGGCAGGTCCCAAATGGTTTTAAAATGATGTCTGCTGAGGTCCCCTGCTTCTTGAAGTTCCCCAGTGCTGGCTTTCCCCTTGCTTTGAATCACAGTGTTTATTTTTAAAAGTTTTTCTCGTTCGACCCTTTTAGCCTTTGTTATTGCAGCTGGGCCGACTTAGATCTCCCTTCTCTCCTCCAGCCCTTCTGTGGTGTGGGGGCACAGTTCTGCCACCTCAGGCCTGGGCCGGAGGGACCCAAGGCCAATGCCACGGACACATCTGCTTCCCGTTAGCGTCCAGACTCACAGGTGTCCCTATTGCATGCTGCCTGCACCAGAACGTTCCTCTTCTCTCCTGACCCTCTCTCTTCTCTGTGATCTCAAATTCCCCTGGAAGTTCAGGCTCTGAATTTTCTCATTTCATTACGCTTTCTTTTCTGCTTCCAATCACCCCTGCCTCTTCCCCAGCCCAGTCCTGATTCTCACCTGCACCCAGAGACAGATGCCTGTCTTTACAGAAGCAATTGCTTGCAACCTGTTGCAGAAGAGAGATGAAACGTCCCCACAAGCCAACAGTGTGACCGCGACACGTGCTTCTCTCTCTGGCTGGGTAGTTCTTTGTCAGGCTGAGCAGCAAGAAACTCCAGTGGCCCGAAGGATGGAGCTGGTGCATGGAAAGCCTGCAGGGGACTCAGAAAGATTTGCTTTAATTAGAATTTATGCCCCGATCGAGGTCCTGGGGCTGCAGGCTTCTCGGAAGCCTGGAGCTGCTCCTGCCCTAATTGGCGGGCAGAGACTGATGCTCTGGACGCACCTTCTCCGCTGTTCTCCGGCTCCTGCGGTTTCCCCTCGGTGTCGTGTGCGTCAGAGGCTGTCCAGATAGTGTCCCCTGCCGACCCGCTCTCTCTTCCCATGGGGTCTTCTGTACATTTTAGTCAGATACCAGCCATTCCTCGGTTTTTCGGTTCAGACTTTTAGTGGCGCCTAAGCCTCTTCCTCTCGTGTCACCCCCGGATCTCGTGAAAGCCCTCAGCTACCTCACATCCAGGTGTCCTTATCTTAACGTCCAGGAGTCCCAGAGAGAGGTCAAGGACTTCTTAGAGCCAAGTTTGGCTGAAAAGCCAGATGGAGTCATCCTTTTTTTTTTTTTTTCCTGTTTAATTCTCACAATTTCTCATTACAGGATCGCTTGATTCCAGCTGGAGAACTTTTTCCTGTTGTGGCCTATTCGTGTTGGCACTCTGCCTCCCAGTCTTGGTGCTTTTTCTAGAAATAACTGAGTGTACACTAACTAACCAGGAAACTCCGGGAGGTGTGTGGTTGCTTTGCAGTAATCATAGCCTCGGGGTGGAGGCGAGAGAAAGCCCTGTCTGGTGCTGGGAAATAGAGATTCTGGTGCCTGACTCACATCTGTAGCCCTGGGGTGTGGTGTATCGCTCTGATAGAGATTCTGGTTTTCAGCACAAATACATTCGGGGAGGCTACCCACTTATCTTCCGCTGATCATGGTAGAAACTACTCTTCTCGAACTCAAGAAATGGTATGTAAACATTGCTTTCTCGGTTTTTTTTTTTTTTTTTTTTTTAGTCTGAGGACAAGTGAATGATTTCTACCATTTCTGCTCACTTTCTGTGGACAACGAACAGTGTGGAGGTGGCAGTGCAGGGAGAGGCTTAATTATCTTTTTTCCCTCATAAAAGAAGGAAAGTAGCTTCAAAGGAAGCCAATTCCACTTTAAAAGGCAGTAGTTTCAGTTCTTTGGATGATAAAAGGGGAGCAGGTGCTGGAGCAGAGCTCTGGGGCCATCCAGAAGCAAAAGTAAGGGCTTTGGACCTTTTTGTTCTTTGGCATTTATGGATTGTGTTGTTTTTTAACGTTAAAGATTTCCAACTACTAAACATGACCCGATGGCATTATAAGATAAGACTTTCCCCTTTGGTACTGGTTGAACTTCGCCTCCTTCACACGCTCTGTCGTGAGAAACACTTTCCTCTTCAACACACGCCGGATGGGAAGGTGTCAGGGGTCCACGTGTGACAGGCATTGGTATTTGGAGGTTCAAGGGAATAGCCTGGGTTGTCGGGGACATATGATCTCCAGTGTAATGAGACGCAATCAGCTCTTTGGGACTGTAATCATTTCTGAGATCCAGGGAGCAAGAATCATTTGCAGATGCAGGAGCCAGGGGCTTGGTTCCCATTACGTGATGAGAGCTCAGCAGAGTGGAAGCCGCCAAGGCACAGCTCGCACTCGGCAAGGGACCCTGCCCTGGCCTGTGGTCCCCAATGCTCAGTGGTTGTTCAGATTTCTGATTCCGAGGGGCCTCATTTTCGCTCTAAGAGGACTTCGGAAAGGTCTCTGCCAATGGCGGTGGACGCCAGACAGCCAGGCACCGCGGCCCCCGCCGCTAGCAGCTCACACGATGAGTGACATGTGCCTCCAAAGCCAGACGGCCAGTGCTTTGTGGTCCAGGGACCATCATTAGGCCGCTGGCGTCTTCGAGTTTCGATCCCTCGGTTCCCAGTCCTCCCGACCTCGCAGGCCACCTTCACGTCAGCTTCTGTCATTGCCGTGCCCATCCAGGGACACCGTCATGGGGTTCCTCTGTCGCTCCCGTCCTGCGGTGGTTCCAGCTGTCCTCATGTCAGCGTGGACACCGAATGAGCTGCCACCGAACCATTGCTCCCAGGGAACAGAGAGGGTGACAGCTCCCGTGAGCCTCTGCTCAACATGGTCATCGATTCATCAGTCAAGAACCTTGTCCCACTCGTGGGTCTGTTTAAAGACGCCGAGTTGACGTAGAGTTGCTTCATCAGCTTTGAGCTCGCAGCCAACGGCACATTGGGGGGTCCCAAAAGAATTTCAGCTATCAGGCAAGTTCACGAATATGGAATCTGTGGACGATGAGGATCAACTGTATTTTCTTTTGTGAATATCGGGCACCCCGTGAAAGAGTCATGTATAGAGTTACTGGCCCCCGCTTGTACACTGAACCCCGTAGGTGCAAAGCAGAGGTTTCAGCTTGTCCTTGGAGCTTGCGGTATCATGGGAGGAAGACTTCATCGGCCTGCAGTGGCTCTCAGGACAGGCCAGCCTCCTGGGTGGCGAACTGGGGCCTGTGGGAGCTTTCCTGCCTGTCCTGATGGGTCTCTGTACCCGGACTTCAGTGCTTCTGCATTGACCTGGGCGAGGCTCGATGGCAGAGCTTTTTCAGTTAATAGCACCCTGACTAATGGGGAGCGGGTGAGGCAACGAGGCCCGGGTACGGGGCAAGATGTGAACGACGAGTCATGCCGGTGGCCATCTGACAGTTTGACACGGCGCCTCCCGTCTCCCCTTTAACGTTTCGTTTAGGGAGAGAGTGGCTGGAAGCTGAAAGACGGTTTTGTTGGGTGCGGGTTAGAGCACGCGGCCTTATTTGTGGGAGCCCGCCGTGACTTGCTTTAGCATGACCGTGACCTTCCTTCTGAAACGGTGCCAGCCTCTGGGCCCTGGTGGGCGCTGTCGGGGATGGCATTGGGATAGCCTGGGTGGAATGCGATGAACCGCTCCCCATCACCCACTCTGGGGTCCGCCCACGTGGCCGCCTTCAGTGGATCTGGGATTCCTGCACCTTGTTGCTCTGCGGACCGGGTGGCTGGCTCCTTGACAGGACAGCCATATATCTGTCAAAGCAAATTGGGACTGAAGAGAGGGGTGGGGGGGCCTTCTGGTGATATCAGCGGAATGAAGATGTCTTCTGAGCAGGGACAGGTTCTGGGGTGGAGTGTCCTCGAGGGAGGAAGCGCGTGTCACTGTCACTTCTCTGCCTTTCCTTTGTTCCTGGCCCCAGGACCGCCAGGCCGAGCTGCAAGGTGGACAGACGGATAGCAGCTGCCGCAGAAGGCACTGGGGAGGGGCGAGGGGAAGAGTCTGTCTCCCATGTGACACCAGATGGATAAGGCGCAGAGACAAAACCATTTCACGGCTTAGGTTTCCATCGTGGTGATGATTTGGAGGTTCAGAGAGAATGGTCGTTATTACTTGGTGTCCGCACCTTGTTGAGTAGATGTGCTTTGTCTGAGAAGGGGGTTATGATTCCTACCCTTGGCCGAGGGAAGAAGGGGACCCTCCTTCGTATGAGCCAAAGATCCTTCTTTCGTTTTCTTTGCGACACGTGCCCTTCAAAATTCCAGTCCAGGAAGCTGACTCCACCTGTGTCCCTCTCTCTGTCCTCAGTGAGTGACCCCGTGGGCCTGGAAAGGCCACACCTGGAGAGAAGCGTTGGACAATCCAAGAAAGTTTCAGAGCTCACCAGTGATTAAAGAGCATTAACAGAAGTTCAGTATCCACGGCTATATGATGTTTTAGGAATTAAATCTTGATCTTAGAGTCTCGAATTTAGATCTAGAATTAATCTTGAGTCTCTTCTGCCTGGGCAAGCGACTGCTTACGGGGTCAGCCTTGTCGGATGTGTTGTCCTGAATAAGTAAGGAGTGGAGAGGAGGCCGCATTTTCCAAAAGCCTCTTTAATCTGGGCGCGGAGAATGTCACCTGCAAAGGATGCCTCAATTTAGCTGCCAGCCTGTCAGCCGAGGGGCCCGTTGCCCATGCAAAGTGGCCACTTGTGCCCGCGCTTCGGACCTGCCCGCAGGAAAAGCGAGCCCGCCCTGGGGAATTGGGCACTGGATGGCAGAGATACAATAGGAGTTGGTCATTCTGGAGACCTCGTGTCCTTAGCGGGCCGATTTTAGCAATTGTTCGTTTCAAGCAGTTGCTTCATTTTTGGCAGCAGGTTTGCTTTCATCAAGATGACATTTTTGCCTCGTTCTTTCTTTCCCCCTGTTCCATGCCTCTTAGCCACTCAGAACACATCTCAGGGTCTGACGTGGGGGCAGAGCAAGTGTTTTGCTCCAACTTTATTCCGATCGATGAGGCATCACGGGGGCTCCAGGGTCTGTGGTCCGGCCTGCCGTATGCACTCGACACAGGGCGATCTGCAGGAACACCAAATGGAAAACAGTTGTTTTTTTTTCTTCTGAAATATTGTTGGGATTCGTCGACACTTAGAGGAATAAAATCTCCAGCTTCCACTTTCCTTTTCTGAAGGTCTCCGCTGTGTTTAATATTTTGGAGGCATCACATTTGACAGCGACAGCTAAGTGAGGAAGAGAGGGTCCCGGGTGGATCTGGGTGTGGAGGCTCCAAGGAGGAGGAGGAGGCGTATTTCTCTTTCTGGTGCATCCTTCTCTCTGGGAACAACCCTCAGAAGTGCCAGGTCTGGTTTCAGGAGGGAGGATCTGCCTCTGCCTGGTCTCAGAGCCTGATGATCGCATCATTAAATGACCCAGATGTGAGGTTTTATGTCCCCATGGGAGGACACACTGTCCCTGGGGCCTCGGCCACCCCTGGGGCTGATCTCCGGATCTTACTACTTTGTCCCTAAGACAGCCAGACTTTTAAAGAAGGGAAATGTGACATCTGACACTTACCATTTTTACGTGTGCACAAGACAGTTATCAAAGAGATCCTGCACTAAATCGTCTGGACCAGTATGTGGCTTTGTGTCTATAGAGAATAATCTGCTGGTTTTCATGCAGTCGCTTTCGATGTGGGAGAAAGCTCTCCTAAAGGGTGAATCCCTGGAGGACAGAGCCCTTCCTAGCGACTGTGGCATTTGGTCATTCTGCCGCACGTCCCGTCCTCGGCTGCGACCAGGAGAAAGTATCTCATTGGCCCTATAAACTGATAGGGAGAGTAAGGAAAAACGTTGACTCACTTTTTGGGGCATGGAACAGCGTGGAACCCACTTGCTGGCCATTGAGGGGAAACTGAGGGGCGAAGGGATGCGCTTGCTAAGACAGAAAGCATCCTAAGTCGGCCAGGGGGGCGGGACGAGTACAAGGAAGGCCTTTGCCTTGACCCTTGGCTCCTTCTTCACCTTAAGCTTCGGAGGTTTGCTTTTCCTCGTCCCATTGCTTCCTGGAAGGCTAGGACTTTTGCTCAGGAGTGTGGGGGCAGCTAGGAGCAGAGGTCCCTGTGGCTGTTTCTGTCCTTATAAGTCCGCACCTTTCCAGAGCGCCCAAACATCTCTGCAGGCCGATGCTTGAGTATGTCTCCGGCCCCTCCCTCCTTTCTCAGGGCCCTTTCTCCCATCTCCGTTGTCCCCTCTCTGGACCTTGTTTGCCTTGACGTTGCTCCTTTTGCCAGTGCTTGCTTTTCTCTTCTCGAGTGGCTGGGTGTTTCTGTTGACCCTCCCCACCCCATGCCTGTAGGAGTCAGCCTGTATTTTACGCAGCATCTTTCTGTGCCCTGAATGTCTACTGGCATGTCTCTGAGGACCGTGCAGGGCCATGCAGATGGTCGGGGGGTGACCTTGTGCAAGAAGCGCAAAGTGAGCGGCAGCATCGGAAAAGGGGTCACTGCACAGGGGGTGAACGGGTGGCCTTCGCCCCCATCCGCCGCTGAGTGGTGGAGTCTCCAGACGGGCCTTCTCCACCAAACCAGTGGAAACAACAACAACAACAACAACAACCAAAAACGTGTACTTACTTTGCCTTTTAACTCCTAGTGAGCAAATCCTGATTCTCATCGTCTACAGTGTCGCTTTACATTTCAGGTCATCCATTCACTCCTTACAAAGCACACGCTCAGGTCTAGGCTGTTCCTCTGCAGCTCGTGTTTTGTGAAAATGAGCGACGACTTAGAGTCTTTTGAAAAACAAATTTTAATATCTAAAGTTCTCCTGTGGCGGCTCCTTGCCCCTGGTTTCTGCCCCCCTTGTCCGTCCCCTGCAGGGCTGCCACCCTGTCTCCTGCTGGCCTTCCACTGGGCCTTGGGTGTGGTGACGCGCTCTTCCCCTGGATGATGTCCCTCCCCTCTGTCTTGTGTTATTGTCGGTCTGTTTTTCTCTGGAGCAGCTCCTTTGGGTCCTCCTCCCATTTGGCCATGCTGGGCAGTTTGTGCCGGGCTGCCTCACTGGTCCCCTCGCCCCTGAGGCTGCCCCTGCCCGCCCCTCAGCCTCCCACTTGGAACACGGTCTCCTGCTTGGGTCCAGCTTTTCCTCCACCAACAGAAGCGCGAGGCCACTCTCCACATGTGTCCTTGTCACCTCCAGGCCTGGCCTTCCACCGCAGCAGAGCCGCTTTGCTTCACCTGCCCTCTTTCAGCCTGCAGCCCTGCAGATTCTGTCCTCGGCTGACCCCAAGGTCGGGGTTCATCCATTCACCTGCCCCAAGGGCGGTAACAGACACTCATGCTCCCGCTCAGCATCCTCTTTTGCATCCTCCTTTGCATCCTCAGGTTTTCAGGGCTGCCCACCCGCCCTGCCGTGTGCTGTCATGCCCCCACTCGGATACTCCTCGTCCACTCCGTTAGCAGCCCGCCCATCCCTCGAAGCCCAGACCACTTCTCCCTTTTTCCAGGAGGCCGTCCCTGACTCTTCCACCTGGAAGGAGCCTCTCCCTTTCACCCGATGTTTTATGGGTTTACTGAGGTGCGTAGCACAGATCAGACAGTGGCTGGTATGGGCTGCTGAGAACATGACTGGTTCTTGCTTTGTCTTCTACCCACCCACCATGCACGGCTGTGCGGGCAGGTGAAGTGACCGCTAGACTGGTGACCAGATGTCCCTCAAGCTCTAGGTGCTGGCGAAGCGGCTAGAAGTTGGGAAACCCTAGGCTAAGGGTTTGTCGGTTTCCTGTGCACCTGTGGGGTTGCCTCCACTCTCCACTAAACATCTCTATGATGCCGGGTGGTTTTGTCCATTTTCACTGTATTTCTTGTGATTTTATTGTGGTGTGGCTTCCCAAATGAGCTCTTCAGCCTGAAATTTTAATTTTTTCTCATGTATCTTCGAGAAGATGGCCACCACTCTGCTGATCTTTGATCTCCGGGAGAGTGTTTCAATCCACTTTTTTTTTTTTTCTCGTTCTGAGTAGAAAGGGCTGGGGGAAGGTTGCGCGTTTTAGAAGAAAGCCATGTGTTATCATTAGTTACGTCATGATTGATGTTTTAGTTTTATTTATGCGTTTTGGTTTAGAGAAGATTTTAAGATTTGATGATAAGGTACATTTAGGGAAGATTTATTGTTTATAAATCTCAATGCCTTGCAGGGCTAGTTCTGCACAGGGGTGCCCGGGGCAGTTTTGGGGGCTGTAGCTCTCACTGAGAATCTTGATGCAGCAGAGGACTCCGGGATGTTTCATCTACAGGTGACACTCAGTGATTTGTGGCTCATACGTCAGCTCATGTATGACCTTGCTGGGTCGTGGGCGAACTCAGTCTCCGAACCAAAAGGGGACGTTGTATGTGACTCTAGCTGAGCTCCCCTTCAAGGTCACTGCTTTGTCGCTGAGGTTTCGCTCGCCCACAGAGGGGTCGTGTTGAGTGATATGTTAAGCCTCTAGCAGGGGGAGCTTGTACCCAGGTGAGGGTTGATCTTGTGGAGCAGAAGGTCCTGCTGCTGACCACTGGCCCCCAGGCCCCAGGGTGGCGAGCTGTCCCCTTAATTGTTGATGTAAACAGAGGCGTTGTTAAGCCTTTCGGGGTATGTGTGCCCGGATCCTGTGGCTGGAATGGTTTCTGGTTTAGATTCTAGAGGAAGCTGCACTGGCCCCTGAGCCATGGAGACCCATGTGTTGGGCGTCCTGGTGCCTGGGGGTGCCTCTTCATGGGGGGCGGGTCTGGGGTTCAGCAGGGATGTTCTTTCTCCTCCTGTGGTGTTTGATGCCTGGTTGCATCTGGGGTTCTGAATCCTTACGCCTCCTTTTTGGCCTCTGTCTCCTTTGCCATTGACGAAGAGGGACATTTTCTGCAGGCCTGTCAGCTAATTTATGACCTCGCTGGGGACGGGGGCTCAGCCACCAGACACCTTAATTATCAGCCCTGTTTTTAATTCAGTTCTGACACGGGGGAGCTGATAGAAATCATCGGATATTTATAGCAGCAACCAGTGGGTCTGTCCAACGTTATCACTTACATTTCGATGAAGGTATAACAAACACAAGGAGATTTTAGCACTGATTGTAAAACAGATCTTAGGGCTCCAGAGAGAAACTCAGTGTAGTCACACATGTTGTTTGTTTAATAAAGAAGTCCCAACCAACTCATTGTCGCCGCACCTTAAGGAGAGATCCTGGTGCCGTGAGAGGGAACTGGCCACCCCTAGGAAGCCTTCCTGGGCCGAGCCTGTCTCCTTGCCCTGGGGACAGCTCCCTTACTCCCCTTTTGGCCCCGAGCATTTGCATCTGCACCTCCTCCTTTCCAGAGGATGATGTCACGAACCTTCAAAGACTCTGCTGGGCCCATTCAGACTCCTGGGTGCTGCACCGTGTCAGCGTGCCTGGGCTGTGGGTGCCTTCTTGGGCAATTCTGAATGTGTTGCTTCGGGTCACCCTGGCCCTTCACAGAAACCAATCCGAGGCACCTCCTGGGGGCGGGGGGCTCTCACAGAGATGGTGTCACATGGCCACTGTCCTCTGTCCTCTGAACCTCAAATTGCATTTTAAGAGATTTAAAATTTTACAAATTTCCAGATTCTGTGATTTCAGTCTATTTTCTGCAGGCAGATGGCTTTTAGGTAATCACTGAAGCAGGTAGTGTGGGAGTCGTTGAATAGAGGACTAACCAGAATGTTCCAGAAGGTTCCAGGAAGTTCTCTCCCTTTCCTGTCATCATTCTCAGCTGCTGCCCAAATGACATCACAAGATCAAGTTTTCAGGGTTTTTTTATATGTTAAATCGGATGGGGAGATCACATGGCTTTACTTGGTTTTAGGAAAGTGAATCATTTTTACAGTTTATAATTATTTTCCCTGTAAAAGCTCATGCTGTCCACCAAATACATTAATACATTAAAAAAAAAAACAACAACACTAACTCAGATTCGTGGTATAGTGTATTCTGTACTTTCTGCCTTTATCTCTTATTTTTAAAATACATCTTTAAGGGACTGGGCTCCCCAAAATGGTGTGGAAGAGCCGTCATAAAATGGGTAAATTCGTACAGCTGCCCTGGCTTCGAGGTGTGAGCTGCTTAAACTAATTCAAGTGGGTTTGAAATGATGGTCCTTTCTGTTATTTCCTGAGATTTGTTTCATGTATGAACGGCATTTGAATTTTTATTTCTCCTTTTCTAAAGAGTAAAATCCTTCAGCGCATGTGATATTAAGCCAGGGCGAGCCTGGTGAGGTTTCCCAGCCGTCCTGTATTCCTGTGGGAAGTCTTACATCGCTAAGGCAGCTTACTCTGATCGTGCAGGGCCCTAATGGAACCCTCTA
The DNA here is from genome assembly GCA_030015415.1 of Cynopterus sphinx. Lineage (NCBI taxonomy): Eukaryota > Metazoa > Chordata > Mammalia > Chiroptera > Pteropodidae > Cynopterus > Cynopterus sphinx. The sequence goes on along the minus strand of CM057379.1, from coordinate 3,029,228 downwards.
GAACTGAGCATCTTTTAAATTGGGTTCATAGGATCCTTTTCTTTTCTTTTTTGCAGCGCTGGTGTGTGAGCGTTGAGCGTGAGTGCGCAGATGGCGCTGGCTCCTTAGTGTGATACATGATCGAAGAAACGCATCACCCTCCCCTCCTTGGTAAGCCATTCATCTATGTGGGAAGTGATGAAACCAACGTTTTTGTAGGTTCAGATACTGTGACAACTTATGAGTGTCACCGATCTCTGCTGTTCAAAACGGCATGCATGGGCAAGCTGTCAGGAAGACACACGTTTGTGGCCAAACTATTTGGGGCCACCTCCCTGGTGAAGTCTCTCAGCAAGCCCCATCAGGGTGCCCTGGGCACAGCATCCTCAGGCCCACGTGTGGCTGCCGCCTGCTTTTAGTTTTATTTTGCACCTTATCTCTCCTGCTGCTTATGCGTATCGGGCAAACGTGCAATTGCTCTGGGCTCTCTGATAATCACGTTGCACAAAAATATTCTGGTATCAAATCTCTCCCTTTTGTTACAAGCAAGAACAGACGTTCACAAGAACAAGAGTCAAGTCTGAACAAGACTGACATACATAAATCATGGGATAACATGGGGACAGCCTTTGCCACATACCACAAATGAGGTACTTTTTAATTTAACTTTTTCTTATAAAAGAATGCTCTTTTCTTATAAAAGACCCTCTACTGGTTATGCAAAAAGAAGGGCAAAGAGAACCAATTTATTTGTGTTTCTTTAAGGAGTTTCTGCAGGGAACTACTTTTGTTTTTTGTTCATCCGTTTATTGATTCATTCAGTCATTTGCAGGAATAATTAACTGTAGCAAAGCCGTGAACCTGAGGTAGCAGAATGTTTGGCCTTTTTCAAGTGCCACTAGTTCCTGTGTATATGCTCCATGAACAGCGAATATCTTCTTCATTTTCATTGACATCGTTTAAAAAAATAAAGACATGATTATAAAAGTAATGAAAAGCTATGCATGATACCTGATTAACCAGGAAAAAAGAAGTTACAGAATAACATCTTTAACATAATCCATTCATCTTAACAATAAATATGTGCAAACACATAATCTCTACACACAAGGCACATGGGGTAGAAAGCCTGTCTGACCAATATATATATATATGTATATATGTATATATGTATATATATATATATATATATATATATATGTATGTATATATATATATATATATATATATATATATATATCAATATTTACCAAATATTGAGGACGTTTGGCACCTCATGAGCCAAATATTCACTAACTAAGATTTTGAAAGTTAAAATTTGCAGTTTGAAAAAATGAAGAAAAAGGATTAAAATAGTGACTAGTGACTGCTCATCAGGGAAAATACGTAAGGGAAAACTTCACCCATGATGCCTCCACCGAAGGAAACTTCTGCTGATGTTTGACGGGGTGTTTTGCTTGCTGAGCTGTCAGTGTTGCTGCTGGTGCCTCCGTGCCAACAGGAATTTCCTTTTGTGCTATTTGCAGCGCATTTCTCTGTGTGCGATCAACACAGGACCTCACTTGCTTAAGCATGCTGAGTGCTTGTATTTTGGGATAAAGATTTAGCCTGTTCTTCTTAATAAGGCCCGCAGCATGAAATCCAATGGACTCTGGTCATATTCCGCATGTCACTGTCTCGTTGGCCTGCAGGACAGCCCTGTGAGATGGCCTGGAAAGGCCTGGGACCTCCGATCTGTTGTGTCACACTCCGCATTAGCAAAGTTCACTCACCAGAGAGTTGTCTGCTCCCACGATCCCCACTGGGCTGCATCGGAATTCCCAGTATAAAACTGGGGAAAACCTGCTCTTCTCTCCTCCTGTTCTCTTCCGTGTGGGACTTGCCCATATTTTCTCCTTTGTTTAGGTGAGCATCTGCCAAGTATGTTATTGGACGGGAGGTTGCCGGCCTTATGGCTGCTGTAAATATTTGTGAATTGCAGATGTGTGGGGAAGGTCAGAGTTCATTTTTTTCCCTTCGTTTTGTGTTTAAATCAGGCTGGGAATGCGCGCCCGTTGCCCGTTAGGGGGGCCAGATGTGTTGGGGGTCCATTGCTTCGGTTTGAGGCTTTCCACGTGCGTGGAAGGAAATTGCTCTTTCAACTAAATTGTGTATAAGATCTTTTTTGGCAGAATGTTGATAAAGGCATAAAAATGACCCTGTGTTTGGATTTTTGGGGTGTCACGGGACTCAGGGTTTTCCTACATCATCATCTTCAGGTCGGAATAGTGGAGAGTCTTCTCCGGCTGCAGGGTTGCAAACCTAATCAGTGCATGTTTTCTCTCCTGGAGATTTTCATATGGTTTTCATGTGTCTTTGTGTCTCTTTCAGCCTCCCAGGCCACAAAGGGATCAGAGTTTATTTTTTGTCTCATTTGCGTTTGCTTTAAGCTTGAACAGTAACCACTATTGGTTAAACTGAAGCAGAAAACCCGAAGATTGGAAAGATGGTCAGGAGGTTCTGGGAAGTAAATGCCACCACAGTTTTATATAACCGTATCTCAGAATGGTGAAGAAATCCTATGTTTCCCATGTGGAGGAGTTAGGTGGGGGCATCTAAGTTACTTACCACAGTGCAGACTCTTTTGAGTGGGGTGGTGGTGACCGCCCTACTTATAGCCAAGAGGCCATAGACCTTTTGAGAACCCTTTCTCCCCTTTCCATAGCAAGCCACATCCTTGCAATGATGTTGGCTTGAAGACGAGGCACCTGCCAAAACTGACTGGTCATGACTCCCATCTGGGGGTGGTCACTCTGGTTCATTCTTGTTGAGGCCACGAGTCCAGCTTGGGTGCAGACATTCCGTTTCTCCTCTCCTACTCAAGGAGAGTATTTAAGTAATTCTCCCCTTTCCCCACTGCATCATCAGTTTTTATTTCCCCCTCTCCCCTGGATCTTTCCAATAGGAATGCAAACATTTCCATCTTAAAAAAAATGGCCCGTTGACTCACATTTCCATCTCCATCTATGATGCAGTTCTCTCCTCTTTACAGAGAAACTCCTTAACATTTCTCACTTGTATTTGTTATCCTCATCTGCTGTGTTTCCATTTCCTCTTAAACCCACTTCGAACCCTCAGTCGTTCACCTCGGTTCTGCCGCATCAAGGTCACCTGTCATGGCCACGTTGCGGAATCCAGCCATTGTGGCTCCATCTGCTTTGCACTTGATGGTCAGAGTCAGAGGCATTCCTGCTGCACAGTGTCTCTCTCACGTCACGTTTCCCTGGCCAGGCCTGCCTATGTCTCTGGTCATTCCGTGTTACCTTACCTGTCATCTCCCTGCCCTCCAACCAGTGGAGGCCAGTCTTGTCCAGTGACTTGACCCCACCTCCTTTCCCAGTGCTCTCATCATCTATGTAATTCCTGCTCTCCCCACAGTGTAGTCTCTATGAGGGCAGGGATTGATCACACTGCACCACCTCCAGGCACGGAGAAGGGGCTAAGGCAGGAAAAGCTGTTGGTAATTACTTGTTTCAGTATGGATGGATGGGTGGATGGATGGATGGTCTTTTGTGATAATTCAAACCCAGTAATTACTTGTTTCAGGATGGATGGATGGATAGAGAGTCTTTTGGGATTTTTCAAACCCAGTGAGAAAAACTTTATTTCTAATCTGGACACGGAGCTGGATGTTCGTGAGACTGTCCACTAGAGGAAGGGGCGGGATTATTCCATATTCCACATCCTACCCTTAGCCGGAGTTTAGCGCGTTTGGTCTGACTTTCCCCATGTTGTTCAGTCGGCAGAGAGTTGCTTGTTCACCAGTTCTCAGCTCACACATCCCCTCCTCTGCCCTCTCCATGACCAGTCTGATTGAGTTGCACCTCATCGGTGTCCCCACATTTCCACGTGTGTCCCCTCAGTGGCAACTTAAACTTGGATTCGTGTAGCATTCCTTGTGTACACAGAGTCCTCCTCTTCAGACTGCGAGGCTCTTGACTTGATTGCGTCCATCTTCCCAGTGCATAGCTCCCTGGCACATGACAGGTGTCAGATGTGTGTGCGTTACCTGATGTCAAGATTCCGACTGAAATTTTCTAAAACACGGCATGTCTAATGGCCTTTCGCAGGGTGATGAAAACACTCTCCATCTGCCTTATGGTTGTGCTTTATTTGATTTAAGATATTTATTTTATGATTTAAAAAAATAATTACAAAATTAGATTTGCTGTATGAGTTATAAACTATCCCCATATTGCCCACCCACTCACTCTACTGCTTTCCATGTCAGTTAACATATTTCCTAGCATGTCAAAGATGGGAAAGAGTGCACGACCCTTACAAGGTCTCTTGTCCCTGCCGGCTGTCTATACTATGTAAAGAAAATTGCAAAGGAGGCAAGAAGGATCAAGTAGTACACAGGCCAAGGCCCTCCCCTCCACTGTGGGATCAGATGTCAGTCCTTCCTGGCATTTAACGTTTCTTAAATTGAGCATTTGGACCTATTGTCATGTCATAGCAGAATTTCATTAGCGTCTTCTTCAAGAAGTACCTATTATTAAATGTAAAAATAGACAGCATGACTGTCAGGTCATGGCACTAGACCAAGCTCAGAACCCCGAGGTCGTCGTTCTGGGAGTCTGTTACTTGTGTGTACATACACGTTGCATCTTTAAGGAGTCAGCTGAGTATACAGAGACACATAGATAGAAGATAGATAGATAGATAGATAGATAGATAGATAGATAGATAGAAGATAGATAGATAGATGATAGATGATAGATAGATGATAGATAGATAGATAGATAGATAGATAGATAGATAGATAGATAGATAGATGATAGAGATTGGGTAGAAGATGCAGATAATAGACAGATGTAGATATTGGTGCAGATATACAGATGTAGGTATATGGATATATATGTCTAGAGACATAGATGGTGCAGACATAGATAGCACTATTACTGGGCCTTGTGAAGATCTGTTGGGCAGGTTGATAATCAATGAAAAAATGTCTAAAACAGTGCACTAAAGCCCAGCTCTGTGGCCTAATTATGAATTTCTGGTCAATTATTTGACAGCTACGGAGGATCCACCTGAGAGGAAGATCTCAGAGCTGCAGCACCTTAAACTAAATGGTCTTTCACTAACGTGGCTCTGTGAGCATACATGGGCTTGCATGTGGGCATATGTCTGCACACATGCACACACACACACGCACACACATACATGTTTTTTTATTGAACGGTGTGGACAGTTGCCCGCCTCTCTCACCAGCCATCCCTGAACACACCTGCATCGTGCTGACACCTGTGTTCACGGCTGGAGGCCGCAGGTGGGAGGCTGGACACTTGGGAGGCGCCAAACGAGAAGGAACAGCCTCAGCGGAGCATGCACATGGCCACGTGTTTTCTGTGTCCATGCTGGCTCTACACATCATCACCGAACCCCTGCGCCGTTCACATCATCACTGTGCCGTTTTAGTAGGCAGGTCTAGTTCTTTCCTTCTAAGTAACTCTGACTTTTCTCTCTTTTCCTGGAATGTCTCCCTTCTTAACTCAGTTGCACACCTAGTTATTTGCTAACTTTATCCTTCCACTGCCCTATGTTCTAGGGAGCCAGTTACCTTTCTTTTCATGATTTTCTATTTCCTGTTCTGTGTTATGGTCTTCTAAGATTATTTCATAATCCAGGTACATAAAAGGTGTGTGTAAAGTTCTTAGCGGTTTCTTCTGGGATAGCAATAATAAAAAAGTGAATTTTAATGGTCTAACTTTGTTCTGTGATTAGAATATTTAGTGTCTTATATATTTTAACCTAGACTCTTATTTTCTTGTTCATTTTCTGTCTCTATGGAAGAGCATTTACAAAGCAACTTTTGTTTTCTTAGCAAATCCTAAATGGTCAGATAACCCTACAACTTACCTTTCTAACCACAGGTGCGTGGTTGTGAAGGCTACTGATTTGGAGTAGCTGCTTCTTATTTCTCTGATTTCAGGCCAGTGTAGATAGTGTAGAGGGTATATCTTCCTGGGTCACCTCCACCTGCCTGCACTTGTCACCCTTATTTGACCAAGGTCACTCAGAAGTCACCCGGATGGCCAAGCCCAGTGGATGACACATAACTTCTTAATCCAGTGTGCGTTTTACCCACTTTGTTTGCTAAAGGTCACCAAGGGAGCTCCATTGCAGAATATTATTATTGAAAGTATTATGAAGCAATGGAACCCCCTACTTGGAATGTCTTTGCAAAATAAAGCAGCTATAGGTTTCCGCAAATAGAGTCTTGGTTTCATTTCACTGAGCTAGCAGATATTTTGAGGGCTGGAACCTACTTGCACTGTGTAATTTCCTTGCCAAAATCACATGGTTGGTGGTTCATTCGAAAGAAAATTCCGGATGGACAAACATCTGTGTCAACAAACGTGCCTCTGAAGCCTCTCTTCTTGTCTGTTGGGATCATTGCAGACCAGTGGGATGTCTGATCGGAAACCATGTTTCTATTCTTCACACTAACCACTTTTTTTGAAAATGGTAAGGCATGTGACAAGGAGAAATAATGTCTGTCCACCGCCCCATGGATATTACTGAGCATGCACAGTGATTGAGATCGCTTTCATGATTGGACAGGGACTGACAAACAAGACAGGCTCCCAGTTCTTGTGGAGCATGCATTTTAGGGTGGAGAGTGCGACCATGAACAATAATTATACCATGATAAATAAAAAAAAGTGTCACGTAGCAGTGAGTGCTACGCAGAGCATCCGGGTAAGGTGGTGAGATGGAGAGTGGGCCTGGCTGGGAGGGGGCATGGCGTGAGTGGAGGGGTGCTGGAGAGCCTTGGGAGAAGCAGTGGTGGGACAGGATTTGTCTCAGTTTTAAATTGTCATTCAGGTTGTCATGGTTCCTATTGGGGAAATGATTATAGGGTAGCAAGATGGGAAGCAAGAAGACCATTTAGAAATTCATCATAGGTGACTGACCAAGGCATGATGGTGGCACAGACAGGGTGTCCTTGGTGGAGGTGGAGAAACCTGTGTGGATTTGGCATGTTTTTAGAAGCAGAATCCATGATACTCTGATGGCCGGGGCATGGGGTGAGAGGCAAAGGAAATTTAAGAAAGAATTGTAAGTTTTGGACTTGAGAAAGTTGGGGGAGGGTGGGCTTTGATGGAGACAGAAGTCTTGGGGAGATGCAAGTTTTGGAGAAAAAAACAAGAGTTCTCCTAGGGTCGCATCCCCATAGAGTCGGCAGCTCTCATCTCTTATTTGGTTGGAGAGGGCAGCCAGTTACATGTGTGAGCCGGGACCCTGTGGGGATGCTTGGAAGATGAGGTAGATGTTTGAGGGTCATCACCATCTTGACAGGAGATAAGCCAGGGCCTCACACCGAGGATTGACCTTAGGGAGGAAAAGCATATCTCAGACAGAACCTTGGTTTGAGGAGGGCGGTGGGAGAGCCCTTCATCATATTTGCCTTAATATAGTAGTGTTCTAGTGCTTCAGAAGTGATCTTAAACGTGACTAAAGTCCCAAAGGTAATTCTGCTTGAGAGATTTTGTTCAGAAGCATCTCAGCAGCAAAATCTCCCACTGCCGTCACATAAAATGCCGTTCTGGTTATAAGGCCTAAGGTTAGATTCTTACAGCGGAGTATGTGCTGGGAGTTCTTTTCAGCCTTTATTTTGCTTTTATTTTTTCTTCCCATCAGCAGTTCAAGCTCCTATGGTTCTCAAAAGCCGTCTCTTCCCAGTTGAGTCTTAGAAGGTGTCCAGCAAAGCAAGACATGAGTTTGCAAGATCTACCCAGTTTTCCTTGTTACTGAAATGCTACTTTCTTACATAAAAACTTGCCCTTCTGTCTTCTCATCTCACTCTGTGTTCTTTTAATTATCACAATTGTATTTTTTTTTCCAGGGACCTTGGACTAGTGAAAGTTCAGTATTTGAGAGGCCTGCCCAATATTTTTGCCAGTGTGTTTCATGTTCTCAGTGTCGGTTCTGGCAGTGGCAGAGTTGTTGTTGACTAAGTGAATCTCTGTGAACCTTTGCAGTGTTTTGGATAAGAGACTCCAGGACGCACGTTAATAACAATACATCACATAGTGGTGTAGCCAGACAGCCGCTCAGAGTTTGATTTCCTGCAAGGATTTTAGTTCATGCCCCTTGCATTGTTAACACCTTTTGTAGGAGGATCAAAGCTATGGGGCTCAGGGTGTCACTGGAGTTTTATTAGTGGCTTAGAACTTTGATTTTCTATCAAAGAGAAATGCCTCTGGCTTATGAATGCATGTAAACTTGAAGACTTACATTTCTCATAGTTAAAATAAGATTTGGCCCTGGCCATTAAGATTTCCCCAGGCTGGTGTATTCTGTTGTAAGCCAGGGTCTGGGGATGTTTGTTGAGGAGTAATGGGTTTGCACATCCAGAATCCACTCAGAGACCCCTGTGCATAATTTGTAAGGCACAGTGATCAAGCCCTTGTTAACAGAGATGAAGTGAAGAATAAGTTAGTTTTTTCCATTTCATGGGTACAATGCCAATATACAATCTAGTTTACAAATAATCTAAAAGATCTTATTAAAAACCTCTTTAATGAAGTATGTTTGACATATGAAAATCTGTGCATGTTTAACATATAGATCTGGATGAGTTTGGGGAGAAGAATGTACCTATGAAACCCCAACAGTACCATCCAGGCCACAAATGTATCTGAAGTTTCCTCTTGCCTCCATCACTCTTACTCTTATTATTATCGTAAGCATAGTTCATCTAAGATCTGCCCTCTTAGCAAACTTAAGTATTCAATAGGGTCTTGTTATTAGCTATAGATACTCTGGCGTATAGTAGATCCCATTTTTAAAATTTGTGTCATTTTTTAGAGATTGATAATCACTTCTCAGGAATGCCATTTTGAGTGTCAGCTGGGGTCAGAAAGCAAGCTGCAGCAACCCAGCTTGCCATCAGCCTGAGTCGTCATGTTCTTTGGTCCCTCTTCTCTGATGCAAGGTCGTGTGTGGTGTTCAGATCTCAGGTAATATACGTAGTACGGGTGACTCTTCTCAAATGAATAATGTGCAGCTCATTGAGTGCAGTGAAGTATCAAGGTGGGATTTTCCTCAACAGATCAGGGCTTTTAACAATTACACTTGAGTCGCCCCTGAGACTCAGAGCATGTCTCACCTGTGATTATAATATGATTTGACAGTGGACCTAGGCTTTCCGATGGAGTCAGTGAGTTCAAAGCGGATTCCATCATCCTTTTGAAAGGCCAATGTTAGTCCACTGTTTGGGGGGGCAGGTAGAAGCACCATAAAACATCGTCTTTATTGTCAATACCAATTCTAGTCTGATGCAATTCAGCAAGATAGAAAAGCCAACGATGCTGAAAGATCTTGGGAGGATCAGGTGAAGTGATGAATGTATTTTCCTCCCTCTTTACCACCTAACGAAAAGGGCTATGATTTTATTATTTGCGGAATTCTGGGAAATGACAGAACTGGGTAACAGACACTCCCGATGGGACACTAAGGAGCTGATTCTCTGGTGGACGGCATCTTGCTGTTAGCCTTCTTGTTTCTTTATCTCCAAACAGAAGAAAAACACCAATGCCACATACCATTTTTAAAGAAATGGAGAGTCAGGTCTCCTTCCAAATTCAGCCCATTTTGTATGACTACACCACCCTCCTTTCAGGATTCCTTATTCTCTCGATGATGGAGACAGTTTCTGAGCTAAGCATGTCACACAGGGTCTCTGCATGTGTTCTGGTCATAGAATTCATCCTAGAGAGAGCACAGAGTAGCATTTGGGCTAAAAACCCATCAAATAAATGCTTTGCCCAGATTTAAGAATTACAGAGAGCAACGGGTTAGTTATATCCAGCTCATGGGGTAGGACCGGTCACGTTACTGACTTCATGTGTGACCATGGCCTTCTCAGCCAGGGAGGGGAAAGTTGCCATTTATATCAATGGCAAAAAATGCAATTTTGGAAATGTAGCTTTATTATACTGGATTTATTTCAAGTTTGTATTTCAGTGAATGTTTTAGTCTTAACTTTAGCAGTTACAGTATATGAATTTTCTGCCGATCCCCTCCTTTTTTGGGAACATAGGGGTTGGAATGTAATTTGGTTGTTATTAAAAAAAACAAACAACAAACCTTCTATGGTTATGCTAAATGATGACACAAATAATCATCACAAATTAAATATTAGATAGAGAAAGATTTGCGATGTCTATGGTAGACATAAGGTTACCATTTCCAATATATAGTTGTACATATTGATAAAAAGTTCAGTCTATAAGAAAATGGGTAAAGATATAAATAGGCAATTTATATAAGAACAATTGCAGATCTCTAACAAGAAGATGAAATGATGTTCCATCCTCTACTGTTAAGATAATGGAAATGAAATCTTCTGACTGGCAAAAAAAAAAAAAAAAAGATTAAAAAAGAAAACACTCTGGTAAAGATGCTGATAAAAAGGGACTCTTACCCATTCCTGATGGATACAGGAATGGCTTACAGTTTTGGGAGAGCAGTCTGACAACCCCTATTAAAAATATACAAACTCTTTGACTCCACAGTATCATTTCTGGGAATATAGATTATAAGATTCAAATATCAATTTACATATATACAGTATGTATACTGGGTTTTATGGTAGCATTATTTTCATTGCCTTCACCCCCCAAAAAATAATTCTCAAAAAACTACATCCCATACTGGGTATACATCGAGAAATTACAGACTATCTATCAGTTAAAGTATAAGAATGCCTCAGAAGTAATTCAGCTATATGAAGAATAATTTAAATCATACCTGGCTACCACGGAGAGATTTTCATATCATTCAGTGAGAAAAGAAGGCTCCATTTATAAAGGGGGAACATCTTCGCCTCTCTAGTCTGTATACACGTGCTTGTATGTGATTCCATCAACGTGGAGAAAGATCTGGAAGGGTACCCACTAGAATGCTGATGATGTAGACAGGGAGAAAGCAACTTCTAAGAAACGGCCCTGCCATAGGCATTGAACTTGATAAAGTGTGACGATTAGGGTGTCTGGGGGCCATGGACTCTCCCCGCGTCGTTCTGGACGTAGCAGAGTTCTCGACTCGTAAAATCCTCAGAACCTCTGCACTCCTTATAGGGCTTCATAAGGCTCTTCTAAGGAGCTGGGGCTCTTCCCCAGCCCCCACCCTCCTGTGAGCAGTCCTTCCTTGAGTGTCTTCTGATAATATTTATTCTCCTTTCAAATGTTTTCTTTTTAGAACATAAACATTCACCAGCAGTGGATGAGCAGGCCTCAGTCGGCCCCTGGGGGTTTGATGTAGGATATTAAACATTTCCCCTTCCCTCCCCAGCACCTGAGTAACCCTGCACCCATCCAAAAATGCTTCCCACGTCTCATTTTCCTCTTTCGTGTGTGCAGATACCATTATCCTCTTGTTTATTATGAGGAGTGACAAATACTATAATTAAGGTAAATTATAGCGGTGAATGCCTAACTTTTTCTTCAAGACGTGTTGTATAAACAGAAAAATGGAAGGTAGGACAGCCCTTTGTCATGGCTCCATCAGCAAATCCTGCTGCTGTTCACCCCAAAGGAAGAAAATGGGCTGGGGCTGTGGGTGGGGGAAGAAACATAAACGACTTGTGTGGCAAAGTACACATGAGTCAGCGACAGAGGTGGGGGCTTCCTTGAGTGTCAGCAAACTGTCTGGTCCGTTGTTTGAAGAGCTCCAGCACATTGCCCGGGGTTCGAGGTGGAGTGCCACGTGTGCCTGTGTGCCAGGGAGTAACACCCAGGGTGCAAGGAGCCATGCAGCTGTTTCTCATGATTCGAACAACATCTGGAACCAGTGCGGCCACCAAGAGCATCCCAGCGCCAGTGTGGTTTGGCCGCAGGTGTATTGAGGGAGCCTTTGGGGTGCACATCGAAAAGTGTTTACTCGGGTCACAACTTTCCCTCTGTGACAACCAAGACACACAGAAGTTGTTCTGCATTTGACTTTCTGAAAACTTGCTTTGTTTTGGCTGGTTCGCTGTTGATTTAGCTGAGGGTTCCCATCTCTCATCATATGCCGATTCTGGAGGACAATGAAGTGCTCCCTTCATGAATAAACAGAAGTCACTGGGGTGTCATTGATAAGCATCCAGACACTGGTCACCCCATTCCTGGGCTCCGTAGGAGACAGGGCGGCTCGATGGTCAGCATCTAGGGTCCATCATTGCCTTGGCCCTTGACCGTCAGCTCAGAGATGCGGGTTTGCCTCACTGAGCATGACTGTGAACGTGGTTTTGACCGCCATGCTCTGCCTCTGCTCGTCCTTCCTGAGCGAGGCACACACTGGCCAAGGCACATTCTCTGTGTCCTTTACCTCATCCCAAGAAGCTCAGGTACTTGTTACCTGCCTGAGCCCCTCTTTGTACCCATAGGTGTCCGGGCACTTTCTACCACATTACTTGTCCTGATCGACATCAGGAGCACACGTAGGACAGGTGTTTTCCTCTTTGGTTTATAAAGACCTAGAGGTCAGAGTGGCTGTTTTTAAGGACCTCAGGTTTTAGTGTGCCCTCAGTATTTGGGATCTATGGAAGGCACTTGTCCCCTGCCAAGGAGAAGAACACGCCTGTTGGGTGGCAGGAATTGTGAGCAGGTGGCCAGCAAATCAGTTGCAGTCATGGGAAGGGTCTGAGGATTACATGTGGAAACCAAGTGCTGCTGCTAATGAGTCAAAGAACCTGGAAAATGGAGTGTGCGCCCTGACCCTACTCCCTTCTGCCTGTAGGAGGCCCTGTGGACTGAATGTCAGGCCACCTGCAGTTCACCTGTTGACTTTCTAACCCCCAGTGTGATGGCATTAGGAGGTGGGGCTTTAAGGACGTGATTGGGTCCCTGAGCTTCAAACTCCCCCCACCCACTGTCCCCCTTTCCCTCTCCTCCTGCCCCACACCACCTCCTCTCCATTCCCTTCTCTCAGCCTCGTGAAGACACCCTGAGAAAACGACATTCTGTAAACCAGGAGACAGGCTCCCCCCAGACACCAGATCTTCTGGCATCTTGGTCTTAGACTCTTGGCCTACAGAACTGTGAAAAGAAATTTTTTTGTTGTTTGTTTATTTAAGTCACCCAATCAATGGTAATTTGTTACAGCAGACCAAGCTAAAGCAGGAGGGATTTAGTAAATGTTCAAATGATGTTATCAGTCAAAATGGCTGATAGGCCAGGGGTGTGCAGATCCCAGGATCCCTGGTGATAAAGATAACGGTAGAGACGTTGGGGTGGAGGAGGCATCAAGAGAGAGGATCAGCTGTGTTCCCCTTTGCTTTCACTCCCACAAGAAAGGAGTCAGTCCCTATTTTGCGAATTATAGGTAATACCACAAAATAACTGGTATCACATGATATGAGAAGTGGAGGGGAAAAGTACGTACACTAGGATTCCACTCCAGGCTAAGATAAATGTAGATTTATGTGCGAAATTTAGGAAAATGTTTTAGCAAAGCAGATGATGTGCATAAATAGGAAAGGTAACTATATTGTGCATGGATAATCCAGTAGGACAGCATATTTAATTAGTAGTTGCAGCTTATGTTAAAAAAAAAAATGACTCTTTGGAAACCAGTTGTCTGTGAATTGTGCCTGTCTGGTTTTATTTATTTATTTTAGTGAAACTTCTAATGGGTAAAATGTAAAAGCGACAGCATCTTCAAATAACACAGCAGAGTTGAAATCCTGGCTAGACATTGTCTCTCCTATTTTTTATGTGGAAAAATAAAGAGAGATTCTGTAAGGGACGTAAGATAGTTGGGAAGTGGTCCAATGAGTGTTCCAGGATTCTCGTTTTAGAGGCTGAGAAAAGTTTCAGGGGTAGGGAGCTTCTGGCTTGGTGTCCCCTCAATATTTGTGAACTCTGGATGATGGTTGTGCCAGGCAGATGATAAAGGACATTCCTACTGGGTGGTATCTAAATCAGAGTTTCTCAGCCTTGGCACTATTGACATTCGGGGTTGGATAGTTCCTTCTTGTGGAGTCTCTCATTGGCATTCTAAGTATTTGTCAGCATCCCCAGCCTTCCATCACTGGATACCAGTAGCGTCCTCCAACTGTGACAGCCAAAATTTTCTACAGACAAGGCCAAATGTTCCCAGGCAGAAGGAGTCTAGTTTCCCTTGGTTTTGAGCTATTGGCCTAAACACATTCTTTTAAGTTAAAAGCAGGACAAATAGGAGTCTTGAAGACGTCGCATATGCTCGTGTAGCCACACATCTGTGAAGGCGAGGCCTTGGCCATGGTGCAGCTTTCACACGGCCTGTTCTTGAACTTATGCTGACCCTTCCTTCCCATACATGGAGGAGAGAACCCTGCAGTGAGGCGGGCAGGACCTGGAGGCTCTGGGAGAGTCACCTCCACATGGACCTAATTGCTGGAAAGTGTGGGGCCTACCCTTTGGGGTTCATGCTCTAGTGAGGTCAGAGCTCAGAAATGGGTAGAGTGGACAAACACTGCCATTGGTTAACCTCTGGCTTCCCTGACCTCTCGCACCTCAAATTGCCAACCCTTTTTCTTATTTGTTGTACTCATGGATTTTAGATTGAAAGAGTGGAAGAAGTCTAATCCCCAGCTGAAGGCTGAAGAAATTCAGAGTAGGTTTTCTGAGAGCTTTGAGAGTTAATTTATGATCTGATGACCTATTTGCCCCCCTCATTTTTACCGACAGTTGTCCAGAGTAACACAGGGGGTCAAGTAAATGCTTGGAAAGACAATGTGGAAATGTTTTTGTGTTATCCCCTAAACCCAAGGAGTTTACTGAGCTGAGTGTGCAGAAGCAGGTTAAAGCTGCCTTTGAATAATACAATTTAAAAATATTATAACTAATATTTTGCTGCCCAACTATCTCAACTGTGTCTCAAAGAAGTTTGTAGCAATTGAAGATCTCACAGTCTGTATTTCTGAGCCAAGTCGGAGGAGATGTGATGGCGACTCCAGCACTGCAGAACATTATGTGAGTTTGGGAAAGTCTTTGAAATAGAGCGAGGCCATAAACCAGCGAGGGGATTATAACACTGCAGACAGTAGTCATTTTGATTTGATAGGTGTTCAGCAGGGCTTTTATTACATATATTTTCCATTTTATTTAAAGGAAAATTCCGCCCAATTTGCTTAGAGCAACCATCTGGAAGTACTTTTCCTCTTTATTACCCTTTGACACCTTGCCAACTGCAAGAAAAAGGATAGAGGATGAAAAAAATTGCAAAAATACTGTTTCTAATGCAATTTAGTGTTAAAGAAAATGCTAATTTTTCATCTTTCAACACATGTATTAAGTTAAATCAAGTTCCTAGAAGGTTTCTTTGGGAATTATTTATCCTCTGGTATGTGTGACAAAGTGTTTACATTCCTGTTGTTGCTCTTGCTATCATGTCACATCTCCGAGGCCCAACACACTTTACAAATGTCTGTGTTCCATAGTCCTCATCACTGTTTTAGGTAGAACTCTATCTTACGAGTGAGGAACCTGGGTGTGGAGCACTCACCTTTCTTGGTGCTTGGTGCAGCTTCTTCTAGCATCTTCTACACTGGCCAAAGGCTTTTTTTTTCTTTTTGCATTCTATAATGAAATTTTGCTTAAAGAAAGTAGTTTTCTGAAAGCCGCTTCTTAAAAGTCACCATCATTGAAAGCATGCACCAGATAAATCCAGCAGTGGTTGATTTATCATTTGGGAAATAGAAATCTAATTCATTTGGGTCAAATGTCTTTCTGTTTAAAGAACCATGCTGTCTCATGGTGACCCGATCTTCACCTATTTTTGTATCAAGTGGACTAGGCTTTGGGTGACAGTGAGCCATGAAATTGAGACCCATCTATGAAACGGTGTCAGTTTATCAAACAGCCATCTGGGAACTGGTGTAATGTGTACAGCCAGTTTGCTGTGCATCAGGCACTGTACTAGGTGTTTTTGAATGCTAGGTCAGTCACAAGAGAAACCCTGGAAAGCGAGGATTTTTTTCTTCCATTAAATTGATGAAACTGAGACACAGATGTTTTGTAACTTTCCCAAGGTGGAATCCTGAAGTCGGGGTCCATTCTGGGGTTTCACAAGGCCATGCCCTGATTCTAAAGAAAATTCTTCTCTTGCTTGTGAAGGACACGTGTGTTTGATGTTTTCTTCTGATGAGTAGGTCTCATAGGTTTGGCCAAGGTGTCTGGATGAGTTTGTTTTTACATTTGTGCGAAAATTTCTTTCTAGTAAAGAATGTTACCAACGTTTTCATCTTGTGATTGTCAGTAAGAAAACAAAAAAATCCAAGCCAATGACTTACAAACGTTTGAAGAAGGACATCATTCCATCTTAATATTTATTCAGGATCCATGATCTTTAGAGGACTGAATGGAGATCTATGTTATAATATCTAATCAAAAGGACTGTTTTAAAAGTGTTATGCTTATTTAGAAAGATGATATTGGACAGGCATCAGCGAAAAGAACTGGAGAAAAACTATCATCTTAGATGAAAGTAATTTTTTTTTACTCACAGGGAATCACTGAGTCTTGAACACAGCTGAATCATGTTTTCCATTTCTTACACTTCATTTATTACAAATGAAATTAATTTTGTTTGATGGTATCTTTTAAAGTCTTCAAATGTTATTTCAGTGAAATATGATGATTATAATGTCTATTTATGCATGTAATATGTGTTTTCCTAAAATAATTACATGATCAATTTTCATTTCACAGTGACAAAAGTGTTGGGTATCCTTTTAGCTCTCATCCGGTTAAACAAGGAAGACAAGTAGGTGATAATTTTGAATCAGATCCTACTAGGCAGAAAAAAATGTTAGGAAATTGTCTCCTGATTTCTTTAGATGAGTTTTACTTACTTTATAGAGATCTTACGCACCTATTTTGGTACATCTCTTGCTGGTGTTCAGTGAAATTCATTGAAAGAAGTAATAAACTTTGTAAATGCTAGGCAGTTAGGGAAACTCAGAGCACAGGAATGCTCCAGAACAGTATAAATTATAGCGATGTAACTTGACTTTTATTAAGCAGGTGGAGCTTTTGTTGTCCATATATAGAAAAAACACCGTGGAATAATACCTGCTATCATTTCCTTCCCTATTCTGTAATTACGTATATTCAAAAGGGTGAAATTACATAGCAATGGCAAGCATTCATTCTTACCTTTTTCTCTGACCCCCCTCTTGTACGCCCCTTCAGCTACACACTCCAGCATGCCTTATCACTCTTCACAGTTCATTCTATTTTAAAGATTTCTGTGTCTTCCTTTAGGAAGCCCCACTGAATCTACCAGAAGGGTTTGTCTCTGTGTATCAACCTACATCAACGTATTGATGTGAGTTCCAGCTCATCCTGCCCAATACCATGGGCATGCTACTTAAGCCTCAGATACTCTTTGCCTAAACTTCCTAAATCTTGTCTAAGGCATCAGAAGCAGCCAGTTGCATTCCTTCTTATTCTTCTCAGCCCAATGTTCTTATTTCTAGTTATTTCCATGTAAATTACATTTGCTGTCTTTGCAGAACATGTTTAAGAAATGCCCCTTCTCCTCCTATGGAGTCCTACCTACCCTGATGATTTGGGAAGAGTTTTTGCCCTCTGTTTTGTCATTGAATAATTTTACTTCCCAATTTCCTGAGGGTGTGCCCTTCATTCCTAAAGTTACCTTCACTATGACTCCTAGAAGCCCAACACCTGGCCACTTGACTTTGTAGCCTCTTACCTGGGGATAAAGATTCTGTTTACCTCCTGTCAACAATCATTCCACATACGTTTCACGTGGTGGGTTCTATGGGCTGGTAGACGTTGGTAGGTGAATGCTGTGTTTTGGTCATGAAGTCTCTTTACACAAGAAAATATAACAATGGGGACTATTCAGTGCAGGAAAAAAATGGGATACAGGAACCACAGTAAAAGCAGCTCATAGTTCTTTGTTTTAAACAGAAAGGCTGAAGAATATTATTAGTTGATTAAGATAGCCATTCCAAAGCTAAGTCATTCAGGTGTAGGATAATCTAGAAAGTGGTAGGTTATATTTTGTTTTCATAGAAATAGTTCTCTATGGCTTAATTAGAATAAGAATAAGAAGTGGGGGTAAGGGAAGGGAATTCACGACAAGATGGATTTTCTGCCCGTAATTTCCTGGAACAGGACACTGGCTGTGGAAGGAGACAGTCTTTCATTCCAGGGAATGTTTGTGTGGGTTGAGTTAAGACCCTCTGCCTCATTCTACGAGAAATTCCTACTACTGACGGTCATAATATTATTTAGCCTCCATTAGCTCTAGTTTGTCATCTTATAAGTTATAACTTGTGATATTTTCTAATCATGATTACATATTTAATGTAAGTTCTTCCATTTGCTGGGCACAAGGTTGATTTCATTTCTTCCTTCTTCTACCCCTCCCTTGTAGGTAAGGCACCAGCCCATTTTAATTCTTTGGTCTGGGGATGAGCTGGGCAATGGGGAGACGTGTTAGTGATGATGTGACTTGACTCTCTCTCTCTGTGGGTGACTGAGGAGAGGTGCCCAGCCTGCTCTAGTTGGAGATGGCATTTGGGAGACTCCGCTGTACCTGTGTCAGTGTGCTGATGGGGACACACTGCTGCTTCCACTTGATGTTGCTTGGATCTGGCCTAGAGATGGATGGCTCCCAAAGTGACTGAATTCCGAGGCCACTCGTGGTCTAGCTAAGGCACAGAGTACACATGCACCGCAACGACACGTCTCCTATTTGTCTGCTTTAGCCCAGTGGCTGAGCTCAATGTCTAATTAAGAAGATTTATTAAATTCCAGAGTCCCACAAGATAATAAGCAGCATAGCAGACAACATGCTGGAGACGTGCCATTTTATTTCTTTTCCATCATGCAGGCATCTGACCCCATTTTTTTTGCCTGGGCTGGAAGGACTAGCAGAGCGTGCACAAAGGTTGAAGATAATTTTTGGAGTGGTGCTGTAAGCTATTTTATTTATGGTTACACAGTGTACATAGTTTTTCACATTATCGCAGGATGCAATGAGTAATGCCTTTGTGGAAAAAAAAGAAAAGTCCAGATGGAAATTGTCATTTGCTGTAACTCAAGAATAAATATAGTGAGTAGGTACCGAATGCTCTGTTGTGGGAACACAGGCAGCTTGTATGCCTTTTTGTCTTTACTTGCAGACTGTTTTATTTACTTATTTATAATATGTGAAAAGAATAGCCTGGATGCTTTACAAGATTAGAGACCAGCGAAATGGAAATCCCAAGCCTGGGGAAATTGGCTGCTGACTACTAGCGAAACCAGACTTTAAACCTGCCCTGGAAAATGGGACAAAGTGCACTGAAAAGGTGAACAAAGAATGACCCTTCTTCTCTAGAGCCCATGTAATAGCAAAGAAAATTTATTAGTTACATGTAAAATATTTTAAATAAGATCTAAGTATTTCTCAGGAGGAGAGGCTCCTCCTCCTCCTCCTCCTCCACCATTTTTTACTTTCTTAACAGGAATCATATTATGATTTTTTTTTGTCCTATTATAGGTATAGGTGAATGCTTACCTGTTGTTTACACATGTCCTTTTATTTCATAAAAACAAGGAAAGATACTGGAAAATAAAACATTAACTTTTAATTGACAGTTCCTAAAATAGAAAATTCTCATGACAAAACAAAAGCTAAAAGAGTTTTTCCCTACCCAATCATTATCTTTATAGGAAGATATGTAACAGTTTTTATTAAGATAAAGAATACCTGGATGTAAAGGGGGAAAAACCCTAATAAAGGCTCTAGGATCATTCATTGTCTCAATAGGAAACCAGAGGGCAGTAGGGGGTCTTACTCACCTGTAGCTCTTCTAGAAGCTTTTTCCTCTACCTGGAGACTTTGGTTTGAGTCGCTGCCTGAATGATCAACAGGAATCACCTGGTCATGACAGAGCTGCCCCATCTAATGCCTCTGTCTCAGGCACTTTCACCAGGAGGCCAGGTGCATTCAGTCATTTCTCAACACCTCCTTGTGGAGGGAAGTATACTTTTCCACAGGGAGGAACTTAGTCATGGAAAGGTTGAAGATGAGCTGATCTGTGGGTCAACCCTTCAGTCAACTATAGAGCTGCCACGGAGGAGCCACTGTGTCTCCTCCACATGCAGGTAAAGGCCCTTTGGCAGGTGTGGCCGGGAGGGAGGACCTGGGCTGGGCATGTGAACTGGACACAGATGGACAGATGGACAGAGGGACGCAAAGTTTTAGCTCTTGCTCAGCCATAGACTGAGATCTCCAGGGCATTGGTTTGACAGTTCTTCTTGGCCATCTGGGCCAGTGAGTTGGCTGCTCAGGGTGTTGGGCTCCATAGACAAGACGTGCATCCCGAATCCTCAATTTCACACTAAGATATTTGACCCTGAGTTTTAGAGAGAAGGTGGGGGAAAGGAGGAAGAAAGAGAGAGAGAGAGACAAAGGCTTGTTTGGGTGAATGGTTATCTTTTGGCTTTATCGGTGAATTGTTTTCATGTTTGTAGCCATGTTTCTAAGCTGATGAATGATAAACTGTATTTAACAGAGAGTCCTTATTTGATGTTGAGCCAAGTTGTCCAGGGTCATCTGAAAGTGACCGACTAACCTCGGGGCTCCCGGGTTCCAGTTTCAGCTCTGCTGTTGACAGCAGTTCTTGGGCAAATAACTTCTCCTCTTGGGGGACTCACTTCCTATGTCTGTGAAGAGAGAAGGTGGAAGGAAAATCCGTGGTTTTTAAACAGTGTTTAAAATGGCCCCGATTTTCCCCAAAGTGCTCTTGGAATAGGTCATGGCTTTTGAAATGAGTGGTCTGTTGTTAGAAAAAAGGTCAAAAAGCCCAAATGTCCCTGGCACTCCGTATGACTCTACGACATTTATTTAAAAATTTAAGTTAAATGTAAAATTTGCCTTGAGTATTTTGAGTTTTGAGTAGCTGCAGAGCGGAGTGGTTCAGAGACCCCCCGAGAGATGGCTGCCTGGGTTCAAGTCTTAGCTCTGTCGTTTGCGGTGACCTTGGGCATGTTTTATAAACATCCCAGTGCCTCAGTTTCTCCATCTGTAAAAAGAAGATGATAACTTTGGGTGATAATGTTGTGTCAGTATAGGTTCATCGCTTGTGACTTCTGGTGGGGATGTGGATAATGAGGGTGGGGATGGGTGAGCGTGGGAATCTCTGTATCTATCCCTCAATATTGCTGTGAACCTAAAGCTGCTTTAAAAAATAGTCTATTAATTAAAAAGAAAGAGGATAATAATAAAGGTCACTGTCTCATCGAGTTATTATACTGGCATTACAGTTAATAAATGTAAGATATTTTGAACAGCACATGACACCTATTAAGTACTATAAAAGAGTTAAATAAATGTATGATTTCCCATTGGAAAACTTGTTTTGTCATATGGAGAAAATTTATGAGCAATTTATGAGCATTTTCTGAGTGTTTAATGAGTTTCCAGCTTGACTTAGTAAGTTGGTAAGCTAAGCATTGTGTAGAGTGGGCGGCTCAGCCCAAGAAAACAACATAAACAAGTCACGGAAATGTAGAAGTTCCCAAAGTAGAAAAGTCTAGGTAAGAAGTGTGTGCTGGGTCAGTTTGGTGGGCTTTTATGTCCAAGGTGGGGTTGGACTATGGTGGACCCCAATGCAGAGTTATGGATTCATTGTTGTAGAGGTGAGACTTTCAGGTGATCGTAGTGGTGATGGTGGTGGTGGTGGATGTACGTGGTGGTCACGATGCCAGTGGTGAAAGTGGTAGTGATGGTCAAGGGAAAACAGGAGGCTCTCTTCTTTACTCCAAATGACAATTGTGCTGTCCCTAGCCAGAACTTAAAGACAATTGTTGTGGCAATTGATAATTAGCAGCTCAGTTAATACTTGGAAATGAAGGGAAGAAGCCACTGAGCAGCCAGTGGAGAAGAGAAGTGGGCATAGGTGGGGACGGAGGAAGCTTGAATTTTACAAATGAATCAAGTATCAAATTTTAACATTAAATATTTATTGGTTTGAAAAGGAGGTAGAGCACTAAACTACATTTTTCAATGAATTCTAAGTAATTCACATAATATTAAGGAGCTGAAAACTAAATTTGGGGAGAATAAACATATACAATGGGAGATCATACATTTTTTAACTCTTTTATAGTACTTTATAGGTATCATGTGCTGTTCAAAATACCTCACAATTATTAACTATATTGCCAGTATAATAACTCGATGAGACAGTGACCTTTATTATTATCCTCTTTCTTTTTAATTAGTAGACTCTATTTTTTTTTAAAACAGCTTTAGGTTCATAGCAGTATTGAGGGTAAGATACAGATCCCCACATTCACCCATCTCACAATCGACCCTGTGAGGCCGTAGAGCCTGTCCCACAGGTGCATGCACGCTTGGTTTGTAGCTCCATTACCATCTGCAAAGCCAAACGAAAGCAGCCATGTAGCTGAGGGGCAGAGGACCCTTGCCCAGGACGTTCAGCCTACCTGTTGAGGTAAAGGCTTTGCTTACTGGTTTTGACAGTGTGCATTTAGTTGACCAAACTCTGCTCTCCTTCTTACTGTGGCAACCGAAGCACATTTATCTGATTTCCATTACATACCTGGTTTGTGAGGCCCACATTCCTCTGTGCTGAAATGGAGTGTTGGAGTGATTCAGGATACAGTTTTGATTAATGTGTGCAGCACTTCTAGCTACGGATCGCATTGGCATTGTAAATAGACAAGAAAATTGAGGTCTGGAGAAGGAAATCGGAGTGTTTGCTTTTTATATGCTGTCTTTTCGTTATGTCATCATAACTCAACCATTTCTTTGAGAGTTTCGCTTTGTGTAGAGCAGAGACTCTCCATGGGAGAAAGGGTGATTTATCCACTCTTTCTCCTGCCCCAGGACATTCGTCCGTATCTAGGGATGTTTTGATCATCTGGACTGTTGTCTCGTGCTGCTGAGATATCTTAGGTAGAGGAACATAATATTGCTCACCACCATCCAGTGCTCAGACAGACCCCACAACAAAGACTCGTCCCATCTAAAATGCCAGTAATGCTGAGATTGAGAAACTCTGATATACAATGTTTATTCTCTGAGAAATTTGAGAAAATATATTTATTTTTCTAAAAATCTCTTTCTTTCTATCTTTCAAATTACATGATGATAGTCATCTAATGTTTTTATTTAAAGACCTGTTAGAAATCTGTGCACTACAAGAAACTAATTTGCATTAGACTAATTTTATATCTTTCCGGTACATTCTCTTGACATAAACATTTCCAATTGGAGTAGATCTTCTGCTTTTCTACATGGTATTTTTTGTCAGTTTGTATAAGCCAACTTTATGTATATGTTTATTCTCCCTAAATTTAGTTTTAAGCTCCTTAATATTGTATAAAATTTTAGAATTCTTTTGAAAATATAGTTAAGTGCTCTACCTGCTTTACAAATCCAATAAATATTTAATGTTAAAATTCGATATTTGATTCATTTGTATAATTCAAAATCTTATTTTCATAAATCCACAATATTTTCCTTAAAGAGAAGAACTAGTGTTTTTCCTTTTTTCTTTTCCTGAAGCAGAAATTTATTGAAATCTCACTTGGTTTGAATATTGACCTGAGAGCAGTTTATTTCATGTTTGAGAAAATGTTTCTAGTTTTCTACTTTTCTAGGCTTTAATTATTATTTTTTTTTTAGTAAATCTACAGTAGAGTTTTTATGAAACTGTTCCAACTGGCCAACCTATTAGAAGCCTGTGTCATGCTCTCTCTTTTATGGCATTATAAATAGATATTTATGATTTTGCCAAATGTAGCAGTGAATAAGCAATTATTAGGAAAATGTTTCTATTTAGACAGATTCTGCTACTGGACATTGTGGGACCCGTTGAGATAGAGCTAATTTTTTGGTGACATTTTAACCCTGTTCTGTTGATTTGATTTCTAAGCAATTCTTTCTTCCATATTCATTTCTCTGAGGAGGTAAGGGAAGAAACACATATTAATATCATCATGGGGAACTAGAAACCTAAGTCCTTTTCTTCTTGGGAGATAAAGAGAGATCCCTGATATTTACCATTGTTGGTCATTTCTCTTGGCCTATGGGTCACTTTCTCTGCCTCGCCTACCGTGGGAGTGTGTAGGATGCAGACCTTGCCTGCTTGGAGCAGCTAAGTGAGTTTTCTCTCTTATAGACACTGTGACACAAACACATCTTCCCCATGGCCTATTCAATGACAAAAGGTAATAAGTGACATGGAAGTGATCTAGCATGTTCCAAGTCCCCCTTTTAAAAGGTCATGAGGACTAATTCATGATTACTGACCATTGGCAGGGCACCAGGCACAGTGGTGGCCTTTTGCAGGTAGGTATTAGCTCATTCACTCCTTGCAATCACCCAGTGAGCTACATGTGAATTATTCTTGTTTTACTTATGAAGAAATAACACCTCACAGAACTGAAGTAATCCAGCAAGATTTTCATTTCTGTGATTGACTCAAGTCTGCCCAGCTGCAAACATAGTATTCTTTTCACTCTATCTGTTCACAAGATCTCATTGGCTTTTATTATAAATTATTCCGTTCAATGAGGCTAAAGGGAAGTGACCCAGCCACGGAAGGAACACCACCCCAGGGCTTCAGAAACGTGACTTTAAATATTGCTCAAAATTAGGAAGATGCTGCTGTAAAAATAAAAAAGTTTGACAAGTCCCAAGTTAGAGAGAATTAAGGGTGACTGGGTGATAGGGAAGGCTTTAGTGACAGCACAGGGGCTGTCCTCATCGTGGGTTCCTGTGGAGTTTTGGATCTCTATCTGGGGAGTCCTTTTTTTTGTTTTTGTTTTTTGTATTTTTGTTGTTGTTGTTGTTTTGTATTTTGTGTGTGTGTGTGTGTGTGTGTGTGTGTGTGTGTGTGTGTGTGTGTGTGAAGCCATTTCTGAGTTTTGCTCTGCTTCTCAGAAGGGACAGAAATGCTGCAACCAGCAGGCGTTTTGATCACCCCGTTCTGTTTCAGACGTGTACGGACACAGTCTCAGAGGACGATCCTGGAATCGGCTGCTTGGGCCTGTTGTTTCTTGGGTGGGATAAAATGATGACTACGTGGCTTCACATTCTGTCAGTCTGGAAGGTGCTTCCAAACCACATGGCTCCTCATTAAACCTGGTGAGAGGGCAGGGCTCATGGAGCTGGTTGCCACCCTCAGCTTGCATTTGGATGGCTGGATTGCCCTTTCTGGAACCTGGTACCTGTTCTGAAGGAAGGGATGATGAAACAGCTCATCATGTGTTGGCTGACGGTTGTGATGCCAGGATCCTCCTCATGTGAATTGACCTTTGGTGGTCACATGAGGTGGTGCATCTGGGAGGGTGTTAGTGTTTCTTCACTCCTCTGGCTGTTTTCTTCCTGCAATCCCAAGAACTCTGTCAGAGGTTCACGATTTCTGCCCCTAGCAGGGGGATCATGTGCCGATGGGACACTGGGCTGATCCTGTGCAAGAGGAGCCTTGTAATCACTCATGGTTGCAAATATGCATTCCAAAATAATTTGATTAACTAAGGAATCTAGTGACATAGCGTTAGGGACTTTGACCTGTTACCAAATCTTATGAATGGTTTAGCCTTGGCCTAAAGATTTATTTCTGGTTTTAGAAAGTTATGGGCATCCAAGCTGCAATTTGAGTCCTGTTTTTCTCTTACACAGTCATACACACACACACACACACACACACACACACACACACACACACACACACAGTGGAGAGTGCTTAGTTGAAACCACTTGACATTATGACTTTGATTAGAAAACAACTCATTGATACATCTTGCTAAGTGTCACCGCATGGCAGGCAGTTAATGACAGCATGTCTCACCATGAGTGGGGGAAATAGGACAGCCCTGGACCTTATAGATGGGGAAATTAACTCAGGGACCATACATATGTGGTCTAAAGATGATACCATACGTCTGCTGTGTTTCTGACTAGGTTCAGGGGTAGAGGAGGAGGGCTGTGTGTGTATGGTTTCTCTTTCTCTTCTCTCTCGTTCTCTTCTTCCATTTTATTAAGTTTTTTTTTTTTCTAATGCTTAAACCTCTGAGCACTGACAGGAAATACTCAGCACAGAGGACTGGCCCATTTTGAACAGAGTACAAAAATTAAAATTAGGGGTTGCAGCTTTCATTACAGTGTGACAGCAGGTAGGTGTTAGTCACTGCATGCCAGTCAGTGTGAGGTGATTCATGTGAAGAATTTAATATTATTATAATCACGGATGTCCACGGGGAAAGGACCATTAATATTCTCATTTCATCATGAGGCGGTTGCACATTAGAGAGGTTAACTGACTTCCCCGAAGTCACCCAGCCAACAGGTCCAGCAGCTCCGTGAAGCTGGGCTTGCTCATTTGCCTCCCTAACATTGGCTGTGTCTTCACAACATCGAAGGCCCAAGCTCTCTATTGTGATAAAAAGGTATACTAACCAGTAAGAAGGTCTTCTTCATCTGTGGGCTTGTGTTGGGGAATTCAGTTGATTCATAATGATATCACTTTGTAAGTAGGATGATAAAGTCTGTACACAATGGGTTCTGTTTGCAAGGTTGAAGGAAGAACTCATTCTTACGGGGAGCAGGAGCTGGTAAATAATAAAGCTTTCACAGATGCATCTGAGGCAGGCCTTCAGAGCAGAGAAGGAGTGGAAAATTCTACTTTGGAGAAGGTATCCTGAATATAAAAAGCAAAAGGCTATGCAGGCATGAATGTGCTGGCGTCTCAAGAATGCTGGATCATGCGTGGTCCCTGCAGGATATGAGGCAGGAGTCTGGAGTGAGACGTGCTGCACCTTGCTGGCCGTGCTCCTGGGCTGTCCCCAGGATCTAGTGCAGAGAA
The DNA here is from genome assembly GCA_030015415.1 of Cynopterus sphinx. Classification (NCBI taxonomy): domain Eukaryota; kingdom Metazoa; phylum Chordata; class Mammalia; order Chiroptera; family Pteropodidae; genus Cynopterus; species Cynopterus sphinx. The sequence goes on along the minus strand of CM057379.1, from coordinate 3,002,374 downwards.
CCAGGACAGAGGCGTCCAAGCCGTGTTGAGGACAGTTGGAATTAAAAGGGGACAGGGTGAGGGATGATTCAACAGGGAGGGCAGGGCCTTCAACAAGTGCCATTTAGTGACCAGTTAATACACGCCTAGTGATGTGTTGGAAACATTTAAAGCATAAAAATCTGTGTTCCTTATTAAAACCTTGACAGGTAGGTGGTACAAGTAGGTTATATGAGGAAAGAAGGTTAGCAAACTCTTCCAAAGCCACCAGCCTGGAAGGTAGCAAAACATACATTGAAATCCAGAAATCGCTTAAAGGACCTGAATGTTTACAATGGATTTATCATGTCTAGTCCTCGGCCATGAGCAACACCATCTGATTTATTATTAATCGTAAGACTGTGTAGGTGTTTTGTGGATCCTCCTTTATGAAAAGAGTGGACCAACAGGCTAGGGTTTAGACACCGGTGTGTGTGTCTGTGCACAGAGTTCATCATTTTCAGCATGTGGATATGGCAAATAAGGATGAGCTTCTCTGTGCTGCGCACACATGCAGACAACTTGGTAGCCATTCACATGTGGGATCTGCTTGGACTGGGCCTGGCTCGTGGCCTGCTCGGCGACGTGGATACGGAGGGAATGGTGACATTCAGAAGAGAGGAGGCAGCTGTTTGTCATGACGATGCTGAGCTTCGCTAGTGGTTCTGGCTCAATTCCCATCATTAACATTCCTTAGGAAACCCCCAAGGGATGAGAAGCTCGCCCCGTGGTTAAGGAATTAATTTACCCAAGATGCACTCGCTAAAGATTTATAGGATTGCAATTTGGGGAAAACAGAACGATTTCGTGATCTGAAATGCGCACTGTGACCTCACATCATGGGAACAGTGGGAAAAAAGGGGACACTGAGAGTTCAGATGTGAACCATGAGGGACCACACTGATTCCAAGTCAATGACACAAGCGTTGTGTGATGGAGGCTTCGCATTAGGAGGTGGAACCTGGGGTCCCTGAGATAGTTCTGAGGTTCCAGAAACATTTTCTTGGGCTGACCTATGGCACTAGAGCCTCAGTCTTGTAAGAACTCAGCGCCCTGAGCAGTACGACATCAGAGCATTTGTCATTTACACAGGGCCAAAGTCATGTGTCCGAGAACTTGGACGCCTTTGTGGCTGGCCCTGCCCAGTGGCCGTCACGTCCGTGGGCCTTTCTGTCTGCATTTCCCTGGAGGAATGAGAGAGGACACTAGAAACCATTTTTTTTTTTTTAGCTGTCTGCCTTAATTGCTTTACCACCAGAAAAAAGCATTGGAAAAGACTGGCAATTTCTATTCAGTGTGTTCAGGTGAAGAAGGAGGTGCATTGTCTCCAGCAACTGCTAACATGGCACGTATGCTGGAGGCGACAGTTGCTGCCTGGGCTTGGGGCCAGGTCGCCAGCAACGCAGCTCTGAAGTGAGTCATAGAACGTAAGCGACGGAGACCCCGAGGTGCTTTGTCATGACAGAAAATACAAATTATAAAGCAATTTGTAATCATTACTAAGTAGAAGGGATTTAAAGTTATTGTTGAGTCCTTTGCTTCATGAATGCGTATGTGCCAGCCAGTTAGGTGGATAATTAGTGCATTTCTACAAAAAAATGTGCATTGGGCCTAAAAGCATTGACTAAGAAGGTGGGTTTCACACTGGTTTTGGCAAGGCTTCTTTATTATTATATCTACCAGTCGCTCACCTGCCCCTTGTTGCCAGGCTGGTGAGAACCTGGCCTATGCAAAGCTCAACTGATGAGGAGCTCTCTGCTTTCTCACGGGCTTCCCACAGTCACTGTTACCCCCAAACAAACTGCCCAGGCCCTGAGACCCCCATACTGGAAAAGTCCCCCACTGTCCCCACTGGGGGCCAGCCACACCCCTGCAGTTCTTCTTAGCTTCTCTCCGGTTGCCAGAACTGTCATCACAAGCACCTAGTAGCCTGAGCTGGAATTCTGATGTTTTATTTTTGATAACGGCTTTAGTTGATATATAATTCACATGCCATAAAATTCACTCTTTTTAAGTATGGACTTTGCATAGAGTCGCACAATTGTGCGGCCACCACCATCTAATTTTAGAATATTTTTATCACCCCAAAAAGAAAACCTGTACCCCAAGCTCCCCATCTCCTTGCTACCCAGCAACCACTAATGCATATTCCGTCTTAATGCATTTGCCTATTCTAGACATTTTATATAAATGAAATTATATAACATGGCCTTTCATTTGTGGTTTCTTGCACTAATGTAATGTTTACATCCATTTCATTATGTGCATCCACACTGTAGCGTGTGTCAGCACTTTATTCTTTTCCTAGCTAAATACCATTTCATGGTAGAATATACCACATTTTATTATTCATTCACTATTCATTAGTTGATGGATATTTGAATTATTTCTACTTTTTTGGACTCTTCTGAACAGGGCCGCTGTCATCATACCTGTACAAGTGTTTGTGTGGACGTATTTTTTTCTTCTTTTAGGTATATATCTAGGAGTGGAATCTCCGGATGACTGGAATTAATTTTTTTTTTTCAGAGAGACAAATATTTTAGTACCATGTTACATTCAAAATGTAAACTTTGCATGTACTTTACAAAATGCATACTACACTTTGCAAAATTTAAAGAGTTGGCTTCTTCTCTCGTGGTGTTGGTACGATACAGTCACAAAGCTGTCAGCTTCCGTAAAGCAATCAGTCTTTATACCACTGGGGACACAGGGTTGCACAGAGATGTTTGAGTCAAGACATGCGAGTTCAAGTCCTGACTCTGCTACTTTGTAGACCGATGCTAACCTGGGGCTGGAAGATCAACCTTACTGAATCATCATTAAAATCAGGTCTGTTATTCTCAAGCTCTTATATTTTTCCCCCCAAAGTATTGCATGTTATTGCACACAGAAGATGGTGACATTTGGGTAAATAAAGTAAATGGAGGTGACTTCTCACCTGGAGGCAAAAGGGGTTGATCCCTGGAACCCTGAACTGCGATTCTTTAGCATCCCAGGCCATCCGGTGCTTCCATCCTCTGCAGTGACTGTCACAGGGACTTTTCTCAGTGTGCCTGCATTCCTGCTCCTTCCTGCAGCCTCTCTCCATCTAATCTGTGAGAATCACCACTAACCACCAGAGAAAAACACTGGACAGCCAACTAAGCTTTCGAAGGGTTGTGATCTCATTTTATCTTCAGGATGGGGTCCGGAGAAAACTTGCAAGACAGATGCAGGGTCTGGTGACAGTGCTTTCAGCGGACTTCCATTTAGGGAGTTAGGGACATCAGCGCCCTTCATCAGTTCTGGTACCTGATGCCATGCCACTGTCACATTTTTTCCAGGCTACGGAGCATTGTGTAACTTTTCTCAATTTGTTTTTTCCTGTGATCGCTTCAGTCTGCAGGTCTTTGACTAATGTGTGGCTTAGGTAAAAAAATGAATGAATGAGTGAATGAATGAATAAAAATCTAGTTTATATTCTAGTTTTCTACTGCAAATAAAATCTTTGGCCATGTGAAACTTCCTCTAAAGAAGTTGAGAATATCATCTAGTTTTATTTTATTTTTTCTCTGGAAATGTAGTCCCGAGCAGCAACCCTGGAGGAAGGGGGCTACTCACTCAGATGCTCTTGAGTAGGGAGGTGCCTTTAGATGGTGACCCAGCTCCAATGGGATCAAAGAATTCAGGTGCCCAGGTGTCTTCAATACCATCTCCACTGATCTTGCCGGCATTGTCAAGCAACATGCCGAAACCAGGCTCGTTAGGTAGAGCTGCTTCGTCCTCTGCTGATGGAAATGAGTCAGAGGGGGAAAGGCATCTTGATTCTGCTCTGTACTATTTCTGAGCAAGAAAATACATAAAAAAGTTTGTCTGATGGCATAATCGCATGTGCCCATTTGCAGTAAACCCTCAAGAACACAACCCCTCAAAGTATTAAAGATACGCAGAGCCTCGTGTCTGAGAACCTTCTAAGGATGGGGTGTGTTTTCCACCAGATGTAAAGTGCAACGGTGACGACCCACATTTTCACATTTAACGGTTATTGAGCGCTTGCTGTGGCCCACTTTGTTCTCTAAGTGTTTCTCATTGATTACATTGTTAAGTCCTCAAGACCTTCTGAGAAAGACACAAAGGTTTATCCCGCTTGAAGACAGAAACGGAGGGTGCACAGGCAGCAAGAGGCTGCGTTGGGATCTGCCTCAGCTCTGCAGTCAGACACAGAGCCCAGGAGCATGTATTTCACCATGAGAATAGTCACATGTGTGCACGATACTCATGAGCCCACATTAGTGAGTGTGTATTTATGTGTGTGTGTGTGCATTTGTTTATAGGCCATGTGTGCAGTTGAATTTTCTTCCAAAACACTTAATAGTGCATCTTGAGATGTCTCCTGTTCTTAAAATTTCTCTTAAGATAGTGTCCTGTCTTCCTGATGTACTTACTTTGTATAGAACGGTCTCCATCCCCTTAAACAGAAGCTTCCAGATCCTGTTCTGTAACACGTGATAATCAAACGAGGAGGGGTACCCTTGAGTGTGAGTTTTTGTTGACACGTCCAATGGATGAAACTAAAAGGCAACGTGTGTGGTTGATGAGCTGCTTCTTGAGCTACTGTGGCTGTAATCAGAGAGAATTGTGGGAATTTTCCAGAACAGCGAGATTAGGCATATGATGTCAGAGAAGGTGCATTTCTGTCATCTATGCACTCGACTGAAAACACAATCTAGTGCTTATCAACAAAATACACATGTGTGCTAACTTTCCTGTAATAATTTCACAGATATGTGCTGTTTGCCACGCTCCAGTGGCATCTCGGAGGACAAAAAGGCAGTGCGTCCGTGTCAGGGTGGAAAGTGTTTGTCAATACCTGTGTGCCCGAGTCTCCCCTCTCTGTTTAAGCTGAGAGCTTTGCATAATGATGCAGGTTATCTGGCGAGGCTGGTAAAACCAATTTTATTTCCTTAGGCAAGAGTGAAGGTATTTTCCTCCTGGGGAAAATGAATTTAGTTAAGTCAAGGAGTGAGAGGTTCCAGTTCTGGAACTGTTCATCCCAGAGTCAGCTGACACCTACATGTCATAACTATTCATTACCCCACTTTAAATGACAATACTAGGGACTTCGTGTCCTGGTTGGACAGTACTTATGAGAAGTTGGCCTCTGCTTGATCCACGGCTGTCCCTTCTAACCATCCCTCTCTAATCCTGCCCTGCTTTCTGTTCCGCTCAGAAGCAAATGTTTCTCCATAATATCTCTGACTCCCTTATGCCCAGTAAGTCAAACCTGAACCAAATCTAAATATAGACCTTAGGGCTCCAGTCTCATGCATTAAACTAAATCCCGCGTCACTCATTTATTTTAAACATCAATATTTTTACTCACTTTAAATTGAAAAATAAATAAATGCCAGTTGAAAATTTACAACAGAGGAATATAAAATTCCCCCCACTTCTAGGAGTTGCCATAGTTTTCTTTCAGCTACAAACATAGAAACATAGAAATCATTGGTTTAGTCAAAAATTTTGAACTTTTTCCTTCTCTCTTTTTTATTTCTCTGTAGATAATGTCTACAGTTTATTTATTTTTTTCATTTGACATCATTATTGGATATTTATGTCAGCGTATAGAATTTTTCTTTAACTAGTTTGGTTTTACAAGCAACATAATATTTAATAGTGCAGATGTGCCATACTTATTACTTCTAACTTTGGTCCTTTGATTTGAAACAGGCAAATGTGTTTGTTATTCTCACTTTTGGTAAATTCTTTCCAAGGACTTGATTCCATTTCTCTGCGGAAAGTGTCATCTTTCAATTTCCAGGAGCCCCAGAGACGAATAGGGCTCAGCCCCTTCCATGTGGCCCTGTAAGGACACCAGGTCACAAGTCAGACTCAATGGCAGAGTGAGCTGAGGGCCGCAGGGACAAACTGCCTCTGAAGGAGGCTCGCTGGAGTGTCCTTGCTACTCACTTTGGAGGTGTTCATGTGAACTAAGGAGCTGGGTTTGACCTTGACCTCAGAGCGGGGTAGGGTCTAATGCAGATGCCACAGATGGGGAGTGGCATCAGGGAAGAAGGGTGACGTGGGGACACCGGGCCCGGGGAGGGTGAGGGAGGGGTCTCATGGGGTGGGGGTGTGATCGTGGGAAATTCATGGCATGGGGAGCCACCTCTGTCCCTCTATCATTCATTCAGCATTTGTGCATTTTCACGTTAGCACTGTGGCGATGTTTTGCTCCTTTGCTCTTTTTTTTTTTTTTTTATGTGGTTTTAACAAATTCAAAATGTTGTTTAGTTGTGCTTGTTTTTTATTTTCGGTGAGTCCTGACTTACTATATTTTATATTATTCTTGACTTTTTCTTTCCATATTATATTTCTAGTGTTCATGTTGTATATTTTTAATATTTAGTATTTATGTAGCTGGAGTCCATTCATATTCACTGTGATATATCATGGAAATTTCCATTCTCTCGGTGGACACCCACATTATTTCTTTTTTATTTATTTATTTATTTTCATTTTTTTTGCACCTTCATGAATGAGGCTGCAATGAACGTTCCTTTACAAGCATCCCATTTGGGCAGGTGTGAGACTCCTCCCCTCTGCCTGCCCCCAGTCACAGCTCTCATTACACAGTGACCTGCTTTTGTCATCTCAGATGGAGACACTAATTTGGTTGATACAAACACTTTTATTTTCCACCAAGATTTAAAAAAAACATTTAAAAAATAGTCCTTACTTGTTTATATTTATTAAAATTTGCTAGGGAGTCCTCTACAGCCTTTCACAGTAACTCACATGCTTTAAGCCACAGCTTTTATCTCCACGTTAGAGTTGATGGAAGCCAAGGTGTAAGGTCAGTCATGTGAGTGCTAACTAACACCGGACCCAGACAGTTCAGGTCTGGGGACCGCGTTCCTGTCATCTCCGCATTGTCGCCCCTTTGAAACCAGTGTTGGGTGGACCGCTGGCGTGTTATAGGCTAAAGAACACCACTGATGGTTCTTAACCTTTCACATGGAAAAAACAGGCCTTTGGACATCCTGCAGCTGTTTAACCCCCTTCGCTGTTGGGGGAAACTGGCCACGTTGATGCGGTTTGAGCTTCCCTTTCTCTGGACTTGTGTTTAGGAGTCGTTCCTTCTGTATGTTAATGACCATGTCCACTGTGGCAGAGCTTTGGATATTTTGAAATCTAGAAGTAAAACCCCTGGGGATTCCTTTCTAGCCGTGGAGACCTCCATGGTACCCTGAATGACCTTTCCACATTTCAGGCTGATGAACTGAAGAATAAAATACCATATGTTCGCTGCACACCTGCGTTCCTCAGCCTTGCGTTACATGCTAAGCATCCGCTGATTCCGGTCTTTACCGACTTGTTCTTCTGAAATCTCGCCTAACAGACTGGTCCCTTGTGAGCACACTCGTGGTTCTCCATAGAAACACTCCTAAACTCGCCGTAACCACTAGTGTGTGGCTCTGGCAGAAAGTGTCTACGTCTTCGCGGTGATTTTTCTATTCCTCAAACAAACACTTTCTTAGTTTCTGTCCCCTCTAGGGCCTAGTCAGTCGGTTGATACTATTTACATGTGTGATACTCCCTTCTAGGCCCTGGGATTGTTGGGTGAATGAACAAAACCAAGGCTCTGTCCTCCAGCTGCTCATGTCCTAGTGAGCTAAACAGGCCTTGAACAAATCTATTGACTGAGCAATTTCAAGCGACATAGAGAAGGATCACAGAATCTGTGAGGGAGTAAGAGACAGGTGCTTTCTTGGGTCTTGCTGAGGAGATGACATCTGAGGGAAACTCGAGCGATGAGAAGGAGGCATCTTGGAAAGATCTAGAGAAAGAACCTTGGGACCTATGGGCCAGCAAGGGCTGTGTGACAGGTGATGAGCTCTAAAGAACCAGAGAGAAAGCCCTTGTGTGCATGCGGGCATGCATGCACACACTCGTGTAGCCTGAGTATGATGTGTGGGGTTCTGGGGAGGTGCAGAAGTGGACAGGGCCCAACACAAAGAGTTCCTGTTGGTTGAGGCCAAGAGTTTGTGTTTTGGGGAAGTTGCAAAAAAAGTAGACCCAGCCTTTTAAACAGGAAAAAGTACCTAATCTGATTAGTTCTTTTTCCCTTTTTGTATAGTTTTATTGCAGCTACATACATTGCTTTAAAAATATTTAAATAACATACTTGTTTCTTTTTCCCATCTTTATTGAGGTATGATCGACAGATAAAAATTGTGTCTATTTGTTATGTACACCGTGATGTTTTGGTACACATGTATGTGAAATGATTACCACGGTCAAGCTGATCAATACGTCTGTCACTTCCCGCAGTTACCTTTTTGCATGTATGGTCAGAACGCTTAAGATCTCCTGTCTGAGCAGATTTTAAGCATACAATACTTACACATCCCGCGTAACTGAAACATTGTCCTCCTCCATCGTCTCCCCATCCCCCACCTCCAGCCCCTGGCAACCACCATTCTACTCTCTGCTTCTACGAGTTTGACTTTTTTAGACACTTTACAAAGGTTGCTCTGGTTGCAATGCAGAGAATGGACTTTTTGCGGGGAGCGGAGGGCAAGAGTGAAAAGCTCCAAGACCTACTAGAGAGGCTTCTGCAGAGTCCAGATGAGAGATGGAGCAGCTTCACCTGACATTGCAGCAGTGAATGTGTGGGAAGGGGACAGGTTTGTCACCCATAGACATAGTTTAGAGTGCTCTGTGGGGAAATTAGAGAAATCAGAATGACCCAAGCTGTGTTAAGGAGGATTCAGACAGGAAGAAGATTTGAGGAAGGGGCTAATCGGTGGTTTGGTAGGTCCAAGTTTGGTCAAGTAAAAGTGGGAAAAAAACGTGATGGAAGGGACAGTTTTGGGCACATGTTGGGGCTGAGGTATACACTTATATTTTCTGGCTGACAGCTGCCATTCAACATCGCAGGCCGCCAGGAGAGTGTGTAGATGGTGGGCAGAGGGTGACACGAGATGTGGATGCCATTGCACAGTTGTGCAGAGGCTGGTCCTCTTTCATCGTGGGCTGGATTAAGTCTTGCCCAGGATGGGTGAATGATGCTGAAGCTGGTTATTCCTGAAATTTCTATCCCCAAAGAAACATATTTAGGCCCAACATGACGTCAGAGGTAGAAACAGAGCATCTGCTTGTTTCTTCAGCCAGGTGATCCCCGCATCGAGCAGGGCTGCCCATCCCTGGTCAGCAGATGATTGCTGCAGAAATGACGTGTAAAGTGGGATGGCATCCTTGGTCCAGCAACACGGCCCTGAGGCTAGAAGCCAGGAGCTTACCTGTTACAACTGTCAGTTCTTCCCTTTATCTGTGGGACCTCCTTGCATCTTGTCTCCATGTCTATAAAACAGGAAGGGAGGAGAGTACTTATTTTACATGCTTATTTCAGGAAAATAAAAGATCTATTAATACTGTACCTATTCACATAACTTTCTTGGCAGTTTCTTAAATTTTACTCTTCTCTGATAAATAGAATCTTTGATTTTGATATGATCTGTCTCAATATTTTTTTTCGTGTGATGAGAACTTTTATGAGTCATTCTCTTAGCGGCTTTCAAATAAGCAAAATAGGATTACTAGCTATAGTTAATTTTTATTTCAGCGAGGCTTTCTCACTCTTTTTAATAAATTGACCTAAAATAATAATTAGTGCTTTCAGACCTGTTTTTCTTTTCCCCTAGACCAAAGGTTGCGACAGATTTAAATGAACTCAAATACATCAACTGTGCCATTCTGTTCCATTGGGCCTAGTAGATCTCATCAGCTCTCATACACAAGGGTGATTCCCAACAAAAGTCTGAAAACACTAAATCAGGGGTCTTTTCTTTATATAGTCTGCTTTCCCCCCATATATTAGAAATCTATTACCTGTAAATTAACCTGATGATATTTCAAGGCATTTGTATTTTCATCTTAGAATAATGTGTTTGATGAACTTCTTTCTGCTGTGAATTATCACAGCCTCCTTGTTTTGTCCTTCGACTTTCTAAGTGGTTCTGGTGAATTACCGTGTGCTGGGTACTGTATCCGAACCCCTCAGGGTTAACAAACTGGCGAGAGCTTCTGAGCTTTCATGCATCCAGGCCCAGGAGACTCCCTCTTTTCGTCTGGTCTGCCTGTAGTAATCCCTTCACCCCTTTGACCATTAATTGAAAGATTATGACATTTAGAAAGGATATTTCTCAAAACCATGGGAATCCTTGTATGTGGACCAGATGTTCAGAGAACTTTAGTAGAGGCATAGAACATCTGTTACGATGAATAACGGAGTCATAGGAGAAAAGGGAGCATAAATAGCATTTTAATGGCAGCGTAAATATTGTAAAGAAGGTGGAGTGGTGTATGTGGGCTTGCAGTATTTTTCTGCTTTATCTCATTTCTCAGGTGGTGATTGTCTGTCTACACTATGTCTTGTATTGTCTGGTGGTTGAGTTCTTCACAGGCTTGTGGGAGAGTTGGGCAGACACTCAGGTAGTTGTAGCCAGGGTGATACAGCTAGAGTAGAAGTGAGCATGAGTTACAAGGTTAGGGGACCAGGTATAGATGGGGGGAAATTGGGAAAAAATTAAAGAGGCGTAGTCAGAGATGAAGCCTAAGGGTTTGGAAAAGAGGCTGGGAAGCCTGTGTTAGCTACAAAAATGGCTGATGTAGCAGAGGTGAGAAGTAGAGGAGCTTGGTCAGGGTAGGGAGGGGGGCTCGCTTCTAGGTATCAGGGAAGGAAGGGTTGTCAGAACATTGTGACGAAACGACAGTCAAGCTTTGGGAAGATGCAGGGGGCTGGAATGGCGGGTGAGTCTTCAGATTATGAGTTGGGTGTCTGAGTAAGTGGTGTGGCTAACCATGAGAGCAAGTAGGTCAAAGAAGACAGTCAGCAAAGACAGGTATTGAGGTCACCTTCGCATGCGGTCCCTCTGGCCTGTTCATGTGAAGATGTCTCTTTTGGTTTAAGGGTCTGGATTATACACATAACTCTTGAAGAGAGTTGCAGATTTGGATGCCACCAGATTTTAGAAACTACGTAATGTCATGTGCGTTTGAAGAGGTGGGCCATCGAGAGTGTGTAGATGGAGGAGAAAAGAACCTTCTGGAGAGATGGGGGTGCACCTTCACGGAAGAGTTCTGGATATGGCAGGAACACAGGGAGATTCAGATGTTAAGGAAGCCAGGGAAGGGAGGGTTTCTGGAGCTCTTCGAGAGAAAAGGTCAGTCAGTGGTCACAAACTGTCATGGTGTCCAGTTGCGTAAGCTCCCGGGTTTGACAACCAGGAGGTGACCAGTGACATTGACCAGAATCGTTGCCAAGAAAAGGATGTATCTTCTTCTGGCTACCACTGTGTGCTTAGGGATTTGGGCAAAGACGTTGCATCTTCTGTTTCCTGGGAAAGTGCACTCTAAAAACACATGGGCGCTTTGAATAATAATTTTCACACCCCGAGGGTCATTTATAACTGGATTATCATATTGTGTTCATTTGAGTTTCCCGCCTTGAGGAGATGTCTCTGAATAAGTCCCTTAGAAATTCTTCATTGCTGCCTGGACCGGCCCATTATTGAAGTTTTATTTATTTATTTTTTCTTTTGGAAAGGCCTCTTATTGGTTTAGTTAACCCAGAAGTAGATTGGATAAATTTTCACTGGGTTTTAAAACCTGCTGGCCGATGAAATTAATGTTGCTTTTGTGTAAATAATAATTTTATCTAATGGACTTCATTTATTTTTAAGGTGGCTCTGGGCGATCTGGAGCTAAACAAGAGGGAAAAAAAAGGCAAAAGTGTCATAACAATTTCCTTTGAAGGGAGATGTAAAATAAGGTCACTGGAGCTGAACCATGATCGAAATATATAAAATAGCTTAATGTTTGTTTGCTTCTTCCCATTTTGTACCAAGAGGTCATTTTATATCGCTATCAAATTCCATCTCATCTTTTTTAGATACGATGAAAATCTGGGAGTAACAAAGCCACCTTCTTATCTAGTCACCTGAAGGTGGCAGCCAGTGGTGCTTCCGTGGTGAAGGGCAGTCAGTGTACTCATTGACACGTCCCCAAAAAATGTTTCACTCGCTCCTTGATGTTAAACCTCTTTGGCCTGAAACTTGGCAGTCAAGCCACATGGGTTAAACGAATGTAAAAAAAAAAATTCAATTTTTACAAAAAAAGTATGAAAAGCTGAAGATGCATTGTATCTGGTGAATGCCCTGGTTTCTGTTACAGACCCAGCACCACAACGAGAAAACTTTAATTTCACTTGATTTCCCAAAGAATAAGAGTTTCGGTTATTATTTTTGAAAAAGGTCAGAAGAACCTATCTTCTGGCACACAGTACATTAAGCTAAGTGTATTGTTTTATTGATTCTTCATTTAATCTCATTTCCTGCTTGGCCCCTAAAATATCTGATTCCACGATGAGGAAAGAACATAAACTCATTTAGCACCTCGGTTCTAGCCCTGAACACATCACAGACTTCCATGATCCCGGACTGTTTCTTCCTGTTCCTGTGAACACTCTTCACCTGAAGCCCTTCATGAGCCACTGCTTCTGGCTTCTTCCTCCATTCAGAGAGAATTTCTACTTCTTCCGAGGTTCCTGAGACTTTGCTCCTACTGCTATTTCATGTTTATGAAAGATAGATTTTTATTTTCTTGACTCCTTTTAACTGTGACCTTGAAGTGCTCGCACTGTTTCCTCTTCCTCTTCGCCCTGCTGTGTTGAAGTGCTGTCCCTTGCCCACAGGTCACATCCTTCAGTATGGTTAATGACACCCCCTAAGGGACCACTTGATTCTGTGCCAAGGGGTTATCCCTTATGATTAAGTTCAGAGACAGGGCTGTGTTCCCGGAGGTGGTTCATGCCATCAGCTCTCGTGGCCATCAGTGTGTCGATTCACCAGAGAGGAGGGAAGACCGAGGATGCCACACCAAGAACCAGTGAAGAAGGGGGCCTCATCCGATTGACATGGTGGCCTTTACACACTTGATCTTACAGCAACTTAGAGATGCCTTTAACCTGAACCTTCTTATCTCAGCCACAAAGGGAAGCGAGAAGAGATGTTGGCCTCCCCTCTTACCTTCCATATTCAACAAGTCATACTTTGTCTCATTTTTGCCAAGAAAATGAATAACCCCCCCATCCCCCACAATGGTGCTTGCTCATTGCAAGGGAAGGTGAATTCTGAGTGCTCCATAGACTACTAGCTCTGTGACTTCTGATCCATTCAGATGGCCCCTTTGACCTTTTGGACCCATGAGCTTGGGCCTGTGACAATGCGTTTGGCCTGTACACCACTTATAATGAAAAGGAGACAAAATGCAGTAACACAGAAGGTCGTGTGTTGATGTGTACAACCTCTGATGGGGACACAGACACTGACTGGTACGTTGGGGTTGTTGCTGGGAGGCAGCTCTTATGTGGGCTGCAGTGGGCGGCCCCATGGGTGCAGAAGGAGGAGGCCAGATCTGCGGGGAGACTCGGGCAGGTGGGGGGCCTGCAACAGCAGCAATGTGCACCTGAGTATGTGAGGTTTACCTTGAGGGTCCTGGCCAGGCTGGTGGGGAGGGGCTGGGGGGACACCTTTGCAGTAGAGGGGATAGAGGTGGGGTAGGGAGGAGCTGAGCTTGTTGGTGAAAGGGCACAGAGGGGTTTTCTGGAACGCAGGGGTGGAATCCTGAGGGTTTTGAGTAAGGCTGGGCTGTTTACCTGGCAGCAGCCGACGATCGTGCCACAGACAGTGTACTTGGCTGTGCTGGGTGTGCGGGGATGAGAGCAGGTGGTGTGTTCGGGGGCTGGGTTGATTTGCTGCTTTCACTTCGACTTGGGGCTTAAGTCTGGGTAACCAGTTCGTCGGACCCCATGGGTTAGGGCCCAGAGATGGAAAGAGTGACTGCCAAATGCAGACATCTCAGAAGAGCCGTGCACCCCCTTCTGTATGTCCTGGCCATTGGTACCGCAAACTGCGACTTCGCGTGACCAGGAGGCACGTGTGTGGTCCTCACCTCCATTTGGGCTTCACCCCTTTGATACTAAAAACTCTGCTGCCTGCGAGTGTGGGCCATGGCCTCCTGAGTCCTTTCTGACTCCTTTGTCCTGCCCCTGAAGGAAGTCCTTTTTAATGTCCTCTTTGAAATGTGCCGATGCATCAGACCATTTCCAAGTTCATGGTTAAGTCTAAGGCTCGGTAGAAACCCAGAGGCTTCCTCTGGAAAGACATCCATCCGTTAAGCTTATTTTGGGCGGTTTTATTAATAACTTGTTAGACTTTGTTCCCTCAGCAAAACTTTTTGTGTAAGTGTTCATTGTTTTGATTTCTTTTTTTATCCAACAGCATTTTTTTAACCAAGAGGAACAGTTATTTTCTGTTCCCTAAAGCCTATTCATTTGTGGTGTGGGTGTGAATGGGAAATGTTATTTATTGCACACACACTTACATACAGAGTTTTGCTTCTTTAGGTCGAGCTTGTGCAGAGATCCTCCCACATCAGGAAACTAAAAGGAAGTCTTCAGGGGTTTTGAAGGAGATACAACAAAAAGGCTCCTGTTTTGCCACCCAGATTGGTCTGCTGTAATGAATCTTCCCATTGGTACAATCATTTATTTAGGACTCACTTGCCTGGTATCTTTTTAATCTACCAATTTTTTAATTAAAAAATTGGCAATTTTTTAAATCTACCTAATAGGATGAAATTAGAACAGCTTTTACTGAAATGGATTCTTTGAAAATTTTTTTCATGAGGTATTTCCCCATGGTTGTGATAAACCTGACTTTCATCCTTATTGAAACGTTGCGGACAATGACTCAAAACAGATTCACTTGGGTGACTGATATAAGTGTATTTTAAAATAATCTTTCAAGTGATGATTGCTTCTCCAACTTCTAGAGAGGAGAGGTATTTTAACACACAGAAGCTGGAGGTTCTCCACCGGGGGCGACCGCCGGTGTCTGGGGACAATTTCGTTTGACGCAATGAGGAGCGGAGGCTGTTGGCGACTGGTGGGCAGAGGCTGGTGATGGCACTAAATGTACTGAACAGAACAAAGAATTATCCGGCTCTAAATGTCAAAAGCGCCGAGACTGGGCACTAAAAAGTGATATAAATATGACAGCTCCTCCCCCCGCCCCCATCACTAAGAGGCCAGACCTCCATGGCCCGATGGAAGATGGAATTACAGAGTCCAGAATGGAGGGACCTGCTATTTAGAGCAAAACCTATTTAGAGTAAAGGACAGTAAGGGAATCGGCCTGGCATGGCAGGATGAAGGCTGGGCGAACCCTTCCCTGACACCTTCCTATGAGGACTATGTATAGTACCTTTATTTTAGGAAAAAAGGTACCATGTTATAGTTCGAAAATTACAAACTTCTAAAAATCACCTGTTCTTATTAAATGTGCTTCCCTCCATTTTCCATGGCAAACGTGCCATTTCATCTTGATACCGTGGGGCGAGTGTCCCGTTTTAGCTGCCCTAACACTTGACACAGCATCTCCTCCTCTAATCGCCATTTTCCAAACCCCAGGGAAGGAATGTTTTGGGGACTTGTGTGACTTTTCTCAACCTTCCTGGAGGAGAAGGAGTTAGAACCAAGGGGAGCCTTTGTGCCGTTGTAACTTCGATGGTTCCCACGACAGTTGGCCTGTAACAGTGACTCATTTCTTAGGTGGCAGAAGGGGAGTCTGTGTGTTGGGCCCGACACGTCGTAAACTCTGCAGGAGAAGAATTTGGTCCTACATGGGGTCATTGACTTGAGTTCAGTTGTGGAAGTCAGGACGGGGTGGTGCTTGGTTGGTGACAGTGTGTCAGAGATGCTGCTCAGAATACCCGTCGGGTGCCAGGCATGGGTGTAAGTGGGTGGCCTCATGCCTGCCACAGAGCTAGCACTTTCTGAGGGTTTACTGGTGCTTTCGCTATATTATTTTTATCATCACCGATTTGTTTTGATGTGGAGCAGTGAGATCTACCTGTAGCCCTCAGTGAGGGGGCTGGTGAGGGGAACCCAAATCCCCTTGCTCTGGAAAGGACTAAGTTTCATCTCAAACACCTCTAACGCGTGTTACCCTATGTCAAGGTACGTCATCTGATGAAATTTCATGTGCTCGGACTCAGGTGAGAAGGATAAAAAAGGATGGGGTGCTCCATGCATTTACCCGGAGGCTAGAGTTTTAGGGCATTCCACAGTTTTGCAGACGGAGCGCCTTTGAGGACTAGGTCTCCTTCCTTTCTTTTATAAACACTTTCTTTATGGGGACCCGAATAACGTCCCACCTTTGCTTTTTCCTGAATCTCCTTCTATCTCATACCTCCTCTCTGTCTTAAATCTATAGCCTCTTCTTCACTCACCACTTCTCAGACCAGAAGCCACATTTAATAAACTTTTTTTTCCTACCCTGGACTTTTCCTAACTTTGATCTTTACATGCCTCTCCGATGTCACCGAATTTTCCTTGGTTTCCTACCATTCCAGGAGCCACCCACGTTCTGTCCCACCTTCGCTCCGCCTGTCCCCTCCTCCGTTTCCTCCTACGTGGATTCTGTGTCTTGTTCTGCTGAACTGTCGTCCCAGGTTGACCATTGACATCCTGTTGACTGGAGACTTTGGCCTTCCCCCTGTCTTGCTGAGTTGCAGTTGGCCAGGCCTCTTTTTAAAAGTGGTTTGATATTTCAGCCTGACTCGATCTCCATTTTTCCTTGATGCTTTGTCTCTGTTTTTCTTTTCTCTTAACTTTGCATGATGACTTTTTAAATTACAACTAGACAAACAACAAACATCTTCTTTATTCATCCATCCTCCCTTTACTTTCTCTCATCCCTTGTCCGGCTGAATATTTATCATACCTATGATTTTAACCCTTCCAAACATTATCTGCAGTCTCTGATATTTTTTTCCTGAGCACCCAGTTGGATTTTTCAATCATCTGCTGCATTTCCTTAAATGTTCTCTCAACATCTCAAACCCAACATGCACAGAACGAAATGATCCTATTCTCCTCTAAACAAAATTCTTCTGTTGAGTATCATACTGCAATGAATGGCATTATCGTCCTCACAGTGGCTTTTATTCTCTGTCTTGGGTCCATCCATATCTCTTTGCTTGCTGTTCCCCCAAATTTTGCATATTAGAACAACACTCTCTTCATGACATTTCACATTTTGGGGGCTGTGAGTTTGGGCGGGGCTCCCCTGGGCAATTCCTTTGCTCTTATGACCCGAAGTCACTCAGTGGCTTTCAGCTTTACTCACATAGCAGGTGCCTTGGTGGGTGGCTGGGAAGCTGGGCTTGGGGGAGAGTTGCTGGGAGCTCCCCTATGTGGTCTCCTATATGGAGGTCTCAGTGTATTGGACTTCTCACCTGGCGTCTCAGAGCCCAGAGATTGGAAGTGGAACCTGGCTGTCTCCCAGGGTTTGGCCTGGAGGCCAGCATACTACCACTTCTATCATATTTGATCAAGCCACACAGTCACAGAGCTGGCTCAGGTTCAAGAGAGTGGTTGTGGACCCCCCCTTTCCCGGGGAGGAAGTTCAGAGACTCTCTGGCCCTTGTTAATTTGCCGTACTTTCCCTAACCCATCCCACTGAGGGCTTGCCTGAAATTTTATTCACATTGAGACATCTTGCAGTCACAGCTTCATTTATTTCTCTTTTGGACAATTCCACTGGCTCTGAGTTAGCTTCACCCCTGTGCTCTTCTCTACCTGGTTTGCTAGGTGCACTGTTATGAGAATAATTTCATTACTAATGTAATATTAATGCAGCACGGTAGCTTGTTGCCTAAAAATAGAGATCTCGGGCCTGAGTTTAGTCTTCTGACCTACTCGCTGAGCTGCTTCTCACTCCCCTGTACCTCTCCCCAGGTCTGGGCCGAGCACAGAGAGTCCCACCCCAAATGCGTTGCCTGTACCTACTCTTATCCTATTAGTGGGTCTTCTCACCCTCTTCTCTTGGCATGCAGGGTTCTCCCAGAAGTCCCCATCATTGGAATCCTCTTTGTCCTCCGGTATTAAGCTCAGACGTCTGCTCTTGATCCCTCTAAATGGCAGGAGTGTCGTCTCAGCTCCCATGGCACGCTGCTTCCTTTGATGGCTTCCTAACAGCTTGGATTATAGTCAGGGTTACAAGTCTATCATATTTTCAAGCGTGTTAATGTTTTAAATCATTCATAATCTACCCAGAGCTCCCAGCACCATCATTTCATTTCATCCTGCAGTGCTTGATATCGATTTTACTTGATTCACACCTGATTTCCAGCCAGAAACATTGCAGGCAGGTCATCTATAAATTTCCTAGGATAAATTCACCAAACGTGGACCATTCTTAAGAGTCGGGTAGTGTGCTGTGAATCAGCTGATTAGTAAAAGGCAGTGGTCATCGCCTTATTTATGAAAAGGAAGGACAGTGGTTCTTCTGGCTGGTTTCCACATACAGGTCTGTGTTTGCCAGAGGGAATGAAAATGATGTTCTAAGGGAAAACAGGTCACAGCTCTCAGACTGTGTGAAGAGTGACTGTGATGTCTCACTAGAGCTTATACTTGAACACTTCTCCTTTCATAATAGGTGTATTAGCTCATAAAATTATTGAGAGAAAAAGTGGTCCTTACTGAGACACACATATGTCCTCACATATATGACATGTCACCTAGAAAAAGGTCTGCTTGGCTAGGTCCTCTAAGCTTTTTTATTTTCTTTTTTCAGGGTAGTGCTGTGGTTTTCCCGAGGGCACCACCAGAAAACCTGAACTCGGGGTCACTCAATTATTCTCCTGTGTGTGTTCTAGGTGCTTTCTCCACATGACGGGAAGACAAGCTTCAGGTTAGAAGACAAGTACCCAGCGACGAAGGCCTCCTGCCTGCCATGAAGGGGACGTATTTCTTCGCATGGCTGGTCTCAAGCCTGGGGTGCTGGAGACTTGCCCAGCCAGAAACGGACCCTTTGCAGTGCCAGCGAGCAGAGCACCCAGTCATTTCCTACAAAGGTAAGGGACACGCATGCTCCGATTGCCAAGGCACCAGCTTCCACACTCAGTGACAGAGGGTAGCCATGCTTATTCCTTTATTATTCCGTGGCTGTCACTATAGAAGTTGTTTAAAACAGGAGCAAAAAATACAAAATCCTCCATTGCAAGAATTTCGTTTCTAGAAATTGATCACTGTCTCAAGAAGAATCCAAAACTGGAGTTATTATGGGTAGGAAATTTCCACTATTGAGACTTAGGTGCTGTAAACATCCTAGGTGTTTGAACCAGGGGATAAACATGGGGATCAAAATGTGACCCACAGAAATAACACTCAAATCAAGGAAAATTGAAAGTTCCTCACTTCAGCATTTCCCAACAAAGCCTTTGTCTTGCCATTAAACGCATGCTTTTGTCTCTGTCCGGGCATCGCATGGCAGCCAGATTGGTTTAATGTCTCAGAATCTCCATGGATCTGTAAGACTAATTATGAAGTATGTACATCCACTCATTTATTCTTTCATTCATCAAAATTTATTTAGGGTTCTTTTCACTCTGGGCACTCAGCATTCATGACGAAAAATAAATGAGTCTTTGTCTCTGTCCTCGAGGAAGTCACAGTTTTATTGTCAAGCGAAGTATAATTAACCAGACATTGTTTTTTCATAGTGTAGCCAATAATAGTTTTATGTTTTATTATTTTTTTTTGAACTTAGTATCAGGAAAAGTTTCTAATGTATATAGAAATTGACAGAATAGTCTAAAGCAGTGGTCCCTGACCTTTGTGGCACCAAGGACCAGTGCCCCGATGTGAATCTAATCCCTGATGATCTGGGGTGAAGCTGAGGCGGTGATGCTGGTGTTGGGGAGCAGCTGCAGATACAGATGGAGCTTCACTTGCTGGCCTGCCAATCATCTCCTATTGTGTGGCCTGGTTCTTAATAGGCTGTGGACTGATATCAGTCTATAGCCTGGGGGGTGGGGTCCCCTTGTCTAAGGAATACCCAGCCCTTACTTTTGTTAATTTGTGAAAGCCATTTTTTTTTTTTATATTTCCACCCATGCTCTATGCCATACCCACCAAATTATTTTGAAGCCAATTCAGGGAATCATATGATTTTCTCTGAAATATTTCAATTCTGAACTATAGAAGAAAGAGAACTCACAATACCATGATCACAACAAAAAGACAAAAATCTCCCCCCAAAAAATAATTCCATAAAACCATGGGACACCCATTCACTGACTCATGAATATTTATGCATCTTTTAACAGATTGAATCAAGATCTAAATAGAGTTCATATGTGGCAAATGGTTGATATTGCTTTAGAGTGTCTTTTAATCTTTTATTTATTTTTGTTGTTGTTGCTTCCCTTGTAAATTAAGTTTTTAAAAAAATCAAAAACTAAAACCGGAGTTCTTTCTCCTGTAGAATTTCCCACAGTCTGGATTTTGGCAAGTGCATCCCATTGATGTCATTCACATGTTCTGTCTCAAATATTTCTGTAAAATCATAGTAACAGAAAGAGGCTTCTTAGATTCAAGTTCAAATCTTTTTGTCTCTGCTGCTTCATCGATAGTACTGTGTACTTCCATTAGAGGTGGATGATAGCCAGGTGTAAAATTAGCAGTGGTTGACGATCACTCCCTAAATGTACTGAACCATTCATGGGTATAGAACTGGATTTCCTCATTTTATGATTCTTTCCTCATTTAATAGCAAGAATACTTGTATATAAAGTAACATTCCCTCATCATTTATTTGAATATTCTAAGGGTACAGCTCATATAGGTATGGCAGAATAATGCTTTTTCTCCATTCCCTTTATCCCTTTTTTTTTTTTTAAAGAGACTAGTTAGTTAGTTCTCTAACATCATCCAAAGGGGATAAATAAGATGTTACATTGCTTTTTGTTTTTGTGTTATTTTGATGATTAAAATCATTAATACATAGATTTTGATTTTCAAAATATTTCAAGCAATTACAACTTTTATTCTTAGAGATGGTAAAACTGTCACGTTTAAGCCCATGGGAGCCTCTTGAAGGTGGCTCCAAAGTTCTTACGAGACAACCCACGTTAGCTTGCTCTCTCTCTGGGACAGTGAGGTGTCCCTGCCTTCCCTTGTCCATTTCCTTTCGTAGACCTCAGAGGCGGCCATCTGTGCTGATTTGAGCATGGCGGTGCTCTTTTAGTTGTTTTCAGTGTGCAGAGCTGAGAATGTTTTTAAAGATGCACCGTGAGTTCCTCTGGGTACTTCCATCTCATCGCCAGGCCTCTCCAGTTTTCTGAACCTCTTCCATCTCTCGCCTACATCTTTCTCTCCTGCACACAGAATCCCAAGTCTCTGCAGGCCTGCGTGGATATTCTTTGCCTCTTCCTGGAATCCATACTCAATTGTTTCAGAACAGCAGTGTCAGGCAACTCTTGTTGTTTTCCACTCCTGAAAATCCTTTAAGAGGATTTTATTTTCTTTAAGTCTTTGGGGTATAAATTTTGGGGGGACATTAAAGCGAACTTGTTGCCTCGAAATCACTTGAAAATATTTCCCCTTGTATGGTTATGCCAATTGAAAGGCCAGTTAGTTTTATTTGTTTAATTTGCTTGTAATGTTTAGAGATTTAAAAAATTTACATTACACATATATATTGTTCAAGGTCAAATTAATGAAACAAGGGTGTCAGAGAAACTTAGATTCACTCCCTCTTTTCTTTACCCTGTCTCTTCTCTCTGCGTTTAGCTAACCTTTTACTTATAGTTTATGGCCTATACTTCACTTTTAATATGAAAATATCCCCCACCCCGTACACACACAGTCTTATCTTTCTTTCTTAGATAAAAAGTTGTGTGCGTACAAACTTTTCTCTAGCATTTTTTGACATAATCCTATATCCAGAAGGCCAGTACCTGGTAGCACAGATTTGTGTCACTCTTTTTCAGAGTCATGTAGCTATGTCATGGCCACAATCTACTACTCAACAGCCCCCACTGAGAGATGGTTAAGTTATTTTCTGTTGTTTGTGATCACAGATGATGTTACTACCATGAGTAGCACCTCTTGCAAATATCTTTTAATATTTTTGCAAGGTACCATTGGGAAAGATTTCTCAAAGTGGGATTGCTAAATCCAAGGATATATCTATATGTAATTTTGCTAGATGTTGCCCAATTTCCATGCATGAAGATTTCTCAATTTTTGCATCCTCATTGCCCTGTGTATAAGTATTTGTTTCCCACCAGCCTTTCCATCAGAGTATGCCGTCAACCTTTGGGATCCAGATTAATTTAGTCATTTATAAATGGCATCTCAGCTTATTTTCAATTTTTATGTTTTTAATTTGGAGTGAATGTACAACAAACACTGAATAGGTGCCTATTGTGCACCACGGTCTGTACTAAATATTGAGGAAACAGAGGCAAAAAACACAGTCTCTGTTAAGAGTTTAGACTAACTTTGGGAGTATAAAGCAGCAGGACCACCGCACTACCTTCCACTGGTGTTGTTGCTGGGTGCTGGGGGGCCTTGGAGAGAGTAGCCGAAGCAGACAGCCTGGGCTGTAGGAGTGTGGGTATAAAGGTTTCTAGGTTGAGGCGATGCCAGATCTAAGTCCTCAATGGTGGTTAAGATGCATTCCCAGGAGAGGAGGAGAACAGGTGCCTAAGCCCTGAGGTGAGGAGGTGGAGCATAGCAGTCCTGGCACTGGTTGTGTATGGTGAGTCATGCAATCTTAGCTTCAATTTCGGAAAGGAGGTGTAGTGGAGAATGGAGGATTCATGACGGGTGCTATAGAAAGGCATCTTAAGAAGTCCTTGTCTGTCTGGACTGGCTCAGCTTGGAGGACAGCAAAAACGGTGGCAGGGACAGCCCGTTCTGAGGCTGCAGTTGTGATCAAAGGGAGCAGGGACTGAGCTGAGGGAGCAATGGCAGAAATGTAAAGAATCGGGGGTGTTGTTGATGATCTGTAGGAGGGAGAAGGAGGCACTGAGTATGATCCCCAAGTTGCTGGCTGTTTATTCCATATGGAAGAAAGAAGGGGAAGCGGGTGTGAGGAATGTGATGCATTTAGATGGATAAGACTGAGCTCCCCAGCAACAGATGGAATTATCTGGTTGAGAGCAAGGCATCATGGGACTCTTCGAGAGAGGTAGCCATCAGGGTACTCAGCGATGCGGAGTTCAAGGCAGCTGTGGGCCGGAAGGTAGAGTGATCAACTCATCTTGGTTTGCCCAGGACTCTCCTGGGGTTAGCACTTAAAGTCCTATGTTCTGGGAAAGCAGAGACACATGGTCACCTCCTAAAATCCTTACACAGCGGTGTATTTGTCTCCTAGGGCTGCTGTCTTGAAATGCCACAGACTGGGTGGCTTAAGACAACAGATGTACCTTCTTGTAAAGTTCTGCAGGCCAGGGCCCCAGAATTGAGGTCCTGGCAGGGCCATACCATCCCCAAGGACTCCAGGGAGGGATCCCTCTTTGTCTCTTCTTAGCTTCTGGTGGCCGTGAGCATTTGTTGGTGTTCCTGGGTGTATAGACACATCACTCCAATCTCTGGGTCTGTAGCTACCTGGTCTTTTCTCTGTGTGCCTCTGTATTTTTGTCTTCTCCTCTTCTTTTAAGGACACCAGTCATACCATATTTAGGGCCCATCCTAACCAGGATGACCTCATCTTAGCTAATTACATCTGCAAAGACCTATTTCCAAACAAGACACATTCACAGGTCTAAGGTTCAGTTTCAAGGTATCTTTTGGGGGGACACAATTCTACCCATCACAAATGGCATTTATTAGAGCAGATTTAGGGCAGTGCAAGAGGAGGAATCTAGGTGGTGATGAGCACAGGGATAAACGTTGGACGAAGGAATAGATATAAAGGGAGAGCGTTATTGTCTCAGCCAAAAGGGACATGAGGAAAGGTGCTTTTAAGAGAACATGCCTTAATCATCCTTAAATAGTGATGGGAAGAAGCCAGGTGAAGGAAGAGGTGAAAGAGAGAAGAAAGAGGAGGAGATAAATTAATTAGGCAGAGTCCCTGGGCTGTAGGAGGGGTTGGATACTGGGCACAGGCAGGGGGATTAGGTTATAGGAAGCAGACTCCAGCTCCAGTGAGCCTGGAGGGAAGGCAACCAGGGCACCCAGGATGCAGGAAAGTTAGTGGGTGCGATGGCTGGGAGGGCTTTCATCTCAGCTGAGAAGGGGCAGCCAGGCCAAGGGCCAAAAGCATGGGGGCTTTAGGAAGGAAGTGCTTCTCTGAAGAAAGGTAAGACTGGTGACCTAAAAGGCACACCAAAGGTTCCCTGAGGATGCTGGCACCCAAGTGCACCCTTGAAATGGCTCGTGTTATAGCCTAGCTGGTGGCCACTGTCAGGCTCCCTGAGCACTTCTGTGTAATGCACGATGGAACTCTGTCAAGGGAGAAATGTTAGAAGAACCGGGAAATCATGACTTTTAAAATCTTGGTTTTCACCTGCATTTATCATTTTCTGACTTAGCATGCCATGGTGGCGTCACTCTGCTCAAGAGGCTGCTAATGAATGGAGCAGGTGCCACAGTGATATCTTCACGCCACGAAGCACATTTTACCAAAGTCTTTTTTCCAACATCGCATTTTTTTTAAATCACTTAAAATTTTTTTTTTAAATTAAATTTTGGAGCAGGTAACTGGTTAATTACATTATATAAGTTTCAGGTGAACTGTCTGTAATAGTGCATGTGTATATTTATTTCATCGCAGGCTCGCCACCTAGTCTATCCTCCTTCTGTCACCCCCTTCACCTTCTTCATTCCCCTCCCCCACCTTCTTGATTTGATCTACCTGGCTGGGCCGAAGATGCTGGCAGGCCTGTTTTTCCCAGCCTCAGTAAAATAACTTGCCCCTGGGGCCTTCTCTAGTCTAGCGGAGTTCATTGCTCAACATGCGCCAACAGCTTGCTGTGTTCGCAAGGTTACTCCCTAGACTGCATGTTCTGGAATATTTCTCTGTGACTGCACAGGGGCTGTAAACACCCTGGCCCATTACGGACACACCGTTCACGCTCTGGCCTTGTCATTTTCTTAAAAGTCCATTCCAATAGAGAGGGCGACCCTTCAAGACAGCATGGTTCTCACGTGCTTATGGGGTCTCATCACCATCACTGAAATGACTCTTAAATGTTTAATGTTCACGTAGGCAATAGGACCATATTCTGCTTCTGTTTGTTCATTGATTAAGGTTTCTCCAGCTATTCAGAGAGCCTGCTCTGGTTACAGGACTTGGTTTATGGGGAGCGGTTGCACACTGTGCACAGGGGTGGACCGCTGGTGGGGTGAGTCATGTCACACTCAGGTTTTCTCTGCCTCAAAGCCTTCTTGTGACCGACGAGGAGGTTTTCTGCAGTGTCTCAGCTGGTGGCACTTGGTGTGAAAGCCTAAAATCACTCCTGCCTGCAGGATCAGGTGGTGTGCTGTGAATTCTGCTCTTGAGGCCCTCCGATTTTCCTCCCTGGCTCCTGGGTGTTCCTGTTGAGCATCTCCCTGCTATGTATTTATTGATTGGCCTGAGAATTGTTTTGGAACATAGGGGAGAGCTGTAGGGATGCTTGAGGGAGGGGAGCCACATTTGGCCCCAGATCTGGGAAGAGGATCTGAAGGAAGCAAAATGGGCACAACAGCTTGGGCCATCACTGGGGCAGGACTGAGGAATGGGACTTGCCACTTGAATTTAAACAGCTGCCTTTGTCCCTACGTGGAGCCTTAGGCAACTGAAAGACGATGACCGGAAGGGTCCAACATAGGATTTTAAACTTGGGTCCTGGTCTCATACCACAGTGCGAATGAGTAGTTTTCATCGGTCCTGTATTTTTCTTTTGAATCTTATCATTATGTTTCATGGTTGTCATGTCTGCAGGAAAGATTAATTTGTTAAATATTGACAATAAAAATATACAACATGTTTTGCAACTCTATGTTGGCTCTTCTTGGTGCTGACTCATGGGAAGCCCCAGCCTCTTGCTGCCTCTGAGAGGCTTTCTTTCTACCAGTTTGTAAGATGGCCATGTACACATTTCCTGTTGCCTTGGTAACTGCCAGACTGCCCATCATCTTACCTCTTACCACTCTTCCCTTGACTTCTTTACTGTCTCTGGGAACTTTGGCATTACTGGGCCTGCCACTTGCTCCCCTTGGGACTAGAAAGGCATAACTTGGGCAGCCTCTGTTACCCTTGAAACCAAGGATGGGGACACCAGAAGGGAGCCCCGAGGGGTTATATTAGTGCCATGGCTCCATATATGTTCAGTGATCCATGCAAATCCCGTGGCTCCATATGTATCCTGTGGCCCCAATGGACTTCCCATGGCCCCATGCATGACCCTTGGTGCTCCATTTTCTCTCCAGGTTTTGACTGTCTGGTGTCATGGCACTAGCTAGATTTCTACTTTTCTCTAGGATCTGGGACCCTTGTCACTTCTGGAGGGGCTACAATAGATGATTTGTTGCATCCCTATTAGATTCCAGTCTTTGAGTACATGAACCTTGAGCAAAATTGTTTCTAGAACTTCTCCCTATTCATCTAGTCTCAGATTTGCTTTGTCCTTTATGTCACACGTGTGTATGACTGCATGAAAGTGGCCTACTTTCTCTAAGGAAGAATTAACAAATTCATTTTAATTAAAAATAGATTGCATGAAATGTATTTTAATATTTAATTTTAATATTTTCATATGAAGACATACCAATTGTTGAAAACTGTCTCAAATCTAATGCTTTTCTCTGTAAAAACTAAAATTTGTGTAACCCAAGTGTGAATCTCTTTGATTTTATAACAGAATATGAGTTATTCTCCTGTGAGCTTCCTTTGGGAGAAAAAGTGTTGTTTGGATCTTTAAAAAGACCATTGTTCCATAAATAATTTGACTTTTGTTATCATACATATGACAACGTTTCATATAAAGTAGCATCAAAATCACATGGGTATAGTGTTCAAACCTATTTGCAAATGAAGCAATACTGCTTGTTTTTTTACATTAAAAACTACACTTGGGGATACATTTTTGATGTGAAAATCTGTTGCTAGTTTGCTCTCTGAAAAAAATAGGATATTGAAAAAAATCTCTTTTCAACTCTGTAATGTAGGTGTATAATAATTATTCATGAATGCATAGAGGTGTCAGAAGAAAATGCAGCATAAAACTACTCTGCATTAATTATTGGAACTGGTTCCAATACCTGTGTTGCCTTCTTATGTCATTGTGGATCTTTGATGAGACCTGAGTCAATCCTTGTTGCATGTTTTTATAGACAATGATTAGGTTCTGAAAGTGGTTTATTGAGTTTTGAGAATTAACAGTAACTTTTGTATTACTTTTGTGTTCTAGGGCCACTAATGAAATAATTTGTAAGAGTGAACATCTGTATTTTACCTTCAGATAAAATTTCCAACTTTCAATTGATCTGTCTCAGTGGGGAAATAGTTTTCATTATTTTAAGACTGCAAATGGGATACTTCATAAAGTGAAGCAGTTCGATGTGATTGCCGTAAAACCGGGAATGTGATTTTGTAATGTTATTGTCGGGATTCCGATTTCAAACATTTATTTCATTTGGCCTCCAATGGTATGTAATTGTATTTTATTTGTCTTTAAGTATACTATAGTCGTTCTAAGCATTAAATGGGAAATTCATCATTTCTCACACTGAAGGTAGATAGAAATCTTGTTCTTGTTTTATGTCTGAGGTAGAGTTGGAGATTAAATGTAGGGGGGATAAAGTTTTAATTAGGCAGTATTTTTCTTGGATTTATGACCTCCTGCCTTCTTTTAATATTAGGGCAAGGTAAACAACCATGGTTACATCTGAGAGGCAAAGCATTAAGGCAACTCCAGCAGAGAGCAGTGCTGAAATTATTTCTCTTTCTAATGTGACAAAGTTGCTGGTGAGGTTCCTAAATCTCATTTAGTTTGTCTACTAATTTAATCAACGCCTTAACTTTCCAACTTTCCAGAAGTTATTTCAGTATGGCATGGAAAGGGGCCAGGGTCAACTGTGGCTTTCAGAAGAGCAATGTTTAATTTCACTTTTACTTTCTCATTTCCCTTGCATGACCTTCCTAGAGCCTGGTCACACATGTTGCATGAGACGGGAAGCATTTCCATTCATAATCCAACTCCTGATTATGAATGAAACTCATTTATGTATGCCAGTGTGCCAAAATGAATGGATTCCTTCAATCAGCAGTATGACAGATTATGGTGAAACAGATGTGACCATCCCCCCCTTGAAAGCACCTCTGGGCACCTATGAGGTGGATGCCACACCCTATTAACTGAAAGCAACAGGGACTGATTGTTCAGGGCCTTTAAGAATGTTGACTTCTATCTGGAATGAGGTAGGAAGCTGCTGGAAGATTTTGAGTAGAGGAGCAATGACTTAGCAGGGTCACCCTGGCTCCTGTGCTCAGGATAGACTGAACAGCGGGTGGGTGGGATGCAGGAGAGGGAGACCACGTTGGGGCTGGTGGGAACACTAGACTGGGGATGGTATTGGCTCAGATGAGGATGTTCACACTGGACACAGGAAGCAGTGGTCGTATTTCTGCATATAGCTTATTTTGGAGATCAAGCTAAAATATTTCATTTTGGATTGTGTGTGTGCTGCGGGAGAAAGAGAAAGGCAGCCATCGGACTTGAGCACTTGGAAGGAGGAGGAGGTGCCACTTTCTGAGATAAAGAAGCTGAAGAACCAACTTTTGGGGTTAACCGTTTGGGATGTGTTAAGTGTGAAATGTTTCTTTGGCATCCAAGCAGAGATGTCAAGTAGTCAGTTACATACACAAGTCAGAATTCTGGGGTGTAGCCTTGGCTGGAGGTAGCATCTGGGAGTTATTAGCAGAAAGATAACTTTTAAAGCCACAGAGTGGATGAAGATTCTCGGTTGAAGAGCCGATAGAAAAGAGACATTGTCCACTGTGTGAGCCCTGGAGCCATTCAGTACATAGTGTTTAGAGAGATGAGACAGCACATAAAATGGACTAGGGATGGTCAAAGATATCCTGGAAGCCAAGTGAAGAAAGTGTTCCTTTCATAGCAGCCCCACAGGCTCAAATCTGGAGACGTGGTTCTGAATGCCAGAAAGCAGAAGGCTGATAAGAAATCACTAGCAGGAGAGGAATGCTAAGGCACAGGAGGGCCTGGAGTCTCTAAGGCTAGACTGAGGTCCACTTAAGCAATGGAACCATTTGGAAGATGAGAATCTGTTGGGTACTTCAGCCTATCATGGCACATGCCATGCACATGAATGTGAATATCCCTTGAGTGGTGGCCAAAGGGAGAATTGACCGAGGGACCATTAAGAAATAGTAGTTACTGTGTATAAAAGGAGAAATCTCAGAAGTTGGTCTGATGCTCTTAATTGAGGTCATTGTTAGCCAGCCATTGAGGAGGATGAAGTGATGTGGTCAGGAAACGAGGTGATGGGTTTGTGTCCTGGGACCTAGTAAGGAATTGTGTGAACCTGGGAAAGTTGCTCGATAATTCTTTGCCCCTGTTAACACTTAAAAAATGAGGATAATAACACCATCTATGTAGGATTATTGAGTAAGAGAAATATGAGTTTGTGTGTGTGTGTGTGTGTGTGTGTGTGAAAGTACAAAGAACTACAATGTCAGATATCATTATATCTAACCTTAAGAAAAGCCAACTTTGAGCTTAAATGTAGTCGTATAACACTAATAACTTTTAGCAATTTTTGAATGCTCCATGAGAGACAGTAATTTGAAGAACTAATAGTGATGAAGTGAATAAGACATGTATTGGGTCTTTATGATTTTTGTCTGAGTTTTAATGTCAATTACTATATAATGCAAAGATATGTTGAGAACTTCTCATTTAGGGATTAAAAGGAAAATCTCAAAACATTGCATGGATGGCTAAAGCCAGATTTAAATATTCTATGAATTTTTAAAAATGGACTAGAATAAATTAAAACACAATTCATTTGAATTTAGAACTTATTCGAATTCTTTTATTTCTTAATTCTAAAGAGTCTATTCAACTAAAACAATCATATCTACAAAAATAAAGCTCCAGCATAAAAATCATAAATCTTTCATTTCATAATAGGGGCACAAAATCTCAGATGACCCATTCATGGATCAAAGTATAAATCTGAAACTCAAATCAATAACTTTTGGGACTACAAATGCAACTTAGAGCAGAATATAAGAATGTGTGAATCCTTTCATCTTAGAGTTTTTAACCATAACATCTACTACAGATTTTGGAAGCCGTATACAGCTTGTCTGAGAGCTTCCATGATGTATGTCTCTTGTTTGTCTCTTGTTTGAACACGATTTAGTAAACAGGTGATTTTTTAATTTCAAGTTGAAAAATGATATGGGGGACTTTACCACTAGTGATGATGGAAACAAGAAACTTGATTTACCCTCTTGCTTTAAACAGGAAAACCAGACAAAATATTAGAACCTGCAGTTTTCAGACATTGGACAATAGGCAAAGGGCAGAGCAGGATTATAATTATTTAGAGAAAGGAAATAAATGAGCCTTATTGACTCAACTCACTGGAAGTATTTCTAAGATGTATATAATACAGTGATATGGAATACAAACACAAACCAGCATAAATCAAGTCTCAGTACATTTGAAAGTTTTGAATTCATTCCTGGATGATCTATGAACATATCAGAATCAAACTGAAAATCAGTAGCAGAATGATATGTGGAAAAATATGTTGAACTTTAAACAATATAATTCTAAATGATTCATAGGTCAAAGAACAAGTTAAAAGGGAAATTCTAAAATATTTCCAACTGAATGACAATAAAAATACAACTTAATCCTAATTTGTAGTATATACCAAGGCAGAGATTAAAGGGAAAAGTAGAGCATTCTTTGCTTATGTTAGAGATGGAGAAAAATCTGTTGCCAATAATTTCCCATATTCCTTAGGGAAATTGGGAAAAAAAGCAAATTAAATCTATGATAAACAGAAGGAAGAAAAAGAGTGCAGATAAGAGGATATATCATTAAATGGGGAAAAAACTGTAATGAAGATTGAGGAAACTAAAACTTAGTTATTTAACAAAGGCAATGAAATCAATAAAATTCTAACCACATTGATTAGGAATAAGAGAGCACATTTATCAATATTAGGACTGAATGGGGAGACATCACTATAGAACCTACAGAAGTAAAAATATAGTAATAGAAAGCAATGAACAAGTTTATCCCCCCAAATTTGACAACTTAGGTGAAATGGACAAAATCTTTGAAGAAACAATCTATCTAAATTCTCTTAACAAAAGACAGGTAACCTGACTAATTCAATATCTATTAAAGGACTTAAATTTGTAGTCTAAAATCTTTCAACAAAAATCTTTATATTCAGAGTTTTTCAATAGTGAATTTTAACAAATATTTAAGGAGAAAAATACTAATTCTACTCTGCCAAGTGTAGTAGAGGATGGAGCACCCCTTAGCTTATTTAAGAAATCATAATTGCTCTTTTACTGCAGCTAGACAAGACATTTCAAAATGTAAAACTATAGACAGGCAACTTTCATGAATGTAAACACAAAAGTTCTTAATAAAACTTTATTGGTTAAATCTAGCAATTTGTAAAAAGGATAATACATTGTGTCCAATTGGTTTTTATCCCCCAAATGCAATATTGCATAGGATTTCAAAGGTTTAGCATTTAAAAATCAGTCAGTGTAAATCAAAGTATTAATGAAAGCTTAAAAAAGTATCTCAATATATAAACAAAAATGATTTGATAAAATTCAACACGCATTCATGATAAAAACTAGTAGTAAAATATATTGCCACAACATGACAAAAGGCACCTTAAAATATCTTAATCTAACAAGATACTTAATGGTTAAAGGCTGAATACTTTCCACTCATCGCTTTTAGTGCTTTTAGTTATCATTGTAATAGCCACTATGAAAGGTAATAACAGCAACAACAAAAAAATATAATAAAAGTGATATAATAAACAAATAGGTGACATACAGATTGGAAAGGAAGAATTAAAACTTTCTTCTTTGCAAATGAGATTATATGTGGAGCATCCTAATTAAATTTTTAAAAGGAACTATTAGAACTAACAAGTGAATTTCTCATGATTTCCAGATATATAGTGAATATAAAAAAATCAATTGCATTGCCATATACTACCAACCAATAGTTAGAAATTAAAATTAAATTATATAATTTGCAGTAGCTTTATAAATATAAAATCAGGATATATTTAACAAAATGTGTGGGAGCTGAACACTGAAAACTATGAAACATTACTGAGAAAATTAAAAAGACCTAAACAAATGGAGATAAATATTCATAAATCAGATGATTCCATTTTGATATCAATCCATAATTTATGTATTATAGCTATACCATATACATTATGATCTATAGATTTATGCAAATCCAATCAAAATCTTATTGTACTTTTATTATATAAATTGAAGAACAGTTTTTAAAGCTTATATGGAAATTGAAGTATTTAGAAGTTATGAGCTAAAATTATAAAACTTATAGATAAAGAAAATCTGTGGAAAAAAATTCTGAGACCTTGGATTAGGCAAACATTTCTTAGGATACCAAAAATCACATAGAAGAAAATGTGATAAATTAGACCACATCAAAATTAAAAACATTCTCTCTTCAAAGATACCACTGAATAAATGGAAATGCAAGCCAGATGCTATGTGTAAATATCTACAAAACATATGTCTGCTAAAGATCTTGTGTTCAGTATATGCAAATAAATGTTATATCTTAATAAGAAAATGAATAATCCAAATTTAAAAAATAGACTAGAGATTTAGACATTTTGCAATGTGCTAATGACAACCATGGTAAGATACTTGTACAAATCCAGCAGAGTGACTAAAAACAAACAAAAAAACAAACAAAATGCTAATACTAAGCATTTACAAGGATGTGGAGGAACTGGACCTCTTATGCTTTGCCATTGATAATTCGAGATAGTGCAATCTCTTTGGAAAGCATAGGTTCTTCAAAAGTTAAACACACGCTTACCGTAAATCCCAGCAAATCTGCTCACAGGTGTTTACCCAAAGGTAATGAAATGTCAAATAATGTCTACAGAAAGACTTGTACGCAAAGGTTCACAGCATTTTCACTCTTTTTAACCCAAAATGAGAAACACAGAAGTCTGTCAGCGGAGTGAACATATTAATTATGTAAAATAGGATACAATGGACAATAAAAGATACTTATTATACAGGGTAAAAAAATGATGCATCTCCAAAGTATTATGCTAGGTGAAAGATTCCAGATGTAGAAGACTATAGATACTTTATCATTCCATTCACTAAAACTATAGAAGACAAAGCTAACGCAACAGGATACCTATCAATTGTTGCCTGAGTACAGGCAAGAGAAAGAATTCACTGCAGAGGTTTGTGAGAAAACATGTAAATTGGGTCTATGACCCTGAATGAGCCTGATTCCATCTGATCTCAAAAGCTAAGCAGGGTTGGGCCTGGTTAGTACTTAGATGTGAGACCACCAAGGAAGACCAGGTGCTGTAGGCTTGGAAAAAATAAAAAATAAGAGACTGTAAGCTGACAAGGTCCTTGCAATCTGTGAGGTGAACCAAGGGTTGCCTCCCCTAAAAAAATAAAATAAAAATAACAAGTTGGTACAGGTATTTTATACCATGATTGAGGTGGTGATGACCAGGTTTATACATTTGTTAAAAGTCATCGAATTTAAGTTGATAAATGTTACTGTAAATGACACCTCAGTGAAACCAGTTTTGAAGATTATATAGGTTCCAACTCTAATGGAGAAGCATGGGCTTGTCAAGAACATAGGATCCAGTATCAGCTTGCTGTAAGAAGTAGCCTGAGCTGTCAAAACACAATGCCACATTATTATAAGGAAGGTTTTACCACAGTGATGAGCCTATTCTCTTTAAAATAGGATAATAACATAGTTCAAGGGACATTTGGGACATTATCTCTTCAAGAAAACTTTCTCCTCTCTTACACCTCAAACAATAGCACAATGCAATTCTTGTTGTAAAAGCACATTAGAAATCGAGATTCTGTTGACATTGTTGACATCGACAACATTTTTGTCACAAATGTTTATGGAGTAGGAAAGATTAGTATAGTTTCTATGAAGACTGGTTTGATCTTTCATTTTCATACATTTCTGCAGTTAACATATAAAGGGTTTGAATCATATTCCACTTTAGACCTTGCACTCTTTCTTGCTACCCAGAAGGAAAGCATTCAGAAATGAAATGTTAATGTATATTTTAAGTCATCAGGGCAATGAACTTTAGAAACTCTTCCTCTGAAAGCTCACTGGCTAATAAACTTACAAAACCAATGAAAAACATCTCGACTGCAAGTAATAGATAACCGACCTAATCATGGTTTAAATCATGTGGATATTTATTGTTCCCTAATGAGAAATCAAGAGTTAGTCTCCCAGGGTTGGTTCAGAAGTGTCAGCAAGCCCCAGTCATCCTCATGGAGTTGGCTTTTGCTTTTTGTTTTTATTTCACGTTTGGATGACTGCTGGCAACATTTGAAGACAGGCAGTGGTGGGCGGATGGAGGGTAATCAACTTCTCTACTCATCTGTTTCATATCAGAAGTCGACAACAAAGGCAAAATCTTTCATGTGCAGAATTGTTTATATACAAGTGGCTTGAGCTATGTCACATGACTGCCTCTAGGTAGAGTGGGAGAGGAAGTGTCTGGCAGATGGGAACAAGAAAGTCATCATTTAATCCCTGAGTCCTGAAGGCCAGGGAATAGAGGGAAGTGAGGAGCTCCCAAAATTTAGCGATCAAGATAAATAACATATTAATTAATGTAATATTTTAAAAGAATCAATATTGATGACAAAAAAAAAATTCATGATGAACAGACTATTTGTATTTTACATAAAGACTGGATCAGTACAATCTCCTGCCGACCCCTATTGGAGTTCTAACGTCTTTATTAAAGATGTGGATAGTTCACCATTGTTTTTTTTTTTTTTTTTGCATTAATTTAGAACTTTAAAGATATTGCATTATAGTATTATTTTGATACGTGAGTTTTTTGGCACCCTCTTAAATTTGGCACTTTAGGTGAAAACCTTACTGGCCTTCCTCTTGTCCCAGTCTTGTTTAACAAAATCGTTCTATTAGCAAGGAAGGACAGGTAGCTGACCTTGTCTCCACAGCTGTGTAATGGGTTCTGGTGTATCTGCCCCATGAATATTCATAAGTGTGTGTCCTTATATCTGCTCCATGAAATATGTCTGTCTTTCAGTTTTCTAAAACTCTGGTTGATAAATAGTGTCTATCTTGTGTTTCTTTCTGAATAGCAAATATTCAAAATCCTCTCTTTGACTGAAAAACTGACTAGACACTCTCTTGACAAGAAACAGAAAACTTGCTCTAGCAAATTGTACCCAGCCAAATCTGAGATACCGTGAAGACCAGCAAGAATTTCCCATTTTTGTATTTTTTTTATTTTAAAAGAAATAAATATGAATGATTTTAAATTTAAAACATGACTCATGAAATGGTTGAGAAAACAGAATGATCTGTTGGTGCCTTTCGTGTCTCTTGAAATGGACAATGAGATCTGATTGTCTTTGAAAAACTCTTAAAGAACTGATAATTACTCAGTATGAAACTGGCACAAAAGAATTCACCGTTCCCACAATTTTAATCTCGTTCTATTTGGTCTGATTAACTATTTGCTAATGTTGATCAGCTGTTTATTTGAAATCTCTTAATCTATTTTTCTCCCCTTCAAGGGGCAAGCCATCTCTCCTTGAGAAAGCTTTAAAATTCTATCAGGATGGTGTCTTTTTTTTTTTTGTTTGTTTGTTTGTTTGTTTGTTTTTTTGGAGTATAAATAACTCTCCTCTGGTGAAAATGTCATATGAAAAAATTTTGTCTAGACCTGTGAAGCTTGACTAATATAAATATGTAGTAGGAATTTCAAACAAGGCTGTAAAATGAGTTTGTATTAAGGGCCAAATGTATTATTCACACCATTTATAAGACAGAAATTCTTCCATTGCAAAAATGCCTGCACAAAATTGTTCAGTGTCTTCTCTGATTTAATTCAGCTTTTGAAAGTTCTTGAGGGCAGTGTTTGAAATTTAGGGGAAAAACGGGGAAGAACATATGGAAATAATAAATTCACATAGTTGGTTGTTGAAGCTGCCTGCTTGGAGAAAAGTTAATGTGCGCAGCAGTGGAAGTAAAATCGGGAAGGTTACATAGTGAACCTTCAATGTGTTTATCATTACTGCTCTTATTTAAGCCTCCCCTTCCTCCTGAGCCAGATCTGAACATCCAGTTTTTGTTTTTCTTTTTAGCAACTTTTTTTCTTGAAGCCACCAATGAGATGTGGTTTCTCTCAGCTGCATATCCAGCCCAACGCCCTCCTTACCCCCATATTACCCCCTTTATTTCTGGCTACGTGAGATGCCTTTTTAATTTATTTTACTTTTTGGTTCAGTCATCTCACTGCATGAATGAAAAACAGTCTTTTTGCAGCCAAGTGGCTGACCCTTTGCAGGTCTGTGTCTCGGCCACAGCCATTAAGTGTTGCTGGGCGGTGGGGGGTTAGGGGGTGGTGGTGGCAGTATAGTTGGCCGTTATTCCATCTGGGGTTCATTTAGTAATTCTCAAATGCCCTGGGATTCCTTGGCCTTCATACCTTTCTAAAGCTTCAGTTGATATTGCCAAGAATTTCACACTCCAAGTGAGAGAAAGATACCTCCCAAAGGATGTGTAATTCTATTATGCACCAACAGCTCTTCCTGTGACTTCGAGCTGAACAAACACATCCACACATGTAGCCAGTCCAACCACGTGACCTTCTAGAATGTCTCTCATTCTAGCAGTTTGCTTTTTGACCTGCTCCTGCCCTCCCATGTCATTGTGACCTCTCTCTTCTACTGCAGTCGATGGGGGAGTGAGTGGCCATCGCTGTTTTTCAGGGCAAATCCAGCCCGTGACCACATCTGCCTGTGTTTATCATCTGTGGAGCATGAATGGACAAGGGGCCTGGATGGGACCCCAGTTGACTTCACACAGAGCAAAACAGAAAGGATTAGATTGTTGATTTCCTGTGTGCTGTTATTTGTTTGCTGTCGATTAGAGGGACTTATGCCTTTTAGGGTCTATGACCGAACTCCCTCTGGCTGCACAACCACATGAAATACTATCCAAAAAACTGAGGGTGATTTTAAACTCTCATGAATGATTCTGCTCTGATGAAATGGATGGCTGAGTCCTGTGGTCTTTAGTTGGTGGATTTTATAATTTTTTATATTAAAAGAAGTAAAAATTAAAAACAACAACAAGAAAAAATGAGACACAGTTACTAACATCACACCCAGACAATCAGGCAGGCACCAAGAAATCCTGCTGAGAACTCCCTCGGGGCCAGGTGAGGTGCCCAGTGGTTTCTGGGCCAGTTGGCTTTTCAACTCTAAGCATTTTCAGATGTTTTTGCACATAAAAATTAAGATTTGAGTTGGAGACTAAAGCATTTCTGCTTTAACCTCAGTAACTAACCACTGAAATCGACTCACATGTGGCGTTTATCTGGCATAGGGGCCTAGTAAAAAGATTACGATGTGTGTGGTTGGGTCCCAGAACCCTGGGGCGAGTAGATTAACTCCGTGTTCACTTGGGTTTTTATGTTCTCTTTTTGGGGGAATATAATTAGCAGTTAAATGAGATTTACTGTAGTAGGTTAAATTCTATTTTGAAAAGGCAGATGTAAAATAGAAAGTGAGGGTTTCATATTATATGCCTTTTCCCTGAAGATTTAAAATGTTAATATTTATCAACAGGAAAAGGTTAGGAGAGAACTCAATTCATCCTTTTTGTTCATTTGAGGTAGTAGTCCCAGTTACGAGGGAACCGATGTGAGAACATAAATAGTTTTTCTAAAAGATTTTCAGCAGAACAGCAGACTGAGTTCATGGGGAAATCCCTTAGCCTCATATAATGGCATTAAAAAATACAGGGCTGTCCCAAAAGCAGGAAAGAGAAGGCCCCAGGGGATAGATATTAAAAGGAGTTAAATCAGAATCCTCAGTAGGAATCCATGCAGAAAGGCCTTAGGGGCTGGGCTTTTAAAACATGCTTAGAAATGGAAAGTGTGTTTGGGGGCCTTGCTGATGGGCAGGGAGAGCAAAGACTCAGATTCCTGTTTCAAACTATAGGCCACAATGAGCTGTCCTACCTGAGAAGTGGAAGTCCAAAAGAACCACAGAGGTAGAGGGAGGGAACCGACTCATGACGGAGAAATTGCAATACCAAACCTGCTCTGCGGGCTCCCCTGGGAGACCCGAACATGTTGTGTCCTTGTGAGGGTGGAGCCCTAAGCCAAGAAGTTGACAACTGACACATGACCCTGGGGACCCCTAGCCTTCTCCCTAGCATTGCCTCTGTGGTTCTGGGCTGTGGCCCTTGTGGAGGCCACTCTTACTGGAGATGCGCTTAGTGCTCAGGTGGACACCAAGCAGAGATGGTTGGTGGCTCTAAGCAAATCCACAGAGGCTGTCACTGTGGGGCTTATACCCCCAGGTCAGGTAGTAGACCGACTACCAGAAGATTTTAAAGTGTGCAAGAGATACACAAGGAGACTCGGGACGGCCAGAGCAGGAGGCCACAGCATAGATGTGACTGAAAATAAATGTCGTGAAGAGGATTAGTATGATTGGAAAAAGAATTCTGGGGAAAGATGTGGGAATATAGTACTTAGGAATAGATGAATCCATATTTCAGTTCAGACCAAGAAATTCATTTAACTATTTAGCTAGAACTCATAACATGTAGGTATATGTGACTTATAGTCTTATATCACAGAAAAATTAGAGGTACAGTGGTCTGGTTTTGATCACTTTTCTGCCTTTACCTCTAAAAAGAGCATATATTCTTCCATTTTCAATGAAGAAAGCACATGATTCTGTATGAATTTGGGATTTTAGAGGGTGAGATTTCTGTTTTATTTATTGTTGTACCCCAAGCAAGGACTTCATAGATATCGATGGAGGGAATGGTCTCATAGTTAATTCTCTGCTTTCCAAGATCTTTCTCTCCAATAGGATGAAGAAAATATAAAATTAGGCATTAAAATGATAAATCAGTGACCGATAGGGAAAATTATAAAATAAAAAGCATTCGTCATTCTTGGTTCTTATTTTTCTTTGCCCATTAGCTCTTAGAGAATTCTAGTTTTCTTACGTGAATAATGTGAATAATAATATCTGCCTTCAAGGCTTTTTCAAAGATTCAGGAATGTATATAAAAAATAACCTCATTGCTTGGCTCAGTTCTTAGAATATGGGATGAAATCAATATATACCAATCCTGGTATTATTGTCTTCATCGCAGGTTTATTAATTTCGCCATCACCTGAAATAAAACTCTTTGAGAATGTAGACTGAAGCCTCATTCCTTTTGGTAGCTATTGTCTTGTTATAAAAAGTAAGGTATGGAGTGTAATAAGAATTTATTTGTTTTGGAGAATATTATTGAGATAGTTTTTCTCTCCTGGGTCTCTATCTCTGAATCTCACCTCCCTTTCCAGGTGCCTTTATATTCTTAAAATATATATTTTGATCTTTAGACTATTAAAATGTTCTGTCTTTTTGAAGAGAGTCGATCAGTCAAATCTTTTAAGATCTCGCTTGCTGTACTCTGTCAGGTTGCTAACTGAATCCAAATTCCATCCCTGTGGAAAACTCTCTATGCATCATCTCTAAGAGCATGAGCCTGGACTGGATGCTAACTCTGAATAATGTCTAAACAGTGCAGACAAGTGATGGTGACCATTGCAGGGATGGATGGTGGTTCATACAATGAAAAGTTCACTGAGCTGCCCAAAGGCCTCAAAGGCCATTGCTGACGGATGATGTCACAGTTGCTTATCTTGACTTTAAAGACTAAACTAAAACAATATCTCATTAACTTTCTATAAAATAAATATGATAATCCTCAAATTCGTTATGATGACCTTCGGAGAATCAACTATGAAGGGTTGTCTGAGGGATAATTTTCGGACCACTGCGGTCTTAGATTCCAGGTTGTTCCCGCCTCCTCCGCCCTCTTGGTCCTGACGTAACTCGGTGGACTTTTTGCCTTCAGAGGGTGACTTTTTCTATGCTTTTTGTTTATTTTCCCCTCATTTCCAAGGAAATGGCTGTGCCAATGCAGATACTTCACTGCCGAACAAACTGAAGTGATATGGTGCCAAACATAAAGACAGAATATGTTGGATTGATGAAAATTTGATATTTTTTTTTAAAAAGGGCAAGAGTGAGGGTAGTTAAATAATTATGTTAGGTATAAAAGTTATGTCGTGTATTCCATTTGGGAAAGGATGCATTTTAGAGTCTGTGGATGTCAAACTTGTCACAAATTTGATGTCCATCGAACACGTTGGCAATTCGCTTCTCTGGCCCGTGTGTTGCAAAGTGAATCTTCTGGATGAACACAGCACTGCTCATTGGGATGGCTTATGAACGGAGCAAACTGTGGTCATCTCGGACCCCAGCTGTGCCCCGCAGGCAAAACCACAGCTCGACAACAGGTATTGACTGAGTCCCTTATGGACATGGTGTCTTTTAGTTTTTATACAAGTCTGCAAAGTCTACAAAACCTGTTGTGTGCTCTTTCTGCCTTTTGTGCGTGTGTGTGTGTGTGTGTGTGTGTGTGTGTGTGTGTGTGTGTGTGTGTTGGTTGCTGTGCCTGTGAGCCCGGGGCCTGGTCGGGAGGGGACATCCTCGCACCCTGGTCCACTTATCTGTGTCCCAGTCATCAGAGTAACATGACACGCTTCCCTTAGCCCTGCTGGCTGCCACAGTCACAAGAAGCTCAGAGCCAATGTTTTGCTCCTTGAATCAAAACGTTTTGAGGTAAAAATAGCTCATTGTATACCTTAGGACCCCAAATCAGAGACTTCTTTTCTAGTTCCCAGGTGAGTTTATGATGCTACAGAGTAACAGAGTGCCCCAAACCTAGGCCAGAGAACTCTAGCCAAACAGCCACAGCTCAGTTTCGGGTCCGTTTCATGCTTTTATCACAGAGTGGGCCGGCCCTTCCAGCAGAGTTTACTCATTTACCTTTGTGTTCGACATGTCTTCATTCAGTGATTCACTGAACCAGCATTCACTCATTCACTAAAGATCTTTTTATTATCAAGTGAGCTTCCTTTGAGTCAGCCTTTGCAGCAGGCACTGGGAAGATAAAAAGTGTGAAGACAGGTGTGTGAATAGGTGGGTCGAACAATGGGTCACGAGGCCTGAATGAGCAAAGCTTGTGCGATGCGTGCACATGAGTGGGACCCTCCATCCTATCTAAGGAGCTTTCCTCACTGCTGACACCTGAAGGACAGGGGACAGACATCAGATGAGGAAAGGGAGGTGAAGGGAGCACTGGAGAGTCCTAGGACCAAAAGTCCTTGGTATAGTTGAAACCCAAAGTGTATGCTGAACACAGTCAGAGTAGGGTCAGGGTGAGAAGGACCCTGTTCTCTGTGCTTTTGCTGAAGTTTCTTCTAAGGAAGCTGGTATAGAGTCACAGGCAGGGAACATGGCATAGCCAAGTGACCAGCTGTGCAGATGGCCCAAACCAAGGTCACAGCCCTGGGGGCAGAGGGAAGCAGGGTAAAGAAGAGGAAGCAGCGGGTTCCACGTGTGGATGGAGGCGGGCGTCACTGCAGTCATGCAAAGATGATCTGCTGCCTTCAACCCGATGAACTGAAACGTGACTTTTCCTTCTCTTTTAGTTGCATTTCAGCACCGGAAAAGGCATTCTCACAATTCCTACCCAATCATGTTAAACAGTTTCAAAAGTGGAATTAGAAATTAATCCATCAGTATTCATCAAAGTCATACTGCATGGCATGGGGATAAGTAACTTGCCTTTTATATTTTAAGACACAAAACACCCCATGGTCCCTCTCCTTTGCACCAGGCGTGGGGTGGGCCCTCTACAGTCTCCCCTGAGTCCAGCTCCTCGCAATCAGAAGGGGCGCTCATGTGTCTCATCTCCATGTCACCAGCTAAAGGGCTGCTTCATGGGTCCCAGTCCCCCCTCCTGGCTCTGTCATCCTTATCCTTTGAACAAACTCAGCATTTGAAAAGAAGCTTCTATTTTTCCTCAGAGTTTAGAAAGATACTGTCAGGCTCTCCTGCCCCTGGGCCTCTGTAGTGCAGAAGTGTTTATGTTTGGGGAAGAACAGAAATAGAAATGTTTATAATGGGTGGGGCAAAACAGAGGAGTGCGAGCTGGCGTCATCGGCTTGGTGGGTCCTGTGTGTGCAAACAGTCCTTGCTAATTATAGACCTTCCAGAAGGGCAGCGTTATTATACTGACCATGTGTAATTAACCTGACTTTTCTCTCTCTGCTCATGAAAATAGAACGGACTGCAGTTGGCCTGCTGTGTGGCCCTGAGCAGGGACCACACAGCCCGT
Organism: Cynopterus sphinx; assembly: GCA_030015415.1. NCBI lineage: Eukaryota > Metazoa > Chordata > Mammalia > Chiroptera > Pteropodidae > Cynopterus > Cynopterus sphinx. The sequence goes on along the minus strand of CM057379.1, from coordinate 2,959,933 downwards.
AGTGGACACAGCCCACAGTGGACACAGCCCATTGTTCGTCTTTGCATGAAGAGTGCTAAAATCTGGCATTAAGTTGAATAGGTCTAGTATATCAAAAACAGAATTAGAATTATGAAGAGTTAGCTAAATGGAGAGTGAACGGCAAGACAAAATGAGATTGTGGATAGCTCCTGGACAGTTATCCTTAACGAGATGGCACTCGGGCCACCCATGTGACCTCCAGGTTGTGACTGGCCGAAGCCCTGGGAAAATGGGTTTAGGAAGGAGAATGAGTTTTCAGAAGAAAGGACTCTCTACGTCTTGCCAGCTCCTGCCTCCCCCTCGATCTGGGCTTTTTTGTGTTGGGTTCATTGGCATGGTCTGGAGGACTCTGGAGGGTCATGTCATAGGGTGCACGGGAGCCTCCATGGAGGGGACAAAGCAAGCCCACCCCGGAGACCCCCGCAGGAAGGCAGATCTGTAGCTCCCCAGTGACTTGTCATCTTGCTCGTAATGGGAAGTGGCTTTTTGGGGACAGTGTTAATTCGCGTTTCCGGTCCACCTCAGGATCTGTGTCACTCGGTGAATTGTTTGAAACACTTGTCGCCAACAAAGAGAAATGATGCAAAGGCATGGCGTGCTTGGCGGAGCCTGCTCGCACACCTGAGGCCATCACACCGGTTTCTGTCTGATGAAGCACAGGCCCCTTTGAACTCCGTGGGGGTTCTTTTCCTCTGGTACTTTCTTATAACTGTGTGCAAAGTCTTTATTTATTTTTTTTCCCTTTTGTCTGATTTTGGAATCCAAAGAGTCTACAGGTCGGCCCAGCCCACCTCCTTCATCGTTGTTGACGCATAAAAGAAACTGTCGTTGCTGTCGCATCTGTTGTGTTCTGTACCCCGAGGCAGGACAAGCAGAGCTAGGCTGTCTTCCATACGCACAGCACAGATGCTAGGCTCTGTTTCTTCCCATGCACAGGAAGCGGGTTGACAGGAAGGCAGAAGCAGATCAGAGCAAATACCTAGTAACTGGCTCACAGAGCATGTCAGCTACCCATCTGATTCCCCGCAACAGAGCCTCTGCTTTGAAAGGGACACCACGGAGAGGAGATGCATCTTCAGTGAGGCAGGGGCTTAACTGGGACTCTAAGCTGTCATTTCCAGAGGAAGAATCAGGGTGAAGGTGGAGCTCTGAGTTTATATCCATGGCACTAGCAATGGCATCCCATTGGGAGCCACTTAAAAAACCATATGCAGACAAATGACTCAGGATTGGGGTTAAATAGTCCAATTTACTCTGAGATCAATACCATCATGGCTCTTAGCTCTGGAATTCGACAGTGCACTCCATGAGCTGTAGATGATTAAAGAGAAATGACACGACCCTGCTCAGAAAGAAGGTGAAGTCGGCCTGTTCATCTTGGCTTGCATGTTGTTTTTGTGCCTTTGCTCATCATTCCACAAGTACTCTTCCTGACTTTCTGTGTGGGGACCCGTTTTCTTCCTGTTCTGACCTGCTTCCTTTAATAGCCCTACAAGAACTGCGTTCAACAGCGTCAGTGTGTTGATGGCGACCACACTTCCACCTCCAGAGCTGCCCCTTGCACCTGCCCAGCACTCCATTGGGGTTCCCTATGGGGGTCTCCACTTAAGCATCCACGAAAGCCCTGTTAGCTTGTTCTTCAACCCCCACTTTTACACTCACTGTTCTACGTTTGTCTATGGTGACAACGGCAGCGTGGCTGTGACAGAGGCCATATGGCCTGCAAAGCCTAAAATACAATCTGGCCCTTTACAGCATGGGTTTTCCATATGCTGCCAAAGAGTGAAATCGAAGCATTTCACCTTGACTGGCGAGACTCACCTTGACCTGGTGACCTGGCCCCGTCTCCCTCCTGGCTCACTTGGCTTCGTCTCTCACATGTTTGCCCTGTTTCTGATGCTCGGTCACCCCCAGTTCACCCTCACTCAGGGCCTCTCCCCAATCGACTGTTTCTCCTGGAATGTCCTCACCCAGTGTGGCTTCTTCTCATCACTCAGGTCTCAGCTTTATGGCACCTCAGAAGAGTAATCATCCCTGGAAACTCTGTTTCAGGTCACTCCATGCCACACTCTAAAAAGCTGTCTTATTTCATTTACATCATGGCCCTTACTGCTTATTTTATTGATTCTGTCCTTCTCACTAGGACATGCATCTAATGAGGACCCTTTTCTGTTTATTTTCCCGTGGCAGCTCCAGTTCCAAGAATGGGCCAGGCCCAGAGTTTTTAGGTGCGTTCTCTGAACCAAGGCCTGGCGGTGGGTGGTCCAGTGAGAACACGTTACTGGCATCGAGCAAGTGATTCGACTTGACCGTGATGAATGCCATGAAAATTGGCCATAGTGTGGGAAGGGCCCCCGAGGTTGTTTGGGATGCGCCAGGAAATGTGGGGATAAACTTGTTAAGACAAATGGCAAACGAGATTAGAAATGTGACTGGGACCCCGAATTCACCATTCCCTGTGAAGAATTCATGACAGCAGCTCCCAGTTTGTCCTCTCGGTGACTTTCTGTGTGCTGGAGAGAAGCTGTGAGGTCACCAGGACATGGTCCAGGCCAGTTTAGTCCCCAGAAACAGAAACGACCACCACTTCATCGCAATAAACCAAACTGGGCAAGATGAAAGGAAAGATGGAATTTACTTTTTGTATCTGCTGTGACTACATGCCACTGTGAGCCTGTCCTTGTTGGGGTTGGTGATTTGAAGGTGTGTGGTGCTGGATGAAGGCAGAAATCCACCTCTGCTGAAAAGCAAAACCCTCCAGCCACAAATGGCAGCTTTGTTTTGCGTTTAAGACACGTGCTTTTGAGTCTAACATCTTGAGTGTTTGACTTGAGGCCCCTGGTACCCTAGTGAGCCTGCGAGAGAGGTGTGTACTTTTCATGAGACTGTAGATCACATCAGCTAAGGGGCCGTGCTAGACATTCCAGAAGGTTTGCTTTTCCTCCCGGAGGAAATGGCAGTGTAGTAATTAGCTGGGGTTTCAAGATGATTTGGTGTGACCGAGCACAGAACACTCGACTTTTTCGTCCGTGAGTTGGGTAATGACTTTCCTGTATGCCTTTTTCGTTTTAGTTGAAAGATACTTGGCCGTGTAAACCTAATGGAGTAAATAAAATATTCTGGAAATACTATTGCTTCATGCCATGTGACATAGAGTGAATCATGTATAGCGAGGGAGCAGGGGCTCTGTCCAGACCAGACTGGGCCGATGTCTGGCTGGGTGACTCTAACTCCTTTTGCTCTTCTGGACTCCAGAATTTTCTTGGATAAACTGAGGCATTTCCGTGGACACATCCAGAGGTTCTTCCTTACTTAAGATTGTATGTTACTTTAATCTCTGTTACTAAAAGATTATACTTAGTAGGCTTAATTATCCATAATACGTATTTACTGAGCTCTCACCCTATGATATTCTAGAGCAGAGATTGGCACACTTTTTTTTTCCCTGTAAAGGGCCAGATAGTAAATATTTTAGGCCCTGGAAGTCAGACAATCTATATTCTACTATGCCAACATAGCATTAATGCAGCCACAGAATATATGTAAACAAACGGGTGATGAATTTATTTACAAAAAAGCAAGTGATGAGCTGGATTTGGCCCATGGATCATGATTTGCTGATCCTTTTTCTAGAACCTAGACACTTAAAAGTATGCTTGGGAAGTGAGGATCTGGTTGTAGTGTGACTAAGGGGTCTGTGTTGGGGGAAAACAGAAAAGAAGTGAAGAGCAGTTGAGACTGAGAGGGACCTGGCAGCCAGGCAAAGCCAGTGCAAGCAGAGCAGTTTGCCCCTTGAGATCAGATTGCCTTCCAAAGGTGTTTGGTGACTCTTTTGTGTCTGGGAGTTCACAGGGATGTGATTTTACCTTGTGCGTGCAAATTTCACAAGAGAACTGGGAGACTGGTGACTCTTCTTCCCAACTCCCCCATAAAAAATTTATCCAAGGCAGATTGCACTTCGCCTTTCTTCTTTGAATGTCAGTGTTAATTATTTGGTTGAATAATGGGTAACGTGATAGAATGGCTGCTCACTTCTGTCAATCTACTGGCATCCGGTTGATTTCTGTGGAAGACTACAAGGTAAAAATTCAGAAGTAGAGTAATTTCTTGAGCTGGTTGGAAAAAATAAACAAAACAGGATGGCTGGGGGCTGTACAATATGTGAAGAAAGATCACAAAGACATGTACTATTTGTATTATGAAATGACATTTACCTATTTTCCAGTCATATGTCTGTTACGACTCGTAGGAAGAATTTGGTGAGCTTGATCCTAGGAAAGCATTGCCTCTTGGGATGAGCTGAAGGTTGGCCACCCAAGAGGTTCTGATGCTCTTCAAGGGAACAGGAATTCTTCTCAGATCTGAAGGTTAAATAATTCCCTGATGAAGCGAGATCGATTTCTTTGTATTTCTGACTCATCCAGGCCAACATGTCTGTATTTGAATAGCTTCCAGGAATATTTATTTGGGTTTTGTTATTTCATTTACTGAGGATCATCACAAGGGCAATAACCTCTGAGTCAGGGGTTCCCCCAAACCACCCTCAGGTTCCATGATTTCACTAGAAAGACTCACACGACTCAAAAAGTTGTTCTACCCATAGGTCTGGTTTCTTACAGAAAAGGGGTACAACTTGAAATTAACAAGGGACAAGGCACAAAGGCTGGGAAAGACCAGGCAAGAGCTTCTGTGTGTTCCTTCCCAGTGGGATCGTCAGGACAGCACTCAGTTTTCTTCACAATGATGAGTGGCAAAATGTATGGAATATTGCCAACCAGAGACTCCCACGTGAGCCTCAGTGTCCAGAGTTTTATTTTGTTTCTTTGGTCAGTCAACAGGCATGGGACACCCATATGGCCTACCTTCTTCAGTCTCTTGCCCTTATGCAGGTCAAGATGATACTCACGGGCAACTGACCCCACCATCAATCACATGGCAGCAGAGAGGATCTGACCTGAATCAAGGCCCTGAGGTATACCCAGGTACCCCTCTCAAGTAGGGTATCCCACAATCTTAGAGATGATCTTAGAGATCATCCTGGGAGGCTGTCAGGGACCAAACTCTTCTTTGGAATTTGCAGGATTTGAACTCCCCAGACCTGCTGAGTAAACTGGTCACTGAACAATCTCACTCGATTAATAGATTTCTGACAACAAATGTGACCTTTTCAGTTAGTTTAGAATGGTTGTCCTTGGCATTCCTGAATTCGGCAAGGCCTCCACTGCCTTGGCAGGTAGGCCGTGACTGCATGAAATTGGAGGTCGTTCGACAAAGAGGCTGAGGTTGGTGACGGATGTTCTTCTGGGTGCTCAGGGCATAGTCAAAAGATCGAGTAGGACCATCCTATCCTCATGGTCAAATTGCAAGGCAGGTGGAAACCATCCTCACAGCCAAGAGTGGAGTGGGCCCGAGCCGGTATTTTCTGAGACCTTCTTGTGTTTCAGCTCCTCTGCCAAGGGCTTCGTGGGAATTAATTTACACAATCTTCTCAACAATAGCTATTTTTCCTTATTTTCCCTCTGTTTTATAGTTTTTTTAAAAACGTGGCAACTGGTAGTAGCCCCACAGTCCCACAGATAAAAGTTCTGCATCTGCGATTCAAACCCAAGTCAGCCGAACTCTGAGGACCTTGTCCCTTTCATTAACGACTGGGTGGATGAGGATGGTTTTGCTGGAATCTGTCTCTGGTTCAGTTGCAGTGTTTTGGCAGTTGGTTCTGGGAAGACCCAGAATTAATTTGCTTTTTAATAATGGACTCAATAGACTATCACCTCTATATTGCCAAGGAAGTCCTATCAATGCTTTATGTATGCGCTGTCTACTAGACCAGCCACTTGGACTTTGGCTTGTGCCACTTGAGATGCACAGTAGTATAAAAAGAATAGATTTTTGACAACACATGTTACCTTTTCTGTTAGTTTTGAAAGAATTTCAAGGACTTAGAACATACGCCTGACATGACGATATCTCAGTAATCTTTATTCTGACAACTTGTTCAGCGATATCCTGGATATTTTGTGTTAGGTGAACTCTGTTGTTGAAAATTAATTCTATCTGCTTCTTAACATTTTTAAATGTAGCTACTGGAAAATTCAACGTTACACGTGTAGGTCCCATTATGTTTCTATTGGATAACACTGATCATCACTCTTTCCTTGGGACTAGTTAGCATTTCTCTTCATTAGGTTAGCTCTTTTAGGTGTATACCTTGCCTTTTCAGCTAAATTATAAATGTCTCAAAGACAGAGCTCAGTCTTCTATAACTTTACATCCTAGCTAGTATCTACAGTAGGTTCTTCCATGTAGCAGGTACTCAAAACGTTCATCAGCTACGCAAGTGAAAATTGCACTGCCCCAGTATTTTTTCATGCACACCACCCTAATGCTAAACCTAAAGTTTCTAGAAAAATTTGAGTCCATCTTGGAAAACGTTCTATTTCTGATGTATAGTCAGAATCAATGTTTTTGCAAAAAGACCACCTGGAAACTTATTAGAATGTCTTTAAGCATGGAGATTTCCTTGCAGCCCCCAGCTTGTCTCTTGAGTTCTTGTGGCTTTTCCCCCCTGGATCCTGAGGTGTGCAGAGATTGTGGCTTAGATGAGAACGTCCGATTTTCCACTAGCAAGGAGTCAGAGAAGAAACTGAGCATAAATTGAGAAAAAGAGGTATTAGCTTCAGGAAATGATTTATTTTCTTAAAGCTGAGGTCTGGCAACTCCTGAATAGGTGGCAGAATGAAGAGTCGGAACATTTTAAAACCAAGCGCCCTATGGTTCTAAGAAATTCCTGAAACTATCTTGTGCAGTCCCTGTGGTGACCCAGGGTCAAACAGTTTTATTTGTACCTGTCACACCTCGGATCTTCACTGCTTACACAGCAAGCATGTGGCTACGCCTGGAAAATCTAAGTGCCTGTTGAATAGAAACTGCTCATTTTGATATTTTCAGTCATATTAACGTCATTCGTAATTCTCAGGTTATAAATCTAAAGGAAATTACTTTTTAATGTCCTCTGGCACGACATTAAAATTTCGCAATTAGATTTTATAGCCTACAGTCATATGCTGCAGGTCACAAGGCAAAATTCAGGCCCTTCTGCACAAGGAGAGTGTCCTGTACCTGACGTAGGGTACTTGCAAGCCACACAAGGCTTAAGCCAGAGCAGCCCTGGCACTAGCTTCATAGACTGGAGGACAAAGCTGGTCACTGTCCAGGAGTCTGAGGGTTTTGCCTAGTTTACACATGAATTCGCATCAATTTTTAAATTAACAAACAAAAGAGTCTGACTTGATGGATGGATGAGTAGAAATTGCTTCTTGTGTGAATTATCCAGCAATAAAAACCCCACCACTGATGAGCTTGGTTCCTGTCCCGCAGTCACAAGGAATAATCATTCCTGGTTTAATGAAATAGGAGGTTTCCATGCTCTTAAAGGTTATCAACAAAAGGGAAGGCAACGCCAGCCCACCGGGTCGATTTTGAACCCAGCTTTCTATAAGACAACTCTCCAGAAGCTTCTTTCATACCTCTCCTGTGTGTCTCAGGTAACCCTTGGGACAACTCAGAATTTCTTGGGCAGAGTAGCCTGGACCCCACCTAAGACTGACATTTAGATTCTGAGATAACACAAGCATTTGCGGATGGCCTGAAAATCACACGTGCAAATAAAAACTCGGGGAAACAGTGGAAAACATGAATCGGACCCCTGATTTGGATTGGGGGTCCATTTCAATTAGTCGTGAGTGGGTTGGGTTCAGCAAAATTTTGTGTCCTTGAATTTCTTTTAAAATAACATGTTCCCAAAAGATGTCAAACACATTTAATTAGCTCTGTATTTGCCTGCGGTAATCTAGCTTTGGGGAAAGATGTGTCCAGAAGTCACAGGAGAAGCCTTTCCAGGAGGGAGGCTTGCCCTGGGCCCTGAGCCCACGGGGGCCAGACTTTACCCTGCAGTAGCCTCCCCATGCAGGCTTACTGCTCCTGCCTTCCTTAGGATAGCGAATGCATTCTTTCCTATAATTGAACTGATTTGGGACTATTATTTAATGTTTATTTACATTGCCAATATATATTATACCATGCATTCCAGGCTGTAAAACAGCTGAAAATGGGGCTTGTGGTTTTCAGATTGCGTTTGCGTTAAGCAGACTTACATCAGGGATGCTTCAAGTAAAGTGAACCATCACAGCTTTGGGGATTTTGAGAAATCCAGCAGGCGGGCTGCCCAAGATGAAGCAGTGACCTTCAGGAGAACCCAGTTACCCAGCACAGAAATTTTGCAAAGCTTGCAGTTGGCGGGGTTTTCCAGTAGTGAACGCGTGACGAACGGATGAAGTGTATGGTGTGTCATTGCAACAAAAACATGAAGGGATGCGATGGGATAGCTGACTCACGTGGAGCAGACATGCAACCAGGGACAAAAAGGACATGAGAGAGCATCGAGAGCGCATTGACAAGCTGTGTTTTCTGTGTCGTGTTTACAAATAAAAATGTAAATAGAAGATGCTTTATGCTTTTTTGATACATTGGTTTCTTTTTGCTTTAACTGTTGTAAAAATGTTTTAATTTTTCTCCTTGGTTATTATCGAATAGTTTTGTTTTATTTTAAAGAAAAAAATCACATCAATGGAATGTTTTAGTAAAAGAATTTTGAGATCATTTTTTTCCTCTCTACTATAGGCTTTGGTGTGTATTTTATATAAATATATATAAATTCATATATATATATACATATATTTGTATACATGAGTACTTGCATAAGTGTATATGAAGATATCTAATATATCTAAAAAAGTATAATGTATAACATACATTATATACTAATGTTTAATGTATAATATAATGCATAATATATATTTTTATATTTAATATCTCATACATTTATGCAAACACACATGTATACAAACACATGCATTTATATGAATGAACATATAAATGCCTACATTTAGACGAACTACATATAGTTATATAGACACACACGTCTGTATCTAGATATAAATATATGTGGATGTAGACTGAAACATACCTATTTATATATCTGCGTGCATATATGTGTGAATTAACAGGTGTATATACATATACAAGTATATGACTACATTACATCTAAACCTACAGGTAGGTATTTTAATCCCTTAAAACACTGCCGTTTAGACCGTTGTGGGTCCAAGTACATCAGCAGAGACCACCCCATGGTGTTCCCACTTGCATATTCCCCTAGGGCTGTGATGGGGAAGAAAACAGATTGTTAGAGAAGTGACAGGACTTAGGATTTTCCACTTTGCCACTCACTGGTGTGTGACTTTGGGAAGTCATGTCACTTCTTTGCCCTCAGCTTTATCACTTTAAAATCGGGGGGTGGGGGTGGGGAAGGTTGATTGTGGGATAGCCAGCTTCATGTCCAGCCATAACTGCTTTGATTCCAGAGCCCTAGATAGGAGTTATAGTGAAAATAATCGTGAGCTGTACATTTGGAGAAACAAAATTGGCCTGATATTTATTATTCAACCTTTCTACAAAGTTGAAGTAAGGCAGAGGGTGTTTGCCTGTTTATAAGGAGCTGATGTAGCCAGGGCACGTCTTGGAAAAAGATGATGGAGATAAGTTCTTCACTGTTGTGTTCTTCTTCCTCTGGATACCCTGTTGCCTGCCATGGCCCCTGGTTTCTTACTGATTTTCAATGGGACCTTCCCTGTTTCAGTTGTGCCCTGCCCCGTGGGCAAACTGGGTTGATCATTCATGCCCCCATCTGAAAATTGCCACCAACCCCCTTCTTGCAAGTTTTTGGTGAGTGAGAACTACTGTTTTTGATCAATTAATCCATGCCGATATATTACTAGGTGCTAAGGATTAATGTATTTTATACATTCCTTGGAAAATTGATCTTAAATTTGGACCTTACTGGAATATTTCCTTTCTCCTATCCTGGGTTTAAATTGCAACTTATCCACTCACTACTCACTATGTTACGTTTGGCAAGATGTTTAACTTGTCAAAATCTCAAGGTTTTTAACTTTTATATTTTATTTCTACAACATGGATTATAGATCTAGTTTCACAGGATTATGAACGTTAAATGAAATAAGTCATTAATGTGTAAAAATGTCTAAATCGTTAATGTGTAAAAATATCTAAAACCATGTAAACACTGAAAATGTAGACAGTAAACAAAAAGTGTAAATAAGAAACCGGTTATTCTGATATGTCTATTTTTCACAAGCATAAATGATTGTGAATTTGCATATTTTCTTTCTGATGAAATGTTTTGCATTGGTCTGCCACTCAATAGACGCATGAGGCTTTGGGACTGGTGTTGTAAGAAACATCCAAACCTGTAGAAAACCTTTATAAGATTTTATTTGAGCCAAACTGATGATAGTTGCTGAAAAGGAAGATCTCAGATGCTCCGGAAATGACAGTTGTGCAGTTTCTTTTATGCATTTGGCATTAAGGAGGAAAAGTAAGGAAGATGACATGGAGGTGGGAAAAAGCAAGGCAGGGATTGGATTATAGGATAGGTAACAAGATCCCATGCTTTCCTGAGGGTGGTCTTGCTTAAATCAAAGATGCATTAACCTAGATGCACCAAAACAGTGGGCAGGGCTTGCTTAAGGCAAAGATAAACCTCTCACTAAAGAAGTCAGAGGCCTGGGTGTCACCACCCACCATGATCCGCCTGGGTAGGGGTTATGATCCCATCACCCTGCCAGCTGACTTTACACTTTTCTGGTCCCCAAGACGGAAATCGATGATCATCACAGAATTGCAGACAGGACTTGGGGAGCTGAAAGCCTGATCTGTCTCACTGGTGGGGTGAAACATGGATTGGGGGTGCTGCCCACTACTGTCTGAAGTGCGTCTGACTTGTTCCAAGTGATGATTGGAGAAGCAGCTACTAAAGGAAAAGGAAGAAATACGGTAGAGGTGGAGAGACAGGGTGTAAAGCAGCAGCGACCTGCCGGGCCAGCCTCCTTAGGGCTTTTAAAAATTCCAGCCCTTTCTTCTCCAGTCGTGATTTTAGCTTAGAGAACATTGATCGAATGGTTTATGTAATGCACTGAAGCCAAAATGAAGTCTACAGAAGGAAAGCGTGTGCAAACTTTAAAGAGCAGTGAGTATCTGAGGTAGGATGGTTCTTAAGGGCAGACAGGGAAGTTTCCAGAAGACCCAGCCTGGAGTACACCCTCTTGCTGTGGGCCCAGTCAGCACTGCCCTCCTGGGAACTAGCTCCTGCATCTTCAGAAAAGTGTCTCCCCAATGCCATATCACAGCTACGTGATTTAGACTGCTTAGAAACCTAGCCCTACTAATCTGTATCATCCCCACTTCTCATTCCAGAATATTCTTCACTCCATAAAGCAGATTGGTGATGAGTATTGACCTCTTCTTCCCCCTAGCTTACATAAAGACCCTTAGATCTTGAAAACTAACTAGTGACATGGTGAATGCTTTTTCCTGTGGATCTTAACTGACTTGCAGATCGTCATCATTCATAATAACAACAGGAAAAACAACAGACGTCGTATTTCCAGGTTGACATGGCAACGGGCTTTGGGAGACCCAGGCTTTTCCTGCTGTATTTTGCTTTTCTCTAGCCCATACTTCAAAACAGAGTGGGTGTCAGTTTTTTATGTACCAGTATACATCGGTGAGAATAAACTCATTTTCTGAGTGAAGAGGTCATAGATTTTCCTTCCTTCCTGCAACTTTCAGAGTGTGTTGCATAGGAAAGTACATTTTTGTTTTACTGCAGTTTAACCCATTTCCTATTGGCGTCAAGAATACTCCCCGGCAGCACTTGTGGCTGCAGTGTTTACCCCGAGATAACTCGCAGGTCACAGTCCTGACCTCACCCCCAAAGTCTGCCATGAAAAATTTCGCTTTTATTATTATTTTTGCATCACTCTAGTGTATCGATAGTCTTTGGCAACAAATGACGTCATTCTATTCATAGCATTCTGTTTTTAGTAGTGCTATTTCCATTGATGAAATATAGTGACTCTCATTGGTCAAAAATATCAAATCCTAGAAAATGTAGTGTCTTATGCATGATGTTAGCTGATGATTTTAAACATCTTTTAGCTGATGATTTATCTATGGATCTGACTTATATATACATTTCTGTTAGATTAGGATTAGAGAGAGATAAGGTCTGGTTAGAAATAACTCCAAGAACAGCTTTTATATTTTCACATTGAAAACCAAACAGTTGCTTCAGCCTCGAAGAGCATGTTTATGGAAAATTAATGCTGGCAGTGAGCCGCATTTTTTACTTTGTAAATGGGAAATGGGTTGATAGTAGAGCCCAGTGATTAAAAGGACCAACTTCAGCCTTAGGAGCTGAATCTCACTCGCTGTTGACCTTGGCAAGATTTATCAGAGGATGAGTGAGAGAAATGCAGGACTTAACGTGTGTCAAGTACAGAGAAGAGCACCTAGCAGATGGCACATGTTGTTTAAATGTTAGCTGTTTTTGCTTGATGCTTTACCAATAATCAAATTATCATTGCCATGTGCAGTATTAGATGTAGATTAAACCGAAATATACTTTCAGGACATTTGGAAAGAGTAAGTCTTGATTTGCACGTAGATTTCTGTATATTCCTGTTGCTACCTGTGCTCCAGTGTCTCTCCTTTGTTCTTTACCCACTATCCCCAACCCCTCCCAGTTTAACCTTTTGCCCAGTTTACAATTTGACTTTCCAATCAGTTCTCCCAAGGAGTTTCACCGCCCCAGCTTTTTGATTCCTTAATTGACTGTGGTTTGAAGGAGTAAAGAATAAACTCGGGCTGCTCAGAGCCACCTGCATTCTGCCTGGGAGGTTTCCCTGCCCAGTGTTTGCCCAGATGTCAGCTTGGTCTTGAAGCTCTCACTCTGGATTTTATAAAAAAAATTAAATTAGAACACCTTTGATATAGACTGTTTACAAAACAATCACGTGGGTGCTTATATAGGAATAGGAGAAGGCAAATATGAATCATGGCAGCAAATTTTACAATAGAAAGTCATTGCCGGAGGCCGCATTTTAACAATCAAATTTGTGCAATGGATGGATTAGCTAGGATGATTAATATCGAATCTTAAAAAATTATCTACAAAGTATTTAACTTAAATTTACAGGCTTTATGTTACTGGTTAGCTTCTAAACCATGGTCAGTCGTATGGGCTACCACATTTAAGTTCCATTTCATCATAGAGTTCTTTCGGAGAGATCAGAAGAAAGGGGTAGGAGGAAGAGATGTGCCCAGTATTTGGGGGAAATAGGAATATTTTCAGCCATGTTTTTAAATGAGGTGGCCTGTGGGTATTTTTTTAATCTCATAGTATCCTTCTCTAGCCTTCGATGATAATAAAACTGAAGAGACAAAAGAAGCTTTACTTTTTGTTCTAATTTCTGAAATAATTTTAAGTTTTTACCTGTAAAATTTACATGTAAAACTGAACCTGCAGCCCCTTTTGGCACACTGTGCTTCTTGGAAATTTATTGTGTATTTTGAAACTGTAATAACAAAAGAGTATAATAGAACTGTATTTTTAAAGGCTTTTTTTTTTAAATGAAGGGAATATGCATATTTTTATGGCAGAAAGGAAGGGACTTTATAACACTGAGGATATCAGAGGAAAAATGAGGTAATTTAGGGAAGAGATTAAAGATGAGGGAAAGGATGGGATTGAAGCCGAGTTGGAGGAACTGGTCTTAGAAAAGAGGGTGGGGCACCATGATTCTGATTTTATAGGAAAAGTTGAAAGAGTAGGTATTGACGCAGGCATATTTTCAGAGATATTGGTTGGTGCAGGAATTTTCTACCAAGCTCTTCTGGATATCCACTAAGATAGAAGGCCATGTGATACACGAAGGTGAGAGAGGCAGACCTTTTGGGAGAAAACACAGCAAAATCAAAATAGAAAGAAATATGCAGATTACCCAGCTTTGATTTATTGTTCACCATAAAAATATACAGTTTTGATGGGGAAGCTCATTAGAAGTTAAATAAAGGAAATTACACAAAATTGACAGAACTTGTCCCGTTAATTCATTTTCCCCCTCCACAGGGTTCCTTTTATTACCCAAGGGTGTTTTTAGGAAATAGTGTAACCACTTTCTCATTGCTTAATATGGGATCCAAACCCTAAAATACTTCTCTTTATTCTGGTTTCTGTGAGTCACTCTTAATTCTCCATAATGCAAAGAAAGATAAATGCATCAGAAGCAAGTTAACACAGATGTTTTTCTTTTATCTAAGCCCCCAGTCCCCTCTCCTTTCTATGGATGAATACTTCCTTTAACTCTATACCTGTAAACACCTGTATTTGTAGAAACCATGTTTGAAAAAAGAGATATTAGTGCTTGTTCCCTAACTGAATTATAAACTCCTGGAAAGACCACTTATTAAACATTTTTTATAGCCCTCATACATACTTTGCCATGAGTAAGTATATTTTGTGTCAATTGCCTTGCCTAAGAAATGAAGAAATTGAAATGCTAAAAAGACTCAAGATACCATACGCATTAAAACTTGAAAAACCAAATACTGGTTTCTGTATAATTCAATTCTGCTTTCCTCTAAGCAGATTAGAACTTTCAGTATCTGTCATTTTTTCCCCCCGGTAATTGAAAGGAGAGACATGCCACATGTGTTATGCAAAGCTAGTGTTTGAAAACCATCCATCTCTTTCACATCAACGAAGGCGTTTCTGCGGGACAGGATCTGAGACTCGGGTGTGTTTCCATATTAGATCTTGTTTAACATCTGCTTTTGTTGAAAGCGATGAGTCCTGTGCTGCACATATTTTTCTCCAACCAATGACTTTGTTGATTTGACAGTTGTTATGTGCCTGCGTAGTCACCTCGTTATTGCTCAACATGTTAACTCCAAGAAAAAAAAGGCAATCAGATAACAAGGTTAATGATCAGGGATAATGATAACGTGGGGGCACAATGGCAGGCGACTCACTGGATGTTTTTTCAGTGTTAGAAGAGCTCATTAAAGTTGCAAAATGGCACATGAATCCTCACTCTGGGCTGGAGGCCATTTCCTAGGATTTAGTAGTGCTTGTAAAAGACTTGTCTCTAAAGAGGGGCTCTTTTTTGATCTCCCTTAGGAAAAAACAATGCAAATGAAGCCTAGAAATAACTGTGGATTTCCCAGCTGGAAAGGACTGGGTGTGTTTGACAAGTCTCATCATGGGGCCAAAATAGAAACCTACTCTTTCCAGTCCACTCACCCAGGAGATGGTCTGGTCCCCATGCAGAGGTCTTTGTGACGAATCATGTGAATCCTGTGTTATTTTCTGGCCAGCCCAGAGCCAAAAGGAAAAGGCACATTTGGGTACATCACCACCCAGCGCTGGTGCCTTGCTCGCTCTTCATTGGGTGGCTGTCCTCTGTGCCCTACACCTTCTCAGAGTGGATGATGTGACATCCTGGTGGAAACCCCCAGCGGGCCCTCAGCCATCACATCAGGGGACCTTCCCATCCTGTCCGAAATGTAATGTTTGCTACCTGACGTGCACTCTCTGCAGTCCCCGGAGGAAACCTCATTCATTCCTCTCCTCTTATTTATTTATTTTTCCTGTTTAGAAATTGGCCCCTGGTTGCGGGAGTTCCGAGCGAAGGATGCTGTGGATTTCTCGCAGTTAACATTTGACCCGGGACAGAAAGAACTTGTTGTAGGAGCAAGG
This sequence comes from Cynopterus sphinx, assembly GCA_030015415.1. Lineage (NCBI taxonomy): Eukaryota > Metazoa > Chordata > Mammalia > Chiroptera > Pteropodidae > Cynopterus > Cynopterus sphinx. Next base: position 2,944,233 of record CM057379.1, on the reverse strand, counting down.
TGAGAGATCTTACGTTTTGCCACTGCGGATACTTTCGGGCATTACTTGACATCCGGGTAGTTACGTGTGGGCTGCTCTGCCAGAGGGGACAAATGCCACATAATATTTCTTCTAAGAATGAAATACAGTATGAATATCATAAAGTATGCTGCCCATAGGAGGGTAACTACTGCTTTTTCCAGTGAGCATTTATTGGGCCCTCCCCATGTGCCAGAAACTGTTCTGATGTGAATTCATTCACTTTTTCCTCCCATGAAACCTGAGAGGTAGGTATCATCAAACCTGCCAGTTTTGGAGGGAAGGAAATTGAGGCAGAAAGTGGATAAATACGTTGTCTGGGACACAGCTATGGTCTAATGAAAGGGGGACCCAGGTTTCACACCCTGGCTGTTTGCAGAAACCATTTTCTCAACTTCTCACTAGACTCTTCTCTTCTGCACAATTTTAGAGATCGAGAGACCGTAGTGTCCCTTCTGGCCTATGTTACCTTTCTCTGTGACGTTCAGTAAGCCAATTACCAGTCCATTGAGAATTTGAGGGAATTGTTATGATTTACGCCTCTTAAGATGCATATGCCCCTGCATCCGGGTCACCATTTGACATCCCGGATGGACAAGGAGGCCGCTGGAGCACAGTCAGGGCAGATCTTGAGTTGTCTTCCCCGTACGTCCCATGACTTCCTTAGAAAACGTGCATGAAAACGTGCATGAACCCTGCAGTCAAAGCACCCATCCTGCCAGTGCATTTTGAGAATGATGTATAAAAAACATTTTCTCTTCATCTCCAGGGAAAAATGACATTAAACTGGAAGAAAGTGGCCATTGGTCGATTGGGACTCTTCTGACATCCAAGGAAAGAGCTTTGGACAGTAGCGGGCTCATGTCCCTTCTGCCTAAACTTACTAGATGACAAAGTATATCTTTCTTAGCAAGAGAGGTTGTACAGGTTCCACCTGAGTGAAGCTAAGTATGGCTTAAGTTCTGAGCACCCCAGACAAACATCGAGTATTTTCTAGGATCATGGCTTTTGCCCTTAGATCTTACAAGGGCCTTGGACATCCACCCATCACTTGAAGATGTTGTGTGGTTGTAATTTTAAATGAATAGAAGTAGGTTTAGTTCCTGGCACTGAGCATATCTCCTGCATCTCTTTTGATGTTTGTGCATAGACAGTGAGTGTGCACTAGATGGGCTCACTCGGTGTGCTTTGGGAATACTTGGGGGTGGTTTCTGATGCTGACTTTCATTAGCTTTTATCCCTGGGAGCTTGGCTGTGTATTGCAGGGAGTTCTAACTGCTCTGCTATTGACAAGGGAACAAGGGAGTGGCAATCTCTCAACCCCAAAGCTAACCCTTAGGGAGGAGAACGAGGTCTTTCCATTAGCCAATGGGGAACTGTGACCCCAACTGTAATAGCTGTGTCCAGCATCTCTCATTCAGCTCTAAAGAACTTTGGAAAAGGTTTTCTCATGAGTTTGACTCGAAAGACTCTCCTTTGTTTCTGGAGGTTGGACAAGCAACACAGTTGTACACACTCTGCCACTGGTTTGTGTTTGGCCAATTTCCCTTTCTCTTAATGGATGTTAGAAGCCACTGAGCAAAGTGGGACTGAGAAGAGACACGTCATGGTCCTGTCCTGGGTGGCGACAGCACATGGGGCACGGCCCATGGGTTACCCATCTCCGAAAGTCTCCATTTCAGTGGCCCTGAAGGTCTCCATCTGTGTTCCTAAAAGTCTCAATTCACCTGATCTCACACAGCCCCAGCCTAGCCACACCAGGGCAAACAGACTAGACACTGAGTCAACCCAGCATGTGGTGTGGCGTGGTGACCTGGAGAAATAGGAGCTCCAGAGTTAGCACATTAAAGTCCAGGCTATGCAGTTAAATTTGAGTTCGATAAGCACCCCGAGGAGCACGGGTTGTATTTTCTGTCCTGGGACAGTGCTGCACGTCATAGATGCTTGATAAACTACAGAAAAGAGGAAAGTGGACTTGCATAGCTGCACGACCTTGAGCCCGTTTCAGAGTCTAATTTTCTTATCTTTAAAGTTGATATAATTATTTCCAGTTCTTTCAGCTGTTGTGAGGATTAAATAAAATAATCCATGAAAAGTGATTGTCACAGTGGCAGGGTACGCCGCAGTAGGAAGCTTTGCGGATGTCATGGGTTTGGCCTACGTGTGAATATGTATTTCTGGAAGATGCCAGAGAGAGAATAGCCATTTTACCTGGGGAACTTGGTGGGATTAAGCTCAGAATGTTTGAGAGGGAGTGTGAGTGAGCCAGTTATAAAACTTTAAAAATAACCCAGCCCTCTGATTCCTGTTTGGGAGGGCTTGACCTAGCAAAAGGAGTTTGGGTCGTAGGTGTATATTTCAGAAATGTTTTAAATATATGAGTGGTGGAAAAATGCGATGAGAGTCATTTTTATTTTTTTCATCCTAGCACTCATCATTGTAAAGCCATTTATTGGATGGTTTTACTTTATACCAGCGATATTTTATGTTCTTGAAATTCAATTCAGTTAAAGATTCTTTGTGTGTTTTTTTTGTTTTGTTTGTTTGTTTGTTTGTTTGTTTGTTTTGCAAAAAGCAGTTTATTGTGCTGCAAAAGCAAAACCATCTTCAAGCAATTTGGGTTATGCAGTTCCAAAAGGTCCTCATGTCTGAATTTATATAACTTCTTTCTGAAAGAATCTCTAAACTTATCACTTTCAAGGATCACATCATCTTCCATAATATTTTAAAAGCATTGACATTCACATCCTGTTTTACCAAAATGTAATAATGTTGCTGTTTTCAGTAATGAGACCCAGGCATTTTTTTTTCTAGAAAATGAGGAAAATACAGTAAAGCAGAAAGGAAAAAAACCACAATTTCAAAATTAATCACAGTTAACCTTTTCAGTTATTTCCCTGAGTTTTTGATTTTTGTTGGTTTATACTATGGAGATACTATTTTATGAATGACTTTTAGAATTTTTTCTCAAAAATAATAAAGCCCTACTAAATGCAGTTCTCAAGGCGGGGGGTGGGGGGCAAGAAATTCCAGAATAAAAGAATATGTCCTGGTAAGAGGTTTTTGTGTGGATAATTATGAAAGTAATGTCAGTCATAATAGATCACAAAGTTGACTAAGTGTAATTTTCATGTGTATAGGATTGTAACAACATATGCAAGAAAGGATGATTACATTTTGATTCTCCAAACGAATCTGTTGATATTAGTGTTTCAGGTTTATTGTAAGAATGAGAGTGATTCTGTGCTGCATTTAAATGTTATTCCAAGTGGCAACTAACTTGGTTCTCATACAATGAATAATCAGGGCATATGGAAACTAGGCATATTTTTACCAAGAATAAAGCCACACGGCAGTCAGGAAAAAGAGCTTTTTATTGAGGAGAATGAGAGTTTATTTCAGCTTTTTTTGCTTGTTTTTTGATCTTTCTGTTATCTTAATTTTATGATTTGTTATCTGATTTTTTACTCTTCTTTAACATGAGTCAGTGTCATATAAACATGTAAATTGAAGGGCACAGTCTTGCAACCTATGATATTTTAGTAAGAACACTCACCTGTAAGCGCTCACACAAGCACCTGTGAGTCCGGGAGACTCGACCACCTCTTGATGAGTGAGGAGGTGGAATTGAAGTTTGTAGACCCAATACTTGGGTCAGGTGACTATCTGAATTGATGACAGATATAATGACTGATGTCCTTAGAAATTATTAATATTGCATCACAAAATAGGAACATTATAAAGAGAGTAAGATAAGAGGTAATGGGGATGCCTGAATCTCTCCTTACACCTGACATGACGTGAGTCCCCTCCCTCTGAGCACCTGGCATGGAACTTGCCATTATAGTCAATGAACTGTTTCCACATATTGGAAGATATTGCTGCATATATGTCTGTGCAACAAATGGCATAGACTTGTAATCATCATATGCATTTCCAAAAACTAAAACTAAAACCCAAATGCTTCCACCACACAACAAACCGGTCTTAGAAATTTTTAGTGTATTATTTCGAACTATTTGTTTTGCTCATGGTTTGAATCTATAAAATTCAAGATAAAAAGGAAAGATAGATTACTTCTGTTGTGCTGGGACTGAATTTGCTTTAAGCATTCAAAGCGTATATTCCCCTAAGAGCACAGTGAATGAATGGGCAGGCTTCTGTTAAATAGGAATGAGTTACCTTTTTCAAAATGATGTTGCCACTGGTTCCAAACAGAGACAAATTTTAGATTCATATCATAGACATTTATAAAAATTGACTAATGTCATTCTTTCTCTTTTGTGGTTATAATTTCTATTTTTATTTTTAAGTTTTACCTTGGAATTAATCCATTGGAAGCAGCATATAATTAAAAGAAAACTGGAGATTTTATGAGATTTCTGTGTCTAGTATCCACAACCTCTATTCTCCAAAAGCTATATTTTAGTTTATACATTAAAAGTAACTCCTGCTGAGTTGCACAAAATCAGCAATTAGGAGTGATTCTGAAAGGCAGTAGGTCTCCATCCTGCAAAGAAACTCCAGGTAATGTGATGTTTATATTGTATTTACATTAATTACAACTTAGAATAAGCAGCTGGTAATGAAGAGTGATGTTTTTCGTTCATTCTCTTCATTCTTACCCCTCCCGGCCTGGAATCTTTTTAAACATATACTTTATGGTTTAAATATTTTCTCTATCCTTTCCTTCTGCATGCAGGTGTGTTTTTTTTCTCTTGAGAGTCTCTGTGCTCATCTGTCACTTTCTTCCACCATTTCTTCCCTCTCTTCCAACAGGCCTATTTGATTAATTAACGTAATCTGTGGCTGGCTTTGTTAAATTTTGTCCGACATTTACCAAACATTAGTTCATTCAAATCCATCTTCCTCTGCCCCCTACTCCCAGCCCAGATAATTCAGTGGGCTGTGAAGTGGTCCTGGAGTGTGGGCTTTTAACAAACAGGTGGTCTACAGACACTCTTCTGGGAAGCACTTGTAACCATTGTTTCCTTTTGCTGTTGCAAAAAACAATAATCTCTGCACTTTTTTCCCTGCTGAAGAGCAGATGAGCTTAGCAGCATAATTATTAATTTGTTTTATATATATAGATGATATAGATATAGATATATAGATATATAGTCTTCCCTTTTCCCAGATTTCTTAAATGAGCCAACAAAAGAGTTAGATAAAAATGAATCAACCATTTTTCTTTGAGTGTATGTGTGTGTGTGATACAATATTTGACTTTTGAGAGCTTTTGTCCTTGTCGGACAAAATTTTTCACAACTCTTCATTCATCATTTATATCATTTATGCCAGGAAGCATCTTAGATATTGGGAAAACAAAGATGAATACTTTTGTGCAAAGATTGGCAAGCTAAGGCCAGAGCTGGGCTCCTGTTTTTGTAAATAAAGTTTTTTTTGGGACACAGCTACACCCATTTGTTTGCATATTACCCAGGGCTGCTTTAAGAGGTTTACATACAGAGATGAGTACTTGTGACTTGATGAGGTCAAGCTTTTGCTATTTGACCATTAAAGAAAAATTTTGCTGTTTCCTGGACTGGTGGGTGTGGGGGTTCACAAGCAATTTAGTTTTGCCAGGTGGGCCTAAGTAAAAGACCTTGGAAACACCTAGAGTAAGGAGCATGAAGGTCCTTGGGGGTGAGAAGGGTTTATTAAGAAAGTGATCCCAACTCATTGGAGATGAGTCTGGCAGGTGGGAAAGTATCTTCCTTCCTCAAGAGGACCACACTATAGGGTAAGTCTGAGGTCATGATGAGGCATGACTGGACAATGGGTGGCTGAGAGGGAAGTTATTATAGGTGAGGTCTGAACTTTAGGTGGAGTCAGATTATGGAGCAATTTGGACTTCATCCTCTAGACTCCTGATTCCAGTGCATAAGAGTCACCTGAGAGGCCTTCCAAGAAAGCAGAGGCACAGGCCTCTTGTAGATCATCTGAATTAGAATTTCTGGAAGGAATTCTGGAATGTTTGATTTCATCAATCTCTGATGGTCTGCCTGCCTGGCAAATTTGAGAACCTCTCCCGAAGTCATTAGTTGCTCAGGAGATGTTTCAGGCTACCTGTTTACATGCTCATATTTGCATTCGGAAGATACTTTCACTCTATCATGTGCAGAATGTTTTAGGATTTGGAGAATCTGGAAGCAAAAACAGCAGTTGGGGGCTGTGGATGAGATGAGAGCAGAGATAACTTAAACTTAGTCAAGGAGAGTGAAAATGGAGAAGAGTTATATGTGAGACCTATTTCAGAGCTGGGTTTGACAGTGATTGATGGTAAATAGAATTGGGTAGTTGAGGGCAAGGGCAAATGTGAGATTTGGGAGCAAGATTTGGGAATGTGGCTTGTTGTGTTTACATTAGCTGGGCTGAGCATATGGGGATTGAGCTTTAATTCTTGATAATTTGAACAGTCATCAAAAATTCTCAGAGTTTGCTAATTCTCAGGATAACCCAGAAAATAGTTGTATATGGAAATCATTTGAACAGTGAATATTCTTGGGAAAACACAGGTTAAAGGAATTCCAGAATAATTCAGTTGGTGCTTTTCAAGTGAAAAATGATCTCTATTAACTGAAAAATGGAAAGGAACAAATCAAATACCCAATAGACCCACAAAAGCAAAAGTCATGAGTTCAATTTAGAGCAAGAAGTCATCATCTGTAATCCTCAAGGCTCTTAGAGATTTGTAAGAAATGTCTAAAGCACAGTAGAATTTTAAATTATCAGTGTAATGAACAACATTAGTTAACAACTTTGCCCCTCAATATGCTATGGGAAAAGGTTTTTCTGATTTTATGTCTCTTAAAGTTGTTAATGACATTGGTCATCACTGTAGTATGTCGCTAAAAATCTGTCTTTGCTATTTCATTCCATTTGCCAAATACCGAGAGGCTACCCATCTACTTCTGTGACTTTTAATCTTGGTGTTTAAACATACCACAGTGCTGTTAAAACTGATGTTGGTTTGATGTGTTCTTTGAAACCTACTTCTAATAACCAAGACTTATAAGAAATTTGAAATAGGCTTTTGGGGAATGAAATAAAAAAAGGAAATAAGCCAATGTAATTCCGGGAGAGTGAGTACTGAACACGTGTGGTAACAACAATAATAAAATCAAAATTATAGAAATCTTTGATAGCCCAAAGTGCATATATTTAGATAGTTTTTGAAGAGGGCAGGAAAAATTCTGAATGAGGCGGAAGCTCATAAAATGACCAAATTATACATTTGATACCGTATTTAAAAATATACTAGCACAGGAAAGAAATTCGGCCTTCGGAAGCTGTGATCTAAATGTGGTCCAACTGTTTAAATATCTTGCTCTATATTTGGAATAGTTTGATAATTTTAAAATATAATTAAACTCCCTTGTACTAGTGGGAAAAGTAGGTGAAAGAGCTCTTTTTGGAATGACAATAACCTCAGAAAAAACAAAGCTTTCTAGAATAATTTCAGTCAACTAGTCTAGCAAGAGTCTTACGAAGAGCAATTATAAATAAGTTGGTAAACTACATCAATTAGCTGTTAAATTAAATCTTTAAAGGTTGAACCATCATTAACATATTAAGTAAATGACTCATTTTATCTAGAGACATTTTCATATTTAATGGAGGTCAGAGTTAAGTGTTAAGTTCTTTAAAGCTATTGCTGTATTAAATATTTACTGTTAAATAATTAATTTTTATAAAAAACATTGTGTGCTTTAAAGAATATAGTTTCTACTCTTCTTTAGCTGCAAAGTCACAGGCTTACATTTCAGTCTTCAAACCTATCAGTGCCATTGAAAAGGATGTCATAGAGGATGTCACTGTGTCAAGCTCTGTGCCCGTTGGATGTTGGCAGCAGAATGGAATCTGGGAATAAAGGGAATTCATGGAGAAGATAAAGCTGCCATAGGGACAGGTGAGGATAGCTTTGCAGTTGATGTCAGCTCTCAGCTTTACCTATATGGTGACCGTTGCTATGCCGTGTGTGTTTTGTCTTCAGATTGTTTCATCATCAACCATAGTCTGAACTTTAATGTAAGTTTTTGTCACCATTGTTTAAAACATCTTTTAAATAGATTTACCTGCTTTTCAGTCTCCTTTTTCTCTTTGTTCAAAATGCACGTCTGTCTGGGCCAATTATTTGGTCTTCTGTTCCTCAGTTCTAAGAAAGCCTCTAACCTACCTGCTCGGTAAGAACTGGGAAATTTTTCTTTGATTTTATACCTTTATTCACCAGAGACCAATTGAGATATTCTAAGAGCTTGTCATTTTAAAGCGCCTGTGTCTTTCATAATTAATGGAGGTCAGAGTTAAGTGTTATCGTGTCTCTAGATAAAATGAGTCATTTCGTTAATATGCTCGTGATGGTTCAACCTTTTCTTTAATGCCAGCTGAATTTTATTACTTTACACAGAGACGCAAACGAACTTTGTCTATTAAGGCCCACACTGTTCCCTCAGAGAATATATTGTTGTGCTTAGTGATTTGTTGCTAATAGGCTGCTGAGGGCTGTGATGGGACACGAGGATGAGTTATTCAGTCCTACAGTCAATAAGAAATAAACTCCAGTGAAGAGGGAACAAATGCACTGGAATGTCTGGTGGGGAAAGGATGAATGGATGGTCTTTGGAACTGTCAGTTTATGTCTGCCAAAGTGCGTGACTTTGTGATTTGAATTATTCAGTCTCTTGGATCTGTATATTTCTTATATATCAACATTCCTAAAAGTAATAGGGGTATGACTTTGAATGTGCAATGTCTAAATGTATTCCAAGACATTGAAAAAATTAAAAAAAGTGGGTCCATACCAAGAGAAAACAGCTTATGCTTCTGTTTATGATGGCCATTAAAGTGAACCTGTCCGGGCAAGGGAAACTGTCTTTGTACCCCCATGATGGGAGGGACATGGGACTAGGGAGCTGCTCCCCGAAGCTGTACAGTGAATCCGCACTGAGAATCTAACCCCTTAGCCTCGCTCAGTGTTGCTTCTACGACTGTTTCCATCTGGGGTGTTATGAAGATGAATGAGACTACTTCAGTGCATTGGGCTGCTCCCAGCATTACCCTGCTAGAGCAACAGGCCCTGTATGAAACATTTGGTTAGCATTCCCTGTTGGCTGGGAGCCAGGAGCATTAGCGACTCCTTGATGTTGGCAGCCTTTCTCCTGAACCTCGCCTGCGTTGTGTTCCCTCTTCTGCACGCTCACAATCACAAGGTAAAGAGGTCGCCCCTTCTATAATGCCCTAGAGGGCAGCCACTTGTGGGGGACCATAGATCTTACTTTACTGTGTGAGTGGCCCAATATCTGGGAATATCAATTTTTTATTTCCTTTAGGAGATTTTCTTTCTTTTCGTAACCTTTAACTTTGTAGGTCATTGACCTGAGCTGTAATGCATCAAGCTGTCTGGGGCCGTTGCAGGCCCCTCATCTTGCTGGCTGGATTGGAATTTTTCCAACAGCAAAAATGCCCTGGGAGTGATCTCTGGAGCCAAACAGTTTGAGGAAAGAGACTTGAGAATAGTAGAACTCACCCTGTGTTTTGTCAGATTCTAAGGGTCCTTGGGGGAGATTAGGGAATTCCACAAATGTTTCATTTATATTTCATCTTTTAAAATATTTTTATATCATTGAAAATTGTGATAGATTAAGTGAATACTGAAATGTGTAATATTACATGTTTCTAATATGGAAAGGTCCAGCAAGGCATTAAATTGTCTCCGTGGAGTTTACGTGGACCACAGTCATGTGTTAAACAAATATTTGAAAACATCTACTGACTCCTTGTCTCCAAAATCAAACAAATTAAAAAAAATGTAATTAATCAACTGACATAAAAAATAGACCTTCTATAGATGTTGAGGCTATGCAGGCTTATAGATCTGATCATTCCAATTTAGCATTTTTAAATTAGTATAATCAACTCATGATTGACAAGTATTAAATGTGAGTACTCAGGGAATGCATTTTTACTAATAAAGAATTATCTTTTTTATATGCTGAATTTTCTTTAGTGTATTTGGAAATATGGTACCGATTTACCAAAAAATAAAAACACTGGAAAAGTATTTTTTAGACATTTATTGAAATGTGTTGTGATGACAAGTCTTCCACTCGACAGCCATATGTTCATTCGCCCCTGCCTCTGTTGGTCATTTCCTATGTCCTAGAGGAATTTGTGTTATTTAAACATATTAGCTGATTGTATCAGTTAGTTCTCTAGTTTTATAAAGGAACTTGGGCACTTGAAATGAGTGTGGGAAAGCAGTTTCAGAAAGAATTTATGAGAAACAAAGAGAAAGAGAAAGGGGGTACCATTGAATCAGCCAGACCAGTAGAATTAACACGTTCTCTTAACGGGGAGACAAATGTCACAGTTAGCTCACAGGCCCAGAGATGAGGATCATTTACCTAGAAACAAAAGCTTGTCATTGACCACGCCGACATGAATCATCTCAAAATGATTTGTAAATGTACCTCTGACTGGACAATGAAGACATGAAATAATTGTGCGTGTGTGTGCGCGCGTGTGCACACATGTATGTGTTTGATGCCAGGGAAATTAGGCAGGGGACATCGGATGACTGATTGGTGAGGCCATGTGGCAAATGGGCTAAGAAGGGACACCAAAGTGGGGGATCTTAATCCTAGATCTTTCTCTGAGTTCTAATCGTCTCGGATACATCACGTTGCACCTCTTAATTAGAAGCAGTTTCCTCATCTACATGTGGAAGGAAGGGTACATAGACCCTCAAATGACCATCAAGCTCTGGAATTTTTGAACTCTACGATATTTTTTAGGGCAAAACATTGAAGATGGGTTAAAAAAAACTCCACTTGTATCTTGTAACCCAGAAAATACTGAAGGAAAAGTCCAGCTCTTTGGTGCTTTTCTTCATTAGGCTGCTGCTGTGGTCTCTCATCCTTACTGTCCTAGTTTTCCTGGTGAGCATCCTCCTCCCTGCCCCTTCCCTTCTCCTATCCGCGGCCTCTACTGTGCTGATTTATGACTGATGAGGTGGATTTTAGGTCACGGTAGTTGTCAGGTGTTTGGAGAAGGAGGAGAAATGGTTAAAATCTCCTGGTAGTGGCTGGGGTGAGGGGAGGTACCTTTACAGACTGTTGGGGTCTAAGAGGCAGAAAAAGAATGGTCAGCAGAGGCAGACTTGCCTGGGAGACATAGACTGGGATGTGGCATGTTTGTCGTTATCATCAGTGTCTTGCTGTCTTAGGTGATTCAGGCTGCTGCAGCAAAATACCAAAGACTGTGTAGCTTATCACTGACAGAAATTTATTTCTCATAGTTCCGGAGGCTAGAAGTCCAGGATCAAGGTGGCAGTGTGACCGGCTTCTCGTGAAAACCCTCTTCCAGCTTGCAGATGGCTAGCTTCTAGCTTTGTGTCCTCACATGGTAGAAGGGGCCAGGGATCTCTGGAGTGTCTTGTATGAGGGCGACAATCTCATGCATGAGGGCGCCACCGTCATGGCCCACACATGTTCCAAAGGCCCTGCCTCCTAACCCCATCACCTTTGGGGGTTAGGAATTTAACATGAATTCTGGAAAGACATGAACAGTCAGACCGCAGCATTTCTTCTATGGAACACACCTGAAGACTGGCCCCAGGGGTTCGAGAGGATGAGCACCCAGCCTTCTCCAACCCTCTCCCTGAGGAGAGAGAGGGCTTTGAACTCCCCTTTCCAGTTGTCCGTCCAGAGCCCTACAGGACCTTGGGGACACTACCATTTTTTCCCTCAATGATGCGAGGGTGTTTCCAGCTCTTCCTTTGTGTGTGTGAGCTGCCTTTCTAGAAAGTTCCCAAAGTGCAGTGTGGGCATGCACGTGCCTATGTGCGTGTGGTTGGGGAGCGGGAGGTGGTCTTGCAATATCTCCAAAGCCCTTAGGTGGTTCATTGATTAAAAATGGGAGGAGTTTCTTTTACTGAGAATATTTGCAGGAAAAAAAAAATTCTTAAGAGCCAGTGAGTGGGAAAGCATGTGCCCAGTAATCCCCTCTGGTACCACATGTTTAGATTTCTGATGTCTGTCAGGGGAGTCCTGGTGGCCTCAGTGTCACACCAGGTGAGAGTGTGGCATCTCTCCACATGCAGGCGCCTCTGGGCGTTCACCTGGGCAGCGGGATGCACGCTCGCAGGTGGACACTGAGGCCACATTTTGTCCCCTGCAGGAGGGTCTTTCTATGAGAAAGCTTGCCTCTGCATGGCACCCGACTGAAGGGAAATAGACTCTGCCACCATATCCCCTCCTTGAAGACATCCTGAGTCTGGTCCTCCCTGGAGGGCTGTGACTCAACTGTAATAATGCGAGGACACACGTTCCCCAGATGGCTTTGTGGTGGCGGTGGCACGTGTCACCAGTGCTTCTGGGAGAGCAGTCAGTATGGCAGAGGTTAGATTGGAGGGGCGGAAAGAGTGATGGCAGGATGATGGCAGTGCCCCCATGGTGGGGGATACATGGTGAAGCACCCGAGCACCCAGGGGGCGACACCTGGGACCCCTGAGACCACTCCAAAAGGGACCTTAGCCCCTTCTCTTCCCCCAGCAGCTCGTGCACACATGCTGTGGGATGTCAGCTTCCTGAATGTTTTCCTTTCCACATCTTCACCCGCTCCGTAGGCATAGCTTGTTGTCCTCACTAGGCTGTGCCCTTGGCCCAACGTGGCTGTCCCTTGTTTCTTCCACTGGACCATGTGTCTACTTCTGACATCTAAATTCCTCCCCAGACAGTGAAAATAATCTCCTTTTGTTTCTCATTGCTGTTGGAAAAATTCTGTTATTCTTTCAGTGCATAGACATGACCTTGGACTAAGGTTCGCGGAGACTCCTCCTCACCATCCTGTGTTCTGCCGGGTCTGCTTTCTGTTAGCATATGCCAATTTCTCCCGCCTTTGCTGTCTACACCTGGGCTGACTTTGTTTCCCCTTCTTCCCTGGGGTGCTGCTGCTGCACCACCTTGTCATCTGCACACAGTTAAGGAGGTATTTGTTTATGATTTAAGTTAGAGGCCAAAGTGACTCACTCAAGGGAGGCCAATTCACTGTTTCTAAAAGCCACAGCATGTGACCTAAAGCCTAATATGACTGATACTTAAGCATTTTCCCCCCATGCCCTGCTGATCTGGGCTGCATATTTCACTTTCCTTCTCCTTCATTGTTGAAAACTGATGGTTTCCTTCCTCCCCATGTCCTGTTTCCCACTCGGGCAGCCAGAGCTCTTTCTAACCCTGCAGGGCAGACGCACTAGGGCCTGCTTCTAAATTTATTTCACACTGAACCCGTCCAACAAGAGAGAGTAATCCCGAGACCACTGCTGCATTCAAAACCTGGACATATTTAAATTATAATCACGGCAAGTACAAGCGATCTGTGAGAGCAAAGACCTGTGAAGAATGGTTTTATATCATCTTACTTAAATTTAGTTTCAGAATCAAATGCCCATGTTTTTTTCTATCCATTTCACATAGATCAAGAGAACCAATTAATAGTGTAGATTAACCTGAGTCATGCACGTGTGCGTGAGCGCGCGCGCGCGCACACACACACACACTTTGTTCCTTAACTTTCTCACCAATCTCCAGTGTGTGTCTGTTTCCATATTGAATGACCCTTTGACCTCTGAGGTACAAGAAAAGCTATGTTATACACATTCTTAGCAGGAGGATTCTGTGGAAGCCAAAAATCATTGTTTTGTTTTGTTTTCCCTTTGTTCTCGTGATTTTTATGCACTCTAATCTTTTGCATCTACTAAAAGTAAAATTGCTCTCTTTTTTGTGTTTTGTAGAAACTACCTCTTCAGGTTACAGCTTGAGGATTTGTCTCTGATCCAGGTAGGTGCAATTTATTTTTCCCAAGCTTTCATTTCCCGTCCCAATTAGCTCGCTGTTTGAGGGGATGAAGACAGAAGTACGTGAAGGTTTTAATCAGGGCCAAGCAGAGATTCGCTTCCTCAGGAGGCAGGCCGCAGGACTCCTGGCTGCTCTATGTGATGTGAGTCATCGCCTGCTTTAATTCACAGTTGGCCCTTAGCTCCCACTGTGAAGCCCCAGCTCCTTTCATGGGCATCATCTGATTTTTCTCTTCTTCAAATGATAGGTAATTCAAAGGACATTTCCTCAGTGTCTGGGAGCATTCTTTTCTGCCCCAGTTAAAATCATCATTGATGGTTTAGTTGGATGCATTTGGCCATCCCATTCTTAGGAAAATCAACCCCCTTAGGAAAAGATCCTGTTTCCTCTTTATTATTTATAATTTGATAAATATGAATCTATGTTAGAAGCACATACAGCAGAGAATAAGTAATGATACATAAAAATACAATTGATCTACATCTGTATTTATTCTTTGGAGAAAGAGCCTGAGATCCTTATGTCTGAATAGAGTATTTATTTTAGTGGCAGTTTTGAACCCCAAAGACTCAATCTTCCCCTGCAGTCTTTAGAAGGGTCTCCTTGGAGAAGGAGAGGCTTATAACATGAATGTCTCCATCATTGAGGTTCTGGAACACTCCATAGACCAGGCCAGAATCCTGGGCCTGTGTGCAGTTTTCAAAATATTCTTCAACCAGTTTTAATGTCACCCTCTTAGAACTAGAGTTCTAAGAAGTGATTGAAGAGACGTTTATATTATTTTCTTCTCTTTGTGATGCTGCTTTTTCTGAATATTTGGGCAAAATTAGAGCTAGGGCTTAATATTAGATCTGTCTTTTATTCATCGGAGCCTTGAAATAAGCCAACCCCACAAGCAAAGCTAATATTGTTAAAATGCAAGGGTTTCGAAGACAGTTGAGCTGGTGGCCTAGTTCCATGAGTCTCATTTAGTCTTCTCTGTGAAATGACCACAAAACACTAGCTCCCCTGTCCTGTCATTGCTAGAATTAAATGACGTAAGGCATGCACAAGAGGTAAGGCATTGTGCTTTCTCAATAAATGTTTGCTTATGTTTTACAAGTGATGACAATAAATAAGTTATCATCCTAATCATTTCATCACACTGGGCAATGAATTGTCTTTCCACTGCAATTTAGTATGAGCCTAATTCTTCAAATGAGTTAATTGGTCGGTAAATTATAATGTATTAATAAGAAATCAGAATAATTGGGCTTTGAGCCAAAATACTATTTTAAAACTCTGTTTTTTAATTATCTTTAGACCTTTCCATAGATTAAAACTGTATAGTGGGCTCATTTTCACCCTCATGGTTTTCCATATTATCTGGCATATCATGTATGTTAAAAACTAGGATGTGGAGATATTTGTGTGTCTGCAAACGTATTCATTGATATCCTAGTTTCTTGGCTTGCTTTGCTTTAGAGGGTCTAGAAAGTCGCAATGGGTATACGTAAATTCAGTTCTCCACTAAAGGAACCAAGTCTCCCTGGAGAAGTAGCTGATCTCAGGGCCTAGGGAGCAAAAGTCGGGATAAGACTTTGTGGTTTCAGAAATTAAGGAAGTATTGAAAGAATGATGAGGGCCTGTCAGAAAGACCTAAGAACCAGAAGTGAGCTTCCTGCAGAAACCTGGGGTAATTTGATTATCAAAATAAATGCTGATAGTATCATATTATAACACATTGAATCATCTGAATCCATGCATACATACTAACATAAAAATAAATGAATGATGGGGTACATAGATACAATGGAAAATTAGCCATAGGAAGAGACGAAATACTGCCATTTGCAACAATTTCAATGGATCTTGAGATTATCATGCTAGGTGACAAAAGTCAGATGTAAAGGGTGGAGAAACCATATGATTTCACTCATATATGGGATATGAAACTAAAAGCAACAAATGAACAAGACAAACAAACAAAAAGTTGTAGACACCGACCACAGTATAGAGGTGACCAGAGGGAAAGGGGGAGGGGGAGTTAGAAAAGGGTCAAAGGGGTCAAATACATAGTGACAGAAGAAGATTTGACTTTGGGTGGTGAATGCACAATGCAATATACAGATTATGTATTATAGAATTATACACTTGAAACCTATATAATTTTATTAACCAAAGTCACCCCAATAAATTTAATTTAATAAAATGAATGCATAAGAAAATGAGGCAGAAGGGACTGCTCTTCACCATAAAATCCCGATGAAAGAATGATTTAATTAGAAAATTATCATTTGGCAACCATCACACTAAAAATTTATTAGGGCAAAAATGATCACTAAATGCTAATATTTATGGGTAGGAGTTTAATGATGACCAAGATGTTTACATAGTCTCCAAGTATTCATCTCTAAAATACTTATTAATCACAACAGGAAAACTTGTAATTTGATAGTGAAGAAACCTGGCCAATCCCCCCATTGCCAACCAGGCAAAGGTGACTTCAGCATAATGAGACACAGTGTAAGTAGGAATCCTGATTCGATGCACTGGAAACACAGCAAAATTTCTGTGATGTTCTAGCCAAACTTTATAACCAATTTTATCATGAGGAACCCTCAAACGAACCAAAACTGAGAGCCATTCTGCAAAAAACTTGCCTCTCTTTACTTTTCAAAAATCACCAAGTCATGAAACGCATAGGAAGAATGAAGATCTATCCCATCATAAAGAAGAAAAAATAGGCCAATCAAATCCCAACTGCGTCTTGGAATAGAAAAAAAAAATGTGCTGTAAATGACACTATTGGGACAACTGGCAAAATAATTTAAAGTCTGTAGATAAAATAGTAGAAATGTTTTAATATTAATTTCCTGATTAATAACTCTACTGTGGTTGCGTAGGGGAATGTCCTTGTTCTTTGAAAAAACCTACCAAGTAGGGCTAACTGGCATCATTTCTCCAGTTTATTCTAAAATGATTTAAAAATTACAATATGTGTATACTCATATATGTTTATATACATCTAACACATGCACCTTCATGCATAATCATAAGGCAAATGTGATTTAATGTTAATGCGGGGAATTTAGGAGTCCAGGTGAAGGGTTTTGTAGAGTCCATTGAACTTTTCTTCCAACTTTTCTCAGTGTTATTCCAAAATAAGTAGATGCAGAAAATTGGGAGGTGCCTTTGCCATTGGCGTGTGTGTGGCATTACCGTGGGGGTGGGGGGGAACCCGTGCATCTCCTGTTGTCGTTTCCCGTTGTCATGACTGCCTGCATGTGATCCAGGTTAGGTGACTGATGCCACTGAACCCTAGTCGAAGTATCAGACCTCGTCAGCATCACCACTGGTCAGAGGATGGACTGTGACAAAGGGCCAGGCAGGCAGACAGGGCCTTTCTGAATGGTGGCCTATGACCACACGGCCCAGATAACGAACATCCATGCAGCCCTGATGCTCCATGTGATGCTCCCCCGGGGTCAGGGCTGCATGTCCTGCTCTGTCGCAGGCTCTTACCCAGTGTTGGGGAGAGAGGGAGCCGGCAATGCTTTCCTACTCATGGTTTCCCTCCCCTGCCTCCAGTAAGCTATCTTGTGGATTTCTGTGACTGTTTTATTTTAATTTAAATGACTATTTCCAAAGGTGACAACGAGAATAGACACACAGATAAGGAAAGGGCTGTGCAGGCCTAAGAGTTCCCTCCTATGCAAACCTAACTGCAGCCTCGTAGGTAATATAAGATAACCCGGCGGTGGGCACATTGAAGCAGGTACAAAGAAACAGGCAAAAGTATGTTTAATAGTAGATTTTACTTAACTCCTGAAAATTATCATTTTAGCAGGTACTCATTATGTTGTAAGAAATCGAGATATTGTATCCTATTTTTTCAAATGTTAAGTCTTCAGACTCTGGTGGGTGGGTATTTGTTCCAGAGTATATTCCTGTCAGACTAGCCAACTTTCAGAAGCTCAGTGTGGCTCAGGCTGCCCAGCTGGACAGTGATTCTAGATCAGGGGGGATAAACCTGCAGTTATGTTATAAAAACTTTAAAAATAAATTTTATTTAAATTTATATTTTATTTTTTCTATCGGGGCACATCTGGATTTGATTTGATGATCTCAGGCTAATAATCTTCTCCTCTCACTCCAAATTAAGAAAATTGTAGAAACATGGGTCAATGAGGGAGCAGAGACCAGGGAGGACAAACGATTTGCAAGAGTGGAGAACATCAGAACTGAGAGCCCGCGATAGCCTTTTCTTGACCCTAGATGAGCTTTATTTGTTCTTGTCCCTCCCTTCATGACAGTAGGTTTCCCTTCCTGGTGGCAGCTTGCATTATCCGTGTCTCCCCCATCACCCACATCAGCCTCGGACGCCTCCACCGCGTCTGTAATGTCAGGCAGCTTACAGCTCCCCATGTTGCAGGCTCATTCCCAGCCTTGAGTGTTTGCTCTCACTTTCATCTTTCTCGGAAACACTTTTATTTTATCCTCTTCTCAATCTAGAATAAGGTATTCGCTTCAAGTCCCACTTTAGTACCCCGTGCTAAGTCTGTCTGGGCCGATGACCCTGTGATGCTACGAAATGATGAGCTCCTATTGCCTCCTGCTGCAACTCACGGCGTGAGATGCGAGGAGCACTTTATTCCTCTTTGTCTCCTCAGGATCAGATCGAGCAGATCATTAGATTAGAGGACCTGTCAGGGGGTAGGCTCGAAATAAATTTCCGGAAATTTTCATCATGATATTTATTGTAATGCTCATTCTTGATCTTTTTTATCAACTTGCTTTTAGTGGAGTGTGGTAAACTTCAGATTTTTGTCCCTAAATTCAAGAGAGAGTAACACAACCCAGAGGCTAGTGCCAAGAGAACTGCTTGCTGGAAAAGAGGCCTCTTGAAACCCAGCTGTGTGTACTGTCACCCTGAGGGATGATTCTAGAACAATACAGGAAAGTCCTTACGAATCCCTGCCCCTTTCACCTATCTGCTCAGTACTGCTCTACACCTTTCCTCTCCCTGCACAATCCTTTCCTGCCTGATACTGTTTTAAAATCAGTAATGAGAAAGCAGATGTTAAATGATGGTGGTCCCCGTTTGGTGGCTTGGTGGTCCCCCGAGTGAATGGTCTATCTCTTTGGGATAAACCTCAGATTTGCCACAAAAACATTCACATATAAATATCTCATGAGGCAGCATGGCTGTATTTGGAATATTTCTTATGTTTTTCAGAGACATTCTTTAACCTATTAAAGTGAAAGACCAAGGGTTGCTTTTAATTTAAAGAAATAGAATCCGGTTTTCATCAGGGCCTGGAAAATCAAAGATTCATGTGATATCTATATCGATGAGGCACCTTTCCGTTCTGAGGCTGTGATAAATTTTGCCACGTGCTAAAACCTAGCCATGTTGCGTCTCGAAAACCCGTCACTTTCTGGCATCGTGATGGAAGAAGTGGCAGTTGACCCTTATGCATCTCTCCCACTCCTTGTCCTCATAACGGATTCAGCCCTTCGAGCATCCCTTTTTCTTCTGGCTTTGATCACAGTGATTATTTTGCAAGAACAAAATGTTCTGCAAAAAAAAAAAAAAAAAGAAAAACATGGAAATGTGGCTGCCTCCAGCCTAACTCACTTGGGAGGGCACTCGAGGTGGCCCTAGGTTGACACCACTAAGCACACAGAGGGACCGCAGCTCGTTTAACCTCGCCATCTTTCTAACTGTCTTCTGGGAAATAGCTCAAAATCCATTTTTATATTGTTTTGCTGCCGAGGGAAAGGAATTCACAGCCCACTTCTCACTTACAACTGCTGGAGTAAGCAGAAAGATTGAAATCCGTGTTCTGCCTTGCCACCTGCCTCTCTGTTTTCGAAGCTGTTAAATCGCTGACTGTCTGGTCAGTATCCATAGAGAATTCTCTGGAAAGTTAAGATAGATGTTCACTTTGTTTCCCTTATATTTGAAGTTGGGGAATTAAGGTCAATTTCCAAGTCAGTGTTTCTCGACTGGGCTCTCTTTCACCACCTGGGAACATCTGGTTGTCACCCTGGAGGAAAAGGCTGCTGGTGGCATCTGGGAAGGGACACCAAGGCCGCTCCTGGGATGAGGGGGGCCCCTCCATACTCAGCGGAGACTTCCCTGGCTCTGAGAAGGATCAATGCCAGGATTCAGGAGCCTCCTGTCAGGGGACGGCTAGCCCAGCTTCCACTTTTCTAGTTGGTGAGGTTGGCATTGTTTGATTAAATCTGTAAGATTTTTGATGTGCTTAAAGAATCTTTCCCCTCAGATTTCTTCATACGTTTAACCAGACACGTGTGCACATCCTCAGTGGCCACTTCTAAAGAAGCTGCTGGGATTCTTGAGTTTAAATTGCTTCCTTTTATTAGTATGAAATTAAATGTAAAATAAATTGAATCAATTCATAATACCAATGCTCTCTTTAATGGGTCATAACAATACGAGATAACTACCCACTGTTGGAATCCTCCTGTATAATTTAAAGAAGGATGCATTAATTAATAATTTAGAATAACTATTCAAATGAGATATGGATATTCCTTCATTTTTAAAATTAAGTTTTATAGTTATATCGAACCAGGAGAGACTGGTCTCCCCCGCAGTCCTCGAAATTCATGATCCTAAATTTTGTCTTCTGCCTTTCTTGGTCATATGTCGTTTTTAAATCATTGTGTTGCAGAAGTGGAAAGGAACCTTGGAGATCATCTTTATTAAACTCCGTCAGGGGTCTGCCAAGTAAGGCGTGCAGAAGATAGTTCAAGTGTCATTGGAGCAGATGCTCACTCTGTTCACACGTTTGCCCCCAGTGATCGTAGTTATCGAAGCTTGTGGGGACACAGACACATCCATTCCTTTATATATCGTCCACGACCACTACATCAGCAGAGGCTGCCTGACCCACAAAGTCCAAAATATTTACTTTCCGACCCTTTAAGGAGAAGTTTGTCACCTGTTATGGAAGCTTGTACATAGCAAGTTGGCGACAAGTGTTTCCTGAGTGAGAGAACAGAATATAATGCCGAGTAATTCTTTTTTATGTTTTTGCTTTTTTTTTCTCATAATGTTGGGTTGATGGGAGTATTTTGAGTCCCTGTGACCCATTTCATGGTCTCTGGCAGAAGATGGCCCATAGCCTGGGGACCTAACATAGTGTAGCTGTTCGTCCCCACATTATCATCTCATATCTGCCCCCTGGGTGAAAATTCCCTGTCGAAAGCTGCTCCATCTTCAGACCACACACCCCTCCAGTGGTATGGAAGATGGAGAAGAGGACCTCGCAGAGGAGATCTACATGGGCCGTGCCGGGAAGGGGCACACCTCCCTTCTGCCCAAATTCCAGTTTCCATAGCTTAGTCACACAGCCTCAACCATGTGCAAGGGCACTAGGAAGGCTAGTCTGTCTGTGTACCCAGGAAGAGGCAGAAAATGGGGACATTTAGATATTGGCAGGTATTGGTATTTTCTCCCTGACCAAGCTAGGAAAACAGGACTAGCCCCTAGCGACGCACTTAACTGTCCCATGTTCTCTCCCCTGCCACCCACCCCCTCTCTCTGCCATTCCAGCCAATCACAGTTTCTACTAGACACAAACAGATTTATTTATTCAGGCTGCCAACATTTCTGTAAATAACAAAGCAGGGATCCTTTGAACAAACCACTTAACCTCTTTTGACCTCAATTTTCTCCACCGTGCGTTGGTGGCGAGGACAGGCAGGGATCAGCCCTGCGGTCGCCTTCAGCCTGGAAGTCTTAACACAGTCCATCCTTCTGCAGACTCCTTCTCCTGTCATTGCTTAAATGGCTCCTGGATTCCTCCTCCTCCTTTAAGGAAAGCTTTCCCTGTAATTGGAAACTTGGCATTATGTTTATTGGATGTAACTTTAATGACCTAATCTGTCATAAAATAGCGATGACATCAGCGATGATAACGGCATTTGCTGTGCCCTCGCTCAGCACTCAGCTATTCGCATGCATCATTTCGTTTTTGTGTCCTCGGCAGCACTAAGCAGTCGGTATAATCTTCAGTCTTTTGTAGAGGAGGAGTAGAAGCTTGGAGGGTTTGCGTGACATACCCAAGGTCACCCAGCCAGCATGTGGTTGAGCATGGCTTTGGGCCTGCGTACGCCGGGCGCCCAAGAAGAGCCAGCTACACACTCACTAACATGCTTCTTTATTGTCCTCATTGGTACTGACTGCCACACCACCTATGGCTAATGATTGGCTTACGATGAAGGTAATTTATAATGTACTTTATACCTGGGTTTAGGTCAGGTCTCCTGTGAGTCTGAGACAGGCATTCGTGTCCTTGTGCTTTATTCAGGACATATTCTCAGCAACCCTGGAGTGAAGGAGGAAGGAGCTAAGCAAGGGTTGACTCAGAATTGGCGTCTGTCATCAGCCTGACCCCAAGGACACTCTAGAAAATGAATGGAATCTCAGCTGGTCCCCTTTAAGGCAAGGGAGATGATTTATACCCAGCTCCCCTGTTATCCTCCAGTCATTAGTTACAGATTTTCGACTTTGGCGGGGGTGTGTGATGATGTCATAACTTCTTGACAAGGTAGCTCTCATCTGCCAATGGCAATTCTCCAGAGAAGGGACAGCCTTTAGTGGCTATCAGCCAACACCGATAACAGCAGCCAGAGGAAGGTGTGCTGTTCCCTAAGGGAGATCAGGCAGAGCACACATTGTGGTGCTCAGTACTTTAGGGCTTTAACTAAGGCTTGTCCCTATGATCTGGACTCAGACCATACACACGCTGGTCCCCACCCCTAAAGAAACGAAGTGTTTTTGTGTCTTTGAAAAACATGTAACACATACCTGATTGTTGAATGCATCGTGCTGCATTGTACATGCCTTAGTTTTTAATAATTCTCCCTATCCATTTCTGAATTTATGCTTCACTTGCCGTCTCAAAAACAAAATTGAAGACGCATGAATATTCTCCCTAGTCAGGCATATCATTTGGTTTCACGAAACGAGGTCAGGACATTTCTGTAAGACAATAGCAGACGTCGTCTGACAATCACAGGCTGCTAGATAAATGGAGGGGTCCGATTCCTGGATCTAAATTGCGTTTCTGCCTCGGTTTCAGAAGTGGCCCCAGATTCCGACATCACCGCTGAGTGATGGGCACGCTTGGAATTCTCTGTCTTGCTTTCATTTTTTTTCTTTGTGTGACTTTTCCAAAATGCTGACACAGATAGATAAGCCAATGTACCAGGGAAATCCTTTGTTTCAAATAAGTAATGGGTTTCTTGGTTGGGTGAGAGATGATGTGTACCAGGAGCTGAAGTCTCCCAGTTAACTGGGAGCTGAGAGAAAATGGATGGCAAATGAGAAATAGAAATGAAAACATTTGAGTCAGGTTGGCCTACCACTTTCTCCAGTGAATGGCCTGAAACTCGTGGTGCCGTGATTCTTTCATAGATGAGCCATTTGATATCTTGAATTTATTTAGTGACTGTGATCGGGTTGGATAGAGGGACTGGTTACAGCTGTGATGGGCACATCTCTTGTTCAGTGTGTGTCTGTCAGACTCTCCTTTTGTTATTCTCTTTTAGCCAACTTTCGAGTTTATATGTTAACTTCTTCATTAGGGCATCGTGTTTAATCTGTTTGCATCAGTTCTTACTGGCTTGGGGGCTGGCCTCTTTGAAATACTAGGATGGGCTCTGTGCTATCATTTTATGTGGGTTGATTGAACAGTTTAGTTCTTGAAGTTTAACCTCATTTTCCAGTTCTGGGGATACTCAATTATTAATTTTTTCTTTTTTTACATGTTCTCTAGAAGATACAGAGGCACATGGCCCACTCAGATATCCACCATTAGAAGTAGTCCATTTAATAAGGAAATAGAGATGACCATGTGTGAATCTGAGTTAATATTTACAGTCTAAAGACCTCTCAATGTTTTTTGCCGTAAAATTTTTAATCATCATTTGAATAAAGAAGCATTGAAATTGAAAGTCGTCTTAAATTATAGCTATCAGTTTCTGGTTCAAGAGGAGGGAGAGACGACACATACTAATCTTTCATCCATCAAACACACAGCATTTAAATGACAGTAACGACCATAACGAATTACTTTAGTTGAAACAGTAATAGTCCTATGACTATGACATGAAAGGAATCCCAAGTAGTCTATATAATGATATTCAAGAAAATGCTGTAGGATTTTTAGTGAAAAAATTGGAAGATTGAACCCTTACAATTACCTCAGCTTTTTCCTGACACAGGAAATACAGAAGGCCATTTTTTAAATGTCATAAGCCCACAAGAACAGGGAAAATGGGAGGAGAGATAAAACTATTTTGGGTTTAGCAAGAGAATGATCCTGTAGTCGATGGGTGCTGCTCAGAGAGAGCGAGACAAGCAGAGGTTTTGGCAGTCACAGAGGTGTCATCACATATTAAAGATTTAATGGGCCTCGAACACATGGCCAGTCTACCCCCTGAAGGTGTTGGCCACACTCTCATGGTGTGTGTGTCATGCAGCTATAGATCTGAGCCGAACGAGGAGGCACGGCTCCCCATCATCTCAGGGGACCGAGGAGCTAGGCACCCAGCAGGCTTCTGATTGAAAACCCCAGAAGACATGCCCTAGAAACAAGGATGGATCTGAAGTGTATTGAATCTCTCCAGTCTGCACCCCAGCCCTGACTCTGCTCACTCCCTGCCTTCACCCCTCCCGGACACCCCCAGATCCTCTCCACCGAGGGACAAAGCAACTCCCTCTGAAGGAAGATTATTTTTGGTGGACGTCGCATAATTTGGTGTCTCTATAATTCTTTTATCCACAGTTGTCAGCATGCAGTAACATATTCTAGACATTTAAAAAGACAAGACATTGTGACAGATAAATCAGATAAAAATGGACAATAGAATTAACCCCACAGATGATCCAGTTAGCATAGTAAACTGGAAATAGCCCAATGGGGGTGGGAGGGGGACTCTATTTCACAGATATAATTTGAGTCTCAAAAGGAGAAGAGCGAGAACAAAGTGGTAGCTATATTCAAAGCAATTATTGTGAGACCTTCCAAAAATGATTAAAGACATCAATCATCAGATTAAGAAGACCAAACCCTCAAAACGATAAATAATATAAAACCACATCCACACATATTACAGCCAAACTGTTGAAAACGAGTGACAAAGAGAAGCATCTTAAAAAATAAACTGGAGTGAGGAATAGAAGACACATAACCTTCAGCGGAGTAAAAATAAAATTTACAGCTGGCTTTCCAACAGCAGCCACACACACCAGGAGGCCATGGAGGAAGCAGTTAGAGACCCAGCTCTTGGTCCTCGCTTTGTCCTGCAGCATGACTGTTGCTTATTCCGAAGGAAGATGGAGGTTTAATTTTGGAAGATGGAAACCTGCAGGTCCATTGGACCAGGATACCCAGGAATAGCTCAGAAGTCTTGCTTTTTAGGCATAAGTCTACATGGTAAGACCCCAGCTCCACTCACCCAGGGTGTAGTGTTCATGCTTATGTATGTTTTATATGGACTTTACGAATATACTTCTGTTTTTATCTAACCAGCCTATGTCTGGAATCTTGGGGATATTGACATTGGTCGTCACTCTACTACGACACACAACATCAACATTGATGACTACTGGTCTGCAAAGCAGTTCAT
Source organism: Cynopterus sphinx (assembly GCA_030015415.1). Lineage (NCBI taxonomy): Eukaryota > Metazoa > Chordata > Mammalia > Chiroptera > Pteropodidae > Cynopterus > Cynopterus sphinx. The sequence goes on along the minus strand of CM057379.1, from coordinate 2,918,710 downwards.
GTAGCCAGCTCTGTGTTTTCTTTTCCTTTTATTTTTATTTTTTTAAATTCCCATTATGAAAAACAGACAAATTGAATGAGAACCCTGAGGGAAATAGAGATAAGACATTATCATTAATATTTCCTGAAATAAGAGAAATATTATATCCACAAAACAAGGAAAATATTCAGTTTGTATTTGAGTTTCCTACAAAGTTAAAGACCAAGAGATGGAAAATGAAGGAATACATATGACATTATGTGATCAATTCAGCGGGCTTGAAATAGAGGCTCTCACACAGGAGGGAGGAAAATGAGCCCAGGAGTAGTAAGAAAGGGAGTAATTATGGAGTAGTTGCTGTGAGACTCAGAAGCAGGTTGGAATAGACAAAACAAGTTCCGAAGGTATCTTTCCAGAAAGACAACAATAATGAGATACCTGAGGTGTCTGAATATATTTGAAGAAAATGCAGACTTACAGTTGGGCATTGGAGGACAAATGAGCAATAAGTAATAGAAAGAGAAATAGGAGTCCTGCTATGGACTGAATGTTTGTATCCCCTCAGAATTTGTAAATTAGAGCTTAACCCCTAATCGGATGGTGTTTAGAGGTGAGGCATTTTGCAGGTGAACAGGTCATGAGAGCTTCACCAAGTGAATGGGGTTAGTGCCCTTATAACAGAGACCCCAGAGAAATCTCTTGTACCCCTGCCACCCTGTGAGGTTACGATGAAAAGATCAAAGCCGGTGAACCTGGAAGCGGACCTGCACTGGCCACCGAACCTGCACCTTGACCTTAGACTCCCAGTCTCCGCGACTGTGAGATTGAAAGGCCTGTTCTTTATAAGCCAGCTGGTTCATGGTATTTTGTTATTAACAGCTTGAACAGACCAAGACAAGACTATTATGAACTCCAAGATAAAGAAAATTGTTTTGAGAAATATATCTTACTTCATGGAGCATCTGTGCATAGCTCTGACATAGTCATAAATATGTAAACAGAATATCTGAGCAGAATTAGGATGAGTCCATATTGAGAAGGTGGGGATGGGAGAATAGGCATGAGTTAACTGAAGACATGGGTGGCCCAGAAAAGGAGCCAGTAAATGGAAAATATCAACAAACGCCAGTCAAACCAGATTAGTTAGAGATTTGGAGTAAATGCCAAAATTGACCAGTCAAAAAGTTGAAAATTCTCACTTGGAACAAACAGGATGTGGGTCACAACATAGAGGGTTTACTTACTCTTTTGTGTGAAGTCCTGTAGATTTCTTCATAAATTGAGTACGTGTCTGACTTAAAAAGAATCATATAAAGATGATGATGTAACCATAAAGCATGGGAAGGCTGCCATAAAAAAAAAAGCAGAGCTCTAGGAAGAATTCATAGAAAAACAAGTATGATGTCTTTATATATAAAATTCATCAAAGATTATGCAAAGGGAAATGAGAAGAGTCCATGAGCATGCCTTTAAGAAGAAAGTAAATATTTTTATTCCACTCACAAGGCTAACAACTGAAAAGTGGTTAATTATATGAAGATTATTTTTATGAAAAGGAAAAGTAAAAATGCGATTAGAAATTCTAGGGGAAAACAAAGATAAATAATAAGTATGTAATGAAATGGTGCTCCGCACATAAAACAAATGTGATAGTTTTGTAAGAAAGCGAAAGCAACAGGCTTGGCTAGAACATAAGGACTGCAGTCTTAGTGTGTAATTTCTTAGGATTTATTACAGTTTGTGATATAATCAATTTCAGTGATGTTTATTTTATTTTCCTGCAAGTGATTTGTCTCTTATAAGTGGGATATTTTGCTGGATGAATGCTCATCTTCTCCCTTTTGTATTTCCAAGAATTGTTCTAAAACCAGCTGAGATTTCAAAATTTGTCCCTTTTCAAAATATTTTGTAAAAGATTTCTAAACTTTATAATTGCCAAGGAGTGTTTTTTATTACTTCTTCTTACCCTTCTTACTAGCTGATCTGACTTTTACCACCTAGAAATAGAACCTTGTTCTATAAAGAAACACGTGGTTTTAAAAACATTAATGACCTCATCTTCTACATTTAAAACTTTTTTTTTTTTAATTTAGTGGGGTGTTTTAGAGACATCTGGGGGGTTTATATATCTGATAAAGAAATATGAATTTCAGACATTCTTTTGAATTAACCTTGTTTTTTTTTTTTTTTTTCTTTTTCTGTTTAAGTTAAATCTAGAATTTGAAAGAAGTAAAATCACCATTGGTCATCTCCATGTGGTGGATGGTTTGGATTTTCCTTTTTATACTTTATTGTAATTTTCTAAATTGTGTGCTGTGAGTGTGAATTGATTTTATTATCAGCAAAGGCTAATCAACTTAAATAGATTAATGAAGAAAAAAAAGGCAGTCTATGGCCATGCCTCTCTGAACAAGCCTGTTCCCATCTGATCTCAGAAGCTAAGCAGGGTTGGGCCTGGTTAGTACTTAGAGAGAAGGCCATTTAGGAAGACCAGGTGCTGTAGGCATAAAAATTTTTTAAAAATAAGGGATTTAAACTGACAAGGTCCTTGCAATCGACCAAGGCCACCTCCCTGTAAGGTAAAAACAAGCATTTATTGGGAGAGGGCTCCTGGGCCAGGTTCTCTGGTCCAGAGAGGAGAGAGGCCAGAGAAGTCATTCCCTGGGGTGGGAGGGCCTGGTTTTTATGGGATTATGTGGGGGGAGGGGTATAGAGTGGGGAACATTAATCAAATGCTAATTGAGCCTCGGGATTAGGGTGGTGGCAGCTAGAACTTTAGGGTAGGCCCTATTCTGAAGTTCTGGATTCTGGATATCAAGCTGGGGAGTCTCCAGGCAGGCATCTGCAGACCTAACACTCCCCATCTCAAGATTCTTAACTTCACCGCATTTTTGTCATGTAAGGTCACCCACCCGTGCGCCCCTGTCTGCAGCACCCACACCCTAGATGTAAAAGGAGGTTGACCATGTGAGACCTCACTTTTCCTAACGCCCCTCTCGGTCATATCCTGGAGCATGACTCCCTGAGTGACCTCCCTGATGACCCCAGCTGGGCTGGCCTGCTCCACCTGCGAGCAGGGGAGTCACAGGCGCCCAGTCCCCAACACAGGGCCCCATCAGTGCCTTTGGAAATTGTGTGAGGGTTGGGGAGTGAGAGAGCAGGATTGAAGTTCCTTTCTCTTCCCGTTTGGCTGTCATTTCGTGCTGTAGTAGTCTCCTGCTCAGACCCCCCACCTTCCATCTTTGCTCCCCACAGATCGGTTTCTGGCAGGTGTTATCTCAATCGTCCTTCTCCGTGGCAGGCTGTTTCTTGTGACACTCCACAGACAGAGAGTGTGGTCTCCTCTCAGAGAGTGACAGAGACAGTGAGAGAAACAAACTAAAGGCACTGAGAGGGGACCACAAGTGTTTGGGGTTCCTGCTCCTCTTCTAATCAGCTTCCCTCCATCCCAAGGGCATTGGACAGGATGGGCAGGTGACCTCCCAGGGCCCAGTTCAGCTCTGAGAGTCTGAGGTTTGCACGTCCAGCTGTCCACTTCTGAACAGCTAAACTCTCAGGAGTGTTTCGTTAATACTGAGGGTGCAGCAAATCTAGCTCTCTGGGTGCCCTTAGTGGCCTGTTGAGGTGGGCTTGCTTTATCATGCTTGTCCAAATGACTAATCAAAGTGATTCCACACCCTCCTGGCTCTATCAGGGAAGTATTTATTTAGACTAATGGCCTCCCTTCAACAGAGGACTGAGCTAAAGGCTGTGAGTTCATTCCTGAAACATTATGATAACGACTGGGAGATCATACAACAATAGGGCCCATTTAAAACGCTTGAATACCATCATCCTTCTTTTCTAAAGATGGCAGCCTGGGTATTTAAAAGCTGCCAAAATGTCAACTCCTGTCAGTTGTGAAAAAGAACCTTCATCACCTGATATTTTCTTGTCAACCCCTTTTTGAAAATTCTGTGCCAAACAGAGGACAGATCTCATATTTAATCTTCTTAGATACACAGAATCAGCACAACGCTAGAAAATTAAGCTATGTAAATATTTGTATCGCTTACATATTTTTATTTATTAAAGAAGGAATCGAAAACTTTAAAAAAGAGATTCAAGCATGATGCCTTTATTCGAAGCATCTCGTGTCCTAGGACTGTTGTGGCAGAAATGTGCTCATGTCCTAGGACTGTTGTGGCAGAAATGATTGTCTACTGGGTCTAGAGGCCATCAATCTGTAATCAGGGTGTGGGCTCTCTGAGGAGAGGACAGTGCTTTTTTCTTATTTTTTTTGAGCCCACATAGTTTGGAACATGACGTCTTACACACAGAAAATACTCTGTCTTTTTCTTATCTTTTTCCTTGCCTCTTATGGCAACTGCCCATGCTTACCCTGAAATTTTAAAAATAGAAAGTATTGCAAGGTATCATTTCATCAAGTAATTCTGAAATTTAAAAATCATGACCTATTAATTTATATCTGGATCGGATTACTTTCTGTATGCTGTCTTATATTGGGTCCCAGTCTTTCCAAAATGTAGATTTCTTGTAGTAATTATAGAAACACAAGTAGCTAAATTAACTATGAGCATAGAAGTTATCAAATGTAGAATTAAGAAAAACTTTAGACATTATAAGCTCTGACCAAGCACATAGTAATACGATGCCTTTTGGCAACTGAGTACAAAATGGAATTACAGAAAAACATAAGTGTGAATGTGTTCCTCAAGTCAAAAAAAAATTCATGATTTATTTTCATTGGTAAATAGAGATTTTACATCGATGGATTTTTTTTCTTAGCTTTATATGTGTGAATAACAGTATAATTGCTATAATATGATTTTTTTTTGTCCAAAGAAACCCTAATTAAAATGACCTTTATCGTTTTGAAGCATATTGAGGTAAATATTTATAATCTTACTCATTGTTCATGGTCAAAGACTCAGGAAGGATTTCTACAAAAAAGAAGATTCATGAACCAGGGCAATAAGCTCGAGAAGATAATATCCATTTGAAGTAAATTGGAAAGGAAGGGAAAAAGGTGACTCAATTTGAATAAAACTTTCTACTGGACATGGCGTATATGCCATAAGCAAGTTGTTGGTGAATTTATATTTAATGTACCATAGTAGAACTGTCATCTTCCCACAAGTTTCAGTTATCGTTTTACCTTTTTATTAGGTCATAAGTCAAATTTCATGCCCCCAATTATCAGGTTTTTTTTTTCTTCATAGTTTTCAAAGTAGGAGTGGATTCTGCCAGAAAAGGCACATTGTTAATTAAGACATACGTTTGAGGAAAGTACATTTCTTTTTCAAAAGAATCCAGAGACTTTTCTATTTTCATGGAAAATATGGATTTCATAGTCACAGAGTATCTTACATATACATGCAGCCTGATGCTGGGAAGGCTCTAGAAATATATCATATTTAACTGGTTTATAAGCAAAATCGTTTTTTCAGTTTTGGACAAACGTCGGTTTGTCACAGCTGTGGAAATATAGCCCATATATTTAAAGGTGCGTAGGTCCACCCCTAAGACAGGATAAGCTTATAAATGGGTGTATGGGTGGTATATTAATTACTCACTTTATACACTAATGACCTTTATTCTAACCTTTAAAGTAACAGATGTTTTTGAAGTCTCTTCTTTTCCCCGTGTGAGATGTGTCTCCGTTTCCTTGCTGCGCTCGCCTACCCTTTTTAAATGAACACGGTAGCATTTGAGGTTTTAAGTCCTTAATTACCACTCATCACATTAAAATACCCTCTAGATGATACGTAATCATCTGTTCCCTTCCCTGGTGGATCAGGGTTGTTATTTTGCAAATAGAAACTGTGTTTTCTACTCATTCTACCTAGAATCGAAGGGAGCATTGAATGACATTTGAATGAATACAGTGATTTTTAGCCTTTTCCAGACATGTGCAATGTTATTTTTTGAAGATGTTTAACAATTTACGGAAGATACTGTTTTCTGAATCTTACTGATGTAAAAATGGTGTTTTTAGCAGGTCTTGGGATATTATTATGTATCCACCTGTCTGCTCAGGGCTTGGCAGGCACTGCATCTGGTCAGGGCTCCTGTTCCATAGGCAGCATTGCTATCCTGATGTTGCATTTAAGGAGAACTTGTCAGGGTCACACACTTTGGTGGGCTCCAGATCAGATCACAGGCCTCTAGGCTGTAGCTCTCAAGCTTCTACCATAGATATGGAAAGGCAGGACAGTGGGGGACAGCCACTCCCCCTGCCCCACACCCCATCTCCCACTCCCCACTTGTCACCCACCACCACCACCTGGGTCTTTATACAGATCCAGATACTCCCTCTGAATCATCTGGCCTCTCATCTCTCTCTTTGTTCACTTAATTCTGAAAAATAGATGGAGTTTACAAATGAGAAATCCCCATTGAACAAAGGGAAGTTGATTTCTATGCACGAGCTTGCCGGGAGGGTGACTGCTACAAATGGTACTTAGATTAAGAGGCTTACTGATTTTTTAACAGAACGATTCTAGAATCAGTTAAGTCATCAGATCCACATAAATAGACTTTGAAAAATGGAAATCCTCAAATCCTTTCCATGCCTACTGCACAGAAGGTCGGGGTCATGGAGATCCCATGAACCTGAACCCTGGGGAGCTAAACTGCTGGTGTCAGTTATCCTGGGAGGGAATGGGCTCACTCGTGGGCTGTGAGAGTGGTGCCTTTGGTCCCTGAGGGGCTGGGGTGAGTGGGGAGGGTGGGTCTCTGAGGAGCAGGATATTCAGGTGTGTAGAGAGGGTAGAAGGTGGGTAGTTCTGCTTTGACCCTAGTGACCTTGAGTGATGGTGAGGCATCCCACTGGCTGTTCAGTGGATATTTGAAAAAGGTTGTTTAAATATCCTGTGAGGGAAGAGAAAGAGGAGAGAGAAGGAGGAGGAACACAGAGTGAGTGAAGGAGAGGGAGAGAAAATGAATGAATGCATGAGTAAATGAATGAATGAATGAATGATTGACTTGCAGAATAAGGTATGTCTGGGAACGGCACTAATTCACTGGCTCAGTAGAAAGCCCCTTCTGTACTCTCAGTGGAAAGGAAGAGTGAGTCACCTGCTGTGTGGGTGAAGTGTTTGAGTCCAGGGCCCCTGGACAGAGCAGAGGACGGGTGGGGATGGAGTTCTGAGAGGCTGAGCAGGTCAGCTGGTCCCTGGATGCGTGAAGAGCTTCTTGCCAAGGTATCTGGACAGTACCGGGTATTCGGATGGTCCAAGCAGGAAGCTTGGCACAGATGGGTATTGACACGAAGGAGATATAACGTCAGTCCTTACATGGGGAACAGCAGGCAAAGTTGGGAGGGCTTGGGTGGGGAGAGTCTCAGTGCCCATCTCATTGTATCTGGTGGAACCAACGATGACATCTGAGCCCCGGGAAAGGGCTCATTGCCCCAGGGGACCTGAGCTCTACTTTGCTGCTCTCCTTGGAGAAGATCTTATGGATGTGCACCTCTCCAAGTGCCGCAGGTTAGAGGTCACCTTCCACACCAGGGTTGCTCAGCCTCAGCGCTGTCGGTACTTTGGACCAGGTAATTCTTTGTCCTGGGGGCTGCTGTCCATGCACTGTAGGATTTTAGCAGTGCCCTTGACTTCTACCTACCAGATAACAGTGGTCCCTCCCCCTGGACCAATTAGGACAACCAAAGATGTCCCTGGACATTGTATACATTCCCTGGGGAGCCACTGGTCTATACCACCAGCGATGGCTTTGCCTTTTGCATCTCTCATATGAGACAGTTGATTCCATTTTGTGTTTCTTAGGAATTTCAAACAAATGTTATTTTCTGCATTAGTATCAGTTTAATAAAGCACCATGAAAAATGCTTGTTTAAACTTATAAGGAATTCTAGAGTATTCTGGAGTATTTTAGTTAGTCTTCTATGGATTCAGTGGCGTTTAGTCATGGGGCCTTCTGTCTACAACTTCTGCATTCAGAAGGAGGCAGTGAAGAAGAGTTGAAAATGCTTCCTAGGAGTCCACCGCCTCTTCTTCCCGTGTGTGTGTGGTCGCTGTGACTCAGTTTTCTCCCCAGGATAATCATAATGCCTCCCTTCACGTTTTTACGAGTAAATGATTTAATGCAGATTACACTGTGCATGTGGCCTGGCATACCATATGCAACAAAGAATGTTACTGTTATTTTATTGTCATAATTGTTAACTTTTAACACATAGAGTATATGCTGGGAACTGCTGTCATTTAAGATCAGGAAGATAAACAGGCTGGGGAGCTCAGAGACTCATTTGTAAATGGGGTACAGTAGGCATTTGCTAAGGGAAAAGGGGCCTTAAACATTAGAAAAAAAAATTATTGTGATGTTTGGCATCTTCTATCTATGTCTTTCTATCTCGATGTTTAAGTCTATCTCAGGTGATCCAGATTGGCTGAACCTTCTGGGATTTTTAACAATGCGATAAATAGCTACTTTCAGAAAAAAAATTATCTTTGTATTTTAAGAATGAATGAGATAGAATCTGCTTTTCCAAAAAATTTCATGCAGTGGAAAAATAATTTTTAACCAGACACTTCAAAATGTTTGTAAATTTGTTGTTGAAAATGACAAGGGTCACTATAATGGTCATATCTGTACTTTAGATTTGAAAATTTAGAAGGTTCTTTTAAAAAGAATTTTACCTATGCTTTTCATCTGCTTATAAAAGTTTCAACTGGAGGGAATGTGTTTTCTGCTCATTTTAAGCTTTTCTTATAATTTAAAAAACTTTCTTAAAGTCTTCAAGCACAAGATTTTGACATCAGGGAGGATAGAAATGTAGTGAGCAAATTTCAACAAAACTATCATCTAATTGTAAGATAGATGGAAAAAAAATAATATACCAATATTTAATCAGAACAGGCAATGATGCAATTGAATTTACCTGTTTGAGGTGCTTATTTTAGTTGTAACAGTTTTAAACTAAAAAATAAAAATAGAAATCGATTTTCTAAAGTTTTAAATTTCCGTATTACAATGTCATAAACTATTTTAAAAACCGTTTTCAATTAGAATATAAAATATTTTAAAACATAATTTTATGTCATCCTTTTAAAATATGTGCCTCGTAGTTAAAATACACATATATTCGCACAGTTACATTTGTATATGGTAGATAAATGAGAAAATACGCACTGATAGGGAGTAAATGACAACAGTCTTACGGATAAGGGAACATCAGCAGGACGTTTGGGGACATACCGGTATAGCCTTGCTGAAGGTACTTGTGACCAACGCAACACTCATTATAGTGAGCTTAAAGCCATTTAATTTAAAATTGCTTTTTGGGGAAAAAGGCCTTCGTCTGGAGAGTGTGATGAAAGGTTTGACTGCTTTCCATTTGTTTTGTGCATCATTTCTGCATTTTTTGAATGTCTCATGATATAAATTAGATCCGGGGCCACTGCTGGGTTAATTGGGATCTCATTAGAACTACCTTTTGGTTCCAGCCACTTCATCATCATGACCACTGTTTGGTGAATCTGTTTTCAGTTTAATGTTGGAAAGAGGAATCGCCCTTAGTCTTACACTGATTTTTTGAAGATGAATTTCATTCGTGAGACTGCATAGATGGAAATTTAAACCCCGTGGAAAACAGTATTCTGTTTATTTTCTCCTGGTCCATCAGCCTTGGTAGGGCACGCACTGTGCTGGGCCCCCACTCCTGGCCTACTCCACCCATGCCTCCGCCGGGCCCTGCCCTGCTGGCTTCATCGTGCGCCCCAAACTTCAGATGGTCAGTTGGGTGGGGCCAGTGGACAAGGCTTATGCAACTATGGGAGGGAAGGGAGGAAGGTCAGGGTTATGATTCCCTTCACTTGCCCCTGGAAGGTCACCTTGGACTGGCTGTGACCCTTGACCAAAGGTCAAGTCCACAGGAGGACTCAGATCGCAGGGGTCTGTGCTGCCTGGCTCTCTGTGTGGGCCCAGCCTTCTCCCACTATCCACCCACCCTCTGGTGGCCACTGGAGACTACGGAATTCTTCCCCACCCACCCACATTTTGGATTATAGTTCTCCTATTAAGTTCCCCTCAAATTATCTTATGAGATGGCGTCACTTATGTCCTGTAGGACCCTCGATTAGTAAAGTATCCTGTAAGCGTATTTGATGGTTTCTCTAGGTTTTGGAAGTATTTTTAATTCTGTTTTAGAACATAGTGTCTGTGGCACCTGTTTCTTTTAAATCGTCAGTGGTTTTGAAGAGAGACAGATTTTAAGAATCTATGCATTTTATCGAGTTTGGTTGACTATGATAGCATTTTATTGTTTTAAATTAGGGGTTGAAGAAAAAAGATTATGAAAGCGCTTTACTGTGTTTGACTAGAGCAAGGGTTGGTGAATTTTTTTCTGTAAAGGACCAGATGGTAAATTTTCAAATTCTTCAGGTATGTCATCTCTGGTGCCAAACCAGCCATAGATAACATGTAAATGAACAGAGACGGCTGTGTTAAAGGTGTATAAATTACAAGTCCTTACGATGGAGGAAATTATAACATTTCTGATATTTAATTATTTCAATTCTATTTAGAGACTACTCCTAGTTATATTTATCTAAAAATAATTATAGTGACAAAGAAATACTTGGCTATAAGGACTTGAAAACCTTGAGTGTCTAGTGTGTAGGAATCGAATAATATTTAGTGTGTCGTTTGAGGCCTAAAAATAGTATTTGATAACCTTTGCTGGCTCTACAAGCCCTGAACAGATATTAAATTAACTTTAGCAAGTATTGATTCAGATGGTATTTTTCAGGTCATCGTGCTAAGTTAGTATGAAAAGGAACGTCTTTGCTCGTTTTGTACACACGCAGCCCAGTGTATTTGAGCTTTCGTAATCCTTTTTCCTCAAACCCTAATTTAAAACAATAAAATGGTATCATAGTCAACCAAACTCAATTCGCCCACACCTTTGCTGAAAGCAGGTGGCGGAGGGAACCAGAAGTGGGCCCGTTGCCCCGTTGGTTCCTGGTCTGTCTTCTGCATCTTGGGCCACTCCCGAGTGTGTGCTGTCCCCTCCCTCGCACAGGGTGCATGTGGAACAGGACAGTTAGTTGTGCTGGTTGTGACCGCAGCTAAAGGAGGGGATCTATTCAGAGATGGAAGGGTCCACGTCAGCAGGTGTACCAGCCTGCAGGAAGGTCTCATGGCCTCATCTCAGATCAATTTTTTTCAGTCTTAGTTGTGTGTGTGTGTGTTCGTGTGTGTGCAAGAGAGAGGAGGCGATTGAATGTGAACACGTGAATAACTGATTGAATGAAAACAAATGACTAAAGGATATCTTATTCCATCTGTGGTCCAGTCAGCTGTGACCAGAGGCAGATGGCAGTAAGACCATGTCTTTGGCCCGCCACCCCTGCCCCCCTTGAAGGCTCACTTCCCTGGCGGGGAGCCGAAGCGAGGACCACAGCTGTCTACTCTGCTGCCCAAAGTGGTACCTGAGAACCTGAAATCAGGCGGCGAAGGCTGTCATGTCTTATTAATTAATACACTGAACTGGGAGCTGGAAGGATGGGGGTGGGCGGCAGATTCTCTAGAATAAAAAACTTTTCCTATAATAGATGTATTTTTGAAAACGTTCTTTAAGCATCACATCCTTTTGAAAATTTGACTTTATGTTGGAATAATCAGATGAGGGGAGGTGTAACATGTAGGTGCATTTTCAAATACGTCTACATATGAAATCTCTGTAATTTCCTTTAATTATGACAGCACAGGTGGGGTTATGGCACCCTCATTTAGCATTGCGTTTGGTCAGGATGGTGGGACAAATTCCTGGAATTTTGGGACATTTTATACAATGAGATAAATATCACTTGACTACTTTTCTTGAAGCTTGTACCTCCTGCCTTGGTTTTCTTGAAAGCATCATGTATTTTTGACAGTGTCTGATCTGCTCTCTGTGGAGCAGTCCCCAGCAGAGAGCCTGGGTCAGGATTCATGATGGGGTGCCACCTCCACGGGTGACAGCGCCCTTCTGAGACCTCCCTGGGCCTGTGTTCCTCCCCTGAAATCTTCTTTCGGTGCTTCAGAGGACGCCACTGCCCACCCACAGCCCACCATCCGCATGGATGGATCCACCATCCAGAAACTAGTGAGCCGATGTGTAAGTTTGAGAGAAGAACCTGGCCCAGCTGGTTTTCAGACTCATGACTCATGGCTTTAGCGGGGCAACCAATGGGAGTTAAAAAATGAGTTTAATTTGCATATTAACGTGACAAAAGACTAAGGATTCTCTTCTTAAGCTGGGGCATCTCTGGGGAACTAAGCGCCCTAGGTATTTTTGGCCTTTTAGCTGGCTCATGGAGGTCACTGTCTTGGCTTAGCGACAGATGCAGAATCCAACACCCCACCGTGGGCTTGGGCCAGTTGCATTGTGAACTGCAAGCATTTTGTGGGCCTGAGCATTTTCTACCAGGAAACCTTAGCGATCCCGACTACAGCAGAAGGCACCTGGCCTGTGGCTGGCAGGAGGAAGGGACAGTGCAGCGATGGGGACATGCTTCTAGCTAAGGGAGGCATTTGTAGGGCCCAGGAGGCGGGAGGAGTTCTGCACCCTGGGGCAGATGTTTCTGTTTTCTTCCTTCCACTTTGGTGTCAATATTCTGTTTTGTACCAGGAGACAGGCTGCTTCTGGCTGAAACCAGCAAGGGCAAATGAGAAAGGTGTCCCTCGTTCTTACCTAAAAGCACCCCAGGTCCATCCTAGCCCACAAGGATGGAGTCGGTTCCATTTGTGATTTCTTAACAACTCTACCCTAAGGAAGGAGTCCTTGAGCTACAGCGTAAAGGGAAAGTAATCCCATCACTGGTGATTGTTAAAAGTAATCGATAAACAGGGTTGAGTTTACATCTGCCCGACCCATCATAAAAAAGGCATGGAAATAATTCTATTTGCCCCTCCCTTATTCGCTGGCTCATTGCTAATGCCCACGTGGCCGCGTTCAGCACGTCATTCATTCAGGATGTGTCTATGCTGCAGGGGAATCCAAGTTTGGGTTTGCATTATGGAGATTTTGCTTTCCCCTCATTGCTGCTCCTTCCTTCCAGAATTCTGCATTTGCTACTGCTTTATTGTCCACTGAAAAGCACTGCATTGCTGGATAGTCATTACAACGTGGTTTCATTTAGAATCGGACGGTTCAAGCAGAGAAACGTGCTCAGACAAAGTCAGTATATGCATGTTCTTAGGGACACCGCGGATCGTGTGCACTGGGGTGCGCAGTGAACCAGTCCGTGCACCCCTCGTTCCGTGTTAGGTTCTGTGACCATGAAAATGTGGTGAAGTCTGAATGTTCTTTGATATAGATAAGGGATATGTGCATACAAACCCCCATCTTGCCTCAGTTGGGGGATTTGTGAAAGATGAGGTGCTTTGGAGCAAGCCAGAAATGCTCCTCGTTTTCCCAGCCAAGGAGTTCGGTAGACAGAGTTCAGACAGGTCCTTGGGATTTGGCCCCCAGTGGATGTGCCCTGTGGAGTCATCTCTCCTCCAGTGTGAGCAGCTCTGGAAATATGATGGGGGATTCGTGTCCGCCACGAGGTTCCCTTACATCGAAAAGGACTTTCACAGATATCACTTAAGACACTAATCAGTGGAGTGCCCTAAGGAAATTATCTTAGGGGGACTTGACCTAACTCTGGGAGCCCCTAAAAGGGGACTCTGAGCAGCACCAGAAGCTCTCAGACCTTCTAGCTGTTGACCTTGAAGAGGCAAACTTTCATGTTGTGGGGAGGGCCACATGGCAGGGCTTGATGGGCAGCCCTGGGGGCAGAGGGCCTCGCTTCTAAAATTACAAGGACCTGAATTTCACTTCCACAAGCGAGTCTGGAAGAGGATCCTGGGACCCTGAGCATCGAATAGGTTTCAGCGCCAACGCACACCTTGATTCAGACCAGTGGGGTCCTCAGCAGAGGCTCCAGCTGAATTCCAGCCCACCAGAGCTTAGAGGGCATCCGCTTTAAGCCTCTGTGTTGATGGCAACTTTTTAGAAAGAAATAAAAATCTAAATAAGAAATGCATTCAATTCCTGTTGCTGCTGTAACAAATCACCCCATACTTTGTGGCTTAAAACAGTGTGAAATCATTATTTTCCTGTACTGGATATCAGAAGTTCAAAATGGGTCCCACCGGGCTCCAATCAGGGTGTCGGCAGGGTTGCCTTCTTTCTGCAGATTTTAGGGGGTGATCTGCCCCCTGTGGTTTCCAGTTCCCAGAGGCCACCTGCACCCCCCACTGGAGGCTGCCTTTCATCTGCAGAGATCACGGTCTCGTCACTCACACCTCTGTTTTCATCGTCACGGCTCCCTTTCGGCCTCTGACACCCCGCCTCCCTCTTCCACTTACCAGGACCCTTTGGACTCAATGGGTAATCCAGAATGTACTCCCATCTCGAGGGCACCTGCTTAGCAGACTTAATGCCATCTGCACCCCAAGTCGCCCGCTTGCCATGTAATGGCACATTCACAGGTCCAGGGATTCGGGCGCGGGCATCTTTGTTCTGCCCACCACGATGAATTCAGGTTTTACGTTGAATGGGGGGTGCAGGCCTGTGACAGGACGAAATGTGTGTTTTAGAGCCTTCTGGTGGCATCTCAGGGGGCTCCCTGGGGGTTTCTTTCTCCACCTGGTCAGATGTGACAGCCACAGAGCAGGGAACACCTTTGCATCCACAGCACTCGAGACTTCACTATTTCTTACTTATGGTCCACAAATGGTGCTAAAGGAAGTGGATTTAGCTATCAATACATAGTATGTGATGTTGGTTTTCCTTAATACCCAATTCATAAGGAGAGGGCAGGATGTCGTTTCGTGGATGTGTCTTACTTGGATTGAAATTTGTGGGAACAGTGCAATTCCTGCTTCTCCAGTTACTGCCTTTGGAAGGTTCTGGGTCCTCTTCACTCGCGTGATTGAAAATCCCAGGGACAAGTATGTGGTCCTCTGCCCACAAGTTCCCAGGCCTCACTGCTTTGGTTCTGGCTTCTTGTCTTTCTAACTTAAACTTCCCCTTTGCTTTATTTTTCTTATGCATTTTTATTTTATTTTATTTGTTTTGTTTTGTTTTATTTATTTTATTTTATTTATTTTATTTCATTTTATATTTATTTTTATTATTTTTAATTTTACTTTCCTCTACAGTCATGCATCATTTAACAGTGGGGAAATGTTCTAAGAAATTCATCGTAGGTGATTTCATCATTGTGCAAACATGATGGATCGCCTTATGCAACCCTAGATGGTGCAGCCTACTACACACCCGGGCTGTGCTCTGCAGCCTCGTGGTCCTGGGCTATATGCCTGTAGAGCGTGTTACTAAATACTGGAGGCAGTTGTGACACAGTGGTATTCGTGGATCTAAACATAGAAAAGGTAAAGTCTAAGAGGTAAGAAGTGGCACACCTGTAGAGGGCGCTCGCCGTGAATGGGGCTTGCAGGACTGCGGGTTCTCTGGGTGAGTCGGGGGGCAGTGTCCCAGGCCAGGAGTGTCCACACTTAGACTCTGTAATCACCGTGCGCTTAGGCGATACTCCATTTAGAAAAAGTCATTTTTCCTTCAATGATAAATTCATTTTAGTTTATTTTACTATACCGTTTTTACTTGATAAGCTTTAACTCTTTGACTCTTTAGTGATAACACTTAGCTGAGCACACAAACACATTGTATGGCTTACAAAACCATTTTCTAAGACACAAGCACACACGTGAGCCGAGGCCTGCACGGGGTCGGCGTCATCTGTATCTCTGCCTTCCACTCCGAATCTTGTCCCCCTGGACGGTCTTCAGGGGAAATAGCTCCCATGGAGCTGTCACCTCCTACGACAATGATGCCTTCTGGAATGCCTCCGAAGGACCTGCCTGGGTCTCTTCTTGAGGAGGTGTCACTTTTTTCAGAAATAAGTCCATGGTGGTTTGCTTGGCTCATTTATTATTATTATTATTGTTGTTGTTGTTGTTGTTGTTATTGTTTATTATTATTGTTGTTGTTGTTGTTGTTGTTTATTATTATTATTATTATTATTATTATTATTATTATTATTACAGATTTGCTTTTAAGCAGAGAGTGAACATTTCTCCTAGTGATGGACATCACTAGGCAACAGGAATTTTTAAGCTCCCTCATTATCTTACGGGACCACCATCATCCACGCGATCTGTCATTGACTGAAAGTCGTTATGCAGCATGTTGACTGTATTTGTTAGTGTTAGTAATTTTATTGTATTTATTATTTTTAAAAGGTGTTTCTGGATTAATATGTTTGCTCCAGAATGAACTATGCTCAATCTGAGTCTGATGATGCTCTTGAGTTAAAATGGGAGGGAAAGGAGGCGTGAGCCAACCATCTGTCACTTTCCTTAAGAGGCCCCTGTATTCCTGAGCGGTTCAGCGACCTGACAAATGTCAAAGGGCTGTCTTCTCCCTCATTGGAGACAGCAGTATATCTTGATCCTGTTCGATCGGGTTTCATGGCTGTGTGTGCCTTACTCTGTTTAGTGGGTCTGGAAGTCTGTGAGAATCCAGATATTTTTCAGTGTCACGCCTTACTCTGTCAATCAGTAGAAAATCAATAAAATAATGAGGATATGGGATTTACTTCCCACATACACTAGGATTTCTCAGCCTTGGCACAGTAGACATTTGGGGCTGGATAATTCCTCATGGCGGGACCATCCAACACATTTGTTCTAGGAGACTCAGTGGCATCCTTGGCCTCCGCCCTCCAGATGCCCCCAGCACTCCCCCCACCCCAGGCTGTGACAACCAGAAATGTCTGCAGGCATTGCCATGTCCTTGACATGATAAATTCGCTACCCACCTGCACCGCACGTAGTTATTATAATATTTTTGACTATATTCCCTATGCTGTCCATTATGTTCCCATGACTATTTTGTATTTACCAATTTATACTTCTTCCTTTTTGCATCTTTTTCATCCGTCCCTCAAAGCCCTTTCCCGTCTGGCAACCATCAAAATGTTCTCTGTATCTATGAACCTGTTTCTGTTTTGTTTGTTCATTCATTTTGCTCTTTAGATTCCACATATATGTGAAATCATATGGCATTTGTCTTTTTCTGTCGGATTCACTCCAGTCAGCTTAATACTCTTTAGGTCCATCCATGTCGCTGCAAATGGTAAGGTTTTTCTTTTTTTTTTATGGCCAAGTAATATTCCATCGTGTACATGTACCACCTCTTCTTTGTCCAATGCCAGTGGGTCTTTCTAAGGAACACAGTCTCAGGCCTGCTTTGCTGGCTCTTTTCTGTATTCATTAAAAGGGGATGGAGTTCATTATCATGTGGAATTGCCTGAGTCAGGAAAGACCCTCAGAATTAATTCTGATTTTTTCCCATGTAGATTTATTGCATTTTATTACAGTATAAACAGAAGAAGAGAGTAAAAGTTGAGAAATCTTATAGAATTTTATAGAAACCTTGAGATCATCCCTCATCATACCAAATCTTATGTTTTATGCCTTTTTTTGCTATTGTTACAAGAATTATAATTAAGATGTTTTTATTCTGCTTTAGTGGTAACAGAGTGTTTTCATGGACATTATCTCCTTTGAACTCTATATTACCATTTTTTGATGATTAGAAAATTACTTTTTTTTTCTTTATATTTCCAGATGAATAGACTAACTCAGACAGGTTAGGCAGTTTGCTCAAGGTTGCATAGCTAATAAAAACAAAGCCAGGACACAAACACTGTTCTTGTGTTCCTTTATGAATCCCACAGCCATCTCTAATGTCTTATTGAATCAGAAGAGAGTCACACCTTCCACACATTAGGCATTTGTTATCATTAATATCAATTTTTATTGCTTCTCTGCCTATAGGAGAACACATTAAACTTTCCCTCACACATTATCTACCTGGTTCTCTTCTCTCCTCCATCTGCCACTAAGGTGTCTCTGGTTGTGGATGGGGATGCTATTCCAGGTAAATGGTTGCAGGTGAGGACTTGGGGTGTGTCAGTGTGATGACAAATTAGGAGCATGAGGCTTTCAGATCTCAATCCGATGGTTCCCTAAGCTCAGGCCCCTCACATATGTCCTTCTGTCATGTTCACAAGGGATGCATTGATGGTACTTTCTTCACTCTAAAGATCTGATCTGACAACGTGGAGGAAAAAAATGTGCTTTTGTTTAGCATCCCAGGAGATAATTGTATGATGCAAATGTCGTACGCCTTACTAGCTTATTTATCATGAAAGTGTCATCATTTCTAAAATGAATTGAAATATACCTACTTCGAAAATAAATTAGTATGTTTAAAACAGAGATTAATATAATTTACCCCCTAATTATTAAGCAATTACAAATCAAACAGTTGGTGCTGATTATCTATAGACAAGGTAGCATTTTAAAAATCCATTATAAATTACAGCAATCTGTTGAAGTGTTGAAGGTGATTATTTATCAAGTGTGATCTAAGTGAAATTTGCCACAGTGGAATGAAAATAAATTCTTTATGTTAATTATCTTTCTCTCACTTCTGGAGTCAGCGTCCTACCTCTACATCGACTCTTACTGCTTGGGGACAAAAATATTTATTAAGCTGGCATTTTCAGTTTCATCATCATTAAGAGTTTTTTAAATCCTACATCAGTGTTATCACATTACCACTGACCAACAAATTCTGAACTTTATAACAAAATCCCTAAAAAATAATCTTTGCGTTTCCTTTCCTGAGGGTTTCATGACCTCGTATTCTGTGTTTTTTCAATAACGACTACTCTTATCTCTGCTTGTTCAATCACCTTCCAGACTGAATTGCTAACTGCATATGTTCTGCACACACAGAAAATGTTCTGCAAGTTGATTTTCTAGGCTTCTCACTCTAGACTGTCTCATTTTTTTTTTACATTTATTTTCCCCAAAGATTTAGATTAAGATTTTTAAAATGTGCTGAAATAGTTATTGAGAGTCCCAAGTGAATAAGTTGATTGATGGTTTTAGGTCCATTGGCCATTAACAGGTGAAGTCTACCAATATAGTATTTTCAAAGACAAATAATAAGCTCTACAATGGGAGAAAAATGCACCAGCAATAAAAACCAGCAAGAGTCGACTATGTTGACCAAGCATGGGAAATAGAATAGGTGTTTCAGAAACACAAATCAGCAGATTTAGGTGGCTCTAAAAAAGGTAATCATATTTTTCATGAATCAATGCACAACATTCTGATGCAGAATGCAATGTCTTAGCTTTTTCTAACTAACCCTATCATGTCTGAATTATTGCACATGTTTTTGGATGCCACACTTTTAAAATAACTTTTTATTACAGAAAATTTTAAACACAGACAAAGGTAAACAGAGTATTATCAAACTGCATGTACTCAGCAGTCAGATGAAAATTTATCAACATTTTTGCAAATCTTGTTTTATCTATTCCCTTACCTACTTCCCCTATGTACATACCCGCACCGGATCATCTTCAAGGAGGTCTCAGACACCGTGGCATATCATCTTTCACTATTTTAGTTGAATGCTATACTTTTGAGTTATAGCCAATCAGAAAGCAGATAGAGGAACGGGGCCAGAAGGGTAGGAGGAATCGATACCATATTATTTGAAAAACAAGAAAAGGAACTTGGGTACACTGGCCTAGAGAGAAGAAGATCTAGGAGGACAATTTAGGGGTTCATAAACAAAAGGAACCAGAATGTGGAAGAAGGTTAAGGATTTATCTTTGTGTCTCCAGGGCATAGAAGCAGAACTAATGGGTAAAAGCTATGGGGTGATAGATGTCAGCTCAGTTTAAATAAAAACTTCCTGAAGTCAAGCAGGCCAAAGATCGAATAAACTGTCACAAGAAATTGATGTTTCTAGCCAACTGGGTTTATCAAGCAGAGCGAGCAACAGCTTTGGCAGGGTGGCACAGAGGGCAGGTAGAAGGGGTTTAGGTCACATTTAATGTCACATGGCTCTCTCGAAATCTGAGATTCTGTGAAATATGCTTGGATTTCTAGGTCAACCTCTTTTTACTATGAAATGAGAATGTAATTTTTTCTCACTATGACAGCCATGGAAGAGCATTATCCCATTGTGTGTAGTGTGGACACAGAGGGCCGTGGGCAACCCTGGCACCCTGAGCTCATAACCTAGCGACCCACTTTGATCCCCCCAGGCAGAACTCAGTGATGTGTTCACCCTCAGCTTGAACCTCAGGCTCCTAGTCTGCAAATTAGGACTTTTAGGGACTTTTCTGAGAATCAAATAAGGCGTCATAACTAAAGCTTTTTTGCCTTTTATTCCTTACTCATATAGGTGCTTGGTATTAGGCTTTGAATTTGTCCTTCAAATGTCCAGGCTTTGCAAACCTTCCACATTAATATGCTTCGATATCACTGAAGTTGTATAAGTTGGTCGAGGACTCTGAACTGGGGTTGCTGTGATGAGGCACCCATGGCCCTTCTAGAAGGAGGCCGGACTTCGGTGGGCCTTTAGTTGGATCAAATTCTCTTCATTACTCTGGGAGAAACAAGGAGATTCTCAATTTAACCACACTTGTTTCCTCCCATCAAAAGAGAACAGTGGCAATCATTTCATTGCTGTAGTCTTTCTATATGCTTTCTCATTTGGGTGGGAAGAAGTTGTTTTCAAGACAAAATAGTGTTTCTAGTCCTGTTTGAAGGACCCAATAAAGCTTTCAACGCAGCCCCCAAATGACACTAAACATCATGGCTTCTTCAGCCAAGAACAACATCATTCCACCACTAGACAGCTTTGTAAATGTGTAATCATCATCTGTGGAACCGTAGCCCACTAGAGATTATCACAAATGACAGGACACTCCGCCCCAAGCATATGCTCCCTCTGGAGCTTTGACACATGCCCTGGCTGGCTGTGCCTTTCTCTCCTTATCTGCAACATCAAAATGAAACACAAAGACTGTTCTCTCCCTGTGAACATCAGCCTGTGTTCACAGACTGGAACCACCCAAGTTATCCCAAAACGCCCTCCAGGCACACACAGAGCCAGCAGCATTAGGCGACACACAGTGCAGAGCGGAGCACTGCCACCCTTTGTTCCTAGGCAGGTTGAGAAATGTGAGATAAATGAATTTTTCTGTGGGATGGTGGGAGGAAGCCTGGGAGCGGCCTAGCAGGAGGGCGTGCGTGGGCCGAGGAATGTTGAGACTGTGGCGATGCCTCTTTGGTCTTCCTCCGTAAAACTCACAGCCCTTCTGGTCACAGCATTTTTCAGATGCCAGGCCCTCGTCACGGCATGTCGCCTAGTGGCTCGCATTCCTTTGGAGCACATGATGGGGGCTAGCTGGTGCTTGCTGCCACCGTGTCGGGGACCCAGACGTTCAGTGTGGGTAGAAACCAGTCTCAGCTGAAAGGGTGTCTCCCTCGAATGGGGTTTGGCATAACCGAGGAGGAGGTGCCTATGCTACCTGCCCTCAGGTTATGGGGACGGCTGGATGCAGGACCTCAGATGGACAGATGAGACGACAGCCATTTATTAGTCACATGTACTCACTACACACAGGGACACACGGGGACAGAGCAAATAGGTCGGGCTGTGGGAGGCAGGCTGGGTGCTATGTAGGGGGTGGGGGGCCCTTAGTGGGGTGTCCCTTAGGAGGATCTGATGGTCTCGTTTGAATCATCTCATGGGTTGGCAGAGAACTGAAGCTGATACTCAGTGACAGGCTTGAGCAGTACCTGGTCCTGTGACAAGAAGAGTCATTTGGCCCAGAGACCCAATTCGTGGGATCAGAGCAGGGGGAGGATGTGTAGTTAGGCCCTCTGAGACCCTCCCCCCGACATCGAGGCAGCATGTCACAGTGGGTCTTGACACCATTGCGCCTGATAAAGAAAGAAAGCAAAGATGAGCTCATGTGTGGGCACAATGGACTACTTGCTTGTTGTTTTAGGTACTTGGCTCACATATTAATACTTTCCACTGACATCCAATCCTAAATATTAAAGCACCTGTACGTTATAGTGAAGAATCCCCAACGTAAGATTAGAATGAATTTCAAATCAAAGACAATCCTTATCCACCTTTTTGGAACTCCTAATCGGGGAGAAAATATTGCTAAGTAGATAAAAGACTCTTGGCCATACATCATCCTCCCTTACTGCACCCCCCAGACCTCGAGACAGCAGGTGAATGAGATGGCGACACTCGTCCTTTGTTATTCTTGTTATCGTTATAGTCATTGTGGAGAAAAAGGTCGCTTTCTTGGTCCTCAAATAGGATGTGCAGAATTGTCAAACGAGAGCTGGGCTTCTTGTTTTGTGTTTCATTCGTGGCCTCCAGAGGAAATCCTGCATGTTTACCCACATTTACAGGGAGGGCGTGGGCCTGCCCACCAAGCTGGACTCAAAGCTGAGAACCGTAGGGTATTTTTTAACTCAAGTGATTCGTTTGACATCAATTTCGACATTATTTCCTTATAAAATGGTTCTTTGCATGTAAGGCCATATTTGAATTTTAAATACTGAGCAGATTATCCTTGGATTTGCTTTGACCATTATTGACAGAAAATGTGTTCTGTGCTTGAGGGCCAGGCGCTTTGATGCTGTCCTCTTAATCATCGCCACCCTTTTCCTTTCTCATTTCCCTTTCCTTCCTGCCTCTCTTTTCCCTCTCCTTACCCTTCTTCACTGCCCTGTGTCTTTCTGTTGTCTTTATTCCCACTGCCCAGGTCCTGTGCATTTGGCTTATGGAAATGTTGGGAAAACGTAGAATGTTCTTTAATAGGAAATAATAGAACTAAATTAAAACCGAAGTGATCTATTTTCACGGTATGTTTTATTCTCCTCCGATCTTACAACAGACTTCCTCCCAAATAGACTTGAATTCGAGTTTGTTTACATCTTTCATCATGGGCGCATTTTTCTTGAAAAGAAACTAGGCACAGAGCCACCATTCGAGAGTTTCCAATCCTAAAATTAGTCTGAGGACCACAACAAAAATAGATTTGCAAGCAAGCGAAATTCGCTTCTTATCAACCCGTGCAGGGGAAATAGGGAGAGAGGGAGTGGGTGTGTGTCTGAGAAAAGATAAACCCACAGAGCACTGGAGGTTGGTTTCTACAAGGAGGGCACAGCAAGAAATGCCAGTGAAAGAGGAAGAACCAGGCCAAGAGGGACATCTTTTAGGGCATATCGTGTGAAATTCAGAGAGAGCAACGCAAAGTTTACCAAGCAACCTCGTGAGGAGGATGAGTACAGATCATGGGCATTAAAGACTACGGTCCCTCTAGTTTTGCAAGAACCTGAAGTCAGGTCATAGGGAAAGGTTAAATAGCAGGATACATGGGTCCTGATGATATCAGGAAATCGGGATGGTGACAAAATGAGGGGCGTTTTGATTGTTTTCGTCTTTCCGTTTATTTCTACTCACAAGATTTCCAACATCAGTGGAGGGTGTTATTCCCACCCCAACCAATTCTCCGACTCTCTGGATGCCAACCAGGTGTCCTACAACTCACTTCAGTTCGGACACTAACTTTCTGGAGTTCCTCAGAACCCACAGGTGAAGGCCTCAGTCCCAGACACCAGTCACGAGTCCAGACTGTCACCCGTATTTCTGACCATCAGGCCTTCCAACCACCCCCTCCTCGGGTCCACAAAACTCAGAGAAACACTTTACTTATGTTTACCAGTTTATGCTAAAGGGTGCAACCCAGGGACCCCCAAGTGGAAGAGATGCATCAAACAGGGAACAGGAAAGGGGGCGCTTGGCAGAGCATCCACGCTCCCTCCAGGTATGCCAACCCTGTCACTGAGGTGTTTTCATTAAGGTTGCGTTACATCAGCATGGTGGGTTAAATCATTGGCCATTGATTGGTGAACTCAACCTGTAACTCCCCTTTCAGGAGGCCCTGGGGAGGTAAGTGCTAACTCTACTCACTTGGTCACCCGTTCTGGCAGTCCCTCCCCTGCCTTTGGGCCCACAGAGAGAGTCACCTCATCAGCTAACTCAGATGCTGTTGAAAGGAGCTTGTTATGAACAACAAAAAGGAATTCCGAGGGTCTTCGATTTTAGAGCTCTAGGTCAGGACCTGGGGATGAGGGAGGGGACGGAAGACCAAGTGTTTATTTCCCATTTTATCACACAGTGATAACACGTTTTCAGTGACTGCCGAATACACAGGACTGTTTGTTCCAGCTTTTCCAAATACTGCAATAAGCAACTCAATATTCTCAGCAGATTTTTTTTTTTGGCAGACATCTGTATCTCCTTTTTTTTTTTTTTTTTTCTTACTGACTGAATTGAATTAGCTTTTCAAATCACTTGGAATCCCTTAGGGATTTACTTGAAATTTTATTTTCAAATCTCTCTCAGAGCAAAAAAAAATGTTCTCGTCCACACACGTGGAAATATTTGGTACGGTGAACCCTTTAAGTATATTAGAAGCAAAAGTTTTGCCCATTAGCTGTTTTCATTTCTTCCTTCCACTGTAGCTGTATAGTAGTCCCTTTTACCTACAGTTTTACTTTCCATGGTTTCCTACCTGTGGCTAACCAATGTATAAAAATATTAAATGGAATGTTCCAGAAATAGCAATTCATTAGTTTTAAATTACTTGCCATCCTGAGTAGCGTGATGAAATCTCTCACCATCCCACTGCATCCTGCCTGGGACACGAATCATTCCTTTGTCCATCGTCTCCATGCTGCATATGCTACCTGCCCGTAGTCACTAAGGTGTCACTGTCCAGACAGACCATTGTAGTCTAGCAGCGCATGTGTTCAGGTAACCCTTATGTTAGCCTAATGCTATGTCACCATACCTGTCATTCACTTCACTTCACCTCATCACCTAGGCATGGTATCATCTCAGATCATCGCAAGAAGGGGGAATACAGCACAAAAAGGTATGTTGAGAGAGCAAGAGACCACACTCACGGACTTTTATTACAATCCGTTTTTATAATTGTTCTATTTATTGTTCATCTCTTACTGGGTCATAAATTAAACTTTATCGCAGGTCGGTGTGGATAAGAAAAGCGTAGTATATCTAGGGTTCAGTATGCCATAGATTTGATGCAGACTCTGGTTATGAATCTCCATTAGGTACCATAACACCATCCCCAAGACGAGTAAGTTTGATCAATACATTTCTGATCCAATAGTCAGGATTTTTATTGGGTTGTAAAAATTTTGGCTCCCTGAGCCTTCTAATTTAAGGACTGAAATGAATACATAGAGTTCAATCTCAAGCTAGCATTTTGAGAGCTTATTTGAAGGGAAGAGAGTAAGGCTTATAACTTCTTTAGAGAGTCTTTCCAAATCATCGCGAGTATTTCTGTTTTATTTTAGCAACATGGCATTTGACAGCTCTCTCCCCAGTGTTCCTTCTCAGCTAGTTTTCAGCATTCAGTGTAAACGAGTCTTCGGCAGGTGCAGACCTATGAGTTTTTGCTCTGCGTGTTGAGAGCTGGTCCTAGGGTACAGTGATCTCACCCTGACCCACCCTGATGTTTTGGGGGATTTGTCTTCTGTTGCTGTGTGCAGGGCTTTCTGGAGGATGTCTCACTCTGATCCTTCCTGTACAATCTATTCCTGAACCTTCTGGAGACATCTACAGATGCCTGCTAATGCAGCCATTCATTGTAAGACACTTGGAAGTCATGTCCAGCACTGGGGTGCGTGGCCAATGGTCCCAGTGCCCGGGTTCTGAGTCACTAGTGATACTTTATGACTACCATGGGGGGTAGAAGGTGGCTGGGGCATTTGTTTGTTCTAAACATTATCCAGTGACTTCTTCTGTTGCAGGGAGAAATTGTAATCAATTTTTAAAGCCATTTTAGAGTTCCAGTCTCTCATATAAACCACACGTTTTGTGTTGGCGCTGTTTTGATATGACACAGAGGCTTTTATTTCATTTGATTTACTTTCAGTGAAATTTAATGTGAAATAAAAATATTTTATGATATGAAATTTTACATATGTATCGTTCGCTGGGCAAATGTGTGGTTTACTTTTCCCCCTCAGAATAGTTTTGTCGCCATTTCGCCAATGTAATAATGGGTGTGCCAGGCACCCTATGGAAAGCAGAAAGTGAAGGGACTTTCATCTGAATGTCTTCAAGAGAGGCTGCTGTCAGGAGGTAATGAGTGATAACTACAGAATTTTCTCTCTGTTTAGTACCTGCTAAAAGTCATCCTCCAGATTGTTGCCAGATACGAAATGATTCAGCTCCCACCACGCTGGTGATGCTGCACCCCTGGGTGGGCCAGCAGACCCGGCCATGGGCAGAAGGAGCTTTCAGGGCCTGATGTGGGCAGAGGGGTCCAGGCCACCTATTCCTACCGCCTTACTATGCCCTGGAGTTTATAGACACATTCATGTCCTTGCATCTTCCAGCGACCTTGTGAAACAAGCACAAAGGTTGTTATTCTCATCGCGTGGATGGGCAGCTTGAGTTTCAGAAATGCAAAACGATTTGCCCAAACTTCACTCTCACCTGGAACCTATGATCTTAACACTGGATTCACCTCGTAACCAATGTGAGGAGGGTCTCAACTTGAAATGGTTCCCTTCCGTTCAGGAAGCTTCTAAAGGCAAAATCGTTGAACTCCTTCATTTATTCCTTCTGTTGACACAGTTAATCAGGATGTTTTGTGTGGCAGTGAGACATCTAAGGGCAGGGAGGGAAGCGGTGAACCAAAGAAAATGACTTCCCTTTCTTAAGAGTTTGATTAAAGATGGTGATGAACATTTAATTCAAGTAATGGTGGAGGCAAGTGTTAGAAAGTGTTAAGTGTGCTGCCAAGGATTCAAATTCTGTGACATGATACACAGTGTCCGTGTGGTCTGGAAAGTCCCACTCTTAGTGATGTTCAAGCTAATGTCTGAATGATGAGGGGTCAGGCAGAGCTTTCTCCTTTCCCTCTGGAGTGGAGACTTCTGGGCAGGGAGGCTAACAGGTTGAAAGGTCCAGAAGAGGGAATGATCTTGGTAGGCTAAGGGAAGGGAAGGACATTTAGAATTTAGGGGCAGAAGAATGGAAGCAAAGTCTCGTGAGGTTTTTTGAACAAGGCCAGGGACTCTAGATTTTATTATAAGGACAACAACAAGGACTTTGGGGGGCGGGTATTAAACACGATCTGATTTTTATATTAAAAAGTTATTTTGGGTTGAGGTGTAGAGAAAGAATTATATGGGGCAAGATTGAATAAGGAATACCAATTAGGAAACTGCTACCATAGGCTAGGCAAGAGATACTTGTGGAGAAATGGGTGGATTTGGGATTTTTGTGATTCATTACAGCCGACAGGATTTGCTGGTAGATTGGATGTTGACAATGGGAGGAATCAAAGATGGCTCGTGTGTTTCTTCCATGCACCACTGGGTGGATGGCCGTACGCACAAAATTGTGGCAAAGGAACCTGGGAACCTGGGAAATCACACGTGGCGATTTGGACACATTAAGTCTTGAGACGCCTTTTGGGTGTCTCAAAAGATACATCCAGGAGAGGGAATCAGTAGTCAATGAACACACGTGGGGGTACAGAGTGATGATGGTGTTACCATGACAGGGCCAGGCGATACTCCTCAGGGTGGAAGAGTTGAGAAGAAAGAGGGGGTTCCCAGGCAGACGCCTGTGACCCAGCCACACGGAATGCACGTTTATGACTTTGTGGCATCTTGTTCTGTTCCCTCCCCAAAAAGAACAAAACGAAAGCCATAACAAGACATCTGAGACACACTTTGTTTCCACACAGAGATTGTCTAAGGATCAAGATAAACAACACTTTGTTTTTATTTCCAGTCTAGCTTGTTACCTAAATAACAGAACACTTTTTCAGACCACCGTCACCATTTGAATGAGCGCAGACCTCAGAGAAGAGACTGGTGACTTCCTACAGGAGCTCTGTCTCTGTAGTGGCACCCATACCCAAACCTGTCCGTTCTAACCAGTTCCACCTGGTTCAGGCTTCTTGGATTTCGCTTCTCTGCTTTATCCTCAATGGGCTTAAATTATGTAATGTTCTTTCACGAATTGTTTTTCGTTCTCCCATTTATTCAGTCCTTTTTCCTTAGTCATCTTTCCAAACTGCAGATCTGATCTTAGACCCTTCATCTGCTTTCTGACGTTGGGTCGTTGTTTGCAGTGCTCTGTGCCTCAGTCCCCCTGCCTCAAACTATATCACTTGACTACTTAGGTCATCTAAATGTAAACATTTCTGTTTTCTAACTGTGTCACATAAGAGGCTTCATGGCCTCACCTTTTGTCCCTTTCCAATTTCAAAGCCTGAATCCCCACTGTTCCTTGTAGCTTCAGAACATAAATTTCCTGCCATTCCCTGAACGTGAGATGCTGCCACATAATTGGTGCTCAGTAAATATTAGTTGAATAAGTTTACAAGTGAAACTGAGTTGCCTAGAAATAGGACTGGATAGTTAAAGTTGTCTGTTTGGGGGGTGTTTCCTTGGCATAGAGCCAATTAAAATTATTCTAAAGTGGTAGTGCAGGGGTTCTACCCATATCTTGTATATCATGAGTCTGCTAACGTCAAACACAGACGTGCCTCAATGACTGTCCTTAGTGGCATTCGGTAGCAGAGAGAAACTGTCATCTGAGACTGTTATGCAGTAATAATTTTTTTGCTGATATGGTGGTACTATAGAAGCTATTTCCTACTGCTAGGAGTTTATTTCTTCTGAGAATTATCTTTAGTTAAAGGAAAAGCAAAAATTGGCAGAGATGTCCTTGTGATGAAATCTGTGGAAATACCCAGGATTGGATGTCTAGAAAAGGTGAGATTTTGAGATTTTTGTAGACCACATGTGGACTCGCTGCATCCATTTTGAAAACAGATTCAATTAAAATTATGTAATGAAGATGATGTGTTGGTCTCACCACTGAATTGTATATTAGTAGGAACACAAATTTAGCCAATTATGAACGACATGTGTCAAAACATCATAGAAGGTAAACCAGTCAAAATGGTTGTAAATAGACTGATGAAGTCTTTGAATATGCAAAGAAAAATGATGATCACAGTGGGGCAGAGATGGTTCTTATAACCAGAAATCACTTCTAAATTAAAAAGCAATTAAGCATTTTATGACTGCTGTTTGAATGCATGTATATTTTCAGAGTGACAATAGTCCTAAGAAAATAATTAAGAAACCTAATTATCCATCATCCTAACCCAGTAGATCAGTTGACCTTGAGAGAGAGAGCACCTAGGAGTGAGGCTCATATGGGAAAAGGCTTTCCTGGATGGAAAAATCAAGAAGAAAAGCAACTTCTCCTAGTTACTCCACCTCCCAGACCTGTGTGCCCCAGGGAACAAGGAGGGTGACTCCGTTGGTGTCACTTATCTCAGGGATGTTAGAACTCTTTTACAGTTTGACTGTCCTGGAAAATACTGAATTCTGAGCAGGGTGAAGCGTTAGGCTTCCACCTTTAACAGGGGTGTTATGGTCAGTTTTGGGACCATTTAGGAAGGCTCTCAAGAGCTGAATCCTCCTATAAAGGGATAGCAGGGGACTCTGAGACCATGTGGAAACAAGGAAGAGTGAGGTTGTGGGAGAGAGCACTTGGGCTGGCTCCTGGCTCTGCGGGAACTCAGAATGCCTAGTCTTTGCCTCTCCAGAATGTCACATTTTGGTGGCCTCTCACACCTTCTCAGGGTTCCCAGTGCTGTGCAGTGGGAGAATGAAGTTGGAAGGGGTGGGCCTCCGTATCCCGGGGGGATGGGGGAGTGGGGACTGCGTTTTACTGTAGCAGGAAAGGCACAGAATCTCAGAATCTCAGGCTGGAAATGCATGTGTGCTTTCTTGGCTGTGCCTAAACGAAATGGGTGGGTCTGTCCTACCCAAGACACAGGGACCTCTTTGATCCAGGGCCTAATCAGCTCGTATAGTATCTCTTTGGAACAGTTTGTTCTTTATTCCATCAAATCCAACACATAAACTCACCATGGGGATATCACCCAGTCTGAATGACCTGTCCATTCTTTACCCAAATATAATGTGTGAGAAATGGGGTTATATACACACTCACCCACACACACTTGCTCAGGTGGGTTTGTATAATTCTACAGAATTACAGAGTGATAGGCTATTCTTGATTAGATTTATTGTTGTGTTTTCCATGAACTTTCAGGGCTCAGGCAGGGGTTGGGGAGCATGGGTACTAGCCAACACTCTCTGGTGAATGAAAACGTGTGGAATCAACATGGAAACGTGAACAGTTTTGTCAAAACTTCAATAACGAGGAAGAGAAGAGGCATATTGCCAACCAGAGCATTTTATTTCCCACTTTTGCACCCAATGGTCTTTTCCTCTTTGACACATTTCATTTCCTCAGTCAAGTTCAAAGCAAGCCAACTTGGTCTGCTTGGGACTCAGCTGAGGCAGGAAGGAATTAGGAGTTTGGAAGGTCCTGGGGCCCCACTCGCTGGTGAAAGGGGTCATAGGCCATGAGCAAAGATCATGAATACTGGACCCAGATGGACTCAGTTCAAATCCCAAATCGTCCAGTTAATAGCATGGTGACTTTGGGTGAGTTATTTCCGTTTCTACTACTTGTAAAATGGTTTTTCTTCTAGTGTTTGATTCACAGGGCTACTGGGAGGGCAGGATGTATAGTGATGGGCAGAGCACCGGATATTATCCCCATTTGGAGTTCTGTTATATTCCCCCAGCTGTACCTTTCTGGAAGCTCTTTTAGGGTGCATTATTGTCACACGTCATCTGATTTCTTGTTCCTGCTGTTGCATTGCTCCCGTACGTACCAGTCACACTTGGAGTGTTGTGTGAGATCAAGCCTGACTGTCTGCAGTACACTGATCTGCTGGGTCTTGTGGGATTGTGTGTGCTGAGCCAAAAGGTGGCCAGTGGTGATGACATTCAAAGTTGAATCTGGAAAAATTAGCGTCAGACCCAAAACATTCCCTAAAAACAACATTACATTTCCTCCATTGATTTTGTGAAATTATAATTGAGATCCACATATACCTCTGAAACTCTCGTAGAAATTCTGAATTTGGCTGGTGTGAAGATAGAATAAATATTAGCTTCTTAACAGCATGTTTCTTCTTATTCTTTTCCACAGATAAGACCAACTAAGAGAAATGTAAACCTAACACATATGAAAAATGTACTTTTCCTACACTATTTTTCTTAATTTTTTTCACATGTAAATTTCAACTTTTTTAGCTTTGCTAAATGTCCTATAAGTCAAGGGTTATAAGCTTTCCATCATTTTGATTTCTGTTGGTGTCATATTTCTTTATATCATCTCATTTGCTTGACGCAGGGCACAGAATTCCAAGCAAATAAATTATTATCATATGACTTTGAAAAATACATTTCTGTACTGAATACTGTGAATTCTTATAACGTGAGCACAACCTTTCGTGTGATTAATACGCTTTGTTGTCTTTATTAGTTGGTTTTGAAAAAAACAACAACAGAATTTATTCCCAATAACCCGAAATATGTTTGGTCTAAAAGTATGATGATAAAAATTCTATGAATTTGTTTTGTTTTGTTTTCCTTGGTCAACTATTTGCCTATTTGGGGATTAAGTTCGTTGTCATTGTTTTTCATCAAATCGTATTATTATCAAGGTAGTTTTATTTTTCTGAGACTGGAGATTTTTGTAGGGGTGGGAAGAAGGCCGATCAGAGTCAGTGGCATGTGGTCCAAACCCAGATGAAGGGGTGGGCGGGAGTCAGGTTCATATTATGGGTTAGACAGACTTGAGCCATTTGTGTCAGCCCAATGTCAAGGGGCAGGTGGGTATCTCCCTCCTGCAGTCCCACTTCTCAGCAGGCGGCACGTGTCCCTTCTCCTGTGGTCCTGTGGTGCTTGTTTCAGGCTCTCAGTGTGTGACCCCAGCTGCCTGCAGGAGCCTCCACACTGGTCTCCCAGTCACCTGCCACCCTCATGCCTCCTCATGCCCCTGAGGTTTTCTCAGTTCCCAATCTTGCCTTGTCAGCATCTCATCCAGGGCTTTTTCTTAGTTCATGAACAAAGTCAGAACTCCTTGGCATGGTCTGCGAGGCTGGTCTGGAGCTGCAAGCTTGTTGTGAAGCTACATCCCTCTCCATGCCCCACCCCAGTGACCGCCCCTCACCCTGGTTCCCTTTCCTCCCGTCTCAGGCCTTGGGATCAGCTTTGCCTTCACTTTTCATGAACACCCATCCCTCCACTCACTGCTTTCATGGGCCAGCCCCAGCCTCGCTGCTCTGGGGACCTTCTGTTGATGCAGCGCCAGGCACACCTGGGCCACACCTGGGCCACACCTGGGCCAGGCCGACTTCCTCATTACTCCTCAAGCTGGAGCAGGTATCCCTCCCAGAGCTCTTTGATATCAGGGGCTGAGCCTTTTATATTTCCAGGGACCAACTCAGATGGCTGGCAGAAAGTGAAGGTGAAGTTATCCACCTGATGTCATCAAAATTATTTGTGTGCATGCACAATCATGTGTGCATAATCCCATACTCATTTTCTGTGACCACTGCGACAAATTACCTCAGGCTCAGGGACTTGATGCAAACAGAAAACTATTCTCTCACAGTTCTAGAAGCCAGGAGCCCACAATGATTTTAATGGAGCTAAAATCAAGGTGTCTGTTCCCCCCTTCTAGGGGAAAATCTGTTTTTCATCTTTTCTAGAAGCTGGTCGTTGGGGTCTTTCTTGACCTGTGGCTGTGCCACTCTCAGCCCTGCCTACATGGTCACATTACCTTCCCTCCGTGTGTGTCAAATCTCCACCTGCCTCCCTTTATAAGGGTACATTTCATAATATTTAAGGCCCACCTGTACAATCTGGGCTAATTTCCCCATTTTAAGATCCTTAATTTAATTGAATCTGCAAAGTGGTTTGGTTTGTTTGTTTGATTGTTCTGCTATACAGGTAACATTCACAGGTGCCAGGGAATAGGATGTGAATACCTGTTTGCGGGGCCTTTATTCAACCTGCCACACTGTTCCACCCCCAGATGTACATATATTTATGCTTCTAGATTCTACTCAGAGCCACAGAGACAAATTAATTTATTCAAAATCCAATTCCTTTACAAGAACTTGAGTAAAGCTGCAAGATTTGGCAACTAATTGCCCACTTTGGCTAATCCCATATCGGAAGAGCTGCTGAGGATAGATGGAAGGGGGTGGGAGAAACAGTGATTTTCTCCTTCATGTATTGTAAAATATAGCAGAATATATTCATTTTCAATCGGAATGTTTTAAACATTATATATATCAAAAACTCACCAGCTCTTATCTCATATTTGAACTTCTGGACTTATTTAGATAGAGCTCTTTATCATTAAAGTGTTTGGTAATGATAATATTTTAGGACTTACCTCTTGGCATGTAAATAAGCTGATTATACTATAGAAGAGAGATAAATGTTTGAAGAAATAAATGGAAAAATCACAAATTGCTATTTAATGTTAAACTATTTATTTGCTTTAACGAGTTCAACCAGTTAGTCCTCAAATAATGAGAATGTTAAATATTAACTGAGCAATGAATATATCGATAACATTTATTAAGTCCTGATTGAACATTTTGATACTATACATAATGCTTCTTGAACAGAAGAATATCATCCTGTTACACATTTTATATTAAATAAGAGAGAAATGTAACAGCCCAAATGTACCCCAGAAAACAAATTGTAATGCTCATTTCTCTCAGCTGCAAGTAAAAATTTATGGAAATAATGCCGATCGGGCCCATAAAAAGGGTTTTCAATATATCTTGAGATCTGGCAAATAGCTCAGGAAGCTGTGATCTGGAAGTAAAGTCAATCTTTGTAGTGGTAAGACGCATCTCAGGAAGCAAGTGTTTATACCACAAATAATAAATAAGTTCTGAGTGGTGCAGTGGGTATAAAACAATTCCTCGATTAGCATCCATAATCTGGGCTTTATAGTGTACCTTCTAACTCAAAGCAGCCGAGAAAAGTAATCAGGTGTGAAGTGTCATTTGTTTTCATGAAGCTGGTTTCAGAAAAGCAGAAACTGTCGATGGAAAAACTAGACACAAACAATCCTATATTTACATCTATATTGGCTATTAAGCTGAAAGTTCGTATAAAACTTCTTCATTAGGATTTAACCTGAATAGGCAATGTAAGGACAAAGATTAATGACCACCCTATGGGTCACCCTATACCTCAAGCAAGAGAAATCTAATGCATGGAATCACGAATGGGACAATGCTCTTGAAAACATTTCATTATTTAAAAATATGTATTTAAATGTTTTATTGACATTAAGAAAATGAAGTTCTAAGCCAGACAAAGAATTACAGGGTTTCTGTCTCTTCGTTTGGCAGAGATTGCCAAAATCCTTCTATGCGTTTGTTTCACATTGCCTCAAAATTAAAAGCTTGGTCCTTTATATGACTTATGAGAACCCTTTAACTATATTTTCATACTTGAACTGCTTTTGGATTCATTTACTAGGTGGAGCTTAGTGGAATCTCATCGTGTGACTGGGAGGCTCATCTCTGTTTTAGGGCCAGACCTCTTTCCCTTTATTTCCCGATGCTTCTGAAATGGGATAGCCAAGTATTCATATACTCAGTGCAAGAAAGCATTCGTCCAATCCATACTACAAATGTAGCCTTATGAAGACATTTCCAAGAAAAACATGATTATACCAAGCCATTTATCTGCAGAGTTTGCCAAGGTTCTAAGAAGCATCCCTATGTGCTTCTCCTTCTATTCATTCGTTCATTCATTCATTTACTTATTTTTGTAAGACCTCATGTCATCATCTTATAAAATCTTCAAATAGTCAAAACAAGTTTGATTCAGTCTGATGTTTTTCATGATTTTCTATGATCAGCTTATTCCTTTGAGGGTAATTCTTTGCATGTGCAGAATAAATGTTACATCAGTTAAAATGTCTAATTTTAATTTGATCGGGATGTGTCAGTTTAGCTTCTAGCAAACATGATTTCTGTTGAATATTACAGGTACTGTGATGCTTGAATGGCATCACCTATGTGATGTATGTTTTACAAAGAGAAAATACGGCATTAGAAGAAATATTTTTCCTATGAAACACAGTTGGGAAATATTAAATTAGGCACATCCTTGAGAAGGCAGTCCACTGTAATGTCACCACTTTTATCCCATGCTTGATTAACTTTGAATTGATTAACTTTCTTATATACTAATACTTTAGGAAACCTATGTTAAAAATAGTCATTCCTCTAGTAATTGGATTTTTTCACTACATTTAGGTTGGACAGTTGGTTTTTCAAACCAATTCCCTCGGTGATTTCGCAAAAGCGATTTCTCTGAATCCGAGAGCAGCTGCCCTCACTAGCCTCAGTGTCTGAAATTATCATGTAAAATATTATACCAGATAGGATAATGTCCTTTAATATCGGGCTTCTTTCCAATGCATTTATTTTTCAAGACATCATCTCCCATAGGGGACCCGTCCATGTTGGGAGTAGGGTATTAGAACTCATCCCCCATTACTTTGTTTTTCTCCAAACTTAGGTCTATTTCAGGCACTTTAGGTTTCTTATCAGAGGCACTGAGTCCCTTACAACTGTGGCTTGTTAAATATCTTCCCTGGAACCTCAGGATTCTAAGGTACTCAGGGATTTTGTATATTATATCCATTTTAATTCTATTATTTAAAAACAATTTACATCAATATAGACCATATTCAAAATTATAAAGGATTGCAAACAGTCAGTGCATTAACTTTTCTTATAATATTATTTGGCTTACTTGGTTTATTATAGAGCATGGAATAAAGTATCTGCTGTCATTTCAGATTATACTCCAAATTAAGTGAGATTCAAAGGTGGCCTTATTTATTACGACTTAATTTGTATAAATCAGGATTATTTCAGAAGTAGGCAAGCAAAACAAAATACAGAAATAATTGGATACCAAGAGCACTGTGACTCAGCAGTCACTTGGCCTCATATTTGTCTAATGATTTAATGTTATCATCTAGTACTTATAACAAATATATAGTAAATGCCACTTTTACTTTTTTTAATGTGTGATCATACCTAAAAATGTAAAGAAATGAGTCTTTTCTTAAAACGTGTAGAATCCCCACTCTGGCCCTTCCTGGCTTTATTTACAGAGCATCTGCCTTCTAGCTCCCCTTGTCACTGTTAAGGCCAAGTGTAGTGTTTGGGGAGGAACCCTGAAGGGTGCTGGCCACAGCCCCTACGTGTCTGCATTCCAACACCACAGGGGTGGTTCCTCTCGGGGCACCCTGCAACCACTCCCAAGGCTGTGGGTATAGAGCATTCTGTGTTCATTCAATCATTCAACCATCTATTGAGTTCTTGTGTGTGAAGAGTAAGTGAACCAAGAGGTCAAGACGCTGCCCAAATGTCCCTTGCCTCCTCGTGGGGGTTGAGGAGGTAGAGGTGACTTTACATACACTCTTATATGGGCCCCGATGTGGAGACAACACATGAGCAAGGACGTGCCAGAAGCACAGGTGTTAGCTAGGTGGGTCTTGGGAGAGGAATGTTCCAGAAAGTGGGACTGGCTGGTACACAGGCCACATGGGGCAGGTCTGCATCGTCTGGGGGCCACACCAAGGAATCTGTGTCTCCCAGACCCGATTGTGTGTGGGATTACTAAGAAATGAGACAGAGAGGAAATAAATGGCTGGATACGGCAGAACATTCCAGATGGCTTGGATTGTACGCTAGGTTAATGAGGGACATAGCAGAGAAGGGATGGCATCTCAGCATTCATTTTCGAAAGCACAACATCATTGCTCTGTCAAAACAGAATGTCTTCTCACATTCAAGAGGTTAATTTCACAAAAGCAACCCACGATTCTGCCATGCCTTGGCCATGGAGCGGTCGACTCTAGAGTTTCATTAGATGAATCATATCCCCTTTAAAGTCAATGAAAGGACCATGAGTTGGTCCAGAGGCTTTACAAATGAATATACTCTGTGACAGGAGAGTCGATGCTTTTCTGATTAATTAATATTTACCAAATGCCAACAGCTCTGAGCTTAGATGTGCACATTTTCTGTGATTTACGTATATTTTTTTACTAAATTATTGGGGGTCGGGGTGACACAAATCAGTAAGGAAAGACTCTTATTTTCATGGAGTCTGTGATTGGAGAGTGGTCAGAGCACAGGCTTTGAGTCTAAGTTATGAAGTTCAAATCTTGGTGCCCCTGTTTACTATTTTTGTGGCTTTTGGTAATTTTTTTCGCCAGTATTGTCATGGTATCTCCCACATATTACAGAGACTGAAATGGGATAAATGTATGGATAGCACAGAGGCATAAATGCAAGTGTATGGCAAATTAATATTAAACATAAACAAATACACTTAATATTCACTAAGAAGTAGAGGCTGAGAGGAGTGCTGGACATATCCCCCCAAAGTGTTTACCGATTTGTGTCCTTCAGTGCACAGCGTCCCATCATCAGTGCCACTTGTTTTGAACCTGTCACACTAAAGGGAATTAGTGATGAAGTCCATGCTCAAGGGTAATTCAATGGACACTTTATTCAAGTCACAGAAAAATCACAATTATTTCAGGTTCCAACTCTTTT
Source organism: Cynopterus sphinx (assembly GCA_030015415.1). Classification (NCBI taxonomy): domain Eukaryota; kingdom Metazoa; phylum Chordata; class Mammalia; order Chiroptera; family Pteropodidae; genus Cynopterus; species Cynopterus sphinx. The sequence continues at coordinate 2,881,205 of CM057379.1, read as the reverse complement.
GTGTTTTGCTTCCATTTTGAACAAAGATATGGCAATTTGTTTATAATCGCTATGACACCTTACCGTTCTCCAGCATTTCACAGGAATACATGACATAAGAATATGAATGCAGACATATATAAAAGAAAGCCCTCAGGTGGTTGTTAATTTTGGGCACCATGTAATTAAACTACTTTCTTTTTTATTGTTATCTTTTGCCAGTATCTAATTAGCAAAGCCATCTGCCGAAGGAGCGGTGGCCCATCTGCCTGAGAATGTTGCTCTCTTTATTTTTATGAAAAGTATCTGCCTTCCCGGTGTAATTCTCTCGCCACAGAAAGTGATGATACACAGCTTTGTTGACATCCTTCTGAGAAATTTGGATTTACACCTACGTCACATGTGCTTAAAAAGAGCCAGTCGCTGCTCTTGCCTACATCTGATTTACTCCTGAGATCTTCACTCAGCTGTGCACTCACCTGTGTGCACAACAGTGAGGTGTGGACTGTATCCCAAGGTGCTTCCTTACAGCCCCAGGGTTTCTGAAGATGTGAAATGACTTCTCTACAAACTTACTCTGTTTCCTTTTAGGTCTGTCTGTAACACTGTCAGTTCCCGAAAGTCGATGATGTTGTAAGTTCCAGTCTATCACTGGATCTGACCTGAACATGGCCACTGTAGCAATAAAAATGATGACTTCTGCATTCTCAGATTCAGCAGGTCTCGGTTGATGGAAGACACGTATATTATAAACTCATATCCAATATGTGCAAATATTATCTATACACTTGATTATCCTCCCATCGATCTGTATCTAGCACAGTGTCTTGCACTTGGCAGGTATTTACTGAATATTTATTACATGAGAGAACAAATGCATGTGTATAAAGCAAAATCTTTGTTAAGTAGTTGAAGAACACAGGTGTCATTCATACGTATTAGAGACACAAGAAAAAATTGTATCACAGACAGGAATCTCCATGTCTTTTAAAATGTAGGTATTTCAAACTCACTGCCTATTGGGTATAGCCTTTGGAGATCCAAGGAATGGCAATGGCACTGCTACATGTCTGCTGCTGAAAAACAGAGCAAAGACTAAATGTGTGATAAAATAGAGAATTAAAATTCGTTTTCTTTCTATCAGGCTATCGTGCAGTGAAAAAAGACAAGAGATGACAAAAAAAAAAAAAGATTAAAAAACCTAGAGACTCAGGAAATTAGATCATGAGTGTTATACTGAGACCTGAAATGTAGAATGCTTCTGCATTTGTTTGGATTCTCATAAAGATAGATCTGGGCAGGTAGAGAAGTGTCTTCAAAGGAAGTCAATGAGAAAGAGGGCTTCACACATCAGTGGTGAGGTTTGTTCCAAAACCTGATACACGAAAGAATAACGAAGAAATCTCCATTGAGAATAGAGCGGGAAGGCTTGATTAGAAGTTTAATTGATTAGAACAAATCTTGTGCAGTGAAGAACATTATGATCAGATTAAGACATAATTTAATTTTATGCAGAGTAATGAGTAACTGAGAAATAAGATCTGGTACAGGAGAGTTCCATTGATATTCACGTATTTGTATTCCTCTCCAATGAGAGCCCCCCCCCCTTTTTCCATAGTGGTCAAATGGGTAAAGTCTAGTGCACTGAAGGAATAGAAGGATACTATAGGATTTATCTGGAACAGCCACTTTTAGGCCAATCTGAAAAGCACATTGTCCCACTCCATTATTTTTCCCAAGTTCTGTGATATTCAATAATATGTGTTCCATTTTACAATAGGTTGTTTGGTGCTACTGTTAATATAATTTCTCTTTATCCTGTTCCTTTATTGAGGGAGAGAGTGTATCAACAGAAAAGCTATTCAACCACGGTCTGTAATTAATTCTGGATTTGAATATTGTCAGAAACTGGTGATACAGTAATAAAAATGTCTCAGGAAAGTGAATTTTGCTACTTTTAGAAACTGTCTTCAGAAAAATCTATAAGATTTTGTCCTATTTTCTATTGGTCTGATAAACTTATGTGAGCAATTGCTCTTTCTTGGTAAACCGGATAAAGAAATGAAATTTTTTTGAAAACTCACATTCTTTTTTCGATTACTTCCCCCTTCCAATCCTTGGCCAATATTTATCTTGAAAATGCAAAGGCTACTTGGGTATTAGGTAGACCTAGGAAGCTGTTTGTTTGCCATTTCGGCAGGAGAATCTGAACAATTTTGATGGCATTTGGTATATATTCTTTCTGTAACCCTGGTGCCAACCCTGCTCTTCGTAGCTCTTATGTAGACTGAAGAGAGTATTGCTATTTAACTTTCAACAAAATCACTAGATCAATAAAAGTCACTACCAACTCCTCTCTATCTTAAATCATTTCCCTGTGTAGTTTTCCTGGTAATTATATAACATTCATTTCTCTGTGATATAAAACATTATACCCTCTCCTAATACCAGTGACTAAAAGACTATATCCTAGTGGATTAATTCTGTTTAAAAAGAATAAATAAAATTTAATTAAGGGCAAAGCCAGGGGTGTCTTTATCTGAGTGAAAACGACAGAGCAAGCTTTTCTGGAGAGATCTGAGAAGGGAAAGGTCCACTCAGATTCACATAGTGCATTCGTGTGAGCCTCATGGGGATAGATGGTTATGCAACCACGTGCGACACTGTTCTCTCCCCTCTGGAAGCGCCATCCCTGTTTATGGAAGGATTTGTCATCGTGCGTGGAATTCAAGTCATTTGTTTGCATGAGATGCCGATGAACTGAGATTTTATTGTTGCCATTAGACATCAGCCACAGGAGAACATCACAGGAACAATTAACAGATTCTCTCATCAGATGTCGACACTGACAAAAACCCCTAAGTCTGCACAGGGGAAAACAGTTGTAGTGTTGTGTGTGTTTGAAACGCTGAAGTGCTCTCTCTAGATACTTTTCTTATGGACTCATGTTTGCCAAGTAAGATAAGTTATGCAAGATGCAGTGTTTTATGTTTTAATCTGTTGTGTAACATTCCTCGGAGGAGAGTAGATCTTAGATAACGGTGTTAACATGACTCTGTTATTCTCCTAAGTTTAGGAGAATTATAAAAAAATAAATTTCTTTCTAGAAGAGTGAAACCATTATTCTCCTTCATAATATTTGATGTTTTAGTTTGGCTCGGTTTAGATTATCATTTAAGATTAGTCTAAATTAACAAAAAAATTGCTCCTCGCTTATGTTTTTTTTCCTGGTAATGACTGAACCAGGTCTTCAGAAATCATTACCTCTTCATAAATCCAACTCTCATAGTGAGATAGAACATAATTGTGATAATAGGTGTTCAGAATGGAGAAAACATTTTTACTCCAGAAAAGTCCACACTCCCCGCAGTCATAGAAAAGATGAACAACTCCAATGTTTAAATTTGTTCGAAAAGTGATTCACGGTGTCGGCATAGAGATCATTCTGTTTGCAAGCCTCGTTTATTTCTATGGAGTCAGTGCTGTGTGTTATTCCAACTAATCACAGGCTCCGTTTGGGAGTTGGCATCGGATATAAAAGTACATGTATCCCATGGATGAGCATGAGTCAGATCTGGGAACTCTGAGAAAAGAATATTTCAAAGTTGAGGCTCTCAATATTTAGTCAGAGCTAATAACAGTATGACAATTACTGGTACTGGCGGGGAGGGACTGTGGATGTGCTTTTCGCATGGGCTCTTTATTTTATTGATGATTCATCATTTCTGTATGTATATGAGGAGTAATGATACGCAAAATCATTCTTGCTTCATTATCTATGAATATCGATAGATGACATACTATTAAACGAAACTATAAATGTCTAAATGAATATTTAGATCATACTGTTCCATGTGTCTATTCTGTGATTTCACAAACGCCATCATTTCTGTAACTAACACACTAATCACCAACTCACAGCAGGTGCCTCTCACGGTGACCATGTCCAAACATGATGACTGCTTAAACATGACACTTGAGAGACGGGGGAGAGCTCTTGAACTTGCTTTCGTTTTAAAGCTGAAGATAAGCTCCCATGACTGAATTGGGTGCCTTTGGAGTAAATTTAATATTAGTATGAAATGTTGATGTGATGGTGCGCCCACCTGATTCCTGGCGTCTTGTTGATGTGTCCCTTTTATCCAGTCAAAGCCATAACAGTTGCTGCAATTTTGGTGTCTCCTACAGGCTGTGGAGTGGCAGTGTGACGAGGTGACCAAGAAGGCCTGCTACAGTAAGGGCAAATCGGAGGTAAGGGCGCATGTCCCGGGAAGGGACATGTTAGGGCGGCCAACACTGCTGTCAAAGGCAGCACGTAAAGTGTACTGACACGTGTATTGCTGTGCCTTTGCCCTCGGTCCCCGAGCACAGGTGTTCCTCCAGATAAGACCAACCCCAGGTTCACCTGGGGCTGCGATGGGCAGACCCGGCTTCCTACCCTCCCGCTAGCGAGATTCATGGATGGAAAGCCTCAGCCTTGACTTCCATGCTTCTAGCACCAAGATTGTCCCCTCTGCTGGTGACTTTGGTGCCTGCCAGGGTCCCTGGGCGCTGTCTGATGTCCTTATTCTCCTCACCCTTTATTTTCCTCTCCTTTTCTCCCCTTTTTCTTCTTGTCTTCATCTTCTTCTTGGTCCCGTGGCTCTGCCTTCTCCCCTTCCTTCTTTCCTTCCTTCCTTCCTTCCTTCCTTCCTTCCTTCCTTCCTTCCTTCCTTCCTTCCTTCCTTCCTTCCTTCCTTCCTGGTCTGTGGGCGACCCAGGAAGCACTAATTCCATTTCGGGAAACTCAGCAACAAATTTTGCTGACACCTACTATCTCAGGGCCTGTGTGGTTGATTGCCTCAGACCTGTGAGGGGGCCATGCCCTCCTTCCTTTTCCTGGCACCCCATCATCACCTTCCCCCAGCCTGCACCCTGCCCCCCTCACCCATCTCTCAAGACATGTGTCCGCTCTCCTTAGAGGTTCCTTCCTGAGCCTGTCCCACCCGCAGATGCTGCTTGTACCTTCTTGGTCATGATGCATTTCAAGTCACCCAGCCCACTCCCCTCAACGAGGAGCTAGGAGTGATGGTTTCCAGTGGGCCCAGGACACGGCCTGTGCTGGGCATCTGACTAGCCACTGAGCAGGCCTGTGGGGCCCACACCTGGGTGGTGAGCTTCACTTCAGTGTTTCTTGCCCTCATGACCTCTGATGCTTGGGGCTCATCACTGTGGGATCGGTCCTGTCCGTCTTCATATGCTTAGTTAGCAGCAGTCCTGGCCACTACCTGCTAAACGCTGCTAATTCCTCCCACCCGGCCACAACGACCAGAAATAACCATGAGCGTCACCAGACATTTACCTGGTTGAGGATCTGGCTTTAATTCCCCGAATGGCACATTTTTCGGCAACTTTTACGTTGTCCATTTTGGATTTGGTTTCCCATAAGAGTGCTCTCCTCTCTTTTAGTCTAGCTCGCACTGATTTATTTCTCTGATTTCTGAAACTTAAGGCTGAAAGCCCTTTGCCTCAGGCCCCTTCCTCCTACAGTAGAGAAATCACTCGATTTCTCAGGCTAGCCAGGGTTTCTCCTACGAGTATCTCAGTCACTAACTTTAAAAGCATCGGCGTAGTAGGTTACTGGGGTGAAATGTTGTTTCTTGTAAATTAGAAATTACCCACGTTGTGCCTTAAGCTGTGATCGCAGGTTAGAAATTCATCGAATAAAAATCAGAACACACAGAGTCGAGGTCATCATCATGCCCATTAAGTAATGTGCCCTTGATCCCCAGAAAAAGAGGCCAATCAAGACGACGCCTAATTGTGCTCAGAGAGGAAACAAGGAGCACAGACATCATCAGATAAAGTCTCGCCTTTGGGTCCCTCACGTTTCGGGTCTGAATGGGTTAGGAACAATGGCAAATCTGGGTAATTAGAAATTGATTCAAACCACCTATGTGAGTGGGATTGTTTTAAGAAGAAAGCATTCAGCTGGGTGAAGATGGCTTTCGAGTGCCAGGACGCTGAGAAGGAGCAAACTCACGTCCCCTTAGACCTTCTGGGGTACACCGATGCCCTCATGGGCAATCCCAAACAACCTGGGCTCGGTCACAAGAGCATCTCATCTGGCAGCAGAGCCATGTGCTATGGAACCATGTGCTGTGGATGTCCAAGTGCGTGAGAGGGTGAAGGTGTCAGCCTGGGCAGCACCCAGGGCTGGTCCTGGGGCCACCAGCTGTGAGCAGAGGGGCGTCCAGGGCCCGTCACACTGACACAGGAACCATCAGACACAGGACACAGAAGGGCAGGAAGCAGCCTGACCAAGCGCTGCTGTCCAAGGCCCGGACCCCAAGTTCAGAATTCAGACCCCACCCCCACCCCACATTGCTCTGTCGCGACAGTTCTGGGCTGTCCTCGCAGACTCGGTTTGACTCACACATCCCATTTATTCAGGGCCGTGGAAATCAGACTTCTCTTTGCAGCCCTGAGGTTGGAACAAGAATTCAGACTGGTGTTGGGGTGGTAGTATTGTGAAAATGGACGCAGGACTACAAAGTGTCCCTTCTCCCTGCAACTAAAAGAATAATGCAAAGTGGGACATCTCAAAAATGAGAAAAATGCCAGCCACTTTGCAGGAATTTCGTTCCTACGCTAAGAAAAGTTGATCTGGTGTCCTCCACATAGTACATTTGACCGCCCAGCTGGGAATGTGATGGGGGACGAGGGGGCCAGGCCCGTGGGGGTGGCACAGCCTGTACCCACTCACTTCTCTGATGGGAACGTTTCTCATCACCTGCTATCTCTTTGGTATAGCTGGGACCGACACAGACATCATTTCACTTGTAAAAATGAACATTTAGGGACTCGGGGTCAAGAAAATGCAGCCAATTCTTTGATCTTTGAAGACTGTGTTCTGTTTTATTTCTAAAAGTTTCAGCTCACCCTAGGGGCGGCTTTGCCTCCCTTGGCTTAGACGTGCTGTATATTGAAAGAGGAAAAATCTGTTTTTATAAATTCTAAAACTTTATTTAAATATATTTAAAATATATTGTATTTAGTCCTTCTTGAAATATCATCCTAGAAATCTGCTTCGAGAACCATTTAAATAAATGTCTTTTATGCAAACATTATTTTAAACATAAATAGTCGGTTCTCTGGTGCTCTAACAAGAGCCCCTTGTCTGTTCGGGGTCACGATGTCCCAGCCATAGCCCTTCCCCCATGACCTTTGGGAACTTACAAAAGAAACACAGCAAATGATTCAGGGGATGAAAAGACTGCTTTGTGGAGACATCGCACTTGATCATTTTCAAAAGTTTCTTGTTTACGACCTCCCTTCAGCACTTTTAACACCACGTTCCTGGAATTATTTTGCTAGTTAGTGGGAGGGTTTTGATTAGAATCCAGGGCTCTGTGCATTGTGCCTCCTGCTGTATTCCTGCTCCTAAGTCCTCAGATGGTGTGGCCAAGGAGGTCATCTCCAGGTGGGAGAGGAAAGACGTGGCCCCATCCCCGTGGGGAGCCAGGGGGCACAGGGGGTGACACGTGATGTGAGCCATGAGTTAAATGCTGCCTGTGGCCAATTACACACCTGCCTTGACCTTGTAAAACTGCTTCAAAAATGGAGGATTTTTTAGATGCTAATGGACCGCAGATCACAGAAGCAAATTTTGCTTTTTAAGTAGAGTTTCCCAAACAAGTTTCCCATGGAGTCAGCTCATTGGAAGATACTCACGTTATGTAAATATAAAATATAATTTATATTTTAATTTATTAGCATACTGTGTATAATATAACCATATAATTTTAATATATATTCATATACATATGGGTATATTCCCATCTATGTATTTACAGACGTATGCATCTATATCTCTGCACTTATATGTACAAATATAGATGTAATAGCATGTCTATACATTTATATACATACTTCTGCAATATGTATGCATATATATTTATTTATTTTTTCAAAGTGCAAAAATGGGAGGAAAGGGGGGGATATCCCCAGATGATGAGAAAAAGAAACTCAAAGACATATGTGTGTATGTAAATATATATACATTTATATAATATTTATATATATTATAAATATATATATTATATATATATGTGTGTGTGTGTGTATATATATTTACATCTGGTTGGAACATATGGTTTTTAAGACCCCCCTGGTAATCGTGACTTTCATGGTGTACGTCCCACCCAGAAGCCACGTGCAGCTACTCTAAGTTGCTCCCGGGATGCTCACATTGGATGCTCACAAAGCTGAGACCAACACTCCGCTTTCAGTGCGAGTTCCACGATGAACATAAAGGCTGCCAGGGCCCCCTCCCTCGTGCCCAGAGCCGCTGGGCCTGGCTATGGGCTGGGTGTAGCTGGAGCACCCACCCCACTCCTTGTTGATCCTTCTACCCCGTTACGGTCTTTCTCCAAGCAGAACTCAGCTGTTAGAAAAGAAAATGATGCAATGCCGTATGGGAAACCAGTTTACCCATTCAGAAAATGGTCCTGAAATGTGAGTTTTCCCTTCCGGCGCCAGACCTCATGTCCTTGAGACCCAGGGAGCAGTGGCTGGTCCCATTTAAAAGCTCTTTTGGTGACTCAGCACCTCTGCACCTCGGTGATCAATTCAAACGAGAATTACCTCAGAGTCAAGGGCTAGCTGACCAGCCGGCGGGAGCTCATGCACACACATGGATCGTTTTAATGTCCGAGTGGAACTGCAGAAGTGTAGATCGAGGACACTTACTGTCCCCACCAGGAGCCACGTGGTGGCAGGCCGCTGGGGGTCTTGAAAATGAGCACTGGATACCAGGATTCGTGAAATCCACTGAAACCATTTTCAAAGTGCAGAAATGGGAGGAAAAAGGGGAAAATCCTCAGATGAGAAAAAAAAAACAAAAACTCAAGGACATTCGGATAAGCTGATTTGCAGGAGACACCTAAGTCAGACTCTCCTAAAAAGGGCATCTGCATTGTTCCTGTGCTTTGAGACACGTGACTCCAAGCAGCCTTTCCAGCAAGTTCGGCCAACGCACAGAAGGCCACACCTCAGCATAGACCTGCGAAGCGGCTTGCGAGGACATTTTCTACACATGAATGTGGCCGTTGGTGTCACCACCAGGAGGGGACCGATTACCACCTAGCCCGGCACTCGGCTCATTCTTTTTTTTATTCTTAATTTTGCCTCTTTCATTCCTAAATTGATCTCCTGCCCCACAGCTAAGCACCTCCACTTTCTTTCATTTCTATGTATTTACACTGTTTTGTGTGATCTTCCTCCAATCTCTCTTCAAAACAAAACAAAACAAAACAAAACAAAAATGAGAAGTCATTATTTTCAGTGCATTTCTTTGTTTAAGATTTCTATACGGTCTGCTTCTAGAATCAGTTTGTAAATTAAACCCGGGAGGACTTGGGAGAGGGAGCAGTCTCAGATGAGCTGAGCCAGACAGTTGGGCAAACAGGTTCAGCTCACGACAGTGACGGCACAAAACGCCACCTGCCTCTGAGGTTTCTGGTGAAGGGCCCAGGGGGTGCTCACACCTCGACCTGCCTCGTTGCTGGCACACCGGCCTCCCCCTCCCCCACCCCATTTCCTCTGACCTTATGTCTTGGACTCATCTTGTACTTGATCTTTCTTAGGTCCCGGAGGGCTGGGTCCTCCTCCATCCTTTTAGAGGAGGACCACGCAGGCCTCTGCTGTCCAACTGTCCCTGTTCCTGATGTTTATCCCTTTCCTTCCTTCATACTCACTGAGCCAGAGGAAGCCCACCAGTGACCCAGGGCACCTGGGCCTTCTCACACAGCAGAGCCACCTCGGGTATCATTCCCACACGGCCCCGATCACCAAAACGTGCCTTTTAAAACCCTTCGTGCTCACTGAAATGACCATGTTCCCGCCTTCATTTACTTTTTTTCAAGATTTTTAAAAAGTTTCCAGCTGGATTTGCCATCCTCCCCCTTGTCCCCCTCCACACACACCTCTGCATCCTCGTTATCACATTCCTGACTCAGAGTCCTGTCTTCCCTTTGTCTTTCTCTCGGGAGATGAAGATGAATGCCGCCTCCCTTATCTCGATGGCTTCCCTCCCCAGGATTGATGATGATGAGAGGCGCTTGTCTCCTCGTCTTGCCATCACGTCGTCGGTTGCTTCTCCTGGAATAGTTTACCCTTGCCTGGGTTCACGGGTAACGGGGACTGCCTCTGGCACATCGCTGCCTTGTGTCAGTTCCTTTGCTTTAAAATTCAAAAAGTCCTTTACGTCTCGGCTCATCCTTGAAGGACTTCCAAAAGCAGCAGCAGGAGGCGAAGAAAATCCCCTCCTCTCTCCACGGCATGGGATTTTCCATCTCGCTCTTTATCATGGTGTCATTTCCATGTCCGATTCATCTGCGAAGCCATCGGGCCCTCCTGGCTCTGTGTTCTCCGAGGTGCATTTCGGGGTCGCCCTCAGACATGCTTAGGCCTTTGCGTTTGCATCCTCACCTCCAGCCTGTCTCTGTGACTCTGTGCCCCTCTGCTCCCTGAGGGGGTGGCTCCACTGTGTCCCTCCTGTGTTCCCAGTGCCCGGAAAGGGATGTCGAGGTGGTCCTCTGAAGTCTTTCTCTCTAGAGCTCTGCTGCCCTCTCCCCGGTTATAAAAACAACACAGCAGCTCCCCATGGGTGTGCCTTGCTCACCCAATTGACTGTCTACCATTTGCACTCACCTCTTACTCCTCCTCATAGGTAACTTAGATCTTTCACTCTGTGTCCCCCCCTCACCCCCACCAGTTAACGTGTCTTCAGTTTACCAGCCACTGTCAACCCGTCACTATCCTTGCTAATTAGTGAGTGTTAGGAGACTCACCTATCCTTGACCTTTCACTTCACATTCAGAAAGCAAGTCCAGGCAGTCTATCTAGCTCTTCTCGTCTTTGTGCCGAGCCCATGCAGGTTCTGACCATGCAGCTTTCGGGGCGATGGGGGTTCCCCTTGGCAGAAGGAATGTTGCTGTGCCGTAATGTCCAGATAACTGTGTGGCCCTGACCCTCTGCAGACCGCCTTGCGGCATCTTCTGGCCGCAGTGGGTGGCTCAGGCCCCATACCCTATTGATCGGTGGGATCCTGGCTTTGCCCTTTTGTATCTCCCTCCTGGTCCCAGCAGAGGGAAGAGGGACCAAATTGTGGAAGGATTTCCGGAACAGCAGTCTCCCTACCTCCAGCTTAGCTCCCACGCTGAACCCTCAATGGTCCTACAATATGGTAACAAACGTTGTCTCAGGCCAGAACTTCATGCAATAAAAACATATGATAAATCCCTTCATATTCAGAATAAAATGTGAATTTACACACTGGGCACACCCAGCCCGCATCCAGCTCCCTAGCTGTGTTGTCTCTTCTGCACACAATGAGAGCCCCGTGCTTTCTCCAGCTGAGGTGCCCTGGTACAGTCCACCTTTCCCCACAATCCCACCCCTTCCATCCTTTGTTCAGTAAAATCCTGCGGGTGTCAGATGGTATCTCCTCCAGGGAGCCCCACTCAAGTCCACTCTTCTTTGGAAATACGTGTTAGGTGTCACCTCTGGGAAGCCTCCTGATGACACCCCTTCCTTTTCCTTCTCCACCTCCCCTGCCCCCCGGAGTTGGTACCATGCTGTTCCTCTGTGGACAACTGCAAAGCCACAACCGCCCTGCATTTTAACTTTCCCATTGGCCTCGACTGTGATGCCCAGCACAGTATGCACCAAAGAGTATGTCAGTGCTCGCTCCAAGTCCTTCGCTACTGCGGCCAGGCCCCGGGGTTTTGGATGCTTTGCAGCTGCAGGGTGTAGTCAACTCTGGGTCGACCCTCAGCGCCCGTGTCCCTCGCCCGGGTTTCAGACATCCTTTCTTTGTTCATTTAAATAGTTTCCCTTCTGTCGAAGAATCCAAAGTGTTCACGGACTCTTGAGAGGCAAGGAACGGAGTTTCCAAACATTCCTGGAAAGCTGCTTCCAGTTCGTATGCAAAGCGTCTCATGCCCTTTGCTATGCATCCGGACAATCATTCACAACAGTTGTTTCCCCAGAATTCTGGGAAGTTTCCTAAGACACGGTCTCCTAAGCTTAGTTTGCTTTTATTTCCTTTCCCAGAACGTATCAAATAGAATTGAGGGTTTGTACCATGATCAGACACTGTTTAAAATGAAACCACTTGCATCAAAAGAACACACACGCTTTGCGATTTCAGTTGAACACTTCTTTATCTTCATAAATATCCTCTTAAACGAGAAAGTCAGATTGTTTAGCTATTTCACTTTTTGGGGAGACGGGATCAATATCAAAGAGTTGTTTTGTTGTTGTCGGTTTAGACTAGTCCACTCCATTTAACTTATGAGCCACATCCAATGTGTTATTTAGATTCGCCGTTCCCCTCGTGCTCAGGCCTCGTTAATACATTTCCTGTGATTTTTATTTTATTTTATTTTTATTTTTCAGGAGGAATGCCAGAACTATATCCGGGTGCTTTTGGTGGGTGGTGACCGGTTATTCACCTGTGGGACCAACGCTTTCACACCCGTCTGCACCAACCGCACGGTAGGGCTTCATGTCCAGTCTCGATGACATTTAATGCTGGGAAAATCCAAACCTTCTATAAAACCCTAGGGTCAAATGTATTTCTCTTCTCCAAGGAGTTGCTTTTTAATTCAAAAAGAAACCTCTTTTGTCACATCGAGAAAATATTCAATGTATTGATTTGTTTCTAATCAGAACTCTCAATTATGTAAAGACCCGGAAATAACCATTAAGTCATCTAATGAAATTTAAATAGGTTTATAAACTATTTCTACTAGCTTTTTCCTCACCAGTGACCCTGAGCATTACTCCTCAATGTATTTTATTTTTCTTATTCTGCTTTACTGGAGGGATCCCATTAGGTATGAAAGTGGCCTAAAACCACAATCCAAATGAACAAAGATATTACAAATTGATAAGAAGCACTTAAAAAAAAATTAAAGCAAAATACTGAACTTGGGGCAAAATAAAGTTATAACCAATGACTTTTTCTTCTAAGCTGCCGCTGTCGACGGGGCTTTTCAGCATCTCATACCTGCAGAGCAGCAGGGCTGTCCCAGCTCAGGTGTCACCTCCCAACCTCAGGACTTTCACCTGCTCTTTCCCTGAAGGCATGCCATCATGCTAATGCCCTGATGCCACAACTTCCCCCGCAAGCTGAATTTCCTTAAATTCTCAAATGAACACTCAGCTATTTAAATGACGATGATAAGAAGAGGTGCTCACAGAGAGCTCTGCATTGACTCAGTCCCTTAACCCTCACATCCGCCCCGTGCAGTTGTCCCATTTTATGAGATCCCGAAGCACAAAGAGCTGGAGTAACTTACCCAGGGCCCAGGTCCCCTAATGGAGCAGGCAGTGGGTCTGAGACCCCGCCCCTGCCTGGCCCCGCTGCCTCTCGGGGCCGAGGGATGAAACGAGTGGAACAGATTTTCCCCAAAAGACCTCTCTTTTCCTTTGGGAGGCTGGATCCCGCCAGGCGACAGCAAGACGTGCAGTTGTCACTCTGGAAACCAAAAAACAGAGTTTTGGAAATGTTGACCCTGGGGCGCTACCAATACCCACACATCCTTACTCGCGAACCCAGTTTTGGGCTTTTCGTAACAGGCCGATTCACTGATATTGATGAAATTGTGCATAATCCTTATATTGTATCTTCTATTTCTATAAATGTTGAATTTGGTTTCTTTCTTCAAGATTAGCGGTGCCCCATGCATTGTAAATAGAAGCCATGTACAACCATCCTTTATGTTTGGTGACGATCCTCTATTTAGCGTGGGATTCGGTCACTCTTAAGAGACAATGAGACAGACGGGCACACTCCATCTCTGCCACCCATGCCTTGCCCGGGGATAACAGCTTTCTCTGTCCCGCCCTCGCCCACAGCTGAGCAACCTGACCGAGGTCCACGATCAGATCAGCGGCATGGCCCGCTGTCCCTACAGCCCCCAGCACAATTCCACAGCGCTGCTCACGGCCGGCGGGGAGCTGTACGCCGCCACGGCCATGGACTTCCCGGGCCGCGACCCGGCCATCTACCGCAGCCTGGGCGTCCTGCCTCCGCTCCGCACCGCCCAGTACAACTCCAAGTGGCTCAACGGTAAGCCTCGCGGCTGCCCTTGTCCCCACCACACGTGTCCGGGCTGCTCAGGCTCCAGCTGTCACCGTTTCCAAAGATAAACAAATTCTTTGTATTCTAAAGAAATCAAAATGAGCTGTTGCTGATACTTCTGTGCAGAAGGGCATCAAAAGGGGCAGGTGGGCATCCCTGATGACCGGGCTCTGGTGAGGGGGTGGATGTTGACGTTGATCACCCGCAGACTGGTTTTTAAGGCTGTCTGACATTGAGAAAATCTGATCGTGTCAAAGACACCTGTCGACATGGGGCATTTTCTCTTCACGTTATTAGATATCTGAAAAGGGAAAGTACCCACGTTTCATGATGTTTTGGGGTGCCGTGTAAGAGGCAAGGCTGTGGCTATGGGTAGCCCCGAGTAACTTGACCCAGCTAAAAAGGAAAGGTATCGAGTCGTGTAGCTGCACGGTTGGGGCAGGTGTCTGCGGAGCTGCTGACTCGGTGGCTCGAGTTAGCGGGGACATGAGTCCTGCTCTCTCTGCCACCCGCAGTCTGTCCTGTTGGGTTGGGCCCAGCCAGGCTGGTGCTGCTCCCGGAGGCAGGTTCACCACTGTTGGTTGAAGTCCTGCATCCAGATGGGACAATATCCAATGGGAGAGGAGGCACATTTCTTGTGTTTGTTTGCTTTCTTGCTTGTTTATCTATCTATCATCTATCTATCTATCATCTATCTATCTATCATTTATCTGTCTATCTATCTATCTATCTATCTATCTATCTATCTATCTATCTATCTATTATTTTAAGAAACCAGAAACCCCAGAAGGCCTTCCTTTAGTCCAGTGCTGGAATGCGGTCGCCTGCTCACTGAGCAATTCGCAGGTGGTCTGACCGCCTGAACTGCGGTTGGCCGGGTACCGTGTCCTGAGACGTGACAGGTGAAATTCAGGCCCCTGCAGGTGTGCTCCCGTGTGGATGGGTCCGCACACACACCCACACGCACACACTCACAAACACAGTGTCTTGGGTAGATGCATACACCCCACGGAATCCATACCCTCGAGCATTTATTCGAGAGTTTCTGTACAAAGATGACATCTTCAAGGCGCCATCATATTATTTCCCGTTTTGAGCTTTCAAGTCCTGCAGAGACTCACTGGCCATTGGTCAAGTACAAGCTAATTACACAGGGCAGCATTTCCCCATCGCAGCCTTGTTGACATTTTGGGCCAGATCATTGTTTTAGGGGGTGATGGGCAGGCGTTCGTGGGGCGGGGAGGGCCGTCCTGGGTCTCACAGGATGGTTAGCCAGGTCCCTGTTCTATACCCCCTATAGGCAGGATCTCGCCTTCCCCCAGCTGTGACAACAAAACCTTTTTCCCTAAATCACCTCTGGTTGAGAACCATGGTTCAGATTCACTGCGTATGCATGTGTGCATGTGGCCTAGACGTGTGCCACACGGGGACTTGGTCAAATATGAAAAAAAAGGTCTTGTTCGTGTTTCTCCAGGAAGTGGACCTACTCTGTCTGCTCCTAAAGGGCAGCGTGAGTGATTTTTCTGCTCCGAAGCCTTGACCAGGCCCTTTCCACTAACAATATTTCAGTTGAACTGGTGGCAGCCGAACCTGTCCACGCTCCGCGGAGGTCTCTTTTCATCACCGATGCTTTCACCTGCGCAGCTCAAAGTTCTTCTTCCTATTTATTTGTTGATTGTTGGCTATTTGTTGTTGTCGGTTACTCCAGCACGTTGGGGCTAATCTTCAGGCGAACGGTGGCATTGGCCTTGCCAGGACACAGGGCGCCCCGAGGGAGGACCTACCAAACCTCTTGTGTTCCCACCACCCCTCCCAGAGACCAGCGTAGGCACCTGATCCAGTCCCGGTGACCTGCCTTGCTCAAAATCCAAGCTAAGTCTTGGGGTCTAGTTCCAGAGTTCTGGGTCTGATTTCTCATTACGCCACCAGCGCTGCGGCTATGAGCACCTGCACCCCTGCACGTGGGCCACGCGACCCAGGTGGCTGGGCTGCACCATCAGCTGTCAGCAAAGGCCGATTTGGGACAGTAAGTGGGGCGGGCTTATGGCCGGCCTCCTGGGGTTTAGCTGCTTCTCTTTCCCGGCCTGCGTGGTGGGCTCCGTTGCTTTTCCAGCCCCAAATCCTGCTCGCTTCCCCAGGTGCGCCCTTGAAGCTCTTACAGGAGAAGTGTCCTGTTTCTGGGTGTGTCCTGCCTTTCTCACCATGGGCCTATGCACACGGGGTTGATGCTAGCATCCCTGTCCTTGATCTGCACCCGCTCCTGCTCCCGCATTCTGGCTCTTCTTCACTTCAGCCAAAGCTTGAGATTCCCCCAGACTCATGTGGGCCTCGGC
This sequence comes from Cynopterus sphinx, assembly GCA_030015415.1. NCBI lineage: Eukaryota > Metazoa > Chordata > Mammalia > Chiroptera > Pteropodidae > Cynopterus > Cynopterus sphinx. Next base: position 2,864,762 of record CM057379.1, on the reverse strand, counting down.
CTTGTGCATGGTCGTGCTGACCTTGTGATGCTAGAACTCCTAATTGTCCTTCCTCTGCGAAGCCACCAGAGTCCTCATGTCCCCTGCAGAGAAAATTAAAGCCTTCCTAACACTTCCCCCCTCGGCCCACCACCACCCCTGTCCTCACTCAGCAGTCTCCTTGTTCCGTCCCTCTTCCATCCGCCAATGCCACGGGCCCGTCCCTCTCCCCCAGGGACCAGCAGGCTATTTCTGTAGCGGGCCCAGGACCGACAGCACACGTCTCAGGATTTGCAGTCCACGTGGCCTCTAGCTGCGTCGGCTCCTTCTAGCCTTTGCCCAAATACCTGTCTCCCGGGACCTCACCTGACTGATACCTTGTTTGAAATCACACCCTGCCCCTCCCAGCTCTCTGGATCCCACTGATCGCGCTCAAGTTTGACCCTTTGCTGTTAAGTTCTTCAGTGCATTGTCCCTTCCCGTGGCTGGACTTAACGTGTTTTGTCCTTTTGCCATCTCATTTGGACTCCAGCTTTCAGCCGTCGTTTGTCATTCAGTTGGTTAGAAAAGGCAATGCGATCGATGGGATAACGATCTACAGGAGCGTGAAATGTGGAGTTGTGTGTTCGGTAATGAATATCAGTTTTAAAATTGAATTTTTCCCCCCATGCCAAAACCACTGTTATCATGAATGTATGTGTTTGGAGAAATACCTTCACCGCTTTAATGCATTAAAATACCCGTTGTTAATAACCCTTATTAAATGATTACAGTAAGACAGGATAATAAATGCTTAATGGCCGATGCTTCAAATAGGGAAGCTATAAAACATGCCTTCAAGAAATTGGCCATCCGACTGGGGAAACGAGAAACCCATGGAAAGGGGAAAAAACTAATCGTGTGCACACTGCGTTTGCGGGTGCTGCGGGAACTGCCGGCTCGTGCCTAGACCTCAGCAGGAACTTGGAAAAACTGGTTCATGAATGAGCTCTACTGGCTCGGTGCAGACACCTACACGGGTGTCACCCCATTGACGCTCGGGGACCCGTGTGTTTTCTTCTCTGGAGGAAAGGGCTGCTCATCTGCTGGGGGTCGTGATGACCTCTGTTCTCCGAGACTCCAGCCATGACCTTGTGGGTAGGCAAGGTCACATGAAATCTGCAAGAGTTCTCAATTTTAATAACATCAGTTCCTATGAGCTATTACGTTTGTCATTAAGAAAACTCTGTGTCTTGGTTGTGAAATACTTGAACAACATGGCCCACACATTAAGTGGACCCTCTGAGGTCCTTAAAATACAATGATTAAGCTACTAATGATGAAAGAGAATTTGCTTGGAGAGAGAACATCCCCTCCATGCTTACCTCCGGGAGGAACTGTTTCGGCTAATCGTGAGGATGGGCTTTGTGGAGCTCCATGCTTCTCCCTGGGAGCGTCCAGGCACAGCCAGGCTGGGAGACACACTGGGCTCCACCCTGGGGACAGTGACTGGCAGAGTCTACCCAGCGCCATCCCTGGAGCTATCCCTGGTGATGGAGGGGCCCTCCGGCTGGCACTGAAGGCTCCCTCTGTCACGGAGCCTCTCCACCCTGTATGGTTCCAGATCCACTGGGACAAAACGCACAGACCCCACTTCAATATACAGAAAGCAAAACTAACAAATTAGCTTGTTAAGTAAAAACTGATGAAATGTTTACCAATGTGTGTGCTTCTATTAATGTATATATTTACGTATATGTTTATCGTTTATGCATTTTTTTGCATGTATCTTTCTACATATTTAGATAAATAGCGATCTAAACTTCGATGAATAGCCATCGAGTGCCAGGTGCCTGGCGTGTGTCACCTTTGACTCTCGCAGTGATTCTGCGTGTCGGGTGTCATTACTGCCATCCTGAAAGTGGAGGAAACTGAGAATCTGTGCTGTTCATAACTTGACCAAGTTCACACAGCCAGTAGGTGGAAGTGTCGAGCCATATATACGTACGCCTCAATACTATACGGATGTATGTGGCACACACGTGTCTATCACCCATCTATCTATCTATCTATCTATCTATCTATCTATCTATCTATCTATCTATCTCTCTATCTATCTATCATCATCATCTATCTATCTTTCTTTCACTGGAAATCTTAGAGAAAGAACTTGAGTAGATCAGTGGCTTTTAAACCACACTGTACCTTGACTTTTAGTTTAATTTTCCCCTCAAAATGAATATCTAGATGAATTAGGTTCGTTCTGGAAGCCTCTGCAGCCCATTTTCAGGTAGTCGAGACAAGGAAAATAATGCACGAGAAGAGAGGGTCTGAAATCTGGGAAGAAATATGGGAATGGTTTTAACAGGGACTGACCCTAACAAATTAGGGGTCAGAAGATCTCTGGGTTATGGCGTGTCATGTCTCGAGATAGTTTCCGTAACTCTCTTTCCTTTTGTAGAAGAGCTTGCTGTCGTAAAAACTGAGCACGGTTGTGCTTTTGTTCCAATCCTGATCTCCTTTAAGCTTAACATCTGCATGTCCGATCCTTTGTGATCACCCTGTGAAGTTCTACTAGATATAATTCTTAGAACGGAAATCAAGAGTAAATAATGAAATAGTAACGAGAGCCACTATTTATTAGGATTTTTACTCTGTACTCATCTCTTTAATCCTTACAGCAAAGTAGGTGTTTCTTGCCCTGAATCATCCTCATAAGGACGAAGGAGCATTCTAGAAGTCAGTGGTCCAGCCCAGGGCTTCAGGCTGGGGTAGCCGGAGCCACAGCCCGCATGGGCTCCACACCTTTGGAAAGCATAGTACAAGATGGCCTTTGTTCGCAAAAGAATTAGCGATGCATCTCAAGTCTAGTGAGTTTTGTGTAGAGTAGAAACGTCGGAATTTTTTTTTTTTTTTTGGTCTTCGATACCCATTCCCATCAATGTAGACAAATATGTCTTTGTCAAGAACCTGTCAGCCTCGTGGTCCACCATGCAGTTGGTCCTGGCACATACCCCAAGATGATGCACAGGCACCAGCAGGGGAAGAATATAGAACGGGAGGATGCCTCTGGACGTCCATCATCAGGTTTTGCATGGTCACTCAAAGGCCTCCGTGCCTTTACTCTTCTGATTCACGTTCACTTATGTCGTGAGTCTCTTCTCAGTCCTCCCATCTGATTGGCCACAGTTGTGTCAGCAAAGGTGTAAAATCACATTGCTTATATCATGAAATGTGAGTCTTCCTAAAACGGAAACAGAACTTGAATGATGATAGGGAAACACTATGCATCTTATTATCCGGCCTGGTGGGAATTAAACATCCCCTTCATCCAGATTTATGACTTTAAAGGCAAGAGACAGTTGGCTGTCTGTTCAACAACTGTTGCTTTTTTTTTTTTTTTTTTTTTTTTTGCTGTTTTTGGAAGAGGAATAGGATGCTGGCTGAGTTTCAAAAGGCTCCGCTTTCCAAGAAATGGAACTTCCTGACTGTGCCTCAGGTCTCACAATCAGGGACCCATCAGAATCCTGAAGGGCCACCGCAGGACAGCAGGATGTGCTTCACATGGGGCTAAACTCCCTGACTAAGTGGGATCAGGGCAGTCGCTTCCCAGCAGTGTGCTCATTCTATAAGCTTTTAGGTTGTGGGCCCCTTCCTCCTGCTTTGCCTTCTTTCTGTGTCATTCCTGATGTCCCAAAGAGCTGTAGGGTCAGCTTTCCTCTGGGCATGTGCCTCCCCTTCCAGTCGCTTCTGAAATCTTGCTCGTCTCGAGCCTTTGCTTTAGAAAGCATTGCCGGGAATTCCAAATTCTCTCCTTGACCCCTGCTCCCGTGCAGCCCATTATGTTTTTCAGTGCATTGTGATGGTGTGTGTACAGGCTCTAAGGGTGGACCATCTGGATTCGGGGCAGAAACCTCATGTCCACCCCTGTTGCTCGTTGACGTGCGAACTTGGGCCGATTATTAAACCTGTAGGCTCTGGTGTCTTCATCTATAGAATGGGAAGACTGATGGCACCTGCCTCGATGATTCTTGGGATTAAGGAGCATATGGTCGTGAAGCCCTGGGCTGGGCACAGAGCCAGGCCTGGTGGCGTTAGCCTCTGCAGGTATTTTTAAATTATAGACCCACCCTTGAGCTGGAGGAAACCATGACCGAGCTTTTTACCTTTGTAGCTTCTTGTTTTCCTGCTCTAGATTTCCTGCAGACCAGAGGTGTTTGCTGTGTGGTTTTTGTGTCGTTTGTCCCCAAGTTAGGAGCAGAAGTAGGTGTTTCTGAGGGTATTTGGTAAATCCCATGGACTGTGCCTCATGCCTCAGCCACATGTGCTGGCGACCCTAGACCCCGGCAAGATATGCCTAGTCCTGCACGTTCTTTCTTAGCTTTCTCCATTTGTCGTGAGCGCAGCTGCTGGTGGTTTTTATTTGCTTTCAGCACAATGATCAGACTGTAGATGAATTTGGTGCAGGGCCTATTCTGAAATGATTGCACCTTCTTGTTAGAAATGAAACATACAGTGAATATTTTCTTTAGTACCCAAATACAGTTTTATAATTGTTCTATAGCTTGGCTTTGGGGCCTGCTGCAGCAAATGCTTCTCTTTGGGAGAATCGTAGTGAACACAGATTCAAAAATTCGCGCCCCCTACACACACACACAGTTTGCTTTGTGTTTCAAAACTCAGAAGTCAGAGATACGTGGCCACCTGTTTTGTGGGCATCTCTCCAGGATATCAAAGTGTGCTGTACCCATAATATATCTATCTACCTTCCATCTCATCCATTTTAACACAATCCAGGTTTTGGTGTTTTTAAATACCCATTTCAAGTTAAAGTCACAGTGATCTAATAGTACGTTTGGCAGTTTATAGATTAAAATCATTCCTTAGTGAATTCTCATGGTATTCCTTGGGGTTATTAAAATGACTTAAGACCAATATAGTGGATGAAAGAGAGAAGCACCTTACATGTACGATTTAGGATATTTGTTATGTTTTTAGAATGGAATGTTGAATTACATTGAAATATTTCGTGACATCATTGACTAAATGTGTTGATTAAAAACCAGTAATAGTCTTTCTGGACAGAATAGTCAAGTATTCACTGTCACCCTCATGTCAGCCTCTGAATCAGGGTCTGCGTTGTAGATCTGAGGTCAGCCTGCTGTGTGTCTTACTCTTAATGGGAAGGGGTCATCTTGTGGCCAAACAGATTTTCAGTTGTCCCGACAATCACATGTCTATTGGTGCAATCTGATAGGATCTGGAAAAGTACAAGGCCAATTGAATGACCCCCCCCAAAACTCATTGTCCTTGAAATGTATTCTCATGGATATAATTGTTTGCCTTTTATTAATTTCGAACACCAAAGGTTATTGCTGCATTATCCTTATTGCACCATAAAATTCAGGCACTTGCTGAGTGAATAAAAAACCCTTAGCTATTGAGAAAATAGTAAAATCAAAGCTGGTTGTAGAGTTTTTAGAGGTAAACATCTAAAAATCTGTGTCTGAAAGGGCATGACTTCTATTATCGATGGCTCAGACAGCAAGTTAGGAAGGGAACACTTTCAAGGCTGTACTTAAAATTCTGTTGGCCATATAATTCCTAATTTCTCATGAGCTTGGTGATTAAAGGTTTTACCATCCTTGTGTCATTTCTCGATCCCTAATTTTTAGCTAATTATGAGACCAAAGACGTGCAGGCCGATGACTCCATCTCAGAACATTTCATTTCTCCCCAGCAACCCTGAAAAAAAAAAAAAGAGTTAATCCTTAGTTATATGGTCACCATAGTAACAAGGGTTGCTAAAGCTAATTTAGGACACGAACCTCACAGTTCCAATTGGTTTTCCGTTTTCACAAATGAAAACATTTAAAAGTTCTTAATGAAAGCACTTACGTTATATGTGATACATATGTATGTAAGTACAACGAAAGAATTTTCTTGTTTTGTACATAAATGATATGATACGAGACTCCTATATTCTCATATGCTGAATCACATCGCATCATTTTCACCTTATTTTCTGTCTCTCTTTCTCTCCCTGAAAGGGAAGTAGCAATATACAGCTAAAGCAATGGGCATGGCCTTAAAGCATCTTGCACATCTTCGCTGGCCTTTTCTGATGGTGACGATGTCATGTGAACCTGACATTTTGATTCAGGAGGCTCTCCTGTGAAATCATGCCAGTGATTTCCTGTAACTCAGGCCTTGTGTATCGTGTCACCCCCAGCAGCACAGAACATTCAGGGCCTCCATCCCCTGTAAGGTATCTGCACAAAACCGAGCCTCCTGGAAGAGGTGCCCAGCAGGCAAGACGTAAAAAAGCATCACATGGATGTGGAGACTTATCTTCTTTCCTGTTGTTTCCAGAACCCAACTTCGTGTCATCCTACGACATTGGCAACTTCACCTACTTCTTTTTTCGAGAGAACGCCGTGGAGCACGACTGCGGGAAGACCGTCTTCTCCAGAGCCGCCCGGGTCTGCAAGAATGACATCGGGGGGCGCTTCCTGCTGGAGGACACCTGGACCACCTTCATGAAGGCTCGGCTGAACTGCTCCCGCCCTGGCGAAGTCCCCTTCTACTACAATGAGCTGCAGAGCACGTTCTTCCTGCCCGAACTGGACTTGATCTATGGAGTCTTCACCACCAACGTGTAGGTAGATGGACGTGATGGCCTTTGTGGTTTCAAGGTTGCTTTAAAAGAAATCTTTCTCATTTAACTGGGCAAACAGCCAAAAAAAAAAACAAAAAAACGTTTTGAGTATGAATTAAATGGTATGCAGAGATCTGTCATTTCTGAGACTGGTCTCAGGAACACAAAGCAAATCAAAAGATTTTAATCATCAGATTATTCAACTGTAAATGTTTCTTTTCTCATTTGTTGGTGTGTTCTAGGCACTTTCCAAGGTCCTGGTACATAGTCGATGTATTTATTTATTTTTTCTATATGCAGGTTATACATTTGTGCATAATGAGAGCAGCGTTGTCTGGGAAATCTGACCTTTGAGAGGATGTAACTCCTGCCTGAACCCCTGCTCCTAAGCAAAATGCACGTTTTTCACTTTCCCATAGCTGCATTTTCAAACATTGTTCTAGAAAATGGCTAACCCATACAGACAGTTCCAAAACGATGGCTATGCTTTTAAATTTTTTTTTTAAATAATAGCATTTTTTTTCTCATATGGGGAAGTAATTCTAGCTTCAGAACTGACACAATTTGGACGAGGTGAAGCCTATGAAGCTTTCTGATCTTTCATTCCCTCTAACCTGGTGCGGTGTCTCATGACCCAAGTGTATTTTCCCTTCTTACCTGCTCTGCTGTGCTAAGACTCAGCAAGATCACACCCGGCCCCAGGAATCACAGACCACATTGACCCTGAAATCGAGTTCTGCTTCCCTCAGCATCGGCAGTGATAATGAGGATTCTGAAGGGTGGATTCCCTTTGAAATCTCTAATCTGGTGACCTAAGAGAGTAGACAAAAGCCAAATATCTGTATCCAAGATAAAGAGTCTGAATCAGGATGGGCTGAAAGATGCCCATAAATGAGATGGGAAGGACAACCATCCAAGTTTGTCTGGGATTGTCCTGGTTTTAGAGTTGGGGACAGCCCTGCATCCAAGTAACCTCCAGGCCGTGGGTGAATTGAGAGTTGATCACCCTATGGTATCTTATCTGCTCTGCTTCTAAGTATTTTGAGCTTTCTCATCTCTTCTTCATCAGAAGCCAGCCCAGGAACTGTATTTCTAAAGAGTAAGCTCATCTGCATCTCACTTCCCCCTTGGTTTTTTCTTTCTAGTCCTTATGCTGCTGAGTTTAAGTGTTAACATTTGCTTGATAATAATGTTTACTCCATGAAGAGTCTTCTTTCTGGCGTGAAGTTAGAAAAATAAGATGAAAATGGATAGCCCCCCTCCACCTCCCCGCACCCCCACCATGACCGTCTTCACTGTGAATCGTGTTTTCAACCCCAGAGGTTATTTTCCTTCCTTGATAAGTTTCTTAAAAAAAAAAAAATCAATTTATAGTTTCTGAAGTTGATTTGCTTTCCAAAACCTTGTTTAAGAAATCGTGTAGGCTGCACAAGATAAATGTTCGGGTGCTCAGCTGACATCAATTTTACACACAATGGGAGCTTGGCTTACTTAGCTGTTCATTCCCCTGGCTCTGGGCAAAAATGAACAATTTAAAAAGTTATATAAGTACTGTTTCTGGGCCGTTCCACGATGGTGAATGGTCAATTTAGAGACTCACAAAAATCAGTCTCAGACGATCGCAGACTATTTGTTTTGGGTTGTAAACACTCATCATGTTAGAAATCACCCGACGTGCAGCATCTCTCCTAGCAGAGACAAACCTTCTCTTTCTCTCCAGACTATTTCCTCTCACTGGGTCTTGGGAAAAACTCCCCGATGCACCCATTTCTCATCCCGCAATCTGTCCCACCTGTCCTCCCGCTCGTCCCAGCCTCGATCTTACTCTCTCTCGAAAGGTGACCATGTTCTTGACAAGTCTCATTCCAAATTGAAAGGAAATGATGGCTCGAGGCAGCCGGCTGCTTTCTGTGTCTGAATGTGGTGCTTGTGAAGCGCTGTGGCTAACTTTCTGGTGCTTTTGCTCACAGTTTTGGTATGCCTCTGTGGGTTTTTCATGGTCTCTCAGCACTGGGGACTAGGGATGAAGATAACTCTTCTAAGTCCTTCTGTCCCTGGGCCCATGTGGCTTCTGTCCCGGGGCCATGTGGTTTCCTCAGCCCCCTAGACTGCAGGACGTGACACCTGCCTGCATGACTACAGCAGACTTCGGAGGTTTTGCTTTTGTCGTCCCGGACATGTGGGAATGTCAGCTCTCAGACAGTAAACTGTGGGGGTGGAAGGACAAGGATCTGATTTCTCTTTCCTCCTTAGGAGAGGAAGAGCCAGGAGAGGGTGTCTGCTTTTCCCCCAGTAGTTCAGGGGGTCGGCTGACTGAGGGGGGCCGACCACTTACCTGCCTAGGCTCTGAACAAATGAATCCATTTGTCTGTCTTTAAAATCAGGTGGTCTCAGAGTCATAAGATGAGCTCTGTCAAGGGGGCTGTTCCTACGATGATTAGCACCCACGAGGTGGCCTCACCTAGTCCCTCCTATGTGTCTGGCCTTTTCACTCTCACGTGGTTTTCTTCTTCTTCTTCCTCAAGCCCAGCCATGTGTCCGAGGACTAATTCTTTCTCACCCTTTCTGACTTCTCACGTCCTTCTTTTCTGAGGGTCATGTCAGAAAGAGGAAAAGCAGCGATCCATGGAGGTTCATACTCAGCATCTCTGTCTCTCACTGGGTTGGCCAGCAGTGGGGGTGGGTGTGCTTCCCCCCCGCCCCTCCCCTGCCGACACTTCTAGAGGAACCTGTGTCCCCACCCTCAGGGCTCGCCGCTTCTCAAGGGGGTGGTTTTAGTGTTGTTCATACAGAGAGCTAGCAGAGAGTTCAAATCCCTGGTCCCTGAAGCCACACCGCCTGGCGTTCAAGGTCAGCTCCTCCACTTAGTAACTGGATGGCTTTGGGCTTTGGGCAAGTGCCCTGGCCTCTCTGGGCCCCTGTGTCCTTATCAGTGACTGTCCCTCACCGCAGGGAGATTAAGTGAATCGGAATTTGTAAGGCCTCTAGAATGGCAAGTGGCACCTGGTCTGTGTTTGTCAAATAAACCAAGCATGAGGCAGGCAGGTATCGCCTTTGACTCTGAAAAAATAATTGACGAATGGATGTACATCGGCTGAGAGCATTAACGTGAAAACGTAAAACCAAAGCTGAGCGCAAAACACAGATTTCTTTTATATATATATATATATATATATATATATATATATATATATATATTTGTTTGTTTGTTTGTTTCCACGCTTAGTCAATGAAATGCATTTAGTCAGTTACTTTTTAAAGGTTCACAGATAAGCCCGTGTATCTGAGGAGGCACAAAGGAGTGGTAGCCTGTGCCACTGTTCCCTAAAGGAGCCAGGGCAGTGGGGGGAGGGAGCCCAGCTCGGCCACAGGTGCCCCAGAAGGCTTTCCCCCTCCAGAATTTAAAAGGCAAAACAGACACTTCCAAATCCTTTATCACTCGGGGTGTGGCTGAGCGAATCGGTCCCATCCCGGAGGGTGACAAGTGCGGTGGCTGCTAACTAACTACTCCAGTCTTTGAGCCGAAGGCCTGTCCTCTGCAGAGTGGCCACAGGGAGCACCGTTCGCTGCCCACATCAGCCCCGAAGGCTCCCATCCTAAGGCTGCCTAGGTGGCCAGGCTGTGGTGGGGGAGGGGGGAAGACAGCGGTCCCCGCAGGCTCTGACCCTCCTTCTTTCTCCCCCGGGCCCCAGGAACAGCATTGCCGCCTCCGCCGTGTGTGTCTTCAACCTGAGTGCCATCTCGCAGGCCTTCAACGGGCCCTTCAAGTACCAGGAGAACTCTCGCTCCGCCTGGCTGCCATACCCCAACCCCAACCCCAACTTCCAGGTAATTCCCGGGGGCAGAGGGTGCTCCGTCACCATCCCCACCCAGCCCTGAAAGATGCAGACAGCTCGCGGAGTTAGGCTGGGGCCGTTTCAGCCCCAGTGCCCGCAAGGGCAGCTCTGAGCCCCTGGGACCCTGGTGGATGGTCCCACCCTTGGCTTGGCGCATGTGAATAGACACAGGCCTTTTGTCATCTGAGGGGCCCCGGACCACCACAAAGCGCCTTTTGTCAGCTGTGACGCCGAAGGCCAGACTGGAAAAGGCGAACATAATGCAGCGGGTTGGGCATTCAGGCTTCAATTAGTGCTAATGATGGCAGAGTCTGTGTCCCCAGAAGCTCCGGTCCCTAATGAATGACGCTGGGATGAATGGGTCCAGGGCACAGAGCACCGGAGCCACATAAACAGAATTAGGGCTCTAATTGGCGAATGTGGCGAGCTTTCCCATCAGGGTAGACAGGCTGTGCTGGGCAGCTGGGAGGGAAGAGGAGCAGATGGAGGCCACTCATTCATACATCACAGTACAGGACCCACGAAGGGCTCTGTCTGTCCTTTACTCCCATCTCCCAATGTGCAGGGGATGTGGGTGATGAAGAGATGAGCGGTTCACGCTCGTCTGGTGGGTCAGCAGGTGTGCACGTCGGCTCCGCTGTCACCACCAAGCACCCCAGGCCGGACGGCTTGGATGAAAGACATTTGTTTGCTCACAGTCCTGGAGGCTAGACGTCCAGGATTCAGGTTCTGGAACTCTCTCCCTCGCTATCAGATGGCTGCCTTCTCACTGCGTCTTCATGCAGCCTTTCCTCGGGGCGCTGGGAGAGACACTGAGCCTACGGGACCAGGGTCCCTCACTGATGGCCTCCTTCACCCTTAATCACGTCGTTAGGGTCCCCTCTCCACAGACAGCCACGCTGAGGCTTAGGGCGGGCTTCCACAAAGGAATTGGGGGGAGATGCAGACATTCAATCCATGACAGCAGGCTTCCCGGGAGGGCCTCGCGTCTCACAAGATCGTCACCATCCTTGTGGACGTCGTGTTTAGGCCCACCAGGGTCCAGACCCGGCGCTCGGCGCTTTACGTGGGTCAGGTCACATGCAGTGGCAGGGCTGAGGTCTGGAACGACTTCTCCCACAGACAGAGAAGGGCGTTGGGCCTCAGGGCAGACGATCTGGCCAAGACATTGGGGATTAATGGCTGAGCTGGTCCCCAGATGCAAACCCAACCTCTTCAGATTAAAGGGGCCATGAGTGACCCTAACTGACTGACGCCAGGCCCAGCCCTGTGTCTAGGCCCCCGGATTCTGGTTGGTGTGTCATCGAACATGCAAAACCTCTGGCTTTTGAGAAAACTGGGGGTATGCAGAAGTTCCGTTATTTTACACTTGAACTTCGGAGAGACCATTCGATTTTAATTGTTTTAAAATAATGTTATTTTTAAAATATTTTTAAAGAGCATAGGATTGGGAATAAGATGGGTGGTTTACAGGTTTACACATCGTCTTTTGCCCTTTATTGCTTGATATAGGGAAAATTACTTAGCCTATTCCATCTCACATTTTCATCTGTAAAATGAGTAAACACAGAGGAAACTTTAGGAATAAATTCCGGTAGCAAAGCAATTAACACGCGCTGTTCACTACGTCACGTCCAAGCTGAGGATGACTCGGGGACCATTTATGGGTTGAGTCGGGCGAGCTGACAGTTTACCTGGGCCAGACACGCAGTGGTCGCTCTTCCTGAGGACATACATGCTTTATAGTTTGTGGGATTATTAATGGGACGTTGACTCTTGGCCCCTTCGTTGGGTGTCTGCCTCTGAACCCCACCTGGTCCCAGAGGTGGGGGTGAAATGTTACTGTATAAGAAGGCCCTTTTAAAAATCCCGAAGGCTGAAAAAAATGAACAGCGATGCCCACCGTGTTTATAGTGCTCTTCTAACATCTCCATGCTACAGGCCTTTATCACAAAAGGCTGCACAGTGAATTGCATCTTAACGAACCCTGGGTGCTTCCCCACATCCAGGCTGCGGGTAACGTTCAGCCCCTTCCATAGACATCTGGGCTTATAATGCCAGTGTCGCACGGAAGGCCTCACTCCCGTTTATGAGATGGGAGTAGGTCCGTGCAGAATAATAAGTGAAATGTGCAGAAATGGGCCTTCGCTCAGCTGAGCTTGTCTTTTGTGGGTAAAGTTTAAAATGTATAGGGACCAAGGTGATAGATTATGGAGATTCTCTGTGTCATGCCTAGTGCACATGCCTACCAAGGGTTTTTTTTCCGGTTTACCATGTGGGATAAACATGCGAGCATGGCCATCCTTATGGACATTCATCCGTGGGGCCACCTGGGCTGGCCTGCGATTAAGGATCCATCCACGAGTCACGTCTAAGGGGCCTGCGTTTGCAATAACCAGAGTGAGAAGTGATTCAGTTTTTATTATTATTATTATTATTCTTGTTTGCCTACGAGAACAACATTTTGGAGCATTTGACATTTGGGAGTTTATGCAGCACGTGCCTGTGAGAAGCAGCTAATTCAGGAGCGGAGCAGAAACATGATTCCGGCTCCGGAAAGAGAAGGGGTGAGGAGGACAGCACGGCATCCCGAAGATTGAATACAGACGTCTCGGTTGAGAACAAGCACAAAACAATGAGAACAATTTATCAGTCACCATCTGGACACCACTGTGGCTTTGGCTGTCGAATTCTGGCCTGTCAGAGGCTGCAGTCCCCCAGGAAAGACGTCCTCCCGACCCAGGAGCACACCCTGGGATTGTCTGCTCAGTCTGGCCAGACAGAAATGATGGAGCCTAAATGGGCTGTTGACCCTCGACAGCGGCCCGGCCGGTGGAGAGGCCTTCGCTGGAGGACCACGTGTAGGGATGAGGCCGTGTCCTCGGGATCCTGCGATGCAGATGCGTGTCTGCAGCAAGACAGGAGAAGGGAGCACCATGAAAACCTGCATCCTCGGCCTGAGCATAGGCGATCGCGGACTTGCCCACCGAGTGCCTGTGAGCTGGGATGAGTATGGATGTGTTGTCCTTGAAACAAATAACGAAAAATGCTAAAATGTTAGTGTCATGGTATTCAAAAATTAGAATTATCCACCTTATTACGGTCAGGGGTGTTCATAAGACAAGGGATGTGGGTTGCAGGCCACGTGAGGACAGGAACGCTGTGTTGACCGTTTTTATTGTTTCCCTCTTGCACAGAGTCCCCAGGGTGTCACGGAGACCCCAGAGAAACCCAATCGACCAGGCACAGCTAGAGAACGTGCAGCTCATTAGAGAGCTAAGTAGGTTACTTAGGAGCCAATAAATATATGCCATAAACTTAAATAGCTTTCTAAATATGCGAAAAAGCATCCTTGAGCGGGATAGTCATTACCGGCTGGAAAACGAACCAACACACTGTGGAGGGTAGATCCAAAGCGGTTTGTGGCTCGTGCCTTTGTCACCAGCGCCGTGGGCATTTCCCCCGGACCTCCCAGCAGTCCTCCCACGCCATCGGGGTGTCCGACCGTTCACCTCCATTCTGATGCCGTCTACCTGGAGATGGCATCAGACCCCATGGGTGAAAGCCTCACCCTCCCTGCTCCGTCCCCCTTCTTCAGTCTCAGGGTGACAACCTTGCTCTGATCAGTTGGAACTCAAAGAGACGTTTCACCTACTAGGTTCCTGGTTTCCTATAAAAGGATGTGACTCAGGACGTCCCCAGGTGAAGGGGATGCACGGGGTGAGGGGTGGGGACAGGGTGAGGAGCGTCCGCAACCTCGTCGAGCACGTCAATCTCCGGCTCCTCCATGTGTCCACCAACCAGGAATTCTTCACAACCGCTCCCGAAGTCATCATGTGGGGTTTTTATGAAGGTTTCATCACATGGGTTTGGTGGATTAAATCATCAGCCACTGGTGACTGGAACCAGGCTCCAGGCCCTCCCTTCTCCTCGGAGGGTGGTGGGACTGGAAGTTCCAACCCTCGAGTCACGTGCTGGGGCCTCTGATGACCAGCCCCTGGACTTGGTTGCCTTCACACCGTTATCTCTGTCATCCTTTAGGACATCCCAAGGGTTTTAGGATTTCTGTGTCAGAAACAGGAGACCAAGGCTGATTTTCTTATGATAAATCACAATGACGTCACACGTGGATGACTTAATAAGACTTGGGGTCCAGGAGGAAAAACTGGGGGTGCCCGGTGGTCCTGCTCCACATCTGCAGCCTCCTGGGCTCCCAGATTTCCCAAGCCTTGAGGCGAGAGGTCCTCAAGTCTAGGTCTCCAGATTTCTAGGATGCCATTTTAAAAAGAAAAAGAAAATCCAAACCCATGTGCCACACGCCACCCGGCAGGTGGGTAGCTGCAGTCCTGCCTGCCACTGAGTCCAGGGAGAGTAAGCTGCTCGCTGCCAAGTCACGCTCAGAACCAGAACGCACCTGCAGAGACATCAGGCCAAGCCGGGTTTAGCTGCTCTTAGTCTTGGATCTGGTTGGGTCACAGCCAGCATTCCCGTCCTCCAGGGTCACTGTCAAATAGATAATTAGGTAAAATCTCCTGGCACAGCCCCCCGCCCCAGTGCTAACTGCTAGCACCTTCGCCGTTGATTTCTTTCTTTTCTCATTCATTCATTCATTCATTCATTCATTTATTCCTTTATTCATTCATCTCCCCCTGAGCCCTGCTGCTCGGTGGACCACAGACGTGCTGTCCGGCGACAAGGTGGACGCACTGACCATTTATCATCCGCCGGCTGGCCCTTCTGCACCAGGCACAGCGTCTCCCGCCCGGGCATTTACAAACACTGGCAATTAGTGTACAGACGCCCTCCACTGTGATCTCAGTCGGCTCACGCAGCCCCGCGAAGTGAGCAAGCAGAGCGAGTGCTTTCTCTAACCATGTCGGAGGCAGGGATGTTCCCGGTCCAACAACTCGTGTGCCTGAAGCTGCAAAAGGCCAGTATTCAGACGTCGGAGTTGGGAGAGAGGAAAGGTCTATTGATGGAGAAGGGACCCCATGGTCGGGATGGGGGCCTTAGAGCTTCCTCAGATCTATCTTAAGGCAACCCAGGATCCAGGCTTCTTTCAGGGAAAAGAGAAGAAGAAATGGGAGGAGAAGAGATGATTGACAGCTGCATACACCTGGGCACCAGCAGGGTACCAAGGAGGCGTGCAGAATCTCTCCATCTCTTTGACCCCTGACCCTGCTGGTCTGAGTCAGGTCCTGAGGCGCCTGCAGATCTTGCGAATCGGTCCCATCACTGGGCAGGCACATGGGGTGGTCCCTGCCAGGATGTGACTTTAAACTAAGCATCGGCCCTGCCTCGAAATCCGTCTCACTCCATGATTTTCTGATCCTCCCATCGGCCTGTCATTTTTATGGCAGGTTGGGTATTTGATCAAGGGCTGCAAACATAGCACCTGTTTTGAAAAAGCAGTTTCGGCCTTACACGTGGCACCTCTCCCCGGGTATAAAACCGAGTATTGGAAATGACATGTTCTAACCGTGGTCTTGGATGCCACGGACAGCGAGACTAATTCCCATCAAACCCACTTGGGCGAAGTCGTGCTGAGGCCCAGCCTTTATTGGTGTCAGGACTTAAAGTTTATGGAAGAAATGAAGACGGCTGGTGGCAATTTGCTGATTCTGTGCACTGTCCCAGGAAAGCTTTGCTTTCTTTCTTTCCTCTCTTTTCATCTCATCCCTGCCAAAAACCATCCCACCTAACACCTCCCAGCTCCTTCAGACATAGCTCTCAATTTAACACTCAGCAATTTCCAGGTCGTTTTTTTTTTTCCCCCTGAATATCCCAGATTCATTTTTATCTATTTCCTCAGTCAGACAATTTCCTTTTTTTCCTTCCTTCCGCTCTCTTCCTTTACCATGTCCTCTCCCCTCATCTCTCTCCCTCCATCACTTCCTTTATCTCCCTATCCCCTCTCGTTTTTCAAATTCGCCGTGTTATTTCTCTTTCTAGATTCTAAATGATTTTTTTGTTTGTTTTTTAGCTTGGAATATGAGCACAAATCAATGAGCCAGCATATTGTTTCTGTAGCCCAGGAGACCAATATTAAGATAATATTACGTAATTTGCAGATTAAAATGGCCTAATGCTACCTCCACAGACTCCAGATCTTGCTGATGGACCGACTGCTTCAATAACAACAAAAAATCTGTACACATCTGTGTGATGTATAGGATTGCTGCGTTTTCAATTTACTGGGTTTATCAAACAGATAGGATGGTGTGCATGTAGCCAGACTGCTCCCAGGTGACTCGACAGGTGACGAGGAGGTTTCGTGCCTGTGCGTTTAAGTTAAAGTCAGCAATGACGTCCACCTTCATTATTCTTTTTAATTTCTGATCATCTGTGTATGATGGAGTTGAGAGACTCCCCAAATCCACATCTAAAATAGGAAGGCCACCGAGGACGAGGACTCAGGGGAGGAGAAGCCAGCAGGTTGCTCGCTTCAGCGGTCCGGTTTCCCAGTCAGCACCCTGCTGGGTGGCCAGCATCAGCAGGTGACCAGGGTTTGGTCCCACTAACGGCCTGTTCTCCCCCGCAGTGTGGCACGGTGGACCAGGGCCTGTACGTGAACCTGACGGAGCGGAACCTGCAGGATGCTCAGAAGTTCATTCTGATGCACGAGGTGGCGCAGCCGGTGACCGCAGTGCCCGCCTTCATGGAGGACGACAGCCGCTTTTCCCACGTGGCCGTGGACGTGGTGCAGGGCAGGGACGTGCTGGTCCACACCATTTACCTGGCCACAGGTAGGAGCTCCTGAGTTCATGTTTTAAATTCTAAACGTGCGATTTCCACATCACGTTCGGGCCTTCCTTCCTCATGAGCAGCAAAACGCACGATGCTCCCTCGTCCTTCCTCACTGTCTGAGGTTCTTGTGGGAAATTGTCATTTCATTCCCTTCTTTCTTGACATCAGTCATCATTTTAATTGGAAAAACAATATCTTATTTTCTTAACTATTCTTCCTTACCTTAACTTCTAAAAAAAGGCTTTCCTTGGCGAGTTTAATTTGGATCATTTAAGATGACAGAATTTGTTTGAGGACATTGCTGGGTGAAATATTGCCCTAATGGGGACAGGAGGTGATAAGCCAGCCCCTAGGGACATGTGGCGAGGTGAGGACAATACAAGCTTATGCAGTGCAGGCGAATCGGGCGATGTGGTCACAGGAGCCAGGGAAGTGCCTGTGCTTGGCCGGGGACACTTGGCTTCTCCCTGGGAGTGACGTTTGAGCTGAGAGCTGATCGGGCAGTTGAGAGCTGGCCTCGCTTGAGGAGGGAACAGAGAAGGTGCCGGATGCAGGAGTGGCCAGCTGTGGACCGTGCCCCTATGTGGTCAGGCCAGGTCAGGACAGAGGTGTGACCATCGGAGTTCCCACGGAGGCCCCTGAGGATGAGTCCCCAGGAGGACCAAGAGAGACAGGGAGGAAGCATGGGGGAGGTCAGTGCAGACACTACCGCGAGTGAGGCTTCCAGAAGCTGTTCGGCGAGGGCTGGTAGAGGTCCATGCGGTAGCCTGAGGGTGGGGGCGGCACGAGGGTAAGTTCTTTGTTTGTGTTAAGAGTGGATGTAGAATTGCCATCCTGTGGCAGGGTCCGCCTTGCTCATTATCCTATATGAGGGACCATATCTCTTTTTCTGCCATTTTTATCCTTCGTGCCCTCACAGGGTGCCTGACATCCATTAGGATGGATGAGCTGGACTTTTCCAAAAGTTTTTCTCCAGGAATGTTCTGATTGATGCCACAGAGAATGGAGAGTGGATTCTAGGAGGTTGTCAAGAAGGGAGGTGAGGATGAGAGGATGGGGTTGGTCCCTGGCCGGCTGGGGGTTCAGTGCAGAGCAACCCAAGGCCTCAGCCTAGGAATGCTGACTGTTCCATGCCAGTGCCCATACGAAGGTGATGTTCACTTCCCCTGCAAGCTCAGTTCAGCCGCCGGGACAAAACACCAGAGACAGGGCAGCTCACACAACAGAAATCTGTTTCTCAGTTCTGAAGGCCGGAAGGTCAAGGTCACAGTGCCAGCCAGTCTGTCTTTGGTGAGTCCCCTCCCTGGCTGATAGATGGCCGTCTACCTCACATGGTAGGGACATAGGTCATCTCTGTTGTGTCCCTTCTTCTAAGGGCGCTCATCCCATGCGTGAGGGCTCCACCCTAGTGACTTAATGACCTCGCAAAGGCTCCGCCCCCAGACGCCCTTGCTGAGGACGAGGGCTTCGGGGTGCATTGTGGGCGGGCACACACGTTCAGTCCACAGCAGTGAGCATCTCGTTCTCCCACTATGTAAAACATGCCCGGAGGAATGAAACCCCTGAGAATTTTGATCACAAGTGATGGGTCTGAACAGAACCGACATCAAATCAAAATTTAGACCAACTTAGATGAATTATAGATCTGAGATGAAATTACAGTCGACATCCACAGCGGTTTAAACAGCACGTGTGGCCTCCAAGAAACTCGCTCGCCCCAGTCTGTTTTGAATGCTCCCCCTACAACCCCAGCCTGGCCCCTTTCCCAGTGTCTCGAGGCTGTCACTCAGGCCGCCTGGTCCCGTCTCCACGTGTGCATTTCTCATTTGGACAGCGACATCTCACATGCCACCCAGCACATACGTCTTACAGACGTATGTGCTACACGCCTGGTTTTTTGCTTTTGTTTTCTTCTGCCTGTTTACATGGTGAATCACGACACACATGAAGCTGTCGCTAACTCGAGACACAGGTCAGGAAATAGGCGGAGAGGGGTTCTTCTGCAGCTTCCATGTCTGGCTGGTGGGGGTGTCGGTTAAACCCTCAGGAGGCCCTTTTGGTTCCCCAAATGAAGTGATATGTTTACTATTCCCATCCATCGCTTTGCAGCTATCTAAAGTGTCTCAAGCAAGCATTAAATTGTGAAAATGCTCTACTGGAAAGATGACTTACAACTACTCCCAATTCTGTCCTTCTCATTGGAAACTGGGAATCCAAACCTACCTTGGATGGGCTCATTCTGCATGTGCCCTTTTGTCTACGAGGATCCCATAGGCTGAAAGGGAATGTTATGTAATTTACATGCTGATTAGATCACATTGAACGAGTTTTGAGTTTGATGATGGAATAATGACCATGAATATCAGCAATGAAGGAAAATCCCAGGGACGTGGTATTACGGATTAAGTTGTGGCCCCCCAAAAGATACGCTGAAGCCCTAACTTGCCAATATCTCAGAATGTGACCTTACTTGAAAGAGGGTTTCTGCAGGTGTGATTAGTTAAGTCGTACTGAAGCGGGGTGGACTCTTAATCTGATAAGACTGGCGTCCCTATAAGAGAAGAGAGACACACACATAGAATGAATGACATGTGACAACAGCAAGACACTGGAAAGCCACTGCCCGAAGCTGGAAGAGACGAGGAAGGATTCTGCCCAGAGTCTCAAGGGCATGTGGCCCTGCCACCTTGATTCCAGGCTTCCAGCCTCCAGAGCCGTAAGATAACAAATTTCCGCTGCTCTGAGCCATCCAGGACATAGGATTCTTCTACATAAGCCCTGGGCCATGAATCAGCTGGGGCCTGCTTTTGCACTTTGCATCTGGTCTTCCAGCCAAATTTAAAGTGTAGGCCGACTTCCTCCTGCCCCCCTGACATTTCACAGCATCCTGAGCTCAATGAGCAAAATGAATTCTTTAGGATTCGTTTATGCCAGGCCCAATTAAAATGAAAAGTCTCCTGCGGAAAACGGTTTCATAGATGCCAAACCACTTAAAATGGCCCAAACACAACGAATTGTTTTGTCTTATGAAACAGAGGAACAGAAGGTCTTATGTTTTAATGGGTTTTGTTTTGAAACGCGTTTTCTGAGTAATTTTAGTAGTGTATGCCACCAAGTAATGTGAAGTTATATGCCGTGAATTAGAAAATATCTCAATTTACTCTAAGTGTGAGGCCCTTGCCTTCCTTCTATGGAATAGCTGATCTTACTGCTTTCCTCTGGGTTTGCTTTCTCTCTCCCTGTTTTCCTCCGTGTGAGACCCGTGTAAACCTTCCCACCTTCCTCATTCGTGTTTCACATGAAAGTTGTTCCAGGCTGTAAATCAGTGTGGTCTGTGGATAAAGATACAAACACTGTTTCTTTACCATCTTTTCATAGAAATTCTATCTAGGGCACACTTTTTGATACAACTCCTTTAAATTTCATGACAATTCCTGGAACTAAAAAGCACAATCGTTTCCAGTTCCCAAACGGGCTGGCCTCCTGTTGAGTGTTTCACTATTTTCTGTGTGGATGTGTGACATCATAACTCCAAAGGGGTTTCAGCAATGTCCATCCGGTGCCCCACGTTTTCTCGTCCGGTGACGTCTGCATCACCAACTCCTGCAGGGGAACATGCAAGCTACTTTCCACTTTCCATATGAGAATTTCATAAGATGAGTCTAATGGAGAACACCAGTTATTGGAGCTCGTGATTAGGGAATGTGCTCGAGAAGTTTTCGCAGATATTTTCATCCTGGATAAGTCAGTTAGGAGAAGGCCCACTTGTCGAATGATCGGATGATGAATCTGCAAGTGTTACTATCAAAGGATTTTTCTTGTTGATCCTAAGAATGTAGGGCTTTGTAGGTGGTAAAGCTCCCAGTTTAATGGCCTCTCCATTCTCGTTCATTTCTTTGGTTGTTGTAAATACATTAAATACATTTTACAATGATTACTAATGCTTGTTAACTACTTCTCTTCGTACAAAATGCTTGTATTAAGAGATTTTATCCACCTATCTGCCTATCTACTTATTGAATACATATACATAGAGAGGGAAAGAGAGAGAGAGTTTCCTATATTCAATACAGAGTCTGATGATTTATTTCTTTTATGAAAAGAATTCAAGAGTGAAGACGCTACCAGTGTTTGAACTTAGATAGTAAAGTTCTGTTTTTTTTCCCCCTACTCTTTCCATGGTGAGTGTGTAATCAACTGGGTAGTAAAAAGAAATTTCTTTTAAAGGAATGGTAAGACCATCAATTTTATTAATACTGATCATGGCAGCCTGCAAGTTTCAACTTATCTGATTTGCCCTCATGTTAACTCAAATTTGATATCAGGTCTCCTGGGGTATTCATAGGTCCCAGAGCTAGAACTCACATTATACCCAGAAACCTCATAAGTCTCAAATCCTGATGATTAGATGGGACGTGCAGCCCCGTGTGATCTTTTCCTTTGTCCCATGTTTAGTTTTAAAGTTTAATTAAGATACTTGAGCTGGGTGTTAAAATGAATTCCATACGATCCTTAGTAACATGTGAGACAGAGGTCGTTTAAGATCATCTCGCAGAAGGCACAGGTCTGCTTCTCTTAGGGGCATCTATTGACCAAGGAGGGAACATACAGGGGCGGGAAGAATGAAAACAAACTTCAGAGGCATCTCACAATCCAGCTTCACATGGAATGCTGTCGATGTTCACTGTAGTCAAGGGGCCAATTTTAGGAAATGGTTAATGAGAGAATTACAAGTTCACTTCCTCCAGATTTAAGCCCTCCAAATACTCAGGTGAGGGATGTCAGGAATAACCCCACCCCCAATGTGAACCCTAGGCAAGCTTGGATGGGGTCAACTGTCATTGTTTCCCACAATTTCATCTTACGATTACAAGTTAGAAGAACATCTTCAAAGCCTTAGGTACGTCTCTTCTTGTTCTTGTTTTCTGCCTTCATCTTCTGTCACCGGCACCCTGAACACAGTTCAGCGGGGTGGCCAGACAGACAGCAGCAGCCTGTAGTGCCCCTGCTCTTCTCATTTCCAGAAAGCTATATATTTGTCAAAATAGGGTTTACATGCTGTAACTCTCAGGAATCAGCTTCTAGTCTCTGCCGCTCCTGCCCCTCCAGCCTACCAAGTGACTCATTTAGTGGTTGCTATAGGAGCAGCCCAGACATACCAGCGGATCTGATCTTGCTGCAGCCCTTACCTGGTCGTTGTGGTTAACTCGAATTAGTTTGCTTCTCTCGGTGGTGAGGAAAACTTGCACAGGTCACGTCAAGTAATGGTTGCACAGTAAGGGTACCTGTTTCTGCTGCCCCCCACCCCCAGCAGTCGCCTCATCGCAGCGTTTCTTGATTCACTTTCTCCCTAATCACTGTGATTCTGGCTGTGCAGAGGCCTCCAAGCCGGACCGCCTTGAAGGCTACTGGTCAGCTTGCATGGTAGCCACACTCAGGTCGGGGGCCCGCTGACATCAACCGTGGGTGGGCCAGGGTCACATGTGCCACAAGAAGGGGCCCGTTTCTTCAAAAGGATCCAGGCAGTTGACCTCAGAAGGAGACACTCAGCTTCACAAACACTTCAAGAAGGTGTTGATAGGATTTTTAGAGATTTGCAAGTTCCGTATTGTTCTGTAACGTAGTATCATAATATTCGTTTCCACGAGTCAGGAGCCTGAGCACTACTTGGCTGTGTTGTCTGCCCAGGGTCTCGCCAGGCTGCACTTGAGATGTTAGGTGCGATGGCAGTGTCACCCGAAGGCCTGACGGGTGAAGAACCCATTCCAAGCTCAGTCAGGTTGCTGGCAGAGGCCAGCCGAGGCCACCTGCCATCCCCTCCTACATAGTCTTCTCCAGGCAAGCTCTCACCCCACCTGGCCTGCGGAGAGCACCTTCGTCCACAGGGAGGGCCCAGTCCCTCTCCTGAGTGCTTTCACTTGATTAGGCCAGGCCCACAAAAGATAATCCCACTTCAATGAATTCAAAATAACCTTATTTTGAATCTTAATGACATCTGCAGAATCCCTTCACTGTTGCCATACAATGTTACCCAATCACAAGAGTGACACGCTGTCATCGTATTCGGGTCTGGCCGTTCGAGGGGAGGGATCTACATGATCGTGGAGCCCATTTCGAAAATCTGCCACTGGTAGGAGTCCTCTTAGATGCCCCCCACCCCACATGTGCTCTCTGCCCCCACCAAAAACAAAATAGAAACAGAAACAAATAAACCTCTAAATGTAAGCCTTGAAAGTTTAAAGTTAAATATAACATGTTTCTCCTTGGGGCAAGCAGCCACTCCTGCAATCATTAGTTCTGTTCACATTGAAAGGGGAAAACGGCTCTTCCTCTGGTCTGAGCCGCTGGGTCGCATTGATTATCTGCTCCATATCTGGTTCTCTAGACTTGACTGAAGGGCTCGTGGCAGGATGGCCTTGTTTCCCATTGGCTCCTGTGCTGCATGAGCAAATGTGTGCACTGAAAAAAAAAAATCTGCAGGGTAGAAGAGGAGGGCATAGAACAGCTCGCTCCCCACGAGTCAAAAATGAATAAACAAACAAAAACTCCTGATGACATTAAAAGTGTAAGAGCTGTGGCCATCTCTGCTGCACCCCTCCTGTCATGTCTGCTCTCCCCTCTTTCCTTCCTTTATTCCATGGACAGATGCATGTCCCTTCCCTGACTGGAGGGAGAAACACTGTCAGGGCCTCAGCCTGCCCTCACCCACAAACAGGAAGGTGACTGCATCTCTCCCCCCGAGGGACACTGCCCCTCTGACACCCAGTGATTCCAGGCCCCTCCGGGGGGGGGGATATTTAGGGTTCCCACAAGAAGAAGCCGTCCTCTGCCCGAGGTCTCCGGGACCCCCTGTGATGCAGTTTTGTGATCCCTTTGGGAATGGAGGGAGCAAAACTGGAGGACTTCACCCCAGCTCCACACCCCCTGACGGGCGTGAGAGTAACATGTGAAATCGCTGTCACCTGGGCCACCACAGTCATCCTCTAGGCTGTTAAATAGGAAAGCGGAATTCTTCCCGGGACCATCACATCTGGAATAATTTGATTCTGTCATGACGTGGGTAACACATTGAACCTTTGCACTAGGAAAACTCGGTTGACTGAGGGAATCCCTGCAGTGACTTCACCTAACACAGGGGACACGGTAACGGGGGCTTTGCAAAGGTGTCAGGAGGCTTGGGCCTACATGGAACCTCATCCGATCGCAGCAGACAGGTTACTTGTAGGGTTGTTTATGCCTCAGTTTTGAACATCTACCTTTTTCATGCTCCTTCTTAACACATTCTGCTGTCCTTGCTAACTAACTTGCGTATCTAACCCTTCCCTGGCAATAATGACCAGCCGTGCTAAGCAGCCTTTGGCCTTGGCCTCTGGGTAATTAAATTCCAAAGCAGATGACAGTGCACTCAAAAGGGCTCGGAAGGAGTAGTCAGTCTCCATGGCATGATGAAATATCATTAACAGCATTATATACAGGCTTTTCTTCCAGAATGTGTCACACCCCAGAGTGGCTGGAAGGAAAAACACCCCATCATTCCTTGCAAAACGAAGCCTTCACAGAGGAGACGTGGGTAGAGGCATCCCCTAGTGTCAAAGGAAGGGGTTTGAGACGTGTAAGAACACTGAGGTGTGGGCGGAGGGGTGTACCTATGAATATTGTAGTTCCCACCTGGAACCCCTTAGAAGAAGTGGATTCTCCCCGGATCAGCTTGGTGAATTGACACAGCCCGTTCCCTTCCGCCGGGTGCCTGCAGCCGACTGTGATCTGGGTAAACAACCTGATGGTGATGCGATTCCTGACGGTGCTCGTGTGTACAAACAAAGCTGTAGGTGCAGGAAGGTGTTTGTCCCTGGCAGAGATGTCAACATCAGAAGGTCTTTTAATTTGGTTTTATAAAAAAAAAAAAAAAATAGCGCAATCCCCACAAAGAGGTTCAAAAGCTGTCCCATTATTTTTTGGTTTGTGATGCTTTCATCCCCCTTTCCTTCCGGAAACATAGAGATGGGAAAGTCATTGTTCGTGAAGTGGGTGCTTGATGGTCTTTAAAGAGAATCATCTTTGCAGACAGATGCTGCAGAGGTTTTTATCCAGGAACCACAGCATTCTCACAGTATCAAGATCGGAGGATGTGTCAAACTGAGGCCCTGCGGGGCAAATGCTGCTGTTCCCTGCCCCACCTGGTGGATAAGTCAGTTTTTCTGAAGAGAAGAGGGTGAGGACAGTGACTTTTGATAATGAGCTCTTGTCTGAAGATTCAAGGCAGCTTGAACTCAACCAACCCCTGAAGTCAAGAACACCTGAAAGTGTAATTATGTCCCAGTTGCTCTTACAGACCAAAGAAAAACCCATGTGCAGAAGAAAGGCCCCCAACAGCTTTGCATCTGCTGGCCTTAGCGAACGCTAAATGAATGCTGAGCGGATGGCGAGACGGGAAATGGAGAGGCATCTGTGTACTCAGCCATCGTTCCGATCATCCAGCCCCATTTTCCCTACTTTAACTAACCCGGATATAAGTTTAAATAAAAACCCCAAACAAAAGAAAAAGAGAAAGAAAATACTCAGAGCCATTGAAGAGCATTTGATGCAAATTAATTAACTTTCTGACCAAGTGATTGCTTATCTCACTTTGTAGATATCTGAAGCCTGCAAAAGCTAAACTCTGTTTGAAATGAAAGCCTTTTAAGATTAAAAGGATGTTCAGAAGGACATGCTTGTTATCTAGTTTCCGTCTAATTCTTGAACTCCAGCTGAGTATCTTGAAACCGATTAAATATCTAACTCCTTTTAACTTGAAGGATTAGACGAGTTGAGAGAAAGGGGAAAAATTCACTCAAGAAAGAGTTCTTTCTTGAACTAGAAATAGGTGTGGAGCATTGATATGTAAGGCTGAGACGATACATGGTGATCCTAAGACCTGCACAAGTTGTTGTTCACACCCCGGACCAGATGCGAGGTGGTAGAGGCCTTAATGTTGATGTATTTGTGCCAGTGATCCACGGGCCAGGGTTCGGGCCTCTGAGGTTGCTGACTCACGCATGGGTCCTAGGGTCTTCAGCTGTGCTACGGTCCGAATCGCTGATCGATGTAGTTTGCAGAGCTCAGTGCTTTCTCCATCCAGTCGTGCCACTGAGCACACACCCTCAAGCCAGACTGTTTCCCAAGAGCGTTTTCTGGCTCCCACCCATGCTCCATCCTCCCAAGGGACATTTAACCCTACATGTCCATGTGGTGTGGTCCCTAATCTTCCCTGCTTTGGTCGGGTCGGCCTCTCTCCCTCATATGCCCTCATTTCCTTTTGTGCTGGCAAATGCCTCCTCATCCTTCAAGGTCCAGCTGAAAAGTGTAGGCTTAGCCTTCTCCATCCTTTCCAGAAAGACTGGTTATCCATTTCTGACTCCGGATCCCAGGGGCACAAGGGTCTGGGAATACGGGCACCCCCACCCTGGAGGAGAGCGAGGGAGCTGGTTTTGGGGGAGTAGGGAGGTGGCTGCCTGGGGGAGAAGGCATTGAAGTGCCTTCCTGAGAGTAAGCACAGCTTGTGCAAAGCAGGCAGCCGTCGAAAGGGTGTTCTAGAAAGACTGAGGCATTTAAATTAGGGGGAGTTGGGCGTGGAGAGACAGCAGATGAAGCCGAGAGGCAGGGCGGGCCAGACTTACTTTTCATCCTCGCACACGAGCTCAGGATTTCTGGGGCAAGGACAGGTCTGGGCCAAAAGGGAGACACAGCTGAGTTCTGGCTGCGCTGAGTTCCAGTTGCATGAATATGTCTGAGAGGTGATTAGAAATCCTTCTTTGACACTAGAGAGAGAGGCTGGGGTCAGTATTAGGGACCTCAGATCAGTCTGAAGCCCTAGGAATGAATAAGATCAAGGCCGAGGAAAGCACATGGAAATAGCAGCTACCAAACATCGGGGAAGCTCAGCCGCTGGTTCCTAATTAGTATCATGTGACATTTCTGAAAAATGACACAATCATTTTCTTATTCCGTCGAGTAAGGAGCTCTCTCTTTTCTTTGAAATTAATGTTGTACCTGGACAAAAGTGCTTAGCGTAGGTTTTTCTCCAGCACCTCAATCCACACCGAGTAGAATCAGAAGGGGTATAAATTTCACCACCGGGGGCGAGGGGGTCATTTGGACTCCGTACTCCCGACGCTCAGAGCAGGCCTGCCAACTTCACCAACGAAGGGGCTGTTGTGTCATTTAGGTGCAATAAATCTCAGGCAAGTAATTTCCTTCTGGAAACTTTAATTGCCTCCTTAGCAGACGATGAGAGTTAGATTTAAGCTGTGGGGTGAGATGAGAGCTCTGGAAAAGACGCCCAGAGGACTCTATTAATTGCACTCTCGTTTTAAATGGAATATGGTTTTTATTCACAGGAAACTTCAGTAGTAAATTTCCTGTAAGCACCAGCTGATGATTTACAGGGCCGGAAGGTGCTCCTGAGGTTTTGTGCAGTAGGGCTTATGGTCTATAAGCTAAAGGGAGCAAGAAAGTAATAATAGCAAATTTTTGCATAACCCACGCTGTGTGCCAGGCACCATCTGCACGAATTCATTCCCTTCGTGGCCTTGGACCCGTGAGCCGGGCCCCAGGGTGGAGGAAACCCAGAGATGTGAGTCACCTGGAACATGGAGTCTAACCTGGGCCTTTGGGCCTCAGGATCCACACTCTGAACCATGCGCTCCTACTGTGTGCCGGGCACTCTCCTAGACCTCAGAGAGTCCATGGTGAGCACAACACGCTGTATCCCCAGTGCCTGGCTCCCTGGAGCTTACGTGCGAGGGTGAGGATGCAGGAATGAGTTAAATTCATACTCTGAGATAAAAGAAAGTTGCATAATATAATTTTTGACGAGGATATTTAAACTGGCTCACCTATTCTTTTGGGGAGGAAATAAGCCATTCGTCGAAGCTGATAAAACCGAGTTAATTAAATTCTCCTTTTCAGGCATCCCCTAGCCAAGAAGACCTATTTTCCTCTTTTAATTCCCTTTTACCAGAGAACTATAGCGCTGAGCTCTCGGTGCCAGGACCCATTGAATTCATTTGCTCAATTATAAGTTAAAAGAAAGGACTGTCGTGACATATTAGCTGTCTGCTACTTTGGGGTAAGGACCGGCTGAATTGATGAACTTTGTATAATGATCTGTTGCCATGGCAACGAGTAGAGGAGGCTATTTCACATTACCTCCTGGATAATGGTTGGAAAAGCGATGGATGCAAATTCAAAAGGTTTCCTTTCACCCAGCTGGGATTCTGTGTCGATGAGACAACCCTCCAAATGGCTCTCGGACACAGGGTTGGGAATTAAGTTGGAAATACAGTAGCTTAGCTGGCCAGGTCAGCAGCCTTGCTGCCCGCAGCAGCTCTCTGGCCCTGTCCCAGGTGACCCTTGCCACTTGTCCCTTTCCAAGTTTTCATTTTCCTACTAGATTCAGCATGGGGAACGTTGACTAATAAAGTTTCCTTTAAAACATCCCAAATCCTAGAGACTCAAAAGAGAAAAATAGAATATAAGTAACAGGTTTAATTGTCCCGCGCTTTGCAGTAGCCCCTGCGTCTTTGTGCCACCTTTTCTCCAACTAGCCCTCTGTTTATTTTTTGATATAACTTTCTGCTTTTCTTATAAAACTGAATGAAAATATATTACCACTCTACCCTCTATGTTTTTTTTTTTGTGGCACCTTAGAGGAAATACATATATATATATATATTTATTACGTGTGTATGAAGTGCTCCAGGCAGCTCTTTCTTCTTAGAACTATTAATTACTCCGTGCCTTTTTTCTCTGCTCAAGGGTCTCAGGGTCATCAGAATGGCAACTACTGCACACATAGGGGGTAATGACTTTCAGTTGCTGTTTGTTCTATGGTTCGAGCCTTAGTGACTTGCAGAAGGCTCTCTGGTCACATGCAAGCGTGAAAACTCAAATATTATCCTTTTATTCACAGCAATGGTACCCGTTTTATCGAGCTGACCACATTTCGTTTTCCTCCTTCTCGCCATCCTTTCTTCCTGCCTTCCTTCCTCTCTGGAAACTCTTGAATTTGGGTGAGACTGAAATTCTACAAATGTGAAAAGAAATTTGTTACCACAGTGAACTTTGCCTCAGAGGCTCGAAAGTTCACTCCTGAGCAGTCATTCGTTCTTTCTGATTTCCCTCCAAAGGTCACCAGAGTCATTAGCCTAAAGGCAGTGATCGATGGCCTCGGCTGTGTGAATTATCGAATCGTGTTTATCAAAATGCATCAACTGTTCACACTGTTAGGGTCCTCCGTCATCTCCTGTTTCTTTTCTAACCCACGACAATATGTACAGGGCATACATGAAATAAAAGTTAATATTTGAACATATTAGTCTGTTAATAATATGAGTCTTACAAGGTAATAGAAGAATCGATCTAACATATAATTTATAATGCCTTTGCATTAGAATTGGGGTCCTAATATCTTAGGGGAAATAACTTACAGTCTAGTCTTGAAATGACTTGGAGCAAATTATCCAGATTACGAAATCCATTTTTATATTTCCTACTGTGGGGTTGGAGTCCTGAGCTCATTGGCTAGTCCTGCCGTAACAAAGGGATCGAAGTGCTGCCGAAAGAGTGGATCAAACAACAGAAATTTGTTTCGTACCGTCCTAGAGGCTGGAAGTCCAAGGTCAAGGTGTTGGCAGGTTTGGTTTCTTCAGTGGCCTCTGTCCTTGGCTCGCAGATGCCTGTCTTCTCACTGTGTCCTCTCGTTTGGGTACACATGTCTGTGTCCTAATTTCCTCTTTCTACAAGGACACTGGTCGCATTGGATTAGGGACCACTTTTTGTCTTAACGACCCCTTTAAGGGCCCTATAGCGAAGTACAGTCACTTTCTGAGGTCCTGGGAATTAGGTCTTGAACATGAATTTTGAGAGACACAGTTCAGCTCGTAAAGGTCCCTGTCTTATTACAAGGCATATTTCCATACCAATGGGACGTTGTTGTCCTTGACCATTTTATCAAGAGGCAAAATAGTCTAGTTAAAACTGCTAACAAATCCATCTCTGTTAGCAATATGAACATTGAAAATTAGAAAAATATCAGCTCTCCCCCCCAAAGTCAAACATAATTCATTTTCAACCACTAATAACTGAATTATGCACATTACACAGACCTTATATCGCATATGACAATTCGTGGTTTAAAAGATTCTTCTCTTAATTGTAAACTTTTTAATCTAAACAAATCGTTTGTCACCTTAAATGTTCTTTTTCAAAATAGAACTGACATAGAGGTATTTTTCATCAGATGATTCTCTCATTTGCTTCCCGAGCTTATGGAATGAGAGCCCCAGGCCTGATAGAAAAGTCAGATCTCTCCTGGGGTTGGCCCCACTAATACATTAATTATCTGTGCTCTGAATTCTTTAAGATAAACACTTGTCTACAAATCACGGCCTAAGCACTGCCTTGAATAATAACTACGATTAAAGACCGTTTAATCGGTCCCCCTGATCTTTGAGGAAATCATCAGCCATACACCTGCTGTTGCCCGTTATAAGGAATGTGTATTATCCTTTACTTATTTCCAAAATAAAAATAAAATACCTCTGAAGGTTTAGAGACCAGCACACGATAGACTCGAAGCGGACCTAAATTCTGGGCCGATAGCCTGGTCTTTGTAACTCAGCCTTTCTGGGCTTGGCTTTCCTCTCCTCCAAAATTCAAAATATTATCTTACGTTCTTTCTAGCTCTCATATCTCATGGCTGTTCGAAATTGCAGTTTAGGGAACAAAAGGATCTTCAGTGATTTGCATGTTGCGGTGGCCATCTCAAGGGGTCGCTCATGGTTACCAAGAACTTGTCTTGATGGATTGAGTAAATTGACCGAATTAGAAGAAGGGAGGTGTTCTGAATTTTTATTGGCATCTGTCAAGCTATTCCCCTCCCTGTGCTTTATTTTCATGTTGGCTTAATTGGGGGTAAATATATCAGTCTTTATTCTTGTTTGCATTGGCTTTAACGTGTTGATGATTCGGGCTGTGGGTAACAGGTGCATCACCCATACCTTTCCATTTGGGAAGTCAGCCAGGGCCTTCATTCGTTTTCTCAGAAAAGTGCTACAGAAGTGACACTCCACGAGTGTCCAGAGAGCCCTGTCCCCACCAGCCCTGCAGACTCACGCCCGTGGCTCCTCTCACGGGGTCGATCCCCCTCATATCCGGTCTTCCTCTCATCCCACTGTCTTGTTTTCCCAGCATTCTCATCTTGTCCACAGACCCCTGCCCTCTCACCGTGAGCCTGAAGCAGGACAGCTGCAGTTTGGTCCTTTTTCCCTCCAGCGATGTCGCAGGCTTAATTTGCTCCACAACCCACCTGTCCTTTTTTTTCATTTGGTCCAGAGTATTCGTCCAGCTCTCTTCCAACTCCTTTTCAGATGAACCTTTTTTAATTTTTCCTATCACTCTCCTTCACTGTCAGGATGGAATATGGAGAATATGGAGAGATGGGATGGTTTCCTGTGGGCAAAGGTGTCAGACAGGAGTATGTTTTATCCCCCAGGGCGTTTAATCTGTACGCAGAGCATATCACACGAGACACTTAGGCTAGACTCAGAGTGGAAGGAAACCAGTAACCTGGGTACATGGGTGGCACCATCTTACTGGCCAATGGAAGCAAGGATCTGATACGACTTCCAATGAAAGCAAAAGAAGGATGTACCAACGTGGGGCAGCATGTGACATCCAGAAGACAAAATCGTGGCTACAGAAGAAACACTCAACTTTACCATCGACAAGGAAGCCCCTGAGATTGTTGAAGATGTGACCCACCTTGGTTCAGCCACCAATTCGAATGGAGGCCCTAACCGAGGAATCGAGAGAGGGCTGAGCCTCGGAGGGGCAGCGATGGAAGATCAGGAAAGATCAAGAGCAAAGACATGTCACTGGAGACGAAGACCGAGATCACCCACGCCCTTGGGTCCCCAGTTACTGGGTACAGATGTGAAGCCAGGCAGGGAAGAAGGCTGACAGGGCTCGCATGACCTCTGGATGGAAAGGAAACTTGATGAAGCCGGCAAACAAAAATGAGAAGCGCCTTCTGATGATCGTGGTGACATTGTGGCAATTCTCACATTTTGAAGTGGCCCAGCGGGAATCGTGTCACCCTCACGGGACACCTGTCACTGCCTGTGGGCAGGTGAGGAGCTAGGGACTGGCCCTGCTGCTGAATCGTCACAAACCTTCCCTTCACTTTTGAGAACCCATGTTTTCTTAGCTGCTAGGACATCCAGACCAGGGACTGTCCATACGTGTGGCAGAGGAAATCGTGCAGGAAGGTGCTGTGTGAAATGCAGGGAGATGGAAGCGCTTCACGTTGTGGGCTACTAAGTGCTGCCTAGCGTGGGGGGTCGTGGCACCTGGCTCTGCAGGGCAGCCCCGAAACACCCCCCATCTGTCACCATACTGTCCAAGACCATGGCCACAGCTTTATGTGGCTCCTGGACACTGAAACGTGGCTAATCTGAATTAAACCCAGATTTCAAAGGCCTAACATTAAAAAAAAAAAAAAAAAAGAATGCCAGATAGCTCACTGATATTACACTGATTACATAGTCAAACATTAGCTATTATGATAGATGGAGTCTATGGGGTTCAATAAAAATATATAGCTAATATATAATTCAGGTTAATTCATCTCTGTCCTTATTATTTCCTTCTTAAATGCAGCTTCTAGAAACATTTTGGGGTACATATGTGGGTTGGGATCTATGTCCATCAGATGGTGCAGGTCCAGGTAAACTCTGGCTCCCCTGTCAGTGCTCGAAGGCGTTGTGCGCGTTTTAATCCCTTTTGCTGCTTCTCCAGTTCCCATGTGCAAGTCACCCTGTTCCCACGAAATGCATGAGGCATCTCTCCCTGGGGTTTTCTCCACTCCCACTCCTCACTCTCACCACATCTTTTCCTTTAAACCAAAATAAGATTCTATTCCCTGCTGGAAAACAGGAAGGTTTTGGCTTGTTTCTGTTCTCATCACACTCGCTCGCCCCGCACTGGGCTTCGTCACTCACCTGACCCGAGATGCTCACATCGTGTCAGCCAAGGATGCGGAGTGACTGTTCGTGGTGCGGGCACCGTTGCTGGTGGCTGGAGTCCTTTGGGGGAACTTGGTCACGTTCAGGGTACCCTCCAGTCCTTGGATAATTATTGGGTCAATATTTCTTCCTTCCCCAGCAGTCACTTTAGAAATTAAATTTATTAACCTTTCCGTGTGACGGTGTTCCCACCCTACCCAGGGAAGCCACTTTACCTACCGCCTTTGCTGGTTCCTCTGGTCATTTTTCTGGTGACTCAGAATGTCAAGGTGGAACTGAGGGCCTCCATTAGCCAGCAAATTGGTTTCTGGTCTTCCATGGCTTCTTTAGCCACCGTCAAAAGTCAGTGTTGGGAAGTGTTTGGATGATCTGTGCCCGTCAAGGTTCTCAGGTCACCAACACGTACGTCAGTGAAGCCCTTCACCTGTGCCAGGTCTGGTCTGGTGAGTGACAGCACCTTGCACAGTTCTTGTTGCTCGGGGGAGTTGTCCCTTTCCCTTATCCCCAGAAATGCCACCTCTTACCTGCACGTCCACGTTCTGCTCATGCACAGAGTCATGAGGCATCTCCACGCCTCACCCTTCACGCGGACAGCATGAGGGAGCGGGGTGTCGTCGGTCACTGTGTCTGTCTGAGGTGCCGTCACACGTGCAGAAGGGACGTGGTCCTGGCTGGAGACCAGGGGAACCGCCCGCTCTGAAGCAGACGCCACCTGTGCTTGTCCTCCAGGTGGGCAGCGGGTGGCAGCTCCAAGGGACCAGCGTGTCGACTTCTTTTTAGCTACCTCCCGATGGATTGAGTTTTATGACTTCTAGAAGAGTTCATGGACTAAAAAGAGAATGCAAATAATCCTAGGCCGAACTCCCTCTCCCAGGCATCACGGAGCTTCCTTAACAGTGACTTTTAAGTTAATGTTTACATTGGAGTCCGTCTTGCAATTGTTTATCTTGAAATCTTAATTCATGTCCGACTCCCTAGCAGGAGTTTGAGAATACAGCTTATAGGACACATTGATCAGCTCTTCTACTCTCTGCAAATCAACTTTCTCTTCTATGAAGTGGGGATCCTCAGGCCCACCTTAGTTACATCTTCACTAGTGAGCTGAAGTGGTCAAATGAAATGTGGGTCTAATACGGTTGCAAGATTTTGGTCACTGAAGTTTCCATTTTAGAGAAACCATGAATGATATCGAATAGAGCATGCCAGCACTTAGAACTTAGTCATGGTTTAGCCTACAATTCAGATTTAAGTGGGCAGCTTTTATTTAATGGGGCAGCCCCTTTAGCATATAAACATGCTTCCTATTCTGCAGAAACAAGGCAAATCTAAGTTATTCAGTTCCATATTTAATGACGTTTTCATGCAATAACTACTATTCATGTCTTTCAAATATAAACCATGCTGCTAGCTTGGATCAGCTTTACACATCCTGCAGGAGCTCTGTGTCTCTCACAGTGTCTACAGTGTTTATTCTGAGAGAGAAACTACAAATATATGGTTCTCGGATTTGTGTGCATAACGGTTTTAGTAGTTAGAATTTTCACTAAAAAGCAAATAGTGTGAGTTTGTACTGAAGTCGTCCATCCCCTCCCTGCACCGTCCTGTCACCAAGGTGCTGTCAGCTCCGAGTCTGCCCTTCCCCCATCACCCTCTCCTCCTCTCTCCTCGAGGAGGTGAGCCACCTCCTACTTTGCTATAAAAAGTTGTTTGACACCAAGGGTCTCCCACTTAAGCTGTCACGGGAACCTTGCTGCCCACCGGGTCGTGGTGGCCCCCCTTCTCTCCTCTGGTTTGGACAGTGTCTCTTGTCATCATGTCCCAAAGGGAGGCCAAGAGCCTTGTGCCTGTCACTGCTCCACAGGAGGCCTGTCACCTCCATCTGTTGGTGAGGGCCTCCTCTCGGGGTCTCGTGGCCAAGACTTCTGTGCCAAAGTCACCTTCCCTGAAACTTCCATCTAGTCCTCGTCACTGCCTTGTGTTTACTGATGCTGCACGATGCTGGGCAGGAAGACCCCAAAACCACTGAAGCTGAATCTTTCATACTATGGGAACCGTGATCTCTAAGTCAAAATTAAGTTAACTTACACAGGAAAGACGTGCACATTTTCTTGCACACCTAAGTCTATGAAATGTGCATCTGTGAAAATGTCTGCCGCCCTGATCCGTCGACTGCTCTCCCCCTTATGCTCACAACTGCACAGACAGGTTCCTCGTTTTGCTCATGGCACCGCCAGCATAATTCTGGGTATGCCCAAACTTTCTCAAAAGCCACCTTTTCTAACCAGCTAGCTTCAACAGCGAAAATGAAGTGATGGTTAGCTAACACTGCATACACCATTGCACGGTCAATTCCTAATCGATACTTGTTCGCTGGATATCCATTTTTTAATAAATCAAGGATAATCGAGGTCTGCATATGTATCTTCCCCTTCAGTGTAAAAGTCTTCCATTTCTCAGGCCTTTCACAGAAATAAAAAACGGAAAAGGAGTTTCTATCCAGTGTTCAGAGGTTAAGGAACGACGGGAAGCCTGGAAGCTTCTGGTGTTAGGTAGTTTCTTAGCCTCGTTTCCTGTGTTTCCAGAATAAGAGCTGCAATGCTGGAAACTCAGGACCGCGATGAGCTTTATTCAGTCAGTGCCTTCGGGATGGTCCGAGGAACTGATGAGGCTCTGGGAGGTGCTTCTGGAAGGTGGGGCTTCGTGCCCACGAGGGAGCAAAAATCCTCGAGGTCTGGGGACGGATCAGGCCAGAAATAGACATTTAATAGCACAAGAAAAAGAAAAATTTGGGGAGTTGAGACCAAGAAAAGCATCCCAAAGTGGAAATTCAGAGAGAAAGAGGGAGAAGGGGAGATGAGAGACAGAGAAGGTGCAGGCTATGCGGTCCTCCACATTTGCATTCGCCCGGGGCCTGGGGCCTGCCCTGCGGGGGTTGCACAGTCAGCCCCTCAGCTGACTCTAGGCATCCGAGGTTGTCCCTTGTGAATGCCTCTCACTTGATGTTCCCCATGGGATGATGCAAAGCTGGCTCTTTGAGCCACCACTAGCCCTGGTCTGGAGACGTGCCCCAGGACGAGGCAGGTGGGAGCTGACCGGTTGGTTCTGTGCTGAGAGCTGTGACCATGACCGGCAACTGGGCCCACACCCAGCGCTGCAGACTGATGAGGCCTGAGGTCGGGCCTGGGCATCTGCATTCTTCAAAGCTCCTCAGATGACGGTCTCCGCAGCCAGGCTGGCGAGTCCGGCCAGGGACTGTGTCACCCGCTGGCCTTATCTCTGTCCCGTTGCCTTCGCAGATTATGGCACCATTAAGAAAGTGCGGGCGCCCCTGACCGAGACCTCGGGCAGCTGTTTGCTGGAAGAGATTGAGCTGTTTCCCCGGCGGCAGCGGGAGCCCATCCGAAGCCTGCTCATCCTGCACAGCCAGAGCGCCCTGTTCGTCGGCCTGCGGGGACACATGGCCAAGATCCCGCTGAAGAGGTGCCCCTTCCACCGCACGCGCAGGTAGGCAGGCCCTGGGGCATCCTGGGTGCTGGGGACCTTGACAGATGCGCCACCAGGAGGGCCCAGGAGTTGGAGATTGTTCAATGCTGAATGGCAGCTGACTTTAGCATCCTGTCCTTGAGAACCTGCATCCCGGAGGCCGAGGGGTGATACAGACTGGTGCAGTGTGGTGGGAGGGCCACGTCGGAACACCTGCAGGCGAACTAGTCAGTGCATTGTACCATATATACATATGAGATATGAAGTGTGAGTCCTCTTGGCCCAGAGCTAATCCCACCAGAAGGAGCGAGGGGGCATCCCCTTTCTAGGCCAGGCCTCGCAGTGCTGTCCAGGGTCACACGGACCATCTGGGAAGAGGGAAAGGAAAGGGAAGTCCTGAGGACACAGGGGACCCAGGTGCCACCACACCTTCTTCTCCACCTTGGCCAGTCTGCCCATCACCGTGGGGCGTCCAGCTATTGACCAAGCACTTGACCGCCACTTGGAGGTGCCCCCACAGAGGTCACGGTCTTGAACATTTTTAGGGATCGGTGCTCCTATTAATCCCACTCCTCAAAGCAGCACATACCAGCGGGTTCAGTGTCAAAAAGGTTGCTTGGCCACATCGCTCCCAGACACCATACACAGGTCGCCCTTTCTCAGGCCAGGCTCCCATCGCGGGGCTCAGGGCTGGGAGTCGCCTTGCAGACCGGCTCGTGCTGTTTCTTAACCCAGAAACCAAAGTAGTTTAAACCTCGCTCTCTCATCCAACACATGCAAAGCGCTGCAGGATCAGGTGGGATAACGTGGTGTAAAATTCAGAGAACTTTGTAAAGTGGACGTCCTTGTGTAGAGGGAAGGTTTTGTGAATAGGAAAAATTATTGCAGTGTCCCTTTCTGGGTGATTCTAGAAAACGATGCCTCCATTGGTATCAGGGTGCTGAGAAATGGCAGCAGGGACCTGCCAGCCAGGAAATGGTTTGTGCCTATTAATGTCAAATAGTGATATTTATTAACAACTGTCCTTCCCCTAACTGTAACGAATGGCTGCTTAGAATGTGTTCGGATTTGTGTCCTGGGCAGGACTGACTTACCTTAGGGCAGGAATTAAC
This sequence comes from Cynopterus sphinx, assembly GCA_030015415.1. Taxonomy (NCBI): domain Eukaryota; kingdom Metazoa; phylum Chordata; class Mammalia; order Chiroptera; family Pteropodidae; genus Cynopterus; species Cynopterus sphinx. The sequence goes on along the minus strand of CM057379.1, from coordinate 2,826,904 downwards.
CTGACCCGTTGCTGATGGCCCAGTGAGTGACAGGGAAGGTTGAGGTCTTGCCAAGAGGCATGTCACGAGTTGGAGTACAGTTAGAAGAGCCCGGTGAGCATCTCCATCCCGGTGAGCTCCGAGTTCGGTGACTTCTTTGGGGGCGTGACACAGGGTGACACGCAGGAAGACACAGGTCTGCGCCCTGTGTTGGGGGACCTGGAGCCAGAATGGGAGTGCGTGGGTTTTGCAGAGCGTGGGGCCTTCTGTCACCGAACCCGGGTGACAGCTCAGCTCCCCAGAGGCTTGGGAGCTAAGTTTGGCCTGCGATTGGGGAAGCCCGGAGTCATCGTGCCCCCTCTCGCCTCCTCTGCAACTATTCTCCACGCTCGGCCGTGAACCCCCAGGAACCCACTGCCACCAGGCACGGGGCCAGGGAGGAGCCCACAGGCCCATTTCTGCCACTTGTCTGTCCTCACCCGGCCCCGGGGGGAGGAGATTTTGCGGTGACATCCAGATAGGTGGTGGCCTCAGTGGGCCCACACTCGGCATGAGCGAGTGCTGGTTGACCCTTAAACACTCCAGCGGAGAAAAGAAATTCTAAAGATTTTACCTTAAGTGTTTTCCTGGGTTCTTTCTGTTTCTCTGCCACCTGCCTGGAGGAAACCTCCCTGGTTTAAATTGACGAGAGAAAATCCTTTTTAGGAAACCAGTATCTACAGACCAAATTTCATTCTTTTATGAATTCTTTGACAAAAATAATTTTAATTTTTTAAAAATTTGCCTAAAGAAGTGCCTTAAATAGGAACAGGATAACGACTGAGTAACAAGTAGATGCAACTTTATTTGTTAAATACATTTTTTGTAGTAGAATATAGGTAATTTTATTTGTGAGTAGTCAATCCATTTTAGAAATAATTTTATTTCTAAATGTATTTATTTATTTTAATGAGTTGCAAAGTGCTCCAGAGGAGAAAATTGAGATTAGAACTAAGGTACCTGTCTCCTTCCAAATCATATTTACGTTTTTCATTTTTTGGAGCATCTGCTTTTCAAAGGCACGGCGCCGTTTGATATCTATCAAAATGTTTATAAATGTTAACAGTTGCTAGGATTCCACAGGTTTCTGTCTAGATTTGATCACCATTTCATCATTTAAGCACCTTAACCATATACCAGGAGAGCAAAGGTGCATCTCATCTCCATTTTTCAAACGAGGGAATGATGGCCTAGATATTCGGTGTTCTGCCCAAGGTCACGGTCACATAGCACGTGTGACATGGCCCCCGGCTTAGAGCTGGGACATTCTACTCTTCAGACACTTAACTCACACGCTCTTTATTTTATATATATTTTTTTCCTTGACACTCACCCCAATTATGAGATAAGTAAACCTATCAGGCTGTAGGGTGAACTCTTTATAGGTGACGGGTGGATCCGAATCGGAGAATCCCCTAAGAGTCATCCGCCACAGAGGAGAAAAGAGAAATCTGAGGGCCGTGTGCTCGCTGGCTTCACTCAGCTTCCACCATGGGGCCCGGCTCTGACCAGCTCAGTAAATATTTATAAATTAATAAACAGGCTCCCTGCCTCTTCCCTCTCTGCTATTTTACTTTATAACCTAAAACAAAACAAAACAAAACAGAAAAAAACCCTTTAATTCCTGTGCTACAGTAAAATTCCCCTTACAAAAAGGTGCAGTGAGATAAAACATGAGCCAAAGGATCGATAGATAACCTTTGGGCCTTAGGTGTTTTTTCTGTTTTGTTTTTGCTTTATTATAAAAGCTAACTGGGGAGAGGACAGCCAAGACCTGGAAGAATCCTGAGACATGCCTTTTAAACTTTGCTTTACGAAAACGAAGGGAAAAATGAATCCATCCGGAAGAAGACGTGGGCTGTGTTTGTGAATGGGCTCTAGCCAGCCTTCATTCCATTAGCCTGGAATGGCGTCATTTAGTTAAAGATATCAACACCTCATTAAGAAAATTAGTATGGAAATTAGGCCGTTTCTTGCTTGAGAGGGCAATGTTTTAAAAGGTGGAGTTAATTGGCTGGCACTTTTATTAATTAAATGTTCTCTAAGGACAGCCTCTGACTGATGGGAGAAACACACAACTTCTAGAGAGAAATTGCCGGATCCCTACGACGTCCATTCGGTTACGAATCACATAAAGGCTCGGAAAGACATTTTGACAGGTACCCAGTTGACAAACGAAATATTCTCCCTTCAAAACAAATTTAATATTTCCCAAATCTCGATGTCTTGGGTTTTTGTTTGCATTGGCTTTGGTGGAGCCTCTAAAGACTGGGTTTGATTCATTCCCAATATATTTATTGAACTTAATATGTGCCGAGCACCAAACCAGGCTCCGAGTGGAAGATGATGGATGGGGCAGCTCTGACCCTGTCTTCATGGGGCTCAGATCTAATGAGAAATTCTGGCATAAATAAAATCCCCCAAATATCTGCAGTGGACTCGCGCCAAAGGGCCTTGGAGTTGCCTGAGACTTTATCCCACAATCGATTTATCATTACAGCCTGATCCCGAACTACAGTAGGACCTAATCTCCGAGCCTGACAGCCAATTCCCTTTTAAGTTATATCTGAATCACAAGCAGTGTCCCAGTCTTAAATTTCCCATAGTCAGGGACTTAATCACCAAGGTTTGATATACTTATTCGGGAGATGATTCACTCAGCGGGGTATTTGGAAGCCATCGAATGACGACTCTGAAGACTTCTGTGTGACATGATGGAAAGTGGAAAAAGGAAGACGTGTACGTCAGCATTACAACTGTTTAAAAAAAATAGAAGAGGCGAAAGATAAAGTTCTTTCACCAACATGCTAATTGAGGAGCACATTGGAAGAGGAGGCCCAGGCGGGCTTGGGCCAGCAAGGTCACAGGTTAGCAACCCTGAGTCCTGAACGGGATGGAAAAGGACCAGGCCACATGTGTAGACGTTAGCACATGAGCATGCATGAAGTTGACTGGTGAATTAAGAAACATAAGTCACGTTACTGTAATAATCAGGGAGAAATTTAGCTGTTGTGGGGCCTGAAGGGAGGGTTCTCACTAAGGAAGGGGGATATAAGGTTATAAAACAATGAGGGCCAATCACAGGGCCTTACAGGGCCTCGTGGGGTAAAGAAGTAAAAACTCGGGAAGCAAAGCTTCCTTAGCTGCACGGTAAATCCACCTTTGGTGATGCTGTAAACATATATTTTGATTTGGGGAGACAATAAAAGCAGAGAAAATATCTGAGCCCCATCTTGCAGAGATGATGCCGCCTCAGGCCACCCTGCCTTCTGCAATGCCCACTCCCTCCCCCTGCATGCAAGGTTTGAGTCCAAGTTTTTCTTTTCTTTTTTGGAGAAATATTTTGACGTAATTTTATTACTATCACCATGTGGAGAATTTTTTTTCTAAGAACAGGAAGTTGAACTAAAAAGAGTCCCTAAGGGGATGGTCATCATCACTCAGTCCCTGATCACTGTGTGGAACACAAGACTTCAGATTTTTCCTGCCCCGTGTGGAAATCAAAACCAAACACAAAACAAACAAAAGAAGAGATTGAAAGAAGTCAAACTGCTCTTCTACACACGTCCTGCCTTCTTTGCCCAGATGTGCTTCCCCTTGCCTCTGGACCCCACCGAATGCACACAGACCTGTGAGGAATGTGCTTTTCTGCCTCTGAGCGACTCCACCTTCTCTGCAAGGTGCAGAGCCCATCGGGCTAGTTTCTGCTCTGCATTTAATTGTTTCCTTGGCTCTGGTCTGTCTGGGCAAGCGAATTTTGGGGCAGTTTGTGAGCTTCTACATGACCGCATTCTGTGTGTGTAGCTGAGTGATGTTAGATGTCCTGTCTGACTGGCAGGAGAATCCATCAGCAGCCATTCCGCATCCCCTGTCTCAGGCGAGCAGGTATCACTGTGTCCCTACAAGAGGGGCTGGGATCAGGTGCTGATGGAGGCTGGGCAGGGCCAGGTGTGAGATCCAAGTGCTCACCTTTGCTGCCACCATCCAGATGCCTTTTCTTTCTTTCTCTTGCCTGATTGCTCTGGCTAAGATATATAATACCATATTGAATAAGAGTGGTGAGATGGGCCTCCTTGTCTTGTGATATAAAATTTCCATCCATCCCGTGCAGCTTTAAAACAAATTTTTAAAACGTAACACTTGTTATCCACCGAATAAGATTTTAACTGAAACCCATTGGCTTGATATTACTGGCAGTACAGGTCAATTATTTCATTTAAGATGAAAACTAAAATGTGAAAAATCCTCATCATATTTAATCGATGTCTTTAATGATAAGCCAATAGCGAATAGATTTTAGTGAGTTAAAAGTTAGCATCAAATCGAAATACTAGTTCATTAATTTCATCTACAAATCAGAATATGTAGCAGGAATTATTATTAAATTCCTTTAGCAGTTATATATAATAAGGATAAACATATCTTCATTTACTTGGCATCTGTCCTAACTTTAAAAAATCCTGTTACAATGGTGTTGCATTTCAGTTTTTCTTAATCTTTTCTAGTAGATTTTGCTATCTGACACATCCTAGACACCACAGCCAAATTTCCCTCGCTTAAGCAAAACCCCAACCTTTTTTCACATCAATTAACTTCTCTGCAGCATTAAGGAAGCCTCAGTTTGGCCAGCCTATTATCTCAGCTCACTGATCATGCTGTGTGGACACAACTCCAGGACATTCTTCCTGGGGCCATCTGGACTAGGGATGTGCTTCTCTTTCAGCTAAACCTCAGCTTCATTTGAAGGCCAACCTAAACTTACCTCGTTCTAGAACTCTCCCGGCCCACCTCTCTCTGCTCCAGGTCCTGTAGCACCAACTGCCTGAACTTGCCACTTAATAGTTATCCCTCCCTCGGTTGTTGTCAGGCACCAGTCCTGAGTGTGTTCTTCCTTCTAAACTGGACTGCAAGGCCATTCCTGGTCTTCGTGTCTTCATTACACATGCAGTCCTCAAAATTGTTGTGGCTTCACCTGAACGTGTAGTTGAAATACTTTGCACCACGTAATGGAATACGTTGTGGTGTCCCACATTGCCCATGATGCTCACAGATTTAGTATTTTGGTATAGAATGTTTTCATACACCCTAGAAGTCGATAACATAATTTGTGATGTTTAGAGGTTACTTAGAATAACTATATGCATAAAAACTCTTTATTTACTATATAATAATTTAATTTTTTTAGTTTTATTAGTTTAAAGTATACAGTACATTAGTTAGACATTTATATAGTTTATAAAATGCTCCCCTAATTGCTCTCTCTCCTCTGACTCTTCACCTAGCCATTACATTAATGCTGACTGTATTCCCTATGCCGTGCTCCCCATCCTTGTGACCCTCTATCAACTACTAATTTGTGCTTCTTAACCCTTTACCCCATTCTCCCAGACCCCCAACTCCCCTCCCCTCTGTCCTTCACCAGATTGTCTTCTAAATTTGTCCGTTTTTTTTTATTAGTTTGTTCTTTTTGTTCCTTAGATTCCACATGTAAGTGAAATCATATGGTATTTACCTTCCTCTGTCTGACTTATGTCGCTCAGCATACTAACCTCTAGGTCCATACTACATAATATAAGTTAATCCTCTAAACAGTCCTTTGAGGCTAGTGTTATCCCAGTTTGGTGTAAGGAGGAAGCTGAGGCAAATACATCTTCCAGGTGGATCTACTAGTTGAAGGATTTGCAGGTTTCTTAGAATACGTTCTTCAGGAAGGTCTAATTATGTTTCCACCTTAATTTTAGTAAGATAATGTTTTTATTGCAGTTTTTAAAAGCAGATTCTGGGTATATGTTAACATAGTGGGCAGGTATGTTCCGGTTCTGTGGTACACGCCAGTGGATGACCTCTTTCATCTTCTTGGTCCCAAGGACTCCATGACGCCAGGCCCGTCTATCTAAATGGAAGTTCTTCCATTTGGTTTTTCCTTTGCAACTGGTTTTTGATATTTATCTGTGTAACTGTTTAATGTTCTTTCATTTTCTAAAAAGTTAATTGTTTGGATACAGTGACTGTTTGGTTTGCCACAGTACACCCAACACCTTCAAATTCTAGTTCATTTATGGCAAATGCACTTGAGTATATTCTGGATGAATGAATGATTGAACACTTTTAACATCCTATGTTTAATGAATCCATTTTTTTAATCAAAAGTAATATCAAAATTAGATTATATCCATAATGGCAGTTAGTATGACAGTAACAAGCCAGATAATGTTATCCTCACTTCTATAATCTAACATGTAAGGGGATCATATTCAGCAATTAGCTTTAATTTTCCAGAAATGCAATAAAAAGATTTTAATAATATACCTATTGTTCCTATTACTTAGATTAGAAAAACATAACTACCAACTTTCTAATGTAAAGGAAGAGTTTTAGATCAATATTAACGTAGCCTTGTAAAAAGAGAAATAGTTTTTCCTTCTAGAAGTAAGGCTTCTCTCTAACTGTGCATATAGCTCTAAGATGTACTCTCGATAAATGAATTTTTAAATTATATCTTTGGGTTCTGACCAACACACTTTCTTTTTTTTTTTCTTTAATTTATTTTAATTAGTTCAAGTATATAGTACATTGATTAGACATCTATATAGTTCATAAAAAGATCCCCCATAATGTGTTTTCTGAATTCACAAACTCTCAAGTACCAGGGAGATATATCAAATGAGAATAATGTAAGGTTGTTGACTAAATCAGGAAAAAAAATATATAAAAGTTTCATCATACAACGAAAAATGTTTCCCAAGTGGAATAAAGAAAACCCACTTTCACAATGGCTTCACTAACAGGAGTGAGTGATTTTCCTTATGGTCTCTTTCAAAGACCCACCTTCCAAAAATAGTAAGTTTTTCTGAAAGTATAATTTAGAAAAAAGATAATGCTCATCAGAATTTTACCCATGTTTTGAAATATTTTGAATGAGGAATATATTTATATATATTGAGGAATTATATATATATATATACACACATTTATATATATACACACATATATATAATTGGTATTTTTAATGAATAGACATGTTTGTGGAAAAGTTTTAATATTTTAAGGGAGGAGTTAAGAATATGCAAAACCATCAGCATTGTCAGAAGAAAGAGGTATTTTGACAGCAGCTTTTCCTTTAAAATAATTAAAATGTTCCGTGTAGCCAGTGACATTGTTTTGGTTCTCCCCATAACTTTGCAAGGGGCAGTCCAGGGCAAAGTTAGGGAGCTGGAGGAATTTCCCCCTTTTTGTAATTTTACTTTATAAATATGCAAGTGTGAACAGTCCCTACTTCTGGAGAAGGAAGGCTTTTACTTTATTCTATAACCGTTTTATGCGTTTGTCTATTTGTTTTGCATGAAAGTGTATGTGTCATTGAACAGAGACCACTGGTCTGAGGTGGCTCCAATACCTGTGTAAGCAGACCAGATCCTAAGCCAGGGTCAGTGCATTGGAGCCCGAGAAAATGAAACAACCCTGTCGCAAAGGTCCATCTAACCACTGTCCCAAATAAGGCCGACCACTCCAGCCTCAGCCAAACCGCTTCCATGCTTCCCCTCCCTGCTTCCATGAAACCTGTCCCCAACTCCTGTGGGTGGAGCCTCATAACCACTTTGAACTTGGCGCTGCCCTTTCAAATTGGCATAAGCAAAATAGACCCTCGGGAACTTGAACGTGCCTCTACTTACCTTTTCACGTGTGCATGGTCACTTATCGAAAAGTTGTTATGAGGTGATGGTGATAGGTAATTGTTTTACTCCCTCCCCTTCCTCCTTTGGCCTAATTCTGTCGAGAGAAGCACCAATTTTAAATAACCATTTCTGTTTGAGCTTTTTTTAAAGTAGTAACTGAATAGTAACTTAATAATTGTTTTCCACTCCCGCTTGATTTGTTGTCTTCAGACATATCTTCTGTAGCTGCGGGACTTCTTGCTCTGCTTCGGTGTCTTCGTTTTTAAGTGGGAACAAAGGCAGTAGCTCTTTGAGGTACTATATATACGGTTCTAAAAGGTTGCAATGCACGAAGAGAGGTCAAGGTCTTAGAATAATGCTTTACACACGGTTAACATATTCGATGTGTTAATTAGCATTATTTCACATCATTAATATTGACGGCATTATTGTTTATATACCTTGCTGGCCCCAGGCTTGATGATTTGGTCACATAACGTATTCGCCCTCCCAACCCTGGGGAGCCAGGAAGACTCCGTGCCGCACTCGCCTGCCTTTCCTCACCTCTACTTCCAGCTCCCCTGGCCCCCTGGGCCCCTCCAGGGAGAGAATTCTCAGGATTCCCAGGGGTTCAATGCCATGCTCACCTGTGGGGTGACCTTCTGTATCATTGTGGCTCAGTCGCTGCCATCTCTGTCTGCTTCCTCCCCCCGCACATCTGCCTTCTGTTGTACCTGTCACATAGGAACCAAAATCTTCCTCTAGTAACACCCCTTGTGTACCAACTCCCTCCCTGAGACAAAGCTGAAATGAAATCTCCACCTTCTACAACACTTCTAATAGAACACGTTGGAGGTTATAGACAGCTGATTCAGCTACTAGTAAATTGAAAGTTTTAATACATTTTTAAGCCACGATACTCATAAAGAAGACTTCCCTATTTTTTTTTTTTTAATTCGAACTAACTACATTGCAGGGTTTGGGGTGTATTTGCTTGCACTTGGGCCAATTTCATAAATGTTATTTTTTTTGTTTTTTCGTCAATAAAATAAAAATAATACCTCCCTCATTAGAGCTTTCTAGGCGTCTAAATGATATAATAATCTGATATACCACAGTAAGTGTTCAATACGTAGTATCTATTATTGAGATGTCGATGTGTCGATGATAGGGACGATAAAATGGTAGGCTAGTGACAATTATGATGATGATAAAGCGATAATAATAATAATGCCTCCCTGTGAAAGTTGGTTGTGTCTCAATGGTATAATTTGTATATCACAATAGGCGTTTGACAAATAATACCCATGATTAAGGGGACAACAGCGATGATGGTGATGGCAGTGCTAACAATTAGTATTTAAGAGCGTCACGAAATTCTGACTTTATCTGTATCGGTGACACCAAAAGGCTCCTGTGGACACAGGTAGTCATGTAGTCATCTGCCTTTTATCTCAGAAAAAAAAAATGTAGGTATTTCAATGAAAACTATTTAATTTGAATCAAGTCCTTGCCAGTGTGTGCAAATGGCCATGTTCTCTCCCGTGCAGACCGAAATTTCGTTTTTCACAGCTGGTTCCCATGCCGGCTCACGAGGGCTGGGCTCACCTCGGCTTGCACCTGCCTTTGCAGGGGGGGAGCCACCTCTCTGCTGACCCTCTGCTGCTTGTTTCCAGTGCCTGCATTGGGGCCCAGGACCCATACTGCGGCTGGGACGTGGCGATGAAGAAATGCACGAGCCTGGAGGACAGCCTGAGCATGACCCAGTGGGAGCAGACCATCTCCACCTGCCCCGTAAGTGGCCGCATCCTTGGGCCACCAAACACGCCATCCCGGGAACCCCGCTGCCCTGTGGTCACACCCCACACATGAATGACATCCACATGTTGTCACGTTCGACCCCATTTTGCACATCCAGTCTGTGATCTCTCAGCTCAGGCCACTCTTAGCTTGCAGGAGAGTCACCGGGACACAGGCATGAGCTCTGTGTCTCTTTAGAAGAGAAAATGGGGTGCAATATCTCTATTTTATTCTTCAGTTTTTCTCTCTCTGGAGTTTGATGTGGACTATTTGACCATTCATAGCATTGATAACACAGGAACATCCACACCCATCCATTTCCCCAGAGAACTATCATTCTAGAAGCTGAGATAAGCAGACTTTAAAAAAAAAACAAAAACAAATAGACATTCCCCTTGAAGCCCTCGTGGTACAGCCTTGTAGATACTGCTCAGGGTCATTGCAAAGTCGAGGAGGGAAGGCCAAATGCATCCTCCCATGGTGACTTCTGCAGAATGAGGAGAAACTCGCTTGCATTTAGAGTCAGACTCCCTGATCCAAGGAAACAGATAGATCCCTCATTTCTCTCTGTCAATTTATCCATTCGGGTCCTCCCTTGTAGGAGCCGGCGTGTCGTTTTTCCCTTTGTCTTCAGAACCCTTATCTACCACTCTCACATGCTGTTTTCCATTCCCAGAGAACATGAGCAGCAGCTTTTAGCTCCCACACGTTTGTAAGTTTACTAAGTCACCTTGCTGCGGCCGAACTGCTGATCTCTGTGAGTCTGTTCTGGAATATTTCTGCAAGACAGGGGTGACGGGGGATGAGACACGTCCCGATATCTGAAATCCATGCTGTTTCTTCAATACTGAACTGCTTGAGGCGTGTGAACCGTCAGTCTGCCTCCTGTTAAGGCGCCTGCTGTTCCCATTATCTCAACCCCGTCCATGGTCATGAAGCCGGCCCTTCCATTTGTGAGTGGGGAAACCAGGCCTCGTGGCATTAGGAAGGCCGGGGCTGTCGAAACCAGTGTCCTTCCCCAGATGTTGACATGTGATCAAAGCCTTTCACAGCAGAGGTGTGGCTATAACTTCAACAGACTCCAAGCAAGGGGGTTTCGTGGCTACAACTCAGGGTCATTTAGCTTCAGATCTCTCATTTCGAAAGCAAACTTTTCCACAGTGTCTCTTGAAGTCGATTCTAAAACTGCCAGTATTTTTATTCTGAGTCTCATCCCTTGTCTCCGCAACACTCTGAAAGCACAAAGGTGCTCCCCTTACATTCTCTGAAGCTGGAGAAAGCCATGTGCATCCTCTGCAGTGTAGCTCTCGTGTGCAGACACGACTGTAGAAGAATCGGCACATCTTATAGGAGTTCGACTTTGACTTTTTAATGATCAAAAGGGCAGAAGAATACAATAGCAAGGAGCCACTGGTCAAGGACCTATGGTTGTTTTAGTGCAGCGGTCCCCAACCTTTGTGGCCCCAGGGGCCGGTGCTCCTGTGAGAATCTAAGGCCTGAGGATCTGAGGCGGAGCTAAGGCGGTGATGCTGGCCCTGGGGAGCGGCTGCAAATACAGATGAAGCTTTGCTCGCTGGTCCCACTGCTCACCTCCTGCTGTGCGGCCTAGTTCCTAATAGGCCACCTACTGGTACCGGTCTGCAGCCCAGGGGGTGGGGACCTCTGTTTTAGTGGATGTCTGAGACATGCTTAATTGAGTCATGGGAGAGATGCACTCACCCACTTGGTGTGTAACAGATGTGTATCTAGAACATTTTTACAGTCAAAACACGGAGAGGATCTAGTATGTAAGAAGTGACGAGAGGATTGTCGCTGACGTTGTCACTGCTTCTGGGAGGACAGTTACTGTTATAACTCTCAAAGGTCTGAGGGTGATGTCAACCTGCCTTGGTGTTGGAACTGTCCCTCACCGTCCCTCTACAGACTCCGCTTTAAAATTATAGTGAGATGTGGTCTCCGATGCACCGTCTGTGAAACACACATGACAAGGGATTTTTGTTTCTCTGGTGCAAGGTGATTTCATTATGTAAAACCATCCCTATGCTCTCTCCCTATATATTATATCATATATCAAGATACACTTTTAATAAGTTACCAATATGGAAAGCATCTAACAACAGAGAATAAATTAAGTCAGCGCCAGGCACAGGAAATAAAACCCTATACTATTCTGATATGTGCAGGCTACCATGTGGAAAATGGAAAATCCCATATTACCCAGCTACTATTTTAATTATACATCCTTTTCTACAAAAACCTTAGAAATAAATGAACTAGATGAAAATTATTAGCATTTATATAGTGCAGTCCTAGATATTTTTAAAAGCCATTAAAAATGTAATTTACTTCTATATTCTTTTTTTTGGACTGAAATGGAGAAAAGTTTAATTTTGTTGGCCAGATCTACCATATTTCATCATTTCTGATATGTCATGAATTATACTAAAGTTTTATAAGGAAAAAATGTCGCCATGGATTGCAAGATGCCAACTAATTTCACAGACATCGTGTATATGTATATGTAATGCATATTACACATATATATCTTGCAATCAGCTAAATACTTTTTTTCTTTACCTACATATCTTCATCCAAAGGAAGTTAAGCTTTAATAAGGTGAAGGATTATTGAATGAGACAGAAGCATCCTGCATCCCATGTCAGCACCCCAGTAGGATAATGAGCAGAGTTCCATTATGCACTGCTCAGTCAAGTCGGAGGGATGCTGAGTGTGCCAACGGTGACATCAGACTCTCCTCTGGGGACCCACCTTGTAAAGCTTCACACACCTTGGACAAATGATGTAGCACAACCGAGTTCCCCAAAGTCAGTCGCCCCTCATGCAGAAGCTTCCTACCGTCTGCGGCTTAGACCCTTAGCCCTACAGAGAGTTCAAAGAGGTGATGGGACCCCCAGAAACCTCCTGGACACTCGGCAGCTTGAGATCTATTTCCCGCCGAAAGGTCCCTGTTTAAGAAAACTCATGGACGTCTGCGTCTAGGAGACAGGGCAGTAGCAGACTGACGTGTTGATTAATATCCTGTTGGCTTCTATACCTGTAACTGCAAGCACGGTTCTCAGTTTAAGAGACCTGAAGTACTGAGCAAGTTCTAGATCAACACATCCAGAGTGGTTCCAATAATATATATATATATATATGTCCTACGTGACCTGTCACATTGCTTAAGGAGAGCATAGTCCCGAACCTACTTGAACTTTATGTATTTACGAATGCTGTCCCCATCCTCTGTGGGCACATGACTACCAGCTCATCACATCATAAGCTGAGTCCCTGTTCCAACATATACTTTGCAATAATTAGCAATCTGCCTGCGCCAAATAAGCACCTATGGATCTATAAATTTTGTAATGTGATCTGCTATAGATATTTTTGGCAAATGAAGCACAATTTTTGGCCCAACACTGTTTCCTCTTGCTTTGCACAGGGCTTTAAAATAGGGATGAGATTCTAGGACAATCGTGGCATTCACTGAGCATTTACTATGTATCAAATCTCAGACTAAATATTTTATGTACATTATCTTACATAACAAGTGTGATGTAAGAGTTGATTAAAAAAAAGAAGAACTCTACTGTAAAATAAGGAAAAGGAAATTAAGGTGAACTGTGTGTCTAGACCATATGCTCAATGCCGTGTCAGGCGATTTTCAATGGGTTGTCTCATCTAAGGATTTTGATGACCCTCAAAGATAAGTGTCATTGCTTTCATCTTATAGATTAAAGAACTAGGGCTCAGAGCCAATAAATAAAGATGGCTTCTATTCACCTGTCCTATCAGAGGTCACACAACACCCCAGCTTGGTTCGCTTCAAAGGTGTTTTGTTTCCTTTGTGTGATTCATCTGGAGAGATAGACTTAGGGATGATGGCGAGGTGATGTTATTACACAAGACAAGCCTTTTCAAGGACCGTATCCAATATCCTGTTTTCCTACAACCTCTGACAGAAGGTGCCTGAAACTTTGAGAATAAAAGAAGATCTTTCAACTTCTGAAAAAATAGCCTAATAGAAAATATAAGGCTTTGATATAGTCATTAGAGGAGGATGGCTGGAGGGCATTAATGCCTAAAGTTATATGCTCCAGGGACCTCCGTATTCATCAAATGCATCTACGTCCTTGGTTAGTTGGGAATTAATGAATTGAACACAAATGAAATGAATCAAAATGACATTATGGATTATGCTTGCTCACAAAACCTGCGTCCTCCTTGGCTAGCTCTTAGAAACTCATTATTTCCTGGGTGAGGGGATCTTTGCTATTACAGAATTAGAGGTCCAAGTATACGAGGCTGAATTCCACGAGACTCCCACCAAAGAAGGATCTAAGAATTTCATTACAGAAAAAAGTGGCTGAGATGCTAGACTCTGGACTCAGCTTGTTGAGAACGACCTTGGGTCTTTCACAGCCAGTGAAACTATGAGCAAACAGAGCCACATCTGAGGCCATTTTCCTGCCTGTAAAATGGGATGTAGAAAGGAGGGATGCTGAGAAGATCCCAGGAGTTATTACGTGCACATCACCCAGCTCAGTGGCCGGCGTACTCTAAACTACATGTGCTTTGCTATGTAATTTAATGTTTAATAATATCAAGCGCATACCCCAAATAGAGAGTTGCCTGGCAGAAACCCAGAAGATAGCACAACTAGAGAGGATGTATTCTAGATAGCTTGATCTCTGTTCAAGGAAAGCTAAGAAAATTTAAAAATATGTGCTCATGTGGGAAAGGGAAGCAGCAGAACCTACCCCATTATTTATAGATCTTTTCCGAGGCAGATTTGCAAACTAATACACTTGGAGCCCAAACGAACATGCAGTTAAATGCAAGGCGGACAGCCCACCCCCTGCTGCCTCCACGGCTCCCACATTATCGTGTGAATATTATATGTTTTTCTTGCTCTGACATTTAATAGAACCAACAGCAATGTCCCCAGATTGAAAATAGAGCCCCTCAAAGTCTGCAGCTTATAGCTGAAGATTGAAGCCCCCCTTTCTGCCACGGCCGAACCCTCCCACGGCACCCTCTCGGGAACGATTTGCCTGGAGCAGCTCCTTTCCTTTCCAGGGTTTTGGTTGCTCTAACTGCTCTGTTTTTCTGCCTCATTCCTCCCCATTCTTTCACGAACCATCACTTAAAATTCTTCTCTTGTCCTCTGTCGCTCTTTTCAGCTTCTGTTTGGCTGGTTTGTATATTTCGAAAGGGAATAGTTAGAGCATCTCTCTGCCCGAGGCCCTGTTATCTTGCGCCAGTGCCCCAAGTCGGGGAGGGAGGGGGGCGAGTGTCTAGTGACAAAGGGTCTTCACTGGAGGTGTCCCCAGGGACGTTTAGCAGTGTCTGGAGAAATCCTGGTTGTCACATCCTGAGACAGGGGGATACTGGCATCTGGACTTTGGAGGCCAGGGGTGTCAGTAAACACTCTGCGATGCACACAGAGCGGCCCCCACGACAAAGAATCATCCAGCCCAAGGAAACCCAGGTCCCCTGACAAGGAAAAGGCAAACCAGCCAGCATTTCCAGTCACGCCTTCCAAATTGCTGGCCGTGCAGTCTTTGGCAATTTCATAAAAATCTCCTTAAATTATAGTTTACTTTTTCTCTAAAAGTAGTATATAAAGGTGTTGTCCAATGGGACTGCATTTCCCTAACAGAAATTGAATTTTTCATGAATAGAGCCTGAAAAATGACTTTTTTCCTCCCTCGATGATGCGGAGGCAGCAGTTTCAGGGCTGATTCGGCCCAGTTCGGGGAGGCACTGGTGAGCAGCTCTCTTATTTCAGGCCTTCTCTTGCTTCTGGGAACATGAAGCATCCATTGCATCCTCCAGCCCAAAGCAGGATGGATAAGAAAGAGCAGAGCGTCTTTCTCTTATCTGGAGAAAAATAATTTCTGGAGCCACTTGCAGTGTCTTCTGAGTGTCACTGGCCAGAATCGGGTCACATGATTGTTCTTAGACCCAGCCCTGGCCCCGTGAATGGAGTTGTCACGACTGGCTTAGAGCAGCCTGGATCTGCTCCCTGGCCTGGGCCTGGGAGCTGAGGGATCCCTCAGATGTGGGAACCAGCGATGCATTTTACTTCTAATGGGCCTCTAACGAGACTGAAGTCACCATGCCAGCCCCTTGACAAGTAAATTAAATGTTGCCCATCTGAGATGACAGTGGAGGCAGGCCAGGTCTTCAATGACACCTTGTTGACCGATCCTTCATTTTCTGAAGGAACCTAAAAATGCAGCCGGATTTACACCTGTGAGTTTTCACCCCGGTTCTTGCTCCTTTGGTTGGTCACATTGACGGCCACTTCGGCCATCGCCTGCGGGTCGAGCTGTTGGCTCCCTTTGCTTTCCCTCCTTCTCTCTCTCCTCCCTTGTCCTCCTCCTCCTTCTTCCCTTCTGACTCCTCCTCTCCCCCACCCCCCGCTTCCTCCATCATTATCGCCACCAGGAACTGATACATCCCCATCTGTCCCTTTTTATTGAGATAAACTCTCCTGAGTGGGTTCTGTTGTCGTCTTGGGTGAGACCTTTCATTTTCCTCCACGATGTCCATAACCCTGGCTGACACCCTTCCCTGTGTCTTCATCCTAGACGAGGAATCTCACCGTGGATGGTCACTTTGGCGCCTGGTCCCCGTGGTCGCCCTGTACACACGCAGATGGCAGCGCCGTGGGAACCTGCCTCTGTCGCTCCCGCTCCTGTGACAGCCCGGCCCCCCGCTGTGGCGGCTGGCAGTGCGAGGGCCCCCGCATGGAGATCGCCAACTGCTCCAGGTGCGTGGCTCCAGCCCTCGGTGTGGCAGGGGGTAGGTGGCATTCCCTGGAACCCAGACTGCAGAGGAGTCTGGGGAATCATGTCCTCCCAGCTCTTCCCATTCGAGAAAGAGACACGGACCGTTAGCACGTCCAACAGCGTCATCTATGGAAGGAGATTTTAAACTCTAGATTATGAATTTTAACTCCTCCCTGTGTTCTTCATTCGATTAGGAAAAATTAATGCCAAGTGCACAATATTATTGGCTGGTTTCTGGGGGAACATCCATTTCGGTTGCAATCCCTTTCTGGAATCTATGGACGAAGAGCCCCTTACTAGCAGAACTCGGAGCATCACCTGTGCGCTGGTACAGCCCCCTGGGCCGGTCACTGCAGTCTCTTTCCTTTGACAGTGTCATGAGAAATAAGAGCCATAGGCATACCCTCGCTCTCTCTCACCTCGCCATTAGGTGGTGCCTGAGAATGAAAGCAAGTCTCAGGCCACATTTAGGCTGACACACAAAACCATGATACGGTGACACGGCCTGTTCTTGTAAATGTTGGTGTCCCTGCTCCCCGTCATCACAGCCTTGCTGGAGTTACACACCTGAGTGGGTCCCATCAAGCAGATGGGATGCCCCTGGCCGCCGATCATCCAAACTTCTAGTCCAACCAGGGAAAGCATCTTCTATGATCACGAAGGAGAAGCCCCAGCAAGCCCATCCGTCCTTGACATAAGTAAATGGAATTGTAAGATCGTCACGTTATCACTCACGGCTCTGAATTCTTTCTGAGTTATCTGCCTAAAATATGGTATTCTAACATCAATGCCTTCTAATGCCTTGTGTCAGCTGATGACCTGTTTATGTTGGCCTTGGATTTTCTTGGAAGCAAAATACTGGAAAGTACCTAATCCGAAGGCTGAAATGTTTGCTCGGTCAGTACTGTCCAGTACTTTCTCAATTTGTGCAAAGTACACTTCGAAGAGCCTTTAAGAAGACTGATTGAACGACTCTAAATTCAACCTGTTCTTTACACATTGGCCCCTTGTATAACCCAACACGCTGAGAAAGTGTTGAGAAATTCAAAACGTTCGTAATGCAGCACCTTTTGCGAGTATGATGTTTGTGATCATATGCTTTATCTCATCACATCATTTAAATATGTTTTCTCAACACTTTGGAGGTGCAAGTTAAAGACATTCAATTGATGAAAAGAAATCCAGAATGCAAAGTGATTAGCTAAGCCAGACCAGTTTTAAACTAGGGCCAAGTCGGATTTACTATGGATCAGAAAACCCTGCTTTCATTTATTTTATAATTAAAATAAACATTTGAATGTGCATCATCAGGACACCCTGTTATTCTGAATTCTAATTCTTAGTGAGGAAGGAGGGAGGGGGGAGACAATTAAGAAATATAAGTAGCTGATAGACAGGCAAGAGGCCAAGGGAAGGCCTGCAGCCTGGACAGGAGGCTGTCATCTCAGTGCATCGTGTCTCTGCAGCCTCCCATCCCTCTCACCTGCACCTTCCTTTATGGAACGTTCTCCAAGAGCAAGGCCTGTGTGTGTCTGGGGATAGTCGGGGGTCCCCTCCAGCAGGAGATGTGTGGTCAGGAGGTAAACTGGAAGATGCTCCAGCATCAACCTCTGTGAGGGCGGGAAAGAGTTGGAACCACGGCTGCGGGAGGGTCGTACCCTGTGCCACAGGCCCGGGAGAGAGCTCCGCTGACCCCACCGGGAGCTCCGTAGCTGGGACCAGCACTGAGGGTTGTCACACCCTCTCAGCCGAGGGTCACAGCCCCCAGCACTCTCAGCAGCTGGAGAAAGGAGTGCCCAGACCTCAGGGCTCACCCGTGGCGCCCACTGCTATGCTTTCGAAGAAGCCACCACCTTACTCAGAGGCTCCCTCTGCTCCGTGGTACCTCCAGGTGCCCACAGCTGACTCAGTGCGGGGTCACTAGGAGCCCCGCTCAAAGAGTGTGATCCACTCCTAGGTTTCCTGTCCCCTGTTTGTTTGGTCGTTGTTTGTTCGATTTGTTTACAACCATTCTCAATGTGTTCCTCTGTCCCCTACACCCCTGACACCATGACCACAGCAGTATTTTATAGTTTAAAAGCTTTGTTTTATATTTTATGAAAGTGGTTCACTTTATTTTTTTATGTTTTGATAGATCTACCTTATTTATACATATATATGTAATACACACACACACACACACACACACACACACATATAAAGTACAGATAGACATAATTTGCACTCCTTATTTATATTCTGGATCTTTGTCAAATTGCAAGAGAGTAGCCAGGAAGCTGAATTTAAAATATCCTTCCTTCATTTTTTATAATTTTGTTTTAAAGCTTTGGACCTTACAGTGTCCTTTAGCTTTATTGATCAATATCAGTGCCATTGAGGGAATTACTGATTTTCCTTGATATTAATAGATTTTAAAAGTAAGCATTACGTGTTATCGCAGAGGATTATTTTTCTTCGGACGTGGATAAAAGATTACAAAAAGCAGAAACCAGAGGTTCAGAGGTTCATCTCTGATTGCTTTTCAATAAACTAACACTGTGTTTTTTTCTAGATTTACACTTTCACAGCTAAAGTTGCCTCCCAGTTTCCAATATAGCCCATTTTGAATTATTGACAGGGCACCTGCCACTTTACTCTCACGTTTCCTACTTTGACTCTAAAATCAGATGCCTGAGACGGAAAAATCTGGCAGGAGTTGAGGTTCCCAGGACAGAGCACATTGGGTCCCACGGCCCCCAGTCAGGGGGTCCTTGTATTGGGGTGGGGGAACACATGGAGGGGACAGACTCTGATCCATCATCGGACTCAGCATCCCCGCTGCTTTGTCTCCCCAGGAACGGCGGCTGGACGCCCTGGACCTCCTGGTCGCCCTGCAGCACCACCTGCGGCATTGGCTTCCAGGTGCGACAGCGGTCGTGCAGCAACCCCACACCACGCCACGGCGGCCGTGTGTGCGTGGGGCAGAACCGTGAGGAAAGGTGGGTGCCGTCCGCCCCAGCCCGCGTTTCCACGCCACGCTGTCCCGCATGCCCGCGGGCCGGGCCCCCCGCTTTCCATGGGGGACCCAGCCTAGCTTCCCTGGCGCATCCCTTTCTGTTGAGCCGACTCGTCCTGTCCTTTCCCTGCCATCCTCTAAGTTGGACCAGGGCCTTTTGGGGACAGCACCTTGTGGTGCGCACATGGGCACAGGTGAGCCCTTTCTGAGGTAGTGGGACATCCATGGACTGGGCCATCATGGTGCTGGGCTCCCTGGAGACCCAGCTGTTATGTTTGTTGGAGAAAAAGCATTTTTGTTGAATTTAAACATATCGACTTCAAAACCTGCAGTTCTCTGCGGGACCTAAGGCCTTTCTGGGTCCAGGTGGGAACAGTCCCATGCAGTGGCTTTCCTCTGACATACGCAGTTGGAGCTTAGGTGACAACATGCTGGAGGTCTGGGTGACACTTTTGACCAGTGCACACTCGGCCACGGACACACGCTCAGGAAGGCGCCTCGCTCCAGAGCAGGGTGCTCTCTCCCGTGTGTGTTTGAAGCTTCCAGTGCATCATGGGGACATTTTTGTCCAGTCTGACGTTCAGTTTATTGCTCTTCATAGAATCAGACGTTTGATCTCGGCTTCGTAAAGTCTGCAGTTGTGGTGATTGACTCTTTCTCGCATACTTATGGTACATCCCCCTGTCTGGTCATCAGGAGGATACCCAAAGAGGTGAATTTCACATGACCTTCAGGATTTCCATTCTGCCAATTTCACGTGAACTTATCATCAGTTCATGTGAAACAAAATGATTTTCAATATCTTTACAATAAAATGTAGTGAGACTGGTATCTGATGATACAGATTCACTGGGAGCCTCTTAAAAACACCAGATGCAGTTATTTCCTGTAATTAATATCTTTATGGACAAAATCAACAAGAGGCTTCCTGATAGATAGTTCTCGACTAGTTATTTAAAACAGAACAACCAGAGAAGAGCGTTCTTTTCTTTCTGTATCGCGTTCCTGAGTCACCAGTTAGGATTTCACTGCTTTTGACTCAGAAGGAAATAAAAGACGATTTTTCCAAAGCAGGGTCAGTCATTTTGGAAGTAGCTCCCCTAAAATATTTTTGCACAAGTCCGGAATGTCTGAGCCAACACCAGTTGATAAGTGGGAAAGCTGATTATGGGAGAATGGTCTCCCAGCTATTTCTAAGCCTCGTGAAATTTTATAATTGGTTGGAATTGTTTAAATGCTACATGATGACGTCACGTGATCCAACCCATTCAGGCAAAGCCACCTTCATCTGTATGAGGCCACCCCTCGAATCGTGGCATCTCCACAAACTTAATACCTGCTGTCACTTTCCCCGGGCTGAGCGACAGGAAGGAGGAGTCTGATTAACTCTGCGGTTCACATATAGGTATGTTCAGCATCCAGTTCTGATAGTTCATGAAGCTTCGTGTTCAAGGAGAAGCTCGGGATAGCTAGTGTGTTTGGAGGACGCTCCTTTAAAACCTTCATTTTTAGAGAAGAACCCCTGATGAAGGCTAGGTGAATATTTGGTTGATGAAGGAAATTTGGACTTAAGTCATGAACGAATGAATGGGGGGTAAGATCAGGGCCTAGGTAAGATTTCTAGAAAATCGAAGTCTCCCTATTGGACAGGCTTTCTGAGGGGTTATCGAGAGGTCAGTGAAAACTAGAAAGAACAAGCATGTGATATCTCTTTCTTGGTCTTCGTGAGCAAGCATTTCTTAGATTTCTTTGCCACGTTCTGTGGGAGTCACTCCACCTAAGTAATATAGAGGAATAAAGTCCTTTACAAATATTTGAGAAGTAAACTCAAGATGAAAGGAAACCTGGTCTCCATGGAATGTACAAAAGAGAGAGGAATGAGCATACACAGGCCTTGTCATCGTCACATCAGGCTTATTTAAACACCGTCAACCCTAGAGAAGTCTTGAGTGACCACAAGCAAGTAAATCGACTCTCCCCAAAACTGTCCTTAAGTTAATGCCAGCATTACAGTTTTCCTTTGAGAGAAAATCTCCAATATGTGGAATAACTCAGTGGGAACTTTATTGTAATGAAAATCTCAGAATATTAATATCACTTTTTCTGAAGTAGTGAAGAAAATATCTAACTTATGTTCGATATGTACTAGAAAAGGTGTGGCCACTTGTTCTTCTGCTCTGAAATCTGGAAAATGATTTTCTCGAGTATCAGGACCTGAGTAGAAACAGAGTCCCCAAGAGGCCACCATCAAGGATGAAGCCATGGACCTTTGTGTGAATATTATCAAAATATAAATGTCATTATCTATGTGAGTTTTCTCCTGCCGTATAACAAATAGCTCCACAAACGTAGTGGTTTAAAGCACATACACCTACCGTCTCACAGTCTCAGCGGTAGGGAGTTCCGACATGACTTACTGGGTTTTCTGCTCTGTGGTCTCATCACAGGTTTGCCTGGGAAGGGTCGACTCCCAAGACCACGAGGTTGTTGTCACTCAGCTCCTTCTGGGCTGTCAGCCTGAGGATCTCAGTCGCTCACTAGTTAGCTAGAGATTTCCTTGTTTCTTGGCGAATGAACCTTTCCACCATGGTCACTTGCTTCCTTAAATCTTGTAGAGAAGAGTGTCCCCTTGCAAGATGGGCATTACTTTCTTAAATAATGTCATCACGACGTGACATGCCATCACCTTGGCATATTCTGGTGGTTAGAAGGAAGCCCCAGGCCCTGTCTATACTCAAGAGGGTGACGTTACACAGGGCATGGAGACCAGGAGGCCGGGGTCATTAGGGGTCACCGGGGTCACCATAGAGCATCTACTGTAGCCGGTCTGTTATCTGTCCCTCGGTCATCCACATCTCTTCCACATGCAAAAGGCATCTCCCCCACTCCCAAAGTCCCCATGAATTTTATGCCGTCAAATCATCTCCCCAGATTCCAGAACCTCACGGGAACCAAGTCCAAATGTGAATGAGGCCCCCCAGATGTGCTTTCTCTCAGGCTGACAGCCTCTAAAACGAGACAAGTCATGTGCCATTGCCACACCCAACCTGCAGTGGTGGGACAGGCAGAGGGTCCCAGCCATGGACATTTCTGTTGAAAAGGGGGAAAGTGGAAAGTCCAGAGGAACCACTGCTCCACAGACATTCTGAAGTCTAGCCGGCCAGGCACCGGTGCTTGATTAAGTTTTGAGGCCTGAGCCTGATTCTCCGTGGTCCTTCGCTCTGCCTTCCCAGCTCTCAGTTCTGCTTCTTGAATCTTTCTTCCCCCACACCCCGAAAATTGGTATGTGCTGGCTGCTACGTGCTTTCATCCTCCTGCTTCCTGCCAACCAAATCTTGGCTTCCCACGGGCCTCACTTCAGTTGTCCCAGCTGGTATTTTTGCTGAAATAAACTCCGTGGGTCTTCTAGGTCCTTCCTTTTGGTTTTCTTCACTACACAAACCGGCACCCACAAGTCATTTTGAGATAGCCCTTCTCTCCCTGGGGGTCCTGCTCAGATGGCTGGCTGTGTCTTGCTTGTGATGGAGAGGGATCTGTAAGGCACGCCCTGCTCTGGACCTCATCCAGGGGCCCTTCATGCGACGGAATACTACTCTGACCCTTTGGTCCCTCTGAAATGGTAACAGAAGGTGGTGCAGTCACATCCTCAGCTTTTCGCTCTGTGTCAACCGTTCTTGACAGGGCACAGGAACTAGTTCTTAATTTTAGCATCTTTTGCCAGCAGGAAAGGCTCAGAATGTCTAAAACTATTCAGTCCTGGTTCCTTCTGTTTAATATTTCTTTCCTCGATTTGTCTTTTTTTTTTCTGCCTACATAACAATAAGCAGCCAGAAGAAAGCAGGCAGCACCTCCTACACGTCACCTATCAATTTCCTTAACTACAGCGTGCTTCACGCTGACATGTTCCACTTTTGTAAAACACCAGCAACAATTTGGGAAGCTTTCCGCCTTGTCTAGCAAGGCTCTTTCTTCTTCCAGCTTCCAATAATATGCTCTTAGTTCCTTTTTTAGTTTTTTTTTTTTATTGAGATAAAATACATTTAACATAAAATTTGCCATTTCGCCATTTTAGGTGTGCGGTTCAGTGGCATCGATTGCATTCCTAGTATTGTGCGACCACAGCCGCTGTGTCCCCAAACGTTTTCATTACCCCAAACAGAAATCCTGTAACCACAGAGCAATAACTGCTCGTTTCACCTTCCTTCTAGCCCCTGGTCACCTCTATCCTATCCTATGTTCTAGCGTTATGAATTTGCCTGTTCAAGGTATTTAATATAAGTAGAATCAGGCAATATTCGCCCTTGTGTCTGGCTTCTTTCACTCAGAATCACGTTTTCAAGGTTCACCCATGTTGCAGCACATCTTGGAACTTCAGTCCTTGTTTTAAAGCTAAATAACATTTGACTGTGGCCACACCAAATCATATCTATCCATTTATCCATCAATTGAGGTGTGAGTTATATCCACCTTGTGCCCACTGTGAATGATGCTGCGTGTGAGTCTCGATTTAAGTCCCTTTTTCACGTCCTTTGTGTCCATACCTAGCAGTAGGACTTCTGGGTCCTATGCTAGTTCCACACTTAGAGTTTTGAGGAACTGCCAAAGTTTTCCCCTCGGTGGCTGCTCCATTTTACATGCACACCAACGAAACACAAGGATTGTAATTTCTCCTCATCCTCGCCAACTATTCTTATTACTTTATTTTTTTATAGCCTCCCTAGTAGGTGGACAGTGGACCTCATCGTGGTTTTAACCTGCATTTCCCTGAGGAGTAATGATTTTGAGCATCTTCTCAGGTGCTTTCTGGCCATCTGTGTCTCTTTCTTTGGAAACATCTATTCAAGCCCTTTGTCCGTTTTCCAATCGGATTGGTTTTGTTGTTGTTGAGTTTTAGTTTTTCATCCTATTTTCTTCTAAATCCTCATTAGTAGCATCCTCAAAATCTAGATCTATAGTAATAGTCTGTTCAAGCTGAATTAGGTTTTTCTGCCATGCTCCTCAAAATTCTACTTGCTTCTACCCATTCCCTGGTCCTGAAGCCATTTTCACGTGTTAAGGTGTTTCTTACAGCCATACCACACGTGTAGGCATCGAAATCTGTTCCACTGGCTATTACATAATCATGTGAGCACAGACGCAGCTGCCTAAGTCCCCATGTGCCATGGCTCCCTGTTTCTGTGGGCTCGCAGCCTGGATACGGTTTACCTGGGTCCTTTGCTTCAGGACCTCACGAGGTGGCAGCCAAGCTGTGGATCATGGCAATGGTCCCACCTGGAGCCAGAGTGGAGCAGGGCCTGCTTCCCAAATCCCATGGCTGTCAGCACCTTTCTGTTCCTCGTGCACTGGCGGACCAAGGTCGTGAGCTAGAAGCCAGAAGCCACCTGGGCTATTCACCGTCGTTGCTTGCTTCCCAAAGCCAGCAGAGGAGAGAGTTTTCTTGTAATTAGGTCATGGCCATCTTATGTAGCGTAATCATGGAAGTGATACCTTGTCATCCTTGCCGTGTTCTGTTAGGAGCAAGTCACAGATCCCCCAACATGAATGGGAGGGGATTACACAGGGTGAATTCCAGGTGGTGGGGGTCATGGAGACCACATTAGCCAAGGAATGAGTGGGGTTATTATAGGATTGCTCTTTGTCTTTGGAGGGGGAAGGGGGGCATGTTCCCTTAATTCTGCAGTGAGCCAAAGCTATGCTTTTTTCACGTAACCGCACTCCCAATGGGCTCTCTTAGCTTCCTCTTGGGGTAAAAAATAACATGACGGTGGACTCAGTGTGTGTACAGTTTCTCTGGTGCCATGAAAGATTCCATTATTTTGGTATGGCCCAGCAAAGGGACGATGAATTAGAGAGAACAAAAGAGAAGATAGTTCTGACAGGGCTGTGGCTGGTTCAGGCTAACAGAGGCTGCGGTGAGTTCTCATGGTGCAAACCAGGACAGAACACAATTTAGAGCGTAAGGAAATACGAAAAGAGACATGATACTGTGTTGAGAACCTTGTCTATATGGGATTCTGAAAGGCAGGCCTTTCCACAGAGACTACGTTTGTGGAAAAAATAAATAATTATGGAGAAATATTGCTGGGTTATTAATTAACTTTTAAATGGGAAATGAGAAGGAGCAGTCATGGGCAAAATTAAAGTCTTAATTGTTAATGCATCAGGAACCCCATCTGTGACTTGCTGTGCTTTTAAGATATGAGAGATCCAAGGGAGCCCGTAAAATTTCAAAAATGTTTAGTTTGTTATTTGGTTAAAAAAAAAAAAACAGCTGCATGTAGAGGATGAGAACAGTGAGGATTCAACAGCAGGCCCCGCTGTGTAGGTATCTTATCCGTAAATTAATATAAAAACCCTCGAACAAGCAGAGTTGCCAAGGTAACCCACCAACTTCCAATTTCCACTGTGTGTGTATCAGCAGGAAGAGCAGTTTCTGGAGAGGTACTTCTCCCAGGGCCTCGCGTTAGTTGGGGTGGGGAGAAAGGGGGCCTGTGGGACATTAATCCTTGAAATTGCAGAGAATTGGAGTGAGGGGCTCGCAAGGGCCTGGCCTCTGAGCTGGATCTGTGAGTGAAAGCCCAGGTGACGTAAAGGGACAAAGCCAACTCTGAGAATTCTGCTTCCCTTCAAGCCTCTCTTGCAGAGGGTGACAGGCACATATCCCGGTGTGGCTTTTTATTCCCCCAAGACTACTGTAGAGAGGGAAAGAGCCAGAAAGGGAAGGCAGGGTGTGGTCCAAACTGGATTCGGGATCTTTGGAAGTTGGATTTTCCCTGTAATTACACGGGAAGTGTTTTCAGAGCCAGCCTGCTGCGGACAAACATGGGGACATTTCCACGCACCATGATTTATTCTGCTGTGGGGAAACGGTGGCTCAGTCACTGTGCTTCTTATGAAAAGTCAAGGGTCTTCTATTTTCTTGACTCTTTCTACCATTTTGTTGTTTGTTTGTTTGTTCATTCGTTTGTGTTTTTGAAAGCTGAAATCAGAGCCAAGGCTTCCCAATGTCCACACCTTTGCAATGTCAGGGGGTGGGCTTCTCATCAGGAGGTTGTTTTCTGCTGTCTTGTCACCCAGAGGGAGAGAAGCTTCATGGAAAGACTGAATTAAAGGCCGAGGGTTCTGATGTTCTGAGTTTCCTTCTTCCCAACGTGTTCTCAGAACAAGTGACGGTCCTCCTCGGAACAGTCCAGGGCCCAGCACGTGTCAGTAGTCATGGAGCCATCAGGGTTGTTACTGACTGTGACTCTACACGTTTGCATGTTTCCTCATCACGTTCCTTTTATCCATCGCATCCCCCAGTGTCGTTTTGGGTCTCGTTTCTAGAGGCCACACCATCTTCATTCAGAGGCTTTTCCCTTCCCTCCTGCCCACAACGGCTGTGGCCTTGAACTGCCATGGACCTGAACTATGACCTGGGCCCTGTGAGACCATCTGTGACTTCTTAGAGAAACCTAATGTGTCTTTTTTTTTTTTTTTTGTCTCGAAAATGGAAACGAAGAAGAGTGATGATGATTCAGTTCCACTGACTATTCTTTTATGAGAAAGTTTAGAGAAACAAAACCATCTGCCTCCCTGGTTCTGGACTTCCTTCGGCCAGGACATTGTGACTCTCCCGTGTGTGGGTTTCTCTATATAGTCATGCAGTTGCCATATCTTATCCCCACTGTGCCACACCCCATGTGCATCTCATCTCTCTCCCTTCCGCCACCATCTTGCTTGTTCATCTTAGCATATCTCTTTCTTGGATCACTGCAGCCCAGAGACTCTGGGTGGGTATTTGCTCCATCAGCTCTTCCTGTTGGGGCCCCACCTGGCTTTGGAGACCCAGACCCCACACTCAAGCATAGAGCGGTCCTCAAATCTCAGGGACTTTGGTCCTCTTCTGGGCTGAGCCACCAACCCCTAGAGACCAGTGTCCACTGTCTGACTCTCAGTCCTCTTTCATCTCTGAAGCTCTATGGGATTTTCTCGATTCCTTGTAAAGAAAATTCCAGTTCTTTCACCCTGATCCTAAAGATAAACCATTTCACTTACTTTCACCATTTTTTGTTTTCTTTTCCTCGATCTGCTGTCTTACTTCACTTTTCCCATTTCCATCTTCCATTCTTTTCCAGAATGTTAGCCAAACCTCCATAGGCCTCATGCGATTGCCTCCCTTCAGCTCGGCCTGGCTTTTCACTTCTTGTCACTGCACCTATTCCTGAAGCCTTCCCTGGTTTGATGGAAAACCCACCGAATGGGATCAGCATTGGCTGTCAGGAAACCAGGCTCCCCAAATTGTTCTTTCTGGTTTCTGGAAACTGTGTGCGTCTATTTTCGGTCTTCAAGGTGGTGCTTTCTGGCCTGTACGTCTCAGGCATGAGTCCCTTTCCCAAGATTCATCTGGGGGTGTAAACATCTGTGACGGGGAGCACTCTTCACTATGCCCTTTGCACGGAGGGCTGCAGGATGTTTGTTCATGGTGATGGCATGAAGGTGGCTGACTCAGCCTCACCGATAGGATCCACCACCTCCTGCTTCTGAAGGCATATGGCCCAGAAACATAAAAACCTGGTCTTCTAGTGTCCCCTAGACACAGAAGTTGTGCTTAGTGGATAGACTCATACGTGTCTCACTAAATTTAGTCCTATCTAGAGCAGAATCTTCCTCCCTGGGAGCTGTAACCGTAGCATGCCAGGCTGTTTCTTTCTTTTGTTTGTTTCTATCACTTCATTCCACTTGCAGTATTAAAGCCTGAGGAGAAGCGTAACTCATCTCCAGCTAAAGAAGGCCTCGTATATTGGGCTAAAAATGGGTAATGCAAATGTTTATGCAGAACTATAGAAGTATATTCTGTCACTAAACATAGGACTGGTCATTGCAGATATTAATTCTATTTCAGGGGCGGTCTCTTAACGTCATTCTGGCAGTCGATGAATAGATTTAAAAATGCGATAACCTCAGCCGGTTATTGCATGAAGCTTTATTTTAAAATCAGACTAACTTTTCTTTGACGTATTATATTAATAGGATTGTGAGCCTTATTTGATTCACAGATAAGAAATGAAATCCTTGTGCTGCCGTCCTATCCATCTACCTGTCAAAGTTTATGTTTCGAAGATGCATGTCCTCTGTAGATGTTTTTCTCGATGCTCCCCGGTTTGCCTGTCTATTAAAAAGGGTTTTGTTTTGTTTGTCTCTCCTTCGATTGGCTGCACAGGAAGATCCATCCCGCCTTGTGAGTTTAGCGTCTTCTTCACTGTGTCCCGCGCATCCCATTGTCTGTGCACACGCAGCATGGCCAGCGCCGCATCCGCCTCCTACCCCGTGCAAGCGCATCAGACACACACAGCGCGCCCCGCGAGCATGCCCATGTGCTCAGCATCGGCTGCGGGTCACCACAGTGTGGCAGGGCCGTGGCCTCACATCCCACTGACCGGCTTCCTCTCTCCTCTTGGCTTCCCCCTTCCAGATACTGCAACGAGCACCTGCTGTGCCCCCCGCACGTGTTCTGGACAGGCTGGGGTCCCTGGGAGCGGTGCACGGCCCAGTGCGGGGGTGGCATCCAAGCGCGCCGCAGGACCTGCGAGAACGGGCCAGACTGCGTGGGCTGCAACGTGGTGAGTAGGGTCCTCCTTGCCCCTGGAGTGGGGACAGGGGTCTGTGCAATGAATGTTTTCATACCTGGATGCCCCAAGCACACGAGATACGAGGTGTACTGGAAATGTTAACTGCAAACACTGGATGCTCTGCGCACAGCGGGACTCTGCGCACACGGGGAAGTCTGCACACACCAGGTGCCCTGCACACACTGGGGCCTCTGTGCACACCAGGTACTCTGCGCACATCAGATGCTCCGCACACTATGGGGACTCTGCATATGCCTGATACTATGCACACACCAGGGACTGCACACACCTGATGCACTGCACACATTGGGGACTCTGAGCACACCTGATGCTCTGCACACCTAATGCTCTGCACACACCTGATGTTCTGCACACACCGGGGACTCTGCACACACCAGGTGCTCGCCACACACGATATGTGTAAACATTAAATGCTCTGCACACACTAGATGATATACACCCAGTGCATGCTCTTCGGGTAGTGAGTGCTCTGTAAACATGGCGTGACCTGGCAGTGGATGCTCTGTACAGAGTCAATGCTCTGCCAACATGAGATGCTCGGTGGACTCCAGGTGCTCTGCAAACACTAGATGCTCTGGGAACATGGTGTGTCTGGGCACCGGCTTCTGTGCATGCCCTGGATGCTGTGAAATAACATTCGTTTTTCTGGTTGATAATGATGTTCGAAGGAAATATGGGCAATTTGGAGAATCCTGGAAGTTTCTGGAATTAAATATCCATAGATGGTATAAGCTACCCCAGGAGTTTTTCAGTTCCCATTTCTGAGCTATGACAGAAGCTTCGGCTGGCTTAACTCCGGTCACTGAATTTGGTTTGGGGACATGGGACAAGGTCCCCATATGTAGCCTACACCGAGGCACAGAACACAGGAGCTGAGACACTGAGGGGTGAGGAGCTCTCTGGGGTCGTTGTGGGAGTACACAGGAATGAAAGGCAACTTCCGGTTTTGTTTATCTTCTGTCTCAGCAGGTCACCTTTTCTTTAACCCTTTAAACCCTTGCCTAAAATTCCTCTTGAGCAAGCACCTTCCCAAGGGCCGATGGCTGCTCCTCCTGCAGCATCTGTCAGGATGACTGAGCCCCGAAGGCCACTGAGTTTGCACCTCATTCTCAGTCCCCTGGTTCTGGCACCACAGAGGAGATGCAGACACAGGGGATGCAGAGATGGGGGATGCAGAGATAAGGCGATGCGGAGACCGGGGATACAGAGATAGTGGGGATGTTTGGGGAGAAGTTCACAAGAAAAGCTCTGGTCTGGCCTCCTTCCTCACTAATCTTTCCTCTTGGTCTTTGTAGCATTTTGGTTCCTCGGTTGGTGAGGCCGAGTGGTGTTTTTGTGCTGCTGCAAAGCTTGTTTTTCAAGAGATGCAAAATCCACATGCCCCAGACAGCCTAGGGGAATTTGGGGAGAGGAAGAAGATTATGAGATGCTTTGTCAGATATTACACCGACCCAAGGAGACCTCTGTTATTGGGATCTGCAATTAGATTTCTTCCCCCTTTGCGCTGGGAGATATTGCAGTCACTGTAATAGAAGCTGTTACTGATTACAGAGACTCTCCTTTCCAGGTCAGCCGGAATAAAATTTCAACCCCGGAAAATCTGGGTCCATTTTGCAATGGTCTGAGTATTGATATTTCCGGAATTGAAATTTAGAATCATTTATTAAAATGTGATGGGTAAATCTGTGAACATTCACTTGTTCCAGGAAAATAATTCAAATGTGGTAGCTTTCTTTATTCTTTGCTAAATATCTGATTTCCTATTTCTGAGAGGGTGGGCCTATGAGCCCGGGGTCTCCAGGGTTTGTCTCGTCTGCTGGGGAACCACAAGGATGGATGGATAAGTTGAGCTTACACTTTAGTTTCTAAAATTTTGCAATGCAAAACCTCAGAGCACATTTCAAGTCATTCATTTTCTTATTGCAAATGGACTTCCATAATTACATTTTAAAACAGTTTAATGAAAGAAGAACAATATTAAGGGACAGTGTAGCGTATCTCCAGTGTAATGTGTGTGCATCTGTGTGGGTATGTGAGTGTGTGTCTGTGAGAGAGAGAGAGAGAGAGAGAGAGAGAGAGAGAGAGAGAGACCTGATTATAAATGCAAAAGTTGAATGTCTTCCCAGAGTGTCAATGTATTTATTGCTTTATTCTTGTTCAACTTTATAGAATGACGGTTTGTGAAACAAACATAACGTTAATTTTCAGATCTAGAAAAATGTCACGCAAGTCTCCAGTGAGCCTCATGTCAGGTCTTCGGTATTTTAGTTGTTCTGTTTCGTTTTTGTTTTTCCCACTGAAGTCAACCTACTGGCTATGTGCCCCCAGGAAGGAGTTACAGTGGCAGAATGGAGCAATCTACCCCTTTAATTGTAGAAGCACAACCTTCTTTTTCCTTCCTGTGGCTTTTCCTATTTATTCCAAATTCTGTCTTTCCTAAGACAAGAATGCCAGCCCATGCCCACTGAGGAATGTAAGCAGGATGGAGAAGGAGCTTGGTTTCTTTGGGTTGCTTAGCAAACGTATCCTATCGATTAAATTCCTAAGATGTTCACTTAAAAATAATTTTTATTTAAAGAAATATGTTGATTTTCATATTGCAGCTGCAGTTTATAAATCTTGGGCCACAAAGTAAGTTTATTTTGGATAAAATGCTTTTTATCAAGATAGTAGCTGTGGGTGTAGGTAATTTACTGGTTTTAGAGTCACGAAGTTGATTATCTGCCTGCCAATATCTGGCTAGATGACAAGTCAGTGGCTGTTTCTGAATCTCCTCCTCTGTGAAGGGTGACAGTCTCCTTCTCCCTCCCTTAACTGTGTCAAGTGTCAGGTTTGGTGACGCTCGTGAAGTTCTGGCAGAAGGCCTCACCTCTCCAGCCCTTCACTATGAGTTTGCTCTTGCTATTCTCATTTCTTTAATTGTTTTTTCTGGGCTCCAGCAGTTTCTCTGAACTCGAGCTTATTAAAAAATGACAGGATGCTAATGAAACGTTATTTACACAGGAAAGGGCGTGTTTGTGGAAAGTATAAGATCTTGAATTTCCTGAGCACTACATAGCTTAGCAAGAAAGAGAGTTGATTTCAAGTTCAGGTGTGAACGGTGTATAAAAGACATGAGAATCTGTTCTTACTTCGCCATTTTAAAATGAAGTTTTCACGGAAAAATGCTCAAGTTTCCCCTTGAAAATTCACATGGCCTGCCCTTGAGTGAATCCCCAGGCCTCGATGTTAATTTTAGTAGGAGAGTTTCCCTTCAGACATTAAGGATCTTCATTGAGAGCCATTCGTTTTTTTTCTGGAACACCCTGCTCTTGAAGTTCCAAATGTTGCTGTTTCTTCAAGATCCTGATTTCTGTTCTTTTGGGTAAATATGCAGACGTGAGCCTGCTGGATCATATGGGAGTTCCATTTTTAATTTTTTGAGGAACCTCCCTGCCAATTTCCATAGCGGCTGCACCATTTTGCTTTCCCATCAACACCCTGGGGGATCCAATTCCTCCACATCCGGGGGAATTGAACTCAGGATCTTGAAGAGCTGTCTACACTCACACTCACTGCAGCGCTATTCCCTGTAGCCAAGATGTGGAAACAACCTAATGGCCATGGACAGGTGAATGGATAGAGAAAATGTGGTAAGGGCATACAACGGAAGATTACTCAGCCTTTGCAAAAAAGAAAATTCTGTATTATGTGTGACAACATGGGTTGACCTTGGAGACATTATTCTAAGTGAAATTAGCCAGTCACAGAAAAAGGCAAATACTGCATGGTCACACTTATAGGAGGCATTGAAAATAGTCAAATTCGTAAAATCGAAGAGTAGAATGGTGCTTGCTAGGGGCTAGAGGGAATTGGGAAATAAAATTTTAGTTCGGCAAGATGAACCAGTTCCAGACTTAGAAATTTAAGAGCATAGATCTCATGTCAAATGTTCTTAGTACAAAAAAAAAAAAATGTTAAAGAAAAATAGTA
This sequence comes from Cynopterus sphinx, assembly GCA_030015415.1. Taxonomy (NCBI): domain Eukaryota; kingdom Metazoa; phylum Chordata; class Mammalia; order Chiroptera; family Pteropodidae; genus Cynopterus; species Cynopterus sphinx. The sequence continues at coordinate 2,794,032 of CM057379.1, read as the reverse complement.
GTTCCGGACGCTGAAGGCTTAGAGGCCTTGGAGCCGTAGGTTGTGTGGGGAGCCAACTGACAAATGCAGAGGGAGGACATGGATCACTGTGTGAACCTGAGCCCACCCACTGTCGTCCTGTCCTCTGTCTCCCCTTGAAGTGTGGGGTGAAGCCTGCTGGTGCCCTGGAATCGCTGAGTCTGTGATTTTAGTGTTTCTTCTCTGGACCTGGGTGGCACATGTGTCTAGCTGACTGAGGGACCACTGTCCGAAAACACAAACTTTAATTCAGTTTTGGCTGAAAATTACAACACGTAAAAGGAAAAAAGACATAAAATATTATGTTGCATAAATAAAATTACTTCTCAAATTAATGCAACTCAAGATGTCCTCAAAAGCTTAGCTGATGAGTGAAAGAAGAGTTAAAGGTGGTGGCAGATACAGCAAAGATAGTTTAAAAACAGAAACAGATGTAGTATTGCCAGGACTATATGTCTCTCTGACATATCAGATGCAATATAAGAAGTTTGACCAGAAGCTACGATTCACGACATCAAGAGGGAGCATAGGAGAGAGCTCTCCTACGTAAATACAAAAGAACCTGATCGCATCAGGCCCTGAGTGGTCAAAGAGAAAAGACTTTGACATCAATATGTGTTGTCAAAGGGATTCTGTGAAGGTTAATTAGAGGTCATAAAACACACTGAAATTTGTTTGCGTCACATAATGGCACTAAAGATAAATGTAGGAGAAAGTGAAACCTGGAAATTGGCAGCTTAAACAGACTGTCACATGTGGAAATAAAGACAGTGTTGTGACATACCTCGGAGTATGTCGTCACAAAGGACCCTAGAAATGTCATCCCACGCTTTCCTGCTCTCCTGAATGAGAAAATCAGGGCCCAGAGGAACTGTTATGTGCCTGAAATCCTGCAGCTGCAGAGCAAGACCTTATATCCAAGTCTTCTCACCCACAGGTCCTATGAGGTTCAGGATGCTGTGGCTTTCTCAGAAAATAACTTAGCAAGAGCCGTGAGACTAACTCACGGGAGCTGCTCCCCAACCCTCCAGAGCTAGACGGAGTCAAAGGACAGCTGTTAGAAAGATTCACGCCCTTTCCCTCTAAATTGATAAAGTTATCCCAGGTGTCCCCTTTATTTATTTTTTTCATACTAAGGTGTCTTCAGGATAATCACGACCTCCTTACAATGATACCTACTACTATTCAAATGGGGCATCTGGCACCTTCTTTCTGCATAGAATATAAAGGAAATATAGACTGGGAGAGACTCAGCTTTTTAAACCTGAGAAATAGCTTTGCAGTTGTCCACTCACTGGTTTGTGGTGGTTCGTTTTCTCTGAGCTTGTACTCATTCTTCTCTCACTTCTGAACGGCACTTTATCAAGATGCACAGTCCTGCCACGGAGGATGGTGCTGAGAGTGAGCAGATAGGAAATTTCCTCCTTGTTCGGTTACTTTTGTGTCCTACTGCTCAGTTTGTGCCATTTGGCCCAGCATCTGTGGGCCTGCAAGTACTTGTCCATTGCCAGTTTGCACTAAATTGTGTGTGTTAGTTAAACTGTTATCATTTCTCTTTGGGACATGACCGAAAAAGCTGTCATGGATACTGGCTTCTGGCTCAGGCTCCTTGCAAGGACTAATTCTTGAGGTTTATACATTCTCTTTCTCTTCACATCTGTGGAAGCTGCTGCTCAAATGCCTCTTCCCAACTGATATTTCAAGGCGTGCTCTGGCTTAATTGCTGCATCCATTGGAGATCATCTAACATGATCCATTACCACCAAAGCCGCACAAACAACCTTGACCTTCATGAAGAAGGCCTCAGTGTGAAGTCTTCCACTGCATGTGTCATGTAAAATACATTCACTTATATTTCCAGATATTAACTTATATTTCTAAATATTCTTTTTCAAGGAAAATGATCCATTTCTCTAGCTGAAACTTGATATTACACCTCCATAAGTATGAGAATGCAGAATTCGCTGTCTTTTGTTATATCTCAACGAAGAGCTCGAAGCTAGGAAAGATGGTCTGAGTAAAAATGCCACATTTTGTCAGAAGAGGCATGAGAATTTTGAAAAAAGTGAATGCCAGTATACAAAATCAAAGTGGCACAGCAGGTAGCCACAGAAGTATAAGATTTCTGAACTTTAGTGCTGGAAGTTGGGCAATTGCATTTAAAAGAATGATGCGTGATGCAGGGAGAGAGAGAAAAAAAGGAAAATATGATGGATGATAGGAATTAATCCATCAAAAGCCTGCCTCTAGAACATGTGAGTTATCATCTGCAGTCCCTGGAAATGGCAGTTGGTATGGAGATCTGGAGTATTTCACCAAAACAACAACAACAAAAAAAATTTTATTTACAACGTTGAAAGAGTCTGTTGCACAGATTTCTTTGGTTTTACAAAAACTCAGGCTTGTTTCTGCCTGTAATAATTCAAACATGGTGATTGCGAAGTTCATTGAAAGGAGAAGCTTTCAGGAATGGATGTTTTCTGCTACAAAAGTGACTTGAGACACACGAGAGATTTTTCCTTTGCAGTTGACCAATAAATTCCATGATGAAGATTTTCCTATGCCTGACTCGGAAACACCTCACATGTGCTCATGGAAACCCAATAACAGCATTCTCAGCCAGAACAATTTCCACCAAACGGCCATGAGTCTGAAAACCTTGTGTTAAGCCTCCATGACACACAGCACCCATAGAACAAATGGATATTTTTCAAGGCATCAAAATGCTCAGATATAGGAAGCCCGGGGCTCTGTTTTCAACGATGCCACATTTTTAATTGCTATGAAATGAGTCATTAAATATGGCTTTCTAAATGTAAAGCCTTAGTAGACGTCCCTGTGAACACAGTCATGGAATGTTCTTTTCCAAATGCGTCTTCCATCTCTGATCATAGCCCTGCTGACACTTCTGGGCTAATCATGGCTTATCCATCCATAGAGAACCCCTTGGGTCATCTGGTCGATGTAATGTCCCCGCCTAATTGGGCACTTAGGTTGGTTGATTTCTGTAGCTCGCTAGGTCTACTTACAGTTGCACTGGGCCCTTCCACTGCAATTCTAGAGAACACTCTCTTAGTTTTTAAAAAAATTATCCAGTTATCCAGCCATATTGGCTTTTACATGGTGTGCTCTGATGCTGCCCCTCTCACTGTCTCAGGGTACAGCGTCAAGATTGGGCTCTGGCCCGGATGAGCATCTTTGGGTACTTTTGTCTCCCCTGCAATTTTTAAAAATCACATCTCAGTGGAGCATGTCGCTGCAGAGGCCAGGGCTGTGTTCCAGAAGGCATTTTCATGGTGTCTAGCAGCTTACGCCATGGCTGTGTGAGAAGAACATTCTGCCCTGTGTCTCTCTACACCGACACTAATTCCACTTAACTAGCTTATGAGAAAGGCAGAGAGAAGCAGGGATCTGATGCCCTGCGGGTTCCTCGTTAGGGGAGTCAGTAGATTGCCTCGGCCCACTCATATCTAAAACCTTCTCGAACATCAAGTAAACAAGCAAGCAAAAGAAACGAACCTGGGGACACATCCCTCTGAGCAAGGCTTCCCCCTTTCTTTCCTGAATCGACGACTGTGCCTCTCTGGGGTTGTCTTCCTCTGGTTCAGTCTGCTCTGCAAGGCCACCCTACATCACAGCCTTCAAAGACCCCTGCCTGAACTCACGCTGACATGACTAGGGTCTGAGCATCTCGATTTTTCGCCCATGTCCTTCCATCATCGTTTCATCAGTATTGAGCCCCTAGGCCCTGGTGGGATCTGGGGTACCATGACGAGCAAGGGAATCATGGCCTGTACTCAGAGCCTAAGTGGAAGCCCCCCACTTGCGAAGCTTAAACCAAAATGGTCTGTGTACCTGTTTGTTCATACTTTATTTTTATTCGTGGGTGATATTGCTCACAATATTCTTTAATTCTCGTTTCCACTTAGCAGGGATGGAGCGTATTTTAGAATTGACTCACATGTATGGAAGCGCAGCTAGAGGATTTTCAAACGAGTTTTGATCACATTATACTTGTCATCTGTTTTCGCTGATGGCAGAGAATCCTTTCTTTTAGAGAAGTAATATAAGTGTTTAATTGTATCAATGACGTGTTTTAATTGGTGTTTTGCTTAAGCTTTGTATTTCATGTTTTATCATTTCATCTGAGCGGAGCCAACTGAACGTGTATCATTCCAGTCATTGAAACAATTCACATACGTAATAATTTTCAGGGCGACTTGCCATTAAGTAAAGAAGGAAGCCACAGATGTTGGAGCAGAAAAAAATAATTTTAAAGCATTGAATAGTGTTCACGGATGCCCTTGTTACTTTCTTCAGGAAAGTATCGCTTTAGTAATCCTAGAATTTTCTGAGAGCTGGAGCCTAATTCAAACCTCTTCCATGTGATTACAAGAAAAAAAATGTGAGAAGCTACTGCTACATTTTAATATTCTAATATTTCTAAATATTAGAATATTAAATATTTCTAAATAGAAATACAAGAGTACATTTAGAAGCCTTTAATATTTGTCAGAAAAAAAATAAAAGCTAATTATTTTGCTCTGTGGCCTGACGATGTGCTACTACCACCAAGAATAACTTAGAACAGTTGTCTCTTCTTTTCACTCCACGGCGTGTTTTTCCCAAATCCGTTTGCCTTGCAGAATCTCAGGAGGTTCTGGTTTGAAAGAAATGGTTGCAGCAAAGATGCTTCCAGATAGAATTGGCTCATACCATGCCACATGCCTGCATCGTTTTATAAGCCAGGCCGTGTGAGAAAGCAACATCCTACATGCTCCTCTTTGGTATCCTGAACCATTTTCCTCATCTGTTCCTGTCTGTCTTCATCCCATGACATCGCCCAGGTCGAGACTTGAAAGAGCAGGCTTCCAAGGAACTCCAGTGTCATCGTGTGGGAGAAAGAAACAGCGACGAGAGAAGGAGGCTATGTTATCTGCCTTAGAAAGTGATGCAGGCCCCTTCTCTGAAACCAGAAATGCCTAAAGTGTGGCCTCTCAAAAGAGGGAAAGAGGGAGGGAGGGAAGGAATAAGAGAGAGAGGGAGAGAGAGGGAGAGGGAAAAGGAGAGAGAGAGAGAGAGAGAGAGAGAGAGAGAGAGAGAGAGAGAGATACGAAATAGAGGGACAAACAGATGGAATCCAGACCTCCAGGAGGGTCTTCGTGGTCCTCCAGGCTGTTTTCGTTACGATGCTTATAAAACTGAATTTTTCTCTTATCCTGCAGTTGCTAATAGCTTTTAGCAATGAGTCTGGCCTCTGAGAGTGCAGGGCAGGAGACCAGCAGTGTCTATTTCAGGAGCCTTCTTTGAGGATTCATTTCTCTAAGGCTCTGTGTCATCTCCCGCGATGCTGTTCGTTTCTAAATCGTTTTGCATCAGGAAGGAAAGAGCATTCCCAGGGACTTCAGTTATGGATTCACGCCTGCTGTCCTGGTCTTTGTAGAGTTTTCAGATCTTTCCATCTGTGTCTCTAGGCAAGTCAGCAGAAAATGTTGACGGCCTGGTGCGCGTTCACAGCTGCACCAGGCACCATGGATGGTGGACAGATGTGCGCAGAGAAACCCCTACCCACGGGAGCTGACTGTCTGGGGTAGAAAAAAAATATATGTCAAATGTCTAGAATATAAGGAAGAAGGTTAGAATGCCGATGGAGCAATTACGAGAAAACAGTGTATCCAAGGGAGGGAGAGGTTATCTCTGCTGGGTGGGTCAGGGGCCTGCAAGGTGTGGCCGAGACGTGGCCAAGTTCAGGTGGGAGGGGCACCTTCTCCATGAAAGGAACAGGTGCGCAGGGTGCGGGTCGCAGGATGTGGGACGTACATGGGATGGTCCTGTGTGACTTGAGACTGCGTTAACAAAATGTGACAAGGCACGGATTTGGGAAGGAAGTCGTGTCGCTTCTGAAAGGTCTGAAGCACCAGGCTGCGGGTGCTTTCATTACTTTTCTATTATTTTAAAATACTTTTCTATTATTTTTCCCTTTCCGTGAAAACAAGGTCGGGTTTTTAGGGTCTGTCATAATGGAACACAGTTCCCGGCTGAGATTCTTCCCGCCCCAGTGGCACTGTCTTTAGTTCGCATTTAATTTTCCTTTCCATGATGTTTGCTTATTGCATTTCTTGTCCACGTCCTTAAGTTATTTCAAATTCTTTCTAATTGGCTTTAGAAGTCTGCTCCAAACGAATTAAATTTTGCACCAGAAACCAGGATGCCTGTAGTAATAGCATCTGAAGTTCATTAAAATTGCTTCCGATATTAGCTTATCCTTGGCAGTGACCTTCCAAGTCCTTCTCAGGCCCCTGTAAGCAAGACTTGAGTACTTAGAACGAATGCGGAGCACTTACTTAGAAAAGGAAATCTGAATTTAATATCTTTAACATTTATTGAAAGTTTATTGACATGTACAGTAATATGTATTATCTCATTTATTTTTTTTTTGAGGCCCCATTCCATCAAGCCCCACCCACAGCCCCTGAACATATTTATTTTTTTATTTTTTCATTTTTCATTAATTATTGGGGATGGCATTGGTTAATAAAATTACATAAGTTTCAAGAGTATAATTTAATACTACATCATCCGTATATTGTGCTCTGAATTTAATATTATAAATGGCACGAATTCCAATTTTTGAGCTTTCTTTGTAAATTAGAATGCATAGGGCCTGACCACCATTTGTGTCAATCGGGTGCTGTCTCATTTCCGTTGGTGCACCCCACACATGCCATCCTGCACCCCCTCCAGCTCAATTCCCCCCGCGAACAAATCTTAAGCGGGTGTGAGTGTGAGACATGGCTTGGAAGGTGGGCTGGACGGCACCCTGATCCGATTCTGTCCCCAACCACAGGGGACTTCCAAGTCTGAGAGTTGAAAATCCCCTAAGGACCAAACAACATCACCTCCAGGTAGAAAGCACCATGTTGAGTACAAGCCTCAGGTGTCCAGAGGGACATGGGGGCCAACTTGTCCCTGTGAGACCCATGCACGTGGGGCAGGTTTCTCTGGAGAAGCCCTGTGTTATCTCTTTAGCAGAGGCATTTGGGTGTTTGGGGGGTTACCGGGACCTAGGAGACCAGGGGGCAGAGGGAACTGGGATATAAACTGTGTCCCCATCACTTTGCTTAAACGAAAGAGAGACTGGGACTGGAATTGTGTGGGGATTGGTGTCCCCCTGGGGTGCATGTGAGGGTGGCTTGCCTCTGGCCCTGGAGGCTGTGGGGTGCCCCCTGGGTACACCAAGGACCCCTCGTTGTTTACCCTGCCTTAGAGGGATTTGCCCGCAGACCTCCAGTACTATCATTTTCCCATGCCCTGGGAATCTCGTGGCCACCAAGGGTCATGTAGCTGGCTCATCCTTTAATCTGGAAATGTAAATATGCCAACCCCTGGGACTGATGTTCTACTTTGTAAACTGCAGTTCCCGGAGCTGTTAGGGAGTCCTGACTCCCCCTTGTGAGCCTTCGCGAAGGGATTTGACAGGCTTTGTCCTGGGCGCACACAGCTGGTGTGACCTTCTCAGGGCCTCGCAAGCCTTCTCGCTGTCTCGTCTGTCAGGCTTGGTGCTCACAGATCATAGAGTCGTTAGCTGTGCCTCACATGTCACGACGGCATAATGAGAGGAGTCTGGCCACGCGAAACCCTGTTCCCTCCTGATATAAATTGTTAAGTTTTAAAAGTCCGGTATTTGACTTCTACCTTTTACTTGAATCTTTGGGGAAGGAAGGAAGGAAGGAAGAAAGGAAGGAAGGAAGGAAGGAAGGAAGGAAGGAAGGAAGGAAGGAAGGAAGGAAGGAAGGAAAAAAGAAAGAAAGAAAGAAGGAAAGAAAGAAGGAAAGAAAGAAGGAAAGAAAGAAGGAAGGAAGGAAGGAAGGAAGGAAGGAAGGAAAGAAAGAAAGAAAGAAAGAAAGAAAGAAAGAAAGAAAGAAAGAAAGAAAGAAAGAAAGAAAGAAAAGAAAGAAGAAAAAGAAAAAGGAAAAGTAATTAGTGGAGGTTATAACTTTGTCCCAATAGCCATTGTCCCTTGTTCCTTAGCAAGGTTTGTGGCTTTTCCTTTTTGTTGCTTTTATGCTGATATTCGTGCAGGGGAGTCCTCTGAGTAGGTTCCATGAGTTCACTATAAACTTACTGGGTTTTTGTTTAAAAAGGAATCTAAATGAACTTCCCGCATAAGTACTCAAGTTAAAAAACGTAATCATTCCACATACATATTTACAGCAGGACGAGGAAGTTTTACAATCCTGGTATTTTGTTGACATTTTACATCTTGGAGGACAGGTCATCGTTTGTCGTGGCTTTAAATTGGGAATCGTGTCCTCCTGACTGTCAGGGTGAAATTAGCGGTGAGCTTGGAGCTAGAGAAAGCTGGGTAATGCTTTTCCACTAGGGAGGGGAGGCGCCCCAGCGACGTGAGGACACTTTGTGCAGAGCATCATGGGAGTCCAGAATCCCAGGCGCAGGTGTCCTGTCTGCGTGGCTCACCACTGCGTCCCCAGCATCTTCTCAGTGCCTGAGAAGCCGCTCAGTGAATTCCGTGAAATGCATTAGCAACATTCAAATGAAGGGAGAATGGTCACAGATTTGGAGCAGCAGCGGTGATCAAACGTTCTCTCCAAAGTCCCCAGTCGTCATCCTATCTGTAAGGAGACATGCAGAGGAGGGGCAGTTGTCCAGCGTGTTGAGTTTCATTTGTATCCCTCTGCCTCGCTTAAACATTTGGGCGCCTTGTCTCATGGCCGCCTCTTGACATAGGAGACAGGCATCAGGAGCTAGACCTAGTTCGTGCTGGCTCCTAGAGAGAACAGCAGGGACCCTGAGCAGTAGATGGAGGGGGACATGTGATTTAAAACAAGGATTTCTGCAGCAGGTTCTCCCAAGTTTACGTGTCTAGTGGTTGAGTGGCTGCTCAGTGAGTTGTGTCAGCCACGAGGATTAGAAATGGGGGAGATCCAGGAGAACTGACTCAGCAGGTGCCTCTAGGTGAAACTGCACCAATATCTCAGTGTGTTTTTATGCAAAGAATGGTGCCCCCTCCTCTAGGAACAGGCAGCCCCATGCCAAGGCTCATGGTTTAAGGGAAGATTCGAGCTGAATCGCAGGCCTCACCCGCACCTGCTGCCAGGGTCTTTAGTGCGCCTCGTGCAGGGCTAATTCATCCGGCTTTAAGTGCAAACACAAATCACACGTGACTATTTACATTTCACTTAGGCTCGTGAGTTCCTATTAGCACGACATTTATGATGATCAAGTGGAGAACCACGTAAATAATACATTTTACACTAATAGGGAAAGCTTAAGAGAAAGAATGTTACAGTCATTTCAACAGATACAGATGAAAGGTTTGGTCAAAACTCAATACTCATCCATAACAGTTTTAAAAGCATCAACAGAGTGGGCGGGAGCATCTTTAACCTTAGGAAGGACACCTATTAAAGCCTTCTGGCAGCTGTTGTCATACTGAGTGGTGAGAGGTTAGAAGCTTTTCATTAAAATCAAGGAAAAGCCACGGATTTCCCCCAGCACCACGGGTGCTGTGCCCGCGATCACAGCCAATTCAACACAACAAGGAAAAGAAATGAGCTGTGAGGTCGACGCTGGGAATAACTTATCCCAAGGATTCCCTCAGCTCGCCTATGTCTCAGAGGTCAGAGAATCTTAGTTAACGACTGGTCATGAGACACAGAGGGACATTCACTTACTGCAGTGTTGGGTAAATGGTGCCTTGCCAAGCCCAGACTGGGGCCACTGGGTGGGTGGTGGGAGACTCAACTGGTTGGGACCACACCCCACTTGGACCATAGCCACCTCCTCTTTATCTGTTTTGTTTAACATTTATTGATTGAACAGTTATTTAGTATTTAATAAAGATTTTGAACGCCATTGAGGAAAAGTTATCAAACACTACACAAGAGACAGGAGCTTGTTTTCTGATGTGGGCACCCCAGTAGCTCCACGCTTGAGAGGTGCTGTTAGGTCTGATGCTGCCTCAGTGCCTGCCGTGTGATGACTAGCAAGGTCCAGTGCCCTCTGGAAGCAGAAAAATGAGAAGTAGGAGCCACTGTCTTCACAGATCCCCGGGTCCATCAGGGAGACCCCTGTGCCGACAGGTCACCACGGTGCTGCATCTTTCGTGTGTCACTTTTCAGGATACAGAGGTAGTAGCATGAAGGACATGGTAGGATTTCCAGGTAAATTTAGGAATGTAGCATCTTACAGCAAAGGCAGCAGCAGCAGCAAAGGCACAGAGGCCTAAAGCCACAGCATACGTTTGTGGGTCTTTAAGGCAGTACCCAGTAGCCCAGGTGCAGGCCATGGGGTGGGAGGGGTCCGGCCATGGGGTCAGGGGGGTGTCTAGCCTTGAGATGAGAAGAATTGAGACAAAGGCATTGATCTGATTTCCTGAGTATCTGGAAAGCTGAGTATTTTCAGTTTACTCTGCAGGTAATACCAGCCACGGAAATGCACTTGGAAACACTAATTTGCCCAGTGTTTTTCTCAATGGGCACCATGACCCACAATTCAGAATGTCTTACACAAGAGCCTCCTCGAGTACTATTTTGATTATAATTTTGTGGAAATATATATATATATATAAAGCTTGTAATACCAAGGAACCTCTAAAAGAAGAAAACTACATTTTTTTCTGTTACATTATAAGGGAAACTTAGATATCAACAGTCACCCTAACATATCACTTATTATTTACTTTTATCTACTAATATTTATAGGAAAGGAAAGCAATTTAGAGATACTTTAGTCATATTTTAAAAGGTCGGGCATTTTTATTCAGCCACCTTATGAAATTTTTTTTGACTAAATGAATAGAAATTCAAGCAGAAAGCAATCCTTACTTTTACATAAACCTCGCAATATTTCCTAGGAGAGAAAAATGAATTTTAAAGTCACATAGTACAGCTTTCTAAATAGTTCAACTAAAGCATTTTTATAGGCCTGAAAAGTGGCTGTGAATAAGAAGCACCCTACCTTATTAAAGAAAAAACATTCTCAAACAAGAGATTTATAGCTGCATTTGTTGGTTTACATAATCTTAATGTATGAATTTCTAAATAAGAGACCTCCATCATGTTTTTACATTTTCACATATAAAAGTATATTTATATGGTGACGATAAAGGGGAAAGAAAATTTGTACAGCTAAAAACTACACCCAGCACCCATCGGGATACTATCACATTCCTGTAACTAAATATAAGGATTTGGAAGAAGTTTGCCCTCTTCAGTATTTAATCACCATTTTTATTTATTCTAGGAATTCATAGCAGAATGATTTTCTAACCATATCGAAGTAGATAAAAATTCAGAATGTATGTAGATTTGTCTTTGAACATTGGTTTAGACACTTTTTTTTGTAGGAAACTTCTAGATAAATAAACTTATTGCCACATGTTAAATATATTAAAGACTAGAAAAGCTTAAGCTTAACTTGTAAGTTCAAGTTCAACATCATGAATATTTTAATAACACCATAGGCTTCATTTATAGGAGAGCAGCCACCTTAATGCTGGCAGACAGGGTCAGGAAGCAGGTGAGGGACAGAGGTTTTGCTGTCCCCTCTTGTGCCAAAACATTAATGGATATATGACATCTGACTACTCTCTTTGATGCTCGCTCTAATAAGCTTCGTTATCTATGTTCTAGAGCATCACATGTATGGAAATGGAGAAAGGACCATGAGAAGTAGGGCCATAGAAAGTAACAGAGTTCTGGTCTGAACCTTGTTTAAAAAAAAACAAAACCCATGCAGATGCAATAAATACTCTTAGATTGTGGGGAAAGAAAAATTCTGACGTGTCAGTGGTATTTTCAGTAATAATTGAATTTAATTTTAACATCAAGACAGTTATAAGCCCTAAAATTAAGTTCCGAGGGAGAAGTTTGTAAATCTTAGAAATAAACCCATCAGTAGTGGTTCATAGACAAATTACTGTGTTATGATGTTTTCACTTCATTTAGGCAGAATATTCACTTTCGTGATAGTTTATTTGGGAAGGTTCAACGGAAAGCCATCATGTCTTTCTATTGCTGCACTGAGATGGAGGGTCTACCAGGAAAGGACAAAGCCTTTTTTCTCAGGTGGGAAGGGATCTCTTCTGTTGGGAGATGGGGGGCTTCTGGTTAATGTCTCTCCCAGCTTTGGGAGGCAAGCCAGTAGAATGATGGTGGTGGACAGGGAGCCCCACTCAAGACTTGGGCCTTGAAGTAACCTTGGCCATCATTGTGACAACATGTCCCAGGCAGGTCTCCCTCATGCTTTACTTCTTTCCTTAGGATTATGGCAAGGACCCTGTACAAACGTTTTGAACATTGGTAGAACTGGGGCACAAACGCTTTCAAGTTTATTAAGAAAAAGAATAAGAATAAATACTCAACTTTTGGACAACTTATATTTTAACCAGTGGGTCTTTTTATTTTCTGTTATCAAGGCTTTAAGCTTTTCTTATGGCAGCTAAGGCTTGTGCTCAGGTTCTTGCTTTGTTTTCTGTTAGCAATCCCATTCTGAGATCAGGCATGAGTAAGTTGTCCAGAATTGGTTGCTCAGGCAATGCAACTGCTGAGTGTGTCCCGACTCTGGTGCCGTGATGGAGGAGGACAATGTACTGGTCAGTCAGGGGCAGGATTGCAGCCTGGTTGGTTCATGGGATCGACAGTGTTGATCACTAAGGCCCCTGTTATGTAATATCAAGACTTTCCTGCCTCTTCACTCTCATAAAACGTAGTTGATGTGGGGGTTATGCACTTTCACATCCCCTCTTATCCCTTTATGTGCTTATATTCATCGTTGATAGCCCCTGAAGATCTTGCCCTTGTTATGAATGCTCCAACAGTGATTATTGATACATGGATGAGTGGTAGGTGGGTGGATGGGTGGGTGGATGGGTGGATGGATGGATGGATGGATGGATGGATGGATGGATGGATGGATAATGTGATACCTCTGTCTTCACGACTGTTGTTAATCGAAAATGCCTTTGAGCAATATTACTTTGACTTTAAAAAATGTAAATGTTTAAATTAAGATATTTAGATCATTACCCAGAAGTTCTGGCAGGAAACATTCATGAGATGATAAGAATCTAATTAAATAATCCAAATTATAAAAATGAAGTTGCTGAAAGATCTTTTATTAAGAGGAATAGAATTTCCCACAGTAATTTTGCCAAAAGAAGAAAAAACTGCAATTCTTTGTGATTTGAATTAGAGGGAAAGATGTTGATAAAATATACCTGTTTTCATTTCCCAGGCCCATTAAATGATGGGATCCCAGCTTAGAGAGCCAAAAAAATCAACCAAGAGTTCTAAATATTTTCCTGCTGGTGAAATTAAATGACAGAGGGACTTTGACCTTGGATGTTTCAAATACACCATTCATAATGTAGGGATTTTAGATTAAATAAATGTTCTTATTACTATCTCTTAGGGCATGAAATCTTAACTAATTATTTAGGAAATATGAACTGATAAAATGTTAGCTTCATGTAAACTCAGATAAGAGCAAATTTAGATGATAATTTTCCACTGGATGATCATATTACAGGGAGTAAAATGATATGCATGGAAACTTGGATGTGAGTTAAATCTAAACTTTTTTTTTTTTAGCCACTTAGATAAATCCATCCCCCTGCGTGTAACCCTGCTAGGATAATTATGGGTTATTATGGCCATCTGGATCTTTTTGGAGAGAGAATTCTTTCTTAAGATTGCTCACTAGTGATCAATTTGGGGTAACTCCTAATAGTGTCATGGTCTGTACCCCGCCTTTGTTTCCAGGCCTCTGTGCAGAGTAACAGTGACCCGTGTACCAAGCGATCTGCTGATCACTATGCATGGGTGATCTGGTTTAACACTCCAGAACCATCATGATGTGTTTCTTTACGTGCCCATTTTACAAATGGGAAGGCTGAGGCACTAGGTTAAGGAAACGAAGGGAGTAGACCCACTGGACCGACCTAGAGGGCTCTCCTGGTTATCACACAAGGTCACAAACTTGGCCACAAGCAGAAAACTTCACAGTAAGAACTGACTGGCCCACTTAAAATAAACTCACAGAAGTTGCTTGATGAAGTGGCACCTTCCTGTGCATCATCCACTCACTGAAAAGCCACCCACTCACTGAAAAGCCACCCACCAACAGCCATAAAGGAGGGGATGTTTTAGACGGCTTCTCATTAGAACACAGAGTCCAATGGGTGAAGGATTTCATGAACATAAGACTACAGCCTCAATCTTTCAAGTCCTAGTTACGTTGGCCAGAAGCGAGTATCTTTCATGCAACCTCGACACCATGGGAACACACCCTTGTTTTCAATTTTGAATTGGTGAGGTCCATCGTAGAGTCAGTCCTACAGCAACAAAATTGCTGTCACCTTTTGGGAACATGTTTGAATCCAGGTTAGCATCCTTCCGACAGCATGTCCGAAGGTACAATCTGCTCAGTTGTTCAGTTCTGGTCCCATGAAGGGGCCCTGAAGTCAGTTGGCATCACTCATGGTTTGAAGAAGTTCATTCAGCTTTGTGGAGCCCAAGTCGCCCCAGTCTTTCCTGGCAACAGCTCCTTTTCCCTGTGGCACCCCGACTCTTCCCATAGAAGCACGTGCAGAAAAGCTCTTTTATGGAATGAATAGAGCATCATTTAAACTCTGTCTGTGCCCTGAAGACAAAAGGCATTTACCCAACATATGTCACCTAAACCTAATGGACTAAAATCTACAGCTTTCATGGAACTGATGAAATTGAAATTTAAATTAATGGTCAGCACATAAATCCATCATCACTATCCTGTAAAGCTGAATTCAAAAAAAAAAAATTGATTCTGCATGATATGGGGCACCTTGAATAAATCATGAATTATAACCACTAAGCTCGACTTGGTAGATAACCTGTGGACTCTCATCAACACCTCGAATATTCTATGTGTTATTAATAGCATGTAACGGTCATTTTTTAAAAAAAATTAACCAAAAGTTTCCCCTAAGAAAGAATTCGAGAACTGTCATAGCAGGAAGATAATTAGTTTCCTGTGAAAAAAAAATTCCTTGACACTGGGAGACCAGAATAAAAGGAAAAGGAGGCAGGAAAAAAGAAAATTCAACTTTATTTGAATCATCTGTTAAAATGAGTCCTTGGAGTATCAGAGAAAAGCAGGGTCACAGAGTAGATTTCTTTTCATATGTGCAGACAAACAAATATATATATACATAGGTATGTATTGATATTCCAGTGCTGAGTGACAATTTAGCATAAATTTAGTGGCCTGAAACAACACTTCTAGATTATGATCTCACGGTTCTGTGGGTCAGAAGGCCAGGCCCAGTATGACTAGTTGTCCTGCTCAGTATCCCATAGGTTGAAATCTAGGTGTTGTCCAGAGCTGCAAACGTTTGTGGGGCTTGGGGTCCTCTTTCAGATTCTCTGACTGTCTGCAGTTTGAGGACTGAGGTCTCTGTTTTCCTGCTGGCTTTTGGCTGGATGACATCATGAGCCCAGAGGTGCCCCTCCAGTCCTACCCACGTGGCCCCCTCACCAGATGGAAGCTAACTTCTTCAGAGCCAGCTGGAGAATCTCTACTAGGAAGTCTGAGATTACAGAACCTAATCAACAGAACCACTATCCATCATTTTCCCTGGGGAGCAGATCACACAGGTTCTGGGAATCTCGGGGGCATCTCAGAATTCTGCCTGCCGCAGTGTGTGCATGGACGCGTGCTGTCAGCACACCCTTTACGTCACAGCTGTGCCATTATCTAGGAGTTAGGCTGTGGTTAACGGGTGGAAAAGAGATCAGCCACTCCCAAGAGTCAGGGTAAGACTAGTAACCCATGGGACCCAGAGATGGCCAGCCCTGCATGCCCGATGAAATGCAGAGGAAAGCTGAGTGGTCCGGATCTTCATACGATGATCTTCAGAAATTTCATCAATTGAATAGTAAATAGGAGATGCTGTACTCTTTTATTGTCCTGAGTTTTCCTTTAGCTACACAAAGCAGAATAAAAAAATAAAAATAAAAATAAATAAATAAATAAATAAAATAAAATTTAAAAAGCATCCAGGTGACCTAAGAGAAAAATGGCATTTAAATTTCTTGCAATCAATTTGCAGGTGAAAACAAGTTGCATCTGTTTATAAACACCATCTGGCTCGCTTTTATTCTTAGTATATCTTCAAAAGCTCACAACTTAAATTGCTTTAGAAATTAATTTATATATAAATTAAGTGTTTATTTCTCAAACAGACTAGTAACCAGGTATTTGTAAAATATTTACTAGCAGTCACTTGTAGTACTAAATAATTGCTTTTAATGAAATAGATTTATTTTTTTCAGTTAGCGCTCGCTAAAGCCACAGGAGTATGTGTCTTCATTACTGGATTGTCCATAACCACTCTATTTTTTTAATTTGATTTTACATTTTCCTGCCGAGAAATTAAGCCACTTGAGCCCACACAAATGTGACTGTGTGACTCTAACCATAACATATAAATCCTATGATTATAGGGATTAGTTTTTATTTCTTTTCTTAAATCTTGTTTTTCTTACAGTTGTAAATAACGGTAAACACACACATGCACATACACACACACACACACACACACACACACACACCCATACATACACAGCCAACATCATTTTCTACTAAAAAGGCAGATCACTATTCGCTGCTTCTTTTGCACTTATAATCTGAAGTCCTCAACCCCTGGGGCACAGACTGGTACTGGTCCATGGCTTGTTAGGAGCCAGGCCGCACAGCACGAGGTGAGTGGTGGGCAAGCAAAGCTCCCCAGTGTAGCATCACCGCCTCAGCTCTACCTCAGATCATCAGACATTAGATTCTCACAGGAGCAGCGGTCCCTGGTGCCACAAAGGTTGGGGACCACTGCTTATAAGAATCTAGGGCAACTACTCCCATGTATTACTTTAAAAGTAGTGCCCTGGAGTTGTTCTGTCAAAGCTTTAATCTGAAACTAAACAACCTCCGTTTGGTTTGCGTCATTTACTCTGGTTATTCCAAAATTCCTCATGAGAACTCTTAAAATATGTACAAACTATTGCATTCTTCTGGAGCAAGTGTATTACCATTAACCATTTTCTCATTAAAAAATGGAGGAACGGAGGTGAACACTGGACTCCTTTGCTCAGTGTCACCAATTCCTATGGTCCGTTTGGGAAGGAAACGGTCTCCCCACGAGAGATTCTCACTTCTAACTGAAAGCGCTTTCTCCTCTCATTGCAGAGCACTGGCCAGAAAAAAATAAATAAATGCTTGAATTCCTGGGGTTTACTCTTAGACACTAAGAATTAGAAGGCATTATAGTGAGAGACTAAAATAAATCCATGGATCGTCACATTTGAGATGTGAGTTCATAGAGCGCCCGCAAGTCACAGCCTCCCTCATAAATATTCTCAGCGACCACACTGATTTTCTTATTCTTTGGGGCTTTCTGTGGTGTTGTAAAAAGGAATGCCCAAAATAATGTACAAGGATGACAGCCAGCCTCGTGTTGTATGTACACACACACACACACACACACACACACACACACACACACACACAGACAAACCGCATGAAAATATTCGCTTGCTTTTCTGCACTTACATGCATGCAGGCCCCTATTTGAAAGCCCCTGAGATGTTCATCTCACTCCACTCCCACTTGGGAGCCAGTGGGGGTGCCAGTAATGAGCATCAACCCCAGACTTTGTCCTCCGGAAGCTCACAGGCTGGGGAGACACCTGTGTGAACAAGTGGCTCAGTTAAGAATCATGAGAGGGGCCTAGGCAGAGCTGGGGCTTCGCTGAAGAAACCCACCAAAATGAAGCAGTTATAGCATAGAGAAGGTGAGCCTTCCTTCTCAGGATTATCACGCTTTTCGTTACAACAGTGCTTACATTTTTAAAAATATTTGTTTCATTCCCTTGCGTCTTTATGACCAGTCATGATGGAAAGAAATTAGGGATATTCTTAAACATCTCTAAGTCATCAGCCTGTCTTCAGGGCAGCTAGCGTAGACTGCCATGCAGCATTTTGAATATCAAGTCTTTTCACCTTCTGTGAACCAGACTCATGTGCAGGCACCAAATATTTATTGTGGGTGCATGGAAAAGATCAAAACAAAGATCGCGGATCCCAGAAAACATTTCGTGTGCTTTGAGATCATCTTCTCCGACCCCTCTTTTGACATTTGTTGGAATGTGTTCTGCTCTAAGCTGAATGTCTGTGTCTCTCCAAAGTTCACGTCTTGGAAACCCAGTCTCCAAGGCAGTGGTTTTAGGTGGACCATTCAGAAGTGATTGGGCCATGAGTGTGCAGCCCTCGGGGATGGGATTAGTGCCCTTACGGAGAAGGCCCCAGAGAGCTCCCTCGCTCTCTCTGCCATGTGAGGACACAGGGAGAGGTCTGCAGCCTGGAAAAAGACCCTCTCTTCACCCTCCCTAGACTTTCAGCGTCCAGCCCTATAGGAAATAAGTATCTGTTGTTTATATACCATCTGGTCTGTGGGATTCTTTTACAGCAGCCTGGAGGGATTAAGATGTGTCCCAAGTGTGTAAATATTTGCAAAGGGTTGGACCGTGAGTGAGTGAGACGCTGACCTTGAGGCCGAGTTCTCCCACAAAGCCATCCTGTGACTCACGACCTTCTCCGAGCCCCCTGGAAGGGTCTTGTAACTCCTTCATGTTCAAAGACCTGCACCAACGCAAAAGTGTATCGCAGCTAAAGAGACCGATTAGAGAGAAGTAGGATTCTTGAAGAATACAGCCGATACATGTGTATACGTGTATACGTCCTACACTGGCTGATTATGTGCTAGAAAATGGCATTTTTCAAGCATACGCAATGACAAGTAAAACTGGATTTGATGCACATTTTCTGTCTGAGAAGCATTTACCTACAAACGATTAGTTAGACTCAGTCCCAAATATTCAAACAGGAATGCCATGAAAACAAACTTTAATTTCAATGTGTGCAGGTATGTGTCAATACAGCTGTTTTAAACATCATTTCTAAGTCAGCAAAGCAACCACCATTTATGCCAAAAAGAATTGTTTTTCTGTGTTCATGCAATCTTTAATAGCTTTATTGAGGCATGAGTGGCATCTAAGAAACTACTCGTTTAAGTATAAAATATGATGAGTTTTGACCAGTGTGTACCTTCACAAACCCATCAGCACAATCAGGAGAATGAACATGTCCATCCACCCAAAAGTCTTATTCCTTCTTGTAGGCCCTTCCTCATCTACCTGTGTCCGCCCCAGTCCCAGTTCCTCATACAGCTATGTCCTCCCCTGTCCCAAGGAGCCATGACCTGCTCGCTGACCCTACTCCATCAGTTTTTATTTTCTATAATTTTATGTGACTGGAGTCACACCGTGTCACTCCTGGCTTCTTCCACGAAGCATAATTATTTTCAGGTTCTTCTTCTATGTTGTTGTACACATCAGCAGTTTATTTCTTTAATTGCCCAGTAGACTTCTGTCATTGGAATATAGATGATTTATTTAGATATTCATCGGCTGAGGGACGTGTGGCTTGTTTCCAGGGTTTGGCTGTGACGATAAAGCTGTCAGGTACATTCACGTGTAAGTGTTTGTATGGACAAACCCTTTCCTTTCTGTTGCATAAATACGTAGGAGGGAAGAGGCGGTCATATAGTAAGTGTGTGTGCTTAGGAAAATGTCAAATAGTTTTCAAAGGGCTTGGGGCACTTCACATTTCTACCAGCAGGGTCTGAGGGAGTAAGCTCACCAGTGTTGGTGTTGTCAGACTTTTGGTATCTTTGGTTTTGTTTCATTTTAGCCATTCTGATATCTAATCGGTGTGTGCTGATTTACCTGTGGTTTTAATTTACTTTTTTTTTTCCTAAAAACTCATAGTGAGCATTAACGTTACATATATTTGTTTGCCATCTCTATGTATCTTTGACGAAATGTCTATTCATAACACTTGGCAATTTTTATATTAAGTTTTTTAAATTATCCAGTTATAATTTTTAAATCCATAATGGATATGACTCTTTGATCAGATATCTGATTGGCTAATCTTCCCTTTCAGTGTGTGGCTTGTCTTTTCTTCTCTTAACAATATCTCACAAACAGCAGAAGTTCTTGATTTTGATTAATTCAACTTATTTTCTTTCTTTCATGAGTGATGCTTTTGGCACTGTTTCTAGGAAATCTCTGCTTAACTTGAAGGCATAGAGATGTCCTCCTGTGTTCTTCTAGAAGGTCTGTGGTATTAGATATTGGTCTATGATCTGTTTGAGTTTATTATCTTTGATGAAGGAAGTTACTAATCAGAGTTATTGATCAAAGCCCTTGCATATGGCTATCCAATTATGACAGCACCATTTGCTAAAAGACCACTTTCTTCATGACATTGGCTTTGAACTTTTATCAAAACTGAATAAGCCATATGCAGGCAGATCTATTTCTGAGCTTTTTATTCCATTCCTTTGCTTCATTTTTCTGTCTTGATGCTAACACCAATGTCTTGATTTCGTGTTTTTGAAGGAAATATAAACAGCGAAACAGGGGCCCCAATTCTTTGATGTGGGAACATTTAAGATCTACTCTCTTGGCAACGTTTAAGTATATGGCACAGTGTCATTAGCTGTAATCACCATGCTATACGTTAGATCCCAGACTCATCCGTCTTATAACTGGAAGTTCATAACCACCACCCTACTTTCTGTTTTTCTGAGTTTGTCTTTTAAAAGAACAAACAAACAAATTACGATTGCCATATAATATTAGATTTGTTTCAGGTCTTTTTTAGATTCTAGTGTTAAGTGATGTCATACAGAATTTGCCTTTCTCCGTTTGACATATTTCACTTAACAGAACACCCTCAAAGTCCATCTAAGTTGACCCAAATGGTGGGACTGTCTTCTTTCTCATGGCCGAATTTTGCATGTGTCTATTCCTCATCTTCTTTATCTATTTTTCTGCTCATAGATACTTAGCTTGTTTTCATATCTTATCCACATGAGGAACGCTGCCATGACTATTTGGGTTCATCTGTCTCTATGAGATCCTGATTGCAATTCCTTTGGATATGTCCCCAGAAGCGGGATGGATTTCAGTAAGCATTCTTACTTAATATTTCCCACTAGAATATTAAGAATCCTATGTGGCAATTAGCTCCATGAAATTGCTTTTTAAATAATTTCTTTCTTTAGCATTAAATGTAATGCCGTTGAAGGTCCATTCAAGTTTGAGTACTTACGGCAACGGTTCACCCGTAAACTGTAACGTATGAGATGCAGTTAAGTCCTATAATTACTCACCATTGACTTGACTCGCTTCATAATTTTGGTCATTAATATAGAACAGACTGGTCATATCGTTTTTCAGCAGTTGAGAGGAGAAAGTCCTGAATCTCATGTTAAAGTTTATGCCACAAGGAGATAATGAACAAAAGAGCAGACTTTGTTATCACAGGCTTAGGTCTAATGAGCCTGGATTGATCTTCTTTATCCTTGAACTGTGCTAACCTGGGGGACACGTGCACCCCTGCCTGACTGGGCATGTCACCAGCACACAGCGGCCAACTCAGGCACTTGAGCCGGCTTTAGAATAGATTTGTGACTCAGATATTTCAAAAACAGAACCTCATCTCTATAGAAAAGATGAAATTTCTATTGTGAGGAAGCAAAAACTGTTGGGACTCCCCTCTATATTTGTGATTAAGATGTAGGAGATGTTGGACTTATTGCTACTTAAAGACCTACACTTTTAAAGCAGGAGTCCATAAACAGCATCTTCTGTAAGTCCTTTTAAGCGAGGAGACCCTGGACTCTTGCCCAGTCAGGCTGGCGAAGGGCGGACAGCAGCACATGGCATTTCAATGTGGGGACGACGGTGCTGCCACACTGTAGGCCCAGAGAGCCCAGGCAAGGCCGATTGCACTCCTGTCTTATGGCTTCCATTTCAAGTGACAATGAGAGAGCAAACAAGTGTAGTTTCTCACATGACTGGGTAGATGGTGTTCAGTGGAGATTATGTGTGTGTGTGTGTGTGTATATATATATATATATATATATATATATATATATATATATATATATATTTTTTTTTTTTTTTGGCAAGGTAACCCTTGGTTGACCTCACAGATTGCAAGGATTTTTTCAGTTTACCATTCCTTATTTATTTCTGTATTTATTTACTTTTTACGCCTACAGCCCCTGGTCTTCCTAGGTGGTCTCCTATTCAAGTACTAACCAGGCCCGACCCTGCTTAACTTCTGAGATCAGATGGGTTCAGGCTTACTCAGAGTGGCATGGCCATAGACTCATTGGAGCTATTTTTCCATTTAGGAGGCAACATCCAGAAGACGCTATAAGCAAAGGCTAGGGCAGGCCCCTGACTTCCCATAGGTGCTGGTGTGGACATGACCCCCGGGAGGCCAGGAAGGGATGGTGGGAGGGTTTACATCAGAGAAGCTGTGAGATCCTTTCACCCACTTTCCATTAAAAGACTTCGATGTCACACACATGAAGGACTCCTGAGTAGTGCCCCTTGTGAAAAAAAAAAAAAAAAGATGGGTTATGAGTAAATAGAACTAGTTAAAATAATTGGGATACTGACAAAATAAATATTTTGATAGACCTCCAGGTAAAGCTGGTGGTGCGGACACACATAGCTACTATTGGAAACTCACTAATGCAATATTGAAGGGGGTGAACTAATGACAAGGTCATAGAGACTAAACATCCAGCCCCCGCAGAAGGACAGCCTTGACTTGGATGGGACAAGAAACAGATATCAGCTACAGTTTGGCACACCCCTCCTGTGTGGTGGGGGGAAACGCTGACAACTGGCCCCGGCGTGCTAATCAGGGAAAACTTGTGAAGATCTCTCACCCACTGAGAGGTACACAAGGTGGCAGCCTGGTGTCCACCAGTGTCACGCTCCGAAGTTGATTCTAGAGCTTAAAACATTCATTCACCCCAAACTGAAAATGGTGTGGCCCAAAACCCAAGTGATGGTGCCATCATCTTACTGTGCTCTTTTAAGGAAGACAGCTCCATTTACCATCATTCATGGGTTATTTATTAAGTGAACGAAGATGATGTCTAATGTCTATGGGCTCACGCTTCTTGTTCACATACAATTACATTTATTGTCTTGTTGTCACTGTTGCCTTGGGAGACCTGACTTGACCATGGCACATCCTTTTAAACGCCTTCCATAACGAGAATGTGTTTTAAACTTCATGGAGTAGCCGTCGGGCGTGTTAGGCTGCAAGGTGTCATAGAGGCCCGACTGTCCTCAAAGGCAGGTGACCCCGATGACAAGCACATGCCGCCCCTTGATCTTCCAGGAGTACCAGCCCTGCAACACCAACCCGTGCCCCGAGCTGAAGAAGACGACGCCCTGGACGCCCTGGACACCTGTCAACATCTCCGACAACGGCGGCCACTACGAGCAGCGGTTCCGGTACACGTGCAAAGCCCGCCTGCCTGATCCGAATTTGCTAGAAGTGGGGAGGCAGAGGATCGAAATGCGGTACTGCTCCAGCGACGGAACCAGCGGCTGCTCCACCGACGGTGAGTAGTGACTCCATGGGGACCCCCCCCACCCCTGTGATCAGCTGTGGGACCTCAACTCTGAGCACCTAGGAGAGCCAGGGGGGATTTGTTCTTCTGATGACTTAGGTTTAACGATTGTTATCCTAACAGTCCCTCGGGATGGGACCTGGCTTTACAGCCACTGGATGGGAAAGAACCAGTTAGGTACTGAGAGGGTCTTGTGACTTCAGCCCTCTAAGGGACACTAGCGATAATAGGTCCACGACAGGTTGTGGGAGATGGAGTTCGCATCGGACAGCGTGTTGCAGACGGGGCGACCTTCCGCTGTCCTTCTGGCACAAAATATACACTACAGTGAGCATTTTTCTTTATTTCAAACTGGACAAAGACAACATAAGTCCATCTCAGTGATTTTATGCCTAAAAGGATTTTTATGTTAAGAGGAAAGTGTGAGAGAATCCTGAATAGTCGTGGTCCTTGTATAAATACCCCCAAGGCCACTTTCAGTGTGAAGAAATCAAAGAGGAGGGAAGAAGTTTAGAAATGTCTGGATTACGCTTCTCTTTATCCACACCACGTCCCCAATGGCAAGCACCACCTACCTCCTGGTGTCCAAGGGCAGTGTGTTTAGAATTCCCTAGGGGAGAAGGTGTTTCCTTTGCAAACTTTTCTTGTACAAATGAATGAGCTGCAGACAGAAGACCTGTAACCTGTGTGAATCAGGTTACTCCACTCCATCCTCAAGTTGAGTTCTCATCCTCATCCTTATCTAATATCTACTGGAGTTACGGGAGCTTATCACACAGCTGCTTTCTGTTTGTTTGTTTGTTTGTTTGTTTGTGTCTGTCTGTCTATCCGTCTGTCTGTCTGTCTGTCTGCCTATCTATCTATCCGTCCATCCGTCCCTTCATCCATCCATCTGTTTGTTTGTTTGTTTGTTTTGTTTTTGAAGTATAAAAACAAGTAAAGCAGCTGCTGGCGAATGAAAGTGAGTCTGGACCCTCCTTGCCTGCAAAAGGCGCAGAATCACATTTCCTCCTTTTTCTGGGCAGGCCTGTCTGGCGACTTCCTGCGTGCTGGCAGATACTCTGCACACACGGTCAACGGGGCCTGGTCGGCCTGGACGTCATGGTCACAGTGCAGCCGCGACTGCAGCCGGGGCGTTCGGAACCGGAGGCGGGCTTGCAACAACCCTGAGCCCAAGCACGGGGGCGCACCTTGCCTTGGCCCGGCCCTGGAGTACCAGGAGTGCAACATCCTGCCCTGCCCAGGTGAGCAGACTGCAGAATCTAGACAAAACACCTGAAAAGTCAAGGGCCGTAGAAGAAGACTTCCTAAGTGGGGGAAGCTCATGTGTGATGGATATGTGGGCATACCTATGGGGTACTGAGGATTCGGTTCCAGACCACCTCAGGAAAGCAGATGAGGCAATAAACTAGGTCACGTGTATTTTTTGGTTTTCGAGGGCATGTAAAGGTATAAGTTTACATTATACTGGAGTCTCTTAAGTGAGCCATGATCGCATCATATCTAAAAAATAACGTACATGCTTTAATTAAAAAGTACTGAATTTCTAAAACACGCTAATACCATTTGAGCCGTCAGCGGGCTGTACTGTTCTTGCTGTTGGAAGGTCTTACCTTCAATTTAAAAAAATAGCATGGTGTCTGCCAAGCCCAAGAAAGCGAAGCACGACAAAACCAGGTATGCCTGTGTACACACACACGCATGTGCGTATGGATGTGTGCATCTCAGATTATATATTCCAACCACAGTGGTAGAAAAACAGATGTAACCAAGGCTGGGCAATTGAAAGGAAACTGAATCTTTCTTGTGAACCCCTGTGAGGGTCATGGGGCCTGGGCATTGTGCCTAACGGAGAAGCTAGTCCTGTCCTTCCCTAGGGAGTGACGGCTGGCCCCCTCTCAGGCTCGGATGGGCCCAGCCCTGCAGGAACTGGGCTTTAGTCACTAGGTTACTCCTCTAGCGTGACAGGTGACAGGAATCCCAGGTGACCCACTGAGGGCCCACGGTCCTCATGGGTTCATATTATCTTGGGTTTGGTCCTTCAAGCACACACCCTTCTCTCCCAGAGGCAACAGAAGCTGTGCTGTCTGAGCCTTCCTCCTGAGACCTCGCTCTTTAGGCTGCAGAGCCCCCATCCACGGCCTGTCTGCTGACACAGCCCCAAAACCCCTCTGTCCTCTCTGCTCTCCTCCTGCCCCTGCTCTGGGTGTAGCTGTCACCTTTCTCTCTTCCACCTGAGCTGCCCACAGTCAGAGGACCTTTAACTCGATATGCACTGCCTTTGCCTTGGATCAGTCAGAGTGGAAGCTCCAGATGGCCAGGAGGGTGGTGATGGTCTCACTCACTCACTGCAGGGCCCTCGGCCCCCAGGGTGGGCCTGACACACACCAGGAACACCGACCAGTGACTGCTGAATGATGGCAGGACTAACAGTTATTCAAATTCATTCAGTTATCAGCAAACACAACTGGATAGTCCACTGTTCACAGGGTTAAGGAGGAGGCAGTGGTGTGGTCCAGGGAAGGAGCCCAGAGGTCAGTGAGGAGGCAGCCTGTGGAGGATGCCACCCAGTGTGGTCACCAGCTACTGGGCTGCTGACGAGATGCAGCGGTTACATCAGCCCAGAACCCACTGCACCGGAATCGTGGCAGCTACAGGCTGACCCTGAGCTGAGTCTTGATTGACAGACAGGAGTTGGCCCGACAGACCAGCAGAGATGGGGCATGGGGGTCATTGTGGACACCAGGCACAGCGTTTTGAAGGCACAGAAGCATGAAAGTGTAGCATGTTTCAGTAGGTACAAGTGGCTTTCTGAGTTCTTCAATCTTTTCTTTTTTTAATTAAGTTTATTGGGGTAACATTGGTTACTACGATTGTATAATTTTCAGGTGCACAATATCATTGACATCTGTGTGTTTACCACCCGAAGTCTGGTTTCCTTCAGCCACCATATATTGGATCCTCGTTACCCACTTTGCCCTTCCCCTAAACCCTACATTTGACCCCCTTTGCTTTGTCTACCTCCCCACTCCTCCCCTACCCCACTAATAACCACTAGTCATACGTCTCTGTTTGTCCTACTCATTTGTTGCTTTTAGGTTTCTATCCCACAAAGAAGTGAAATCATGTGGTTTTCAACTTTTTCTGTCTGGCTCATTTCACTTAGCATGATTATCTCGAGGTCCATCCATGTATTTCCTCTCTTCTTACGTCTGAGTAATTAATATTCCACTGTATACATGTACCACAGCTTCTTTATCTAGTCATCTATCGTAGGACACTCCGGTTGCTTCCATGTCCTGGCCACCGTGAGTAATGCTGCTATGAACTTCGGTGTGTATCTTTTCGGATATGGTTTTCAAGTCTTTGGGTAAATACCCAGTAGAGAGGTTGCTGGATGTTATGGTAGATCAATTCTTAGTTTTCTGAGGAACCTCCATACTGTTCTCCATAGTGGCTATACCAATTTGCAATCCCACCAGCAGTGAATGAGGGTTCCTTTTTCTCCGCATCCTCTCCAACGCTTGTTATTGCTTGTCCTGTTGACTATAGCTATTGTAACAGGTGTGAGATGGTATCTCACTGTGGTTTTCATTTGTATTTCATTAATAGCTAGAGATGTTGAGCATCTTTTCATATATTTTTTGGCCATTCGTGTGTCCTCTAGGGAAAGTGTCTGCTCAGGTCTTCTGCTCATTTTTTGATTGGATCATTTGTGGTTTTTTTTTGTTGTTATTGAGTCGTATGAGTTCTTTGTATATTTTGGATATTAGGCCCTTATCAGAGGCATTACTGGCAATTATATTTTTCCATTCAGATGGTTCTCTCTTTACCTTGTTGACTGTTTCTTTTGCTGAGCAGAAGCTTTTCAGTTTAATGTAGTCCCATTCATTCATTTTAGCTTTTACTTCCCTTGCCTTTGAGGTCAAATTTATAAAATCCTCTTAAAGTCTAAGGTCCTTGAGTTTAGTTCCTATGTTTTCTTCTATGCATTCTATTGTTTCAGGTCTTATATTTAGGTCCTTAGTCCATTTTGAGTTAATTTTGGTGTGTGGTGATAGACAACAGTCTAGTTTCATTCTTTGGCAGGTCATTTTCCAGTTTTCCCAGCACCACTTATTGAAGAGGCTTTCTTTTATCCACTGTATGTTTTTGGCTTCTTTGTTGAAAATTATTTGCCCATATAAACATGGGTTTACTTCTGGACTCCACTGGTCCCTATGTCTGTTTTGCTGCCAATACCATGCCGTTTTGATTACTGTCACTTTGTAGTATAATTTGAAGTCAGGAAGCAGGATGCCTCCAGCCTTGTTCTTTATTCTCAGGATGGCTTTGGCAATTTGGGGTCTCTTGTACTTCCATACAAATATGATGATTTTTTTTGTCCTATTTCTTTAAAAAATGCCAATGAAATTTTAATAGGGATTGCATTAAATCTGTATAATGCTTTAGGTAATTCGTCATTTTAATTACATTGATTCCTCCAATCCAAGAACATGGAATATCTTTCCATTTCTTTGTATTTTCTTCAATTTCTTTTAATAGGGTCTTATCATTTTCATTATATAGGTCCTTCAACTTGTTTCATTAAATTTATTTCTAGGTATTTTATTCTTTTTGTTGCAATTGCAAAAGGAATTATTTTTTCCACTTCTTTTTCTGGCACTTCATTATCAGAGTATAGGAAAACTATGGATTTTTGAACATTGATATTTTTATCCAGAGACTTCACTGTATTTGCTTATTTTTTCTAGTAGTGTTCTTGTGGAGTCTTTAGGGTTTTCTATATAGAAAATCATGTCATCCGCAAATAGCAAGTTTGACTTTTTCGTTTCTTATTTGGATGCCTTTTATATCTTTCTCACATCTGTTTGCACTTGCTAAGACTTTCAATGAGTTCTTTGAACAAGGAATTGGCTTCTGGCAGTGTTCAGTGAATATTTGTTGGATGGATGATGGGAGATGGATGATGGGTGAATGGGTGATAAATGCATGGGTGATGGATGGATGGTTGGGGGAAATGTGTGGATGTGTGAGTGGTAGATGGATGGATGGTAGATGGACGAGTGGATGGATAAATAAATATTGACATTAAACTGAAAATACAGAGTTCCTAGTTTCTAGCTGAGGATCCCGATAACGTCCCCACTTCGGCATCTGCTTGCTCCTCCTAGGCCATCTCTGCCTGCATTTCTCCAGCCTCAGGAGACTCTTCCCTCTGATCACCCTGCTTTCCCAGCCAAGTGTGGCTGAGGACTGAGAAAGGTCACAGAGCTGGTTCTTTCCCACAGCCCCGGCACCGCAAGTGGCTGCTTCCTCCCTCAAGGGCTAGAAGGGGGCCCATGGGGCGATGCCTTCGAGGCCCTGGCTGTAAACTGATCAGGGAGGGCAACGTGGGAATGTCAGGACCTGTCCGTGTATCCCTGCCTCCAGGCTGCAGACACGAGTCTGCGTTGCCGTCAACATACCGCACAGGCTCCTGCAGATGTTGGGGTGCTGCCCTGCTCTGGAGTGCGGATCAGTGCCATCTCAGAGACCCCCATTAACGTGGCTGGTGGCTGGTTTCATTTTAGCGGATTTGATGATCAAGCCAGGATCATGTGTCTATAACCTCGATGTCTTAAAATAGCTCTGTCCTCGTTTTCTTTCTGAAAGCCACGATTCCATAGAGTGTTGGGGAAATATCCAGAATGGCCCTGTCACTTTCCACTTGGGAGTAGTAGATGGGTTTGAGGGGCTGAGATGGGCACATGTCAGTCCCCTCGCCCATCTCCTAGAGAATTCCTTACCACATGACAGCATGCACCTCAGCAAGGAAGCGTTAGACCTTTCTGAGCCCTGGACTGAGTCTTGTATGTTCAGAAAGCCCAGCCGTGTGACACCTGCTCTTCTAGGGCGCTGTGACTGCTCTATGCCTTACTGTGGGCCATGCCAGCATACTCTCTCGAGATCAAGCTGCGGCTCAGGTTATAGACAGAGAAAAACCACTTAGCAAGAGTTCCCCCCATGAGAATAGGTATGGGAGAGGGTTTTTGAAAATTTTAAACTCCCAGGCAGACCTTTGTCTGGTTTTTCTGCAAATATAACCAGTGGCAGGTACATGATTCCTTCTATCCTGCTTTCTGATATTCTTATTGTGTGTTGGGGGAAATGCTGAAATCTGCAAGTCTAGATAAACTACTGAATCATCAAATTCCCAGTTCCATTAAAAGATCATTTTTAAATTGTATTTGAATAGCTTTGTTTTGTTTTTTTACATTTTGCAAATTAAAATATCATCACAGGCATGCTGTTTCTGCTCATATTTCTCAAAAAGGCTTCCTTTATACCTATGCTTAGAAGGAAAACCATGACCCCATAAAGATGTAGTAAATCACAGTGGGCGTATTCAAGCCCAAAGTAGGCCATTCTACCCAAAACAGCCTGTGCCTTTAACGATTTTGGCATCCTCTGTCCTGGTTGCCTTTGTCTAATTTCATGTAGGATACAGAGAACATAAAACACGGTGCTATCTCCATCCAGTGTCAGTGAGTCTCTCTGAGCTCTTCATTTAGTTAGCCATGGTGATGATGGTGTTTGCTCACTAATGAGACCTAATGCCATCTTGACAGAAGCCTTGCAACTTCACTCTGGGATTCAGCAAAACGGCAGGGCAAGCTGGTGATGGGGAGGAAGGGCTTGATAGAGGACCACGCACTCCCACCCCAGAGCAAAGCAGGCGAGCGGGCTCAGCCTGAGCAGTGTCAGCTGATGCAGGAGGGACCACGAGGTCCAGGGGGCGTCCCCTGACTCCGGTGTTCAGGAGGCCGGTGCACAGGTACCCGAAGCCCAGCCTGGAGAAGACAGGACGAGGGCACCAGGTTAGGAGCGGGTAGGGAAACAGCAAGTCAGAGTGCCTGTTCTGCCTGGTGTTGGAGTTAGAAATGTCGCCCGTGTGTCCAGCCCGAGTCTGGTGGCAGGTAGCAGGCCCTGGGTTTAGCACGGTCGAGTCTGCAAGGTGGCCACAGCTTGGTGGTCCTGCACTTGCATCTGCAGCTCATCCTCCATGGTCCTTTGCTGCACCTGTTCCCCACGTTCCAGCCTGTAGTTCAGGTGGAAAGGAAGGCTGTGGCTGGACCACCTGCCCTGGGCCAGGTGGGCGTCACATTAATCACAAAGGACATGGTTCACAGGCATCCCTGGGGACTTTGTGATACCCATGTTGCACTCCCCTGTCATCCTCATGCTCACATGTTCTGTTCAGAAGCATTTCCCAGAGGAGCAAGTAGGAGGCACTGAGTGCACAGAGCAGGGGCTGCCTCACCAGGAGGAGGACCCTGGGTGCCCAGCTGCAGGGGTCCCCGGCGGGCACGCTGTGTTCGTGCCATCCAAGTCCACACTCCTATGAGGCCTCATCGGACGGGTCACGTTTGGATTTCAGAAGCAGGGTGACTTTGTGTGTCTCTTCCCAGTGGATGGCATGTGGTCTTGCTGGTCCCCCTGGTCGAAATGCTCAGCAACATGCGGCAGCGGACACTACATGAGGACCCGCTCGTGCACAAACCCAGCTCCAGCCTACGGGGGCGACATCTGTCTGGGGCTGCACACAGAGGAGGCGCTCTGCAACACGCAGCCCTGCCCCGGTAAGCGACGGTGACACCGTGACACCCAGAGTACTGAATGAGGGGTCACATCAACCCCACGCTACCCCCCTTAATGCAGCTTCTTAACACATTATCCTGCCATAAAACAGTCCCCACCGTGCCACAGTCTCAGAACTAGTGGCAGAAACTCAGGGTGGGTGTGGGGACAGCCCTGGTGAAGCCAATTCACAGGAACAGGCATGAGGGCCTGGGGTCCGAGCCGGGGCTGACAGGTGCGGGAACCCAGGGGGGTCCCTGCGGCCACCTCCCTGACAGGAATGAGCATCATACTCTCACGGGTGGGAACCATGCGGCGTGGGACTGAGACACTCTCTTCTGAGTCTGACTTTAGCATTGAAACACCCATGTTTTCATTTTTTACTTGCCTCCCACAGATCTTCTAGAAAGTTCCATGTATATTAAAAAATGCCTAGAACCCAGATTCTCACAGTCATTCCAAAAAAAAAAAAAAAAAAAACAGGCACTTTTCACATTTCTAAAGGAAAATTGTACTCTGCATGAATCAAGGTGCAAGTTTGATTCCCAAATGTCCCCTAAACGGCAAAGATGATGTTTACGTTTAAAAAGAGATCGAAAGCAAACTGCACAAAAATATATATATTTTACTTTAATTGATAGTTCATAAATAATGTCAAGAGTTCAGTTTTTAAAAACTCCTTATAGTCTACAGAAATGCCACCCTGAACAAGCCCGATCCCATATGATCTCAGAAGCTAAGCAGAGTCGGGCCTGGTCAGTGCTTGGATGGGAGACCACCTAGGAAGACGAGGTGCTGAAGGCATGAAAAATAAAAAAATAAGGGATTGTAAGCTGACAAGGTGCTTGCATTCTGCAAGGTCAACCAAGGGTGCCTTGCCTTAAAAAAAACAAAAATACAAAAAAACAAAAAAACTCCTTACCTAAAACACAGCATTATTCCTCTCTTACTTCACACATCCGCGAGCGCAGGTGAATTTAACAAACCGTAGTGCATTTTCTGCTTGGGGTGAAGTGGCCGCCTCTTGCTCATCCTCTGGCCTTAACCAAAGACTCGTGCATCAACCTTAATGTGCTTTCGTGACAGCAAACACGGGTGAGATGAATTCTACCTTGAGTGCAGCTTGACTTCGATACGTTGACTCCGCAGTGGAGTTTCTTTAATGGAAGAGAGAGCGCTGGCAGCGCTCCCACCTCACAGGGCTTCAGCTTCTGGGGTTCTCGTGTCTGCACAGACGATTCCTGTGCCCCCACCCACCCACACACTCATGGTCTGTGCACAGCTGACCCTCATGGATGAGTTTATTATATCGAGGGTCTGACTCGGTCACTGTAAAGCATCAAAATAATGTCAGTTTTAGCAAACATATTTTAAGCATTACTTAGGATCAAAGAAACACGAGTTTTTTCATTCATTTTTATGCATATTTTATGGATTGGGCTGGTCAGAAGACCAGTTATATGCAGCCTCCTCAAACCCAATATGAAAGCTTAAAGTAACACGTGGAACATGACAACGCTTCTAGCTTGGTGGATTTGGGGGGTTCTGTCACCTCATCTCCTCCCTTCTGGTCCCTGCAGAGAGCTGGTCAGAGTGGTCACCCTGGACTGAGTGTGACGTGTCCGGGGTCCAGGTGCGCGCCCGCCAGTGCATCCCCCTCTTCCCCGTGGGCAGCCAGTGTTCTGGAAACAGCACCGAGAGCCGGCCGTGCATTTTTGATTCCAATCTCATCCCAGGTAAGGATGGAGATGCTGCTCAGTGTGGTCCAAAGCTCTTCCCGCCTTCAAAGGCGGGACGGTTCAGAGCTGTAGCTGTCCTTCGTGGTCCCATTTGCTGAAACAGAGATGCTTCTATCAACTCTCGGGGTTTTGAAATGATTAAAGTGTAGATCCGTAGATGGTGGTGGGTTGAGACGTGAATTTGGCCGTGAGTTTTAAATTCTTCCTAAGCACAACATCCTGTGTAACTTATCGACTCTAACACTTGCAAAAGACTTGGCCCTTAATCATGAGACGTTTTGTAAATGCATCATGAATGGGATCTTTCTTCCCAACACCCTGTGTGCATTGTGATCACATTTTTTTGTTTTCTGTTTTTTGTTGTTGTTGTTGTTGTTGTTGTTCCAGAAGTGTCTGTGGCAAGGTCCAGTAGCGTAGACGAGAAAAGGTGCGGAGGTAAGTTCTTCCTTTAACTACTTTCTAATTTGATTTCTGATATCTTCCGATCTTTTCTCATGATTCCTATGACGTTTATGCCGTTGGCCTATAAAAACAGACTGGGGGACCTCCTGGACCCCAAACACCGTACACTTTGGAGACATAAATTTTTAGAGTCGGGTTGACATCTGGATCAGTGGTTCTCGAGTGGGGCCCCTAGACCAGCATCATCAACATTGCCTGGGACCGGACAGAAATGCAGATTTTCAGGCCCTGTCTACAGAACCAGGACCTCTCTGATGAGTGGGGCCTGACAGCCTGTGCTTTAACCAGCCCTTGAGGTGATTCTGGTAAATGCTAGGCTTTATGAACCAGAGATTTTGATATCTCAATATTATAGAGATGCTAAATTAGCAGCTAGAATTCCCCTGAGTAAAACAGTATTCGAGAATTTTGTTTTTGTTTATAATACAAAGTCATGGCAGCCGGCCTCCAGTCTGCTGGAATGACAATATCGTAAAGGGGAAAAGGGTGATACCGATTTATATCTCCAGGGGAATTTTTCCAACTCTCTGAAACCCTGCGTGACAAAAATCAATATTATCTGGCTCAAATCGGTGAAAAATTTGGACTTTGCTGTCTGTGTCTGTCCCGTCTGGATGGGAGGGTGGGGCTGACGGCCCGTGGACCCCAGCCCAGCTTCTGTCACCTTTGGCGGTCGATGCCACAATCCACACAAAGGCTATCGTCGTTGTGTGGGTCTTCATAGGCTTTGTTAGATGGAAAAAAACAAGGTTTTTGGTCTTTTTGCTTATGCTCAGATGCAATCTGGAGCTCACAGGCACGTTTTGTGACTGTAGCCGCATCATTAGTTATAGTGAATAAGTGTTCACTCTCTGTTACATTCTTTCTGTTGAGTCAGCCACCTCATGACCCATCCATTCGATGATCCTCACTGAGCACCCACTCCAGGCCTGGAGCTCACACTGGGGTCTCAAAGAGGCCCACCGCCTCTGGATCCAACAGTCATCCCCTGAGAAGGGCGACAACGTCTGCCGCCTGACCTGGTCAGCTCAGCAGGGTCACACATTGGCATCCTCTGACTTGGGATCCGGCTGCAAGAGGATAATAAGCCACGTCCCGTAAAAAGTATCGAAGCCACAAGAATCCCTCAGTATTTTTAGATCAGCTGCTGTGTGCCAGACACAGCCTTAAATGACCAGAAGGATCCTAGTGGACCCACCCACAGTGTTCATGTAGGTGCCGAAGCCCACGGTTCATGCAACCTCTTAGAGACAGGGAAGGGTCCTGGAATCCAGTGGTTTTCAGTTCTTGATGGGGTGCATTCTGTATGTCATGTAACTCCTCTGCAGGGTCGGGGGGCCCACTCTGTCCTCAGTCTCTTTAACGATGTGGCCATGAGGTATAGGTAGAGCGAACGTGCTGGTGGGTCTGATGGTCACTTGCAGTCACTTCTGCTGCAGAGGGGTCAGGTCAGGCCATGCTTTGCTGCTGGATAAAGTGATGAAAACCCCATTTTCAGGGATTGTGTTTTGGGGGGTTACAGAAAAGGGATCTTAGCCATGGATTTTTACCTGCAGTATGGAAACAGGAGTTTTGAGGGTCAGAGAGGTGGGGTACCTGGCTGAAGTTCACACAGGCAGCCGGCAGTGGCACCAGGTTGGATCCAGGCCATGGGATCCCGGTGTTTGAAGCCCAGAGCACCATGGGAAATGGAGCAGGAGGTTGTGTCTGGGGGCTGGATCCACAGACCTGGTCAGATGGTACTCATGGACCTGAGGTCTAGGGACATCTGCCCTCAGACTATTATAGGGGTGACCCTGT
This sequence comes from Cynopterus sphinx, assembly GCA_030015415.1. Lineage (NCBI taxonomy): Eukaryota > Metazoa > Chordata > Mammalia > Chiroptera > Pteropodidae > Cynopterus > Cynopterus sphinx. Next base: position 2,758,831 of record CM057379.1, on the reverse strand, counting down.
CCTGGGTGAGGCCACCAGCTGACGTCTCTGCAGAGCTGCCAGGCCCTCCATGCCCACCACAAGTCTGAAAACCACTCTCCTTGGCCGGCCTTCTCTGGGTGGGGGGATGGGTCCTCCAAAGGCTTTGAGCAGCCTGGAGGACACAGGGCACCCACGAGGACATGGGGTGAAGCCCACTCCCACCCTGAAATGCTGCTTCTGTGTGTCTGAGCCCATGGTGCCAAACGGCTGCATGTGGTCAAGCCTTGGGGTGCTGTCGATTCCATCGCAGAAGCTTCATTATCTCTGTAACATTCAAAACAGCTTTTTTAGGTCCTCAGGCTGCTGACATTGCCACACCAGGCTAGCTGGGTAACAAGAGGCCAAATGGATCTGATTGCAGGCTGATGGATGAAAACAATTCCCTACCAAGGGTGCAGGGAGACAAAGTCTGTTGAAAAAATCGGACACATCTTGCATAGAAAATCAGCCCATCTAACCGACTATTCCAGCTCTTCTGACCAAGATCACAGCAGAAAGGGCACATTCAAAGCAAAGGGCTACTCTAAGCAAATTCAAAAGCGAGTTAATAGACGTTATTTTCTCCCTGTGCAGAAAAACGTGAGTCTGTAGAAATCTTTCAACTCGGGAAGCTATATTTAGTTGTGTGAGATGCTTACTATAAGGCTATGTCATCGTCAGGGGCCCCAGCCATCCCAGGCATCTGCAGGGATGATTCACGGGGCTCACAACAGACTCGGGGCCTGTGGAAAGCATCATACGTCTTCCACGTGTCACATGATAAGAGGTGTCGTTGGTGCAGCGGAAAGGGCTTTATCCGTGCCTGGCACCGACCCCAGGGAGTCCGAACCCTAAAACCTCAGGAGGTGACACACATGTGAAGCCCGCTGTGGCCTGCCCGGCACAGAGCTGCAGTGTCACCTAGGTCTGCAGTGGCCACTGGTGGGTCCCCTGGGCCTTGTCCAGCCCTAGAGGTCGCAGACATAATCAGGAAAAGCCCGAGGTTTGTGAAGCCCTTTTACTTTGTTAAACTGTTGACCAAATCATCAGGAAGTGAGAACCCAAGGCGGGTGTCAGGGCAGTGATCATTGTAGAATATTCTAGCAATGGGGGCCTGCGTCGGGGACTTCATGTTCGTTTGGAGGCTCCCTGTGGTGGGAGCCCATTGGCCATGCTCGCAGCAAGCCTAGAAGGGGGCAGCCTCTGTGGGGCGTCCATCCCCACCCTAACTCCTGGGACAAGGACACCCCACAGGGCCCCGGTCCCCAGAACGTGGAGGCCAGGAGCAGCACATGGGCACAGCATGGTGGGGGAGTCAGGGCTTAGGGGCAGGTGAGGGGCGCCCAATCTCTGCTGTGACCCCAGGAGACACGAAGGAAGCTCCCCTGGGGAGGAGCCCGCACGGGTAAGGTGCAGACACCCCAGGACTGGTGGGGATGGGCCTGCAGGTCTCTCTCCCGTAGGGCCCTGGGGGCTTTGCCCTGCAGTTTTTCAGACTCTTGGGAGCTGATGGTGCCCAGCAGGTGTCTTCAGTAGCTCTATTTGGGGCAGCGTGAACGGATTTGGGTGGTGGGTAGAGCATGAGTGACACAGCACCCTGTGGTGGCCAGTGGAGGGGACACCCTGGGGGAGAGCCAGGTCCTCAGGATGCATTCCGTGCAGGGGGGACATGTAAAATCAGAAATGCACAGGCGGTTGGTTCGCCACATGGAGCCAACAGAGCAGCAGCAGAAGGTCGTGTTCTGCTTCGTCTAATTTTTTCTCAGCCCAATGTCATCAGCGCTGCCCAAGGGTTGTCGTCATTCCCCAAAGGGCTGGAGACTTTCACTATAAAGGGTTTTACCAGCGCGCACACCATGAATATTTTTATTTATTTATTTTTTTGCTGTTCTTTCTCAGACATTTTGCAGATCTTGCATATGTTACCTTGATGTCACTCAAGCCAATCCTATACGAGAGACATAAATCCATGTCCGCTCATTTTTTCACTCTTTTGTATTCACAACTCGAGGAAAATAATTCAAAGACGCTGTCATACAGAAAAAAATAAAACAGAGGGTCATTTTTTGACCGTTAAACGGTCATATTTTATCCCTTTGACACAAATTCTTTCTGTGGAGTGAACCGCTTTCTTTATAGACTCTCCAAAATACAGTGTAAGTGAAATCACTGTTACCAGGGTAATGTTTACACATGCACCCCCGCACGCACACGCACACACATGGAAACGCACACCAGAAGCTGTCCCAGGAGTTCCCTCTAGGAAAGAAAAGAGACTTCCATCCTTACACATCCTTTTGTACTTTCTAATGTTATGCAATGTGTACATATTTGCATTCAAAAATATATAATGAAAAAAGACATAAAAACTGGATAAAGGGAACCCATTTTAAAACAGAATGAAGTGATAAAGGAGTGGGGAGGCCGTCTGGTCAGCAGACAAGCAGCCTAGCATGGCCGGGCTGCACACACGGACACCCACCTCGAGAAGGAATCTGGGAAAATGTGTCCTAGACACCCCACAGAGCGCAGAGCAGGCTGCCTTCGAAACGGAAGAGCATCCTTATATCAGCCTTTAAATTAAAAAACAAACAAACAAAACAAACAAAAAACACGCTTCTGCTAGCGTATTGGGGTGACCCCCAAAGGCTGACTGTAATGCATGAACGAGAACGTAGAATCCACCATGTCCTCTGTGGAGTAGCATCTTGGTGGCCATGCCAGGCCGAGGGGAGGTGCAGTGACTTGGAATGTCGCACGGGCCCAGGCTGCCAGGGTGGGGGGTGGCAGGCCCCTGTCACTGCAGCACCCCGCGATGCTCTCTCCCCAGAGTTCAACATGTTCCACATGGTGGCCGTGGGGCTGAGCAGCTCCATCTTGGGCTGCCTCCTCACGCTCCTCGTCTACACCTACTGCCAGCGCTACCAGCAGCAATCCCACGATGCCACTGTCATCCACCCCGTCGCACCCGCCCCGCTCAACACCAGCATAACCAACCATATCAACAAACTGGACAAGTACGACTCGGTGGAGGCCATCAAGGTGAGGGACAGGCAGTGACGGGGGCTACCGGCAAACCAGGGTGGTGGTAGGGCGCAGGTGACAGGGTGGGGCCACGATAACAGGCCCCCCCATCACAAGGAACTACCTTCTGGTTTTGCTCTGCCTGTGAAGAGATGACATCATAGAGGGAATGTAGATTAAAAATGGGACATGGAAACGACAGCAAATAAAATGCTCAAAAATACTGGGTCATTGGCCAGGGTCCAGCTCCGCCTCCACTTTGCCGTCTGCATCCAAAGGGAGGCCATGTCCAAGGGAAGAGGCCCAGGCCAAGGACCGGTACACACTGGGCAGTGGCAGCGAGGGCCAGGGTTGGGCAATCGGCTATACAGGTCATTTTCAGAATTGCCGGGATGGCACCTTGTTACGTTATTATAAAGATTATGTTCAAATGATTTTTAAGCGCAAATAAGCACAATGAAAGTTCCTTAACTTGGGTGACAGAAAAGTGCTGTGTGACCGGTGTGTTTTGTTAAATTTTCCAATGGATGATTAATTCACTGATCCAGAAATTAGAGTAAATGACCGGTGTCCTCATGCCCAGGAAGGAGGGGTGGCGGGCGTCAGCACCTGGCAGACCTGGGGTCACCAGTCACTGGGTGAACCTACTCGTTATTCCCACTCAGCCTCCATTTTCTCTTTAATCAATTGAAAATAATGAAAATCAACTGAGGCAATTTATATAAAATGCTTAAACAGTGTCTGGCCAATATATATATATATATATATATATATATATATATATATATATATATGTATGTATGTATGTATGTATGTATGTATGTATGTATATGTATATGTATATATGTATGTATATGTATATGTATTTATATTTATTTATATTTTTATTTATATTATTTCTGTATTTATATATTTATATATTTTATATATATATAGTTTTAATTTGAGGCCTTCGCATCATGGTCAGAGTACAGATTATTAGCGGGTCTTCTGTTAAGATCCAGTAGCCACTGAAGATATCAGACGTCTCGCTGCTAGAGGGCAAAGGACCTGTGGACTCTGACTGCTGCTGCCTGGTGGCCAGTCAATTCTTCAGAAACTTGCTTCTCATCCCTCACCCAGACTAGTCATGGGCCCTTGGCCTCTGCCTGCCATCCTTCATCTCCATTTTGGTCCAATAATTACCCTCCACCTGGGGTCGTTCGGCTCTTCGGGAGCACAGTTGGCTTTAATGATTGTCCGTAAGGAAGGACATCTGTGTCAGAAGAGCCCGTTGCTGTCACTTTCTCACAAGTGCAGAAAAGGGAAAGAAACTAGGTCATTTGACATGCCATGCGTTCACTTAAGTTCCATCAAGACATCTCATCAAGGAGTCTATCCGTGGTAATCACGAAGCCACCAAATATCTCCTCAGACGTGAAAACATTCAAAGTGTTCATTCATTCGAAATCACCAGAATCTTAGGTTTCCTGGAGGCTGAGGTCTAAATTCCCCAACTCTCAAAGCGTCCCGTCTAAAATTCAAAAATAGACCAAAAGATCCCCCAAACTGCCAACCTCATTCTGGTTGTGAGACCACGACGTCGAGACATTATTTCAGGTGAGGAGGCAGGTGAGGGAGGAAGCACATTTTCCAACTGTGGAGCCTTGGGCCACAACATAGCCACCTCCTCGGTCTGCTTCATCGGAAACCCCACTTACAGAATATTTGCAAATCTCTGATGTTCTTTGTATTTTTTTTACAGGCATTTAACAAAAACAACTTGATCCTAGAGGAAAGGAACAAATACTTCAACCCACATCTTACTGGGAAGACTTACTCTAACGCCTACTTTACAGATCTCAATAATTACGACGAGTACTAATAGCCCTTATATTTTTAGCTTCTTGTAATCCCCCAGTTCCTCAAGGCCTGTGCTACGTGACTGCCCATGTTTCCGAGCCTTCAGAGATGAAGTTTGGATCATTTCAAGTGCATTTCAAGCCACGAGTGTCCCATTGCTGCCAAAAATAGCTGCCCTTAAAGACAACACAGATCTAATGGTGACATTGTGAAAATCGGGTCCACGGTACTTGATCATTGTCAAATGAGCCATGGTGTGGCGTTCGTGTGCGTGTGCGTGTGTGTGTGTGTATCTGTTCAGTCCATTTTTATAAGAAATCAGTTGTTTTCTTGAGCTTTTTAATAAATGTCCCAACTACATTGGAACGAGTCTTCAGGAATAGGAACCTCTTCTTGCTCTTGAGCACACATCTTCACAATGTTTTAATTCAAGAAAATCATCACCTTGTATGAGAGCCCCCGACACGCACGCATGCTCACACACACACACTCACACATGCACTCATGCACGAGTGCTTAGGTCCATAGTATTGATTAATCAAAGACTAGGAATGTGGCCATACAACAACGGTTAACCATGGGCCTTCCATCTGCCTGGTCCGGATACTCCTGTGGGACTCTTGGGAGCAGCTCATGTGCTTGGACGTGGAGTGAGTCTCACCTGGGGAAGCCCAGGGTCCCACCTGATCTGCACCCACAGAGGCGATGGCCTGGGGTATGAGGTGCTCCACCCTCGGCCTTGATGCACTTGCTGTGTCACCACGGAGGGAGGTGGGCGGGAAGGGCTGAAGTTCCAGAACAGCGTGCTGCAGGTTGCTGTGAAACTAGCCTTATTCAGACTTTTGTATCTCGTGGCGTTCCGGGGAGCCCGTGGCCATGAGGTTGGCTTGGAAGCCCGCCTGCCCGGTCTATAGCAACAGCCCGAAGAACCAACCTGTAGAATAACCACCTGTTTAGCTTTTGGATAAACTGCACACCTCTCTCCCTGCAAAGAAAAGCCTTGAACATCTTTCACGAAGCCAGTGAAGAACGAATTAAAAGTACTGAACTAAAATTGGAAACAACTTTTTTTTTATTTTCCATGTGTCATGGAAAGTGTTGGAAGAACTGACATTTAATGAAAGTAAATTTTGATTTGCCATCTCCCTGACTGAACTGAAGCGTGGCGGTCAGCTCCGCCCAAGGGCACCGATGATGTGCAAGGCTCGCTCTCTGCTGCCCGTTGCTGGATGTGGTCCTCTGCTCCCCACGTGCCAAGCTGCCTCCGGGTCAGCTGAGGACAAGAGGTTTCGCTCTGGTGCCTTTTGGTTTTGATGTCGGTGTTGCCTTCCCATCCGCTCCCTCCCTTCTCCCTGAGTGGAGGTGATGGACTTCACATCACCCTGAGAAATCGGGGTATCTGCAAGTAGGGTGTTCCATGATCCTGTGTTTCTGAGTGTTGCTCATTGATAAGCATTTTGGAGGGTTAAAATATGATTCATGGTAGTCCCCAGTAGGAAAAAGGAAAAAGGATAAATGACTCAACAACAACCGATACAGAACATATGGTAGCTGGTGGAATAACTACTGAACGTAGGAAAAAGTTTGAAAGATTCCATCTAACACCTCTGGGCACTGTGATAAAGGTCTGGGTGGACATTAAAACATGTTCTTATTGGTCAAAACCTTCAGATCTGTGACAACGTATAGCATGGGTGATGAGGAGCTCAGACGTATTAGCATCTGTGTGTTTTTACCCCATCCACTTTAAAGAAACCATTTTATAAAAGGTTAGGAAAATACTATGTTTAGTGAGGGTGAGTTCAAAATATTCTCATAGCCCTAAATTTGCAGAAATGGCTCTATTAAAATTACAGTGTTAATGGCAGGTGGACTCGGGAAGCCTGACAGCTTGTAGAGGAACGATGTTCTGGGACTTTGTGGTGGGGAGTGGAGGTCGCATCACCTCGTTCCCTGTGTGCTCTGTGGGATTCTCCATCTCTGCAAAGTCCACATGTGGGAGGTACAGGGGGGCCCGATGGCCGCTTAAATCCTTCCTGGGTTGGATTTTCACTGGATGCTTTGACCCATCTCATCACTTTTCTATAAGAAAAATGTCCTCCCTCTATAGCACATTTTAGCTGTTCTTTTTTTTTAATCTCTTCCCCGAGTGTTGTCTAAGCTTAAAAGGTCTTTCTATTTCCTCTAGGAAAGAGGATACTAATATTTCAAAGAAGCTTCACTGGACTTAATGGGAAATGCTTTTAAATGACATCGAAGCTGGTCTTTAATTCGTGGTATACAATGACGGGTGACAGCACCCCCTCCCACAACAGATTTTCATGTCGTTGATTACATACATCTTTGCGATTATCACTGCAAAGAAATCCCCTTGTTCCTGTTACCTGATGCTCTATTCAAAGGAAAATAATTCTGTCTTCTCTCTCCTTCTCCTCTTACTTAACAGGTTTTAATTGGTTTACAATAATTTTAGCTATGGTCTAAGTATTTTAAGCAGCAGTGGACAGACTCTGGTTTTCCACCACTGTGCTCCTGCTGCCCACATGTCCACACCTCACCCCCACTCCCTGGTGGTTGCACAAGCCCCCCATTATGGCTTTCATGGGGACCCCAACCACTGCATGGGGACTTCCTTCACACAGAAGCTCTCCTTTAGGTGGGATGCTTGGGATTCCTGCCAGAACCTTCTGGAACACTTGTCACATTTTTCATTTCTGTGGGACTCTTTCATTCTCTCTTTTCCTTACCCTTTTTCTCTCTTACTATAAGAAGCACAATTCAAAATTAATACTTTTAAGCTGTACCGAGCCATTTAATCCCACTAAAGAAACCTATGTCAAATGATATTAATCGCAGGTTAATTTTTAGGGTTATTTCTGGATACGGTTGCAGTTTGGCTGGCTTTCATGAGGAACTGGCTTGAGTCTACATTTAAATTTTTTAGACATGGCTCCTAGTGTTGAGGGTCCTTTCTCCAGGTGAGACGAGCCATCAGCTGTCAACCCTGTAGGGCACCCACGTTTTACAGGAAGAACACAAAATGTCTAAGGGCTTGTGTTAAAGATGGGTCATACTTTTTTTTTTTTTTTTTAGCAGACGAATCAGTTTTATTGAATGGTCACAGGTTGCATGGTCAAACATGTGGCACCCGTTCTAGAAACATCAACAACGGAGACCTGTTCTCTTTTGAAAATACAGTCCACGCTGCAGAGGGACTCAGGGCATCATCAAGAGCAAATTCGGAACCAGATACAAAGTGTACCCGTCCTAGTGAAAATTGTCTCACGTAGTATTTTCGAAAGATCACGTAGGTTCTGCCACAGAAAGAAATCAAGCTTATTGCCTGTGACCAGGGTCAGAAGCAATTCTCATTCAACAAACATGGGTCCCTCATTTGCACGATGATGGTCACTCATCAAGGACACCGTCAGACCTGAAAGGAGAAACATAGTGATGGAAAACCACTCTATGTCCTTTCTTAAACAAACAATTTTATTTAGGGGAGAAGAAAAAATTCATTCTACCATATTTAGAAAGATGAGGCCAGTATTTCAGACGTGCTCCTGTTTTTTCTCAGCTTCTTGGCTGTGTAAGGCCAAGGGTCCAAATAGTAGACGAAGGGTCGTTAAAATGGTTCACAGGTTAGGTAAATCTGAGTTCTGGAAAAATTTAAATGCTCCTTTCCCATTGCTGAGGAGATTCTTGGCCTGCCCTCTGCAAGTTCGCATCATTTAATGTCCTATAAAAAGTCGCCAGTGCCTTTTTAAGATGTCGATTTAGCGTTCCATTTGGAGAGGATATTGGTTCCAAGAAGAGGGTTGATTGGCTATTCTCTAAAGAAAATCCTCCTTTTATGCCTCTTTGAACTCAGGAATAGAAAATGACTAAGAAGTGCGTCATCTGCAGATGTGATTTTTCATCCTCACTGGGGGTGTTACACGGAGCAGGTACAATGATGTGTTCGGAATTTAGGTGAGCCCAGCCTCCTTCCTCTAGAAACTGACATTGCTTTAATTTTTCATCCTCCCAAAAACATCTTGCTCTGTGTAGGAATATCAGTGTGATGCCTGAGAAAGTTACAGGGTTTTGTCACTGTCCCTTTTCAGGCAAATCTATAGATAAAGGAAAATCAGGCACAGGCTGGTGACAGCTGCCACAGATAAAGTGAGTGAGAGAGAACCATCTAGAATATTCCCCACTGGTTGTTTCTTTAAGTCAGTGTGAAAACTGCTTCACAAGTTCACAAAGTTGTCACTCTTGATTTAGGTTAAGAAAGTTAACTTTTCTCTGCTGAAGTTGAGAGTTTTTCCCCTGGACCATGGCTGTTGGCCAAAATCGAACTCAAACTTCTGCCCTTTGAAACAAAAAGCACAGTATGAACCTTTAACCCAAGCACGTGCATTCACCACCGAAAGTAATACACCATGGGTACAGAAACGCAGAATCTTGGTCCAATGTCGGGTTATTCAAAAGTGTTAACAAGACGCGTGTGTTATGCCACTTGACGTGACTTTTGAACATGTTATGAAATGTTAAATGCCTCATCCTGTGTTAATTTGCTGTCGCTGTTTTGTGATACAAAATAAACTTACCTGGGATTGCTTCCTTTTTCTCATTGAACCTTTTCTGAATCCCACTCCAGCCCTTGGTAAACTTGCAGAAAGTTACTGACCTTAAATGAATTTTTAAAAGGCCGTATGTATTAATCATAATGGAGGTGCTCTGGAATGAGACAGCATCGCCTTTCCCTTTATCTGAGTAAGAAAATGGAGCTTCGTTTGGCCTCCTGGAATATTTGTGGATTGTTGAGTGTTTTCTGATTGGGCCATTGGGTGCACCACACGTATTTCGAGTCTTTACATTCAATTTTCAAGGTTTCATTTGAAATGTTAGAATGTGAATGCAAATTTCCAGTGGTCTTCACTTTTATCTTTTTTGTCCATCAATTCACTGGTCTTAAATGCTCCCTCGAGAGGTGTCCAGGTCTGCCTAAGTAAGTGGTTTAATGACACCTGACAGATACGTTGTTTTCCAAAATGAGTTGAAGACACCAGTCGTGGCAGCCGTGGCTGAGAGCTCGTTGCCCGTGACATTGGAACCGCTGAGGAAGTTCAGAGAAGCACGGGGGGGCAGGGCAGTACCCAACCAGTCGGCAGACACTCACTGGCACCTGCTCCCAGCCTCAACCCCAAGGAAAACAAACATACTCATGAGATAAAACGAGCTGCTATGATAGAAGTGAAAATGCTATGCTCATTCACTGATCTGGGTGAATTGCCAATTTCTATATCCCGAACTGATTCATCTTTTTAAAATAAATAAATAAATGGATAAATTCATGAGGAATGATTTTAAGTACTGCTCCTGGTGCAGCAAGCTTCCTTGCATAGGAACACTTTCCTCAACTCTATCTGGGACAAAAGAGAACCCTGATTCTGTACAGTATAAATTGTATTATATTTTTTGTACTTACGTTTTGTGTAAATACTTTGTCTCATTTAATTGTATGTGAGCATTGAAATAAATCCTACCATTTAGGAAACCACTTAGTGGCATTTTTCTTTGGATGACCTCGAAGTCCCCCGTGACCCTGGGTGCGCTGCAAAGGCAGAGTCACTCCCCAAAGGACAGCATTTCAGCAAAGTGAGATGGATGATCTCCTGGGTAAAACCTGCGACACCTTTCCAGTCAGATCCTCAAGCCTCTTGAGTGACAGGGAAGGTAGGGCCAGCCAGCTTCATGACTCTGGGAAGCAGTAAAGAACTTTCAGAGATTTCTGTGAATGATAGGAAGTGTGTGACAAGGAAGGCCCATCAGGATTTTCATTTACAAGGAGTTGGTATCAGGTACTGTTGAGGGGTCTGTTCAGCTATATTATGCTCATCCTCTCTCCAGCACACTATATTCCATTCTTCTCTGCATAAAGCAAGTTTCTTCCAGCATGGACCCCTGAGTGTCGCTCAGCATGAACACAGCTGGACGAAGCCTGGCCCAGAAAAACTACTCTGGAGCAGGCTGACAATCCAGTAGGTTATTAGCTCTGGCTGCACATTATATTTTGGGGGAGGGGGTTAAAAAAATAGCATCCCCCAAACCCCCTCCCAGACCAAGTCAATTGAGATTCTGAGTATCTGTATTCTTGAAATATTAAAATTTTAAAGCATTCCATGAAGAACTTACATTTGGCTGGTAATATAGAAAGTGAGTGGAATAAATAACTGTTGGGCCACAATTTCCTTTCTTGGAGTTTTTTTTGTTCTGATTCTCTGTATTTATAGTGATATATTCTAATATTTACACATTCTCGCACATTGCTCATGTATCCGACTCCTTTTTATAATCTCCATATGTTCTTAAAATTAAATTGAAATATGATTTAAAATATCCTTCTGGACCTATTTGAAATATATAATATAAATCTCCATTTAAAGTGTCTCCTTGAGCCCAGCTTGTGAAGAATAGCAGAAATGATTGAGTGTGGTGACAGCACAACTGCAGGTATTTAATGTACAAAGGACTTGACCTAAAAATAATATCCAAAATTCTTTTTAATATCCAGTATTATTTTTTTCTGGACTTCGACTTGGTTTCTACTTGGTTTATTTTGTTAAAGTGATTTGTTTATAAAAATCAAATAAAAGGTGATATCTAAAATGGCTTTTCTCTCATCTATCACCTTGGCGTGTGTTTTCCTTGGAAGTATTTGACACTCTCACCTCTGCGGTTACAGCCAGGGTCATAACTGCAAGGAATGAGATCATGTTTGATACACCGCAGAACACTTAAAACAAGCTACTAAATGCATAAGACGGGGAACAAAGCAACACTTGGTAAAATGATTTCTCATACGATCACCAAAAACTGGGAGAGTTCATCCCTAGTTTGAAAATAAGTCTTCCCGTAGAACACAGAAAAAGTTTGCCCAATTATGGTGTTTCAGACTTAATGACAGCCTTTGCCAGAGGGTCAGTTGTTCATCACCGTGGTGGTGTCATGGGCCATCACGACACTCTGGTACTGGGCCGATGCCTGTCCCCAGCTCTTACTCTTCGACTTCCTCCCTCTCATCCGCCTCTGAATTGCTGTGTCACTTTCTGTTACCTGCTAATAGGTGCAGACATGAGACCTCTTTGTGCCCACTTCTGAGCCCAGAGGTCCCCTGGAGGCCAGGGCCCACCCTTCCTTGAGAAAAGAATTCAGTTCTGGCAGCAACATGGTGCCAGAAAAATTCCCTCCAAGGAGACAAATGGGCAGCTGTGACCAAGCATTCAGAGAGTGGATTCGCATGCACACACTTGCAAACCTCAGATCTAAAAATCTCATAGAAACTGCATATCTAAGACATTCAAGAAAAACAACGAAACACTTGTGCTGATTAACCACCAGATACGCATCTGTAATTCCTCCCCTAGACTTCTTGTTTGCATACGCTTCATCTCATTATATGGTAACATTTTTATAATATATTTTTCTATTGTGAGAAGAGAAAATAATTGTTATTCAAGATGGATTTATCTTTATCAATAACACCTTATTACACATAGTCACGTGTAAAATTTTAGCGTCTTTGGAATACTTGTATTGACTTCCAATTATGTGTCAGCTGAGAAATTAGGATAATCACCTACATAGACCAGCTTGCTGACCTGTGTTTCCAAACTTCTCTACCATTCCCAGACTTTAGGGGCTGTACTCTGCAGGGCCACCTCCCCAGCACTGCATCTTCATGTCACCGCATGGATGACGTGACAGTGGGAGGTAAAGTGTTCCCATATGGACTGTAAGATGCCTACAATAACATCATTATACACTGATGTGACTGCAAGTCACACACGCACATTTCTCTAAGCCCAAACTACATGTATTCCCTCTTCAGCTTCTCCACTGAACTTTCCAGAATGCCTGCAGCCGCTCCAGCATCACCTCATGGAAGGGGAAATGTGATGGGGAGAGAGGGAAACAGAGTAAAAGAGAAAAGAGTTTTCATCACACTCAAATTATTGACCACATTTTAGAAAACGCCATGACTGTGTGCAGGAGAGTGTCCCTGAAGGATTCGCTCCATCAGCTCTGTGATGCGCCACCTCTGGACAGCTAGGCCTGTGGTTTGGGCTGGATAAGGAGAGGACAGAGTTGGCTAAGATGGCTGGGCATTGGTGTCCTTTCCAAGAACCTAGAAACCCTGATGGCGGGAGGCAGTACTGGGCCCAGTGACCTTGGGCTGGGTGCCTGGCTTGTGACCTTGGGGCTTTCCACTCCTCTGGTTCTTGCTCTCTCATCTGTAAATATAGATAGTAAGAGCCCCTATATAGTAAGATTATTTTTACGATTGATTGTGTTAATGCAAACAAAGCATGTAACAAAAGGCCTGGCCACACACCAAGTGTTCAACAAAATTGTCGTTTCTCTTCTTGCAGAAGGACCTGCTCAAACACGTCCTAGTCTTACAGCTCTTAGGAATGAAGGCCTCTATACCTCTAAGACAATGTTCTCGCTGATGTATATTATTAAACAAACCTGAGGTACTTAAATTTGTTCAAGAATTATGGAAAAAGTAGACTTTCTGTGGTCAGTAGTCAAGGACGTTAATTAACTTGGGATCTCTGAGTTTGAGATAATCATAAAAAGAGGAGCATTTGAAGAACAAGTCATTTTGAGTGTTTTGGTTGTTGCTAATCTATTTTTCTTTTGTCAAAAGAGATGATGATGGAATCCGTAAGGGGTCCAAACGACTAGAATCCAACCTCTGAACTTCCTTCCGGAGGATGGAGGCCGAGATCATCGTGTGACCACACAGGATGCTCAGAAATGTGAGAGGAAAAACTGCCAGTGAAACATATGTTTTGGCCAGGGTACACGTTTTTTCACTTTATATTTCAGTTTGATTTTTCACTGCTTCGAATTTTTTAAAGTTTTATAGAAATTGGGATTGGGGAAAGTCGTAAAATATACAAACATTCAGGCAGTGTGGGTCCTGGAACTTCCCAGAGTGTTTTACTGCATGGAGGGGGCAGCAGGTAAGATGTGAAAAAGTAAAGACAGCTGGATCAGAAATGTGGGGCTTCACGTGCAGACACTTCCATAAATACTAAGTAGCCTCTGCCAAATTCTGGTGCTTGAGAGCAGCGTGAAAAGAACATTTCTTAGAAAACAAAAATAAACATAAACATGTATTTTTAGCTCTTGGGTTACAGTCCAAAGGGGAGCCACCAACAAAAGAATAGGACTCTAGAAATGGCGTGTGACACTATCACATGGCACCTCGCTGCCCTGATACTGTTTCTCCCAGGCCCAACCCAGCTAGAGGACCCGCCACTGCAAGTAAACACCCTGGCCAACCCTGGCCTGCAGAGGTCACACTGCAAGACCTGTGTGTCGCGGGTGACACTTTTGAAATAAGGTAGTTTACATTCTTCTCCCAGTCACCCTTTTATGGTGGTTTTTCCCTCGTCCCCTGTGCTCTTTGGACTAAGACTGGCTGTGTGTCCTGTAGCTCCAGCGAGGAAGCTTTGGGACAATGTGACCAGGAGGCCACAGAGGACCCTGCGCTCTCTCGTGACATGAAAAGTAGTGAAGGCCGGAGTGTTCTGGGCCTGCCGTGGTGAGAAACGAGGTGATCCCCAAGCTGGGGACAAGCCAAGCTACCGTGGAGACTCTGGGGTCCCTGCGGTCGGTCAGGAGGGCTGTGGTATGGCCATGTCAGCAGGTGGGGTGGTGGGGGGAGAGGGGATGGGGTGCCTCAGCCTTGTGGCTCATCTCGGTGTCGGTGAGAACAGAAGCCACCACCCAGGTTAACCAATGGCCCTTGCATGTAACTGTCTCCGTGTGTGTGTATCCATTTTTGAAGGACGTTAGGAGAAGTCGGTATCTTGGGGAGTCTTATCCAAGTGTGAGGCAGGGTGGACAGGGTGTTAGCAGGTGAGAATGGAAATGAGAACAGTGGCCATGGGGGGTATCTGGCTGTGCACCCCCAGTCTGAGGACTGAGAACCTGAATGATCAAGGCCCAGGCCCCACTCTCAAAAGCTCTTTTCTGAGAAATCGGTTCATCTTGGGAGAAGTTAGATGCCATTTGCTGCTGCAGGGAGGACCGACAGGAGATGGGGAGCATGATGTTCCCACTTCTGTGTGGGACCCAGAGCTCTCTGCCCCTGGCCCAGGGGTCTTGTGGGGTGAGCAGCTCCGAGCCCACGCAGGGGCAGAGGCACTGAGCTGAGGGGGCCTGTGGGCCAGGGGCAGAGGACAGGGCCCTCCCTGCAGTGTGGCTGCAAGTCAGACCCCCTCCCACGGACATGGCCAGGGCTCCTGATGTCCTGGGCAGTGCGTGGCCGCAAGGGCCGGTGCACCTGGCTGGCGACAGCGAATGGCAACTGGCTAACCCTGGAGATAGGGACTGGGGTGACCTCTCTGTGCCTTGAGAATAGCAGCCACTGTCCCGTTTACCTTAAAACCCATCCTTGCTAACTTTGCAGATTAGTCAGGTTGTTTTCTGGAAGCTTTTCAGAAAACGAGTTTGGCCAGTGAAATTTAAATGTGACCTAGGTGACAACAAACTGTGTTGTTGAACTGTCTGAGAAGTTGCAGGGGCCGAAGGCCTTCTGCTGTGCAACGATGGCATGTCACCTGCCCCAGGTAGACGTGCCTTGGCATCTGTCTCTAGCACTTGCAGGGGTGACAGCTCACCCACCTCACCAGGTTTAACATGGCCATCAGAACAACACAGATTCGATGCTTGGAACAGTAGAGAGGAAGGGATTTGGGAGAAAATGCAGGCAGACTTCCACCCTTTCTCTGCAGGCCCACGCCAGGCGTTGCTGTTTACGGAATTTTGACAGCCCGAAGGAAAAAGCAAGTTAACACCTGTCACCCTGAAATGGATTCATTAGAGAGAATATCGCCCAGTTTTGTCTTGTCGCCGAAGACAGTTGTAGTTTCCCCATCGCATTGGATTCTCCATGTAATGATTAGATGTGTTTTGAAGAGCAAAACTGTCTTTCTCGGCGAAGCTGGCCTGCATTGCTCTTCCATCACTTGTAAAGTCCTGTGACTACAACACACTGAGTCCCATTTCAATGCCGCGCCCCCTGCAAAGACTCAGATTGTCTTTAAGGTTATACAATACATTTACGGGAAAAGTTGCAATACTTAAGGCTTTACCATCCAGAAGGTCCTACCATAAATGCCAAATGTCCCTTGAACTAAATATTTTGTTGAAACAGAAGGTTGTAAAATCTTGAATTAAGCTAGAAAACATCCTTGTGGAGAGGCAGGGGTTGGGGGTAAAAAGAGCCAGGTAGCACCTGTCAAGGATGGCATTACTGCTGGAGGGAACTGGGGTGAACTTCCTGTTAGATTCAGGAACGTGGCAGTTAGTCCCAGCCATGACGTAAGGATGAACAGCCTGCATCGCGCCCCCTTTTTAGGAATCCCAGGCTTTTGTGGGAACTAGCTCTGAGCAGTGGTTGGAAGAGGGTAGCCTGTGGGCAAGAAGACCCCACAGCCTGTGTAACGTGCAAACATCTCATGTAGGAAGAAACAGTAAAAGGCAGCCAAGCTAACATCTGCTAGTGCCCAGCCTAACAAACTGAAAAGCAAATCTCGAAATGGTCAAGGCAATCTCAGTAACATAATTGATCACCAGAACAGATCCCAATACTCAGTGCAGGAATCAAAGAAAATTCAATATTAAACGACACGCTTTTTCAATTTTCAGCATTTCTTAAAATACCAAGCAAGAAAACGTGGCGCGAATATTTATATGCAAAATTTGTGCATAGGAGCAGAACAGTGAAAACAACCCAACTGTCCAGCAAATAGAAACTGATAAACAGATAGCGATATACCCAGAAAGAGGAATATGACTCGGTAATGAAAAGAGATAAAGTGCTGATCCACACAACAATGTAAATGAATCTTGAGAACGTTCCACTAAGTAAAACAAGACACACAAACACACACACACACACACACACACACACACACACACACACACACACATGATATCACATGATTCTGATTCCATTGTTACAAAATTCTCAAAAAGGCAAAATTGTTGTGACAGAAAACAGATTTTGGGGTGTGGCTGGCAGTCAGGAGAAGCATATTTGCTACAAGGGAGGGAAATTGTAGGGGTGATTGACATAATATTATGGTCACATAACTCTATATATATTTATCAAAAGTAATCAAGTTTACCCTTAAATTGTTTTGTGTTATTTATATATTTCAGTAATGCTGATGCAAAAAAAAAGTCTAAACCTGATAAAATATTGTGAACCAGGCAGAGGCAAATGTAAAAGATTCTCACTATAAGGTCCCCACAACTGTGGTCAAAATCTGTCTCCCTGAAATAGCTCCCACGTCAGGGAAGGAAAGAACATAAGCAGATGAGGGGGGACCCCTTCATGAGTGAGATTTATAAACTGCCAAGGGTCGATGATCATTGGGACTATTTGTAGTGTGGGGCTATTTCCAGTCTGTACACATATGCACAAAGAAAAGAGGAAACCCATCAAAAAGGGAAAAAGACCTCAAAAGAAGGATACATCGTGAATCAGACATGATTGATGGGAAGATAGTAATTAGAAGGTAGAACTGATGCAATAAAGCAAAAAAGAACCGTCGGTATGAATTCTCAAATGGAAAGTTCAGAGTCATGAGGAAAAGAATGAGAAGAGTTAATATATGGCTAAGGCTAAAAGTGAGACTGGCCTATTTTTGAAGCGAATCACCTTTATTTTGACTCATCTTGAGTTTGCTTATAATTCTGTGTCTTTACTCCATCTGAACCTCAGATAACAGATGCCTCTTCAAGACATTTTCTGATTATGCACAGCGAGATTATTTAAATCCACTCAAGACATTTCCCGCTGTGTTGCTTTTAACTGCTCTCCCTCTCTAAGGGCCTAAGAATGAAAGGGACTGGTTGGTACAGAAAAGGCGCCCCAGGACAATAATTATCTAACTAAAACCTCAACTTCCCTCGCTGATTTCTGACTGTCTTCAGGAAAAAGGCAGAAACACTTTTCAAAGTTAAAAAATACTCTTAAAGCCCTCGACTTGACACTAGACCAGGGTTTAAACTAATCTCTAGATCTGGGAATTATAAGAGGAAATTATTCAGCCTGGCTTCTTTTTCTGTTTAAAGTTAAAAACACGCACAGAATGCTGAGAGGAGCGTAGCATGTTAAGGTCAGGAGTGGGGCAGGAGGAACGGGAGCTGTGTGAGTGGATGGTAAGAACAGAGCAGGACAGAAAGGGGGACAAGGAGTGTGGGTTGCAGAAGGTCGGAACAGCAGAGAGCTCTTTTCCTTGGTTTTCTTACAGAATCTTAGAGGGAGGCTCTCCTGGAGTCTTCGTCTTGCTTGAGGCTTCAGCATCCAGTCAGAGAAAGCTGAGCATCCTGTGTTTCATGTGTTACCTCTTTTCTAAAAGTTTTCTTAAATCTATCTTTTCTGTATGAAAATATTGCTGTAATAGCTATTGTGATTCCACATCTCCCTGAATGAACTCTTGCTGGGGATGAGGATGGTCATGAGGATTCTCTTGAGAGGACATGTGCGACACAGGAGTTCTATTGGTGGAGGTGGTGGCTTTGGTGTAGACCAGTTTGCAAATGAGTCTGGACTCCGTCAAAAGTCTCGGCCAATGAATGCCATCTTGGGATCTTGATGGACACAGGCTGGAAAGAAGACATGTGATGCCCAACCTGGCCATCTGACTTCAGAGTATGTGGTTTGCAAAAGGATCTTCTGTCGTGGTTGGACGAGACCAGGAATGTCATGTCTTTGATTGTGGCGTTTCAGGGCACGCCCCTGTCTTCTGTCTGATTTGAGAATAAAGTCTCTGGGCCTTGGCTTCTTGAAACTCTTTGGTGGGAAATAGAAATCCTGTGACTCCGCACACCTTTCTCTTTCTTCACAGTTGTACGATTGTCTCTGATCATCTCCACGTTTCTCAATGACAGGAACCAGGCAGCAACAGCTTCTCGCATCTCATTCTGTCCTCCTGGACAGAGGTCAGAGGACTCTGGGACGTCGGGCAGGACTCACTATGACCCAAGCTTGTCCTTACTGTTCCGAATGAACAAAGCACCAGCACTGGCTTTGCCGTTGGAGCTAATCTAGTGACAGCCCCCTCGTTCCACCCTGTAGGTGACTGAGGCAGGAGTGGCTAAGTGACTTTAAGGTCGCAGAGCTCCCTGGGGGGAAGTCATAGCCCGGATGCGTTATCTTCTCTCTGGGATCCTCGCCTGGGGTCCGCTGAGTGCATTTGTCCTGGCGCAGGTCACTGCCACTGCATGTGAGGGTCTGTGGGAGCCATCTCCTTCCTACGAGTGGCGCCCAGGCTGAGAAAGTGCCCCCTCTGGGTTCAGCCTGGCTGAGGACGTGAAGTGCCCAGAGCTGCAGGAAGTGGCTGTCACCCACCTGTCACAACCCTGTGGGTGCTGCCATTCTTGTTGCCCCTGCCACCACATCCCAGACCACGTCCCAGGCCGGGCCCCGTGGGGCTCCAATGCGTGCAACATGGGTCCAGGCCATCTAAGCTGGGAAAGCCCAGTAAGGACATGCCATGGGGACAGTGGATAGGCCAGCCACGCCTCTGACACCCACCAAGCAGAGTGCTGTGTGACTGCGCATTTGGCATTTGATGTTCCAGAAAATGTCATCTCTCAGAGACAAGGGACATGTTTGCAGTGCTGCCACTGCCCTTGAGGGTAGGGCAGAAACACCAAGATTCCCTGAGGGTCTGGTGACTGATCCCTTCGCAGTCAAGACGCCATGGTGGCAGTGTCAACCTCACTGTGCCTCGGTTTTTCCATCTAACAAAAGAGGATAATAATAGCACCCACCTTTAAGAGATGGTGTGGAAACTGAATGACACGTAAGCCCTAGAACTAGGACCTGACTGTCGTAAGGACCCGATGAATCTGAGCTTTTCATCACTGTCATCACCAACGTCATCATCATCGTGGGTATATTTTAACCTCTGATCCATGGCTCCCAAAAAGGAAAATCAACAGGAGCAAACTGAGGGGCCAGAGCTCCCCGTCTCTGAAGGTTAGACTGTTCTGCTTCGCTGTGACATCTGGGGACAAGGCTGTCCTTGAACCTCAGAGCCCTTCCAAAACCACCGCAAGGAGCAGCACCATCTCCCTTCACGTTTCAGAATCCGTGACTCAATTCGAAGCTAAGCATGAACGGGCACCTCCACGGGGTCCCCTTGGTGTACTAAAGAGGATTACTTCTAGTCCAGCACTCTCATTACTAAGCTGCACTGTGGGCAAAAAGTCGTGCAGCGCTCTCTGAGAAACAGAGGGGCTCAGAGAGTCTTTATCCCCAAAGAGATCTCATCCTCGTATGAGTTACAATGTGCATCCAGATCCTTAGAATCTAAAAATATGTATGTATAGAACCCTGACACTTTGTGCCTAATGTTTAATCGGAGCCTGAATTTATTTGTTGATAGAGAAGAATTTTTATCTATTTTCTCCTATGGATGCTTAGATCTTTAAAAGAAGGGGCCACGTCTCTATACAAATTGCCCATAAAAACAAACGCTTGATAAGGAATGAAGGAAAAACACATGATTTGTGGGGTCTGCAAAGTCCCTAATGGAACACAAATAATTTCCACCTCACAGAAGTCTCCCCTGATCCATGGTTGACACTTTCCAAGACCCCAAACGATGCCTGAAACCAGAAATAATCCCCAAGTCTACACATACTGTTTTCAAACCAAAATACACATTCTTATGCTGAAGTTTAATTTATAAATTAGGCATAGGAAGAGATTAATAACAAAATCAAACAATTACCATAGTAATTGTAATAAGTTATGTAAATGCGGCCTCTCCCTCTCTCAAAATATCTTATCATTTCACTGAAATGAAGCACTTTCCAGCTTCTCCGCAATGTGTCTTCGGCAAGAAGTCCCCGGGGCAGAGCCTCGTCGTGGGTGGGGGCTGTTTGGGACACGAGGTGAGCACAGACCATGCCCTTCGGAGGCTCATCATTCATTACATGTTTATTGTAAGAACACCAGGGGCCTTGGATAGGGTCCCAGACAGGGGTGAAAAGTGAGGGCTTAATTCAGGCTGAATTTGGGGTGGGGGTAGCCAGAACCCCTGTGGCCATGTAGGGGGTTTTGGGGAAAAGGAAAATCATTTATTTTTGAGTCTTTTGCTCTCAGCACAGTGGTGTGAGTAACTGTTAGAAGGTGCTGATGCCACTGTGTGCTTTCCCATGACTCAAGTCGGGAAGAAAGTGTCCCCTGTGCATTTCAGTTGCAAACACAGACACTCATCACAGTTCTCAGAAGTCACTACTCCCCTTAAGGGTAACTACTTCTCGGACAGAAATGATGATCTCATCGAAGCCTTGCATGAGATCATGACTTCAAATGCTTTCAGGGAAGCAAACATTTAATTCTTAAAATGTAGAGAGCATGTTTCAACAGGTTGGAGATTTTTAAATTTTAAGAATTTAAATTTCAAGCTGGATTTAAAACAATGTCCTCAAATAAGCTTCTTGCATCTTCTACCGTGAATGATCATTTCCCCCAGCTTCTTTGGTGATTTCTAACCATTTCCATCGCAGCTGCCATCAGGTTAGGTGCATCTATGCTAATGAATTTAGAGAAGCAAATGAGCTGTCTGGAGAAGGAAGAGGACACAGGCAGCTTTAGCCTGTGGATTACTTTCTCCCTAGTTAGGATCTGCACTTTATTTTTGAGTCTGTTTTTTTATAAATGAAAGAATTTTATCTTTTTTTTTTTTTAGATCCTTCACTTCTAATGTGTCTAATATAAGACACAGCAGGTCCTTCACAAAAGCTCACTTGAAAATTAAAAATATAAATAAGTGAATAAAAAATTAATAGATATTTGTCTTTTCCAGTTTTGGTAAAGGACTGTTCAGGGTGTTGGAATCAGATAAAATGTCTAACCCCACCTAATTTGAAGTGTATATAACATGTAGGTTGATGGTTGGTTACTGTTGTTCTAACTCAGCATGTCACCAACACAGGGGACTAAATCGACAGTGATCTATTTCATAGTGGGCAGCATCCTGCTTTTTTTTTGGAAATAAGATGGCATGGAGTCCTAATCTTCCAAGTTTCCAGATTTTTTCTCTGTTAAAGAAAAAGAAAAATGAGAGCATAAAACAGACAATTATAAAAGGTTACAGAAAAGTTAAGCTCACGTGTCAAGAGGCTGGACCAGAGAAGCAGGTGACATGAGATAAGAACGCATGCTTCTACCCACAGGGAAGATTACACCATAATTAGTCACAAAAAGGAAAGACACTCAGGCATTGGAGAGAAAAATTCATCCCACAAATTGGAGAATTAAACGTCCGGCCTTCGTTAATGCCAAGGGCATCTTAACTCTCACTCCACCTTCATGAACCTGATTAGACACCCCAGGTGTTCAATCAGAGCTTATCTGATGTCACCGTGTCTGGTAAATTGTGATCCAGTGAAATTAAATGGTCTTGCAGAGCTCCTAAGGACTCTAATTCCAGCACAGCACTAAAACTGACCCCCTGAAGTCTACTCTGAAGGAGTCTTTATGTTATCATCTCTGGAAGTGCATACTTGACGGCTCAAGTGGGGACATCAAAGCGATATGTGTGTGAAGTCACTGGACTGGGGAGAGATCTGAGTTGAGAGAAAATAATAAAACGATACAGCCATGAACAGCGGTGGATAAGAAACCACAGTAACTGTGGTTTGTATTGCCATTTTGATGACTGCACAGGTAATAGCGGCTCCAGGGAAAAGGGCATAACGATAAAAAATGCTAAATGACCTTCAAACTATTAATTTATTCATAGAAATAAGGCCAGCCAAAGAATAGCCTACGATATGTCTTTACACGACTGTAGAATTTACATAAAAGCCTCTTTTTAAACAAGAGGAAAATATAATCCATCAGACCTGAGTTCACTTTCCACACACCTTCCAGTTTCTTGAAATTACTTTACTTGGTCTTAGAACTTGACTTATTCTGAAGGTAAAACGTCCACATTTCAAAGGAAGTGGAAACCTGATGTGGTGGGGGCAGACTGTTGAGTGCCAATACAGAAAGCGAAGATGAATTAAACCTTGGACTTGGGGAGAATATGGGAATGGGTGTGAAAAATACTCTCCCTACTTCAGCCATACCTAATCGATATAATAAATCTTAATGAAATAATATCCTGAGAAAGTCTGGATATGGAAAATGCCTACAATTTATTTATATAATATTAAATAGCAAATGCATATTGACAAAAGACACCAAAGAAAAAAGTCAATAAAGCAGGGATGGTGTGTATCTGCCTGCATTATTTCCTAATTGGTGGTGGCGGTGCAGGGGAACATTAAAGGAAAAGTAATAAGTTCTATTCTTCTTCTGAGCTCTGAAGGCCAAAATGATAACATTAGGTAAATTATAAAGAGATAAGTCGTGAATGATTATGAAAGCTATGTAACAAAAGCCCCCAAACTCAGGAATGAAAAGCAAACATTTATTCTAGAGTCTGTAGGTATAAAATTCAAGGAGGAACAGCAGAGACAGCTGACCTTTGCTCCACGGTATCCGGTCCCCAGATGGAAGACCCAAAGTCTAGTGCCATTGAGGATGGATTCACGCACATCTCGGCTGGTGGATGGTGGCTTACCACTGGGAGCTGGGACTCATGGCAGGTGAGTCTCTCCCACAGCCTTCCTGTATGGGCTCACCTGGGCTTCCTTGTAACATGGCAGTTGGGTTTCAAGAGCATCTTCAGCCTCTATTTAGGAAAATAACTTAGATTTAGGCCTCATGTAGAGAGTCGATTTATGGTTCCTTGCAAACAATGAGCTGGGTTCAGTTGCTGTTTCCATGAGCTATTTCCATGAGCCAATCAAATTTGAGCTTCTGCTGCTTCTCATTCTGGTGTTCCCTAGGTTTAGATATTTGCCCCAACTCTGTAGATATAGCCACATATATTTTACCTTATTTTAGAGTGTATATACACGTGTGTTTGTGTGTATTTCTGTTTTTTCTATATTGTTGAGTGAAGGGTAGAGTTCTTTTGATGAGAAGTCTAATCTTATTTAAAATGGTAATTCACTTTTGGAATGTTGGCCCAGGGGGAAGGATGGCTTTTGAAGGGAACCCAAAACAGTCTCATCTATGGCCATGCCACCCTGAAGAAGCCTGATCCTATCTGATCTCAGACACTAAGCAGGGTCAGACCTGGTTAGTCCTTGGATGGGAGACCACCTAGGAAGACCAGGTGCTGTAGGCGTAAAAAGTAAAATAATAAAATATAAAATAAAATAATAAAATAAAATAAAATAAAATAAAATAAAATAAAATAAAATAAAATAAAATAAAATAAAATAAAATAAAATAAAATAAATAAAATAAAAAATGTAAGCTGACAAGGTCCTTGTAATCTGTGAGGTTAACCAAGGGATGCCTCACCTAAAAAAACAAAAACAAAAACAAAAAAACACAGCCTCAAGTGTTGACTAAATCTATAAGGAAGTTTTTCCTCCTTTTGTTGTATAAATACATGCACAGATTCAAAAAGTAGAAGATTCAGTATTATTATTAAAACTCCTTTGTTAAATAAATTGGAGAGCAGTATAATTAATGCCTTCAAGTACTGGCCTGACCATTTTTAGGTTTTGAATGTGGGATATTGAATATTCAATAGCACGACAGTGCAAGTTCAGATATGAGCTTCTTTGCAGCATACCAATGAGAAGTAATCAAAGCCTAGAATATCATAAGTGGTAACCCACATACTCATTAAAAATTATTTTTTATCTGTTGATAACATAAATATAATAAAATACCCAAACCTGTATACACACAAACACAACAGTTGCACTCACAAATTCACTCACTTTGGAACAAATAGGATACCACATGATTTTAGAGCCTACATCATATTTGCAATTTGGTTGAAGTCGATTCCATAGTTATAGCATAATAGTGAAGGCCAAATGTCATAATTCAAGCTTCAACAAAGGGAAGACAATTATGAAAAGCAACAGGAATCTTACATTACAATCAAAATTAAAAATGCTTAGTTTTTATTTTTTAGAAAATGAGTTTCAACTAGATCATAATGAATTTTACCCAAAGAAAGAAGTCAAAAGTAATAATCCATTCCGTTCTACCATTCTGTTCTATTGTTTTCCTTGTTCTCAATGGTGAACGAAACAGCAGGAGGATGGCAAATAAAAGATGTTCGAATGGCTCGAATAGGGAATATTCCGTGGAATGTAAGGTATCTTTTCAAACTTCCTTCCATGGGTCAGTTGTCACATGAATGAATGATGGATAGACATGGCATAAATGAAGGGAGTAATCTCTAGAAGCAGGCCTACTTACTGCAGAGGTTAAATAGGTACTGTTTGTTTTCTTCAATGTCTAGTTTTGTTTCACTTCTTACAGATGGGAAGAGGCAGAGGGAGCTGAAAGGAGACACAGGTCACCGAAGGTTCCGTGTCACGCAGTGGGCACAGTGAGCCCTCTGGCTCTCCAGCGAAGAGTCTTCAGTCCTAATTCAGCAATCAGTTCAGAAGAGGCAAATAAAAGAGATGGGGGTTCTTTCTACAGTCTGCGATGCTACCAGGGCAGTGGTATAGGGATCATCTTAAAACAGACTAAAGACGATCGGATTCATAGAGATGCTGACAGCCACGACAGGGACATGCAGATGCTGCTGAAATCCGGGGAGGTCTGTCTGCAGACTTCCACAGCTGTTGGAAAGAGTTGGAATCAATCTTTTCTGAATATCAGAAGTCAGGCAAACTTCCCTGAGGGGTGTCCCCTCATCTGAGTTAATAACCTGACCACACTCAGCCATCGCAGTCACACTCGACTCGGGGACGTGCCCCACTGACTTCTCCTCTCCCACTTTCTACCCTGGGATACGGCCAGGTCCTCCCCATTCCTTCCCCTGACCTTTCAGGCTGCTCCCCCATAGGCTGGAGCAAATTGGTTTGGGCCTCTTCAATAAATTCCTCACGAGCTCTGTGAATTTCTGGGCCAACTCCCTTATGATGGTGCCAATTCATTCCAGTATTTTTGTGTTGAATTTGACTCTCTATGCCTGGATTTTTTAAAGGTTTTCCTCTTAGCCTTTTTTTTTCTTTCATGAAAAAAAAAGAGTATTTTTCTATGCTTTAGCAATCTCATGGGTCCTCTATATTTTTCTAAAGATAATTGCTGAGGACCCCACAAATGCGCTATGATAGCCACAGTTGTTGCCAGGCTCATCGAGCTTCCTTGGGTGTCATATGCAGATGAAACCCCTACACATGCATTCCAGATGATGTCCCCAAAGTGTGACACTTTCCACCATGAATATGGTGGTCTTCACCTTTATCTAAGTGAGCTCTCAACCCCAAACCCATCAGTTTGACTGGACCCCTGACCCCTTCCTAGCCATATGCTGAGAGATGCTAAGTGGCAGCAGACACAGGCCAGTCCAGGGACAATGTCCTGGCCAGAAAGAGAAGCTTTGGGACCTGGTGATACATGTGAGATGGTTAGAAGGGATGTAAGCTTTCCTTACAAACACAGGTGTGGGAAGGAATTTAATTCCGTTTATCAGATTCAAAGTCCTGGGACCCAAGGAAAATGACTTTGGAAGATTAGTCAAGGAAGAAAAGAATGAGTATCTGTCTTGAGATGTGAGAATTTCTCTTGTCCTCAATTTATGCTCCTAAATTACTTTCTGAAGAATAAGACTGACTATTTGGTGTTTAGGATACGGACTATGTAGACCGCATCAGCGGGTGATTCTCTGTTCATCAGGAAACATGGCCAGTGAGTTTCAGAAATTATCAAGGTTTTAAAATGCAGATTTTAAAGAGAGAATATATTGGTCGTATTTTGAAGTGACTTAGTGGAGGGACATAGAGAGAAAGCTGAGTTTGTTCTCACAGCGGGACGGAAAAGGAGAGGGCTTTGCCATGAGCTGGTTGGGAGAGAAAGTGCTTCTATCAGGATGTCATCTCCATAGTCCTAGGGGACAGACTGTAGATGTCCCCTGACCCCATCGTAACGGAGAGGTTACACACATCACCGCTGATAGAAATCGGTCTATTTCCCTGATGCAAAACTATTTATTTAACATGATCCATTCTTCTAACAATTCGAATTTGTTTTACCTTGAATTAAAAACAAACAAACAAACAAACAAAAAACAACACTAAAATGACAAGAGACAATGAAGAGAAAGTGAGCAGATTTATTTTCAATCCAAAGCCCATACCAATCCATTTTTTTAAATCGTGACTTTAACACTAGCCCTGCAGACCCCTGCAGGAACAGCGCCCTGAGGCCTATGGGCTGCACTTGTTGATGAACTTGTGCGTGTTTTATTGTTTGTGGAGGCTGCCCTTGACCTGTTCTTTGTCCCCCACCCCTGGGGTGGCTTGTGTGTACCAGGTACATGGAAAGCAGGAACCCTCAGAGAGAGATTGTACGGCTGCTGGTCCACCTGGCAGCAGGGGAAGGAGAGATGCTCGTCTGATGTTGCTGAAAAAAAAAGACTCTTCCACACATAGTGCCCAGTGCAAACTGGCTTAATGTAAACGAGGGTTCAGTGGCTCCTTCCTGAGCAGACACCAGCTACAGGCGTGGCGGATGGAGCAGTCCTGATGCCTCCTCATCTCTTCATCTCTCTGTTCCCCTGCTTTCTTAGTGGGGGTACACACAAGCACACGTGTGTGCGCATGCGCGCGCGCACACACACACACACACACACACACACACACACACACACATTTATACGTCCTATTGATTCTGTTTCTCTAAAGAACCCTGATCATTACATGCTGTAGACAAGTGGCCCCAGGTCGGCTGCAAACTGCCTGGTCCATGGTACCCACGTGCAAATGGGTTAATAATCCCTGCCTCACAGGCTTTTTACGAGGGTTAAGTGAGACGCTGCAAATAAAGAGCCCAACATAGCAGCTGCTGCAGGGTCAATAATGAGTCCACCTTGGGACCCAGTGCATGGCGGGGACATCTTCGTGTTTGCAGTGGTCACCCTCTGGCCTCTGGCCTCCCCAGGGTGTCCTGTGAGAAACTAGACAGCGTTCTGACTGCAGGACGTCAGGAAAACGAGCACTCTGTGACAAGCACAGCATCAGGGAATTGGTGACACCACGTCTGAGGCCCCATGCAAAGGAGTGAGCCGTCACCACAGTTCCTTTTCTCCTTGTCACCCAGTCTGGCACCATGACACCCAGTGACCACAGCGCTAGCAGCAGAGAGCAGGCGAAGGCCTTTCCCCAGGGAGGCCCTGATGACCCTGTGAGCATCCAATCACCCATCAGCCAGGGCCCAGGGGTGTCCCCAGCATCGCAGATCCCCCCTCCTGGCACCGCAAATAATATGAACCTTGCATATATCTAACTCATGTGCAGCATCAATTATTGCACCAGAAATGACTATGTAACTATGCCCTAACCACAGAGGGAACTGTAGAGAACACTGTGGTTAGTCTACCCCTCTTCTTCCATTTCTCAGGAAACCCCTGTGTTGTTTGGGCAGCTAAAAGTCTCATTTTTAAAGCTTTTTCATTTTTTTTTTTAGCCAGTAATGACCATGTAACATAGTTAAAATCTGATAAACAATTAGAATTTAGGAGTGGGGCTTCTGAGAAGGCCACTGTTTTCTCTGATAAAAAGGGTCAGGCTCATCTGACACACTTTTTTGGTCCTTCCTTCTTTTCTTTGGCTGCCTGGAATACAGAAGTGATGCTTAGAGTCAACAGCAGCCGCTTTGTGAACCTGAGGATAAAAGCCATACACTTAGGGTCACAGAACAGGAAGGTCAGAGCAACCCAGTTCCCGGGTTCAGAGGTACTCTTCCCACCCAGCACGCACACCTCTACCCTTCTGTTTCCCCTAGAGAACATGCATTTAGTTAAGTCACTTCATTCAATTTTATATTACTCTCAGCTAATGGAAACGCTATAAAATGTACAAAATAATCTGAGAAAAAGTGGAATTCTAGACATCCTAATAATCATCATGAAAGACATCAACCAAATGTGACCACAGACACTTCTTAGTGGATAAAACAGAAGGAAAATAGAACTGGACAGTATAAGGTAGTCCGTGTCTACTGATCTTGTCTTTGCAGTCACCCTGATGGCATTTAACCTTTCATCACACACACACACACACACACACACACACAGACACTCGTCTTACTTCCTCTTGAGACAATAGTTTTAATGTGTTTCATTGGTGATTATTAAGTTCGGTAAAAAGGGAAGAGAGATGTTAGAGGAAAATAGTAAACTTTTCTTTCTTCTCCTTTTAGGGACGTCTAAGAAGAAATGACAAGCCCAAATCAGAAAAAAACCAGCATAGCTATCGTTATTGTCAGGTGGCTAGGCCGAATGATTTTCTGTTTTGTCCTTTGAAAGGGAAGTTGTCAGGATCTGTGAACATTGATAATCGAGGCGTGCAACAGAGGCCGTTTTTACATGAATTATCCATTTGAGCAATTTCATGTTTGACAGTAACTGCATGCTGACAGAATCTCTCCCTCAATGTCGTCTGGATAATCAGACTTCATGGGAAGTCGATGTGAATTGATCTGTGTGAATAAAAACTGTTAGAAATGATTAATATCTTGACTCATCAACTAAATATTTTGTCAGCCTTCTTTGTGGCTTCTCTATTTGAATAAGTTCAGCGATTTTCAGCTGTTCCGAAGACATTCTGAAGACATGTGAGCATCTTCTGCTGTCGGCCTTTCCTTTGGCTGAGCAGGTGCCTCTTCCCATCCGAGAGGCATGCATGAGAGCTGAGCAGGCAGAATGTAGGACCAGGGAGCGGGGCATTTTGGGTCCCTCCTTTGTCCTTGGAATCACAAACCCAAACCAGTATAGGGAGGATTTGGATCCCATAACGATAGTCTGCTTTATGCACTGCAACCCAGGAATTGTAGGTGGCATCGGCCTCCCAAAACAAGCCATCGTGGCAGATCATAATTCCCAAGATAAGCTTAGATTTCCCAGCCGCGCGTGCTATGGGGTTCATCTGCATTCTCTGACAGAAGAGGGAGGGTCGGGGAGCAGGTGCTCCTGCGATTTCTGCTTCTCTGGGGTGCTGTCTTCCTCTTCACAGGGGCAGTGCCCAGTGAGGCAGATGGTCCTGGAAACCCCTTCCTCTCCAGGAGTCTCAGAGACCCCATGAGTGGGGCCTTTGCCTCAGGAGAGACCCAGGTGAAGTCTGCATTTACATTTCACCTGGAGACAGGGGAGCCTGGGGTCTCATTCAGGCCAAGGCCATGGCCACTTGTGGCTGGCTGAGCAGGGAGTCAGCCACAGACTCTGTGAGTAGGTGGAATCTTGGGACCCCAGTTGGACGTGAGGGGATCTGGGTACCTGGTGACAGGTCTAGCCTTATGTTAGCTGGAGCTCCAGGTGAGACAGGGAGGCAGCCTGAGATCCACCAGCCATGAGACCAGGGTACTGGGTGAGGCCCAGTTTGGATCTCTGATCACTTCCAAGGCCTGGAGGGCCCAGGGACAAAGGAAAGGGCTGTTGAGGGCTGCCTTTTGGCAACTAATTAGTAAAAACCGCAGAGAACCTTGTGTGTAGTCACGTGAGGAAGGCAGCAGCTCTCTCAGACTTTAAGGGTCAGTGACCGGGCCATGGGACACTGTCAGACTTCCATCTCAGGGGTCCAGTGGGCCCAGATGCAGTATATCCTGCAGGACTGGGTGCTGTGCCACTGGCCACACTCACACTGGGAGGGCCAGGCCCTCAGTGCCTTTTGGGCTGGAGAAGAAATAGTGTCTGGGACATGGGAGAAAGGAGAGATGGGGTTTCCCAGCCCAAGTCGAGAGGGGTATCCCAGTGAGGAGCCAGGACACCATGGAAACAAAGGAGACAGTGCAGAGAGTCTGGTGTCTGCAGGTTCCTAGGGGAGGACAAGGATGGGGAAAGAGGACCGGGTCTGCAAAAGGGAGACAAGACTTATCCATCTGGGGATGGAAGGCTTTCAACTGGGGCTGAGCTGCTCACACCCAGCTGTCAGGATGGAGTTCACGGAACTATTATCTCTGACAGTCTAGAAAAGGGCCTAGTAGCTCCAGGTGACCACTGCCAGACACTGATGGAGGTTCCCCAGATCTGCCCTTCTTGTTCTTCAGGGCGTGGAGACAGTGATAGCGCCAAGGTCAAGGCTGAGGAAGCCATCAGATGACTGTGCAACTTGACTGGGAAGGGGGGCTCGCAGCAAAAGGCTCGGGGGGGAGGGATTGGTGCCACCTTCCAGGTAAGGGGTGGAGAGAGCTGGGGAGGTTAGGAGGGCACCCAGATGCCACCGAGTCCACCTGACACATGTGAAAACAACCTCTCCTCTAGTCCAGATTTCTGCGCCAAGACCAAGAAGAAAGAAAATATTGCAATATTGTTCAAAACCAGCCCTTTTGACTACTTCTGGTAGAATGGTAAACTGACACAACATTTTCAGAGATAACTGGCAAAACGTTTTTAAAGCCGCCAGCTGTTCACGGCGTTGACCCCGTCTCTGAGATGGCGAGATTCCACGTGGAGTCGGCGTTGAGACAGAAAGACGATGTCTACACCGATTTCCATGGCACCCCTTCCTTCATGTTCTGGAATGGGGTGCCGCTGGGGATGGAGGGTCGGGTTTGGGTGGGAAGATCGAAGTTACAGAAGACGGTCATGGGCACAGTGACAGGGCACGCCTAGGGCCTCGCACACTAGTTTGAACTGAGTGTCTGGAGAAATGAGAGGTCCGAGTGAGCTGGGGAGCACAGGTGAATTTGAAGGGAAAGGAGAGGCGTGTGGGTAGCTGGAGGAATATATAGGGCCAAGGACATGTTTGTTAAGACAGGCGATTTCTGAGCATTTTAAAATGCTGATGAGGAGATGAAAAAAGTGAGGTTGAGTATGAAAGGAAAGTAGATATTTGCTAGTTCAGGGCTGTTGAGACCCAAAGAGGTGGCAAGGATGAGTCCGCAGGGGACCTAGGGAAGGAGCTGGGCTGCAGCCAAAAACAAACAAACAAACAAAAACAAAAACAAAAGCTCCCAAATGACAAGTGGTAAGAAAGAAACGATGAACACAAACGAAAGCAATTTTCTGTCCAATTGGTGATAAAAATCTGACATTGATGAGATAATCATTAAATTCCCAGAAGTGGGAGGACGAAGCTTCTGTAGAAATGGGGGGTGGAGTTTTAAGACATGGAAAAATATTTGAAATAGTCCACAGAGAACGAAAAAGCGAATTGGTGATCGTTCAGAGACGCAAATAGATTGGAAGGGAATCCGTTCTCCCATTACAGAATGTTTATTTTAAAGCTACCTTCTACATATTTGCTCTCTTCTCTGTAAAATAAACCATTTATTTAGTTCGTGGAGTTGTAATAATGATAGAAACTCCCCTCGGAATGTGATGTGGCTTCAGTATTTACCGGTTATTTCTTCTCCCATTTACTGTTTCTGAAAGGATCTGGTAGTGTGTGATTCCCACTCTAACTCCTAAAGCCCAGGGTATCATAAGACAAACAAATACATGAGACAACAAAAAATAAATAAATAAATAAACAAATAAATAAATAAGAAAGAAAGAAAAGAAAAAGAAACAAAAGAACAAATACAAAACAGTATAGTTTGGCCCCAATTTCTGATTTGAAGGAAAAGCTTTTTGGTTACTTTTAACGCACATTATTCCATATTTTAAAAAATGGCAGAGAGAGGGATGAATAAAAGAAGAAGAAAAAGCTACTTTTATAAAAGTGTTACTGGTAACATGCCAGTGAGAACTACTGGAATGTGTACATACTCTCCGTTTTATATTTTACTGGAAATAATCCCAGTGGACGACATCTGATCTTTTAAGACATTTGCTAATGATTCGTACATTCATTTCAACCAAGTCCTACACTTTGAATAACGATCCAGGGGAAGTAAACTTATAAGTGGATGATGCTGATGTTGGTATAAACATGAGTACCCCTGTGGTGATTGATAAACTGAATTTCGTGGCATTTTACATCGCACACCGGATGTATTCTAACATAACGACTTCACACACATGCTCTCGGCCGTCACGTGCGAGGCTCCCTTTTGACCACTGACACCTGTCCAAACCCACAGGTCGCATGCTTCCTGCCCAGCCTCCTCCCTCTTCCCTCCAGCACCGTGGGAAAACAAAAAATAACATTGGGGAAACACAGCAAAACTCTTTCTCTTTCTCTTTCTTTCTTTTTCTTTCTTTCTTTCTTTCTTTCTTTCTTTCTTTCTTTCTTTCTTTCTTTCTTTCTTTCTTTCTTCTTTCTTTCTTTCTTTCTTTCTTTCTTCTTTCTTTCTTTCTTTCTTTCTTTCTTTCTTTCTTTCTTTCTTTCTTTCTTTCTTTCTTTCTTCTTCTTTATTTCTTTTGGGAGTATAGCACGTGTACAAAAAGTGCAGAAACCACAGGTGTTCCATGGAATGAACTGTCCCAAAGTAAACATACCCACATAAACATCCCCTATATGGGGAAATGGAGCATGGCCTGCACCCTGGAGGCCCCCCTCAGCCCCCGTCCCTTCTGCTGTGTTCTTTCTCTTCCCAGAGTGTTATAAACATGTCCCTGTCTTCACTTCACACGTCACAGCTGAGCTTTGATCATTTTTGCAAATGTTATAAGAAAATCATGACATGCGGATTCTGCCGTGCTTCGCTTCTCGTGTAGTCACGAGGTGCTTTCATGTTGTGCCGTCCTTGTCACTGCAGAGTTTTCTACTCCATAAATGGATAAACCATACCTTATTTAGATGTTCTCTTGTTGGTACCTTTCAGGTGGTTCCCAGGACTTTTCATTTTCTATTATAAATGATGCTTCTGTAGCATTTATAGAGATATATAGGTCTCTTGGTGCATCTAGGTACACATTTCTGTTGGGTGTATATACATCTGGGTGTAAACTTGTCAGGTGACAGTACATGACTATTATTAAGCTTTTCTTCCCCTCTAATCAATTTGTAGTGAATACTATAAATCAGGGGGGCTATTTGAATGTAGAATAATTACCGGCATCCCTGGCCTCTACCCAATAGCAAATAGTAGCAAACCCCTGCCCCCAATTCTGATGGCCACAGGTGTCTACAGAAATTTATGTCTCTGGACGCCAAATCAGTCCTGGGTGAGAATCAAGGGTTTTAATCTGAATCTGTGGTTTCTCCTTTTACAGCTTCAAGGCATTTAGAACATTTTATCTCTATTTCCTTTCATAGTTTGTGCTATTATTGCCATATATTTTAATACTACAGATATTTAAAACTCAATAAAACATCACACGTGTTTTAGAAAATCAATATTCATTTAGATTTCCCCCATACACTTGTTATTTCCCTTGCTTTTTATCCTATAATATTAATATCTGGATTTCTCATAGATGTCTTTTTTTCTCTCTCTCTTTATTTTTTGTCTTTCGGTCTTGTCTCCTGGTGTGCTAAGTAATCTTTGATTTAATGCCACACATATTTTTTAAGAGTTGTAAAGACGATTTGTTATCCTTATAAAGGATCTATTTTTAGTTCTGATAAGCTGATAATTCATCTTTAAGCACTATTTTCCCTTAAATATTTGTGAATTAAAAATTTAGGGCCCAGCAGCTAAGAAGCCCCCATGCATTGAATTTGATTATGGATTGATGGATTAGACTATTTTTGAGGGGTGCCTATTTCCGTTTGTTGTCACTCAGATAATAGAGCTCTGCAGGGTTTCTGCTGAAAGCCCACACTGATTGCTTTTCTGGGATCTGAATTTCATTTTCAGCCTCTCTACCACGATGAGACTTCTGGAAGCTCCACTCAGCATCTCCACCTCTCGGCTTTATCTACATGATTGGCTTGAGCCTGCGGGAACCAGCCTTTTAATGTACAAATGGCTTGAGGGGAAAATGATGCTCCTGGGTGAGTTTACATCTTCATACTTTCTTTATTTCTGGTATCCTGGGCTCTAGTGTCTTGGTCATTCTGCAAAACCTTCAGAGAGAGGTTTCCTTTTACTCTATCAGTGTTTCTAGTTGTTCGTGGTGGGAGAGTTGGAAAGCAATGAGCTAATCTAAAATACCAGAAGAGTGAAAATCCACTGATGACTTGTTAGAAATCTAGCCGAGTCAACACATAGTAGTATAATCAAAGTAGGCACTGATATCATTTGAATAAATTTGGGATTGGCATGTACCTTTATCCCTTAATCCAGTAGAACTCACATGAGTCCCCATTCCCGGAGGCCATAAGGAGATTTATGTTTCTGTGGGAAAAGCAAGGCCAGAGCCAGACATCTTGGCTTAAATCTGACTCCGTCACTTCCAGACTTTGAACCCTCTAGAAAACCACACGACATTCCTGCCTGGTCTTTCTCATCTGTGAAATACAGCCAATAATTATTTTACCTTCCTCACAGCACGGCGGTATGGATAAAATAAAAATGAGAGATTGGTCCGAGGTTCATGTCAGCTCTCTACATTATGCAAGGGGCATCGATAACTTTGATTTGTGTCCTCAGTAGCTTCGTGTCTTTAGGAGAAGACAAACTCCCCACAGTCTCTCTCGGTAATAATCATGTTGTTTAGCAGAGAGGACCAGACGACTAGAGGAAACAACATTGGATTTATTTTCTAGGTAAATTTATATTATCTATGGAACCGAGGCTACTTAGCATGCCCTGTTTTTTACCCTTGATCTTTGCAGTCACGTGGATTTTAAAGGCTCATGGGGATGATAAATGCACCTGGCATTACTGTGCCTAAGTAGGGCGCCTCAGGCTCAGTTGGTCCCACTCATCAGAAAATACCTAATAATCCATCCTCTGGTGCTTTCTTCCCTGGGAGTGCGCCTCGGGGAAGGCTGAGTGTCCCAACAGAGTCACGGGCTGAAGCTCTTAGCAATTTGGGGGCATCCTTCCCTGCACCTTAGCATGAGATTTCTGGTAAGCAGAAAACCACTAATCTTCAAAGAGCTGATTGATTCTTCATGATTTACTGCTCTGGCCACAATTCAAGATCTTAAGACGCATGAAGCCAACGTAAACCTTTATTAGTGTCGCCACTGCCATCAAGGTATTTCGTGTGAATTGGTGATCTGCAGCATCTTCAATGGAATGAGAAGAAATAGCCATTATCGATGTCATGAATGAACCGTAAGTCATCCCCATGTGTGCCCCAGTGAATGGGAGGTACGGTATGGAAAGAATCAGTCACTGGATACATCGAAAGGAAGGAATATATGGAAACACCTACTGGGAGGAAGTCACTAAGAGGATGAGGGATTCCAGAGACGTGAGTCCATCCTCCCCCATCTGAACCGCTCAAAGAATGTAAGTACCGAAGGAGCAGACAAGGCTGAAGGAGGGTCCCCGAGTCCTTGTCAGTGATGTAGAAGAGACAGCAAGCTTAACGGTAGGAAAGACTGAAACCTAAAGACCTTAATCTAAGATGCTACTTGCTAGTTGGCCGGCTTATTGTAAAATTCTGTAGAATTTATGTATGTGAATGGTGCATAATTTCTTCACTCCCTTTTTTGGCAAACTAGCCATAATGCTATTGTTACTGTATCAAAGTCACATAGAAATATCACCCTTTATACACCTGCTTTTAGAATGGCTACGAAAACCTGCCATTTCTTATAACACCCTTCCCATAAAAATAATGAAAAAGAAAATGGGGTATAAATGGAAGTAGAATTGTGGGTAATAAAATGGGATACTTATTATATTAAAAGAACTAACATATAAATATCTCTCTAAAAATATATGTAGGGAAACTTCAGAAAAGGAGAGATTCAAATAAAAACATATAAGATTGCTGTTAAAGTAAAATCACAAAACCTTAGAATGAATAAAATAATGATGATAAAATTACGATACTGGAAACTCAATGTTTGAATAAATAAAACAATAATGTTGAGTAAGATGATTTCTTATGGTGTCTCTTAGCATTACCCAATACTCTGCTTTTTATTCATCTTTGAGAGATGACTAGACTTTTGATAATTTTTTTAATGAGGAAAAGAGAGGGTTATCCAAACCTTTTAAATCATATTTGTAAATAATTTTCAACAGCCATTATTCCAGCAAAAATTTCTTTTAAAAATAATGTACAGCATGATGACCACAGTTACCTCTATTGTGTATTCAAAACGTTCTGGGAGAGTAGATTTTAAAAGTTCTCATCATAGGAAAAATAATTTGTACCTTTGTGTGATGATGGATATTAACTCAAATCATTGCGGTAGCCATTTTGCAAAATATTAACATCAAATAGTTGCTTTATACACCTAAAGCTAATACTATGTTATACATAAATTTTATCCTAATAAAAAGCAAAGATTTGAGTTATTTCCTCCTGTTTATACCATCGTCTTCCCCAATTAGAAAGATGAAGATGCTGCCTGGCTGTTAGCCATCTGGCAAACCCACCTGGCCATTCCACCTGCAAAATATATCCTGACTCTACTGCCTCTTTCTCTCCTTCTGGATCCAGTCTTCCCTCCTCACATCCCAATGCCCAGATGCTGTCCTCCCCCATTCCTCCCAGAACTGGGAAACCGTCCTTCCTCCCTCCTACCTGGTTGCCAGATGCCATTGTCGCTGAGAAAAACCACAAGATTAAAAAGTTATTCAGTACTTTGAATATTTTAGTACTGCTTAAGTTTTGTCTTACGTTCAGTATTTACACACTAGGAAATATTTCTTGATAACTATTTCGCATTCCCATTTAACAAATGTAAGCAAAATGGCGAGTCTTGTCACATCCATTGAGTTAGCCATTCGTAAGGCAAAGTATGATTCTGTCTGTGAGATAGTAACTCAGTCTTTGTGTTTGTAGCAAAAATTTTTAAGTCAAGTAGTTGCTGCTTTATGGGAAAGTGACACTGCTCCTTATGTGGCCTTTTCGTCCAGCAGGCGTTCAGCAGAGTGTGTCTTCGCTGTTGTCTGCGGTCCTCCAGCCAGTGCAATGCCAGGCCTCGCCAGGTAAGTCACCTCCTGGATTTCTCGTTGCTGGGGTGAACGTCTATAGCAATCCGTGCCTCGTAAAGGGGGCACCACATCTGTATTTAATATTCAGTTGCTTTTTCTTTAAGCTTTGAACCATCGGTCTCAAAGTGATGCTGCAACTTCCCTGGCACCATGATATTATTCACAATGTGCCACCACGTAAGAGTCTACAGAGTGAATTAACTGCTCTGAAGCCAGAGGAAAGTGTCTTCATCATATTTTAATTTCTTGTATGTATTTTACCTAGTTTATTTAGAGTATACTATGCTTTTCTTTCACGAATCAGAGGATTCTCTGATAGTTCATTTTCATCTTTTTGATCATCTTTACGTGTAGACGATGCTGCTTTGGCTGGAGAAAATGCTTCTTATAATCCCTTCTTAGGCCTGTGATTAATCCTCAAATACAAGGACAAAGTAATATAAATAAATTATCTTACTTTTTAAAATAGTACATTACCAAGTTCTAAAATAAACGAGTATAATAAAACTGAAAAATTTAGAAGTGTTTTCCATAAAGTATTTAAAAATATGTTGCAAAACAAGACAACATATTATACTTGCTTCTTGTTGCATTTCTCTTAATGACTAAGGAATATTCCCAAATATTAAAATAATTACTTTTTGAACAATACTGAAGTTAAAGAAAATTCAGCAAATACAGATGAAGGTAGGAGTACTGAGAAGAGACAGTTAATCTCCAAAAATGCATGTATTTATATTCGTATACTAAATACACTACGTGAGAAAACTCTAGAAAATGTAAGACTAGACAAGCAAACCTTCTGTTAGTCATTAGAGTGATGATGACATCATGCCATGCGGCTTCTAGAAAACTCAGCTCTACGCTAACAGAGAAATGAGAGTGAGAAAGGCAAGTGCTATCTTAGGGGTGTTGTAAAGATGGTCTTGACCTTGCATACTGCCTGGTGGGGTTGTGGGTACTCCTTAGGGACCCTGATTCCATATGGGGAACCTGTCACATACTAGTCCTGGCTACCTCTTCTTGGGGGTACAGGTATCCACCTCCTTTTATGGAAATGATGGGGTCCAGGTGAAGATAGGCCTCACCTGTTAAGCAGGAAATGGACGTGGTGACATTTTCTGTGCATCCCTCTAATAAAACTCCCTGGCAAGGAATCCAGACTTCAGACCCATAGGATCCTCTTCCCTAAAGAGAGAAGTGAGCCCAACTGCTCAGATTTTACAGATAAGGAAAATGAGAGCCCCCTTCTCAGACTGAGTGTCCCAACGTCACAGTTGGATGGGTCAGGAGGTGAGATGATGATTCAGTTTTATTTTATTGTCAAGCTTGTATGATTTATAGTATTCAAATACTTGAGACTACACTCAGAATTTTACTTAAAGCATAGAGTTCCTTCAAGCACATATACAAAGAACTACATACACATTTAATTATCTTCCCATACCACCTCCACCTGCCATGCACAGGAACGTTGTGTGACCTACATGTTAAAATAAAATAATTCCTCAGCTTCTGCTTCAATTAAACATGGGTCCAGTTGAACATATGAGGGAATAAGAACAAGGTAGAACTTCATGTGTTTGGGATTTGGTGGTGTGCAGCCCAGGAAATCCTCAACTTTACATGAAGACCTTTTAAAAAAAATTTCCTCTCCTCCAGAATACATTTTCTCTGTTTATTCGTTATTCCCAGACCACATCAGTTTACAGGTTGGTCGGAATAACTGAAACTCTGACATGTATATTCTTTCCACCAAGAAATGCTCCCTTTGCAGAAAACATATATATCACATCCTGTCAACAGCGGGGACTGTCTTCCCAATGGTAACAGGGTAATTTTGGGTGCCACCTCATTAGGCCAAATCTCGAGTTCCCTGCTTCTTCTTGTTATCGATTCCTATCTTTCTTCCACTGAGAAGTCCTGAGGACTAAATGCTGTGCCTGCCACGTACTAAGGTCGCCATTTCTCTGCACCAGTACTGCTTCTTGTCCATGGCGATGCAAAGATTGCTGCTCTCATCTCTCCATGGGGCAGCACAATTTCCTCATGGCTTCCACAGATGCGTTCCACATTTCATGTGCCATAGCTTTGCTACCCCGACATATCTTTATCCGCTCTTTCTTTCACTCGATTTCTTACACTTTGGGTTAATATTAAAGTACATAAACTCCAATGTCACACTCTTACTCTATGGTATTGAGAATCTGTGCTAAAGTCTAAACTCTGTGAAACCACAATATTCTGAAAGTTTATGAAAACATTCATGCCACAGCATCCAAATGATCTGTTGTTTATTTTTCTCCATTTATAAGAGGTGTTCCTCAATGCATGCAACTGAAATGAACTGAAATAAAGAATTCAATTATAAACGTTCAATAATAATAAAATAATAATATATGGATGAAATAATGGCCTGTCGGTTTTGATTTGTAAAGCAGCCTGAGGCACAGTGTCTAACCACAACCTGGACTTCGGTTGCATGTTCCTAAACAGGGCCTTCTGAATCTGGCTAAGTTACAAATCATTAAATTCTTGATTTGAAAGACTTTCGTTGCTGCCAACAGATGCTTGCTATATAGAAGATAATTTCAATGAGGAAATAAATTTTCCCATAATTGTATCCTCTTGCAACGTCCAGAATAGATTTAGTTCTGCCGTGATAAATGTTGAAACGAATGTTATCAATTGGCCAATTTTCTGTCCCATTTTCCATTGCTTCACATTCACTCAATTTTCTTTTGTTCCTTTTCGACAACAGAAAAGAATCACCGCAGTAAAGACCTGCACGTGTACTGGCCAAGGGACGTTTTGGCAAAGCCTAAGGTGTGACATATGGTGGAGGAGGCAACATAGTACCAGGTGAATGGTTGGGTGGAGATGCATTTCATCACAACCTTCCCCTCATATGGGCCACCTGTCAATGAATTCTGAACTATAGGAGCTGGGCAACCAAGTTTGAGAAAAGAAGAATGATAAAGACCGTAACAGGAAGAAAGGAAGACCTCCTTTGCTTGTGCCAACAAAAGAGAGACTCCCCCCAAGCACAGCTGTGTGGCTTCATTCACGGACTCTCACCAGGCCCTTGTTCATCTCACACCCATGTGACTGGTCCCCTCCTTTTCCAGGGAGATGCAGGGTCATCAACAAGACCTACCTAGTCAGAACCCAGCCAGCCATGACTAGTGTGCACTCTTCACGTGACTCCAGAAAGCCTCCTATCCTCCCAAATTCCTTCTTTCCAGGGGGCAAAATAACACTACTCAGAGTGCTGTTGGAGGGGTGCGACCCATTTTTCATTTGGAAAAAAAATAGTGCAACCTGCTGCCAGAGTTAATTTGATTTCACGTCAACCCAGTCTTCGAGGCTGAAGCAAATCTGACTGGTTTTCCTAATGTAACAGAAATGTACGCATAAACTGGATCCATCAGAAGATTCGTCAATTGACAACTGAGAAGGATGGGTAACATCACGTGTAGGAACGCCACGTTTTCTAGGAGTCAACATTTTCGGTGATCGGGAATTACTATATTTTTTCAATGGAAATACCACTACTAAAAAAAAGAATGCTATAAACAGAATGACATCATCAGTTTTCAAAGACTGTGGATATACTAGAGCGATGTGAAAATAATAATAAAAGCGGGATATTTTGTGGCAAACTTTAGGGGTCGGGTTAGGACTGTAACTCATGAGCTTTCTTGGGGTAAGAGCTGCAGCTGCAGGTGTTCCTGGAGAGTATTCTCGGGGCAAACTAGATGTAGGTTGATGAAAACAAGAAGCATCTGGTGATGACGGGTCTTTCCATTTCCTTCCTCCATCCCCTCCTGGCTCTCTACTGCTTCTTATGGGTAAGGGCTGAACTGCTCCCCCATCTCCATCTTGGAAAACCCAAGGGGGCTCTTCTGTGGGGTGCTCTATGTGCTTCACACGCTGAAAAGAAGAAAGCTTTTATGGCACACATGGAACTAGCAAGCTTTTCATGATACCCCTGGCTACCTCCTCTCCCACATGGAGCATTCTGCATGGTCCAGGTGCCTGCCCTCCTGGAGTGTGCATCCAGGGAGCTAGGAAGGAACAGCATCCAGACATGTATTCCCTGGGTCCTGTTGGGGAATCTCATTTAATCTGTGTCCCTGGGTTGTGACAGATGGTGCCATCATCCTGCTACCCACGAGGTCTGCAGAGTTGGTCGGCTCTTCTTCACCTGCACGGCGGCTCAGCCC
Source organism: Cynopterus sphinx (assembly GCA_030015415.1). Taxonomy (NCBI): domain Eukaryota; kingdom Metazoa; phylum Chordata; class Mammalia; order Chiroptera; family Pteropodidae; genus Cynopterus; species Cynopterus sphinx. The sequence continues at coordinate 2,716,726 of CM057379.1, read as the reverse complement.
TGCCTCTGCACACAGGCAGCACATGAGCAGCAGAAGGATGCAAATGGCTGTTTTTCTTTGAGTTCTTGCAATCTCCCGCCTCACGGCCCTTGGTCACAGCAGGTAAATAGGACAGAACCACATGACTGGGACACTCCTGTGACAGGGAAGCATTTGAAATAAAAATCCCGCTGGCCACAGGGAGCTGGAAACAGCAAAGAGCGAGAGATCTGGACCCATGTATGATAGGTAAACGATTGTGGAATCGCTTTTTCCTAGTGGAGGGAGATGTCTTCTCTCTGGGGTTTGTCCAGAGAACCCAGACGTGAGCCCATATGGCTGTGTTTGTTCCCACGCACAGACACACACTTCAAAACCAAGTCATGGATACTCAATGGAAGGAGATTTGAAAGGGAAAAGACACATTTCTTCTTCTTATCTAGTTTGACTTAAATGTCAATTTTGGAAAAAAAAAAGAAAAAAGCCAGCGTTGTGACTGGACCAAAGTCACGCCACCTTTCTCTGTGTAGGCTCAAGCAGTTGACACGTAGATGATCTGTCACCGGGAAAATTTTAGTTGAAGCACATTGTTGTCCATTCAGCTTTCATATTTCAATCTGAACTCTCGATTAGTACACCAGATAGAAAAGGCCGCTGTTTGATTTGTGCTATAGTCAATAAAGATAATGGCATTCTTGAGGAAATGACTTATTCAAAGGTCAGCCGGCCAGTAACTTTTCAAGCTAAATTTAGGGTTGGGTTAATATTTGTTTTTCTATTAAAGCATGGTGTAATGGAACTAGAGACGAGGTGATGTCATTAAAATACTCGGCAGTTTACCTTTTACTTAATTGTACATTTCTCAATTTACCGGCAGCCTCGTGTCGCTAATTAAAATGAAAACTGAACGGAATCAAGTCATAGCATGTGAAATATGCTATCGCGATTCTGTGTTGTTTTCAATCTCTTGCTTTGAAAACCAATTGGCTGTTGATGGTGGACCGCTGTGGGATTTGCCGACAAGAGGAGGTGTCATTGCCAGATCTTTCCATCCCGTGCTGTCCCTATTTGAGAGCATCGGGTAAATCATCTCTTGTTTGGCCCCCTCTTGGAGAACGCTTGTCATTGCACGATGCAAGGCTCTGCCATTAATGAGTCCAGGGCCACCTGCAGGTGCCAGCCACCTGCAGGGCTCTGTTCAAAGCGTTTCAGGTGTGTTCTCTCCTCGGATTCTCATCCTCAACAACTTAGAAGGCAGGCATATCCTCCCATTTTAGAGATAGGGGTATGAGCCTCATCAGGATAATTAAGAAACGGGCCCCAGTCCCACGATTTGTGAGAGAGAATGCTTAGTATTAAACCAGGTGTTCCAGACCCCACCGCGGTGAGTGATCTGGAGGCAGACTCAGTGGTTGGCTGAGGCTGGCGGGAGAGGTGTTCAGGAGGAGCCATGTCCCTCAGGTCTGAGGTCCCGTAAGGCCCGGAGAGAGGAGAGGTCTGAGAGGGAGGAAGAGGAGGGATAACAGAAGCCTGAATGAGAGAGACTGCGAGAGGGCCTGGAGATGGTTCCGGAGAGAGTGGAGGACTTGTTAGGAGACAAGTTCAAGGTGAGGTTGAAAGTAAATTGAAGCCACATCGAGGATAAACTAGTGGATGTCAGTTTTTAAAGCAAGACAAACAGTAATTACGTTCCCGCTATGAGGCAGTCATGCACCAGGGACCTGCCATATGATCTCATAGAACTCCACAAATCTCGAAACTGATAGATTGAACCCCATTTTACAGAAGAGGAGACTGAGGCTCAAAACTGATCATTCACTTGTCCCGACTGGTAAGGGCCATGGATCCCCAGCTGAATTGTTGCTTGGCTTGGCTCCCTGCTGGAAGGCAAGGGTTTTCATGTGTGACTTTGGGTGGCTGTGTGTTCAAAAAGTAAATTGGAAACGCAACCAACATGAGGATCGGCAGATGGGAAAGCTGAATTTAAGCTCCTGTTTCAAGGAGTTGTGCTGTCATGTGGTTTGAAAGAGGCCTGGGAGAATGCGGAGTTCTTTCATTTTCTCTTCCTTCTGCGGGGAAGTTCCTCTGGCTGGCTTCCAAAGAAAAGGCATCTCCAATCACAGCCGCTGGCTGCCCGGGAACAGTGTTTCGAAGGAGAGACCTGGCGACCAGAATTCTACTCTGGAATTAATTTCAAGTTGTCGGAAAGCTTACGTTTCCATCGTGAATCAGACCGAGCCAGAAGCATGATAAATTTAATCATAATTGACTTCGTGTGGCTGTTGCCATTCATTTGCATATGCAGCGAGTCCCATGGAATAATTTCTCTTTCTACCGTTACTGTTAAGACTGAGCAAGGGCCAAAGCAAGCACAGAGAGGGGAAATAACGAATGTGGCTATAATTAAAAACATGCCCCCTCTGGGACCAGGTTCTTATTTAGAGCCAACTTCCTAGATTTAGCTCCTGGGGCCCTTCTCCTTAAAACTGTGCGTTGTCTACTTAATTAGAAACACTCTGATGGTCTAGCTTGGGGGCCTGTGAACATGGGGTGGAAGCAGAAACTACTCCTACCTGCTCAGGTAGGAAGTCAGGTAGCCCCAGACTCACTCCCCAGAGGGCCGAAGTGCGCTGGCCTTGATGCTGATGGCTGCTCTGGCTCGGGGGAATCACTGGGGACCCTGGCTTTCTGTCTCTCCAGCCCTTGGTCCACGGTCCAGCTCCTACCAGCAATGGTTTCCCGGAGGTGGACCTTCTAGAATCTGAGACTCCTGGGCTCCTCATTCACAGACATAGAGAAGAGATGGGTGGTGGCCGGAGGCGGGGGCAGGAGGTAAGAGGAATGGGTGAAAGAGGTCAAACGGTCACAACAGCAAACAAACAAACAACAACAGCAAACAATAAAGCTCAGTGTCTCCGGGACAGAAAGCAAAGCTCTTTGCATAGTCTATTTGGGATGACACTGAGCGGAGACATCCCTCCCCCGCCCTGGACTCAGGTATTCTGGCTGTGGTGGGGGGCAGTAAGCTCCACACTGTGGTCTCTGATTCAAAAAATATACAGCACCTGTAACAGGACAGAAGCGCATTCTCTGCAGGATACTATGTTCAAACTGGGGCCATGATGGATCCCCCAGAAAGCCATGTTGTCTTTAACTAGGGTGTCTTCTTCCAGGTGGTGACAGATGTTCATCTCGCAGACATAAGCCCATCGCTCTCCTTACGGCCGTGAAGCAGGTTCCTGAGCAGAAGCCTTCGGTGTGACTATCCTCGTCTGTCTAGACTCAATTCCTTTGACCCCAGAAGTCTGGGATCAAAGTTAGGCACTTACCGGAGGCTTTTAATCGGATTGATAAATCACTCTCCGGCTACGTTATCCCAATCTATATTTCTACCCTGTTTCCTAATACATTCATTACAACTAAAAGGGTCATTTTTTTTCTTTTTCTTTTCCTTTTTCAATATTTGCAGTTTTAGGAGTGGAACCCTTCTGGAATGGTGAGAGATGATAAGAATATGCATGTATTGAATTAGGAGAAAGTGGAGCCTGTCTGTATGACCCATCTCCACCGAGAGATCACAGGAACTGCTCGCGGGGTAGTGACATGGTCGTGCGGCATGATGACAGCAATGTCCCAGTGCTGGAGAGGGAGCATGCGTCCTTCTCCACCAAGAGTTCTCCAGTCATTAATGAATTCTCGGAGAGTGTCTTACGTGTCCTGACACACACTCAAGCCTTCCCTTTTGTCCTTCCAGGTGTGTGGGTGGGTGGAGAACAGGTGAGGGAGGAAGGGGAAGAGGGCTGGTGAGGGAAAGGAGACACAAGGTCCATTCTGGACCCGTCAAGCTGGAGGAGTCTGTGGAACCTGCAGGAAAGATGCTGATAGGCAACTGCCATGTGCACCTGCAGCAGGTAACGAGTTAAGGTGACTCCAGAGGCCGCAGCAAACGAAAACACACAAATGTCATGACCCAAGCACGAATTGAAGGCTGTTTCTCTCTCACAGAAATCCCATGACTGGTGACCGAAGGCTCTTCTTCAAGTAGTGGTCCCAGAGCCCCACCTCCTTCCATTCGTGCCTCCAGCATCTCGGTCACGTGATTTCCGAGGTCCCCATGCTGGGGAGGGAAGTACCCGGAGGACCAAATGAGAGAGGTTCCTGTGCGTCATTCCTGTAAATCTCAGACGTGAATCACTTAGACACACACGCCACTGGCCGGGACCCAGTGGTACAGACGTGTCTCCCTGGGGATGGCACAGGTGGAGCTCAGATTGGTCATCCTTTGTGTCTCAAGGCTGCACACATAGCATCTGCTCGGTCAAGGTTGGCGTTGCTAGCAGCAGGATCTAGTCTGAGGTGGAGTGTGTGAGTACAGCATGACGTGGCGTCGGAGAGGAAGGCCCAGGGAGCACCCAGCATTAAAAGAAAAAGAAGTCTCCTGGGAACTAATCTTCTCAAAAGTAGCAATGGAGTATCACCTAGCAACAAAACGTGCATAGTACCACACTTTTGCTAATTTGCAAATAAATCCCACAAATGCGACACCGAGAAAAAGGGATACCTGCCGTAATGTGCCATTTATACAACATTCAGAATTAGATAAAACTTATATGAAATGCTAGAAGCTGAGAGAGCAGGTCCTTTTTTTGACTGTGGGGGAGGAGGGCATAGAGGGCACTCTATCTTGTTCTTGGGACTGGTTTCACAGGGTGTTCGTTTTGCGAAAATTCACTCAGATCCACACATATAACTTGCCACATTTTTGTATATTGAGTTTCAATGAACAGCTGCTTAAAAATAGATTTTGCATGTGTCTTAAATTTCCACTTACATACACTAGTGAGGAAGTCAGTTAATTGCATCCTGATTAAGAGCTGTCTCTAGGATATATCGGCCTCTACCCCCTTTTCTCAACACACACACGCACACCCTATTGAGTTTTATTTATGGCTCTCTCTTAAAAATGGAAATTATTTTATGCCAAAGGCAAGTCTTTCTAGCAGACTCTTTTGGATAATCTAATCTGCTTATTTGGGGTATTTCAATGTCCAGAGCGAGCAGTTTGCTCTGGGCCCATGAAGGTACCTTCCTGCGTTGACAGTGTTGAACATCATAGCACTAGAGTGTCTGGGGTGGAGGCAGCTGGCTGGCCACCAGGACTCATGAATCTCTTCCCTTTTCATCTATGTGGGCCACTTGCTTCTACCCAATCGGTTGTGGGCAGATGTAATTTATGCTTTCTCTAGGCCTGGTCCTTAAAAGCTTCCATACAGACCCTCCACTCTCCCTCTTACCCCCATCAGCTGGGAGGATGTCAAGTCCAGGGTGACCTAGGGAGCCACGCGTTACACCTGACCAGGTTTCCAATGATACGGACGCCCGAATGACCAGGCAAAGTTGAACACGTCCCTTATTCTTTACGGGGTCAAGAACTGGTTTTCTGTTATACCAAGTCCCTGAGATTTCAGGTTCATCTGTTCCTTCTGAAACATTTGCTCATCTTACTTGATACAGCTGTAAATTGCTCACTGAGAACATCTGCCCTTTCTCCCTGCGCAACTGTGGTTGGTGAGGTCAGGATGCCACATGCTATTGCATCGGCTCGGTCGTCTATCCCTGAGCCGGCCATGGGAATCTGCACTGACATCCAGGTTTGCCCAATTCGTTAAAGCTCTTTCATTATCACATTTTGTAAGAACCAGCAAATCCACCGGAATGGAGAGAGTCTGGCAGTCCGCTTGGCATGTTTCTTTGAAAGAAGCAGCAGTTGAAGATGAATATGAATGAGTATCACTTCTCAGAAGGGGAACTGGCCTCTAAGTCGTCCCCATGATCCACAGTGACTTCAGTCATTAAAACTTGGCAGCACATACAGCCTGCATGGGGGATGCCTGTGTGGAATGGTGTCACCTGCTGTCAGAGTGAGCGGCCATCATCAATAAAGTCTGCCACAGCGTGCTCGGGGGGATGTGCTGCTCATAGGTTCGGTGGGTGATGACTATGCCTTCCCTCAAAACTCCAGGACTGGGTGGTGGAGATTTTCATTAATAAGGAAGGAATTTTTTTCTCATTAAATTGGATCACACATGACCACTGTTCCCTGTTATAAAGCACAGCCTGCCTGCTCCTTGCCCCTATTTGTTTTAGGTCTGTTTCAAAGAGGAAAGATTATAATCAGACAATACAATATTTCCAAATTTAATTTTGCATTTTCTCTCATCCAGCAAAATAAATATGCTCCCAAGCTTTCTCTTGTCCTCTGAGAATGGGTGGAGAGTGAAGTGTGCTAATCTTAAGTGTGTGGCTCAATAAATTCTAATGTATTTACACAGAGGACAGGTGACTATAGAACATTTCCAGTCCCTGGAGGCTCCCAAAGGCCCCTTTCTGTACAGCATCCTTCTGAAGGCAACTACTGTTCTGACTTCAATCACTACAGGTTAAGTCCAAACCAGGTTCTGAATATTCATTCAGCACCCATCTCATGTTGGCCTCTATCTCCACTCATGGCTTTAGAAAAATAGTATTGTGTTTTTTTCTTATTATTCAAAGGTCAGATTCTACTTCCTTTTCTGGTTTCCCTTGGTTTTATACGCATCAAACATGCTTTTGTGATTTTTAAAGGGAAATATTTAGAATTAAGAAAGTGTTGAAAAGAAGAACTCCCCTGAGGGAGGATGGAAGAGATTAGCAGAACAAGGCAAAGGATGCTCAACTCTTTAGAGGCCCAGAAGTGTCCAGGGCTGTCAGGCCTCTGGGTGCGGATGTGCTCAGCCTACAACTCCGAGCCCTGCCATCCTAGTGTCACCGGAGAGTCACAGCTACAGAGGCAAGCCCTTGTGATTCCCAGTCTCATTGACTGAACCCTGACTTATGGAATCATAAAAATTCATCATGTCTAAGCCTTCTGGCTAAAATGAAGCTGTACGTGGACCCACCTGCCTGCTCCTGGTCTCTGTTTAATGCCTTTAGCTCTGTCGTGAGTCTTGGAACAAAATTGTAAGCTGTCCAGTTTGAAGTCTAAGTTGTCCTTTGCCAAAATCATCTGAGCTATTCCAATTTGTACGTGTTTCTACATGCATTTTAGAAATAGTGGCTCAAATGCCCTCAAGAACCTCTAGAATTTGATTTGGAACTACTATGGGACTCTATATATTACTTCAGGGAGAATAGACATCTTGACAGTGCTGAGCTTTCTAATTCAGTGACAAATGATATCTTTTCATTTTTATAGTTCTTCATTACTTTCTCTCAGCTGCGATTTACATTTTTCACTGTATAAGGTCTTGAATATTTTCATTACATTAGTCTTTAGTTCTTTAATGTCTTTGATGTAATTTTGTATTATCTTGTTTTAATTCCTATTTACGAATGTTCATTTGTATATATGTATAAAATATATATAACTTATTTTAGCATATTATATATTTATTGCATATTGTATATTGAATTTATGTTCTGTGGCCCAGCAAGCATCACTTATTAATGTTGCTAGCTTTTATGCAAAACCCTCAGGATCTGCTGTTATGAGTTCACATAGTCTCTGAATAAGAATATTTTATTTCTTCATTTCCATTTTATATTGAAAAAAAAATGTCTTTTCCTTGCATTATTTCAATGATTGGGATCTCCAATATAATAGTAAATATAACTGGTAGGGGAAAACTTGAGTTATTCTTAAACTTAGAGATGAATGATTTATTATTTCACAATTCTATATTTTCTTAAGAATAGGTTATGTATGTACGTATGTTTTGTAAATGACCTTTATTAAGTTGTGGCAATTCTGCACCAATTTCTGAGGGATTTTTAAAATTCTGAATGGGTCTTGAATTCTGACAATTTTTTTTCTGTCTCTTTGAGATGATCATATTCTTTCCAATATATTCTCTGAATATGGAGAATTTAAATAATTGGGTTTTTTTACTGGCAAATCCACTTTACATTCCCAAGAATAACTGCATTTGGCTATGATGTATTAAATTTTTATATTACTGTACTTGTTTTGCTAAAGAATAATATTTTATGAAGAATTTTGCATACATATCCTTGAGAGTCACAGTGTTACTTATGTTACTTATGTTAACACTGGTTGTCTGGTTTTGGTGAAGCTAGCCTTATAAAAGGATTGATAAAATGTTTTGTCCTCTAATTTTTAAAGATATTCATTAATATTGGTCTTTTTTCCTAAATATTGGATAGAACTCAACAGTAAGGCCACCTGGGACTGCAGAATCTTTGAAAAAAAATGGTTTTTAGTTATGGATTCAATTTCTTTAACAGAAAAAGGGCTATCCAAATATTCTAGTCCTTTTTGTATTGATTTTATATTTATCTTTTGAGAAATATATCCACTTATTTAGGTTGCCTATTTTTTTGCCATAAGTTTGTTCCTAATACTCCTTCACATCCTTCTGATGTCTGCAGGACCCTAATATTTCTGCTTTTATTTCTGATGGCGATTGCTATGGACTGAATTATGTCTTCACCAAATTCACATGTCAAAGCCCTGGACCCCAATGTGACGATATGTGGAAATAGGGCCTGTATGTAGGGAGCTGAGATGAACGAAGGCATGAGGGTGGGCCCCTGATTCTTGAAAGCCAGATGGGAAGAGAGACCAGGGATCTGGCTTTCTCTCCCTGTTATGCACAGAGAGAAGAGTCCATGTGAAGACATAGGAGAAGGCGGCTGCCTCTAAGTCAGGAGGAGAGAGGCCTCACCGGAAACCAGCCCTGAAGGCACCTTTTACTTGGACTTCTGGCCTCCAGAACTGTGAGAAAGTAAATGTCAGTTGTCCAGGCTGACAGCGTATTGGGTTTTGTGGCAGCAGCCTGGGCAGTCTGCTATGCAGTGATAATATTTGATGTTCCTTTCTTTTTTCTCCTTTATGGTGTCCAGAGTTTTATAAATTTTATTCATGTGTTCTATGATCTGGCTTTTCATTTTATTGTTTTTCTCTACTATTGTTTTATTGTTTTAACTATTGTTTCCTTTGGAATACTTATTTTAGTTAAACAATCTTTTTCTAGCTTCTTTAGGTGGAAATTTATACTATTGATGTGAACCTTCTACATTTAATGCACTTTCTGATGTTGTAGAGTTTATGTGTACCTTCTTACTATGTGTTTTCTGGTTTTACTGTGTAAATATGTTTCCTCTTTTTTTTATATCTGTCTTTAGAGTGATTCATTTTTGTCTATTTTATCTCCACTTTTATACTATTTGTCAAATCTGTTTTATTTATTTTTTATAATTGTTCTAGGGTTTATAATTTATATTTTACAGGCTACTTATAAATTATATTTTACCATTTAAGTTAGAGGGCTACATTTTGTGTGACATTGCAACAAAATAAATGGGAAAGCAGATATGATACTTTAGATGTCTTCTGTTAAGTTATGCATTACAGAAATTTGAAAAAATAAAAATCAATGCCACCCCACTCACTAATTTTTTTCATTTTGGGGTAATATAGTTACTTTTGTTAAAAATATTATTTTTGTTAATATGAGATTAATTTATTATTAATACTTTAAAACAAATAAACATTCTCATTAATATCTATTAATAAATATATATCTTCATTTTAAGTTCTAATATGGTAAATATTGGTAGATGTAACCTATGTAAATAAATGAAACCCGTTGAGTTTCCCAATAATTTTTAAGACTGTAAAGGTGTCCCGAGACAAAAAAAAACTACTTCAACAACGACACCAACAGCAATAAAATTGCTTCTTAAACTGCTAATTATCTTTTAAATAAAATTTTAAAAATCTCTTATTTGCTTATATGTTTACCATTTCCAGGCATCTCCATTCCTTTATGTAGATTCAAATTTTCATGTCATATTATTATTTTATATGAATAAATTTATTTATCTTATGGTATAGAGAAGTTCCACTTGCAAAAAAAAGTTGCCTGTTTTTGTTGGACTAAAGCATGTCTTCATTTTGCCTTTTGGCTGGAAATTTGGCCAGGTGTCGATTTTTAGTTTGGCTTGTCCCCTGTAGCAATGCGTGCCAGTCATTGGATCACACTCTCCTGGCCCCTCTCCTAGCTGCTGGGAACAGTTATTTGAGAAGGTCGATGTGAGCTTCACGTGAAGAAAAGAAGGCAGCTGCAATGAGAGGGTAGGTATTAAAAAGTATTAACTCCACATTTAATTCCGTGTGAGAACCTGCCCTTTTTACTAATTCATGTTCCATTAGCAGAAGCTGGCTATTTCAAATTGAGTTGCATTATTAAGTTTATAATTTCCACCTAACCTCACATTTTTAAAACCTTTGTTCAGCACTCCAAGGGAAATTTTAGTTGAATTAAAAATCCTACCTTAGGTAGCGGTATTATGTCTTCTTGAGAAAAATATAGAAAGACGCAGTTGGGTGACCTTTCCAGTGTTTTTCCTCCCAGCATTTATTCTGCTAAAATGATATCAAGAAAGCCTCACTAGAATATTAGAATTCTTTATAGAATGTCACATTATTATTATATAGTTGGCATTTGAACACATGGGTTTTCTTAGAAATTTTAAAGGAGACCCTCTTTTCTCCTTTGAAATGTATAAATTTGGACCTATTTTAGCAACAAATGCAAACCCCTGACCTTCCAGAAGAAAAAGCACAAATCTATGTGTACGAAGAGAAGTGGCCCCTCTCCATTACCATCAAACACCAACCCCAATCTGCGAGAGACCTTCAGCAGAACGTGTCCTTTTGTAATAAATGAGAGTCGGATAATTTGTGTATCGGAGCTACGACTGTCCCCTTGAGAAGAAGCAGTGCCTGGAAAGAGAGGTGAAAACCATCGTGAGGAGGAAATGAGTGTTTCAGTGAGTCTCTGCTCCATCTCTGCCCATGCCCTGTCCTGTCCTAGTGGCCACTGTCCTAGGTTGTGACTGTTCTCGGGGGGGCTGTGGCACAGGCTCTGCAGGTGCACCCCGGGTCCTTGGTGTCATAGATTTTTGGGGCGCTGAAAGCAAAATACCCTAGACCAGGGGCTTTGAAGCAACTGGAAATTGTTCTCCCTATCTGGAGGCTGAAGTCCAAGGCAAGTAACTGGCGGGGCCCATGAGTTGGGAAGGCCTGTGGTTCCGCCAGACATCTCCTCACATGACCTTACCTGGTGAGACCCAAGGGAGCTCGCTGGGTGTCTTTTATAGGGGCGCTGATCCCATTTATGGGGGCTTTGTCTCCATGACGTAACCATCCACAGAGGTCCTGCCTCCAAGTGCCCTCACGTTAGGGGTTGGCACTGCTACCTATGATTTAGGTACCCGGGGGCAGGGGGGGAGACAAAAACATTTAGTCTGTAGCAACCACTGAGCTTTCACTGTCCCACACCTGTGTCCCCAAAGCCCATGGCCAACCTGCCAGGTACAGCGTCCCTGTCCTCAGCTGCTCTTCATTTTATACGAGCAGGAACCAGGGAGCACCTGTGTGACTTCCAGCAGTGGATGCCCCCTGGACCAGAAGGTTCTGTAGGCAGTGTGAGAAGGAGCTGGTGTCAGCCTATCCTTCCATTAAAATAACTGATCAGCTAAGTTACCCCCTGTTCAGCTCCTCCAGAAAGACGAACGCAAGCCTCAAGGGCCACCCAGATTTGTCTCCTTGAAAAAAAGGCCTCGGCCTTGTTCTTTTTTATGTGTTCAGTGCTAACACACAGGCACACAATAAACACCCATGACCAACTGGGTGGACATCTGTGTCAAAAATGTCATCGGCCCTCGGCTGCTTTGAACCCTGCCTATGGAACAACACGTGCACTGAGGTTTGAGGTAATAAAATAAAAAAAAAAAATTAAATAAATAAAATAAAATAAAATAATAAAATAAAATAAAATAAAAAATAAAATAAAATAAAATAAAAATAAAATAAAATAAAATAATAAAATAAAATAAAATAAAATAAAAAATAAAATAAAATAAAATAAAATAAAATAAAATAAAATAAAATAAAATAAAATAGAATAAAATAAAATAAAAACACCCAATGGGTGAGACTCCACAGTCAGCTGACCTTGGGCTGATTCTCAATACTTCAACACTCCATGTCCGACCAGCACCCCACCTGGCCTCTCTGTATGGCATGCTTCTGCCCCAAACTTCATAGCCTCGGTGTTTGTCATTCTGTCACATTTTATGTTGTACTTACTCCTGACAGCTTCCTTGGGGATATCCAAAATAGATGTTTGTTTGGTTGTGTTTCGTTTCAATTTTACCACGTATTTCTGTAAAGCAGGTGTAAACTGTGCCATGTGTTGAAAGGGAAAGACGTTGTTCTAGCTTCCAGACACGTCGCAGGCCCTGCATGGACTCTGGCAGGCGACAGCATTTAGCATCTTTAGCACCAGAAAGAGAACCGTTTGCCAAGCACGTTGGCTGCCATCACTGCTCTTTTTCTCAAGTTTGAGGTAAAGCTGTTGGTTATTTTGTTGTCTTATTTTGGAAGGCATGAGCCCAGAGCAGACATACAAGGGGCTGCATTTTAAAATGACAGGAACCCTGGGCAAAGCATACGGGCAATTTCAAATTCAAATTAGTCCAGGAGTAGAAGCCAGGGGGAGGGGCCTGAATGTCCCTTTACAGCCGGTGAACGCTTCATCGCGGTATCTGAGGTTCAGCAAATACTGCAGTGACAGGTAATTCGGGGTAATTCCTCCTGTCTCCCTCTTGGTGTACCATCTCTTCTCTTTTTTTGCCGTCTCAGGTGGAATGTCCTGCGACAGAATAAACTTCTTCATTAGCAACGTGTCTTCATTAGCAAGCAGCTGTGCTAAATGAACCGTCCTATTTCAATTTTTCAAGTGACTTGGTGCATATGACCTCAGCCAACTGCCATCCCCCTCGTTCCTTGCCTCGAGCCTAAGTTATTCATCTCAGATATGGGATGTCACACCCAATAGCATTAAATCTCTAAGGGGGAACATGGGCTTCCTATGAAGCTTCCCTTACACATTTTCTAGCCTTTGACACCCAAATCATTGATGACTACTTTGCAAAAGAAGCTCCCAGGGCCTCATCGATGATGGATACTTAGAGTCACGATCCTTGAAGAATAGAATTGTTAATGTTCAGCCTCAGAATCGAACATCTTTGGATCACACTGATATCTGTGCATGGCCCGATTCCAGACACTGACAAATGAGGTCACGGCCATGTTTTATAGTTAATCACCCATGAAATAGGATCTCTTTTTGGAAGTCAGACAGGTTGCTCTACCATGATCACCGTGACCATCCCACATTTGACTGAGTCCCTCTCAGTAGGACGCAAGGAATTTGAAATGTCCCCATGGAGGTGTCAGAAGCTGGGGAAACCGATGTGGCGCCGCAATAACAAACAGCCCCTAGATCTCAGTGGTTTAAACCGTTCAGGTTTGTTCTGGTTTATACGATGTGAGCTGCCAAGATCCTTTGTCCAGGACGATCATTCGATGTCCCCATCAACAAAAGCTTTGCTTGGCACAGGTTACCACAGCCGGTGCTCAGGAGTGTGTTAAGTCCGGCCTTAGCTCTAAAAACGTCTACTCTGCAGTCATGTGTTTCTCTTCCACTCACATGTCAGTGGCCAGGGAAGTCCCATGCCAGCCCCGTGATAGCAGTCCAGCCATCAAGTGAGCGAGAAGAGGGTGGACAGGGCCATCTGCGGCCATCTCTGATGCTGCTGCTGCTGCCGTTGAGTTGTTGGTAGGAGGGAAGGGAGACAGGGAGCTCACTGAAAATCCATTGTAACTCCCTCTTTTTACGAGTCGAGAAACCATGAGTGGTGACGAGCGAGGCTTTGGGGGGGGGTCAACCTACAGGTGGCCTCGGGGCTCCTCGAGTATAAATTAATAATCTCAGATGGAGCAGTCACTCTCTCCTCTGGGTTCTGTAGCTTCCCTTGAGGACCTGCTTCATGGCTGGGAAAAGTCAGGGTGCTCCTGGGGAAAGGAAATGTGCCTGAGCTCAGGACAGCACCTCACCGAACCCCAAAGACCCTGCGCTGATCCCCAACTAGTGAGGAATCTGCACAGTACGTGTGAACAGAATTGCTTTACTGGGGTTCTTCTTTTTCAGTTTACATTTGTTTATTGCTGTGACATTTTTGTTTTTCACTGTTGTTATTTTTTGTCCATCTTCATACCTGGTCTCAGAGAGATAAAGCACTTTTCAACAACTCCCTGAAGCTCAACGCCCACCCTGCACGCACATCGGGGATGTGTGCTCCTGGCTCAGCTTTTCTGTCATTTTAATGTCCACATCTGATCCCAGAGAAGGAAATCGAAATCTCCCCGGAGGGAGGGGGCGCCCAAGCATGAGAATCCTTCACCCCATGATGGATTTCAACTGGTATAGATACTTGAACACAGATTCTCTGTGATGTCTACCCTGAGACCAAAAGTCCAATAGCCACAGTCAATCTTAATTGTCACAAGTGCACCTCGGGGGACAGGCGGCGATCTCCATGGGAACCAAGCCTCAGGCTATGTGGCCTCAGGGGTTGCGTGTGTTAATGCCCTCGACGCCCCTGCATCCCTGCCCAGACAGAAGTCTGGCCTTCTCCCATGGCCCACGAACTAGTAAAAAATCATCGCCTCACACAAACAATTTTTCTAGAATGTTACGTAGCCTCTTGCCAACAAAAGGCCTAATCTACTCAAACAGACGAGGCTCCTTTCACAGGAGGTCCCCGAAGTCCCCGAGTGTGCCGATGGCGCATAATGACCACATTCAAATTGGAATTCCAAAAGCAAAACCAAGACACTGGGGATTTCTTTCACCCTGAGCAGTGACTGCTGTGTGACCTCTTCTAAGCTGACGTCCATGTGAAAAAGTGCAAAAACTCAGGCGAGAGCCTCCATCCCATCACAGCAGAAGAAGCCAGGTGTGCCGACCCCCAGATGGCCCAGCCATGTCATGGTCTCTAATGACCAAATGGGTGCCCAGGTCCAGATGAGCCAGAAGCAGACACGTCAGTGCTTGTTTTCACATCTGCCAGGAGGAAATTCCAGGCAGGGCAGAGCATCTGGACACAGTGTCACTTGGAAGGGGCCCTGCAGTAGAGCAGCCGATGAGGGAGAGGTTCCTGGCCGTAGCTTGGACAAGGACCAGCAACCCTCAGGAACCAGGGGAAGCTGTAGGTGCACTGGGGTCAGCATCCCACACCTGTGCTGGGGTGAATCTCAGCCCACAGGTGTGCAGTTCCTGTGCCTGACGGCAAGGTGGAGAATCCTGATCATGTGCCACCCCAACAGCAGCGTCTGTACTTACGGCGAGCCTTCCAGACTTTAGAAGGGCCACCTCCCAGTTCATTCTCTACCATCACAGCCACCTGCAGAGTTCCCAGACCCCTTCCCTGGCCCCTAGCACACACAGCAGGGGGCTAGTCCTACTCAACATCAGAGTGTCCCTTATCTGTTAGGGATTCATAGTGAATAATTTATGGGTAAAATATTCCAGTGGATTAGGGATTATGAGAAGTGAGGGTACAAATAAAACAAGACTGACCAAATAATGATTTCTAATTATGTTAGAAACAGCCAAAAATTATATATGTAGGTATACTTGTGTCTATGCAGATATATGTCTAAATGTATTCTGTATATTTCAATGTTTAGGTTAAAAATATGTGTGTGTGTAAGTGGGTGTGTATATACATACATATACACATGTGTATTTTATACTTTTTATTTGTGTGTTATCTTCACCAACATTTACAGTACATACACGTTATCTATCATTATCTATATCTATCATCTATCTATCAATCATCTATCTATCTGTCTATCATCTATTGGTTTATCTGTCTGTCTATCTATCTATCTATCTATCTATCTGAATAATTTACTGAAGAACAGATAAAATCTGATAATAGTAAATTGTATTAAACCACCAGCATAGACGTTGTGCTAGTGGAAAAGTAAACTCATACAATCTTTCTAAGACATTATTTAACAGTAATTGAGCTTAAAGATTATTGTTATCTTTAATTTAGAAGTCCTGCTCTATGCATTGATGATGTGAAATTAATTAGAAGTCATGTCAAATATTTATGCAAAATATGTTCATTAGACAACTATTAATAGATTAAAGATAAAAATTACTTACTCTCCATTTAAAAAGGTTGACATAAATTATACTATAACAAACGCTAAAATGCTCCCTTGATGGCACAAGAAAAGATTCACATAAATGGAAAGACATTATGCTGTTGAAGAGGATAATTCAATAATCTAAATATCTATATTCCTTTGAATTATTCTGTGATTAATAAAATTCATAAAAAATCTAATGGAAAATACTGAAAGCTGACAAGTTATTCTAAAATTATAACGAATATATTACCATTATAATTTAATATATTTTAAATTATTTTATTATCTATTATATTATTTTATTTTGTAAAATATTAAATGTATTTTATATTTTATTTTATATATAATTTAATATACAAATGCATTTATTATGTATGGTATCAGCCAGAATAAACCAACTTTGCTACAGTAACAAGTGACACTCACATTTCATTGATTAAAACACCAACTGTTAATTCTTCACTCAGATCATTACAGCCTGTGTGGCACAGTTGTCATTTTCATGCTGAACTCAGCCCAATGAGACTTGAACCTTCTAGAAAACTGATGGATTAACATCAAGGCAGAGAGTAAAAATAATATGATGAAAGATACCCTGGCTCTTACAGCAGTGTCTGGAAGTGTCATATGTCACTTTCACTAATATTTCACTGACTAAAGCAATTTGTATTGCCATGTGTGAGTTCAGGAAAATGAGGAAATACAATTCTACTGAGGAAGGACACTGATAATTGCTACATAATTTTTATCCGCAAAAAGATAGAGTAACTAAGACATAAAAATATTTATTAATTTATATTATTTAAAGCAAAAATAATATTCCAGCACAGGTATACATACTCTCACCTAACATCATCTATATTGATATAAAGAGAAAACATAAATATCATAAATATCAAAAAGTGCAAAATTTGAAATACATAAAATATTTAGATATTATGTTTATATGTTATTTTATATATATATGTTTAGGTTATATGTCACATGTGTTATATAAAACTTATAACATATCTGATATGTAATATATAAAACCTATCTTTAATATATTTTTATATTTATATATAAGTATACAATACATAAATATTTAATCTACTTATTATTATCAAATTAATATAGTACATATAATTTAATACATAAATATTAATATATAAAATGTATACTATTAAATATAAAACATTAAAATACAAATATGTAGAAATTATCTGAAGAATAGACTGAAAATTAATGAGCAAGCTCTTCAGAGAATTGGCAATCATATCAAATGATCTGGCATACATGTATGCATTTGACCCTCAGAAGAAGAAAAGTGTGAAATTGGACATCCTAAAATTTAAAGAAATAATAGCAGAAACTTTTAAAATTTGATGAACAAAATTTACTTAATATATGTAAGAATCTTAGTGAGACTCAAGCAAAGTAAATATTAAAAGAACCACACCTAGACGCATCTTCATTAAAATGCTACCCACAAAAGTCAAAAGAAAAAAACACCTTGTAAGCGGCCAGCCCCCCACCCCAAAAAAGACACATTATGTGTAAGGATTGAAATAACTGCTAATTTCACAAAATATAAAAGAAATACATTTTTTTGCGTGCTGGATGTCAAAAAATAAAAATTTATCAGCCAAAGTTATCCTCCCCAAACAAGGAAGAATCAAGAAATCTTCATGTTAGCAAGAGCTGAAGTGGTTTGCCGTCAGCAGGTCTGCACTGTGGAGGTCCCCCTTCAGGCAGGGGGACCTGAGGACAGCGGGAAAGGTGGGCCTGCAGGTCGGGGTGATGCATGCATGAATGATGAGTGGGTGCCAGACTAGAAAAGACTGTGTGTTCTGTCTTGTATTTCACTTCAAAGAACAGAAAACACTATGAAGTAAGTTTTTAGACATATTTAGAAGTAAAAGATATGACAAAAATAGCAGCAGTTACCAATCCTGTGAGGTGGGTACTTTATCATCCTTATTTTACAAGAAAAAAAGAAGGAAAAACGAGAGCCCCAAGTTAAGTGGTTTACCTAAAATCTCATAGCACAAAAGCAGAGTGGAAACCAGGAGTGGGCCTACTGCCTACGGTTCTATCCCTCTGTTATCAATGATTCAGAACCACTGTCTAATTAAATTCTCACGTCATG
Source organism: Cynopterus sphinx (assembly GCA_030015415.1). NCBI lineage: Eukaryota > Metazoa > Chordata > Mammalia > Chiroptera > Pteropodidae > Cynopterus > Cynopterus sphinx. The sequence continues at coordinate 2,698,541 of CM057379.1, read as the reverse complement.
TTCATATGGCAAATGTGCACCTGTCAAATATTAAATGTTGCTGCAGGTATTAGGGTGTTTCATTTGGTTATATTTTATACAGGGTTATCTATGGAAAATGTTTCACTAAACATTTCGATCCTTCAGAACCCTTCAAAGTTCACTAAGATTTCTCTATAATATCTGTTCCAGCTTGAATTTCATCCTCAGAAATCACTCAAGCAAAAAAAAAGTCTATAAGTCAGAGAAGCCTTTGATGTGAAATATTTATCTACATTTTCAAATCACAGACAGCGACTTATTTCAGCCAAAGGCAAGTAAAGGGTTCATTTGCTCCCTTGTAAGTGTATAATCAGCAGTTTCATGGCAGTTAGCGACCATTTTCTATTACAAGAAACAGAAAATGACCTTTCAATGTACAACCTCTACATCCAAAGACCGGCTGAAAGGTATTCCGTAAATCCAAGTTCTTGGGCAGTTTTTTCCTTCTTAAAAATACTTTTGATACTACCGTGTATCATTATATCTCTGTGAAGGATTCCTAATGAAGCCCAGAGTTGAACCATCAATGACTGCTTCAGGCTCATCAATATTTTTGTTGTTTTTTCCCTTTATCTCTCCCATTGAATCTTTAATTGGGCTCAATTTATGATGGATAATTAATTATTCCAAGCAGGGTCCTGCTGAGTGAAAGGCGTGGTCCCACAGAGTCTGCAGAGATGAGGTTTGGCTTTGCCTTCACTCCAGATAATTGACTGTCATTCGCAGCTATTTGTTAAGAAATGTGCCTTTACCTAGGGTCTTTTATTTTTAATAACCGTTTATGTAGTTTTGGGACTAAAAGCTCAAATTCCCACTCTGTTTAGAAAAGAAATCCAAATCCGTAATTGGAATCCCATAAAAGAACCCGTCCATTTAAAACTATTTTCTACATGTTAGAATAAAGATTTCTGCTACCACCCTCTAACGTCAATCTTGAACATTGGAAAAACCGTTAAATAAAAATGGTTTGAGGTTGAAACTGTGGCAGTGACTAAATTCGTGACACTTCTTAAATATATTAATTGCCTGTAGAGCATGAACTATGCTTGCTTTATTTGTACTTCCCAATTCGCAGGTTTAGATTAGAATTTAATATAATACCTCTGGTATGTTCTACCTTTGATAAGATTCTTACCAGGATAGACTTAGTGAAAGAGAAAATCAAAACCTGTGCATTTTCGGTCACTTGTATTTTTAAGGAGCATTAATTTTTTAAAAAATATAAACATTTACTTTTATAATAATTTTCTGTTTCAAAAACAGTTGCTAAGGTAGGTTGGAGAGTTCCATATTCTCTACACTTTCTTCTATTCTTAATATCTGATGTTTATGATGTATTTGTCACAGCTGATGAGTCAATATGGATGCATCATTATTAACTAAACTTTATACTTTATTTGAATTTTCTTAGTTTTCCCCTCATGGCCTCCTTCTGCCCCAGTGTCTCATCTAGGATATGACATCAGACTCTTTATCACTTCTTCTTATGAAGCATGATCTTCCTACTTCTCCCTCCTGTTGAGGGACATGCTCCCTCCCTGAATTGCACGCCCTGCCCTGGTTCTGTTAGTGGATGCACACTCATCAGGAGGGGTGTGCAAGGCAAATTCTGGCTGCCTTGTTCTCTCAGTATAATAATTACAGTTGGGTAGAATCATAAACTCTTGGAAGCACATGAGACTTTAGAAATCAAACGATCGTACATTTGAAATATTTTAAATATATTCACATGGCAGGCGTTAAAGGTAGGTTTTTTCTCCCTCCATGTTCAGTGTGCTGGTTCTTGTACTACATTTTAGATCATAAAACAGAACGCCTTGCTTTTCCAACCCCAGATCCCTCTAAACCAGGGATGTGGGTTGTGAAATTCTTCTTTAATTTCTGCTATGGATGGACCAACTGTCTCCCGTTGTAACTGGTCCATGCTAAAGAGGCTGCCAGACCATCCTGTTGTCCCATCCCCTCTCCCCTGAGGCACTGTTGTTGTGATCATCCTCGTTTATATGGCACAGTTGTCCTCCAGGCACAGTCTCATTTCTCCTCTTTAGCCTTTGTTGTTCCTGTAAGGACCTACATTTCTGCTTAGCCACAATGACACACACCTCAGCAGGGAATCTCTTTCAGTACTTTTATTGGGTTTCTTAGAAGTATTCAGGTTTAGAGCTAAGATGCTACCATGAGCAGCTTCAGGGCCTCTCTCAGAAATAGGGGATTGAAGCTTTGATAATTAATCTGCTTTTGAAAACTCAGAGCATTGTTCGCGGCAACAATGCTTGTTGCATCCAGCCCACTGAATGCACGCAGTTAAGAGAAAGCAGAGAAATCACATGGGAAAATAAAGACCATCCAAAAAAGAAAAGCACAGGCTAGTTATTCAGAGCTTGTTTCCGCAGCGGAGCCGGCCGCACTCATTCACAAGGTGGAGGACTCAAGGGCAATTTTATAGGGGAAAACAGGGATGATTTCAGGGGTGCCTGACTGAAGGCCGTTGGCCTACAGAGGTGAGGGTTCCTGTGTGATTGGTTCCTGTGTGAAGGGAGCACATATGGTTTTCTGAGTTGGTCTTAAGTGGGGAGTGAGGACAAAATTAGGGACGCTGCCAGTTATTACTCAAGCTCTGTCCCGTTGGGGCCAGTTACAGGGGTTATTGCTTCACTTTCTGCATTGTTACTAGGGCCGGTGGTCAGCCTTTTCACAGGTCCAGCTTATAGAGAGCAGGCCACTTCCCCGGGAGGTCATGAAATGAGTGGGTGGGGGCCCTGGGCAGGTGGCTGTAGGCTGTGGGTCAGAGTTCTCTCTGTATATGCGGTCTGAACATTGTCTGTTTGTATATTGTCCTTCACGTCATTGATTTCTCCAACCGTGTTTATGCCCCTTCTTGTAACTTATGCTCAGAGCTGCAGACGGTGGAGATTGGTGTGGCTCTCCGGGGACACCCCAGGAGGCCCACACGCACAGTCTGCGATGCTTTAAGGTTTGCTTCACGTTGTGGCATTTCATAAAGAGAGGTGGGTTATGGCTTCGATCGCGGTTGGCTTCTAAATTAAATGAAGTATTGTGTCTGGGGGTACACAGAGAAGTCTCCGAAATATCCAATTGAAATGTATTTCTGCTCTGGGAATAGGCAGTGAGTTGGAAAAAGAAACACACAATGTGGTCAATTTTGGAATAGGTCTTGCTATGTGGCTGCTCTGGTACTTCTGGCAGAGGCACATTTATCTCCTGTAGAATAAATCAAATTAACACGGGTGCCAGGCACCCAACAGCTGAGCGGATGCAAGGCCGGCAGGACAGGGCACCAAACAAACTTAAGAAAGTCAAGCAGAAGATGCAAACAACTGAATTGCATTAAAAGTAAACACACAGGGGATGATCAATATTCATATGAAAATCACAATTCTCTGTTTTTAATGAGAAAGGACTGTCGCGTGCTTCCTTCCCCAGCTGTCACGGGTGTGTGTGGGGTGTGGGACCCGGGGGCAGACATAGTAATTATGAGTTTATTCTCTTCTGCAATCGAATCACAGCCCCTCAGAGGCAGACACCAGTGCTGCTGCTGTTGTCACTGTCACCTGTTCCTGTCCACGCACCTTCCCCCTGTCCTCTGCAGACACAAAGGATATCTTCTGACCCCTGGAAGGTGCTGGTAAACGTTTGGTAAGCAAATGGGTGCATGCAGAGATGAACAAGCGGATGGATAACATCATGGCCTTTCTCTGGTTTGCTTGAAGTGCTGAGAAAACATTTTACAGTCAGTCGCTCGCTTACCTTTGCCACCTTTTGAATAGATTCCGTACTTAACGCTTTAGATATCTTTCTAATGTTAGATGTAAGGAATGGCGCTGGTTCAAATACAACATCCAAAGTGAAATATGTTTCCTCTTAGGGCTCATGGAGGAACTGTGGCCGTAGGTCATTTATCAGGGAGAGTCTAAAGGAGCCAAAGGAAACCACTTTGTGTGTTTGAAACAGAGACAATTTAGACCACATTGCTTCTACGCGTGATGGAAACATCAAGACTCTGAAGGAGCAGGTGGGACCACTCAGGGGTGGCCACACAGGGCACTACGACCCCCTGCACCCCAGCCCAGGCCCCAGCTGGGGGCTCACAGGCAGGAGGCAGTTAGCTTGGAGATGGGGGTCCCTCGGTGGCGGGCATGTGACATGAGTCTGTCTGATACACAGAGGGCACCTGGCTACTGCCAATGACGCCACCAAAGACGGAGGGAGGGAAGTGTGCCCCGGTCCTCCTGTCCCTCCCTCTTCCATATCTGCTGGAGGCTCCTGTTGGCAGGGCCCCGCGGGTGCAATGGGAAACGCAGCTCGTGGGATGGACCTGTGATAGGCAGGGTAGGGGTGAAGGATGGACGAGGATCGATGGGTCCAAGTATTGGTGCTGGCCTCGCAGTCCTTGTCGTCTACTATAGAGAGAGCATGGGGGCTCATTTTAAACAGGGTTGACAAATCATGTCCAGAAGTGGGTAGAGAGAGGGAGGGGGAGATGTCAGCAGGGCATGTCCCTGAGTCGAGTGTGACGCTGGTGGCTGAGTGTAATCAGGCTATCAACTCAGATGAGGGGACACACCTGATCTTCTGATAGTCAGGACCTGAGGATCTGAGGCAGTCACTAAGTCAGGGCAGAGGACTCCAACCCAGAGAGCCAGGAGGGCTCACTTCACCCACTGTGTGAGGCAAAACCTACAATGACCTACGTCTCTTCACCTACCATGACAGTGACGGCCTCTCACTAGCTCCGCTTTACCCGTTCCTATGCCTATCCGTTATTTTCCCTGCTCTTTTCCCCTCTGCCCCAGTCCCGCATTCACCACTCACTCTCTTTTTCCTGGATCATTTCTCCTGTGTGCTCACAATTCTTGCATAGGTCGAGCGTATAACTCGTCCCGGCTCTCATTAGAGCTAAGCTCCACACCCATCTCACAGTGTTTTTACATCAATAAGCACTCCCCAAGTTTCAGAACCATCTCTACAGAAAATAATAGTGGTTTTAAATTAATAATAAACCATTATTAACAAAATCATCTTGGTTCCATAAGGGATATAGAAGTCGGGTGTTATTTAGAAATAAATCATGAAACTAGGTTTTAGAAGTGTCACTTTCAGTTGCCTTAGGATATTATCATAAATCCACACTGTATGCAGTTTGGAAATGTGGATCTAAACCTCAGAAAAAGGGAAAAGTTTTGGAAGATGTTTAATATTTAAAAGTTCGTGGTGACTAAAAGCATGGGACTAGATAGGATTATCTATAAATGACATGGGAACTGAGAATGAATCAGGCCTCATATCAGATTTCTGAAGACCCCTGGAAAGTGAGGGCAACTGGGAGACGGAGCGGTGACCCGTGATGGATCACAGTCGGAAAAGTAGTCAGAGAGAGGGTGATGACTGTCAAGGCTGCAAAAATGAAAATCTATAAGAAGCAAATCAGGTAGGCTCAACCGTATCAACACATAGGACATGTGTACGGATATGAATCAATAAAGACATTATTTGCATTTTTCAGAGAAAAGCAAGCAGCTCATGACACATAATAACGGGGTGGGATCACAGTCTCTGAGCACAATGAGACCTTCCATCCAGCTCTGTCCCTTTTCCGTGTTGCTTGGTTGTCACCCAGCCCCATGACAGCAGTGGCCAGTGTGTGGCGTTGCACCATCGACCCAGTTCGGTGCCGGGGTCACAGCTTGGATGACAAATGACTTAAATGGCCTTTCTTTGTCTCGGCTGAGACTCAGAGGATGTTAGCAATTTAGTGTCTCTTCACAACGCGAAACAGTTGGTAATAAGTAATTGTTCCTGCTTTCCGATGAAGGTAGAAAACTAGAAATTTTAAAAAATGGGTCGTGAGACTGAAAAATGTGCACGCCGTAAACACTGTTTGTTCTCCTGACTTTCCTTGGCAAGAAGGGAAGGAAGGTCCCCGTTAAGGGACAGCTAACGTCACAAAGGCCCCATCGGGACCAGGGAGTGTCCCTTGTCTTGTCCCTTCCTCTCGTTTCTGTTCCTCGTGGTCTCCTCCAAGTCCTTCGAGGGAGGCCCTCTCTGCTGCACACCTCACTGCTCTCCCACTTCTGCCGGACCCCTCGGGGCAGCTCCCATCCCTGGAGATTGATGCTTTAATGTATCATTTAAAAAATGGGGGAGGAAGAGCACTTTTGATGCTACTTCCTCTAAGACACCATACGTGGTTTTCGGCTTATTTAAAATCACAGATCTCCTGGTCACTTGTTCATGCTGCTACCTATGTGACCCGTTGAGAGCTGCTTCCTTCATAGTGAGTAGTCGTCACTAAACAAAGAACGTAAAGATAAAGCAGAGGCCACTGAAAAAGAGGTCCTACCGAAAGTAGTAAGCTCACGGGGTGATCTGATCATTAATTCCTACCTGGGCAGGTCACGGTGGGCAGTTGGCCACCCCCCCAACACACCCCTGACAGCTTCTTTAGTGAGAGGTTTACAGTAGCCCTGCCCACTGTTCTTGTGCATCTGGGTAAACACACCTTTGAAAGGCCAGAAGTAATACTGCTTGAAGGCATGCACCTCAATAAGCTAAGAAATGACTAAATAAATAAATAAATATTAAATAAATGACTATCAATATTAACAATTATCTATTTATTTATTTATATTTATTTATTTAAATGAATAAATATAAATAAATAATTGTCAATATTAAATAATTATTTATTTTTATTTATTTATTTATATTAAATAAATATATTAAGTAAATAAATAAATATATATATATACATATATATTTAATTCTTTAGCAAAGATTGACAGAGGGTAAATTTTTTTTTCATTTTTTATCATTTGCAACATAGTTCACCTTTCATAAAACGTGGTGTTGCTCCATAGACAGAGCCGGATGAGATTTACTTTCTCCCAACGCTGGTGACACAGGTCTGTGCCTTCTGGCTTCGTGTCTGTGCCCGAGGAGACAGTCTTCATGCTATCTCATTAGATGATCTTTGTACCTTCTTTTCGTCCTAAGAACTTTCTCCATCTTTCTGTTTGTTTGTACCTTTCCCTACAATATGCGAAAAGGACATCGCCTTTCATTTAAATCCTTATTGGTACAGGTTGTGATTACCGTCTTGGTAGACTCACGTGTTCCATCCTTGTGAAAAATTCTCAGCCATGTTTCTTTTTTTGAAAATTGCTTCTCTGCCATTATCTTCTTCTTTTGGGGGGCTCTGATTATTCATACGTTAGACTTTTTCAGTCTCCTCTATGGATGTTAACCTCTTGCGACAGAGTGTATTTTATAAAGACGACAGAGCACGCTCTTTTATAATGTGACTTCGACATTCATCCCATCCAGTCATGGGATGGACACATGTGTTCCTTGCCTTTGGACGTATATGGATCTTTGTGATCATCTCCATCAATGGAGTATAGTAGATATGATGCTAACCAGGTCATAACGATGACATGGTCCCTTTGGCACCTGTTCTTGGAGCCCGGCCTGCACAGCATAAGAGACCCCAAGTAGGTTCTCATGGGTGAACAGATAAAACCCCCTGTGCAGAGGCCAAGTGTAGCTGTGTGGTGGACAGCAATCCAGGTGCAAGCCGATGACCATCATTTTTACCCTCCAGCCATGTAAGTGAAGATGTTCTCAGATGCCTTCGGCCAATAACCAGAATCACCCCCAGGCCCGAGTCTCCCCAGCTGAGGCCCCCAACATCATTGATCAGACACAAACCATCCCTGCTCCACCCTGAACAACCTATTGACCTTCAGAAACCATGAGTATAAAAAAATAATTGTTGTTTCAAGCCCCTAATTTTTGGGCTGGGCTGTTAGTGCTTCAAGAGAATTTGAAATTCTTCTTTACATCTGTTACTAATCCATGCCTCACTGTATTCTGCAAAATTTTGTCAAGTCTGTTTTCTAAGACACTGATTACTTCCTCGGCCTACATCTAATTAACATTAAATGCATCAATTCGGGTTTTATTACTAGTGATTACATTTTCATCTCCATATGTTTTATTCAATTATTTTCCAAATCTGCCTTGCCATTTCTGATAATACATTTCTGCTTATTATTTGATTCCATATTTAATTTTTAGATACTTTATACATAGCACTTGGTATTCTGTTTATAATTTTAATAACTGAAACCTTTGAGTAGAGTTAATTTACTGTGGATTGTTTCTAGAGACTATTGCTCATTGGTAACTTTTTTTTTCCATGATTGGTGATATAAAAAGCTCACCCTCCCCCACTTCATTGATTAAACTTAATCATGGAAACGCTGAGGGCTTCCAGTGCATCAATGTATCTTAAAGAAAGAGTCTCAGGTTCAGGCTCTTTTATAGGTCCTGGATTTAGTTTCCTAACACCAGGCCTAATGTTACCATTTTTCCTAGGGCAAGCCCAAGTGTTGTATTATAATATATGTCTTTCCTGCAATTTTTAATTTTCTCTGTGCTCTTTTGAGCCTGACACCCAGGAGCTTCAGAATACATGTAAAGGGTATTTGTTTCAATTCATCTAAGATCTAATTGTGTTTTTTTTTTATTCTGTCATATTGCTAGGAATAGAAGTCCAATGAAATCACGAAATATAGATGCAGGTATAGATACAGGCATAATTATATATAGATGTGGTTAATAAAACAAAACCTTTAAAATTGAGTGTAGTTTACCTTGGCTTACATCTTTACATTAGCGAGGGACATGTTGAATAATTTTCAAATGTATTTAGCAATGACAAATTAGAGTTCAATAATTTGTTCATGTGGATTAGTAAAGGATGAATCTTAATCAATAAAAGGGCAGGAGGCTAAAAGTTTGAAAGTCCATGAGTTCTAAATTTAATATCAGCTTTACTCTTTAATGATTTCTGATTCTTTCCTCATAAATTTATAATTGCACTTTTAAGAGAAGTTGAATTGGATAATAAAAAATAGATTATAAAACTCACTTCAAATGTTCCTCTAGTTCATGGTTCAAAACAAATAATTATCTTCCTCACACAGAAGCATTAGATAATTAACTTATTTGTATATTTTTATAGATTAACTTTTAATTGTGCACCTTAATGTGTAAGAGATTTAACGATTTTTTAATTTAATATTTTAGTTACACAGGAACCTGAATGCATTAGGACTGCTGCTTTGGGATATATTTAGTTTGTCATTATATAAAATACTGTTATGTCCATTACGTGTAGCTGTGAGGAGTTCAGTCTGTCTCCTGCCTAAAATAATAAGGAATAAATTGTGGCCGTCGTGGTTAGCTTATCTTTGCCCAGTTTAGCCTTCCATTACCACTCACAAAGGAGAATGACTTTGCACTGGCGTTAAAAATGATACACAGCTTCTGGGATAAGTTGGAAGATGTGATTCAAGCTATCGGTACTAAATCTGTTCTCTCCAGAAATCAGCACTAGAACGAGAGGCAACAATAGTAAAGAGATTTTGGAAGCTGGAAAAAAAAAATGTCAGTAACAACCTTGGGACGAGCAGGGAGAATGTAGACACCCTGAGGTGACAGGGACAGAAGGCCGGAATCTCAGTTTATTCAGCTTACATGGTGGGTTCTCCAAATGCCTTAGAAACAAGCACTGCCCACTATCTCAGAACATGAGACTAAGGGGCTAAAATCAGGAAGGTTGAAGGAAAGCTTCTGATAAATCATATTCTATTAAAATAGGCCCACACCGGATACCACGGGGCTGTGCTCAGAGAGCTTTACCTGCTCTCTCCCTGCTTCATGAAGCAGATTGTTATAGCAGAAACGAAGCGACAGACCCTGGAACAGGCGAGCTCTGTCGCATTTAGTATTTCCCAAGCACCACAACACAGGCCCTGATTTTAAAGGAAAATACAGTATGGTTGCGGGAAAGGAATCTGTAGAAAACACATGAAAAGGACTTTTGGAGCCTGCCCAAAGCCATAGCCTGCAAGCGATTTAATAGCAGCACAGACTAGATTCTCAAGGTCGACAGTTCGCGTCCCATCACTGAGCAGGCTCACCACCTGCAGGCTTGGAGCCTGCACTGGATCCCTAAAAGAACTTTCTTGCAGATCAGAAAAACAAAACAAAACAAAAGACGGAGTCCAGAACTAACGGCCAAGTGTTCCAGAAATAACTTACTCACATCTACCCGAGACAACTTAATAGGATGGATACAGAAGAAGGGCAACTTCTGGTTCAACTGAGTGTGCAGAAGCAAAACTCTGGCTGGACCCAGTGGCAACCTCATGTGTCACCTCCTCCCGCTCCCAATTCATATGTCGAGCCTCCAGGGAAAACAAGGAATGGCTACCGTAGATGACAACATCAGGGACACGTGAGCTTCAGGAAAACTGAGGATGGGAATGGGAGGTCCCATCGCATTCCTCGCCATGGGACCCCAGAGCCCGCAGGTATGCCCCTGTCATGCACCCACTGTAGGACATGAGAGAGAGAGAGAGAGAGAGAGAGAGAGAGAGAGAGAGAGAGAGAGAGAGAGAGAGAGAGCGGACCTCATGTGTTAGACACAACAGCTCGGCACGCTCACCACCCCAAAGAGTGCCTTGTTTTCTTGTTTCAAATGAGAAGCTACGATGGTGGGCTTAAGATCTGACTTAAAATTTTACTCGAAGAAAGTGACTCTAAGTCATAGAACGTGGCAATTTCTTACCCCATTGCAGGATGCAATGCTTAACAGAGGGGTGGTTTCTTATTGCTTGATCTGTGAGCTGTTCTAGCAAATTAATCGAACCCAAGTGGGGGTCGTTGGCGTCTGAAAATTATAGCCACTCAGTCAGAAGCAGAGGTGACCACCTGTGCTTGTGATGGGGGCCTGAAGCGGGGGGCAGTCTGGTAAGACAGAATTGTGGGGTCTGACAATGTCTCCAGGCAGATAGTGCAAGAACTGAGCTGAATCAAGACACCCAGCTCGTGTTGGCGATTTGCTCTGTGCAGGGCAAACCCCACACCTCAGAACTGGGGGCAGAATGGCCACGGCAAGTTGAGAAGGGCTAGGGGAAGGAATTCATGGGTATTTATCTTTTGTTGAACTACGAAGTGGCACTGATTATATCTAAAACTAGTCACTGTCGTCTTTAACAGACAGGTCGCCAATTCAGAATAGAAGACAAGTGTGATGGAAGGAAGAACACAAATACCACAAAGTCCCCAATCACCCCGTCTCATGTTTACACAAGTCCAAATTTGAGGGTTTTTTTTAAGAAATGCCACTAAAAAATAAGCACGAAGAACTAATTAAAAGGGACCACTCAGCCTACCGCCACCCAGATCTTTTCATGACTAAGAGAGGTGGCTGATGAAAGCTTTTAGAATTTCAAAAATATCATTCCATAAGAGCAAATAACTCACATGCTATGGAAGAAAAAATGAGTGCTCTGAAGTGGCTTTATTTTAAAATATCTCTACTTTAGTCCCGTAACATTTGCTTGCTGGAAGCAACCAGCAAAGTTTCTGGCCCGTGCTACTCCGTGTGGAATCAGAAGGAGATGCCGCCAAGTTTACCATGGCAACGGGTGGTGAGATGCTGCTGGTTATGTTTCCATCAGGCCCACCATGGTCCGGGCCTGCCCAAGTCTCCGTAAGTCTGGGCATTCTCAGGGGTGTCACGCGTGGAGTCCGTGAAGCGAATTACCTGTTTATCCCTGGGAGCCTCGTGTTTTGAGTTCAGAAGGGAAAGCTGCTGTGATTCGTTTACCCCTGAGCATGATGGTTGCTCTGCGTCCTGGACGTTGTCATGGTACCCGGAGCTGGAGGACGTTCTCAGAAACATAATACTCTGCTCTATGGTCCCCAACTGCTCCCCTTTGGACAAAGTAATGGCTTATTTCCTGACTCCTGAAACCCTGTTCATGATTTATTCTCCCACAACTCATCTTCCGACAGAGCTGCTGTTTTTGACAAGGGGTATTTGACTTAATGTTCTTCAAATAACTCACTCGGGGCCATGTCCTCGTCTGGGGCCCCCTGGGGCCCAGGTTATTACACCCCATTTTTCTTCAAGGGCCTCTTAACCCATGTTATATTGAAAGTGTAAATAATCCCCCAGGGGACACTGACATCTCCTCTGAGCCGTCCTTGCCACCCAGCAACTGGAATGGAAGGACAATGTAGTAAAAGAAAATATTGTCTGTGGTGTTTGATTTCCAGGCCAACATCTCAGTCAACAGGTCCTGCCACTGGGTCAGCGTTTACTGAGTGTGTGAAGCCAGCAGGGAGGGAGACAGGCGACGGTCCTTGGGAGTCTTTCATGCACCATTAAGTGCTGGAAACCCTACATCTAGATGAGGGCTGCAGGCATTTTACGTAGCTAAATATATAAATAACTTCCTTTGGGTCATTCCGAGAAGAGAATATTATAACCTGTTTTACCTATTTTAAACAAAATTACTTATTTTGCTTGATTTGTTTTTATCACGAAGTCATATCTGCAAAGAAATGAAATCATTGAAATAAAGATTTTCCCATCTTCCCCAAATAACCAATAGATGGCACCACTTAAGCCACTGCATGGCCAAAGGAATGGCTGCAGGGGACCCAAGGGTCAGCACCCTCCCCCCCATCCCTTCCCCACATCTCTCCCATTTATGCTCTGGCCATTATTTATTACGCAATAAAACAGTTTAAGATTAAAAATAAAAAAAATCCTCCTTGAATATTGATTAAGAGGTGGCCTTTTGGGGAGGAGTGTAAATGCCCAACTCATTACGGAGACAATGGCAACTCTCAACACTCTCCAGAACATTTTCAGAGGATTCGGGTCCAGGCTCTTGTTTGGATAAAGAATCGCTGGCTTATGTGGAGGCGATGGATAGGACTGTCACCTTGATCATGGTTGGTTTTTGTGGAGAATATGTATGTTGGAGCAGATTGGGTTGCATGCTTTAGTTATGCACAGTTCCTTGTGTATTAATTATATCTCAATAAAGCTGTTGATGAAGAAAGACCTCCCATCATCAATCCCTCAGTTCTAGTTCCAAATACAAAATGCAGAAAGCTTTTGACTGGCTTGGACCCATGGGAGGACTATATTGAAGTGTCTATTTCCCATACTTCACATGAAGAACTTTCACTGCCTTCGACTGTGAAATGTCACTCTTTGGTATGAATCCCACTTTTTCAGTATTGTAGGACTTCAAGTCCATGCTCTTGAGTTGGATAAAAAAATCTCAATTATGTCCTTTTGTAAAAATGTAGGACAGGAAGCATGTAAAACGTGAGCCATTAAACCCACGGCTGCTCTGGGACACTTTCCGTAGCCTCTGGTGGCTCAAAGTCCCCGCTGCCTGGAGTGGGAGTATCCCTTCTGTCTTTCTTTAGAACAAATTGTTTACTACAATCTGTGATGTCACCACCTTCTAGAACTGGGGCACCACCTAACACCAAGAGAAATGAGTGAGCACATACGTATTCTCCCTTCTTCCAGAAAAGGCCGGCCTGTGAAATGCATCTGGAACATCTGGAACCTAATTTAAGTTCAAAATTCCATGGAACATGTTAAAGGTAAATACTTAGAATAAAAAGTCCTACTTAACAACTTAAATTTAATTCCATAGGCCTAGAGGCCTTTTGGAACCACACAGTCAAGTTCTAGCCTGAGCCATCTCTGATAATAAGTGGCATTTGCTAAGTGACTTTTACACACTATTTTCATAGATAGTGTATAAAAATATGTAAAATATATTTTATATAAAATACATAAAATATTTTTATGCACTATCTAGGGAAATAGACAAGCCATGGTGCATAACTAGTAACATTAACAGTTCAGATGAGTAGATGAGTGAGTGTGAATGCTTCTCTTATTTCCACGAAGTGTTCAATATATTAAACAAAATATCACCCCGACTCGGTTAATGCTATCTTGTGTCAGAACCAGGAAAATGACGGGAGACTGACAATTTGACAAAATAAGTTAGATACTGGCCAATGATTAGATCCTCTCTCTCACACACACATAAACACACACACATGCACACACACACACTCAGGAGTCTGCAGCATCTGAGGTACGGAACACAACCCCAGGCTATCAGCAGACACAGGGCGAGCTGCCCTGGGGAGCCCCCCAAAGGACAGACACATCCCAATGGGCACCTGACCTCTTCTTAATAGGGGACCAAAGTCCCGCCCCCACCTGCTCTGCAGGCTCCAAGTTCAGCTGGAGGAAAGGACCTTACTGCTTCGCTGCTGCTAATGAATGAACAGGTCACAGTTCTGCCGTCTAGACGTGGCTGTCAATCGTCGTCACCCACTCCCAGAACTTCAAGTCAAGGTCACACATTAACACATGGAAAGGAGTAAACAGAAAATGACCCAGTTTGCAACTAGCAGGAGACAAAAACAAAATATGGGGGAAAAAAAAGGGAAAGCATTCTGACATCTATTCTCTTCTGAAACGTCTTCATAAAGTTCTACCTTTACAAAGTTCTATCTTCATTCCTCTCACCTGCCGCCCTTAATAACCTCCCGATTCGTCTTTTGGAGACTAATTCTTTGCACATAAACTGTTAGTAACTTCAGAGAATTTGGGGAATGAGGCCTCGGTACCCACCATACCATTCTGCTCTCTCCCTCTGAGGTCCTTTCTGCAGCCAGCCCCACTCACTGCCCCTCCACCATCTGCAGTCAAGACCCTTATTTTAACACAGCGACACGAGTGACACCCATTTATAAAGTGGCTTCTCCCATCAACATGTGCTGAGCCCCTCTCCCTTATCCAGGACGTTTCTTACTCCTCTGGGCACAAACTTGTTTTCTGTACAGACGTACTTTAGCATACCATGGCTCACCCCTGCAATAATCGTATTTCAAATAGCATTAGGCGTTTTTCCAGATGCTTCTCATTTGTAATCTATATCTACATATTCTACAGCATCATTAAATATTCTCATATCATAGCGTGGCCTTTTCAGCCATGTTGTTCCCTGATCACTCCTCAGAGTTGGATCCTGATGCACCTGCATATACCCACCCGGCCGTGTGCTCAATGTGGTGCCATGCCCTCTGTGGAAGAGACCGCACAGGGCCATCAGCTCCCTGGGGACGCGTCCCCATGACTCGGGCACTCTTCCCAGGGACTCTACTAGAGGAGATAGCAACAGCTAGAAGACACAGGTGAACGCATGCGTTCTTTATGGTTGTATTAAACAGGGCATCATTTCATGGGGAGGACACTTAAAAATGTAAGGAAACACCAGTGAGAGGCCAAGGCAAACACATGCGACACCAATTAACACGGCGACTCCAACACTGAAATAATCCAGTCAGTAGCGACATGAGAGGGGCAGGTCTCACAGACGTGCAGTCCCCAGCCCAGGAACCACCCTGGTTTGCTGTGACCTCATTTTTTCAATGACAAGAAGCTTCCACAAACATCAGCGACTCCTCTGACCCCTCCTGGGCCACAGACACCCGGGCCTCTACCCATGCTCCATGCAGGCTAGACTCCAGGCTCATTGGGCCCCCAAGGCAGATTGTAACCCCCACAGGGTCTCCTTCCTCGCGTGCAAAATCGGAACAATAATATCGACCTAAAGGCATTCTAATGAGAATGTAATAAGATGATATTTTGAACATACGTACGGCCTGTGGCTAATCATGAGCTGAGTAACGTTTAGCTCCCACCTGCTGTCCTTTATCCTCTTCTTCTGTCCTCTTACTTTTGGCCTCCATCCCTTTTGGTTTCTCTCTGCCCCCCCCCTGGCTCCCTCCTGAGGTCATTCTTGTCCCTCATGCACTACCCTTCCTGTGACTCTGTACTACCAGCCACTTAACATTGGCACATGGCTAGGAGTTACCTGCTACTAAGTGTGAGTTTCTCAACTCCAAATCTCGGTATCATCATCCTAACTGCTGGAATAGAAACCAGGAGGCTAGCTGCATGATTCACAAGCATCTCTAGACATGCTGATGTCATTGGTCAGCTAGTCACAGTTTGCAGAAGGGGAAATGCCACTAACATGTCCAATATGATACATTAGAGAAAGGGCTTCCCAACCTTGGCCATACACTGAAGTCACCATAGAGTGTTTACAAATTCTGATGTTCAGACACACAACAGAGCAAATAAATCAGGTTCTTTTAGTGAGGAATCCAGGTAAAAGCAGTTTTCTAGGAAAAGTCGACACACAGTAAGGATCCATACATTCTGTAAGATTTTCACTAAGATTTAGTGATTCTACCCAGATTAAAAATTGGGAATCACTGACTTAAAGTGACAAATTATGTGACACCCCACCAAAATTAACAGGGCATTTAACACATTCAAATATTATAAAGTGAGCTTCTGCTTTTTTGATAACACATTTTGAATTTTAGGATAATTTTAGACTAATAAAATGTTGCAAAAGTAGCATGGAGGGTTTCCATATGCCCCAACCCAGTTTTGCATATTGCTAACATGTCATATTATTCATAACAACGAATGAACAAACATTAATAGATTATTCTTAACCAAAGTTATTTCATGCAAATATTTCATTTTTAGCAATTTTTTCTTGTTTTTATCTAATGTCTTTTTCTGTTCTGGGATCCCATCTAAGATACCACATTTAGCTGCTGTAACTCCTACATCTCTCCTGGCTGTGACAGGTTCTCAGACTTGGTTGTTGAATAAGTTGACAATTCTGAGGAGCACTGGTCAGGTAATTTGTAGAATATCCTTCAGTTTGTGTTTGTCTGACATTTTCCTCATGGTTAGACAGGAATTATGGATTGTTGGGACAAGGATCACAGAAGTACAATGCCATTCTCATGACATCGTACCAAGGGTGTATAACATAAACGTGACCAATGGCTGTTGATCGTAGCCTTATTCAACTGGCTGAGAGAGAATCCATCAGATTTCTCTACTATACTTACTCTTGTATCTCCTCTTTCTAGACTGTTTTCTTTGGAGGAAGACATCATGTGATGCCAAAATCAAAGGAGCTATGCCCCACCTCAATGAGGGCAGAGGATCAACATCATTTATTTGGAACTTTCTTATATTTGAGATTTGGCTCTTTTCTACCATTGTAAATCAAGCCATTCTAAGTCACTTCTGTCTGCATAGCAATCATGGCCTATATTGTCGTATTCTGTGATCTATAAATATATATAATATAAATTATATTACATATAATAACATATATTATATATATATAAATGTTCTCACAAAAATGGTAATTATGCAGTGTGATAGAGGTGTTAACTAACCATATTGATGTAATCATTTTGCAATATATCTGCGTATCAAATCATCACATTGTACACTTTAAACTTACACAATGTTTCATGTCAATTATATCTCAAAAAATCTGGAAAAAAAGAGTGCTCCACAGTTCTCCAGCTCCTGAATCAAATATGTGAAATGGACGCTTGAAAAATTCTCCTCCTCTCAGTATTTGGCATTGATTACCTTACCTATCGACTGCGTTAAGAAAAGGGAAACACCAACAAAAAGTGAAGGACATTACAGAGAAAAAAAACAGGAAAATCTACAGTGAGAAAATAATCATGTAATATTTCATGGAGTTGTCACTAAAAGGTCTTTTAAATTTAAATGCTCACAGAGATAAAATAATGACATTTTCTTTCAATCATTTATATACAGATAATTTTTGAGTCGAAACAGTTTTTTCCTAGCACCTTCACCCCTCAAGTACATCCTACTAGAGATATGATCCACTTTGATATTTGTGTTACTTAAATGGGAAGATAAAGAAGTGATAAAGAAAAACATCGTAAAGTCAAACATAAGAAATTCATATGTGTTTTCATATCCATTTTCGTACCTACCAATGCATTTACATAAATATACAAAGTTTCCTCTTTTATTCTCTTTTTTTTCTGTTTAATTTTGTTTTAAACCATATCCTTTCCTAAAAAGATTTAAGTAAGGAACCTGTGATAGATTCCAACTGGCCACAACTCATTTCTCTTTGTATCCATGCACTTGGCAACATAACATTCCAACTCTTTCTTCAAAGGGTGGAGTATACTCCTCTGCTCCTTTAATCTGCTTTGGCTAATGGAATGTGATAGAGTAAAGGTGAGTCAGACCCAAACCCAGGCCTCACAGGGTCTTGCACACTCCTCTCATTCTCTTAGAAACTGCCACTGTCCTGTCAGCAGCCTCTTTGTTAAGAAACATGACCCTGTTACCTCATCCAATAGCCAGACATCTACCAAGCACACAAATAAGATCATCTGGACCAGCCAGCACCCAGCCTCCTCTCCAGCTGCACATGTGTGAGCTAGTCCAACAAAGATGAAGAGCACCAGACTGAGCCAATCTAAATTGTTCACCCAAAGAATCATAAGCCAGTTCAATCATTTTTGTCTTAAATGATTCTTGTTTTCAGTAGTTTGTTGCACACAGGCCGCCAACTGATTCATCAGTCTACAGAGATATGCAGTGCCATGAGATGAAATACTCTAAAAATAGGTAAAAATGAGCTATAAAGAAAATTAGTGTATAGAATCTTTATTATAAATGCTTGTATCAACAGTTTTTAATTAGGGGAGGTTATAAGAATTACTTTAAAATATGATCTAACATAATAGTAGCCAAGATTTCGCATAGCCTGAATCACATATGAACAAAATCTTGCTTCTTACTCTCAGGTTTGCTTTTAGTGTTTGTACAGGTCCAGTGATTCTTAAATTATTTTATGCATGCTGTAGAAAGGAGCAAAGCAGTCAATATGATAACATTATCAGAAACTGGGGTTCCCACTGTGGAAGTTGCAAGGGAAATAAAACAGCAAGTATGAAGTGGGAAAACAGTTTGTCTCAACCAGATGGTCAAAATTTAGAGCACCTGTGGGAGAGATGGACACCATCTTGCGAGCTTATCATCATGTCTGATCTAGCAGGTTGTGTGGAAATTGCATCAGGTCATGAGGACATATCAAACTCAGATAGAGGAAAATTTTATAATATACCTGGGCTGTATTCAAAATATCATTCAAGCGACAATGACAATCTGAAGAACTAAACTAAAAGATAAAAGAGAAACGACAAAGGCAATGTATAATGCTAGACTAGATCTATAACACAGAATACTAAAAACAGTGCTGTTGGGGCCAACGACAGAACTAGAATATGCAGATTAAGTGAAATTATTATGTCAATATGATATTTTGGAGTAGATAACCATATTGTGGTATGTATGAGGACATTTTGTTCTTATACGCACTTAAGTGGTCAGAGGGAAGAACATGATATTAAATATATAGTCTCAAATGGTTCAAAAAGGAGTAAAATATAGATAGCAGTAGAAATGAATGAATGTATGAATGACTAAAGATGACACACAAAAAAATGAACAAAATACTTTTTATAGGTTTGTTCTCATTATTCATTAGTAGTGATGCACCGAGACCCTCTAAACTAAAAATTAAATGAGTAAACTTTATATACTAAAGTGAGCACATTCTACAAACTGAAATTAATGAAAGAATGAATTTACTCATATGAAATAACAAATTTCAGTCATTTGCACAGGTATTCTCAGTTTCTCAGAGACTACATTAACACAATATTTTTGGTAATATTGTTCATTATCCACTACAATATACAGATTCCTTTTACTTCTATTCCATACCCTCTTTATGACTCATAGCTATGCATTTAAGAGGTTCAACTATATTTTTCTAGGGATGCGCCAAGTTAGTTTTTAACCTGTTGTAAATTGGTTTCCAATGATCTGTATTTTCAACTGGTTTAACAGAGAAGCAAACAGTGACCAAATCATGGAGGCAGAAGCAGTTACCTCAATATGGTTGAGATAGTTATTTGGGATTTTCCCTTAAGGCCTACTCTTGTTTACCTTAATTCTTCAAAATGTCTATATTTTAGAAAAATCTTTATCCTTTAAGTCATTAATTGTTGAGAATTTGGGGCTTCGAAACATGAGATTTTCCTGGCTTGGACTTAGCCAGTATGAGATCTTCATGCTTTCTCTGCCTCAGTGACTGTGACGGTCTCACGTTCTAGATGAAGTGGTTTCCACACTGGTTTCTGATGATGAGTGACTCTGATTCAAGTCCCTGAGTGACTTTGTTTAAGCAAAGCTCAACTACTCTGCATCTACACCATTATCTGAAAATAGATCTTTATTGGTTAAGCTACTGAGATAGTGGGTTTACTAATTATTTCAACATCAAGCTAGCATAAAGCTGGATTTGTATCATAGGAATTAAAACTAGAAAAAAAATTATGAATATAAATATAAGCATCCTTAAAAAGAAACCTTTAAAATGGAGTCTAGTAGGTTTTAAAAGGACACTACATAATGATAAAGCAGTGTTGATTCCAGAAGTACAAATAGTTCAATATTAATAAAGCTGTTAATGTGAGGCATTATTGAACAGTTTACATAAAAATCACTTCTTGGAACTCCATGCTGATTCTTGCAAGGGACAAACAATCCTTCTCACTAAGCCAAGACTATCAAAAAATAAGATTGCTACACTAAAATATATCTAGCCTGCATCTCCTCTTTGAAGATTTTTTGCCATGGGACAGATACATGGGGCTGTTTGAGTTATAGTGTTTAATATACACAGGAAAAGCATCTGTTCTCAGCTACCTCAATTGAATATAAATATATTTAATGTAAAAGCACAGTTTGCACCAGTCTACATTAATAAGAAATAACTTTACCCAAACTAAGTTAGAAACATCTATCAAATCAATTAAAACATAAATTTTTATATAAATATACTATGCACTATGTAAATATATTACATGTTAGTAACATGTTATTTCTTTATTCATAAAGCCATATATTGGTCACTTTTAATTTAACAAATATCATGCTAAATCCTGAAGAGTTTAAGCACGCACATTGTATCTATACAAACAGTCCTTCAAAAAACCATAGCCTTAGTTGGGAGACAGGTGCCAAACCAAATAAGTATAGCAAGAAACTCCACTGGGGGCTGTTGAAGGAGCAATGAAACCAGGTACAGTGAGTTCTCCTGGAGGAGAATGTTAAAAATGAAAAAATAGTTTGAACAAAACATATGATTTCCTTCCTTCTATTTCCTGTGAAATGAGAGGTATCATCTAGCACCCTTGTGCCAAAAAGACAGCGTGGCCCTCTTTTAACAGTTTCCCAAAGGTGCTAGAACTTGAATCGACAGCACTAGAGAGATGAGCTGATCACAAAGATTTTCTCAGTGAAATTTTATTCTCCCAAGTGCTGGGCTGTTCCAACAAGAATAGTTAGGGGTCACAAGAGTTTCATTTAGTGTCAAATAGCTTCATTCAATATGACAAGTGTCAAAGATAAAGTTGGGTATGGAGTCAAAGAAAATGACAAGGTATTATCCAGCACTTCAAATCTGTTCTTTTCCCTCTACAAGGATATATAGTTCTTGTCTGAAGACTATTAAATTCAATGAGTAGAAACATATAAAGCATAGACAAGACAAGCATTGGTTTCCATATGGTAGTATGGGATACGAAGACCCTGAAAACACCAAGACTTGAGCAATACAATAAATTTTATAAACTTGTGTCCTAATTTTTAGAAGTTGGTTAGGGTCTCAATTCAAGATCCCCTAATAAATCTTATTTTTTTACTTTTAAAGATGATTCTTACATGCAGTTGATTCAAACTTTGTATATACATGTATTCCCTTTATATGTGGATTTATTATATACTTCATAATGGCAAATGTCCAGTGTGGTTGAAAAAAAATTCAGGTTAATTTAAGAAACACCAGTGGCTGGACATTTTTGGACTCCAAAGATATAGAGGGAGAACATCCGATCTTGTCCAGAGGTGGCCAGAAAGTCAAGTTTAGATCAGCCTGGATGTGGAGCTTATTACAGTGACTCAGACAAATGTAAGGGGAGAGCCTATGTGTTGGTGAGAAGTCAGCGGAAGGCACAGTTGTGATATGAATGTTGTGCCTCATGTAGATCAGAGAGTAAGTCAATGCTTGTTCACTGACTAACTGAATGTGATGCAGCTCAGACAAAAACCACTTGATAATACATCTGGTCAAGCAGAATATGCTTCTAGGCAAGAACATCCAAGTGCAGGCTTCTTCTGATCTGACAGCATCAATAACAGATCTACATCAGAGCACCAAAATCTCGAATGAGATTGAAGAGACAAAGCCCAGATTTCTTTCAGTTAATTCATGAAGGAAATATTGAGACAAACTGTGGATTTCAGATGGCTCAAGGAATCTCAAAGTCTTCAGAGAATCCAAGACTCAGATAATACACAAAACAAAAACTTAATATCATGTTATTTTCAGTACAATCTGTGAAAAACGACCTTGAGCATGGGTTTTATGAGTTTCAGAGTGCTAACTGAACTTTCCTCCTGGCACAAAAATATTTGAGTGGGATGAATAACTTAAGTGGATAGTACTGTTTGCGGTGATTTAGTCTCTTTATTTTAATGGCAGATTTAATGCAATAATTATGTATTTTGTCAGAAGCATGTGGCGGAAAACATGCTAGCAAATCATGAATAATTTATAATGTTGTTACTGAGAATATTATTACCTCCACTGCAAGGAGATCCATTTTAAGAGTTTTATATTTCACTAAGATATTGAAGTGCATCATAAACCATTTACCTGAGTAATCAATGGCTATTAAAGAAAATTAATTTCTATTAATTGTTGGCAATTTATAACTACTTAATAGCTCAATCACAATAAACTTTATGCCCTGCATATAGAGGGGTATATTTTAAAAAATCTTATGAAAAAATTGTGTAAATTTAGGAATAATCAGTTTGCTAGGGTTACTGACATATTAAATTATTAATGGTCCAAATACATGACAAATCAATGGTGATGTACTTTCCTATTGTTGGATATAATCACAATTGCTAAAAAATGTGTGTGCAAGTCACACTTACTGATGCTGTAGATCTCCTTTAGTTCACTTCCCTTTTTTAGCTAAAGTCATGCATGAGTTTTGACATCCTCCCCACCCCAAAAAAAAAGGTGGGGCTTAGGAAAGATGTGTTAAACCACAATTTTATATAAAGGTTTATAGATGTGGAAGACTCTCTGCCTATAATAAAATGAATTCTTTAAAGAATCTTACCATTCTCTAAACATAGCCTTAATTACTTAATTACTTGATCTACTTACTCTTTTAAGAACCTTAGCGAACGAAATGTTTTTGGCATTGGATTCATTTTCACTACAGATACTTGTTTTTATCTCATTAATGTTGGTGTCCACTTGAGGCATATGCCAATAAATGGTGGCCGGGTTCTTCCTGCCTGGAATATTGATGGGGCGTGAGGGTTGCTGTCCTAGCTGTCATCTGGTATGGGACATGCTCTTACAGCTGGGAAATTTATGCTAATGGTGGTGGCAGAGACAGAAGACTCAAGCACACCAGAGCCCTGACAACTTGGGGAAGCTGCTCTCTGAGTCCTGGAAAGCTGACTTCCACAGTCCTCTTACGTGAGAGAATGAATTTCCATAGATACAGACCTCTGAAGTCAGGTTTTTGTTACTAGGAGCAGAAAATAAACCCTAAATGATATATAAAGTTCAGAACACTGTATACAGAGATTCACATAAAATGTGATCATGACTGAGATAAATTAGAGATATTTTCTTTCAGGAAAGAAAAGAGAGAAAAAAATTAGAAACTATGTAAATGAGTCTTTGCAAATTACTGGTATAATGTGGCCATAAGTCACTGAAATCATCAAACTAAAATATTACCTCAAACATAAAATGTCACGACAAGATAACCTTGAATAAGTATCCCTAAAAACCATCTTTACCACAAATTTATAGAGCATATTCACTATATAATGCACTTGGCAGTTAGGTGACTTCCCTACACTATTCTGGAAAACTATAAAATATCTGTTCTAAGAAGCATCACTCATTCATTAGCGAGAACTTAAAATGTTAACTTCATAAGAAAAATATACATCACCAATCCCTTGAAAACACCAATTGCATTAGAGGATGATGTTATGGATGTTTATTTTCTTACCCAAATACACAGTCGAATTACCACTCCCGTAAAGACCCTCCAGCTCCAAAGAGCATTTATGAGGGTGGCAGGGTGTCTTCTGTGTTCCTTGAGAACAAACAAATCAGCGAGGCAGGTGGTGGTACGACATTGCCCCAAATAGAAAAGCTTGTAGACTAAAGAAAGAGTCCTAGAGAGACAGATTATTTCTGTCCACTCTCTAACCTTGCTCATTTTTCCATTAAAGGGAGTTAGAAAGAGTAAACGTTTAAGACAGCACAAAGAATGCAAAATGCCGTCGGTATCCTGTAACAACCCATAAACCTCGTTTGAGTATAGAAAGCCAAATTACAAAATACCACTGAGACACTAAAAAAATTTATAAATCTAGCCATGTATTCAAATTTGTCATTTCTGTATATGTCATTCTTAAATAATTAGAAGCAGTTTACAGCAAATTGTTCCCAAACGATAATATGTGAAAGCAATTATTTAAAAAGCTAAATAATAAAGTGAAAGAGGGAGAAAAATTAAGAAATTTTTATGAAAGGAAATATCTGCATCTGAACACAAGGCTTGGATCTGTCATCAGGGAAATAGAAAATTTAGTTAATTTTTTATTCTTCTTGACTACTATTTCTAAGTTAACCACTCCCTAAATTTAATTTTAAATAATTGTTAAATAATAAAGTTTATTTAAAAAGAAAATAGTTTAAAAATCACAGTTCCAAAGATATGTAAAGTCTATGAAACATTTCAAAATATTTTTGGGTAAGGAAAACAAATGGAAATTTAATGAACTAATCCATCAATGCGTTTGGATGTCAATGTAAACATCTTCATGTTGGTTCATTAAAAGACATTAATTTTGCTGTTGCGATGGTAAGATCAATTTTTGGAAAGATGATTTTAAGAATAGAACCAAATTTTAGATATCTTGGAAAATAATATAGAATAAGAATCTCTTGAGATGAGAGTCATTTGGGAAGAATTGTTTTGAATGTCTCAGGCAAAACTTTCTTCACATAAATAATGTATTCTAAAGAGTCGGAATAATGATAAAAGGCACATGTAGGGAGCTGTTTTACACTGAACAGCTCAGCCACTGGCAGGTAGGTTTTTTTTTCACTCCTAGTTTGTAATGATTTCATGCAGACCAGACATCACGGTGGTATTGATTCTTGTAATGTACTTACAGTCTGAGCTGCTCATTCTGTCTAGGTCTTTCTGTAGACTCTCAATCATTTGAATTGATTAGTTTGAAGTAAGCAACTTTACTAGTTTGTTTTATGACTATTGGAAATACAGACCTATAATAAACGCTATTATTTCATTAATCTGAAATTTGCCAAAGAATAGAAAGCTGGAATGCTGTCTTTTAGAATAATAGCAGAATGAATCAGAAATCTTATTATTTAAGATTTAGGTAAAATGCAGATCAATAAATTGGGGTATTAAAACACCATTTTTTACTTGTTCATATTCACCAAGGCAATATTATTGCTTTGTATATGATGTTATAAAATTGTTTAATGCAAGGTGTATACCTTGATGGACATATATCAATTTTTATGCTTAATTAATAATTAAAATAATCTGTTGTAATATTTTGGTTAATAATTTTCTTTATTAATAGGAATTTTAGTTTTCAAAATAGTAACCTGTTATGAAATAAAGCAACAAAATTTAATTATTACTGTGTGAATTCTGTAATAATTTACTTCTCCATAGTTAATTAGGAAAAAAGCAAAGCTGTTTCAAATAACAGGGCATTAACCTTCTCCATCCTTTGGAGGCTTAGTGGCAAATTAAATCATGTGCCAGTAGCAGAAAATATTATTGGTTCTATGTTAGATTAAAATTATTTAATTAAAACATTGTATTTTTTATTTACTTAATATATCAGTTTCATTTCAATATAAAGTATTTGTTCTGTGACCAGAACTGACCCTGCTGTCATAAAAATGGAACAGCTTTTAGGACCAGTTGCAAGTGATGCCAAGGACGATGCAATCTACCCTGAGAAACTGTCTGTGACAAGCAATAATGGAAGGTGCACTAGGGAATCTAGTCTACCCGACGGCACAGATCTGAATGGATGGACGGATGGGACACACCTTCTCTTCATGTCTGTACCACACCACACACACACACACACACACACACACACACACACACACACACACACACACCACTATGTCTCATGTTCCCCTTTAGAAGAATTAATACCTGTCACCATCCTTTATTTTAGTTTCCTTTACAAAACCATGAAGTGGCAAGCACTCAGTGCTTTGCAGTTTCCTACAAGCAAGGGTTGTCCCCAACATGGCTATTCACAAGTTCTATGTATACCACTTCCATGCGACATTGTGAATTGCATTTTACAATTACACGCTTCAAGACCCCACATCAAACCATTACTTTAAACCTAAAGTTATATGGAAATGTTCTTTTTGTTATCTTGTTTGATGCACTTGCAAATCCATTTTGCCTAAAATGTTTAGATAATGCATCCATGAGGTGATAACTTCTGTGCTAAACTTATTTTAAAACAAGAAAATAGTTTGGGAAAATAAAATCTGTAAAATATCATTGTGAGAGCCATAATTACTGCAGAGCATAGTACAGTACAGTGTTCCTGTTGATTGCTCAAATTTTAAACAAATTACAGATAATCCCCAAAGAAGCTATAATTCAGGCAGCTACTAACGATTAAGTCTGCTTAGGTAATAACTCAGATGACCTGCAGACACACAGTACAA
This sequence comes from Cynopterus sphinx, assembly GCA_030015415.1. Taxonomy (NCBI): domain Eukaryota; kingdom Metazoa; phylum Chordata; class Mammalia; order Chiroptera; family Pteropodidae; genus Cynopterus; species Cynopterus sphinx. The sequence goes on along the minus strand of CM057379.1, from coordinate 2,671,794 downwards.
CTTTTCCTATGCCTTTAAATGATAATGCCTCTTTGGGGACACACAATCTATCTATCTTTCTAACTTTTTCTTTCTGTAGTAAAAAATGCACATGACATTGCAAACTAAATATAGAGTAGGTGACTGGATCATATTAATGGTGTGAATTTCATTAGAATACCAACAGCGGAAGGGGACAGTAGTATCAGTGAAGTAAACTGGTGTGATGGGAATGCATAATTAATTTTTTTGCAAAGGGGAATATCAGCATTTTCAGTTGATTGATAAGGGATGATCAGGCCCATGTCATGGTAATTTCCACTTTGACTCATTCACAAAAATTAATGTGGCAAATATTGTAAGGTATACACAATAAAAACATCTGATTTTATGTGGCTAGTATAGAGATTAAGACATAATCACAGTACATAAATATTTCACTTTATTCACTCATTTAAAGACTATTCAACGTAACTTACTTAGGTGAATAAAATAACATGATCTTACTTAAAAAAAGTTCCTCAAATCTCCTTCCATACTGAACTTAATAGAAGATGCTTCAGAAAACATAAGTATGTTCATTTTCTTGTTGCTTACTAAAAGTTTACAGTAGAAATTCAAGTAACTTCTACTTTTTGCATGATAATGAATGCAAGCCAAGACTATTTTCCAGCCAATAAAGTTATGAAATATATACGTTTGCAAAACTTCATATAACCACACCACGAGTGATTGAGTGAAACTCAAAGTGTCTGTATCTTCTATGTCTGTATAAAAAATGTGTTTTACCAATGATGTGAACACTCCCTTCAGGACAAGGACCAGTGTGGCTGTCAGCAGAGAAAAGTTATTGAAAATAATAAATAAAAAACTCTAAGGTGTAGATGGTATTGTTTATGTTGGTCAACTATCATTTCTTGTTACATACTGCACCCGTATTAATGTTTTTCAATCATAAATGTTAATGGAATCTTTTATTTAAGTTATATATTTGTTAAGCTAACTTCTCACCCATGTAACTGTCCCTCCTTGCATCATACAGACAGGACTGAGAGGAAGCCCCATTTACAACCAGACAGGTCATATGACCTGTCACTGTCGATAGACAGTGGGTGGAGGTGACGTGCAGAAAAGTGGGTATGGTGTCATCCTCATCCACGCCACTGCTAGGCCGCATACTGGCCAGGTGAGTTCGCATTCTTCTCCATTGTCTGCCACCCCTTTATGAACTCTGTGTCACCAAAGCAGAGAATCCTCTTGCCCATCTGGGTCCAGGTTAGAGTTTGCCATCGAGAGGGTATGCACAGGCTTTGGAAATGGTAGAGGAAAGGAAGCCATTGTCCTCAGATCCCAGCCACAAGAAGGTTATACTGTGGCTTCCCAGTGAGCTCCTAAGAAGTCTCTTCCTCATTGCCACTGGCTGGGACACCTGGCAGTAGCTTCTGGAAGATTCTCGAGAATGTCTGCTGCTTCCAGGTGAGTCTGAGATACACCCACTTCATTGTACCAGGCTGACTGAGATGGCCAGTGGGAGCTTCTCTGATCACAGATGGCACTTTCCTGGTCTTCAGAAGCCACATTGGATGCTATTTCCCATACTAAACCCATTATAGCCAAAATGCTCAGTGTGACATCTGTTATCCCGACTGACTCCTAAAACGCATGAACAAATTTCCATGGTAAACTGTTGAAATTGTAGGTGCATTGGTTATTTCCTGCAGCATTAATAGATGTCACACTATCTTTAGAAAATTATAAAGATAACTTTGAAATAAAAGGAAAATATTTACTCTCATAATGCTTAGCACATCTGTTTTATTTTAATTGTGCCCTTCTAAAATATTTGTTAGTGATACCATATTTGAATTTGAATAGTTCTCCAAACCATGTACTTAAACTCTTACTATAAACGATTTATCATTTTGAATGTTTAATTCATGAGCACAATTTAAATTCTTAACACACAAATCCACTTAACCATTTTATGTTACAATCTCTTTTATTTTTGAATATTTATAAGATAAAGACTATGCTAAATCTTAATACGTAAAATCTCCCTCTTCAACATTATTAATTATTTTAAGAGAATTAGCTTATAAATCCACATGATACTCTTTTGGAATAGAGAAGAACAAGAGAAGGGGAAATTCTCTATGAGATTTAGAAAAAAAAATCACAATTTTTAAAATAATCATGATTAAATTAAGAGGTAGAACCAGAATTCAGTGACTTTATAAAAGTGATCACTGTGGAGTGTCCCTTCAATTATTCCATAGGAATCTATCACGGGATGTGAATACCAAGGCAAGAACCTCCTGAGACCATCACAGGGAACTGCACTTGGCCTTCACGCAGGGGCGGGCAGGGACCTGAGCCTTCCCAACAGCCAGATTGGGAAATGCCTTCATTCCCAGGTCATTGTGTAGAACACACCAAAGGGCCTGGCTGCTGTGGTTCTCATCCTGCCTCCAAATCTTAAAAGCAATACCCACAATCATCGACTAGTTTCCAAGATGCTTTCCAGGTAATGGTGTCCTATAACAAAACTCAAATATATAACTTTGAAGGGGCAAGCACTCTACAGCATATGTACGACATACTGTTGAATTGTACACCTGAAACTTATTTGATTTTATGAATCAAGGTCACCCCAATAATTTTTAATGAAAAAAATTTTAGAGAAAAATATGCACAACATAAAAAATATTTATAGAAATGCGAATGGGGGAAGGTGTTTCTAACGATAAGCAAAAGCCTTAAAAGAAAGCACAGATAGACTGAAGTGCATTAAAAAGAAAAGGAAAGTGAGGCTGCCTGACAACTAAAAAAGCAAATCAGTAGCAACAGATGATAACAAACACAGTTATAACAAACAAGTGGACGGATGCGCACAACCTACTATGTGCCAGACAAAAGAGGTGAGAGGGGTGGCCTCTTTCCACTTCTTCCATCCAGTCAGTAAGAATGGGTATGGTTTCAGTTCTCAGGATCCCAAGGACCGTGACCATGGGAAGAGGACTTGGGGAACACACCTGAGACCCAAGGGAGGTGGCAGGGGTGCTGGGTGGGACAAATGAAGGAGCGGGTCCCACAGACTAAGATGTTAGGTCCACCTTCCCTCAAGAAGATGTCCTGCAGTTTCCAGGTTTATTATTATTATTATTATTATTATTATTATTATTATTATTATTATTTTATTAATTATTTTATTATTATTTGTCTTAGCGTCTTTCTTTTTAGATGTCGCTATCTATTAACCTTATGTCTAAGCAAGTGACCAGGACAGTGAGAGGTTTGTTTGCTGGGTTACTCACATGGAAAAAACGTTGCAGGTCTTTGATGATAAATCCTAGGAAAGCAAGAAAATTCTTTCGATTGTTTCATAAAGCATGAAGAAGGGTAGATGTCAATAAATGCAAAGAAACCATGGAGTTCTGGAAAATGACAGCCTCCTCCTTGCTCAGGGGTGGCATCATGCTCCTGATTCTCAGGGTGTTGCCAGTGTTGAACAAGATTTTTTAAAGCCCTTAGTGGAATGACAGGAAATTATCAAAGAACTTTGGACAATCACAGTTATTTGGCTTTTAGAAACTGTGTTATACCAAAACACACTGAATTTCTGAGAAATTTCAAATATAGTTCATTTCCTTCTGGCCTAATTCAGCCACCAAGAGCATCATCGACGTACTTACATAGCAAATAAAAAATCTGAAAATATTTCTATGTTTTTTAGTTTCTTCCTAAAGGCCGACTTCTCCTGAATTTGTACTGAAAAAACAGGACAATAAGATATAATTATAACTGAAAAATATTTTGAAAAGTGATATAACACGTACATTGTATAATCTAATACACTGAGTTGGCACATCTAACATACCTCGAGGAATACAATTCTAATTAGACACCACTCACAGATTTGGTTATATTAAGGTTTGTTTTCTTGATTGTTCCAAAAATGTCCCCTATTACTGATGACTCAGCATAAATTATTTACTAGATCAAATTTCATCTTGTCTGCTATGTAACAGTCACCTACAAAACCAAGAGGGCCTATAATGCCTACAACAGGTAGACTTTTAACAAGCAAGCAAAGTTAGACACATGTTCTTGCCCAAGGTGTGAATGGCCTATGAAGCAGCAAGACAGGACTCCACAGAGTCAGGTGTGTACTCAGCACCTGTGCTGATGAAAACCAGTATCGTGTGGTGTGGCTTTGTTTGGAGACGTCCCTGAATGAAGACAACTCAGATCTAGGACTTAAGGAAAGAGCAACCCTGGGAAGAACAGAATCAGGTATAAAGTTAGGAGCCACCATCATCATAGAAGTTCAAGGAAATGAGAGACCCGAGAGGACTGGAATGTCAAAGAAAGGCCAGGAAAAATAAGCGAGGCATAAATTTGAAGTATGAAGATGTTAAAAATGCCCAGAAAAGGCAGGAGTGAAACTTCGTGTAGGGGAGAGGCAGCCTGAATGACAGTCAGCAGCAGGGGGACTGTAAGTCTTTTGCAGGCACTGATGCGTTTCATCCTCTCGGCCTTGGGAGACTGAGCCATCATTTCCTTCACACATTGATAGTTAATTAACTACTTTGCCCGAGGCCACACATATGGCAGACTGGACCAGACCCTACATCTGCAAGAAAAAATAGCCCATGATCCTCATGTCAACACCCTCTGTGGTTTTCAAGGTTGGACAAATTTATGGGAGTGGTGATAATGAGGACCGATGTGAGGACACAGCTGAGAGAGCCTGGTGTGATGGAAAAAGTGGCTTCCCATCAACTCTGATGGGCCAGAGGGCTGGCGTCCAAAGACTCATGGTTGAAGCTAGATCATAAATTGTAAGACCCCATTGTGATTTAGTGACCTGCCCACTTTCAAAGCCATCCCAATTTCCTACAGGTTGCATCCTTGCATAAGGTGAGCCCTTGGCAGCATGTATGGCAGAGCCAGTCCAGGAAAATGCCAAGAAGATAAAGCAGAAGAATGGGGTAAATGAATGTAGGATGGGAGACAGGTGACTGAGCATCAGTGATGCAGTGAACTTGGGATGACACGCCTGGTCAACCACCCTCCTCTCAGCTCATTCCAGAGCCTCGAGGGCAGCTGGATGAGCTGAGTTGCCCATTAACTCTGCATTTTACTAGAAAATTTCTCTCAGCTGTGAAACAGAATCACCTGTGAGAACTGTTTCTGACCATTACACGGCTTACACAGTTTCTTTATGTACCCCAGCTGACTCTGTCTTGGGGTAGAGAACCCATTTAATAAGGCATGCTAAGCAAAGCCTTTCTAGCAAAGTCAAAAGTGTAAATAAAAGTGATGTTACACATTGAGCCCTATTCCAAGTTGGAGTAGGAATTAAAGGTTTGTTTCTCATAGACGACTGCTCCCTAGATCGAGATGAACACACTAAGGATAAATCACATGACTTGATATCACTCAGTGGGTTCATGTGTCTGCAGTTTTATTGATTGGAGTTTGGTCTTATGATATATAAAAGGTGGTGTTTAGTGTCCCATTTTCCTTTCTGCTTTGCTGCATTCCATATTTATTTACTTGCTTTCCAAGATCACATCCAATAGGAGAGTGACCTCCTTGAGTCTAGAGATGAAACACAGATTTGCCAGACACAAGAGCTTTGCAGGAACAGTCAGAAAAGCCGATTGCATCAGAAAGAGCTAATCATGGTACCCTTGCCCATAGGCTGGTCTCCTCTTGATGATGGTGCTGTTTTCCTGGGACTGACCTTCATCATCATCAGAGTGGTCAATAAAATCCTGGACTCAGCAGCCGGTCGAGATGGAAAGGCATCCAGGAAGCTGCCACTGGACAATGTCATTGGGTGGTGGAGTGTTGACTTCATGGTATAATGAATGTTGCTTCACCAGGCTTGTCCTTCATAAACCTTCCCAAGTCGCGAAAAGAAGGTGGGGGGATTCAAGAATCAAGGGGTTCCCTGCCCGTCTGCACCCTGAGCTTCCTGTTCCCATCCACAGAGCATCTGCTCACCAGGACAAAGGTGAACTCAGGTGCCCTTTTAGATTCAAAGAGCCTAAAAATCTCACAGTATAATCAGAAGTCCCACACAAATCCTTGTGGATGTCCTCAGCACACACAGAGTCCACAGTCAGTGCTGAAAATGCCTAATTCCCTGGGTCATCTAACATCAGGGGGCCCAGAACATTACATGGTTTTGTTTTTACTGTAGACATGTAAGCCTTTAATTTATCTTCTTAGAAGTGATAATAGAAAAGTGATCAAATAAAATGCCAAGTAAGTTTCTAAAGTTTACTCAGAGCAAAACTGAAACTCTCTATTCTGGTAACTTGTTTGAAAACAGTCTGAATTAATTATTCACACTATTGCATAGAAATAAAGTAGTAAAATGGAAATACTGTATTGGCCTCCTTTTATCTCATGAATGATGTTCATACATTTCTTATCTTTCTAGAGTCACTTTTAATGTGTTATCAAAAACTATTGTATCAGGAAAGTTTAAATTTAGATATGGCACCAGAAAGTCTAAGCATTCATGAGCAATGAACTACAATGAACTTGGTTTGTTTCGACCTTGCTCAGAGTCATCAGCCAGAATCCATTAGAGCTGTAATTCAAAAGTTTAAAATTATTCTTATTGAATTACGTTTCAGTCATTTGTTATAAAAGCTCTAATAGAGTAAGCTGTGACATTTTTAATATCTCTAAGAGAATTATCTAAATGGTATCCATATGATAATGTGAATAACCTAAACGTGAAAGTAATTACCTTTTCTTGATATGTTAAGGACAGAAGAAAAAAATAAGCAAGAAAAACTAGAGTGAAAGTAGGCCTACATTCTTGTTTTTAAAAATCTTATTAATTTTGGCCATCCTTCATTCAATCACAGAGACTGAGCTGACACTTCCTGTATTTACATGGCTTTATTTGTGCCATCCTGTATGTGGGGAGATGAACCTTGTTGTAGTAGACGTCATCCACTTTTAGTTACCATAATAATGAGTAAAAAATACATAATATATTTTAAAACATTAATCTTCAGTAATCTGTCATTTCTACAGATCATTTTAAATAGGGATAAGTAAAATATATTAATTTGAATCGACTTGAATCTCTCTTTAGTCCTGGAGGAAGTTACTGCAGGTAGTGGATGCTAATTCTCATTAAAAAACAAAAACAAAAACAAAAACAGATATGTCTGTATCTGTAATAGTTCAGTCTAGTCTATTGGCATATGGCATCTTTTTGTAGGAGAATTGTGAGAAATATTAAGGCTATCATACTATTAAATTGTTATTAAGAGAATTCCGAGATGTTCATGCATCAATTCAAATTACTTGAAGGGAAAGGAAAAAACAATTAAATGTCCCTGCTTGTTTACTATTATTTTGTTGACCAAAAACAAAACAAAAAAGGAGTGAAAGTCTAAGCAAAGGATTATTGTTTTGTTTTGTTTTGTTTTGTTTTCATGAAAAGGAAAGCAAGACTCAGAAATGACAATTCCCAGTGAGAGGAAAAAGAAAATTTAGGTTGCTAAAACTCTTAATAAATTGCATTTACTGTACACTTAAAAAAAAAAAAGAGATATAAGAATAGATGAGCATTGCTAGTATTCATAATGTGGTTCCACATAAATTAAACTTCTCTGAAAGGTAATATTTCCACTTAAAATAAATGAGAAATATAAAAGAAACTATGAGAGTTTAAAAATTCTAAGCTAATCAGAGATATCTGATGCTGTTTAAGGCCCAGCATATGATCATCAGTATGACACAAAATGAAAACACGCACAACATTTGGACACATAATCCACCTGTTATGTCAAACATCATCATCTCTTTCATAAAGTTAGAGAAAAACTGGGCAGTTTGATTTCACAGGGTCATCAGTTATGGGAAAAGTTGACAGTCACGGCAATTAATGAACGATGACGCTTGCTTTGATTCCATTTTTGGTATGTTACCACATGAATCTCTCTAGTCTTGACTGCAGCTATGCCTCGGCCAAATCAGCATTCTTGTTGACGAGAGCTCATGCTGACCTTTGCACCTGTCTGCATCCGTTATCCACCCAAGAGCACAGAGACATCACTCTGGCTTGTGACCCCCTGACTGTGTCTGTCTCAGACTAGGCCCAGAACATATCTGGTAAAGAAGTGAGGCTTCTTATCCAGAATATACTATATTTTCTCCAATTCCTATTGAAATTTATCAGTAAATAGGACACTTTTTTTTTTGAAGAAGAAGAAGCCTTCGAAAATCACCTTGGCAGAGACCTTGTCTTCTTTTGTTTTGTCACATTTTGGCTACAGGATGCAGTAACTTGTAATCTACCTATCATCAAATTGCATTCTGTTGCCTCAGACCAGGGGTAGGCTGTGTACATTGTCTATGAGGGCTTTCGAGTTGTTGTGGCAACATTAAGTAGTTGCAGAGGACCACTGAATAACGCTCTTGGTCTTAAATATTTGCTATGGAGCCCTTTTCAGAAGAGTTTGGCAAGCTCCAACTTAGAACTAAAATCGAACTATCGCTTTGCCCTCATCACTCTATACCAACCACGCTGAGGTCAAGAGTGAGGGAGAGTCCTTGTTCTTTTAATTTTCATAATAATGTGCACATACTGGAAGATCAATATCTATTTTTGACTTGCTGGAACACATGTACATGTGATTTTAGTTCTCAGATCACTAGGTCATGAAAATATAGAAAATCGCAGTAGGTCCATATTTTCAAGTCTTTGATTTTTCTAAGTCAGACATTGCGGAGTTCTAAGTTTTGCTCTAGACTTTTTAGAACAATAAACGCCTGATGTTCTTATGTGTTTAACAATTAAAATAATATTTTGCCCTTTTAACAATCACATTCATTATCCAGCCTTTCCAGAATTATAGTATATGTGAAGCTTGTGCTATAAATTAATTTTCTTTAATAATCTTAGTATAGTTTCCATTGGATAAAATTAAAAGTGACTTAATGATACAAGATCAATAAAGCTGTGTGTCTGGGTAGGAAGGAATTTAATCAATTTTAAAACTCTAAAGATAGAGATTAAAATTAGAATCCAAGGAATATCGCTTTGCGGTAGAAGTGCAAAGAAATTTCCTGGGAAAAATATAAAGTATAAGATTTTTTTTCCTACAGTATGCAATTCATTTTTTGAGGGAACAATAACGCTCTTTTTCAGGAGAAAGTAATTCTGCCATAATGTGAAGTACTTGGCATGATATCTTACACTGCACAGATCTATTTCCCTTCCTCTCTTGTGCATCCTCAACTCCACCATGAAGAGCTCACTGCTTGGGCTAGAAGATTTCTTCTCAACTCCATCTCACCAAAGAGTCTGCCATTGCTCACCCATTTATCACTGTCTTCATGTTGTTTTCTGCCTCTAATTAGTTCTGACCAATTCATCATTTTCCTAAATGACCACTTAAATTTGTTTTATTCCAATTACCATACTGATGGCTGTAATACTTTAGGGAAAGTCATTTATTGTATGTATGCTGGAATGTACAAGAGAAGGCACGAGAATGACGCTGTGGTTTGAAGACAGATGAGCTAATTGTGAAAAGTCTACTGTGGACTTTGTCTTAATCTTCCTGTGAAAACAAGAGGGATGTAAGTACAGGCTCGAATAAATCATGTGTTCGTGGATTGTCACATGTATGTTAATTTCCCCTGTAATCTGTGAAAACTTGAAATTTACTTTGAAAAGATTGAAATGAAATACAGGCTATAAAACGATATGACCACATGTTCCCACTGCCTTGGGGTATTGCTTTTAGAGATTTCTTTTTAGATTCTCCATCCCTGAGTTTTTTCACTACCTGAATAAAAACCATATGTCATTTTGTGTTTCTTGAACAAAACAAAATTTCTCATTAGCAAATGTGCATGAAGGTAGTTTTAAAATTCTCCTCTTTATTCCACATTAAAACAAAAATCCAATCTTTTTGAATGGCTCCTGTAGATGGAAGTCTACTCATATATCTTTAATTTTACAGTGTTAACAAGAATCCAATCTTATTTCAATCTACTTCTTAAGTACTGTCACAGAAGCCTGACAAAACCTTGTGCGTGTTATTAGTATATGAGGACAATGGTGATTTTTCTTCCAAGGTCTTGAAATGATGTAATCTTCCATTTTGCCGGAACGTATAAGCAAGTCGCTTGTAAGATGTGTTATACCTGAGCTGGGTTTCAATGGGGAAAAATGGACGAACCCAGTAAACTATATTCCTGTATAAAGCACTGATCTTGTCACCTCCAGGCTGAAATCTATGCCACCCTTAAACTGTCCACCTTCTAGTAGAATCCACCTGGCCCCTGTTGTCTCAGACTCTCGGGTAAAAGACATGGTGGCTCATCTGGTTATTAGTGAGTCTGGGGTTTTTGCCTCTGCTTCTCTGGGTCAGAGCAATGAAGAGCTGAGTCACCTTGGTCAACAGGAATGTCTGCAGCAAAGGCAGATGTGGGAAGAGGGGAGGAAGACAAGACGTCGCAATAGGGCACCACACAGGATTTGACGAATGTGGTGCGTCTCTGTAAGAAGTCCTGGTTCTAAACTTCTGTGCCATTTTTAAAGCCTGACCTTGGCAAGTGATGCTGGGAAAGTTCCCCTCACTGCAGGTTGGTTCACCACTGGTGTACGGTATCCCTGTGGGGTGACAGCGAAGAACTCAGGTCCCCGGGCCTGTCATGGGCTTTTGCGTATTTGCCTTCCAGCCATGCCCCTCATTCTCCTCTTGACCTGTAGCCTTGGGCAGAGGTCTTCTTCCTGCACCCCTGCTCATACCCCCTGATGGTGGCGAGAATGGGAAAACCCGATGACACATTTCCTTTTGGGACTCAGTACTTAGCATTTCCTCTCCAAGCCCTTCCCCTGACCTAAGGGCCCATAAAACTGCCGGAGCCTGTGTCCTGGTCCCCCTCCAAAATGGAAGCCACAAACAAACAAGACAGAGACTCACAGGCACAACTGTTTAGTGGTTACCAGATGGAAGGGGGCGGGTGGAGGTAGAAAAGAATAAAGCGGTCAAAATACAATGATGGAAGGAGACTTGACTTTGGGTGGTGAGCACACAATGCAATATACAGATGATGTGTTACAGAACTGTACGTTTGACCTCTGTAGCATTTTATTATCCAAGGTCACCCCAACCAATGATTAAAAAGAAATAGAACAACTCCCACACCTGCAGCAACCCATCTGACTTGCTCCCTGTTCCACGGGGGAAATGGAACAAGGGGAATCGGTGCTTCCTCTGATTTTCAACATTTAATATTGCCATAAAGTAAGTGATTCAAGGCTTACTTCTTTTATTTTGGGCTTCTTGCTTTCATTTTCTCTCTCACAGCTCAGCCGATGCTTGCATCCCATCCCTCTTGCTTTTTGCTGTGCATTTTAAATTCATTATCTTTCCACGTGTTCATAGGTTCATCTATTGATGACACCCATTTCCATATCTTAACCAGGAGGACATTGTGCTAAGAGACAGAAACAGACTCAAACAAATACTGCATAATTCCACTTATATGCAGCATCTAAAAAATGTCGAACTCATAAAGGCAGAGAATGAAATTATGGTTGCCTTGGCTGAGGGATGGGGAAATGGGGAGATGCTGGTCAAAGGGTATGGTTTCGTGGGATGTATAAATTCTAAGGATCTAAGGTATAGCATGGTGAGTATAACTGATGACACTTCATTGTATACCTGAAATTTACTGAGAGAGATCTTAGGCATCCTCACCACATGTGCAAAAGAAAAAAAAATCATAACTATGAGGCAATGGACCTATTAATTAGCTTGCTTATGATGTAATCATTTCACGATGTATATCAAGCATCACGTTGTACACCTTAAGATTATATTATTTTTATTAGTCAAGTATACCTCAATAAAGCTGAACAAAATTTTTAAAACTATATGTATTTTTAAATAATATACCATGTGTTTCATGTACCCTAATTTGATTAATGTCCTTTTCTGGCTCTGGGGAGCCTGGCTGTCAGACATGGCAGCTGTCGTTGCATTGAGGAAATTTTTCACCATAACAAGCAGCAGAAGAAAACAAATAAAAGCAAAAGATAGATAGTTGTTCAATCTGTTTAAAGTGAGGATGGGGATTCCCATTATTCTTGGGTTGAAAAAATCTGAGGAAAAAATACCAAGATAGTGGGAAGAGAGATGAAAAATAAAGGGGCAAGTGACTGCTACAAAATCATAACTGAGTAAAACTGTCTGGTTTCTAGAAGAAAACTGGAGAAAACTGATTTTACCTCAGAATAAGCACAGATTTCTTTGATGTGCTATTACCAAGCATAATCCATCAAATTACACTGATAATTAGACTCTATCAAATTAGGAGAACATATTTGAAAATAATTCATCTGGTAAAGAACTCATAGCCAGAATATATAAAGAAAGGACTATTATAATTCAATAATAATAATAATAAAGTCAAGCTAAAAAAAAGTACAAGATTTGGAAAAAAATATTTTACTAAGGAAGATATGAGAATAACTAATAAACACATGAAAAGATGTTCAATAGCATTAGTCATTAGGTAGATGGAAATTAAAACCACCATGAGACAACACTACATACACACTGGAGAGGTTGTAATCAATCGAGTATTGGCAATGACTTATAAAATACATACTCTCTTAAATCTATATCTATATGTACATAATCTATATGTATATAATCTATATATGTATATTCACTTTAAAAAGGTTATTCTGAATGTTACAAAAATTATCATATGATGGTTTCACTTTAAATTTTTATTAAATAGTAGATTATCCTTGTGTGTTAGAATATCTATTTAAAAATAAAAAAAATTAAACCCAGTTATATAATTTTTCTAGATGTATTAAAGAGTGACTTGCCTATATTTTGTATTTTCTGAAATACATGGAAATCTAAGATATTAAGATACTTAGCATCAAAATACTTAGGTTGTTCCTATCAAAACTTTATGGGAGAATTAGAGCTGGATATGAACCCTTGTTCATGAAGCTCCATATACAGCCAGAAAAATCCTTCTCTATATAAAATTGATCACTACTTTTTTATTATTTTCTTCATTATTCTGCAAATATTTGCTGTTCCAATTTTTGTTTTATAAGCTGTACTAGATATTGTATGATCCCATATACATTTCATAAGGTTAAAAATATCTTTTTAATTTAAAAAGAAGATACCAAAAAAAAAAGGTACTATTTTGGACTAATAAATAAAAATAACACCAGAAATTACCTAGATATTAGGCCTAGATTACAGATGGCAAATACACAGTCCTTAGCATTCTCCAGCCCCTCCCGTGTCCTAAGTTCTAAGTGATAACCAAAATCCCTCTGATCCTGAAAGGATATCAAAATCCTACTCAACCACAATCAAGACAACCAACTGATCAGGTCAAAGGGCTTGGGGGAGATTTCTTGGCCAGCCTCAGTCCAGTCCTATAGCTGAGAGGCCTGTGGAGTAAGATTTCTTGCTAGTACTAATCACAGAATGAAATTTAAGTCAATAGTCATAATGCAAATACTATGTTTATACTAAAGAAGATCAGATAGGTTCTATGAACAGTACGATTACTTTTTAAATACTATACATTTCTAAACTTCGTCTGTCAAATTTTACTAAGTTTCCAAAATAGGAAACTCTCAGATGTTTATTTTATGAACTCAGTGATTTTCAGCCCTTCATATTTACCTGCATTCACCTATATTTAATTCAGGAAAACTCATATGCTATCTAGTAACATACATTACATTCAGTGCTCACTACCAACTCGCCCAGTTCACTTTTGCTAGGAGGTTATTGAATAAAGGTTTCATTCTTTTATAATGTTTACTTAACAAATTTCATTATTCTTTTATGATTACTTTCATTTTTCATATCTATATGGCTAAAAAGTCCTCTTGATCATGTCTGCCACATTTTTATTTATTGGTCCAAAATGCTGCTTTCTTGTTCTTTTTAAATAAAAAATATTATTTTACCTTATGAAATGAATATGAGACCACAAAAGCAAAATGTCAGGATCGTTCATGCCCTTATTTTTTTTATATTACTCTCAATACAATATATTGTAGATTTATTCCAATTCAACCACAGAAATAAATTACTCTATATACTTTGGCATCCTGCTGTAAACAATGAAAGATAATACAAAAACATTATCATAAACAGCTTCCTCTGAACTGAATATGGATGATTCGGCTTATTTATCTGACTGCTGGAAATAACTCTATAACATTTGCTTAGATCAATATCAAAAAGAAATGAAAATATCTTGTGTACATTACAGAGATTTTATTTTACAGCTTTATTTTTATCTTTAATTTATGCTGAAAATTGCCGACATGTATTTTTTTCCCTGGGTACTAATGAATCTTTAGGATGAAGAAGGTGAGCATAACCATTCAGGCATCACTAATACCCATGTGCCTGATCCAGATCGTGGCTGGCTGGACATGAGTGGCTCAGGATGACTGTGATGTGGGGTGTCTGGCCTACCTGTGAGAAGGCTCTGCCTGCCTGCACACACATGGGCACACACACACACAAACACACAAATATAAGTCTTATGACAAAGTTGCAATCCCAGCAGTGGATGCACAACACCCAGAAAATAGTCCGTTCTTTCCAGGGATCACGGGATGCCAGAAAATCTTCACAGAGAAGGAAACTCTTAAAGTGAATTTGGAAATGCCATTGTGGCTCCGTGGGAAAGCTATTCCCATGATAAGAAGCAATTTTGCAGAAACGTGAAGCTATGAAACTGTCTGGTGGACCCCGGAACCAAGGTGCAGTCTCACAGGACTGGTACCTGTGGGTGGGTCATAGGGACGAGCTCAGACTCCATGGGTGACAGGTTTAAGAAGTACTGGGCCTCCTGAGACATACCAGAAGACTGTCACTCAGGTGGCTTTTGTAGGGCTGTGAGTGGGGGACACCATGATTGTGTCTGCATCTTCTGAGGATTATTTTAGAAAAAAATGTGAGACTGGTTCAGTGCAAGGCTCAAGCTAGATGGTTGCAGGTAGCAATTTCTATAATGACCTTGGAGAGAAAGTTCGTGGCCAAGCTGATACGCAGAACAGAAAGAGAAAAGTGAACTACATTTAAGCATTAGAATAATCTAGAGTTATTTCAATGTTGTAAAACACAAGACCCAGGGAGGCAAGCTAGGACTTTGGCTCCAAAAGTAGAAACCATCTAAGATAAAAGAAGGATCTAAAAAGGAGTGAAAACAGTGGGCAGTAATGGGACAACATGATTAGAGGTGAATGCGGCAATGGTCACTCAGGCCACCCCCAAGTTCCACGACTCCCTAGGGACTCAGTTCTAGATGAAAGAAACTGATGAATTTAAAAGGATAATCACAATTGAGAAAATGATGTCAAGGCTTCGACAGAGGGGGAGGGACTAAAAAGTTGTGTCCTTGGGAAAAAGGAAGAGTCAGAAGGAAATGAGTTAGGTGAAGACATCTCTTTTGAATCTGTCGAACTCCAGGTGAGATGAGGATCACAGCCTGAGTGTGAAAATCCAGCCCTGAAAATGCAGCTTTGGTGACAGAACTAATTGAGCGTGTGACTCAGGAATAACGAGAACATGGGTGACAGAGATGTAGGTCTGGGAGGAGGGGAATGTTCTCATTTGCTTACATTTTTCTTAAAAATACCATTTTCTTAAAATACCATTTAAATACATTAATGATCATTTTCAATGCTCTCATTTCAATTATATAATTATCCAGAAAGACCTTTGGGAGGCTTAAGGCACAGGTGCAGGCTCTAAGAAATTGAATCAGATGCATGCTAATAAATTGCATTTTTCAGTTCCTTTTTTATGTGTAAAGAGATAAAATATGTATTCAAAAAATAAAAAAGAAATGTTGGTTTTGTATTCCATTTACCATTGAATTAGAATTACAAACCATACATAAAATGAAGTATACGTATGAGGCAGAATATAGTCCGTATCTTATGTTCCCTTAAGGTTATCAAAGTTCTTAGAATCAAACCAGGAAAGCCACATCTATTTTAAAATTTCTTTTTTATAAAATGATTCAGAAAGTAGGGGGTTTGGAAGTTGAGCTCCTGAAATTTTCCTTGAAGCAAGGATGCAGAGGATGCCGAATGAAGAACTGGCCGAATGCAGCCATCACTCAGAAAGAATATTTTGCTTTGATTCTCCAGCATACACAGAGAAACGACCACCAGGTTCTTTAAAGCTTGAGAGGGCACCGGAAAGATGCCAGAGGCTGGGTCCACTGCTGTTTATTAAATCGTGAGCTTTTTCCACAGTTCTATTTACGGTTATCTCCGTGTGCTTTTCGTGTGGCAAAGGTGCCACATTGCAAAGTGAGTTTTTACCCTGCCTTTTTCCAGGCCCATTTTTAATTGGGTTGTTCATTTTCTTATTGTTGAGTGTGAAGAGTTCTTTTTATTAATTTTTATTTTGGATAAGAGTCCTTTATCTGAAGTGTTGTTTGCAAACATTTTCTCCCAGTTTGTGGCTTGTCTTCTCATTGGCTTGATAGTATCTTTCATAGAGCACCAAATTTTTAATGTTTTTTAAGTAAGTACAGTTTATGGCTTATTTCCTTCATGGATTGGACCTTTGCTGTTCCATCAAAAAAGTCATTACCATCCAAGGTGATCTAGGTTTTCTCCTGTTATCTATCAGGCATTGCATAGTTTTGCATTTTATAGTTTTGCATTTCATGGTTTTGTATTTTACTTTCAGGCCTGTGATCCTTTCTGAGTTATTCTTGTGAAGGGTGTAAGGTCTGTGTCCATGTAGCCTCTTAATGTTCAATGAACACAGCTTTTCTGTGGACTCACAATGCTGGTAGTTCAGCTCGACTCCAGGTGAGTACAAGGTGAGCGTGTTCTGTCTATAGCGCACACAGTGGAGGCACTGACAGCCCTGAGAAGTCATGCTTCGCATTTGAACAGACCTTGCCTTGAACTAGCACTTGCTTCAAATACAGAAAGAAGGCAATATTATTATAAAAAACGTGGTTCATGAAGGAAACTTATTTTTTTTTGACCCGTATTACTTTCTTGTACCAGTTAACCACATATGCTAAAAAATGATGACAAGGAAAGAGAAAAATAGAAGTGTTCACAGTTCCTTTTCCTTTCAGTTCTTCCTTCCTCATCAATAAGCTATAAGTAGAGGATGCTGGTGAAATGTACACACATCAAGAAATAAAAACAATAAGCAGGTGATTTTGTCTAGTGCAGAGTTCCCATTGTTTTGATATGAACAAAATATGCAATCATGTATGAGCTATGAAAAATGAATTTTTGTGGTTCTGCAAATGAATAAAATGTTTGTATATTTAGTATATAATGATGACATTGCATAATATAAAAGTAAATGGTAAAATTCTTGCTAACCACTTATAATTTTGATTTTCATTAACTAAAATAACATTAAATAAATACAAAAGTACAACAAAAATATGGAAAGATACTATGGAACAAAGGGAAAAAAACTTACATTTTAATACTTGACTTATTTTTTTGTGCTTTTTGAACAAGAAATTTGCATTTTTATTTTGTACTTGGCCCTACAATTTATGTAGCCAGCCCTGGCTAAATCTGGCTATGTTTTTGGTATCCTTTCTCTGATATGCCAGAATTCAAACAGTAGATAGATATTCAATATACTGTGTAATTTGAATCAAAATGAGATCTAATTTCATTATTGCATGTATTTTATTCTAAAACACAATTTTCAAGACATTTAATATTTTTAAAAATTAGAATGGTACCTTATAATTGATATAATATTATCTGTAGTATATTTCTACTCCCAAGAAAAGGCTATTTAAATTTATGGTGGATCCTAAAACTATTCTTTGACACATGAAAATCTACTATATTGCCTAGATTACCTCCTTACATTAGACAAAGCAGTTGAGTCAATGAGAAGTACATGATTTCTCTGTGTCTCAGGTATAAATATGTCAGTGAAGGTTCATCTCCAGCTTATCACCCCACCCACCACAGTACAGTTATGATAAGCAGAAAAGGGTCAGGGAGAGAAATCAAGTCCTGTTCTAATCAACTGATGCCCTGGAGATGTTTCGAGATAGAGGAAGAAAGGAGTATGCTCTATGAGATGCAGAAGCCCCAAGTTGGGAGGTCTTGAGAGACTCTTAAGGATGCTTCCTGTGTGCTCAGATAATATGCCAAGACCAAATTTCCCTTCAACACTCTCGTCCTGAATGTACATCATAAGCACTTAAAAATTGGGGCATGAGGTAGCAAGGGTTTTAAGAGTAATCATCTAATGTCACATCTGCCATTGGTCATGCCCATCATTGCTAGGAAAAACGCACGTCTCATGAGAATATCTGGTCTTGGGTCCATTCATGTGCACACTCACAGATACCTGGTGTTAAAGAGGTATTAATTAGTTGAAAGGTAAAAGTTGGTTACTGAGGGTGTGTACAGATTGTAGCTAAATATCGGAAAATAGCCCAGAAGAAATCCTACAACAGCATACAAATCTGGAAAGTCAGATGAGAGAAAATTATCCAATACCAGCAAATGTTTTGAAGTCTTGACACTGACAGAATGTGAGTTTCTAGGTCATAAACTGTAAATTTAAAAAGTTGTATATGAAAAGGACACAGAAAGAAGTTTTATAAAGAGACTCTCAAGCGAAATAAAGATATGGTGAATATATGAGGAAAACCAGAGGATAGTTAGAAGAAACATAAATAGATTAAAATATTTCTACATAAATGTGTAACATGAGTAAAGAAACAGTGGTTATATATCTCTATTTCAATATGTGATGTATTTACAAAGTAAATGTCATGTTTGAATATAGGTTGGTAGACATTTCTCCATAAGCTTCCTTAAGATGTGGTAAAATGGATGTAAGAGTGAAATAGGGCAATTGAAGAGTCTATCCTCTTAAAAAAAAAAAAAGGAAAACAACCCAAAATTCAAGCTTCTAAGAAGAAGCAGACATTTGAGTTAATATAATCATCATCCCAGAAAGACTAAAGAAAATATTGTATCCAAGAAAAATGGTCTAGTCCAGGTATTTGAAAATTAAAAATTTTAATAAAATAGAAATGTAATAGGTAGCCTAAATAGAAAATGGACAATAGGTGAGCTGGACAGTGGAAGTGAGGAATTTTCTCAGAACACAGAGTAAGAGTATAACCTAACAGAATAAAATTGAAGACATAAGGAAAGAACAGATCATCCAACGTCTATCTATTGAGAGTGCCCAAAGGAGATGAGACAATGAAAGAAATGAGGACAATGGCTAAACAGATAATGGAGAGATTCCCAGAACTGAAGATAAGTGCGCACACACACAGCTGAGAGTTTGTTTAAAAAACATCTACCTGCACCGGCCTGACTCAGTTCAAGTGTGGACCCATGAACAAAGCTCAAAAAGACACTTACCCTATGAGACAACCCTGTATCTTTTCCTTGGACCTCCCACCCTGTGTCTGCTGTCCTTAAATTTCGAAACTTTTGTAACCTCAGCTGAAGGTCTCAATTAGTATTTCCTAGAGGATGTAGTTATCACAAATGAGAAAAATGTCACCTCGCTTCCAGTTTGCATGGCCATCTTTCCTTACCTGACTACTTCACACACAACAGAAACACAGAGAGAAACAGGATAGATTTGACACATCACAGGTGACATCTGGGTGAGGCTCTAGACTTGTTGGAAGCACTCCAGGCAAAGTGTTTCCCCTGGTACATTAGAAACATCACTTATTCTTTGAAAAGCTGTAACTTCACCCATATTTCCAGCCTCCTAGATTTTGGAGAGGGTCAGATGACTAATCTGGCCAATGTGACACAAGAAAGAGTGATGGTGTCTCTTCTGAGCCTGAGCATTTAAGACCTACTGATTAACACTCTCTCTCAACCTCTCTTCCCACTGGTGACAACCTCAAAGCCTTATGTGGAGGTGACAGTATGACAAGATGAAAAATGCCTGGATTTTTGGGTCAACAAATGCCTTGGAGTTACTGTCTACCAGTGGTGAAACTTTCTTGTGCAAAGCATTGAATTTTGAGATAGGTTATCAAATCAGTGTTCAAATTTATCATGGGCCCCTCCTCTCTCGGTGTCTGCCTGCCACTTTCTGCCATCCCCTCTGATAACCCTGGACCTCCCCACTGCTCTCCGATGGGTCAGGTGAGATACTTCTTGTGAGAGGACATTGTTCCTCTGATTCTTTAGTTCCTTTCCATGACTTCTCAGATGGTGTCAATACAGAAACATGAACATTATTTTCAATTTGATCAATATGTGAGTTCTTCCTAAGTATGAGTCTTTGCTTAAAATCACACCTAATGCAAAAGAATGAAAAGAATGGCTAACAAATTATCATTTTAGTAAAAGAGGAGAGTGGGGGCCAGTGATTTTCATCCTTCTACCCTTAGAACCAGCTTTGCTATTCAGTCGACTGTGAGAATACTTGCATTTTGGGAACTAACACATGCAGAGGTTTGGATTGGTTAAAGCATCGAGATGGCAGGAGAAACTATGAGAATATAAATATAATGGGCCTTTGACTGGCAATAGTTAATGTGCTTTAGGAGGCTATTCCACATTGATCACTGCTTAATTAAGAAAGAAGAAAGTCCAGGATCTTTATATAAATACCACATAGAAACATTTCGCCTCATGGTTGTTACTCAGAAATGAGTAGCTTTCTGTTTAGGAAAATTATAACATAGAAAATAAAAAATTACTTTCATTTAATTTTATGGGGAGATAAAACCATACCGTTCTTTGTCATTTAGAAGCAATTGCTATGGGTGTAGAGCCATGAACCGACTCTGAAAGCTGATGAGGGTCAAGAGAAAAGGGCTTCCTCATCCAGATGCATAATTTCATAATAATGATGCTGACATTTCATTGGGGACAGAACTACAAGATATCTAAAAAAAAAAAAAAAAAAGCTAGAATGCCAAAGGAATCAAATGAATAATGTTCCTAATAATTAGGCAATAACCAATTCATCACCTATCTATTAATTATTTATAATTAGTCTTTAAGTACTAATTATACATTGTCATTAAGTGCTCTGTCATTTCTCTCCAACTTGGCCAACTAATGTGTCAAAACAGGTGATTCATAGGCACGGCAGGAGGAGAGAGAAGAGAAGAGGCCAGTTTCTACCACATAAACATAATTTTCTGGATAGTACATGTCTCTGAAGTCTTGGAAGGAATGCTTGGATTTTGCTTTTCCATCCATCATGCATTATGGTGGCATGTAGGGTGCATTAAGGTCAGCTGAAAAAAAATTTGCATCTGAAGAGAAATCAGTGCACTCACACTAATGAAGACTAGTACTGTGCAATCCAACAGAAGAATGGGAGGATGCCAGCGTGTCAGCGTGACAGGTGGTGCTCCAGGTGCCTAAAGTGGCAAAAGCAGACAGCCTGGATGCTTCCCAGCTAATGGACCATCGGGCGGGAGTGCACCAATGTGCAGACAGTGAAAATGAACCACGCACAAGGCCCTCCAATTCCCTGGGCTGATTTAATGCAGCAGTTGTAAATGGTGAAGGCATACATTTGAGAGAGAAAGACTTTCTGCAAAATGTTCAAGAGAAAAAAAATGGCTTGAAAAACAAAAAAATATAGTCCAACATTATTTAATTTTATGGTATTACTTCGGGACATGTGATAGATAATGAATTAGACACAGCTTCTCCATTTCTAACATGAAAATCCCTTGCAAATTATTCCAACAGAAGCAGTCACAGGTTATTAAAAATCACTATTTTCAAAAGAATTGTACACATTGTTTTCACAAAATAATCTATAAAAATTTTTCAACTCCCTTTCCTTGGAAACAATCTCCCCCTGGATAATTTCTTGAGATAATAAATATGATAAAGTTTTTATAATCTCCTGTCTTTTTAATAAGTATTAAGAATACTCAGATCTTATTTTCTGCTCATAAAATTGTTTGATTTCTATGTATAAGTTATTTTTACTCTTTACTCAAACATAACAAGAAAAAAAATATGACTATACTACTGGAATGAGGAACTACATTTTGTAAAATTCCAATGACATTACTTTGCTCTGGGACAATTTAAAAATAATTTTATTTTCAAACAGTTTAAGACTCATAAGGATTTGCAAAAATAATACAGAGACTTCCTACATGGTGCCCTTCAATTCCCACAATGATAATCTCTTAATCTCTTATGTAACTATCGTTCATGGTAAAAACCATAAAATTGAAATTGGTATAATACTATCAAAACTGGTACAGACCTTAGTGAGATTATTTGTTTTCTTGTAACATGCTCTCATTTTTTTTTGGGGGGGGGATATATAGCTCTATGAGGTTTAAACATATGTATGCATTAGATTAATCATCATCAAAATCCAGACAGACCTAGTACATCACCTCAAAAAAAGTCCTTTGCATTATTTCTCAATGACCCACAGCTGTCATCCCTGGTATGTCTATCTCTATAATTTTGTCATTTTAAAAATGATAGATGAATGGAATAACATAGTATGTAAACCACTGTTTCTCTCTCTCTCTCTCTCTCTCTCTCTCTCTCTTGGCATAATTCTTTTGAGATTCATCCAAGTTACTATGTATATTTATGTGGCTCAACACTCCTCTTTATCCCAAAAGTTGACATCTGTTCTCCAGCCCTCCAAAACTTACAGCTAGAATTAGGAACCAGTTATTGATTTCACACAATCGAACCATGGAGAGAGGAGCATATGGATTGAGGGAACTCAGTTCTCACTTGGAAAGCAAGGAGATAGACAGGAAATGGCCTAGACACATGTAGCTCCCTCTTGTCTGGTTGAAGATTTGGGTGTTTATCCTCAGATGGATGGAGACAGTTTAAGGAGGAGAACGTCATCATCGGGTTTGCATGTTAGGATCACCGACAGTCTGCAGAGAAGAGTTTGAAGGGAGAGTGGGTGAAGTAGGGGTGAGGAAAACAGTGCCACTGACAAGGCAGGTAGGTCCCACCTTCCCTGACAGAGTCACCTGTGATGTGGAGCATCCAGCAGGCCCCTGGGCTTGGTGGATGGCTATGCTATTAGTGAGGTTTGCTGTGGGCACACACATTTCCCATGCTTGTCATTCCCAGACTAGGACAACCAGCATCTTCTCTGATTGCCATGGTCACTCAAATGATGGAACACCCTTCCGTGGTCCATGGACCCACGGTTAGGAATCCCCACAGCACATGACATAACTGGTAGTTTTCTGAGGAGATGTTTAGGTTGACATAGTCATTATAAACACTGCATTTTCCTCTTACTTTTTCACAAGATATTTGCTTTTAATTCTCAAACTCTTTAGAGCATAGGTTTGCTCCCTTAGAGAAACTGAACAGAGACTTGCAAACTCATCTAGATTTTCAGTATGATTCAGAGATGACAGAGATGATTATCATTATAAAAACCAAACAGCAAAAATGTTTGTGAAAGAGAAGAAAATCTCCAATTTGGGCTCATTTCATAATTAGAAGTGGAACAGGATGATATTCTCAGTTGGGAAAAACTCAGTTGAGAATTGTACTCAACAAATACAATTCTATTTGTATTTCTAAGTCTACTTAAATCTTTTTGCAATGCTGAAATTTCTTGAAAAATTAACATGTTTTAGTTCTAATCATTCTGTTTAAATTTTATGATTTTTGCATTTCATACCAATCTTTTTCCTAAAATTATATGTGTTATTATTAGTTCTAATCAGGACTCACAGGTGTCAGAATAAAAGTCTAAAGGCATTATTATTTAAGCTAACTGAATTTCTTTGCTTTAGACGTGACCTAAGCAACGATTTGCAACGGGGTTTGGGAGTGCAGGAGATGAGAAGATACTGCCTCCCAGGAAACCAATAACAGTATCTGGAGACACTTTTGATTGTTACAACTCGGGGCAAGGGGGTGCTACGGTCATTTATTGGGTAGAAGCCAGAAATGGCAAAATGTTCTACAACACAGGGAATGACCCGAAATGTTAACAGTGTCAAAATAGAGAAACCGTGCCCTAGTGTTACCAGCCATGACATCTTTCTGTGGTCAAAGTAGGGTTCAGATAGCCATGTGGTCAGGCTGGGTGACTAAAACAGTGGGCGTTTATTCTCTCACAGTTCTGCGGGCTAGAAGTTGATATTGGGGTGCCAGGGGTCTTCCACATGGCTGCCTTCTGGCTGTGCCTTCACATGATGGAGAGAGAGGAAGCAAGCCTTCTGGCATCTCTTCTTACACAGGCACTAATCTCATCATGGGGACCCATCCTCATCACCTCAGCTAAGCCCAATTATTTCCCAAAGGCTGCATCTCCAAACAGCATCACACAGAACTTAGAGTTTCAACATATGAATTTTGGGGTGAAGATACTACTCAGTCCGCAGCGGTAAATAAAGCAAAATGTTTAAGTCTGTAATAATATGATAAATTTAAGCAAATCGTCCTTTAATAATACCTTGAAAATCATGAATAAATAGAAATAATGAGTATCTAATAAATATATGCACTTCAGTTCAAGCATAAATATAACAAATACATAAACCCCAGTAAGACTAAATTATGTTTTCAGACCATGATATAACTGAGTACTTCAGATGACAGAAAAGTTAATTCATCTATGAAGAAAGACCTGAACATTTGCTAAAACCAAGATCCTGAAAAATGTGGGTTATTTATCAATCTCAAGTTTTCTATATAAATTAAGGTTTTAAAATAAGCTGTAAACTTGAACTTTTCTGTACACATAAATATTTCCAGCGTGGACATCTCTCTGCCAGGCTGACAACGTGTAACAGAGTCTTCCCTTCAAGAATCCAGCTACTGCTTTGAAATCTGGTTTCAGATTCCTATAACTAATGCGGTCTAAAACTAATTTCTTTTCCCATAATAAAGGTACCTCTACCTGAGTTTCTCATCCCACTAACATTAATGTTTTATGAACCACTGAACAGATAAATTGAAAAGGGAAAGAAAACTTCTCCAGAAAGTGGTAAAATAGTAATTGCATTAGGGAACATAAGAATGTTCAGGATGTTTCCGAAAAATTTCTTCTCTGAGCGGATCTCTTTATTAGTTTATATCCTTTTGACTTGAGCTAGCTCAAGTGAGCAGAAATAGGATATTTAGGATGACACACTCAGTTTTTACTCAGAGCAATATGTATCTGCTTCGATAGGAAGCTAATTGCTTCAACTTTACTTGCTTAACCTTCTAAAAATATTACCTGTATTTTACATTTTTAAAACCTCCTTTTTCTCTAACTTTCCCTCTGCTACTGTCCCACTCACCTGAATGGGACTAAACTGCAGGAAGGCCTGTCTACAACTCCTTTCTCTCTCTCTCCACCTCCTCCTCCATCCTCAAGTGACCACCATCAGGATGCTGCCCCTCTTCCCAATGGAGCCACTTGAACTTAGGTCACCCCTGTGTCATTGCAGCCCGGGGGCACTTTTCTTTCTTCAGACTCGGCCACTTTGCCCCTTCCTCCCATTCGTCTATGGACCCCTTGTCAGTTACTCACCCCACCCCTTCATCCTTTGCTTCCCCTTCATCAATAGTTGTTGAAATCCCAAAAGCCCTTCTGTCCCTAGGCACTATGTCCAATCACAGGAAATGCTCTTGCTTTATCACCGAGTGCTGAGAGCTCTCAAACACACACTGTCACACCAGTATCTTCAGCAGTGGATGCACACGCACTCGACCAGCATCCAAGTCCATTCCCACCCAGACTGTCGGGTCCCCATCTCATCATTTCTGCCCGTCCCTGCTACCACTATGCACCTACCCACCAGGAACCCCGATTTCCCTATTTGACAGGGAGTGGGATCCGTTTTCC
The DNA here is from genome assembly GCA_030015415.1 of Cynopterus sphinx. Lineage (NCBI taxonomy): Eukaryota > Metazoa > Chordata > Mammalia > Chiroptera > Pteropodidae > Cynopterus > Cynopterus sphinx. The sequence goes on along the minus strand of CM057379.1, from coordinate 2,645,941 downwards.
TTTGCGCAAGACAGAGACTGAGACACAATCTGTCATCACAGGGCTCTCAGGTTCTGCCATTGCCACACATTTCTGTGTAGATGTGATGGCAACGACACCCGTGGGCTTCTCAGCGTACACCCTGCACAGCTAAGTGGGCTGTGCTGGTCCCCCCTTTCTCCCTCACACTAAAGTTCACATGACCATCAGACATGTTCAGCTCTACTTCCAGAATATCTCTTGCATTTATCCATTTTTCCCATCCCATGCTTGGCAGGGATCACCTTTTTCCTAGACTGCAGAGCCAGCTCTCCCACATGCCTCATGCCTCCAGTCCTATATCTCTAGTCTCTGTAACCAGAGATCCTTGTGAACATCGTGACCATACTTAACTTCTTTCACAGCCTCCCATCACTCTGGAGATGATATGCCAACGAGCAGGCTCTCGCAAGTCCCCAGACTGGCCCTTCCTCCCTTATCGTCATCACTCTCCCTCTCCAGGGTTTGCATTTGCCAACCTCATATTACCTTCATTGTGTCCTCTCCCCTGGAACAGTCTTCCCCCCTCATGTCCTTCCCCCACAGTTCAGGTGTCAGTGTAAGCAGCACTTTATTGGGACCCCCTCATCTGATTTCCAGACCAGGCACAGTCAGCTCCATTTATGTCCCTCATTTCCCGGTGCTTCTCTGTAACAGGGCTGAGCTCTATTCCAAGTTTCAAATTTTTCTTATTCACTCGAATAACTCCAGCATCCAATGCAACACTTGGCACATAGTAGGTACTTAACAAATCACTGGTTTGGTTGAATATGTTCTATTCTTTCCTTAGAACCTCAATTTGTATAAAAAACACAGAAATAATGACCATAAATATTTTAAGATGCTGTAATTTCCAAGACCTTATTCTGATGGCTCCAAGTGTCTTTTCTTGAAAAAAGAATGAAATAACTTTAAAATATTCAAAATAGGTTATTTTTTAAAGTTAACATTTACCACCTTCAAGCTCAAGTCTGCGGTAATGTCAGTGATTTTGCTCATGCAGAGAATCGTGTGACAGCTTTTCCGAGGAAGATAAAGTGGCATCCTTTTTTTATTTCAAAAATGTGCTTCCCATTGAAATCTGTGAGATTAACTTTCCCTGAGGGAGGAAGATCTAGATTAATAAGCAAAAAGACTCATTATTTATAAACGTTGTGAATTTTAACATATTTTTACTGTAGGCCGTAGACTTCTGACATTATGGTGACACGTATGGCATGCCACCCCAAGGTTGTTTTGTTTTGCTTTTCCTGTCCAGGGGGGAATTCATATTTTGTGACACCTTCTCTCTCTCACTTCCTTCATAAACCATGCTCAGAATCCATACATGAGCAAATATAAAAATCACATCCTTGGTGAAAATTGAGTTTTAAAGAGGGGTAAAATACACCTGCCTTGAGATGTCATAAAGCATTTCCCAAATAAAGATGATTTTTTAAATTTAAAACCCTTGGGTAATTTACTGACTTGTTAATAAAGACCGGAGCTGATCACATGTTATCCAAATCAAGTGTGTATGTATTTGGATGCCTCATTTGGGTCCTGACATTATTTTATCTCATATATTTTGATGAAAGCTTGTTAGATTCTTAGGACATTTTAAGCTTATAATCATCCTGGCCATAGCATTATGTGGTAAGGACCAGCTCTGTGTTCAAGTCAAGGCTGCAGGTCCCCAAAAGGAACAGGGACCCTGGCCCTGTCCTTTTCCAGATATCATCTAGCCACCCAGACAGACAAGGAAGACCTAGACGGCCCATTAAAGATGGTAGAAATGAAAAATATACCACGTGGCCTAGAACTAGGTTGCCCTGAGGTCACAGTAATTACTCTAGAAATTTATAAAATGGGGAGCGATTGGAGCTGGAATAAGAAGAAAAGGCTTTTGAAAGGTGGAGAATCTGTAGAGTGTCCCCAAATCACATGCTCCTGGAACTTTATAGATATTGCCCCTCAACCCAGTACTCTAGTCTAGACAGTAAGGCCAGCCCAACTTTCTCCCTGGATGCCTCAAGAATTTTTGCTTGAAGTTTAATCACTTAACCTGACTAAGTGCTGGTATTTAGCATTCCGAATCACAATCCACGGAGTATGATGTTATCGACTGATGAATTGCGGTAGTATTTTATGATTCCTGGAGGACGTTTTAATGTTTAAGAACATGTTTCATTTGCTGAAACCTATAGTTTAGGAATAAAAATGGTCACATATCTTCCATATCTATTCACATTTTAAAATTTATTTGTTATTTTCATGTATATTCTGTTATTATCTCAAATCTTTCCTCTATGTTAGCGATTTTATATGTAATAAGACTAAACTGTTACTGGATCTGATTCATTATTTTCACCTATAATTATGATGTTTTCCTTCTAATTTTATTTCTCTTATTGAAAATCTTCCTTTATATTTCATTTCCCTACTATCTTACATCTAAGCTCCTTTTAGTGTGAATGTTTTTGTTGAGTTTTATGTCATGCAACAATTATAAACGTTTTTTTTTTCTCATTCTGAGTTTTCTTCTAATTGGTCATGTCACCTCCTGTTCCCTGCGATGCCTGTTTCGCTGTGTCCAGCGTCTGCGTATTTAGCTATCTCTGGGCAGACATCCTCCTGGTTCTTCTGAGGTCATATGCCGACTCCCTAACTCTCTTCCCATCCCATTGGGTAGCAGTTTATTTTCTCTTCAGCAGTGAGGTGCCCTCGTATGTAGCCTGCAGGATGACTGGGGTGCTGGAGATGAGGAATCTTTACTTAGATCTCTTGGCCTTGGTCTTCTCCTTTGAGTTTGTTAAACAGCATAGATCAGGGTCATTACCATATATGATGCTGTGTTTATGAGGAAACATGAGCATGCTTCCAGTGGGTAATACCCTCATATTTCAGTTTATTTCTCAATTCACAAGGAGGTATGGTATCCCAAGTTAGAGGACGGTAGTCTCTTTGTCCACCTTTTTAAACTTTGCCCATTTTCCCCCAATCAGAAGAGAAAAAACATAATCACAAATCTTCAGTTAGATTATATCCATGTCTGATCTGTTAGTGAGCACCACTGAGATTTAAGCAACTCAGAGCTCAGCTCTGTGACACGCATGGGGCTAGGCCCAGGGAGAAAGCCAGGCTGCTTTATTTGCTCCTCATCCGTCATCTTTCTCCTTTCCCTGCTCGTACTTTAAGAAAACTATTATTGTCAACGTGTAGTTATGTCCCTTCCCTGGTTCAGCTGCTGTAAGTGATATATATTTTTCTCATTAACCTTATCTCATTCAGCGACATCCTTCATAAAAGAAGAAGGAGTCATAAACCCTATCTAAAGGACTAATAATACCTACTCTGAAATAAGGCAAGGCTCAGGAGGAGCAAACGAGTCTGCGGAGGCAGATTTATGCCTATTAGAATGCCTTTTTTCATACAATCACGCAAAAGCTTTCTTCGGTGAGCGTTCATACTCCGAGAGTTCTCATATCATTTAAGATGAAAATGTCTATTTCAGGAGCTAAAGGTGCACAGCCTCGTCTCAGTGTTATAAACTGGGAGTGTCCTACCGGGATGATATATGTCATTGGCTGGTGGCTAAAAAGAACAGAAACTTTTGCCAAGATAAGCAGCCCCACAGGAGTTTTGCCACGGTTCAGTAGTCAGCAGGAATGTCACTTTTCCCCCTGACTTCCTTGCCATTATGCAATAGAAAAGTGACATAGAATCTGCAGAGATGATCCACACGAAGTATAAATCATGAGCTACAAGACACAGGTTATCTTCATGGATCCACTTACGGGTATTGTCCATTAAGGGCGATCAGCAGCAGGTTACTTGGGACAATAACAAGAATAAACACCTCTCACACTTTAGTCAGTGGCTGATCTCTGAAAGGGAACAGGGGCGAGCTCCCCCTGACTCCCAGCCAGCCCCGACACCCGGATGCTTTGTTTCACAAGGGACAGAAAAATGACATAGAAGGAAAATCTACAGGACAACAGTCTCAAAGCCTGGGTGATCTAGACATGCCAGGGGGTCTCAGGCCTCCCAGATGCTGGCTGATAAGTTCAGAGATGGTGGGTGTCAACCACTGCTCCCATGGTCTCCTGTTATCCATGGGAAAATTAGCGTATGTAGCACTTCATTAATAAGTTCTGTCGTTCTAGCTGTTTCTTCATTCATACACTATTTACTGCTCCCCACTCCTGTGGTTGGAAATTTCCAACATCTACCATTGAAGAGCCTCAGAAATCTACACTGAGTCGTAAAATAAGAACGCGCCTAAGTGATAACATGAATAAGAACCTTCTGCTTGTTCTTTCTGTCAACCCAGGTCGTTATGCTTATATACAGTCACGATGCACCAGGTGGCATGTGGGCTCCAGGAGATGTACTGGGTTCCAATCCCAACGCTGCTTGTTATCAGCAACATGCTGTCTGCCAGCCCAGCTGTCTGCTCTTAGCTCTGACGTCTAATCACATCTACTGCACATGGCCGTTCAGAGCGTAAGTGATCTAACGCGTCACTCTCTGAGCCACATCTGGTTCAGAAAAACATCCATATTCATCCACTCTCTGTTTCCCCATTTGCCAGGACCCATTCTAGGAAACAGGAATATATTAATAAACAAAAGAGGCAGAGACCTTGTCTCTATGAAATTTAATCCTGCTGCATGAAGGAGACCATAAATAACTTTGAAAAGTAAATGAAGTATTTATGATTGCAGAAAAAGGGAAATTATAATACCAAAAAAAAATTCATCTGGGTAACATGAGAGAAGCCTAAATGTGGGAAAGGGGCTGAGGGGCCTGCCTCAGACTGGGTTATTGAGAAGACCTCTCTTCTGGGGCAGCCTGTGGCCCAAGAATTGAATGGCATGCCAGAACCTGCCACATAAGTGTTGGGTGGGGACAATCCCAGGCAGAAGGAACTGGAGCAGTAAGGCCACATGGGGGCCTCCTGAAATGTGTGAAGATGCCCATGTGCCTGGAACATGGTGACATCAATGGAGCACGAAGCAAACGAAGGTTAGAATGTCAGACAGAGAGGCCCATTGTCACGGACCTGTGATCGCCATGGTGAAGAGTGAGTTAGCAGTTCATTCTAAGTGTGAACAGAAGCCTGCGAGGCTTTTCAGCTGGTGAATTATATGATCTGATTAACATTTTCCAAATGTCATTCCAGATGCCGTGTGGAGGGGAGACTGCAGGGCAGCAGGAGTGGAGGCAGAGAGCCTTTCCAGGCAGGGGTCTGGGTTAGAGACAGGGGACCAGAGAGACAGCAGCGAGGATGCAGAAAGATCCACGGCCTGAACGAGGGAGCGTGCTGCAGGGTTAGATGTGGGTGGGGGGTGCACGGTGAACCAAGGGTGGGATATGAGCAACGAAGCAGATGCTGTGTTACTTCAGATGGGCGAACAGAGGAAAAGGCCGGTGTCTGAATCATGAGTTACATGTGGGATGTGTTGACTACGACACACTCATCCTAAGTCCAAGGACAGTCGTTTATAAAAGACTAGAGTTCCAGGTTCATGAGTCTCTGGCCTATGATGGATTTGAACCATGGCATTGGGAAAGCACACAAGCAAAGAAGGGAAGAGCTGGAGAAGGGAGGCCCCAGGCAGGTTGGACAAGGGGGAAAAAGCCAGCCAGTGGGATTGGGAAGAAATGAATAAGAAAATAAGAAAAAAAAATTAGGAGGATGTTTTGGGATAGAACCCAAGAGAGAAAATTATTTCAAGAAAGAGTTCTGCTGTGTCAAAAGTGAATAAGAGGAGAACAGGGAAGTAACCACTGGATGTGACAATATGGTGGTCATTTGAAATGTTGACGAGAGTCCTGCCTTGAAGAAAGTACGTCCCTCTGGTGATCTTACAAGTGAAACATTATCTTACCATAAATGAATCTCATTGAGCACATCACACCTAAGCCGGAGTTCTTTATTTTATTTACCTGTTATCTTCATCAAGTTATCAACAGAGTCAAAAGTTACAAATATTACTGGCTATGCCAGAACCTTGCATGTGAGCTTGGCTTCAAGTGGGCCAGAACCTTGCATGTGAGCTTGGCTTCAAGCGGCTACCTCTTAACATTAAAGTATATGCTAAATGAAAATAAGATTGTAATCTTTTTCACGTTCTCATAAATTCAATCTTGCTAGATTATTTATACTAGTTTCAGTTTATCCTTACCCTAATTTATACTCCTCTCCACCCATATTCATGCGCTCGGTCCATTTTTCCTACTATTAGATTTTTAAATTCCTATATTAAAATCTGCTTGTCTTCGTTGGTATATAAATTGAATTTATACCATCGATCGCATTTCTCCACATGGGATGCCCAGTGCTTCATCGATTTTCAGACAGCCTTGCTTCACCCCACCCCCACATCTGCATCTTAATTTTATTATCTTTTCTACATGGGTAGTAACTCAATTATATGTAATTCTAATCTACTTCTTCTGTACTATATACTTATAAGTAAACAACTCAGTAAGTGACTTTATCTGAAAACCCTTGATAAAAGAAATTTACCATAAATGAATATAAATCTATTAACTTATTACATTTTATGATATGAATATCCCCTCCTACCCCAATTCATATGTCAAAGTCTTAACCCATAGGCAACCACTGGTTTGTAGGGGGTAATTAAAGTTAAAATGAGATCATAATGGTAGGGTCCTAATCCAACAGGAGGATGGCTGGCAGTATAAAAAGATGTAGAGAGAGATCTGTCCTCTCTCTCTAAGCATGCACACCGAGGAAAGGCCGCGTGAGCACAGAGCAAGGCAGTGGCCACCTGCAGGCCAGGAGGAGGCTTTTGCCGGAACCTGACTGTGCCGGCCCCCTGACCTTGAACTTCTGGCCTGCAGAACTGGGAGAAATCAATGTCTGTTGTTTAAACCATCCAGTCCATGGGATTTTGTTCTGGAGGCCGAGCAGACTAAGACACTAGTTTTATTTAGGTTATTTTTGATTCACACATTTCATATCAATATATAATTCATATGTAAAATCTTGTTACATTTTCATTGCAAATTTGCTTTTGAGATAAATCTATATTGATATGTACAGAGCATGTACTGCTTTGCATTGTCCTATGGTATCAGGAATTATTTATTCATTAACTTATTCATAGTCTAGACTATTTCATTTTTCATTATTACAAACAATAATGAAATTAGCATTCTTTAGATGTCTTTTGAACTTGCCTGAATTTCCATGAGGAGAGTAATCCGATATCGAGGCTTGACTGGACTCCTCATGGTTTATGCCTGCTGTAAATCGGATATTGTTTTTCAGCACCTCTTTTATTCCATCATGCACAATGAATTATCCACTCAGAGCTCCTTTGATGATGAAACCACTGGGTTTTAAGTTAAACATATACTCCAGTTAGCAAATGCTTAATTTTTTATTGAAAATTGCTGTATTAAAACTTTGTTTTCATTTAGCTAGAGGGAGATATAAAGTGTTATTTCAATTTTTGATGTACCGTCCTCTGATTATTATTAAGTAAATGAGATGATGCCTAAACTTATTGGGTATTTTTTTAACTATTCAGCTTTATTAACAACTTATCTACTTGATCATGTTTTGTTATTCATGTTGATTTTAGGAGTTACTTGGATATTTTAGATAAGTCAATGGTCAATTATATAAGAAACAAATATAAATTCCTGGTTGATCACTTGCTTCATTTGTTATTTTTTTTAATTATAATGTACCAAGCCTATAAAGATTTTCATTTTAGATACTTTTACTCAATGCCATCATGAAAAGGAAAATAAATAACCAACATAAGGAATAGGAGAAAAAAGGAAAACATCATTATCTGCAGGGGATTTTTAAAATATACATATAAAACTCAGAAGAAAGGCTAATGATAAAATGTGCATACAGAGTGGCTCCAAAGATCAAAACAAATCTAAGTCAACTTAGAAAATGTAATTAGAAAATGCAAGAAGATCGTGTTTGTATAAACATTAGATTATCACATAGCCAGGAATTACCCTAGGTTTATTGGCTCTTTAGAGAGTAAATTTCAATTGAAATGAAAGAGCAAATAAATGATGCACAAACACTGTAATGACATCAATCCTTCCCAAACCAAACAATAGCAGCAAAAAAATGTGACTCTGACAGAAACCTAAAAGATGTCGGGGTGGATTGGCCAGTTTTCAACTTTGTGACAGTACAAATCTCTCTAGATTTATAAACCAATTCTGAAAAAGAAAAGGACAGGGCTTATTCCACCAAATAGAAGATATTGCAAAGCCAAACTCTGGCACTCTCAAGGATACTGATAAATAGGCCAGCATGAAAAAGAGGATTTTTCTAGATTGCAAAACACAGATGTCTAGAGCTGGGAATCAAGATCGCTGGGCTGGGAAAACTTGCTCACCACATAAAGGAAATAAAATTCAGTTAGTATCCCAGCTGAAAGTCGTTAGAAACCCCTCCAGGTAGAATATGTTGTGAGAACATAAAAGACAGAACGATGGAACACTTGTGACAAAATACAGGACCGTGTTGTTAAGAAGTCTTCCCCCATCTTGTAGTCAGAAACAAGTTGCAACTTTGAGAACACGGAGAAGTTGGCTGAAAATGTTATTTTTCTCATCGTGTCTTCGCTGAGAGTCAGGCTTTAGAGGTGTCTCACTCCCGGGACCACGTGCTCATCCCTCAGCTGAGACACCCTGTACAGGGCCGTCAAGAGCTGAGACTGGTGAAATGTGGGTGTTTCTGCTTTTCTCTTAGCTCAGATCAGAAACATGTCTTCATCGTTCAGCTTGAAGCGTTTTCGTTTTAGTCAGAGCAGATCAGTCCGTTATCATGTCAAAGCCAACCTGCAAAACACATGACACACGCGACTGACTTTATTCATTGCATTTTTCACAGACCAGCAGACGCACATGGTTCCCTGAGCCCGCGTCTTCATGTCGTCATTAGTGCAGCCTTCGGGTGAGAGATGCTGATGGAGACATCGAGCCGCAGTAGCCTCAGGAAGAGCCTTCAAGTCCAAGTTCATGTCTAGAGTGGGGGCCTGTGATGGAGACCGGTGATGGGGATTGGTGATGGGACCCCGGTTCTGTCTCTGCCGGGCCACCGCTGCTGGGAATGACCGTCCTCTGAAGCCAGTGCCCGGTGTGGCCAGAGGTCTGGAGGGGCCGAAAGAAGAGAAAACCGCTGCTGGCTCAGCCCAGCTGTCCTCAGTCCTTCCCGACAGGGCGACAGGTCATCAGAAAGCTCAGGTGTCATTTAGGGCCCTTTAGACATCTTGGTCAAAACCGATGTGATGGGTGGAGCAATCTCTTAAAAAGCTGGAACTCAGAGACAGGACAAATGATGTAGACAGCTGCTGTCACTGCCCAGGAGCCGAGAAGGAGAGAACAAAGCTCAGTCGAGTTTACCTGTTGTGAGCCAGGCACCCTGCTCTGTGTGCCTTCTCTCTCTCAATCCTCTCTACCCTCTCATCCATATATAATTCTACTAGTGCTCTCAGAAACCCTTTAGGATAAGGATTTTTAAATCTTCATTTGACTCCAAGCGCCTTAGGTTACACACTCTGCTGAAGGCCTCTGTCCTGTTGGGAAAACGTAATGGGGTGGCCACCTTCTTGCTTCCCAGGCCCTGACTGTGCGACCAGGGTGCTGGGAGGAAGCAGTCCCACCGTGGTGAAAAGCACAGACCCCACCACCCAGAGTGACATTATTCACCCCTGCAGCTGAGATGCACTGAGCATCTCCCAGGTGACAGCATCTGGTGACACACACAGCCCGGAGAGCATCCTTGCCGTTTTCGAGAAGCTGCCATTCCACTGCTTCTTCCTATTTCAGCACAGCCAGTTCCTCTTGTGTCACAGGTGGGGGACACATGAAATTTGGTAGTTTCTAGTCCCTTCAGGACCTGCGGTGAAGTTGTCCTCAACAGAAACAGGGGTGAAAGGAGACTTCAAGAAGTTGGGTGGCCCCTAGGGCCTCCGCCACTGAGACCGCAGGGTGAGCACCTCGTCTCTTCACTCTGACCCTGCCTTGGGCTGCGACCATTTTGGAAGGTTATTTCTTAGAAGAATCCACAAACGATGGCGAATCTCTGTAATGCTCAGGTATGGTTCGTGTGCATTTCCCTCCTCTTTGGAACTACTAAGTGCTATTCATATGTCTCCTGATCGTCAGGGGTATCTGGAACATTCTCAGGCCTTTCAATCTGACTGCTGCTTCACAATGCTGAGTCACAGAAATACTAATTAAACAATCAGTGTCACCAAAAACCACATATGAGGCAACTTGGTGAAGTGTGAAGAGAATGACCTTAGCCCTGCTGGAATAATATCTATTTAGAAGACTTTGCTCTCAATTTTATTTCATACTTTATGTCTTTATTGGCGAGGTTTTTCATTAAATAAGATAATAAATGGATCAAAATGTCTAAATTATTGTTCTGTTTTTGATTTCAGGTTTATAGAGCACTTTCATTAAAATAACTAGATTAGTTATTTATAGAGAGAAAGCAAAATTTCCAATAAAAAGCTTAGCAATTAAAAAGACATGAATGTGAGTATAAGCACCTTGAGTCCAGTTTCCACTCTCTTCGAATTAACTTGGAATAAATTAATTACTCTGGCGTCTTGCTGGGCGAAGCCCTTTGCTCATTACTCTGTTTTGCCCTCTCTCCTTCCTATTGTCACTGCAAAACCTCGAGTCTTAAAATAGATACTAATTATTTTCCACCTTTAGCCCTTGCTGTTCAAAGCAGAGGGTGATGTTTTGCTTGCGACATTAGTACAGCTCATTAGAGTTACATGGGATGAACGAACTCACAAGAACAAAGATTTTGTGCTCGGGGTTAAAGTTGAATAAATAATAATATCTCTGCTAAATAAGAGCTTCCGGGTCAATGTCAGTATAATAATAATAATTACTAAAATCAAATGAAAAAGTATAATATCGGTATTATGTCACGAATAAGTGGCATGAGCAAATAAGCTTATCAAATAGGAAATTAGCATAAACCTCTGTTAAATCGAGTGGAAAATACAGAAAGATGGCTTTTAAAATATTGCTGCCAATCCTGAGGACAGGGCGAGAGAAGGAAGCCTGAGGTCAATCTCTTCCTCAAGTGTGAAGACAAAAAACACTAAACAACATGATAACAAACTAAGTGATCAATCTGGGTTTATCCTAGAAATTCAAGTTTGATTTAACAAATTAAACCAAATTATTTTAAATTGAAAAATAATTGCTACATTAATTATTCAACAGACACAAACACGCACACATGCATGCACACATGTGTACATCCATGTGCCTACAGATAATTAGTACCTTTTAAACCAAGGTTAATACAACAAATAAGGGGGAAATTGTATGGGTTATTATAGGCATATCTCCACAGCCTGTTAATAACCCCCAAAATGCAAACTACTAAACAATATAGCTAGTAAAATGTCTTATGTTTAGAAAAACATGTGCAAAATAAAATTATTTATTTTTTGTATTTACATCTGCATATACCCATGTATATGTGTATAAATTTGTATATATCATACGCATATATTCATATGTATCTTTAATGTTCAAATAAAACTCTTGAAATGCTATATTTAGAGTCCAAGGAAGACAGGCACCACATGGTAGCCTGGCTGCCATGGAGGCTTCTAGAATTGGCCGGGGATTGACCAATGTGGAGAGCGTGCCACAGCACTTCATGATACTGAAGGAGGGCAGAGAAACCATGCCCCTGCGGTGGCCATCAAGGTGTTGTCCCCTCGTATTTTAACATCAAGTACAAAGGAACAGCCAAAGGCATTGTGACTGTCACTTGACACTGAGAAGAGACAATGAGGGGTCAAGGGTGAAGCACGTTGATCTCGTCAATCAACACCCAAGCTGTACTTTGCAGACTGACCAACCCCGTCAGCCAGTGGGTGCTGATGACTGTGTCCCTTCGTCACCAACAGAATTAGAGGGTGCCCAACTTATGTTTTTCAATTCTGCACATCTCATCAGATGAAGGTTGTCTGTTGATGATATGTTGACATGTCCATCTCCCAAAGGGTCGTGTTTGCGAGTCCTCGGCATTTCTTCTCCTCTGGACTCTGAAGTCTCCACTTCTGGCTGTGTCATCTACTGGATTTTCAGGTTTTTAAAACACTTATAGATTTTTAAATATTGTTTAAACATTAGTCCTTTATCCTTACACAGGCTGCAAATGTGTCTTAAGTCTTTAGTTCCCATTTTAATTTTACAATGACTTCATCACATTCAAGCACATTTTTTTTTATGTCGAATTTACTTTTGTTTCCTTTATGGTTTTGTCATAGAGAGAAACACTCTTTTGTGATCTGCTTGCGAAGTTATTTTCCAATTTAATATTAAAAATGAATTCTTTTTATTTTCTTATAATACATTTATAGTGACACTGTTTTACATTTACCCGTTGGAGGTTTCTAAATTTTTTTTTTGTGATTCCCTTACTATAATTGTCTTGAAATATCACCTTTATGATAAATTGCTTATACATATGTATGTATGTATGTATGTATGTATGTATGTATGTATGTATATATGTACATATATATATATGACTTGCTAATATTTATATTATGTTTCAGTGATTGACTTACATGTCTTTACATCACTCTCATAATATTTAATTTCTCTGGATACATACTGCGCCTTGCTACTTGATAAGGCAAATCCCCTTATTGTTCTGCACAGTTTTGTTTATTCTTAGGGATTTTTTTCCCCAGGTAAATTAAATTACCTGGTAAATTAATTATCACGTTAAATAAAATTTAATTATCAAGGTAAATAAAAGAACTCTTGGGAAATCTGCTGATGTTATAATTGTGGCAGGATTGCTCTCTTTTCACTCTGGAGTCTGCCCAAACTGGAAGCCTATGTTCCTCTCAGTGTATTCGGGGTGCAGAGAGCTTTTACAGTTTAATATTTTTGAACAAAAGATTCTCAGCATTCCCTGGGCTTGCTTTTGGTTGTTTTGCAGGCTTTTTTCGGTAACTATTGCTTGCAGGGCAATTTTCTTCTCATTATAATATCCAAAGGGTTGCTCTTTTATAAAACCTTCTTCCTTTTTACTCCTGACCCCTGCTGACCCAGCAAGGCTGAGAGTCTCAGGGTGTATTATCAAGGTCACTGCTGTAGGGCACAGGCACCTGACTGCACCAGGACCTACTGAGAAACATGCAGGAGAGTGGGGACCCAATTTAGAAACCAAAGGCATTTCCCTTCTTCCAAGGATAAACTTCAAACCCAGCGTATCATCTGTCTGGCTACATAGACGTGAATGCCAACAAGACTACTGTTTCGCTTTATCACTTAGTTTAATTTCATTGTGAGGCTATATCATACTGTACACAGCCTACCTACACTTACTTCCCTTTCCTCAATTTAACAAAATTTAACAAAATTAAATTTTGTTACCAATTTAATTCACAACTTTGCTTGTTGTTGAAGTAAATTTCTCTGTAGGACTGCTTGATTTTGGATCCTACCCACGCAGCCACGGTGCTCAACTTGACTGGGGTTGCAAGCTGTAAATGGGTGGATTTACCTGTTTTCTGTCTTTGGAAATAAAATTTTAAATACCAAAGAAAAATGAAAAACAAGTACCTAACAACAAACCTAAAGAGACCCAAACATAAAAAGTGACCTAATCACGAATATACACAAGGCCAGAAGGAACTCTTTTCACTCATTTTCAAAGTAGTGACTGACAGCTCACGGCCCCTCCCAGCAGTGGCTCTCCAGGGAATGAATTTCTTCCATTAAAGACATTTCTTCCATTAAAGGTGGCAGGGAGGGAAAGTACTGCATCAGAGAGGAGTGACAAACAAATGCGTTGGTATCAGTGGGCAGCTCGAATGCCACTAAATGGTGGCTAAGCATTTACTGCCTCCCTTCATGGGGTTCAGAGGGGACTTCATTTCTGGCGCCTTTTCTCCTTCTTTCTACACTTTCCTGAGTTAAAGCTGAGTTTCAGCAATCATTTCCAGGCCTCCTGCAATTCGCTGGTGGGAAAAACAGCTCAGACAATATCTGTGTCCGTCATTAAAATAAATCTAGAAAACACTGGAGTCACCTAAGGGCTTACATGCAGTCAACATGTAGGTATTTTTAACAACATCGTGTATTTTAAACAAAGGTGGTGTAATTACATCCTGAACCTGCTGGAGAGGTATGCATTCATGTAACGAGGCCGGAGAGAGACGAGGGACCTGGTATATTAGTAATTAAGCTTCCACCTAATAACTGAAGAAAATAAACATTGGGGTTCCGCTGGTTAGTTAATATTGTAGAGAATGGAAGTTCTGTTATTAGCGATTAGATGAAAAAGCATAAAAAATGTTTCCAGGTGCAGTAAGCCACACACACACACACACGATTCTGAGACAATCCTCTTGGACCTAAATTGTACCCTCCTCTCACCGAATGAAGGACTTTGTCATTTTATGGTGGACACCCCGAATGCAGAGAGCCGAAATCTAAAGAAGGTGAGAAGGTGAGAGGGAGGGAAATGGAGCAAGAGAGAGCGCCTTTCCTTTGCTTTATTTTCGACAGTTTAATTACTGACTTTGCAAGAGCTTCACAGTCTCTGTGTGAACAAAATTTTTCAGGTACCTGGGACCTCAAAGAGGCATCCCTTGGGCTGTGCACCAGGCCACCCGACTAGGGGACATTATGCAGAGTCCGCAGCTGTCACCACCCCTTCCCTCTGGCTCCCCGCTACCCCACGGGGCTCAGCATCCTCTGCAGGAACAAACCCTCAGTGGCTGGCCGGGTGGAGGATTCGGGGTCCTGGTGCCAGGATTTAGGGAGACAGGTAGGGGTCAGGTCACACCGGAGCAGGGAGGCTGAGACAGAGCTGGGGGTGAACTGTGAGTGGCTGAGGGAGTGAGGGGCCCAGGTGCATCACACTTACGTCCAATTTATAGCCCAGACAAGAAAACACGTTCTATGATGTGGCTGATGTTGAAAATCTATAATTCAGTACATAGAATTTTGGATAAAATAGATTATAAGATTTAAATAATGGTAATCCATAGGTTCTTTTATTTAAAAAAAAAAAAAAGTTTCAATCTCCTGTCAGTAGAGAACCTAACTGGTGTGTGAACAGGCAACCAGAGGTCGGAGCAGTGAGGAGCAGTTTGTTGCAGCCTCACCAGTGAGGCACACCCAGGTCACCAGCATGACTCCTGGGCTGGCGTCCTCAGGGGCTCCTCCTGCAGCCCTGTCCCCAGCTGCCATGTCCCCTGAGAATTTCTCTTTGCTGTCTTCCTCAAAGAATGGGCGTTGGTCTCTGTTCTAGGGCGTACGACCCCCAAATGGTCCAATACCTTTACCAGCACCTTTCGAACTCACTGTAGAAGCTACATGAATCCGAGCTACATTTCTGCAGTTTACCCCACATTTAGTATCAGGATAAAAACCAGAATGAACACGGTAGGATCTGAGGTCTACCGTGTGCCTTGGCTGATGGGTTGTGTGACCCTGGGCAAGACACTGGCCTCTCTAGGTGCCATTTCCTCATGAGTAAGCTGAGGGCGGAGGCAGGGGGGTCAGTTCAGGGGTCCCCTGCAGACCGAATGTGTCCTTGCAGGTGGAGCAGTGAGGATGGGGTATCCACAGAACACATGGGACATTTAGTCCCTTGTGTCAGGATGCACCCATGCCACCCACCTGTGCTCCTCCTATCCAGGCCTCCTTGTGAGCGCTTAGTTCACGGGACTTTCATTATTTGCTAAGCTTCCTGTCTCCTTTTTCCAACTCAGAGATTCAAGAGGGCGGGAAATTTTCTTCCCTTTGTTGTATGTTGCTAGAGAAATTCTCAGCAAATGATTGTTGAATAAATAAATGAGCAAATGAATGAATGAATGAATGAGGTTCTCCCCACCAAACATGTGGACGAAGGGGTGGTGTGTGCACACACACATTATATGTGTATTCTACTAATAAGATATATAATTTTATTAAAAATAATGTGTATTCAGACAACAGTATGGTGGTCACCAGAGAGGAAGGGGGTGGGGGGATGGATGAAGAGGGCAAAGGGGGCAAATAAATGGTGACAGCGGAGACTAGACTTTGGGTGCAAGCACACAACGCAATGTACGGATGATACATTATAGAATCGTACGCTTGAAACTTATATGATCTTATTAGCTAACGTCACCCCAATAAATTTAATTAAAAAACAACAGAAAACAAAAACATGTGTATTAAGACATTTTCATTATTATCGCAACCATCGCATTTTTAGAGTTGCTGCAAGTTTGTGGCTATCTGCCTATTTTCGGAGGAGACAATGAATACTCAGGATCCAGGGGAAAAGTCTGTTTTCTACTTCCCATTTCTGAAATACGAAAGGGAGCAGAGGGCGAGAAGACAGGAGAGCACTGGACTCCCTGGATGAACGAAAGAATGGACGAGAACGAGGTTCTCACTATCGAAACTCCAGTATCCACATGGACAACAGGCTCGGGGACCAGACCTGGGGACCCTCCGCAAGCCATCTGCAGCCCCCAGGCCAGCTTCCTCCTGCAACACCTGCTGGTCCTTCATCTTAACACCAACTGAAGGGAGCCTGGCTCCCCAAACTCGCCTCCTGTTTGCCTAGTTTTGATTATTCCTCTTTTCCATCATCGTGTACCTTCACCCTAAGCATCACTAAGATTTAGTAAAACACATGGGGGGGGGAGAAAACTTAAGACTGGTTAAGCATATTTTGGATATTTAAAAAAGAAAATATGTCTGTATATACTTTTTAAAGGTAAAGTTAATATTAAATTATAAATATTAAATTATAAATTAACTAATTATGGTTAAATTTTATTAGTACCATCAGATAGAACAAGACTAAAATTCTGGTTTTAAAAGTAATAAAGTAATGCACTTTGGAATTGTATTAATTTTGGAATATTGCATTTAGTATGATCATTCAAACATTCCCTTACAATACAGACAGTATAGAGAAGAAATTCAAAATCATCCATTATCCCTTGAGCTATAAATAACCATTGTTGATGTTACCCAAATGTCATTCTAGAATATCCTCTGACTAGAATCAGAGAGAAGGATGAAAAATCAGATAGTAAAACAGACAGGATAATATAAAGATATATATATCTGATGATACAAAACTATTTTAATTAAAGCATCACATTTAATTTTATTTAACTTGAATTCGGTAGAAGTAAAAGCTATTGGTACCGTGCTGAACAAATGGTTGAGTTCGTTTTAAATTTCTGTTAACTCTAAGAAATAATGATTTCTAAAAACAATTTCTAAGACTAAGAAACAGGATTTTCAGAAACCTAAATTTGAAGTTATTTCTGTTGTTATTGTTTCAACCATGTTTGAATTTTAGACATGTAAGCTGATGTGCTATGAACCATGAATACCTTCCCCCCTGTCCTTTGGCCCTTTAATCAGTAGATTCCATTAATCCAGGACTCCAGTGAAAATTGCTTCTACTATATTTCTGAATCATTTTCCTATACATCATGGAAAATATTTTTTCATTTGGGCTTTTTTCTGCCTTTTCTCTAAGTCTATTCATTTTGAATAGCTTCAAGTTGTTGTTCTGGTTGTTTTCTGTTTGCATTCCCTGTGATTGTCTCAGGACATTCTCTGGTTGAGGCCACCAGAGTGTCTGTCTGGCGTTTGTCCCCATCCCTGCCCCCAACACACCAGCCTACTCGTTGGCCGAGCACATTGTGGCCCCAAGGCCTCTGCAGAATGCCTCCGACTCCGCCCCTCACCCAAGCCGGGTGCCTTTAGCCTGTGCGCTCTTGCTCAAGTCCTGCTATGCACAAACCTTGCCTCCTGGGAAGCAACAGCACACCTGTGAGCACACAGATGGTCACCAAGAAGGTAAAGGTACCAGAAGTCCAGAAGTTTCGAGCCTCTCACCTCAGGCTTATGGGTTAAAAGTCAATGACACGATTTTAGAAGACCACCTTTCCTAATATCGACGTAGACAGATTTCCAAAACCAAAAACACCTGCTCACTCACTCAAGTTCAATGCTAAACTTCATTCTCTGCTCCCAACAGGGACCTCGGTCACTGCACAGGACGTTCAGGGACACCTTGTGCCCAGGTTTGCCCACAAAGGCCTGCTCGTGCCTGACTGCATGAAGTCAGTCAAACTTAGCATTTCTTCATGGGGGATCATTTTTAAATCTTTTTTAAAATGAGATGAGAGAGGTTTGGTATTCACCTACCTTTGTCATAGCTTCGCCTTGTAGGACGTGGTGCAGACGTGCCAAAGACAGAACACCCCCTTTACGTGAGACCATCAGGCAAACTCCGTCTTGAACTTGTGATTCTTTCTCACAGCAGTCAAATTCCAAGCAGAAGCAGCTGCATTTTGATCAGTAGTTTTATTCTGGGTACCAAACAGCTGGAGCCTTTGGGTCTTCTTAGGAAGTTTCCCTTTAGAAAGAAATCAAGAAACATTAAACTGAATACCTTTGACAAATTCACTTTTTATAATTCAATTTTGTTTCTTTTTTTTTTTTCTGAAAATGTTGAGGGAGAAAGACACATTAAAACTCCTTCCGTTTTAGGACATGTACTGCTCATCTTTTTCTGCTTAGCACCTGGCACTGTGTCTGATTCCCAGGGCACATTCAGAAAGAAACACTTTAATAAAAAAAATACATTTTCCTGACGATTAGTAAGGTTGAGCATTCTCTATATGCTTGTTGGGCATCTCTGTATGTCTTCTTTGAAGAAATGTTTATTTGAATCTTTTGCCCATTTTAAAAATCAATTTATTAGATTTTTTTATTACTGAGTTATAGGAGTTCCTTATATATTCTGGAGATTAACCTCTTATAAAATTTTTAGTTTGCAACTGTTTTCCCATTTTGTAGGCTCCCTCTCCTCTGTCGATGGTTTCCACTGCTGTGCAGAGCTTCAAGTTTGACAAAATGCCCCGTGTTTGTTCTCGCCTGTGCTTTTGGAGCTACACCAATAAAATTGTAGCTAAGAACAATGTCATGAATTTTCTCCCTGGTGTTTTCTTCTAGGAAATATACAGTTTCAGGTCTAAAACAATGAGATTCTACCTCACTTCTGTCAGGATGCCTGTTATAAAAAGAAACAAAGACAACAGGTGCTAGCAATGATGAGGAGAAACTGAACATTGGCTCGCTATTAGTGGGGGTGTAAAACAGGGTAGCTGCTGTGACAAATAGTATAAAGGTGCCTCAAAAAGTGAAAAATAGAACCCCCACCACACGATCCAGCAAACTCACATCCAGGTATTTATCCAAAAGAACTGAAACCAGTAACTCGAAGAGATACCAACTCTCCCACATTCATCATGGCACTATTCACAACATCCAAGACGTGGAAACAACATAAATGCCCACGGGCAGATGAAAGGATAAAGAGAATGGGGTGTGACTTGCACACGATGGAATATGACTCAGTCTTAAGAAAGGGAATCTTTCTTGAGTTATGTGCTATGTGACAGCATGGATAAACCTTGAGGATGTTATGCTAAGCTAAAAAAAAAAAAAAAGGACAAATACTGCTTTATTCCATAAGAGGTATCAAAAATAGTCAGATTCATAGAATCAAAAGTAGGATGACGGTGCCAGGGGCTTCAGGAGATGGGGGAAGGGGAAAGACAGCCACCAATCAACAGAAATAGCATTTAGGTGAAGGAAGATGAGCGACCTATGGAGGCCTGCTGGTCGACATTGTGCCCACCGCCATGAAATTGTATCACACACTTAAAAATGTGTAAAGGAAGTAGATTTCATGTTACATGTTTTTGCTAAAATAAAATAAATAATAAAATTTAATGGAAAAAAAATTGATTTGGAAGTCAACCTTGAGCGTAAAGACATTTTAGGAATGTCTTAATCAATTTATTTCATTTGATTTGAATGGTGTATGACCACTGATTATGAATGAATAGATCTAAAGTGTTCTTCTAATAAAGATTTAATTGAAAATAAAAGCAAAGTTGTCTTAATCGAATGCTTGACCACATTTTTGTTTTCCCTTCCTCCTTGGACCCCACGACAAGAACCATTAATTAAGCCCAGGAAGCGACTTTATAGTGGTGGTTCCACACTCATGCTAGGTTGTGACTAGAAATGGCAAGAGAAGAACAAGACAGACTTCAGAAATTAAAAAAATATTTGTAGTCTAAAAACTGAACAAATTCCCATTCTCTATCCCCTCAATCCAGCTTTTCCTAATCTGATTATAACCTTTTTTTTTGGGGGGGGGGCAATATTATTCTTTTCTGGTTGTTTTTTCTAGTTCTAAAGAGTTTCACATAAATTTGGTTCTAAAAAGTCTCTTTCATTCTCTAAAATATTAATGGCTTTCTGGAAAAAAAAAATCCTCACATGCTTGCACTGATTGAAACACTTTGCCGTATTCTTACTGAATGAGAGGCTTTTTCTGTAATTTACCACAGTCATCTACAATCCACGTTAGAGCTACCACATGCCTGTGACAGAAGCAAAACGAGGCAAATTAGCTGAGGCATCAGTGAATCTATCAGGACCATCAAGGGAGTCTAAGAAATTTAGACAGATGATCACACATTCCTTTTCCTTCAATTTAAATTGCTTTGGCTGAGAATAGATTTGTGTGAACTAAAACATGGAAATTAGGGGACATTCTTCTAGAAAGTAAGTGTTGAAAACAAATTTTTGAATGAATAAATGAATGAATACAAGATAAAATTATAATTCGAAATTTCAAAGGACAGCTTTTAAAGATAAATGTAAAATTTTAAAAATACCCTAAGTCACATTTCAGAGTTACATACACAGGATTTCTTTTTACTCATTAGAAAACTAAAAATAATGATAATAATTATCTATTTGATTTCTGATATCATCTGTAAACTTAAATTTTGCCAGAATTGGCCTAGTTTATCAATGCAATTAGTCTGTGGTAACAAAAGCCCTTTATAATATTAACAGAAACCAAGAATTAATTATTGTTTGTCAAAAGAAAGACAGCTACAGGGAAAAAAACAATGGGCATGTGGCAGCCTTCCCATTTTAGAAGCTCACAGAACTAAAATAAAATATAAATAAAATAAATAAATAAATAAATAAATAAAAGCTCACAGAACTACTTAAGGGGAAACTGACGCTCACAAACCTGATGAAGAAATTGAATGAGATATTCTTTCTTTCCAGCAATTCACTTACCCCTGGGGCATGTGATAATGGCTAATTAACTCTGAATCCTAAAGGTATTATACCTTAAGTGTCCAGGATTTTTCCTTTTATTTCTAACAAGTTATTGATTACAAATTAATCTAAAGGTCAGAAAAAGAGTGTGATTCACATGTGATCAAATTAGAAAACCTACATGAAGAAAAGTAATCAATAGCACATATGCCCCTGGCTACTTTTCTTACCTCACAGACAAAAGCAAGTGACAAATTATACATCGACAATGTGTTTTCTGTAGCATATGTGGTTTAAAACCAGTCGCACCTCTATTTATTTTTTTAACTAAAAGCATTTGCATGATTCGAAAATTGGTTGTTCTTGAGACAATGACTGTTTAGAGAATCTTTCCAAATATGTAAAAATGTCTATATGACACAAATATTATAGAGATTTGAAAAAAAATGAAGTAAAAAATCTTAGACTGACACCTCTCCTGCCTACAATGAGAAAGTAATTTTGAAAATTATTATCCCAAATTGCCTTTGTTTTGAAGGGCAGAAGGCAAGTTACCCTTACTTCATTCTACTTTTGCTGTTTTCCAATTTATTCCTTTTTTTCATTCAAATTCCAGAGATTTTTTTTGCCAGTCTTAATTTTCTACATTTAGAAAAGGTAGAAAAGATAGTCGGAGGAAAACAAATGTGTTAAGCCTCATATATATGCTACTTGGAATGAAAACTCTCTTTATAAACAAGTATATAATGATTGCAACCATAGAACTAGTAGAGACCCTGGCTTATCCAATTTATTCTTGCTTGAGCTTTTTTGTTATCTAAAGGCTGGATAAAAACGTGAACCTGCAATCTAGAAAACAGAGATGAATCCAACAGATTAGGAACATAGTATTAAAGAAAAACCATAATAAAATTCATTCATGTAAAATGTCCACATTTTAAGTTATAGTTAGCTCTAAATACATTTCAAGGGTATTTTAATTAACATAAAAACAAATTAGTTGAAAATTCTAAGAATATTTCCTGTGACGCAATTTAATATGCAGGTCATAAAGTCACTGTCACTGTTCCCAATTTTCTTAGCGAACCGCCTGGAAGGAACAGTGTTTGTGAAGACTACCTGTTCCGTTCTCTGCTTACTTTGGGGAGCTGAGTTGCTGGCTCTCAAGAGCCAGATCTAGTGTGTTAGTTCCCCAGTGCTGCCAACACCAAGGCCCTAAGGCTGGGTGACATTTCCTCCCAATCACAGGTGTCTCTTTTTGGAGGAGTCTCTTCTTGGTGTGGCAATGGCTGTCTATTCCCTGTATCGTGACATCCTCTTCCTTCTGTGTGTTCTAAGCTTTTCTTCTTAAAAGAGCATCTGTCACATTGGATCAGGGCCCAACCTCATTGCCACATTTCACCTAATTCCCTCTCTAAAGGCCCTGTCTCCAAACATGGGTCAGGACTTTAATATATGGATTTGGGGTGTGCGTGGGGATACACATCAGCCTGTAAAATCTAGCAACATAATACATTCTAAAATTCTCAGTACATTTGTTGCCTTTATTTTTCCACTTTTTTATAGATGTCTGAAAAATAAATGCACTCATTTGAATATGATAAAAATAGAACTCAGCAACATCTCAGAAAGTAACTTTAAGTGTTTTTCCCCACTCAGAACTACAATCTGCTATGATGGAGCTAGGCATAGATCTAAGTTTCATAAAGATAAATAGCAAGTATTGTAAGGATGTAACTTTCTTCTGAATTTGATTTCACCAACCTCGTTGTCTTTTCATCAGTATTTATAAGCACAGTATCATATTACTTATTTAAACCTTCTTAATTTGGCAAAGGACGCAGGGCGGGCAGGAGTAGCATCTTACTAGACGCACTTACTAAAAACACCACAAGTACGTGGCAGAGTTTCTAGAACATGGAATGTATATGGGGCACACTGAAAACAAGATTTTAATCAAACATGAAAAAATAATAAATTTTTGTGAAAATATAAATAAACTACACTACAGCAAAGAAATTTTTTTCCATTGGCTTAATTCTACTAATTCTAATAATTAATAATTCTACTTAATTCTAACAATTTAAATGTCAGGGAATCTCATTATATAATCATTTAATATTTGAATAAGCAGTTGATTTGTCATTTGTATTTTATGTTACGCAGATGCTTATATTTATTTTTGTTCGTTTCTTCCGGCTTTATATTTAAAAAAAAAAAAAGATCAGAAAGGTACGTATGTCACAGAAAAGATGTATGCAGCTCCCTCTGTAATTCTGTGCCTTTGGAATATGAAAAATGTACCTGAATGCCACAACGAAGTTTCAGAACACACACCTGCATATGTGCCCGTGTGCACACACACACACCTGCACACACACAGGAACACTACATATCATTTAAAAAAAGATCAGAAGGTTGACTCGAAGGCTTTTGTACCTGTGTTTCCATGACAACCAGCCTCGTGGCTGTGCCCAGCTTCGTCCACACAGGCTCTGCGCTCTCATCACCTCCTGGGGACAGACTCAGAGATGGCAGTCCCAGCCCATTGCTAGTGCAAAGCTGTGACTCCATCATGACTGTCACCATCTACCTGTGTCTTTAGCTTCTTCACTGGATTACTTTTCTGTGGCTGCCACAGTCAATTACCACAAACTCAGGATCTTAAAATAATGCAAGTTTATTTCCTTACTATTCCAGAGGTCAGGGTGTGAAATGGGTCTCAGTGGGCTAAAATCAAGGTGTAGGTCGGGCTGACCCTTTCTGGATGTTACAGAGAAGGGATTTCCTCAATCTTTGGTCTGCTAGACTCTGCCTGGCTAGGCCAGGATAACCCCGGATAATCACCCTATTTTAACATCAGCTGCATTTGCAGCCTTAATTCCTTGTTCCTTACAACATACCATATTCATCAATTCTGGGCAATTCTACATGGAGGTCTTTGAGGGAGGGCATTGTTCTACCTTCCTCACTCATTTTTCATTCGGAATAAATGTACTGGCCGATGACTGTCCTAAGTATTAATTAATATATTCAATAAGAGAATAAAGTCAGAAAAAGAGATTACGTGAAGATGTTGAACTTTGGTAAACTTGGTAAAGTGGCTGGAAATGCAGGGAAGGAAAGGAGAAGTGGATGCAGTGGGAAAAAAGCTTTTCCAACTCTCTGTCTCTTTGTCTCTGTCTCTTTGTCTCATTCTCTCTCTCAGATCTGAGGATCCCCTTAAAGCACAGGAAGAAGTACTTTAGGTTAAAGTGGCAAATCTTATTGACTGGGAAACATAAAACATGTAGAAGACAGATGAGGACAGAGCAGGAACAGATAAGGCAGGAAAAAATGCCCAGAGACAAACTGTAGCAAGTCAAATTAGTTCTATTTAATTGTTCAAACCTCTTTTGATATAAATTTGGGCTCCATAGCCACATAAAAATCCAAGTTCATGTATGGTTTTTAATTACAAAATGAATTTAGAAGCTGTGCTACAAATTTCATTAGGAAGAGGACACATAAGGAGGTTGGAGGCAGCTGTCTGCTCCCTCTAAATTGCCTCTCACTCTAATCGCCCAATGATTCTTTAAAATTAAAATTAATTAATATAAAGCTAGAGAAAATGTCTCAATGCAAGACAGGGCGTATAAATTCATCATGAATAAATACAGCGTTTTACCTAAAACTAAACCTTTTAGAGTCATAGTCCCTTCTCCCCAGGCTCTCCTAAGGAAGTCGGAAACCAGCTTATTATGGCCCGGTCTGTTTCAGCAGGGGGCTGAGAGCGGCGTTTTGACGTGTGAGGTCAGAGGTCCTGAGTGCCTTCAGGCAGGCTCATGACTTCTCTGTTTCCTCACCTGAAACTTGGAATCATACTAAGATATGCACCGCATCTGTCCATCCCTTGGGTCATGTGACTCAAGAGAAGTCAGGAAAGGTGTGAGATGCTGTGTGAGGGCTCTCCAGAGAAAGGAAACCGATGGCATGCATAGAGTTGGGGATAAGAAGAGGTTTATCATAGGAATGGGTTCACAGGGTACAGAGGCCACGGAGGGCCACCACCTGCTGTCTGCAAGCTGGAGAACCAGGTGTCACTCAGGCCAAAAGCCTCAAAACTAGGGAAATGCATATCTGAGTCCTGACCGGAACCCAGAGCGCAGGGTGTCAGTCCTGTTATGAGTCTGAAGGCTGGAGAGCCAAGAGCACAGAGATCTGAGGGGGGAGAAGGCATCCAGCTCCAGTATGGTGAGCCCCTCCCCCTACTTTCCTGCTCCATTCCCAGGCTCCCAGCAGGGTGGGGGCGGGGATGATGCTCACCGCCCTCTGTCCCCCAGTCTACTGATTCAACTGTTAATCTCTTCAGGAAACAATGTCAGGGACACACCCAGGAATAGCCAGTCCCCTGGGCATCCTGTAACCCCCTCAAACCGACCCATAAAATTAACCATCACAGATGCAAACTATCATACACATGCACCGTTCACCTTCGTACCTGCATCCATGCAGCCTCCCCACCTTCAGCATCCTCCTTGTGTGCAGCACTGCGCACCTTCCTTCACCCCTCCTGAGATTAAATGAGAAGGACTCTCCAGCAAGGAAAATGACCAGCCCCACCCTCCACTTTTAATCCTGCCCCCACCTGCTGACAGCATTTCCCATTCCCCAATTATCAGAAAATCAACTCTATGTATTCTGGCTTTATAGTTAGCAAACCTGAAGAACACTAAGAGGAAATGAATATTTACAAACAAGGACATCAGGACTAACTATGCGTTACGACATTATTCAGTATGTTTTCTTCGAAACATTAAATATTTTGCAGGTAACTAGCAGCCGTGAAAATGTGAAATACGTCCATGAGCCATGTAATCCTGGAGTTGCACACCCACGTAAGAATCATGACTTCCAGCCCTCCATGCTAATTTAAGGAAATACGAGAATGCATTCATAATGATAGATCTAATAAAGCCTTTCCCTCAGAGTCCCTAACCCCGAATAATGTGATTTAGTTTTCATTTTTCTGGCTGTCTAAAAACGTTTTAAAATGTAATCTCTGTGGGTTTTCAGGCGACGGATTAGTTGGGCAGCAAATGTGGATGAGGAAAGTGAGCTCCTCATGTCTCCCGTTTACATTTCATTTCCACCTGGACAGCCACGGACACCTGTCACTTTCAGTAACGACTGACATTTAGTCACTGAGTCCCCCTAGTCGCAGCTCCGAGTTTCCAGTCTGGGCTTCAGTCACACTCTCCAGTGACGCCAAGGGTCCCTTGAACTCCCACTGTTCCCAAAGGCAAGTGACTTCTTTTTGATCCTCCTCCCACATCGTCCCTCAGAAACGAATCCAAAGTCTAGTTCAGAGCCTGGTGACAAAATTCCATAACTTACGATCCTGCTGGGATCCCTAAATCAGTGGTGTGGGGATTAAAAGGACTAAGCATGACAGTGTGACAGCAAACCAGACGAGCGATGCCCTCCTGTTCCTGAAGTCGGAAAATTACTTCATCACCTATGTAATGGGATTAAGTGTTTTAGGTGCTCACAAACCAACGGAATCTATTTTGTTTCACCAGAAAACTGTCAAAAACTGAGATTTTGTCATTCTGAACTAAATCATTACCAGTCAAATGCATCGATGTCTCAAAAGGAAGGGAGAATTTTTGTCCGCATCCTTTCAATCGCTCAATAAATGCGACCATTTGTATTTTCCCTTTGCCATGGACAGAACAAAAATAGATAATAATCTCTCTCTGAAGAACAATTCTTCAGGGAAATATTTTAGAAGCAGGATGAGAGGAGTCTGGGATCTTAGATTATCAGGTAGCAAAGCCCCCAGACGGTGTTTGGAGCAGCCATAGGGACTTGGTGGCAAAGGAGTGGAACCTGCGTTTTGTGACATAGATGTTGGACCCTGTTTCTGTGCCTCGTGGAGGTTCCATGGTCTTCAATTCACTCTTAGAGACACAACAGACAATGTCCAGGCCACAGACAAAGATAAAACTCTGAGCCTCGATCTGCAGCCACCAGCTTAGGAGCCCCTATACTCCATCTCCACTACTTACCTTCCTAAGGAGAGTTGTCAAGGAATCATATATATATAAAAGAAATCCTCCTAAGTAATTATTGACCCTGACATTATTTTAACAAACTAGTAGTCATATTATTTGAACACTACTACTTATTCCCATTTTCCAGATTATCATATTGTATATTTTTGATGATGTTCAATCCTTTTGTTTTGACTAAGATACACATTTCTCTTTCTTGTCATTTTTTTACATCTTATGCATATCTCATTTAATTTAGAGGTTTATAAAATAATTGATATAAAACGGATAGAACTCTTCAAAATATTGCTATCTTTTACACACATATCTATGCTGTTCATTAGCAGTCACAAAAATAATTTCAAGAGTTCAATGCTGTGACCTTCAAAAGTGACTTTATAAATACTCCAAAGGAGCATGAAATAACCAAATAATGACACTGGGGGTCATGCACCAGGAAGTGTCATGGTCCCTGCATGTCTGCAAACTGTGTAAAGCATCTAAAGTTGGTATGTAAAGTTGTATTCAGGGCTGAGAACAGACAAACAGAAAGCCCTGAGCTCCATGTATCTCTAATGACAACTGATAACAAATTACTCCTGTGCCCTTATCATAGACTGAAAAAATGAGAATTTAAACGATGACTCCGACACATTGTCTGGGAGAACTGGTCAACTAAATCCCTTGGGAACCAGCTGGACTTTAACCGAGCCAGTCCCTGTGTGGGGACAGAGAACGTTTGCAATGGAATCACGAGGGTGGCATCATCACCGTATCAGCAGGTGCAGCCTGACAGTGTTCTCACCCCCACTGGGGAGCTCTGTGTTCAGTGGGCGTCTTAAGTTCTCTAAGATTTTGTGTACAAATGGCCTCGGTGCTTAGAAAACTAATTTCACTGATGTGACACTCTCTGGTCAACATCAAACACTATTTGATTTTTTAAAAGGCTAGCTTTAGTGCTAGACTTGAAAGTATTCACAAACCCCACTTTTTTTTCCCACAGAGTTCTCAAAATTGATTTTCTTGTATTACTAGTCTCTAGGAAACTAAATACCATATTCTCAAGTTTCAGTATACTTTATGTTATGGGTTTCCCCAAATAAATATCAAGGTATATTTAAAAATGACAATCTCTGTTTGAATAAATATATATCCTATTTCCGTAATCATAAAAAGTCACTTTTATTACTCTGGGCCTGGTATTTATTTTTTCTAATGAAAAGAATGGAATGAGATGATATCTAAATTTTTATTTGAGGTTTTTCAGATCTGGTTCTGTGAAAGAAAGAAAAAGTGAGATAGTGGGGAGGGGTGTTGAAAGGGAAAAAGAAGAAGGAAGGAAGGAAGGAAGGAAGGAAGGAAGGAAGGAAGGAAGGAAGGAAGGAAGGAAGGAAGGAAGGAAGGAAAAAAAGGGAAAGGGAAAGAAGAGAGAAAATTAGTTTAATACCTGGTAGTTACAGAATATTTCTAAATATTAAATTTTAATTTGCTCAGTGAAAGAAAGTAGTTGATTCTATAGCCTTCATAATTTTTTCAGAGCTCTTAATTTAATGCATTTGCATAAAATGAGGTGAGAAATTCTGGCTAAACTCCCTTTTACTTGTAATATTCCTTAAGGAAGCTTTACTATGGTCAGATTAGAAGCCCCCAGGACAGATGTTAATATTAAATAGTGAGGACACACGTAGAAAGACTGGTTCATCATGCTCTACTTGTCATAACACCATTGGGAGGTTTAAGAAAAAAAAACATGCAATAATTTTAAAGCAATACTTCTAATATTTCCAGAATATCTTAAGCCTCACAGTCTGTTTGATTTATCCTCAAATCCTCTTTCCAATTAAACATGCTGATAGTTGGAATTAAATGAAACCCTTAGAGAATAACACATGCTTTTGCCTTGAACATATTTTAAACGCAAACATCCCAGATCTACCAGTTGCCACTAATGCTTTCCTAAGACCAAACACATCGCACATCTGACAGAAGAGATGTAGGTCCACCAAGCTACTACGGGAAACTCCAGGGCAACAACCCACAGGAAGTACAGACTCCAGAGTGGTCAAGGGTGAAGTGCACAGATTATTTCCATCGTGGGTATTTCCTGTTTTTGCCAGCCCAACCTTCGTCCTGACTTTGATAATCATGCCTCAGTTTCCCTATGGGGAAGAAGCCCTCCTTGGGTTGAACTACTATCTCCACTTTTCATGGGACTGAGGGGTCTCCTAAGATGCTGGACGTAAACTAGGTAATGACCAGTCAAATTGGGAAGAATGTTGCTAGCCCCATTCCCTTAGATCATGCCTGAGGGGGTATCTTTCAAATTTCCCTCCACCCTCACCCCCACCCAGGAGGTAGTATGTGACCCAATCAGAATCTCTCTCCTGCATATCGAATCTTGGTTAGGAGAGAGACTCAACCATAAAGCTATTAGAACCTGCACACTGTGGGACCGGTCTGTTGGGCCTTATTTTCACATGATGCCTCTGGTCTCTGGTTCTTGTTCTGAGGGTTGGTCACTCAGTCACCCTGACTCGGTTCCACTAATTTCTTCTTTGCTGAGTCAACCAAGGTGGGAGGGAGCATGTCACTCGCCCCAAGACAACTCTAACTGGTCCAGACGATGGTACTTGGGATTGAGGTGGGATACATGAGAAATGATAACCATGGGACTGACAGAGGCAAGACTAAGTGGAGGTAGCAAAAGTCACTTTTCATACCATGCTAATCCCAAGGATGGAACAGGAAAGCGCGCTATGGGACAGCCCAGCATTATGTGGCATTGGTTTCTGTTGTGTCTTGGGACACACGTCAAGTGCCTGTGGTGGGTACATTTTAAAGGGCTTGGTAGGAAACTATTAACTTGTTGGAAATAAATCGATAAAAGAGGAAAATATGGCTTTGCTGAGAGAGGGTCTTTTCACCAGGACCAGCAATCTCGGATTCTAGGGTGATTATGGAGATAATCCCGACTCCTCACTCTTAAACTAAAATTGGTACCAACAGAGGCACAGGGGCAGATGACAGATCACCCAGGCCCCATTTCCTGTCCTGCTCCAGCTGTTTTTCCTTCTTCTCCTTTCCACAGTGACCGAGGCACAAAGGTGAGGTTGGTGACAGTTCACTCATAAGCTTTTCCCAGTTGAAGATGATAATTTTCCCTCAGTCTCTTTAAGCTTCCGTAGACATTTTTGGTGTGGTTTCAATGATAACACTCAGGTAGAAATCAATTAGCAAACCATGTAAATCAATTATGAAATAAGACAAGATGACCCGTTGATAAATTGTGTGGATGACAGCAAAAGCCAGCGGATTTTAGAATCATCATGGGTCAGTGTGCATGAGAACATTCGCGAGGCTATGCGAATCAAAATCATAAATTTCATCAGTGTAAGAGTCCGAAAGGTTTGTAGATGCATCTCCAGGGCATGGATTGCTGACACACTCTGCACTGAGTGAAAATGGGAGGCATTTACTCATTTGCATTGTAGGAGAGCCTCAGCTAGTAGGCCTTGCATGCTCATGGCCACCGTTCTGATACAAAAATTGTTAAGTCTGTTTGTAGACAGAATGGGAGAAAACTCTATCCAAGTCTCTGGGTCACTGTGTCCTTGTGTCACTGGTCTCTCAGAGTGGGCTTTATCTTTCAGTTCTTACACTGCGCTCTTCAAGAGGACGCAGCCAAATATGTTACCACGATTTTATAAAACGTGAACAATAGCATGAGGACTGTCCACGACACTGAACACATCAAATTTCCAACCGGAAATTTAGAGCCGATGCCCAGCCTGGTTAGTCTAGGAAATGGGCCATGACCTACACAAGGCCCAGGTTACATGGACAACCTGGATTCAATCCTAGCACTGCCACGGGTTAGGCAGACTGCTCCTTCTCTCAGGTTCTTGATGCTTATCTATAAAATAATTGCAAAATCTATTGAATAGAGTCCTATTTCTATTAAATACTTGTGTAATCATCAACTGGTGACGTTACTATACAAATGTTAAAAGTGATGCTCAGAGGAATTACAGGATTTGCAGGAGGCCCTTCTCTACCAGAGCCAGAATCAGGGCTGTCCCCTCCCCCGGGGGTATGAGGAGAAATAAGAGCAGAGAAGGAGTGCTCTGCGGAGCTGATGCCCCGAGGCTGCATGCCCATCTCTGTGTTCCCTCAAAGGGGACAATGAATGTTTAGGAGGATACAAAGTTGGCAAAACCCTATGTGACTCTAAAATAACATAAAATTTGTGACTTCATGCTGAGAGCTGCTCTGTGCTAGGCGAGGGAATAAAAATCAAAAGTATTTGTAGCTAAGACCAGGTTTTAACCCCATTCGAACATCTGTGGTTGGCTCCTTTCTACTCTGCAAGTTTGATCTATGTTCCAGAATTTTACTTGCTTTCATATGGCTGCGGCAAATTTATTGAAATGTTTGAGCTAAAAATGTCTTTGAAGAAGATCATTTATGTATAAAAAAAGAGACAGGTTACCTACTGAGGCTACACAGCATAACCTCGATAAGCCATTGCCAAGAATCCAAAAGATCACAATTCTCTAAATCCAGCAGAACAAAAATCATTTTCTTGAGTGACCCCCCTTACAAAGCTCCCAGGATGCAACTCTCTTCCTCCCCAGGGTGGTGTCTTGGGAGTGGCTGGAGCTGTGCCTACAGTGATCTACCTGGGTAGAAAAGTGACCCAGGCTCAAAACAGGCCCTTGTCATGGTGTTGGAGGATAGAAATGTCTGGATTTATCCCCGAGCCTGATCCATAGAAGAGTGAGAGAAAGACAGAGCCCTGTGTCCACCCATCTAAGACCCTACATGTTCCCCGACAGCTTGCCATGTCAGCACAGGAACAGCATATTAGCAAATCTAATTTAAGAGAATAATAAATGATTTGACACCATAATTAAGTCAAAATTGTATTTGTATAATAAGGAAGGAGTCTTACTCTTTTTTTGATGTTTCACTGATGACGGCTTCCCTCTTCCCCTTTACAGCACACCTGGGCAAGGTAATAAGAAAGCCTGGGTGCTCCCTCTTTTGATGCCTCCTAACAGGATGTTCAGTCACACAAACCCTGTCCCTGATAGGGAATCCCTGGAATCCACACTCTGACCACAGTAAAAGCCCCAGGAAATACCCCTTTTCTTGTTCTCTCAAGACATTTTAATCTTAAACAACAACAACAACAACAACAACAACAACAAAAACCCTGCCATTTTGTCTTCATAAAAACGCCAATTATCCAAGCAATATACCTTTTCATACCCCCCTGTGTCTGTGTGTCCACGTACACACATGCGTGCATGCATGCGTGATCATCAATCTCAACGTTTAAATCAAATCAAGGGTGTGGGTCCATCTTGGCTGTGCTAAGTTGTCGGGACAGTTTGTAACACAGAGTTATTTCAATATTGGCAACTCTATTGATATGATCCATCCAACAAATGATTTCTTCCCAATCATCCCTTGCAAGGACATTTGATCAACAACAACAAAAGGGCATTAACATCCAATTTAAAGGCAGATGTCTTCATTATTTTACTAAAACAACATTTGCTTGTATTTTTATGAGTTGACTCACAGCCTCCAAAGGCTTGACCTTCTCCAAAGGATCAAGTAGTTTAAAAATTTTAGTTCTCTGAAGCCAACCTCGACCTCACTTAGAGACGAGAAATTTCAGTGACTGAATTTTCCAAATAGTACCTAGTACGCTAGGCATGTCTTCTTAATTCAGAGCATCATAAAGAGATGGAAAGTCTACCAGAATTTCATTTTCCACAGATCAGCTCAATATTTTTCTAGGTGTAATCAAACTTACATTTGTTTAAGCAAGACTATATTAAACAGGCTGTTCTTTCCATCTAATACTATGTCATATTGATACCAATTATGAACAAGTATATCTCTGTTTAGTTACTCCAGTGTACGGACATCCATGCCCAGTGTTAAACTGATGGAATAATATGCAGAGTGTGCCCACACATAAATGAGCTCCTTCGGGTACACATGCTGTGTTGAAACAAATAAGGTCACAGGCATAGAGAGTAGAATGCACAGAATGAGTAGCTACTGAGAAATAAAATTAAGCTGACGTATGATATATTTTGAAACACACAAGGCAGAGCAGTAACACAGAATGAAAATCCACATGTCGGGCATGATATTGCTGCTACCCCTACATTATGCATTTTAACAAGTGGGCAACGTATGCCGGACAGGAAAGGTGTACAGTACTATGTGATAGATGTGTTCGGGGGTGTCATCAGAACACCTGTGTGGGATTCTGGAAGATCTGGGTTTTAATCAGTGTTCTGGAGAAGCAAGAGTTCCAGCACATGCACATGCCCATGATGTATTCCTTTCCTGGACTGTGGGGATGGCATCACAGGTGTATGCGTGTGTCCCAAACCACGAAATTGTTCACACTAGCCAGTTTTATGACTAGCTCTCTACCCAGCATCTGTCTTCTAATGTAGAACCCTTCTAAATTGGACATTTTAACAGTTCAGCCCTTTCTGTCCTGACAAGTTCCATTCTCCTCTTGTTCATTTTCCTTTTTGGTGGTTTCAAAGCCTCAGTCGAGAGAACTCTTGCCACTTTGCCTGGCAAAAGCATTTAAAAACATCTGCTTAATTTATTTTAATGCCTTTGTGGTAGTCCTTTGTGACTTCTCTTACCCTTGATGGCTGTCGCTTCCTCTTCTCAAAGTATTCATGGGAGAGCAAGGTAAGACCTGCCATACTCAGGTGTGATTCGAGAGCTGATGTTCTCTTCTCAGAAGCTGGTGATGAAGGATTGGAAGACGTTCGCCTAAGGAAAAGTCAGAAATGCATGGGAAAACACTGATGCAAATCCAATGTAAGAGTATAATAAAGAATTCGACACTATATGAGGATTTATGGCTGCAGGTCTCTAGGATCGCCACAGCAATATCTATAAAAATATTCTTTTTGACTTTGTGCACCAAAGATAATAGCTATTGACTGTTTAGAAAGTTAATTTAAAACATGGTGGTCCTTTCACTTATGAACATCAGAAATGCCATCTTTTGTTCAAAGGGCGAAGGTCAAGAAGAACAAGGGAACTCAGTGAAACTTTAGAGTGGGAGCAGCTTTGAATCATCTCTGTGAGTAGCAAGCCCACATGGGGCTTTGCTTGACTCTCTCGTTGTGATGTACGTGCTATGTCTACACAATCTCTGAAGGGGTTTTCACCATGTACTTAGCAAACATTTATCAGGGCTCACCAGGAGCTACAGACCATCTGAAGAGTTGCCTTTCAGCAAAAATCTCCTCTTATGATGCCTGCATTCCGTGAAGGGTGGCAAAAAAAAAAAATCACCAAGTCTGGAAACAGGAAAATAACAGTTCTGAGCTCCAAAGATTAAGAGTTAGCCTTGTATTTTACAGTTACTATGATATAGCTAGTTATTTATTTTTGAAAACTAACTTTTTGAAAGATGTCAATGCTTACTAATAAGCTGGTCAAATTCATTTTAAATAGAGTTATTCTCTCTTATTAATTATCAGAAGCTTGGTGATCAAGCCTACACTATAACCTTGATGTCACAAGTCAACAGTTCTATCTTTCAAACAGATTTTTTTTAAATACTATAACCTTACAATATTATGAAAAATTTCTTGAGCTTTTTAGTAACAAATTTAGAGTGAAATGCAACAGTAAATAACAAGCTGCACGGATAGGAAAAATGTGACACACACACAGACACACACATACATACAGGAATATCATTAGCTAAAAAATAAATAAATAAAACCTGCCATTTGTGACAACATGGATGGATCTCAAGGGCATTATGTTAAGTGAAATAAGTCAAACAGAGAAAGACAAGCACCATAGGTCTAAATCTAAAATGAAATCTAAAATCTTTTTTTTAAAAACCAAGGTCACAGATACAGAGAACAAATTGGTGGTTGTCAAAGGCACAGAATGGGTAAAATGGGTGAAACGGGTCAAATGGGACAAAGTTCCTGTTATAAAATAAATATGTCATGGAGATGTGATGTACAGCATGGTGACTATAGACAGTGAAGAACACTGTATTTCATACTGGAAAGTTGCTAAGAGAGTACATCTTAAAAGTTCTCATCACGAGAAAAACACATTTGTAACTATGCATAGTGATGGATGTTTACTAGACATGTCAGCAATCGTTTTGCAACTTATACAAATAGTGAATCATTATATTGTACACCCAAAACTAATGTAATGTCATCTGTCAATTACATCTCAAAAAAGTAAATATTGCTTTTAACCAAAAAGTCTGAAATAAAATCAGGATTTGTTTTTAAATAAAATAAAATTTTAAAGTTAATTATTAACAAAAATACCCCAAAACAAGATACACATAAAGTAAGAGAATTAATGTTTTTTTTTTTCCTGATGAGCACCAATACATGCATAGTCTCTGTGTTTCCTCATCGATCTATTTAACGGTTAACTCAACATTTTGTATTCTAAAAGCTCTTATATTGGCTTCTCTTCTTCCAGTCCCCATTTTCATGATGAAATGCTTCATAAATAAAAATAATTTATGGAAAGTACATATACAACTAATATAATAACACAGCCAATGCTCCCAGACCACCCACTCATCCCACTGTATGGAAAACCCCTGCCTCGGAGGACCTCTGTGCTCCTTCTCAACCTTCATACGCCAGGAGGGAGTCACTACCCTGAATTTTGTGATTCTCACCTCGTCTTTTTTTTAATAGTCAGTACACAGACATCACATAATATCACCTGTGTCACTTTATGTAGCTCAATGAAAAGGTTTCTAACTTCACATACACAACCTTCTGGGACTCCTTTCCCTCTGCACTACAATGGTGAGGTTATTCCTGTTGGTGTGTATGGCTAGAACCA
This sequence comes from Cynopterus sphinx, assembly GCA_030015415.1. Taxonomy (NCBI): domain Eukaryota; kingdom Metazoa; phylum Chordata; class Mammalia; order Chiroptera; family Pteropodidae; genus Cynopterus; species Cynopterus sphinx. Next base: position 2,609,819 of record CM057379.1, on the reverse strand, counting down.
CTCTGCGGAATTTATTCCATAAAGAAACAACCCCAATTTATTTTTCTTGCTTTAATGGTAGTAATTGTGGTTGTTTCTTGTTTTTGTTTGTTTTTGCTTCCCCAACGCCGGTGTGAACAAGTCGAACACGTGTCCTTGTGCAGGGGTACAGCACCTCCCAGGGGATCTGCTTGGGACCAAGATGGCCGAGTTATAGGCTTTGCACCTTTTCACCTGGACAGGGTAATGCTGAACAATTAAACAAGCGGTGGCACTAATGACACTTGTGGTTATGCACAATCTCCTTGGTGTTCTTACCCTACCTCCCCATCCACCACTGGAAGTTACTGGATTTTTAATTTGTTTCCAGTGATTGGTAATGAGATGGAATATTCTTATAAAAATGGGTTTAATTCAGATTTAAAGAGGTTTGGGATTTATTCAAAAACAATATTTTAGTCTACTGTATTTCTTAAAACTAGATCTTGATAGCTTCTATTTCTGGTTTCTCTCAAGACTTAAAAAAAACTGCTACTTGTTTTCAATTTCAATGAAAATTTCAAACAAGGTTGGGTGGAAAATATTGAGGTCTTATAATTTCCTCATGGGATGCTAAGAATTAAGGAAACAGTGATGTGGTGAAGAACATTAGGTGGCTACTTTATGTGGAGAAGCAGAAGCCCATCTCTCCAAGGAAGTCACATTGAAATTAAGGGCCAAACTAGGAAAAGCTGATCTTGGGATTTCTGGGTAAGCAAGGTGGAATGAGAGATACTCAGAGCAAACGTCTTAAGAAAGCAGTATATCTGGGGACTTGAGGTTCTAAATGGAGATCACCGAGGCAGGAACCTCATGAGCAAAAATCAAAGTGGCTGGAATTTGAGAGCCTCATTTTAGTTCTTCAGATTTCAGCTCTGATGTCACCTCCTTAGAGTCAAGACCCACCCAAACCTGGGCTTCCTCATTTGGCCTTTATCTCCTCACCTTGACTGTTTCTGTCAGAAAACGTAATTACAACTTCTGCTATTATATTGTCTGCTATTTCCTGACTCGTTTATGATCTGTTCGCTCCCCACCGCTGTCTGAGCAGTGACTGAGTTGGCCTTGTTCACAACTGTGCCTGTCCCCTGAGCCTAGCTCAGTACCTGGCACAGGGTGATTGCTCAATAACTCCTCCCTGAATGAAAGAACATGATGTGAGCCTGTTGTGTCTTTTTCTTCTGAGTGTTCAGTTGTAGAGAGCTGGGGATGAGTTCCTTCAAGGGGATTTGATCTTCAAGTCCTGTAGTTGTTTGCAGGGGGCTCATCAGATGCTCCCGTGAGCTTCTTATTGGGCAACTCCCCTGGAGTTGGTGACAAGTGGCCAGGACCCAAAGCAGAGGAAGTGTCCAGGTGGGGAGACAACAGAATGAGCTGAGTCTGGGCTTCGTGGAGGAGGTCGGCCCTAAGCCCTGCTGCTGATGACAGACACTGCCAGGGCCACCAGTCACAGCCCTCTGAGGCCCCAGAAGTCTCCCTCATGGTGGGCAGCTCTTGAGAGGAAGAGGTCTGCGCTGGTTATCTACTTGGCAGGCCCAGTGGTGAAGGACAGGCAAACCGTGCCAGGCAGTTAAATCATAAAGAGGCAGCCAAGGGAAAGAAGCTTATGCTAATTATTCAAGCTACGTGTTTCTGCACACGAGCAAGTCACTTACTGACTCTGGGCCTCAATGTTCTTATCTGGTAAATGGGACTATGGATAGATTTTGTCAGTCTCTTTCCACTTGAACATTCTAGAATTGAAGGGAAGCCCCTAAACAGAGGTCTGGTGTGCTAAAATGTCAAGGTATTTGCTTCCAGAAACTAATAAAGTATTCACATTTAACATGGTCCTGGGATGTTGGTGTGCAGGTGGCACAGAGCGGTGGGAGGTGGGGCGCAATCAGCTCGTCCCACCTGGGAGGAGGAAGGACCCCTGTGGCCTGATTTATTGTTGTTAATGCTTAAGGGCTGTGGACAAATGTAGGACACACACTAGAATCTAACGAATACAAGTGAGGAACTCTGACAAAAATAGCACCTTTCTTCTGTTTTTCAAGATAAAGAAAGTGCTACGTGGTAAAGATTTGACATATTTTTATAGTAGAAATTCAGCTGTTACTGACCAGAGAGATTATTTTTTACATATTTAATGTGCTTTTACATTATCGGATAACAAATTTAAATTACGTATTGCACTTTGCTGAGAAAACAATCTATTTGCCTGTCATTGATATATATCCTTGGTATTCGTCAGGCAGCTTCTTGTGGACAAATGATAATAGAATCAGACAGGCAAAATCACATTAAATAATTCCACCACTTAATTGCAATGACTTTATCGTAGATTAGAATCAAGAAGCACATTAGCAGGAACATTAAATTATGATGCAAACTCCATTTTATTTAATACCCATTTTTTAATACTCTACGACATTCCGTGGTAGAGATCCCAAAATAACATCAGCTTGGCTGGTTTGGGATAAATAGAAATAATAAATGTGCCTGTTCCAATTCTTTCCACTTAAATGTATATTAAATTAAGTTTCCATTTGACCCACTCTATTAGTAAATGTATAAATCTAGAGCCAGCTCCCATGAGAAGCCATTAAATTGGATTATATTCTGTGAAATGTAGATTTGAGGTAAGGAGGACAAGAAAGGAAAGAGGACATCAGCATTTGCTCCTCACAGGGGCTGACAGGTAAATGTGAGAACATTCTAAGTAAAGACACATCTGCCAAGTTCATGGCCCCCGGTGTGAAAGCCAGGGCAAAGGGGCCATGCCGGACTTCACTTTAGGCCATTCTGTTGTTTTGTTGCCTTATTTGTAGTCAGATTACTGCTATTCTTTTTTAGTTTTTCATAATTGCTTTCTTTTGAAGTCCTTTTCAATGTAAGAGAATGGGTTTATTCATGTAAACGTGTGTCTAGGTATTCAAATGAGTGTGTGAGTGTGTGTGTGTGTGTGTGTGTGTGTGTGTGTGTGTGTGTGTGTGTGTGTGTGTGTGTATAGGGCTTGGAACTGTGTACATAAGACTGTCTATGTGTGGACATGCGTGTTTACCGTTTATTCAGAATTTCCATCATAAAATCTATGCATTAATTTACATTTTAATGTTTAACTGTTAATTATACTTCAAAATTCCTTGCTCTTTGCAAAACATATACAAACTCAAAAGCAGATGGGGCTCAGCTGCTGGGGCACATGAGATCGGCCCTGGTGGAGGGCCAGTCATTTGTGACTTTCATAGTTAGTGGATTGCAGATTGATTTTTGATCAAACGTGGTTATTAAAAATCATAGTCAGTCCATTCATTCTTCAATGATGACTTAATCCCTGGGCATGGGGACAGACAGACCAGCCAGTGTGATAACATCAGGTTGAAAAAGTAATAGGAGGAGAAACACGTCAAAGACCAGAGAACAGCAAGAACCCAAGGCACCTGCTGTATTTTAAGGGCCGCCAGTTACTCAGTGAGCCCGAAGCAGGAAAATCCTGCCATGGAGGGAACAGCAGAGTGGGTCCCTAACAGTGACCCCCAACCCTCAGTCCCCAGCAGCTGAAGGCTGGAGAAGACAAGGCTGCCCACCTAAGTGTTTCACCCAAGAGGACTTGTTGTAGGGCATCTGCCTGCCAAAGCCTCTGGGGCCACCAGTGTTGGCTCCAGTCCCCTGTGGAAGATGCCTTTGGCCTTGCAGTTTAAAGCCAAGTGACAGCTTGCATCCCCTCCACTGCTTTGGCCATCCCCAAGATGTACCCACTCACCGATACCGGAGTGCCGTTTTGGCTTTACTGAGAACATGCGACCCGTGTTCTGCTCAGGCTCTGCACCTTCGCTACAGCCAAGAAGCCTTGGCTCTGACCCTGACACAGGCAGCAGAGCTGTGGGGACCCTCTGGAATAAAAGGTCTTTTTCACAGAGGTTCTAATCCAACAGGGTCAAAGACCCCAACGAGAACCTCTGTCCCAAACACAGGTACCACTGCTTCTCTGAGGGGTACACGGGGCCCACGAGAACTGAAACGCCCCTCCCCTGAGCTAGTCACAGCTCCCGCCCTCAGAGTTAACGCCTTCTCCCTCCAGGTCCCAGAGAAGGGCCGCCTTTTCTCAACGGTGACACAAAACAGCTGTCCAAAAAACCCCAGCTACCCCTGCGTGAGAGCCACTCAAGGCTGAGCACCTCCAACCATCCCCGCAGCAGGTGACATTCTCCCAAAGCAGAAAATAGCTCAATTGGTTCCTGGCCCAAGTACTCATGATGGATTTCTGAAAACACCCCACTCTACATGAGATCCTATGGTCACCGAGCAGATACTGCTGCCCAGTGGATGGAAGGGGGTCATCACAACAGTGAGGACATCTCTGCTGAGAGACAAGTTGAAGAAGATAAAATCAGTTTTCAAAAAGTCCCTGATGGATACATCAGAAGTCCAGGGCTGGAGAATGAACCTTGCTTCTTAATAGTCTCCAAGGATTATAAAGGGTCTTAATTATTTTTAATTCTGCAGTCGGGTGAAGCCTTTTGCACCTACTTAGATTAAAATCTCTTAATTTATTGCTTGTTTCCTGTTGGAATTAGTAGCATTTAGCACAGACCCTATTACTTACTATTGGTTTCCTCTTTCGTCTTATTTGATCCCAGGGTCAGCTCCGATCCAAGCCTGTTAAGCATTGCTTTGCCAAATTTGCTCATTAAGAAGCTCATCAAGTATTAGCTCTGGCAGAGTCTTGCATCCAGATGTGAAGGCATTTCCGAATCAAAATCCAGATTTGGAGGAAAAATCTTGCATTTCTCATGAGTCACAGCCCTGTTGGCAGCTGCTGGGCTCTCCTGAAATGACACCCAGGCCCGCTGAGCAAACAGGATGCTAAATATCAGTTCCGAATGGCCGAGGCCTCATCGAAGGCATGTGGGACCATGAGAAGTGTCTGCCAAGAGGATGATGATGACCAGGACCAGTGACCCTGACAGGAAGTTTGGCTCCTTTCTGAGTCTGATTAGAGGATTGCCTTTTGAATGGACGAGCAGATTTCATCAGTTTTCCCCCATGAAATTCTAGAAGGAGTCCAGAGCTAGCTTTTAGACACATTTTCCACACAAGGAACTGTATCCTGGTATTTCACGTGTTGACTTTCTTCTCCCGACTTGCTTTACTCTCTCTGGCAAACCCTCAGTCGAGGCTCTGATGGTCCTGAAGCTCTGGTCTCGCTGATGAAAAATGCAGCCCCCTGGGGCTGGGAAACACTCAACTATACTAAATTGACTACAAATCTCCAGTTCCTGCCCTAACCTTTGGAAATCACACACATGGCCATGGCCTTGGATTAATTACAATATGACAGAGCTGAAGCAGTAAAGGATTCAGGGAATCAAGAAAGGGGAGGTTTGGGGGAGGGCAGCACAGCGTCCTCAGGAACCCTGGAATCATGCCAAGGTGTGGTGGCCGCTGGGCACGAGGCCAGCCCGGACACACAAAGGTGACATTCCTTAGAAGCAAAAACGTCAGTTCCAACAGCCGGCCTCCCATCTGAAACAACCGACGGGCCAGAGCAGAAAATCAGTTGCATGGGATCTCATTCAGAACGGATTAGGGGGGTTTCGCCTCGTGTTTTCATCAGTCAGAGGCGGGCGTAGTTCTTGGCAGCTGCTTTCACCGGGGTGACAACCATTCTGAATTCCTGCAAGATTATCACACAATTCAAGAAAAGAAGGGGGAAGAAAAGACCTCGGCTTGTGGAGTATTTATTTAAATTTGAACTTGCATCTGTAAGTTTAAATCTCCTATATTATTTTAGTTTTCATCAAGCAGAAAGCCTCCTCCAGCTTTCCTGCAACCCTCTGTTTTCTCAGGAGAATAACAGTTGCTTAGCTTAGTGTTAAATCCTCAATTGGAGAAAGGTGAGAGTCCATCATAACCGTGATTCATAATGTAAATGGCCTGTGGACTCGAGCTCACGGGGTGGGGGATGCTGGAAATGCTCTGCGTGGCATGCTTGGTGTGCATGCACGCTTTGTCTCCCCGTTTCTTTCTCCCGCTCCCCCCACATCCGATATGAGGAACTTCTGTTAGAGGTAGAGAATCTAATGTAAATTTGTAAGAATATGTAAGCATGTCAGCTAGAGCCACGAATTATTTTACGACGGAGGTTATAACGCTGGCCGCCTGCAACCTTGGAAAACTACAGCCAGGCTCAAGCGACAACCTGTAGAGGAATCTGCAGTGTCGGGCACATGTACAAATACTTTTCAATTTAGAATTGGATATATGGTTTGTTTTTTACACATTAAATATACTTAAAAAATCAGGATATTTTTAGAAGGGCATGATTTTTTTTTGTAGACATACTTTTGCGACTGTCATTTTGAATGTCCCTGAGCCACTTCAAAATGCTAATTGAGTAAAGTTTTCCCTCCTCACTTAATTGCCTGTCCGAAGGTTACCTGGGTTTTAACATGAATATTCAAGGGTTTTGACTTCCCAGGGTCTCAATCTCTCTGCGTGCATTGATGAACCTGGGGAATGATCACTGCTGGTCATATCTTTTTGCCTTTTTATAACATTAGTTAATCGAGATAAATTGTACCTTTTGGCTGATCGCCTAACACTTGTTTTGGAAATTTTATTTATTCAAAAATAGGATTCTTTCATCTCCCACAAAATTAAGCAGGCCATAAGCCTGAGGCTTCTGCTGGAAACCTCTCAGTACTTTGTATCTATAATTTATTTAAAAAGCACGGTTGATCCCACGCCAAATGCAGTACTGCGTGCCAGGACAGACATGGTCACATGGTCGCTGCCCGTTCCTATCCATCAGCTACCCTCACTGCACCTGTTCCCTGTGCAGGATGTCCCACCCGACCCACCCTCATCCCTTTCAGTGAGGGCTTTCCTGCTGCTTCACTCTACCCAGCCGTCTGCCTAGCAGGTTGGTCGGCTGCACCATGGTGCTCTCCACAGTCTGGGCTCCGAGGCATGGCAGAAAGGAGGATTTGGATGAGGAGAGGAACTCGGCTTCTGTTCTGCCTGCAAAGCACCGATTTTACGACAGAAAGCGGCTGAGTCTAACAGAGGGAAGACTAATTGATTTGACTTTCCATGTGTGCTGGGAGCAGAAGCAATCGCAACACAGGAGAAGATGAGACAGTGTGGCCACAGGCAGGAACCACACCTGGACCTGAAGGCCCTCTGCCGGCCACCGACCCCGGTGGCGGGATCTGCAGCCTGATGCTCAGTAATGAAACCCTGTCCCAAGGACGCCCTCCTGGGGAGAAAGGGCCCTGACGTTGGTCGCCTGAGGCTGAGGAAGATCCACAGGAGCCTGGTCGCTGCTACAGCCCCCTGCACATGGGGGACTGCGTTCTTGTTCCTTCCCTTGAGACCACGTCCCTTATTGCTCACAGAAAGCTATCCACCAAGCCGCTCCCCCAAAGAGTGGCGTCGGGGGTCCAGAAAGTATGGGAAATTTGAACTTGTGGGCTGCCTTGCAGAAGTTGAAAGCCTATTAGTTGATCCTGCCTTCTGACCCAAGTCATAGCAGGTAACCTGCTTTAACGATTTCCCAAATGTGCTTCCGATTTTGGGGGGCAGCGGTACGTATTAACATCCTGGGGAAGTGGGATTTTATAGAAATGCTGTGGTTGCCAAGGCAGCCACTTCAAAGGCAGCTGTCTCTACGATAATCACACCCCAGACACAGGACAGGATGAAGGGCCAGGCCAGAGTCACCCCGCACCCAACTTTGCTTGAGAGATCCCAGTTGATTTTAGTCACTGCCCATTTCAGCTGCTCATTTTTTCTCTTCCTGAGCTTTCATTCCCGCTCTGATATTTTAAATTCGCCAGTACAGACTGAGCCTGGGAAACTCTTAGCTCCCCCGCCTTTGACCCCCGCTCCCCAAAAGCAGAAGCCTAGGCCTGCTCTCCATCGGTCTACTCGTGACCTTGCTGTGTGGCCCCAGAGGGGCCATGTGATTTCTAGGACCTGTAAGTAAAAAAAAACTTTTTTTCCCCAAGCTTGCTCATGGTCATGCTGAGGGTGTTTGCAAACAGAGAAAGAAGCACCAGGTCAGGCCAGCCTCAGGGGGTCATCCACAGGCTGAGAACGGCACATAACAGGGTTCACTGGGCTACCTCCCCGAGTACTTCACCTGCTACTGAGGACCCGTGGCAGAAAAGATTCTCAGAATCAAGCTCCCCAAACAGACACCTTTCTACCAAAATAAATGACCTTGCTTTCTGATGCTGCTTTGCATTATAAAACTGATGTTCTTTCCCTCTCTGTTTAAGCTACTAAGAAGTTCAGAGTCATATTCCCAATCTGCTTTTAATAAACTGTTTCTGTACTGACCGGACCTCGGGGCCTAATCCTGCTTTGACTTTTCCTGTATTGCATTTTTATTAAAAAAAACAAACAAAATATTTCCTTTAATTGATGCCTAATTTCCTTAGAAGTGATTTGCTAACGCACTGACAAAGGAAGTGAGAAAGAGAAAAACGAGACTCGTGCCATGAGGGCCAATGGTGACCGGGGACAGTGACACGTGGAGAGATTTCCTTCCCCTCACTCTTCTGAAGCCACTCATCTGGCCACGCCTGTCCAGGTCCCCTCGGAGCAGAGAAGTCAGAGTCTCCAGGACCATTTTGGTGGGGCCATGCATGGAAGAATCAAGAATTTCAAACTGTCCTATGGAGACCAGCTCCGGGGATGCTCCCAGCACCGCTCTGCAAACCACAGGGCCTGAAAGTTGTCGCCACGTGAACTGGGTTCGCCACGATGTTTTGGAAGTGAGGGGCGTCAGACACTTATTTCTATTTGTAAGCTGTGAGCCACATGCACATGCCATTCAAACAGAAAGGAAATGTGAAGTAGCGAGGCAGTATCCTCCCAGAAGAAGAGACGACCTACCTACCTACGAAAGCCTGTTCACTCTGGCATCGCCTTACACATAAAACATACTTTACTTCCAAATATTTGAGATAGATAGACTGGAAAATACTTTTTTGAAACATCATTTCCCACTGGATTAATCAAAATGTGAGCGGTACCTACATCGAGATTTACTGGGTTGCAATTCCGACACCTCTTTTCTATTTTGTTTTCCTACTTTTGCTGTGAAGGATCACTTTAGTACTTTTCCTCTTCCTCAATATTGATTAAAAATATAGTACCTTTACCAGAGGATAATTAAGAAGAAATATATGACCAGTCATAAGTTTAGATTATTACGTTATGTAAATACCAAGATTTCTAGCATAAGTATTGAGTGGAAAATTTAAGTTTTGGGCATAACTGTAATGACATTTTCAAAGTTTACAATGCCACTGAGAAGAATATAAATATAAATAAATATCTCTCATCTCTATGAGGAAATACTGAAAATAAAAAAAAGAAATGACAAGTATTAACAAATTTACCCTACATGTCTCATTATGAAATAACATTCGAATAATACCAAACCGTAATTAAGCAGTTCTGAGAAAATGTGAGTAAAATTTAAGCCTGGATTTTCGAACAGTTGCCACTAACCTTCATATGTTGCATTTTCAGAATAATGAGGTTTTAAAGATTATTAGAATAGCCGTGCTCGAAAAATAAATTAGGTATGAAGAAGCCTAAGCCTGGTATAGCTAAATCCGGAGACAGCAGGGTAGTCATTTGCAGGAGGCATTAGTGTGATCATTTAATTACCCACAAAGAGAGAACAGAGAGGGGAAGCCGGCATGAAGCCCGGCATTAAAGGTGGAGGAAGAGAAACTCGCAAAGAAGATCGAGAAAGAGCATTCAGAGCAAACAAAGCACAAGATGGAGAGAGGATAGAGTCCTTGTCATCTGTATGCTCAGGGACAAAAGTGTTTTTGGAAGGAAATGAGGTCATTCGAGTCCAATTCTACAGAGGGCTCAGGACTAATAAGTGGTCACATTCAGTGGCATTTGACAGTGTAGTTGTTCTGGCATCCTTGGCAGGACCAGCTTCCTGCAGTAACGGGGCCTATGCTCTGCTGTTAGGATTGAGGAGCGAATGGTGAAAAGGAAAGGAGACAGGGCGTGTGGCTCCCAGCATCTGAAATCGGAGGAAAAGGCTTTGGGCTCTGGGTGGAAGTGGAAGCAGGATTGTGGGGACAGGACATGCGCATGAACCTACAGATGGGCGGGAGCGAGCAGACTGATGCAGAGCTGGGGCCCTTAATGGGTGAGGTACCCATGGAGGCAGGAGTGTGCATCATAGGTATAACAGGATGGCAAGTCTGTGGTCCCAAGTGGACCCACTGTTTGGGCTCCAGCATATTTCATGCATTCCTTCTCTGAGCGGGAGCAAGGAATGATGACAGCAGGTGCCAGAAACAGTGGAATTCACGAGTAATTCGTGTGGGACACTCTTGGGATGTCACATATGTCCTAGGTGAGGCTGGTGAGGTGGTTCCCTGAATGGGGTGTGATGGTGCACGAAGTGCAGAACAGCGACTGGACCTTAGAGCAGTATTAGTGACACGCAGGCCGTGCTGGGTCCGCCTCTGCGGTGCTGCCCCTGACCCACATGTGTGTAAGGTGTCATCCACGAGTGCTCACGGTCTAGAGTAGGCATGTGCAGACTTGGCTGACCTGCAGACGGGGCAGTGCAAACCACAAAGGGTGGAAAGCAGATATAGTGACAGCCGAAGGGCCATCCATGCAGTGAACCCTGCGGTCCAGGTGGATGAAGAAGCGAAGCCAGGAGGAGACCAGAAAAAGGACAGCGCTGAGGAATGGACAGCTCTGTGAGGGAGGAAATGATCATGGCGGGAGAGGGACAGGGGCCCTGGGAGTATGGGAGGCTGTGGTTCAAGAGTGAGCACCATAAAACTACACAGCTCCACCTGACGTGGTTTCCCGGACTGAATCTTAGTGGAAAAACTGGTGAAGTCCAAATAAAGCCTGGATCTTAATGAACAGTATGCACTGATGGTAACTTCTTAGGTTTGGCCGATGTGGCACGGTTCTATGGGATGTTACCGTGACGGAAAATCGGGTGACAGGTATACCGGAACTCTCTGTACAATCTCTACGACTTTTCTGTAAGTTTCAAATTATTCCAAAATAAAAAAGTATATTCACAAAATTTTTGTCAAATTATACCTTAAAAAAAAATAACTAAAAAACACTGACATACGGACGCACATCCTAACCTGGTGAATGATCTGGATCATCCCTTATTCCCACATTTGATCTCTGACCAACTTTCAAGGGATCGCACTCCTCAGAAACAAGGCCCAGCCCTGAATGATTTCATTCTCACCACTGGCTTCTCCTGCACCAAGTAAAACTCCTCTAATGGGTCTGAACCCCACCAGGAGCAGCAGGGGTGGGCTGTGAGAGACCCTCCCGGCCCTCCTTCCTCAGTGCGGTCCACGCACCTTGTGCATCGTGCTGACATCAACTCGGAGCTGGCCCTGTGTGATCAGATGCTCTCCATGGAAGTCACAGCTCAGTCCCAAAAGGCACTGATGCCTTTTAAGCCACTCGCTGTCTGTAGTCGCCGCTCTGGGGTAGACCAGACACTGCACTGCAAAGACACTCAAGCAGCCCCACGAGATGGCTCTGGGGAGAGCAGTGGAGGTCCCTGGCCAGTGGGGGGTGGCTGTTCACAGCCAGGTCAGGGGGACACATGGAAGAGGAAGCTCTAGCCCTGGTTAGACCTTCAGATGACATGGGCCTGAGCCAGCATCCGACCACCATCAGCCCAAACCAGCATCTGACCAGGACTCAATGGAAGACTTTGAGTCAGAATCACCTCAGCACCAAGCTGTTCCTGAATTCTTGAGCAACAGAAACTTCAAGATATTGAAGAATTATTGTTCTTTTAAGATGTGAATTTGGGGTGGTTTTGTTACATGGGAAAGGAAACTGATAGAGATTTTGGTACAGACACACAAAGTGCTGGGATAAACATTCTAAAACGCGTGATGGATGGGGAGACCTGGGGTGGGTGGGAACTGGAAGTCCCCAGAGGTCTCGATGAAACCCCAATGGCTTCAGCGGAGCCTGGCGGCCTGAGAAGGTGGTCAGCATGGGTTTGACATAATGTGAGGAAGGTAGAGGGAAGGGGTCCCATTTGTAGAGTGGCAGAAATTTAGCAATGTTCTTTCCTATGTAGGATTGAAAACAAACAAACAGTACTTAGGTAACATGACCCATCCAGGGAAATTTCCAGGCACTGTGCTGAAGGTGCTGCCTGGCCTCCTTTAGTGACCAAGCGCAGAACATAAGAGAGGAGAGGGAGGTAATGGAAAAATAAACCCATTAGAAGTAAAAGAACCAGGGCCTTGTTGGGTTCAGACAGAAAACTCTTTCTATCACTAGGCTCGCAGACAGTTCACGAACTTAGGATAAAGGCCTCCATGACCATAAGCATGATTATGTCAGTCCCCCTGGCCCTAAGTAGTACGAGGACAAGGCGGTCCAGCCCAGTCAGATGCCTGAGCACAGGTTGGACTGCATCACGGGAGAGGAACGCTGGGCTTAGGAAACCTAGTCTTGTGTGTGGGAAACAGAAAGCTTGCCTGACCTTGCTCCAGAGGAAGACATTATCTTTATCTTACTGCAGAGTAAGCTTCAGAGGGAGACACCACATTTCAAGGCTATAAACCAACCTGTCTCTTCCTCTAGAGGAAGAAAGAAACTTTGTCTTCGGTGGATGTTCCTTACACAGACATCCTTGAAGACAGAGTCGGAAACCAGGGAAAGTCAATGCCTCTGCTCGCAAGATGGACAGAAATACTGAGACCCATGGAGCATCATCTCCCACCAAAGCGTAAGCCTACCTGGCGTGCGAGACACACACGGAACATGGAGGGTAGAAAGGGCGCTATGGGAACTAGAATCCAGAGCAATTCCAATGAGCTCTGCCTCCTACCGTGTGTGCTATCGTGTAGTTCTCTCTCACTTTTATCCGTGTGTGCTATCGTGTAGTTCTCTCTCACTTTTATTCAAGTGGTGATACACGCCTTCTAAGGCCAGGCTATAAAAGGCTCTGCAGCTTCTGCCTCGGTCCTTCGCAACTGAGCATGACGCCATGAGGACGCTCAGGATGCCCACCCTAAGAGAAGCTGGTCTCCTAGCCGACAGCCAGCACCTACTTGCTGTCCTTGTAAGAAAGCCACCTTGACATCGGACCCTCCACTGTATCTAGTCCATCAGGTCACTGTAGCTCCAGGTGCCATCAGACTGCAACCCCTTAGATACCTGAATTTGAACTGTCCCATGGATAACTAATACGATGACAGTCAAGATGAAGCCGGGCTGTGCCTGTCAGCTAGGAGCAGAGCTCGTTGCTATGGCCCACATGTGGAACCTGCAGGCAGAGGTGCTATGGGACTTCCTCTGTGAAACCTCCTGCCTCCGGTGGGATTTTTACCTTGTAGTGACCACCAGGCCTACAGGAATTCGCTATGCGTAAGCCAGCTCACCTCATTCTTGGCTCATTCCAGTGACTAGAAAGCCTTTCTTTTTTATCGAGTCAAGATGCGATTCTCTATCATTATTGTGACTTGGTGCCAATGTTGTCAAAATCCACAAAAATAAATCTAAACATTTTTCTAAACATTACACTAAGTCAATTGCACTGTGCACGAGAGACTTCATCTCAAGAATGTATTATTTTTGCCATGAATTAGGTTATTTATCCATAATATCATTGGACTTTCTGGCTTTCTTTTATTACAGCAATCATTTTCTGGCGCTGTATTTTCTGATAATAAACTAGGATACAAGTCCAATAAATCCAGGTGGTCTAGTTTATCCGGTTTAAATCTACGTAGTAATAAGTCTCGAATCTAGAAGAACTGTGTGCTTATAGATCTTGGGAAGCAGGTCTACCTTCAGCCAAGATTTTTGCTTCCTTGGTGTCCTTAGCAAAAGTCACTTTAATAGTCCAAGTGTTGTACTGTACATGTCACAGCCTCGAAGAAAGCCAGTGAAGTGTTTGAGTGTGTGGTTTGCTTCATACCAGAATCAAGCCCATTGCTATCTGGCTTGTTTTTGGTCATGAATCAAACCCTCTCAGAGGGCAACACTGGGCACAGCATTCGCACTGTGGCTCAGTGAGCAGCCCTGGCAAGAAACGTGACTCTCTATTAAGGGCGATGACAGCCCTTAATTGAATTAGAATCACGCACATGATTTCCATCGATAATTAGTATGTTGCTGGGTCGATAAGGTAGCTGGATTGTGGTCAATATTACATCATAAGAAAGTAATTGCTTAGCATTTCAATACCATTTTTCAAAAAAAAAAAAACCTGAAATGGATTAGGATCTTTTATTTCCCTGAGGAGCCAAGTCAGCATCTTGCCAAAGGGATGAAGTTGTACTTGGAAATGCTTCGCGTTTCGCTCAGGACCACAGAGAAAATTAATAAAACTGAGAGTACAACCGTCATCTTCTGGAACATAGTCAGATGTTCTGGCAACAAAGTCACACTTTTCCAGGGATAGTCCTGACTCTGTCAGCTACGCCAGGCTCAGGAGGGGCTGGAAAATGCCATATAGGAAGCAATGAAACCACGAGGAAAGGAAGGGGCCTCCCCATGGGTTTGACTTGCCAACGCTTCCATCATCACTTGAAAAGCGGAGAGTTTTCCCCTCCCAGATAATACTCTTGAGAATACAATCTAGTCCAGGCCTTTCCAAGTATTCAGGCAGCGAGGCTCGTGTGGTCTCTCTCTTCTCCCCCTCTTGTGTTGCAGTGGAACTTCACAGTCTAAGAGCAAAACATCTGAAACACATAGTGACACAATGTGTTTCACTGAAATAACTAACTTGCATAATCAACGTGGCAAAGGAAAAATGGAGAATGTTATGGGAAGGGGAAAAACGTGACACTTAATTGAGGCACAGAGGATGAGGAGTTAACTAGGTCATGCCTGGTGGGGGAACAATGTAGGCAGAGAGCAGGTATGAAGGTACCGGGAGATGGGGAGTGATGTCGGATTTTCAGGAAGCAGAAGAGACAGGAACGCCTGGGGAGAAGTGAGTAAATCATCGAGAGGTGAGAGAGGAAGCCGAAGCAGTAGATAAATGTCATCGAGAAGGCCATGTAGATAATGTAGATGATTTAGAGTTTTATTTCTGGAAGAAGCTACTCCATAGCAAGAAGAGAATGATCAGATTGATTGTTTGTTTGTTGTTTTGCTTTTAAAATGTTGTTTTAGCTGCTGTATGAAATATAACTTCAAGAAGAGCCAGCCTGGACCAGGAAGGATAGTGAGGTAAAAACTGCATTAATCCAGGTGAGAGCTGATGGCAGTTTGGACCAGGGTGACGGTGGAGCAGGAGAAGAGCTGATGTATCCGAGAAGTAGAAAAAGCAAAATGCATCAAAGGGAATGGTGAGAGCAAGAATCAGGCGGCATTCGGGTTGATTCTGAATGATCTGGAATTAGAATCTGGGTGGGCAATGAAGCCATTGATCTTTTCTGTGTGAATCCTTGGCGTGAATGTATTCGTTTAGTTGTCATTTGTGTTAACTCAGTGAGGCAGAGATAGGTGTCACTCTAATAAGCACTATCAACCTGGCACCGTTTAACCACAATGCCATGGCCATTCCCACTTCTCCCCATTCTTTCTAGAGAGTGCACAGAAAGTTATTCAGGAACTCGCAGGTTAATGCTGTTATTAAATCTCACCTCTTTGGGGTAAATACCCCCTGACATTTAGATACATTTTCGTGCATTACCATTCCTTGCCCTCTTCTGCCCTTTTTAGCCTGTGGTGTGACCTGTATCTTCTCACTTCTCATGGCGCAGGAATGGAATGTGCTTGTGTGACCGCATCCGCACCCACGTGGGAACAGGAGGTGAGTCTGGATCTCCCTTCAATTCATCAACTTTGTTTCTGACTGTAGAATTAATAAAATCATAAAATTATTTGTTTCTGCACGGTCTGCGGACTTCCCATGAGGGCTGTATGATGACCACACCCCAGCTCTCAGCTTAAGTTTTCTCCTTTCAGACTCGAAAATGTGGTGCATGCAAGAGGGGAACTATGGTTTATTTTCTTAGCCCCCCACAACAGTGCCTAGCCCTGCCCTCCCGGATGAGTCTGTTAATGCCTCTGTCACAACCACAATTTATATCCAAACAAAGACTATTTTTGTCAACATCAAGAGTATTTAATGAGAGACAGAAGGACACACACACACACACACACACACACACACACTCAATATGTATACGTTTTAATTTTCCAAATTCTATTTTATGGTTAATAAATTTGAAATTGTAGTCGACTTTAATTGACTCTTTTCTGTAGACCATAACACTTTTAATTGAGAAAATGCTATTTCTCTAAGTGCTGTAATACCAGCTAACCTGAGAGCAAAATCTGTTCAATGAAGGCTAGCCTCAATAACAAAGTACTTCATAGTGAAATGTGTAAGCGTTCCCACGTACTGTGAGCGTCATCAGTTCTCCAGAGTACTAGTCCTTGTCTTTATGATCCTTTTGAAAGTTTTGTCAAATCTCAACACTAAAAATTTACAGGTATTTTAATATTGTGCTATTGTGGCACTGAATATCAATTAAAAAGGGGAGCTCTATCCAAAGGCTCTTCCCACAAAGTGAGATGTTCTAAAGTGCAATTATAAATTTAAACATTAAGCTGTGCATACTTGAATTCTTATTGTATGATTTAGTTTCTCCTTTGCTTTTGTAGGAATAAATTTTTTTTGCATGCAATCTTTATTTTTACTAACCAAAAATCATTCAAAGTTTTAAAAGCTGATTTTTTTGTCCACCATTTATTTTATATTTGACTAAATATATCCAATATTTAACAAAATCAAAACCTAGAGGACATTTTTATGTAAAAAATGTTTGATATCACTGTAGGACATATAGATTTATTTACATAGTTAGATGACAGCCAAGAAATGAGCTGGATGTACAACTTGGCACAAGTTTGGCTCAACCATCTCAATTTATTTTCATACAGCCATTAATGATATTTCTTTTAAAATGAAAAATCCAAAATAAATGCCAAACTGGACAAATTGATTGGACAAGAAGGAAAATGAGACAGAAGGGATAAGAGGCCACTTTGTTTCGACTTGAGAAGATGCCACCATATATGGCCACTCTTGCCTCTCAGATATGAAACAGTCTAACTTAGTAGCGAAGCAGAAGTCCTCACTTCCTTCTTCCTGGGCCAAACTACAGAATGTGGATTAGACTAATCTCAGTAGGTTCTCCCTAAAATCTGTAATGTAAAGTTGCTTCTTACTAAAATCTATAACGTGTCATTGCTTTTTTCCTTTTTATTTTTAAATTTTTGTTTGTTTGTTTTTTGTTTTTTGCTTTTTTAGGCAAAGCAATCCTTGGTTAACCTCACAGATTGCAAGGACCTTGTCAGTTTATAATTCTTTCTTTCTTCCAAAAAATACAAGCAGAAAGAACACTTCCTAATTCACTGAGTATGGCATTACTTCAACAACAAAACTGGGTAAAAATATGGTGAGAAAAGAAAACTACAGGGCAATATTTCTCATGAATTTAGACAAAATGTCAAAAACACGTTAGCAAATTTTATCCAACTACACCAAAAAGTACTGTACATCATGATCAAGAGAGAATTTTACTCCAGGTATGCAAGACTGGTTCAATGTGCAAAAATCAGACAGTGTAATTCACCGCATATAAAAAATAAAAATTGTATGACCTTATCAGCTGATGAAGGCAAAGCATATAACAAAATCCTATACCAACGTGTAATAAAAATACTCAGTAAACTTGGACTAAAGAGGAATTTCCTCAACTAGTTAAAGAACTACAAAAAACATCTAGGTAACATTAAGCTTAACGATAAGAAACTGAAAATTTCCTCCTAAAACTGGGAACAAGGCACTATCCTGTGTTACTACTTCTATTTGCTATCATGCTGGAAGTCTCACTAGAGGAATAAGACCAAAAAAAACAAACAAACGAGCAAGCAAACAAAACAAAAGGCATATAGACTGAAAAGAAAGAAATTACTGTATTTACAGAGGACATGATTGTCTATGTTAAAAATCCCCAATGATCTACTAAAAAAAACAACCCTAATAACTAAACCCCTAATAACTTAGTATTGCAAGGTCACAAGATATAAATCTAATATACAAAAGTCAACTGATTTCCAGCAATTAATAATTAAAATATTAAAATATTAAAAAATCAATACCACTTACAAGTTTGCAAAGAAAAAGCTAAGATATAATTCTAACAAAATATACAGAATCTATATATTGAAAACTATAAAACACCAATAAAAAATTAAAGAAGATCTAAATAAATGAAGACATATTTTGAGTTCAAGGCAAGAATATTTGATAGTGTGAAGATGTCGATTTTTTTCTCACTTTACAGATTCAATGTAATCTCAAACAGACTCCTCGCGAGTTTTTTTTGTACATACTGAAAAACTGATTCTAAAATTTACATGAAAGGATAAAAGACCCAGAATAGCCAAGGATGCTGAGGAAGAACAATGCTGGAGGACTCACATGATCCAACTGCAAAACTTAGTGCAAACCTACAGTAGTCAGGGTAGCATGAGAGTGTAAAGAATCAGCACATATCAAAGGAACAGATGAGCGATACTGGATATCGAACCACACAAATATAGTCCACTGCTCCTTATCAATGATGCAGAAGCAATTTAATGGAGAAAAGGGAATCTTTTAAACACATATATGCAAACAAATAAGCAAACAAACAAAAAAAGAACTAGGCACTGATCTTATAAAAATTAACTCAAAATGTGTCAAAGTATCAAAACTAAGATACAAATGTATAAAATTTCTAGAAGAAAATATAGGATAAAATCCTGGCCATCTCAGTTTTGTGGATGAGCTTTTGGAGACAACAAAGCACCAATCATGAAAGGTAAATTTGATAAGTTGGTAGTTACTAAAGTTGAAAACTTCTTAGTGAAAATTACTTTCAGGACAATAAAATAGCTAGCCATAGACTGTGAGAAAATATCTGTAAAACTCATATTTGAGAAAAAGGCCTGTGCCCCAAATATACAAAAGAAGGGAAAAAAAACTTAAGTTCAACAAGAAAATAAATGACCCAATTAAACATAGCAAAAGTATGAACAGACACCATACAGAAGAAGGTATACTGATGTTAGTTGTAAGAAAAGATGTGCGACATCATTTATCATTAGTAAAGTACAAGTTAAAACAATAGTAAGATAGGACAACACACATATTATAATGATTAAAGCTTTTTTAAAAAAATACAATATTAATTTTTGGCAAAATGAAGAGACACAGAAAACCTCATTAACAGCTGGTCAGAATGCAACATGATACCAACACTTTAGAAGACAGTATGGTAGTTTGTTTTACAAAACTAAGCACAGTCATGATGCGTGATCTAGTTATTATGCTGGTAAGTGTTTACCCAATAATTTGAAAGTTTATGTTCACACCAAACAGCCACACCAATATTTATAGTAGCTTTATTCGTCATCGCCTCTTATTGGAAGGAACAAAGATGCCCTTCACCAGATGAAAAGATAAACAAATTATGGTACAACCAAGCAAAAGAATAATATCCAGGGATAAAAAAGACAAGTTTCCAATTCACGCAATGATGTGGATGCATCTTAATGTATACTGTAAATTAAAAAATAATAATAATTTGAAAGAAATACGTGCTATGTAATTCCACTTATGTGACATTCTGCCAAAAGCAAAACTATAGAGATGTTAAACAGATCAGTGGATACCAGAAGTTTGGGGGTGGGAGAGGGTGGGTGAGGTAAAGCCCAAGGGGTTTTTAATATCGTGAAACTTTTTTTATATTGTATTTTAATGCTGGATACATGACACTGTGCATCTGTCCATACCTGTAGAACTTCATAACATAGGGTAAACCTTAATGTATGTAAATGTTTAAAAAACTACCTTAGGATGTCAGGTGATCCCAGGCTGGAATAAAGATGTGACAAAAGAATCTACTGTTTACAAATGTGCGATACAACCTCATTGATGGCAGTGAGGGTAGAAGGCGCTGACCCCCATAACACCAGGAATCCATGGTGTCCACTAGACTAAACAAAGGCAAAGGGAACACACATGAGCCCTGAATTCCAGTTGATAAAATTGCTCCCCACAGGTTAAAAATTGTGTGACCATTATACACATGTACTGTAATTGAACGATTGGTGTTAAACAAGTAAATAAATGACAGGTGGCATTTCTAACTGTTGGAGTAGAAGGCACAGCCAACTGGCGAAGATGTGAGAGATCCATATGTAGTGGATTAGAGCTAGAGGCATCAGTACGACGCGTGTCCAGATTTTATATATAAATAAATACTTACAGATACAGAGATGTTTAGAGATAAGGGCACAGACACAGGTTAGGACACACACATATATTTCCTCACTCTGTTTGCTGATGAGGCCTGAAAGCAGAAGCAAAGAACATACTTGTCACCCAGATCTTGCTTTCTGATACCATTCTCCAATAAAAATAACCAGGAACATTTGGGAAAAAAAAAATGCTGATTTTAGAATGGGGATAGGAAATGTACTAGATAATCCCAGAGCATTTTACAGCTCCAGAAGTAAGGAGGTGCTTTAAAAAGCACACAATGATGAGATTATGTTAGAGACATGGGAGGCAACTGACCTGGCTCCCAATTGCTACAGCTGGTCCAATTGAAGCATCACAATTAACAAAGGAGTCCCATATCCTAACCCGAAGTGCAAACTCAGTAACCATGAGTCCACATTGCATAAACTAATGGTTGTGTAAAAAAAAAAAAAAAAAAACTGGAGGATGGGTAAGTTTCCTTTGGGGAAAAATTTACATGATTTATGCTGACACCAACCTCAAGGAGGTGAAGCCGTTGCCTCCCTCCCCCTACCTACTCCACCTCCACCCAGCATGGGTTGCTTTTAGAGATCCCCATTCACAGAGTACAATAGGAAATGGGAGGCGTGTAACATCTACGGCAGGCTCTGGGTTTGCCTCTCAGCTCCTGGTCCTCCTCTGAGCTGCATGTGCACCTCGTGGAATCAGGGCCCTTATCTGCCATCGCACAGTGGACAACCTCTGTGAGGGCCTACTGTGTGGAGGGTTTATTTATTGGTTTATAGCCTCCAGAACGCAGTCTCCAGACAGAAATCCCCTTTGCTCATTTAGTAGTCCTCCAAGTGGAGGGGTGTGATTCACCTTAAATTTTCAGTCCCTTGTATGTAACATCTTGTTTGGTTATGTCACCTGCTTAATTACATTAATAACTCTCAAATTATACTTGCTAATGTGAAATATAAGAAAAAGCAAGCCGAGGCAGTAATTCATTTCAACTATGTACCAATGAGCGAGAAATAGTAATTTATTCCAAGGGCAGTAACTGAGAAAATAACTAAGGTTTCAGATTCATAACAGAGGCTACCATATGACAGGTGTTAGAAGCCAGAGGCCGGGTTTTGTTCATTTTCATGTCGCCTAGCCTTTCATGCTGTAGATGTTTAAAATATTCGCCTCGAATTGCATAGCTTGCTGAGGTCATGCACATCTTCCACTTTGATGCTACAAAGCTGCAAAGTATCTTTAAGAGCAATCTCATTTTACAAAATAGAAATTCGGTGCCAAGAGAACAGGTGACCTACAAGGGTTGTACTTAGTCAAGGTATCAGACCTGTGGTTTCCAGAACACAGGTGTTATTTTGTCCACAATTCATAGCTTTGCTCTGCTTGGCTTCAAGGCAAAATCCTAATATCTATCTGTAATAAGATTCTGAGCTGGTGCTAGCTGGTGGCTAAATCCTCGAAGCTCAAAAAAATCCAAAGTAATCTATGGGAATAGAACTAGTATACATTTTCCAATTCTACAAACCCCAATATATATATTTTTTCTTTCTATATAGCTTTGCTTTATTGGTTCTTAGAATTTTAGATCCTTTATGGCGGAACACAGATAGAACAGTCCCCTGTTTATATGGCATGTACAAGCCATGGAGAATGACACAACTGTCATTACCACCTCAAGAAGTTTTGTTTTCTTGGTGGGACAGAGAGAGCAACTGCAAGAGGAGACCATCCTCCTTTCATTGGAATCAGTGCAGAGTATTCCGATGACTATTAAAGTTTTTTTCAAAGTAACAAAATATTTTAATACATCAGTTAAAAGACTGCGGGATTTAAGAACTGCTTACAGAAGCTGTCATTGTGAAAAGTCATTAGTGAAATGTTTTGCAAAAAAGTCACCTCGTATGTGTTCACTATCATGACAGCAACTAAATGAGAAAGAGATTTGATTAAGAACTGTCTCAGTCTGGTTTAGCACCAAAGCCTTCTGTTCTAGAACCATTAACCAAGATCCAAAGTTTCGATGATGATCCTTTCTCCCTTTCGTTCTCAGGTAGTAGAAAGAGATGCCAAAATGCAAAGATGTCACTCTATTTTTCTTTTTTTGTGAAGATAGTGATAATAATTTCCAATCTGAAAAGATCCCTGTGGGGGTCAGAGTTTAAATTTTCTTTTGGGAGGGGGAGGGTCCTTAGAGTTCTTTAAAAAGCCTTAGTTCTTTTTTATACTTTAACCGTGTGTGCATGACATATAATTTGCCAAGAAGTCCTAAGGGTGCACAATATTAAATTTGTTTATTATGAATAACACCACCAACAGCAAAACTCTTCAACACCAGCACTAGTTTATAACCCTGGCAATTCCCAGAGATCTATGAATGTGCTGACATTTGAGCAAGATGAAAGGCTGACTCTGTAACATGACAGACCTTTTGGGAACTGGTGGAATTATTTTGAGGTAGTTCTCGACAGGAAAATGAATTAGGAAACTACTTGAGGAGTTGTACTTTGAAGACTGAATTTGATGGCACATAGCCAGAAATGAATTTCCCCACCCAAAGGCATATCTGCTAATTCTATCATTCTATGTGCTTCGATGATACTGAGTATTCTTGATAGATGATCTCATTTATGTTCTCATCATGCAAAATTTCCCCCCTTCTACAGGTGAGAAAAGTGAAGCTTAAAGAAGATCATGGCCTTGCCCACATTTATACTCTTGACAAATGTCCGACAATAGACTCTGTCCTTGGTTGTATCTTAGTTATTGTTTGTTAATCATTAACTGTAAAATACAGACGTCATAAAATGTAAGAAAAAAGAGCATAATGATAGATGTAAAAAACTGGCCATTCCCACCCAGTTCAGTGTAGAAACAATTTGACTAAATAATATTAAATAACCTATTTTCACCACCAAAACTATGGCTAGGTAAAGATTCCTTAAGTTTCGAGTCCCCAAAATAAGACTATTCCATCTCAGCCTGAAAAAAAATGAACCATTCAGTCCATCCAACTCTATCCCTCTATTCTGATTCAAAGCCAACGAGTACTCTTCTCATAATCCCACCTACCTAATAATCCTCACCAATTATATGTTGATAAAGCATCATAAGAATTAATGTCATAGCAATGCTTTTCTTGTTCATACATTGTGTGTGTGAAGATCTAAATAAGTTTGCTCTGAGCCTTGGCACCTTGATTTTTAAGAGGGGGCTAGTGTTCCCTGCCCTGCAATTTCCCTGGGGAGAATTTCAGGTAACTATGGAAAGAAATCTGCAAGAGTTCCCAACATAGGGAAGAGGATTCGTAAACAGAGGTGGCCATTACTGGGGTCGTTTTTGCAATCACCATTACCCATCTCAGCATCTACTTCTGTTCCCTGTAGAGTCGTCGATGCAAGTATAAAAGTGATAGATGTTTACCAGTGGGGGCCCACACACACTCATTACCAGATTAATCGTCAAGAACAGAGGCTGAAGGGCAAAAACCGCCAGAAGTTTCTGGCAGAAGCTGCACTCTCTATTCCATCTAATAACCTCTTCTGTCTTGGGTTGACACCTGTGCCTCCTGAATGTGGCATGTGGCCTCTTTGGCCCAGCAAGGGCAATCGCAGAATCGTCTGCACCAGAGGAAGCTTTCACTATCAGACTTCACAGACATAAAACAAAACCCGAATTGAGAGGATGACTAAGAGATGTGTGCCTTTTCAGCGATCATGCGAAGCAATGTGAGATTAAATTAAAACTATACCCAAACGCGATCTATCTTGGGGATTTAGTGACTCAAGATTAGTGTTCTAAAAGAGAGGAGAGATTCATCCTTGACCTAAGTGAAATTTAATGAGCAGCACTGAAAGGAGAGTGAAGGGGAAGAAGGTGACAAAGGAAGCGTAACCGGCAGGCTGGAGAACACTAAACGCAGAAGCAGAGGGCCAACATGACAGAGAGGGCAGGCCTGGTCTCTAGAGAGGTCCCGCTGAGGATGGAAGGTGGAATGGGGAAGGAGGTATCCAGTTCACTGCCAATGATCTTCTCTGAGAGGCTAAGCTAAAATGGCCCTGTTAAATTGGCATTGAAATGATCTGCATTTCTGGCTGGAAAACCCAAGGCCAGAGAAAGCTGTGGGGAGGAGGTGGGGAGGGTTGGGTCACAAACCAAGATTTCTGAGTCAAAAAAGCAGGAAGCAGCATCTCACTACTCATCCAGTGTCCCACCTGTGGAAGGACATAGAGACAGAGCCCCATCTCCCCAACTCTGAAGCACCTATGAGTCCCAGAGTAGACCTACTATGTGCAGCAGCAACATGGAAGGAGCAGAAAAGCTTTTGGAGTATTTCTAAAGCTGACAGGTCACTAGGTGGCAACGCTGGGGGCTGAGGAGAAACATCGTCCCCCCCGTTCTTAAAGGAGCAACAGAAGCAGGACAGAGACACTCCACTTGTGTCTTAGCAGTGTATAGTTCTGAAGCCAGACCCGGGCCCCTCTGTCTCCTTCAGGTGTCTGCCTTTATGCCACCTGCCTCATTTGTCACAGCCTAGACACAGTGCTATGTGGGCAGATGTTTCCACTGTTGAGAGGCTTTGTTGAGAGACCACTGTCTTGCCAGGAGCCTGTGGGCTGAGAACCAGGAAGATCGTGCTAACACATGAGGGAGGTAAAACAGATAGAGTGATGACCAAGGAGAAACCCCGCCGGCCACTTCCAGCAGAGCCCCTAAACGAATGCACTTTACGTCAGTCTCTACAGGAACAGTTCACTCACCCCAACTAATCAAGCCTGGGGGGAGCATCTCAAAAAAAAAATTTTTTTTTAAAAGGACAGAAACCACATTGACAATTTAGGCATTTAAAACAGAGCGAGAGCTGGTGGCATTGCTAATTTTCTCAGAACAGGCTCATGATGGGTGCACTCATTCAGGAGACCAAAATGTAAGTTACAAAGTTGTCTGGTGAGAAGAAATAGACTGGAGGGGAGTGACTTTCTAGGGGACATGTCCGTTAATCCAGGAAAATAGAACCAGATCATCAGAAAAAAAATTTCTGGAGTCACATCGTCATTTCTTTGGAATAGCCCAAGTACATCTGAGAGGACCTCCTTGTCCAAAATCTATTCAATTTGCCACATAAATTATAGCAAGTATGGTACACTATTAAGAATTGTGGCAGACACACTCTAAGGTAACCCTCGAGGGCTCATGCCCTTAGGAAGACCACTCCTCTTATGTGTGGCAGACACTGTAGCTTGGTTCTAACCAATAGCATACGACAAATGTGACAGATTAGGCTGCATTATTTGGCAAAATAAGTTTCAAGTTACACTTTTAAGGCCAAAGTGGGATTTTGCAGATAATTAAGACCACCAATTAGCTGATTTTTTTGAGTTTGGCAAAAGGAAGACTATCTTGAGTCTTGCTTAATCAGGTGAAGGTCCTTAAAAGAGAACTAAGAACTTAGAGATAATAGAAGCTTTCATCCTGGCCTGGAAGGAGGAGACTGCCATGCCATCACTTCCGGCAGGGAGGGCCATGTGGCAGAGAACGGTGGGTGGGCTCTAGGACCTATGGGAAAGCCTCCACTCGACAACCAGAGAGAACCCAAGTCCCTCAACCACACAGTCTCAGGAGATGAGTTCTGCCAACCTATTGAATACCACAAACAGGGATTCCTCCCCAGCCAAGCCTCTGATGAGATGCAGCCCAGCGGACACAACTGTAGTCTGGAGAGAGCCAGGTAAACTGTGATGACTCTGTGGTAGCTGGTTACACGTCATTAAAAGACTAATACAGGACACCACAACTCTGTAAAACCATCTCAGTTTCTGGCTGATCTCTTTCAACAAGTGTTGGATTCCAATGGCTCCCATAGCAGGCATGAGTTTTCCACATGCATGGGTCCTCCACACCTAAGAGCACCTGTTGAATGTTCAGCCTGAGCTAAAGTAAGCATAAACATCCCTGAAAACGTCCAGAGTAGAAACAGTAACTCTGCAGCGCCGAGTGAATGCCGAGATGGCTCGGAGACCCTTAGCTTCCTGCTCATTCACGGCACTATCACTTACTTATTATTTATTTATAAATGTATTGGGGTGACGTTGATTAATACAGTTATATAGGTTTCAAGTGTACAATTCAATGACACATCATCTGTATATTGCACTGTGTGCTCACCACCCAGAGTCAAATGTCCTCTGTCACCATATATTTGATGCCCTTCATCCTTAGCGACCTCCTGTTTTGCATTTAGATGAGGCACAGATTAATTCTGAAATGCTAGGAAGAACAACATGCAGTAGTGACAATCTCAAAGTAGCAGAGCAGCTCCCTGGAGGGATGATATGCGGGTCATCACACGCACTTGAACCCAGCAATTACGGGTCCCCAAATAGCAGGTCCTTCATCGCTGATTCCCGCTAGAAACCCCAAAGCAGGAAGGACCAGAGGCAACAGTGTTGAGCCGCACACATTCCTTGTAATTGAATTGTCCAGATGAACCGCTATCTTGCTCTTCATCTTTAAACATTAACTAGCCTTGGAAGCATCCTTAGGGGTTTCTTGGAATGAATGTAAGTTATATTTCCTGTGTAAATAATCCTGAGAAAGATTACATAACTGGAGGTCAAATCAAATTAATCTTGACCAGTAGAGACAATTCTAGTCATCAGTGGTAGACAGGCTGTGAGGTTCATATTAACCAAAAAACACATACCGGCCTACCCCATGTCTCTCAATAAATAGTACCCCTCTACTCACTTCTCCCTGTCTTGAATAAGACAAGAATTTTTTAAAAATCAAGATAGTAGTTAAAACATAACCTGTATTATTGATAAGGGCTAAATTGGAGGATCTAGCTTAGTGGAGAACTCACTGAATCCCCGGATTAGATCCGTGTTCCCATCTAGTCTCAGCAGTGGACTGGGTTGGCCCAAGCTGGCTGGTCCCAAGGCAGAGAAGGACAGAGCTGAGCACACGCAGTCATTCTTTCAACTCGACCAACTGCAGGAGCCACTCCTCCACATGAGGCAGGATGCTGAAGAGGCGGCCACAGGCCCACATCCTTCACAGGAACGATGCTCATTGCTGGCGGTCCACATCTGTTTAGACCCCATCGAATAAAAGCTCTTTAAAAAACTGAGCCTTAAACTTATTACTAAATGGAGAGATTCCATATCCATTTAGAGAGCTGAGTGAAAGATATCACCATGCGTCTCATGCCATAAATCAAAGCTGAGGGAGATAATAAGGGGCAATATGAGAGATTTGTCACTAATGGATTATGTAGGGTGTGTAGTCAAAGGGAGGCACTGCACTTCCTAGCCCAAAATCTGAAGTTAATCATCTGAGGCAGAGAACACAGTGGCAGTTATGTCTTTAGAGAACACAGAAAATGGTGAGCGCACCACTAAATCGAGTCTGGGAGAGAGACCAGCCTCATGCTCCGTAAACACGTAAGTCACGTTGACACCATCATGTCTGTCAGATTGCCAAAGAAGCACCAGGTCACCATGCTGTGAGCAAATTTCCTCCTCTGGACCTGGCCCCAGAACCTTCCATGTCAGGAACACCAGGGACTGACACTTCTCCCAGAAAATGGCACCGTCTGCCTCCAACCCTCCTGTAAGTCCTCCCCTTCATGGAAGGTTCTAGAATTTCTATACAGGTGGAGTTTAGGGCAGCAATCTGGAGGAAGGAGAGGCCAGGAGTACTTATCTGAAAACATCTTTTTATTTTTCTTATATAGTATTGAAAAATCTCCTGGCCTCCATCTATCCATCCCTTCCTCTCTCCAACTCCCCCGGGAATCACTGATCCGTGTACGGTCTCCATAGTTTTGCCTTTTCCAGAACGTCATATAGCTGATATCCCATGGTTTTCAGCCTTCGCAGATTGGCTTCTTTCACTTAGTAGGAAGCATTTAAGGTTCCTCCATGTCTTTTCATGGCTTCACAGCTCATTTCCATTTTGAGCTGAATAATATCCCCCTGTCTGGAGGTGCCACAGTATATTTATCCATCACGTCCTGAAGGACATTTTGGTTGCTCCTAAGTCTTGGCGATTGTGAACAAAGCCGCTATAAACATCCATGTGCAGGATTTCATGGGGACTAATTTAAGTTAAAATGTGAATTTACATGATTGTGTTTTAATGTTTCCTCTGGCATTTTCTGTAACTTCTGGGTGTAGTACCAGAGCCAGAGGTAGATTCATGACTTGTGCACAATTCAAAACACCTGTTTATGCGATTGCTGTATCTTTGGGAACACGATGATTAATTTAAAAATTATCTTCCTCATTCACAACAGGTTCATCCAAAGTGTATGTGAATTTTCTTTTGCCATCAACTGTGACAACTTTTCAATTTAATTTCTACTCTTAGGTCCGTAGATCTTCTTGAAGACTTCTAAAAAGTCCCCAGTACATTTTGCCGCAAGGTTCATTTGTATGCTTTTATCTTGTGACAATTTACTGTCAGCATCTCCCGCGGTCCCTATCTCTGGCTGAAAGCCACTGCTTCTGTGGCCACCTCGCAGGCACATGCACATACCTTTCCTGTTCCTGCCTCTTTGCTCAGCTAATGGTTCCTCTCTCCTGTCGTCTATTCTTTTTCTATGCAGTACGAACTTGTGGCATAGTCTCTGCATGCCTTCTGTTCAAGTGCACCCCAAGCGAAAGGTCGGTTTTCATTCTCTCAGCCCAGAAATTATGGGTCTGGGGACTGGGATTGCAGAGGTCATCTTGGCTTTGGTGCCTTTGTCTTCACGGTAGCTCAGCACGCTGGTCCATTTCACTCCATCCCTTCTGAAACTCTAGTGCTCTGTGGTTGCCCAACACCGAAGTTTAAACCTTGTTTCATAGTTGCTCTTCCCAGAGGATGAGCAGTTCTGCTTATTCAAGGTGGCCAGGTGTGGGGGCCCATCTCCTTTCCCTCCTCACAGGCAGCAAACCCGATGGATGCTCCCATGCACATGATATCTGCCACCTCTTCACTAAGCAATGCCCTTGGCATCTCTATGCTTGTCCCTGCTGGTCCTACTGTCCAGAGGCCCTCACCTTTTCTCCTCATGAAGACCCAGGTGGAATTCCACCTCCTCTGCAAACCCTTTCTCAAGCCCTCTGGTTTCTTCCCCTTCTGCCTCTCATAGCACCTGCAAAGGTGTCTTTGCACCACCACCAACATTTCCTGTGATTATTTGCTATCGCACCTGCCATTTTCAAATTACTGATGGACTCTATAACGATTTGAGCAAGAATTGCAAAAGTTCTATATTTTATCACAAATTTTTTCTGCCTAGGGCCAGTCTTAGTACAGACTATATTTTTTCTACCCCATCTCCGAATCTGACAACTCAATTTTGCTTCCATAATTTCATCACATCTCTCTTTACTCTCCTTCACGCTCATTGCCATGATAAACTACAATAACATCTTCAGATTTCATGAGGGCTTTTAACTTATTCTCTTTGCAAATAAATATTTGAGGTGAAATCCCAGAACTTACAAATCAAAGTTGACCCTTCAATCAGGTGATAAAAGATATCTAAGCTTTGAAAGAGGAGACCAAAAGAAAAGAGAGATGCATGCATCTAGGTTTGTGTGTATTTGAGTGTGTATATAAATTAACCATATCGGCTCACAAGAGTAATTCTGGTGAGGCAGAAGCCAAAACAGATGACAATAGGTTACACAATGTTCCATCACACTTTTAAAAAAATTCTCTTCTAATTCCTTATCCTTTCCTTTCCCTTTACTTGAGCAGAAGGAGGAGAGGTCGAGTTAAAACACCAGATTACCAGCTTTGTGAAGGGAAGAGACTGATTATAAAGAAGCAAAAACCAGAGAGTAGAGGGAAATGCTGTTCTTTGTCTTGCATATTTACCATTTCAAAATCTTCAACCCATCAAAGGTGGTCCTTCCTAACATAAACAAGAAATCCCCTTGTATCTTTTTATTCTTATATTATTCCATGTGCAGAACAAGCCCAAGGTGATTTGTTGGAGGATATTTAAGGGGTTTTGGCTGTTGGCCAACACTAATTGTCTTTACAAAGTGAAGTGAAGAGAAAATGATGATGCTGATCATCACTTTAGGAGTCTGGCCGAGCTCCTTGGAAGTTCAGAAACCTGGGGAAATTATGGGTAAATATGCAAGGTGATTATAATTGACTTACAACATCTCTTGACTTTGCTAATTAATGTACATGAACCTGTACAGCCCTTGGCCTTTCGGGAACTGAAAACGGGAGAAATACTCTGGCTCCTTGTCCTCCTGCTGCTATATGTCCTCTTGGACTGTCCTTTTTAGAACTTCCCACCTCGACTCAACTTCAAAAAGTATTCCTTAAAAAGTACCTATTCTGTTCAGTTGAGTCAAACTATTCACTTTGATTCCAAGGGTGCATACACTGCGTGCTGGCTGGGAAGATGAGAGATGGAGAAAATATGTAGTGTAACCTTATCACATGAGTAATCTCACACCATTCCAGTAGGAAAATAGCTTTGGAGTTTAAAAATTTTAGCTGAGACCCCAGAGGGAATAAGAAAGATGCTTGGAGCAGACCCTGGAACCCTTCGCTTCCTTAATGGCAGTTATTAAAATGTGCCTCCAGGTGGTGAATTATTGAGGTTCACAGGCACCCCCCCATATGCACACTAAACACAAACACAGGTCTGTCAGTAAGAACAGCTTTCCAAACAGTCAAGTTTGCTTGTCTGAAGCCTACTGACATGTCAGAATCTTTAAGAGCACACGACTTCATTGTTGAATTGAAGCAGTAAGGAGAAATAGTTTCTAAAAGGTATAAATATAAACTACAAAAATATAAAATGACTAACAATGGACTCAACGAACTTACTAAGATGAACTGAACTGATTTAAAGCAATTTCTGCATAGCCTATTTTCTGTGCTGGTGGGAAAATGATGTCTGTGGAAAGAACTATAATTTTTCAAGATTTTACTATGAATTATTTTAAAAACACAAAAAATTAAAAGGTGTTTTCAATGAATACTTAAATATCTACCACCTATCTTGTACCATTATCATTTTATATACGTGCTTTATCACACGTCTGTAGAGCTATTGATATATTCATCAGAATCCTGGTTTTGAAATGCTCCTAAGTAAATTGCAGACATCAGTACACAACTTTGAAGTATTTAAACATTTATCCTGTTAACTAGATATTTGGCTACAGATACTATGTAAAATTTATACACAATAAAACATATAAATAATAAATTCACTTTGGATGAGTTTTTCCAAATGTAGACACTTTAACACTAAGCCCTATCACAAGGGAGAATATGCATCTCACCAAAGAAGGATTTCCCCTTCCAAGTCGACACTTCTGCTCCATCTAACTTGGCAACCGTTGTTCGGATGTGTTTCCCAGTCAGTTTTGCTTGTGCACAACTTTGTGTAAGTGGAATGGGACCCCATATTCCATTGTGTGTAAGACTTTATGCTCAATGTTTTTGTCATTCCTCTTACACACTTGTGCCTCTTTATGGTAGGGTAGTGTTCCATGGTGGGACGATACCAAAATTTGTTAATACATTCATCTACTGATGGAGACCAGTGATGTCTTCCAGTTTTTAACCATTATAAAGAAAATTATCCTGGGATAATTTTTTCTCCGAAGCCTCGTTGGTTTGAATTTCAGCTTTTGTTTGATTAATTTTTGTATGGCACACCTTTTTTTTCATCCTCTTCTCTTTTACTTACATGTATCTTCATATTGGAGGTGAGCTTCTTATAGATAACACATAGTTGTGTCATTAATTTGTTTAATTCATTCTGACAATTTCTGCGTGTCTAGACCATTTATTTTTAATGTAATTATTAGCATGTTAGCATTTTTCTGCTATTATTTGTTTGGATCACTGACTTTTAGGTAGATTTTGTTGGTTTACATAGAACCTATAGTAACAGAGGTAAAGCATGCAAAAACACTAAATGAATATCTTTTATAGATCTTAAAATACATACTTTAAAATTAGAACAAAAACATACAGTAATGACTAAATTTTGAATAAAATATTAAGAGAACCTGGTAGACTGCTAATGAGTAGTGAGTTTGTGAGATGTACCCATATTGCTGAAGATAGCAGTAATTCAGTCATTTCCATTGGCACAGAGTATGTTATATAAAAACATCAAAATGTATATATCCATTCCACTGTGGATGGGCATTTTAGATATTTCTAATTTGAGAGACGTAGCTATCCTCCAAAACTGCAGCATCTTTAAGGTTCCTGAGGTATTCAGGCCAGAGGCCACTCTCAGTTCCTCACCAGGTCATCCTCTCCATCAGCACAATCAATCCAGGAGAGCCAGACAGAAGTGGCCAGCAAGGCAGGTCACCATCAATTACAATATAATCTAACTTTGCAGTGCTCTGTGTACTAGGTCTAGCTCACACTCAAGGGGAGTGAATTACATGATGCATGGCTATGAGGAGATGGAGCTCTTTGGAGCCATGCCAAAGGTGCCCACATTACCTTTAGATTGGAAGTCAAAGAATGTGGAAGGGGGTGAACAGGGTTTAGAAGTACAAATTAGTAGTTGACAGACGGTCATGGGGATAAGGAGCACAGCCTAGAGAGTGTAGTCAGCATTAATGTATTGGCTAGGTGGAGAGCTAGAGGAGAGAGAGAGCAATTAGGGGAACCATTTTATAAACTATATAAATGTCTAACCAATGGACTATATACTAGAAACTAATTTTAAAAAATCCATTAAGTGTAAAATGTGCTATTTTATGTACCACTCAGAAAGCAAAACTGCCACCAGCCATATTTCAAGACATGACTATAGGATCACCTTAAGTTGAAATGTTAAAATGTGAGAAAAATATGCCTTTTAGGTTCAATAAAACATGGTACTTGGGTATGTCAGTGACAATCTCGGCAGCTCGCTGTGAAGCAAATGTTTAATTTTCTTATACTATTAGTGGTGGCACTTCAATCTCATAAGCCAGGGGTGTCAATATCAAATCCCTAGGATGTGGTGATTAGTTCACAGAATTGCTTATTAAGACACCACCCCGTGCAAGTGAACATCAGTGTTAATGTTACGATTTTCCCCATCAGTCACAGAACTGGCCACACAAAGCACACAAAGGTTTCTAATTTCCCGTGACAACAAAGCTTGATCCCATCTACTGGAATATTAATCCTTCAGCTAAAGGACATGGAAAGAGTGTGTGTGTGTGTGTGTGTGTGTGTGTGTGTGTGTGTCTACGTGCGTGCACACACGTGTGTGTACAATCTTTGAAAAATGAAGCATAAAATTATTGCAATGATTTGAAAATGAGAAAAATGATATTCAAAGAATGTTACATGTAGTTATGAAGACATATTCTAAATTATATACTCACTAAGGATTCTTTTTATTATTGTGCTTTTTTCAATAAGGAATTAAGATATGATTTTTGTCTATATATTATGCTTTGGAAAGTGGTGATCCAAATATGAGAAATGCATATAAAAAAGTGAGGGATTGTTTAAATAAATTCCATATAATGGAATGCTATGCAGTCATTTCAAATACTGTTGCAAAATAATGTTTGATAGTGTAGAAAAAAATGTTCATCATATTATATTGAGTAGAAAATGTGGCAAAGTAGTCTGCACATAATATTCACATTTAAAATATAAGGCATTTATATATACATAAAGAATGAATAAAAATATAAAATATATAAAATGTAAATACTGATTTTTCTAATTTGAGATATCAGGATTAATTTTTGTCTATTTTGAATACAGAAAAATTTTAATATGTATTTTACATTTATAACTTTGAAAAATAAATTAACCTACTAAAAGGATTCATCAGCAATGTTCCATAAATGAAGACATAGCCAATAAGATGAATACATAAAAAGTAAGTCAATGTTTATGACTCATTTGCCATTTTAATTTAAAAATAGATTCTCTATATGAAAGAGTGATATGATATAGAAATTATCACGAATAAATTTTATTTAAATGTATCTCTAGAATCCAGATATTTTCTTATAAATTGTGAAATTGTATTATGCATAAATCTTATGTTTCCTGTGGAGTTCAAATTTTTTCTGCTTTTGTATTTTGAGGCATACATTTATCATATCTGGAAATTCAGTTCGGTTTAGAACTGGATAAACGAACCAGCCATTCATAGAAGAGAAAAGTTTCATATCTAATTAATACATGCGAAGATCTCCAAGTCTAAGTCACTAAGAACATAAATTCAATTGAAAAGAGATTCTCACCCATCATTTTGGAAGCATTTTAAAGGTCTGACACTAGAGCGTTGCCGAGGATGCAGAGAAAGGCAGGAGGAGTGTACATCGGCACTGGCACTGGGGCAGATGAGTAACGACATTTGGCAAGTGCAAGCATAGTTTCTACGCCCCAGACATCTCAACTCTACAGGAAGTGTGCGCAGGGACACACGCATGACACACTCACAGCAGTGTTGTTCATGAAAACCACTTATACAGGCATCACCAAATTAGATCTCAAA
Organism: Cynopterus sphinx; assembly: GCA_030015415.1. Classification (NCBI taxonomy): domain Eukaryota; kingdom Metazoa; phylum Chordata; class Mammalia; order Chiroptera; family Pteropodidae; genus Cynopterus; species Cynopterus sphinx. Next base: position 2,574,978 of record CM057379.1, on the reverse strand, counting down.
CTATTATTAGGAATGAAAAGATAACTGAATGGACAGAGAAAACAGAAGACATGGCTTGGTAAGACGCTTTAAAATTTGTTAAGACTTGAAAGACATAAGTGTCCAAATTTAAGTGCACCAATGACTGCTCCATTCAACGGATGAAAACAGTGCCATAGCAAGGCCGAACACTGTGAATTTTCAGAAGGCTGAGCAGAAAAGAGGATGATTCAACAAACTTCCTAGGAAAGAAACAGTGTTCTTTAAAAAAAGCTTAAGCAAAAAACTAAAAATTATAGAAGAAATGCTTCCCAGATTGTGAGGAACAATGATCTCCATCTTAGAATTCCACAGCAAGTCAAACAATAAATCAAGTGTAAGCTCAGAATGAAGACATTTCAGGCAGGCAAGTTTTCAAAACCTCTAAGTCCCTTGCACCCTGTCTCAGGAAGCTACTAGAAACCATGCTACACAAAATCCAGGGAGCAAGCCAAGAAAAATAATAATGGACAAGGAAATTTGGGAAACGGAGTGTTTGCCACTGCGAGAAATAACGAGAATGATCAGGGGGATAGTGAACATTTGGGGGGTGGGGTTCCAGGACAGGGCTGGGAAGCTGGCTGCCCTGACTGGACCCTGAGGGTGAAGCTGACAACACGTCTGAACATACAGAGAACAGATTGACACGACAGGAGAAGAGTCAGGAATGGAGATGGTGACACACGCATAAGGGAGAAAGGAAAAAATCATATGCAGGAAAGAAAATTAACTATAATGCATACTACAAACACGAAAATAGCATGCATGGAGTAATAATGATGGAGATATTAAATATTTATCTAAGCATAACTATGACAAAAGCAAATTTGGAAAATTAAGGAAGGAGAGTATGTCTGGGAAAGGAGAGGTAAGTGTGAACGGGTGCAGGAGAGACGGTGAAACTCAGCTTTCACAGTGAGAAGCCAACAGATTGTGAGTAAAACTGAAGAATAAAGTGGCAGCGATATAAATGTAGTTCTTAGTGATATGGAAATAAACCCCAAAATAAGCAGCTAAAAGAGTTGAATGATTTGCCTTTGGAAAGTGTGGAATGGAGTATATATTGTGGTGCGGAGCCCCCAGCACTAGTAATAAACTTTTTAAGAATTACTGGGTTTTTAAATTAAGTGCAGTATCACTATTTTTAAATATTAAAAGCAAATTTAAAGGTTAAAGATAAATTGTAATAAAATTTAAAATAAATTTTAAATATTAAAATACATTTAAAATAAATACAAGTAAAATTAAAAACAAATGTCAAGATTTTATGTATAATTTTGAACTAGTAATAATAAATTATGAAAATAAACCAGCCTGAAAGTGCGCACTCACGTAGGCCTCCCACATATGGCTGGTGGTGTATAGTGACACAAAGGCATAAGGGGGATGTGGGATGGGGGACCTGGGGGAGGGAAGAGGGGACACTGTGTGTCTTTACCAACTGAGTTGGTTTGTAGAACCGTTTTCTAACCCATGTCCCGATCAGAGAGTAGAAAGGACAAAGGGACTGGCAGTCTCTGGAGTGGCCATGACTGCCCATGTGGACACGTGGCTGAGGAGGCCCTACTGATGTCTCGAGAACACAGTCCCCTTACTGCCGCGCCTGGCACTTGCCCACGCACCTTTCTGTTGAAGACACATCATCTGTAGTATGTGCCCTGAGCCCGTGTAGGAGGGAGTCAGCAGTCCTTGGGCAAATTTACAGTGTCCCTCGTGACAGCCAGAGCTAGACCTTTGCGCTTCATCCTGATGGGCCGCCAGGGCACAGCTATGACCCAAGTGGACACTGATTCTCTGCCTCTGCTGCCACTCTGAGATACAGACCTTTCCCAGAGACCCCTTTTTCTTAACCAGGGGCTTCATCCAAACTCTCACATGAACCGCCTGTGAAAAACGTCCACAAGGCAGTTGTGTGTGCCCGTGCACAACAAGCCCCTTACTGCTCTTACACGTGGAAGTACATGGTATGTGGAGCCCAAATATCAGAATGCTATTGCTCTCGTGTCCCCTTTAAGCATGATTAAGTGTCGCAGTCATCCCAAAGGACCATCCTTTCCCAGGACCCTTTCCAGGACATCCCCCAGACCGCCACTCACCTGCCTTCCTGCAGGGTGGGTAGCTGCACAGGTGAATGATGCTCTCCACCTCGTCAGAGCTGGCACGAGGACTGGGTAGGGGCAAGGTTGTCTCTACAGGGTCTGGTGTGGAATCACCAGGTCACATGTCCACCACTTCCCAAGCCGTATGTGGGGAAAAGGGTTCTCAGGGATCTGTGTCATCCGTTGAACTTGACCTTTGGGAATAAAGGAACATACAAGCAGTCAGGGCGTTTTAACTGCCAGATCGCCACTCACATAACGACACCTGGGTTCCCTCTTATACTGAACAAAGACAGCAGGTGTCCTGAGAAACTGCCACCCCAGACTGAGCCAAATCAGGGACTTGCAGGGGTGAACTAATCCCCCTCGCCCACCTCCTAGTCTGTGCAGCGCTCCATGGCACTGTCGCTTTTCTTTTCCTAAAAACATGAATTCAGCTTAGAATGGGCATACTGCTGTTTTACTGAAATCTAAGTGAGGCAAATTCACTTTGGGGACACCAGTCACCTTCGTATTTTTATATACTTTTTGATTGTCCAGTTCAGGTTTTAAAAAAAAAATAAAAACTAGAAAATATGTATAACAAGCACCTTACTTCAGCTTATGTGGCTTTTAAATATAATAAAACACATATGGAAGAAACTGCATTCCCGAAACCCAAAGATTTTCATATTCTCTCTCTCTCTCTCTCTCTCTCTCTCTCTTTCTCTCTCTCTCTCTCTCTCACACACACACACACACACACACACACACACACGCCAAAACCAGAAAAGGCAAATAGAAAAATTCCAAAGAGTAGAACCACTGAGAGCGATTCTGCTATTTATTCAGAGGCCATACTGACAACTATTGGGTAAACTGATCCTGCTTCTGGTCTAGGTGGGGCTTATGCCCATGGGCAGGAGTCAGGTCTCCAGAATTAAAAGAATGGATGGCTTCATCTCCTCTGCCTCACCTGCTGGAAGTCAAGGTCAACCAAAGACCAGTGTAATTACAGTCCCACCTCAACGCACTTCACCCCCAACTTCTAATCCGTGGAGGTCAGATCTAGATGGATAGAGTGGTTATATATGTCGTCTGTAATTCAAATTACACGCTTCTATTTTGCTTACACAAAATTTTGCCTCCAACACCAACCAATTAAACTTTCGCTGGTTATAACATGAGAATACTTGAAATATAACTAGAATGAAAAGCAACACTTAAGTCTTTTTTTAAAAAAATTAACAACAAAAAAAAGCATCTTAAAAAGACAATAGAATTCAATTAATGTTTAAGAAAAAAAAAAAACCCACACCAGGATCAATATGAATGGGACTGTGTGATTTATCGAGCCAAAATATTTTAATTAGATAAAAGTGATGAAATGCTGCGTGCTTTCTAAATTCCATTTTTACTGCAGCTTATTTATTAAGGCAACATATGGACAATCTAAATGGAGACTGTAAATTTAAAAAATTTTTCACAATAAAGTTGCAAATCAAAATGATGTGTTTAATAAAATTTCCTGTTAAATTTTCAGTTTTTTAAAGGGCTCCTTTTGTTCGCAATATAGCTATTATCCGTTAATTAATTAAATTGCCACAGAAAATCAAAATAACTTTTTCACCACTAACGGAAAATAACAAGATGCCACAGCAGGTGGCACAGAGACTCAGCCCATTCATTTTGGCATCCAACACAGGTACACCCTGGCTGGTGGGACCCTGAGTCTACCATATTGGGGCATTTTTTATGCCAACACATTACTGAATTTCTCCAGAAATCAGATGGAAAGTTCCCGACGTAGTAAATTCAAAACAGCAGACAACAGCACAGACTATTACAGAATAAATTGCCTTACACTGTTCGTAGAACACACCCTCATTTGTGTAAAAGTTTCTTAGTTCCAACACGAACATCCTAAATCAATTGTGATACCAAAGAGACTGTCAGTTACGGTTACTTTTAAATAATTTATAAATAAAAGTTACATATATTTCAGGTCTACACCATGACGACTTGTAGACACAGTGACGTGACCACTGCAGCCAAGAGAATTAACATATCGTCTCCTCACGGAGGTGTGCATCTGCAAGTGTGTGTGGGGTGGGGTAGGTGGGCATGTGTATGTGCATGTGTGTGGGTGTGCATGCACGCACACCTCTGTGTGTGTGTGTGTGTGTGGTGAGAGCATCGGAAATCTGCTTTGCCAGTGGAGAAAGAGCAGAGGTCCCTTGACAATGTGTGGCAGCTCCCACGTAACTCAACATCACGACGTATGGGGGTGTTGCGGCATTTCAGCCTGTCCTTCCCAATTTTTAGTTTGCTTTTTTCTGCATCAGTTCAGGATGGTTTCTGCAAATGTCGTGTGGGTATAAGTCACTGAGGGCTTTCCAGGTCTTCAAACAGGCCGCATCTGACCATCTGTCTCCCCGTGTGCATGGTTGCCTCCTGCTTCACACACTGGATGCACCGATGACATGGGGAGAACGTTAACTGCACCAGAAAGCCATGCCTCATTGTGCCCCGCCAACCAGCATGGAACAGAGGACATGGTAGACACACCACAATGTTTAACGTGAATAAATAAATGAGTGGACAAATAAACGAATGAACACAAGTGAGAATTCTTGGATAGCAAATGAATAACTCAGTGTTTGGAAAGAGGCCTCTCTCCTAGAACAAAAATCGCAGAGGAAAATGCACCTTCAAACAGAACCGTATGTCTATTATGTCTTAAAATGTGAATTTTGGAGGAAGTAACTGCACATGGCTCTTATGGTAGGCTCTAAAGGAATGTTTTTAGGTTTTCATGTCTCTAAGTTTCTCATTTATGCTACTTTCATACTTTTGTCAAGTTGGGAAACCGGTGCATGGATATTTTCCTGAATCCTGTTGTCACCCAGCTAATAACAGTCACTGTTGTCACAAGCCCCTGGGAACTCTGTTCCGATTAGAGGTAAAGAGACTCAGGTCTCTGAAGTGGCCACAGGGTCTCAGAGTTGTGCACATGTGAGTGCCTCAGTTTACCTCTCCCTGCAGCAGAGAAGCACGAGCCACAGTGCCATGCCCTTCTGTAGCCATAACACAGCAGCAGTCAGGTGCCTGGTCTGGTCTTGGAATAAGGCTTTGGATGCTGAGCATGCTGCCCCGACCCCCAAAGTCTGGGGTGACCCCACAGCTTGGTGGACTGATCAAACAACTTGAAGTAATTGCTATTACTTATGCATCAGGGGCCAGACCCCAAGGTTTGCCCTGACTTTTTCTCTCCCTGTTCACTTATACGGATGTCAATCTCTGCCCTCTGCCCCACCCCCACTCTGTGTTTTATCAAAATGGTCCTCCCTCTGCTTCTGTCTCCCAGGTAGACGTATTGGACAGCGTCTGGCTGAACACCTTCCAGGAGGGTTTGGGAAACACTCAGATGTTTTGACTCTATTTGCATGGTTTCTTCTAATGGTGTGTCTCGTCTGGATTCCAAGAAGAGGCCTCACATCAATCATGTAGGATCTAAGCTGTCAGCACTTCGATTGGATGAGAATTGATGGAATCCTGGATCTGAACTCAGAGCAGTGGATGTTGGGATCCACAACCCTGTTTTCCAAGGATGTGAAGTGTATGGGGATTAGGAAGAAGAGAGACAACTGGTCTCCCTCCTCGTCCCACACACCCATCTCCTGTGCCTCTTCCCAAGTACCCCTGCTGCTCGGTGGCCCTCCCGACTGATCGAACTAGGTAATCACCAGCCTCTGGAAGAAAGCGGGACGTTTGGGGTTGCTCTACGTTGTCCCTGTGAAGTTTAAAAGACGAGCATTTTTTCGAAATCTTTGAGGATTTATACCAAAAGAGGAGTAAAAATCATGCCAAACGGTTCATGCAATCAGACTGAAATTTCTATGTTCACGCACCACAGGAATTAAGCAGCAAAGTGCAGCTCTGATTGAGGTCATCGTGCTTTTCAGATTTGCTCCCTGCTTCCCCTGCGACTGTCCCCGCAAGGTGCTGTCTCGATGGCCCTGGATTCGCTCTACTCTCTCGAGACTCTGCAGGAGGACTCACGAGAAAAATCAACGTGGTTCACAAGGATGAAGCAGGGGGGAACGGCTTTTTAGGTCTAGAACTGAATAGTGGTGATGGTGGCAGGACTTTGCGAATATAATAAACTCCTCTGAATTGTGTTCTTCAGAAGAGTACTTTTATGATATCTGAAATATATCTCGATTTTAAAAGGACATTAAATTGATCTCACAAAAAACAAAAGAACTTTAAGTTTTTAAAAAATAAACTGAAATATATAAAAACATTATGGGGGGCAGGGGGAAAGACAGGGTAGCTCCCAGAAACATCTAATTCTTAACGGACAGGAAATTAAGGGGAAAATCACTAAGATTCATAGAAAAAGGAAAAGACTGGTGAATGCACATCATGTCACCATGTCACCCTTAGTCCACCAGCTACTTTCCAATCACAACCCTGTCACCAGAGGGCTAACATCTTCTTCGAATTCATGTCACTTTAATCTCTGCTGGATTAAAACTGTCTCATGTCCCACTTCTCCATAGAGAGGATGATCCCCATCTTGACATATCCTCCTGGTTCTGGACCATGGGACAGTTTCCAGGGACAGGAGTCCCTTCACTTTTCACACCCATTTTCTTTAGGCCTTGAAACGTCTCCCAGGACGTCACAGTACAAATGCTGACGTCCCTCTAGCGGGCAGGGCATCAGCATGACCTTCTGCCTGATAGCTCCAGACAAACTCGAAAAGCAGAAAATCCTGGGCAGTGTGAATGATAAATGATATTTTCTGTCTCACACAAACTTCAGAAAAGGCTTAAAAATGGGACGTCAACAAGATTTGGGGCAGTGGCTCTCATCCTTGAGCAGGCGACAGAAACCCTGACAGCTGAGATCCTCCCTGAGTTTCTGGCTTGGGGGGCTGGGGTACCAGTGGGGTTTGCTGGTGATGATGCTGCTTGTCTGGGGCCCACATGCTGGAACCACTGGGTCATAGAGGAAGGACGTAAAAGTGAATGTTATCCCTTTCAAGAGACAAGGAGGAGGGCAAAATACTCTTCATGAAATAAAGGACACGCCATGCTTCTCTCTCCAGATTTTTCTTTCATTTGTTTCAGGGCTTACGGAGATTCTGAACCCAGCCCTAATGCTGAGTGTGATTTGTTCGCTAAACTGGTTTCTCCTCGTTCTAGATCCCAGCTACAAAGATGACAGTGCTTCGGGATCCCCTTCTTGCTTCTGTTTTGAGGTCGTTTCATCCTTATCTTTCAATAACACCGCTAAGTCACCTTTTGGGGAGGCAAATGAGAGATTATAATGATGATGGGAATGTTTAGGACCTTGACTATGGCACTGAAATACCAGTTACACACGTGATAAAACTATATAGAACTATGTGCACAGACACAGACACACAGACGAGCAAAACTAAGAAAAACCAAATAAGCTCAGGGATCTGCATAAATGTGAATGCCTTGGTTGTGACAGTTTTATGTACCCAAGTTTACAAGATGTTTACTCCTGAGAAAACTGGGCAAAGAGCTCATGGAATGGCTATATTTCCTTCAATGGTATGTAAATCTATGATGATGTCAATAAAAATCTCAATTTAAAACATGACCGTCCTTAAGACTGCTGGGCACATTTTCTAAATCACAGAAACTTTTGCTTGTCCTTTTTTAGGGCTATCCATACACGAGTATAATCCCCCAAGACTTTGTTGTTTGTAGGACAATAAAGCTTTACTCATTTTTAATTCAGAAAGTAATGTTATTACCATTTCAATCTTTTTTTTTTTTTTTTTTGGCTACTCTGTTGGGTAAATAAATAGGAACGCACAGGTGTCTGCTAAGAAGGCAAATGAATGGACGGATTAAAGATGAGAAACAACAGAACTTTAATCTTTTTAAAATTCCCTGAGGCTTAGTCACTGGGTTTCTAGACTCTCTGGTTTCATTTTGAGTTCCAAAGTCTGCTTCTGGAGTGTAAGCATCAACAAGAATCTGGCAGGCCCCTCACCTGCACGGTAGCCTCAGCAATGTTTCCTCCTTAGAAGGTAGATCTTGCATTTGTCGGTATTGATTTCCCTGTCTGGAATTGGGGGCCACTCACTTTCATCACTGCTGGACATGCATCTCTTTTTGCGACTCAGAGCTACTTTCTCTGGGGCCACTGCAACGAGAATTTCGTCACTGTATACGTCAGCAGACTCTGACAGTCCTAAGTTTAGGTCGTGTGGGAAAAAGTGCTCCTTTCCTAGACTGCAACACTGGTTTCTTGGTCTGGCTTAAAACGTGTCCTGTTTTGATGATAGGACTGAAAGGCCAATCAGGGAAGAACTGGGTTCGCCCTGGAGGAGAGCAGCCCAGGACAGGGGGAGGCCCGAGCAATCTCAGCTTCCCAGGATGCTGGGAAGACTAGGGTGAGTGCAAGCTCCTAGCTCTTTGTGGACAGACATCAGAGAGCTACAGAGCAGTGGCGACAGGGTCATGCACAGCTTCCTGACCATGGGACTTTGGGGGATAGTGGAGCCAGATGAGCCACCTGTGGATATGGCCAGCCTCGCCCCAGGCTGAGGCAGAAGCTTGGGAGCCCTTTGCACAGAGACCTGAGGCACCCATCCACGCCACTCTCCCATTGTCCTGTGGCGATGAGGCTGAGAATCTGGGGCAGCAAGCGTCCAGCCAAAAGACTGCAAAACTCCCAGCATCCCTTAAGACTGAATTCTGGATAATGACTTAGAAGGAGGAAATTTTGCAACACATAAACGTCCTTAAAGGGCGATTCACAGCAAGGACTTTTCTCCCTTCCTTCTGTGCTGTGTGCTCCAAGTCAGCACCCAAGGTATGGCGATGTCCTCCTATAGCCAGGAATCCAGTTGTGGAAGTCAGGTGGCTCCTCCCTGTTACCCCTCGAAATCTTCTAGCTTTTCTTTTCTTATCTTTTTTTTTTTTTTTTTTTTTTTTTGCTTTTGCTTCCCTTTGCTGTGACTTTAGGCTCTGCAGGCCGGGAGGCTTCTCTAGGGGACAGAAAGAACATTTCCACTGAACTGGAAGCTGAAGTACTTAGAGAGGGAACACAGAAGGCCCCCAGATTGCTCTACATGGTTCCAAAAGAAAAATATAAAACTATAAACATAAAGTCTATACACATGAGAGAAAGAGAGAAAGTAAATGGGCCCAAAGCAAAAATTCCTGAATTTGGATAGAGGGCACATGGAAGTTCCTTGTACTACCCTTGCATGTTTTTTCTGTAAATTTGAAATGATAGCAATATAAAAAAATTACAAAAATAAAAATATAAAACCAGCGGTTTTAAAGGAGGGATGGGGAGCCTTGCAAACTCACAGGAACACACTTGTTCCCTGTGGGAAATGACTTGATCACGTTTTTAGTAGCTGTACATGCATAACCGAAAAACCTAGTTGCTACTCTAAGCACGAGCAGGTGTTTATTAAATCCAGCCCTCGTGTGATGAAATAGCAGTGATGGCCTTTCCCTCTTAATCATTGCAGAACTATCCTTTCCATTCTGTTCCATTAGAGCTTCTCAGTTGCGTCATTATCAGGAGATAAATAACTTCTCTTCGTCTCACTTGGAGTGACAGTGCAATTAGTTGATGCACTGGGTGCTGTCCACCTGGTACTTCCATCATGCAGGTGACTGCCAACCGTCAGAACACCATCAGCAGCCTCTCATGGTGTCACCTGCCTGCCTGCTGTTCCATTAGAGGTTTCATAACAATGATCCTACCCTTCCTCTGTGCTTGTTTGATCCATCCTTTGGGTATTAGCCATTGGACATCTTTGAATCAGCTTGGCTTCTGCTAAGCAATACTAATTATCATTTTTTCAAGGTTCAATTTATGACTCTGATCCCAGCCAACTGCCCCTAAAATGTCCAGATTGTATTCAGAGGAAAGCACTGGGAAAGTAACCTTTAGGAAGAGTGACTTATACTAAATTACTATTTTTTTAACAATTAAAAATAAAACAAAATGTAGACACTTAAAACTCTAGAAGATGAGTTGTTCTCTGTTATTTGTGCTTTGAAAGCTAACATGAAAAAAAATTACCCTGTTCCTATCAGAAATTCATAGCTGGAAGATCACTAAGATTAGGACTGCTGGGTCAATCAATAACTGGGTTTTATGAGGCTCAATAATTTCAGAAACTGGTGAGCACATAATGTCAAACATCTGTCAGGTTTTAGTTTCTTTGCCTCCTCTAGCCCTTGGTGGAATGAGGTAAAAATTCCAGGATAAAAGCAAATGGCTTATCTTGGAGGCCTGATTCCAACATTGCAAGTTAAAATCAAAACACACAGAAGTTCCTGGAAGCCTGAAGCAGCTGTATTGGAACTTTTACACTCTGGGCATTTGCTGTCTCTATAGTGAGGCTGGCTTCCTGGTATTTAGGGATGTCACATGGTACCACGGGGCTGAATTACCAGAAGGTTCTAGAGTTGGCCGCTTTGGCTCCACACAGTGTTTCCTTTGAAGTTCCCGTAGCTGTCTGTTTGAATCACTCTGTCCCCCGTGACCAGCATTAGTACTGTTAATCGTATCATTACTAGGATCTCATTACTACCTGAGGGTTGGAGGATTTTCAACATGATATTGAGAGCAGCATACATGACGAGACACACAAAGGACCTAAGTTGACCTTCGGGTGAAATAAGTCTACAGACCACATGGTATTTGAAATTTTCTTCTGTCTGCATCATTTGGGACAGCCTTTGATAGAGTTGGATGGCAAAACTGCCAGGATCACCAGCCAGGGAAGCCACAAGCACGCACTTGACAGAGGCCAGAATCCTTTGATTGATTAAATAAAGATCAGGCACCCATCAATGAGCCCCTTAAATAAATATGTGCTGATGTGTTAAGGCCTGAAGTCCAGGAGGTGAATAATTCTGAACCTACGTCTTGAGAACACATCCCAGTCATAGCTCAGGACTCACAACACCTGCCTGAAAACCCCAGCTCTGCTCCTTCTTCCCATGCGTGATCTTAAACGATGCCATAGTACCATAACTGGACACATTTACTCCCATTCTCTTCCAAACACAGTAAAGTCTGGATGGGCCAAGCACTGACTCACTTTCCCAACACCCCTAGCACCGCATTGGCAGATTCAGCCAATAAAAATGCAAGAAGCCCTGGTAAATTGGAATGTCAGATACACAAGGAATTTTGCAAGGGATATCATTATAGCAAAAAGAAAAAAAAAGTATTCACCATTTTTCTGAAATTCCAATTTAATTGGACATCCTGCATTTACCTGGCAATCTCACTACAGGCACGTGACCCAATCCTGGCGAGCGGGAACAAGAGGGGAAATTTGCTCAGGCCTTTAGAAAGGTTTTCCTCCCTCATCACAGTCATCTGATGCCTCCTCTCCCTTCCTTTCATAGATTTATATGGTTTATAGCTGGGCTCATAGCCCCTCATATGGACTATGTCTTCCATACTCTCAGCTGGGTAGGATGATAACACTGAGTTTCTGGACAATCATAAGTAAGCAAAGAATCGCTGGAAGCTCCTGGAAACCTTCAAAAGACAGCATGCCCAGACCTTCTCTTATGTGTTTCCTTTCTTCTCTCTGCTTATATGAAGGTGAGTTTGGCTCCTGGGTCCCCAGTGACCACCGTGGACCATGCAGGGCAAACCCTAGGGATAGCAGTGTATAATAAGAGAAGAAACCTGGGACTGTGACTGAGCGACAAAAGCGTGAGAACATCCCTGTTCTGTCAACCCGATAGGAATTCATCTTGTGTATTGAAGCCACGGTGAAATTTAGTTTTTAGACACAGATGGCTGAAACTAACCCTTATTAACATGCTGATAAAGGGGGAAAAATGGCCAGATCTTTTCTCTTCCAGACTTTTAGTGTAGGTATGTGAGGACATGATGCCAGGAGATGGGTCAGACATCTTGCAACCATGAGGAGCCATATCTGAGACGGAAATGTCCTCAGTGACATAAATAAATGTGACAGAGCCTGGGAGGCAGTTACACAGTATTAAACGTCAGGGCTGGCTCCCAGTGGGGCTCCCGAGAAGCATTTCTATGCCCATCTGCCGCAGTCTCGGGAATAGGATCTACACGTGGAACATGGTAACATAGCTACGTTGAAGATTATCTGAAGAACATTTATGATTCTGCAGTTGGGCAGGGCCTTGGAGCTCATATTGGACAATGGAACTTGAGCGAGAGCATTGAGTGCCATGCCTCCCCCCTGCTTTCTGGCTGGTGCAGGAAGAAGTCCACGCTCAGTTCAGTCTCCAGTCCCCTCCATCTGCCGCAGGGATGAGCAGGCAGCATGGGCCAGATGGCAGGGCCCCCACCATGAGGCATGAGGCCTCCTGCCGGCCCACAGGGAACATGTTCTGTCACTGAGAAATTAACTCTTGTGACATGGAGCCCGTGAGATGCTGGCCTTATTTCAGCCCAACCCATAACCCGGATGAATATATTAGGTAACCCACATTGAGATTAATCAAAATGCTAAAGACTTCAGGTTCAAATAGTTTAGAACACTGTGGACCTGAAACAAATGTCTCTACATTTTGAATCAATTGTTTTCAATGATTTTTCTTAGCTCCTGGCAAATGTTTAGACAGATTCTTACCTAAATCTTGACTATTAAAAATTAATCAGTATAAATGGAGGACTGGAGCTGAGGGTAGACTCTTTTATCAGAAAGGAGACAATTTTAGATGACTTTACAGGGTTTTTGACATCAGGAAAGAAGGTGGAATTTGGCTGGGAGATGCCCATCGCCCATTCGATGTCTCCACGTGACAGCACAGAGACACCATGTTCCAACTTTGACTGTTATAATGTGAACCTGCAAAATGTACATTATTTACTTCAGAGTTCCTCTAATAAACCCTGGACACAATCCAGATGGGAGAGGGGGGTACTTCCTTCTGGCTTAAAGGAAATGTCTAGAAGCCACACTAGAGTGAGTGCTTCCTCAAGGCTGGTAATAGAAGAAAGGGCGCCTTGGCCACGATGAAACAGCCACGTGACTCTGGCATAAGAAGCAGATTTAAAACACTTTTTAGTTCCCAATGGGAGTTCCGAGGCCAGGGTGTCCCCAGGGGAACCTGAGCCATGGGGAGAGAGCCCTGTGCATTTTTATGGGGTGCCTATGCAGAAGGTGAGAGTCCAACAAAGCCTCACGGCCAGATGCCCAGGCCATGTCTGAGATGAAGATGGGGTGCAGGCACATCCTCTCCCACTATGAAGAAGACGGCTGTCACCCAGATGGTGATTCCACAGCCGGGGCTTCTGGAGAGAGGTGCTGAGAGGAGGAGAGGCAGAGGAGGGGAACTCTGGCAGAGGAGAAACAGGAACGGCAGGGTGAGTCCCCAAGGGGGATGATGGGAAGCTAGTCCTCTGCCTTCTCCCTACAGGTGTGCAGCCACCCACCACTCCCAAGAAAGCAAGACACAAGCTCAAGAGAGAGCCACTGTGAACATCTCTACAAACTCAGAGCAAGAGGATGATCAGGACCAAGCAAGCCTGCCTCAGGAGGTCACCGGGGCCTTGACCCTGGGAGCATCAGCTACAGAGTTTGTGGGGCCATGTGAAATGGAAACAGAGCCCCTTCCTTAAAAATTGTCAAGACTCAAGGCCACAAAAGCAGAGCATTAAACCATCCTGGGCATGGGGCCCTGGTGACCCCAAGACACACCTGTAAAGAGATTCAAGGAAAGCTTGGGAGGCTTAGTTAGAATATACAGGTGACAGATTCGCTTTGAAGAAACACAGAAACTGAACCAGAGCAAGCCTCACATGCCACTCTAATCCGCCATCTAGCTGGACCCAGCAGAGGCCGATCGCTATCATTAATACTGCATTTTCCACCTCAATGCGAAAGGTGACCCAAGGTATATGAAAGCATGCCAAGGTGCTCCTTACAATGATGGCAATCTCTAAGGGGAAAGTACCTCGTTAACCAAGTTGCTTAGGGATGCTCAACTACAGGGCCCATAAGGAAAGACGCAGGGACATTTATAAAATTAAATAGCTATACGTAATAGCATCTGGACTTTCATAAGCCACGAAGGATGCAAGAGCCCTTTTATAGGCTATGGGTACAGGAGGCGGGGGGCTCTCGACAAGCCCAGCACCCCGAAGAAAAAATCAATTCCCCAAAGAACATTTAAAGGAAAAGACACAAAACTGTGGACAATAAATTATTTTCAAATGGCAAGAGTCAAATACTAGCTAATTCAGTCATTTAAGCTCCTCCCAGGGTTACTGTGTAAATGTGTGACTTACTCTCCTTCTGCTGTTGGCATGTCCAGTGTTTGGGGGGCAAATGGCTTACACGGTGACATGGATGAAAAGAAAAAGGCCACACGCTAACCTGACAAGTCGGGGGAGGCCAGCATGGCAGGCCCCACAAACTCAAGAGACCAAAAGCAACCCCACAAATGGTCTATACATAAAAATTTCTGACCAACAGCAGGTCATGGCGGGTCATCACATCGTGGCCTGTAGCTTTCTTGGGGAAGGTCAGTCTTCACCTTAGGCGAGCCTGTCTACTGTCTTTTAGCATCTAAGATAATGTACCCTTGGAATGTCGGAGTCGTCCCTTTTTCCAGACCCTTTGGGGGGACACCCCCACACACCAGAGCAGAGACCACATGGTTATCTTGTCCCCCACGAACCATCTCCATGTGCTGCCAACGTTAACTATTAACTCCCCTGTACCCACCCACTTAAAAGAAAAAGTGTGTGTCCCTGTTTCACTTTTTATCCAGTTCCAGAGATTTCCCTGCTTTGCCATCTCCCGCCCCCTTAGTCTCCCACCAATGATCCACCTCACGCCTCCCCCTTTGATTCTAATGGATAAAACAAGCTGCGACACTGCCATTCTCCGGTGCATTCTCTTAATCCATTGAGATCTTGCTTCCTGGCAATTGTCGTCATTGGGCTCAAAGAAACTCATTAAAATTCTGTCCAGGTCTGGACGTTTCTGACGTTGACAAGGATGTGACGTATAAAATCTCTTGCTTCTACCATTTTACCCCACCGCAGAGGTCTGGAGTGGAACCACAGCTTCCCCGAGGGACACCTGCACCGATGCCTCAGCTCCACACCCTCGGTCAGGCTCAACACCACGTCGGGGAGCGTATCCACTCAGACGATGCCGGTGCCAGTAGTTCTGTCCTGTCTCTTCCTGTGAGACGGATCTGTTCATACTTACTTTTGCTGAACGGTCATGAAAATAAAGCATGTGGAAAGTGCCAGAATGCTGTCTAGAGTATAAAAAACACCATATAGTTTTTATGTGGAAAAAACTATAGCTGACATTACCCAGAGCATTTTGCTTTATTTCACCACTTTACCCGCTGATGTCTGGCCGCTGGGCCGACTGCACCCCGTATTAGTTGGCTCCACTCCTTCCGGCTGCAAAACCCCACACACTGCTGGCTTATAGACAACAGAAATTTACTTCCCATGGGAAGTTGGGGATCAAGGTGCCAACAGATTCGGTGTCCAGTGAGGTCCCGCTTCCTGACTCCGAGATGGCCCTTTTTTTGCTGTCTTCTCAAGTGTGTGGAAGAAGGGACAAGGGTGCTCTCTAGCATCTCTTTATCAAGGTACCAATCCTGACCATGACTTAATCACCTCCCAAAGGCCTCACGTCCAACTACCACGTGTCAGTGCCCCTAGGCAGGTGCTCCTGGCTGGTAGGGCAAACCTCATGAGGTCCTCAAGCTCCCTCAGGTTTGATCACCTGCCTCACAAGGGTCTGCATCCGAGGCTCACGGTCCAGGATGGCTGCAGTAGCCCCGGCCTTGATGTCTGCCTTCCATGCACTGGAGAGAAGACATTGTCTTTGTGACAGCAACCTCAGAAAGCCTCTTCCCCAGGATATGAATGCCCACACATGGGGGGTGGGTGATGGGATTACAAAATAACAAGCTCTCTGCCCTCTAGGGATTGCAGCTTGGTGGCACAGAGGCAGATATCTGCAGGATGGCACGGAATACGAAGCAGGTGCTGAAGACTCATCGGGAGAAATCACTCACGTTGAATCTGTGCGAAGTGCTGGCTCTGTGATCTTGAGCAACTTACTTAACCTCTCTGTGCCTGAGTTTTGACATCTTCAAAATGCCGAAAATAACAGTGCTCACAGTCACTTTACGAGGACGCTGTGGCCATGACACCAGGCTCTTGTCACAGAAATATAAGTGGAATATGAGTAAGCATGCATGTGCCCTGCTTTTGGGTTCTGTCTGCTTCTCCCTGAGTCCCAGACCCTTCTCTCCCCTCTGTGTCTCGCCCCACTGGCCCAGTCTTCCATACCGTGGGTGGCTGAATGACGGTCCCCAAAGATATCCAGGTCCTAATCTCTGAACCTGTCAGTGTGCACTTACACTTTACAAGGAAGGAGCTCTGCAGATATGATCAAGGTGAGGAGGTTGGGATGTGGAGATTCGTGCGGATTATCCAGGTGGGCCCAGCACCGTCACAAGGAGGACATGTGATGATGGAGGCAAGGGTTTGGAGAGCCATGAAGAGGGGTCACGAGATAAAGAATACAGGAGCAGCAGAGGCAAGAAACGTCAAGAAAGTGACTTTCCCATTGAACTTCTAGAAGAAAACAGCCCTGCTGACACGCTGACTTCAACCCAGCGAAGCAGACAGAGTTCAGACTTCAGCCCCCAGCACTGCGAGAGGACAAATGTGTGTTGTTCTAAGCCGTCGTTTCTGGTTGTTTGTCACAGCAGCCACAGACATATGAATACACACGCTTTGCCAACACGTGGCACGTTCGGGAAATAAATACGCTGGTGCGGAATGTATCAAAGCAGAGCAGAGTCCTGGCAAAGCTTCCTTATGAATCCTTCTGGAAGGAGCCTCTGAGCCCTGGCTGTGGTGACCGGGGCTCTGGTACAGAAACGACTGTGATCAGAAGTCATTAATGCAGCACACATGTGACTGTTCCGTGGGGAAGACAGAGCGGCCACACGAACGAACGAACGAACAAACAAACAAACACTGTCCAGAGCAGAAAAGCACGCAGTTCAAAATAACAAGGAAGCGCCTCAGAGAGGTGACCCGGGGCTCGGCCTTTGAGATAGGGAACCAGAATTTTGCTTCCGTGGAACATGGAATGAAGCTCGTCTGCCTAACAAATGCGACAGATGGAAGGAGACGTGCAGGAAGGTGGATGGGGCAGGGAGCAGCTCCCAAGACAGGGGTGGGACAGTGAGGTTCAGAAGGGTAGCAGGGAGGTGACCAGTGACTGAGGTCAGTCATTGGCAGTGAAAGGAGACAGAGGATCTCATCAGGGCGCTGCCACTGGGTGATTCTCCTCGATGGGTGTGTGGTTCGTCCCTGGTGGCCACTTTGGAACTTGAGGGGGAAAGGGCCTAAGAATCCCAGGGCTGTCAGCCGGCTGCCGCTCCCTGTCCTGATACCCCTGTCACCGTGGAAAAGTTGGTGCCTGGGGGCCTCATGCCTTTAACCTGGGGTTAAGTGACAGAATGTCCTTGGGTTTAAGCCACTGTGTGTTGGGGCTGGTGTTACCTAGAGCTGACCATACCCGTACTGTCACAGTCCCAATCCGAGAGCATTAAAGATGTGCTGTTCTGGCACTTGAACCCAAACCGCCCTCCAGCCTCAGGAGGGACATTGCGCTGAAGCGGTGAAGGGTCCCACCAGCTGGACCCCCCTGTACTGTTACTTCCAGGAGAAACAGAGAACATTCACTGAAAGAATTAATTAATTGGTATTATGCTGTAATTTCCAGTATCTATCAAAATCACTCTTCTTCCACATGATTTTGTTACTCAAAGAAAATCTCATAATAAAGCCAAAGTAAATTTATCAATGGATGGCTATTTTTAGGGTTTTAAAAGTTTCTTTTGGGTCTTGGCATACATAAATCATAATTCAAGAACTCCATCTGTCATTTTTTTCTGAAACAGACTTGATTCTACAGGCCAGAAATAATAAATAGTAGAACTTGAGATTTAAATTGCTAACTGGACTCTTAACGTTGTAGTATTTCTATTCTTAGAACACTGTCTTCAAAAAAAAATGCTATTTTCCTTTTTATTTCTTGCTTTAGATACTACATTTAAAATCCCCCACTGACTCAAATGGGCAGCCAAAGCTGGATATCACCTCAGTCCCACACATCAGTGGGGCCAGCCATCGAGAACTGTCTAGAATAAGCCCGGCACTGCCAGGGGAACCCACATGGGAGTCAGAGGCCTACTCCGGGTCACCTGCCATAAGCCTGGCTTAATGAACCACAGTAAAGTGCACGGCTATGTAGAATGAACAGCAACTGTAGAATTCATAAACTGGTATTATACCTTACTTTCTAACATCTCAATCAAAATCGTTCTTCTCCTACTGGATTTCAAACGGTTACTCAAAGAAAATCTCATTTTAGTAAAGCCATAACAAATTTATCAGTGACTGGTTACCGATGAACGCCTCATTCTTCCACCATCCCAAGAGTCAGAAGCCCCGAGGTGAAGTAACGGAAGTCTCCTGACTGTGACTGAGTCTTAGAAATCGCTTGTTCGAGAAGTCAAAAGAAAAAAAGAGTTTGGTTTTCTCTCTTAAATATACAAAGAGCGAGTTTCTTAAATTGGGTGTATACAACAAGAAAGAAATGTGTGTCTATGTGGTGTTTCTAACATTTCTGTGCACGTTGTAAAAGCAGGTACATCAACTCTGCTCTAACGTCAGACGTGAGGATTAGAATTATAAATCTATGCATTATATACACATCGTATCTTAAAATGATGGAAATTTTTAAATGACATCATCACTATTCATTATCAACTATAAACGGGGCACATTCCAAAGTTGACATACTTATTCCAACAGCCTACACAGAGGTGTGGAGGGTCACATATCAATGCTGCTGTCTGGGCCTCCCCTGATCCTCCGCCATCGTCCTGTACCACCAGCCTCTCCACCTCTGTCCCCTCTGCCTGATGAGTACCCTGTGTTCGTCTCGTTACCCATTTTCCCCTCCCTGGCCATGTGCAGTCCCTCTGCTCCCTGCCCCTGAGCTCCCCATAGCTCTCTGCTTCTCTGTCCCTCCAGTAGACTGTGAAGGTCAAAGATCCACATGCCCCGAATGTGTCCCTTCCTCTTGGACTAGGGCAGAATGTGGGGCCCAGGTTCCTAGTGACTTGTGGAAAGGATGAATGAATTCATGGCTGTTGATCAAGGGACATGCTGCTCTTGAATGAAAAGGGTCCCATCAGGCTAGCTCTGGCCTTGGAAGAAAGAGAGTAGGGTCCATCAGAGTCTGTCCCCTTAGCTTTTCATTAGAACGCAACACAGTAAAGATGCTGGGCACAAAACTAATTCTGAATCTGCAGTCGCAAGGTTTAAATAAACCTCATCATTTTATCAGAAATGACCTCTGGTAAGTTTATTCCAAAGTGAGATCTCGACACTAAATCAGGGCTCACGTTAAGAACGGATTTGTAGGAAATGTTGCTGAGAAGTTATCTCTGAGCTGGAAGGGACATGCCCCCCTTTTTTATTTCCTGTTATTTTTAAGAGACTGAAGCCCCTGCTAACTCTCTCAAAAGTTTGAATAAGCAGGGTCGCTAGGCTTTGCTATAGTGTTCAGACTTCCTTTTCTATTGAAATTCTATGGGAAAATCAGAACCAGATGGCTTTGTGAAGGTTGGAAAGTTCCAAACAGTCTTATCCTTCTAGGCATAGGTACGCTAGGATTTAGTATGACTGCGGTTCTTCTGAAAACCAAATGATAACTAATAAGATTCTCCAGATAAAGGACTTCATTGTCCATGTGCCTTCCTGAGCAATCTTTTCAGAGCCACCCTCCTCTGTGAATTGATGACACGTGAAACCCGAACCCAAGAAAAACACCTGCTTTTCATTTAGTGTTTTCACAGCACACATTAGCGGTGAGGCCCAGACACGCTGCAGAAACTTCCATCTCTGGGGGAATGAAGCTCGCTGTGGGGTGGGTCGGTTTTCTTGAAGCAGTTTTTTCTATCTGCCCGTCTCATCCAGCAGTCGGCATCTGCTTTAATAATTATGCCTGACTCCCAATGCTTAAAAGCAGACACGAGTTCTTTGCAACTGAATCTGAAAGAGGAACCATCAAGGCTATTGACTTCGATGAAAAGAAGCAGAAAGAAAACAAATCCATTCTGTACGGGATAAAGGAAGACTGTGCTTGCTTTTCCAACACTGCCTGAGAGAAGGACTTGTAATATTTTTCTCCTTTCTGTTCTTCATGAGACAAAGACCCTGGCTGCACGCACCCTAACACACTGGGGACTGGCAGGGAGCCAAGTCATTTGCACTCAAGATCAGGAATCACCCCATCTTGACAGTGCACAGGGAATACTTCAATGGTGCATCACCAGAAATGGATGTTAAAAGGGGACAAATTTGCCAAAATAACTGTTGGGAAGAAAATGCATTTGGGTATCTCTGTTTTGTATTTTATTATTATTATTATTATTATTATTATTATTATTATTATTATTGTTATTAGGAAGAATTGGGAACATTATGGTTACGTGGAAGGACAAGGTCAACAAATTTAAGAAAATAGAGGGGAATAAAATGACACATTTAACTCATTCTTGGTGGTACTGGGCAACTATGCTCTCTTCTAGTGTTCCAGAAGTGGAGAGGAGCCCATCTCACCAGCAGCATCTAGAAAATCTCCAGGATCAATCACGGCCATGTGTGCATGTTCTCTGTACAGGCTGCAGTACACACCTGTTGTCTCTCCCTGGCCCCTGGCCCCCACCCCAGCCCCAGTCATATAGAAGTTAGCACTGCAGTCTTTAGGGGCCCAGCGCTTGAGTCCCTGCCTCCTCCACCCCCCAGGTTAATCGCAGGCTGTTTCTGCAGGATTGTGTGACTTGTGTGAAGATCAGGACAGAGGTTTGGAGCATTACTCTTGATGTTGGGGAATGTAATTAAGAACGACATCTCCTCCCAACCCAAGAAACCTTCATCGAGGTAGCGGAACAAAACAGCTCTCATACTGAATGAGCATTAAACCAGAATGTGATGCACACCCCGGGCACCCTGCTAAGAGATTGCAGAGACAGACAGAGACCTCACCCTTCCACAGAAGTGAGCAGACACGAGCCATCGCATGCATGTCCTCAGGGTGAACAAGGACTTGTCCTCAGGTCACTAGTTGTCACACGCAGTTCATCCTAAATACTATAACCACCCACGCCAGTTAACTGGCTTTATCCAAAGGGAAAACAAACTCCCTGCATCCTCATGACAGGAGGTCGTTTTGCCACCTGGAGCCAGGTGCCCATCAGAGTTAGGTCCCCAGACTCGTATCGAGACTGGGAGACAGGGACATGTCTCCCTAGATGACTGCATTTCAGGAATGGCACCCACGACCTTCAGAAAGTCATCCCAGGGTGGGGAAGCTGGCCAGGGGCTTATTTCGCTAGTAAATAGATTTAGACACATTTCAAAAAGACGGAGAAAGAACTTACATGTTTCTTTATATAAAATCTCTAAGAAAAGGGGAAAAGATGTCTCTTTCCTTGTTTTTGACAAGGAGAATGAAGCTCCTTAATTTTAATTTGTACTGCCTTACGCTGAGGGAGGGATAGGGCCCACAGTTCAACACAGATATCTTAGAGATGTTCGAAAGTTAAATTAGAACTAAATCTTTTATATATGTAATATATTTCATACCTACCATTTATTTGCTCTTGTGGAAGTTTCAAAAAATAGCATGTAATTTATTTGCTTCTAGAATCTGAAAATGATTATAGTGAAAAGTATAAGAGAAGCGTAGAATTTGAACAGACTCACGCCATTTTTCTTGGGGCCATTTGTTGAATTAACCGTTAATACTCGACCAATAAAATATTACACTAGAAAAAGCGTTTAACAGAACACTTAAACCATTCCTCCATGAAACAGATACAAAAGGCACCTATAATTCAAGCTTGAAACCATGGAACGGAATTCAGCTAGAGTCAAGGTCAGGGTAAGAGTTACATAAACTTCCAAGTTTCAGTGACCCATGAATGTGTCTGAATAATTGAGAGGACTCCCTAAGTCATATCCCTCCTCTCAGCTTTCTGTGAATCCTCATTCCCTCCTGGCCTTTTGAAATGAGCTGCTAGAAAGTTATGATTAATTATTCAGAAGGCCAGAATGGCCCTTTGCCTGCTATCTTTATAAAAATGCAAATTACAGATTCAGAAAAATAAAACGATGACTGAAAAGAAAGCACGGAAAATTGCTACTGTTAATGGAAATACCTTAAAAGTCAGGACGTCCAAGAAGATTAGGGAGGGGAGGACGTTTTCTTTTAAAATTAAACTTTCTCAGCGCTAAGCCCCTTATGGAACTTTTTTTTACCCCTCATTTAAAGGAATAATTTCTTAATCTATAATACTCACATGAAAGCAGCTTTGAGCTTGCAGAAAACTGATTCAAAGCAGGCCCAATGCTCAGAAACACAATATCGCCTCATTAAAACAGGAGTCCCCAGCTGAGCCGGGTGCATTCACCAAGGTCAAAAAGAAGAGTGAGCATTCATTAAGGTTTTCTCACTAAGGACCCGTTTTTAAATCATGCTCTTTAAAATCTTATCTTAAATGCAAGCCCAAGATCATCCGCCCTTCAAAAAGCTACGTGGCCCACTTCACTGTATCCTGTCCGGATCTGAACTGAATGCCAATACTTATCCCCTCCAAGGTGGGAAGAGGTGACACTTTCAGGGGTCAGTAGGGAGGTCTCGAGGTTGCAGGGCATCTGAGTGGAAATCATGAAGTTTAAATTCTTTGTCACCAGGAGGTGTGTTTGTTTGTTTGTTTGTTTTAAAATTTCAAATCCCAGTGTATGTAGTTAAATTTTCATGGGCTATAAGTCATATATTATAACTTTTATACTATTTGTTTTTTCATAAACACATGTTTAACAGTATATGGTAAAATATATTTTTCCCAGAATTAAAGCAAATTTAAAAATATGATTCTTATAGATTCACACCTCTGAGTACCAGTACAAATCAATTAGCCTCAACAAAACAAAACGTTTCCGTGAATAAGTAATGACAATAGACGCTATTCCCTCTATACTACAATCTGTTCATCCCACAGAGCAGGTGTTCAAATATCACTTTCCTCCCAAACACTCTGAAAGAAATTCATGACTATTTATCAAAAACATAAAAAATGCTTTAAAAATGTGTCTATTCACTCAAAGCAATTAAAAAAAGTTAGTGCTGAAGTGGATTCTGTTTCCTGAGAACTGGAGACAAGCTGTCTCATTTTCTGCCTTAAATCTTCATAAAAAAATAAATAAAATAAAAATAAATAAATACGTGTTTTTAGATGTCTTACCACCGTGGGTAGAGCAGTGCCTGGCACATCGTAACTGCTTTGCTAATGTTCGGGGCGCACAGTAATCCCTGAAGGAGTAAAGATTTTGTGGGACATCTTCCCTAGGTCTATAAAACAGACCTAATAAATATTGAATAAATGCAAGTTTCCAGGCCTGACAAGCACAGTACTATTATTAAATTTGATCAGTCTTCCTTCTGGCTATTTTGTTACTCATTGACTCTTCTTCCTACTGGTAAAATAGTAACAACAACAACAAAGATTCTAATGATTTTTTTCTACCCTTTAGCTTTAATAAAGTGTTGTTTGAAGTCACTGTAACCGTAGAATTGAACATAATACAGGTTTGTTTGTTTTTTACCCCCTCAGGTCACTTTTCCTATTTATAATTTTCCAGTTATTTGTTTGTGATGTTAGGTAGTAAGTTTAAACACACAAAATCCCTAAGAAAATTGAATCCTGGAGAATAAAAAAAAATAATAAAAAATAAAAAAACGCTCTTGTCCAGTGTTGCAGAAGGTGTAAGCATTTATGAGGCAGGATTCAAATACAGTCACGATTCCAAGTGTAGTGCTTTCTCTCTCACCATTTCATGAAACTGAATTAAGTTTTTTAATGTTATCCAACTCTTAAACTTTACCACTATCGATACCTCTATCATTTGCCATTATCAAGAGTTATCAAGGCTGATTGGGTAAAGGAAGTGGAACTGAGTATTTTAACATAAATGTAGCAATTTACTTGATAACAAGGGTCTGTGACTGAATAAATAGACCCATTCATGCCAAGTGAATTTACTGTTTACTCAAAAATCTAAAGTCCACAAGAAGACCAAGACAACTCTGTTTTCTAAGATGTAACAGTTAGTTATGTTGATCATGTGGTCACTGAAAAATGATAGTGACATCTACCATGCTACCCTGAACACGTCCTTGGAAGCTAAGCAGGGTCAGGCCTGGTTAGTACGTGGATGGGAGACCACCCTGGAATACCAGATATTGTAGGCGTTAAAAAAAAAAAAGTAAAAATGATGGTGACAATGATGACGATGATAAAAAAAAAAAAACCATCTTCCCAAAATGTAAACATGGAGAAGAAAGTCCTGCGATTTCATAAAACTGACTGAGACAATAACTGGTAGAAACGAAAGAAAGTGGAAGGAAATGGTACGACCTGAAAGGAAATATTTTTTAAAATTCTTCATGCAGAAGGTAATCCAAATGAAAAGAGGATGCTGGTATTTTGTCCCTGAATCCAACCCTTGAGAACACATTAGCATCATAAAGCAGGAGATTTTCTGAAAAGGAAGGATTTATTTTAAGCCTCCTTGCACAGAAAGACTTAAAAAGCTAAGCCTACGCAAGCCTTCTTCCCGCTGCCCCATGTCATGTTCTCTGTGAGTTTGGTGACCTTGATGGACAATTTCTTCTGGGCAGATATTTTCTGTCCATCTACCCTAAGAGTGACAAGAGAGACATAGTAATTTCACCAAAATACTGTTCTCCCAAGCCAAAACCTCTCTCGCACACGTGCGAGTATTACTTTTACATTCTAAAATGCACCTAGAACAGATGTGTCAGCCACCCCTACCATCCACAGAGCAGGCATGGAAACCGAAAGAGAAAAGCCTACCAAAGGGGGACACCTGTTAACAACTGCTCTATGACCACAGTCCTGTCTGACAGTGACAGGAAATTGCCAAAATCTCGAGCTTTCATAGTAGATGTGTCATTGAGTCGTGATGAGGAATGAGCGAGATAATTTTTTAAAAAGTCGTTTAGCAGAGGGCCTGGAAGTTTAAGCAAAATTTGTGTGTATTTTTTTTTCCTCGCATGAATTGTATACTTTGAATAAAACGTTGCAAAAAGTGTTCAAATCATGCCTCAGACAAGAAGATAAGCTCCTCCCTGTCATGTGTCATGGAGGCATGCAACATCCCACCCAGCAGCCACAGATATGACTGGAAGTGACCATGCACCTAGGGAGAACTACGTGCAGCGGTCAGCAACATCAAAGGTGATAAACAGAATCCGTAGTTGTGCTCTATGCAGTAAAGTTTCCAACTCCACAATTATGAATATCATGTGATGCTGGGAAGCCAACAGTAGAGCAGAGTCTTTGCTCTTCGAGATCTCGACACGCCTCACTGTCTTACTTTTTTGCTCAGACAGCCCTACTCAAAGAAGTCTTCCTGAATAATGCCATTCAAAATAAACTCCAACTCATCACCCTCCCCCGACTGTTTCTCATCCATTTTTATATTGTATATACACATACACATGATGTGTTTACTTGTTAACATGTTTTCCTCCCTGACGAACATGTAAACTTTGGGATGATGGGAGAGCTGTGCTTTTGTTCTGCTCCCTGGCCCCACTGCATACACTGAAGCAGGTGGGATCTCATGGGTGTCAGTGTGTTGGACGGAAGGATGATGGATGGATGGATGGATGGATGGATGGATGGATGGATGAATGGATGATGGATGGATGATGGATGGATGATGGATGGATGGATGGATGATGGATGGATGATGGATGGATGGATGGATGGATGGATAGATGATGGATGGATGGATGGATGGATGGATGGATGGATGGATATAGTAAAAGAGAGTCACAGCTACTAGTGCAGACTCTGAAAGCAACCTAGGTTTATATCCTATCCCTGCCATTTACTGCTAACAACCCAGGACAGTGGGATAAGACGTGTTCCCATCTCTAAGAGTCACTTTGGAGATCACTTGATTGGGTCCATTCATGAACGTCTTCAGCGCAGTGCCTTGCACATAGTAAGTGCCCAGAAAATGATAGTTATTATGTCACAGGAAAGATGTAGGTCACATGCCCTGTGGTGGACAGCAAAAGTATAATCATGTACGAACTGGTAATAATCAGTAATAATCACGTAGTCACTGGTGATAATCATTATTTTCTTGATTCATTCATTAGTGTCTAAAATAACGGAAAGGAGAAACTTCAGTTTAAAGTTTTTATTCAAATTCAGAAAAAACATTTTATGTTTAAACCAATATTTGTATTTTCTAAACAAGTTTACAAACTGCAGTTGATAAGTGTTTTTGCACCTCAAATAAAATATGAATATAAGTTTTCGCACAGAGAGACGAAATCCATGCACTTGCTCTCGGTGGCTATTTCCGGTTTCTGTGCTCTCACCAGCCACCGCTCCTCAGGGTCAGTGAACGTCGGACCAGTGTGTGCTCAAGGTTTTCTTCAAACGTGACCCTCTTTGGATGGCCGCAGGAGGTTATGCCAAAACTAAGGGCTCTGTTATATTGTGTAATATTGCTTACTTGGACATTTTCAACTTAAAATGACCACTTTTGCCTTCAGTTCCTTTCCACATGCTTAGGTATACAGAAGAATCTTATTCCAGAAATCTTTGTAAAAAGGGAGCAGAGGCCACTCCCTGGGCGAAGGGAAGACAGGAGGCCCAGGAGTCCTGCCGGCAGCACCTCCTAAGCAGAAGGAGAAGCTGCTTTTCCCATCTCAGCATGAATCGCCTTTAGCATCCCTAAGAGTTCCCCGTAAGGAGGGTTCCATCTGGCCAGATGCCTTCCAGCTCTGCGTGTCACACTTGCTGCTACACACTTTCCACAAACCGAATAATTTCAATAAAAGACGTTAAATTATACTTCACGTTTATCCTCTTAAAACACACAAGGCCCTTTTGTTCAAAGTACAAACTCATCTCAAATGAGAAGTGATAAAACTTAATACAGCAGGTCCTTCCTTGTTTTTACTAAAATTGCAAAAAGAAGTGGCTGATTTTATTCATCTAATAAATATTGATTTTGGCCTGGCCTGGGGCTTAAGTTTCAGTGAGTTTATATGGGGGTGGGGAGAGGTGATGAGGGAAGAGAGTAAAAAGCACATATGTCAGGTGGTGATGAGTGCTAGAAAACAATAAAATAAAATAAAAAATAAAAATTAAATAAAAATTTTTAAAAAACTACAGCACGGTCAAGGGCCAGAAGGCAGGGTAGGGGGTGGGCCTGCTTGTTTACAGGGAACAGTGTATTAGCTTGGACCATGCTGTAGTAACGAATTAACCCCTGAAGCCCAGAGGCTTAGTGTGACAAGTCTATTTTATATTCACATTCTACGTCCCCCACAGGTCAGCAATGTGTCATTTAGGGACCCAGACGGTGGTGGTGGTGGTGGTGGTGGTGGCGGTGGTGGCGGCGGCGGCGGCGGCGGTGGCGGCGGCGGCGGCAGCGGCGGCACCATCACGGCGGCTTGGGAGGGGCAGGGCACAGGAAGGGGTCAGAGAGCAGAGGGGGACTATGCAGTATTACATCAGGAGGGTGTCTTTTCTGTTGCTAAGAATTTACCCAACCCCCTCCAAACAAACGTGCTCTCCAAGAAGTGTTAAAAGATAACGTCAGCTTCAGAAAAATGGTCTTGCACCATTTAAATCCTTGGCTACTTATCATCTCTAGAAAAGTAACAAAACAAAACAAAACAAAAACAAAAACACACAACAGTATTTCAGGAGCAGAGATTTTTACAGCAAATCTCTTACCAAATCCTCCTTAATTCATTAAACTCTCTTCTTTGCTCCGACTCTGAAGTCACCTTTGGTTCTTTCCACTTTTTTTCCGGAAAATTCAACAGTTCAAACTGGTCTCCCACTCACCCTCCCCACCTGCCCTCAGGCCTTTCACAGGAGAGGTTCCAAGTCCTTTCAGTCCTTAGAAGTCTTTCAAAAGCTTTCCTTACTGCCGCAGGGTGACATCTGAATTCTCTAATAAAAATCTGGGACTTTCAGCACCTGATCCTGTCACCCTTCAGCTTGGCCTGTCTCATTCCCTTCCCTCTCTCTCCTTCAGACTTCAGACTTCCAGGTTGTGAAAGCGCCAAGCTCTGTCACACCTCTCAGCCCGTTTCATGCTTATTCCCCCTACCCACCCACCCACCCACCATCTCCCCGATGAGGCCGTCTCCCCAGGTTTAGCTCTCGCAGCTTGGCTACATCTATAGGAAACACCATTAGCTCTGACATGGGCCTGTGTGCACACACGCACACCCGCACACATGCATGCACACACGGGCACACAGAGAGGCAGCACAGTTAGTGGCTGAATTACACAGCCTGCAACCAGACTGCACAGACGCTGCTGGCTTTGTCACTTGCGGCCTGAGACCTTTGGCACATGACTCTCTATGCCTCAGTTTCTTCACTTGTCAGCAGGGTCGATACTAGTGACTGATGGTATAAAGATGAAGTGAGTTACTTTATGCTTAGTACATAACACGTGCTGAGTAAATGTCGTTATTACTGCGAGACACACTGAGGACTTACTATGCGCCTGGCCCTGTTCCAAGTGGTTTTGCGTGTCTTAACTCATTTAACTCACAAGACAGGGGAAAATGCCTCTTCCGTGCACTCAGGCCACTCCCTACAAAGCACTTACTGTCCTAAGTGCTTCTGTGACTTTCTCATGGCTCATAAGTTCCCTGGGGTAGGGCACATGTCACGCTTAGCCCTGTATTCCCCTCTACGCCCTAACACTGCCTGGCATTCTGTGTGCAATGAACAATGAACTTGATTTTGACTGGCACCTCTCAGCAAAATACTTTGCAAAGGGTTTTTTGCTTTGTTTTGTATTTTTTTCTGTATTATTCAGCTTCTCCTCAATGCCTCTGAGGTTCTATCCCTGCTCCAGCGAAGCTGGCCTTCCCAAGGTCACCAGTGCCTTCCAGTCACCAGCATTCAACCCAGCTGATACTCTCCTTTCTGGGGTGCTCTTCTCTTGGCTTCCATGTCATAGGAACATTCGTGAGGTTGATAATTTGATGGCTCACTTGTCATTTTGTGGTATAAAACCCTCTGCTAGCTACTGCAGCCTAAACGGTCTGAAACAGCATCACAAGAAGACTGAAGACAAATAGCTCAGTGCGGGACATGAAAGTGCTCTAGGTCCTATGTAACTCTGTAGAGGCTTGATAGGCGACAGTGTGTAGTGGGGTGTACATCACAGAAGCCCTTCAAGCCCATACCTTCCATCCTCCAGGGCATATTCCAGTTACTCCTTTGGCAATAAACTTGTAAATTAATAAATAATCTTAAGTCCCACTCCAGTGGTTCCTGGTGGGCTGGTATCTTATTAACACTACTTTGCATGACTCATAAAAGTAAGTATGGGTTCAAAACCATGTGATTGGCAAGAAAACGCATGAGGCAAATTTCCCTGTGCCAACTTTACACCCATGGTCCTCAACCCAGCTCCTTATTAAAATAACCTAGGGGGCCAGGGCTCCCTCCGTAAAGTCACTGAATCAGACTCTCTAGGGAGGCGAGACTTGGACACACACAGTCTGTGAAGGCTCCCACGGGATCCTCACGTGTTGCCTTGGTTAAGAACCCAGCATCATACAAAGATGCTTGTATGAGCAACTATCATGACTCTACACTAAGCCACGTGAGGGTGACCCGGGGGCCAAAGAAACAGCTCCTCTCCACCAAAGGACATACACAGAGCCACAAATGGCCATTCCTATAAGTGAGATTTAAACATTGTCATAGCATGTCTGCAAATTGATGAGGAGACTTTTAGTGCTATAGCTACATAGCACTGGAAAATGAAAAATGAATAAATAGTACACAGTAACAAACTTGCAAAATACCAAGTCCCTCAAATCTTTAAGAGAGCAATGACATCCACACAAAAATACAAGTAAAAATCATTTTAATAAAAATACACCGAACGTATCTATCTTTTCTCTGAGATGCTTTTGGCCCTTCAATAATTATACAATGTTCCTTCCAAACGTTAAATGAAGAAATGTCCCTTTGTTTACAAAAGAAGATGGGTAAGATGTACTATAGCATAAAACTCTAGAGTAGGACATATCCATACCTACCTTGAGGAGTTATGCCAAAGTAACAACCAGAGTTGATGGTGTTAATGCTGCGTGTACTTAAAAAGAAACAGAACGTTCATCATTGAACTAGGAGTAATAGAGAAATTAATCCCAGATTCAGAAACACAAGGGTTCAAAGGGAGAATCTAGAGTCAGACTCCCTGGGTTTTAACCCCAGAATGTGCCATAATGAGATGTGCATCTTTGAGCAAGTTGCTTAACTGACCTGGTTCTGGACACTTCATCTTTAAAGTGTGGATAATAATACCGCAGTCGTCCCCTTAGCTACAGCGGATACAGTCCAAGACCTCCAACGAATGCCAAAAACCAAGGATAGTACCAAACTCTATACCTTTTCATTTAGAAGAGCACTTTCAGCTTCTTCTCTTTGGCATTTTCAAATTGCCAGCATCACTACTCTTGCACTTTGGGACCATTTTTAAGTAAAATTAGGGTTACTTAACCACAAGCACACTGTGATACTGCGACAGCTGGTCTGACACCTGAGATGACTACTAAATGCAGCATATACAGTGTGGACACACTGGACAAAGAAAGATTCGCATCCCAGGCAGGACAGAGATGTCACACTCTATTCAGAATGGAGCACGACTTAAAACTCATACGTTGTTTATTTTTTTTGAATTTTGCACTTAACATTTTTCGTGACTAACAGGTGGAAAGCAAAACCACGGATAGTGGGGGAGTACTGAATCTATCTGATAAAATGCAATTGCACAGTGACTGAAACATAGCAGTGCTAACAAAATAGGCATTTTGGGTTGTTCTCTTTATGAGAAAGAAAAGAATCTCAATTAAAATTGCAGATTTCTTCACGAACGTTTCATTCTAATGCTGAGCAATCTACTAGTACACGAGTGAACTTAGCTATAATGTCGAAGACTATATTATCATTAAAAGTGTATCATTCCCAATGAACTCAAACATCTTCAGGCATCAAGAGTAAAATAAAGTTCATTTGCAGAATTTTCATACTCATGCCACAGTGTCGTCCTGAGGAACGTTCAGGAAAGATTTGTAAAGAAAGATTTAAAGCGAAACTCAAGCCATAATTTGGGTTTTTGGACCGCGACTACCAGTTAAGTTCATGCTCCTCTGGACGATTATATCGGACCAAAAACTTAAGCCTTAAAGAGGCTGGTATGAGCAACTATCACAACTATCACAACTGGTAAAAATAATCACATTAAAAAGTAAATCCACCGCATCTAACTAATTCAGCTCTATCCCTAGGCATCAGAACAGCACCTGGCAAAGGGCAGGTGCGTATGTGTTCAATGAAAGAAGGACGTTAATTCTAAATACATATGGCAATAAACGGTTGGGAGTCACCAGCACTGTGAAAAAGTGATGGTGACAACATTCCTTCTTATCGTAACTGACAACTCAGAATCTCCTCCTGGGAGCCCCGCGGAGGTCGGTGCAGGCGCTGCGGAGCGTGTCCCAGAGGCGGGTCCCCGACCCCGCAGGGTGAGGCCGGGTGGAGGGGCGGGGGGCAGCACCCCACTCCGGAGCCCCCGGGGAAACCTGCCCGACCCCGCGCTCCCCCGCGTTCCCCAGCATCCCTGTCACCCCCACCCCGAGAACAGTGTTAGGAGCGGGGACGCCGCCAGCAGAGGCCCCGGCGACCTGCGGGGCCCGCGGCGCCCGTGCACGCGGAGATGCTCACCTGCCCAGGCTCACCTGCCGGCGCTCACCTCGCCAGGGGGGCGGGGCCAGGAGTTCCCACGCCGGCTCCGAAATGCGCATGCGCGCGCCTCAACCAATGGGAAGCTCAGACGGGCCGCGGAGGCGGCTAATGGGCGTGGCCGGGCGCACGCCCCGCCCACGCGCCCCCGGGGAGGCGTGGTCAGGCCCCGAGCGCGAGCGACAGGTGCAGCGGGTCCCGGGACCTCCCAGTCCCCAGGCCCGGGTGCTCTGCGGTCTGGCCGCGCCGCCGTGTCTGTCCACGCGCTGCCCTTCTTTGTTTTGATGCTTCTTTTTCTCTTTTCCCTGGTCCCTAAAGCAGACCTCGTTCTTCCTGGGGCATGACTTCTCACGTCCAAGGGAGACACCTGGGGCGTGACTTCGAAAACCCAGGGGGTTTCAGAAGGCTTCCCTTCCACTGACCTATCTGAAATTCGACTTTACCCAAAGAATTATTAAATGTCTGCAGCTGCTATTTCTTATTTTAAGTTTGATCTTAGCAAACATTCATTTGTTCAACAGATGTGAACTATGCAGGCTCTAACGTTGCACAGCCTTAGTTTGAGCCCATCTTTTATTACTTTACGATGACTGGGTGAACTATTTACCCTCTTGCTTCAGTTCTTATCTAGAAAGTGCCGGCGGTCGTGCTCACAGGTGATATATATGGGTTGTTAGGGAATAGGTTAAACTTGGACCTGGCTCATTGAGAAAGTTCAAAGGTTAATATCATTATTAGATACCAGACCATCTGCCATATTCAGATTATATGGTGATAAATATCCTCATGTTCTTTCACGTAACACATAATTTTGGGTTGTTTAATATATTTGAGGTTTAACAGAAATAAAATATACCTATTCTTTATTTTGGTCTTTATTTCTCTTAATATTTAACTCAGTTTCTTTATCAAGAAAAACAATGATTATGTATTTGTAATAAAAATATATACAACAGTCTCATTTCATTGAAGGTATTAACTTCAGATTTTGTAATGTTAGGCAGTTTAATGGCATGGAATTCAGTAACTACAACACACACACACAACTCATTGTTTATCCATGATGTAAAATGGTTATTTCTATCAATATCAGGTGTAAAACATCTTTTATTTATTTCACAATCTCTGGAGACATTGTAGTAAATGCTTCACTTCAGATGCTAGTAGGTGTCAACTATTTATATCATTTAAGTGGTTTCCACTGAGGAAACATCTTTGGTCTATCACCCTATCCTGCAGCCGAATAAGCTGACCGAAGTGCTGCGAGGATTCTATGGCTCTCCTTCCTTCCTTCTGGGGAGCAGGGAGCTCTGGGCTTCAAAGACACTCCTGCCATGTCCTGAAGTCTGGGCACCTTTTTGCACCGTGCAGTACAACTCCCAATGGCTCAGCAATGAGGCAGGTGCCATTACTCATCTTAATTTTTCTATGATGCCTGTTCTTCAGTGATTACAGGCAAATTTGTGAATTTCTAAAGAAATCTAAAGATATCAAGGTATTACATATTTAATACTGAGAAGTTATCTATGAAAGGGTACCAACTGGTTCTTTTCTATAAGAAACACAAGCTGTATCTCCAACATCATAGAGCCAAAGACATTAGAAATTATAAGCTAAAGTTGAATGTCATTTAATCATAGATTTAATTTCTATTTTTTTCTATAGACATTTTATTTTTTAAATTCGTGTACTGCATGTATTGCTTTGAAATGTCTGAAATTGAATGCTCTGCCAAGGATATCTATCTTCTGTTTATCTGTTCCCTTTTCTTATTATTACATCTCAGGGAAAGAAAATAAACAACATTTTAAATTAAATTTGCAGATACTGTCATGTCAGTTAAAATGCTTATGGCTGTAGGTCACTCAAAACTGCTTAAACAATAACAGCAACAATCTTAAGTTCACAGTATCTCTTAACTTACTGCCTCAAAATGAAAAAACTCTGAGTCCTTTCCATTTTTCACTCTGCCATCCTCAGCTTAGTTTGTGGACCAGTTGCCTGGATGGATGTAAAATGGCCATGCAGTTTCAGGTATCACATGAATTTAATCAAGAGGAACTCTCTTCCGTGCGTCTTTTTTTTTTTTTTTTTAATTAAGAAACCTTTCCCAGAATGCTCCCAGGATGCAACGCATCTTGGCCAGAAGCATCACAAGCCTACTCAACAAAAAAAATCATGAAGGCAAAAGGTCAAACCTGTACACACTCAATCACAGGAAAATCTGTAGCATAAAACATGAAACCCATGTGAGTACCACACAGATAAGCTATGTCTCCTAATGCAAGACTGAATTGCATGTAAATATACGACCAGTGATACAGCAACTTAGAGAAATGGTTAAATGTCGATTGTCTAAAGATTAATTCTAACACAACAGAGCCCTAGTTTATGCTTTCAATTGTCCTGGCAGAATTATAGCATCCTGTTTCCCTCTTGAAGATTTCCCAGTTTGGATCATAAATTATATTGTCATCATATTCATAAAATGCTCAGACCTGGTTGTTTCAGTAAATTTGCTCCAAATCGTTTCAGTATTTTTCTTTTCTAGTAAACATCATGAAACAATTATTCAATGCTCTATTTTGAGAAGTTATCTCTGGGTGTGTCTGCCTTTTCTTTACTCTGGCTTAGATGAATGCCTTAGTTTCTCAAAACTAGTTTCTTCCTCAAAGAGCTAAGAATCAAGGAAAGAGCAATGAAATGGACTATTTTCTTGACGAATGCTAAAGAGATCATTTGATAAAAGTCAAATGATCTTGTAGCCCAATATATTTAGTTAAACCTAATTTTCCAAGAGTTAGACCTTTGACTTGCATTGATTCATGTAAATACTTCCAGAACCTTAAAATTCAAATTAATATTTTCAAAATTGTTTTCCTTAACCTTTCACTTTTAAATGTTCAATACACTTCTAAGTGCTGCCTTTTATGATTCTGCAGATTATTTTACAAATAACAACATTCATTTATAATTAAAAAAATAAAATCTGAAGACAGATATACTAAATAAAATATTCATTAATAAAATATTCATTAATTCATGTTGTAATGAAACTTGAATATATAACCAGGTGACAAATAATACTGAAATCTCTAACATTCTTTTTGTGTTTGTTCATCTTCTCAATGCCAAATTTTTCTATAAATTTTGGATCTTTTCTTGGTAATCTCAGAGGCCTTGTTTTATATATAGCTATTTTGGAAACAAAGTATATATAATTCCTTTATGTGAATTTTTATAGGAAACTGTAGAAATCACAAGTAAATTTGCTGTCCAAGCACATGTGATAAAAATTGCATCGCCATACATCTATTCAGGCACACACGGCACATGAAATCGTTATGCAGGCGGACATATTCTCATGCCTATTTTCAGCCTGTTTAGTTCGCACATCTATTCATGTGTAGCCATAAAAATTGTATTCAAAGTCCCCTCAGAGCACTCTTTCACTCACATTCATTTCAAATTAGGTGATGCCTCCTTTAGGATTTCTTTGATTAACTCAGAAGCAACACAAATTAGATTTGTGGTAATTTGCACTGTAGCAAGCAACAGACATCAAATATTTAGATAAGGGAGGGAAAACAATTTGTATCCTCTCATCCCTTTTGGTGGGATTTAAGTCTCTGACCCTTCTGCTCCCATCCCTCACCCAGATTGTATTTGTAAGTGAAGGTCTATGGAGATATTTGCCATCTGAAGGCTCTATGGTACAGTGGTGGGTTTAAATATTATTTCTTTTTCTTTCTGCCTTTAAAAAAGGATAAGATGCTTTGGGCTTAGTTTAAGAAAGCTCCGCTTTTTAAGAAATGGTCATATGATAGCAGGGCACACACAGGCCAGTCACTGTCCTAAAAGGCCATACTGCAGGAGAGCACAGGTGTTCCCAAGCATTGTTTGGTTCCTTGACTAAAAAAGCCTGTATGTACTCAAACATGCTTTTTTCTTATTTGCTTACTAGGTGAAAATCTATTTAAACATTTCTATTAAAAACATACTTGGTTACAAACGTCATTACAATAATTTGGGGAGACAGGAAGGATTCGAGAGGTTTGGAACCTTCAGAGGAGGCATTTCTGCAGAAAAACAGTGATGTGGTGCTAACCTCCCTGTGAAGGCTGAGTGGGAGATGGTTTAGTGCAGTGGACGACAAACACGCAGCAGACACACCAAGTGCTCATTACGTCAAGGTCATGGCGGGTGCTATTTGAAGCTCCTCGTCTGGAGCCAGGTCCCACGCTCTCCAATAATATTCTTGTTTCCTAAACCCTGAGTCATTGCCCCTTCCTCCCTCCCCGCTTGCTTTTTCTATGGCATCCCCCAGAGCTCTCAGAGCGTGGAAATTCAGTTCCATCTGGACATTTTTCTCTCCCCGCAGTCAGTCCTACGGCTTTTCTCAGCCAATCCCTATCCACACCTGCTCGCCACACCAGATGCTGTTTAGGGACCCCATGTCTAAACCTGCCAGTTTGGGGTCTCAAGCCATTGTGGAAACATCCAAATTCTGTTCTTGAGCACTGTTAGCATAATCTGTGCCCTCTTTGCTTACATGCATTTTGCGTATTTAAGATGTGGGGGCTTTGGGTCAGATGGCATGGGTTCAGGCTATAAAGTCCCAGTCTGTATTTTATTCTAGGTGAGTGTTTATGAATGTCTTACTCTAACATTACTGGCACTTTTTGTGGTCCAATGTGTTTTAATTGTTCTATTAATTATATGTCAATTGGTACAATTCAGCTCAACCTAACAGAGCATATCAGTTGCCCCAACAGATACCTAATTATCCCTGAAATTGTGTTCTAATGGGTATTGTTGTTCTCTGCACCTTTCATTTCGAATACCAAAGGTCATCGGTATCATTATTCTAATTATACTGTGAAATTTAGTCACTCGCTTATTAAATGGAAAGCTCTTAGAAATAGAGAAAATAATGAGAATCGATGTAGTTGTTAGAATTTTAAAAATAGATCTAAGACAACTGTGTTTGTAAAGGCATAGAAAGGCTCAGTGCGTAGACCATCCGACAGAATGTTATGCAAGTAAAATTTGAGAAAGGAAGAAAGAGAGAGAGAGAGAGAGCAGGCCCTGACCTCTGGAAGCTGGCCTGTCACTCACAGCTGGGCCATGTCATTCTCTTGTTGGACATAAAGAATCTCATAGAAAACTGACTTACCCTGAGGCTGTGAAAAAATGAGACAAAAACACAGTCCCTGTTAAAGATTAAATATTTGTGCTTCCCCTGGTCCCAATTCATATGTCGAAATCCTCACCTGCAGTGTGAGGCTACAAGGAGCTGGGTCTTTGGGAGGTTTTAAGTTCGTGAAGTTAGAGTGAAGTTAGAGTCCTTGCTAGCAGATTTATGGTCTTTTTAAAGAATCCTAGAGAACTCTGGCATTCTCTTCCCGAAGACACAAGAAGTCAGCTGTCTGCAACACAGAAGAGGGCCCTCACTGAGCCTGACCATGCTGGCCCCTTTGATCTTGGACTTGCAGCCTCCAAAACTGTGAGGAAGATATTTCTGTTGTTAATAAGCCGCCCAACCTGTGCTATTCTCTTCCAGTAGTCAGGACTGGCAAAGACAGGCACAGAATACAAAACACTCTACCGTATGGCTAAATGAGTGACTGTTACTTCCTTCTCTAATCACAGAGTTGGGGGAAGGGGACCCAAAAGTCATCTCATTGACATAAGAGCGACTGCTGTTGCTCCCCTCACTTAGGTAATGCAAAAGGTTTTGGAGCTGTGAGCCAGGCATGGTGAATGAAGACCAGATATATCCCAGAAACGTATTTTGATCATCTGAATGACCTAATATAGTCGTAGTTCTCATAAATCACAATATCTTACTGGGATTGCATTTTTTTTCCGATCTGTAATTTCCATTTGGTTCTCTTTTGTGACTTCTGTTTTGTTGATGAGATTTTTCTATCTTTTTATTTCCGGACAATGTGTAATAGATTATGCAAGTATTGTTATGACGGCTGTTTTTAAATCCTTATTGGGTAATTCCCATGGGTGATTTATCTTAGCATTGTAGTGTTGTCAGCCGATTGAGTTTTATTTCCATTCGCCTTGTGATTTTCTTAGTTCTGGTATGACAGGTGAATTTTGATTGCATCCTAGACATTTTGCCTATCATGTTAGGAGGCTCAGGTATTACTTAGATGGTTTTGTTTTTTTGTTTGTTTGTTTTTTGGGGGGGTTTTGTATGCATCCACTCTTTTTAGGTTTAGCGTGCAGGTTTTGGACAATTTTTGAGGGCCACAATTGCAGTGATAACTTTTTATTGTGTTAACAGTGTTTCTTCGATCGGTGTGGTTTATGTGATACCTTTGGATTCCTCCCTTGTTCCTGGTGGAGTGAAAAGGGTTTCCCTTGACTGGATAGAGGGTGTCTCTTTATGGGAGGGAGTAGTCTCAGTCTGGCAGATTTGTATAAAACTAAACACATAACCATCATACAGCTCAGCAACTGCACGCCTGGCCATTTACCCCACGAATCCTGCTCTGCAGTAAAAGATATGAACTGCTGATACACTGATCAACAGGAATCTGAAGAAATTATCTGAGTGAAAAAAAAAATCCCAAATGTTATATGCTGCAAGATTCCTTTTATATAATATTCTTGAAATAACAAAAATTATAGGAATACAGAACAGATTGGTGTTGCCAGGGATTGGGGTGGGATTAGGGGTGGGGGGTGGCAGCTGTGAAAGGCCAGAAGAAGGGATCCTCATGGTGGGAGCTTGTTCTGCCTTTGGGCTGTATTGGTGTCGATATTCTGGTTGGGATGTTGTACCATAGTTTTTTCCAGATGTTACCACTGGTTAAATGGTACATGGGATTTCTCTGTGATTATTTCTTAGCACTGCATGTTCTACAATGATCTCAAAATGAAAAGTTTAAGAATTTAAAAAGCCAGGCCACATTATCCCCTCAGCTACTAATAAGAGATGGATTGGTGATGATGGATTTCCTATCAACTATTGCTAGGAAAATTTATGTAAAATGCATGTCTATTCTTTTCTTTTGGTTTGCCACAATGAGCCAGTTATGCTACCGTCTTGACTGCTACGTCGTGGTGATGAGTTTTACTCTAAGGATCCCTCCATCAGAAATGTGTAAAGTGCTTGTTTAAGCAATAATTAGCATTAATAAGTGATTACATCTTTCTTTTCTTTACTCTTGCTTTTTTTTTAGATGTCATCTGTTTATCAGCATCTGGAAATGTCTGTAGCCTTTATATACTAGATTTTTCAAATTCATTAGAGAAATAGAAAAGGGATTCAGGTGCAAGAAAAAAAGAGTGGTTAGGAGAGATATTTTACCACTTTTTATAAGTACAGACACATCAATTAAACAACCATGAATTATTCACCCTATGTATTAGTTACAGGTTAGGAATTATTGTATAAAAGATCTTAAAACTGTGCAGTGATATAATAGTAATACAAACTCTGAGCTTTGTTATAAAAAATAACAGAAACAAAAATTAAAAAAAGAAAATTCAGACCGGCCATTACATGTCTGTGTGTGGGATATTCTGTACTGTTTTAGTTTTCACAAATCCTTGCTGAATTCAAATGATGCAATAAGACAACTTACCTGATCAAACAGGTGAGTGGGCTGTGGTTGAAGGACTAACTGAAAGG
Source organism: Cynopterus sphinx (assembly GCA_030015415.1). Classification (NCBI taxonomy): domain Eukaryota; kingdom Metazoa; phylum Chordata; class Mammalia; order Chiroptera; family Pteropodidae; genus Cynopterus; species Cynopterus sphinx. The sequence continues at coordinate 2,535,238 of CM057379.1, read as the reverse complement.
ATTTGTCTTTCTCCACCCAGACTCATGCATGTTTGAGGCAAGATGGGAGGAAGCGAGGAAGTAGGTGCATAAAGGGTGCGATTAAATTCTGCTAATCCTGGCGTGTGTGTTTGGGCAACCATGGGCATATTCAGTAGAAACTAGACTTTACAAAATCCAGTAAAGCTGGAACCAGGATGCATCTTATACATGTAGAAACAATTAGAAGAACAAAATAGAAGTCTTATATTTTCCATTAAAATCTGGATACCAACAACTCCATTGCTTTAAGGGAGTGTTATCACATCAACTATATGAATTTTAAGCAAGATGGGAGCAATTGCTATGGACTTTTTTTTTTTTTGTCCTCTTGCTTGGGACATAATTCCTGAGACACGACCCAGTCCCCTAGTATACGACCTGCAGCTTGACGATCAGCCACCAGAACAAGGTACAGGACAGCACCTTCCATCAAATTTCACAAAGCCTCTTCCTCTGACCGGTGGGGTGCCATGGGACGATTTCGACATAAATCAGGTTTTGGACATGGCAAATAAATTTCATTTGGCTCCAACATTCTAGAATTCTTAAGTTTTTCCTCTCATTTTGTGACACGCAGGGCATGGTATCAAATTTCTACTTTTGAAAAGCATCATATTTTTATACCTGTAGTCCGTTATTAAAAGCAAGCATTAGAATGGCAGGCTATGAATGGTATAGTTTTGTGTTGTTATAGACAAGGAAATCCATTTCTGTCAAACCAGTTTACAGGAAATTCTGATGAGTATCAGTCATTACTTATACCAGGACCCAGAGTTTATGAAAATAAATTGTAGAAGGCCTGTGCTTTCCTAATTTAGTCCTCTGCTCCAGGAAAGCTTAGCCTTATTTCCTACATCATATTAGTTCCTCTTTGCCAGAATTCATCATGCATGATACACTACAACACAACCCTAAATAAATTCTCTGCAATTTCGAGGGCTTTTTTATTCCTCATTGTAGATGCCCGTTCCCTACTCACGTTTTTACTTAATTCCTCTTTGTCCCCCCTCCCTCCTTATTCCCTCTTTTATCTCTCTACTTCTGTCCTCCTTCTGTCTAAGCAAAATTTGGCATGATATTTCTCAAATGTTTAGTAAGTTTATTAATTCCTTTACCTTGGGAAAACAGAATAAGGCAATAAGGCAAGCATAGATTTTTTTATAGCCCATATGAATAATATTACAACAATATTACATGCTCGTCAGATGAGCTAGCACAATCCTCTCTTCACAGCCGTATAGACCCACTGCTCCAATAAGGAAAGTAATGAATCTCTATTATATTTTTGACTGCTGCATGCTCATCTGGGTACCTGATTTATCAGACAGATAAAATAATATGCATTTAGACAGCTCCCTAGTGACTTAAAATATGCCAAGGCGTTTTTACGCATGTGCTATTCAAATTAACGTCAGCAATAACTTCCACTCTCTATTTTTCCCTTCTGATCATTTTTTTTTTTTTTATGATGGAGTTGAGAGATCCTCCAGAACGATGAGTTGGAATCTAAAATGGGAGGGGAAGGAGGATGGGGACTCGGGGGAGAAGGAGAAGCCGGCAGGTTGCTCCCTTCAGTGGTCCATTTTCCCAGTCAGGCCCCAGCTGGGTGGCCAGCATCAGCAGGTGACCAGAGTTCGGTTCCAGTAATGGCCTGTTCTCCCCCGCAGTGTGGCATGGTGGACCAGGGCCTGTACGTGAACATGATGGAGCAAAACCTGCAGGATGCTCAGAAGTTCATTCTGATGCACAAGGTGGTGCAGCCTGTGACTGCAGTGCCCACCTTCTTGGAGGATGACAGCTGCTTTTCCCTCATGGTGCAGGGCAGGGATGCTCTTGTCCACACCATCTACCTGGCAGGAGCTCCCTCCTCCCCCAAAGGGTTTGCTACCGGCTCCTGAGTTTGTGTTTTAAATTCTAAATGTGCGATTTCCACGAGCACCAAAACACATGATGCTCCCTCATCCTTCCTCACCCTCTGTGCTTCTTGTGGGAAACCTTAGTTTTTCTCTTTTTTTCATGATTTCTTCACTTTAATTGGAAAGACAATACTTAGTATTTTCACCGTTGTTCCTTTTCACAGTATAAGCTGTTCCTTAATGAGATCATTTTAATTTGGGTTATTTAAGACACTAGAATAGATGACATTTTAAAGTGAAATATAGTCCCATGTTTGTCACACTCATTTCTGATCAATTCAAAGATAATAGGGCAAATATTTTTGTGGTAGGGTGGTACACAGAAGCTTTTTTTGGAACTGTTTCCTTAGGGACAAATACCAGAGCATTTAATGAGAAACCTAAGGGAAGTTTCTCATTACGTGTGACAGACACCTAGACCTGTCTAATTACCAAAGGAACTCAGGGCAGTGGTGATTCAGCCATATAGTAGTGTCCTCGTGCCTTTGCTGGTTACACCTGCAGCTCCGGGCACTGGGGACCAGCCGCCATGGCTTCTTCTCATCTTTTCCCCTGCCTCATTCCTCCCACACTGGACTCCGGGGCCTGGAGTGATACCCAGTCCCTCCCATCCTCACCCATTCCATGTCCAGTAAACAACCCATTCACTCTTCAGTTTCAGTATAATTGGCAATTTCTTAGGAAATCATTATTTCATCCTAATAATCACTTCTATTTCTTGATAAAACTTCTCATTTCATAATTATACATTTATCTGTTTATTTTCTTCCTGTCATTGCTAAACTTTATTGAATTTTTACTCTTGTGTGGTTCATTTGAGCACTAATGTGTAAAATGGTGAACTTACTGGTAACGCCTTACTCTTTTGGCATTTGGCCAAGTGTTGGCCAGAACACCAATGCACACATAGTGGGGCATGTCAGCTGCTCCCCAGTTAAAACTACTAAGTGAAGAAGAAAATAGAACTGACTGTCCCAGTATCTAAAAAACTTCTTGCTGCTTTTTTTGCAGGAATAGACACAGAAATGTTCCATCCCATACCAACTCAGCTTATGTGAGGAATTGCCTTTGAAATGGTCCATGCAAAGGGAACCAGACTATACCATTACCATCTGCAGTTGGTACCCAGGCAGCAAGCATTGTTGGTGATATTGAATTTAAAAAGGATGGGCTCAGTGCTTTCAATCAGAGAAGGCCTGTTCTTATAGACTATTTCTTGGATATTGAAAGAAATAGAAAGAGAGCCTGGTCAGCAACTTTGAAAAGAGATATAACACTGGGCTTGGGGAAAAATTGATGATGATGATGACGATGATGATGATGATGATGATGATGATGATCTCTAGAGTGAATATATCTATAAAAGACTATAACCTTAACACATCAAATACTCATTTCCTGGCCTTGATGTTTTAAAAATTGCAAGGTCTATCTTTAATCTGTGACCTGCCTCTTATTAGCACCTTTACCTTGAGGAGGCTACATAAGCTCCCTGAATCTTAGTTTATCATCTATAAAATAGGGGTTAACAATGATAGTATCTACATCATACAGTTACTGTGAGAATTTTGTGAGTCAATACGAGCAAAAATAAACACGTGGGACTATATCAAACAAAAAATCTTCTGCAAGCCAAGGAAACCATCAACAAAATGAAAAAGCAACCTATTGAATGGGAGAAAATATTTGCAAATCATATATCTGATAAGGGGCTAATATCATATATGTATATATTTATTTATATTTATAAAATCATACAACTCGATAGCAAAAGAAATCCAGTTTAAAAAGTGAGCAGATCTAAATAGACATTTTTCCAAAGAAGACATACAGATGGTGAATAGGTATATGAAACACTGTTTAACATCACTAATCATCAGGGAAATGCGTATTAAAACCAAAGAATATATCACCTACACCTGTTAGAATGATTAGTACCAAAAAATAAAAGAAGTAACAAGTGTTACACTTGTTATTATATTTATACATATGTGTGTGTGTATATATGTGTGTGTATGAGTGTGTGTATATATATATATATATGTATATGTATATATATGTGTGTGTGTGTGCATGTGTGTGTGAATGAAAACTGATCTAAATTATTAGAAATTGTATGTAATTTTAAAAGCCTAAATATAAGTGTGAATGTCAATGTTGTACTGAACCATTGTCTCATCTTAGAAAGCATACTGGAGGTATCCAACAGTTGCCATCAAAGGCCAAGATGACAATCTAGAAGCATTTCTTACAGAATAACAATTATTTTCCACCTTGATTCTCATATACTAAAATGCCTCAAGCAAAGCCCATTAAATATAGGCTTTCTTCTAAAAGATGGTGCACATCAGAAACCAGTGGAAAAATAAATAAATTCTATCACTTTTTAAAACAGTTTTATTGAAATATAATTTACATAACATAAGATTCACCCATTTAAGTACACAATCCAATTTTCTTTTAGTATATTCACAGAGATGTGCAACCATCACCACAATCAATGTTAGTGGTGCCTGTAATCAGAGAAACCTCACAACTTTTACCAACAGGCTGCATTTCTTCAGAATCTCTCTTCCCCAGCCCTAGACAACTGCTAAGCTACTTTCTACAGATTTGCCTATTCTGGACATTTCTCATAAATAAAATCAAACACGTTCCTTATCGAATATATGACTTGCAAACATTTTCTCCCAATTATGGGTTGTCTCTTCACTTTCTTAATAGTGCCCTTTTAAGTGCAAATGTTTTAATATTGATGAGGTCAAATACACCTATTTGTAATTTGGTTGTTTGTGCCCAGGTGATATCTAAGGAACCGCCGCCTAATCCAAAGTCATGACAATTGTTGTCTTCTAAGAGTTTTATGGTTTTCACTCTTCCATTTAGGTGGATGATCCGATTTGAATTAATTTTTGAATGTGATTTGCTGTAGTGATCCAGTTTCATTCTTTTCCATGTAGATAGCTAGAGTCCCGGTATAATTTGTCGAAATGATTATTCTTTCCCTCTGGAATTGTCTTAGCACCTTTATAGACAATTGGTTGACTGTAAATGTGAGGGTTTATTTCTACACTCTCAATTTTATCTGTTGATTTATATGTCTATTCTTAGGCTAGTACCATGGTGCCTTGATTATTATAGCTTTATGTAAGTTTTTAAGTTGGAAAGTGTGAGTCTTCCAACTCTGTTTATCTTTTTAAAAACTGGTTCTTCAGGGTCATTTGCATTTCCATGTAAATTTAGAGCCAGTTTGTCCATTTTTGCAAAAAAAATGTTCTGTTGGGTTTTCGATAGGGATTGTATTTAATCTGTAGATCAGTTGGGTAAGTATCAGCATCTTGACATTAAATCTAATACATGAACATGGTATATCTATTTTCTTACATCTTCTTAGCTTTCAATTTTGTAGATTTATGAGTCTGACACATCTTTTGTTAAATTTGCTCCTAAGAAGTTTATTCTGCTTGATGCTATTCTAAATGAAATTTTTTTAAATTTCATTTTCAGATTATTTATTGCAAGTGTACAGAAATACAGTTTTGAGCTTTTACCCTGCAGTCATGCTGAACTCTTGTATTGTTCTGATAGTTTTTAGTGGATTTCTTAGGATTTTCCATATATGAGATCCTGCCCTCTGCAAATAGAGTTTTTCTTCTTCCTTTGCAATTTGAATAACTCTTATTTAATTTTATTGCCTAATTGCCCTGCTAGACCCCCAATACATTGCTGAATGGAAGTAATGGGTGTGGATGTCCTTGTCTTCTTCCTGGTCTCAGAGAAAGCATCAGGCTTTCATCATGAAGTTTGATATGAATCTTTTTGTCATAGGTATTCTGTGAGACTGAGGAAGTTTCCTTTATTTCTAGTTTGCTGAGAATTTTTATCATAAGAGATTGTTGTATTATGTCAACTAATTTTTCTATATCAATAGATATGATGATGTTTTTGTCTTTATTTTTGTTGTTATAGTAGATTACATTAATCTTTAGATGAAATGTCAGCCTTGCTTGCATTCCTTGGATAAATTGCACTTGGCTGCAGTATATAATTTTTTAAATATGCTGCTATAGTTTGGTTTGCATTTCATTGAGGATTTCTGCATCTGTATTCATAAGAGATATTTTCTCTGTGTTCTTTTTTCTTTAGATGTCTTTGTCTGGTTTTGTTATCAGCTCTCACTTTTTAAATAAACCTTCACTGAGGAGATGAGGTTCAAAGATTCCCTTAAATAATACAGGGAAGAGATCTGACAGAACTGGGAATGAAAGAGTGACATGTAACTCTTAATATCATTGTTCCTATTTGGAATCTAATACAGTAAATGTGCTTTCTCCAAATCGTTATGGGTTACTCAATACATTTTCAGTTTCATCTCCACCACGGTATCTGCAGTAAGCTGTGGCTGGGAGAAACTGCTTGATAATGGTGCAGTGATTCACAGTCCCCAAGTCTAAAAGTAAACCTTTTCTCGGCACATGAAAAGCAGTATTTTTTACTTGAATATATATCATCATACAAATTTATGTAATTTTCCTTCCTTTCACCCTCCCTCCCACCTTTCCTTCCTTCCTTCCTTCCTTCCTTCCTTCCTTCCTTCCTTCCTTCCTTCCTTCCTTCCTTCTTGTTTGTTTCAAAAAATAGCAGCAGAATAATCTCACAGTGATATAATAAACTGACAATTTTAAGTTGGTTTATCTTATTTCATTTCTTTTTTAAAACATGGAATTATTAGCCAAAATGTATTCTGCACAATTTACATCTTAACACTTTAAATGGAGTTTTCTTTACTAAAGGGCATTGCTGAATACCTTATTAGAGAACCTCATAATTGAATAAACATTAATAATAGGTTAGTATAATGCTTAGGATGGATGGAGTTAAAGTCTCTGACAGCAGCAGTGTAATGAGAAACACTCTTTTTATATGATTTTTTTTTCAGATTTACCCTTTAGATTAGGTAAGCATTTTCTCCAAAAAGCAGAGGGCATGAACTTTGCTGATGAGATTTTCATGAGGAATCAATGAAACCTTTACTTAACCAACTACCTGAAGATGAGAATACCTGAAACCATAATTATAAAGGAACTAATCTTTGGAAACCAAATAAAAGTCAATATGAAGAAAAAAGTAATTTTCAATGTTCTGTGTTGGTCAGCCCTAGTAAGTACTAAATGACTGTTGGATGTTTGGAACAAATAGAAAGTAACTAGCTGTTCACCATCCACCATCCATCATTATCATCCTCATTGCCATTATCTTAGCTAACTCAAAATATAAGAAAACCTGATACTTGAGTACATTTGGTGCACAATTTTGATTTCTAAAGCCAGCGAAACTTAAAATATTCTTCACATTTGGGACAATTTGGAAATTAAGACTGTATTCAGATTATAGTTCTAGTGATCAGCTTTTAGTCTAAAATCCTGAGTCCTAGAACAATAAAATAAAACCAATTGACTATGCAACGTTTTCAGAATTAAAATGAAGTTGAGAGGGAGAAAAAGAAAATTTGAGTAAAAAAAAATATTTTTCTTTTTATACTGGAAAATTCAAGTAAAGATTGCTACACTATTAAGATAAAATGTTGAGCATAGCCGACAGTTAGTAAGGGGCATTTAAAGTAATTGGCTTGAACCCAGTGGAAGCTTGTTTAAATTATCAATAATTAGTTTCAAGGCTTTTATGGACAGCATTTTCATGCCATTTGCCAATGCTAAAACCTCTAGTCGTTAATTATTTGAATGCCTAAATATCTTCCTGGAATTTTGGAGAAAAACACTGACCCCAAGTACTCTAGCGTTCTCTCTAAGCTTAATTTCTGAGATTGAGAGCTATATTTAAAGTCTCATTGATATGAAATTTGGTAAAGGGCTGTCAATGCTGGATCTTCTTGGACAGCAGGCTCGTGGCTTCTCAGAGGGTCCTGGTGTCCCAAGTTCTGATTACATCCTGTCCTTTGTTTCCTGGGGTGGAGGTGATGCTTTGGGTCCGGGCACAGCTGGAGGCTGAAGTTCTCTCCTCTGTGTGTGCTTCAGCCGTGTGACCTGCAGTCCCGTCTGTGGTCCCTGATGGACAGCTTGGCACCTTGTTCAACAGCATAGGGCCACTCAAGATGGCTCTGCAGTTACACTGTCACATCTGTCTTGTCAGATTTCTGCCCCACTCCCACCTCACTTCATCTTCTCACTTCCGAAGTAACTTTCAACTGAACAGGCAGTAAGATGGGTGTGTAGAAATGTAGGGGCAATTGTGAACTCTGGTCACCTTGAGTTGCCAAAATGAGTGATAGAATTTTTAATGTCATCTTTCTCCTGCTATTCCTTAGTAATAAGCAGGAAGAGTGAACGAGGAAAGTCCAACCCTGAGCTTAATGAATGATTTCTGAGGCTTTTAGAATTTCGAGATTTTCATGTATTCATTCTGTCAACTTTCACTAATAGCTTTTCATGTGCTGAGGAAATAAAGGTATCTGGGATGAGAAGAAGACTCAGTGCTTGACCTCAAGGAAAGCTTATACCATACAAGAAAAGACAGATACTTTGCCTACAGTTTGACCTAATGCTCTGTCTTAGTTGAAATAAGAATAACCTTCAATAAGCCCAGAAAATTAGGAATCTGTCTGAGCCTGGGAAGGTCAGAAACACCCCAGAGGAGAGCAAGGGAGCTGCCTTTGGGAAAGTAGGGAGGTGGCTGCCTGGTGGAGAAGGCATTGAAGTGTCTTCCTGGGAGGAGGCATGACTCCAGCAAAGCAGGCAGCTGTTGAAAGGCGTGGAGTGTTCTAGAAAGACTGAGCATTTAAATTAGTGGGAGTTGGGCATGGAGATACAGGAGATGAAGCTGAGAGGCAGGGTGGGCCAGACTGACTCTTCATCCTCACATAGGAGCTCAGGATTTCCAGGGCAAGGACAGGTCTGGGCCAAAGGGGAGACACAGCTCAGCTCTGGCTGCGCTGAGTTCCAGTTGCATGTGTAGGTCTAAGAGTCAATTGGAAATCCTTCTTTGAATCTTTCTAGAGAGAGAGGATTGGGTCAGTATTAGGGACCTCAGATCAGTCTGAAGCCCTAGGAATGAATAAGATCATGCCCGAGGAAAGCACGTGAAAATGGCAGCTACCAAATACCTGGAAAGCTCAGCCACTGGTTCGTAATTAGTATCGTGTAGCATTTCTGAAAAATGAGACAATCATTTTCTTATTCCATCGCGGAGACAGCTCCCTTTTCTTTCTTTTAAATTTATGCGGTGCAAAAGCGATTTGCGTAGATTGTTCTCAACCATCCCAACTCACTCTAATGGGACCAGACAAAGTATAAATTTCACCCCTGGGTGGGAGAGGGCAATTTAGATGCTGTGTTCCTGCCTACTGACGATCGGAGAAGGGCTGCCAGCTTTGCCAAATGGGTGGTTATTTTGTAATTTAGATACAATAAATCTCAGGCAAGTAATTTGCCTTCAGAACCTTGAATTGCCTCCTTAGCAGAATGGTTTTCAGTCTGGCTGGAGCTACATTTAAGTTACAGGGCGACACGAGAGCTTAAAAGAGAGACCCGGAGGACGCGATTGACTGCACTTCTGTTTTAAATACAACTGTGTTTCTATTCACAGGAAATGTAGTGGCAAATTTCTTTTCCAGCTGTCGGTTTATGATGTAGAATGCCTGCAGGAGCGTTGTTCCCTTTTGTTTTTCAGCAGGGCCATAGAGGCTGTTGTGATGGGGGTGACATCTCCACTCCTGCTTTATGTATGGGAGGAGCTTGCTCCTTTTGGATAAAACTTGGGGAGAGTTTATAGTCTATAAACTAAAAGGAGTAAGAAAGTAATAATACCAAATCTTTGCATAACCCACGCTGTGTGCCAGGCACCATCTGCATGAATTCATTCCCTTTGTGGCCTTGGACCCATGAGGTGGGCTCCAGGGTAGAGGAGACACAGAGATGTGAGTCACCTGGAACCCAGAGTCTAACCTGGGCCATTGGGCCTCAGGATCCACACTCTGAACCATGCGCTCCTACTGTGTGCCCAGGCACTCTCCTAGACTCCAGAGAGTCCATGGTGAGCACCACATGCTGTGTCCCCAGTGCCTGGCTCCCTGGAGCTTACGTGTGAGGGTGAGGATGCGGAAATGAGTTAAATTCATACTCTGAGATTAAAGAAAGTTGCATAATATAATTTATGACGAGGATATTTAAACTGGCTCACCTATTCTTTTGGGGAGGAAATAGGCCATTCGTCGAAGCTGATAAACCGAGTTAATTAAAATCTCCTTTTCAGGCATCCACTAGCTGAGAAGATCTATTTTCCTCTTTTAATTCCCTTTTACCAAAGAACGGTAGCACTGAGCTCCCGGTGCCAGGACCGATTAATTCATTTGGTCAATTATAAGTTAAAAGAAAGGACTTTTGTAACACATTTGTTGTCTGCTACTTCGGGATAATGTCCCACAGAATTGATGAACTTGATGGAGTGATCTGTTGCTATGGCAACATGCTGCCCAGTGAGTGGAAGAGGCTATTTCATCACGACCTTGCTGATAATGCTTGGGAAGGTAACAGATGTAAATGCAAAAGGTTTCCTTTTACTCTGCAGTAACTCTGGGTCGATGAGACAAGCGCTGAAAATGCCTCTCAGATACAGTAGTGAGGAACAGATCCGGACACAAATAATGGCTATCCTGGCCCTACACCATTTCGAAGTAAAGTGAGTTAGCTTCCTTGGTTATCGGTCTGTGTCCATAGCAAATCTTCTATGCCTTGCCAAAGACAACCATCGTCAGTGGGGTTGTTTATTTTATATGCAGGTATCACTTCTGCACAGTATTTAGTGCATGGAAAGCAGAAATGTTCCCTTAAATTATGACAAAAGTAAGAGAAGAAAATTTTTTTAAGTTTTTAAAAATTACATATATTTAATGTTTTAAACCCTCCACCCTCCGATGTGTTTTTTTTGGAGCTTCAGAGAAATATATATATTTATTCTATCTTCTGGAAGGGCTTTTAATCTTTGTAATTAAGAGGAATTAATTTATCTAGATTTTTTTCCTCATGATTTTAGGGTTTATCTGGATTTAAGCTGGAATAGACAGGGATGGTAATTTTCACTATAGATACTGTTTAAGGATTAATTATTTCATTGAGGTAGAAAGAAGTGCAGCAGTCTGCCTGATTGCATACTAGTATGAAAAATCTAAAATTACCATTTTAAATGACTTTTATGTATGCTGATCGTAAACATCTGTTGGAACTAACAATACTTCTGTTCTTTTTCTTTATTTCTTTATTTCTTACTTTTTCACAACAGAACTATTTTTACGCTCCTGAAAGTTTGCAGCATCTGAAAGTTCTAGAAATTGTAAAAATGGTACTCGCTGTAATTACTCAGAGAACTATTTCTCAAACGCTGAGAAGTTAATTGCCAAGCACTCGTTTAGTTCTTTCTAATTTCCCCCTCCACTCACGAGATCACCAGAGGCACTAATTTTGTAGTCTTAGTCGTCAGCCTCAGCATCACCTATATGAGTTAATTCATAACGTTTTCTTAAATGAACTACCTTTGCATCATGTTACAATCCTCATATAATCATTCTTGCAGTTTTTAGAACCAGAATCAGACATAGATGGATAAAAGAAGTAAATTAAAATATTTGAACATGGTAGGTGTTTTATCAAACGTCATCTAATTTCGTGATTATACAAAACAAACTTTATTGAATCAAATGGGCAATTTAAAATCCATTACTGGGGCATCTTCCTAATGATTCCCACCCTGTAAACTGCTTATTTTCCCAGCACCTCTTCTGGAGCGCTTATAAGTTCAATTTCACATTTATCTGTGTGATTGGCTAACTTCTCTTGAGCTAGACCACATGGCCTCCCAGAATCAGAGCATCAGTTCCCTAAGGTGAACACCCTTGCATTTCCCCCACTACCATCTTTCTGATGCCCAGCAGAGGCCTGGCTCAGTAAACATCCTCTCCACCCATACTGTGAAGGACAAATGCATTTGAGGTGCCCCTGAAACAAACTGTGGAGGTTTAAACAGGTGGTGTGCACATCAAAGGGACTGTAGTTGGCATTCCTGTGCGTGCAGCAAAGAACTAAGATAGATGCTTATTTAGTTAAGCAAAGAAGGAACTGGCATTCATTAGTAATAGCCAAGAGTCAGGTGACTCTTGGAATGACTTAATCCTTACGCAGTTCTGTGAGGTCAGTAATTATCTAAATTTTATACATGACAGAAGAAACGTGGTCTTCTGGGGACCTTGAGGATGGTGAGGGTGAGTGAAGCATAGGGAATGAGGGAGAAAGTGAGAGATGAGAGGTGGAGGGGACTGGGTTCTGAACCCCAGAGCGTGTTAGGGGAGCTTCAATCTCATCCTGGGAGCAAGAGAAGCCATTCAGTTTGTCTAGTCAAAGTGGGAGGGGCAGCCTGGTTTCAGGGGAAAAGAGTTCCATGTTCTCACTTTCCACGTGTAGTTGGTTTCTGAGAGAGAACTACTTATTTCTAAGATGAGCGGAACTCAGATCTACTAACTTGTCACATCACCTGCCATTAGCTTCTTTATTATGCTTTACCATAAGTAGATCATTTTCATTTTCTTCTGTGTCTCAGTCAGAGCAGAAGGAGGTTTTTACCCCCTCAATTATTTTAAGGTGGGTCTACATTTAATCTGCATTTAAGATGGGGCAGCATTTAGCCTGCAGCCTCAGACTAAACCTGTACACAAGTCTGTCCACCAAGGGTCAGGTATGTGCTCTCAGGTGCGTGTCAGAGCAGAGAAGGGAAGCTGGCCAGTTTCAAAAAGAAGACATAGGATCAAATAGCTAAGAAGAGCCATGGTTCCATTATGCATTGCGTGAATACCCTTAGGATACCATGAGCTACTTCAGGGGTGGAAAACAAGCTCTGACAGAGAGCTCTCAGAGTCCCTATTCACTTCATCAGAAAGGAAAGGACCCCTGGACTTAAACATTTATGGCCATAGGACAGGATGCTATTTTCTGGGTAAGGAATTATCGAAGCCTTCCAGTTTGTATGGTTTATTGTCTCCATAAAAAAAGAGAAGGCTTGAGGTCATGGGGGTGGGAGGACTTTTGTAGGGTTTTAAAATCATTTTAGATCGATGACTTGGATTAGTTAGTTTATTATTGTATTTTATTGCATAAATATGCCTTAATCACTATATGTACTGATTTACAAAATGAGCTATTAAGTTTGTTAATTTAACTCTATTAACTATTCAATGATAGAAATTAACTATATTCACTAATAACTCCTGTACAACATCATGCTTTATATTTTTCAAATACTTATGTATTTTTTTCTCTTATTTTCTTACTGTAATCTAGAAAATGAAATAAACAGGTCAGATTTTAGAGTCGATATTTTATAGATGCAGTATCTGAATCAGAGAGCATAGCAACTTGTAGAAAGATTCATCAGTTGTGTGAAAGCATTCTTCGCAGCAGGTGTTAAACAGGCAGGTAGACTTTATTTAAGGCCGTTGCAATAGGAGAGAGAGGCAAGAACTGAGTGCGGATTCAGCTCTGCCACAGGAAGTTGGGTAAGGTTTTTAACTGCTGGGTGGGCTAGTGGAAGAGGACCAGAGGCTCTTTGGAGATTGGTTCATCAGTGGCATGCATTGACCACATTGAGTTGTCCCTGAGTCTGCAGATCTTCTCTGTGATCAGGCCATCTGTCCACGCTTGCTAATCAGTGCCCTTGTAGTCAGTGATTGCATTTCAAAGGAACAGCCCCCCCGAGTCCTTGAGAAAAAAATTTCTGTGTCATAAAAGTAGCAAAGTCTTTTTTAAAAGATTTATGTCTCAAAAAGACAAAAAAAAAAATAATATGCAACTTAGAGTTTTCTAAAGTAAATGCTCTGAGCAAAGGGAGTTCAGGGAGCAGGAGTCAGGAAGAAGCAGGTGTGAAGTCCAGTCAAGCGTTCTAGGTCTGTTGTAAAACACGAAATAGAATCCTGAGTTTTTCCTGTCACTTTAGGCTTCATTCAACTTGCAGGAATGTGAGCTCCCCAAGGCTGAGGCTTGTCTGTCTCCAGTGTGGTCCAGGCCCAAGCCAAGCTCAGTAAATACTGTCCAAGAATCAAAGGAACCCCTAGCGCTCTCTTCACCACTGTTTTGCTTCATAATCTGGAAAGACTGTTCAATTGAAATCCTTTTGAGAAACTCTCTCCTTTCTGAAAAATGTGACGATGTACAAGACAGTAGCAAACAGATGGAAAACTGTTGAAATCTTCCTTTAAAATCTGGTAGGAAAAAATGGTACCATTAGAAAGATGACTTTTCTCACCTTTGTGTGAGTATCTGGACACCATTAATTCAGTTAGCCTCTAATGGTACCATTTAGACCACAAAATTAACACCTCATTAAGAAAGTATGGAAATTGGGTCACTGCCCAGCAATTATTGCCTGATAGGGCAAAGTTTTAAAAGGGGGAGTTAGTAGGTTGACACTTTTATTCATCAAATAGTCTCTAAAGACAGCATCTGCCTGGTGGGATAAACACACAATACAGGGAGAGAAATGGCAGGATCACCACCAGGCCTTTCATTGTTCCGGCAACACAGCGTGAGTCATTCTAGATGAATCACATAAACATTCAGAAGGGTATTTTGACATTTTACAAAATAGACCTTCAAAATGAATCTAATGTTTTCCAAATCACAGTGCCCTGAGTTTTTGTTCACACTGGCTCTGGTTTAGCCTCTAAACACCGTGGCCTTTCTTTAGTTGATTTGTTCATCACATATTTACTGAGCTTACTATGGGCCAGGCACCAAGCACCCTGGGCATCTGGTGATGGGGGAGGCAGCACCCATGGGGCTGAGTGTTTAATGGGCAGTTATGGCATAAATGGAAGTCCCTTAATCTCCACTGTGGTTTGAGCTGGAAGGCCTTGGCATTCACTTCGACTTGACTTTACCTAAAATATGTTTTATCAAGTCAGACAATAAATATGAGAAAAAATATTTGTAACATCTAGAGGTAAGACCCTGTGTTGTTCCTTACCTTCAGTCAGTTACTGTCCCACTGTAAAGACAGACACATACACATACACACACAAATGCAAACTGTTTTTTTTTACCTTCTTCTGGGCTATCGCACCATGAAGCAACTTGTAACAACAGATAAACCAAGCACAGTGAGAACAGACTCCTCTTGTGCTCTTCAAGTTTTGTTAATCTGTGGGTACCCCACAGGAGTCTGCGTGCCTGCTCTCTGAGTGCTGTGAACACGGGCTCAGATTCTGACTGCTGAACCAGCGAGGCCGATTATTCACAAACTCTAATCTCTACTTAGTAGGATCCAATTAAATGATTTCTATACTTAAGAGGTATTTTAATTATGTGATTTTCAAACAGGGCATTGAGATTCATGATCAAGAATTAATGAGTTGGAAAATATTTTAAAATATGATATTCTATAATAGAACAGAAGACAACAAATAGAATAGAAAATCTGATGATAAATTAGATATGTGGAAGGCAACAACTGTCCTTGAAACTTTTGTTTCTGTTTATTAATATGTACATACTGGTTGTCATGTGAAATGCAATTCTTCTGGAATATGGTGATAAAAAAAGACAAAGCCATTTTTCTGAGTAAAAACATTCACTGTAGAACAAACATAAAAGCTTTTCATTTTTGAACATTTGAATACATACAGAGATTTATCAGTTGCTGGGGTATTCGCCACCTTTTTTTGACCTTTAAAATTCAATAGAATTTTGTTGATATATTAATGTTGGGAGGCACATAAGGTTTTGTGTAAAAACTAAAACATATTTCTTGACAACTTCTGCTTTGCTCCGATGTAATTGTTGACCTTTCAAACTCTCCTGTGACTTCTGATTCTGCCCCTTAAACCCTCTTTCACAGAATGGCTTCCCTTGAAGAAGGATAAAGAAGTGATCACATCCTCATTTCTGTTCTTGATTGGCCAGGGAGGAGGGGCAACCGGGAGAGTGAGATGTGGAGGTGCCTCTACTTAGCTCTGTTTTACACATAGAGAACGTAGATACCGAAACAGTGAGCTTTTCTCTGAATGAACAGTAATTCCTTTCTTTCCCTTCAGTACATCAGTTTTAAAACACATTTTTTTTTTTCAGGAAAATCATATAGAGCATGATAACCAACTATTGGGATTTTAACTAAAAATCATTTGGTTAGTATTCCTGGCAGTACATATCAATTAATGAAATTTATTTTCAAAAGCAAGCTGAAATGTGAAATACTGACACTAATATTTTAACTCAGTGTGTGATAGATTAATAATAAACAGCATTTATAGATTTAAAGTAAGTCACTAATTACTACTTACTAACATCATCTACACATCATAGTGTGTAATAGGAATTATTGAGGGTCTTTTACAAGCATAAGTTGGTAGCTGGCAGTTAATATATATTTGTTTACTTGTTGTATGCCCTTATTTCAAATAAGCGAATTACAATTTGAACTAAACCTGTTACAGTACACATTTATGGGAATCACGCATTAATCTAATAGGTTTCAAGGTGCTTCAGTGTTCACGTCTGCTACATCCTCTACACCACAGCCCACGTTCTTCTTTTTAAGATTTCTCATAATGTTTTCTCATATCATCATGCCTCATTATACACATCTCAAGGAAGGCACAGGCTGCCTAAGCTGGTCCATTCACCTACCCTAATCACGCTGTGTTCCCTGGTGCAGGAGATGCTCTTCAGATTCAGCTCAACTTTAACCTTCATTTAAAGCCACCAGAAACCTCTGTTTTCCAGGAATTGGCTTCTGTCTTCTCTCTCCTCTGAACTGCCCTCGACTCCTGCATCATCCCTTCCTGTGATGCATCTCTCCTTGCTCAGCATCCCTTCCTGTGATATGTTGCTCCTTGCTCAGCATCCCTGACAGGGCTCGGCAACATTCCTGAATGTGTTCTGTGTTCTCCCTCCCTTACCACACCACGAGTTCATTTGCATTCTTCTTTGCTTCTTCAACACAGGCCACTATGCCTCAAACATCCTGATAGGCAAAAAATCTTGATTCCTTGATTCACACACGTCGCTAAATTGCTCTGTGCCAATTGATGGAAAAAAAATATATAAACATTGTGGCATTTCATATTAAATAATGAGCTTTTGGATTTACAGATTTAGCATTTTCCATGTAAAATGTTTCCAAATACATGTGAAGGTATATAACATATAGTAATTTCTAATTACATTGAAGCATAAGAATAGCCACAGGCATCCCATCTCAAAGAAACTTAATTGTTCTCATTTAATATATAATATCCTTTAAGCTTCAAAAGAGCCCTGGGAGGTAGGTGTTGCCATTGCAGTTTGACAGAAGAGGAAAGTGAAGAAAATAAATTCTACAGTTGGATGTGCAAACTTAATCATTTGAGAATAGCTTGCAATATGTTCCTCGGCCATATTATTGATCTGCCATCTTGCGCTTTGGTATGTTATTTCTAATAAAATGAAGTCACGATGTCGCCCTTAAGGAATGAATTTCAGAAGACATGTTTACAGGGGATTTAGAAATAAGACACCTCGGATCATTGGAATTAGAGGAAGTACAATCCATATGTATTTAAATTGATATGTGCCCTACCATCATAGTTAGAGTATCAGTGTAGAAATAAATAGGACTTTTGAAGGCAATTGGAAATTTACAACATTGCCCCTTAGCCACATCTGTAACTTCCAGAAAATGACTCAATTAGAGCATATGAAGGTACCTATTTCTTTATTTAATATCAGAAATTAATAAAAATAACTACAGTATTCAAAAGGGTAGCAATGTTTTGTAAACTATGTTACCAAATTTAATAGATTGGAAACATGAAAACAAATATGGAATCTCTGCATAAACATTCAAAAAATTTGTTGGAAAATGATAAATGAAAGTATCTATGACACATTTATATCTTTCCTCTGTTCACTGGTACGTAAATACACCTTGTGTTTGTGTACAGACATACACCCCTTCATACATACAACCAGGCACAGGTGTTTCTGCTATAAAACCATGGATGCTTCTTGAAAAATTTCACATTCTGAAAAATCTCACACTAAAGTTAGCCTGGGAACAATAGGCCACTCAGAACCTTTGCAGCGCTAAAACTGCACTCCCCCGAACCCCAGTAATTAGTATCTGCAGAGATGACGTGCCAGTTTGTGGACAGCTGTAGGTTTACGGCAGACACTTTAAAATTGCACAGAAACATTGTATGATTCTTTGTACATTGGTATATGTTTAAGTTTTGTGGAATGAGATATTCTCAAATGCTTAATTTTTAAGTAAATAGTGCACAGAAATGGTAGAATGGCAGTGCTGAGCGCAGGTGCTGAGAGCACAGGTGGAAGCAAGATCTGAGCAAAGGCTGCCATTAAGGGGACACCAGTGGAAGTGTGACCTACTGTCACCGCAAAATCATTCCTGGGGGGAAGCAGCCTCTCTGAGGAAGAAAACAAGCTAGATGGCCTTGGGTTTTATGATAAATTTTTAGATACAACCTGAAAGGCTTGATCCATAAAGGAAGGATTGATTAGCTGGACTTCATTGAAATTAAAAACCTCTGCTCTATGTGAAAGAATGAAGAGATAAGCCACAGATTGAGAGAACATATTTGTGAAAGACATAACTGATAAAGGACTGTTGTCCAAAATAGACAAAAGAACTCTTAAAACTTAATAAGAAAACACAAAACTTGCTTAAAAACTGGGTTCACATTTACTCATCACAACGACGACATTCACCCCAACAGTGATCCACGCCCACCTTTAAGACGGCTGTGCTACATCAAGTTTTGACTTTCGTACATTTGCAGTGTTACTGGAGGTGTTTTCTGGGCGTGTGATAATCATGTCTACGTTAAATCGTGCTTTCTAAACTTCACTCTATTGCTTCCCTCATACGGGCTTAGCTAATGTGTCTTTTCTACATCACATTTCTTCTTAGAATGCCCAAATTATGATTTGATACCTGTTATTTTTGCCACACTGCCAAAAATGCCAAGAAAGTCTGTGGGTTTGTAAATGAAGAGTACAGTCAGCATCTTCAACATTATTCTATGTACAGCATGTTTTCTCAATCAGGACACAACTGGCATTTAGATTAGATGTTTCTTCGCTGTGGGGACTGTCCTATGCATCTCAATATGTTGAGCAGCAACCCTGGGCTCTGTCCTCCAATTGCTAGTACTGTGAGACAAGCCAAACAAAGTCAGCTGATACTTAGATACTTAAGGGGATCAGGAGATTCCCAAGGATACAGTAAAAAGTTGTTGCTTTTTAAAACAGACATCGCCATCATCAAAATGCATTTGAATCGATAAAAGCATAACTAGATATTTTTTAATGTAAAGATAAAGTCTAGGTAAAAATGAATATTATTGTTGTGTTAAAACTACACAAAAAAGTAGAAAGCTATCCTCCTCTTAGTACTAAGGTTTGCCTCTAAATATCTATTTAGTTCTAAAGTATGATTTCAGTAAATGTTTTAAACTCTGAATTTTAGGATTCTAACCGACACCCTTCTCTGAATTCTGACTTTTTCAAATATCAGGAAAATATATAAAATGAGAATAGAGTTCTCCAACTTAAAATAAGACAAGAATCTCATTAACTTTTTTCATGACAGAAGGAAAAACAAAGTGGAATAAAGAAAAGCTATAGCCA
The DNA here is from genome assembly GCA_030015415.1 of Cynopterus sphinx. Classification (NCBI taxonomy): domain Eukaryota; kingdom Metazoa; phylum Chordata; class Mammalia; order Chiroptera; family Pteropodidae; genus Cynopterus; species Cynopterus sphinx. Next base: position 2,515,620 of record CM057379.1, on the reverse strand, counting down.
TTCATTTCATGATACCTGTGCAATAACAGAAAGTCTGTGAATTTCCATAGGTTCACTCAGAGAAATCTATCTTCTAGAAATAATAATTTTTGTTGGAGTACAGAAGTAATTAAACATTTTTCTTATGTACAATTTAGAATAAAGGTTCAAGTGATCAGAATTTTGCCCACAGCATAAAATATTCTGCACAAGGAAAAAACACATCATGTTCTTTTATAGAATGGGTTTCTGTAGTTGTTTAGAAAAAAGTATCCATTGGTTTTAAGTTTTGAGCGGAAATTTAAGAACATGAATAATCATTGACATTATCCATAAAAAGAAATGTTACTGTGGGCAGTTTTTTGTTGAAACACCTGAAACTGGTTCATGGAACACTGCTGTTTTCCGAGGTCTGTAGACAGCTCTGCAGGAACGGCAGGAGATTCTGATTTCACTCCTCTGTGGGATGTAAAACTGAAAGCAACAAAAGAACAGGATAAACAAACAAAAACTCATAGACACAGACAACAGCTTAGTGCTTAACAGAGGGAAAGGGAGAAGCAGCGAGGTAGATAAAGGTAAAGGAGGTCAGATATACACAGTGATGGAAGGAGATTTGATTTTGGGTGGTGAACACAGAAGGCAATATACAGATGGTGTATTATAGAATTATACACTTAAAACCTATGCCATTTTATTAACCAATATCACCCCCCAATAAATTCAATAAAAACAGAATTCTGTTTCTATCAGGGAGGGAAACATTTTAAGATGTGCCGACATTCAGCATTAGAGAGGGTGTTCATTTGTGCAAAATGAATAATAATACCTCATTATAAAGAATCGGCCTGTGCAATAGGTGGACACGAAGCCCCATAACCTGCCACCTACAGGTGGGAGACTCCAGTGGCACAGTTCACTCTGAGTCCGAAGGTCGGAGAACCCTGGACACTGGGAATGCAGACTCCACCCCAGGTCAGAAGATTCAAACACTAATTTCTCCTGGAAGCACCTTCCCAGACACTCCCAGAAATAAATATCTGAGCACCCCGTGATCTGGTCAAGCTGACACACACAATCGACTATTATGTACCCCTAACTTTCAACTCAAAGTTTCGCTTGTCCTACAACGATATACCTAGATGTTCATTGCAATTCTGTTTTTAATCATGAAAATTTGAAAAGAACCCAAATCAATTTAAATGGGACATTGTCTAAATAAATAAGTTAATTCTTGTAATGGCAGGCTCTGTAGCTTTTAAAAGGAATGAAGTCGATTTTATACTTACTGAAATGGAGATGGGGAGCATGGCATAGGGAATGCAGTTAGCATTGATGCAGTGCCTGGGTAGAGAGCCAGAGGAGAGAAAGAGCAATCAGGGGGACTGTTTTAAAACTATATAAATGTCTTATCAATGTGCTGTATACTTGAAACTAATAATAACATTTTAAAAAAATAAGCGTCACGACATATTAAAATGAAAAAAGGCAGAAGTAAAGCAATGTGTACAATTCCATGTGTATCTCTTACACATAATGACATAATAGAATCATATACATGAGTACATGTAATTAAATACTTGGGCAAATTGCATAGCTTCAGTCTAATCATGAGAAAAATACCAGGCAAACTCAAATTGAGGAACGTTTTGCAATACTTGCCTGACAGCTTCTCTTCAGATGAAAGATAAGAAAAGCCTGAGAAGTTATCACTGGTGGGAGATGCCTAAGAGAGCCTGATGACTGTGACTCAGTGTCCTGCATTGGATACTGGAATGGACAGAACAGTGATGGGAAACTGATGGATTTAAATAGTCTATAGTTTAGTTCATACTGCACCGATGCCAATTTCTTAGTTTTAATAAAGACTGTAGATATATAGTAGAGCAGGGGTCCCCAGTCCCCAAGCTGTGGACTCATCCTGGTCCGTGGCCTGATATTAACCGGGCTGCACAGCAGGAAGTGAGTGGCTGACAAGCAAGCAAAGCTTCACCTGTATTTGCAGCCGCTCCCCAGCGCTAGCATCACCGCTTCAGCTGCGCCTCAGATCATCAGGCCTTGGCTTCTCATAGGAGCCAGGGTCCCTGATGCCACAAAGGTTGGGGACCGCTATGTTAGATGTCAACACTAGGGGGAGCTGGGTGAAGCACGTACAGGAGTCCTCTACTCTCTTTACAACTGTTCTGTAAATCCCAAGTTATTTCAGAATAAAAAGTCAAATGTACACGCTGTGGGACATTTACATACTTACCATAAAGTACTATAGTGTAATGAATCATTAACACAAGACAGAACTGTCAAAATAAATAATAAATATGGAAAGGGAACAACATAAAGATCTGTAGCAAGTGTCCCATGCGAAATCCTAGTGAGGCCATGCATAACACGTTAAAGATAGACATCCCTGTCCCCGGCCCCTTATTTCCCCGCGGAGGCGGGAAGGCCCTATCCAGCAAGGCAGAGGGCTGGGCATTGCAAATTCCAGGTGGCAGAGCCTTTAACTCTCTAACAGATCCAGGCAACTAATTAGTGGTAAGAATTCCTCTGTCACTCTGAATGTGGCTTCATTAGAAAACTCCCAGGTCTCTGGGAAACTTTATGGAGAGATGAGGAGCTACACTTTTATTCTTCCAGAAAGCGGGGTGACAGAGGCTATGGAAATGGATTTAGGGGAGGAAAATGGGCTTTTGTAAGTTCACGCACATGCCAGCATTTCCCTCAGAATTGCTCCAGCAGATGGCACAATTCCATTTCCTCCCCTTTGCCAGGGTTTCTTGTAGAAATAGCCAGGTGGAGCTGAAAATTCACAATTTCATCAGCCTTTGTGGATATAAAATCGTGGTTTTGAAAAGAAAGGAGGACAGAGAGGACCACAAATAGGGCAGCTGAACCAAGGCAACAACCAAGCAGCCATGTCAAAACAAAAACAAAAACAAAAATACACAGTTAAGGTTTAATGATTTTCCGTGGCTTTTGGAAAAATGAAACAAAGGCAAAGTTCACCCATATCTTCATAAACAAAATATGATATCCGCATTATTTTTAAATGGTGGAGTATAATTTGTAGCCCAGAAAGAATAAATTGGCCTCATCCATGGAATTGTCTCATGTGGATGATGAGTCTTTTCAAGAGTAACAGACCCTCTGGGGCAGGAATCTTTGGTGAAGAAGACAGGGTGCAGCATGGTTAGAGGGCAGAGTGAAAGCATGTGAGCCACTGTTAATCACATGTCTAAGAAACGTCCGATTGCCCATGTTAAATTTAGGATGGGTGTGTTTTAGACCTCCTTCCCACCCCCTTTTAGAGGAAATTTCCTTTATTTTATAGGGTCATCTGCAGACCAGTCATTGGGGTGACCCAGGTGAAGACCCAGAAACTGGAGTCTTGAGTCTCTCCGCGTGGTGGCACCTACTTGGCACTGAGGGTTCCCCTGGTCCCTCTAGGATCCTTCTATTTGGCTTTGTCCTCTCAAAGCACCTGTCACTTCCTGTGCTATTGGCTTGATGTCTGGGCACTGGGGTCAATGGCCCCAAGGCGTCATTTCTCTCACCTGCTGGCAAACCAGAGGGAAGGCTCCCAACTTAGTTGATCCTGATCTTCTTGCCTTTCATTGCTAAGGTAACATATCTCATACAGATAAATATTTTTTTTTAATTATAAGTGGAAATATGTAAAGTTCTTCAAATTTTTAATGAATTTATTAATTTATTAATAAATTTATTAATTTATGTTTATAGCATTGACTGATAGCTTATAAAATAAATGCAACACCAATTTTAAAATCCAGGAGAACTTCGCATAGATTTCTAGTAACTCTCGTAGGGGTATTTAGTTTGTTTTCTTTTTCTCCCAGCTACTTTCTACTGGAGTTTACTTTTTAGCAGATGTATTTGGCATGATTATCAATCTGTTTCTTGATGGTAGAAGAACAAAAATGTTTGTCTGTTTTTCCTCGCAGAACTTTTCTTATTTATTCCCACTTCTGTCTCGCCTAAGGCGGAAATGCTGGCTCAGGTAAATTGTGGAATGTAGACAGCTTGAAACATGAGCTAATTTCTTAGAATTGCTCAGAAAATGTATCATGTCAATTAAATGGCCACGACTGTTATTTAAAAAGAAAAGTCACATAGATTTTGTAGCATAATTGATGTGTATAGTCTAGCTGCACTTTGCAAATCTTCAGGTACCTCATATATTTGATTTGAAGGGGCCTTTTATAGAAACTACCCATAAGCATAGGTCATTCACGAATGGAAAGTCTTGAGTTGGCTCCTTCATCTGTTAATATCTTGCTGGATAACAAGTCAGGTGATATTTCTGAATATCAGGTGATATTTCAAATTCAGGTGATATTTCTGAATTTCAGCCTCCTTCTCGGAGAAGGTGGTGACAGTCCTCTCCCAGAGTGGCTGTAAGTATCAAAGAAGGTCTGTGAGGTTCTGGAAAAAGGTATCTCATTCAGAGCACTTCAGTGTCAATGTTCCTTCTTTACTGTCATTACTTCAGTTATTTAAACATCTCATTCACTTATACTCAGGTTTGCTTAATATTATGATCTGAACCATTCAATTAAAGATGATAGGAACCTTAGGGAATTATTAATAGCAAGGAAATACATTGAAGGTAAACTCATAAAGAACATGAATTTTTATATTATTGCAAAGAATTGTTAATAATTATTAAATGATATTAAATAAGTAATGGTTGGAAATAATCATTAATAATTATTAAATTATTTTTAATAACAGATAGTTCCTATAAATATAAAACATGAAGCTGAAAATTACAACACATGAAAGGAAGGAGGATCCTAACTATTTATGCTGAATGAATAGAATTGCTTCTCATCATAGGGTAAGTGAAAGTCTCCCTCAGAAGCACAAGTCAGTGCTGGCCTAGGTCCATCAAGAACCTTACATAGAAGCAGTGTCGCTGGTATTTAAAAATAATCTCTCTTACTGAAATGTCACACAAAAGGCAGATGGTTGTCCGAAGGCTGTGATCAAACGTGTCAGCATGGACCATAGAAAACATTTGAATCTTCCTCCTCCGGGGTAAATGACCACGAGTGACCCAGAAAGGTCCAAAAGAAAGATCTTAAAATGAATACCTGCTGACAATGAGGTTCTTTGAAGGTTAATAAAAACTGATAAGATGCACTATAAATTGTTTGTGTCAAATAAGGTTAATAAAAACTGATAAGATGCACTATAAATTGTTTGTGTCGAAGATAAATTTAAACCCAAATGTAACTGGTCATCGGAAGCCAAAATAGATTTGTGATATGAATAATAATGACAGTATTACAAAGGATCTCATTGTTGTTTAGCACATTAGGGTTTTCCAAGTGCTTTTGGAAATGTTCTCACATGTGGTTCTAGTTTTACAGGTGAGAAAACTGAGGCCCAGAGACTGGGTCTGGTCACTTACCTGATACCCCACACTTGTTGATGACTTGGTGTCTGAAATCACACCAAAAGGCCTAGGAAGAACACCCTTTGCAAAGTCATTTGGGCACTTCTGATTCATCATGGGGGAGAGCTATAATCATGCTTCTTTAGCATGATTTTGAGTAACAAGTAAGATAAGAGCCCTGGTACCTGACAGAATGAAGAAGAAGCTTCTACAAAGAATAAAAAAACATGCTCAGCATGCCAGTCTTTAAGATTGAATTAGATTGTGTTGTTTCATGATTTTATTTCTAGAAGTAAATAAATTACGAATTGCTTTCGCAAAATAAAATTCTTTTTTGTATGATGGTATATAATTTTCGGTAATGATGTATACACTGTACTGATTTTTTTCCCCTAAATGCATTATTTTAATAAATATCTCATGAATGAGTTTAAAAATAAAAAAGGTCTCACAGCGGTCAGGGCTCTGCCGACTCAGAAAGAACTGAGCAGGCCCAGTGAGGTGGTCAGAGCCAGCATTACACAGGACTGGGTCTGTTAAAAAGCCCAGAGGCATATTTTGTTTACTGTAGCCTCTGTGTTTTTTTTTTCTGAAAAGTGCCAGATGAGTTTGCCTCAGCCAGAAATATTGTTCATAAACAGGCTACATTTTAAAAAGCATAGCCACTAGAATACGAACTTGTCTAGGTTCCTAAGAGGCTCTTCTCTCCCTCTCTCTATTTATAAGTCGCACATAGCCTCACCTTACTCTTTTTGGAAATCTGGTTTCTCAAATTAACCTCAGGCCTTCCCAATGATCATCTATTTTTCTTTATATGTCTGGAAAAATAAGAAGCAAAGGTATTTTTCTTAAAAATATTTTAAGATGTTTTGAATGCTGTGGAAAAGTTTTATTTCAAGCATTGGAGGCCAAATCCTGGCGTTGGTAGTATTTCAGTAGTTATGACTAACTAATGGCTTAGAAAGAAATACTTTTCATCATTTTAACTTTTTTTCAAGGTTATTATAGCGGATTAAAATAAAAGGCTTTGCCAAAAACATTCTTGCATTTGCAGTATTTAACTGGAAACGCACTGAATGTTCACTAGGTTGCAGTGAAACAGTCCAAGCTGTCACCTGGTGCCTGCAGCAAGCCATTCATCATTGGCCCACAAAAGCCTCTGAGGACATCGCAGGAGAAAGGAGGAAGCCCTGGGAAGGAGGGTGGGAAAGGATAAGCGCCTTTCAAACTCATTAAAATACCTTCGAGCGTCATCTGTGGATTTTTTGCAAGTTGTTTTAGAATCAATTTTAATTGATTATTTCAGCTGTACAAGACAGCAACCTGACATCATGTTTGTAGATCTCAGATATACCTCAGCATGACGTGAGCAATAATGAATGGAGCACTAGATGTGAGAGCTATATTTCAGGTGATAAATACATCAGAAACACCCTGTGCATGGTTAATGGGTACGTGCCTCCACATATATCACTTCTACTTTTTAGAATTCATCAATTGGTTATTTAGATCTCATGTTTTCTGCCCCTTTATTAATATGTGCTTATTAACACAAAATCTTCATATCTTCATGTTTCTTCTCCAAAGGTATTGACCAAAGTGAGGCTTCCAGAGCTGCCCAGCTGTGTGGCCTTGGGCATGTTGCTTGACCTCTTGGAGATTTTAATTTCTCATCTGAAAGCCATGCTTATCTCCTTGTATTTTTTTTTTTTTAGTATTGTATAAATTTATTCAGGTACAGAACTGAGTACCATGGTTTACAAAGCATAATAAATATTCATTATTAACTATTTTATTATGATTCGATAAACCATGCCTCAACTTATGTGTCATATTTACTTATTTGCACATGTGAATGCAGAAATTTTAATACCTTGGAATGACCAGATACTGAACAATCTCTCTTATTTCTTTTGTCATTCAAAGAGCTCATAGCCAAGGCAGTAGCTGATGTTCATTCACTTTTTCACACGCACATATACACACATGCACATACACACATACATTCTGCCCTTGTGTCTAACATAGAACAGAGGCTCACTAAATGCTGCAACTGATTTGATTAATTTATTCAATTATTAAATTATAAATTTAATAGCTCACAGGTGTCCCCACTAGACACCGTGGCGCCATCTAATATTTATTTGAAAAATAACTGAGTGCAATTTTCCTAATTTAACAGAAACACCACCTTGCCTGCAGAAATCTGTCCTACTCCAGTTGAGTAGGATCCACAGCAAATTTGATAAAGCGAGTCATCCAAGTCACAAGCTGAAAAGGCCTTCTTGAGTCTTATTGAGAATGGCAGGTTCTCAATAAAGTTACTGGCTTCACAGTGCACCAGGAAGAGAGTGGGTTCTTGGAAAAGAAGCCCCCAGTACCCAGGTGTGCCCAGGTGGGGATGCCCAGGCACACCTGTCAGTGGGCAGTGTGCCCTGAGCCACCCTAGCCCTTACCTGCATGCAAGAAAACTCAGTGAGTTTATCAAAACCCCAGATATATGCTGGGTGCCTGCCTTCAGTTTGGACCCTGTTCTGCACTGTGACTGTCTGATCCTTGCCGGGAAGAGCAAGGTTGGCTTTTTAGCAGGATTTTTCCTTAAAAAAGGCCTGGGACCAGGGCATGGACCACGTAGCTGCTTTGGGAGGTGACCTCAGAGCATCAGGTGGAAGGCGGGAAAGAAGAAAGCCCTATCAAAGTTCACCAGGAAGAGTCTGCGATGGGTGTGACACTCCATTCCCCAGGGACTGCTGAGAAGATGCAGGTGACACTGCCCCCAGTGTCCTCATTGCTGGGATCCTGGTGGCAAAGGAGGTTTGTTCTGGGGTGAACTCCCACAGCTGCAGAGAAGCCCAGGGGAAGGGGAGCAATAGAAAGTGAGGCAGGTGCTTGAGTCGGATGCCGCGGTCAGAGTGTGAGCCTGCAGGGTTGTCCTTGGCTGCAGCTGGAACCCCAGGTGACCACGGGGATGTGCTACGTCTTGCATCAGGCATTTTCATCCATACAGCTATGACCCAACCTGCAAGTCAGCCCCAGACAGTGAGGGATGAGGCACTCCTAGACACGTGCCCTTGTTCCTAGGAGACGCAGGAAGGGCACCTGCTCTTTTCTCCTGATGCTGATGTGTCTGGATATGACGCTGAAACTGCCACTGCCCATGTGTGGCCAGCCAGGGAGGGGACCACAGGAGAGCAGAACTGGGCCCCTCTGCCCAGGACTGCCTGTCATCTAAATTTCACTATGGTTGATGCCAGATTGACCCCAGATCATCCTAACTGCTCTCCCTACTCTCTCACCCTCCCCAACCTCCTCCATAGAAGCCCCTCAAATCCCTGGTCCCCAAGGCTGGGGGACAATGGACATGGGAAACGCCCCCAGCTTTCTCCTTCTTGTCCTGTATGTATCATGAGGTTTATAGTTTGGGGACACTTGTTACCATCCTAATGAGCAAACATGCTCTTTCTTAATGATCACTTCATAGTCGTCTACGAGATCATGGGGAGATGAACCCAGGATTTCGTGAGCTCAGTCACGACCGACACGACAAACACGATTAGCCTTCATGAAAAAGAGCACAAAACAAACTCTGTAATTGCACAGTTGTTTTTAAATGCTTTCACTTGCATTCACGAATATCCCTCTGTGGGGGAAACGATTCATGATTGTTCTGGAAGAAACGCTGTAATCCATCTTCATGAGACTGGAAATGTGAAATTTCCTTTCGCTTCTGGAAACATCTCTGTAAAGAGCTTGTAAATATGAAAGATTGTCGTAGTGAAAATGTCAAATTTTGTTAAAAGAAGTTTGAATGTCTTGGGAAATGTAATATCAGGGGTCTAGCAGATGGCTACAAAACCATACATTTTCTAAAATTCGGCATTGGAAGATCTGTACAATCAAGCATAAAAATGATGCATGACACAGATGGGAAGAAAAGAAAAATGATGGATGACAGGAATTAGTCCAGCAGAGGTCTGTCTCCTGGACATATAAATAATCATCTACAATCTTCAGAAATTACACTTGGAAGCTGAGAACTGGAAAATTTTACAAAAGTATTTTATTTGTAGTATTGGGAGGTGGTGGCATAAGTTTCACTGGCTTTAAAGAAGAGGATATATCTTAGCTTTTTATATCTGCTGAAAATAATTCAAATACGATGACTGCAACATCAATTGCGAAAGCTTTCAAATATAACAGAGATTTCCCGTGATAAAAGTGAAGTGCGTTTGCAAGTGTGTGTGTGTCTGTGTATTTAATAAATTCCATGAAAAAAACGTTTCCTCTTACGACAACCCAAATCCCCCCAAATTTACTTCGGGAAGCAAGGCAAGTAGAATCCTCAGTCATAAGAGTTTCAGTGAAATGATCATCAGTTTGAAATTGTGTTTTCCAGGCTGGGGTGAGATTAAGCAACCTACCGAACAAATGCCCCTGTTCTTAACGGTGCCAGGTTTTTAAGCATTATAAAGCAAGTAATTCAATCCCTGTTTCTAAAATTAAAGTCTTGATTGAAATTAAATCAAAAAATTATCTTTCCAAAAGTACCTATCCATTGACTTTGGTACTTTATTGTAACACTTCTGAGAGTTTCAGGCTGATTATGGATTATCCAGAGAACATTCTACAAGTCATTTTGTTGTTTTTCTGTTTTTACCAAATTGGGCACTTTTTGCACAATTTCACAATTTCAGAAGCGCACTTTGTTCACTTAATGAACCTTTATTTATTTTTTTTCCAGATGGCGATGATGCAGAAGGGCTCAGTTAATGATGAGGCTTTACTCTCCAGGCTCTCATCAGGTGGCAGACAGAACCAGCCCCAAACCAAGTGCTTGGTTTAGACCCTTCGGTGGGGACCGTTTCCATTCAAGACATACCCATGGACAGGTGAGAGCAAGGACGTAGGAACTTTGTGATTCTCCTGTGTTGCTTTTTTGCTCACAAGAGACTTCCATGATTCTAGGTGTCATGACCTCACGTAAGGGTATCTCAAGGCAGAAAGCAGAACTCCTTCCCACAAGCCCATGGCAGATGGCCCCCATTCCATGTGACTGGGCCACAGGGCCACTCCTGGTGTCAGGGCATTGGGAAGGCGGGGCCCGGCTCTCTGGCTGTTTTGGTTGGAAGCCGGTGTGGGAGGAAAGGTCAGGGCCTGGCCGGTAGGTAGGCAGCCAACCCCGCAGTGACACAGTCATGCCCTGAGAACTTTGAAAAGGAAATCATTTCTTGAGAATAGCAGGGCACACCACTGTGCTTGGGTGAAAATGGGAATGGGAATTTCCAAACGGTTCAATGAAACGTGCAAACCCGATTCCCTCTTTCTGCAGCCGCTCTGCCTCCAAGAGTCCTACTCTCCATGTGTCTGTGGCCCGAAATCCATCATCCTCAGAATGTAAAATCCTCTTATTATTTTATGTGTCCCTCGTTTGCCTGTCTCCAATAATATTTTGTTTCCATTTCTTGCTTTGCTGGGACTTTTTGATTTATCTGATCAATGGAGGTCTCTAGGAGGAAGCAGTGGATATTTATCCACCTACATATTTCAGAAGCATGGGGCAGGGCTGCCATGTCACAGGGTTTTAAGAGAGCCTTTCGTTTCCGTGAGCTCTGCATAGCCTGTGTGGCTGGAGGAGAAAGCACTACCCTTAGGCCCCAGAGGAGCAGCTTCATTGAGAAGAGACAATTCTAAATTTCTCTTTTGAAAAGAGATTTATTTCTGGCATCATCTCCCCTTGTCCTACTACCTTGTCTTAAGTGTTTCTTCCATCTCCTCAGAACACTGCAGTGGCCTCCTAACTGGTCCTCCTGTCCCTATCCTTCCTCCCTGCAAAGATCTGTCAAAATAACATGGAACCGCTGCTCCCCATCCACCCTGACTGGTTCCCCATGGTATACAGAAGGCCTCAGCTTGTCTGTATGGTGCTGACGTTGTGTTACAGATTCTGGCCCAGTTGCCATTTAGGCCCCTCACCACCTGGCTCCAGCCAAGCTGGCCTGCTCACCATTCCGGGCCTGTCACCTGCGACTTCCCATCTCTGTGTTCTTTACTCATCTCACTCCTGCTGCTGGAATACATCCTGCCCACTCGTCAGCAGAAATCCTTCCCCTCTGGAGGGAAAGCCAGACATGCCCCCTGACTAGCACCCATCTGCGATGCTTGGGGGAAAGGCGTCCCAATTTTGCTTTGGGGAACTACACAGCTACAGTTATGTGAAGCTCGGACAACCATCAGTCAAGGTGAAATGTCCTTCTTTGCCGAGGGTGTCACCCAAGCTAGGCCAGCCACTTGCATGTCTTTGAGAAGAGAGATTTGGGCACAGACTCTAGTCACCTAGTCACTGTAGAGCTGGTGGTGGGGCCCCAGGGGGACACTGCTCATTCTGTGTTCTCAGACGAGCCCTCAGCTCGGGGCTCCCAGGTCTTCAGGAATATGGCTGCTCCACTTCCACCTTCTGTACCACCCAGATCCTTCCAGAACATTCCTTTTTGTTTGGTTTTGTGGACTGTAATCAGAAGCTCACACTGACACCCCAGTTGTAGACCCCGGTCAGGGGTCATCTCTCAGATGTGCTCCCACCCTGCTGTCTCCCTGCTTGGTGTGCACACCACTCTCAGCATGTTGCTGTTGTGTTCATTGTATCCAGTGGCCTTTCCTGTCCTGGCTGTGACCCCACTCGTGGGCCCACCCTGTAGTAAGGGGACGTCAGTGCCCCTGTTCTGCCCTCTGCCGTTCCACGAGTCGTCTGCCTGGGGATTTTCTCAAAGACAAGAACCAGCTTCCTCATGTTAGCTGCCATCACTGTGGTCCCCTGTCCTTGTGGATGCACCTGATCTGGAGGTGACAGGATAGAGCGGTTTGCCTGCCCTGGACTGGGACCAAACTGAGACCGAAGGTGCCTGCAAACCAGCGAAGGAGCTCAGATATCAGCGGATCAGCCTAATCCCCGCAGGCAGGAGCACAGAGTGGCCCTGAAGGAAGGTGGCTTTGGCCCACAGAGGAGGAGGGCTGGAGGGCGAGGCACGGGTGGGTGGCACAGGAACAGGGTGGAAGCATGAGGGTGAGAAGAGGGAGGCCTGGAGCCCAGGCCACGTGATACGGAGTGATCCCTGAGGCGGACTCACAGGTTTTATTAGAAATAAAGAGAAAAGGCGTGAAATACCAAGGCCACTTCCCTGTTGTGGCCACTAGTGACAGACTTCCTGCGGGAGACACAGGGAGAAGACACTGGGGATGCGGAGAGGGGAAAGAGGCATCTAGAAAGAGGCAGTGCTGACCCAAGGGATGCCAGAGGAAGAGGAGGTGGGGTGAAATTGGCCAGCTGCCCGGTGCCTGCCAAGCAAATGCGGAGAGGGTGGTGGTGGCCACTGCCCCAGGAAGGCTCAGATGCAGAGAGGTCCAGGAGCCTGGATCGCAAACTCGATGGATGGATGGATAGATGGATGGATGGATGGATGGATGGATGGATGGATGGATGGATGGATGGATGGATGGATGGGTGGATGGAGCTCGTGTGCAGGAACATGTTTGCAGAATGGGGTGGGATGGGATGGACAGCTCAGTGGTCCCATGGGGATGCAGCTCTCACACTCCAGAGTCTTGCTGGGTCCCATACTTGGGGCGCCAAGGCGATTTCTTGAACCCACCCATCCTGCCAGTCCCGCTTGGGCTGCCTGCAACACTGGGACTTCAGCCCAGAGGTGACGCTCTCGTGGTTGTGTGGGCCTGGAGAAAGGCGGAGTCTGATGAACTCACAGGTTGTAAGAGAACTTGGTTTGTCTGCTTCCTGGGAATATTCAGAGGACATTTAATACATGCTCCAGTGTCCATGGTAAAACACATGGATGATGAATTTTGGAACAAAGATACATGCCCATAGATGTATGAAACGATTTTTAAAGACTTCAGAAACTCTCCTCTGAGTGTGTCTGGAGGACGTGTCACCCACATTTTCCAACAAGTACTCTGCAGTAGCCATTGGGGTCTGAGGTTTACAAAAAGATTCATATAGACCATATTTTAAAAAAACATTCACGTTGATAACTGTGAAGGTGCTAGCCGGAAGCATCGCATGGCAACTGAGAAGCTTCACCAATGGGGAAAAATATAATTTGCTATGTTCTAGCTCTTTCCTCTCTACAGCTTCCTTAAAGTGAAACCCAGCTCCTACACTTTCCCTCATCAATTTTTAATTTGTGCCCATTTTTATCATCCTTTTTCCCCTTCGTGAGTTCATAAGAAAATGTAAAAAACCATGCTTCCTTAGGCACACTTTCCTACAACAAGGTAATTGGAGACAGCTTTCATAAAATATTCATTCAGGTCCGTGAGCTGCTCCCCGGTGCAGTCAGCAGGTCCCGGGATGGATGTTAAAGACCTCCAGTGAGGTCTTACCTTCATGTTGTAATTCTGGAAAAGTCTTTATTTGACTTATCGGGCTCAGTTCTAAAATCAGGCAGGAAAATAAACACCCGTTCCCTTCTGGCCAATATTAACCGACAGGAAATAAGCAACCAGTTCCACTACTAGAGAAGGCCTTCCTGAAATAACACGGTAATTCAAGGTCAAGTTCTCTTACCCAGACCCGACTTCAGTGCTGGCTTAAACCATCTGAGTAGATGGTGCTTCGATCTGATCGCGTTCTCATCGCCTCCTTTCCCTCCATCTCTGTCAGTGAAGATGGCAGCTCACCAGGCCCGGGGTGATGGGGACACATCGTTCTCAGCTAGCAATCCCAGCTGTGACTTACTGAGTCACTAACCTCTTTCAGGAACTATGTGGTGAAATCCCCATTGCTTTTCTTTTTTATTTTAACAACAGTTCTTCAGAGTAAATATTGTTAGACCCATCTTTAAGATTAGGAACTAGATGTTGAATGACTTGCCAAAAAGACACAGGCAGCATCGACTGAGCCCGGCCATAAACCTCGTTCTCTCTGCATCTTCTCTTGGGTCCCTCAACATTATTTCATCTACGGCCTTGGTGTGCTTGAGGGGCAAATGCTGAGGTGCCAGGGGCAGGAGGCTGGCGGCTGTGTCATGAGGACACTTTACGCCCGTGATTTTTGATCCTTTATAATTAAATATTTTATTGACCACTATCCCTCTGGATGGTTGGTTCATGAAGGCATGGTGTCTGCCTTTATGCCGTTCCATTCCCAACATCCAGCAGAGTACCTGGCATGGACAGGTGCTTGATGAATGTTGATACCTCTTTCAGGGAGAGTGCTTTAGGGTAGAATCTCTGTCATAAAAGACAAAAAGACAACAAGACAACGAATAAAGAATGTCCTTACTTCCCAGAACCCCTGTGCACAGACTGTCCTGCTGTTTTTTACCCCAGACCCCATCCCTCCATCTCTGCTTAAATCCTGTGCATCTCGTTGTGCAACATTTTCTTTTATCCCTGAGCAGCCTCCTCCATCCTGGGCCTGTTTCACAGCGGCTCCCAAACTGTCCACATTGCTGCAGCTCGTAGGTTGTGTGTTCTGTATACTCTGTCCCAACCCTCTTCTCCTGGGGACCCCCAGCTTATCTACAGGGGATAAGGAGGTGAGGACACGCAACAGAGGCGTGCTTGCAAACTAGTTCTCTGGAGACAAAAATATAAATTAATTAATTAATTAATTAATTAATTAGAGAGAGAGAGAGAGAGAGAGAGAGAGAGAGGCAGCCTAGGGCCTAGTGGATATGCCTTCTTGTCCCGAATGTGATTGTTGGGTAAGACACATATCCACAGATGGACCCTGATGCTTGGTGAGAAAGCAGGCCATGGCGAGGCAGCGTCTCTCCTAAGGGTCCCCAAAGGGGCTCAGGGGTCTTGTCTGACAGCACTAGGATTCATCAGGTGCTAAAAAAGCATCTTCTCTTCTTCCTCCTCCATTTTTAAATTCTACCCATGGGCCTCCTGGGAAAAGGCCACCACCATCACTGCCCTCTGAAACCAGGCTCTCCATCCATCTGTCGCAGCAGACAGTGCCAACTTCGGAATGTGAAACTGACTGATGATAACTCGAGACTCAGACTGAAACATGCTTAGCATCATTTATTAGTTGGAAATGACATTTCTGTCCATCATTTCTGTCACTGTTACTAGAAAATAAATTCTAAATAGTTAAATTACATAATCATAACCATCTCAGTAGTCATTTGACTCTATTTTTCTGGGAAAATCATTGATTGGTTTTTATCTTACATCTTTCTCTTCCATGTGCCTATCAGGCTGTTCAATTTATTCATTAAAGGTAGGGCTTGCTTAGAATTTCTTACCATCCATAAAACACGTCCTACAAAGGAGCCTGCATCCTTTGAGGCCTCTTTAGGTGACAGGTGCCGGTAATTATTGTTATTTGATTTGTTAATTGTGTGCCTCTTAAGTGCTCCCTGGTTTGCTCGCCTTAAGTACCAGGTTAATGAGGCACTTTGCCCTTTACATTTTTTTTTAATTGAATTTATTGGGGTGACACTGGTGAATAAAATTATATAAGCTTCGAGTGTACTTTGCCCCTTGAGATGACTGTAATTGTAAGGAGCAATTCCCCCATCTTTTGGGAATTATTTCAATCAGCTTCCACATCAGGGCAGTTTTGGGATGGAGTCCTCTGGGAGGCTCCAGAAAGCCCTCTGGTATGGAAGCAACGCGTGGAAGGCTAGCGGGGTGTTTTCCCTCGGAGCCTCTCTGGTACTTTACACTCTAAGGAAGCATCACGGTCCTTAGAGCCGGGACTGAGGAAACACTGTGAATTAGGGGCAGAGTCGACCCCGATCACCCCATTACCTCTGAGGCCCCCACAGACTCCCTCACCTGGTGTCTGCATCCCTCAGCAGCACTGAGCCAAGGGGGCTTAGAGCAAATGCATCTCAGAGCATGAACTCGTTATCCCTTCACCTGCACACATCTTAGTTGGTAACTAGGGGTCAATTCTGAGCTTTCAGTGCCAAGTTTAACTGCAGAAATCCATTAGCATCCCAGTGGTGAGCGCCCACACCACGTGTAAGTACAGCTCAGCCCTGGTACGCCTCTCACCGTCCCATGTTCTTTCCTGAAATCTCTGTGCTCCCCTTCGTTTCTCGTCATCACTACCAACCCAACATGAGCCACTGGGTTGTGTGAGAAAAAATAAAATAAGACAGCGGTGGGTTCAGCACATGCAGCAGCGCAGACCCAAAGCAGCACTGATGTGAGACATGCTCGGTCCAATTTCTTCCCACTCGGGGCGACCTCGCTCTGTCCCCACCTCCCCCGTGTTCCTTCTTTCCTTCCCCAGTTCTCTCAGCCTCTTCCTTGAGGTTCCCTCTCTGTACATCCCCTTGGGCATGAACCTACCTTTCCCATGTTGAGGGAGAGAAAAAAGAAGCCTCATGTCCATCTTGATCTATTTGCCAAATTTCAGAACCCCTTTGCCCAGGGGGCGGCCACCTTCTGCCCCTGGGACATCGGTCCAACTGTGCCTCTTAGGAAATGTGTGTGTGGCTGTGGCATCGTGGGTAAGAAATGATTCCGTTTTAGCACAAGCCCCGAGATATTTCTTCCATTCCAGCCCGGACTGCAGTGCCTGCCACCCATTTATGCTCACCGTGGGAGAAGCGGCCTCTAACTTAGTTATGCCCATGGCTTGCTCAGAGATTTTTTTAATCAAATAATCTGCATTTTTTTTATTTCTTATCAAGATGCTCATAGTTGAAATGTGATTTCCCTCTATTCTCACAATTAAGAATAAAGTAAAAAAGAAATGTTTCTCAAAAAAAACTTCACATTTTTTTCCCTAAAATTTCCAAACTGTGTAAAGTCATCTAAAAATGTCTTCTTTCTCCTCCCACACAGCTGATCGTGGCCATGCGACTAAGTCCTCTGCTGGCTGACGTGCAGAGCAGCAGTGAGGGACCCGAGGCAGCTCAGCAAAATGACAGACACATAAGCAGGAGCCTCACCCCTAATGCCCCTGCGGTACTCCAGGCTCCTGATGCCTGACTTCCTTTCCCCAAAGGGGAATGACACTGACATCTTATTTAAAGCCACTGCTATTTTTATTTCTTGCTCTTTTGGCAATTATTGGGCAACCAAACTGAAGCTGATATTCATTTCCCTTCTTAAAACTGTCCTGGCAAACAGAATGGTGTAACCACAACTGACACCAAAGGATGCGGATCTCCCGTTGGAGCCAGGCAGGGTCACACCCGCCGTCACGTGGGGAAGGCCGACGAGCCAGACAGCATCAGACTCGGTTTAGAAGGAGCAGGAAAGGGTGGATGACTGTTGGCCAGGCAACTGGCAGAGTCAGGTAGCCAAGTTCAGTGACTTTCCCAAGGTCTGCTTATTGGTAGAAGGGAAATTCCAACCCAGGTTGTCGAAAAAGCCGGTTCAGCTGATTTATCTTTACCGGCTGAGTTTAGTTAACAATTTGTTATTCTATCCTAAAGGGCATTTATTCATAATTGAGAGGTAGATCCCCACCTGTTAACATCTGGTGCTTCGTTAAGTCTCTCTTACTAAGATACAAGCGGTTCGCAGTTATTGCCACCACATGGATGAGAATCATATGCATATGGGTGGAGGTGACACTCGCAGAGACAGCGCAGAGCACATCAGGGTTACACACGTGCAGAGGTAGGAACGTGAGAAAAACTAGCCTCTGTAGTGCCATTTGCCTGAGCTAAACATTGAATCGGTGTGTCTTCCCCTGGCATGGGGCCTGGGCAGGGGAGATGGGGGTGGATTAAGGTGACCTGAGATCGCTCTTTGGTGGGGAGAAGGCAGCACAGAGGTGTGTTTGTGGGTATTTGAACGTCTGAGGCCAATTTGCAAAGCAACCTGCATGGCCACATATCCACGGGTTTCCTTCTTAAGCAGCATGCTGGAAGTTTCTCTTCCCTCCACGCATCTTGGCTCCATGTGGGGACAGGACACAGCACTTGGATGTCAAGGGCGGGGGCCTCATTAATGACTTGGGGAACTTAGCAGCCATCTCAAGAGAGCAAAGCCAGTAGGAGTGACGCTGCTGGGAAATCCTGTCCCTCGACTTCATTTTAGATGGTGTTATTTTTAGTTCTTGTTTGAAGAGCCCCTCGCAGTGGGCAACAGTGCCTTGGTTATAATTTATAATTAAAAATGAAATGAAAATGAACATATATATCATAAATATCACTGCTTTCAAAAGCAGTCTGTGTGGAATATGTTTCCAGGTTCAGCCTATGCCTCTCGATGCACAAGCACATCAAGTAGTATTTAAATACCCAAGTCCCTTTGTCCCTGTGTCAGCTGCTCCACAATGTCACTCTTTCTGAGGTCTGGCCTTTGCTTTTTTAGGTTCTATCTCTGCCATTGCCATAGAACCTGGGTGGCGATGAATTTCCTGTAAGAGCCCCTCTCTTACCATCTGTTTTCTTCTTCCAGCCACTAGGGAACTCAAATCACAGAATCTGTAGGGTTAAGGTCAGAGGAGAACAAAAGCCAAGGTTAATGAACGACATCTTGGGGCTTTATGGCAGGTGGTTAACGACTTCTGATCGGCAATTTAGAGGCCTTTCTTCTCTGTTTTGAGTTTCAGATGTATAGATTATAGGGATGACTAGTTTATTTAATTTAATGGTTAAACTCTTTTTATTTTATATTCTAATTATTAATTAATGTTTTATTGGTTAATGAAATCCAATTAGTTTGGCTGTACATTGTAACAGTAAGGAATATATATATATTTATACTGTGTTAAATTATTTAAGTTCAGTAACCAAGACTCTGTTTGCAGAGACTCTAAATTCTTCGAGAAAGGTCATCTATCTAGGCTAATTAATGAACCCAAGAGCCAATTTATGCAAAAATTGTATTCTCTTTTATGGCAAATGAAGAAACCAGCTTGTTACTTAATTATCATTTGTTGATTGGAGGAAAACATTTGACAATACAGGCTAAAGCTTTGTTTCAAAGTTTCAACCTAAAGGAATTAATAATTAGAAGCAAAATGGTACATACCTTACAGGGGTTTTGTAAGGATAAATGAGATAATAGGTGTGTGTCCATGCTCTAATATATGCCATGATGGTTCTCTTGCCCTCTCCTGTCTCAGGGGCCTTTAATTATTTATCTACTGCGCCCTAGAGACCTACCCTGCATAGGCTTCCACTGTCCTAATGGAAACATGAGGTCCTTATGCCTTGTTCATGCCCCTCCCATGGACCTTGTATCCCTTAGTCTGGCAGATTCTTAGCGATGCTGAGGAGAGAATGGCTAATGGACAGGCAACCCACGGGGCCTGCCAAAATCATCTGTTGGTTTTAAAAATAGGCATGATATAAAGGTCATAAGACTATAGACTAGCTAGGGTGAGACTGAGGAATTATGAACCTGACCAGGTTTTCTAGAACCAAACATTGAATAACCACTTGAAAAGTGAATGATGACTAAGGATTCTCCAAGGTGAATTCTGGTAAATGTCTCAGTAGGGCATGGAAACGTGCATGTGTGGACCACAGTCAAAGTACCAAACCCTTTGCATGTCACAGCACACAGTCCTCACAACAGTCCTTGGAGGTAAGAGGTGCCTCAGTTCCGCAGGAAAGAAAATAGAGAACCAGGGATGTAGGTAGTTTGCCAAGGTATATGCAGCAAGCATGTGACTGGAAGTTAGGTGGGCCTGCCTCTGAAGCTACTTCGTAATGCTGCATCCTGACAGCATGGTCCCTTATTAAGCAATAGACATTTGAACAATATTATGACAATCAGGAGGAATATTTGGCTAATTTTAGGTTTAGGATTCTAGAACTATGCGATAATTCGGTACATATGCAACTGAAATCCTTAGGTGCTATATGGTAACTCTACAGTATGATGATGCCACTGATGTTTTTGAACAATGTTCTTATAAAATGATTTTTAAAGAGAAAAAAATGAACTTAGATGCAAATTGCAAGGATATAAGAGGAAAATGCTGTCGGCTGCTCATGATGTAGAAGCAGACATTCCTTCTGGACAGGAAGCTGACTGTGGGTTTTGTGAATGCAAAATCCCCACGTGGCCCTAGGAACTCATGAATTACTTTAGATCTCTGACACAAGCCGAGATCTAAACCATCTCTCTAGAAGAGATGCAGCCATTTGAAGGTCCTTTTGAGCCTGTGTCCCCATCTGATGCTCACCAGGGGGTAGACAGCAGCAGTTTCTACATCGCAATTGTGATAAATACATTGTGACCTTCAGGCATTCGGTCGGCTACTTTATTAAAACATGAACTCAATAGGGAAAAGGCTTTGTTTACTTCTGTAGTTTTTCCTCTGGTACAATATCTCTGTTTGCGCCAGCAGACACAACTAATTGGGTATTCTAGGGAACTGGCTAAAGAAGTTATTTAAATATTTAAAAGAGAAATGTTGATTCCTATTTCTAAAGCACATAAACAATGAGCAGAACTACTAAGAGAGTATCTCTTAGGTAATGCCAAATTAATAATTGATGAAGCTAAAACCTCAAAAGAGCACGGGATAAAGTGAGCAGAGCATCTGGGGGTAGATTAAACTACTTCCCAGCAAATTCAGACATGGTAAAGGCCAGCCAGATGAGGCCCATAAGGAACGCTTATGCTTCATCTCAGAGCACTGATTTTTCTCAAAGAACTCTACCATAGTTAACAGAGTCACAGAAAAACTTCATTGAGAGGGGGAATGACATTTCTCACGTGAGGCGATTAATTCTACCCTACACATCACTCTGCCTTTATAATAAATTTTATATTAGAATAAGTTAAGCCAATACCATTGCAATGCTTTGAGTTATTGGCTAAAGCTATATGAAAACATTATCTATGGAATAATTAGGTATTTTAAATGAGTTGCTTTATTAATAAATAGAGACAACTGACAATCATACTGTGAATTCATCTCCAGACTTTTACAGATTATGATGTTGTCCCACTAATGCCCATTTTCTGGTCTAGGATCCATTGGATTTTGTCATGTTTCCTGAGTCTCCTATAATCTGAGATAGATCTTTGGCCCCCAGACACATTTAAAGAGTTACTTAGTCTTATTTCTTTTAAGAGATGCAGGGTTAAGAACTCAGTTCTGTCACATCCAGGAATCCAGGCTTCCGGTCTCAACTCTCTCACTGTAGGATATATTCTATAAGCCATTTCATCCATGTGAGCCCAAGTTTACATCATTTATTAAATATTGGAGTTGAGCAATATTAAAAGTTCTCAAACTTTTTACCATCAAGAAAAAACTTAAATCGTTTTTATTTTCTACCATGAAAAGATTTGGTGTATTATCCAAACAGAATTACTTTGATCACTTTTGATAATTGAGATGTAATAATACTTATAAAGGAGTAGTATGTTCATTATTAGACATACAAGTAATAAATGAACATTGACTAGAGTGATCACATGTGTTCAGGGAAAGAGAAATTTGTAAATAAATGTGAAATGCAACAATTTTATAACTTTCTAAATTATCAACTCAAAGCTTAGTCAGTAATCCAATTTGATTAACTTTTGCTGGAGATTTAGCAGGGGAAAGTGAATTATCTCTGTTTCTGAATGTCGTCTATGTGTTTATGGAACCAACATATGTTAAGCAACATGCAATTGAAAATGCATCAAGATTATAAGCTTCGGAAATATCACAGCTTCATTCTGCTCTGAGCAGATTTCCATACTTAATGTGCTCTTAAGAATGTGGGTTTGAAAACGGTAACACTACACTTTAAAATATGTTGCATAAAAAATATATTAAAGATTGAATTACTCGTTATCTTACAAATTACATTTTTACTGTATAAGGTGTACTTTTAGATAACATAAAATTTCCTCTTTTTAAATTAATTATGTAACTGTCACTGTGAAATTGTGATGACTGTTACTGATATCGTCAGCCTTAAATACATCCTGTCAAATTCAAAATGTCTACTAACCTGTCATGTTTGTTAAAGCCTAGGAAGCTTCTCTTTAGAGTCCATGAACAGTAGTTTTGGAACACTGGACATTCCTGTGAATCCAATTAAATTCCAAGCCAACTTTTTAGAGCAGATTTTCAGGTCTTCGAAGTAAATGATTTCAAATTTAACATAAATAATGGTTAATATATATGTTCTGGAAATAAGGATAACTTCAATATAATTTACTTTATGTTAAATAGTTCTTAAAGTTATACTATATGGTTATGTAACCTATAGCTAGTGTAAATTATAAAGTGTTTATGTGTTCATTTGATTTGTTAGTAACCATTTTATTTTGTTTTTTGTTTGTTTGTTTCTGTTTTGTTTTGTTAGTACCATTTTAAACCTTTTAACATTTTATAGAGATGTTGAGTGCTTACTGTCATCATCCCACCACCACCGAGACTCCAAGTTCCAGATAGATGCAGGGATGTGCTGAATATCACAGGTGGCACATTGGCTTCCCACCTCAATTATTCTGAGGTCACAGTTGGCATTGTTCTTCTGCATCACATGGCCTTTTTTAAGGGGAGAATTTGGTGGGTTTTTTTTTTCTCATTAACTCAAAATATACAACAGACAGAATAAGTTGATCTCTTGTAGAGAAAATGAAATGCTGCACTAATGGAAATGATGAAGAAGTAGTTTATATGAGCCAAACTATTCTCTGAAGGAAAAAAAAAATACATATCAGTTGATTGCAGAAAAAAAGTTATTGATTTTTTTCCTGTTTCTGGGAATATACGGAATGAAAATGATGCAGACTCCGTGTGGTGATTTAGCAGTGTTATGGCTCAAACTGTGATTGTCAATCAGCCTGTGGGCTTTGGAGAGTCCATATCTGGATCCCAGTCAGTTCTTATCCTTATAGCAAGTTCTGGACTCCTCATTGGTAAAATGAGGATGAGGATACTCATTAACATGTGCTGTGAGAATTATAATCCGTGCATGTTGAATAACTATATGAATATCCTTTAAAGCTGTAATTTCCCTAGTACGAATGGTATATCATTGGATGTGAGGATATATTTACCATGTTGGACACCCAGAAAATGAGAATAGAGACTTAAATTACCAAAGCCTGATAGTCACAACTTTATTCAGTATTTTCCTTTCTTTGCAAATTGTATGGAATTTTATAGTTTGTCATTATCAGACTCATTTCTCGATTTTTTTTTTACTTATAAATAATTACTCCATTGAACATCGATACTGCTAGGTATGACTTACATCACTTCCATGACAACTACATTTGACTTCTTCCCTGAAGGCAAATCTCAATCCTTCAGCAACAGTTCATAGTTAGGAATATTCAGATCCAAATATTCAGATCCAAAGAAACATCTCCTGCCATTATCATGTCCTTCATGAGGTCACATCAACAATTAAAAAACTTCCCTGTGTTACATCACTTTTCAGTATTTAGTATTCCCCCAATGCTTTTTGAGTACTGTGGACTAGATGCCTGATTTGGTTTGAACATGAACAGAATGAAATAGCTGTACATGATGGAAGGATTCTGTTCATTTGTTATGTTTGTTGCAATGTCAGGCATGGTCCCCATCCATGTTGAGGATCGGCTCTAGCTTCCTTCTGTGGGCAGTTTCCAGGAACGCTTTTGTGAGCATCAGTAGACATGTGCTGACACTTTTCTCCTTCTGGAATCTGAGAGATACCACTCACCCCAAATATTTCCACTACATAATTATCACAAAATTGTTCTGTTCTCTTTCTTCTTCCTTCATCGTCCTCCTCATTCTTTTCTTTCTAGTATTTTCTTTGTGGTAGAACCATTACCCTCCATAGGTAAGGAAAAAAGAAACAAATGACTGTTTCTCATAAAATGTTCTTATTCACTTATTCAGTACTCACAACATGCTATTTCTGGGACCTGCGCTGGAGAAAAAAAAGATGACTATGAGCAAACACTGTCACTGCCCTCATGGTGCAGACTCTGTGGCCAGGCAGAGAGGCATCGATGTGACAATCACATGGATACGGTGGGTTAAAACTATGAACCGTGAGATGAAGACTTGGAATAGGGTGGCCGAAGAAATTATGATGAGAAGGTTGACGTGATCAGAAATCTGGCAGGACTTCTGAGGAAGCCTCAGTTGTAAGTCGTAGGTAGATGAAGCAGGCAAAGCGGGAGTGGAAAAACATTTTCAGTTAGAAGGAACAGTGTGTGCTAATGATGTCCCCCTGGAGCCCCAAGAGGCACAGATAGCCCAGGGTGGAGTGAGCTGGAGAGGGACATCCGGGCAAGGGCCTGAAGCCTCTGCAGAAATTTTTGTCTCTATTCTCTTGGCATAATGATGCTAATAGTCCCTGCCTTGTTCAGGTGGTTGTTAATGAAATGAAACAGGTCATGCATAGTTCTAAACCAGTGCTGATTGCATGTGAAAACACTTGAAATGAAACACATCACAAATGAAAACACTTGGCAAACATTAGCCAAATCATTATTTCCTAGAAATGGAACATCACTAACCCCGGCATTCACATGGCGTGAGTGTAAGGCTGCTTCCTTTCTGCATTGACCCTAAAACAGGTAAGAATCATTTCAGATCTCCCGTTAGTAGCTGGTGTAGAAACAGTTGGTGGCAAACTAAATACGCTAAACTTATTTTTTCTTTTAAATCAGAATTGAAATAGCTTTGTGGCAGCATGATAAGTCGTCGCCCTTATTTCATTGTTTCACTGTGACCCACTGATTTTAAATCTATAAGTTGAAATCAAAACAATGAACAAAAGCCTTGTTCTGAGTGAGCTGCAATTACCGGGATGAGACCCGCCACCATCAGCCTTGTAAAGTCACATCCCAACCTGGGAACCACAGGCTCAGTAAGTGGCGTAGATGAGCCGGTATTTTGTTTTTGGTTTTATCGCTTGAAAAACGATATAATATTTTGAGTAAGTCGATATGTATCAGGGAGCTGTACACGGATACATCTGTTTTCTTTATACATTTTCATTAATCGAGTTTTGGTGACTCGGAGGAATTCTAATTCGAATGAAATTACTGAAAGTATTTTTAAACTTAATAACAAATGAGCTACTCCAATTCTCATTTATCATATTCCTGAGTGATGAACACGGGATAACTCAGTCCTTCGTGATTAATGACATGCGTGTCGGAGTAAAAGCTTTAGCTTTTTAAGATACTAAGCCACATGGAAAACATTCCCCATTTAAAGGAACCTACTTTGTCTCTACCCTGCACGTGATCTGTTGCCTGTGACTTCCCTCTGGACTGAATTTTAAGGAATGCATGACAGTCCCATTGTCTACTCTTTGTCTGTCATAGTTTCATCTAATGATGAATATTAAAAATATATACCTTTCATCCTTTGGTTTATTTACAAAACTATCGTCATGATAACCTCCCAGTATTTTAAGTATAGAGTGTCCTGCGTTCGCCTCAAGTCTCTCCTTTGAGTCACCTGATAGGATACTGTTAAAATTAAAAAGTCAGCATAGGTATTCATAGATTTTACTCCAGAGGCACCTGTCTTGACTTTCTTAGTTGCTCTGTTTACATAATGCCACATTCTGTAATCCTGACAAAGTCATGAGCTACTTCAGTCAAGGTCAAAGAGTCTGTTTGACTGGAAAAAGAATTAAAATTTTCTGTCTGGAAAATTTATCATTTTGACTCTATCAATGAGAACTCTAAGAGAGAGAAAATCTACCTTTATTTTTTAAAGTCTCCTTTAAGTAAATCTTTATGTAAAAGTACTCGTGTACATGGCTCGATCGTAGAAGCCCAGAGCTGTGCACGTGGCAGGAACTCGTTAGCTATTTGATGAATGCACATTTCATAAAGGTCAGAGTGGCAGAGAGGAGGAGAGCTTGCAGGAAGGAGGGGTGAGTAGAGAAGGTCTCATGGCAGGGGCAGCAATGAAGCTGGTTTTTCCCATGTTTTCCAGTAAAGCTCCAGACACGGGGAACGTTTGAGGAGGAAGAAGGGGAGGAGGGAATGGCATTCACCAGCCACTCATGCTTTCCTTATAGATTGTCCCATCAATTTGTTCAATCAAGCACATGAAACACTTGGCCACTATGTCCCGGACACTGTGCTGGAACTGGGGAGATGGAGGCCATGTGGAATGGCCCTGGGCCTCATGTCCCAGGTTCACCAGCTCAGGTGGTCGATGGCACCCGGCCCACACTTGTGCTGTCTTTTGGATGGCGGGCGGCAGGCACTTCCCCAGAGCTCAGAGGGGTAAAAGGAACTCAAGAGGCAGGCAGGGGCTTGGCTGGCTTTCTTGGTCCTGGTTCCTCAATCAGCCTGATCCCATTTGCTTACAAACATTACCAAAAAAAAAAAATTGTTCAAAATGTCCCCAAACCTCACAGCCTCATTTCTTACCTTTCTCTAGTGTGAGTATCTATTTTACACACACGCACACACACACCCCTCATCATTTCAGTGAGGTTTGGTGTAGGAGGTAAGAGATCCTTACCTTCCATCGTCGGCTTCAACTAGAGGGAAGCTATTGATTCTGCAACGCATGTGTTGAAACCTTCCATCCCACTCTATTCACCTCTTGTCTGCAGTCGTTTTACACTGGGGTCTCTTGTTTATTCAAGATGATCAAAATATCATTTGTACATGCCGATACTTTGACCACATTTCTTCTAAAATAATACTTCATAATGCACTTACTATCGAAGTGTATTGGCAGACATTTCCAGAATAGCATAGTGATGATGTAGCTTCCAGAGAGAAATTTAAAATCATAGGAAGATGATCTCCTTCTATTTCGATTCTATTTAAAAACAAAGCACAGAAATGGACATCAAATCTTTTCAAACGTACTTTGTAGCCAGTCTCTTAGATTTGGTCCTTGCACCTGAAAATATGATGTAGAACTATCACATTCCTGGGATAAATACTAGTAAGGTATTGGATATTATTGTTTACTGTATTTATAAGTTTATTTGCTAGAATTTAAATTTAATGTTTTTGTATCTCTATTAGAATGAGATTGCTAGTGTTTTTCTTATTTTTGTGGTATCTTTTCAAAATTTTTGTTGCATTTATGGTAGTTCAAAAGGATGTGACTGTTTGTGTTATAATGCCAGGTAGCTCCTTACACATGAAAAGCTGAGAAAGATAGATAGAAAATTCACCTTTGAGAGTGTCTGTGAATTTCATTTATGTCGACTGAGAACATGAAGATAGAGCTACTCAGCTCCCATCGCACAGGACTTTTTGTGAAAAAAGAAGGATTATTCAGGAAGCAGAACCAAGCTCAGAAAAATGTAGAGCTAAAAAATCACAGAGAATGATTCCCAGGCTTTGAAATCTAATCAAGAAACTTCCAATATTTGCCTGGCTGGATTTCAGAACGGCTGTAGGTTCCCTCACGCCTTTCCTCTCTTGTCTGTAACATGGTAGGACTATCACCCTTCACCGTCCCAACACTGCTTCACAGGGATGGAGACGTGTTTCTCCCCAGGAGGTCCATTTATCAGATATGTGTTAGTGCACGTTAATCTGTTGAGAGCCCCCGGAGCCTTGTCCATACCGGACTTGATGTCAATGATGAGATTTCGAACTTTAGTGGCTGCATGTATTTTCTGTGTCAGGGAGACATGGATCACAGGGGGCTCATTGTAGCCACGCTGAAGATGAGGGGGGTCTTTGTGACCCCACCCCTGTGTCAGACACTTAATCCTCCACCCTTGAGTGTGGGCAGAACCTATTTGCTTCTGGATGACAGAATACATCAAAAGGGAAGGGAAAAGGGAAAACTCTAAAGGAAGAGCCCGCCTAAGAAGCGTCTCACCCCACATTTATTCTTCAATTTTAATTTGTTTGCATGCTCCCTGAAACAACTTGGGAATTCCCCTTGCACTTTTAACTTTAAGAATTTTCTGTTTCTTTATGGTTTGTGTGTTTGTGGGGGGTGTGTATCTGTGTAAAGAAGAAAATCTTTGGGTTTGGGGAATGTACTTTCTTATGTATGCATAGATAGATCTGCATTTTGTTGTATTTAAAACCACGGAAGCTGAAGTAAGTTGCTTGTTATAAGTACTTTCTAGTTTTCTTTAACCTGAACTAGAAAGTCAAAAAACATAAAAATATGAAGGTGACTGGTATCCCCAAGGTGAATTTGCCTCACTTAGATTTCAGTAAAGCAGTAATATGCCCATTCTAGGCTGAATTTGCGTTTTTAGAAAAAGAAAAGCGACAGTGCCCATGGAATCCTATTCAGCCCAGGAGGTGGGGGAGGGGGGTTAGTTCACCCCCGGAAGTCACCAATTTGGCCCAGTCCAGGGTGACAGTTTCTCAGGACACTTGCTGTCTTTGGTCAGTAAGAGAGGGGACCCAGGTGTCGTTAGGTGAGTGGTGATCTGGCATATAAAATGCCCTGTTTGTCTCTTTATTCTCAAAGGCCAGGTTCAATGGATGACAGATCCTTGAGAACCCTTCTCCCCACAAATGGTGAACATGTGACCTGGTGCTTCCACACCTGACCAGGTAGAGACAGCCTCATCCTACCCGGCCCTCCTGCCAGCTCTGAGGAGGTAGAGAGCACCATTCACCTGGGCAGCTCCCTACCCTGCAGGAAGGCAGGCGAATAGGAGACAAAATTTCCATTTTTATGCATATAACCCTAGCAATTTAAACGCAAATGAGTATTTTCCTGAGTTCTCCCAAGGAAGCGCTGTCTCCTGAGAGGGTTGTCCCCTCAACACCAGTCTCGTCCAGTGAAGGATCTTTAGGAGGATTTTTCTTAGAGAAACTCAGTTGCAAACAAATGCTACAACTGACAAGTTTAAAACTGTCATTTTTTTTTTTTAACGGAAAGTAGATTTTCTCACCATGATTTGTATGACTAAAATGCAGAGAAAGCATATCATTAGCCAGGGTCACTCCTGCAGGTGCTTCTGGGAAGTAGTCTAGGAGGTTAGAATACCAAAAAAGAAAAAAATGATGCCGATTTGGGGGTTTAGTCATAGAAACACCAGTTTGTGCAGGAATACTAATGCAGTAAATCCTACGATTATCGATCTGTGACAACCGTATGCTTATCCCTGTCACACAGCAGTGGGTATCTCAGTGGCGTTCTGTGGAACAACCCTGGGAACAGATTATGCTTTAGGAATCTTATGACATTTCACCAGATATGCTTAATGCTGATACAATTTTAATGTTTTGACGACATATTTTGTATTGCTCACGATGCAAGCATTTAACGGGTGGTTCACAGGCATTTGCAGCGCCGTGTGGCTATTTTCCCATGGTCACTTCCCTTTGGCAGAGACGTGGTTCCTCAGAAGTTTTTTTTATGAATCAGCACAGCAGTGGCCTATGGGGACAAATGTCTGTGTAGGTCCTGATGGCACTGAAGCAACCACGAAAGACCAGGGCCAAGAATCCCCATCAGGCCATTATGCCTGAATTTGAAATTTGCTGAAGATGCTGACAATTTCTTTTCAGAAAAACACAGCTGAATGTTTTTCTGAAAGAAAGGGTTTATTGAGCTGAAAGCTAGAGAGTAAAAGGACCAGATCCCAGGGCATGATGTCTACACCAGCAGCAGTTCGTCTTCCTGGGATTAAGAGGGCTCTTTTATACAATTTTTTCTTGCCATGCATGAGTTAAGCAACACTGAGGGTTACCTGACCCTCCCACTGCTAAGCAGGGAAAGGTTTTTAAAAGCTCCTTGGTTAGCAGGCTTTCAAATCACACCAAGGGAAGTGGTGACTATCACAGTGATCTAGTTTGGGGGCCAGAGCTCATTTAATTTTAGAACATCTCTTTAAGAAAAGGTATAAAATGTTAAAATTCAAAGTTATGTAATTAGGTGTAGGGCACCAGTCCTATGAGCCTCAAAAAATCTCAGCTATCTCAAATGATTGCCATTTTCTTGAAATCAGTTAGTTAGAACTGAGCAACTCAAAATGGGGTGAATCCCAACATATGTGTGTTTTGGAGTGAGATGTAAAATTAGATTTCTTTAGCACTAACACACACACCACACCACTTATTACACAAAAGGCATTTTCACAAATATTTCTTTATTACTCTATGCATCAGTACCCAACTTTAAATTTATTTACAGAAATATATTAAGATGATTAAGACAAACTAAATCATTCACTTTGGGATCTTCTGGCTTCAGCCGAGATGCATGGGAGCTGCTGGAAGTTCAACACATTTAGACTCTGCAGCCGGTGCTGCCTGGAGGTGGCGAGCATCCTCATGCAGGAGCTCTTTGTCCTTTGCACATGAGCATTTCTTACCTGCCATGTAAATAACCAAAGCTTTTAAACTAAAGAGCTTTTAAACCAGTTTTATTTACACGAATACTCTTTTCTCCTTATGGTCTAATTTAAGGTAAAGCCAGGAATGGTTACTTTACTAGAAATAACATGGTATGGAAAACAAAACATTTAGTGATATGAAGTGTTGGGCACGAAGCCACATTCCGTGACATTTCAAGCTCGTTAGGGTTGGAGGAGCCATCTGTAAAGCTCTCTCCCTGTTCCTCTGTTGTTCTGCAGTCATCCAGCTTGAAGAAATTACCCAGAGGGGAAGGATCAGCCTTTTTATTAAAAATCACTTTTCCTCCAGCCACATATGGTCATTCCATTTGCCAAGAGAATATGTCATCCTAAAGATATACCTCAAAGGGTAAACATTTGAATTGCAAATTTTTAAAGCAAAAGAAGTGTAGATTTTGTATGATATTTCAAACACTTTGGTGAGAGGCCAATGAAGGATTTAACCCACAAATGATCCCAAAGGTGTTCAAGAATAATGTTGGAGAAGAAAAATGAAGGCATCTGTTTAAAAATCAGATCACTTTATGCTTGAAAAAGAGATTCATGGGAAAAAATTAGTTCCGCTTAAAGATAAGTGTTTTTAGCTGCAAAGTAAAGCTGAGTGATGCTGGTGAGTGTGTTTAGTAGCTAATCCATTTCACCTTGGATCATTAGCACTCAGTTGTCGGTTTCTGTCCGTTGTTAGCTGTTGGACTAGCTTGCAGTGTACATTTACTTGAAATTTAGATTACTTAAAAATTGACATGTATACATATTTATGTGATTTATAATGTCATTATAGATTATTGCGATCTTACAGTAATTATCTGTGGTGGCTATGGGGGTGCACAGCTCACATTTCGTTCAAAACAAGCGAAGAGGAGCACAGGTGGCTGACAGCCTCCGGCTTCTAAACCTTGAGATTCACCACTGGGATCACCCTGAGTCTTCACACCCTGGGGCTGCTCTCAGCCAGCGAGCATGGGGGCTTAGCAGAGTGGGCACTGCTGCCCTGTGCAGGGCTCATCACTGGGGGGTCACTTTCCCCACAATACTTTATTCTGGTAAAATACACATAACATAAAACAAATGTGTGTGTGTGTGTGTGTGTGTGTGTGAGAGAGAGAGAGAGAGAGAGAGAGAGAGAGAGAGAGAGAGACATAGAGAGAAAGAGGGAAATAGTGTCTCACATCACTGGGTCCCATGGTTGAAGCAGATTGGAGCTTCAAGATTGACTTTATCAGAAGTTAAAAAAAAAAAAGAAAAAAGAAAAGAAAAGGATGAATGACTTAAATTGTTCTTATGATTGAAAAAAAAAAAAAGAAGGATGCTTCTTAGTCCCATGGGGTTGGGTGTGGGAGTCAATGCTTTTCCTACCTGAATTATTAATGGAGTTTCTCCCAGGATCCTTTATTCCGGGGGTGGTGGCTAGCAGCACTGTTCACTGCTATTCCTGTCATCCTAGAAACAGCTTTTCTCCTTTTGGAGGTTGGGAATGGCATGTGACATGTGTGATCAGTAAACTGCAGGCAGAAGCAGCGTGTCACACCTACCTACGAGGACAGCACAGTCCAGGGCCCCCACCCACCCATGTTGGCTCCTGGGACCAAAGACAAACCGCACTGTTTTAAGGCACTTCCATTTGGACATCGACAGCTACTGCAGCCTGATCAGATCTCTCCTAACCCACACGAAGGAGGGAGGGGGGTCACAGATAGGGCCCTCCCAAATGAAGTCCAGCGCCTTCCTGCCTGCACTACCCTTTGTCGCAGACAACTCTGTCTGCACTGACATCGGTCCCCAACAATGCTGTCTTCACTGAGGCCTTTTCCATGAATACTCCAATGTATTGTCTATGCTTTTTTGTATATGCTATTTTTAATAGCATCGATTGATAATAACTGAGAGTGCAAGTTTGCCACATCAGAGAGACTTTTTAAGAAGATAAGGTAGTTTAAGTGCCTAATTTGGTGCTCGTCCTGATTGATTGATATAGATAGAACCAATGTTTAAAGCCATTAGACTGCTTATTCTATTTTTACAAAAATGAATTCAACCAGGTGTTTGACGTGTGTTTAATAACACACAGATCAGATTGTCATGGACCAGAAAAACTCATTTTCTGTTTTAAGAATCCAAAAAGGACAAAGGCCTGTGCAATTTATTTATATATAGGCATCTCTTAAATGAACAATTTAAGTATATTGATTTACTCAAAGGTGGACAGAATCAGAAAAATGTCATATCATCCCGAAAATAACACTCATTTTCATGTGGCTTGTCTAATAAGCACTTTGTAGCTTTTATTTTGAATGAAAAACTTTATCAAATAAAAGAGAAGATAAAAAAAGAGCAAATGATAAGGTTTAGAATATTTGGAGGAAGGTCAGGAAGAAAACACTGATAAAGCTTAACTTTGGGTTGATTTCCCATGAGCTGAATTGCCCCAGGTTAACAGCGGGGAAAGGTCGGTCTGACTCACAAATCGCTCCATTGCTGCTCCACATGACTTCTATACTTAACTCCATTCGATCTGTACCCAAATGGGTGTCAGGCTTTAAAAAATGGAACTCATTCATTTCAGAGCTATAACCAGAAGCGTTATATGACATTTACTAACAACACAAAACACATTGTCTAAGGTGAAGCATGGAGACCCTGGATAACTGGATTGCTGTATGGTGATTTCCGTTTCATGTCACATTTAAGTCTGTCTTCTCACGAGTTATGTTTCCATTAAACTATCAAACTATTCTATGTGTATATTTACAAAATAGTTTAAAAAAAAAAGTAAACCTGCCAAAAGCACTGTCAAAGAAACCTGGGTTGTTTTCCACAGTCTTCATGACGATAAGTGATGTGCTCATAGCCATCAGCTGTGTGAGTTGATTTTATTATACTTTTATAAAGACACTTTTCAACTGATGAGGTCACTGTGGGAAATTTCCCAGATTTGACACACCATGAATTTGCCAAATATCTAGACTTTTTCTCTTGACCAGCCATACAGTTCGCATATTATGTGAGTCCTCAAAAACCTCGTAGAAATACCAGGGGGAAATGAAGGCATAGATGGCACCACAGAAATCCACCTTCTTAGCTATTCCATATGTATACTTCAGTGGTTAAATGTTATATTAAACATTTTTATTAATAAAATAAGTGAAAATGCAAACTTATTTGAAATCAGTGAAGAATTATGTAACCAGTACGCTTGTCTAAAAGGCTTGAAAAGTCACAACCATATTATCCTCTTAAAAGTGGCCAAATCGTAGAGGCTATTTAAATGTATTTTTTCACAGAAGCAAAGTAAATGAATAAGCTAAAGCTTTATAAGTGGAAACAAATACTGTATTGTAGTCTATACTATGAGTTGGTAGAGGATAAAAAAGTCCAGCCTCTTGCAGTAATATGCAGGTGAGCTTATCAAAATGTATGATGCATGCACTGCATGTATGAAGTCTTCACTCTTTCACAGATAGGGTTAAATTCTGTCTCTTGGATCATTGCGAAGGGGAAGGCATGAATCTTTCAGTAGCCTGTTCGTGGATGATCTTCTGTGTCCTGAGTTCTTATTCCTCTTCCAGTTACAATTTGGCACAAGAGTCATGGAAGTCATCTCTCTTTGATGTATTTACCTATTCCCAGAGCAAAACAAAGCTGTTCTCTTAAATGATCACAAATAACATTCAGCCATAGATAATAGTTAACGTATAAACTTACAGAGCTGTTAAACTCTGTTTACTTCGGACACAGTCTTTGACCATATCGGCAGATATATAGAGATATATTTGGGTGGTGACATGCAGACATCGTTGTAATGTGAGGGTGACTGTCTGAGGTCCCCATCCCCACAGACAGCTTCGGTAGACACAGATAGCAGTGTGCATGGCAGTGAAGTCATATATATATATATATATATATATATATATATATATATATATATATATACACACACACACACACACACACATATATATATATTTGTATATATATATATGTATATATATATAAGGAAAGATATATATCAAGATATTTTTAAGGGTTTTCATCTTCTCATTTGGAGAAAGAGTCCCTGAATTTATTTTATATGTATTCATTTTATATCTGTATGCCTTTTTATGAAACCAATCATATTCTAGTAAAATATAGATATTTCTTCCTTTTGGAGAAACATCACATTAAAAATAAACCATCATACCTGGAAAAATCATCCAGACCTTGAAATTGGTTTTCCATTGATACTGTTAAGCCTGTTTAAGCTGAAGCCCAAGTGATTACAAAGCAGAGTAGCTGGGACAGGCTTCTTTGGGGAGTCAGCTTATTCCTCTTAGGCACTCTGAATGGCACTCAGTGACAGGTGCTCCCAAAGGCCACAGCAAACCTTAATTTGAAAATGAATGCATTAGTGGTGGCTCCGTTTTATCAAAAATGACAATAATTTTTTTACACAAATTTTCTATGACATTTCTCTGGATCAAGAAGTTTTGCTCTTAAAATGGGACAACACAATACTCTATATCAAATCAGGTTCTCGCCAAATTATAAAACTTGGATAATGCAGAAATTACTTTAAATCAATCAAATGTGTCTTAAGGCAACTGGTTCCATTGTTCGATATTTGTCTTTTCATTGTTTTTTGATCCATACTTTTTAATTTCTTTTTACCACTGCGATTCAATAATGAAATTGCTCATGTGCTCTTAAAGACCCCGATATCCTGCTTGACCTCAGACTAGCACTTTCAATTGTTTGAAAGGCACTTCTTATTGACTAACCTATATTTTCGTGTAAAGTGATTACTGGGTATGAAGGATGGCTCATAAAAATATCAATAACCGAAACACAAAGCACATTTTAATGACTGCAATCAAGGAGTAAGGGGTTTACAAAGTTGCTCTCAGCATGATCCTAATTCACTCTGGGTTCTTAGCTAAGATCTTAAATCTCTCGTTTCTGGTGGTCTACCTGCTACTGGCCACCCAGTTTGGAAAAAATAAAGAGAATCAGTTTCTCACAGGGTATTGTGACATTGCTCATGTGATGTTGCTGCACCGTCTCGTCTCTTCCAATGGCCTGAGCTTAGGGCACACACCCTAGAAACCGAAGCTCATGAAGCATCTGCCTTGTGGGATTTAGTTGAGGGAGGAAGAGTGTTTTCAGAGGTCATTTCAAGGGAACACATGCACTTCCTAGGGAGATGGCAGAGGAATGAGTTAGTGAGAAAACACTGGGAAAATAAAGAATAAAGAAAATGACTGGCTTTAGGACCCCCATCCCTCAGCTTTTCTCCACTGTGATCACACAGCAGGGGGCTCTACCTGGGAAGATGCTGTTTGCACCCCTCACTCTGACAGCAAAGTCACCCCAGCTGGGTGAGGTCAGTACGTTTGAAGTGGGTTTTGAATGCACCTGTGCAGTGCACCCAGCTGTTAAGTCCACTGGAGGTGAGTTTGTATGTGGCCTATAGCTTCAGGGGAAGAGAGGTCTGACCTATGGTTATGGGCTTATGATAGAACTGTTCTTGTCTCAGGGGATGGGAAATCATGCGTTCTCAGTGATGCGTGCCATTCAGATCTGTTCTTCCACTCAGCAATCACTGCAGTCATTCATCAGTCCAGTGAAAATGAAGGAGGCTTAGAGAAAGGACAGAAATGTAAGAAAGCCTCTTCCCACCAACCAGCCTCCTTCTCATGATCCCTGTTTCCACAGGGCAGGCTCCTCAAGGTGGTTCTAGCTGCTGGGTTCTGGAAATTCCCCTTTTTCCCATTACTTTATGAGCTCCAGGATAGTAGTTCATCTCATGTGTTTATCAACTCTCTGGGTGGCCTCTCATTTGCCTTTACTCTTCTGTCTCGTGTATAACAAATCCTTGTATTGAATTTTCCTTGTTTGAAATCTCAAAAGTGGTCTCTGTTCTCTCATCTGGACCCTGAGAGCTATAAGGTCTACTGGGGCTCCCTTAAGTAAATCAAGAAGAGGCAGGACCCTGTAAGTTGGGCCAGTCACTGTGGATGTACATCTCTCTATACATACTGTGTTGAGACTAGAGACCCTCAAGTCATATGATGAAAAATTTAGTGACTTGAAATATTGATGAACTTGAAATTCTGTAGTCTGGTCTGGGCTCAGTGGGGACAGCACAACTCTGCTCCTGGTGGCACCAGCCAGGTGGCCCAAGTAAGCTTAGAAGTTCCATTTCTGAAATGGCCTTGGCTGTTGGTTGGGGACCCAGCTGGGGTAATGGTTTGGGTCCTTGGTTCTGTCCCACACTGTCTTCACATGGCTGGGCTGGTCTTCTTGGTGTATGGCCATCTCAGTTTAGTCAAAGTCTTACTCAAAGGCTAGTTTCTCCTAGAGCACAGAAGAAGCTTCCAGGTCTGTCTAAGGCTTAGGCTCAGAAGCCTCAGAATGTGACTCGCATCACCTTCTGTTATTCAAAGTAGCCACAGGGCCAGTCCAGATTCCAAAGGAGGGAAATTTAGCTTCATCTCTACAGAGGGGTGGCAAAATCACATGACTAAAGAGCATGTGGGGTTGGAGATAGTTTTGCTGCCATGTCTTGAAACATAATCTACCACAGATGATGAGTTGGATTTCATCATGTATTTGTCCCATCAGTCTCCTAACTGCTGGAGCAACACCAACAAACTCAGCTCAGCTAGGATATAGATACGTACTCTCCAGTTGTACCCAGCTGCCTCCTAATTCTTTCTCCCCTCATTGTATGACTGTTTTTCTAACATGCCTCTCTTACATTCTTTTCTCCTCCACCTCACCACTTTTCATGTTTAGCCATCATTGTTTTTTCTAACTAGACGATGAAATGTCTCCTTTTTAAATTTAACATGCCTCTGTATTACTCACCCACCTCACACTCAGATGTAGGGTCTTCTCTCTTTTCTCATCCTCTCTTTTCTCATACCCTCTTCTTATTTCTTTTTTTCCTGAGGCGAACAATACTTCTCCTTTCCTAATTCATGCCTCAATTACTTTTCTTTTAAAAGAAGATTGCTTCTTTATGCTATACAAATGCCTTGGGAATACCTAACCTGCCTACATTATGAAATGTATGTTTTGCGTGGAGGAGAGGGTATGGGCCAGAGTCTCTATAATATCATGCCCATTATTTAATGAGGCTAAGAGAATTCATCAATCAAAATAGTCTTAAAAACTCTCTAAAATGTCTTCAGTCTTAATCATAATCCCTTGACTATGACCAGCTTCATTGATTCATCTTCACATGAATTGATAAAGAAAATTATAATATCTACCTACATCTAAATTTCCTGAAATTTTTCTACAAACAATCATGTTCAGGGTTGCATAGTAAAAATTTGAAAGAAGATATATAGAGCAAGTGATTTCTTACTCTGTACTAGGAATGGCCATATCTGTTGGCCTTTGGGCAGAGGTTCCAAACTCTTGGTTCATGGTGCATATGGTACCTCAGTTATTTGTTCGTGAAACTCTTGGTCCAAAAGAAGTGCCCACCATTTAAGACATTGCGTAGTTTCGCCCAAACCATATAGTGAGTATGTGAGTTCTGATACGTTAGCACGGTCAGGCATGGAACAAATTCTCAGACCTTAGAATTGAATTGGATATTGCCATTCCACATCAATTTTTATTTAATACTTGCTGTTGTTGTTGTTGTTGTTGTTGTTGTTGTTGTTGTTGTTGTTTTGTTATATCTATTCCTCAAACCCAGATTCATTAATGAGGGATGTCATCCAAAGTAATACAGCGTTTTGAAGTTCAAACTCTGAGTTATCTCAGATTAGTATATCCTGTGTTGTCAGACAAATGACACTGTGTTTCCCTAAAAAATGCATGATGTGCCTTGATACCCCTATGAGTTCCTCCAGTGGCCTGGGGAAACTTGGCACACAGTTTGGGAACTGTGGATCTAGAATAGTAGTTCTAAACCAGGGGTGATTTTGCCACCCAGGGGATACTATCACAAGCGGGGGAGATATTATGTCATCTAGAGGGCATAGGCCAGTTATGCTGCTGAATACCCTATGGTGCATAGGACAGCCCCACAATACAGGGTCATCCAACCCAAATGTCACTAGTGCCAAACTGAGGAAACTTTTCTCTAGAGGTTTGGAGATGGTGAGCATGTAGGTTAAGAAAAGGAGACTTTTATTCCTCTGTTTTATAATCTTTACCTTATACCCAATCTCTGATCCATCACAAAAACTAGGGATCTGGTATACCTCCCTCTTTTGTGAAAATTAATATTAAAAAAAAAAGATAAGATAAGAATAATGAAGACACATTCCAGGAGTTCAGTAACATTTGGGTAACCTTTTGGATTCTTGTGAGGTTTCTGTCTTATCCAAAATCACCATAAGTAAGAAATCAGTTTTTTAGACTCAATTTAGGATTTGTAGGTTTCTCATTCTCTGATTCTCTTGTCTAATATTTTACTTTGCTCAGAGAATAAAGTGTGAAGGCTTCTTTGATAATGAAGAAGGAATGACAGAATACCATGAAAACAACATGAAAGAGAATAAACTAGACCTGTTAAGATTTTGGACAGTCAGATAGAGAGATGTTTAACAGATTATGTCAAAAAGAAGCAGAAGAAAAATATCCTATGCTGTAGATGCTCATGGGAAGAGCATATTTCAGGTAAAATGTGGAATGCGTATATTCCTTCTCATAGGCCCTGTAGAGTCTGTGGGTAATCTGGCAGAGACAAGTATGTGAGTAAATAGTCACATTAACTGTGACCCCTGAGACATAAGATGAGGAACCCAGGAGCCTTGGGAAAGATTTCAAAGAGCAGGCAGAATTTGGGAACTATGTTAAGCAAAAATGGAAGAATGAACTTTAAGGACAGTTTACCCTAGAAGGCTCACTTCTGGAGCTGCCCCCAACACAGTGAGTACCAGTGCAGGGGACATTCTGTACCACTGTGCGTGACCTCCCTGGGTGTCTCGGGAAGCACTAGTCCAAAGACCTGCAGATGGATTGTATTTGAGCAGAGTTTTAAAGCAATCTCATAGCGTTTTGCATGAAAATTAAAATATATCTATTCAGCATGTTGTTTGTTTGTTTTTCACATCTCTGGGGCCTGATAGTTGCAGCAAGCTTTGGGGTGGAAGATTCTGAGATGGCTTTTGGACAGGACTTGGGCAGAAGAGCCAATATTCAATTGGGTGCCAAGGCAGTAGGGTGTCAACCTGGGGCCAGCAGGGAAGTTGAGTAGAGGAATTAGAGAAGCTCCTCCAGCAATTTTTTTCCAGTCTCTACCTCCTGACAATTAATCAAGTAATATACAGTTGCTAAGCTCCTATTATTAAATATCTGTTATATTTCTATCTGTGTGTGAGGATCCATAGAGAACAGAAGATATATTGATGAGAGATATAGGGATGGTTACAAAATAATCCCAGGGGTGCTGTGATATCATGCGCCCCTTGTTACTAGTTACTTCCCATGTGCTGTGAAGGATTTCAGCTGCTTCACATTTATCATCTGTCATTCTCACAGAGATGCTATGAGTTAGGAATGCCAGCCCCATTTTAAGTGTGAGGAAACCAAGGTTTGATAGTGTTAAATTTACCCAAAACTTTTAAATAAGTGGTGAATGAACAAGACAATATCTCCATTAATTCTGATGATGTTGTGAATTATCATCAGGTATATAGTAGGGGCCTATTATATACAAGCCAGACTGTATGCCATTAAGAGCCCAAAAAAATTAAAGTATAAGATTCAGTCTTTGTCCTCCAGGCAGCCAAACTCATGATCAGTTGGGATTACAAAATATTGATTTAAAAGTATTGATTTAAAAATGATCACAACAATCTTTGTCTCAACATAAGTATAGAAGGGGGACAGAAATGTCACACTCATATGGAGAGTCACATGCAATGGCTACAGAGCTCTGCCCAAACACCCAGACCTCTGTCCAGATTCTGTTCCTAAATATAGGACAAAATATGAGGTCTAAAGTACCTTCACGCCTATGGGCTTCAGTTTCCCTAGCTGTAAATGGGGGAGGTGCTGCTCTACCTGCCTCCCAAATTTGATATATTCTAACACATAGGTCTTAGCTCTGCTGTGGGTCCTGTAGATAGTAATCCTAGGAGCATCTGGCATTCAGATGTGTCATTTAGTGAAAATCCAGCTGGGGTGACCTTCTGCTTTGTGAGCTCTCTCTTGCTGGTGCCCAAAACAAGGGTCTAATTCATGACCACTAAGCATGTAAATCCTCAGTGGCGAGCAGAATGCCTGGTCAAGTTGCTGCAATATCACACGACTCCTGTGCAGACTGGAAATTGTCATGTCGTCACCATCTGTCGGCATGTTCTCTTTCTTGTCAGGCTGCACAGATAACAAAATCATACTCAGAAGTTGTTCACTGATACAATACAGGATCAAAATATTTGAAGTTCATCAGACTTTTAAAAATCTCTTACGTAAGCAGGCCTCCTTAGGAATGAGAAGTGTGTCTATTGAGTTGGAGTAAAGAGACTTAATTGTCTTGAAAGAGTTTAATTTTTTCAAGCAGATATGCAATCACTTTAGTTTTGGGACCTGGAAATTAGAAAGTTGTATTTAGCTAAATGAGAAACAGCCTTGGTAGTGACATTGTACCCCAAACGTCTGATGGTTGTTTTATCCCCTAAACTGAATGAGAATGTCCAATTTTTAGCTCTGGAATTCTGCCTTTATCCTGTCTTATTGTGATCATTCCACTTTTCAAGGTTATTGATTTAAAAAAAAACTAAGATAAAACCAAGAACAGCACTCTGCTGTAGGTCAACTACCAGCAGTATAAACACATATATTTGTTTTCTTAAAGCTCAACTTCCCCACTTGTAAAATGCGAGAAATGATTTCTGCTTTATAGTATTGTTGTAAAAATATATGAGATAATATATGAAGTGTGTTCAATACCATTTCTGATACATAAAAAAATGCAATAATTAGTAGATATTAGCTTTGAAAGGAAAACAGAAAGTTTTCATTAATTGCCATCAAATACAAACTTTGCAATACAGGAAAGTTTCTGAATTTCCTTTTCTTATAGAGAATTGTCTCTAGCTTAATTCTATGATTTTAAAAGGGCAGCCATATTAGGTAGCCACTTATTTTAATCCTGATTGATTTTTAATAAATCCAAACTATTTAGAAAGTTCTGAGTTAGAAACAATTGCTGGTTTGGATGACTTGGGTTTGCTGAGTGTGTGCATGTGCGTGTGTGTGTGTGTGCTTGTGCATGTGTGTGTGTGTGTGTGTGTGTGTGTTAGATTAACCAATGGAATACTACAGATTAACCAATTAGAAAACTGCATGACAAATTACCACACTCTCATAATTAAACATGAAAAAAAAATTGAGAATTTTTATGAAACCTAAGTCCCCAAACAAAATTTAAACTATGCTCTGTGCTTGGCCTCACATAGGCTTTTTTTTTTATTGGAAATACTTAGGAACCCCTTCCAAGAAAAACTTGAATCAAGTCTTTGAAGTCCCACATTTCCTTCTTTATCTGCCTTGAAGATGAAAGTGAAAAGACCCCATCAAAACTTTGGGTCTTGGTTTATAGCTTGGGGGTTAGAGAATGTGGATGGCGACACTAAGATAGCCTTCAATCAAAGCACACTCCCTCTCATACATGTAGTCTGGCATGAGGACCCACTTGAACAGAATTAGATTTAGAGAGTGAGTGGACTTTCAGTGCTGTTTGTGGATGAAATCCAACTTGATGGCACAATGGCACACGATCACGCTGTTACAAAACCTTTTGTAAATGACTTTTCAATGACAGTGTTGTTGTTGTTATTTTTGTCTAAAATGTCTATAAATTCCAGAGCAATTTGCTCGAGCTATGTGACTAGGTTGTTATGTTGAAAAGGATTTTGAAGATCATCAATATTCTGTATCTTTCACAGGAAGGCAGGAAGTTCCATTTCATTCTAAATGAGAAATATCAATGGGGATGTCTTTTTGTTATTTGTCATGTGTAGAACAAAATAGTATGTAAATAAAAACACAATCATGTACATACGTATGTACGTACACATATCCACACATACATACATCTGATGAGTTCCGGTCTTTGCCCTGCAGAGCTTTAAGCCATTCTGCATCAGTCTCATCTGGAGAGATGAGAAAGTGCACTCCCCAGTACTATCCTGGTCATAGTAATGGATGGTGCTCCTGATGGTTTAGGTGGATCACCCAACAGACCCTCTGCTTTCTGAGCCCTGGCCTCCTCCCATTCTCAGACTCTGAGAAACTGGCCCAACCTCACTAAATATACTTAAGAGGAGATGGACAGACACCTGAGCATTCTTGCTACGATGGACTTAGCATTTACTTATTTTTATTCTTTGGTGACAGTCTTTTTCTATTTTGCAATAAACTCCTCTGTTATCAATGAGCTTAAAAACTAAAAGTGTGTGCTCAGTTAGAAATTCAGTATTGAATTGCCATATCTTCATAAAACTGATTGTGAACATGCAACTTGCACAAAATATTTCCCATATACCTCGGGAGCTTGTATAGTGACAGCCCTGATCGTGTGAAATCTAGAAGATGCCAATCTACCCACGATGCATCAGCATCCTCTCTGGTACCTGGAGGTGTTGTAACAGGGTGGGTCCCCAAAACATGAAGGAGACACGTGCAGCTGTAATGCTTGGGTTTACACAACACTCTTCGATCCTGACTTTTTCCTTAGGTCATGTGAGTAGATGTCTACATTATTTTGTTTGTGTTTGATTCCAAGTTCCATTTTATACGATGAGCTTGAGGGGTTGTTTGGAAGTGTTGACTCATATAGTCTGGGATCACTTCGTGTTCAACTAGGTAGTTGAATCTGTTCAACTAGGTGATTGAATTTGGCAAATTTTACGTTGTATTCATGTATTTGATGAAAAACATTCCTTTTATTAGAAGTCTCTGACTTTCTATTTGATGCATCTGATGATCTTAGTGTTAAACTGGCATCATTGATGCTTTGAGACATGTTTCTGCTACTGGACCCAACACATTAATGACTATAGTGTCACTTTTTGTTGAAATTTTTGTTACATTAGTGAAATCACAGTGTAGATTTTTATCTTGCTATGCATCTATTATTGAAAATATGTCTTGGGATTATTTTTTACCAAAACATATGGATTTATTCTTTTTCTTTACAGTCACTGCAAGTCATGCCATGCTTTTTTGTTGTTGTTGTTGTTGTTGTTGTTGTTATTCCTCCACTGATAAAACCTCAGATTTTCCCAGTTTATCTTCTGTTACCAGTGAAGCATCCACACCCAT
This sequence comes from Cynopterus sphinx, assembly GCA_030015415.1. Taxonomy (NCBI): domain Eukaryota; kingdom Metazoa; phylum Chordata; class Mammalia; order Chiroptera; family Pteropodidae; genus Cynopterus; species Cynopterus sphinx. The sequence goes on along the minus strand of CM057379.1, from coordinate 2,471,727 downwards.
TCTTACACACTTCCTTGTGAACACAAGTGAACATTTCCCTGGATAAAACTTGATTTCAATTTAATAGATATAGACAGATTATCTTCTTTAAAAATCCATACCAACTTGGAATGACACAAATGGGACACGAGTTTATGTGTGCACCACCCCTCGACAATGCATGGGACAGTAGTGATTTCTGCCAATCCAAAGGGAAAATTGCACAAATGCATGTTGGTTTTAAATCTGTATTTTCTAATTTTGTATATTAATCTATGTATATGTTTCTATTGTTGTCTTTTTAAAATTTATTTCTAATAACTTTTTTATATTAGAGTATATCACTCTAGAGTATGACTTTTAATTATTTTACACTATATTTTATCATACAGAGGAGTTTATAGGAGGCCATATCTGTCAGTAATTTTTGCATGGTTTCTGAGTTATGTGCATCAAGCAAAACCTTCCTAACCCAAATTAGGCAGTCCTTTATATTTATATTTACATATATTTTTTAAATTTAGACCCTAATACATGAAATTTATTTTGGCTTTGAGGATTTATGTCTTAATATAACAATTCTAACTGTGACTGGAAAATGAATTCTACATTCTCTTCCAATCTGTTTCTTATTTTTATTCATATTGTTAACCCATATAAATTTATTTGAGTTCTTGGTGTGTAGCATTATTAAATTGCTTGTTTTTTCTTAACAATATTTATATTTTCACTCCTGATTTGAAATGCTCTTTTTTAATGTAATTTTAAATATTTTTATGTGACTGTGATGCAGAATTCTCTTCTGTTCCATTGTTTCATTCCTCTTTTTCTAAGTTAGCATAATTATTATTATTGTAATTTTAGATTATATTGTGATATTTTGTAGGATTTAGTCTTTTTTGTCCTCTTTTTAAGAGAAAAAACTTCTTGGCAAGTCCAGGCATTTTCTCATGCCCATATTTTATTTTAAATGTCTCTGTTACTTTTTAATTGTAGAAATTGGTTAATTCTTATTTGTTTTGTCCCTACAAGTACAAAGACCGAGACTTACTGGGGAGGACAGAGGATGCTTAGTGCATGGCTTCAGGTTGCTAAACATTCAAAAAAGGCATGTTGATAGATGATCCCCTGGTGCTTTTGCAATTTTCCCAAGAATAAATCTCTCTCCCATTATAGGTACATTATAATTGGGAACCTCATTCTGTAAAAACATTTTCATTTGTGTGAATATGAACTCTAGGTGAAGAAGAGGCAGGCTGCTCCAGAATACTCACTCCTGGTGGGTAAGGGTTTTGTTCTGCTGATGGGAACAGGAGGACAAGAAGTTACAGCTCTCCTTTGGGCTTTCATTATGCTTCACAATCTGAGGGTGAGAACAGGGACTGGGAAGGCAACACTTAAACATTAAGAGGGAGGCAAGGTCAGATGTCCATGTTGTACAGCCCTACATGACCACTGGCTCTAGAATCAGAAGCAGCAATTATCCTGGCCTCCTGTTCCCATCTAGATTCAGGTCACCTCATGAGGGCATTCCATCCCAGGTCTCACTGTGCAGAGGCCATAAGAGAAGATAATGGTCCTAAAATGGAATGAATATTTAACCAACATAAAGAAAACACTTAATAGCTGGACTAGATATAATAAAGATGATGTTAACGGGGCTTAGGAGGGCCCTGCTGATTAGCGATTCTCATCTCTCAAGGGTCCGAAATGAGTGATAGGAGGACATGAGATGAGGATCTGATTTTAAAAGGAAGAGTTGATAGCGAAGATTGGAATAAAGCTGTTCTGTGTTTATACCTCACTGAACTAAATCACCACAATTGAATTTTTTAAAAAGTAAATGGTGCTATTAGCCATGTGGTGTCTAATGCCAGAAAATTCAGAATTGCCCTTTATAACTTCTTCACCTCACAAATCTGATAAATCCGTGAGTCCTATTGATTTTACTTTCTATATTTATTTTTGGATGTGTTAACTCCTCTCAAATACCATGAGCGGACTCACACCACCATCAGCTCTCACCTAGGTTAATGTCATTGTCCCTTAACTACTCTTTCCACCTTCATCCTTTTTCCTCTACATATATTTAATGTGGTACCAAAATAACTTCAAAAAGCAAAAACAGAAAGTGGACAAAAAAAAATGTAACCTATCTCTCTCTCATTATCATCACATCCTGGATGACAGAAGCCTTAGGGTCCAGTCTGCCCTGCTCACCTGGTGTCAATACTTCAACTTCCTCTCACTTTTTGCGTCTTTGCTCATGAATCCCCATTTGCTTGTCTTATTCTGTTTCTTAAAACTCCCAGCATTTCCTCCCTTCACCTAGTTTTTTCACAACTGCCTTCTACCTGTATCATTCCTCTGCCTCACCTCACCTAACACCTACCCATCCCTCCTGTCTCAATTCAACATCAATCTCTCGATTGACCCACAATTGAATTTCTGCATGATCTTTTGAAGTCCTTAACACTTCATACTTTTTCTTTGTAAAGTCTGTGGGATCCTGTGTTTGTCTGTCCTCCCTTCCAGAAAGTAAGTAAGCTCTAGTCTGGGTTCTTCTGATCACTATCCAGAAACTTCAGTCTTTTTGAATGATGGCAGGAGAATTGGCTGGACATGAAGCCATGTGTAGCTTTCTTCTTGACTGTTGTTTTCATCATTTCCTCTATCATTGATTCTCAAATGTTAGCATGTATCACAAACACTGAAAGAGATTAAGGCACCGGTTTTGGGGACCACACTTCTAGAGCTTCCTATTTAGTAGATTGGAAGATGACACCCATGAATTAGCAGAATTAGCACTTTCACCCACTTCTTGATGAAGATTGTGTTGCTGTTCTGAGAACCCCACATGAGACCCATCACTGTGGCTGTCTGTTTTCATGTGACCTGACCTGAGCTGAGAGGGGTCACAAGTAATGAAAGATCCATGGACCAGGCTCCGAACTATACTCCAGGAGACAGGAACTGTATTCCCAACTTTGTCATTGTTTTTTTTTTTTCCTGTGTCCTGAGCAAATCACTAAACATTTATAAAAACAACTTTATCTTTCAGAAAACGCTGACCCAACTGCTTTGGGAAATAAAATATGACAATCTATTTTTAGATCTTTAAAATTGTATTGAAGTGCTCAGCAATTACTGCCTCATGATGTAATATTGATCACAATTCAGCTACCTTATTGATGCAACAACATATTAATTATTGATGGAAATTGTCTGCCTGAGCTTCTATTTCAATTAAGCATCAATGCCATTACCTTCTTGGTGAAGGTGCACTAGGGACTATTCACCGTTCACAGTTTGAATGTCCTCCCCAGTGTGGCCCTTGCTTTGTAGCTAGAAACAAGCCAGAGAATGATGACTATGGTGTTTATTAGAAACTAAACCATATCTCTAATGTCTCACTGGATTTGTCCTATTGACTCTTAAGTTTTAGCTCCTGGAGTGGGGCATAGACAGGTAAATGTGTTAGTTATTTAGTGACTTCTCTCAATTATAGAAAAAAGGTCCCTCAGGGACCACAGATCTTCTCTTTCATTGGGTTGCTACAGGCACACAATGCTCTGCCTCAAAAAAAATATTATCGTTTGACACAACTAAACTGTGGTTGCAAACTGGATTCTGGACCACCTGATTTTCTTTGTATCCAACAGTGTTAGCAGAAACAAGTGTCAGAAAACCATTATCGTGATATCAGAAATCAAAGAAGTCCAGTGATTTTTGAGAACAGAAATACATTTTTATGTAAAGAAGTACACTCATGCCAAAGAACTCTCCCATATTTCATCGCATACAAAATAAAACTTTCTGTGTGTACATAAATCATATCCATCCAGTGAGGTACTATGCTCTCTTCCTGGAAATTTTTTGAGGTGGCAGCCAGTGGATTTAAGCTGATGAAGAAAGATAAGTCACTGGTGGAAGAGATCATTAAAAACAAAAAACGAACAAAAACTTCCCTGTCCTCTCTCTTCACTTCCATCGAAATTACCATATTTTTAATTCTGATATTTTATTGACAACCCAAGTGGGAGATCTCTACATACTTGATTTTAGATAAAAGTGGCCATAGAATGAGCTTAATGAAGATTTTCTTTAACTTGATATATTTGAGGTCTTAGCCCTTTGGCACTTTTGGTGTTTGAATTTACTGCATGTGGCAGCCGATAGGGCACGTGTGGCATAGGTGGTGTGGGGGCGACAAGAGGTCTGATCCCTTTCATTGGTGTGTAATACAGTAAGAATAGTGTAAGGTTATCCTGACGTTCCCTAATTTGTTCTCTGTTTTAGCCCACACAAGCTTCCTTTGCTTGCTTTCACAGAGGTATGTGTCTTATGATGTGCCGACTTCTGTTTGTCAGGCTTCTTTTATTATCTCCAAGTATAATTTATCAGCTTACTTTTCTTTATTCTAGTTTTTTTTATAACATTGCTATTCACTTATTAGAAGAATTAGTCTTAAAAGCTTATGCTTCCTGGGAACACAAGTATAAAACCAGTGTAAAATATAATAAAGATAATTCTTTATGTTCCGCCTACACATCATTGGAATTGGTTGATGGTGGTTTCATTTCATTTTTTTCCTTTTTTGGTATAGCTTAAAGATACATAAGGGTCATATTTTAATAGTTTTCATGTGTTTTCTTTTTTACTCCTTCCTTATAAAATAGAAAACATTTATTTCTCATCATGTTCTCTCCAGGGTGATTCTGGATTCTGACAGTATCATGAAAGCTATGTTTGAATCCTCCATTTTTATGTAATTATTTCAGAGATTTTAGCATTCTAGAACTAATTTTTTCACTTTTTTTTAAAACATTTTATTAATCCATATAAAAAATTTAAGGCTACCAACTTATCATATTGCTTCTTCACTGAGAATTGGTTTAAAGATATCCAAACAAATAATTGATGAGGATATTACATTTCTTAACTGCCAAATTAGAAAACAAAGAACTAGTCACTATTTATATAACAAAAAGAGAAAGTGGAAAGTAACTACTAGGATGGCACCATAGGTCCAAGTACATTCATCATTCTTATTTCGCTTAATCTAACTAAAAATATCATTTAAAGAAGAATCTTTCATACTGTCTTCTATCTGGAAATGAAATACATGCATTTTATTTCAATATATGGCCATTTTAATGGCTTTTTTTCATACAATTCTGTATTTGTCTCTTTTTCCTCTTGCGGAGTACTAGCTCATGTATTCATTTGTACTAATGTTGGGTGATAGGTTCATATGTTATGTGTAGACACACACAGACGTACACACAGAGTAAAAATTCCTTTTTCTAGTTCATGGTATTCCACTGCATGTTAAGTTAACTAATTCTTTGTGAATGAACGTTTATTTTGTTTCAAACATTTTGCCATTACAGACAATGCTATAGAGAATAACATTGCACATATGTCATTTCGCATGTGTGTAAGAACCTCTGTAGAAAAGACTCAGAAGTGAAATTCTATGATCTAAGGCTATATGCATTTATAATTTTGATGAACATTTCCAAATTATTATCCATAGAATTGGAATATATATCTATATTGACATACCTATATATTGATATTGATATATAAGTATGTTGATATGTAGATATAGATTATACAGTTTAGATATAGATCCATCAGCAACATTAAGCCTGGCCAGCCTTTTTCTAAAGAGTTTGTCCTTCAGTGGGAGGAGTTTCTATCATTCCTTCCTTCCTGGGGCCACCTCTTTCATTCGCTGTGGTCTTTGGAGAAAAGTCAGTGAGGGGAGAAGGGATTGAGGGCTCATGTAAAGAAATAGAGTTACAAGTTAAAAGTGTTTTTCATTTCACTGCAGTTAACTTGATGGCGTGTATTGTTTTGCCCATACATTATAAATTGCATACAATAAAATAATGCTGACTATTTTCCCATGGGACATCTATTTTTAATTAACCTTTTAATTTTAAAAGAGTTTTAAATTTACAGAAGAATTGTAATTTTACAAAATTTGCACAGGCAGTACAGGGACTTCCCATACCCCATGTCCAGTTCCCCTATTATTAATATCTTACATCAGTACGTAGATCTCTTTGTGGTGTTTAGAAGCTGCCTAGTTTGTGGTATTTTGTTACTGAATCCAAGACAGACTGATAGGAGATCATATTTCCTCATACTCATTATACCTGAGGATCGGGATGTGGGTCAGTGTCCTCCTTGCTTTCCTGTGCCACCTGGCGACCACCCCTCCAACACCAATTTCCAACACCTCTGCTACTGTGAAAATAACACCATTAAAATCTACCCTACTTCTTCTCACCTTCTGCCACTATGGCACCTGGTAATTTCCTTAATTCAGTGAAAACTCTGGTTTCGGAGTCACTTGCTGCTTCTGTGCTCCTCCGTCTACACTCTTTCTGCAGACCTGCACAGTATTTGGATTCCAACACCTGTGCAGACATACCATCTGCGGTCTACACCATGACCTTGAAGCTCCATGCCTTCTCATCTTCCATGACCTTTCCTACGGTGCACTTTGGCCACCCTTTCCCAGGGTCCTACATCAGAAAACATGCCACCTCTCAGATAGCAAATGTTGACATGTCACTCTTCAGCCACAAGCGTCTATCCACCAAGACATTTGACCACAGATATCCTGCTGCAAAAATGCCAAACCTTAATGTAATTTTCAGTTAATTGATTTTTTAAAATTTCCTCACCATCTTTTTGGCCTTCTCTTCCTTCATTGTACAACTGAGGATATTCATGAAAATCCTTCATTTCCAAGGAATTCCATTCCCTCTCTTTCCATTCCTGGAACTTGGATGGTGACCCTCCAACCCCCTGGAGCTTCTCCATCTGCCATCTCAAGCTTTTTGCTGGAGAGGCTGAACATTACTAGGAAAATCCCATGTCTTTCTGGCTAGGTACACTTCAATATCTCCATCTTAAATCTCACATGGCATGATTACCTTGTAAATCGACTTTCATCTATTCTTGGTTTTCCTTTCTCATAAATTTTTCTTCCTCACATCCACCTTTAGTGGATAACCTTGCCGCATAATTTATAGAATGAGTAGATGAGAGACCGCTTATTGTTCCCTCGCAATTCATAAACCTGCCCACATCTGCACCCCTCTTTCCCTCCTATTATAACTGATTGAATGCAGCTGCTTTTCTCAGAACCCAACTCCTCCAAACGTACTATCTCTTCTTGACATGATATTGTTCCTTCTGTTGTCCTCTTTCCCATATCGTCAGTCTTCATATTTCCCTGGGTTGTGCCTGACAGCTTACAAACATGGTCTAAGATCATCCTTTATAAACAAAACAAAACAAAACAAAACAAAACAAAACAAAACAAAGCAGAACCCCAGATCTCCATTGCCCATTCATCCCTTTGCAGCCTTCATGGGCAGGGTTCTCTTAATAATTGTCTACATGTGATTCCTATACATTCTCATTTTCCATTTGCTCCTAAGCCAACCACAGCCTGATTTCTGCCATATCTAATTTATGTAAGCCACTCATTTCAAGGTCACCAACAGTCTCCACATTGCCATACAATCATCAGTTTCTGGTTTTATTCTTACTGCTATTGACTCTGCTAAACATCCTCTCCTCTTGGCCTTTGTAACATCATGCCCTTTTGGGGTTTTGGGGGTGGGGAGAACTTCTTTCCCTGCCAGGCTCTGCTTCATCAATACCACCTCTAACTGGTGGAGTCAAAGGGCCAAGTCTTGGATTATCTACTATTCTCTTTTGAAATTCTATTTCTAAAAGACAGCCTCCATTTCCAAGGGTTTAAATAATATCTGTATCATTCTGGCTGCATTGTACCCTCACTAACTTTTGTGACAGTAAGCCTTTTGCATGTCTAATCTCATTTTTGCATGTCTAATGGCATCTCTTTCTTGGAGAACCCGAACTAACCCAAGGGATATGAAGGCTATCTGTCCTCATCAAAGATAGGGTTAGTCAGGCCTCAAAAAAATGCCACTGTGGTCTTAGCAAAAGGATGGGTGTTAAGGGGGGTGGGGCCCCATTCCACATGAGGGTTCCTGGGATGCTGCCTTTGCTTATATGAAACAGAGGCCATGAGGTTCACATTCCATGCACATGCTCTTGCATGCAGGGGTCACAATGGACTTAGGGGAGCTGCACAGACCTTCATGAACAGATACAACCAAGCCAAGAGAACAATTAAAGAGAAGAAATAATTTTTTAAAATATGTTTTTAAAGCATTGGTGAAAAGAACAACATGTGCGCCTTTGAAAGTGAAAGCAGTCGGATGCTGAGCATGACAGAGCCCAGATCATCAGTGAGGCTCTAGTTTAAAATAACGGTGCCACACGTTAGTAGTAGTGGTAGGGGGGGACTGAAAACACAGTCTTCATGGGAAAAGAACATTGCAAATAAGGCCTAGCAATTCAAGCTGCCACCACAGCGAATTCCTAAACTTTCACAAAGGCAGCAAAGTCCCTGGATACCAGACTGAGTGGAACAAGAGATTAGCGTTTAATTCCTTTGGACTTGTCACTTGTAAAAGCAGAATACCTGAAATGTAATCTAAAAACATTAACTTGCAAGGGGGTTTAACTCTTGGCCTCTAATGCCTCTGTGAACATTATAATAATAGGAGGGGCTTAATATTCAAAATTCAAGTTAGAATTTCACAATGGAAGTGTCTTATATGTTTTATTATTGTAGTTGCTTAATGTAATTGGATCTTTTTGCAGAGTGGTTGATGGACTATTTGGAACAAAGGGACATTTTGAACGAGAGAAGTAAATAGAGTGAGAGATGATTTTTAGTTTGGGGTCAGAATGACCTTGAAGTTCCTGTGACTGTTGTACTCTTCAGTCCTACTGCAGGGGCTCATGAGGGACAAATCTGTGCTGTCCACCAGTGTTTCTAGTAACTCCTAAGGGGTTATTTTAAGAAGCTGGGTTGCTATTAGGTGAGTGGGCTTATTAGGGGAGTGTCCTGGTTGACTGTTTGCCCCTTTATCCAAGATGGAGGATCATACCTGATCCCCAAAAGATTGCCTTGGTTAGGAGAATGTTGTGGGGACATGTGTTTGGAGGAGGTGAGCATTCATTTCCACCCCTAGCATTTGCTTTCATTTGAAGATCTATTTTGGAGCAAGATTCCTGCTTTCTCTCCATCCCCTTCATAAATTTCTTTCCTCCATGGAGTAGAAGAAACCTTTCTGATATGTGAGAACACCCAGGTGTCAGAGTCACCTTCTTCTTGATCTCTGGGGACCTGCCTGCCTGCCCAGAGCACAGTTCTCAGCTCTGCTGTCTCTTACTCAGATCCCCTCTCCATCATCGAGAGGTCTGTGGTTACCTTAGCTTCGTCTGTGCCAGGCCAGGATGTTCTCTCTGAACCTGGAGACCACTCCTGGCCATCTCACTAGACTGTCATGTCTAACACACATTCTCCAGCAGGGAGCTACCTCTCTGTGTAGAGAGACTGTAAGCCATCCGTGGAAGGAAGGGCTGCAGAATTGAGGGATAATCATGAAGTCCCAGCAGTTGCCCAAGAGATTCAGACTCCCTAAGTCCCACAAACTTTTGTACATCATCATGGAGGACAATTAGTCTAAAATGAGCCCTTCATGTATGTGGGCTTTGAGGGCTGGTAGAATTTGTAGAAATAGTGCATGAATTGTCCCAAGGAAATTTATGGCTTCCTGGAGTAAGAAATTCAAACTAATGCCATTATGTACGAAAGTGAGATTTCAGGCAAATATGGCAGTGCTTTCTTATTATGTTTTTTCTAAGTAATAGTGATGTGCAGACCTCGATTGGCATCTGATGTGAGCAGTGAATGGGATTTAGTGCTGGTTTAAAATAAGACGATGTTTTTTATTGTTTTATTTATTTCCTTAAATGATGTGCAGGAAGGACCAAATCACATGGTGGGAGAATTGCTGTGGAATTTGGTAGTAAAGAGATTTATTTCGGTGTCTTATTTGAAGCTGTTTTGAAATCATTTTTGCTGTAGTTTTATCAAGAATCACCGGTGATCCGGTTAAGAAGAGTGAAGACCTCTGAAGACCAGTTTGGTGGCCTGCTGTGGTACCTCTTAGAAAGCAGTCACATGGCTGGACAATTGCTTTGGTCTAAGGGGCTGCAGAGGTCCAGGTTAGTATGTGACTGAATTTGCCTCGGAATATAGAGATAAGAGCATTTCAATAAATTGTCACCAATTGCCCACTTACCCACGTTTTCCTGGCCTTGTTAGCAACAGCAATAAATATACTTTTTCTTGGCTTTAAAAAGAATCAAGCAGCATGTAGCAACTACTCCCCCTGTTGGTATTTATGGTTCTCATTCAGAGTAGGGATCATGATTCACAATTCATGTCACCCACTTGTTTTCTAATTTCTAGAAGCACTGAAATTTGAATAATTTCAAATAAAGGCATTCCCAGCTTCTCTCTCAAACAGACCCTCAGAATCTCGCCAGGGTGGGAATTCTCTTTTGCAAACACTACATGGGACCCTTGTGGGTGTTCAGGAGAACCCTAAATCTCAGAGTAATTGAAACTCCCTGGATCTCAGAGATGCCATCTCCCTGGGCACTGAGAGACTGACCCCATGTGGTACTCAAGCTCCATGAAAACATCTGCACTCTGGAGGTGGCCCAGGACTCTTGGGAGTTTAGCGTCAGTGACATTTTTAGATCACGAGAGTGTTTATTTAAAATGATGACTTCCTCTCCTCATCATTTCCCGACGATGCATTCTTGAACCTATGCCCTGCGATAAACCAAAACAGATGTCTTCTCTGTCTTCATGAGCCACACACTCTGTAGGAAAAAAGGATGGATCTGACATCCCAGAGGTTATGGATTTATGGCTTCTGCTTATGAAAAACGTCTTTAAAGAAAGAAGATGCTAAGCCACATTGCAGGTTTCTCATATACACTATCACTGGAAGAAAAAATAAAAATTACAACAAAACTCTGCCAAAATTTTATTTTCCTTAATTTACAATAATGCATAATTTTAAATAAGAAAAATTTCAGGGGATTTTTACGAGTTTTTTCAAATTAACACAATGAAATGAACCATGTTTAATGTAAGTCCCATGCAGTGATGGCTCCCCAGGCCATGGCTCCCCTCCCCCACCCCCAGGCCATGTGAAGTCAAGTCAGGGTTGAATCAGGTGGTAGGATTCACTCTCATTTATGCTCATATAAAACTCGCCTAAACAAGCTTCTATATGTCTATTTGTTTTAGATTGACTTCAAGTTATGTAGGGACTTACTGAAAATGTAGAAAAATGGGACCAAAAAGAAACTCACAGTACCCTTATGCACGTGCGACGTGTCAGTCCATCCTAATTCACATGTGAGGGGTCGGTTAGCTCAGTGTCTTAGGGTCTGGAGTAAGAGGACTCTGAACCACGGATCCTAGATAGGGCCAGTAGCTTTTTCTCAGAAATGCAAATTCCGACGCTTGTGCCACAGGGCACCACAAACCGAGGCTGTCCTTTCCAGAACTGCCTCTTAGGAGTGACTGGTGTGGAAGAAACCCATCCGTCATCACTGCCTTCACGAGATGTCAAGCGATAGCCTGTGAATTAATTTGTTCATAATATCGTCCTTTTTTTTTTCCATTGAAATGTACTCAACCCTTTCACCATAGAAGCTTGTCCGTGACATGGACTGACATGGTACCCAGCTTGCTCATTCTCGGGTTCTGGGTTCCAGTAATTCTGGGGCGAGGCTGTGTTCCACCTGGGATCTCTCTGGGTTTGCTTTTCAGGGACATGTGGGAGTTCTGCCTATCTGAAGAGGAAGTTTTCTTTTTCTTTTTCTTTCTTTTTTTTTTTTTTTTTTTTAGTGGCACATAAGTCACATCTTTATTCTTATGCAATGGAAAGAGTATGAGTATGTCAAAGATGACACCTTCTCTGTGACCTGAAGCTGCCCTCCTGAAAATAAGGAATGTCACAGAAAGGGCGAGAACACCTAAGCCCCAGACCTCAGTCCCGTGACCTAGTCATCTAGAGAATTGCAGAGTATTCTCTGTCCCTTGTTCCTGTGACCAGATTCCATCTTGAGGCATCTAGTGACCACAGTAGAATGGATGCCCCTCTCCTCCGGAGGGATGGACGGGATCTGAGCACAGCCTCCTCTCTTGATGTCTCACCAGGTCTGTTAACAGCCCACAGCCTCATGCTTCGCTCTCATCAGCATTTCAGGCCGTTGGCCTTTACCTTGAAATAATAACAATTATTTTATGTTTGCTGCATTCCAGATCCTGTACTCATGTTTTCTCTATTTAATCTACATGAAAGTCATAGTTTTACTTTTATTTTATACTTGAGCAGATGTAAGTTCAGGATCATGCAGCTCATAAGTGGCAAGCTAAGGCTTGAAATCTGTCAAGTAGGTGATCTACAGATATGGATATTGTTAACCTAAAACTCAAAGGGCCTTTCAAAGTGAGAAGCAGCAAGCATTTATTTGAGATCAGTAAGAATAGCTAGTTAGGACACATGATCCAGGAGGAAGCCTACATAGTAGTCTGATTAGGAGATAGTTATTTGCAAGAAAGGAGAAGGGAACAATTACACCCGTGGGAGGAAGGGATTTCTATCAGTTCAGAGAAGCTAACACAGTGGCCCTAATTCTAAACAATGCTTTTAATTTTCAGTCTGGTAGCCAGCAGCCCAGATGACTTAACCATTAAGATGACTTAACCATTTTCCTATTATTTTGCAAACAGTTCTTTGAGATATGTTGCTACTTTAGTCTCAGTCCAAAGGTTATTTTTGTCCTGTTTTAACATTTCAGAGTCTTGAGGCATAAGACATGCAAGGCGGTTCCTCTGGGGTGGCAGCTCTGACTCCCTTTTAAAGTTGGTCTATTTGTATATATTTATAACTCTATATAGATGTAGATAGATATAATTTCCCTGTGTTTTCTGTGACTTCTTAAAGAGTTAAATAAGACTCTTATGAGTTAAAAAGTATTTGTTCCACAAATAAACACAACAAATTTAATCTTAGCATTGAATGTTGTATGTGATCGTTAGTTTATATCTCTTTGTTTTCTCTCAACCTTTACATAATTTGTCTCATGGGTTGAATTAGAATTCAATTTTTGCAAATGTAGAAGTCACTTAGTAACATCTTTTCTTCAGCCAAATTATATAATGTTTTTCACTCACATTACTCCAATAATTTAATTTAAAAAATAAAAATTAAAAATAGAATATAGCTAAAGTGATTCAAAGAGACAAACCAAAAAAACAGAAGCAAATAAATGTCTAAAATTAAAACACCAGGACGCCCCGCTGTGAAATCTGTTGCCCGCTTTGAGGAACATTAGGCATCATCTATTCCCTGAAACCAGCAGACCCTCCAGTCTGGGCAGCAGACTGGCAGGTGTAGGCACACCGACCTCCAGCTCTCAGCGTAAACCCGAAGTTTCCTTTCGGGTTTGAAACACACTGAGTCTTGACTGGCCAAACGGGAGGGTGGAAGTCCATGAGGCTGTGTAAAATGTTCATAAGTAGCACAATTTTTACTATGCGTGCATCTGCAGCGTGTCCCATCTGTGGTCACCGTGGCTGTGCCCATGAGTGGACCAGTCTTGATGCTCAAGGTGATGGCTGCGGGTTGAGCGTATCAGTGCAGCCACCTCTGCTATAACCCTTCCTTCCTCTGCTCCCACGACTACTGGCCTTGGCCCCTTACATGGCTCCTCTACCTAAATACTTTTTTGACTTTTATAACAGAAGCCTAGAAAAATGGATCTGAGAAGCCACCGTTAGACATATTCAGGCTTATTTGCCTTTTGAGCCACTGTGTCCAGTGTGACTGGCCACACGCAATTGGCAGAACTGCCTCATAACAATATGCTAACGAAGGAATTTATTCCAGTTTACTTTTTATATATTTGATATATCCAATATATTCTGGAGCTGCTGACTTCTTAATGAATGCATTACCATTTAAGGAGGCACTTAAATTAACATCAATTTGTCCCTAAATTGGTGGAGGCATTTTTTCCCCCTTTAGACTTTACTTTTTTAAGATCAGTTTTAAGTTCAGAGAAAAACTGATGGGAGATAAAGAAATTTTCCACATGCCCCAGCCCCCACAAAGGCACAGCACCCCTGTTATCAGCACCCCCACCATAGCAGGGCTCTTGTTATATAGCTGATGACCCTACCCTAACATGCGATCACCCCACGTTCGTGGTTTGCACTGGTCCCTCTCGGTGTTATGCAGTCCATGTGCTTGGACAAACATGTAATGACAGGTGTTTGTAAATACTGTATCACACACAGTATTTTCATTGCCCTAAAAATTCTTTGTGCTCTGCCTATTCGTCCTCCCCCTGCCAAACCTCTGCCAACCACTAGTCCTTTACACTATCCATAGTTTTACCTTTTCCAGAATGTCATAGAGTTGGAATCATACTATCTGTAGTCTTTTCAGATGGGCTTTATTCACTAAGTAATGTACCTTTAAGGTTTCTCCATGTCTTTTCATGGTTTGATAGCTCATTTCTTTCCCATCATTGGATATACCAGAGTTTATTCATTTACCTACTGAAGGACACCTTGGTTGTATCAAAGTTTAAGTTTTAATAACTTAAGTGTTGTCAGCCAAGATTCTGCATTGTAGAATTATGATTCTCCCTTTGTAGAAAACCCATGAATAGGTACTATGAGGGTGTAAAAATATCCTCTCCTACAATGAACTGTCATATACTTATTACTTTTAGTATCTATTAGTGATTTCCTAACTTCAACATTTTTTCTGTACTTATTGTTGGATATCACACTGTGAGAGCCTTCCCTCCCCCTCACCACCCATTTATGTTTGCTTTTATCAGGGTAAACTCATATATATTTATTTTATCCAATGGGGCATTGTCTGTTATGATAAATATCTATTTTGATGCTCAAATTTCCACAGGTTGGACCGACGGCAGCTCTGCCATCTGGTTCCTGGTGAGCCTTGACATGTCCTATGACTCTTCAGGGACTTGTTTATTTTCTGGTGCGATAAGCTGTTCCAGACTCATCTGGTGCTTTTCCCGGCTCAGCTCTGAAACTGGCCATCTTTCCAAGGAGCCCTGGTTCCTTTGAGCAAAGAATAATATTTAGAAACCAAAATCTTGATGCAAGGCTATCTGTGCATTGGATTTTTCATCAAGTTCATAGAAAAGACAAGGAGCTTACTCTTTGCAGACACATGGGATGGTTAAGGGAAGTGAAAACTGAAACTTGGCATTCAAAAGCACCTGGGTGCTGATACTGTATTTATATGATATGATACCTCCCTATATATTTTTATGAAAAATGAATGGGTTGCCTTTCGCCTTTGAAATTCTTTAGTTCTAATGCCAGTGACTTACATTTTTGCATCATTTGTTCCCAACTTATGTGTGAGTAGGAGGACTGAATTGGCCAAAGTAGTATTCTTGTACCATAGAAAATTATATTATGTCACATAGTATCTTCCACATAGTTACGCATAATTCAGTTCATACAATTATATTTTATTGTTATAGTCTTATGATTGCTTGAAAGAAAATTATTTCTGTGGAAACTGTACTTCTTGGTTCTTTGTTTAAGTTTCCTATGAGATTTAAAACGCACTTAGAGACCAGCTGAATTTCCTGTCAACAAAAGCGTCAAAGACTCAAAAGGATCACAAGTATTTCCAGGCAAGGTTTCTGGGTCTTATTATCATATTTGAAAATGCAATTAAAGTATTTCACACTTTCTCGTCCTCATAATCATAATCGATTCTGAGGTCAACTGTGAGTGGTCATAACCGTCAAGTGGAATTTCTAATCAAGATGGGGGTATCTGTTCACCTGTTTCACTACAACCTCTGGTCATAACTCTGATTGTACCCACCACTTCTTAAGTGTCTCCTTTGTGCCAAGTGTTATATACGTTGCTTCCATGATGAGGTTGTTTTACTCATTTCATTTCAACTTCTGGGGAAGGCCACTGGGCTCCAGTGAGTCAATCAGGGCCTTAGAGCTAGACCCCCATGCTCGTGCTGGTCCTGCCCGAGCAGTCTGTGTCACTTTGCTTGCAGCCCTGTTCTGTAGTCATACTAAGTACACATCCTCTCCTTGCATCAAACTAGATAGTGCGTTTCAAGCCCTAACCCTACGCCTGTGAGGAGGGAATTCCAGCCTAGTGTTGCTTCTCTGGCTCCAAGTGACAGGTGTATTTCAAAAGAAGCCATCCACCAGCCTGATTTTCATTTGTCAGTGGTTCTCCTGACACTGTGTCAAGTAATTAATAAGTTTTCTCCTGAAACATCCATGTCCTTAGGGGGTTCATTTATTTAAAGTACCTTTTGCAAATTATTTAATGAGCTCAGTGCTGAGGGTTGGGCACCTGTACAACAAACTAACGGTAGTCATTTCTCTGACAATTGGCGTGGCTGGGTGTTGATTCTCAGATGTGAGGGGTAAGCATGAGTAGCATTGTCCCCCTGAGATTATGTGAGCATACCAAATCAAAAAAAAAAAAAATTAAGTTTGCTTATCTCCAAGAGGAGGAATTGGGATCATTTTTACTTTTTTCTTTGTGACATTCTGAAATGAAGAAAGCATCCCAAATCTATGATGTGGGGAACTCAGACACCAGAAGTCCTCACTGTAGATGTCACTTACGTGTCACGCTGGAAAAGAAGAATCCGTGAGCAACGTCTACCTTAGAGAACTGAGGGCATGAATAGACACGAATCTAAACAAATGTTAGTTAAACACTTAGGATACAAACTGTCTGTAACTTGGATACTCAAACAGTCTGTACATACCAAGAGTTCTTTGAAAGAACCACTGGAGGATAAAACTATTAACCCGATGAATTATGTTAATGATTTTTTTCCAATGTGAAATATCTCAGCATCATAGACATATCTTTCTCATTTATCTTATTATACTCTCAACTAAATATGCCAGTATTTTACTTATGAGTTGGGAATCTGTGTTCACATGTCGATGAAAGAATTTCCAACCTATAGAAGTTTTTTTTTAATATTTTTCATTTTTCAATTATAGTTGGCATACAATATTATATAGAAAAGGTTCATCCGAGTTTATTTGAGCTGAAACTTTGAGGATGTGCCTGGAAGCAAGGTCCCAGTGGACCGAGGAAGCACTCCATGAAGGTCAGTTTTGCAGCTTACTGCATATATTTAGAATCAAAGGAGAAAACGTCAGAAAGGTACATGACGTCATTGGTGGTAGATTAAGGGGTTGGGAGGAAATGAAACAGGGAAATCTCTAAGACTAGATAAAAGGAAAATGAAGAGATATGTGCTTCCTTCACATGGTGGGTCTGAGAGCTAATAATTAACC
The DNA here is from genome assembly GCA_030015415.1 of Cynopterus sphinx. Classification (NCBI taxonomy): domain Eukaryota; kingdom Metazoa; phylum Chordata; class Mammalia; order Chiroptera; family Pteropodidae; genus Cynopterus; species Cynopterus sphinx. The sequence goes on along the minus strand of CM057379.1, from coordinate 2,454,405 downwards.
CAGCACATGGGGGTGGAGTGTGGGGAACACGCTAACCACGGGGGTTCTGTGGTCTCCTGCCCTGGGGCCCTCCTAGTTGTGCCTTTAAGGGGTCTGGAAAAGAAAGCTACTCTGCCATTTCACATTATCCTAGATGCCTGAGAACCAGGGACAGGCTCACTTAAAGGAAAGACTGGCCTTGGCTAAGGAAGCTACAGGCCAGGACGAGACTGCCCACCATGACCTTGCCCGGTGAGGAATTTATGATCAGACCACGCTGTGTGGTTACTTTCTGTCACTGGGATTGTCAGGCCTGCCAAGTAGCTCCCTAAGCTTGTCAAGTCTATGACGTCACCCCTTTTTATTTGCATACAAGTGATACTGGTAACTGTTTTGATTCCTTCCATGGCGATTGGGAAATCATTCAGATTTTCACGTCATTGAGTGACTGAGTGGGATCGCACACACAGGTGTATGTGTGATATAGGTGTGTATGTACATGTAATTTAATATATTTATGTCCTTATAAAATGCATTTCTTAGAGATTTTCAAATCACTACATTTTATTCTTCTGAATATTAGTGTTTTCCTCTCCTTTTCATTAGCCATGTGACTTAGGGAAACCCGCTTTCCTGTCTGATCCTCGGCATCTTTCATTGTGAAGTCATGTTGGTGATACCCACCCTGGAGGCTGAGTGAGAGATGTGGTGCAGGTGACATGCTCTCCACAGTGCCCTGCCCACGCCAACTGGACGAGCCACCAAGCCACCGGCCTCACCTGGCCTTGGCCTGCCCTAGCCCTGGGAACTCTGATGCTGGCCATGGCAGGTCGCCCAGTGCTGGCAGAAGGCAGGGGCTGCGACAGCCAGCACAGGCCCTCCCTCTTGTCTATGGGACAGGCTCTGGGGTAACCAGGACGTGGTTACGACTGCCCTCTATCAGGATTCGAGCTTGGAGTGTCAGGGGACTTAGCCTGCTTTGCCCCCCTGGCCTGGCCTTGGGCGGGCCCGGGTAGGCCATCTGAGGCCTGGCATCAGCCACTTTCTGCACTAAGCTCTGCCCCTGCCACCAGGGGAGAGAGGGTTGCATCCGGGCAGCTGTGCCCATAGGCTCTAGAGTAAGGATCCTGGCCTGCTGGGTCTGAGAAGCATCCTACAGCAGCTTCCCGGAGCTGCACAGCACGTTCCAAGTCTCTTTTTCTAGAGGCAAATGGTCTTCAAAGAAATTGAGGTTGCACACTCCAATAATATTTATTATGGCTTTGAAAGCAAGCAGAACTCTGGAACATAGATTAAACCTGCAGAAATGAAATGGAGCCAACTCCAGACGTTTGAATGAGCTTAAAGCTTCTTAACTGCAAATCTTTCTGAATTTCATTCTCTCAGAGTCTATCTGCAAATTTTATTTTATTTTTGAGTCACAGAGGGTTTTGCCAACTTTGTATCCTCCTTAACACTCGCTGTCCCCATTGAGAGAACATAGCAGTGGGCACGATGGCTTGGGGGGTCAGCTCCGCAGAGCCCTGGTCCTTCTCTGCTCTTATTTCTCCTCACACCCCCGGGGGAGGGGACAGCTTTGACCCTGTCCCCTCAGGTAGAGCAGGGCTCCAGGCCACCTCTTTCCAGTTCTGGAGCCTCCAGTAAATCCTGTAACTGATTTAAGCTTCCATTTCTACATTCAAATAAAAATACAAATACTAGGCAATAATATAACTATGTTCAACAGGTTTTGCAATCCCATCTTACAGGTGAGGCACTTGTGTACCCAAGGGAGGGAACCAACACTCTAAGCCGGCAGGGAAAATCTGATTTCTGTCCAATGAACATTTCATCAGTGATGTCACAGAAAAAAAAAATGTTTTCAAAAGGTCTTTCTTGAAAGTTAATTTATGCTTATTCTAATCTGTATAGGTGGTTTGAGAAAAGATGAGCTAGAATTTTCTATTTTAAACTTTAAAAAGTTATTCATTTTTGCTTTAAGTCACTTTTTTATGGGGGTAGTCTAATTCTGATGATTCAAAATAGCTGCAAAATAGATTATTATTATATTTTATAATCATTATATTCTGAAGCTTAAACCCATGTTCCAAGTTACATTATTCTTCCATATTCTGCATCAACAAAATTAATCAGGCAGTCAGTCAATGATGCGCCTTCGACATCTCACGGATATCCTGTTGTACCTGTAAATGGCACAATACTGATTTGTCGCGAGTGTCCCCATGTTCGTTTCAGGGAATGTGGTGATACTTCACATGTGTCACTCCTGACACCAAGGCGAGAGCTCCCAACTTCTCTCTACCTGAACGCAGAAATACAAAGAGCGGGGTTGATGAACAGTTGGGTTGTGGTTGTCCTATGCTATGTTTCTTTTTTCACTTCAGTGAACAAAAATCTTAGCTTAAGAAAGGTCTACAAACCTAGCAATTATCCAGCACCTTCCCTGTGAGCCCGGTAGGTGTTCAGCACAGCACTGAGTGCAAAGGAGATAAAACACAAGTATGAGACACAAGGCTTTATCTCTAAAAACCACCGGCACACAGATGTACGGGTCACCCACCCAGCTTGGTGCCAGGCACCGGGTTGTTTCTGTGGATTCAAAGACTGATAAAATGCGGCTGCTTTTCTGGATAAACATGTCCACTCTCCATTGTCTGGGTGTCTGGCAGAGCAAGGCTTGACAGTAGACAGAACGTGTGGGACACACGGTCTTGCTCACCTGTCAGAATGATGCGCTTCAAAATAACGTCTGAATTGGAAACCTCTTCTAAGGCCTGAAGAGTATTTCACGGAGATGTAGATTTATGATGCTCAAAGCTAGTAAGAAACTGTTGTGCAAACTGAAATGTTCAGCTCTTAATACTCATCAAAGAGCCATTTGTGTCGAATAGAAGATTAAGCGTAGAAGCCTAAATTGTAGCCTCTGTTTTGAAATCTCCCATAGGCCTCCAAAGGGAGGAATCATCTGATCTTGAGTCTGTATTTCTTGGTGGTGATGTTTCTGTGTTTCTATGAAACTGGCTTTAAAAAAATTTTTTTATTATTATTTAGATTCCACATATAAGCGATACCACATAGTATTCGTCTTTCTCTGTCTGGCCAGTTTCACTTGGCATGAGGCCCTCAGACTCAGAGCATCCTTCCACGCTCTGTGTTGTTGCAAATGGCGGGATTTCCTTCTTTTTTCATGGCTGAATAATGTTCACACACATGCACACATAGGGGCTCATCGATCACATTTTCTTTATCCATTCACCTGCTGAAGGACTTTAGGCAGATTCCGTACCTTGGCCATTGGGAACAGGGCTGCAATGAACATGGGATTCAGATGTCTCTTCAAGACCCTGATCTCAGTCCCGTCAGACACATACCCAAAGTGGAATTGCTGGGTCGTATGGTGGTTTTACTCCCAGTTATTTGAGAAGCCTCCATACTGTTTCCCAAATGGCTCCACCAATTTACACGCCTACTAAGAGCATATAAGGGTTTTCTTCTCTGCATCCTCACTTTTGATAATAGCTATGTGGTAATCGTTCTTGAGTCTCACACAGGAGCTTTCTGGAATTACTCTCTCTCAAATATGTATTTGAGCTTAGGAAATCCGAGGTTGCCGCTGGTCGTTCTGAGAGGCCTGCATTTTAAATTATGTTAAAAGCAAATGTACCCCCTCTCCTCCGAGGCTTCTATTTAATTCCAGCTATCAGTGTGTTTAATTGAAAAGAGATTTTAAAGATAAATCAAATAATGTGAGGCTTAAGAGATTCTGGCACTGGTAGGGACTGTTTTTAAATTATCGCATAGATTCTTTTTATGTTTTTCCACAAGGGGCTCAGGACTGGTAGAGCACAAATGATTCAGTCATTCTACCTCAGGCTCCCATTATTTATTATTCACATCTGTCCTGGGGGCTTGTCAATTAATGAAAAATTTCCTTAAGGTGTATTACAAGTAAAGGGAGATTAGCCATCTTTCCCATCTCGTTTCATGCAAATATATTAAATTATGAGCTCTGAAAAAATTTAGCAAGGACATAAGATCAACTACTGTCTCCTCTGAGCAAATTAAAATATAGTTAAGTAGAGATATTCTGTAACCATCAGGTATTAAATCCCCTTCCTCTTTTTCTTCTTTCCTTTTAACATAACCAAGGCTTTAAAACCTAAATAAAATCTTAAAGATATCCTTGTTCAAACCTTTCCATTAGAAAAGAAACACATCAGGGCTAGAGGAGTTCCAGTCATTTTCTTTCAATGATGAAACTGGCGTGTGTGTGTGCACATGCATGTGTGTCCCATGTGTACATATAGATATACATGGATGTATACACCATATAAATATTATACATAGATAAACAGAGAATATTATTTCTTTTAAATAGTTCTGTATTCTATGAAGAGACACATAATATAAAGTATAATGAAATCTAGATGGTGATGTACAGTTTCCTAAAGACTAATAAAAGTTATTTTAATATTTTTATGAGAAAAAATGACACTTTAATGTCTCTAATTACATCTACACTTTAAAAAAGTGAATAGTAGTTAACGTTAATTAAAGAGTTTCAAATATGTGATGGCGTTACTCTCCTAAAACCAAGTCAACTTTTACACAAAATCGTGGTGAGTCTACAGCCAGCCAATTAAGGCTGGAAATTAGGGAAGGTGTCACGCTGCATTTGCTAAACTGGGTGATAATGCTGTCCCCATAATTCTATTGCAAAACACCATCTGCCCCCAGCACATGGACTGTTCAGTTCTGGCTTGTGCCCTATGGCATTGGATGAGTGCGACACTCTCAGGCGGTGACTTTGGGGGAGCCATTGAAATTGTGCTTCTTCAATCTGTGTCCAGGGCACACTAGCAAATTGCCGGCAGATGCCTGTGGGACACGTAAGGCTCAGCTCATTTCATTTGTCTGGTTTCAGCTCTGAACATGGCTTTTTTTTTCATCTCAAGAACAATGTTAAAGTGTCTTCAAAGAGCACCTGCGATAATGTCCCCCTCTGCCTGTCATCAAAACACTGTAATGCATGCATCCCAGTGACAGGAAAAGACAAAGGCTGCGTTGTGTTAAAACGATTTGTTGGCATTCTAGTTGAGAAAGGAATAGCATGATGCTATTTGACATTTTTGCACAAACACATATTATGTCATTGTAATTTTTTAAAATATAGCCTTGACCTAGTGCGAAGGCCTTGGCTATGGGCCTGTCAGTTTCTCTTCACCAGCACCCATAAGGCCACAGCCCAGCCTCTTCCCTGTTGGGCTTTTTAACCCCAGGCCACAGTGCAGCCACCCTGACTGCCTGAGAGCAGGTACCAGCGACCAGGACCCGCCTTATGCCCCTGGGCCCAAGGATTTATTCAAATAGCTAATTCACAGATAGCTGTAAACCTAGCTGAGCCCACCCTGCTTGCCTTACCTAAGGGCTGTTTGCTGTTACCCTGTCCCCAGGGGTGACTCCCCCACATGGCAGCCTTCTCTCATTTTGAGCTGCAAATAACAGAATTCTGCCCTTTATCTACGTGTGTGTGTGTGTCCTACTGATGCAGCACAGGGTAAATTTCCCTGAGTGAGGGGAGATCATGCCTTACACCAAGAGAAGAGGATCCTTTGACAGAGAGCTTAGAAAGAATTCGACACACACAACATTGGAATCAAAACAAAAGTTGATTAGAAAAGGGGTGACACTCAGCAGACAGAGTGTGGTCTCCTCTCAGAGACAGAGAGTGAGAGGGACAGTGAGTGAGAGGGCCCGGGGTATGAGGGGAATTTGTGTCATATGTCTTCTTTAGTTCCTGTGACTTATAGTTTAAAAGATTTGGTTAGCCCACTCCTTTTGATATGGGCACACAATGAGGAAGAAAAAGAGTCTGTAGCATGAAAAGGTAAGAATGTAGAGTGAAGGGCCTGCCTGCAGTTCCCAGCCTTTAATCCTTAGGTTCCCCCAGGTGTTAGCCATTTAGGGAATGACTGACTTGGCTCCTGGTTCCCCTGCACAGGTGTGAGCAGTAGGTTGATAGCATCCCAGCAGAGATCTTCCTTTGCTCTGCAGGTGTCCTCTGGGCCTGGCTCAGGGATAGTCTCTGATTGTGGCTCATTAACATTTTAATTCTCTCGCCTCCTCCCTACATTACTACCATCCAAAGAAGTATAATCCTATGTAATATCTTAACAGTTATAAAACAATCATGTTGATTCAAGTGACTGTTATCCTATTTCTTTAAGTTTCTCTTTCAGGCAGAAATCTTCTTAAAGCATAGAAACCTGCACATAAATGTTACTCAATACATATCGGTCGATTGGTTTAAAATTAGTGGACAGATGCATAACCAAGTTAGCAAGAAAATGCCAGGCATGCTTCATTTGGATATTTGTTTGGAGAGTTATCAGACCGTGATGTAGAGAACTCAGTTCTGTCCCACTGAAGATTACCTCCAGGCACTTGGTATATAGGACGTATTAATCTGCTACATGGAGTGTTATGCTAAGTGATGGGTGTGCAATACTCCCCTGGCAGACACCAGGCGATGCACAAGTTGCTGAGGCTAGACAAGAAAGGCAGAGGTTATTTAAGGCGAAGGACACAAACCCCAATACAACAGAGTCCAAAGCAAACAAACTGTCTCCTTGGAGGACAAAAGTCAAGGAAAGGACATTTGACTGTGATTGTAGAGTCATTACTCTCCCATCGCCTTCCTACCTCATCGCCTTTTTGGAGTTGCTGCCAGAGAGCCTCTTTCTTGGGCTTTCTCTGGGTTTTATTAAAAAAGCAACTGTTTTTGTAAGCGTGCATCATCACCTTGGAGCCATCATCAGCTTTTTGATGATTTATGTTTTCAAATGCCAATTGTGTTAAGATGGCTAAGAATTTCTGCAAAGACAAAGCACCAGTTTACCTGTCAAGGATTAGGTCCCTTGGGGCAAAATGTCTCTCAGGTGATGGCTGGTGGGAACTACCATATCTGTACACACCCTCTCTGTCAGCCTAGACGTGTGCCGTGGAAGGTGGGACACGACTTCCTTGAGTTAGGTCACCTTTGCCTTGTGACTCTCCTTGTGAGGCAGGTAGGCATCTGTCCATGTTCTGAGAAGTTCCTTCTCCATCCGACCGTCACCCACTGTCCTTCCAGCACGTGAGTGTAGCAGGCACTTGCTTGAGGACCCTTCTCTGTGGGGAGAGCTGCCTCAGGGGTCCCCAAGGTGCTGGCCGTGCCCTCCAGGACCTCAGCCTCCAAAGGCAGGGCAAGAATCTGAACAAGGGGCCTCGAGTCAAGGCTGTGACACCTCTGTCAGCCCCTGAAAGGAGAAAAGCAACTCCCACCAGAGAATTCTTCTCAGTCTAGGCTTTTGTTTTGTGTTGTTTTATTTTAATTCCCAAACCAGTGACTGGGGACCTCTGGTCACCTGAGGTGTTTGGCGTTTTGGCCACAGGCTCTGAAGCAGAGAGAGTTCAAGTTAATCTCTGAAGACATTCCTTGAAGGGTGACATGGAAAGAGGGTGAGGACAAATCCCTTGCCTTTGGATGTAGTAGGGGCCCTCAGGCTGAAAGGAGAGTTTCAGCTCTCAGCTCAGAATTAAAACTCAAACCTATGACTTGGGGGGACTCAGTAATTAATTTCCAGTGGTTGTCGAAAGCGGCTGGTGTCAGTGGCAATCTAGGTGGAAATGAAATACAGGTGGAGGGATGTGGGGGGCTCATTGTCCTGATCCAAACCCAGTGCCCAAGCAATCCATCTTCTGAAAAACAAGAGATTAAATTTTTAAAGGTTCTTCGGCAGCAAGAAAAATGAAAAATAAATCACATTTTGGTGGTGTAGGAAGTTCAAGGGGCGAAAACATTTCCATAACCATATAATTATGAATTTATTTTGGCATTGTTTTTAAAATAAATATTGTGTAGTGAAAAAGCATATGTTTATATTCTTTGTTAGCATTGCATGGCACATATATTGATATTTTTAACATTTTCCACAAAGTATAAATATAAAATGTTTAATGCTTTAAAGAAAAAGATATTTAATCATACGTTATTGCATAGTTAAACTCTGCCCTTTTCATTTATAAATATTCATATCCTCTTAGTCTTCTTCGCATTTCCTATCACAAGGCTAGAGGTTGTAAATTAGCTTTTGGTTATTAGTGTCCGGATAATGCCACTTGTAGGTGGGTGTGGGGAGGAGAAGGAATGGAGGGTGGGAAAGGGTAGGAAGCAAATTCCACTCAGCTGAAGTGAGGATGTCTTAGGAAAGCCTGGTGTGGTCAGGTAGCCAGTCAGAGGTGAGCAACAAGGGAACAAAGGAATAGGGGCAGAGCCTAGAGGCCACCCAAAGAGCACCCAATGGTGGTGGAATTCTGGGTATGCACACGCACACTTGGCAAAGTTATAGCAGCCAGGTGTCAATCAAGTTGACTTCACTTGCCAATCACCTAGGAATGCCTTTGGAACCACCCCTCACCGGCCAGTTGTAAGGCAGACATTCCCGCTTCTGGGTGCTTTTTGCCCTTCTGGGCTCCCTTTTTTGCCCTTTTGTAGCCATTTGGGCCCCTTTGTGTTGGTTACAGTGCCCTCCTTGGGGAACACTTTGTCTTTCTAACATATACTTTCAATAAAACTATTAAATCCCAATGATTCTTCACTGTGTCATTAGAGGAAGGAGAGAGGAAAAATGCTACCTACACGTCTGCTCCGTCATTATCCCTCTCCCTCCCTCCTACCGTTGGGGCAACACGGAACTCTGCTCTGTCCCCACAGTGACAGTGGGTGACAGTGTCTGTCACCAGGAAAGGATGCTGATGACAAGGTAGGATGCTGTGGTGACGCTCCTACACTGCCCTATTGTGTATCAGACGTGTGTGTTTTCTGAGTATCAGTGATGTTTGTATAATAAATTATTTTTTATTTGTCCTACAGCATGCCATTTACCACTTCAGCCTAGTCAACTTCTTTCTGTGCCTAAAGGAAAAAAAATTGAATTTGTGTATGTGTGTGCGAGAGAGAGAGACAGACAGACAGACAGAGAGACAGAGAGTTGGAACAGCCCTTGAACACACGGGGTCAGTTGCTTCCTTCGTTACTTTTTTTGGGTTGTAGGACAACCCAACCAGTTCATCAAAGTTCATTACCTCGGAATTCTCTCCTGACGTTTTCTGTGGAAATTACGTCATTGGTATAACTACTCAAGATAGTCATTGGCCAGTATAATTTTTTATGATAAAATGAGGAAGCAACCGAGGCCTGGAAGAGACGAGAGTTATGAGTAAACCAGAGCTCCTACTAACAGTGAGCCACCTCCATGTTGATGACTGAAAAAGCCTAGAGCAGCAGGTGGCAGAAGCCCAGGGCAGGCAGCAGATGAGAGAACAGGAAGAGGGACCCTTAGCATGAGTCACACCTGTGCACCTGTAAAGCTTCTGTTCTTACCTGCAAATGATAGAGAGATTCTCTATGTGTGTGTATCTCTGTATGTTTGAACTACATCCTTCCTTTTTGGGAATTTATTCATCTTTGATAAGTCAGAGCCTCCACCATGTACATTTGAAAATATTCTAGTACCAAAAATAAATCAATCTAATTAAAAATTGAAACTTTATCCAAGCTCTTCTTTGCATAAGTTAACATATTCAAAAATGTAATTCTAGAATGAAAATAATATTTCTTACTTGCCTTTGTAGGAAGAACTTCTACTGCAAGCCTTCTGCGAGTTTTGTTTTCAACAAGCACAATTAATTAAAAGCTTTAAAACCTAAATCTTTTTGTTGCTCCATTCTGTGAATAGTGCTTAAAGTTTTTCAACTAATTTGAACAAAATGCAAATCAAGTTTGGAGCACTTATTTCCAAATCTCATAATTGATATTTAACCATATTTTAGTGCACTGTGGTTTCACATATGTCAAGAATTTCTAAAACTATGACAAGAATTTCTAAAACTATGTCAAGAATTTTTTAAATTCTGCAAAATATACTTAATCGGTCTTAAGTGTCCTACCCCTATATGACGTAGAGGCAGGAGGCTGTTCTCAGGTATAATTCGGATAGCAGATGATTCTTGAGTCTCCAGTCTTCACAAAGTTATCAACAAAGGTGCCCACTGAATCTAGCACTTATTTTGACCTAATTCTTCCAAAAAAGTGAGTTTCTTTGAGAACTAGCTATGAGGCCTGGGAGTGGAATGATTGCTAATGGTGCTGATTCTTATAAAGAGGCAGTAAAGGGGTAGGTCCCCCTGCAACCATGGGGACAGACATTTCCCTCCTCGAATACACATCAGCACTTGGTATTTTTCTTCTTCCACCATCAAAACTAAAGCAGATAACATTTTCTGCATAATATTTGTTTTCCTGTTTGTGCTTTGTGTTCTTTGTGTCTTTACCTCAACAAAATCTTTGTTCTTGAAAGTCATTTGATTGCATGTCGCTGTGATAAGCTCTGTGTTAATGTCACAGTCAAATCATCACACACCGCTTTGAACAGTGAGGGCTAGAGGTGGAAAATAATTAGTATCTATTTTCGATCTCGAGGTCTGTCAGTGTCAATAGCTGAAAGAGAGTAATGAGGAAAGGATTTGCCCAGCAGGATACAGACTTAATTAATTTACCCCAAGCTAATCTAAAAAGAGTGGGAAATGGACTCAAGAATTAAAAAAAAAATGCTTCTTTTAATCACAAGGTTATTTTATCACAAATTTTGTTTTAACCCTATAGGTAACCAACCTCATTTGTTGTCATGAAGATACTATGTAAATTCAAAGCCAAAAAGAAAAGATATGTAATAATTTACTTATATGTAATGAATTCACTCATTTTCTTATATAATAAATGTTGATGTTAAAAGATAAAGTGGGGAGAAAGTCCTGTAAATGAATGCTATTGCCATGAGACCATGCTTTGCCAAGAAACTGGACGTGACTTTCAGCCAAGACTATTTTTTAACTAGCCATTTTTGTGACTTTCTAAAGTAAATACTATTTATGGTTAGAACCATAAACCAGTAGTCAGATGCAAAGACCTGAGTGTGTTTCAGGTATTCCTGAGCCATCGAGAGAAACATAAATGAGCTCAAAGGGGAGAACAATACCCTGAATGGTTAATGAGTATCACACAGAGACTCACAGTTGTGTTTGCAGATTCTTCCAAGCAACAAGCCCATGAGTGGGTCACAACTCAAGACAGTGTCAAAGTGAAGAGCTGAAGTCATTTTTCATGATGTCTCAGTGGTGGAGGCCCTGCCTCGGAACCCCTCAAGGTGTCTTTTTATCCTGACTCCTAACCCTGATAACGTCCCCAGACCCCACGTGTGTGCAGACGTCTTGGTTAAGATGTGCTGGCCCAACAAGCATGTTGGCGGTGTAGCAGTGCATGGTGACCTAGCCTGCACCCCACTGTGGGTCATGCCATGGGCAGCCATGAGGATATAAATGCAGTGATGGAAGCTTCGGTGAGCACATCAAGTCCTATTTCAGCTGCACTGGGTTGTGTCCTCCTGTGCCACCTTCTCATGCGGGAGTGTGGGTGACCCGCCCTGAGCACAGCCCAGCCTGTGTCAACTGGCACAGGCGTGCGATGGCCTTTTAGTTTCCACCAGTTCATGGGAGTTTACAAGCAGCATTTCTCTGGTGAATCCTTACCTGTTAAATTAAATATCATTGATTCGACCTGAATGGGTGGTATCGTGGGTGTATATGGTTGGATAGTGTGTATACCTTTGAGTCCGTGAAAACAAATCTACTTGTCCAAAAGGTTAGAAATCAACTATGGAAAATGCAGGATTAGACAGTTTCCTCCCCATGATGTTGACCTTCATCGCAGACGTTCCTCTAGGGGTGTACTTACCCTTGGACATGATGCTTCCTGCCCCTGACCCTGTGACCCGACTCAGCTTTCCAGGGACCTGTTTACCCTTAACAAGGGACATCACTTGTTGAACTCTGCTCTTTGTGGTTTTAATGGGTTAGCTTTCTGGAACATTTGTGGATCAGATTGTAGGATTTCGAATCAGAGACTCAGGTTCTAATCTTAACTTTCAGACACGAGTTCTTTGACCCTGAGAAATCACTTTGGCTTTTCAAGTTTCAGCTTTTTCAACTGTAAAATTGATGATAATGCTACATATCTGTAAGGTTTATATGGTTGTTCTGTGGCTCAAAAAGAAAAGTGGAATTAAGAATTTCAGCCTGATGACAGATCCATGATTGATGTTCAGATAGTAACTATCATTATATTAGTTTGTTATCCTTTCATTTATTATTTACCACCTTAATTATTCATTAATGAATATTTCTTCTTAATATTGGGAATACAGAGAAAGAAGAACTCAGGCAGGCTACTTAGTGTTATGGCTCATTTTGATGGGAACATTGCATTTCAATTTCTAGCAATTTACCAATAAAATTCTTGATGAAACTGTTGGTCATTCTGATGTATAATGTTGTGATATAGGATGATGATTACTCTCCTGCCATGGCCAATATACGGCATCTGGGAACAAGCACCTCAGCTTTGAGGAGCTCTGGCTGGCTACGATGCCACATGCTCACGGCTACTAGCTATGGAAGCCCATGCCTGTCAGACTTGCAAGAATAATGCTCCAGCTGTGTTCCTCAACCTCGTTTTTCTTATCACCCTCCTAAATAGACATTCCAGACACTTTTCCTCTAACCATCCCCCACTCCATACATATGCAAATATATACTGTGTATTTGTTTAGGACTGTCTATATATATATCTATATCAGTAGGTGAAGATAGATGATAGATGATAGATGATAGACAGATATAGATAGATGATAGATAGATAGATAGATAGATAGATAGATAGATAGATAGATAGATGATAGATAAACAGACAGACAGACATAGACGATCAATGGTAACCTGTGTTTTATACATAAAAAGAATGAGTTTTGCACCCCACCATTTTCATCCCTTTGGGAGCAATATCACCCTTGTTGGCAAGACACAGCAATTGACTGCCCTGTAGCTGGAGGAAAGGCCACTAGTGAGCACAGAGCTTCCTAGTATGGAGTCTCTTAAGAGTCCAGAGCCAAGTTGGGCACATGCAGGCTTCACAGGAAGAAGAGATGTAAACAGCAAGCACTTCGCATGGCCTGCCTGTTGTGCCTGAGAAGGGTGATGCTTTGTTGGTAGATGACATCCCAGAAATGTTTAAGGATACATGTTAAAGTTTATGACTAAAGCATGAAGGAAGTTGGTCTATGGCAACATGCTGGGTGGGTCAATGTTGGGTGACCCTGGAAAGTGCAAATGGCTAAAGGGGCTTTTGCAATAGTGCACGTGTGGGAGAATATTAATCTAATAAGAGCCATGGCAGTGAAGTGGAGGGAAAGAGAGAATTATCAAAATCACACATAATAAGCTGGAGATGGACCAAAAGGTAACTCAGTGAGTCGGACCTGGACCTAGATATCTGAGAAAAGTGTGTGTCATTTACATACCAAGGGATATCAGAAGGACTACCTGGCTTAAGATACAAGGAATGGAGATAATAAATTTTTACTGCTATCTATTGATGAATTGATCTTTTTGAGCTTAACCACTTAATATAGTAAAATGTATTTGTGTCTCCTATATAGGCCATATTTTCCACTCATACATGTTAAAATAAATACGTTTCAATTATGCTGTAACCAATGAGGCTTAAAACATTAGCAATAACATTAGCTATTTGTCTAAAATAATTAATCCTATGAAAAATGGTTATTCAGTTGTCATTTGAAATGTGATGTTTTAGCATACATTTTCAAGATAAAGGGGATTTTTGAGACATTGGTGGAGTTGTATTTGCAGACTCCTCCTAATGACTAATGCTAATTAGACTTCCAGTTATCACCACGATATTGGACCTCTTAATAAGTTTACTTACAAAGCACTTCTCTGTGTCAAGAACTTCTCTGTGTCCAAGGTGTCAGGACTGTTAAGAGTCTGTTTCAGAAAACAAGGTGTTTTCTGCCACATCCTAATAATAATTTCAGGTATCCTAATAAGGTGAAGAAAACTCCGTCACCACTGTGGGTTCATTGAAAATGATGTCCTATGAGAATCAACTATCACAGTTAAAAAGAAAAATTCCAAAACAAAAGATGAGCATCATGAACCTAGTAGACCAAAAAAAAAAAAAAGTCCCAATCCAGAGATGGACCTTCATGCCCATGGAGCTTTGTTCTGTGTGCTTCCCTGGTCCTAGACAACAGGTCAAGTTACAAAGCAGCTGTTGATTCCCTTACACAGGTTTTCTTTGCTATCATCATAATTTTTCTTCACTGTAGATCTGTCCAATTGTATTTATTCAAGTGAAAGTTTGGATTCGATTGAGCGGCGGGATTACTCCAGGGATGTAAGCCCTTTAGGAGAAGCCATAGCAATTCAAAAATGGCAATGATCAGAGCCAGAGCAGAAAAATAAAACATGATCTATAGATTAAAATAGAGAAATAACATACGCATCTCAGTTCTGCAAACACATCTGCTGGGGATTTGTTCATTAACTCTCCAGGCTCAAAATCCATTATGGTGTCACAAATCCACATGAGTTCCTTGGCTTCTCTATTGCTGAACTAACTGAAGGCTGTTGGCTTGAAGGATTGATTCAATTTTCAAGATGGCTTTTTGTGTTACACATTTCGGCCAGCACAAACCAGATGCCATAGATTTTGTTCATAGAATACAATTCCAATGTGTTTATTCTTGCAGGGGTATTCACACATCAGATGCAAAGAACTTAATGACAACTCGAGGGAATGAGAGAACGTTGGCTCCTCCTGCTTTCTCATACTTGTCCAACCTCTGACTTTGTGAAGGGAATTTTATGTGTGTGATAATTAGATACACACATGTGTCTTAGAATGAGGTGGGGAAGATGATAAAAACATCCAGCGATAGCCAATCCATAGGTGAAATCACCATCGTCTTGTCAGACAGAATTTATACTACTTTGATTTCTTTTCAGAAAGAAGCACATATAACATTTCTCAATAGCTTTATTCTTTTTCTGTATGTATCAAGTCCAAGGAAAAAGCAAGCACTATTTTTTTCTCAGTGAAGTGTCCACATGTAAAGTTAACAATTGAAAGTGACCTGGACTTTTAGTGATAGCCGTGGTTATTGTTGCTGGAAAGAACACCATTACAGAGTTGTATATTAAAAAATGCTTACTGTTGTGTTCCAGAGTTTTTATCATAACTTTGCCAGTATAATTCAAATTAAATAGTTAAATTTTCTTTCAGTTCAACTCAGTTTTATTGGGGGCGGAGACATGTATTTTATACTTAAGTCAAGATCACCTGACACAGAGCAATAGGACAGCCAAGGAACTTGTACTTGACACTCGTCTTGGGCACCAAAGGGTGAGTAGATCTCCACTGCCACCTGCCATGATCTTACTAGTTGATGTAGAGGCCTTACCTGGGCCAGTCACATATGCCACTCAGAGAGTCCTGACGACATACTGCTCTCTCAAGGCCACGTTCTTGAAAACAGATCCCACTATAGGAGCAGTGGGCAGAGGGTGCATCCCGAGGGCAAGGGAGGGATTGAGGAGGCTCCGATGGCTCAGGTCCAACCCAAGGGTCACCTAGTGGGCATGTTCTCTGGATGACATCCTCCATGAGCTTTCGAGGGGTTCACAGCCTTCATGTGGAGCTCATCGACTTGGGGCCCCCAGAGTCATCAGTACGAGATTCTTCAGGTACTTCGAGTGGACACTGGTCAACTTGGGTTCATGGGTCAGATCCTGGCCAAAGTCTGCCGCTGGGAGCTAGTGAGCTAAGAAGACTTTTACATTTTTAAAGCACTGTTAAAAAAGAAAAAAAAAAGACTATGCACCAGCAATCTCTATGGCCCCCTGATAATATTTCCTCTCTGACCCTCTGGGGAAGCTTCTGGACTCCTGACTTAGAGGATCTGGTTTCCTGCTCCATTGCTGGTTCTGACCCTGCCCCCTTCTCACAGAGCACGAGCTGATTGATGCTTCACCTCGTGCTGATTCTCATGCAGAATCAACAATCTTAACATTTGTCGGTAAAAAGAAAGAATGACTCTCGATTGAAATATTTATTTTAAAAAGGAATGGAGTGTTCACATTGTTAGAACACTGATAACACAATTGAAATTTACTCTGTTGGGTCATTTTATTTAACTTCGTGGCAGACACCTTATAGTTTGGTCTTTTTTATTCAATCTGACAATCTCTTTTTTTATTTTGTCTTTAAATGTTTATATTTAATGTCGGGCTTTTTTTTTTTTTTACATCAAGTTTCTAGGGAATGGATGATGCGTCTTACAATTGATAGTTTCTGTGAATAAGGAAATATGGTACTTACACCTCACAATGCAAACTATCAGCCCAAATTACAACTTGTTTTGGTAAATACTATTTCTAAGATGATTCAAGTCATATTTGCTTTCTCAAAATGACAGAAAATTTTTGTGTGATTCTGTTTTATCTACTCATTTGTATAGCAAAACTTTTATCAAGATAAGGCATAGGTTAAGTTTTATTGAATTTTATCTTTATCTTATTAGTACTAATTCAGTAATATATTTCTTTTCCTACTTCTTTCTTTTCATTCCTCAGGTTATAAGGCCTATAGTACCATCTTTTACATTATATTTATTTTTTTAGTTTTGGTCGTATTTTATTTTACTTTTAAAAAAAAATTATAATTAAGTTTTTATTAGGGTAACATTGCTTAATACAATTATATAATTTTCAGGTGAACATTATCATTTGACATCCGTATATTCTATTGTGTGTTTACCACCCAAAGTCCAGTTTCCTTCAGCTACCATGAATTTAATTCTTGGTACCCACCTCCCCCTTTCCCTTTCCCCCATATTTGACCCCCTTTACCCCATCTACCTCCCCCTTCCTCCCCAACCCCCTACCCTCTGGTAACCACTAGTCTATAGTTCATGTCCGTGAGTCTCTGTTTGTTCGTCCTGTTCATTTGTTGCTTTTAGGTTTATATCCCACATATAAGTGATATCATGTGATTTTCCTTTTTCTGTCTGGCTTATTTCACTTAGTATCAATCTTTCCCTTTTAATTCAGATGTTTACACTGTACATTTAATGCAATTACTTATAGAGTTAAGTCTACAGCTGTCATCTTGCTGTTTGTTTTCTATTTGTCCCATATGTTTTTTTTTTTCTCCTACATCCTTTATTTTGTTCTTTTAGTGAATTTCCAGTAGATATCACAGACACCTTGCAGGTGATAGTTTACTTCTTCCTATAATACAAAAATCTAACAATACTATACTTCTAGTTTTCACCTTCTAGACTTTATCTCTTAGCTTTTAAACACTAATTTTATCTACATTACAAACTCTATGCTACAGTTTGTTACTTTTTGTTTAAACAACCCATTATCTTTTAAAGAGACTTCAGTACCATTTGTAAATGGTTTTTTATATTCATGCATGTGGTTATCATAACCAGTGCTCTCCATTCCTTTGGTGGACACCTCCACCTGATCCTCTGCTTTTGCCAAAAGGAATTCCTGTAATGTTTCCTGTAATGACCAGGCCAGGGTCCCTAGTTGCTCTATCTGTCATTCTTGGAAGAACCAGCAGTGGCTCTCTGTACCTATTCACCTCCTTAACTGCTCTGCCAATTGAAACCAAGCCAGAAAGTCAGGGACCAGCTGTCTCATCAGGGTTATTTGTGTCTGCCTTTTTTTTAATCATGAACAGGAACTTAGGACTGATTCTCTTTAATGCTTTGTGTGTTTTACATACTGACAAATCAGAAGAAAATGTTTTCCTAAAATATTTCAACTTTAAAAACATTGATATCTTAGTAAATAATATGTGGGGCCTTAAGTTATTCCTCATATTTTCATGTAGTGGCTTGAAATATGAGATCAAAAAAGGAGGCTAAACGTAGATATTTCAGAAATTTCAACAGTGTAGGAAATTGGACTTTTTTCCCCATTTGATCCATAATTTGTGAAAGCCTACTGCCTAGAAAGCCCTGCCCAGTTCTATCTGCCTTGGCCGATGTGTTCCTTTGGGGTGACATGCCTCGGGCTGTGGGGCATTCCCCAAACCCATTAGGTTTCCTCTCTTCTCTGCAAAGCTTAATATCCTCCTCCTACAAATGGTTTTGTCCTATCGCTGAAGTTCATGGGCAGACTCCAAAGCCAGCACTGGTGCATAGAAAATGGTACCCCAAGTGAAAAGCCAAGCTCAGTAAGATACAGAAACAAGTGTGAAGGGTCAAGCGAGCCATCCAAGGCTGGATGCAAAACCAGGAACGGGAGGAGGGGGGTCACAGAGAATCAAAGACTGGGTAACTAATGACACGAAGAAAGGTGGCTGAGGTAGAGACCTCAGAGGACCTCACCTGCTGTATAACTCAATAGTGTGTGTGTGTGTGTGTGTGTGTGTGTGTGTGTGTGTGTGTGTGTCTGCTAATCATTATGTTAGTTTGTTGTGGCTGGCATAATAGTCAATCATAAACTTGGTGACTTCAAAAATGTATTGCCCAACAGTTCTGGAAAGAGAGGCCTGCCGGTGTGTCCCGCGCCCCCTGGCAGTCCTTGGTGCTCCCTGGCTTGTGGCTGCATCCCTCCAGTCTCTGCCTCGCTCTTCATGTGGCCTCTTCTCTACATGTGTGAGTCTCTCTTCTTACAAAAACACCTGTCATGGGACCTCGGGCCCATCCTAAATCTTAGATGGTCTTATCTTAAGGTTCTTAATTGTATCCACAAAGCCCCTTTTCCAAATAAAGCCACCTCCTTGAATTCTGGGGGTTAGGACTTGGACATGTCTTTTCTTGGGGAGCCACTTTTCAACCCAATGCAAATACTATATTCAAGAGACTGTTCTATACAGTTCACAGGCGTTAATTCATTTGATTCTTATACCGGATCTTTGACACACTTGCCAGTTAGGACTATTTTACAAACAAAAAATCTGAAGTGTGGAAAATTTAAATAATTCCCTCTAAAGTCCCCCCGCTAGAGCTGCACTTGAACCCAGGTGGCCGAACTCCACAGTTTATGCACTTAACCTCTGAGCTTTAGAAAAGACTAGGTATTTCTGAGCCTCTGCTTTTTCATCTGTAAAATGAGATTGGGACACTGTCAGGATTGTTGTGAAGTGATAACACGTGAAGACGTCAGCATGTGGAAAGTGGCTACAGTTCTAAATACTGACGTTTGTAACAGAGCCAGGAGCCTCAGACTGGAGATCAGCTGGAGCAAGCCCTGGGAAACGCCCCAAACGTCTGGCGGTTCCTGGTGTCCCCTAAGTATGGCACACAGGAGAGCTGGCTCTGATGAAATCGACAGACACAGGGGTCACTAGAATGAAAGCTTCTTCAAGAAAATGATATATTTTACTCATCTGTCACCAGCACCCAGTAGGATGGCTGCCATGTGGTACGTAATCACTAAGTGTGTGGAGTGAACGACAGTATATTTTAAAAGCAGGCACTATTAATCATTTCTTCGGTACACCATATTCCTCACTCATTCCTGTCTCTCCAAGGTCAAGTAAAACACTCATCATACAATGAAACTCATCTAAACCAGTCCCAACTTCTGGATCACACCTTCTTCTGTGGTGCCTATAGCTTCGGTCACCTGTGTAGCAGGCACTTCTCTGATATATTCTCCTGCCCCTTCAAGGTCGAGATCAGCAGGGGTCCTAAATGTGAGTTTATTGGTGCAGAATCTTGCCTCTTCTGGGGCAGGAGCATGGAAGCCCCATCGCCTCCAGCCCTTAGATGGAAAATCTCTTAAAAGAATGAAAGATCAGGGTGGGAAACGGGGAGAGCAAACTTGCTGGTGAGACACGTGAGCGTGCTGGGAAGAGTGTGAGCTGTGGGGTCGTCAAGGTTTGGTGATAAATGCCAGGTGCTCTAGACAGTGAAAACAAGACAGATGATGGCAACTGAATAACAGGTAAGGATACGTAGGTAGGTAGGTGATGATAGCTAGATGATTGATGATGATGATGATGATAGATAGATAGATAGATAGATGAGAGTAGATTTAATTCTAATTCTGCCCCTTAATATCTTTAGAATCTTGCATAAATTATAGCAACAGTTTAAGCCTCAGTTTCTGGATAAAATTATTTACATAATTATCTCATAGGGCTTCTGTGAGAACGAAATAATCACATAAATACATATATAATATATGGTGTATGTACACACAGATATCTCCATCCAGTTCACTCTCAGAGACAGTGAGCGTGGCATATATCACATAATACATTTGTTTTCCTTTTATTCTCAGCTGCTGGGCTATAATGCAGTGATAACTCCTGTTTCTGTTTTCATCTGAGTCCCAGCTCTCTTTGTAGACGCCTTTCAACCTGGGGTATTTCATTTGGGGCCAGGACGTGGCTACCTGCCTTCCTAAAGGACCCTAAATGACACCTGAACTTGCTGATGACCTGTCACCTGTCGGGAAGCACTGAGGACAGCTGGGCTGACCCAGCAGCAGTTCTCTCTTCAGTCGGCCCCTCCAGACCTCCACCCACACTGGGCGCCAGCTTCAGAGGGTGGTCATTCCAAGCAGCTGTGGGCCCAGCAGAGACAGTGCTGGGGTCCTATCACCAGTTCCCATCACTGGTCCCCACACCGGGGTCTCCATCACCCATCACCGGTCCCCATCACCGGTCCCCACTCCAGAGGTGAACTCGGACTCGAAGGCTCTTCTTGCAGTTCCCGTGGCTTGATGTTGCCATCAGCCATCTCCCACCCGAAGGCAGCACACTAATAATGACATGAAGATGGGGGTACCGCGCAGTGACCCACGTCCATCCATCAGTCTCTGAGAAACGCAATGAATAAAGTCCATCATGCACATCGTGTGTTTTGCAGATCAGCTCTGACATGATACTAGACTGATCTGCTCTAAAACAAGAACGCTTCACACTGAATGATGAACATATGTTTCTCATTTGAGCTGAGAGAAAAGCAGAAACACCCACGTTTGACAGCCCCGCACAGGGTGTCTCAGCTGAGAGATGAGCATGTGGTTCTGGGAGCTGAGAACCAGACCCTGAGCTCAGCGTGAGGACCGTGGGGTGTGGGGCTGAGGGGGGCGGGGAAGGGGTCCTTCTGAGATGGGTCAAGTCTGCGACGCTTGATGCAGGTTTTCCATCAGTAAACAGATGCTGCTGCCCCAGCAATGAGGGGCCCTCGGCAACCTTCATCACCCACTCCCAGGCCCAGAGCATCAGGTTTCTTCAGAGCCTCAACATCTGGGCGCAGACGGGCGTTTGACTTGTTCAGGTGAGTGTGAAGTGTGGGGTGAGAGGGTGATTGCCCTCTGTCCTGGGAGGAAGTGTGGGCTCAGAGTGGCGAGGAGCCTGGCCTCCTGATGCCCGGCATTGAGGGGGAACAGAACCCTCACCCCTATCCCTCTCCCCAGAAAACCCACTTCGGTATGTGGATAGTTTTGAGCAAAAGACCATTAGGGCCTGGGAATAGTTTTGAGCAAAAGACCATTAGGGCCTGGGAGACTCAAGAAGACCCCTTTCCTCTTAACTGCCTCAAAGAATTTAGATGGGGGTCTGTCCCAGGAAGAGAGCCACGACCAAAATGCCTCTTTATGTCTGCAAGGCCCACATGCCCCGCACAGCAAACGTGCTGAGCAGACGTCTGCTCTCCCCAGTGTCCTGTGAGTTGTCTCTCTGCCTTGAGACCCCAGGCCCCTGGCCCCTGCTCCTTGGCTCAGGATGGTAGTTAAGCCTCAGTTACCTGACTGCCAGGGGGTCCCTTTGTTATGAGGCTCCTGTACATACAAAGTTTGTTTTTTTCCTGTTAATCTGACTTACAGGGATGTAGTTGTTAGACCAGCCAAAACCAGGAGGGGCAGAAGGGAGAGGTTTTCTACTCCTACAGTGTTCTGCCCCTACTGCTCCTGCCCAACTGTGGGCAGTTTATTTTATTTCTTGGCACATCTGTTTTTGTTGTTGTTGTTTTTCATTCCTAACCCAGAGTATGTGATATGTTGTCCCCAGGTGCAATGTAGGTGGACAGCCTGCATCGAAGGAGCAGCATAGGTGGACAGCCTCCATGGAAGATAACAGGTCAGCTTGCAGGGGGCGGAGGGGCTAACCTGATTCTGACTGTCCACCATCATACTTGTTTTGGAATAATCTTTTGAGCGGAATTACTTTGTAGAGAAATTGCAACCTAAAAAGTGTTGAATTTTCCATTAAGTTTGCAGTTTTTAAAGAGAAAGGTGTCTATCACCAGACTTTGCAGACAAGCATCATTCTTCACACTGCTCAGGACATCTGCTCACTGGGAGTGTGGTCTGGGTGTGCAAGGGTGGCCTTGGGCGGGCAGGTATGGCCTTGAGTGTGCAAATGTGGCCTGGGGTGCAGGAGTGGGCTGGGCAGGCAGGTGTGGCCTGGGGTGCAGATGTGTGAGTGCCTGGCTCCCTGAGGGAGGTCAGGTGTGCACTAGCTCAGATGCTGGATATGAGGGTCCTTCTCATGGCTGAGAAAAGGGTTGAGACCACATTTTTAAACCACACAAGCCATCAACTTCCTCAGCATGGCGAGCTTTCTTTAGCTATTTCTTCCCATACCACGCTAGGCAGTTAGTAAGCAGTCGGCTCCCCCATGCCCTCAGATTTAAGAAAAACAAGTTCTTTGTAGCCAAATTGCATTCCAGTTAGCACAGCAGTCTTATGTCATCAGAATGAACTTACAGGCTGAAAGACACCATCCAAATTCCAAGTCCTATTTATTCAACAATCAAATGATTCTTACTGTGCAGTCTGTAGGCTTGTTGTCACTTCTCGTCCCAGCTGTGTCCTGAAGCCATAAACATTTCTAGTTGTTTCAAATTTCAAGAGCAGTTTGTTTTCACAGCGATGCAGCTGACTTCATTCTCAATTAGGGTAAAGCAAAGCTGCAGTTAAAAAGTAAATTATAGTTATTAGGAACGTGGGAACTAATACCTGAAATAACCACTGAAGTACAGGTGATACTGATCCAGCTCAGCCTCTGGCAGCCACACGCCTGGTTTTTCCTGCTTCGCTCGGGAAAAACTAATTCCATTACAAATGGACAGCAGGCCACGTCAGACATTGTTGTAGCTGACGCTGTGCCTTGAACTTGGGAATGAATTGGGTGTGAAATGAATTGGGAATGAATTGGGTGTTAAGCACAGCTCACGGTTGACCTTCTGGTGTGTAACAATGTGGCATTTGTATTACCTTTCAATGGCAATCATGTCATCTCTGCAGTGGGCCATCAGTGGGAACCCCCAGAGTATTCATTCTGGGAAATTCCATGTAAGCTTCTTGAATCTCAGGTCTATTCTTGGTCCTCCTAACTGACCCTGCCCCATCTGCTGTCAGTTTGCACGAGCATCCTGATGTGGTCCAGCCAAACTAACTTCATCACTCAAAGGACCTTCCAACCCATCGGCCTGGCCCTTCCGCCCATCCCAGTTAAAGGGACAGTATGGGAAAATCCTAAAGCAAGCCCCAAGGTTAACTTCCTCAGAATTTCAGCAAGGAAGATACTTTTACAGGAAATTGGCCTGGAAAGAAAATTCGACAATTAGTTGTATTTTTCGACCCTTCCCACCATGGAAGCTGACTCCTGTGACTAGTCACATTGCTGTCCCAAAAGTGAGGGTGGAGCCAGTGAAAGCGATGGCCCTCCCTGTAACTGAGCCACAGAATGGCCTTAGGGCCCATCACAGGAGCTTTAGGATGTGGCAACAGTACCTAAGCCTCTTGGTGCTGGAAATTCAGTTTTTGTTTGCAAAAACGGTGGAGATTCTAAATCTTGCATTTGAAATGCATTCTCAGGTGGCTATGTGTGTCGTCTAAAGTGCAAACAGAACCACTGATATCTGCTTTTGCATGTCTTTGTTTCAAAGACAGTCATAATTCTGAAAGTCATCTCTGATGACAATAAAAATGAATGTGGGGTTTGAGGTACAGTATTCAAAGTAAATAAATCCATAGGATCAATCCACGTAAGAACAAAAGAAACCAAAATACTTTTCACTTGGGGTTGTGTCCTGGTTTTCACTGTTTTGTAAGATTTTTAATGATATATAGTACATTGTGAGATGCATTTGAATATAGGAGTATTGGTTTCCAAGGTGCATTATTAAATTGCATTTATTTCAGAATGTTTTGTCATGTTTTTAGTGAGGCTCTTAATAGTCTCTGATACTTGTGAAGCAGAAAGAGCTTTTATTGAATATTGGTGACTTTGCTGTTATATAACTGATTGTCCTGCTTTGTCCTGGGCAGCCTGAGAGAGTGAGGACCATGCCAGTGGCAGAAGCTAATCAATTCATTCAATCAAAAGCATGAGTCCGGCGGCTCTGCTGTAGGTGTGCTTGCTGCAGCAATAAAAACGTGGTGGCCATGTGGCCTCCATCCCAGGAGAACCTCTGTCTAGCAGCGAAAGATGGAAATGAAAGTCAGTTGGGGATTTTACATGCGGTGTTAGCTCAGTGTATGCAAAATACACGTGGATTAGAAAACTGACTCCACCCCAGGGACCAGGAGAGACAGATAACCAAGGCACTGAAAAGTATGATTACGTTGCATCAGGGAGAAATAGCCTAGAAATTTTAACTTTATCTTTAAATGTTATACCTCTGATTTATCTTAAAGAAGCAGCCATATAAATACTAGCACTTTTATTATCCTGTGATTACTGTGTGACTTGCTCTGACTTCACATTGGAGAAGAACTTCTGAAAAACATTCACTGTTTTTCCATACGAGTATCATATTTCTGCCATTTATGTTCCGATCCTTAAACCATCTGGAAGCCATTTTTTAAACTTAATCTGAGTAGTGATATGATTTTATGTTCTCTGTAGGGTGAGCTAAATTTTTTGTTATCTGTTTGGGATATGAGGCTATTTCTCTGTTCCTTTTATGGCAGGGTTTCTCAACCTCAGCATGAATGACATTTTGGGCTGGATAATTCTTTGTGCTGGGGCTGTCCTGTGTGTTGTAGAATAGTGAGCAGCATCCCTAGCTTCTGCCCACTGTACGTCAATTGCACACCCCCTTCCCCGGTTATGACACCAAGAATCTCTTCAAATGGCCAAATGTCCACTGAAGGACAAAATCACCTCTGGTCGAGAACCTCTGCTCTAAGACCACGCCTCTGTACCCAGTGCTATGGCTACAGAAAGAGACATCTTTCTAGAGGATGAATGAGTCTCTCTTGTCGTCTTTTCCATAATCATCTTTGAAATTTTGGGACCTTATTATATATATTTTAGAAAGATTAGCATTCAATATTTCCCAAGTATCACTGGGTTATAATGGATAACATTAAATTTTTAATTAATTTTGGGAACATGGCTATATTTATAATGTTATGTTCTTTCATTTATTCACTCTTTTGTGTAATTTAATTGGCTTTTAAATTTTTTTCATAAACAGTTCTATCATTAATTAATCCTAGATAGGTTGTCGACTAATATTAATGCAAATAATATCTCAGTTTCTGTTACATTTTGTTACATTTTCTGAAATTTTGTAGATTTGTGTGTTGACTTGTACAGCCATTTTGTACTCATTTTTAGACCAGATACTGTTGCTTCCTTTAATTTTCAGTTAATAGATCCTTATTCCACAAATTACTTTAAATTTTGTTGGCAATACTTATACTTCAGACTCATTAATTTGCTTTCAGCTGTGAAAATACGTGCTCTGATTATCTTTCTGTAAATCACTGTGGAGTGGAAAACAACTATGGAACTGGAAACTTAAAGGATTTTCGAGTTGCTTACTATGTCCTCTGGCTTTAAAAGGAACTGTTCCTAAATTTCTTATTTTATAATGTTCCTGCAAGTGTAATGTTGGAGGAGTCCCATGGGAAATTTACTGTAAAGCTGCAGTAATTAAGATGAATGCTGTGTAAAAAACACTTAACACATCAACAGAGCACAACAGAGATGAGATGTAGACCCACATACGTACAGTAGAGTCAACAGATTTTGGAAAAGGTGCAAAGAAAAATCAAATGAGAAAAAATAGTCTTTTCAATAAATGGCATGGGAACAATTGGTTGTCTATATGCAAAATATAAAAATTTAAAAAAGAATCTAGACAAAGATTTTGTACCATTGACAAAAATTAATCTAAAATGGAATCTAGATTTAAATGTAAAATGCAACACTATATAATTTCTAGACGAAAATATTTAAAAACCACATGACCTTGGACTGCTTTAGTAGTGCTTAAATACAACAAAGCAAAAATCATAAAACAAACAAAAAAATAAGTTAGATTTTATTAAAATTAAAGAACTTTTACTCTGCAAAGACACCAATAAGAGAATGAAAAGACAAGCCATGGACTGGGATAAAATATCTGTAAAACACGTACCTGGTATCAACTGATATCCAAAATATACAAAGAACTCATAAAACTCAAAAATGGAAAAAACAGCCCAATCGAAAAAGGGCCAAAAATCTGAACAGACACCTCACCAACAAAGGTGTACAGATGGTAAGTAAATATCTGCAAAGTTGCTCAAAATCATATCTCTGTGGCAAAATGAAAAATAAAGCAATGCGATACCACTATACGTCTATTAGAATAGCTGAAATCCAAAAGCAGAAAATGACAATAACAATTGCTGGCAAGGTTGTAACTTGTAATGCAAAATGATACAGTCATTTGGGGAGAGTTTGGTAATTTCTGATAAAATTACATCTAGTGTTACCATACAATCCAGGAACTGGATTGATTTAAAAACTTATATCTGCATAAAATCTGCACATGAACATTTATAGCACTTTATTCATAATCACCAAAAACTGTAAGCAACCAAGATTTTTCAACTGGTAAACAGACAAACAAACAGTGGTACGTACATCTAATGGAATACTATTAGAAATAAATAGGAACAAAGTATGAAACCATGTAAAAACATGAATATGCCTTATTGCTAAGTAAAAGGAATCAGTCCGAAAGGCTACCTACTTCCTAATTCTATTTATATGACATTCTGGAAATGACAGAAATACAAAGATAGCAAGCAAATAAGTGGTTGTCAAGAGCTCGGGGTCAAGAAGGATTGAATATGTGTCATACAGGGGACTGAGCTCTTCTGTGTGATATTCCGTGATGGACGAGTGACACAAACCCATAAATCTTTACCACACAAAGAGTGAACCCAGATGCATGCAAATATTGAATCATTTAGGAGGTCAAGGAATCCCAGGATGGAATGAGGAATATGGCAAAGGAATCTAACTATATTACAAATGTGGAAAACAACCTCCCCAGAGAGAGCGAGAGGGAAGAGTTGCTGACCTAGATAACTCAGAAAATGAGTAAACTCTTTAAGACAAAAGGTGAAAGGACCATCTATTTGATAAAGTTGTTTTCCACAGAGGTATAGATAAACGGTTCTAAAACCTCTGTGGGTGAATATGCACATTGAAGAATTTAATGAATGGATTGCAAGTGCTGGGAGCCAGGTTTCCCAGTGCTGACATGGGAAGTTATAGATAAGAAACAAGAGGAGGCTAGAATAATTCACTTGGCAATTGATTGGAGTTGAGCATCAGTACGAACTCATGTTTAACTTGACATAGATACAGGATTTTCACAGGTGTGTGTATATCCAGCTGTCAGTATACACCCACGTATTTCATTGCTCTGTCAGCTGAGGGAATCTAGAAGCAAAGACTCCCCAGAGCATAGCTCACACCCAGAGTTTAGTTTCTAACACTACTCTCCAAGAGAAGGGACCAGGGATCCTTAAAGGAGTGGCCGGTACTGGGACAAGGCATACAAGATGGATTTGGAGCATCTTGTGGTTCCAGAAAGCAGAAATGTGCTCAAAGAGAACAATGGCCAACTGACAGAGCTCCCAGTGGCCAAAGCTCAAATGATTTGAGCAACAGAACAAAGCAGTATTGGATCCAACCTAAAATATAAAACAAGTACCCATGAGTCCATACTGAAATGAATAGGCAACTGAACTGATCAATAAATGCGGGAGAATATGCAAATCTTCCACGCATAATAATTGGAAGCAATGGATGGAGATACTTGGCCCTCAAGGGGGTGAAGACAGCTCCCCCTTTGTAAGTGTGGGCTGCTCATAGCAACTTCCATAAAGCAGAACAGAAAGGGGAGGCAATAGGGTAGCTTTACAGTGGAGAGGCTGAAAAACACGACCTCAGCTGGGTGATGGAGGACAACACCCATGGCCATGGTTCGCATTGGTAGTAGATGTCCTGGGGACTTAATGAGAGTGACACTTTCCCGCTGTGGTCTTTCTTTGAAACAGCTATAGCCCAGGATAATCGTGAGAAAAACATTGGACGCCTCCCAGTCGGGGACATTCTACCAGATACCTGCCAGGCACTCCTCACAGCAGTCAAGGCCATTGAAAATAAGGACAATCTGAGAAGCCTAAGGATACAACAATGAAAGGTAACATGGCATCCTGGGACAAAAAAGGACATGAGGTATAAGTAAGAAAACCAGAACAAAAAATGGGCCTTATTGTTACTATTTTATTAATACTGAACATAACATTTAACAAATAATCAATATCAGATGTCAATAAAAGAGAAAATTTGAAGGGAGGGGCATAAAAAACTCTGTAATATCTTAGCAACTTTTGTGTCAATCTAAACTATTCTGAATTAAAAAAAAAAAAAACTAATTACAGGTGTCCAGTAGCCAAAAGTGAAACATGAGTTTTGAGTAACTCCATTAGGGGCCCTGTCTTCTCTCCACCCTCCTACAGTGGCTCTGTGTCCACCCTCCAGACCATGTTGGGGTCTCTTCTTGGTCTGTGCTCAGCCCCTGCCACTTCTCATGTGGGTTCCCTGAAAATCCCTCCCTTTTCATCTTGCTAGTCCAGATCTACAATAAAAATCAAGGGTCTTTTCACCCCCAAAGCCTTTTCTGATTCTTCCCACCCCAACCACATGCCCCCTTCTGAAATCTCCATCTGCTCTCTCCAACACGACACCCACTATCCGCATGTGACAACTGAGCATTTCAAGTGTGGCTGGTCTAAGATGACATTAGCTTGTAAGTGTAAAGTCCTCACTGAATTGTGAAGACTTTATTCAAAAAAAAAAAAGTAAATCATCTCATAATTTTAAAACATTCCATGTTGAAATGATAATATTCTGAATATATAGGGCTAAATACATCACAGTGTTTGAATTAATTTCACCTGATTTGTTTTATTTTTCCAGAAAATTTTAAACCGTGTGGCTTGCATTGTATCTCTATCATACAGTGTGGTCCTAGAGCATACACTCAACCCAATGCAGTATGGCCTATGTAATATTTTTCAAGATTTTGTATGCTTACTGGTTGTGCCAAAGTTGATAGTGCATTTCAGGAAGAGTGAGGCCTGTCTAGGTGATGCCTCTTAGAATTATCTGTACTCTCAGGGACAGCTGGGGACTGTCCCTACTTCCCAAGGGCCCGTTGTTTTTTGGGGAGAAATCATCCCCAGGACTCTGGTCTAAAAGTTTTCTGAGCATCCGACCATTTTCAGCTAGTTACTTCAGAAAACAGTTTATAGGTTCCAATAGTGTTTCAAACAATTGCATGTCAAAATAAATGTTCAAGAATTTCTAAAAATGCATTCTCATTCGAGAGGTGTTTCATTACAGTTTAAGGTAGGGATATATTTCCCTCTTAAAGCCCATATTCAGCAAGGATGCAATTTTCTTTGTGGTTATTTATCACTCCTGGGCATAATTTATAAAGGGAAGTGAGAAAAAGAAATGATAAGAAAATATAAGCTATGCCTGGGGACAGAGAACCAGAACAGAACAAAACAATGCAGCCGTAGGATAATACGCCATATGTCTTCCCATAACGTTAGGGCTTTGGATTATTTCTGCTGAACTTGCAAACTCGGTAAATGATGAGTCTAAGTTTGCTAACGTAGTTTCTCCTTCCCCCTCTTGGAAATTAAATCCAAAGGCTATCAATGAGAAGCACATTTTGAATAAAAAAAGAAACCACTTTATCTTCCTCAGAAAAGCTGTCACACAATTCTCTGCACAAGCAAAAATATTTATTTTTAGTGCAGACCTGAGTTTGGAGGTCATTAAATTTAACTTTTTAAAACTCTGAGGCTTTTTATTTTTATTTACTCTTCAAGAACTGTTTTTTTTTTTGGGGGGGGAGGTTGTTTTTGGTTTTTTTCAGATCAAGTTGAGAGAAGACAATTTAAAACCTTGCCTCAGAAATCATGGTATTCCAAAAGACACAGAGCTTTAAGTTTTTGTGATTTTCTATCATATATATTTGGGATTCTAAGGGAATGATAGAACTTACTGGATGAGCAGCAATGTTTAAGTACCTACTCTGCCTTCCTGTGGGAGGAAACGTATCTCTCTCATTATAGTAGGAGGGTGCGTTTTCCCACAGACTTCCAATATTTCTTCACTTAAATTAGCTCAGAGCTCCAAAAAGATGTAAAATGACAAAAATGTAACATTCAGAGAAGTTTTTTTGAAAATTCACATGTTCCCTAACACAACAACTCTTTCGTCATCTTTCGGCATTCTCTTTCCCTTTTTAGCTCGCATGTTCAGCTTGTAAAACTTGCATGCTAATAGTACAGGAAATTTAAACAGTGACATTGATGAAGAAGAAGAAAGCATAATCTTCACCTAAATAAGCCTAAATAAACCAGGGGGCCCTGTGAAGCTGAGGTTGGCAGCAATGGCTGGATGCGTTCAAGAAGAGCTCTCTCTAGTGCGATCCCCAGGCTCAGGGTCTGGCTCTTATTCCAGTTAAGGTGGAGGAAGGCGTTCAGCTAGTTGACCCAAGTCCAATGACATCAGTGTGACAGGGAGAAGGGGACATCAGGAGAAGCTGGAGACCTGGACAAAGCTCTTGTGTTAAGTAACCCCTGGTGGTTATCTTGTCCCCCACATACCATCGTTTTGTGCTATAAATGTTAACTATTCACCATCCTGTACTCACCCATGCAAAAGAAGTGTGTGTCTCTCCATTTTACTTTTTAACCAATTCCAGGGATTCCCGCACTTTGCCATCTTCCACTCGTTAGTCTTGCACCAATGAACCACTTTATGCTGCCTCCTTTGATTCTAATGGATAAAATAAGCTGTAAAATGGCCATTCTCTGGAGCATTTTCTTAATCCATTGAGATTTTGCTTCCTGGCAATTGTCTTCAGTTTGGCTCAAATAAACATTAAAATTCTCTACAGATTTGGATGTTTCTTAAATAGGCATAATCTATGTAAAAACTATTGATTAAAAGATTCCTAAGGTTCTGTACTAGCTCCAGGTACCCATCAAACAAGTGTAATTTTTAGTTTAAATATGTTTTGCAGGGGAAGAAGTCTAAAAAGCATTAAACTACTATCAATAATTACTATCTGACTCATCCTGTTAAGATAATTTACCACGTCTCCCATGAAATCAGTCAACTGTGTCAAAATCTTTATAATATTAACCTTCTGAGGCTAGAGCAATCTAGTCACGATCCCATGCAACAGAGTTTTGTGTCTTAACCTAGGAAAACTCTGCTTTTTTGTTTTATGAGAATGGAGTTTTGACTAAAGTAAGGTGTCATCCTGACTAAGTCACGTGACTATATAAAGGTGCCTTTGCTGTGTCCTCCCAGGTCCCCACCCTTCATTGTGTCGAGCCTGGATTTTAGACCAAGTGGAGGTAATAGGAACCGGGGGAGACCAGGCATCTTGTGCTTCCACTTTGCTTAATTACTTTTTAAATGACAATCTAAATCTGACTTTTTTTGTGTAATATCTGATAAAATACCTTTCGATGAGGTCAAGAGTATGGAAAATGCATAGTAGACAGAAGTCAGCATAGGTGTGTGGGGGGTGTTTGTTGTTGTCTGGGCAGGGAGAATGTTAATGGAAGAGAAAAGGTGCTGGTGATACTTAGAACTCCTTTACCTTGAAAATGGAAGTCTCCAGAGCGTGGTAATTCCATTGATATTTTACAACCAGAATCTTTGATGTCATTGTTATCATAGCAAAATCTTTTCCTTATAATGTTAGAGAAAAGGGCAGATAGTGAAACAAATTTCTTTTCATTGGAAATAAAAAGTTTAGTATTTAAGAACATTATATAAAATGGAGATTATAACATTGTGTTTATCTTCTCAATAAATACTTCAGGGAACGGTAGTGTTCAGGGAAGGATAGTGTAGGACTTTTATGGACTGTTTTATGAAAACATTTAAAAATAGTTATTTTAAATAACCAGTTATTGTTTTTGTTGAAATGTTACAATCAATTTCTATCTTAGAATACAAGACTCATTATCCAGCTCATTAACTGTCACAGGTTCTAAAGCAGAAGTCCATATAACTAAATGCTACTATACTGTAGGTTTGGTTTTTCAAGTTATTTACTTCTTTTGAAGATTTGTCAGTAGTTCTTTCTCTCTCAAATGGATGCCTTTGTTATTTACAACAAATCCATAGTACAAAATAAATCCAGGGCATCTGGGTTCTTCTCGTGGTTCATTTCTCATCAGTGTCTGGGTATTGGTGCATCTCCTTGATGGCACATTAGCTTGGAAGCATCTGGCCTATCTGCATCATTTGGCATCTTTATCACCTGTCTCACTGACATACTAGCACTCTCCCACCCGATACCAAGTTGTAAAGTCTTGCTTTTTCACCAGTGTGGGTTTGCTGATTTCTCTTGAGATGCAAAATTTATTGGGCAGCGTTAGACCCTCACAGGGGTTCCCAGGGTACAGAGGACCCGGACTGGGTGAATCAGGAAATGAGGGCACATACAGTAGTGAAAGAGTAACTATTCTGGTGGGGGAGGTCTCATTGAGATCAGAGGATTGTCAAAGAGTGTGTATAAGAGGCAGTGGCCCTGATTAAAAGGAGGCGATGTTTCAGGGGTAGCACAATTATTAATCACAATATTTGAGTGAAGAGGTGCTGGGAGAGATGGGGAGAACAACACTGAACCAAAGAATAAAAGACCAACATCCTGAAGTGTCCTACCAACTGCTCACATAGAAGTTATGGTCACCAAGAGTGGAGGGATGTGGCCAGGGAGTGGACAAATGACAGGAGCACTCGGGTGAAGGTGGCAGTGACTGGTAAATGTGAAGACGTTCTTTTTTGGGAAGAAATCAAGTAAGCCACATTGGGGGGGGAGGCTTTGTGTTTTTTGATTGTTTTTGCCTGAATTTTTTTTGGCTGACCCTTAGTTTGAAGTTGACATGTCAACTTCAAATGAAAATGATGTACATTGGGGCAGCCCCTGTGGAAAACAGTATGAAACTGCCTCAAAAAATTAAAAATAAAAGTACCATGTAATTCAGTGATTCCACCTTTGGGTGTATTGGTGAATGAAATGAAATCAGTATCTCAGAGAGACATCTGCACCCCCATGACCACTGCAGCATTATTCGCAGTAGTCACCATGTAGAAACAACCTAAGTATCTGCCTACACAGGAATGGATCAAAAAGATGTAAGATATATGTGTGTGTGTGTACATATGTATGTAAACAATGGAATATTATTTAGCCATGAGAAAGAAGGAAATCCAACATTTATGACAACATGAATGGACCTTGAGGGCATGATGCAGAAAGACAAATACTTCATGGCATCACTTATATGCAGAATCTAAAAAAATAAATAAAAATGGTCAATCTTATGGAAGCAGTGTCAAGAAAATGGTTGCCACAGGCTGGATGTTAAAGAAGTTGGAAAAGGTTTGTCAAAGGGAACAAATTTTCAGCTAGAAAATGAATAATGTCTAAAAGTATGTTGTAAAATGTGGGGACTATAGTTAATAACACTGTAATGTTTAATTGAAATTTGCTAAGAGGTATAACTTAAATGTCCTCCCCATAGAAAAAGCAAGATAAATATGTGAGGTGACAGATGTGTTAATTAACTAGATGGGCGATCCTTACTCAGTGTTCACATATATCAAATCACAACAATGCACGCTTGAAATATCTTACTATTTTACTTGTCAATTATACTTCAATAAAGATGAGAAATAGCTACTATGAGCTGTGAAAAGAATACATAGAAAAATACAAGGAACAAAGAACATGAAAATAAATTACAACCTCAAAAACTAACTAGATGATCCAGTCAGTGGACAGTCTGTGGAAAACTGATTCATACTTTTTCTTTTTCATCATTTACTCCTTTTCTTATTTCAGAAAAAACACCCACCCTTCTGCTATATGTCTTTAGTTCTTGGCTTTTCTTTATCTTTCCTCCTCATTTCCTAATTATCTCATACTCAGAGATGCTGATAAGACAGACTCTTAAATTCTCTGAAGATGACGTTTAATAAAATGACCTCATGCCTAAAACTCAGGACTTCTCTCCAAGTCCCAGCTGTGATCAATGGCTCTGAATTTTAGCAATTAGGATGAAGATGATGATGTGGGGCACTTCGTTTGTTCTGGGCTCTGGGAATATGAAAGACTTAACTTTGACCTCCTTTTCACAAGCCTTTGGGGCTTGTTCTTTATTCAACTTGTGTGCATTTCTATGTTTTGAGTAGCAAACTCAAGAAAGTTCTATAATCTCTGCTTCTCAGCTACATAAAGTTGATTGTGTGCTGTGCTGATGTCATAATTGTGATTTATGGAATTAAGTTTAGCCAAATGTGTTGACTTTATTTAAAGGCTAAAAGCATGTCTCATTAACCTGGATTTTAATAACATGTGTACAGGCTAAACATATTGAGTAATGGAAAGATAAATCAAATTAACAACCTTATCTTTTCCACACGGAATTTTAGTTATATTTTTAAAAAAGTCATTACATTTATTATTCTAATAAAAAATACAGCAGAAAAAAAATATGAGCACCATTATATGGCCATTTAAATTATTGAAGTTTAGATATATTTGTCTTGCACATTGATTCTAGCTTTCCCAGCTGACTTTTTTCTATCTTGGAGCAATTATCTGTGACTTAATATCAGCTGTTGCATTCACAGTGAATTGCACATCTCAATCCCCTGTTAGATAAAATTAATGTTTTCCCAGATGTAGATATTTGTCAACATTCAGCAAATGTACACTTATGATTTAAGCATTTCAGTGCATATAAATGTTCTATAAAACTATAAGCAATTAATTGAAATCTAGCTAATAGTATGCATGCAGAAGTATTTAGGAAGGTGTGTACTGAAGCTTACAATTTACCTTGACACTCATAAGGGTGTGATGGAAGGATAAAAGGTTGGATACACGTATGGGCATGTGAAAAACAAATATGGTGAAACATTTATGACCAACTGCGTTTAGGATACTAGCAGGTACATTGGAAAATTATTTCAACTTTTCTGAATGTTTGAAAATTTTCCAAATAAATGCCAGGGAAGGGAAGCCAGTGTGCCTCTTATGCCTGTGCAATGTTAAATACCCCCATCTCCCCTGACATCCAATGCCCCACCCACCCCATCCTATGATGATGTGTCAAATTCGACCACTTCCAATCGCCTCCCCCGCCACTGGTCCACCTCCAGGTACATCATCTTTCAGTGGATGATGCCTAACTGGTCTCCCTGCGCCTATCTTAAACCTTTTAGAGCCTCTCCCTACTGAGCCACTAGGGTGAGCTTTAGAGAACATAAATCAGATTCCATCTGCAAAATTGAAAAGAGCATCTCCTGTAAGTCGACTGATGATTTGCAGCTGTCGCATGCAAGAAACATCTGGGAGAGCTGTTGGCTTTTTACCTAAAAGTGACCGAAGAACACACCTCTTGGTTGTGGGTTTGATTTGCTTTTATGCTCTTAATAAGGACACTGAAACAAAAGAGTTGCTTCTTTCAAATGTTACAATTCATCGTAATACGTGTCCTAACTGATGCCTAGGAGATTTCATATGCATCTGAGGTGCCCGTTCTTTGTCGGCAATGTGCGTGGGAAATATCTTCTCTAGCCTGAACTTGCCATTTTACACTTTTAATGGTGTATTTCAATAATATACCTTAATTTGAATGTTAGCCATCTTTATATTTTATGATTACTGATTATCATAGACTGTTAAAGAAAGTTTTGGCTGCCAAAATTGTGATTATCATCCCCTATGTTATCTTGGAGAAGACTCATTGTTTACTTATCCCTTTAGATCTAGAATTTACTTGGAATTTATTTTTTCTCTATGCTATGGAATAGAGGCCAAGATTCTTGTTTTTAAAACCCGTATGGATATATAATTGACAAAGACCCGTGTATTGAAAAAATTATCCTTCACCAACTACTCTCAAATACCACCTTTGTCATAAATCAAGTTTGTGTGTGTGTATGTGTGTGTGACAACTTGGTTTCTATTTTCTTCTGTTGTATATTTGCCCATGCTTACATCAATGCAAACTATATACGTGTGTCGACATGTATTTCTATTTTATTGAGTGTTTAAATATGAATATGTTAAAAGTTGAAAATCATCCCATTTTCTGCGTCTGTGAAGATATCATGCGATTTTTCCTTTATCTCTATTAAAATGATGGGCTATATTAATAGATTTCTTCATATTGAGCCACTCTCACATTCTTGGAATTTATCCCAGTAAATCATGATATACTACTTCCTGCAGATTATAACTTTGCATACTGATGGTGAAATATATTTCCCCTTTCTCATGTTTATATAGAGCAAACAGGCTTCCACTTAACTCTGCAGAAATGGCGATATAGAAATGGATGAATCTCATTTTCCTTCCTATACTTTAGTATTTATTTCCTAAAATAAAAAGGGCTTGTTAACCTGACTGTGTTGGTTCACCAGTGGTGAGGGTATCATGTCTCAGAGCAAGAAAAAAGAAAATTTCTCCCTCTTGCTGCCTGTCTCAGTGACAATAAAAGAAAAAAAAAAAAAGGCCAAAAGGATTAGAATGCTGTTTTTTTCTTTCCAGGTACATTTCAGGCATGGCCCAGGATCCATCAGAGGACTCAGTAAGCAGACTCTGCCAGGGGACATTGCTGTTACATTAAGGTTCTCTCTTTTCTTCTGTACTCTTCCCTTCCCACTGAGTCTCAAAAGTAGCCTAGCTCCAGGTTGGATCCCCAAAAGGTCAAAGACATAAGGTAGAGAACATTAATATTGTTGTTAAAGGTATAACTCTCGGACACAATTAAAGGTGAACATATTTTGATCTTTTCCTTTTCCTTTGCAGTGACATTCATTAAAGCCTTTTGTAATTGATTTTTAAAAGCCTGGAGAGAAAGGTCATCCTACAGTATGGTAATATTTCAAACTCTTCTTTGACACTGATAGAAAAATAGAGAAGGCGGACTCCCAAGACCTTTCAAGCAGCAGTGACTTTTAAAACCTAAGTGCAAAGTCCTCCAAAAAGCTCAGAAGGAACATTCCTACGGAGCCTTTTATGGATTTTCTTTTAGCGTTGGGAGTAGGGAACTGACGTGAGTCCATGCAGAGAGGTCAAGTGCAGGCCCACAACAGTCTTAACTGTTCCATGTGCTGAAACAATGTGTTGGTTTGAGCTGCACTTAGCATTCACAGACACTGATGAAGAACACTCATACTTACAGGAGCTGAGGAATATGAGGTCACTGACAAGCGGATATTTAGGTCAATGTGTTAATTTCTTAAAACATTTCATATTTGGGACTGAATTAGATTCAGATCGTGGAGGAATTAGGAAGCAAGGCAGATTTCTTAAATCTTATTCTGATATTCACTGCAGCAGACTCTGTGTACATATAGGCTTTTTCTCCTGTTATCAAAACATTTTGTGTTATTCCTAGAATTAATGTGCTTTATTTTCTAATACCCCTGGTGCTCACCTGTTCTTTCATTTGGTCGTTTAAAGATTCCAGATATGTAATTTTTCTTTTACAAGCCATCTTTTGTAATACATGTCTGTCATACCATAGCAAAATGTGGATTCAACTTATCCATTTATTGAGCATAATTTTTAATATCCTCTGATAGTTAAACTAGAATCCTGAATTTATTCATACCTTGAGACTTGATAACAAAGGATATCTCAGAATCAGCCTCTGAAGAATTTTATGCAAATTACCATATTTTAAATGGAATCATAGTTGAATGTAGAAGAGCAGTTGACTACTTGAAATACGTCAATGTCAGAAACATTTCTTAAAATGAAGAAATGGCCATCTTTTCACTACCTCTGGTATTTGTTGTCCTGTAAGGACCAAGTTCAGACTGATTGAATTTTCTATGAGTTTGATATATCTGGCTTACTTTGGAAATGTACCCCACTCAAAAAAAAAGAAAAAGAAAAAGAACACCTAAATTCAGCTTTGGACATTAGTCAAAGCTAACTGACATGTCCCTGGTGTGTTTTGTGCAAGGAAAGATATGCCCATTTGTAAACTCACTCCCTTGTCCCCTTATAATGGTTTGTAAAAGAAGGAGCTAGAACTCTGATTTCCCAACAACCTGCATGTTAGGAAGCTATTTATTCTGGATTTCTCTGCCTTCCTCTCATTCTACAGCTCATTTGTTAGAATCATCACTAGCTCCCTATGCCCACAGGTGTTTCCAACAGTAATTGGGTTCCAACAGTAATATGTTGCTCACATGTTGAAATCAGCAGAATCTTCCATTTTATTGTATTTGCTAAAAAGAAAACATATCCAGAAGTATAAGTAAAAGCCAAAAAGCGTATAGTATCTAAAGTACATTATTTAAAAATTATATATATTTTAGTAAAGTCAACATTTTATATGAATTTCATATTCCCCAAAAGGCGTATATGAGAGAAATAAGATTTTATTGAGACAACTATATAGGGGAGCGCTTTATTATTTCTTTCCACATCTTTCTTTAAACTTCTCTAGGGTAAGGTAAAAAGTAATAAAGCCACAGTTGGACAGTCTGTTTTAGTGACAGATCTTTCAAACACATGGGTGTTGTGTTTGCTATAGTTTAAGGCCTATGTGCAGTTGGGAGGCATGATGAAGGATGCACAGGATACCTTCCTAGGTGAGCTGGTGAGATCAGCCTTAGATAACACAATCATTGCAAATAACATCTGGGATTGAGTGGATTTCCTAAAAAGTCTTTTTTTTTTTTTTACTTTTCTCCAACTAGTGATGACAATGTCTTATGCATTAAGTGTGTATAGGTTAGGATGACATTTCCACATGCATGCCTCCCTGAGAACACCAAGAGTAAATTTATTCATCCCTGAATTTATTCAGGAATCATATGGGTGAGGGTGGATGAAGAGTAGCCCACAAGCTGGGAGTCAGAGTGAGAGCAGACAAAACAAAAGCACACCAGCTGGACTGCTGACCTTTTCCTATAGGGTTGGTGTGAAGTTTCTCCTCCTGGCTCCCCACAGGCCATGACTGAAACCCACCTGGTTAGCAGTGATGTGTATTTGGGAGGCTCTGGGTGAGTGACCACGGGCAGCCTAGAGAGAGCAGAAGAACAAGGGCAGAACCCCAAACCATGCACCATGGCAACAGAGGTGTGGGGGGGTCGGGAAACTGGGAAGGCTTTAGACTTGTCATGGAATTTGAGATTGGAGGAAACCCTTTATTAGCTGGAAGGATGACAGAATATCAGCATCGAAAGGTGTCTACTTCTTCAGGATGTCTTTACATGCAGTGGGCAGCACTGTACCTTCCCTGGACGTGAAACAGTACAAAAAAAAAAACTCAAAGCAAAGACCACAGCAATTCCATTGTCCCTGCTACAAAGATGACCGACTAGGGGCCAGGACACTAATGATGTGCATATGGTTTCTACCTGTGCTCAGATTATTAAGGCTAAATGTTTAAGAGCCATAACATAAAAGTTATCTTTGTCGAAATCAGAGATTTTTTTCTTGTCTTTACAGTGAGTCATGACATAGCTCATGTGGAAATTGATCAAGCTGGGGAAACTGGGGTTTCTCAAAAAGGACACGGTTTGTTTTGTCACATCACTCCATAAGCCAAAGTGTTGACAATGCCACACACCCAGAAAATCTATTTGCAATCACCCAATTTCCTAAAACATAAAAAACACATTTACCCTGAAATTTTGAAAGACAATGAATTAATATGAAAATGAACAATCAGCGGGGGAGTTAAGTGTGAATTAAATTATACCATCTGCTTTAAATCTGGTTTTCGAGGAGATGATGAGGCCCCTTACTAGGACATTTCAGTAATGTGGCACTGAGCCGTGGGCCTGGCTGGGACTTTTAGCATAATAGAGTATAGGACCGCGAGAAAATGGGAATGAGAATTTTGCAAAGAACGGAATGCCTCATATGGAAAGACACATAACTTCTGGATAAAAGATTTAAAAAGAACAAGAACAAGAGGTGTGTTTAAATGCATGCCATCGTACCGTGTCACATGTGTCCCAGGCATAATTTAATAGATTCCAGTCACATAGCTCCAATCACGTGGTTCACTTTATTGTTATAACTACACACTGTTTTCTCTGACGAGGTTCTGCTTCCACCCCACCAAGGAGACACAAAATTTTATTGGGTAATAAACTAAGATTAATCCATTAACTTTTCCAGGCAGTCTTATTTAAACGCTCTCATGCTGGGATAAATATTCAGTCACATCTAAAATTCATTTAACGCAGATCTGGCCTGAAGTTTGCACTCTGAAGTGTGCCTGGCTTCCAGCCAACTGGTTCATCTTCAAGGAGTCTGTCCTTGGCCTTGGTGTAGCTGGGTCCCACCCAGCACTGTGCCAGGGCTGAGCTCAGAGACAGCTTTCCCCCTGCCCAGCCCAGAAGACCTCCCCAACACCTGTACAGTCCAGGTGTCCCCAGGTCACAGCCTGGCCTGGGAACTATCTACTAATGCGTTTGTTGTATTACATCTTGGGAATTATACCACAAGAATGTGTTATATGAGTAAAGAGCATAAATCCATGGTAACTAAACTTTAATGAGTGGTCATGGTGTTAACCCATATTCCCTCTTTCAGTGGTTAAAATGAGTTAAAGTTAAATTCTCATTATTAAAACACTTGGCAGTTGAGATCAGATGCATTCAGGGTGATCTTGAGTTTTTCATGCTAAGGAAAATAAGTCAGACAGAAAATAACTCATATGTTGGATATAAAACTGAAAGGAATAAACAAACAAGACAAATAAACAAAAACTTATAGACAGAAAGCAATATGGTGGTTACCAGAGTGAAAGCAGAGTGGGGCAGCTAGATAAAGATAAAGGGAATCAAATAATATGGTGACAGAAAGAGACTTGGCTTTGGTGGTGAACACACAATGCAGGATACACATGATGTATTATTGAATTGTACACTTGAAACCTATATCATTTTATTAACCAATGTCACCCCAATAAATTTAGTAAATAAATATTTCCAAAGAAAGGGGAAAAAACAACTTGGCAATATAAACTGTCACCCATGGAAAGGATGAAAAAGGGCATCCCTAAAAACAGACACACATACATGCATATATATACATATATTTTATATTTTTATTTTTCTTCAAATATAAGCATTTTTATCTCACAATTTCTTCTCCTTTCTAAAGGACATATAAAAGATATAAAAAGGAAGATCTTTGGATTGTTTTTGAATATGGTATTCTCTCAATTCTTAAAAAAATTATTTGAGATTTTTGTGATATTAAATATGATAAAAAAGCAAAGAAAATTTAAAATGATAAAAATCTATTTAAATAGAAAGAATAGAAGAACAATTGAAGACATTTAATACATTAAATTATGTAATCTAACATTGAATTTGTGGTTTAATGTCCTGGGATATACATTAGATCATATGATTCTCACAGCGGGCAAAAGTCCAACCCTACATGACAGAGACACAGTCCCCAGACCTCTAGGGAGAAGAAACAAGCCCCAGTGTCCACTCAGCCCAACCAGCCCCACGCCAAGGGAAGCATGGACCCAAGGGGTGGGATCAGCATCACGACACTGAATTTCAATAGACTCAGTTATCAGCCAGAGGTCATTTGTCCAACTTTATAGTGGACACAGCAATTCTACTGATAGTTTGAGGAAGACTAAATGAACACAATAACTAAATGTCACTGTAGGGTGGCCGTGTGACAAAATGTAAAGCCCGTAATTTGACATGGAGAGGTGATCTTTTTCTGGAATGGAAATCCTGGGAAAGTCACTAAATGGGATGTCATTGTCAATTAACTTTAACCAGCGTGGTACTCCG
This sequence comes from Cynopterus sphinx, assembly GCA_030015415.1. Taxonomy (NCBI): domain Eukaryota; kingdom Metazoa; phylum Chordata; class Mammalia; order Chiroptera; family Pteropodidae; genus Cynopterus; species Cynopterus sphinx. Next base: position 2,412,287 of record CM057379.1, on the reverse strand, counting down.
CAAGAAGCCAGCGACCTTCCCCAGGACCTAACAGATCCAAGATGATTTGTGTTTGAGCATCCCAAAGCCTCTCACATGCCGACGTGCACACCAGACAGACGCGCAGCCATTGTGTGTTGGCTTGCTGATTGAAGGAGCAAACCATGGAATGAGGACTTGAGTTACAGTGGGACTTCCATGAGCCAGACAATCTCCTGGGCACCCAGCAGATGTTACCTTATGTCATGACAAATCGTGAACAGATTTTATCCCATTTTACAGTTTAAAAAGAAGAAAACAAGAAATTAAATTACTACTTAGCGAAGGTCAATCTGTTCATGGGCCGATCATCAGCATAAAATCATGCTCATAATTTACTGTCCCCCAATCTAAATATATAATACTCACACGTGGCAGATGCACATGTATATATGTGTGTGCCTGTGTGTGTGTGTGTGTGTGTGTGTAAGTAAATATTCTTTGACTCCACAGCTTGCTGTACTCACTCTGCGAATTATTCGTCTCCCTTTATTACAAAATATCATAAAATAGTTGTGTATATTAGGTGTCCCCACATTTTCTTCTCTCATTCTCACTAGAGAATTATTCCAAATCAGGTCACACTGCTGCTTGAATGTCATTTAGAAGACTTTGTCTCTGTGTGACTATGCCACCAACTCGGTTAGGTCCGTTGTTTTCATTTTCGTTTTGTTTTCAATTGCTGATTGTTTTTTGTTTTAGTTTTATGTCATAATTGGGTAAACTAATCATTTGATTTCAAAATTAAATATACAAAAAAAATATAGCTTTCATCTCTTTTAAATTTTAAAATGTATACTTTATTTTTTCTAACAAAGAAACGTGTAGGTCTGTGTGTGTACATATGTATACATATATTTGTGCATGTGATTGTGTATTTGCGCATATATTGTATTATTATACGTGTATGCATGTAGTATATAGGTACATTTGTGTGTGTATGTGTGTGTAATATATACATACGTAGCCACTTCTGTTAGGCAAACAGTAGCAGTCTCTACACACTTTATCTTTCAACTTGGAAATCATCCCATAGTACTACATAAATGTCATTCCTTACATATTTTTATGATATCGTAGCACTTTACTGTGCGAATGAGCCATATTTTATTCAACCAGTTCCCGATTACTGAGAATTTGAGAGATTTTCAATATTTTGCCATTACTTTTGTATGCTTTTAATAAAAATCCCTGGAGTTAAACTCAGAACGTATTTACTTTGAGAAAGATCCCGTTCCCTCAGTCTGATCCAGCAACAAAGAGAATAATCAAAAAAAAAAAAGAGATTTTTTTTTTATCAAGAACAATGAGTAAAATAGTTATTGGTTGGTCCAGAGTCACATCTATGGGTGCACTGGCTTTGGCTTTTGGGTTAGCCATTTGTGAAAAGAGTCAGCCCAGCCGACCTGTTTGAAGGTGGGTGGTAAGTGCAGTGAACTCTGGGTGAAAACAGTGAGGAAATCCTGGGGTTGGAAAGTGACCTCGCAGCTCCCCAGGAAGTGACAGCCACTCTCAGGCTCCAGGGTGCAAATCGGGTCCACTCATGAAGAGTTAGGTAAGGATATAGTGAGATAGTGCTTATCAATCACCAGCCATAGAGAGGGGAAGAATGTGCCCCCCTGCAGATGCCCCATTGTTGTTGTTATTATGATGATCTTTGTTGGCCACGCCCATGAGCCCTTTGCATTATCTTTATTGTAAACACTGTTTTGAAAACCCGGATGCATGCTTTTAAGTTGAACCCTTTGGCCTGATTTCTTTAGCTGATTTCATGTTTGCATGCTTTCATTCCTGCCACCTTTCAGAAACATTCAAAAACTAAGGCCTCTGGTGGCTAAGTATCAGACCAGGATCAAAGTGCTAGAGTGAGATCTTCCCACGTGAGGACACTGTCTGCATGTAAGCCTGAATTATCCACTGACCAACAGCATCCGTTTCACTTAACGTGCATGTCGGGTTTACAAGAATCTCTTCAAGTGAGGTCTTAGAGGGAAATCTACAGTATTACAAACATTGACTTATGTAGAACAAGCTCCACCGAATTGATTAGAATGATTTATTTTCATGGTTATTGGTAGATATATAAGAATTCACCTGGAAGGCTTAGGAAATCTTTCAGACAATATGGTTTAAAAAATAACCGGAGAGAACGAGTCTTTGGGGAAGGTAGGGTAAGCGTTTGTACAGTTGTCTTGTTCCATTTGGGTCAGAATTTTCATTAAATTATAATTCTATAAGAATCTCTCAAAGGCATTATAATTTAAATTGAACGTTACTACATTGTTATACTAAGCAATATCTCATTTTCTGAGATTTTCCTTGGCTCCATCCAATATATTTGAGTTATTTTCACTGAAAAGTCATGACCTATGCAATTAAAATAAATCTACCGAGTACTATATTTCAGTATGAGTTTTCTATATGGAAGCAGAGCTGAAGGAAAGAGTGACACATGGAATTCTAAAATGGTTTCCAGTTCAGAGACTTTCGTGGACTCTGACACTTCTGATTTCTCAAGTTGGGTTCCTGAAACTTAATATTTAGTAAAAAATAAAAAATTGAAGAAAACTTTTCAAATTATGCTTATAATTAAAACTGGATTAAGATGTTTTTCTTAAATTAAGTGAGGATTTATAATTTGCAAAACATCTAATCCTTGATGGTAAACTCAGGAATTGAGTGATGTTCTAGAAGGTGAGACGCTTCTCTGATGATGCTAAGGTCTGGAATTGACCAATATTTATACTTTCCTCTGATACTACCGATGGAAAAACGATATTTAAAATTGAAAGCAAGGACAAAGGATTTATCAGATGGATGGAATTAGTGACTCACTGACTTAATAATATAAACATGACCAAATTCCAACCTGTTTGTAAATAAACAGGAAAAATCTTATACTTGTTTTGAGTAGCCTGGATGGTCTACAGCCATGATGAGAGAGAATGACAATAAGGTACAAGAGATAAAAAATACTCTCAAAATACATTGATAAAATCACATTGCTGCCCACAGCCTTTGATTTATGGGTCTTATTTCCTGTCATTATAAACATCATTAATGCTTATTAAATTAGCCAATGTTACTTTAATAAAATCACAATTAATATTAAATACTTATTAGAGAGACTTCAAAACTACTTCACTGAAATAATCAGTTGGCATCTAGTTCTAACATTAAGATGTTTGATGAGAAAAGTGATTCCTAGCAACTTTTAATATTTCTGGTAAACTTTTTAAAACTTTTCTCTTTTCTAGCTTAAGCCTATTCTTTCATCTTGTCTCTTGATTGATAATATGATCACAAATATTCTTTCTATTTTTAATTCCCTTGACTTGTCTTCATTTTGAAAGTAGTTTTGAGTATTTAATGTAATATTATATTTAACAGAGTAGCTCTACATTTGATATAGTGTCTCTTATAAGGGCATGAAATTCTTTTTTTATTAAGTTTATTGGGGTGACATTGGTTAATAAAATTACATAGGTTTCAAGTGTATAATTCTATAACACATCATTTGTATATTGTGCTGTGTGTTCACCACCCAAAGTCAAATCTCTTTCTGTCACCACATTATTTGACCCCCTTGACCCTTAACTACCTCCTCCTCTTTCCCTCTGGAACCACTAAACTGTTATCTGTGTCCGTGAGTTTTTGTTTGTCTTGTTCGTTTGTTGCTTTCAGTTTCATATCCCACATATGAGTGAAATTATATGGTTCTTTCTATCTGACTTACTTTGCTTAGCATCATGAAATTCTCAATTAACATTTGGTTGACATTAAAATATAAGCTTTTCCCCTTACATAAACAAATTTCATATAGATCACTTTATGAAAGACATTTAAAATCTCGCTCAAATTTTCCATTGTGTTCTTTCATTGTGTTCAACTTTCTGTCATTTTTCTTTATGTCCTTTGCTATTCTTTTTGGTGTTTTTCATAAAATTCAAATGTGCTATTGTTAAAACCAGCTGTATTTGGGCCATGGCTATGCAGGTAAACTGAAGAATGCTAAATAATTGACAGTTTGAAAGAAGAATACCAACCCCAATGACAGAGGACATATTATGCCCAGTTGGAGCTGTAGAAGCAAATAGCAAAAGGCAGAAAGCTATTTCAAGACTGCACTTAAAGCCATTTATCACAGAACAGCTCGGCGTCCTGCTCACAATTTAAAAAATTTTCTACTATAGTGAAAATGAAACCCCAGTGAAAAGTCAGAAAAATATTTACAGTGTCACTGCTAGAGACTCAGGCAAATACAGGGTTTCAAAAATATAGTAGGAAAGAAGGAAATATTTCAGAAATATATAGAAGGAAGGAAGGGAAGGAAGAAATACTGGATATTTGTTTATAATTTAGGTGGTCTTGTTGGAACAACAAAATACAAATCAATTCTTCATATACCATATTCTTTAGATCTTGGTTCTTCCTTAAACTTTCTCTTTGTTGACATTTGCCCAAAATTCCTCCATTTTCTTTCAAGTTTGCTGAGCATCCTATGACAAATTACTTATCGCTCTTTCCTTAAGGTTTTTTCCTAGAGATTTTTTTGCTCTTTCATTTTAGGCATATTCTTTTGTCTTTTCTTTCTTTTTCTTTCTTTTTCTCTCTTTCTCTCTCTCTCTTTCTTTTTGTTTTGTTTTGTTTGACTTTCTATGTTTTTTTATACGAATTAAACAAAGTAGATATCTCACCCAGACTTGAATTAGTAGCCTTATGGAAAATGGCCTCTGTGTACACTTGGAGTCATTTTTCTCTGAAGTTAATACACGATTTTAACATGACTTGTTGAAGTCATGTTAAAAATTCATTTTTATAAAATTACTGCTTTAAAAATCTTTAGCATTGGAATCTTTTAAAACTATAAAGGATTTGCAGTATTTGTATTTATTCAGCATTTTGCCATGTCACTTTCTCTTGTGTTGGTGCTAATGGCCTCATGTCACCACGGAATGTCTCGCAATTAACCAAATAGTCTATGAAATCAGGGGTTCTCAGCACATCCTTACGTGTTTAACCATCCATTAATTAGAAAATATTTGTGCACACACTTATTTACTCATGTAATACTTGCCTAAAATTTTTGATAGTAAATCAGTACTTAGTGAACTTTAAATATGTACAAATTATTATATAAGGTGCAACAATAACAATAACTAGTTCTTGACCTATACACTGTGAAATTTTGGATGCAATTATAAAAATATTTTTGAGTTAGATGACAAAGTCATCTAAGTCCAATTAATATCTAAACATTTTGCATCCATTCAAAAGTTGATCATTTATTTCAGTAATTCATGTAGCCCACTGCAAAATAAACTAAAAGTCACGGGACAGTAAGGTTACTGAGGGCAGGAAGGCTGTCTGAGTGATTCATTAGGAAAAGAGGGTCAGAGCTGCCCCAGGATTACAAGGAATTACACTTAAAGATGGCCATAGAAAAAAGGGTAGTTATTCCCATTAGGGAAATTATGCCTTTAGTCCCTAGTCTCACAGATATTTCCCGAGCTTCGCCTAAACTACAAATGTCGCAGAGAACATGGCCTCAGACCACAGTGGGTCTTCCTCTTGGTCACACAGAACAGTACAGTGAGCAAATTCAAGGAATGGGAATGGAGGGAAGCAACCTTAGAAGTCATGTGTATTCCAATTGGGAGGAGATTGTGAACAAACACTGTCAGCATGAAAAAAAAGAGAGAATAAGGACTGTCTTGAGTACTGCACATTGCTCTCTCAAATCTATGTAAACTGATCTAATGAATGCAAACATTATCATTTATTTAGTCTACCAAGTTCTAAGGGCTTTCCCTCAGGAACAATGGCCGCATCTGAGTGTGGTGGTTAATCATGGTTCTGTTTCTAGGAAACCCTAATCAATACATTGAGTCTTCAAATATCTGAGAAAGTTTTTAGAACCTTAAAGAGCTAACTCTGTACATTGTGCTGTTATATATCATATTTAGGTATTAAATGAAATTAATTATCAACTTCTGGGCCCTAAGTGATGTCAGATATGACAAATCAGTGTAGAATAATTAAACAAACTATCGCTGTTTCCAAATATATCTGAACAACATGAAGGGTTGTTACTTCATGAGTCATCATCACCTCGCTGCCCACCATCCATCCCTACACCATTTTGTACAAATGAAAGGATTCACTAGAAGCTGTTTTAATCTAACCAGTCATTTAAAAGAAGGCATGCTGGCTACAGACTTAATTTTCTCTTCTCTCCCAAGACAGTTTTAATGGTCAACTCTATTTTACAACTTTGCAAACATTATTCTCTCCAAATTCTTTCTCATTCCACTTGCAAGCTGGCTAGTTCTTTTGAGTTCATCCCTTTCTTATAGTAATTTATTAAACATGCTAATGTCAACCAACACGCACAAGCAACGTTAATTTTGGAAGCGCATCATCCAGACTCCAGGGTTGCCAGAGAAAATGGAGGTTGTCCAGTTAAACTCAAATTTCAGATAAATAACCCTTTTTTTTTTTGTATTTGTGTGTCACTGATACTACATTCAACCTACTTACACTAAAAAGTTATTCATCGTTTATCTAAAATTCAAGTTAATGGAACATTCTACACTTTTGTTTGCTAAATCTGGCAATCCTATAAGAGCCTCAGTTTCACTGGGCACATGATAGCTTCCCAGTATTCACAGGTGGTACGTTCACCAGGCATTTCATAGGTCATGGCTGTAGGATTGTAACTTTGGAGCAGGAGGACAAAGTCTAGGCCAAACTGACAACCTGTTTTGCTAGGACATGAAATAAGTCACAATCACCCATATTCACACTGCTAGTTATAAAATGTATTACATTAATTGTGTTATTTTGTTATCATAAATGCTATCAAACTGCATTTATTAAATTTATTGTGTAACTTTTTAACACTACATAGTTTAAGGATTTTTTCATGGCAGTCCAATAAGTGAGTTAACACAAATTACTTAATATTTATTTTGATTTTATCCATTCATAGTAGTTCATTTTAAATATGTTTATAATTATAATTTGTTAACTTGCAACTGTCAAGTTTTGTAAAAGTAAATTCTATTTTAACTCTTTCTCTTGTAATAGCCTAATCATATAAAATTATTTGTGAATTTAAAATTACTGTTTTAGTTACATTATCTTTAGAAACATCAAATTACTAGTGATTTACATTTGGCGAGATCATATATTAACTTACATGTTAAATATAGTTATAAATATATTATATGTTTTTATACATACAGTTTTCTCAAAAGTACAAGTGTATCATATAATTATAAATGTAGCATATTTATTTTATCTATGTACATTATATATTATATACATTTATACATAAAATTTAAATTAGCAGTGTAACCATTACAAAGGTATTTCTTAGATAAAATTGACCCAAAGAGGCATTTCCTTTGTGCGTGGTGCCGTTATGAATAAAACCTTATCAATTCAGTGAGTATTGGTTCAGTTCTAGCGATTAAGCTAAACAGGGTCAAAGTAAATCAGCCTTTCAAAAATAATAACGTGGACCTAATTTCATTTTGTTTCTTTTGCTGAGATTGAGTTTAATAAATCGAGGGCAGGAAATTATTTTCACACTTAGGTTATTCATATAATTAATTAAATCTAAATTCAGATGTGTCCTAAAGAAGTGCCCTAGAGATATTGAAATATCAAGACCCAGCACCTTCCTCACAGTTTGCTACATTAGACCTGATGTAACAAATAGAAAGACTCCTAATACGAGCAGAAAAATTCTGGATTACAGCCAATGAATAGGATATTGGCCACTCCAGGCAAGGTCTGAAGCAAGTCAGTTTCCTTGTAACCTGTCTTACGAATCCTGAGCTTTGCTGGTGTCAGCTTTAAATTTAAACTTGCCATTTCTGAATTTATTCTACAATATATTAAGAGCGCTACTGAGAAGATCAGAAAAATCTGATCTTCTTAAAGACATATAAAAGACAGAGCAATATATTTTTGATACAATATCAGATTTCACTTTTGCTTTTTTTTCTGTGAAAATGAATCCAAAATCCATTCAAATAAAATTAATAGAATATAGAATCTCAGCCCAAAGTCTCTGGGAGATTCTAAGAAATGTAGTTTAGCTTTCTATCTGTTTATTTTCCCCTTTTCGATTCTACCTAGATGAAATGCAGGCTTAAGATAGTGCAGAAAGGGGGAAAAAGAAAGGTAACTAAAATAGACATATAGAACCGATCTCCTAGGCCTCTTGAAAATTAATGGGTGGGAAGCTTTAATTTGTTCAAAGCAGATTATGGTATTTACAAAGGCGTGATTGCTAATATCCTTAGGGATTTGTCTTAACCTTGTGACATAGTGTAGGACTTTTTGGCTCCTTGACCTTGGAAGGGTGTCCAGGTGGGGACACCTGAGTGCACCTTTGTCCCTGAACCCTCTGAGAGTGGAAAGAGAAGAGCAGGATGGAGATGGCGGAGGGGACAGAGGGAAAGTGGAGATGCCCTTCATTGGTGACCCCTTGAAGCACCAGCCCCTGTGGATTCCATAACCACGAGCCACCACGCTCTGGGTCAACCAGCCTCCGGGACCTGAGGCCCAGGATTTCTGAGCTCTGATTCCTCCTGAAATGACTCTTCCTGACTGTGCTCACATGAGACTTTGTAAATGGTCACACTGCATTTCACCTCACTGTAGGCTCAGGAAGGTCACTGTCTCATCAGGAACAGTCTCGAAAAGCAAATAAATAAATAGAGCAATAAAAAGCAAAAAGGACAAGGGAGTTTTAACTGCTGCCTTTTTACTTTGTAAGACCAAATTCTGATCTGCGGTGACAGCAGATGGGTACACCCTCCTGTGTGCACTGAGTGGAATCAAATGAGACCATTTACCTTGAGCTGGATAATCCTGACCTGGGGAACATTTAAATGTAAGAAACGAAGATCACCGATCCCTAATCAAACAGAACGAGGCCAAATGTGGAAAGTCTCTTGTGCCCTTTTGACTTTGCTAAGAGACTGGTGCTTAAATGCTCTATTACTTTGGAGTTATATCCCATGATAGAGTCATCTGGGGTAAATAAATAAACTCTGTAAGCAGAATAAAAGTCAGAAGTGCTTCTCACTGGTGACTTTCTTTCACTGCTGGGACTTTTTAATACTAAATTGAGTGAATGTAGAATATTGAGCTGGGACACTCAGCTCATCTCACTGATATTAATTCTCTCCAATGTGCCACAAAGAGAGGAGGCCACTGGGACGTGTCCCCTCCGCCCATTTAATGCATGACTGGCATGCAATTGCCTGGCCTGGCTCCTCCAGCCTGCTCGCTCACCTTGCTGCTCTGTCTTCTACACATTTCCCCGGCCTGACATTGTCAGGTGTCCTACAGAAGCTCTCTTTGGGCAGAGTACAATGTGTAAGGAAATGGCATTCAACATGGCAGTGCATTAAATCGTGATGAGATTGCAAATTTATCGTCCAGTTGTTGTCATTACTCTTTCAACTTCCTGACCTCTGGCCTCATCATCAGGGTTGATGAGAAGCTCTATGACCGTCACCCCAGGCTCTTCCAGCCGTGCCTACACCTTGTCGTCCTCATTATTGCCACTCCTGTAAATTTGCCCGACCTTGAAAACTGAGCAGGGTATTGATATGATGACCATGGGCTACTTTTTCTTGCAGCTGCTGGTTCCAGCCTTGAGCAAGACAGTTAAACTCAGTGGCCAAGGATGCTATTTGACAGTTGCTAAATTTAGCCAAAACTCACTTTGTTTTTAGTTTCTTATTGTTTATATTGTCAGTATATCCAGATATAAGCATGTTCTAAAAGCCAGATCATTGTAATGGTCCAAGTTTCTTCTCCAATTTTTCTGTCACTCCACAGAGGGCTTTACCTGGTTTTCCTGTTCTGTGATCATGATATCCTAGCAAGGAGGAGTGTTTGCACCACACCTGCAGGCGACACCTGCAGGAGAGGAAGGCAGTGCTTAGCCAGAGGCCTGTGGCCAGACTGGCTCATGGTGGGTGGTCTGTCTCAGTGGGTCAGAGGCAGGTCCCTGGGAAGGATTTAGGGAGTCGCTGAACCATTTTCAGATCTCTAAATTCTCATCACGTATGTCTCTGCTTGCTTGTCCATGTGTATTAAAATCAATTTTTCGATTTTCAAGAAGTAATAAAAAATACAATTCTATAAAAACCATGCCATATTTTAGAAAATAGAAAAATCTGATTTTAGTATTATATTTTATTAGAATACCATAAAGGTTATTGTTAAGAGTTTAAAAACGTGTACCTCAAATCCTAAACTCCTTATATGATACATTCCACGTCTATATTTTTCCCTTCATGTAAATTCAGCACATACTTTTTGTCATTATAATAAAGTGAACCAAGAATAATGTTGCCTTCTTTCTTCAATAATTTATTAAGCCATAGACGTTTTCCTCAATTCTTAGATCATCTTCTGAATTATCATGTGTATACTACCCAATGACAAATTAGGATTTAACCGTTTTCTGTTGGTTGGATTAAAATTTTGTTTACAGACATAAAAATTTCCTCTAGAACATTCCTACCTTTCCAGTCAGAACTGACACAACGTTTGATTCTTTCCATGTACACATTAGGATATCTTCATTGCCACCTCAATCAACGTGTCAGAACATATCAGAATATGATTTATCTCTAAAACTTCAGCTGGTGGTATTTCTTCATCGCTCAGAGCCAGTGGTCTTGGCTATTTCCAGCTTTTTTCCTCTACAACGGCTCCAAATTTTTTCAGTTGAGGGAGGGGATGTGGAGGAAGAGGAGATCCACATGATGCAGAAGCAGTTAGTATTCAGGCAGCATCCCTCGTGAGGAGCTGTGGCTTTCTTACAGTGCTGGGCAGATGGCCGACTCTGTTCCTTAATGCTTCTCTCAGGTTAATATTCTGTCATTAACTCAGGATGTGGGCATTCAGGACAGTGAGAGCACTTTGGATACCGTGTAACGAAGTGTGTCACATTAGCGGTGTATTATACATTATAGAGGTAAAATCCTGTTGGGGCAATATTTTTAATAACTAGTAATGACGATTCCAAAATTATACCATTACCCCTTGGAAATGAGGGTCAGAAATGGCTAGGCTACTTGCAGCCAGGAAGGCCTCTGGTCTCTGGTACCCCATTGGTTTGCTCACCTGGACTCATTGGGGTAGATGCTCCTCCCGCTACACGTAGAGATGTGGCTGTATCTGGGGCCAATGCCATTGGCTGCAGGTGATTTGCTTAGGTGTTTTCTCTGATGGGGAACCACTGGTTTGTTGTGTGCAGTCACATTCTGGAATTGCATTCACAAATGCCACTTCATCAGACCATGCCGTGCTTTCACAGACATCATCTTGGAATGCCCACGTCCCTTCTAAGTGGCCACCAGAGTGCAAGAAACCTCCATTTTGATTCTCACACAAGGTGAATAGATGCTGAGACTGAAAAGGGGGAACGTTTACAGCAAAATGGAAGGTAAACCTCGAAACTGGTGGTCAGCTCTCTGAGGCAAAGGAGCCCCCACATCTTCACCAGGGAGTGACACCGTCAAAGATCTGGGGACAAGAGTCTGGACACGCCCACCAGCTCACATTCTTACACCTGTTCCATAGCCCAGAATAAAGCTCCAAGCCCTGGAGTTATCCTTCCACAGTTCACAACACGATCCCCAAAACAAGCAAGTCCCAGTGCTCCTCAGTGGCACCCCACCCGTGTGGGACATCCTGCTCTTGCAAGGATTTTTTAACGTTCTTTATTGCTGAGAATCCTCAGCTCTGCGGCATTGCGATCCCATTTCCCCAGTCCCCACCGCCTTCCTTGGGTCTTACCTGTGTCAGCCAAGGCCTCTCCTCGCAGGTGGGGTCCTGCTGGATCCTGACGCTACAAAGACAAGATCTGAAAGTGCACCTGCTTTACCTAAATCCCTTGTTCTTGCAAGGCTTTTACTCAGCTATTTCAATGAGTAAATGAAGACAGCACCCCCTCCTTTGCTAGTCTTTCATATTATATGTACTTCTCCCAACACTTTTCGAAATGTTTTTCTGTTATTATGTTGTTTTGTTTCCTGTGTGCAATTTTTTTTTTTTTATAGGGTGGGCAAATCCACCTATCTCTTCATTTAAGGCTTCTGGCCAATGATGACAAAGGCCTTACGCACTTCAAAATTAATTTTTAGCTATATCATGTTTGCACTTTTTATTTTTCAAGTATACAACTTGAAAAAAATAAACAAGGAATTTATTTTACTGTAAGAGATAGGAATACAATGTTCATTCCTAGATAGCTAGGAAGCTGTTTTGGGTACATTCACTTAATAATCGATATTTTCCTACTGATTTGGAAGGACAACTTCATAATATTTTCTTTACTAAATATTTCAGTGTTTTAGTTTATTCTAGATTTTTAACATTCTAGTAATTTTTCACTCTCTTCATGCGCTAATGTCACTCTAATTAGTATCTCTTTCTGTTACTTTTTTATTGTGAAATAATTGACATACAACATTGTTGAAGTTTAAGATGGTCAACTGTCAATTTGATGCTTAATTTACATGTAGGGAAAATAGACAGATGTGAAATGTATTATAGAAGGAGTTGAGGAACACATCTAAGGCTAAGCTGTCATCCTCAGTGTACCCGAAACCTATCGTTGCCATGATTATAGTCCTGAGGCTTCTTAAATTTTATATCCTAAGGCTTAATGATTAAAGGACAGGGAAGGAGGGTAGAAAATGCAGGTCACAATACCATTATCTGGGCAGAACCAGCTCGAATCAGAAAAAAATACATATATATTAAAGAAATGAAACAAAATTTGCGGTTACAGTGCAGTTACACGCATTTACATGGGACAAGATGATTACACCGCAGCACTCGCTGACTCCTCTGTCGTGTCACATAATCACCATTTCTTTTTTGCAGTGAGAACATTTGAGGTCCGGTTTTCTTGGCAACGACGACTTCTATCATACAGTATTGTTGACGGCGAACACTATTACATTGTAAATATCGGGTATAATTATTCAACTTTATTAGTCTTCTTTTTGGAAGTATCCTGCATATTCTTGCACACTTGTCTTCCAAAAGAACTTTAAATCAGATTGTGTATGTGCAAAACCAAAATTGCCTCTGCATTGACTGGTGTCCCCTGAATACTATATGTGAGCAAATTTATGAAAACTGGCTTCTTGGTAATAACCTTTTCTTTTTCAGTCCAGAAGTAGGATATGCATTTCCATCTGTCTTTTCTCATGGCCCTCGGTACTATTTTAAAGATTTATCCTTCTACATCGTGGACATGCTTTATAAAGTATTTGCAGTGAGTTATTTTACCTACTCGTATTATTCTAATAAATGGAATCTTTCACTCCAATACATTTACTAACAGTTGATTGTGTTTTATTAGATTATTGATTTCCTATTCATTTTGGACTCAGCCACTTACTGAATTCTATAATTGATTGTGTGTTTTTATTTGATTCTCTTATATGTACTTTCCACACAGTCCTGCCTCTTCCAGTTCCTAAAACTCATCATTTATTTGTGTTTTTTTTTCTAATATGTATGCAACATAAATTTCTGTTTTCTGTCAACCAATATTTTTATAGATATACTGATTTGTGGAGCTACCTCTTATTTTCTGGTATGTAAATTAGAAAAGTAGAATTTGAGAAAAACTCATAAACAAATCCATTACCTTCTCCCCTTGCTCTTGCCTTCCTCTAAAAAGCATTGTGAGAATTAAACAGGTAATTCATCAGAGTTAGCTTCGACTGTTACAGGGAGTGATTCCACATAAGTACTAAGGATTAGGGTAGAACTTTGTCTCATTAATATTCAGAATGAAAAAAGATCATAAACTAAGAATAGTAAGTAGGCCTGTGGATTTCAGAAACTGACACTGTCTATGGAATGGAGATGTAGGTGTTTCATAAATGAGGTAGATTAATACAGCAAATATGAGGAGGTGGTTTAGAGAAAAATTCAAATAATATGCATTAATATAAATGAAGGCAGTGTTTTGAAAAAGAGAATGCTGGGTATTGTAAGACTGAGCGTTTGTCAATAAATCCAAAATTTTAACAGCTTGAAACATAGACATATTTAGTCCTGCTTTGCAGCCCCCAGGCAGGCTAGCAGAAGCCACTAAGACTTTCAGGTATAAAGGGTTTCACCAAAGATAAAGTCATGTGTAATTGCCTAAGATCTAGAAATCTCCATAAAGTCAGGGAAGTTGCCCCTGGCATCTGAGCCCCAGGCTGGAAGTAGGTGGCTGTCTCTCTTTTTCAAAACACAGGCTTCATTGATATTGATTGATACATATGATTTGATTTTTTTTTTCTCTAAGCCACGTCCTTACTCTTCACACTGAGAAGCTGCCTTAGTAAGTAGGATTCTCTAGGGTTTCCCGCCCCCTCCACAGCCAGTGGCAGTGAAGTGGTTTATTCCCAAGACCCTGCCAGGATGCCAAGGAAATTCATGTCTGTTCAGGAGTCTGGCTATCTATCACTGAATTCTTCTCTCCAGCAAATTCAAACCTGCAGGCCTACAAGAAAGAGATTCTGAGTACCGCATTTCCCAGCCTTTTGGAAAGGCGAAGATCTTAGAAGAGGCAGTGGCACTAGTGAGTTGGCAAAACACAAGGCCATAAAAGTACAGAACGGTGCAACGCCAGGCATGCTGACTGGTGTGCAGCTCCCGCACATGAAGCTCAGGAGCGTGGTCCTTGTCCCTTGTGGCTTTGCTGTCCCCTGGCACCCTGAGTCCTCAGCGTCCACCCACAGGTGGTCAGAAGAGTAGAGTGCTGTCTTGGACTGGAAGTGATCAGCTTCACTTTCCCTCACGCCCAGTGGGCTGTGACAGGTCTGTACTGCCACCCAGACATGAGATGGGGCTTGGAGGTGTAGACACAAAGGGGAGTTACTCACGGTGGAAAGGAGACAGCAAGATTGGCAAACAGCGCTTTGGGAAAAAATAATTAAACTGCAGAAGTTCAAATCCACTTTATTATTTAATAAAAAAATCAATCCTGGGATTGATATGCAACATGAATAGTTTCTCAACTCAGCTATACAGTTGACACTGCAGATTTTTCTTCATCTTTAAAATGTTATATTCTGTAAATTTGAATACACAAGAGTTTGCTCAGGACAAAAATGTTATCTGAAACACTCAGATTTCCATTGCTTTTTTGAATTGAACCAATATATCATCATTTGTCTTCTATCATTCATCCTGGCCATTCCCTTACAAGGAATGGCTTTTTTTTTTCCTAAGTCTGTACTCATCAAAATTTGTGAAAAATGCTTTAAAGGCTTTAATGAAACATACTTATTTTATGAAGATATAATAGACATTTTTCATTACATCACACACTGTAATATTTATTTAAATATTTGCAAATATGTGTCCCTTCTATCCTGTTTTTGCCTTAAAAAATGTCTTGACTTACACTATTTGAGACAGTTTGTCATCAGAGAGAAAATAAACATTCTTCTAAACCAACTTATATTTAGCTCAGCTAGGAGATTTTGAAGAGTCAACTTAAGCTGGGAAAGTGATATAAACTTTATCACCAAAAACAGGTTGACTGGACATTAAATGAATGAATGTTTCCTTCCATGCCTTTGGCCTAGGATTTTCGAAGCCAGATATTTTTATCCCTTGCAGTTAACAATGTGAGCTACATTTATTTCAACGAATGAATAAAAAAGCAGGGAGTGTGTTTACAGTGAGAACTGTCATCCATCTGATCACAGGAATCCTAAATATACATTAACATCATAATGATTCGGGACATCCTCTTCACATGCCCTGAAATTCCAACCAGTTTCACACCACTAACATTATCGAGTCACCTACAGAATGGGTTCTAATTTATTAAGTTTGAAAATTACATGGATTTTTATAACAGAAAAAGTTGTTGCAGAGATCCACACATAGCACTTTCCCTAAGTGTGGTTGCTTGTTAAAGGTTAATTAGTTTTATTATATACTTCTGTTTTCATCAAGCTATTACCTAAATAGACTCAACTCTGGGTAGCTGCCTGAATTATCTGTACTCTACCATCTCCCGTGTTTGAGGTTTGAGTCTTCAACCAGGATTGCAGCATTGCTGTGAGGTAGTAGTTATTCCTGTGACAAAGATATTTTATAGATCGTATATTTTCACACAATTTTTCCATTCTAAAACAAGCTTGGTGCAAATAGGCTCACAATGTAGGCAACATCACCATAAAATCTTAGACAAGGTACTTAAAAGTTCATAAAACTGGATGATGATGAGAACAGCACATTTTCATGTAATTAGGAATTTACGACGGTGTTATAATTTAATTTCTGCAGAGCAACCTTCCATACGTGGGTTTCTCAAGCGTCTAATTGTGAAATGCATTTGGAAATGCCCAGTGGAAGGCCTGCGTATAGAATTCCTGAACGGTGATGTCGGGCACGATCTGCCCTTAGAGGAAATTGGGGGAAATTAGGAAGTACTATAGCACTTGGTGCTTGGTGTTTACTTCCATGCCTTTCGCCTAGAAGAGAGCCTGGAATGATGAAAGAAGAGAATTTAAGTGAATTCCTCAAAATAAGAACCTGAGGTGACTCTGAGATGTTTTTCTGCTCATTTAAAGTCCGTAGTGGCAGTAGGGTTGTGCTGTTTGTGTGGCCTGGGGTGCTGGCCTGCCCCTCAGGAATCTGCTGCCAGGTGCAGGAGAGGCCATTGTCACCAGGTGGCTACTGACAGCCACAGAGGTAGTTTCTCAGGATATGCTGTGTTGTGAAGAGCTGTTATGTTTTGAATGATGTCCTTTTGGCAGTCCGTGTTGAAGCCCCTCTCACCAGCTCCTCAGAATGTGACCTTATTTAAAACCGGCGATGGGGTGATACTTCCATGAGCTAAGGGATGCCACAGATTGGCAGCAAACCGCAGGTGACAGGAGAGAGCACAGAACAGCTCCTTTCTCACAGACTCAGGAAACTAGCGGCCCCAACATCTCCGCCTCACACCTCTGCCTCCCAAGCTACAAGACAATCAATTCCTCCCAATCAAGCTGGTCAGTCTGTGGTCCTTTGGTCCAGCAGCCCTAGGAAACTGACACAATGGCCTAGTGCCCCTAAAGCAATTCACATTTAAATAAAAGATAACACTTTAAAATGAATGTGACTTCCTAAATAAACAGAAGTGTGCTTAAATAGAATTAAATGTTGTGTATTTGCCATCTAAAATCTAAGAGCACATGGAACATTTTTCAAGGTAGATAGATCTCATATTAGGCCACAAAAAAAATCTTCATAAAGAAATTGAAATCTTATGAAGCATCTTTTCCAACAGCTATGATATGAATCCAAGAATTAAAAAAAAAAACTGAAAAATTCACAAATACGTGGAGATTAAATAGCACGCTACTGAATAACCAATGGGTCAAAGACAAAATAAAAAAAAATCAAAAAAATATTTTGAGACAAAGGAGATAGGAATGTAGTATACCAAAATTTATGAGTGCAGCAAAAGCTGTTCTAAGAGGGAAATTCATAGGATAAATGTCTACGTCAAGAAACAGAAAACACACAATGTAAATATATATATGCCTTACTGTTAAAATGTACAGCTGAATCTTATTGAATTTCATTAAGCAATGTCTCTATAATAAACAAATAAATAAATAAATAAATAAACAAACAAACAAATAAATAAATGAATGAATAAATAATGAAAGAAACAAGAAAAGTCTTAAGAAAATAGAAGAACAAAGCTCAAAGTTGGTAAAAGAAAGGAAAGAACAAAAACTATAACAAATAAATAAAATAGGGCCTAAAAAACAATAGGAAGATCAATGAAACTAAAAGCTGATTCTTTGAAAAGATAAACAAAATCAATGAACTTTTAGCAAGACTCACCGAGAAAAAGAAAGAGGACTCAAATAAATAAAGTCAGAAATGAAAGAGATGTTACAGCTGATACCACAGAAACACAAAGGACCATAAAAGACTACTATACCAACAAATTGGACAACTTAGAAGGAGTGGATAAATTCCTAGAAATGTACAACCTACCAAGACTGAATCATAATGACACAGAAACTCTAAACTGACTGATTACTAGCAAAGAGATTGAGTCAATAATAAAAATAAAAATAAAATAAAAATAAAATCTCCTCAAAATACAAGTACAGGACCAGGTGGCTTCACTGGTGAATTCTACCAAATATTCAAAGAAAAATTAATATCAATCCTTCTCAAATGCTTCCAAAAAATAGAAGAGAAGGGACTCTTTCAGATGCATTCTGAGGCCAGCATGACCCCAATGTCAAAGCCAAATGAAGATGAACGTTATAGGCCAAAAACCAAAAACCCCAATGAACATAGATGCAAAAGGCCTCAACGAAATATTAGCAAATTGAGTTCAACAACTAATCCCTCTTATTCTCCTAAAAAGAGACATGCCATGAGGACATCAGCAGGCCCTGGGCTGACAGGAGTTTCAAGACGGAGAAGGCAATGTTAGTTCCGATCTTACCATCTCCCAATTTACACATTCCTGATGCAGCCGTCTGGACAGTGGCTGTCCCTGGCTTTTTCTAGAGGGGCAATATGTGGATTAGGGGTGGCAGGAGGTAGCATTTTAAGAGGTTATGGGGTTGAGCTAGAGTTTTGTTTCTGCAATTTCAAATGAATCAGAAGTCACTCTCCTGTGTACTCATCATATTAGCCTGTCCTGGACAGATTTGAGTAAATCTTTACTGAAAGAGGTTGTTGTCAAGAGGTTGGAAATTTCATGCTTGTCTGGACTGTAGGCTAAACAAATAAATAAAGTAATAAGTAAGTAAATAAGTAATAAGTAAGCAAGCAAGTTTTGTTAGTGACTCAATGGGTGCTTTTAATTTTTCTGTGACTCCTCCAATTGCTGATTCTGTGCAAGGATGGAGAATCTAGTCTGTGCTGCTATTAAATCGCTTTCATGCTATGGCTTTGGGCAGGCTCCAAAAGTCCTTTTCATGTGTTTTCTACAGATTCCTTTCCCAAAACCATACTGTATTTTTTTTTTAAATTATGGTCTGGGTCATGGTGCTTGGGAAATACTAAATGCGACAGAGCTCGCCTGTTCCCTGGGGCTGCCACTTCGTTTCTGCTATAACAATCTGCTTCGTGAAGCAGGGAGAGAGCAGGTAAAGGGACCCCACCTGCTCGTCTATCAGTGCCAGGGTCTGGGCTGGTGTGCGGGGCTGTGGGCCCTGCTTGGAGCCCACCCAGGAAGCCTGCTGCGTCTGTCTTTGGGACAGTGGTTTGCCTTTGGCTTCGTTTGGAGACGCTACAGGCCACGGGGTCCCTATAAGACCCCCGAATCAGAGTCCGTGAGGCCGGGGATTCTCCCCTGATCGATCACTGCTTTTCACTGCCATCGACTCTGGCATTGAATATCTGATGCTCAGGAGCTTGTGGGTCCCCACAGACCCCCCACACACTCCCCCGGCCAAATGGGGCCCTGGCGATGCCCTCCTTCGCAGGTGCTGCCTGCGCTGCCACCAGCCTGACACTCAGAAGGAGGGAGAAATGACAGTGAAAATGCCAGGAAACGTGGCTGCTTGCCAAGTCTTTTCAGACTCTTGACTTCGCGACTTCTGCTGAGAACATTAGTGGGGGGTAATTAGGCATCCTTGCGACTGATACTCAAGTCCATGATTTTCAGCCTAATTTGCAGAGGGTTTAATAATCAGAGGTTTCACACCAGCTTGAAAAACAATTTGCACATGATGAAAAACATGAAAAACATTCAAATAATCAGTCTGCAAACTTCCACTCTTGGTGATTAAGTCATGAAAAATAACAACAAAAAGAAAAATGTCAACAGTTCTGCCCAAGATTCACTTTTAACCATTAATAAAAGGACAAATTTTACATCCTGGCATGTGTTCTTTAAAGAGGATGATATTTTATGTGTTTATTTTAATTTGCATAAATGGATTAACTCTCATACTTTCTATTTACTTATCACTACACTTTTATATATGTTTTTATGTTGTATATGTTTCCATATGTAAATCTGTTGTGTTTTCTTCTAAATGCTACATAATATTTCATCTTATGGATATGTCAGTTTCTTGTTCGTTCCCCTAAAGATGGGTAATTCAATTCCTTGTTGCTACAAGCATAAGTAGTGCTGCAAAGATTATCCTAATACACCTTCTCATGGCCATGAATATATTAAACATGTCGGTCTTAGAGTATGCACAGATGTAATTTTATTAAATACCACCAACTTAATTCATAATACCTAAAATGGTGACATCACAATCCTAGCAACTGTGTTAAGGTTTGAGGTCACACACTCTTACCATCACTTGACAAGTGTTAATAATTTTCATCAATCAATAGAGTAGTTTCTCACAGTGGTTTTAATTTGTGCTTTCCTGATCACCAGTGTGGTTGAGGATCTCTACGTATATTTATTAGTAGTTTCTACAGAAATTCCCTTCTGTGAATTGCCTACTTAAGAGATTTTGCTCTGTCTTTTCTTATAGAAATACCCTGTATATGCTTCATATTAATCCATCATTAGCTTAATTATTGTAAATACCAGTGATACCGATGTAATATCTGTAACACATCTGTTACCTTCGTTTATACTGTTCTTCTTTTTTTAATAAATTTTAACTTTATTGTAGGTAAATCTATCAATTTTCCCCATCGTGATGCTATTGTATTTGTGGTCTCATTTAAAAATTGTTGTCCATAAACTGATCCTAAAGCACATATGGAAAGGCAGAAGACCAAGATAGTCCAAACAATACTGAAAACAAGAACGATATTAAAGAGCAGGTGGAGAGCTCACACTACCAACTGTAAGGCTTAGTGTAAAGACACAAAAATCAAGACATATGAATAAATTCAAAAACTCACAAAATAATACTGGCAAAAGAATAGACAGATAGATTAACAAAACGGAATAAAGAGCCCAGAAATAGACCCGCACAAATATAATCGATTTATCTTTGAAAAAGGAGCACTAGTAATAAATGAAGGAACAATAGTCTTTTCAGCAAACCGTGCTGGGACACCTGGACATCCACTTTTTAAAAAAATGGATCTAGACACAGACCTTCCTCTTCTCACAACAATTATCTCACAGTGGATCACAGACCTAAATGTAAACCACAAAACTATACAACTCTTAGAAGTTAACATAGGAGAACATCTAAGTAGCTTTGCGTTCGGTGATGAATTCTAGCCACAGCAAGAAAACCGTAATCCATGAAAGAAATAATTGATGAGTGGGACTTCATTAAAATTAAATCTTTTGCTTTGCGAAAGACACTGTTAAGACATTGGAACAACAGGCCATAGACTGGGAGAAAATATTTCCAACGAGTATTTTGGATAAAGGCCTGTTATCCAAAATATACAACTATTAAAGTTTAACAAAAAAAAAAACAAACAACCTGATTTTAAAAATATGCAAAACACCTCACCAAAAAAAGATATACAGATGACGAATAGGCATATTAAAAGATGCTCCGTACCATTCACCATTAGGGAATTGCAAATTAAAACAACAGTTAAATACGGCCTCACTCCTATTAAGAATGGCCAAAACCCTTCACACAAGCCAGTTCTGGCGAGATGTGGAGTGGCAGGCACTCCCATCCACTGCCCGTGAGGATGCAGAAAAGTGCAGTCACCCTGGAAGACAGTCAGTTTTTTACAAAAGGAAACATACCTTACCAAAGGATCCAGCAATTGCACTCCTTGGCATTTACTCAAAGAAAGTGAAAACTAATGTCCTCACATGAATCTGCACATAGATATTCATAGCAATATCTAGCAATTATTCATAATTGTCAAAACTTGGAAGCAACCAGGATGTCCTTCAATAGGTGAGTGGAAAAATACACTGTGGTCCCGCCATGCAATGGGAAGTAATCCAGCAATAAGAGGAAAAGCTACCAAGCCATGGAAAGAGAGGAAACTCACGTCCATACTACTAAGTGAAAGAAGCCAGTCTGAAACAGACACATACTATAGGCTTCTGACTCTAAGACCTTCTGGAAAACTTAGCTCCTGTAGAGACAGGGAAAAGATAGGTGGTCGCCAGGGGTTGGAGGGAGGGAAGGAGAGATGAAAAGCAAGCCTAGGGGATTTTTAGGGTAATGGATATATTCTGTATGATGTGGTGATGGTGGACACATGACCTCAGTCAAAACCTACGGGACAGTGTACAATACAAAAGGCAAACCCTCATATCAACTATGAACTTTAGTAAATAATAATGTGTCGATACTGATTAATCACTGGTAACGAATGCACCACGCTGATGCAAGATATTAATAACAACGGAAAATGTGGGAGGAGGAGGGGAAGTGGGAGGAAAAACTATGACTGATCTCAGTACTTTATGCTAAACCTAAACACTAAGTTCAAACTTCTCTAAAAAATGAAGTTCATTAATTTTTAAAAATGTTCTCTACTACGTTGTCACGAAGTGTAACAAGGATAAAATATGGAAAGGAGGTGGCGAAATAAATCCTACTGTCGTAGTATTTGTAGGAAACAATTTATTCATAATTTATTGTAGGTGCAACAATTCCCATGTTGAATTTTTAAAAAGATCCAGGAATATATTTCTGTAAGAGGAAACTTGCCTTGGGCTCTGCATTCGGAGCAGGTTGCCTATAGCAAACTGTGGCCTACAGGTGCAATATGGCCAGTGGTCTATTTTTATATAATCTGTGAACTAAGATTTTTTTCACATTTTTATGTTTTTTTAAAATCTAAAGGAGAAATAACACATGACACATGAAAGTTTTACGAATTTTGAAGGTCATAAATAAAGTTTTACTGAACCTCAATTAAGTACTTGCATGATATCCTCAGTTTTGCCTTTTGGCCCACAAGATTTACTATATTTGCTACCTGGCCCTTCACAGAAAAAGTGTGCCGACCCTATTTTCGGGGGTCTGCTACATCGTAAAGATGAAAATTTATTAAAGAACACTTGAACATTGTTTTCACCAAGGGTCCTGTATTTATTGTTGGTTCAGTAAGACCAAAAAACTCTAAACATCTGCTCTTAGAGCTGACATCGATCATGCCCCAGGGAACACTTCTTCACATTCCTTGATATTCCTTCTAAACAAAGTGACTTTTGTCCAGATTCCATAGGGTTTTGAGGTATGTGCAGCTGGTGGAGCTAGAGATGAACTCAACTTTGGAGGATGGTATGGCTTTGAACAGTAGCAGCACTTAAAATGAAATAAATAAAATAAAATAAAATAAAATAAAATAAATAAAATAAATAAAATAAAATAAAATAAAATAATAAAATGAAATAAAATAAAATAAAATAAAATAAAACAAAACAAAATAAAATAAAATAAAATAATAAAATAAAATAAAATGACAAATTAATGAATAAGCTAAATCCTTCCCCCTATATACCATCAACACAAGTTACCCTCATACAATGCATCATCCCAAGTAATGTAGATTATGTGCTTTTTCCCCCCTTTAGATCCAAATGTGTGGTTCTGGAAATACTTGTTAATTAGTAAAAAAAATTGCAATTAGTATGTGGTGCCTGAGCAGTATTCTGCAATTCTAAAAACAAAATTCAAATACTCTTAAATGTTTATAAGGTGTTCTTAAATGTGTATGGTGCACATTCTCTTAGATATATTTAGTCTAGGTGACCCGTTTGAAGTATGATATGATTCCTTACATTGCCAACAACTAGAGAAGGTTTTATCAGGACTACACTTTGGGATAAATATTGATCCAGCATAAAAATGGGCTTTCTTTGATAGGAATGTCCTAAAAGATGCACAATATTTCATTGCAACGCATCACAGCAAAAATTGGAAACATCTCACATAGTTTTACACAAGAGACCGACTGGGAGAAGTTTTGTACATGTAGAGAATGAAACTCGATAAGTAATGGGACAGCAGTAAGTGAAAAAGCCTGTTATTGAGAGTGTAGGAATGGTGAGTACCTGCAAATGTTGCTTACTAGAGACTGCTACTTATTCTGAGTTATTTAGACCTTTTTTTTTGCCATGAATACATATTTTAAGTGTATTTCAGTTCTAGAAAGAAAGAGTTTTATGTGAGCTTATATATATATATATATATATATATCAGTAAATAAATCTGAAATATTGGGGTAGAATGAAAAAGCCATCTTGTACTAAAAACGGCCCATTTTCTACCCTGAGCTGTTTCTAGCCTAATTTTCTGTCTGCATTTTACTTCGGAATCGCATGAAAGATTTGTGGAATACCATTAGCTATGGTTGAGGAATTACGCTCATGCTAAACTCTTGTTCTAACTTCTTGGGAAAAAAAAATATTGGTCTAAAATTTTCTCTGGCTGTTTTCAAGCCAAGGATAAGTTTTATTTGAAAAGCTTAAAGAGAAAAAAAAATTCTTTAGGTCCTGTTATTTATTTATGCACAATTCAAAGAGTTGTTTTTTGTTTTTTTGTTGTTGTTGTTTGGAATGCATTGAAAGAAAAGGCACAGCAGTCACACTTTTCATGGACCACCTGCACTAAATACCCATTAATTTGTCATGGCTGCAGGTAAACAAAACGGGATGTCAGTACCTGAAGCATTGCTGTCCGTGTGGATTCTCTGTGCCTCTGTAACCCCTGCATTAAGTCTTCTCACGCAAATGCAATTCTCTAGCATTTGTTTTCAATTATAGCAGCCGGGCAATATGGCATTTCTCTTATTTTTTATATTCTGGTCTCTCTCTCTATCTCCCCACCCATCTCTCCCTCCTAAACCCCTTGCTCTCTCACTGTCTAGCTCTCTTCCTCCCTCCACCCCCTTCCAACTTCCCACTTGATTTTGTCTTGACTAGGCAATGCGCACACATGGCACAAAATTTTAATGACGTCAAAGGGCAAATAGTGACAATTAAGTCTCCACCACCTGCCAAGTCTGTGAATGTTGCATAACCGAAGACTTATGAGTTAGGGAGAGTAGACGGGTGGATAGTCCATGAATTGCTCTTATCAGTTGACTTTCACCATTTCCAATTTAATCATTAAGTCGCTTTGATGAGACTGTGGACCCAGGTGTCTTTTAAAATATATCATTTTAACTCTTGAAAACCTATTGCTCAGAAACACAGGTGTTCTCCATGCTTTTCCTTTGCTATGTGTGCCACAGAAATGGAAAACACACACACCTGCACACATGTATACAAGAGATACAGGTGTCACTAGGACAAACACATCCACAGGTGTGGGTGGAACTAAGGCAGTTATCGCCATCGGCCAGGTCACTAGCGGTGGAGATCAGTGAGAAGGAGATGCAGTGTACCTGAGTCAGGGGCATGGGGTGGAGAAGAAGGAACTAGTGGAGAAAATATTCAGGAGGCAGCAGAAGCTCCGCTTAAGACTAACCAGATGTGGAGACAGAGGAGGAGGGAACTTAGCAGGAACGTTCTCAGGTTTTGACTTAAGGAGATGGAGAGACAATGACAGTCAAAAGAGGTGCATTCGAGGAGTTTTCAGGGCACTAACGTCTGAGCCCACCGGATGTCTGAAAGGACCAGTCCCCCAGATGGTCGATGTGTCAGGCAGAGCCCCAGGAATAGGTCTGAGCCCAGTCCCTGTGGGTGGGGGGTGAGCTGAGTGGCAGGAGAAGGTTCCATGGGCCAAGGACATGAGAGGGGTGTCAGAGTGGGAAACTGCGAGCACCCACTGGGGCCAGGAGAGCTGATTTCTGTCCATGTCCTTGGCCACATTACCTGACAGCCAGGTGAGGGACTCCGGGCAGCCAAACCTCCCTCAGACATCTACATCAGTGTCCTCATTGCTCCCAGATGGGGTGAAAAGGAGGGTGGGTTGGTACACAAGCTGTAAGAAGTAATTTTTGACAAAAAAAGGTTTAATTTCTGAAGTAAAATGGAAGTTATGTTATTTTATACTGATTATTTACAAAATAACATTTGGGTAAGTGACTTTTCAAATCATTTGCCTTAAGCTGTTGAGCAGGTGCAAGAAAAAAATCACAACCTGTGAAAGGCAAAACTGAAAAACGACAACAAAAACAGAAACAGAAAGCCACCTGGGAAGCCATCGACAGCCTTATCCCTGGGCTCTTTCAGTCTGAGCCTGAGACAGGTGGCATCCACACACACAGCCTGAACCTCGGGTCTCTGGCCACCTGCCCTTCTGCCATCGCTGTCACAGGACACAGCAGAGAAAACCAGGCAGGCTTTTCAGTCCTCTGGGGTGGTCCTTAGATACGGCCAAGGTGCTTTCGGGGAAACCATGAGCTCACTCAGGGATGCCATCACCCTGGGTCCCCCTCCCCCACTGATATGATCCACAGGGCAGGTTGGCAAGTGACCTGATGCCAGGCTGCCTGCAGCAATCAGGCCTCCAGGTGGCCTCTGCGCTCCAGGCTCCCACCCACACGGCCAGGTGGCCTCTGCCTTCCTCACCTGGAGTCATCCTATCCCCTCTTAACTTAAGGTGGCCCATCTCAGCTAAAGCTGTTCTCAGAAGCCCCTTCTCTGCCTGGTCTCCCCGCCTCTTTCCTGCACCCAAATAACTGCGCTGCATAATAACAAAATAGGACGGGCAGACAAGTTGGGAGAATAAAAGAGAGAAAAACCGCTCTGGGAGGGTAATGATGGAAACCAAAATGAGCCTCTGTCAGCACAGGGCAAAGAAAGGCCGAGAAAGAGAAGCACCTGCAGGAAGACAAATCAGACTCCCACAGTGCCACCCTGGGGCCCACGAGCCTCCCCCCCCACCAGCACCCCACGACTGAGCCCAGGGCACGCTGAGCCTGGTGCAGGTGGCCTGGTGACCCGAGGGACCCACTGGCTTACAGATCCCCCAGACCCGGGACCAGAGCAGAGGCAGAGACCTTTGTGAGGTTCTGAGGCAGCAGGGATGATGCTGGCTGGGGGTGCCACTGATCCCGACTTTCGGGGGAACCGCTCACAGGCAGGTGGGGTGCACTGAGGTCTCTGCGCTCAGGGTGCGACGGGGTCAGTGGGCGTCTCTCTGCCCTGTGACAGGTCTGGGGGGGGGTGAGGCTACCCGCTGGGTGTCTGTCTCCACGTGGGGCCTGCGGCAGGTGGGTGCGTGGAGGGTGGGGGTCCCCGCCGGGGGGTCAGATGAGCGACACCTGAGCAGAGGAGGGGTCACATGACACCCAGCATCCCGGTGGAATTGGCGGAGCCGCGGCGCGTTGGCAGGTGCTGCGTGCGGACGGGTCTCTGAACCGGTGGATATCCTCGCCACCATGCCAGGTGCCCGCATCGGTGACCTTGGGAAAGGCGGAGGCCGATCTGGAAGAGACGGTGGAGGAAATGAGGGGCCACCATCTCGGCTTCGGGGCGTGGGAAGCACCGCCCTGCAGAGCATCTCACAACCAGGGAGGGATGCGCCAGCCCTGCCCTTCTTCAGCGTGTGACATGCGTGAGTGTAAACGAGTGTTGACACACGTATAGCCCCAGGCCACTCACCTGGTGGACCGCCGCTCCCTCTTCTGAGGTGCCGTCAGCTCCCAGCATCTCCACAACTAGACGGGATCAACCTGCTGCGTCGCCTTTCCCATTGGAGTGGTACCTCGTTACCATGACAACGCGCTCCACAGCTACGTCGCCAAATACATGATAAAAATAAGAGGGGGCTGCCTTTTTCTAGTTAAATCAAAAATAAATCCTCGGAAGAATAAAGTAAATCATAATCCAGTTTCCAAAAAAAAAAAAAAAATTTAAACATACCTTTGGAATAGTTCGCTCTGGGATGAAATCGATTTAAGAATTTCTGAAATGGCTAAAACCTTCACCAATTAATGCCAAAAATGTATTTTCCCGAAAATTGCAAAATCAAACATTCACATAAAACAAGTTTAACTTGCTCATGTTTATGTAGAGTGAGAGAAGCATCTAGAACTAAAGTGGAAGCCGAATCCTTCTGGCTTCACTCAGGGAGTTTTCCCCGAAGGAACAGCCCTGAACAGGTGGAAGTGCCTTTCTCTATATATAACGTATAGAGGGGGAGATAAATTTCTTATATATACCCTCTCATACGTTTCTAACTTAAGAAAATGACTAGGCCTTTCATAGTCATGAATTCAGCTCTACCTCACTACCTTTGATGTCTGCACAGCACAACATAAATAAAGGTACTCGAAAGTTTAGCCATTCCCCTAGTGCAGACACTCAGGTTTTTCCAATTTGTCATTAGCACAAACAAGATGGCAGAGAACTCTTTGTACCTATGCTTAGGGCACAGGGCTTATTGGCTCAGCGTGATGGATGTTAGAAGTGCTTCGCTGTGCATGCACACTTAATCGTTGGTAGGCACCACCAATTCGTTCTTTAAACGGTCTCCGTAAAGCTATTCAAAAATGAAAGTGTTCATTTCTTTATTGATTATTTTCATATCATCAATCTGTTTAATTTTACCAGTGGCATAGGCAAATATAGTATTGTGTGTAAATCAAGCATATATAAAATTTATTTTATAATTTGCTTTCTTGATGACAATGAGATAAGGTATTGTTTCAAAGATGTATTAGCATTTCAACTTATTTTGTTGGTGAGCTCGTGTATCTTGTGTAGTTTTCTATGTGGTCTTCGGCCTGTTTTTGTTGAGTAGAGGGGTCCATCATCAATGATTGATATTAGTTCTTTGCTGTGGTAAATGCTACGTGTGTCTAGTAGATCAAACCTAATCATTGTATTTACACCTTTGGGGTTTCTTTCTTTTTCAAATTATTTCTTTTCATTCTGAATGTTCAGTGTTATTATATTTAGATTGGATTGTAGATTTACCCTCGTACATGATACAATTTTGTATTGTATATTTAGAAACTATTAATGGGATAGGGTGCATTGTCTGTATTCTTTGTAGACTATCATTTTTGTCCCTACTTGTCCCATTTAATATCTTTTTGCTGGAATTCTGATTTCTATTAACCTATTCCTCATAGACCTTTTACCATGCACTTAATTTTTATTTTAAATAGTATGGCTGTTGAAAGTATAGCATTTGGAGGTAACTGTTGGGTCAATAATTGTGCCTAGCTCACAATGTCATTTTCAGGGGATTGCATGAGGAGATCCATGAAAAAAGGTTGGTCTAGTGCTTCTAACACACACAGCATATAGTGTGTCATTGTTTTATTTGTGACATGTGCCTTGTAAATGGCTTTTAGCTGAAATTTTATCTTGTCCCAAATTGCAAATAAATATATTTTATTCAAATTTATTGTGAAAACTAATATATAGCCTTTTATATTCTTCTATTTGACTCACCTAAATGTTTATAAAAAAACATTTAGACATGCTTTTTAACATCTGTAACGAAACCCTGTGTAAGGTCTCTCTTGCACGGGTTAAATCAGTTACAAATTCAGGTCCATCAATTTCTTCTCGCTTCACATATGTTTAAAAACCATCTGGAATTTTAATTCTGTTATTCATTTTTTTTATATTGTGCTTTGGCATTCTTAGAAATTGTTTCTTATCAGTTGAGAGATTAACTTTGTTTTCTGCAGAGTTCAGAGCTTGTTGAACCAACAGCCTGACAGTATCAGGAGCCTCGTTCTGACACTGCTTTTTTACAGACTTGTCACAACACAGTCTGCTTCAGAGGGTTGTGACTTTGACAATAAAGAGGTTAGGGGGTGGCCTTTTATGAAAGCTGAGATTCAGAAGATATTTATAGAAAATTCAGTGTCTTTTTAAAATGTGACACAGTTCATAACGACAATTTCTCCCTGCTTTCCAATGTACGTAAAAACAACTAAAAATTAAAAAATCAGTTACAAGAGAGAAAAGCAACCGAGACTACCTAGGCAGAAAATACACAATAAACCTGGATATGTTCTGATTTTTTCTGGTCAGTTTTGAAATCACTTCTCTATCTGAATTCTGGAGGAAGGTTTCTGTAAAGTGGGGTCACGGCATGGCAGGAAGCACAAGACGCATCGTTGACACAGCAGTAATCTCAGCTGGGCCGGCCACCCCCTCCCTGTGGGACTTTGGTGCAAAATGTGTTGTTTTTCTCCTGTTTCCGGTCTGTGATGTGAGGAAGTTGGTTTAAGACATCATGAACCCACAGCAATCTAATGCAAGTCACATTTTATGTGTTCTAGTTGTCACATTAGAGTAAGTAAAAACAAATAGGTGAAATTAAGTTTAATGTTATATTTCATTTAGCTCAAGGTATCCAACACGTTATCATTTCAGCATGCAATCCATAAAAATTAACTATGAACCAGGTATTTTATTTTATTTATTCAAAGTCTTCAAAATCTGGCAGGTCTCATTTACACCTGTGCCTTTAACTACTATGCAAACTCCCACGACTAATAAACTGTAGCAGGCCTGGCTCTTTCCACAGGACTCCGGATGATTAATCTCACTATCCTGGGAGTGTCTGTACTTGCACATCTAACGACCACCTCAAACTTAACACGTTCCAAACAGAGCCCCTGATTTTCCCCACACAAACGATGGTTTCTCCAGAATCCTGCCCTGGATCAATAAGAGGTAGCCCCATCCTTTCCAACCAAAACCCTTGGAATAAGCCTTGATTCTTCCCTTTCACACTCATGTGCAACCCATGCCCCAATCATGCTGGCTTTAATTTATGAACACATCCAAGGTCCCCTCCCCACATGGCCTGCTCCAGCTTCACTCTCTCCCCTCTGACTAGTGACAGTGACCTCCAAACTGGTCTGCCACTGTGTCTGCCCCTTGCACGCTGTTCTCAAACAGCAGGAGTGGTCCCCTTGCATGGAGCAAGTCAGATCACGACACCCTCCTCCCAACACTCTCTAAGTCTCCACGGCCAGGACATGAATACATAGATCTCTCTCTCTCTACGACTTGATGCTCCATCTTCTTCTTCAGTGGTCACTCTTTGAGTGAGTTTTCTCCACATCATATAAAATGCTTTGCTCATACTCCCTGTCACCCTGATACTGCTTTCTTTCTTTCTGTTACATTTATCATTAATATTACTAATGATATCAATATTAGTGTTATTATATAACATTATTATATAATATTAAATACAATATAATAATCTTTTTACTTATTACTCTCTCCTAAATAGAATTTGTTTTTCTCTACTAAAATTTAGTCCCCAAGATGGATTTGAGTCTGTTTTGTTTGCTGATGAATCCCCAGGCAGAACACAGTGGTCTGGCATGCAGAAAGTGCTTCGTAAATACTTGTTTAATTAAATAATCTCTCATTAATACTACATTGTCATTCAGCTGATGCTTCAACTCTCTGTGAATAGATATCCACTATCTCCTTAGGTAATCTGTTTTATCCTGTGAGGATTCTGTGCAAAATCTTTGCATAAAATCCCTCATGTTTAC
The DNA here is from genome assembly GCA_030015415.1 of Cynopterus sphinx. NCBI lineage: Eukaryota > Metazoa > Chordata > Mammalia > Chiroptera > Pteropodidae > Cynopterus > Cynopterus sphinx. Next base: position 2,380,901 of record CM057379.1, on the reverse strand, counting down.
TTCTGACCGGTTGTTCACAGGTTCATCTAATTCATTCATAAGGAATAATTGTAGTCTCCTTTCTGATATTTGGTCATGACTCTGGACGCTGTCCTCATTCAGGTTTCAGAAAAAATGGGCAGAGAAGACACAAGAAAAGAAGTAACTTGAGCAACATAACGCATGGGGTGCAGCGTCTTTTCTCTTGGCATCTCATCGTCTTCCTGATCAATAGCCATTGTCTACGGTTGATTGGGAAGGCTCATGAATGTTCTCAGAATTCTTTCTGAGTTAGCTCATCGTCAGTTCTCTTGGCTCTCCGCCTGTTTCTGCCGGATATTGTCTAAAGCAATTTTTCTAGCCAATTAAAATGCAATGGAGGTGAATCCGAAGCCAGCATCGGGAAATAAAGCATCCATAAAATATGCCAGTAGCAGTGAAAGAAAAAAAAAACAGTAACAAGTAATGAGAGAGGATTTTCAAGCTTCAGGTCTTCATAAGGATGTACAAAGCCGTGTAAAATCTTAAGAGGTGGCATGGGATAGTGATTAAAAGAATGGATTTAGAACTAGTTCCAGTATTCAAATTCTGGCTCATTCCCGCAAAATCCTGTTGGATTTCAGGACTACGGTGGACCCATGAGTCATGCATATGTCTCCCATTTCACCCATTTTTGAAAGGCAGAGTTTCCAGCAGCTATCCCATACTCACCCTACCTGTGCATGTTGGGGGCATTGTGGGGAAGAGAGGATAAGCTGACGCTTCTCTTTAGTTCACAGGTGTGCTGACGAAGAGGTGCTGTGCTCTCAGGACCATTCTCGAAGAATCCAGCATCATGTGATCTGGGCACCTGAACTGGATTCAGATCCTAGATTTCGAGCTGATGCCACAATGGTTGAGCCCTGGGGCCTTGGAAGTGCTGCTTGTGGTTAGCTTGAGCCAACCCTTAGCAGCCACTTCAGCCCTCGTGCTCAGTCCCCTTATCTTCACAGTTTTCTCCTTGGGGGGCCTTGGTTTCACCTCTGGGTTCTGGGCTGCTCTAAGTGGGAAAACTTCACAGCTCCTTCTGCTATATGGGGGGTCAGCTCTCTGCACAGGGGGAGCTCCTGGTGCCTGTCATTCAATTGCATGGGCAAAGGTCTAGCAAGTAACCCAACCCCACAGGGATGGTCAGCACCCTTGGCTGTCATGGGATCACCAGGGGAGGACCCCCACGTCAAGGGCAATGGGAAATGCTCCTGTCAGGACAGAACCAGAACCACAGACAGGCTGTGAACAAGACAGTGCCCTGGGGAGGAGTCTGAGACCACCAGCTTGTAGGGACAGCTGGGTGCTGAGGCGGCCCCTGATCCCCAGTCGAGAGCCCTCTGAGCCCCTCGGACTCTTGCCTGGCTTTTCCTTCCATCAATGGGAAGGACAACACTCTTCCGAGAATGGAGCTTATATGGCACGCCGGGGCATTGCGGAGACATGGGGAGAGGGACACGCAGACCCCTAGTCGCTCTCCCAGCAAATTGTGGCCCCCTGACCCTGTCCTCTGAACCCTGTCCCTATTCCCCGACCCCGTCCCTGTCTCTGTCCCCTAACCCCAGTCTCTGTCCTTGTCCCGGTTCCCTGACCCCTGTCCCTGTCCTCTGACCCCTGTCCCTGTCCCCTGACCCCTGTCCCTGTCCTCTGACCCCTGTCCCTTTTCCCTGACCCTGCACACCCCTTGCTGATCTTCGCAGCCAGGACCAAGAAGGAGGTGGCCACGATCACGTGTCCCCGCCGTCACCCTACACCCTGCCCCCCAACACCCCCGGGGGGAAGTGGGGGCCCCTCTAGGCGGACGCGCAGAGAAGCTTCTGGACCAACTGACTCTGTTGGGCCCCAAAGGCATCCCCGTCGCTGGACACTGCGACCTTCAGGCGCTGGAAGAACGTGCCTGTCCCCTTTGGGAACCCCTACCCAGGCCCGCATCCCACCCCTTTCTCCTGCCAGATCTCTCTGGGATGCCCCAGGTTGCCACCTCACAGCCCCCAAACACTTCCCTGCATCCAGGACTCCCTGTTAACGGGAGACACACACTGGCCTGGGGGGGCAGTGCAGAAGTGGGGAGACAGACAGACAGACAGATCGACCACGGCCAGGGAGCTGGAGTCCCAGCTTCACCTTGAAATGTGATTTCAGTGACAGCCCAGTTTGGAAACATATTAACTTTTTGAGAAAAATCTTTTGAAGCCTTAAACACTTAGGGCGTAAAGTTGTATTAGAAAGTTAACATTTCCTACTCATTTTTCAGACCCAAACTAAGAGCTGTCAGGGGTCATGCCCCAACCTGCACTAGTGCTTGTGACCGTGAACCTGAGTTGCAGGCCCAGACCAGCAAGGGTGGAGATGATTTGACCCTTTGCCCTCAGCCTTTGTCTTCCGGCCACCCTGTCGCTCCACTCCCTGGCCGCTGTCATCACTCTTTGGGGAAAGACCTGCGTAAGACTGGGCAGACAGGGGACACTCCTACACTCTGATCTCGCTGTGACTCTACATAATCATAACTGCCTTTTCTAGTTTATTCATGTATCAATCCCAGTCTGAGTGCGACGAGACATTGAAATGATTGAAAAACTAAATATTACCCAGAATCTCTTTTTTTTTGTAAGTTTTCCATTTTATGATCGTCTAGTTTTAAGATTAAACCCAGAGCCAAAGAGAGAATTCCTGGTAATGTGGCGAAAGGCGTTCTACTGTCATTCCTAACACTTTAGGAAGACAAGATGTTTTTATTTCTGAGCATGGCAGTTGCAGCCAGATACTTCCCTGAGCTTTTCTTACTTAAAACAGAGTCGCAGAAGGATTTTGAGAACTTTTAATTGATGAATTAGAAGGGAGAAAGAGAGAGCAGTTCCACACATGAATGACACCCCTGGAAAATTTTTTTTTTTTTTTTTTTTTTTTTTTTTTTTTTTTTTTTTTTTTTTTTTTTTTTTTTTTTTTTTTTTTTTTTTTTTTTTTTTTTTTTTTTTTTTTTTTTTTTTTTTTTTTTTTTTTTTTTTTTTTTTTTTTTTTTTTTTTTTTTTTTTTTTTTTTTTTTTTTTTTTTTTTGTTTTCCTGCGGGAGCACCTGTGGGCAGGCACTGGTTCCCCTCCAGCCTCAGAAAGGCACCCAGCATTCTCACCGTTAGGCAGGTATTTCCTCCGGGGGATCGAGAAGACAAGAAGACAAGAATGAAACACCACATTCATCACTAGACTGCTTTCCAATATGAGACAAAGTGTACCCAGATGCCCAGGTTTCTGTATTGCTTTATGATGACCATGTTTTGTGCCCAGTAAGAAGGGCACCTCCTTCAAAGGAGCTGGGAATGAGGGTCTCGGTTTAAGCTGGTTCTGATTAATTATTAATTGAAGATAAACCAATTTATTAATTATTAATTGAAGATAAATGTCAAGATCAATCAATAAAGGCTATCTATGGAGACAAAAATAAGTCAGACTTGCAAAATGACCCTCTGAAATGAACGACTTTTAGAAAAGCACTCGACAAGGTCACAGGAGTTTGTTTCTGGAATGTATGACGATGTTTAGCACAAGGGCTAGAAAATAAAAGTTAATTTCAAATATATCAACTTGAACATTAGGCAAGGAGACATAGAGATGGACAGCAGGCGACGGAATTACCCATCATCGAAGAATAAGTTAGACCTCTATTAAACACAAACACGTGTATTTACATATAAATAGAAATAAGCAATTCTTATATTGCTCCAAATTTCACCACAATCAGTTTTATATTCACTGGCTTCCTGTTATTTTGGACAATTCTGTATTCTGAAATAAGCAACTGCTTTTGAAGTGTGGACAAGATGGGCCAGCATGTCACATCTTTGCCCACACCGAGAAAAACCACAGAAGCTGGTGAAAATTTGTTACTCCTGAAAAATGCCACTTTCTGCTGCAGTTTTTAGCCAAGAAGTTCAGATCGCTTAGTGGAAGACGAACTGGGGTGGACCCCATGACATAGGCCTTCCAACTGCTCTACAAAAAAATACAGAATAAAATAATTGGTAAACAAAATAATAATCATCATAGGTAGTAATTTCAAATAATACAGAAGCTTTAACCATTTTTTTTTTTTCAGTAAAAGTGGCTTCCATTTGGAAAGAAAATACTAAGATTTTTAGATTGTCAGGAATTAGGTAATGCTGAATTATTGTTTTAAATATATTTGAAAGGATTCATGTCCCATTTTGAGTCCATTTATTTAGATTTGCTCTGTTCTTTAACAGAGCAATGTTTTTATATGTGTATGTATTATATACAACATTAAATGAGCTTGCATGTGTATTTATAGGACACGTGCATCTGCATATATGTAAATCCCTGAAAGGATGGTCACTAAATTTTTCTGTGTACTGAGCATTAAAATTTCTGGTGATTTTTTTCTCTTTTACGCTCCTTTCTGATGTTTGTGTCTTTGAACGATGAGCATGTGTTATCTATGTTACTAAAAAAAATGTTAGAATTCTTATTGGGGAAAAATTTTAATTGTTCAATATGTGAAAGCTCTGGCTGTTTCCTCCTACATGTTTTCTCCTATAATGTAGTGGACTGTATTAGTGCTTTAAAAAAATATATGGTTGCCTTACCTCCCACCCCAGATGCCACTTCCACTTTAAATTAATAGGAGAAAGCTAAAATGATTATAGATGACATTTTATTTATCCTTATAGTGAGCCATTTTTTTTAAGGGCACAAATCATTTGCTTTTATATTTGCCTAGAATGAAATATTTATCATGCACTATGGATGAGTTTTACGAATCAAGATGGCTTCAGAGAAACATATCTGATATGTTTAGGGCCAGATGCTAATTCCTGGTGCTTCAGAAATCTATATTCCAAATCGATGACTAAGGAATGAGAAGGTACCCAACATACCTGCATAGGAAGTTTGGGCTTTTCTCAAACACACACACACACACACACACACATTGGTCAAATTATTTTTTTCCCTCTGTGGTGTTAGCACTCTTCATGCGGTCCAAGTTTCTAACAAGGCCGTAACATTCAGGTCACGACATTTCCAATAATGATTATGCTGCTTTTATCTTTTCTCTCATTGCTTAGCAAATAATTTTGTTTTCACAACCGTTATTTTTGTTCGGCATAAAATGCTGAGTTTTACTCATTTGCCACAGAAAATGTCTAATGTGAGATAAGTTCAGAGTAAAATAAATTGAATTTTGTTTCTTCCATTGCATTGCTTAGGGAAGGCAAAAACTTCTGCAGAAAGAAAATTACAGATCTAAAGTTTACAGGAAAAGAAATCACGAAAAGAAAATGACAAAGAGGAAATATTAAATATGAGAAAACCTGCCCTGAGTAAACATTGTACATTAATGTCTTGATTTAATAACATTTCCAGCATCATTTGTAAAAATGTTCTACAAATTACCTTTAATGTTTTGGAAAGAATTCAATGGATTCAGGTGAAGAGAAGAGGAGCATCCACTGGTGGATCCTGGGCACGTGGCCTTGGAACCCAGGCATCTGCCAGGCTGCGGGCCCTCCTCTGTGGTCCCCCAAGACACGGGCTCTAAGGGAAGACACCCCTGGCCTTGCCTCTGGACCCAGCACTTAGCAGCCACGGGCGGTGGGCGAACTGCCTAATTCTCATGACATCTTATTATAAATAAATTGGGAATACTGCTAAATATGTACATTGAGAAATAGTAGATCGATTAAGTATGCATCTGACCTGCTAAGAGTGTAAGCTAATATAAAGATTGTCACTGAGTCACATGTATGCTCAATTGATCATGTTTTCTTTCAGGACAGGGGCGATGGAGTATCTTCAGCCAAACGCAGGCACACAAAACTAGGCTAGGGCCAGACTTTCCAGAAGCTTCCTTCATCAATTCAGTTTTTCACTCCGGTTCAACTGTGTTTATCTTTCTCCACTTCCTCAGATACGGCCTTGGTGCAGGCGCCTCTCACCTGTCCTGACTATTTTCCTGGTCACTGGTCCACTTCCTCTAATCTCAACCCCAGTGAATCCAGAGTTTCTTCTAAAAATAAAAATCAACTAAAAGGCTTTTCTTTGCCTCAAAACCAAATCTGGGCTCTGCTTCACTCAGCACCCTTCTCAGAAGCAGACATTTCCCAGGATCCTGGATTCAAATTGTCCTTGTCTGCAGGCCGGTCAGGTTCCGAGGGCATCTGTCTCTGGGCCTTTGCACACTCTGATCCAGATCCCATTCTCTGTTTCTGGGCCAGAAGACTGTTACTAGCTTTTTCACCCAAATAAGTATCTTTGTAACTCAGATTAGGCCTAAACTACTCAGGTTGTTCTTGACCCCCTGAGGCTGGAATAAGCACTTATATACCAGCCACAATCTCAAATTCCACACGAAGCATAACTGGAGGTTTAGCCGACCCTCCCATGGGATGGTTCTCAAGAACGCAGAGTCTCGTGCGTATTCTCACGGCCAAGATCAGTGTGTGTGAGTGAACATCTCCGCCATTCCCTCGATAGTGAGTGGATGTCACTTATGTAGATTCACATTCAATATTTCAGTTGTCACAATCGCTGCCTCTCCCATCCCACAGGTCAGTGATTATGACCCTTTACGTTCCACACTCACTTTTTTTTTTTGGACTCCATAGGCTTTTTTTTTCTGTACATTTCCCTGCTCCAATATGATGTCAAATAATAATAATAAATAATTAATAATAATAATTAATAATAATTATTATTTACTAAATAAAAGTAGCCAGGAAGGGAATCAAAGATTTATTAAGACATTTATTATTTTTTTCTGACTAAAGTGCAGTTTTTTAAAATCTTCTTAAACAAACAACTATGAAAAAAGTAGTCAAGACAGTAAAACACAAATGGGAAATTTAATCATTAAATTTCTTTTACTTTATGCTAACCTTGTATCTGGCATGGCCAGGTGTAGACTCAGAGTCAAGATCACTGTTGGAACACCATGGCGCCATCAGCAGATTCTCAGTGTAAAGTAGAATCCGCTGGAAGAGTTCCGTTGAAAAGCTTTTCTTTTGGATTTCTTCCTCTTTGATTTCTCTTCTCTGAGACCTTGCTTTTATACTCCTTCCTGCACATCATATCCATTCTTCTCTTTGGCTTAACGACCATCTGCGCATCCTTTAGGTTAAATATGCTCAGTTCTCAGCTATTTGGGAAGGAGGAGATGCAGGAGGCCAGAAGAAGAGAGAAGATTGAGCAAAAGAGTAAGAAACTGAGATGGAGGAGTTAGTGAGGAGGTGCCAGCACCAGGGAAGCTGGGCGAGAAACCGTGAATTTCATCTCAGGCGGATGCAAGGCGGCCTCCAGCTCTCCAGGAAAGAATCTTCTCTTCTAATCCAGCAGGTGTCTCAGCTAAAGGAAATGAAGGAGAGGCTGTGCCTTAGGAGGATTGACACCAGGGTCATGACGTCAGGACCAAATCCCCAGGGAAGGTGCACGAAACCAGAGGAGACAGGGAATTAGATCCCGCTGACAGTCTGGAGGAACACGGGGATGTGTTCAGGCCTCCCCTACTGTGAAAATGAGGATTCAGAGGCATCTTCTCCACGTGTTAGGGGACCAGGAAATCCTTGCTGACAAATGTTTCCCGCTCAGGTCATACTTTGTCATGATTCTCTCCTCGATTCAAGCTGGAGTCATGGACATTCATCATTAACTTCTGTCCATCACCCTTGGCCACTCCTGGAGCCCTTTGTCTCCTTTCCCTGCCCTTCTCTCCATCACAGGTCCAGCCTGCGAGCCACATTTCCCAGTCTCCTGTGACAGCTTTGTCCCACGAGACCCTGACAACAGGAGCCTCCAGCAGGAAATGGGGCAGAGGGGAGAGAAGGGAGGATCCGGGCACTCTTCTCTCCCTCCATCTTTGGTGAAGTCCTGGCAGTGGCCAGGTGTCCCCTGTGTATCCAGACAGACTTCTGTGTGTGTCACTGTCACTGGTTGACCCCAACCCAGAGGTCAGGTAACTGCCTCCTGCCTACGAGCCTCCAGCCTGGGGTCCACCTGAGTCGTTTCAGGGACTCCTATTGAAATTCTCAACTTTTCCCTCACTTTTAAAACATTTTCTGTGTTAAACTCTCTTTGTTTGAAGTTCTCAGAATGGTTTATGTTTCCTTTGGATTCTAATCAAAGTCTCAATGAGAAAGGCACTCAAGCACCTTCTCTCTCTGTCTGCATGCCCATGTGGGCATCTTCTCTCCTCTCCTCCTACTTCTTCTTCCTCCTGTCTCCTTCCCTCCCTCCTTCCTTCCCTCTCTCTTCCTCCTTCTCTTTTTCCTTCCCTCCCTCTCTCTCCTTCTCTCTCTCTCTCTCTCCCTCCCTCCCACTCTCTCCTTCATTCTCTCCTGAATATTTCCCAGACATTATATTTAAATGAAAACCAGTCCTCAAAATTAATGTTATTAATAAACACACTTGACGTTGGAATACAACAAATGTAAAGATAGCAGAAACAGGAAAGGCTACCGAAAGCATCTGAGAAAATCAATAAACCCATCAATTTATCCATTCCTTCCTTTCTTCACTCACTCATTTAACAATCATTTATTAGAACCTTCCCTGGGTCAGTAACTCACCTCTGTGCCTCCAGAGGAGGGTCTGCGAGATCTTGTGGATGGAAAAATCACAGCCCCAAGGTGCCCTGGTTTATGGCAACAGTCACCTGCAGAACCAAAGAGTAAACGAGTAATTACTGCAATTCCTACTAAGGCTCCCTTCCCAGAGGGAGGGGTAGGCAGCCACGAAACCAGCCTTATGTCCTCACAAGCTCCCTTCACTAAGGCATAATGATTTCAGAATTATTACCTTCTTGTGTTTATTTTGACTGCAGTGCAATTTTATGCATCTTCTGTTTGTCTTTCCAGGTCTGGTTTGATAACTGAGCAGCCCGTCCTGCAAGCCCTGTGTTCTCACAGCTGTCAAGGACCGTGTGTGAGTCCGTGTGTTTTTGTATTAATTTGCAATTATCATACAGGAGAGGAATGCATCCAGTGCCAGAAGTATTAGAACATCCCTATAGCAACACCTATTTTAAAATTCACTTCGCCAGGGTACTTTTTCTTCCAATTCACTAACTACATCCCAGAGCAGAAATAAATTAAATGTGATATTTCTTAGAATTATCTGTACACCACCAAAACACCCGACTTCATTTACTTTAAAATGGACTGCAATTTAATCCACAATGCATATTTTTAATGAAATACTACAATATAAACCAAACCTTAAAGCATCACAGATTGGGAGTGATGCTGTGTGGACCGCCTCATCATCCGAGCCCACCCTGGAGAGCCAGACAAATCTCCATCAGCAGCTCTGAATGTAGAAACCAATATTAATTTTTTAAAAAAGACATAAAAATGTGTAAAGTTTTTTTATGTATCTGCTTGCTTATTTCATGTGCTTTTAGTCTGTTAGATGAAGCATTCAGAGGACAGTCCTTAATTATAGAAATAAAAGATGGAGATGAGAAATGCACTCGGGATTATAAAACCAGGTTAATGAGCAGAGCTTTAATAAGGCGCTTCCCAGGGAGCTTGTGGAAATGTCGCATCTTAACTCTAAAGTCGGTGCTTCAAATAGGCCCCAAGTAAAGTACAAAATGAGGACCCTCCGGAGGTCTGTGCCAGTGAGGCCACAGCTCAGAAGCTGAAATTAGAATGTTCCCGGGCCCCGTAAACAGCTCTGCCATACAGATGAGAGCCCCCGATGAGGACGACACCCAGAAAGGGTGCTGGGGATGCCCAGAGAATTTTGCTTGAGAACCTGGATCCAGGCACGCCAAAGCCTGGCCCACCCCTGGGCTTCACGATCACAGGGAGGATATGGGCCCTCTTTTCCGTGTGTCTCCCACATCAGAAGGAGCCCTGCCCTCTACAAACACAATCTGTCCCTGCGAAAATAAGTCTCCCTGGTCGTTACCTATCACGCCATTATGATTGCGCCTGTCATAACATTATCTTCTTACATAAATGTAACACTCCAGCTCTGAGGGAAAAATTGGGCATATATTGGTTTATTTTAATGATAAATTATGATAGTTGATAGAGAGAGAGAGAGAGAGAGAGAGAGAGATGATAGATAATGGATGGATGGATAGATGGATGGACGGATGGATGGATCGATATCCCCCTTGTAAACGCAAGCTTGGATTAACATTGAAATGTCAATCAATGTAGTTTGCTAAAAAGATTAAATAATTCACTACTAGACTAAAAATGAAAAACATTATCAGCCTGGTGAGGAGCGGGATGGGGTATCCCCACCCTCCTGAACTCCTCTTTTTCTGTGGACCTTTCCCACCCTCAGCATCAGCTTCGTGATTCCCAGGGCCACAAGGGAATATGGGGTCCCTTGTTCGAAAATCATTAAACATTTCTGGGAAGCAACAGCGGATCGTGAACCCAAATGCAGGGCGCTGTGCAACCGCACATGTCACATGCTGTGGAGCTGGTCCTGTCCCTGGTCAGCGTAGGAGGTGTCATGGGAACAGGCAAAGCCTTCTGTTGACACATTTATTGTTCATCTAAACTTTCTTGTCCCACACTCACTAGAATCAAAACAATTGTTTCCTGTTTTTTTGTTTGTTTCTTTTAAATCAGTTTGTAGCTGTTGTATGCTGTCTTAAGTACCACTCTCCGTTTGGAGAGAGAGGATGGAAGCCTTTCATTTATTTACCATTTATTAAACTTGTACTTCTGAAGCTGGCTATTCATGGAAAAGTTTTAAATTAAAAAATACATAACACGTAAGGCAAGAAAAAGCAGGCCCAATTTAGCTAAGAACGAATGCTCATCTGTGCAGATGCAAAGAGAATGCTCATGAAAAAGGAAGAAGTTGAAAGGGAGTATTTGATGGACAGTGTGTGGCCATGCAACGGCTTGTTCTGCTTTTCTGCTCTATTTTCCCAACTTTTCAGTGTCTGTCGCAGAAGGTGCTTGGCTATGTGACCTCCTGTTCTTACTCCTTCTTCTGTCATCAAAGGATAATAACTTTTCAGGAAAGTCTCTCCCAGGAAGCTGGGGGCACTGATGAGAATTTGTTTCCCTGCCTCGTGCTCCTCAGAAAAAAGACGTTATCAATATAGAGTCATCGCCTTGTGTCCTGAGAGGAAAAATAAGCTGAAATCACGTGTTTTTGCCTTGAATGACTAGAAAGTTCTCCTGTTCATGTGGGCAGAAGTTCTGAATATTTAATGTCCTGTGACTCTGAATAAGTCCCATGTTTGAGAAGGAGCATTGCTTTAGATTTTCATACCCACGTTTCTAACTAATCTCTTCTTGAGAGTGCGCAACATTTACATTCATCGCTAATGCTGGAAAATCTATAAACCATGCTGAGCATTAAATAAACATTTTTACATCTGAGTGTCTATAGTTCAATAGTTCTGTTTGAAGGTTGAAAACCAAGCAACAAGGTGAATCCGAGGTCACACATATGACCTCTCTGCATTGTAATGTAATGTACGTTACGTAATGCCCATTACAAAATATTCACTGAACCTCTTTGTGCCATTTATTTTTTCTTTTCTTGCCTCTGTCCTATCTGGGTTGTTCTAGGTATTTAATTGGCTAATTTTTCATATGTTTGCACCCAATTAGAATGCATTTCAGCTATGAAAGCATTTCACTAGCACAGAAGAATTGGGCCCACATTGGGGTTATAAGATCTTGCCAACAAACAGAATCGGACATTAGCAGACTGAGGCCAAACCAAATTAACTCTTTGTAGTTAAAATGTGTTTTTGCTGTTAGTTCACTTACCTAGTGAACTCCACTAAATGGATAATTTTAGATTAGTCCCACTGCCTTTACTGAAATAACACCCTCTTTGCCATCAACTCTGAGTTCTTATTTGCAACGCCATCTGGCCATTACCAAGTTCACAGCAAACGAACCTGTGCACGGGGATGTGCCTCTGCACAGACATTGGCTGCCGACCCCAGCTCACCTGCAGCCTCCCCCGCAGCCTCGGGCCCCTCCCCCACCTCCTGCTCCTGCCACAGAGGCCAGTGACCCCATTGCTTCCTGACATTTCTGAAGACAGCTATTTCTCTTGATTGTTCTAACTCTTGACAGATGTGAAAGCAGATGCTGACACGCCTGCTTCTGGCTTGTCTGGACCTGGGCACCTACTTGCTTGTTAGAGATAATGACATGACCCAACAGTCACTAAGGCCAGCAAGCCTCACTTCTTCTGCCACTCCTGGACGATGACTCTGCCCTGCGTTTTTCTTTTTTATTATTATTATTTTTATTTATTATTATTATTTTTAATACACTCATGTGTTCTTAGAAGAAGGAGACACAATCATGGCATTGGATTCATTCGAAAAATCTTAAAATGCTCTGACCTTGCTTTTGAATGTCTATGTTAAATGTGGCCATGTGGGCCAAAGACGCACTTGGAGACCTTCTGTGACAGGAGCCTCATCGGTTTGATTGGTTTCAGCTCTTTGTTTGGAAGACTCTAAATAACATTCTAGGAAAAAGCTTTTTGCAGAAGCAAAGCTTCCTCATTAGCCAGTTGAGGAAGATAACTAACATTTCATCAAGGGCAGAAATGCATATCGCAGAAAGCACACTAATTTAACCTAATTTTGAAGTCACAGAGCTTGTGGCTCCGTTGCCATGGAGATCACCCTTCGTCTCACCTGGTGCACCTGTGACAATTAAGATGAACCATTGATTTTATACTTGGTCCCAGTGTTGACACCACAGAGAACATCTGTACTTCAATTTATACAGAAAAGCCATACTACAATAACCTACCCCATGCGAGGGCCTCACCCTGGAGCTTTCGATTTCTTTGAGACCAGCCCTGGACACTGAAATATTTTTTAGAGCTTCCCAAGTTAGAGCCAGGAGTATGAATCCCTGATTTAGTGTGAGGTAGGTACCAAGTGCTCAGAAACTGTTACAAAATTTTTCTTTTTTAAAAAATCAGTTCCCAAACTGATTTGAAAAACAAGGCAGGCGAATTCCACTTCCACTGGGAAGAGACAGGTACTTATGCCTCATGTCCTTCCCAACACCTGGCGAGGCTGGCCTTCCTCTCCTCTAAATTAAGTGAGTGTGATGCGAAACTGATAAGTGGGTGGAAGTGAAGTCAATGCCTGCAGGTTAGAAGCCTGAGAAATAAGGGCCTGGTTTGTCGCATTCCCTTTTCCCTGCTATGGGGTCTGTGAGAACATGCAGTGAGAAGAAGCTCTTGTCTCTCTGACCCCTGAATAACCATTAAGGGCAGAGAACCCTTGGACAAGCGATGAGAAGGAGAAATAAAACAGAGTTTTCTTCAGCCACTGAGATGTGGGGATTATCTGTTACTGCAGCAAACCCTAGTCTATTCTGACTGCTACCCTAAAAACCAGCTCCTGAAAACGTCAAATGTTTTGTGCCCCGTTGAGAGTGTTAGGACAATACGTGAGGATGAGGATAATCCTGATAAATGTGTTTCACTTACGAAAATACATACGTTATTTTTTGATGTTTAACAAGTATAAAACATATTTATGGTCTCCCTTGGAAATTCCAGAAATTTGGACCATGCGACTTGTAGATTTCCATGTGTTCCCAAGTTTTCTGATTCTGAGACTGATCTTTAAAAATATTGGATTTTTTAGGAGAAACGGCTTGAAGTGGCAGCAGAGAATGGTGTAGTGAGAGCTAATTTTGCAATTTAGTGGTCAATGAGTCAGACTTCAAGGAGAGAATTCATAGAGAATGTCCACGAAAATATAATCGAGTCAATTTTCCCCCTTGGGAATATATTCTATTAGGTTTAGCATTCTGTACTTGACATTTGTTATTAGCTAATGCATATGACAATGAACTAGGTAAATGGCATTCAACTAATATCACATGCATAAAATTACATGAAAAAATAAAACAGCAAGTATTTTTTTGTTTTGGGGTTTTTTTTTGTTTTGTTTTGTTTTAGCACAGCTGCTTGCCAATGAAGATACATTTCTAATGAAAATGATATCAGATATGAGGGACATCTACCTGAAGCTCTGAAGTCCAGAGGTATAATATAGGATCAAAGAAATAGGTAAACAAAGACAGAAAATAAAATAGAAAACAGAAAATAAATAGTAAAGAAAAGTCAACAGAAACCAATCTAGCACGTAAGGAACTTGGAAGTCATTGTTCCATGCTAACAAGTAAAAAGCTGAACAAATTTGTTTAGAAGGACATTAGGCTCTCAGACCAAAGGACCATTGGATCCACATGTGGAATAGATACTGGTGACTGACACCTCTGGGTGACGCAGTGTCTGGGGAAATTATGCTGGGCCCTGTGCTGGGACAGAATGAACATGGTCCACCCTTCCGAGATGTCTCCATCCAGCAGGATTCGCAGGTGTTAAACACACAAGAAAGTTAATGAATGTATTCCCTTAAACCGTGAAAAGTCCTATAATTGAAAAGACCAAGTAGTCACGAAAAAGAGTATTGGGGGTGGGGTGGGCTGGGCTGGCACGGGAGACTGATTTAGACTGAGGGTCACGGACACCTTCTACCAAGGCGATGAGATGAGTGAGAGGGTGAAAGTGAGACAGGGTGGGCAGCGGGGGGAGGTCTCAGGAGGAAGGTGGCACGTGCCAACATTCTCAGGCAAGACAAGGGGCCACCATAGCCAGACTTCAGAGAGCAAGGTGGGGGGTGTCAGGTGTTGGGGCCCAAGAGAGGCTGAGCCCTGTCACCCAAGGCCTCAAAAGGCAGATGAGGGATTATTCTTTTTAACCTGCATATAGTGGGAATCCACCGGGGCCCCCAACAGGGGGACTGGCAGTGTCCAGCCAGGTGTGGCAAGGTCACCCAGACTGCATTGCTCCAAGCAGCGAGAGGGGAAGCAGGTGGGTCGGCAAGGACAGCATCCGGGAGGGAGGACAGCATCTCACTCCTGGGAGGGAGAGGGGGTTTCAGCATCTGGGCCCTGGGAGACGAGGGAAGACTGGACCCAGAGGGAGGGAAGGGCCCAGTAGAGTCAGGATATGTTTTGCAGGTGGAATGGCCAGGTGGGCTTGCCAGGTGGCTAACAGCCAGGCAGCATCTTCATTTCCCTGTGTGGGGAAGGTGATGGAAATAACCCGAATCTTTGTTAAATAAAAACTTTTGCTAGATGAATAATTTTTGAAGATCAGTGGCAAGTATGATTTGAAATGTTTTGATAATTCTTCCTTTTTCTTACAGGAAGAGTTATGTGATTATGACGATTTCACATAAAAAAAATGCTTGGGGCTAGGAGAGAAAATGGGTTACTCTTTCACTCATTAAATAGTCAGTTTAGCTAAATAGTGTATTTCTCTTCTATTAATTGAGTCTAATAAGATTTTGTAATTAAATTTTAACCACAATATCATTGTTGTCATTTACCTCCAGAATTTTCTAAAGTTTTCCTACATGTGCCTTTTATAGAAATATTTTTATTTTCTTCCTTCGATTAAAGTTACCATAATTATTTTCACCCTATCGACTTCTGTTTCATACCTTTTTTTCTCTTTCTTTCATTTCCCTTTATGAGAAGTACGTTATTATGTTATGAAAAAGTGGCAGCTTTCATAACTTTAACTGTGGCACAATAAAAATAGCGTTTTGACCATTTTTCCAAGGACAGCAGCTAGGAAAAAAACTTTACATCAATAAAACCAGTTAGAGTTTTCCAATAAAATGCCAGCCAACAGCATTCGGAGTTACAATACTTCCAGGCTTCGATCATCACCACATTTCAACTTGTCATCTCCTCTTCATTATTAATACCCTCTAAAGTATTTCTCTTCCCATTTTATCCGCTCCCATAATAGTCTATTCTCGAGAGCTGGCAGCGAGGGAGGACGCCTGCTCTCTCACTGGGAGCTCTAACCCATCTGTAACGCCTCACCCTCCGAGCGATTTCCTCTCGACAAATGTCACCATAAATTCCTTTCTTTTCAACTTAGGAAGCGATCGATGCATTTTGTAATGTGTCCTTCATTCACCCACATCCATATGACAATAAATGGGAGTTTACATCCAGATAGTCGTGCCGCTCTTTTTGGCTCATCTTAACGATCCTATTTATACCACATCCACATGAAATAGACTGACAGTGGCAACACGGATAATGTTAGATGTTTGCGTTAAGTCTCTTCCCTTGAACTTGAAATGTGGCTGACGTAATAAGTAATTAAGAACCAAATGACATCTGCCCCGGCAGATGTGCGCCTTTTCTGCCAGCCAGTGATATAATGAAACCCCAAAAGAATCCACTGGAGATGCGTCCCACGCCCTAGGACCTTCGTGGTGACTGCTGGGTCACAAAGCACCCCCCAAGCACTGTCTCTGAGAAGGCAGGACAGTGTAGACAGTCTTAGCTTCTCCCGCCCGTTCACACTGGTCAGAGCCCACTGTACCCTAAGCCACCCTGCTTAGGGTCAATGACATTGAAATAGTTTATCTTCTTACCAGACCCCTGAAATTCCTGTAACTTCAGGAGCTGGAAAAAATGGGTGCTTATTTCTACAAAATGAGATCACATTTTTTAGGGAATAAATTTGATTTTGTTTGCTCAGGTAGCTCTCTCCATCCTCCATGCTGAATGACACAATCACAGGGAGAAAAATCGTAGTTATGCATCCCCTTTCTGGAACCCTTCGAGGTTTAGAGAAGGCTCATATCAGCCTCTCATTTTGATTTCGGTCCACACATCAGGACCATGAGGAAGAAAGAGGAGTTGTTGACTCTACTTCACAAATGAGAAAAAATTTTTTTAAAAATGGCAATTCTGCCAAAGTTCCAAAGCTCCCACATGACACTAGATTCCAGCCAGGTCCGCTGACACCCACTCCTGTTTTCCTTCTGCCGTGGCATCAGCCTCCTGACACGGCCTCGCTGCCCGTGGATCACTGTCTCTCCACGCCAGGAGCTAGTGAAGGCTCTGTGGCCGGAGGGACCATGTACGTGTTAAATGATCTTGGCACCTCTCTCCATGATTTGGCTTTATATTGACCTGGCTGCATTTTTTAAAAAGCCATCAGGACTTTTTATTTGGTGTAATTCTGTGTTAGCTCATGGCACACCAACTCACCCATAAAAAACAACCCGAAAGCCTGGGGGAAATTAAAATATCTTATGTGCTTATTAGCGAGACTTATGGATACAAGACTGTATTCGTTTGTTCAGGTTGCCATGACAAAATGCCACACACTGGGTGACTTAAACAACAGAAATTTATTTTTTTCTCACATTTCTGGAGGCCGTAAGTCCAAGATCGAGGTGCCAAAAGGGTTGGCTTCCTCCGAGGCCCCTCTCCTTGGCCTGCAGATGGCTAGCTGCTCTCTTGTTGCCTCTACGCATGGTCATCCCTCTGTGCCTATCCACCCTTAGTACCTCTCTGTGTGTCTGGATTTTCTCTTTTAATAGGAACACTGGTCAAATCGGACTAAAGCTCACCCAAGTGACCTCCTGTAACCTTAAGTACCTGGTTAAAGGCCCTGTCTCCAAACACAGTCACATACTGAGGTCCTGGGGGTTAGAACGTTAACACATGGATTTTCAGGAGTTACAGGTCAGTCCATAACAAAGATCAATATGCAAAAATCTATCAAATCTCTATATATTCACAACAAACCGTTAGAACATAAAAAACCTTAAATATCATTTTTAATAGCACAGATGCTTGAAATTCCTAAAAATAATTATCGAGATTTTCAAGATTTCTATATGGAAAACTATGTGACAGTATCAAGAGGAATTTAAGGAGATATAAAGGAATCCAGAGATATATACCATGTACATGAATGGCAACACTCAATATTTTAAAAATGACTATTTCAGATTGAGAGAGATATAATCTTAATTATAATTCCAGTAGGTATTATTTACATAGAAATTTAGATGTTGAAGCTAAAATCCATTTTAAAATCCACATCGCCAAAAATAGTGTGTGTGTGTGTGTGTGTGTGTGTGTGTGTGTGTGTGTGATCATAAGGGCATACTTGTCTTTAAACCGTCAAATCATGTGAAGCATGTGGAACTCACATGTGAACACTGGAACATGGCATGTTTCACTTCGATACACCCCAAAATGTGTCACCCAGATCCTTCTTCAAGCAAGCACATGCTGCCCAGAGGCAGTGCGTTTGGCAGACACCTGCTGCGGCTGTGAGGGTTGGCAAGGGAGCTACCCTGCCCACAGCCAAGCCCTTCTCTGGGCACGGGTTTCCAGGGGCAGCAGGTGTGTGTGTGAACACCTGGCTCATTCGGCCCGACGCGGGATGACTCTGCTGATAGTTCCCTCCCGTGCTCCCTAGCAGAGTGAGAGGCTTGGCCAGGTGGCCGTACACCTGGACGTCCCCTCTGCCCCATCCTGCCCCCTCCCCTTTCCTTTCACAGGTGGGAACTCAAATAAACACCTTGTCCCAAACAGCATCTTACTGTCTGCTTCCAGGACACCCAATCTGAGACAGTCGGTCTTCTAAAAAGTGGTCACTGTTGTATTATTTGTAATTTTTAATTTTTCATATAGTTCGCCCAAAGTGTGTTTGGGCACTGGCAATTATTTGGAAGCCTACACTGCATGTTTTAGAAACCTCGTACAAGAGACAGTTTCAAGGTAAAAACTGTATTTTGTTTTAATTCTTTCATCTTTATTTTCAGAGGAATGAATACAGACGACCTCGGGGTCTCGTTTATTTTTCCTTCTTCGTCATTGTTTGCCAAATTCAATCGTTCAAACCCCAGCTCTTTGTAGCTTTACTGAAAGGTTTAAACTTTCTAAAAGATTATTTCATATTTTGAACTACGGTTTTTAAATATGTCTACTGCAAAATTCAAATCAAATCCATCATTATTTGGCATTTAGACAGTTTCCCTTCGGGTCTTTCGTCGTTTAATTTTTTTTGTTGTTTATTAACATGCTGTCTAGCTACAAACCTTTATTTTTCTATTTTGCACCTCTTTTATTTTTCAGTTCCATGAATGGCACTTAGCTGTGTTCTACTTCACAACTCTCACACACCACACTCGGGGTGGGGGCAGTGAGTAAATGGGAAAAAAATGCAAAGACTCATTCGTGTGTGTCTCATGCTGCTTCTCATAAGGTCATAATCAGTCTATTCCTACCAATTCTCATGTAGCCGTGGCACGATCCGCCATGACAAGTTTATTTTGTTGATGACTTAAAATACCAAGATTGACATGTGCAAAGCCTTATATTCATATAGGCAAATTCGCTTATTTCTATAACACCTGGTTCCAATTGCAAAGGAAGTCTGGCAGCTAATGCAATTATTGTCCCCAATGGCGATTGCTCAAATTTATAATTCAGGTGAAATTGGCTTCTATTGCATGCTTCAGTTATCAATGTCCATTGATCCTTGCAATTTTACAATAACAGGGAAAAACAGAAAGTCATTTTGCCCAGCCCTACGCCAATAAAGAAAACCACCAGGCACGAGTTCTTTCTAATTGGGGCATTTAGAGAAATTTTCTGAGAAAATTTGAAGACCGTCCTCCCTCCATTTTTTCTACTCAATTAAAAAAAAAAAAGAAAAGTGTACTATTCTGACATAATAAAGCATTTTCCGTTTCACAGTATTTACTAAGATTTCCGGGGTTGCATTCTATCTTGGAAAAATGTAGACTCTATATCAGTTAAGGTTTTCTTTAGCCGCAAGTAACAGAAACTTGAAAAGTTAATTATCTAAATCCCGTTTCTCCCAGATCAATGAGCATCTTGGATTCTACAAGCCAGCCCCAATGTGAGGAAAAATAAGTCAAGTGCAGCAGCTACGAGGAAAAATTAAATAAAACGTGCACAAGGACACCGACCAACACCCGGCCCCCGGCCAACACAGGTCTGTGCCTGCAGAGCCGACTCGGAAGCTGTGGTGTGCAAAAACGCACCCGTACTCTTTTGAGCTATAAAATAAATCTGTTTGCTCTCTTTGTGCATTATTCCTTCAGCTCTGCACTCTGTATAAATGCTAGATAAAGGTGAATTTTTAAAGAAATGTTCCAAATCATATCACATCGTTTCCTATCCTGAAGGCAAACGTGTTCTTCGTCTTTGATGGTATGCAGCATCTTCCTTTCCCATGGCATTCCCGATATGATCAGGTAAAATTGCACCGATATTCCACCCTTTAAATGATTGTATTGATGAGATCCCAGAACCAGGATTTTTCCTTCTGGTGGAGCTGAGAATTTTAACCCACTAACATCCTCTCCCTTTTTTTTCTGTTGTCCAGACTCAGCTTTTTCAATGTTTTTTTTTTTTATACAGTCACTCGGTCCAACCGATCTATTCTGTCTAAAATATCCATTTAGATATACCGATAACTCTTTGACCAGGGACATTGTCATGTTGACAAGGAGCTCATCTGGTTTATAAGTATTCTCTGTCTTCCATTCGCAGACAACAGAGGACCTTGGGGCTTCAGATGATGGCTTAGTAGTGACGTTAAGACTAAGCGAATCTGCACATATATGGATGCTGTTTTTTTATTATTATTATTATTCCATGACTATTTCTCCACTTTTGTTTTCCCATGTTGCAGAACCTTCAACTTAATGAAATTAGTCTCTCCTCCATCCCACACCTACATTTGTGATCATAAGTATCCCTTTAGGTATCTCAAGTTCATGGTTGTCCCCCATGGAAACTGACAATAGATCTTTTCTCTTCCTCGTGACCAGGACTTGCCATGGGTCAAGGCTAAAAGTAACAGCAAATGCACAGCTACATCATTTCTACTTGCAACTAGCTCTGTGCCAGACCCCTTCTTGTTAAGAGTAACATTTCATAAATTACTGCTGTAAATTGTCACCTGTTTAATCGGATACTATTGACATGATTCAGTGATTTATTTTCTTTTCTCCTGTTTTTCTCTGGGTTTAGGGGTAGAAGAGGTTTTTGTAAGAGATTACATGATAACCAAATTGTTTAATCTTTTTTTATATATAGGAGGTGTGCATTACAGTTGGCCAAAGGTCAGAGGTCTGGTCCAACAGATTCTGGTTGTTTCCGAGCTGGGCGTTAGCAGGATAGAAAGGGTCAGGTGTAGGCATCTTCTGGAAAGTGCGTACCTGTGTTTTATCAGCATAACATCCCTAGGGAGTCTCGGTGAGCCCTAAGGAACATTTGTGGTCCACGGGGCCGCGAAGAATTGTGACCACACCAATGTAATAATTGGGTTTCGGCAGTTATTGTAAAAGCAGATAGCATCCAAGAGATGAATAAAGCATGGAAAAGTGATGCATTTTCTTCGCACAAAAGGTAAAAGTGTCTAAAAGGAAAACCGTGGACATGAATAGCTCCAATTCTGTACCTGTTAAAAATACGGGAATGAATCATCAAAGGATCAATTTGTACACAACCCTATGCCCACGGGCTTTGTGAAGAATACATTCAAGAGCCCAAACCAATTTCCTCCTGAGCATTGTGACAAGCCTGAAAGGTTGAGCAAACCAGCAGAGAGGACCTGGTCTGTCATGAAAGCCTCTGTCCCCTCTGGTGTGCTGCGCAATCTTAGACACCGAGTTCGAAAGTTTGGCCCTGGGGTCCTTGGCATAGAAGTGCAGAGCCACTGTGGAGACGGATAACCAGCGCTGTAAGCTGACGAGCTGGGAACGTACACCAGACACGGCTCCCATCGATAATGTCCTAAGGAAATCAAGAAGAGGCAAAATAAAATGAATTTAAGAAAAGAGTATTAATAAAGATGCAATTAAAATTTAAAAAATGAGAACATTAACTGAACTCTATTAATATCAGCCTGAGTCCTCTGGAGATGCATTACTTCATGACTCATTGGTTTCATATTTAATTCCACGATTATTGTATTGTCATGACTGTAATCTTCACCGAAGGATACTTTGGCAATGAATGAAGACCAAGAAAATGAGGAAAGCACAGTCTATTTATTCTGAACTTGCTGTAGCAAAGGGATCAGCCCCCATCCCTTGTGTTTTGGCAGAAACTCAAAGGCAGGCAGAAGAGTGGGGAAGTTTACAGGGAAAATGGGCAAGTGGTATCAGGGGGTACCCGACAGGAGGCTGTGGCCTGGGGGAGCTTGAGGAGGGCCAGTAGAAACGGGTGTCCTGCTCGCTTGGGTAGGGGAGCACGCTTGGCTTTCTCTGTCTGGTCCTATATTGGAAGCAGGGCAAAAACTGGGAAAACTGGTTATTCGGGGCCAGTCGTTAGAGGGGTCATTGGTTGGCTTCTGGGATCAGTCACTAGGGATACTGGTCAGCCTTGCCACACGTCCGACTTGCGGCAAGCAGGCCGGCTGCCTGGGCTAGTCACAGAGAGATTGGGTGGGGGTCCTCCTGGGCTGGTGGCTGCAGGCCGAGGGTCAGAGTTCTGTCTTTACATAAGGTCATTGTCACTTTGAATACTCAGTCTCTCTCTACTCTCTGGCAGGCACCAATGAGTAACATTCATTATTTTATTTAATTTTATTTAATCCCCATATGATGCTGCGAGAATTTCTATTTTACAGAGTGAGAGACCACAGTTTCACCGGCTCATGGTACGTGTCCAGGCTGCAGAGCGAGTGGTGGAGTCAGTGATCAGATTCTGATCATCTGACCCAAAAGCTCCAGAAAGCCTCTTGAATTCCCACTCGTGAGGCTGGGGATAACTGGGAGACTTGCAGGACCAGATGTAACCTGAGACCCACTCTCCTGCCTGGTTCTTCTTCCAGTTCTTCCAAATATTAGAGACTTTACTCACAGGGTTTTAGGAAATTCTTCCTCTTGTTGTGTCTTTCTCTTGAGAACATTAAACCAACTTCTGTAGCAGAGAGGGATAGATGAAAGTCCACAGGGCCAAGTGTATGACCCGAATGTGTGAGTCACCTGAACAGGAGGCCGTGGTGGGGAGGAGCCCACATCTGCCTGTCTCTCTGCCACCTCGCCTGTCCCGCACTGGGCCCGAAGGACCTCGTGACCTGAGTTCCAAACGCCTGAGGTGAAGTCACATGAGAAAAGCACTCGCTTAAAAGTTTGGTTGAAAGTATAATTGTTTATGAAGAATTTGAAGATTGTAATGACCCTCTGAATACATAGGTTTTAAACCGAGATCCTCTAAAAATTCATCATAAGTAAAATAACTTGAATTAAATAGCGTAATTGGAAATCATACAGAGCAAGGGTGGAATGAGAATTGGTTAGTATGCATACGCTAATTAGATGCAGTTTTGATTTTCGTTGCTATCCCAAGAGTCTACGTTTTTCAAAGGTTAAAGTGCTTTGTTCTCTTCTGCGCGGGAGGCCTGCAGCCATCACTCAATGAAACACCAGGAGTGCCAGAATGGATTTCCGAATTTCTATAAACCACTTAAACCCGGGTTCCATTTTACTATGTGTTTGCAGAACAAAATTAGGGAATGATTTTTTTTTTTTTTTTGCTTAAATTGTAAATATTCTGGGCTACATCAAAGGCGGCTGAGGATTCCATTTAACGTGCTGGTGCCTATTCAGGCGCGATGTCAATGCGGGACGATCGCTGGGGAGCACGCTGGTCCCTGGGCTGCGCACACCGTGTGGGAATCACTGGGGATGACAGATTTAACTTTGCTTCTCGAGTATCTTATAAAGCCCCTTCCTGAATCCCTGTTAAAATGCAGCTTTAGGAGGGTTACGTGGCAAACTTAAAAAATGTTGAAACTGTTTGAATATTTTTTAGGAAGAAAATAATTTTCCAAACTAAAAGTAAAAACTCCTTTTTGATGTATTTCTACGAATTCATGACAACAACACGCTACGACAAAGCCAGACCCCGACGTGCATTATTCCACCTCGATACCCATTCAGCGTCCTTCCCAAAGGGGATGCTGGACAGCCACCGTCTAAGGCTTCACTTTCTGCACCGCCCAGTTTAGTGGAAGAGTCTCACTCAAATCCCTTTGCTGACCCTTCAAGTCTTTTTATCTCTGCACGTATTCAGGAAACAAAAAGATGGAGAATTCTCTTCTCCAATTTAATGGACCACAGAAAACACTCTCCAAGTTCTCTTCAGAAGCCATTTCTCCCTCCTGACGGACCAACAATCTACAGGCCAGTCACCAAGCCACTGTTTCTGATTAGATTTCTGCTCAAAGGCACCCCAAACCCCTGCCCTTCACTGTGTACAAATGATAAGAAAAAAATGTGTAAGTGTATATATGTATACACACACAGACACGCATGTATTCATGCATATACACACACATACACACACATACGTGGATATTTTAAATAACAAATAGCATACAACACAGTGATTGGACATTTATCGACCTTACCTTACAAAACGATCACCTCCATACTACGTGGTATGCCCGAAACTAATACAATGTCCTACGTCGACTATAACTGAAAAATAAATTAAAAAATAATCTTTAAAAAAGTATTTGAAATTAAAAAGAAAAAATTAGA
Organism: Cynopterus sphinx; assembly: GCA_030015415.1. Lineage (NCBI taxonomy): Eukaryota > Metazoa > Chordata > Mammalia > Chiroptera > Pteropodidae > Cynopterus > Cynopterus sphinx. The sequence goes on along the minus strand of CM057379.1, from coordinate 2,356,499 downwards.
GTAAATATCTCTAGGCCAGAAATGCGTGGGGACTAAGCTTTGGCTTATGGAGAACACTGGAGTCAGAAGCAGTCAACGGGGTCAGATTTAAAGTCCCCAGTGGAAACGGCAATTGGGCACAACCGTCTCCCCGGAGGATACCAGTTCTGTAGCCGCATTTCTCCCTGAGGGGACCAACCCACCTGCATTCCCGCCAGTCCCGCTGAGCAGGGCATGAGCCGGCCTTGCTGACCGCCTCCACCCCACACAAATACAAATGCACGAGCCTGTTTCTGGATAAGGAAACAGAGGGAATTTTTAAATCGAACGTCCTGGTGTTACCTCTTCATGAATTAGAAAATGTTTATGAAAATCGGGTCTTCCAATGCCTGACAAGGTTTTTGTTTGCCTGACCAGCTGGGGGGGGGCGGTCCCATACTTTTTGATAGCACTGTCCAGGTTTCTACGGGTTGGTTGGAAAACTAAGAGACGATGGGTCAACTCCAAGACTTTGATGGTAAAACAGGCAGTGGGCACCGAGGAGGAGGGGATGGCCCTGCAGACGGTATAGCTGTGAGGGACACTGCATAGCTGTAGTGTCCCCAAGGTGGGGCAGCCAGCCCGAGAACGGAAAGAACAGAGAGGAAAGCAGTGTGAAAATGGACACAGCGGAGAACGGTGGCCAGGCCTTCGAGCGGGCATGCCTGAGTGGGGGGCAGTGACCCCTCACTCTGGAAATTTGCAGCTGACAGATTTCCGCTGTCACCAAGTCTGAGACAGGTGCCCTTGAACCTGCAAAAAAAAAAAAAATTTCTACCTAACGCATGCTTCAGAACCCCACCAATGTTTTAAATAAATGTATTTTTTAAGAAACGGCCTATCATTAGTAAAATGGTAGGTTATTACACTTAAGCGACTACGCTTGGGTAGCTGAGGTCCTAAAGTCATTGTAAAAATGTGTATGAAAAGTCTCCCCGGTGCCAGGTAGAAAGCTGCCTTCAAGGCCATCTGAAAACGCGATCGGGAAGTCACGAAGTTCAGAGTCATACGAATCAGGGTCCTCGACACGGCCCTCCAAGGGAACTAACTGTGCTGCGAAGTAGCTTTGCCCTGCCCCCTCCCTCCCCACATCATTTCTAATGTCAAGTGCCTCAACTTGCAGATAGACGGAGGACGTGCCCAAAGAGGTTCGCCCCAGAATTCCCAGGGTGGCAGTATCTCCATTTGTGGTCCCTGACAGGGCGACTTGTAGGTCCCAGCTACCTTTGTGCATCTCGTGCACCGGCATGCATTTCGAACAAATAGTCCATAAACTGTGCATTTTCACCTGATGCGACACATCGGCAGTCAGAGCTCTCAGACATTTCAAATAACTGATGACATCCTATTTGAATTTCGATGAGTTTGCTCAGTGAGACTAAAAAATCGGAGCCTCAGAAACCCCGACAGCAGTCCCTTAAACCGTCCCACAGAAAGTTCTGTGTCTACATTCCCTATCACGCCTCGAAACTTCTGTTACCTCTTATAATCCTAAAATGTTCAGTTAACAAGACCTTCCATCATCATTTGAGAGCAGAAAAGGGCTGTGTCCTGACAGGTGACTGTACCCCACAGAACCTGGGAGGACCTAAATGGCTTCCTGCACGTGGGCTCCTCTGCAATGGGTAGTAATAACTTGTTCGTGATTTTATCAATTCCTGAAAACTTCTCAGGATTCTGCCTTTGAACAGAAGTTACGGCTCTTCTCCTCTTAGGAACATTCTGGGTTTTAGAGTGACCTTTCACTCGTCAGAGTCTGTGCCTTCCAGCCTTTGATCAGACAAGCTTTAGGCCAGCGCAAGGACATTTTGATAAAATGTTACTTCTTGAAATATTATTTACATTTATAGCTAATCTAATCATAGTGATGACAATGACTTACCTTTACCTAAATTAGATTCCTCTCTGACCAGAAATTTGTACGTGTTTCACATGTATTAACTTAGTGAGTCATCGATATGTCTATAAAGTAGGCGTTATTATCCCCATTTTGCAGATGGAAAACTGAGGCCTAGCGAGGTTAAGCGTTCCAGGGTCCCAGTTAGTGGCAGAGTGGGAGTTTGGGTCCCACTGGCACCCACCCACTTAAACTGTTTTCAGTCCCAGGAGTGGGCAGTTCCAGTTTTCTTTCACGAATTGCCAGGATTCCTTTTTTCCTTTTTTTTTTTTAAGGAAAAAGGGTGCATCTGAAAGATCAAAAAGCCTAAATACAAATGCCACGTATTACTCTTAAATATAATGCAATGTGTTTCTTATGATGAATGTGTTTCTTAAATATAATGAATGTGTTTCTTAAACGTTTACATGGTAAATGCCAAGGGAAGTAATTTTGGAAAAAATACTGAATATACTATGACAAGTTTGGAATAGAATATTTCAGAATATGTCATCACAGTTTTCTTAAATTATTAAAACGTGAACTATCCCAAACACCTGAATTGACTCAAAGCCTGAAATCGCTTAGGAAACTGCCCTGAAGTTCCCAGTTCTCTCTCCCACCCCTCCAGGCTTCTCATGCTGCAGTTCACGCTTCACACTCGTTCACACTTCGCACACTTGCGGTGTGTAACTCTGCCCATGCCCTGTTGTTAATTCCTGGAGTCGTTTTTTTCCTTTTTCTTTTCCTATCTGGACTGTGAACTTCCCGCAGGTGGAGAATTTGAATCCTGCCCTTTTTTGCATCTCTATCTGCAGAACTAATAAAGTCTGTGGATTTTAACTGACTCTGTGCCACACCCCGAGCCAGGGCCTTCCTGACATTTATTAGCAGTTACTTTGGCAGAATCAGACCCAGAATTGTATTTTCACTTCGATGTGTGTAGATGTGTTTCTGTTTCCACTGCTCCAGGCATTTGCTGGTACAAGTAGATTTTGAAATTCCCCCAGATTGACTCAGGCCCAAAACCAGGCAGACGCAGAGCCAGACATGGACCCCATAATTGACAGGGGCTGGCCTTGCGCTAAACTTTTGACTTTTTTCTATATTATTCTTTTCTTAGTAGAACCTCAGTTCTCTTGCCGTTTCTAGCCACAGAAACACATTGCCCAGCTGCCGTGGGCCCAGAGCTTCTCATGGGGGGCAGGGGGTGAGCTGATGGAGAATGCCTGCTGCCTTCCAATGGCGCTGCAACCCCCAGCAGTTCTCTGGGTCTCAGGGGTCCTTTCTGCTCTTCCCCTTGGTCCTGTCTGTCTGAAAAACCACTGTGTCCTCAGCAGATGTGGCCACCTGAAGCCTGTCCCCTCCCCCAGGTTAGTAGAGGACGCATCACACCGCCGGTCACAGCGACGTCTCCTGCTAACCTTTGTAGTGTCAAAACTGGCTGTTCACTCAGACTCCTCTTGCCCCTCGCAGACCTTTTAAAAATGGACGATGGTTTTTGCCTATCAGTCTGTGGGTGTCTTGGTTGTACCTGGCATTACGAGGTGACAAAGCACCAAGGCTATCCTCCATTCCCTGAATTTCCAGTTCTGTGGACTCGTCCTCTTGATGTGTCCACTCCGCACTCATCCCTTTGTGACACCTGAGCTAAGGAGTCATCTCATCAGAGCTGTGCCCTCTGCTCCTACAGTGTCCAGATGCCTGAACTCACGTCGGCCCACAGGTGACTTCATGACCTAATCAGAATTATGTCATTATATATTTATAATCGATTATAAATTACTACTAGAATCGAGCCCAAATACACAAACATTTTAAAAATCATATTTTAGCTGAGTTGTCTCTGGGCTCTCTAGCAAGGCTTATTTCATATTTATATTTTTAAATATGAATGTATAAATCAACAACAGTTTTTCAAAGCATAAATTAGGGCTTATCAATAGCAATTCTACTGACATTTTGAGCTGAATGACTCCAGATGAAGCACATGGGAGGACATTTTGTCTGCTAGGTGACGGTCACAACCCACCCTTCAGATGTGACAACCAAAAACGTCACCGAACACTGCAAAATTGCTCTGGCTGAGGACCGCAGGGACGAAGAACCCCTACAGCTACTGTGTGTTTTACACAGAACAATTTTAAAGAGGATTACCCTTGAATTTTATTTACTCTGTGATTCTTTCCGTAACTACAATCTTAAGAGCTTTGGACCCCCAAATTAGGTTTATCATGTCCTGGTCCTCACTGCGATTGGCAAGGGGGTGAGGTGAGCACTTCCAATGTTTCCACATGGAAATTTATGCAGAACAAATTGAGAGAAAGGCAATTTCAGATTTTATCTTCACATCCATCCACTGTGAAAAAAATAATAAATCAAGTATATTCCTGAAAAATAAACCCGGCGCAGATATTGCTTTCGGAATAATTTCCTCTTGTATTAAACACTTACGGTGATGCCGCTCTTCATCATGCATGCCGTTCTGCACAAGCTAAGCTTAAGCTCGACGCTTTAAATGCAAAATTATGTTATGTATTTCAAGTAGGTCCAGATGGAAGTTCTAAGTTACATTTCAAATTGTGTTTTATTTGGAACAAATCAGGCAGATTCTAAGAGGAAGATTGAGATATAAGAGCATCATGTGACGCCATCAAAATTTCAGAAGATGGAGCTCGACGATTGTAAAGGAGCCCTCTCGCCCTCGCAATCAGAAATCCACATGAAACATTTGACTCCCCCAAAACCATAACTTCTTGTAGCCTACCTACTGTTGACCGGAAACCTTACAGATGATATAAATGGTGGATTAATACATATTTTTGTATGTTCTCTGTGTGATATACTGTATTCTTACCATACAGTAAGCTAGGGGGAAGAAAGTGGTATTAGGAAAACCATAAGGAAGGAACAATACGTTTATAGTGTTTATTTAAAAAAATCTACATGTAAGTGGACCCGCATAATTCAAACTCGCGTTGTTCAAGGGTCACCTGTCTGTACATATTCACACAACACGTGTAATGGGATCACGAATCCTGGAATACGGTTGTCACTGAAGAGGGCAGTTTTCCTGGTGCCTTTAGCTGTATTCACGCTGGCTGACCGTCATCAGTTCTTTCAAAACAAGCATTGTTTTAATGAATATATGTATTACCCTGATTACAGTGATGATTTCACATTGTACGTATATGTCCAACTCATCAAATTATATACATTAAATAGGTACTTTTTTTTGGTATAAAAAAATTATACCTCAGTAAGGCTGTTCAAAAACAAAAGGGAAAACCCAATTTTTATTCAAGGAGGAATAGAATTCGGTTGCTGGAAGGAGGGCGAGTATCACACGATTTAGTAAGTCGGTCATCGGCAGGATGCGTGCCGACCCCGGGACCTGTTTGGTCTTCCGGACCACGCATTTCCTTCTGCCTAAGGAAACGCTGGTTAAAGTTTTTTATGACAGCACAGAATCATCACGGACCTTGTTGGGCCGTCTGGGGTGCCGGGCAAGAGGCCGCAGGCTCTGAAGATCCCACAGGACTGTGTCACAGGGTTGACACGGGAGTTAAAGGTTGATAAGGACTTCAAGTAGCAGTTGTGCCCCCACACATCTGGTGACACAGGGGACTCTGAGACCAGGCCGAGAACAGGCCCTCAAAGTATTTCCTAAATGGCAGGGTTTATTTCGATGGTCACGTATAACTGAATGAGACAAACTATTGACATTAAACAGAAGAACAAAAACTATAATACAGTTTCCACCGCCCGTAAATGAAGATTCTCTTAGTTTTGTCCAGAAAGACGTTGGCAGGTAGAGATGGTGGAGGGGGGGAAGTTAAGGAAGATTATTACACTGTTAGCAGTACTTAGGATCATTTTTTATGGATTTTTTAAACAGGAATTGGTTTGGGATGTGGAAACTGGAAATTCACCCAGAGCAGTGAGCGAGCATGTTTTCACTTGTGTAATCATCGCTAATTCGATCTTATAAACATGTTGTTTTCCTCGGGATCGAGGCCTGCGGCAGGTGCCAGTCTGTGTCTGCTGACGGGTCAGGTAACACCCTGCTACCCCCCTCCACCCCCATCCCTTCCTTCTCTGAACTTCTAGAACAGTTCCAATGCCACGGGCAACGAGCTGGTGTCTTCAACTCCTTTGTGAAGACAGTGTACCTGTCGGGTGTCATTAAACAACCTACCAAGGGAGCGTCTAAGACCAGCAAACTGAACTGACTCATGTTTAACGACAAGATTTAGAGCAACTCTAAGAATTAAGATAGTGAGAGTGAGAAGCTGAAGGTGTGCCCGACGCCCCAGTGAGGAATCCCCCAGCAACAGGCGGGCAGCCCCCAGAGGACCCCCTGCACCCGCTCTGGTGCAGACGAAGGAGGGCAGTGCGTTTTGCTCCGCAGGAATCCCATTGTAACATAGAAGGTGCATTTTTTAAATGTGATTTTGAGAGGCATGAGGTCGGTCCCTGCCTGCGCTTCCACCAGGATTTGAAGTCGATTGCTGGGAATGTCCGACGGCAAAGTAAATCCATTCCAAACGGGTTTGTTTGGGATCACAGAACAGGCGACACGGCTTAGCCTGGAGTGAGCGATGTACCGTTCCGCGTCTTCAGAAATCACATCCGGCTGGACGACAGCTGTTGTCACGCTCTCCAGGAGGACCTCCCATCGAACACCGTGGGTGCACGTTCTCTGCAGACGATGCCCTTTGGTGGTGAATCTAGATGCTCAGACTGAACGTTTACACTGTCCTTTCCTTCAGAGCACTTAAGTCCAAGCCTGCTGTGGCTGACAGTTGCCACACGGGGGAGAAGCGATCGACTTCAGGAGGAAAAACATGAAATTTCTCATCCATAGCTAAGGACGACATGTTGGGCAAACTGGTGAACCCACTTGAAATTAACTTCAAAAAAGAAAAAAAAAATCACGACATGTTCTTCTAAGGAGTTCTCATTTGGGCGGTCACCAGGTCTGTGGCAGCTGTCACCAGCGCGCCTCTGATTTTCCTCTTATCTATGGATTTGCCTGAAGAGGAGGGACAGTAATCAACGCCTCTGATTTCTATAGGCCTCACGTTGGCATTCTTACTAAAGAATACACACTGCAGTGTGAGTCCCTCTGATTCTACTTGGGACCAGTAATGAACAGGTGAAGTGGCAGTCACCATCTTGAACAAGGCGCTGGCACATTTCTGCAGGAAATTAAAGATCGTGCTTCCAGAGCAGGACGCTAGGTTTTCCGGACTCCAGCTCCCCCTCCCAGCGAGAGCCTTTAACGTGAGCCATTCGGAGTTTTCCATGTTCTGGAGGATTAAATTGCCGGGTACTTGAGGGAGAAAGGTGGCACATTTAACTCCTGGCCTCTGATTGCTGATTCAATTAGGAGACGTGGGCGACAGCGTCTTGCCTGACCCACACTTGGGTTTAAAAAAACACTGCGCACTGGTTTTCTAGCAACTGATTTTCTCCTTTCTGATTTCAAAGTGTTCTCCACTGGCTAGCTTTAGCTCGTGAACACGATAACACACGTTTATCTAAATTAGATCTGATAACGACTTTTGTCCTGGCTGATAAGCTTGATTTTTTTTCAACGGCAGAACTAATGCGATCTTTAGAAAGGAAAATGCGAGGTTTTAGAAAGGAAAATGCGAGGCGGCGTTTGCTAGCGACTGTACAATGGGTGTCAGGCTCTGAATGAGGTTTTCATGAAGCTCTAAGTCATTTTGCTACGGGAATTATCTTTTCAACAGAGAAGAGATCTTCATTCCTGGTGCTTCTGATACCGAATTTCTGATAATAACCTCTATTAAAATGGAATAAAACCTTGTTCTACCTGCTAAAGGAAATGTATAATTCATCGTTAAGATGAGTCCATTTTTAAAAGGGTATGAAATACTCTCATTTTCAAAACCACTGCCAACACGTCGGCCTCGCAGTCAGGGATGATCTAGCTCATTTCCTGTTTTCCAAAATGTAAAAGAGAAAAGCAGTAGAGATTAAAGCAATGTGTTTTCTTTGATTTGGGGGGTTTTGAAACAACGCTGAAAGCCTTGGTTCAGTATCTGCTGAGTTACTAAATAAACATCCTTCCATCAATTATAAATCAGTTATTATCGGTGCTTTCGACAGCGGAGAACGGCAGAAACAAATTCCCAAACAGGGTCTGGTCTGCGAGTATTTCACCCGACCTGGGAGTGCACCGTGCGGTATTTGATGTTGCCTTTTGTGCTTGTCTCGGGTCAAAGTAAATAAGACTCTCTGTTCTCTCATTTCACAACCACTGATCAGGGGAGGAGGGAGTCAGAAGGGCTGGCTGGGGTCTGTCACAGATCACCCACCGGTCGGTGATCAAACACGGGCTGCGTCCTGTCGGCAGAGGCATCAGGCACAGCAGAGGTGGAAGGATGCCCTGCGGTGACCACCGCAGTCCCCTGAAATAATAGGACAGAAAAGAGTTTGCCTGCGAATGACCTGAGGATGTCATCTGAACACTCCACCGACACCGAGATGTATGGCCCGAGCTGAGGCCCAGACACCGGACTGGAGAACGGCCGTTCTGAGGCAGATGCTGTCCATCCTCTCTGGTATTTGCTACGTGGCCCAGAGCCCTCTTCTGAGAGAGAAATCCTGAATCTGAGTAGAAGCCAGGGAGATAATTCGTAGATGCATGCGGAAAAACCAAACCAAAACAGCAACAACAATGGAGATAAAAGACTCCCTGGGCTAGAGGGAGTTGGTGGCCTCGGGGCAAAGTAGAGGAGGAGAGTGGTTTGGAAGTGTGGGGGCCTGTTCCTTTGGGATTGATTCTGAAAAGCAAGGAAAATGGAGAAGCGTTTCAGTTCTAAGTGTGAATCCTGTCAAGTTGGCACCCCTGCCTGCGTTAAAGGAGTGTGAACACAAAAGATGGTGAGCCGAGGGCACACCTGATACATTTTAAAAATTAAAATGTGCTTTGACCTTCAGATACGCGCTAATGTAGCCCCTCGGGCAGGCCCTGGGGACGTGGACTTTCCTGAGCTGAGACTTCTTGGTAACTTTGAAGGCGGCTGGACCCACTACATACCACAGATTCCAGGGGGGAAAAAAAATAAAACCCGCAGAGGCTTCTATTTCCATGATTTCACCATTTTGCTGATAAACAAAGGAACCGGGACACCCTCACTGCTCTCCACGCATCCTGGGAGGCCAAGGATCCGACCCATACGGGGACATGGGGCCCCACCTGGGCCGTGCATAACAGCAGGCTTGGGAGCGACCTGGTGCCCTCCTTTTCACGGTCACCTCCTTCTCTCTCTCCCACATTTGCTCCTTTCTCTCTGGCATCACCCTGGGAGGCAGGGGGCTGGACCCCAGGATCGCCCTGGACTGGGGAGGCTGACACCCCGAAGAACAGAGCCCATCTGCTGCTGGTTCCCTGCCAGTCCCTGCAGCATCTCTGCCCGCCCCCCCAGAGACAGGAAACCCTCTTAATCCCCCAGTATCCATGCCAGCTCCAGTGGGATCTACTCGAGCGGGCATAGTGATGCATCCCTGGAGGAGTCGGGGAGTCCAGACGCCCCACGTAAGTCTCCAGGGGCTGGCGCCTAGAAGTATGCCTACAGTGAGGTGGGCAAGTGTGGGGGCCGCACCCGAGTCTGGGACTTCATATCCACGCTGAGCCTGACCCAGCGTCCCCCGGGCTCCTGTGAAATCACGAGACCATAGCCTTCAGGGTGACAGAGCCCTCAGCTTCATCAAAGCCTCTCACCTGCACAGCTATTCTGGGAAGGCCACATGCCGTGCAGCAGGGTGGGGGAGTGGAGGGGTTCTGCGTTGTTCTTCCAGCAAAAGGCGGGTGCCCCGCAGGGTTGACAGCTGGTGGCTCATCTCGCCTGGAGAAAGGACCCTCAACAACACTGAGAACCACTTCTAAAGAATTTAAACGTGAGACTAAAGCCAGTTCCCTAATGAGAGCCAGCCAAACTGCTTCCGCATCCAGAAATAACCCTAAAAATTCGCCTGTGACCAATGTCATATGACAGGTTCCTTTAGCGGGGTTAGTGACTTGGTGCAGCTTAAAAGTATTAATTTCTAATTGTGTTTTTTTGTAGTAAAAGGAAGGAGGGAAGGAAGGAAGGAAGGAAGGAAGGAAGGAAGGAAGGAAGGAAGGAAGGAAGGAAGAGAGAGAGAGAAAGAGAGAGAGAGAGAGAAGAGGGAAGAGGAGGAAAGGGGAGGGGAGGTAAGAAAACACGTCTCCAAAAACATACAAGTTATGTTCTTCGATCATGAGGAATTAAACTAAAAATCACAACAGAAAAACAGCTGGAAAATCTGCAAATATACGAACTGAAGAACATACTTTTGAATAACATAGCGGTCAAAAAAGAAACGAGAAGGAATTTGAGAGGATTCTCAAATAAATGAAAAGGAAATAACAACATTAAATACGATTAAAAATTGTAATGTGCAAATTAGTGATTAGAAGGAAATTTAAAACATTAACATTTATATTAGAAAAGAAAAAAGTCCCAAATTTGTCACCGAAGCTTCCACCTTAAGGAACAAGAATTTTTAAAAAGACCAAGTCAAACCCCTCAAACCCAAAGGAAACGAAAGATAAGAAATAAGAAAGTGAAGAAAAGAAATTAATAATAGATTAGAAAAACCCAATAAAACTAAATCTTGTTTCTTTGAGATTATAAATAAAATTGATAAACTTCTATCTAGACTAGTCATTAAAAAGAGGAAAAACCATTTACAACTTAGATGGAGTAGATAAATTCCTTAAAAAATACAACCTACCAAATCTTAGGAAGAAACAGACGACCTGAATATCCCATTTCTATTAAAGAAATTGAATTTGTAGTTAAAATCCTTCCCACAAAGAAAAGCACGGGCCCTCAGCACGTCCGATGAATCTTTCTTCCTGGGGTCCCCTAAGGTTTGTAAGAAAACGAGGCGGAATCCATCGGATATTTGACAAAAGTCATAATATCAGCCACACGAATGCAGGCATTGGCCTAGAACTTCATAATTCTCAGAAACAGTAGCATCTCTTCCGTCCCCCAAGAACAGCTGCTGTAGTTTTTCCTTCCGTCCATCACACGAGGTCAAGCTCGTGTAACTCAGGAGGAGGAAAAATCACAGACTGCGTCACAGGAGGGGCCTTGAACGTGTAGAAAGAAGAGGCCTGGCGTCTCCGAGGGATTTAATGACTTGCCGAGACGGTGCGACAGCCCTGCTGCGTGGGGGTTTACGCCTCGTGACGTCTCCACAAATAAAAGCCAAGTCTGTCTACCCGTTCGCCGTCTTTCCACAATCATGCGACACGGAAGACCTCGCACCGGGAAGCCAACGTGTCCCTCCCCCTCCCGTGCCATGTCAAACTCTTCATCCCAACCCGTTTTTCCTGGACGCTTACACCAGTTTGTCAGTGACCTCGCCTCCACCTGTGCATGCTCCCCCCACGCCCCACAAAGCAGCCGGGGCCGGGGATGCTGCGCGAGGGACAGGCTGGGAGGGCCGCTGAGGCTGACACGGGCGCCTGCGACAGAACCCAGTCCAGGGTCATCCCCACGTGTGACGTTCAATGTCAGCATCGCACAACCCTGCTGTCACTGCCAGCTGCACGGCTTTGGGGGCTAAATTCTAAAAGCCGAAGTAGGTTGACCAGTGAGAGAACCTCGGTCTCTGCCGACACAGCCCCGAGGCCCCTGTCTTCTCTGCTCTCCTCCTGCCCCCCCCCCACACCTGTTAACTCTACGGCTCACGGGCAAAATTCCTGTGTTGGGGCGAAAACGCCCACCTAGTTGCCAGCGTCGATAAAGACGTAGCGATGTCCTCAGAAGCCAGACGCTGTGACCCGGGCTGTCAGGGTCTACTGGGCCGAGCTTCTGTCGTGCGAAGGCGAACAGACCCAGGGCCGCGCGTGCCATCGAGCCTGACCCTTGTGTGTAACCAGAGCCTCTTAGGCAAAATGCGGCATGTTTTTCAGAGAAAAAGAATTACCCGTGTCAGCCTGCGAGCGCCACTAACTTGGTGATTCGTCTCTGGGGGAATCCCGTGCAATCCAGCCTCGCCTTGCACGGTCGCGGCGGAGGACCGACCGTCTGATGCCTTTTCAGAAACACAGACCAGAAGTGTCGTGAGCAGAACTCGAAGCCGTGGAGACCCAGGAAGCTTCCAGGCCTTTTGAAGCTAGGTTCGTCACATCCTGTGGGAGGGACTGAGACATCTTTTACGAGCGCGTCGTAGCACGCTTATTCCTGGCTGATACTCCAACATCCACAACAAAGCCCGGCTTCAGTGTTGCGCGTCTCAAAGCGAAGGTAAAAAAGCTGAATGTTCAGAAACTGGCATGCGGCTCACACGCACAGAAGCACCGTCGTGCATCTCCAGCTTGATGTGGTTTTAAGGATGCTGGGCCGAAGGCTTTGCAGTCACCGGGGAAAGGAATCCGTGGTGATGACACCGGCCACGGTGGAGCTGAGTGCCTCCCGGTCGTCAAAGTGGGTCCTCGCTGAGGCCCGTCGGTGACCTCCGCTCACCCCCGGCCGTCCCGACGCACGGCACGACGCTAAAGCATGAAGACAGAGCATCCCTACACGTGACAAACGGCGAAGGCCAAGGAAGGGCAGTCGTTTGCTAGGCGGTCCGTGTTCCAGCCCCTGAAATACCACCGCCCTGGACAAACCCTCCACGCGCGGTGTGGCCGGCCCCTGGGGACACAGCAAGATCACGGACTAGGGCGTGGGAAGTGCCTCGGGCCTGACCGCTGACACGCAGCTGCTGTTGAACAAACATCCACGCGTCATCGAATCTGGACCTTGGTCTGTCGTCACTGTCACCTGCTGGCCGACTCCCCTGCAGCGAGGGATCTAGCAGCCCCCCGGGGGGTTAACCTGGTGGCCGTAGACGACGGCTTGGGGCGGCTCCAGAACCGCGTGACTCTACGACTCCGTCATCCTCAGGCCGCACGTTTACAGACACTACCGGTCGGTGAGCACGAGTTCTGACCGTTACGCGTTGTTGCAGGTGTACATCTGAAACATTTCTGTCCATTTTAATGTGTCACCTGGAGCCGATTTTGGCTGACACACGAACCGGGTAAATTACGCATACGACACAGCATTTGCCGGGTCTGTTTTCTCCTGCCTTTTGTTTTCTCAGGGCTCTCGCTCTAGGGTAAACACATACGAGCTACGAGATTCGAGGACAATGTGATAAGCAGCCACGGAGCCTTATCAAACTGTGATTTCCTTCGGATTTTTATTTTTCAAAAAAGATGAGCAGCAGATTTTTTAAATGCCAAATTCAAACAAAGACCCAATAAATACGAGACCCTGCATAAGAGTTACCAAACGCTCTTACGTTTTCCTTTGCTCTGATAACTTTGACTTTGTCACCGGGAACTGTCTTAGCCCTTTCAGTAGCCGGGACAGGTCAGAAACTCGTTTCTCACTGTTCAGGAGGTGGGGGTCCGAGGCCAGGCGGGGTCTGGGGGAGGCCTCTTCGGGGCAGCGGGGGCTGCTCACTGTGTCCTCACAGGGCTGGGGGAGCAAGGAGCTCCCTGGGGCCCTTTCGTCTCATCGCGAGGGCTCCACTGTCACGACCTAATCACCTCCGGAGGCCTCTGACGCCATCACATGGGTGAGGGTGGCAGGGGTGGGGGACGGGAAGAACTGAACGTATGAATTTGGGGAATATTGAGTATTCAGACCACATCAGGACTTAAAAATACAAGGATGTTAATTTAATTAGGCATTTTAAGCCTAGAATACAGTTTGAGTATTACCATGGGGGTGAGAGAAATTATATGGAAAAACTAAAAAATATGCCAAAAGGAGAAATGAAAAGACTGGGGGGCGTGGAGGGGGCAGCGGAGAGAAGAAAAACCACGTAGCGTTACTAAACCCGTGCTCGCTCACAGCGGTGACGTGAATGCAAATTCCCCTAAACCCTGGAACTGCGATGCTGAACACAGATGTGGTAAGTGAATCACACGCCCAAATGAATTTCAAAACATAGTTCACGTTTCCACCGTCATAGAAAAACCCTCACAAGCACTGCCTTAAAGTATTTTTTCTCAGAAAAATAGTTTTGGTAAGAATTAACCCTTTGATAAGGTTACGTAAACAGCTTCGCTACACATGTGCAATTTTAATACGTAAATACGGATATTCTCTAGGGCATGTTGCATAGAAGAATAATTCTTTTTACGTTATTAGAAACTAGCGCCCAGCCCCGTATGGCGAAGCCTCCACGTGGACAGAGTCCCCGCGAGCTGGCTGCGGTGTCGGTGAAGTCCCCGGGACGCAGAGGCGGCCCCCGGAGGGGCCGGCGCAGGAGTGCGGGCTGCCCTCGCCCCCTCAGGGGCCTGCAGCGACGGGCAGCTCAGGGAGGGGCGGCGCGGGCAAAAAAAATAATTTAATTTTCTCTATTTTCTGGCGTCATGACCAGATGTCCTGAAGGTAGCGCCTTTCTTCTTTTAAAGCAGCCAACGTTTTCATCGCTTCCAGTTTACTAAGGCCAGCCTCTTGGCTTACTATTTCCACGAGGGCGTCGTTCACATCCTTGGCCATGTTCTTAGCGTCTCTAGAAACAAGAAACACTGCACCAGTGCTGAAGGAACGACTTCGACCAAACCCTCTGTAACTCACGAACCGATTCTCACTGACCCCACCGTCACCACCCCTCAGTCCTCCCCCCATTTTCTGGGAAGTGTCCCAACAGGCGTCCCAGCCCCATCACCTCTCACCTCTCACCCTGGCACCGGGCCCTCACCCAGAGACCAGTCAAATGTGCATCTGTGGGGCGGCCACCCCCGAGGGCTATGAGCGCCCCCCTCCCGCATCTAAGCGTGCACGGCCCCCGGGTGTGCGGGTGGGGACACAGAACGTAACTTCTAGAGGCTGAAGACACGCGCTTCAGGGTCACAGAGCACAGCCCGGTGCCCGTCCACCACCGGCTCCCTGCCCTCTGCTGCTTTCAGGCACGTGTCCCAGCCCCCTCGGAGCTGGGCTTCCGTCCCCGTGGTGGAGAGTCTATTCTCCACCGATCGCTCCTCGATCACGTGATGACTGTCGTAGACGCCTTCCCCATCCGGCCCCGGCGGCCACTCACCCGCACACGTACACGTAGCCGCCCTCGCGGAGCAGCAGTGTGGCCAGCGGCCCGCTGTGGCGTCGCATCCCGTCTTGCACGTACTTCGCTGGGGCCTCTGTGCCGGCCGGGGCCTCCCGTGAGAAGCAGACGGTCAGGTGGGTCAGTGTCCCGCGCTCCTGGAACCGGCCGAGCTCATCCCTGCAACCCACACGCCACGGCCCTGAGCATCTGTGCCGAGCGCCACGCGGGACGGCCAGGCCCGACGCCCGCACCAGCTGTACCTGAATAAGTAATCCCGGTCCCGGTGCCGGCAGCCGAAGAACAGCCACGTCGCCCCGAAGCGTCCGTCTGGCTGCTGCTCCCGGAGTTTCTCTCTAAGCGAAAATGGAGGCTGAGATGTGAACGGGAGACGTCTGGACGGCCGAGCTCTTCGGCCGGAGGTCCCACCGGCCACCGGGACAGGCCTGTGCCAGCCACCCCCGCCCTGCGCGGAGTCCGCTCCTGGCACTCGCACTGTGCGCCCCCGGGAGCCTGGGCCACCCTGCAGACAGCACAGCGAGTGCGTCTCGGCCACAGACGCCCTTGAGCTCAGGCGACGCCCCTGCCCCGAGGACGATTCAGTGTGATTCACTCTGTGAGGCCGACGCTGGTGTCTACATTCAGAATTAGAGGCAGTTTCACGAGTAAAGGTAATTAATTCTCAGTTAAGAACACGGAAAAGCGGTCCCGGGCTTGCACAGGCAGATGTGACAGGTGCCGAGTCACAGCCGTGGCACCGTATCTGCCACGGCCCTCGCTTTCCTGAGGAAACAGCAACGGGAGGCCCCGTGCACAGGACAGCAGCTGCCACGCGGGGCGCGGCATGGAAGAGCTGCCCGTCACTTCTCAAACGAGGACGGAAACACGGCTCTATTACTTTACATCACGTGGTTCTGTTCTGACACAGAGCCGTATGCCAATGTCCTTCCGTTAAACACTTCTGACGTCTGAAACTTCCGACGTAGCCGACGTGCTACCACCCCTTCTATCGACTTAAGGGGCAGACGGAGCAGCCTGACATCATGGCACCAGCGCGAGGCCGCGCCTGAGATCTGTCCCAGCTACCACTGCGACCGCCTACGGTGCAGCCGCGGAGAGAAAGTGCAACCGTACGGGGGTTCCAGCGCCACGCGAACTCTCGGGAAGACACTGGACTTACGTCTCCCGTGGTGACAAAGTATGCGGTGCTATCGTACGCCTCATAATCATTTTTTATCATAAAAATTTTACAACTGATGTCCACTGCCCTGGAACCCACGGGGGCACAGAAAAGCTGCGCCGTGTCCCCGCCTGGGACCACGAGGGGCCCGCCGCCCGCGGGCCAGCCTGCGCCCTACCTGTGCTGCAGGAAGCCGATGAAGGGCGCGACGCCGGCCCCCGGGCCCACCATGACCACAGGGGCCGACGGATCCCTCGGCAAGTGGAAGGCATTGGCTGCGCGAGGAGAGATGGGTATCTGGAATACGAAGACGACGGTCGTTAGCGTGGAAGACGCCCTCGACGCAAGCACAGACCCAAGGGGGCCTCCGCTAGAGAAATCGAGGGGGAGAGGCGCACACAGCACTCAACAGGGCTCAATCAGGAAACCGTGAACCCGGCTGTCGCCACGGAGAGGCAGGCAAGTCCGCCTTGCAAGTTTTTATTTTTCACCCAAATCGACGGTGTTTTGGAAAGACGGGCCCGTATCTCTAAGGTAGAACCCTGGCTCGATACGATCCAACTGTTCTCCTAGCCCCACGAAGAAGACCTGCTTCCCAGGACGCAGCCCAGACGTCCGCGACAAGGTCTCTCTCTCTCTTCAGCTGCATGCCCTTCGGGACGTTCTCTGGGACGCGGGCACGGCCTAAACCTAACAGGGGGCTGTCTTCGCTATCGCCTGATACTTCCTTGCCAACCCACCAAGGGTACGAACAGAAGGTCTTCTTTTCCATGAGTGTGGAAACGTGTATGGCTTTCCAGTTACGGAACACGTGGACCATTTAATAGCGAGCGAGAGTCGCGTTTCCCTCTTCCTTTGAATAACTCGTAACGGACAGATGCAGGCCAAGAGCACCACCGACGAGGCCCACCCTGCACTTGCCTGCACCCCATGGGCCGGGGCCGGGGGCGTGGGGGGCCGAAGCAGCGACTCGGCCAGGGCGGCCAGCCAGCCGGTGCACAGGCCTCTGCGCGGAGCCGCCGACGCGCCGCCCGAATCCTCCACGACGGTGAAGACGAAGCGCAGCCTCCCCGGGTGACACAGCGCGGAACTGCAGGGACACGGGGGACACGGCGGTGAAATCAGGGCCCCCGCGAGGCAGACGGCCCCGCTGACCGTGTGGGGGCTCCCTGTCCCGCTGTGCTGCTCCCGAAGACCGCCCCCCACCCCCATTTTGTGGCATCTTCCAGGGAAGTTCTGATGTCGCATTTGCCTTCGAGACCAGGTACGATTCACACAAACCATCCCTCTCCCCACCCCCACTGCCACCCAGGGAAGGAGCTGGCGCGGCCGTCAGGGCAGCGGGGGCCGGGCCTGGAGACTCAGCGCCCCCAGTGGGCACGCGCTTCGGAGCACGGGGGCCACGGAGGACGCCCGCTCCACGACTCCCGGGGACGGGGTCTGAGCCGGGCCCGCTTCACCCCCGACACGGCTGCCGTGGCCTCCACTAACTGGGGAGGTTCTCACCGCGGGGATCTGGAGCCGCTAACGAACGGAAGCCAGAATCCCTAACATTCTGGGAGGAAGATGCTATAAAGTTCATCAAAATCCCTACCTTGCGCATGAATACGGTCTGGGCTGGAGCTTAGGAAGATGTTCTAGAAAAGAGAAGCCATTATCAATTCGCCACCGCTGACCATGAACTATGTAAGAGGTCAAACTTCCCGTTTTATTCAGAATGCTCAGAATGACGTTTTAAATCGCGTTCGGAAGCACGCGTGAGTTCACCGTGTCTGAGTAAAACATCACTGAAGAAAGTCTTCCTAAAGCGAACAGAGAGACTGCAATTTCTTATCGGAAATGAGTGTTTCCATCCAAAGGCTGGACTCCTAGACCGAAGGTCACTGAGCGTAGGGTCCACGTGTGGGCTTTAGGGTCCGGGAACCCATTCGGTTTTCCGTGTGCGTGGGCACACGCACCTAACAGTCTTCTGGGGAGACTGCTCAGATTTGAAGACTCTGACCCCAAAAAGGTTGAGGATCACGATTTTAAGAATTACGGGAAATACTGAGGCTTGACACATTTTTCCTCCCTCTAGTTATGCACCAGGAACCAAAACACGGAGTGCGGTCGTGGGCACTCTAGAATCAAGCTGTCCAGGGACTCGGTGGATTCAGGACACAGAGGCGCTCTTTAAGACGGCGACGAATCGGTACTGGAGTTCCCACATGATTGTTCGATAACAAGCTCTGGGCCTTTTCAGTGTCATGTTTGCAATACTAAAAATTTTCACTGTCCAAAACGTTATTCGGCAAAAATTTGGAAAGACCTTCCTAAAATGGCTTAGTTTTAATAAACATAAAAAAGTTTCCATAAATGGCTCAACTTATTTAATTTGTCTTAAAAAACTGGAAAATTTGAGTTTTTATGTCTCATTGCCTTTATTAATTATTTTTACCTAACTATGTAATAACTAATAAAAAAGTTCTAAAAAAGGGACAAAATCCATGAAGGAACTGAAACACATTCTTCTCTGATGAGTATGTCACATGACTTCATGCGACTTCCCTGCACATGTCCCGAGTGTCACCCCAAACCCTTGTCGGCTCTAGGAGACCCCGTGGGAGGCGGGAATGTTCGCCGTGGGCGCAGGAGAGCAGGGAGAGCGGCCTCACGCAGTGACATGTCCTACCCCCGAGGAGGAGGAGGGGAACAGAGTGCCACGACCTAAAGGAAGGAAGCAGGGCCCAGGGGCAAGAGGGCCCTTGTAGGTGAAAAGTAAAAAGCACCTGTCACCTGAGACCGAAAACAAACTTTGAGTGTTTTACTGCTTATCACTGCGGGAGAACAGGGAGGCGGTGACAAAACACCTGTCGTAAAGGTATAAAATCCCTGTAGTCACTGTCGCAGGTAAAGGTCTGCAATCCCTCCCTGGGACTCCCCGAGAGCCCCCGCCCCGGACATTGTCCCCCGGGGAGGACCTCACGCTCCCTCTGCTGGAGTCTGAGAACCCGAGAGACAGACACAGGAAGGGACGGACCCTTGAACCCCGTGGCGGGTCCCACCAGGTGCGCCTGCGGCACCCCGGGGAAGGGCCCCTGTATGGGCACAACCTGAGGTGTCCCCTTGTGCTCCCGAAGCCTCCACCTGTTCTTGCCCGGACGGCGACATCTGTTTCCCACAGCAAACGCACTTCACCCACCTCCCTCTATGAACCCCGATGCTCGCTATCTTTGAAAAAAATCATTTTTTTCCTCGAGCTATTTTCAGATGAGATATGACAAAATGCTTTCTGAAAAAAAAAATAGTAAAATGAGGAAAAGGCTGAATGCCGAGCCAAAAAATGACCACGACTGGCCACGTTGAGAGCAAATGACAGTGACAATGGCGGAAGGAAAAACGAGGACGTGACGGCATGGAGGGGCTCCCCGCTGCTTCTGACTTGTGCAGGGCCGTCCGTCCGGGTGTCCGGGCGGCTGAAGACGAACTGCAGACGTTGCTACTGATGGCAGCAAGACCCCCCGCGCGCTGCGCAGAGTTCAAAGGGCGGTGGTCGGGCGACACCCCTGCCCGCCCGGGAAGGTGGCACTCACCCAGCAGGAGGCCGAGCGGCGGCTGGCAGGACGGGAAGGCGTGCAGCAGGTCCAGCAGGCCGGCGCGGGCGCCGCGCACGAAGCAGCTGTAGTCGGCGGCGCCCTGGGCGCTGCTCAGCTCCTGCAGCCGCCGCCGCTCCGCACTGTCGCCGGCGCAGTCCGCCAGGGCCCGCAGCAGCGCCTGCAGCCAGAGCGAGGGGCGCGACTCAGTCACAGCTGCTGAGTGTTCGTTAGAGCCCCGGGGAGACGCCCGAGCAGCCACGGGAGAGTGGGCGCCGCTTGGCGCGCTCGGGAAGACAGCAGCCCCTCTGCCGCTGCTTCACCGTCGCCCGCTAGGCAAACCCGCTTTTACGTTGTTCGCGTCGCCTTCCCTACACGCCACGCCGACCTCATCAGTCACAAGTCTGAGCTCGAGTTCCCTGTCAGGTGTCCCTGAGTGAGAATGACCACGCTGTCCACGCTGTCCCACAGCTCAGCCTCCTACCTGGGGACCCCACACTGTTCTTGTCGTGGCCGATTACAACCTGGACGTCACCATTCACGTGACAACTGCTGAATGGGACAGGCGCTGCGCGGCTGAGACACTGGGGACACAGTGACACCTACCTGGCCTGTCGGGGTCACAGCGAGAGCCACACAATTCCAGGGGTGACTAGTGTGTGATCGGCTGGCAACGCTGCCGGGCCCACACGGGGTGGCAGGGCTCCCCAGGACGCAAGCCTGAGGGGCAGGTGGCCATGGGAAACGAGGGAGCGAAGAGTGGCTGACAGACGGCATGGGCACGAGGAGGCCTGGCTCCTGGGGACCACGTGCCGTGCGACACGGGTGCAGGGAGCTGTGGAGATGAGACGGGAGGCTGAAGAGATGGGGGCAGTGGGGGCAGGGCAGGAAGAAGCCTCCTGGACGCGGACTCCCAGTCACCTCAGAGTCATCGCAGAGAGAGGAGAATATGACCAAACAGAGCGACTCTCGGCCCTGAACCCCGAGTCTCAAAGGCCGAACCAAGTCCAAACTTTTGGATAGAAGACCCAACTTGTTCCTAACAATTCTGGGTCTCGCTGCGATTCCACGCTTATCCACCTGTGACACACGTGGCTCTTCACACTCAGTTCTGCGGGATCAAAGCGCTTCGGCAAGTTACCTGGCTCATGCTCTCTGAACGCTCACGGGTACCGCTCAGACACCGTGGCCGGGTCCCCTCTGCAGGGCAGACACGGGTCCCACCGGCTCAGCTAAGGACCCTTGCCTGAACCACCGGGAGATGCACACTCCACCGCAGCGGTCCCCAGCCTCTGTGGCACCAGGGACCGGTGCTCCCACGAGAATCTAAGGCCTGGTGATCTGAGGCAGAGCCAAGGCGCTGATGCTGGCGCTGGGGAGCGGCTGCAGATACGGATGTTGCTTCGCTCACTGGCCCACCGCTCACCTCCTGCTGTGCGGCCCGGTCCTCAGAGGCCGTGGACCGGTAGTGGTCCACAGCCCGGGCCGGGGGAACCCTGCTCTACGTGGCTTGCTCAAGGTGCCGGACGCAGTGCCGGACACAGGGCAAGCACTCGGGAAGGGCGGCAGGATGAATAAACACCCACACTACACGGGTTTCTGGTAGGAGAAGTTTACCAATAACACTGCATTGTTTCTCAGGTCGATGAAATGTCCTAAGTTACAGTAAAACAGTCGCAATTGCAAATCCTTCGTATTTTTCACTTCAGAATTACAGAAACCTTATGGTACTAAAATAGGAAATACCACGCTGTTTATAGAGAAAAACCTGATGACAAACATTACTAAAATTTAACATGCAAGTATTTTAAAGCAGCAATTCTGCTCCAAAAAATTTGTTTAAAAAATACTTCAAGAGGTGTACAAAAATGAATTTAGTGCAAGAATGTTCACCTTGGTTTTTTTAACAGTGAAACACTAGAAATAGTCAGCAATAATTACATCAATAATACAATTATCGTGCACTCATAGCATCTTAAAAATATCTCCAAGAGATTTCCACATTGGGATATACAAACTACTAATTTTAAGTAAAAAGGACACTTTCTACAGATCCTTTTTATCTTTAGCAAAACAAAATTTCAGCATTAATTCTGAGGGTCTGATTATAAAGGGTTTTCACTTCTTGAGTTATTTTTGTGTCTGGAATTTTTACAATGACCCTATAAGTTTTATAGTAAGAAAACAATTTTTCATATCTATATTTTATGGAATTTTAAAAAGTGGTAGAACTGAACTAAAACTGTGAATTTACTGAGTTTAATCAAGAAGTTCTCATCTAAGTCAATTCCAAATTTGTTCACATTCTGTGTAAAACAGTAAAAACTGCACTGCAGAGGGTGGCCTAATTATAAGGCTCTTTATGCTCCCTGGCTATCCCAGTTTGGCAAAGCACAGGTTGCAAAGTTTCACCCATTAATGTCCATGTGAGGGACCTGGTTAATACTGCTCCTGGCCTAGTACTGACACCTGGTGGATCACTCTATTCCAAGTTCATCTAAACTCCAATATGGCCTACCAAAACGCGTCAATGTTTCCCAAAGAATTCTGACTTAATAATAATCATGCACTTTTACACTGAAGCAGCCTAACAACATGAAACAGGCGGCAAGCAGGAGGGGAAGCCTACAGGCTCCTGAGTTTCCTGTCACCCACTAGGAAGTGTCCTGTGCAGCTGGACGGCACAGGGTCGTTCAGGGTCGCTCTCATCACTGATTAACGTGCCACGTCCAGTTAACCTCCAGTAAAGGACTATGAAAAAGCGCTACTGAAATCTCATTTCAACAGAACACGTAAAATCGCAGCATAAACACAACATAAAAAAGCGTGGCTACGACAATTATAAAGATAACGCAGGCCCTCGGGAACCACTTTCAAAACCGAGCTGTGAAGGCCGCACTTTCTAGGCTTCAAAGGCGAATACCAGACGTATTTAACAAGGCCAACACGGAGCTAAGCATGCTTGTAAACGTCACCCAAAGAAAGAAAAGTACCTTTTTAGGAACCGCTCGTATTTCAAGGCACCAGGTGAGAATGAACTGGAGAGAACAATTCTCAGGTATGTGCTGGGGCAAGGCTGCTCCTTTTCAGGTGGACGGGAAACCATTCGTGACAGAGAAAATAAAGAATGAGCTGTTTTGTACTCCTAAAAACACAAGTAACAGTAACGCTTTACACAGCGGTGCTACCAAACGGCAATATGACTTGTGGCAATGTTTATTCAGTCAATGAGGAACGTCCCTAAAATAAATGCAGCAGAAAAACTCACCTTACACACAAAAAATAGAACCATAAATTTAAGAGCAGGTTATACGGGCCATACCAACCAAATCTAGGTACGCCCAACAAATAAAATAGGAAATCATCCCAGACCAAAGAGCCAAAAAGCCAAAATGGCAGGGGTCCGTTAACACTGCGCATGACTCTCACAGAGAACTTATGAACTGAACTCAAATTCAAGGTTCTAAGCCAAGAACTGAAAAGATAACTTCCTTTAATTATGGAAAAAGCAAATATTTATGTTAAACAAGCAATAACACACTAGGCGAAACATAATAGGAAAAGGACTTTCTAAAAAGAAAGACGTTTTTATTGTATGACATTTAAAACACGAACTTGGAAACAAAATAACGCTGCCTGCAAAAGCGAACAAACCCATCAGCCCAAGTCACCGACCTGCTCCTCCAAGAGGACGGCCACACCCCCTTTTAACGTGGGAGACGTCCCACAAAATCCATCCCCACCTCATGTAACTGACGCGACGGTTAAAAAACCAGCAACGCCTGTCACCACCTGTTCCGGGGCCGACGCAGTGTGGCCGACCCTCGGGAGCTAAAGGGAAGGCCGTGGAAAGGACACACAGGCACGCGACACCTCCAACCTGCGAGGCCCAGGACACAGTCAAGTGGGAGCTCAGGGCCATACCTCTCTTCTTGGTGTCCGCCTTAATCTTCAGGAGGACGCGGTGCTCCCTTTGGTCCGTGAGCTGCAGTCTTTGGAGCAGACCCTGCACCTCAGAGTCACTGTTGGGACAGATGATGTTGAAGGCGTCTCCAGGCTGATAGGAAAAATCTGTTTTCTAGAAGAGAACCAAGAAGAAAGTCAGTCCCGCGTGAATTAAAGTTTGAGTTACGAGTAACAAAATCACAGTTTTTATCATGTGACCATTTAAACACATGGATGAGAAACAAAACTGTTCTGACGGCAAAAGTCCAACAAGCCCAACTAACTGCACGAACGCACTTGAACTAGGAGGTTTCGAAAAGGAACCTCCATAGTTACTGACGCTTTGCTTTGTCACTGAATCTACAGAATGGGCATTAAGCCCTTGCGCATTTTCTAGAGAATCAGGGGCCCATCGGTGTGCTTTAGTGATCCGCGTAAGCATCGCTCTGATGGAAACACACGCCGTTCCACACGTGAGAAACCGCTCAGGCCCGCCTGCAGTGGTTTCTGATTTCCTTGTCACTCCGTCCTTTTGGGGACGACAGGTGGGAGAGGACCCTGTCCTTTCCCGAATGAGCAGGTCGTGATGTCATCTGGCTCGGTGTTGGTTGCACACACACAGGGGCGGGAGCAGGAGCCCCTTCCCACGTCCACTCAGACCATGTGCTGGAGGCGCCTGACCGCACACACTCACACGCCTGGCCTGTGAGCGAGGCAGACTGAACCCACCAAGGGGCCAGCCCTTGCCCCGAAGTGCAGAATGAAAAAGAAAATGTTTTGGGGTAAACAGAACATTAAACAATATGGATTATTCAAATGTTGAAAAGCAACATGGAACTACCCAATAGGATAGAAGCAAACCATCTAGTGTGGAAGCCCATCCTATTTCTCTTTCTAGTGGGAAGTTCAAGTACATCTACACAGCCTTGATGCGCCCGGCTTTTCTCAAATCGCCACCCACCGAACTTCTCAGAACTCTCTTCCAAATAAAGGGCTGAGCTACACGACCCAGGGCCCTCAGCCACTGAGGTTTCAGGGTATCCATCAGTTTCTCAACCTGAGGTCAAGGGATCTGGGAGGGCCTGGAGGGGCTCGTGGATGGAGTTCAGAGAGGGGTACTCAGTGCCCCAAGACTGTGTGCCAGGTGTTGATAACCATTTCTCGGGAAAGATGGTCCACGATTTCTTCCACATCCTCAAAGGAATGCGTGCCAGCACGCTGAGAAATGAGCTCTTCTGTGACCGTCCGGTCCGAGCCCCATTTCCAAGCATCTGCCTGACGCTGGTCAACAGCTCCTCCCAGTTCCGACGCCACGGTTCTTTCGTGGCTGAACGAGAGAGGCAGCGACCCTGAATCCCCACCGGAGTCCCTCCTCATTTTAGCTCCCCACAAGTGAACAGGAAACAGGTGTGAGCTGGGGAGAGGAATGATGGGTCGAGAACAAGGCCGGATGTCCTGCCGGAGACTCGTTCTTCCTCAGTGTCCGGACTAGAAGGCCACGCAAGCCTCTCTGCACCTCGTGACAACATAGCTGCGCCGGGAAATAAATCGTGTAACTTACTGAAATGTCCAGTTCCATCAGAAACGTGGTTTTTATGGCATCGTTTGTAGTCAGCTGAACGGCCTTTGAAATGGGAACTCGAAAAACTGGATCCACCGAAGGCACGGATGCCTGGCCTTCCTCCTCGAGAAACAAATGTGATAGAACATTACTAACTGCGATTGTCAATCACACTCAGCAGGGCTTCGCCGAGTGACGCGGTGAGATGGGTAAGATCCTAGGAAACACCCCGGCTGTGTAAGTATTCCTTCCTAAGATGACTAGCTACGACATACGCTCCTGAATCTTTCGGAAGAGAAGCTCATCATATTTCAGACTCCTTTCCCATTAGACACGGGAATTTCTGAGATGCATAATACTGGAAACATCAGATCCTAGCATTTTCGTGTAAAGGTTTAACAACCTTGTGAATAAACTCCAGCGAAGCAACGGTATGCACGCGTGTCTGAGGAGGGAGGTCCTTGCGGAAAGGACAGGTGTTTAAGGTGGGAAGGTGTCTGCACGGATGGTCACAAGAAGCCTCGGGCTCGTGGGCACTGCTCTTCCACAGAGCTCCCGCGAGGACGGGAATCCCACCCCTGCACTGGCCAATGCAGCAGCCACTAGACATGGGTGCCGACTGGGCACCCGTCTGATTAGAGAACTGGATTCTTAACTTTACTTAATTTTCATTCACTCAAAATTCATTGACCACATGTGTTACCGGCATCTGTGTTAGACACCACAGGCCCTGGGGAACTATAGAAAAACCCGATTTTGCCCTAACAACCCCCAGGCCTTTCCTAACCTGACGCTCCTAAGTGCTACTAAGAATCGAAGCTTACACGTAAAAACACACTAGCCAGTTACTGTGGGCTGCGTGGCTGTACGGGAAAGCTGGGGCGAGGGCCTGGGGTGGGGGTCTGGGGTGAGCGCCTAGGTTTCGACATGAGTGGCACTGGGACACGCCACTCGGCCGGCAGCGAGCTTGGGTGACTGTGTTCCCATGCCTGCCCGGTCACACCTCCTTCCAGAGGCAGCCCACATCTGATGACCCATCGATGACTATAGAGGCCTGGCCCATTAGCCCCGACTCGGGACAACTGTGAAGGGCCAACACAGCTCCAGAGCACCCTGGAACTGGAGAGCTTCACCAACACTTTGGGTGAAAAAAGCAAAAAGCTGAGAGTAATGCACAAAAAGTGTGAAAGCCAAGGGCATCCTCAAGAGTGTGCAGGGAGGCCTCACCCCCTGCAGCCGGAGAGCAGAGAGAGCCACAGTCCGACTGACAGGGCAGGAGGGGGCTCGTGACAGCTGAGGTGGGACCCCGGGGCTGAGATGTGGAACCCCGTGCCCGTGAATCTTCTGAGCCTGCAGAAGTGGCCACTCCCCCCCATCTGGAACGACGGTCCCCTCTGTGCACTGAGACAATGCAGGGACTGCCACGCCCCACACCTGCACCCGTCCCCTCTCCTGATGCTGGGCCAGTGACCAGTTAAGGCTGCAGGTGTGCTGGGCCAGCTAAGGAGGCAAGAAACAACACCCTGAAGACACTGCAGGACAGGGACACGAGCAGCAGCCGAGTATGCACGAGGCAGTGCTGACGGAGGGCAGAACATAAACTTGGATAAAGTGATTCTCTCTCTGGGACACACTCCGAGGACACAGGCTGTAGCACCCAGGCAAGAGCCTCTGGAGGTGACAATGGACATGCTGACATACGCCTCCAAGGGGAGAGTGAGAGCCTGCGCCACGTGGGTGGGGAGGCCGGCAGGGCCCTGGCCAGCACTGGAGGTGGAATTAAAAGGTGCGGGGAAGCATCCCGGGACAGGAAAAGCCACAGGAAGCCAGAGTCCACCGGATGGCCAAGGGCCACTGGAAGAGGAGAAGGGTCCACCACGGCAGACATTGCACTTGTGGTGCCCAGTCCTCCTCCCGAGGCCTAACATGCACTGGGCCGGGGGGGCACCCAAATGCGTCAAGGACTGCCAGACAGGGGTCAGGTGATGCGGCTACCCCGTGTCATCAGTGAAGCCTGCGGGTCCAGGCAGCAAGTGGAGTCCCGGGGCCCAGGACACTCCTGTGGTCACCTGGCAGCTGGCACGAGCCCACGCAGGATTCGTGGGGTAAGAGCCATCACAGTGGGGAGGACCGAGCTGAATCTACCAGCGGCCTCTCCCACCAAGCTGAAAAATAACACAGCGTCCTGCGAGGGACGGCAGACAGCAGCGCCACCCTTAAACCTCTACAGGACATGGGGAGGGTCTCCAGGGAACCCCATCTGATTCCCCAGACGGGCCCTGGGGACGGGACTGAGCCACCAGCAACTGGGACGAGCAGGAGCCCAGCTGCGGTGCCCCAGCTGCTGCCGACATCTCGACTGCCTAAAACACATGCCCTCGACTGACACAGATCAAAAACAAGAAACCAGGAAGTGAATTCTCTGAAGTAAAGGAGAAACAGGGCTCTTCCCAGGTACTGCTTCGAAGACAGAAGCAACGCAATGACACAAGCACTTCTCTAACGCGCGGGGGGCAGGCCGTGGTCACCCCTCAGCTCTCCACTGGCGTGCGGAGCAGCCAGACAACGTGTGACTGGACGCGCGTGGCTGGGTTCCGGCAAAACTTTATTTATGAACACACCTGGCCAGCCGACCGCAGATTGTTGACCTCTGCTGTTGTATAATTAGAAAACAAAAAACCACACCGATGGTACCGCAACACACAACGTGAGCGTGAAGTGAGGCTGCCTACCTGGCCGACAGGCTCCTGCAGGTGCACCTGCAAATAGTCCGGTGGCAAAGCGGGGACATTCAGAGAGGCCTGGGAAAGCGGGGGCACGGAGCGGGTCAGCGAGGGCTCAGAGTCTGCAGCCAGAGCCCTCGACTGACCGCCGTTCGCTCCAGTTTGTTCCGAAACCTCGGAATCCTTTCCTCCTGGATCCTCCAACCGGAGAAGTTCGACTTGTGATTCGATGTGGATGAATTCCGGGTTCGTTGGGTCTGGCATCCCGGAGGTTCGAGGGGCCGCTGTGAGGGCTCCATTCATCTCTCCTCCTCTACTTGACGCGAAAACCTTCGCGAGGGCAGCCCAGAGCCCGTCAATCCATGGCTCGACCACGAGCTCTAAGCTGCAGTGTTGAAATAAGAAAGGAAAAGAGACAAACGCCTCAGTCCCCCGCTTACACATGTGACGATGGGTAATGGCAGAATTCTACGCAACCGTCAAAAACACGAAATACAAAGATTATCTATCTACAACACGGAAACTACTTGTGGATGACTGAGTCAAAGAGCAGAACTTTATTCTGAGCTCGTTAGCACTGAGCTGAGGACACATGAGCAAGTACACAAGTTAGAGAACGGAAAGGAAGATATTTTAGTGTCAGGTCACGGAAAACTGACTTTTCCTAATTTCCTAAAACAGAGTCAGTAATCCTTATTTTAAAAAGCTGTCATTTTAAATAAGCGTAATGAACTCTGACGAGGCTAACAAAATTTACCCCAAATCCCAGTCCACTATAACATCACAGATGATCATCACACCAATCGAATACACCACCTATTTTCCCTACATACCCAACTATCACCAAGAATCCACTCCGAATTAATGCTAACTCTTTTGACTAAGAAACAGTTCGAACCTTCTCTCGGTTCTGAACAATTTTTGTGGGAAATTCCCAGGGAGGCTGACCGAAGCTGGCCTCGGTCCCCGTGCACGGTGTTGGCCCATGGGAAGCCCCCACGGGCCCTGGACAGAGACAGTCCACGTAGAGCGAATGGTCAGGAAAGACCGCGTCAGGCCCGTGGAACGACATGTCATTTTTAATCTCAGCTCAAAGGAGGTACCACTGCAATTCCACTTCATGAAGCTGAGCGGCTCAAAGGGAGGCACTTCGGACCTCTGTGTTGTGACTCTGGATCCACGAGGTGCTCGCACAGTGTGCAGCTCGAAATGTGGCGATAGCACATCTGTCCCTCGGGAGACTTGGGAAAAGTGGGCACATCAAATTATGGGTTCGATGATGAAAGCGACGTTGAAACACCGTTCCCACAACTCAGAGCTGAAGACGGAACTCAATCGGAGTGAGCCCGACCACTGCTCACTTACTGGACTGTGGCCCCAGCCCCAGGGGACGGCCGTGTTAGTGCACCTGACCCCAGAACCGGACTCGTGTGCACCGCCATAGCCCTTCAGTGCGGTGGCACGTTAAGCCAGGACGTCTTCTCAAAAACATCTTCCATTTTAGAAAAGGGAAAGTTCAAGTAAGGTAGCTAGGTTGAAGATTTAAGAGATGCAGGCTGCTGAAACAAACGTTAAAAAATTTTAACATCCAATCCAACAAACGTAGAGGGAAAGCGAAAGCTTCTGAAATAAAACATGGACAGGGTGACAGAATTAATGGATTACATAAGGAGTCAGCAATTAAACAGCTCACAAAGGACAATAAACATGAATGCCAACAGGTTCTGGGGGGAAAAAAAGCCCAATAACAATGGACAAAATTGGTAACATGCAAAGAAGTGTGGCAGAGCTTTGTCACCATCAAGAACAGGTGTACTGGGGACATCGGAAAGAGCCCAGCACCACAGCTGCAGAAAACGACCGACGACGTGGCCACGAAGGGGAGTTAATGGACGAGAAGGGTCTCCAACACACACATGCAGGTGGTGACGTGCAGAATAGCTAGACGTTTGCTGACTGTCACGATTCATGAACACAGGCCTAGTGAGAATCTATTTAATGCACCTGGCAGAAAACACCAAGTGTGTGTGCTGTTACCTGGCTAAATAAAGACTAAATGACAATAAGCTGTAGGACAACATCTGTAACTCCTCTGCATAAGCACATTGAGAGGATTTGAAAGGTGGCACATCGGGTGAAATACTGTATTGTAAAAACAAGAATAGAATAAAATAAAGTTTGCATTTCTGGTGGGCAGGCTAACGAAGGGCCACTAAGATGTAGGAGCCAATGCACACAACGCACCATGAAGGGCCCCTGCCCGCAAGGGGACCCTGTCCAGTCACTCGCTGTGCACAGGCGAGGAGGTGCGTGCACGTGCTATCAGAGCTCCTACAGTCGACGTTCACTTTCACAGACACCGGGGCGTGTTGAGACCGTTACACTTCACGTAAGTGTACCCGGCGCCTTCTGCAGTTCCTTCCGCGAACAGAACTGAGAAGGATGAGGCGCTTGTAAAAAACAAGTCAGTAGAACAGGTCAATCAGGCTCTGGCTGGTCGTCTTAGGTCTTATAACTAAACACGGCAACAAAACCAAAAAATGACTTTCCGTGGAAAAGTTTCAGGCTCGATGCCAAGTCAACGCCTTTTACAGACTCGCCGACTTTCACGACGGACGGACAGGGTCCGCTGGACGGGACAGGGACAAGTGCAAGGCTCTTACCCCACGCAGTCATCCGCGTGTCCAGTGTCATAGAAACGCCGGGCACCCAGCTGCTGCAGCCGTCGGTCGATCACCTTCCCCCCGTTACAGAAGTAGGTGTACTCTGAGTCCCCCAGACCTAGAGCCCAGACAGGCGGTCAGTGCACAGCGAGCTTTACGTTTAAACGACGTCCAGACAGACAAACATCTAAAACGTGCCAGTCGCGCCCTGACTGACGAACAGGAAATGACGTGCGGCTGCACGTTGTCTTATTTCTTCCTTGAGTAATAGTAAGTATAATTGTCTTCTATTTTACAACGTAAGAACACCAGACATTTTGAAACAAATACTTTTTGACCAATTAGCAAACATATTTCCCATTTTTGTTTCCATGGCTCTGTGTAACCACGTGGAAATCTTAAAAGGACTGATTAGATGGGTTTAAAAGAAACAAATCTGTATTTAAAGACTTTTCTGAACTAGTGCAGGGGCCTGCAAACTACAGCCTGGGGGCCGAACGTGCCCACTGTCTTCCTTCGGAAACAGTTTTACTGCGACACAGCCAAATCCACTCGCTCGCTTTGCTATGGCAGCTTTCAGGCGACCACAGCAGAGCTGAGTGGCTGCTACAGAAACCGCCGGCCCCACAGCCTCGAACACTTCCGACCTGGTTCTCTGCAGCAGCGGTCCCCAACTGTTTTGGCACCAGGGACCGGTGCTCCCATCAGAATGAGGCAGAGCTGAGGCGGTGATGCTGACACCGAGAAGCAGCGGCAAACACAGCTGGAGCTGCGCTCGCTCACCTGCTGCTCCCCTTCTGCTGTGCGGCCTGGTTCCTAACAGGCCAGGGACCGGTACCGGTCCGCAGTCCGGGGGTTGGGGATTCCCTACTTTATAGGGTTTACTGATCCCTGTCCTAGAGCGTAGAGGTACACCTACAACATAAACCACCACCTGCTGTGCCTGTGTTGAATAAATTAAGAGTTGTTTCTGTTTCCTCGTAAGAAAATAGACTAACATATTCATAGTTCGTTAAAAAATTTTAATTTAAAGCTTAAATATCTTAGTTTTTTAATCACCTCCAGAGATTTTCCCAACAATAATACGGTGAGCAACTGGTGGGTCCATTTACAGGCATAAATGCACTGGAATGGTTGGATGGGCTTCAGTTTTTGCTTTTCAATGATTTTTGAGAAATTTTAAAGTGACATGCACATGTTCACTCTTAAAAATTAGAAAAACTTAAATTAAAATAATGGGTACTCCAAAATATTTTCTGGAATGTGTTATACACAACTGACCGTGGCCAGGGTCACAATCTCAAATTTCTGATCAGTCGCTTATCAGCACACCCCATCCTTGCTAGGTGCCCTCCCCTCGAAATGACTCTCAAAGATGGACAACAGGGATCTTGAGCTAGGAAGACGGGCACTGAATCCCGCGTGGTGGCACACCCTACTGAGCTGGTCCTTCTGATCCTAACCTTAGTGCTTTAGTCTGTACCTTGCAGGGGCCTAGGCCAGTGTTCCCTAACCTGGAGCTTTAGAAACCACTGATACTGGGGCCCTACCTCAGAACAGTCCTTGGGGGTGGCCTGGGGATGGGGTGCAATGAAAACAGCTCCAGCCGATCCCAACGTGAGGCCAAGAGCAAAAACCACCGACCAGGGAGTAGATCTCAGGGAAGATATTGGATCTCCCCGGTGCTTTTTTAAAAATCCAAAACAATAAACCAGCAGGCAGGGGTGCTCCTTCAGGAACTGTTTCAGCAGGTGTGGGGGAGGCCCGGCACATATACGCTGGAAATGTTTCACAGCTGAATGCGATGTGCACCCTGCCCCTGCTTGTGAATGCTGCTCGGGGGCTCTGCCAGGGGCTCCTGAGGCGAAGACTGGGGACGCATTCATACCACAAGGGCCATCACTTAATTTCTATGTCACACATTTAAATAAAAAACCCAAAAAGGACAAAACCCATACAATCACATATCGTGGCTTCGAAAGATACAATCAGATACCAGAATTATAGCTGGTAATAGCAGAACATGGCAAGAACTAAAAAACCCAGTACACACCTAATAAACCATACCGCAGGTGAGCAAAGAAGTCAGCCGGCAGCGTCTTGTCCTGGATCTCCTTCACGAACTTGCGGGCTGTGTCAGGCGGGTCTCCTGTGCCCGTGGTCGAAACCACCACCACGAGAGGCGCTGTTTCGGTTTTTAGATCGTACTGAAAAGCAGAATGTGGAGTGTTGACTCAGGCACTCAGCTGAGTCTCCTGAGACCTGAAGCGGTCATCAGCACTGTGTATGGCACAACGGCAGGGAGGTGCACACGCACTGTCACGCTGGGGATGTCAAGTGCTGCCCTCAGCTGTCAGGGAACCCGGCTATCACTCCCTCAGGTTCGAGAGCTGAGAACGTCATCAGTGTAAACGGAGATCAGCAGTGCTCCCAAGTCTTACAAATCAAGCTGCTTTATTCTAATTGCATCTCATTTTAAATATTCCAAATAGAACACTTCACTGTCTGTTGGAGTCCACGAGCTCTACTGCTCACAAATATCATTGACTTTGGCTCAAAGGAATTCACTTTATTTTTCAAGCTGATGTAACAGATGAGGATTCGAGCTAACTTTTTACCAAGCGATTCAAAGGTTACAGGGCAACCACGCTGGTTGTGCATTCAACTATGCAGTCTGTCGACATAACTTCACCTTGAAAAGGGCTCGTGATCTAGGAAGCGCAAGCTATCCATTTAACTCGGATGAGGAGCAAATACTGGAGAAGAAACCATGTGGCCAAGGAGAGCAAATGACGTGACTGACACAGTGCTGAAGCATTAACGACTCACCTAACATTCAAGTGGCTGCTGACCCAGGTGGTGGGGGGACCCGAGGGGCCAAATCAGGGCGATTATACGATGACCTAGCTTTGGTTTGTAGTTACAGACTCAGACCGTATTTCATCGTGTGGCTCCCGCAATGTAAGTTTACTTGGAAGTTACTGCAGAATCACGAGCAGCCCATCGGCCGGGTCCTCCGGGGTGCTCCCTGCTGGGTGGGGGTGACTACTTCGGGAGTCTGCGCTGCATGAAGGAATTGGGTGATTCTCCTATGATCTGAGTTTATCAGTCACCTGTGCTGCTGACAGTCTAGTCTAGTGAAACAGACATGCGGGAAAGGCCAGAAGAGGTGGTGAACTTGAATGAGAGCACACTAGTACTGAACGGAATCACAGTGCCGAGTGGCTGGCACCACATCCTGCGCTTGTATGACGGCCCTCGCTAGTGGCTATGGCCTGAATTATATACAACCGTGTACCCCGGAGGTCTCCATCAGGCCGACTGCAAGAAGCACAGAGACCTGTCGAGTCGCATCCTAAGGCAGGGATTTCTGCAGAGACGGACTGCATAAGCATGTAGGCCTGACCTAAGCAAGCCGAGCCTTCTGCAGAACTCCATGCCTCTGCTTTAAACTCTATTTCACTAGAGAACAGAGTGCTCCCTCACTTGGAGAAACTCTCACATGAATGGCAGGGACTTTGTGGGGATACAAATGGAGATACAAGCAAGGCAAAGACCGCCCCTTCCACGCCACTGAGTAGTTATATGTTTCAGTTTTTGAGACCGTTCAGTCTAATCCCAATGTACGCTCAGATGTAAAAAAAGAAAAGCTGGCAGGAATCTTAACAATAGTTGATAAAATAAGTTTGAGTGTTGAACACCTCTTACCTTATCCGATTCACTCATACAGTGAAGATCTGCAGAAAAGCCATGTGCAACAGCCTTCTCACTTATTTCCTCGGCAATGGCCTTGGCCTGCCCCTGCTGCGTGGCATAAAGCAACAGAAACCTCCGCATCACCTCAAGGCACGTGCTACAGTATCTGGGACAGTGACGCTGAAACACAGAAAAAAGGCGTTTTCTTTTTAATGTAGTAACAACCTGCAAGTATTGATTCTCCCTCATAAACTAAAAATAAAGACTTCAACAACATCCACGTGTAATACGAAATAAACTTCTCTGACTCTGTTAGCATTAATTCTCAAGGAGTCTTGAAAAGGGAGAGACGAAGCGTTAGTTCCATGCCTCAGAGAACATTCTGGGGCCAGACCACTCGGGCTTGAATCCAGGGTGGGTCACTCGCAACTGTGGAACCGCAGGCAAGCTCCCCAGCACAGCTGTGCCTCAGCGCCCTCACCCCCAAACGTGAGAGATGCAAAGCACCTGAGTCCCGGCTGAGACACGGCAGTGCCCAATAAATCCTAGATACTTTTTCGCTTGCTCTTTTAAAAAAGGCAACAGTAAATGTTCTGTTAACATTGTAGGAGTTTTGTTTCATACTTGATTCTAATGCTAGAATAATCACAGCACGAAACTTAATCGAAGCACACGCTGTTTCATTATTTAATTCAACATGAAATGTATGTGTCCCTGCAAGTGAGTACATACTTGCACGTGGATAAATAGAGAAAATATTTCTAATCCTCTCAAGTACTAGTACCCATATTCTCCCTGAAAAGAAAACCAGTAATAAAACAGAGGATACTCGCAGACTTTTCCCCATACTCATCCCATGTCTAAAGCTGTTATGTGTAGGAAAAGATTTAACCTGAAACCCAAACCGAAATCTTGGCTTTTGGGACATGAACCACCAAGTTTTATGCTTTTTATGCTCCTCTGGCCAGTTACACCTAAGGAGAGGGAAGCCACCACTAAATTAAAAGGTAAAATCGTGTTAGGGAACACGATCCTGACCATGAACATGCTCAGGGCACAGAACAGCGCCTGGCGCACAGCCAGGGACCAACAGGTTAACCGAAAAACTGAGCACAAACGGGGGTATTCATGGTCCCCCGCGTGCAGGGCCGAGGACAGTGGGGTGCGAAGGGGCCGCCACCACCGACGACGGCAGCCAGCGACCGGGGGCACTAGGGGGGCCACGCGGAGGGAGGTGCAGGCGCCCCAGAGGCGGGTCCCCGACCTCGCAGGCCGAGGCCGGGCGGAGGGGAGGGGGCATCACCCCACTGCGGCCGGGTGCGCGCTGCGAGGCGTCCCGAGCCCCGCGGCTCCCCGCGATCCCATCACCCCCGCCCGCGCCCCGAGAACAGGGCTGGGAGCGCGGACGCCGACGGCGGGGGCCCCGGACCCGCCGCGCGCCCGGCCGGCCGGGGGAGGAGAGGGAGGGGCAGCGCGGATGGAGCCGACACCCTGGCCGGCGCCCTCGCGCAAGCCCAGGCCGCACGCCGCAGGCCCGGGCCGGGGAGCGGCGGCCGCGAGCGCTCACCTGCGGGAAGCCCGGCCCGGGCGCAGGTGCAGAGAGAGGGCAGACGCGCTGACCCGCGCCCCGCGCCTGCGCACTCGGCTCCCGGCCTGCAGCGCCCGCGCGTGCGCAGTCGGCGCGTGCGGCCTACAAACCCGTCCCTGCGCATGCGCTGGCCTATCACTCCGCCCCTATGCATGCGCGCTCAGCGTCCTGCGCATGCGCACGCTCGCTCAGATCGCCTCTGCGCATGCGCACGGCTGCTCCCCCGCCCCCCGCGCATGCGCGCGGAGGCCCACGAGGCCCGGGGCGTCCGGAGCCGCCGGGGTCCGGCGGGGCGAGCCCGGTAGGTGTCCGCGCGGCTGGGGGCGCAGCTGCCTGACCCCGGCGCGCGCCGCCCAGGCCTAAGCGCGGTCCTCGGGGGCCCCCCGTCCCCGCGCCCCGCACAGTCGTCCCCCCACCCCCCAGCGGGCCCTGTCTGTCTGTCCGGCGCGCGCGCCCGCCCTCCCCCGGGGGCCCCGCG
Organism: Cynopterus sphinx; assembly: GCA_030015415.1. Lineage (NCBI taxonomy): Eukaryota > Metazoa > Chordata > Mammalia > Chiroptera > Pteropodidae > Cynopterus > Cynopterus sphinx. The sequence continues at coordinate 2,320,089 of CM057379.1, read as the reverse complement.
TTGTTTTTCCCTCTTTTTTTGCCTTTCGCTGAGCTTGGAGCATCTTTTGCCTCCGTCGCAGCCACATCTTAGCTCCGAGGGGAATCCGAAACCTCGGGGCCCTTTAAGCGCGTTTTTCAAAACCTTTATTATTATTACATTATTATTGTTATTATTTATTATTATTATTATCATCATTATTATTTAATTCTTGCTTGACGTCGATCTGTCGGAGTTTTGGCCCCTTTCCCTGTTGCTCGGAGTGTAGCCGACCTCTGAACAGCCCAGGAATGGGAGCACCTAAGCGCCCCCCCCACCCCCTTCCTTCGAAGATGTGGTGTCACTTTTGACCCTCCCTTTCCCCCCAAACTCAACTGTAGTGGGCCCTGTGCACGCGGGACTCACGACCCACGGTGGAAAACATTTACTCAGACAGTCCCTTCCACCAGCCCCCTTCCAGGGGGCCTGGGTACGGTCTGGGCTGCCTGTGACACTTACAGGCCCTGCCAATGGGCTAAAACCACTTCTTTGGGCTTGTTTCCTCACCTATGAAATGACAAAAGTAATTAATTCATCGTGCCGTTAGGAGCATTCATTAACTCAGCACGTGCGATCGATAGGGATGATTATTGTTAGATGCCTCCACTTTTCTCAGCTTTAGGTTGATTCTCAGCCCTTCGGGTACCTTGTTTTAGTGGGAAATATTTATTAGTCACGTCTTTTGGATACTTCATCCTTAATAAGCGTTGATGTTGAATGAGTCACGTTCTCAATATGTTTGACCATGTATTTTTTTATTCCTTAGTTATAAATCAAGAGGAGTTGCACATCTGATGGCATGGCTTTAATCACCCTGCGGAGGAACCTTTGTCATTTATCTGATTTCCGGATGCACGGAGCTCTGGCTGCTCTGAGAAGTCAACCTGTAAATCATGTTCACAAGGGAGCCAAGACGCGTCTGTGTCCACGGTCCTGTCCACTACACCCTGGGCCTTTCAAGGTCAGGTTCCATCATGCCCGTTGTAAGGAGTTCCATTCAGAAAATGGAAACGACCTTCGTCCAGTTGGTGAGGCAGTGTTCTCTGATCAGGACAGTTTTGAACAGAATCTCGAAAACATGGGCGAAGAGGTATTTTACAGGAGCCTGAGCAGCTTCACCTCATCCGAAGAGGTGCTGAGTTTTCTAAGCACGCTGCAGGCTTTGCCTGACACTCTGGCAGCAGGAGCCTTACAACGGATTTGTGAAGTGGAAAGGACAGCTGAAGCACACAGGCTCCCCAAGGAAATACTAGAGAATCCTGTCTTTCGAGCTCTATGCGTTCAGTTTGAACAGGAACCCTCAAATCTGTCAAACACTGGTTTGGTGACTGCTTTGCAAGCCCTGACTCTGCTGTATGTGGACCCCCAGAGTAGCTTGTTACTGAACCTGCTGGCAGAATGCCAGCGTCGTCTCCAAAGGGGTGGCCTGGAGGTCCACAGTCTTTGCGTCCTTGGGGAAACTCTGATTAAACTGCAAGGTCCAGATAGCGCGACACTAGACCTGATTATATATCAACTGCAAGGTGAAGAGTTGGACAACTTTGCCCCCGAGGATATCGTGGCCCTTTATAGGGTACTGCAGGCATGCACTGAGAAAGCAGACCAACACCAGGCGTTTCTCAACAGGATAAACACCTTTTGTCTGTCACTGGTTCCCAGCCTGAGTCCTAAATCGATAAGCCAAGTGCTCACCGCTCTCGTGGCTCTAGATCAAACGCAGGCACTTCCTCTGGTTATAAAATTGGGTAAATACGTTGTGAGGCACATCCCTCGTTTCACCAGCGAAGAGCTCGGGCGAGTCTTGGAGGCTTTCATATACTTCGGGCACCACGACAGATTTTTTACGACAGCCCTGGAGCAGCACGTCGCTTCACTGTGTCTCACTCTGGACCCCGAGGCTGTCAGCCGAGTCATGGAGTACTGCAGCAGAAAGCAGATTCTTTCACGACCCATCCTCGACGCGGTGGCAGAAACTTTTGTTTGCCAAGCAGAAAAATTTTCACCTAGTCAGGTTGCTGAGTTGATCGAACCGTTTGGAAAACTCAATTATTTGCCACCAAATGCCTCTGCTTTGTTTAGAAAGCTAGAAGATGTGTTATTTGCTCATTTTAATTCTTTTCCTCCGAAAGCACTATTGAAACTTCTCCATTCGTGTTCACTTATCGAATGCCATCCGGTCAACTTTATGGCAAAAATCTTCAGCCCTTATTTTCTTCAGCGCCTGCAAGGTGAGTTGTTTATCTCTTCTGAGAGTGGGAAAATTAACCCTTCAACTTGTGGTGTTTTCAAGTCACACATGTACGTTTTACACTGAGCCACGTTTCACCGTTCTTTTTCCTTCCGTCGTAACCTGAAGAAGACACCTGAAGTCGCAGAAGCTGGTGTTCACGCAGAGTTAAAGAATGCTAGAACATGCCTCGAGAGAGGAAACAGTTTGGGGCAAGCAGACTCTGCTGCCCTAGCTGAGAAACAGTATTCTTGGGGGACTGGCGGTGGCAGAGGCAGCAGTCACAGTAACGTCAGAATCTCTGTGACGGAGCCACCATTCCGCATTTATTGATTGATTGATTTTTTTTTTTGAGAGGATGGTGTTCATCTTAATACGCCACCAGATATGTTGAAAATCTGGATCTTTGGATCTTCAAATCCCACTACTTCAACTGGCATATTTTGTCCCTCTTTACATTCTCTAGTCAGGACCTCGAGTTCTACAAAGTCCAGGTGAGACCGCACCGATGGTGTGAAGAAGGCATCATTCATTCTAACCCTAACATGTTCTGTTTTGAGTGTCCTTTAGAAGTACCTTGTGCATTCTTGCCATTCTGTTCTCTCATCACGTGTGTCAAAATTCGGACTTAGCTATGGCTGGGATGCTTTCTGTTTCAGGTGAAGAATCCTGTTTGGACAGACTGACCCTAGCACAACTGACCCAGCTCCTGCTGACCTCGCTCCTAGAGTGCCCTTTCTACAAGGTAAAAGCGTGAGCCGTGTTGCTCTCTTTCCCCGGGGGGGACAGTGCCCCCGCGTCCCCGACACCTTTTCAGCCCCTTCTGCTTTGATCTGCCTCAGCAACCTCCTTAGAAAGCAGACCTTCCATTCCTTCAGAGTTCGCGGCCACCAGATGGCCCTCCTCTGATAAACCGACCCCACTCCTGTGCCCTGTCCTGGGAGGACCCCTTCCTGGCACGTGAGATTTCTTGGGAGGTGTCATCAAGTGCTGTGGGCACATGAGTCACAGTCGGCAGAGAGCCACGCTGAGGGCCGTAGCACCCCCAGAGCTGTCGGGTGTGACAATGCGACTCTGGACAGTTCAGTGGAGCTGGAGTGTGTGCGTCCCGGCAAGCACACCAGAGGCGGGCCTGGTTAGGACCAGAACTGGGTCTCCAGACGGGCTCACCCACCCGGACCTCCGCACCTGCTGGCCTCCCGCACCTGGTTGGCCTGCGTCTAAGGGGAGCCCATTTTGGAGTAAGGTATAGGGTTGGAAAGATGACCATAACCACTACCCTCTTAAACCGGCTTAAATAGAACCAAGCACCCAAATCGTAGTCACCCCTGCGTTCCCATCCCTGCGTCGGCAGCAGCTTTTATGCCAAATGCAGAGACACAAACACCGTCCAGCTTCTCTCTGTCCGCGGAATGAGACACGTACATTCGCTGAGGCTCAGTACGTCATCAGTGACCCTCAGAGCAGCACCTGCAGAGCAAACGCAGTCTCTTTAAGAGTGGCTTGACAGCGGGGTTTTGTCCCACCGTCCCGAACCTCAGAGTTCCTGCGTCTGTCAGCGGTGCTGTAGTAAACATCCCTGCGTGGCCTTCACCTGGAGCCTTCTGCTTTCTCAGTCTGCAGGCTGGGTTCATTCTCAGTAAATACTGACAGACTTTTTTTCCCCAACAGTTGCAGATTTCACATTTTCCCAGCAATGAATGTGGCTGTGTCCCTTCCCCCTCCCGTCACTCCAGTCACTAAATTATTAGTCCCTTTAATTTGTCATTCAGCTCAATGAAACAGTATCACACGTCACGTGTTCACATTATATTTTAATGAGAAATAATGAGCGTATTTTTAAGTACTTATTGTTCATTGACATTCGCTGTGAATTGCCTTTCTACCCCCTAACTTTTTCCTGTTACGGTCTTTCTCCTTTTTTCTATAACTTATTATAAAACATATTAACTATTAAGTACGTTGCAGACATTTCTTTTTGGCTTGTAGTTTTTAGTTTTTTTGGCTTAATTTAATATTTATATTGCCGTTTTGCTATACAGAGATGTTTAAGTTTCCTATAGTCAGATCTACTTGTCTGCTATGCCTTCCAGGTTTCCCAGCTTGCTTAAGACGATTTTAGCACTCTTTCATAAAATATTTTACTAAATTTTTAAAAATGCTATTTTTCTTAATATGCTCAGATCTTCAGTCCACCTGGGATTGATTATACTCTGTGATGGTAGACCTCTGAGTTCTCTTTCAGATGGATAACCAGTTGCCAGTGCTGTTTATTGCACAGCTGTTTTAGTACACTGAAACGTCCCCTTTGTCACATTTTCCACCATTCAGACTTAGCAGTGTCCTTGAGGCCCTCAAAGCAATTCTAGTAGTTCCAAAGACGTTTTCTTCTTCATTCCCTTCTTTCTCTCCCTCCCTCTCTCTTCTCATGGTAACAATTGACTACTTTGAAGAAACATTTAAAAGATATTCTGAATTATTGCACTTGAACTGTAGCAAGAGTGTTTTGCATTGTCATTCCGAGACGGGCACGTGTCCTGCGTCCTGGGACTGTGCCATGCCTATAAAGGGGTTTTGGTCAGACCTTAATTCTCCGGGGACCTCCATTTCGTTTTTCTCTCACGTCTGCACGTATGATTTTCAGGGTCCAAAACTTCATCCTAAATATCAAGTGAAATCGTTTCTGACTCCGTGCTGCTCCCTGGAGACGCCGGTGGATTTCCCGCTTTATAAGTCTGTGATGGTCGGACTGATGGACCTTCTAGGCGCCAGGCTGTATTTTGCTTCAAAAGTGTTAACGCCGTATTGTTACACGATAGGTGAGTGTGGGCAGCTCTGTCGTTTGCCAGACCTGAGCGTGGGCTCTCACTGGGAACATGTGGGACTTGGTGGCCACCGAGGGTCTGAAAATGCATGACGGACCTGGCGCTTCCTTGGGGCACAGCGGGGCTGCAGGGTCCTGGCTGTCTGGGGTCCCCATAGCAGAATGTCTTTGGGCCGTTTTTAACCATTTTCTGTTCACTTCTCATCTGTCGGATGAGAGAACAGTGACCTCCAGGACTCCTGTGAGGACTAAGTGATGTGGGGACACCTGGAGCACAGCGAGTGCCCATCATCGTCACTGCTTTTGTACTCTGGGCTGCTGTGCTCCACTAGAGCAGTCACCAGGACATGTGACGACTTACATTTAAATTAATTAAAATTTAAAGAATTCAGAGTTTAGTTCCTGCTTGCACTAGCCACCCTGTAGACGCCCTGTAGACACTGTGGCTTGTGGCTGCCACGGGACAGCGCAGGTGGCACCATTTCCATTGTCGCAGAAATTCTGCTGGACAGCGCTTACTGGAGAGGCCAAGACCTCCTGTCCTTAGTTTTAAAAAAAGGATGAATGTGACATCAGCTCAAAGAGGACAGTGCTTCATCAGCTTCGGGGGGTCACCTCTCCCTCCCCACCTCTAGGGCTCCACTCACAGAAGGCGAGGAGGGGGTGTCTGCCCATGCCCGGGACCACGTGTTGGGGTACAGGCCCTTCCGTACCCGGGACGCTCGGGGGGCACCAGTGACAAAAGGGTCCAGGTGCACAGGTGTCTGATTTTAACTTAGGGGACTTTCTTCGCTGTCTGGATCGAAAGGTTCAGTTGTGTGCAGGGTTCTTGTCAAACCCCAGGTAAGCTGAGAGACACCCCCTCCACGTTCGGTGTGGTCGCGCCTCCTCACTTCGGGTTGACTTGGTTGACCATGGACACGGTTAAATGAAAATTCTCCCCATTGTCCGGTGTGGTCATTACTCTGCAGCCTTCAGCCAGGTGGTCAGTGCAGTGTGGAGGAATTCAGAACGAGGACAGGAAGGTGGTGTTTGAGAGGACGTCACACAAGGGACTTTTCCTTTCTTCTCTCAGCAGATGTTGAAATTAAACTAGATGAAGAAGGATTTGTATTGCCACTTACAGCTGACGAGGACGTCCATAGGAGGTGAGGCCCCTGTCGTGGTCTGCGTTGCAGGACGGGTCTAGGGTTTTCTTAGGAACGTGAGAGCAATAGTCCTGATTCTGGAGATTAAAACAATGCTTGGCAGCCTGCCAGTTTTGGAGATTCTGCCTTGTAACATTTTATGAACCTCAGTGTTAATGAAATTTGGGGCTGTTTCAACAGATTAAAGGATAACACACTCGTGACTCATTCGAAAATAGTATTGGCAGCTAGGAAGGAGCAAATCCCAAACAGACTCTCGCAACTAAAAACACGAATACTTCGGATGGTTTCAAAGGCTAAGTTTCTCCCTTGCTTTTCAGGATCGCACTGTGTATTGATGGTCTGAAAAGGTTTTGTTTGAACAGCAGACACTTGCTGGGGAAGGAAGCGACCAAACAGAGACACCTGTGCCTGCTCGGGTATCAGGTGGTTCAGGTATGCTTCCCTCCTCCTCTCGCCCCAGAGCAGTAGTGCCCATGTGCTTTCCCCAGGGCACTAAGTGGTCTGCCAGCCAGCAGGACCAAGGCCGTACATGCCCGCTTTGTTAGTTAAGCTCAAATCCTTTACATTTTGAAACACAGAATTTTCAAACTTTCGGTGTTCCTAAATTCTCTGCTTACCTCTGCTATTAGATTACTAAATTATTGGAATGTTTTAATTTCTCTGATTTAATAAAAATGGACATGACAGCCCATACCAATACCGAATGTTTAAGGCCTTGTGTTTCTGTCACAGATCGCCTGAGGCAGCCACAGTGGGGGGGCATGGAGCGTCCCCTCCTCTAGGTGGTCCAGCTGTCTGTCTTTGCTGCCCTGTCTGGGTGCTTCTTCCTCTCCACCTTGTACAACCCCAGATTGATTTTCCTAAAACGAACCATGCCAACGTGTGCTCAGCATCTGTCCCCTGCAGGACAGTCAGCTGCTCAGCACTCCAGGCCCTTGCTGGGGGCTCTGGTCGCTCCCCTTCCCTGAGAGCCCTCTGTTACCCCTTGCATCCCCCCTGCTCCCTCCCCCCAGCCATGCTGGTCACCACCCAGTGTCTCCCTCTGGTCCTTCATCAGCTCCCAGCTCACGTTCCCTTTCGCTCTGATCTGCCAGTACCAGGGCCCCATGTGCCCTGCGCGCTCTGCTCGGTGCTGGCTGAGCCCCCAGTGTGCGGGGCGCTGTTGCAGGTGCTGGGGTACAGGGTGACTAAGCCCGCGTCATCTCAGTCCCCCAGGAGCTTACATCCTGCCCCGGGGAGGGCGTAAGAAACAGACAAGTAACCAAAACCAAGGGAACTATAGATTTTGAAGGTTTATGACGGATTTTATTTCCCTCCCTTTCACAGATCCCCTATTACGAGGTTGAGACGCTAACAAGACCTGAGTTGGTGGAATATTTACAAAGAAAACTCTTTTCTCAAAACGCTGGCGTTTGTTGGTGACAAGAAGGGCTACTGGCTTCAGAGCTCAGATCATGAAGGAACTTGGTTTTCCTGGGACTCCGAAGAAGGAGAAATAGAATCGGCCACTCAGCCGTGCGTTTGCAAATGGCAGTGGTCCGGACGGCGTCTGGACGTCTCCTCATGCCAAGTACGCAGCTGTCGCCGGTGAAGCTAGTTTCTCTTCTTATTTAATACTAGAGCCGCAGGTACTTTTATACAGTAAACAGATCAGGCACAATCACGAGTGTGATGAGCGTTATTTTTAAATCTCGTAATAGTTCTCTAACTGACACACACTTTAGAGACCTTCGCTTCCTCTTCTAACGTAAGGAAGACGTTTTACTTCCCACGTCCTTTTAAGTTTCCTTACACAAAGTAATGTGAGGAGGACTGGGGAAAACCAGAGTCCTCTGGGTATAAACATTTATAATTATAGAATTATGCAGAAATAACCCTTACATTAATAAGAAAGTGTTTTGTGTTAGTATGGGAGCTTTTATCTTTTTTTTTTAATGAAATAGGGACATGGAAAAGCTTAATTTAGGTAGGGTTTTTGGGCAGCATTTGGCAGGAGAAGCTTCTGAGTTTTAAGTCGTGGATTAAATTGTCTCTTCAGCTCACTGTAGACACGTCATTGTTCCATCACAGCCTGATGAACGTTCCCGGGAGGGAGGGCCAGGAGGCAGCCAGCTCCATCTGTGGCCCTGGCCAAGGAGACAGGCTGCTCTCTGCCCCTCACCGTGTGGCGCCTGTGCCCAGCACTCGGGCATCACGCCATGTGGGTGTCGGGGCCTTCTGACCAGGGTGCTGCCCCCCTTTCACAGACAGGTGGGCCAGCTCAGGGGAGGACTACCCTACCCAGCCCTTCACGCCTCACGAGTGGCGAATGAGATTTCAGTGAGAAGCAGGGGACCTTAGTGGCTAAGGGTCAAGCCACTAAGGTTCACCAGTGTTGGCTGCTCTGAATTTCCACCCCATCCTGCTCTATGCTGTACCTTTTTAGGCCTTATCTTCAGGCTTATCTGTAGAAGAGAGGGGATGAGCTATAAGGTCATTCTTTTAAGTTTATGCCTCTGGTTGCAAAGAGGGAAAAGGACAATGGAAGCAAATGTTGATTGACTAGGACAGAGGAGCTATGATCCTGGTGTGTCCCTGTGCCCAGGTGACCTTACCGCTCCCTCTCCAGCCTCTAGGCCAGCCCCGGTGCCCATGACTCAGCTCATGCTCGGGTATGAAACCTGGGATGGGAAGTAAACAGCTCAGGGATTAAAGAAGGGAGAGAGACCTAACTGAATAGCCACACAGGGAGGTAATGACAGCCAGTTGTGAATGCCACGAAGGGGAAGCACAGCCTAGCACCTTTCCTCCACCTTTTCACCTGCCCTGCCTCCACCGTGAGGTCTCCTGGTTGCTCTGACCAGAATCAGACACTGCTGCCTCTGCACTCTGGCTACATCCTCTATTGAGCCTTTGTGCCGTGCGGCTCCCAGACCCGTGTCCTTCATTCACCAGTCAGAGAGCGTCCAGGAAACGCCAGAGGGAGCAGACAGAGCCCTGCCAGGGGCCCGGGAGTCAGAGATCAACGAAGGAGCAGATGATGACCGAGGGGTCGCAGTCCTGAAGCATGAGCAAGACTCAACTCGGAAGGCCAGGCCTGCCTGGGAGTGGGGAAGGCTTCTCGTCCTGATTTAGGGAGGGCGGAAACAGGTCTAAGCTCGCTGGCTCCACCAGCTGCAGTGAGTCTGACAAGCTCCGTCAAACTATAAAGCCAGGTCCTTGCAAGCTGACTTCTGACTTCTCAGGTCGCTACATTTTAACACCTACCTATGCAAGCAGGGCAGTGTCACTGTGCTTGTTGAAAATTATCACCACGTCACCGTATATTGGTAGTGTTTCTGAATGAGGTGTAATATTGCTGTAGTTTTTCAAAAGGAAAAACAAATTCAGAGGAAGAAAAATTGATGGAAAAAATTGCTGGAACCTTCAAACATTACCCCAGGCACGGTGACATTCTTCGGGTCTCCCGCTAGAGGGCAGCAAAGGTTAGGACATTTGGCGGGGCTTCAGTCCAAAAGGGATGATTCCAGGAGAGGTGGGGTGGGAGAGGGAGAGAGATGGGGTGTGTGTGTCTGTCGGGGAGCAAGAGCTGTGGAAGGAAGCAGTGACAGACACTTCTACCCGCACAACACAGCACTTGGCTTAATGGGCCGCGACAGCCGAGGGACACAGCTGTGCTGGATGAAGACGTGCCTTCTGAATCTCTGCACACCTGGGTGCATGTGGAGCCCTGTAAACATCTGTGAGGTGGCGGGAGGAACAGGAAGGAGCAAATTCTGCACAGTTGATAGATTTCTGGAAAAATAGAGTCAGTTCCCTCTACAAAGCTACATCTGCTGGAAGGCTGTGCAGATGCAGGAAGGGGATGCTGGCCCCATGGGGCTGAAGGAGGTGACTTCGCCTCCAAAGGCTGCGGTGTCCCCAAGACGGAAACATACCAGACCCACTAGGAGTCTAACACGGAGTAGGCGCCCATGTCGTGTAAAACGCCAGCCAGCCTGGGGCAGCAGGTGGCACCTCGTGGGCTGTTCTGTACACACATTGCGTTACCTTCGCAGCTAAGCATCGTGACCACGCGCGGTGAGGACGCAGGCCGGGAGTGCTCCACGAGGGGGAGCATGACCCACTCGCCAGTGGTGACTCCGGGGGTACAACACGGACCTGTGGCAACCACTTTTGCTAATGAGTATCAAGGACATCGTGCTGAGGGACCTCGTTCTCAAAATCCTCTCAGCAAGAACGGGACATCCTCATTGCCAGAGGGACCTGAGCCGCATTGTCACGCAGAGAAGTAGCCTCAGTCTCCAACGTGATACACTGTCATCCCACACTGTCTGGCCTTGGAGGATCCCGGCCAGGCCCAACACTGACGCTTTCACACCCACGTGCTGCATCCTGGGTCCGTCCCACCCAGTTTGTTCATTCACCCCACCCTGCCCTGTCCCCCCCTCGGCTTGGCTGACCCTCAGTCCCTCTGCCGTGCCACCTTTCTTGACACAACCACCTAAGAGGCTAACATTTTGCTGGTATTCTTCACCCGTTGGGCTTCATAAGAAATTTTGCCTTAATATACATAATCCCATCTCAGAAAAACGACCGTCTCCCAACTCCCCCGCCCCCCCCACACACACACAATCCCTGGCATACAGCGCACACTATTTGAGGCTTGAACTGACATTTTTGGTTTTGATGTTTGCAAAAAAAGGTATCTCTTGACAACTCTAACTTTGATTATGGAAAACTTGGAACACACTTAGAGGAGAAACGGTCGTACAATGAATCCAAGCGATCCCTTTGGCATGAAACATGACTGACACTCTCCATCATGCTCCATCGACCTTTTCTTTTTCACTGAAATGTTTGTAGAAACATCCAAGCTATCATATGCTTCTATCCTAAACACTTCAGTATGCATCCAAACCCGATACATTTTTTCCTTTTCAATAACTGCTTTATTACAACTAACGGAATTAATAATTATTCCTTCTGATCATTTACTATTTGGCCTATGTTCCGAGTTCCTTATCCTGTCTCAAAAGTAATTTTTTAACTGTTGGTTTGTTTGGGTCAGGATCCAAACAAAGTGCACGTTTCGCTTCTAGATGTTATACCACGTAAGTCCTAGTCTCCTGTCTATAAATGCACCCCCACTCCCAGGCTTCCTCTTACTTCCTGGAGAAATTAGATCAATTGCCCTATAAAATGTCACACATTGTCGATTTGGTGTCATCTAGCTTGTTCCATTGTCTGCTGCATTGCCTGTTACATTTTAAAAGATAGATCCAGAGGTTTGCTTAGACTTGGCTTAAATTTTTTCGACAAGGGTGCTCTGGAGGTGGTCCTATGTATTTGCTTCTCGTCACACTGTATCCCATTGTCCCCTTAGTGGGATGAAGATTGATCAGTGGGTTCAGTATCACCAGCCAAATCCATAAACTCTACAGTCCTCATCAACCTTTCAGATGATTTAGCATCAGCTGATTGTTGCTGAGATCCATTGTTCTAGGTGTTAAAAAGTGATTTCCTAATTCTGTCATCCCTTCTATTAGCTTGTATTTGTCTATAAAGAAATTTCTCCTTTCAACAATTTGTGTACCCTCAAATAAGACCTATGCAGAAGGAAACAAGACCATCGTTCCTGTCTTGCATTAATTTTTAGAATAAAGAGTTGGCACTCTGGTCAGTTTTTTTTTGTTGTTGTTTTGTTTTAGGATATTTATGACCTCAAGAAATTTTATATATTTGATGTGCTTGCATCATTTGTCTCTTTGATGCTGAAATGTCCCATTTTAGGCTAATGAGGAAGGTGACAGGTCCCTTTGTCTTTTTGGCCTCATCATCACATAAGTTTTTGAAAATTTCTCAGCAGAACAGGGTAGCCAGTCACCTCGCCATTTCCAGTCCCAGACGTGGCTCAGCCCCAAAGGAGCCTGGCGCCTGCAGGGTGGTGGTGCTCATTGCTAAGGGTGTCGCTCCTGGGGAATTTTTTTTCATTTGGGGCATCATAGACAATCACATTCATCTTTGTTCCAATATCAACAAAGTGACCAAAACCAAAATTAAATGTACATTTATGTTCTTGATTCTTAAGTTTGATGCTTAAAGCAACTAACTACCAGGACTCCATGAACCAAATGAGCTAACTTACAAGAAAAACTTGATGACCAATACGCTTTCTCAATCAGCGGACGATATCCACCCGGATTCACTGGTACAGGCTTGCCCCATCCCACCACAGCCACTGCCCAGGCCCACGTCTGGCTGGGGTGCTGTGGATGGCCGGCAGTGGCTCCCCTGTTCCAGGAGCCAAGGCCGGGCCATTGTTCTCACCGCTCCACAGCACTGACCGGTGTGGGCAGGTTACCTGGGCCTGCGGAGCAGCACCCATTCCCCTGAGTCCCAGTGCTCTCTACCTTTGCTGGATACACAGGCGGGCGGGTCTCCTGCCTAGTGACGAACACCTGTGTTTACACATCCGGCCCTCCTACCCGCCCATCCATCAGCTCCGAGAATTTTCAGCCAAGGGAACAGACCCGTGGAACCAGCATTCCGACAGAGATGACCCAAAGCCCTTCCCAGGGGGTCGCCGGACTTTGCATCGCGCTGACTTAATCCATGGACGCGCGACACCTGCCCCGGCCCAACCCACCTGTGGCCACCGAGCACCCGAACACGAGGCTGGCGCCGCCACCTGTTGAAAGGATCAGTTTGGAACATGCTGAGTTAAAGAAAGACATTACCACCCATTGAACCTGTGTCTTTTTACCTTCCTGGTGTGGTTATCGGAGAGTCTGCAGTCACCTGTGTGGCTCTCACTCGGCTCCCGCCAGGCCGCGCGGCTGCGGACCCCTAAGGGACTCACCTTTCCTCCTGAGCCGCGGGTCTCCGCGGCCGGACCGGACTCCACACCGACGCGGGCCGCGTGCCTCCAGGCGGCAGGTGCAGCGCTGGCGCACAGTAGGGCCACGGTCATGGGCGGACGCGGGCCGCGTGCCTCCAGGCAGCAGGTGCAGCGCTGGCCCATAGTAGGACCACGGTCATGGGCGGACGCGGCTGTGTGCCTCCAGGCGGCAGGTGCAGCGCTGGCACATAGTAGGACCACGGTCATGGGCGGACGCGGGCCGCGTGCCTCCAGGCAGCAGGTGCAGCCTGGCCCATAGTAGGACCACGGTCATGGGCGGACGCGGGCCGCGTGCCATCAGGCGGCAGGTGCAGCGCTGGCGCACAGTAGGGCCACGGTCGTGGGCCGCCCAGAGGACGGTCTCCGAGGGCGCGAGCCCCCAGCGCCGGAAAGAGAGAGCGGCGGGGACCGTACGGACCCCAGAGGGGACTCCTACCCGGGAACCTGGGTGCAGCCGCCTGCGGGCCCGAGCGAGCGCGGAGGGGCGGCCCCGCCCATTAAATACGCCCCGCCCCATGGACAGGCCACGCCCCTTTCCCGCCCACCACGCCCTATCCTCGGCCCCGCCCCGTCACCTCCGCCCCTCGCCAGGCCCCGCCCCTCCGCCGCGCCCTTGTCCCAGACCACGCCCATCGCCCCGCCCCCCGCCCCGCCCAGCAACGCGCGGCCGCGGTCCCCGGCGACGGCCGAGCCCCGCATCCCGCAGCCCGAGGCCCGCGGACCGGGACCGGGACCGGGTGTCCAGGCCGCAGGACCGAGCCCGGGCCGCATGGAGGACGACGACGAGGAGGAGGTGACCGCCGCCACGCTGCGGGGCCGGCCCCGGCCGCCGCCCCTCTCGGCGCTGTCCGCCTTCAGCCACGTGCCGCCGCGGCGCCTGGACCCCGCGGAGCACAGCTACTTCTGCCGCCCGGCAAGGGTGCGCGGGGCCGGGGGTGGAGGGGGCCCCGGGGAGGCCGGGGGCGTGGGGGACTGGGGGGGAGGCCCCAGGAGGACGGGGGTGCGGGGCGGGGAGGCCGGGGAGGCAGGGTGCGCGGGGGGCGGGGGTGGATGGGGGCCTCGGGGAGGCCGGGGGCGGGGGCGGTGAGGGGGCCCCTGCAAGGCCCGAAGGGTCCCGGGAGGGGGCGGGAGGAGGGGCGATCCGGAGCCTCCGGGCGGTGGCCCCGGGGTGCTGCTGCTTCTATCGTCGGCCTCTGGGGCGGGGTCCTGCGGGGCGGACCCCGAAGATCACAGGTGCCGACCCCAGAGTAAGGGTGACAGCCCCCACCCCCTCCGCAGAGGACGCGCGGCACTGGAACGGGGACAGAGGGAACCCCAGGGTGCGCGGGGCGTGTGGACGCTGTTCCGCGGCGCCCAGAGCCGTGCGGGGCGGGTGGGACCGAGCGCCCCTCGGGGATGGGACCCGCCCGCACCCCTCCCAGGGTCCGCAAGAGGGGCTCCAGCGCGGGGGGCGCGGCTCCCCCCAGGGCGGTCCCGGGGGTCCTGGGGGCCGCCGCAGCCTGAACCCCTCGCCGGCGCCTGCCCGGCGGGTGCAGTGCTCCTAAACCCCTCTAGAAGCCGCCGGCAACGGTCTCCTGCAGGGGGGGGCGGGGCCCGGAGCGCTCCCCAGGTCCTACTCCCCCCTCCCGCCCTGCAGGTGCCAGCAGGTGCGCGGGCAGAGCTTTCGAGAACGCGAGGGCCACCACCTGCCAACGCAGCAAGAGACGCGGGGACAACGTCGGGGTCCTCTATTCCTTTTTTCTTTTTCCTGTCTCCACGGCTTTCCCTCAGGGTGCACGCGGTGTCCCCGCAAAACGCACCCTTTTCTTTTTCCCACCCACGGGCCCTGGGCCCCAGTGAATGCGCATTCAGATCAGGTCAGCACACACCTGAGCGCTTGTCGCAGGTGAATGTCAGAGAGCGGCAGGGAGCTCAGCCTTACCCTTACAGACAGAGGCCGTGGTTTTCGGTTTAGACAACGGCCAGGGGTCGAATTGTGTTGTCCCCCCAAAATTCTCACGTGAGTGTCAGAATCCCTGGCTTCTCAGAATGTGACCTTATTTGGAGACAAGTAATCAAAGTGAAGAGGTCATTAGGCCAAGCCTCACCCAGGAGACTGGCGTCCCTATGAAAATGAATCCGGACACAGATGTGCAGCAGGAAGATGGGTGTGGACAGACCTGGAGACAGGCCCCTGGGAGCCAGGGAGGGGGCCGGGGCAGACCTTCCTCTCACAAGCCTGGAAGAAGCCAGCCCGATGCGATGCGACACAGCTGGTTTCTGTTGCAGCCCCCAGTCAGGGCGCTGTGTTCTGGCAGCCCTAGGGAACGCAGGCTTCAGCCAGGAGCATCGCCTGTGTCTGTCTGCACCTCTTTGCTTGGCTCTGAGCAACGTGAAGCAAGGGGACACCTGCAGGGCATCAGTCTTTGTGCCCCTGTTTGCTGGCTCTTCTCAGCTTGAATATTCCATGGGAACGGAAGTAGGATTTAGAGCGATGATTCCTAACCTTGGTGCCCTAAGGACCTCTTGCTTTTTTCTCAAATGAGCAATACGTCTCAAAAGAATTTTTATCTGTAAATAATTTCACTTATTAAATGAATTTTACATTTTAAGTATGCAAAACCTCATTTATTCGGCATACTTAAGTAATTTAGGATCCATGCCGAGCAGCAGCCAAAAAGCAAGGTGTCTCCATCTCTTAAGTTTGTGTTATTGAGAGAATACACATTTTGTCTGGCTTCTTGACATGAAAAAATTCACAATCACCATTTTATGGATGTCTGCGAGGGGTCCTTTAATTACCACCTTGAGGCTATATTGGAAAATAAAAGACTAAGCAGTTGGGGGCCAAGATACCTATTTATCAGAGGACAGAGCCAGGTTGCAGGATACCACTAGGGACTCTGGGCACGTGGAGTTGGGATGTGAAGCTCGGAATGGGCGGATTTACCCATAGAGACACCACAGCTGTGGGACCGACAAAAAGCCAGTGGAACCTCTACCCTCTCATGGGCTGGGCACCGCCAAGGGCCAAGGGGCAGAGTTGAATCTGGAAGGCCCAGCTTATTTCTCCTAAATTCACCTTTCTGGGGCTGAATCACCGAGGGGCAGAGAGATGCCAGAGGCGTGACTCGGGTGCCATGCTTGGGAGGAGGTGGGGTGTGGGCAGAGAGAGCGCCCCTCTAATGTAGGGGTCGGCACAGGAAGCCCGCTGGGCCCAATCTGGCCCACTACTTGTTTTAATAAAGTTTTATTAGAACACAGCCAAGGGCCCAGACAGTTGACAGCATTGACAAGAGACCATGTGACCTGAAAGCCTAGCACTATCACTGTCTGTCCCTACAGGAGGCAGGTACTCCGAGCATCAATCTGGTGGCTTCTAATCCCCTAAGGCTTCCCGCCTGAGGGAGCCCAAAGTTAAAGCTCTCTGCCAGCACACTTATCTAAGGTCCCCGTGATGCTCTGGTCTAGAGACAAATTTGTCTTCTCAAGCTGCCAGCTACAATGCCATCAACCTGTCCTGCTCCCTAGGGACTCTAGCTGCATAGGCTTTTCCTGTAAAATGTTGTTCCAGGGGCTGCAAAGCAAATTCCATTCAATGTTGTTTTAAAATTACATTTTCCTTCTTCCACCTTGTGCAACATTTATCCTCCTGAGATGGAAAAGCTAAGTCATAGGTGAATGCTCTTTTATGAAGGTTTTGATTAAATGTCTCGGTCTAAAAAAAAAGAAATCCTAGGTGGTTTTAGAATGTGCTTGCCCTGGTGGGTTGTGGCTAGCTCTGTCTGGAGCGAAGCTTTGCTCAGGAAGCCCAATTTAGCTCTGGTGGGATTAGCTGATTTTCCTTCTAGATATGTGGTGGGGACACGGAGGCCGGGGGCTGGCACTTTCCTCACCCTCCTGATGACTGAATTTCCCTTCACCAAACACACAGCCATGCGCTTTGTAAATATAACGATGCCCGTTGACCGTTCAGAGGCGCTAAGGAGTGTTTCCGGAGGGCCTTGCCGGTGTGCAGTATGCAGGAGGTGTCTACTACGAGCTCCCCTGAGCCAGGGGAGGCCAAGGCCAGCCAGACCAATGGACAAGCAGACCCAGGAGTTGAGGGGGTGCGAGAGAAGACGATGCTGAGAAGCTGCAGCTCCTGTGCGGTGACATCATTAAATGGCCACTGGGGGACAGCCCCGATCAGAAGGCACCGCTCCTTCTCTTTGTCCCTTGA
This sequence comes from Cynopterus sphinx, assembly GCA_030015415.1. Classification (NCBI taxonomy): domain Eukaryota; kingdom Metazoa; phylum Chordata; class Mammalia; order Chiroptera; family Pteropodidae; genus Cynopterus; species Cynopterus sphinx. The sequence continues at coordinate 2,302,788 of CM057379.1, read as the reverse complement.
AGTGACTCTGAACGTAGGTAACCTTGCTTCCAGCAGTGACTGAACACCTGCCTTCAGCATGTGGCCGTCAGAACTCTTAAGAACCTGAAAATAGTAGCCACATCAGAATTATCTTCAAAACTTCCCCGGAAGCACCTCACAGGACGCAGGATGACCTGGGCTGGAGCCGCATCTCACTTTGGGACATCGCCACCACTGCTGGCCCCCTGGGAACGGTAGTGTGTGTGTGTTCCAGACTGTTTACCTTCCCCCGCTGTGACCCGCATGGGGAAGACATCCTTCCAGCATCGCCGTCTGGGAAAGACAAACAACCCAGCAGCAGTGGTCACGGACCCCGTGCTCCCAACCCCATGAGGCTGGGTTTGCCCCTGGAAGATTCGAATCAACCGGCACTGGGCCGGAGGGACGTAAATGACTGACTTACAAGGGGAGGACTGAAGATAGGCCAACACACGGATTGCTTTCCCTTATACTAGGTACCAGATAAGACAGATTGACTTTGGCACTAAGAAAAAGTTGGGATGAAAAAAATGGAGATATTCCAGATAGTTCTAACAGGATTGTTTTCTAATACAGCAGGGCTGTGTGTGTGTAATCTATCTATCTATCTATCTATCATCTATCTATCATCTATCTATCTATCTATCTAATCTACATATATTTATATATGTTACATAAATACATATATATTTGCTATTGTGTGTATTGTACATACAGACATATAACATATAGCAATATATATATGTTCATATATGTATGAATTACAGTTGTTTTAACTACCACATAGGGTTAAAGAAAGCATTCCCGTCTCCCTAGAGGGGTTTGTGTGTGGACCCCGCCTGTCGGCTGGCGGACGATAACTTCCGTTTAGTTATGTAGCCCAGTATCCAGGTTATAGTTACTTTTTCAAAGCAGCACAAGCTCATCGCAGAAAACTTGAGAAAGACAAAAACCAGTAGGCATGGAGAGAAACGCACAGCCAGTGGATTAGTATCTTAAGGGTTGAACTTGCTGGATTCAGAGGGATCCGTGGACATGGAGAAAAGGGGCCCGTGGACATGTCTCCTCCCTACCCCCGGGGGCCTCTGGGCCATCTGCCCGGTGGTGGGCCTGGCCTCCTGCCCGCGAGGTGGCCTCCTCTAGCACCCCTCGGGGCCACTGGGACGCGCCACGCGTCTCCGTCGCTCAGCCCGCGTGTTTCTTTACCCCGTGGCCTGCTTTCCCCTTCTCTTCCCCAGACGGGAGTCATTTCCCTCTACGACTGTGTTTTCAAGAGGGACCCAGGCTACAATCAGAAACTGCACCGAGATGACAGAGAACATGCCAAAAGCCTGGGCCTCCACGTTAACGAGGAGGTACTGTCGGCGGCGGGTGTCAGCAGGGCATCGGTGGGTCCCCCGCGTGTGCGTGTGATACTGTGTCACTGTGTGTCTGTGACTCTCCCTGCCGTGGCGCTGCCCCCTGAAACTGTGACCAGACGCGGAGGCTGAGGCGCTCTTACGGCTCAGTCTGTCCCGTCACGCCGCCGTGTGTTCATTTTTTGACTCCGTTGCTTCGTTCTGTAGAATTGAATAATTTAAGGGAAACAAAACTGAGACGTGCTTTCCAACAGATAGAGCGGGATTTCGCTTCCCCCGAGTCCAGGCTGTCACAGTTGTTCTAGGGACGCTGGGCTTCTGGGGACGCATCCACGGACACAAGAACGTGTCTCCCACTCGGTCCCCAGGTCCCTGTCACCCACACGCAGCACACGGGTCCTCTCTCCTCTCTCCACGGTGCTCGGGACGGGAGGCTCAGCTTGTAGTCAGCCGCACAGGCGGGTGACCAACAGGGCGAGGAGCTCAGGGTCGCAGCAGGCATCCGGGGCAGGAGATGGCGTCGTCCTTAGTGGGCCGGGCCCTCCAGCCTCCTCTCCACACGTAGACCTTGTCTCCACAAAGTCCGATCCGAGGAAAGTACGATGAGTAGAAGCCGTGCTGAATCACCGTCCTCACCGTTTTACACGATAACACAGAAATCAGACCTTAACAGCTGAGGGCGGGAGTTCCTTCTGGATCGTCGGAGTTTTGACTGTGGCTGTCGTCCGAGAAGGCCAGCACGTCACTTCTAACGAAACGCATTGTTTCGATGTGCGATTAAGGGATGGCGGTACTATGAGGCGTTACCAGCAGAGTCCCGGATATCAACGATTTTTTCTACTGTTTACGTTATTTCACTCCGGGTTGGGAGGGAAGTTGATGCGTTCCTCTGGTTAGGACATGCCGGCGTTTCTCACGCCCAGCCATAGTTTTCGAGCGCCTCCCAGGACCTACTGAGCATAGAGGTGATGAGGCAGAAGGGCCGGGCCTGCTGGAGCTGATGCTCCCACAGGGAGACAGGGACATGAAGGCCAGATACATAATGAATACGGTCCGGGTAGAAATGAGTGGCGTGTAGAGCAGTGAGGCCTTCTAAGGGGATGGGGAGACTGAAGGGGTTGGGGGCTGTGCTGGAGGGACCGAGGAGGGGGCGGGGAGAAGGGAGGGGACGGAAGACCCTGAAGCTGGAAGTCAGAGGTACCTGGCAGCCAGAGCAAGGTCTTTGCCTTCCCTCGGAAGGACCTGGGGCCTCCAGAGGGCTCGGAGCAGAGGGGCAGGACCCCAGCTGTTCAGAGGCGCCCGGGGGTCAGTGTGGAGTGGCCCCCACGGAGCCAGGGTGGACACGGGATGCAGGCGTGCAGGCGACCCGGGCAGCATCAGCGTGCAGGCCCCAGGCTGGTTGGCGGGTGCTGACCCAGTGTCCCGCTGCCCGACAGGAGCAGGAGAGGCCCGTCGGGGTGCTGATGTCGTCGGTCTACGGGAAGCGCATCCAGCAGCCCGTGGAGCCGCTGATCCGCGACCACGGTCGCGCCAACCACGTGCAGGCGGACTTCTACCGCAAGAACGGCGTCCCCGGCATCCAGGCGCCGGGCTTCGGGCACATCGCCCCGGCCTGACGCCCCCCGGGGGTCCTCGCGGGGGCTCCGGGGCCGGCCTGAAGCTCTGCGGCTCGTCGTCGTCGGGTATCCCCGTGAAGAGCCTGGCGGCGCCTGTCGCACTTCTATGGGACGTTAGGCGTGGCGGTTTCCCTGGGAGACGATTGCAGGTGACATGATGCTGGAGCCGGACCCAGCGTGTGCACCAGAATAAAACCGGGAGATGTTGCACTGCTGGTGTCACTGTCCTCGTTGGCAGGGCGTCCCGGGGAGGCGCTGGGGGCCAGCGCGCCCGGTCCTGACAGTCACAGACACTGTCGCCGACGGCGGGGACAGCTCCCATGCCTGTCCTCCAGGAGGAGACTGCTCCCTGCCACGCGCTTTCTCCCCAGAGGTCCGGGCCGCCCGAATTTTGCACAATAGAGGGCGGTCGGCCTAGGACGGACGGGTGGCCTCGGTGGTGGCCAGCAATCCCTGTGCCACTCCCCCGGGGACAAGCAGTCACAGGTCATGGGAAGAGACTGGACATTAGTGTCCGACGGACTCGGGCAACACGCGGGCTTCTGGTTTCCCGGCCGCTGGGTGTGGGGCAAACACCTCACCCCCGGGAGCCACACGCTGGCATTGCCAAGGTGCTGGGTCCAGTGCCTGAGGGAATCAGTGCCCCCGGGGCTCGGCCAGGACACCCCGCCGCGGGGGCAGCGACCGCTGCTTCCAACAGTTTCCTTTCTAGAAGCAGAGGCTTTTAACCTCGGTTGGGAACGTCGGTGCAGGTAACTGGGGACTTATTCGAGAACTAAGATCCTGGCTGTACTTTTAACGAATGGATCCCGAGGAAGAAGCCACCGGTTCGAGGTGATTAAACTTCCCACGGCTTGGCGGTGCGTGGGCAGGTGGCCTAACGCACGTCCACGCCGTTCCTCCACTGCTGGTTTCATTATTTAGATTCTCTAGGGACACGTGACACTCAATTGCTAGTCATTTCCAGGCTGGGGGACCTGTAAGTATTCCTTTATTGTTTTGAAAAAAATTTTTTTTTCACTGTGGCTGCCTTTTATTTAATTCCCCAAATAGCGGTAGTTTATTTGGAACGCCTTTGGGTGAATTCAGCCATATTGATCATAACGTAACAGAAAACATACACAGTTTTGGTTCTGAAGGTTTTTATAAATTACTCTTCCTTTTGGTCTTGATGACTAAGACAAGGCCTCCCTAAGAAGTGCCTTCATCTGAAACAAAAAAAACGGCAATAAATTAGCATCGAACTAAGTGATTTTCACTTACTTTGAGTCAGATCCTTCACTTTCTCCTACTTTTTAAAAAAGCGGGGCCTGCGTTGGGCAAGGTCGCAAAAGATCTCACGGTCGCTGGGAATGAATGCACGTCCCTCGCCACCTTGGCTTCTACCACCTAAAGCCGGCCCTCGAATGCCCACGCGGCCACCTTCTCCAACAGAAACACACACTCGAGGGACGTGTCCGGAGAGTGGCGGTGGCCGCCCTCAGGAAGAGGCACGGCGCCGGCATCTCCAAACGGGTGTGTTTTGGGGGGACGGGACTCAGGCGTTTGTCATGAGGTCGAGGGGGCTGTGAGGCGTCCCACCTTCCAGCCGGCACAGGGTCCGTGGGCGGGTGTGGGGAGGCAGCTTTGGGAAGAAAACGATCCTTCTCTCGAGTTCTTTCCACCAAATTCGGCACGTGGCGGGGGGCACGTTTCGGGGCGCCTGGTGAATCACCCAGCTGCAGGAGTCCACTGAGGGCAGGTGACGTAAGGTGCCCTGGGCCGGGTGCCGCAGGTGCCGAGGGACAGAGAGCCCCCAGGCGCAGCTGCCGGTCTTGCTACAGACGATGCACGAGGCCGGTTCGGGGTCACCCCAGCACAGGTTTGGGTTACGGTCGAGACCGATGTCCTTATGCTCTTTTTCTCCTTTCCGTCACCCTTTTGGAGAAGTAGGTGCATCGAGGCCCACGCTGAGTTGCATTTACAGGATCAAAACCCCCGATTGAGAGGACACTTGAAGGAGACACGCCGTAGTCCCATTTCAGGATGAAAGCCAGTTGCTAGTTTCCATAAGCGCTTTGAACCGAGACGGCGCTGAGGTCCCCACGGGGCCGCCGTGTCAGTGCCGTGAACGTGCTCGCACGACACGGCCCTGTGCCTGCCAGGCCGGCTCGGTCAGCGGCTCGTTTAACCGGACCTGACCCCACCGATGACCTGCGAGGGGAGGATCCTGAGACAGATGCCACACGTGTTCACAGGCGCCCAGCTAGTGAGGCTTCAGGGCCGGCCGTCCAACCGGGGGCTCGGGTTGCACGTCCGCACCCCCAGGGAGAGGCTGCCCCAACGTGACTCTGCACACGACTGTGTTCCTTTTCACCCGCTGGCTAAGTGTGACTTCTCTGTGTGGAGAAGAAGCCGAAACTTTAAAGCCGAATTTACTAGAACCCAATCCGCCAAGGCTTCCGACTGGAAGGCTCTGTGCCTCCTCTCGCCTCCTCGGACACAATGGGCAGCCTGTGGGCCTTGGCACTTTCTCCTGATTCCTTCAAAACGGTCGATCGCCAACTTACACGGTTTTTCCGAATTATCCTCACGCGGCCTGCGTCTGATAGCTTATCGAAGGGTTACGGTGGACCAGAGTATGGGGACAGACAGGGTGTTGCTGCTAACGAAGATATTAATTAATATTAAATTAATTTAATCAATTTAATGAACCAAAATGAAAATAATTTAATTAATTTAATCATATTGAATTAATTCAATTAATTTAATTATAATTAAATTAAGTTGATTAATTTGATATAATTTAATTAATATTAAAATATTTCTCTGCAAATGCCCTCCAGAGATGCCAAAAATGAAACGCAAACCCCTCGGCCCGTGGGGCGTGCTTCCATTCTCCCCAGCGAGCCGCGTCACCAGTTTTTCTGCATCGCGAACATCGTCCTAACCTGAGCGACACCAGGACATTTCAACCTTCGCTTCCGGAAGGCGCGTCCCGAAGCACCTGCCACCGGGGAGAATGGCCGGAAAGCAAACCTCTAGCCTGGAGCAAACCACCGGAGAAGGAGGGAAGGAAGGGCGCGTAGATACAGACACTGTGACCCCAAAGGACGTGAAACCTTTAATGCGTCAACCTTACAAAAGACAATGGCATCGAAACGTCAGATGCGCCTGGTACAAAACGGGTCCTAGGTCGTGAGAACTAATTCCGCTGATGGACGGCTACGGGCTGCGGGGCACGACACGGCAGAGCAAGGTGACAGAGCCACAGATCCCGCCGGGGGCCCGTGGCCGGCCCCTGGCCATGACGCACACGCTAGTGACCACGGTCGGACGCCACGCGGGCCGAGAGAATCAACGTGTTCACAGACGCCGTGTGTCCTGATGTCCACCAGCGGACGCGGTGGACGCGCCACCACGTCTTCCAGCAAAGGACATGCACCGGGAGATCGCGCGCACCCCCTCGTTTTATTGCCTTAAGAACGTTTGTCTGCTTCACCTCCATCGTCCAGGCCGGCTCTGGGAACGTCCCTCTCCTCGCTCCCGCGCCCCTTCCTCTTTCTCCTCGGGCGTCAGCACAGTGCAAGTGGCAGAGCGATCTCGGCGCACGTCACCCGCCGGACGGCGTGCCGCCGGGTCAGAGGAACGAGTCTGCGGAGGCTCCAGAGGGCAGGACAGGGCACGCACACCAAGACGACGAGGGGCAGAAGTGGCGCGGTCACAAAGTGCGTGGTGCCTCCCCGCAAACGCGGCCTCACGGCGACGCCTCAGGCGGCCAGGTTGCTCTGCGACAGGGACCCGGACATCTCTGTGTTCACGAAGTACGTCTTCAGCTCCCCCTTCCCCTTCACGTTGATGATTCCTCGACACGTGCACGTGTACCCCAGCGTCTGCAAGACGAGGCTGGTCTCCTCCGTGACCTAGGAGGGTGGGGAGAATGGAAAGCGTTCAGGACAGAGAGCAGCGCGGCCCGGTGCCTGTCAGGACAAAGAGCCCCAAAGGTTTACGTTCTTTCATCCATCAGTTCCACCCCTGAGGAATCGGTAGAAAGACCCATCCATGAGAATTAAAGAAGAAAAAAAAGACATTGTAAGGATGTCGGACTCAGTGCTGCGACAGTGAAAACGAGAAACCCCCCAAATTCAAGTCATCGTCAGGGTTAATGGACCGCGGTGCGATTGTGATCAGTGTCCTGGGTGAGATAACGGAATCATTTCTAACTCCCTCCCGCCCCTAAAAACATTAAGCCTGGGCGTCCACGATGATATCCACCACGTGGAAACGAAGCCCGCGCTTATGAGAGACCTAGAGGGGAAACAAAAAGGAAATCAAAATACGCCGGAATGGTGGGCCGCGGGACGAAGCTCACAAAGGGCCGTGGATGTCTTTCCAGGAAATGACAAAAGTGAACATCGATCTTAACAAACGTGGGAGATGAAACACCCTGAGAAGCGCCCTCGGCTCCCGCCAACGGCCGCGTGTGTCGGGCTTCAGGCACGCGAATAAAGTGACCTAAAGGCAACGACGCCGGACGTGGCTCTGGCCGTGACCCAGCACGCCGGAGGGGGGGGGGTGCAGTGCGCGTGTCGTCCTCCTCCCCGGGCTGACGTGGATGCTCGGGGAGCCAGCCCCTCCCTTGCAGCCTGTCGGGGTGACATGATCCTCGTTCCCCGCCAGTCACTTCTACGTCTCCACGTCCCTTTCTGGCCCAGTCGAGCGCGGCCATTCTGCACCGCCTGTGACCGACCCTCCCTCTCTCCCCCAGAAGCTCCAGGTCCCTCGTTCCTCCTTCCAGTCCGGGCCCAGGAAGAGGCAGGCGGGGTGACCTGCGGTCCGGGGTGCACAGTCCCTCTCCCTCGTGACGCCCTTTGAAAGGCGTTTGGCCAGGGGCCGGAGGGGAGGGACGGGCTCAACTCCCGCGCGTCCCACTCGGCTGTCCTGCCGCCACGTTGGTCACTCACTGTGGTCACTTCCACAGCTGCAATGACCTTGACACCATTCCGCTTTTCGATTGTTGTTAATAATTAAATTAAAAAAAATGTAAGTAAATGTCGCCCCAAGAGGACGGACGCGGCCCGCGCCGGCGGAGCACGCCGAGCTACCTGTATCTTGTCCAGGACGCCGGTGCTGTCCATCCTGCTGGCCACGTTGACGGTGTTGCCCCAGATGTCGTACTGCGGCTTCTGGGCGCCGATCACGCCGGCGATCACGGGGCCGTGGTTCATGCCTGCGACACAGCAGAACCGCGTCACCGAGGTCCGAACGGCCGCGCTCGTCGCCAACGCGGGACCTCGCCGGGCCATCTAAGGTCATCATCCCCACACCCTGCTCCGCCCGCGGGACTCTAAAGCGAGGAAGACGACCCCTCTCGTTTCATTATCGCGAAAACATTAAAATGTGGGTTTGTCTTTTTTCTCCCCCGTTCTGGACCTCGATTCGTTCCCCTGTGTCCATTTGTCGTGATTTCATAATAACAAATTAGTCGTGCTCTAAGAAACCAAACATTGCGATACGATTGTTTTGTTTTGTTTTGTTTATTATTATTGTTTTTTGGTAAATTAGTAAACGTTTGTGGTGTACGTACCAACAGGGCAGCTCGAAAGCCAAAACAGGAAAAGCGGCTCCTACGGGTTACAGTTTTTCTACGCCGCTGTTTCGTCTTAGGCAGGGGGTGATAATGACGTTGTTTTCCGCCAGTTTTGTGTCCCCTAGAGCCTAAGGGATCCTAGGGGATCCCAGGGCAGACGCTCACCCCCGGGGAGCAAAGGTGACACGCGGATGGTGTCCCGACAAGCTCCGGGAGGCCTGTCGGCTGTGGCTGCTCAGGGCCTTGGCTCCCAGGCAGCGAGCGGCCTTCAGGCTCTGGGCCCGCCGGAGTGAAGACCACCCAGCCTCTGGGGACTAAGCCTCCCCACCCACCAACCGTGGTTCTCCGGGGGACTCCACCACAGGGCACTCGGGAATTCACGCCTCGTTTCTCTTCATCTCGGGCTCTCGCCGAGGCGGGCACGAGGGTGGGTTTCTCGGGTTCCTGGGGTACCCTGGGCCACCGCGAAGGTGGCCGTTCCTCTCGGTCATCGCAATCATAAAACCGCGGTCATCACACGGATACCCCGAAGGGCAGGTGCGCGGTGACGCCGGATGGGATACTGAGATGGCACCTGCCACCAGGCGCGCCGGCTTCGAAATTCCGATCCACTTCTCCAGTCGGGGACGGGCGGGGGTCCATCCCCCACCCCCAGTGCACCTGCTTGGCCGAGTCCTCGTCCCAAGAACTCAGGGCGCACACACACAGACCCAGTCTCACGCAGTGGCACGGAGGCGAGGCAGGAACACAAAGGGAGATATGAGTCGGTGGGTCGTTTCCCCCGTTTTCACTTCCTCCCAGACATGCGCCCCCACACCTTGCTGCGGGTGCCTCGTCGCTTGGATTCTCGGGGGTGGGGTGTTGCTGAGCGATTTCCCTTCCCGCGGCTGAACCGTGTCGTGTGCTACGGCTCGTTCTGGATTTCAGGCAAAGCTCCCTCCTGGCAACGGAGAGGCGGCAGGAAACTCGGTGCGAACTCTGTTCCGCCCAATTACGTTTTCCAAGGTGGGAGAGCAGCTCTCCCGTGCTTGGGGAATACTCCGGGAAACTCAGCACCTCCGCCTCGGGCGTCCCCCATCACTCATTCCATTCATTCCAGCTCTGCCACTCGGGTCGGAGGGCCCAGGCACAAGCTGCTGGCCCCCAGGGGGTGACCTCGGCCCCCTCTAACGTCGGCTTTTCTTCTGGCGCCTCTGGGTCCTGCTGACCTGCGGCTGAGGACGGGGCGAGCCGGGGTGGTCTCTGCTGGCCACGGGGCGATCCCTCCTCAGGGCAAGCCCATGCTCAGTCTGTGGTCCCCATGAACCGACTCTGCAGCTTCACACACAGAAAGGACGTCCGTCAGGAGCCAAGTTGGCTCTTCTTATTTGTAGCATCTCCTTTTTTTGTTCTTTTTGAAGGGGTGCGTCCTCATCTTTCCAAGTTCCCACCGTGGACTGCCACCGGAGGGTGCCAGGCACCGAGGTGGAGCGGAAAAGCTGCTCCCTGAGGAAGTGGCGGGCAGGGGGTGGAGAGAGGCGGATTCAAGGGCCAAGTGCAACCCTGAGCCCAGGCTTCCTTAGAAATAGGGAAGAGCTGGTGTGCGGGGACGTGGACGGTTATTATTAGTCACTCAATAATCAGTGTAAAGTCAGCACTCGGGGCATACCTTCGCAGGGGACCCATTCCGCTGGTCGCAGTCAGTTCAGAAACATTGCCGGGGTGGCGACCCAGAACACCGTGCTCGGACTATAAACATGTGCCGAGCAGGTAACTGTCACGGTGAAGGGCAGCCTTATTGTGGCCCGTATGTGTCTGACAATAGAGGGGTCACTCCACCATGCGATATATTTTATTTTTTTAGAGGAGGGTACTGTGAAAGTTTGAAGAGCCCATTTTCCAAGCGGACAAAACAATAAAGAATCTCCGGGGTCAGGGGGACGACTCCCAGTTCGATGTGGTCAGCGGGTGACAGGGCGGCCTCCTGCCGGCCTGGCCCCCTCACCTTGGTATACGGCGCGGCCCAGCTAAAGGTCCGCGTGCAAGGAGGCGAGAAGGTGGCGAGACAAATGTGTCCAGACGCTCGCTGACAATGCGGAGGACATACGGAGAGGAGAATCCCATTTGCTCAAGAGATGCAAAGGAAGAAAATAAAATAGCTCTGCACGTCAGGATTTTCTGGAAAAGCTGGAATCGGTGTCTAAGAGAAGAGAAAAGCCACTCAGATGGAGTTTGTCGCACTGCTCATCTGCGGACTGGCTCGCAGCAGAGGCGACAGGTGTCGCCAGGAGAAACGACGTGGTCAGAGGAGCTCTTGCAGCTGCGAGCGGCTCCGGAGACTGTGCCAGCGTCACAGGGCAGCCGGGTGCTGACCCGCGGGCTGCCGACACGCTTCTTCTTTTTTTATTTTTTGGAGAAATACTTGTAAAAGGGGAGTAATCATAAAACATTCGGAAGAACCACCTCCAAGTAAGGAAGGCACCGACGAGAATGTTTTTCAAAGGGAGTCGGATTTTCCTTTTCACTGCGAAAGGCCGTAGCTATCCCAGAGCCACGGGCGGGCGTCCGCAAGGCTGGCCTTCTCGCAGGTCGTGCCCCCGGCGCGGGTGACCGTTTCTACAACCCTAAGGTGCAGCTAAAGATATATATATATATATATATTTTTTACAGTGTCACTTCCCCGAAGTCTGGATGCGTCGTGTCACCCGTGGCGGGTCTCCTTGCAGCCGTCCTAGGGCGGCTTCCAGTCAGGGGCCGACGCGAGCGACCCAGGGTGGCCGAGGCTATGCATGGCACGGCTTGTCCCTGGCTGAAGGGACTGGGGAGGTGGGACTAAAATCCAGCCTATGGTCCATTTGCTGTATATATATATATATCTTTATAGATCTATCTATCTATCTATATATCTAATCTATATATCTATATATCTATATCTAATCTATATCTAAATATCTATATATATATATCTGTCTATATCTATCTATATCTAATCTATATCTATATATCTATCTATATCTATATCTAATCTATATCTATCTGTATATCTATCTATATCTATATATCTATATATATCTATATATCTATATATCTAATCTATATCATCTATCTCTATCTCTATCTATCTATCTATCTATCTATCTATCTATCTATCTATCTACTATGTTTCCCCCCTTTTTCTCCTAACTTGTGTAAAAGGGTTTCGGGGACTCAGAGCTGCAAGCCAGTCCCGCCACCCCGAAGACGCGTTTGTCAGGGCTCTGTCCGCACAGGCGAGGCTCATCAGCGCGTCCGGTGGCCCAGCCCCCAGTCCACTCCCGCCCCCCACGCCAGACCTACCCACGCGCAGCTTGAAGTCGTTGAAGGAGTGCTTGTTGATGGCCGTCAGCTTGGCCCCCAGCGCGAAGGCGAACTCCACCATGGTGCCGATGTGCATGTACTGCCGCTCGGGCTCCTGCGGGGACAGACACAGCCCGCGCCGTGGCGCTCAGGGCGGCCAGCCAGGGCCTCTCCCTCCGGCCCCTCACCCGGCCTCGCTCCCAGGGCTACGCTGTCGTAGCCCAGAAATCGCCACCAGGAGGCTCCTTCGGGGAGGGACTGGCTGTCGGTTCCCCTTGGCCTCTTACACTGTCTTTCCCTTTCTGGGGCCCCTGGCTGGGGCGGCAACCTGCAGGCAGGGCCCCTTCCGTGTCCCCTGGTTTCCCGATGGGAGGGCCAGGGAAGGGAGGGGAGTGGAGAGAACCTGGGGGTTCATTCTTCCTCTTTGCCACCCCACCCCTGCTACAGCTCCCCCCAAAATACACCACCCCCTCCTTTCAGCATCTGGCGGATGGGGTGTTATGGGCTGACGTATGTCCCCCGAACTCACGTTGACGTCCTAACCCCCCAGGACTGTATTTGGAGAAAGCGTCTTTAAGGATTTTATTAAAGTCCAGCAGGACAGGTGTCCTCATGTGGAAAGGAAATTAGGCCGCAGATAGAGCAGGGAAAAGCCCACGCGAGGACTTAGGGAGGTGACGGCCACTGTGAGCCAGGGCGTGAGCGGCCCAGAGCGGCCAGCCCTGCCGGAGCGCTCACTGTGGGTCTCTGTCCTCCAGGACGGTGAGAAAAAGAAACGGCCGTGGCCTGGGTCACCATCCGGGTCACTGTGGCGGCCCCGGCCAACCAGCCCAGGGGATAATAAGTTCCCGCCTCTACCAGCCCTAGTCCCCAGGCGGCTTATCATCCCTGGGGAAATAGTTTTCATACATATGAGGCTGAAAAGAAAGTCCAGGGTTTCCTGGGGGATGCGTAGAAATGTCTACTTCTATTTCCTCTAACTTTGTGCTCACCAACCCTGTGACTAATCTGCACGTACCTTTAATTAGTGACACCTATTCTATTTGTATTTACTTCTGAAGTCTTTTTAAAATGTCTGCTCACGGTTCTGTTTCAAACATAGGTTCTTTACTAACATAGGTATAGGATTCGTAAAGTGTTTTAATTCACATGTCCCGAGGGTTCCTGCTGCCCTGATGTTGGGTTGTCGGAGGCACCAGGAGAGTCTGGAGCGCCGGGCCGCCTGCTGGGGTGCAGCCTCGGGGCTGCTAGCATCCTTGCGGGATGGACGTCCACCTTAGCCCTGCAAACAGCATGGCCTCTTGCCACCCCCCCACCCATCCCCCCAGAGTCTGTCTCCTTCTCTGGTCTGTGAAAGCCACCAGGGCTGAGACTGCGTCTCCCGACAGGACAGAGTGTCCGGTCCAGGAGAAGCACTGCTGCATGCTTGCTGGGCTGCCAGGCAGCAAGAGGAAACGTCTAGAAGGGACAGAGAGAATCATCACGCTTCAGTGGAAGGTCAAAGCCACGGATGCTCATCTGGGGAGCATCATCCAGGAGGGATTATGTGTGAATTCGATTAAATGGGCGATGGCTCCAAGGGAAGAAAAGGAAACGAAACGTCACTGGGGGCGGCGGGGGTAGGTGGGTGGAGCGGGGGTCAGGTGCCCTCGGCTGGAATGGGCACCTGCAAGGGCCACTGGAAATGCTTGAGAGAAGAATAGGAGGAACGGACGATGGGGCCTCGAGGGTGTGTCACCCCAACACTTCTGGGACACGCGTTTCCTTGCGTGTCTCATCTTGGGGACATTCAAAGAGGAGGCACCTGGTTGCCCTCAAGGAGCCTTCTCTAGGGGGGCGAAGATCAAAGCCAGGTCTGAGGGCTTCGCGTGGGACGAGTGAGAAGGAGAACAGAGACAGTGAACGTCGCCTGCCGTTCGCATTTCACGTAGCACTCCCACCCTCGTTTCCATCTGATCGTACAGGGCCCGTCCACTCTAGTGTATATTTTTGCGTCGCGTTCCTTTTTGTAAGATTCCTCAGGGAGAGATTTAAACAAAACACGCACAAGCAGGCGGACGTACAGGGAGGACATCTGCCTTGACAAGACAATGGTGACGGGTGGGTTGGATGGCAGGTCTCACAGGTGTTCAGCTGATGGAGAACTGCACGCGGCTCTGGAACCGACCATTGCTCCTGTGCACGACGGAAATTGTACTTGGATGTCATAGTGCAAACTGAGACGTGTGTCTAAAACTCGTATTAGTGAATCTCCCACGAGGCGGTTCTCATCCCGGACTCTTCTGCTTCTGCTTGTGGCGTCTTCGGTTTCCAATTCCTCAGCCGAAGCCCGGGATTCGGGCGGCCTGGCCTTCCTTTCCGACCCCCACCCCATCCCAACCCTGAGGTGTCCAGGTCTGTCTCTCCCAGATACCACCTCTCATTCGCCTCGTCCTTTATGGTCCTAGGATCGTTGCTTCCACTCTGACTGCTACTTGTCTGAAAGTTGCACGTTCGCTAAATGCCCTGCCAGGGCTTTTGAGTTGGAAAAAGTCAGGTTTGGCTCCAGGTTCTACACTCCATGGCCACGTGGCCTTGGCAGAGTCACCGAACTTCTCTGGGCCCCAGTTTCCTCGCCCGTGGAATGGGGCCGTCACTCCCTGTGGCTCCGGTGAAACGAAGCGACAAAGGCAGCACGTTCAGCCCATGTCCCTGGGGCTCGGGACCTCTTGGTTTCTGTCATGACAGCTCAGAGCAGCATGACCCTCTGCTCGGCGTGAGCACGTTGGTCAGGAAGAAACCGTCTCACGTCCCACTTTAGTGCGTTTCCCTCTTGCCACGCCTTGCACATGCCACGTGGACGTATGACTTTGACAACGACACAAGCGTCTGACATTGTAAGTGTCTTCGAGACTCTCCGCAGGGAAGAAGAGTGGTGCATTTTCGTTCCGTTTTCAGTTTCCTGTGCGTAGCTTGAAAGGAGGAGGAAATCTGTCTCTCCTTACGCTACATCGCGATAGCTCCGGTGTTGGCACAAAAACGCGTGGCAATGGGATGTCGCCTTTCATTTCAGCGCACACCCAGACTGTTTGTCACTTTTTCCAGGAAAAGGGACTCTGGGTATTAGTTTCAATGCATTAGCGACTGTGAAACGGGCAGCGAAGGAGGCCGGCTCTCTGATGTGGATTGAATGTGTGTGTTCCCCCCAAAACTCATGCACGGAGGCTGCACCCCAAGGGAGATGGTGTTAGGAGGCGAGGCCTTCGGGGGGAGGGGTGATTAGGTCATGGGATGGAGCCCCCATGAGCTGGATTAGTGCCCTCGTAAGGAGCTTGCTTCCTCTCTCTGCTCTTTTCCGTGTAAGGACAGTGAGAAGACAACTGTCTGCAAACCAGAAACAGAGTCTTCGCCAGACCCCGGACCTGCTGCTGCCTGGATCCTGGTGGGTCCTGGACTCCCCAGCCTCTAGCACTAATGAAATAAATGTTTTTCTTTTGTAGCTGAGCTGTGGTCATGCTGTTATAGCGACACACGCGGATGAAGCCACCTCCAGCGTTCACAGACACGCCCCACGCTCACTCAGCATTGGAACCACGTGGGCCTCCCCTGGGCCGTGAGCCATGGAGCGCAGTGACAGAGGGGCAGTCACGAGCACGTCCTGAGAACTTGCCAAGGCAGGGAAAGGAAAGGCCCGCGAGGGGGACCTTCCAGGGGAGTGGAGTCTTGAATAGCTGAGCCAGGTGGCTCTGGACTTGGGCAGAGCCGGACTTGCTAATGTGAGGCCATGAGTGGACACGGGAGTGTTCACTGCTTCATCGGTAGCTCGGTTCTGTTGACACACTGGGTGGGGGCCTGTAGGAATCCCTTGGGTGGGTCACATGGGGACTGGGCTCTGATTCAGGAGACGGAGGGCACAGAGGAATGAAGAAATGCTAGCACCGGCCTCAGGGGAAGGTGGTGCCTGTGAACCACCCTCAACCCAAAGCCCTGGGCCTGCTGTCGATATGATAGATAAATAAATAAATAAACTCATTTAAAAATAATTTAAAAATAAAATACGTAATTAAACAAAATCATTCACAAGACAGCAATACTGCAGATGTTTTAAAGAAATTTGACAGGCACCAAGGCTCATCCCTTGACAGGGATTGAAAGGTCCCTGCTCCCTCTTACGTCCCTGCCTCTTCTCTCCGCTGTTTTCCTGACACGCGGCTTATTGCTTTCCAAAGCGTCCCTGCAATGGGCATCACTCTATGTGAAGTTCTGAACAAAAGCGAGAGCTACGGCTCATTAAAGCAATGCCACAACTGAAGCCTGGCTTTGAAGGCAAGTTTTCATCTCTGCGCTTCGCTTTTGACTTATTAAGTTTGTAATAA
Source organism: Cynopterus sphinx (assembly GCA_030015415.1). NCBI lineage: Eukaryota > Metazoa > Chordata > Mammalia > Chiroptera > Pteropodidae > Cynopterus > Cynopterus sphinx. The sequence continues at coordinate 2,286,575 of CM057379.1, read as the reverse complement.
AGTTTGCAAAAGAGCAAATCCTTTTCCATAATTTTAAGACCAGAGATAATGCTAGCATTTGCTTTGGCCATGAAGGATGGACCTCCTGTAGGGCAGGGTCCGCAGAGCCCACCAGAGGTGGGGACACGAGGCTGCCGAGGGCAGCAGAGGGACGGGCGGGCAGTGGACATGGCACGGACTGTGGCCGGCTGGCCAGAGCTGGCCAAGTCTCTGGAGAAGCCGCTTCTACGCTCTCACAGATGGCTTGTTCTCAAGAATGAAGATTGGGCTGATAAACCACAGTTTTTAGAGAATCTAAAAGTAATAGCTTTTCAGCAAAATGTCTTTTTTTCTAAAAATCCTCTATGAGTCAAGAAAAACCTACCTATGACCACGAGTGTGCTTTCATGACCTGAAGCCTAAGGCAATGACGAGGAACGAGCGGGGGCTGCAAGCGTGGGGCTTGGGAGAGACCGAGGTGGTGACAGCCAGCGGGGGACCACCAAGGGGGTGAGATGGATTTCTCCCCATCGCTGACTCCTGACTGCCATCGCGGAGCACCTGCCGATGGCCACAGGGCCTGTGGTCACGACTCCTGAGTGCCGGCTTCGAATTTACTATTTCATGTCTTGGCAAATGCCCACTTCTCTTACCAATGATAGTTGGTGGTTACTCATAATGCAACCAACGGTTGAGTCACGTTTCCTTTAAGTTTAAATTTGAACAGATGGTTTCATTAAAAAAAAAAATACAAATAATGGAAAACAAAGGCAGGACAGGGCCCCACTCTGGCTAGGTGCTGACAGGCTTCCATGAGCTTATTTTCCCCACGGACATGTACGCTGCTGATGTAAGTAGGAAACGCAGAGCGATTACAAAGAAAAGCTACACTTCGAAAGGCTTTTATCCAGAAAACATTGCCTCTTTCGGATTTAAGAAAATATGTTAATCCTTGAGAAACCCAATATATTTTGCAAACTGAATGCCCTTTGTTGCCAAACTAAATATTTGGCTAAGCAATCAACAGGAAGATTTTCATTTGTAAAAATCAAGTCGAAAGTTTTTTCGCTCATCACTAGAGAAACAAGCAGGTAGGTTATGAAATGCAAAAGGGATATTCATTTCTTATAAAAATACCTAACATCCACATTAATATTTATCAAGCATGTTCTTCCCTCTTCTAATCAAACATAATGAGCGTTCCTTTCAGAAGACGCCTGCTGAGCTTCAAAATGTTTCTAGGATGACCTCAACGAGATCCTAATTAAATGCTCCGAGTAAAAATAGCTCATTTTGAGGAAAAAACTCCCTGCTTGGATATGATGACATAGCACGTCATTTATGCCCCAAGTCCCTTATACTGGGCTATCGGAGGGGGCAATGGGGTCGATACACAGGACGGTGTGCAAACCTCTGCTGTATTATTATTATTGCGATGAGCATTTCTATCCCCTCTCTGCCTGCGGAGTGTGCGAAGCGCTCTGCATCCTAACGCGATCTTCCCAACTAGGATCATCATTTTATACATAAAGTACTGAAGTGCCAAGGCTGAGAGATCATGGTAAGTCGCAATAGGATATTCGGCTCTTCCCAAAGGTCGACAGTCATTAGTAAGGATGGTGGCTGGAGAGAAGGCAGGAAGCATCTCAGGGGTAGCGAGGCGGCAAATCGCGCAGGGGACAGAAGGGACAGGGCACCTGCGGAAGGCCCGCTTTGCTCGGCCAGGGCTGGGAGCAGCAATGAGTGGAAGGTGTAGCAGGGAACTTGGAGGAGAGCCCGGGGCTGTCGGGCTGCTCTGTCCCTGCCCCTTCTCTCCAAGACCTCAGACGAGGGACGCCACTGTCCTGCCTCATTTCTGCATCTGTGAAATGTGTCCAGGGGAAGGGCATCTCCTAGGCTTGTTAAAAGTTAAGATTCGGGAGGCATTTCGTAAGCATCTGAACATGCCAGGGGGAGAAACGAGAGGGATCGCACTGCGGGTAGCAGGTTTGTACTATGGAGGGAAAGAAATGAGACACTTGGTGATAGGGCGGGCACATTCACAGTCCCTCCATGAACGAAGGTGTGTGACCTGCGTGGACGGCCCCCTGCTTCGCCCAACAGAGGGATCCACCTGTAAGCTAAGGTCTGATGTGGGCGTGATCAAGTTGAGGGCCCTAAGTGGCCACACAAGGACGAGGACGTCAGCTGGAGAGGCTGACAATCAGGGCTGGATGCAGGGCGAGGAGAGTGAGGCCCGCACGTCAGGCACACAACTCAAGGGGGCGCCCAAAGCTCAGTAGTCACAAGAAATGATACATTCCCTAGAGTACAGCTTTAGAAGGTCAGGATGAACTAAAACACTGAAATTATAAATGAAGACGGGGCTGCGGACTGAACCGTGTACCCCGATTGTCCTGTCTTGAGCCCTACCCCTCTCCTCTCGCGATCTCTCCCTCTCTGCCACGTGAGGACAGAAGGAGAAGGTGCCACCTACAAGCTGGGAGCAGAGCTCTCACCACCAGCTATGCCCCATGGGACCTCGCTCTGGGACCACCAGGCTCCAGACCACGAGGAGATAAATTCTTGCTGTCTGAGCCCCCACCTCCTGCGGGATTTTGTCCCGGCAGCAGAGATGACTGAGGCGGACAGGGTCTGAGAGTGCTGTGCCGAGCATCTTAGGGCCAGGGGCAAAGGGAAAGGTGTCTGCCCCTGTATATGTGCCTTTATGTTCTTTTTTAACAGTTAATTTTTCCAAAATATTAAAGGTGGGGGAAAAGTAGACGTTAATTTCTATTAACGTTAGGAAGGTAAAGTTGTAATCAGGTCTACTTTGAGTATAATAAGATATTTAAAATTAAATAATGTTGTATATCTGAATGCCTCTACGTTACAATCTTCCGATAGTTTTCCAATGCTTTGATGTCATGGGAATAAATAATCCAACCATGGAAAATACATAATACCACGCACACGGAGGACCACGTCTTCCTTTTGGCCTTGGGAGGGAACTTCTCGGGAGCCCAACATGAGATTCTTTGAAAGTTTCCCTCATTGCTTTGCTATTTCTTTTTTAAATAAAATATAACAGATGTTAAAAATAACGGTTTGAATGCAACACGTGAGAGCAAACGGACCACACGTTGCCCTAGAAAACAGCACAGGAATCCTGAGTCGCACAGTTCATGTTCTAGTCTCTGCCCATGAGCGAGAACAGGGAAGAGGCTCAGACCAATGGTCCTTGGTGGCAGGCCCGGTGTGAGCGCCCTGTGTCCCCTGTCCCTCCACCCACGAGAAGTGGGTGTGGGATTGGGGGCTGAGCCTGTGGGGCGCAGCCTTTCCTCTGGGGGACTCCACTTGCCATCAGCAAACTGTGCTCTGGTCATCCATGCTGCACCCCCCACCTCTGTCCTGCAGCAAACCCGCCTTGGTCCCCTTTAGAGGTTCCACCATCCTGAGGGTATAGGGGGTCTAGTTCATGGGCTCACAAGTTACACAGCATGTGAACACACACATGTGCACACCCATGCACAAACACAGACACATGCATACACATGCACAGATGCACGCACACACACACACACACACACACACACACTGAAACAAACAGAAAACTCCTCAGAAACGCTAGCTGGCTCTGACTGAGGATACCCAACTTTCCCCAAACCACCTTTTCAAGCGAATTTCTATGCAGTTAAGGTCACTGCAAGCCGTGTGGGCTCCCAGGTGGCCTGTGGGCAGAGCCGAGGCTCACGTGTGCCCTGGGGCGGCCAGCCTGTCCGTACCTGGGCATGTTCCTGGCTGGGCACGGCGCTCAGCCCCGTCGCTGCCATGTACGTGCTCCCGATGGTCTTGATCTTTTCAACCCCGCTGAATTTGGGCTTGGACAGCAGCTACGAAGCAAGGACAAGCTTTTGGTTATTCAGTCAATAGCCGACCCAAGGCCAAGAGCTCTCTAGAGATGCTCTCAACTCCTAGTTCACAGCCACAGGGACTTGAGATGTTTCAACCCCTGTTTATTCATCTTCTTGACCTTGGGCTTTGTTGGGAAAGGACTCTCGATGCATTTCACGAAGAGCATGTCTTGAAAGGAGATTCCGTATAACGATTGACTTCCAAATGACACGAATCACTTCTCTACATCTGCTACCAAAGGAACCAGGATAAATTATGGCACAAGTGATAATGGCCCCAAATAAATCCCCCGACTGCTTGTTTGAAAGACCTCGTTACAGAAGCCTGATTCGGGGAGTGAGGTCTTTCCTGCCACGATGAGGGTGATTTGTGACCAGCTATAGGGCTGGGTTTCCGGCCTCTGAGCTGTCGAGGCGAGAGGAATAAGGACCGAGAACAGCAGCTCTCATCAGCGCGGATCCTGATATTTTGTGTCTCATTTACAAGCTCCCTCCTTGACTCCTCTCTATCCACTCCTTTAGATCTGGGGTGAGCGAGAGGGAAGGAAGACATGAGAACAGAAGCTGGAGAAATGAGAAGGAATGGGTGGAGAGGGCAAGGGAAGGAAGCTCTGGAAGGTTCTGCATCTGCTCAGGAGGACAATGGTGTCAACCAAAGACGGGGGGCATCTCCCTGTCTCCAACTTGATGCTTCTGCTTTCGGGGAAGTCTCTTCTAAAATTACACATCAGAGAATTTAACATAGAGCAATATATGTTCCTCATGCAACCTGAAAGGACCGTACCACACACCCGCTGGGACTGTGGACGTTTATTCTGCTGAGGGTCAGCAGGTGCAAAAGGGTGACCATTCTCACTATGAACTTGTCATGACAGTGGCCATCTCCAGCTGTCACTATCTCACCAAGAGTCTTGAGTCAACCTCATGGTGATAATAGCAGCAGAGAAACATATGGGCCCCATAAGACGTTCAGTCAGGTTGGCCAGAAACCGTCATAGCACATGATTTAATCCCTGTATTTCAGAGTTCGATGTAGCATGATGAATTTATGTCCATGAATGTCAATTTTCCTATATTCTGCTTAATATTTATAAGAACGACATAGCAGCAAAATTCTTAAAACCAGAGGTGTGTTTGTTCTCATCAGAAAATAAAACACATTATTCTCTGTGCAGGCAGAATATTGAAAATTGAAAAATGACACCTGTTTCAAATGGCAAAACATGCATTTTGTCCCTTCTAAAATACATTATTTCATATTACATATTGCTTTTGCAATAATAAAGCATGTCATTCGTGTGCAGTTGAAGTTGGCCTCTGACAGAGAGCCTGCACGATGCACTGGCATACACGCCGAGAATCTACTGTAATCAATAGTAAATAAATGATCTTGCACATAAAAATGGAAGGGCAAGTATTGTCCTTGGAATTCAAGCCTTTTGAGAAAACTGGCCAGAGTTTGGTAGCTCTTCCTAGCGATCACACTGTCTCACTGATCAAACACATTCATCCCTTCAAAACCATCCAGGACCAAGGTAGGGCAAAAGGTTTCCACTCCATCCACGGGAAGTCACACCAAAGGATGAGGGTGAGGATGCCCTGGGATGAACGACTTCCCATGGGAGCACCCAGCATGGGGCTGGGCCGCCCGCTCTGCCCACAGAGCTTGCGGTACCTACGTCATCAAAGTCGGCGATGATCTCGTTGAGGAGCCGCAGGCACTCCAAGCCCTCCTTGTTCACGTCCGACTCAGTGTAGAACTCCTTGAAGTCCGGAATGGAGGCGAACATGACGCAGACGCAGGCGTAGGACTGGTGGTATAGGTCCTGCGGGCAGAGAGGGGGGACGCCTTTTAAAGGGGATCGCGCCCAGTGCAGGTGCTTCTCCATGCGAGATGGGTGGAGCAGCCACCCGGTGTCCTGTCCCCCGATCCCACCCCAGCGCCAGGCATTGTCACAGGTGAACACGAGCCAGAGGCAGGCTCGCCGTCCTCAGCGTGGCGCTCCACAGCCTCCTCCTGCTGCTACGAGCTGCCCTCCCACTTTTCCTCTCTGCTACCTCTGCCTTGCCCAGTCCTCGAGGCCGGAGGTGTCTGATTTAGAAAAAAAGTGTCCTTTAAGCAACTGAAGGGGAAGGAAACGATTCCCAAACCTCTACCTCGTCCTAAAATGATGCCTGATGGCTTCAGGCTTTGGCTGAGGCCTTAAGACATCTCCTCTTCTGTGTCCCCTGAAAGGAGCAGATGAAACTCATGGGGTCACCAGAAAGAACCAGTGAAACGCCTCAGGCGACCTATCATTTTGTACGTGACACCAGCAATAGTTAACATGAACATCCACTTCTTTTTAAACAGAAAGAGGCTCATGTTTGGTTCTATGTCCAACAGACATGAATAAAATTACGGTGTCCCGTAAACAATTTCAAGGTGTTTCCAGTTTTTCTGACATATAGTGAAACCTTCAGGATCAGTGAAGGTTTCGGGAAGGAAGGGTCGTCATGTGGCCATGGGGGCTGGTCCTGGGAATGAAGGTCGGTTCTCCTGCCTGCACCACCTGTCGAAGCCACTTTATGTCAATGCTGTCATAAGCCCTGTCCCCAGGGCACCCAGATGACCCCTTGGCACGGAGTGAGCACTTCAATAGCACTGTGACAGCAAGGTGGCCTCTCAGGAGACCCGTTCTTCCCCATGGAGGTATCCTCACACACACGAGCAGGGCAACGGCAAGCCACGGCAGGTCATGAACCCTTCCTGGAAAAGCTGGGCCCATGCCATGTCCTGTGCTCAGGGCCAGCCACCCTGGAGCACCTTCTGCTATCAGTCCGTCATATACGGATGGCAGAACCAAGTCTCTTCTTTTCTATTCTGCTCTCAATGTGGTGCAAGCTCATGGTGCAGGCCTGTCCTTTCTCTCTCTGCAAAGCTGTTTCCGTGAGCTGCCATGCCCTGGGGGTCAACCTGTGACTTGCGTGGAGGCCATGCTCAGGTCCCAGGAATGCTGACCAAACCGGGCAGTCTGGGCAGCAGGAGAGAGAGAAGCCCCAGGGACCTGTTCTAGGCAAAAAGGTCAGCTTTCCCTGCACCCAAGGGGAGGCCTGGGGATCAGCCGGCTCAGCCTCACATGACAGAAAACAATGGGCTGGGATGGGAGCCCACGTCACTGTCCAGCTCTGTCTCTTCGTCCTTCTCCACCCTGCTTTCCTATGGCGTCTGAAGGGGCAACCAAGTCCACACGTTGCTCCCAACGAGTCAGGCAAAGAGAAAGGAAGAGAGAATCCACGAATCCCCCAGTGTGGTCGGGGGAGCCCATGGAGGGGTGGAGGAGGTCTTCAAGGCCTGCGAGGCCGCACCCCTCGACCTTTCCAGTCTAGAACCAGACGCTGTCCTGGCAGCTGGCCAGAAGTAGCCTCATGGCGCCTAGAATGTTCTTTCCCTCTCTTTCCCCAGCCTCCATCTCACTGCTAGTTTCTAGCACTTTCTCTTCAGGCTCAGATGTCACCACCTCACTGAGGTGGGCTTTGAGGACTCCCACAGTTGCACGGCCAGTGCCTTGGTAGACAACAGGATCCTGTTCCTTCCTGGGGACGAGGTCACCTCTGTCCTTCTCATCTCTGTATCCAGGCCCGGCGCCAGCCTGACCAGGGGGCAGGGACAACATCACGGACATGACGGATTTACAGACTGACCTAGACTTATAGACATAAGGACACTTTTACATGGCTAACGAAAACAGGTGGTTCATTCTTCATAGAAGCCGCGATTTCATTATCTGCAACCAGAAGGTAAACAGGTTGCTGAATAACCTGCTGAATGCAGACACCAGGAGAAGAGACAGAAAACCGAATGGTCTGTGGTCGATCTGTGGACTTGCTCAGCATGCTCCTAGGACACTGGACCATGCCCCGTGTCACACCCAGCACCTGGCACTTCTTACTGTCCACTTCACATATGCTTGAGGACGTTTACACCTCAGGTCATCACAGTCGAGCTTAGCGTGAACGAGCCTGTCCACCTGTAGCTTTCCCTCTCCCTCACCTGCTGCTCGTCCTCACCGAATAGCTCCTAAGGGCGGGGATGCACCTCGCACACCCCTGAGACTCCACCATACTCAGCACGGGCCTTGGCACGCAGTGGGTGCTCCAGGTCGCATTTCTTAAATCAGTAGAGTTCCCTCTGCCGACTCTTGTCATTCAGGAATATTAAGAACTTTCGTACATTTCGTTTCAGAAGACATTTCGACATTGAAATGACACCCTAGCCTCTCCAGCGCTCGTTTTCAATCTCCATCCCTCTGGACCTTCCGTGAAATTCCTGTATCGGTCCATTCAAACGGATGGACTCAACACTGTGATCTGTTCCTGTGTTGACAACGCTCCTGGTTTATGTCTCTGAAATTCTAAGACCTTTCAAAGGCTCTCAGGGCAGTCATGAGTGGGCGTGTGGGATGCGTGGTTTCCTTTTGCCCCTGGACTTGGGCCTCTGTCGCCTGCTGGTAAGGAAGGCGTCCCCCCCCACCCCCACCCCAGAGAGAGTTGAGTGGCCATTTTCGTGACATATTTGGGATCGAGCCCCTGATACTTCACTTAACTGGGAAAGAAAAATGAGAAATAACATCAAGGCCATGCCCAGGCGTCAGAAGTGATCCTGGCTCACTAGTCTTAACCGACGTCGGTAAGACCAGTCAGCCTCCCCTTGAATGTGGACAAATTCGGGCCAATGTTGGACTTGAACCCTTAGATGTTTAGAGAACCATGGGCGTCTAGGTCACGGCTTGAAGTGTCCAGCACTTGACCAGCCCCCTGCCCCTTCCCGGCCACCAGCCCCACCTCGCCTCACCTCGTTCTTCAGGCTCCTGGCCAGGAAATGCTCGGCCACGTGCGCAGGCAGCACGTTCTCCAGCAGCACGCGGTTCAGGTTCTCCATGGTCTCTATCTCCTCCCGCTCTTTTTTGAACTTGTTCTTCCACAAGAAGTCTAACCTACAGTAATATTCATTCTGTTACAAGAGGACACAGAGGTAAAGAAACAATAGGCATGTTGTTCTGCCAGAGAGGAGATTTTTAAAGAGAAAATAAAAAGAACGAAATGAAACCAAAAAAGAAACCAAAAGAGCCCCCAAACAGAGCTGTCACCTTCCCTGCAAAACCCTCTGTTCCCCCCAAATGCCCCTGATTCTGTTTGCAAAAGGCAAATTCAGGAAAGCAAAAGCCTCTGAAGGACATGAACGCTTCTTGCATAGTTATGTTAATCAAAGATGGCTCATTGTTTTTTTTTTTAAGAGGAATATTAGAATATAAATAGTGAATAAATGAAAAATGGAAAGCACATTAGGGAAGAGAGTGCATTGTTTGATGATTTGCATTTAGAAAATAATAGCGTTCATTTGTGGCAATTTGCCTTTAATATTTAAAAATCAGTTTTCCCCTACTGCAAATTATATAATTAAGTATTCACTGAAAAATATGCATATTTTTTCCATTTGGTATTCCACTGCATTGAGAGAATGACATTGTATTTAGACAAAAATGTGTTTTAATATCATTTAATTAAGATACTGCCTGGTAATAAAGCATGTGTTCCTACTTTATAATGTATTAAAATTCAATGGTTTTTAAAACCAGTGATTATTAAAATTGTGGCACTAAAGAAGCCTGTCAAAGGGTCGTTTTGGTTTGGGCATCATTTCCTGCCAGCTACCATGTGAATAATTCAATATAATGAAACAGACTTGGGTGAATCCTCCTATAGCAGAAGAGCCGCACAGAGAGAGTGCATTTCAACAAGGCTAATAAGTTATTTATTCATAAATAAATGTGAAGACGAACTAAATACAGGGGGTTTGTTTCTTTTATAGTTTGATCAATTGCACTAGTGACAGCAAAAAAGCGCACACACACACACACACACACACACACAAATGGCCTCTCATGAATAAATGGTAATTAAAAAAAAATCCGCATGATTAAACCTAAAGAACTGTAATCATTCATCAAGTTGGTTTGATCAGAGTATGTATGACACACTCAAAAATTATTCCTCATTTTCTGGCGTGGCATTTATTTTTATCTCATACAGCCAGATATTTCCTTTTTTTTTTTTTTTAAAGATTGCAAGCTTTTCAAGATTGTTTATATGAAGATTTCACATTAATGCCACATTTTCCACTCTCTGTATTTATGGTCATCACACTTGGTAGGCATTTACTAGAAAAGGCCTCTCGCTTGGAGAGCAGATGATGTATCTGGGCCTTTTGGGGGCTAAATCAGTAAGTAGTGTGGCTGGTTCTAAGCGAAACGACAGAGCGATCCACGATGGTGGCATCGAGAGGACACAGACGCCTGCTCAAGACGAGACATAACAGAGCACAAGCTGAGACATCGGCACTGAGGAGCTGGAGCCTTTATGTCTGTCCGCAGGGGTGCGGGGAGCATGTGGTCCCCCTTTGCTTGGATCTGAACCTTCAATCCCGGTGACATCAGTCTCCCTCTGGGCTTTTAGACTGCTGCTTGCTGGTCCCATATCTTGAACGGCCCACCCAGAATGCAGGCCCTGGATGGCAGTGAACTCGGGAGACCCTTCGGCTGACCAGCGTTTCTGCCAGAAACTCGATTTCAGTGCCGAGGCCAGTGCCGCAGCCTTGTCCAGGGCATGCATTGTTTTCAGCAAGGTTTCTTAGACACCCGCAGTGATAGCTTGTGCACTGATTTTCTCAGGAAACAAACATGCCACCATCGGTTCAAAAAAGATGGTCATGGGGCAGGGGTGCCAACCGGACAAATGACAACAAAATAAGTAGCAAAATGTCTGTGCTATGGTTCACAAAACCATTTAGGAAATAAATTACTCTGAGGACATGAATGTTTATAAAACTTAAAAGCCTTATTTCAAGCATTGGACCTTTGTTTATAATATACTTATTTTTCTGGAAGGGTGGACAGAAACAGTACACCTGATACTTTACAGTTCTTGTTCGCTCAGAAGTCTTGAGACCTGAGCAAATCATTCTCCTGATGATTTCAGACCGAGGGTCAGCCTCCTGGGTCTCCTTGGTGCATCTTTCGTGCTAGTTGTTACAGGACAATTGGGGCCATGGTCACTCCCATGGGAAATAATACCTTTTTAGGTCTCTAGATGTACATGTTACTTATAATTACATTAGTGACCGAAAAGGAATGACACCATGTCAGACTGGCAACAACACTCCTGTGTTAAATGGATGCACAACCGTAGTATTAATGCTTTTGATTATTTATCTTAAATCAATTCAGGGAGTAACAGATCAACATGCAGCCACTGGATTCAACACTCGTGCAGTAGGACTGAACGTTTATCATCTCAACGATCAAAAAAATATGGGAGAATTCACTTGATTCTAGGTGCTTTAAAAGGTGCTGCTATGAAGCAATCTGAGTGCTCGTTCTAGCAGGAGAAAGTGAAGTGCGAATCATTAGGTACGAAATGGAGAAACAGGCGAAGTGGCAGAGGGGACGGCCATGTGGTTTCCTGAGGGATGATCATTTGGGTCAGTGGTCCCCAACTTTTTGGCTCCAGGGACAGGTGCTCCTATGAGAATCTAATGCCTGATGACCTGAGGAGGAGCTGAGGTCGCGATGCTGCAAATACAGATGAAGCTTCGCTCACTCACCTGCCACTCACCTCCTGCTGTGCGGCCTGGTTCCTGACAGGCCATATGGACCAGGGGATTGGGGACCCCTGATCTAGGTGATAATCTGCAAGAAAGCTCGATCCTTTCACACCTAAAGCACAGGGTTTCTTGAGGGAGGCTAGGCCTTTTCTCTGAGTGAGAATGGACAATGGGTCCATATGGGGAAACTGGGAATCAAGACAACAAACAAAACCAGAAAGAAAGAACACTCTTTGATGGGTCAACGTGGACTGTCGAAAATGCCAGCCGAAGAGAGCAGAACCAAGCAGGTGCCGGGGACAGAGGCAGGAGGGCGGCGGGAAGACAAGCATCTCCCAAGCTCCAGGGACCAGGCTGAGGGCTGCCCCATGACCTCTGAGGGCAGGCGGCTGCTCATACTACTTGGGAGGACAGAACACGACAGTGTCCCTGGGCCGCTGACTGGCAGTCACCGTTCTGGACTCTGCCCTGACCTCTGACAACTTCCTGCTGTTGAACAGTCCAGTGACAGGCGTGCAATGTAATTGGCTTTGCACCTGAGATGGTTATTTCCAAACCAAAAAACCATCTTTTGATTTCACTCTCTCCATCAGAGAACTCAACGCAAGCGTTGAGGCAGAGGAAGAATCCTGCCTTACAAACCCTGTGCCCACAGCCTCTGCTTGGAGACCAGCAGGAGGGGGGGGGCAAGTCGGAGCAGTTTCATTCGCATCACAAAACAAAATGTTTGAATGGAAACCTATGATTTCTAGAAATGATTGCCAGTGACAGCGAAAGCATTTATACCTACTTCAAAGAACAGGAAGCATGCTATAGAGTCTGAAAAGCTAATGAAACCTCCGTCAAGGGGATGTCAGCTACTGAGGGAATACTTTTTAGGCTTGCAAACCATACACAATGTATTTTGAGATGTAACAGGAAAAATAATTCACATATCTAGCATTCGCAGAGTTGGCCATTTGTGGGAAAAAATGAGAAACCTTTTCCTTTTGGCAATATCTAAGCCCCCACATCGTGTGCTACCCACTTTTTCCCCGACACAAGACGATTCTGGTGCTTCAGCCTTTGTTTGCATGGCATGCACGTCAGCAAAGTATTATTAATATAAAACTTTTTAGGGAACTGATATGTTAAAAAAATAAACAAAAAGAAAAACAGACTTCTTACCTGTCTACCCAGAACGAGCAGCGTGACGAAGAAGATAAAGAGAGACACCGAGCCCATGGTCTTTAAGTCTTTCCAAATGCCTGGTCTATTAAAAAACAGACAGACAAAAATGATACAAAATAACATACACAGGACTTAGAATCTGTGTAGCAACAAACTTCAGAACCCCTAGTGCATTCACAGTCTCCTCCGGTGACACACGCACACGTTTCAAATAGATGCTCACGCCCAGAGTGCCTCAGAGCAAGCCAACCCTGTTTTGAGAGCTTAAGAAGAAAAATCTCCCGAATTAATATAGGTTTTCTTATTTTGTACCAAGAAGAAATGCCAGAGTATTCATAATATTCTCTTTATACTTCTGGGATCGATATAGATCATTCGATATGTGATTTCTCCCAATTTTAGTTATTATTCTTGGAAAGAGATAGTGTGTTAGACATTAATAACCATGTGAGGGATAAAAATGAAGTAGGGCACAATTTCTACGAGCTGCTCTAACATGGGAATAATACGCTTTCATATAACTGTCTCCTTCCCTCCTTCCTTCCCTACCTCTTTTTCTCCCTTTCTCTCTTCCTCCCTCTCTCTATCTCAGTTTCCCCTCTTTAAGTCTTAAGGCGGAAACCCACTGAGGACATTCACATGCATAGGTTGTCCTATCACTGAGTTATACAGTAAGGACTGCAGAGCTCACATCATTGAGAAGGTTTCCAACTGTATGACTTGTGACTCAGTGACAGTTCTGACCCAAATGTGACCAAATATGCTTCCTTTCACACCTAAAAATCGGAGTCTGGAGACTTAGATGCCCAAACAGACCCATAGTAGCCACACACTGACTTATAGCCGGCCCTCATCCTGAGGCTGCATTCTGGCCCTCCAGTTTTGAGTTTGTCCAAACGAACAAAAGATCCCAACAAACTGAGTGACAGGTAAGGAGGGGTCACCTGGTGAACCAGGCCAACAATTACGGTGAGGTGACAATGATGTCGTTACTCTCTGGAGAGAAAGCAGTCCGGGCATGTTGACACAAACATAACCCTACATCTGAGAACAAACTGTGTTTTTCTGGCTGAAATGAGCCTCTGTTTTTAAAGAAGGGATGTACCTCAGGACCCCTAGTCTGTTGTGTCAGTAACTGGAGGTAAACCGAGGTGAAGGAGAGGTTGATGTCCACCTCTCGCCTCGTCTTCTTCATTCATTGATGGACACTTACACGTCAGCTGCCACGCACGCTGCGCAGGGAACACAGGGTGCAGATGTTGCCTCGAAGTCCTAACCTCACTTCTTTTGGACAAACACCCACAAGTGGGACCACTGGGCCATACACTAGCTCTGTTATATGCTAAAGGATTAGAAAACATCTTCTGGACCATCTAAGTACCAGAAACTTCTGGGCTCCCGTCACCATGAGGCAACTTATCAGAATCATAAAATGTCAGGTAAATCTTAAGTATCGGGATGTCGTTGGCCTCTATTCTAGCAGACTTTTCCAAAAAATTTTATAGGATCATAGTCAATAGCTGTCATGTAAACCAAAACCATTAACAAATCTTTTAGAGAGGTGTATGCCACTGCGAAGACTAAAGCAACCTGTAATTACTATTTGACTGTCAAGTCATTAAGCCAGAAGCTCGCAATAGGTCTCCCAAGAGTCCTCAAGGCTGAATGAGAGGCCGGTCTGGAGGCCAGATAGGCAGCGAGGAAACCGACTGCCATAGCCAAGCCATAGAAGGAAGACCAGGGCAAGGATCAGGAAACTGGGAGTGAAAAGTGGGGGCAGGAGGCAAAGAGTCAGTGACCAGAAATGGGTCAGAAAAGGGAAAAGGCGAAGCACATGACATCAATACCACCCACTAGCTCAGTGAGAAAAGGAGGTGCTGCCTGGCACCCCTAAGCCAATTCCTTCGTCAAGGGGCGCCTTCGGCTCGGTTGGGACTTAGGGATGTCACCTGTGAGGCACCATCTCAGTGGTTTTTGTTCTGTTTTGCTTTTTGAGGATCCTAGTCCCAGTTTCATGTCTGAAAGAGGGGTGTCAGCGTCAACCAACCGAAGGATGAGGAAACCTTTGTCGATCGTCCGATGGGGGGATCTCTTGAATCTCGTAAGAGAAAGAATCATTGAAGTTGATGGGCTCTGGCTCTGGCATAAATCATGGGGCTGCATCAAACACGTATGGAGGCTGGGAAATCCACAAAGAATTCTCAACTCCCCCTCCTAAGAGTCTCTTACGGGGTTAGCTCTAAACTGACATCAGAGAAAATTTGGTATTATGTAAGTAATAGTCATCTTTCGGCAGGAACCCTCCTGGGAGTCCTGTGGGGCCCTGTGCAGGAATCAGGCCTGCAAGTGTCAGAACCTCGACATTAAGATTGGGAATCGGGGGGGACAGGTGAACTTGTTCTGGCCAGGGTGCTGGCCGACTGCCCTGCGGCTTCTCGGGTCAGCCCTCCCTAGCTTTAAGGCTGTTATAAAGACAGAAGCAGGAGAACAAACACCAAAGATCTGAAATGAAACCAAAGGACTCAAAGTAAAAACTCGTTTTCTGCAACTGAATGACCACTCGGCTGCTGCTGGGCTGGTCATCACAGCTGGTGTCTCTCGCTCAGATCCCCCCAAATACGTCTCTCCCCTCAGAAGCTTGCTAATCTAATTTCTTCTTGTGCTATGGCTGTTAGCAAATGCAGGAGCTTTAGATTTAATAAAGGGAAATGTAATAGCATTGTCAGCTGGGCGTAAAAATCGGTAATGCCATATCACTTAGGGATCCGATACAGGTTCTCGAGATACAGCCCAGAAATAGGGAAGCATGTTTGGATGGTGATTTTGAGAATTTATTGGAAAATTAACTTCTGCTTTCATTCTCATCCTGGCTCAGGAATCATAAAATTTCCTTAATACAATTATACATTTTTGCAACTCCACGGCCGTAAGCTTTGTTACAGACTGTGAGGAGGATTTCATGGTACAGAGGATGATGAAGATTAAATTAGGTGAAGAGAATGCATTGCACTTGAGATCCTGCAAGTGTTCTCATCAGTAAGAAACATTGGTACAGTGACGTGCTTGCTGCTCTCGACACCAGACCTCCGCAGGAGAAGTCTGCAGCCACACGTTGTCCACAAGACCATCTTGCCGGAGCATCGAGTCTATGCAGATATTTTTACGTTAAAAATATGAAAATATTATGCAGGATTATGCAAAAGGCTCATTGAAGGAGAGCGCTGGGTGCGGAAAGAAACCTAACACTCGATATGAAACACTGTTTGGCTATGACAATGGGGGATGGAGGACAGTGTAATGACTAAAGCTTTTTTCAGACAGAAAGCAAATATTCATTATAAGCTTATGAAAGTAATCTCACCACGAGAAACTCCATGTAAACTTGAGCGATAGCCTGAGAGAAGTGTACGGCCAGCAGGTGGGCCTAAGGCAAGAGGGTAAGCAGGGCCACATCTTTCTTGGATGCCAGTCTTTTCACAGAACAGAGAATGGCCAAGTTTGGCCATAGTGCTACGTCCACACATGGGTATTTCAGGAAATTTTCTGTAAGAAATTTAGCTCTATAACTTGGAAAGATGGCCACATATTTTTTTCTAGGAATTTTGGTGTGTCGATTTGGTTGTTCTGAACTTGGGGTCCGTTTTTGCCTTGCAGGGCACCTTCGCCAATGCCTGGAGGAGGCATTTCTAGTTGTCATGACTGTGGGGACAACTGTGGGGACAACTGTATCTAGCTTCAAGTTGGGGGAGGCCAGAGAGGCCGCTAAATATTCTCCATGGCACAGAAGAGGCCCTCCTCCCTGAAAGAAAATTATTCACAAAATACCAATAATACTGAGGATGAGGAACCTCGGATCATTCTCATCAATATATTATCGATTATCATAAAATCGTCTCTCTAAGCCACTTCATGTCTTCTATGGAACTGATAATCCATAATCTTTATATTCTATAATAAAAACACACATCATCATCCTTCTGAATCAAGGCTGTGAAGAAATCCTCAGGCAGTGATCGCCAGCGACAAGGTTGCTGCTCATGGGCACTCACTCAACCTGCGCTCACGTTATCAACATCCCATGAGAGGACGACATCTAAGAGGAGGGAGAGAAAGGCGGTTACCTCTCAAACAAGACCTGGCTGTAGCTGTCCAGGACGTGGGCGTGGGTGTGGAGGAAGATGGTGTTGTAGGCCACCAATGCCGCTGTCATGATAAACATTTTCAGCTCGTAATTCACCCGCAGGAACACGGAGCAGGATATCAGTCCCAGAATGCAGCTGTAGATAAAGTACTGGAAGAGAGGGAGGACAGGTCAGATGGATACCTAGGCCCTGAAACCCCAAAATCAAAATTAAAATCGGGACCACCGCCAAGTTCCCTAGTGAACTCAGAAACTTGTTATGAAAGCAGAAGCCTATTTCTGCTCTTCGATCCAGTGGAATCGAAGGGTAAACATGGTCACATCCTTCTTGAATGTCACTCTTCCAATGGAACAGAGACTCCTCATTCCAAGGCTTGCTGACCGGCTTACTGCGTTTAATAAAATCATGCACCCTGCCAAAGAGAAATAATTCTAAAAAGATCTATATCGAAGACGTGTCATTATAAGCCAGTGTCCTTTGCTTCTTGAAAATGAAACTGTCATGACCTCCACATTTATTTATTTAAAAAATAGTAGTGTACACAATCCTTTTTTTTTTTTGTCCTTTCAGTTCTTTAATTCATTAAGAGGATACAAATCATTGTAGGTGGTCCTGTTCAAAGCCTAAGAAAGTACAGGCATTTTGTTAAAAGAGAAACTGCATGTCAGGGACTTTCATAGAGAAGAAAAAAAAAATTTAAAAACTAAAAGTTTTGATTAGGGCAAGTCACAAATATCTCATAAGTGAAGAGGCATAAGAAGAGATTGGAAGAGCCAAGTGCCACAGGCCAGCCTGGGTCACCACTTTCTCTCTATTTACCATGATGGACGCGTTGAGTCAGGATAACCTAGCACTCCATCCTGCTCTATATGATCGTTGCCTGAGTTACTTGAGGTCAGTGACCCAGTTTGCCTGGGTCACCGTGTCTTGATCTGTAAAATGAGGCCCATACTGTCCCCTCTGGTAGGCCACCGAGAAGAAAGAGCAAAGCTTGGAGCCCTGAGCCCTGCAAGCAGGAGGGGCCCCTCGTACACACAGTTGCCACCCTCACCGAGCCTTTGTTTGCTCCGTGATGGTGTTTTTATGAACAAGGGGTTATGATATTCTCTCAGCGTCCTTGGAACAGAAACAAGTTTAATGATTTTAATAAAACAGAGATCTGACTGATGCCCGATAAACCGTGTCTTGAAAAAATAGCCCACTTCGTAAGCTACTCCATTGTAGTTTCATTATATAGAATTGGCCACAGAAAACTGCTTGTTTTTGTCATTCTAGCTCTTTTATTTCCCCACCTAAGGTCATCAGCCACAATAAGCTGTCTAAAAAGCTGCGGAGAGTAGCTTGTCAGTCCTGCTCTTGGGGAAGAAAGGAAGGTCAGAGAGTGAGCTGCAGCAGTCACACGACATGCCCCCTCCTCGGCACAGAACCTGTGATGGTCATAAACCAGGGCTCTTCAGAAGATCTGGTTTTTAAAAGGTTTCTGCTGCTAAAATTGTGCTGAAACCCATTACAAGAATGAAAGTTATCAGCAAGTTCAGCCTAACCGAATGAAAAGCAGCAGTACAAGGAGCCACTTAAATGTATATGCGCACGTGCAGTTTTTTGGAAGGAGGAAGGGAGGAGTGTAAAGATGTTTTTGCAATAATCCTCATTTGAAATCTGGGCCAGCCAATACTTACACCAATACACCTAAGAGTTCACATTTTAAAATTCATTCTTAGGCTTTTAAAAAGCTTTCACATTTTACGAATAGCTATGAACACACAACTGTTAATGGGAAGAAGGCTTTTAGTCCATTTTCTATTAAAAAACAAAAACCCTTTCTAGAATTCTCCAAGGGCATGCGCAAGGTATTCTGGTAATTAATCAAAGGCAGGTTGGGTCCCAGAAGATGTGATGAGGGGGGTGTGAGAAGAAGGGAATAAGTCCAGAAGGCCAGCAGGGTGCTCAGGAGACCGGGTGTCACTGAGGCCACCAGCGAGGGTGGCAGATGGTCCAGTCCCTGCAGGTTCCCAAACTGACTTCTCTTCGGGAGTAATTCCTAGTGACCTTATTTTAATACATTTTTGATATGGTTCATATAATTAATAGTTAATAGTTGTACAAGCTATTAGCTGGTCACATTATTTAAATTAGTAATTTCTGTTATTTTAGTTACTAAATAACAGTAACTAACTAACTTTTTCGTTTTAGTTAATGTTAAGTAAACCAAGTAAGTATTAGTCAATATGGTTATTAGCACTTTTGATATAGTTAATCAATGGAATTAGCTTGTGTTTTAACGTCAAGGGAACAGCTCTGTATCTTGGGTCATTCATTTGAATGTCTTCTGGCCTCAGTTTTCTTACCTGGAAAATGAGAATTCCAGTAACACCTCCTCACAGGGTGGTTTTGTGGGTGAAATGTTATAAATGCCTGGGGAGCACACAGTGTCTACCCAGGAAAGACCTTTACCGTTGATTTTGTTGGACTTTTTTAAATGACCTTTTTTTTTGCTTTAGAAATAATACATCTGATGTTAAAAATTAGGAAATATACAAAGGACACATATAAAAGTCAGGGTCTCCTATCATCCCCAGTATCCAACGTGAGGCTATTAATTATTTTCTATATATCTTTCTAGCCTTTTTATTTTCTACTTATTGGCATGATCATTTTAGTAAATTGGGATTATACTGTTTAGGATGTTTTTAAATGATACTTTTCAATTAGTAACTTATCCAAAATATGTATTTCTCTGTCATTAACTATTTTTCTCCACCTTTTGTAATGGCCAATTATAACTCAACAGAATCTATTGAAACAATTAACTTATTCTAGCTTTTAGGTTATTCATTTTATTTTATTTTTTCATTTACTATTAATGTTATATAAACACTTTAATGAACGCCCTGGTAACTAAATCTTTGTACCCTTAAAATTGATTCCCAAAATTGGTATCACAGAGTAAAGTGTCTATGCTCTTTGATGACAGTTATAAATGAAATTAAGGAGCTGTATCCATTTACACCACCCATAGCAGTGCAGGTGGCAGTCCCCTTCGCTTCCTTGTCCACGTCAGGTGTCATATAAGGTGAGGTTTGAGAGAAACAAGGCATACTGCGTGTGCACCCCCAAACCACTTTCCCAGTGTTCCTTCAAGCCTACTAAGGAGGACACCAGCTGTTCCCGGCTCAGCTGGTCTCCCGAACTTGCAAGGTAATGAAGCTTTTCCTGCACAGACAGGGGGCCAGGTAAGCACATGGGGCTGACCTGGCTGGCAAAGCTCTCAGTGATTCTCTTTCTGAAGAGTTTTTATGGGAACAGCAGTGGCCTATTGACTAAGTGTGACTGACATTTTAGGGTCTACTATGTATTTTCTCAGAATCTTCTAAAAGGTTGAGCCAAGATTACCATTCCCCATCTTGGGCTGCTAATGGTCTGCTTCCTTTGAAAGTGAGATACTGTAGGGGCGAAATTCAGAATGGCCTTACCGCCTTGAGTGGTGCCATGTAGTGAGCTGCTCTACTCAAAGATACTGAATGGAGAGATTTAAAACAAAAATGGTTTGCCGGCTCTGATTTTCTTTCTTATGAAAAGGCATCTTTACTCAAAACCATTGACCTTAAAGGGCCCTGTGAACGTCACAGCTTGGAGGCGCTTTCTCCTCACTGGTATGTGAACTGAGTGTGTGCTAATGCTGTCTGGTCAGGGAGGAAGAGCCGGCCAACCCGTCAGTTGACATCTGTCTCCAAAGCGTGTGGTTCCACAGGCCCACATGAAATCAGAGCCAATAAAACCTCATGCATCCCGTCTCTCACTTTTCATATAAAAAAGATGGTGTCTAAACATCACTGAAGTTTAGTGCCCAAAATAAAGGCCAAGACCCCTGTGATAAGGTATGAAACTTCCTCCCGAACCCGAGGGACATTCCTACAAACCCAGTCTGCCTGCCTCTGTGACAGTCGTGACCTCAAAACAACGCCAGATGACCCAAGTCTCTGTACACAGAGAGGTGAACTGAGAGGGCAAGATGAGAAAGAGCAATGAAGCCAAATATGAAGGGAACAAGTCAGAGAAAGAGGAACAAGGAGAGGAAATCTTACTACCATTGTTGATGGGGGTTAAAAAATTAGTGGGATGTTTTCAAAGTTTACTTATTAGATCACCAATTTCAGTTCCCAAAACACTTTAGTTAGCATTCTTAAAACTGACTATATGAAGCTAAACAGAAATAATCTATGCTACTTTTAGATGATTATTCATAAAAAGTAGAAGAGAGTATTAAAATATATATATGTATATATATATATATTTGCACAAACAATTCATGGAAGACAAAAGTTATTAAGTAGAACATAATCGATTGATCTATTTTCACTTAAAAGTGCTAGTAAGTTCTGGAATTTCAACCTTGGCCCTTTTTTTGAGCATTGGTTAAAATGAACCAGTAAGGATTATTTGAGGGCAGGATCAGTAGACAGTGTTTGTGCCCAAAGGAGAGGAAGAAACATGCAATGTGATCCTGTCACCCCAGTGTCTGAGACTTAACAGGAACTCACTGGAATAGTTAGCAAAATCTATAGGTAATGAGCCCAGAAATTTAGTGGCATATAACTATATAATGTCACATGCTGGGATACATAATATGTAGCAGCGAAGAGAATAAAGACAAGAGTCCTCTGTGAGACCATCCCTGGTGACATCAGAAATTTGCACTTGTGACCGACATGGTGCCAGTCGGCCAGGACTTCTCTCTCTCCTCCAAGACTGGCAATTTTGAACAGGTCAGGACCTGCTCGGGTATTGACACCAAAGTAAGAAAAGTGAAGTCTCAAGTGGACACCACAACATTAGATAGACCGATCGCATCCAGAAAAACACCAAAAGCGATGACAATGAAGGAAACACTCTTACCGGAAGGAAAAACAGTTTTTGTGCCCGCAGAATGGCCGCCTGATTATTCGAGGCAGAAAGACTGGTGTTTGATGTATTGGTGGTGGGAGGGATTGCTTCCTCTGAGTCGCTCAGGAAAAACTGCAAAGAAAATGTTCATTTTTCGGTGAGTTGGTGCAGAGGAGACCGAAGCTGGGAGGTGAGTGTAAGCAGAACTCTGTGTCCCCCTGTGCAGCAAGCAGGACCGGGGGGACAGGGGACCAGCCAGCTCACACACCTCGCATGCTGACAGCTTCATCACTGCCTTTTTGAGGCCTTGAGCTTTTCTATTGAAAAAGTAAATAACTGTGTATTGATATGCCACACACTTAACAATGAATTCGGGATTCAGGACTGATGCTGAAGAGCACAGAAGCTCCTGTGCTAAATCTTTCTCTGCAGATCAAACTTGTAATAATCAGAATTATTTGGGGTCCTCTCCAGACCCATTTTAATATCCTACAACCTTTGTCATGATTGGGAAAATGATATCCCTATTGTCAGGACAAGATACCCTAATAAAGCACATTCTAGGATATTCAGTATCCTAATGAACACTATATTTTTAGCTGTACTACTAAATTTGACATTTTCCAGGCCATTCTAAACATTTCAGAATTATGCTTTTCAAATAGTATTAAATTATGAACACCCAATTTAATATTGCCTCATGACTGACGACATCACCACCTTTGTCATTTGGTTAAAGTGAGAAGCCTGGGTAGACGACCAGCTAACTAGGACTCATTTCCTGTCCACGCAGTTACGAAGCCGTGCTACCAACAGCGTCCTCTGCAAAGTGACGTGGGAAATTACACGATGACAGGGTCAAAATGTCATAAAAAATGACACAGGATTCAAGCTCCCATATGTGACTCTACAGAATCAGCCGGAGACTAAAATGGAACAAAACATCCAGGCCATTGGTGATTTGGCACCCCAACCCCCACCATTGGTGAAAACCTGGATAACCGTTTTCTTCTACTTTTTATCAGGGCGTTTGGTGTCACACGGGTGAACATCATGTATTTATAAAATTGCACAATTTGTTTTAAATAAAGCTGAGCTGGACGTTTTGTCATTTACGTCATTGTCCTCTGAGCACACCATTCCTGTTGACCCCATAAGGGCTGTTACAATGTAGGTGTCATCCCAAAGGTGAGTGAGTGACCTGGGAGCCACCGCCCCGCATGCACCCACAGGTTTCAGTTCCCTCTGTCCCATGTCTGAGTCTGTGTCAGTGCCACCTGGTGGTATGCGTGGCCCAGGGGTGGTCACCGTACACTATGGTGTGTCTGGGGATGTGTGTGGTCCCTGGATTTGCCTCATGTAGCCATAACTCAGGACGACGGGGGCCCGAGGAGCTGGAGGGCATTTTCTGTCAACCCTCGGAGGCCACCAACGTCAGCGCTCTGACAAGCGAGCCCTTCCCCTTCTGTGGTTCGTAAGAGACAGCAAAGCTGCACAGTTTCTCCCTAGTAATGAGAAATAATTTCCTTTCTGTACCCAATGTACCTGATGCTTCTTTCAAATAAATATAAGAGGAGCATCTGATGGAAAAGAACCGCTAATTTTGGGGCCTCAGATAGCAAGGGAAATGCCATTTTTCCTGCGTTGGTGGGGATGACAGTCCGTTGAGCAGTTCTGAGTCCCGACTCCCGCCCACCTCACCCCAGGCCCCAAGTGCTGACAGAGAAAAAGCAATGTAGCTGGTCCCCGCCCCATGGCCTTGTCACCGGGGAGGGAGCTCAGTCTTGAGGCAAAGCCTCCTTTCCTCTCTTTCTCCAAGATTGCCCATTATAGCTTTATCATGTCTCCCACATCCCTAACTTGGCGATGAACCTCTTTCTTTGTGAGGAAGGAAAATGACACAAGAAGACTTCTTCTTTTCCCCCCCTGGTACTAAAGATGAATTTCTTCTCGCCAAAAAGATCTCAATTAAAAAAAAATAATAACTCTGCTCCTGAATGCTCAGCTCATCAAACATTTAGACGGCGGCCACACTGCCCATCCATCATTACTAATGACCCTACGTGAAACACAATTAGCTTCCCAATCGGATTTGTTCCCCATTTAGAGATTCTGTCTCTAAAAAATGAGGTGATAAATCCTGGTTTTATAAGGTCAAAGTAGACTTTACGAGAACAAATGGCTTCTTTTTTTCAAAGGGCTGTGCGCTTACCTGTTCATCACTCAGTCTTCCATTTAGTAAATATGAGATGGTCGCTCTTGCCATGGGGGCCCTGTCCTAAGACACGTGCAACAGTAAAGAAAGACCTGACCCTACAGCATGTGGACGCTGCATGACGCATTCCACTCCCATGACCTGCACGTGCTGCCGACGGCAAAGGTCGGCTCTCAGGGAGTGTGTTTTAGGGTCCGGGCCTGCGCAGGTGGACGGACACAGCTTGAGAGAGGAGCCTCAACTATGAGGGCAGCATGGCAGTCGCTCCTCCGTGTGGAGCTTACTTCTGACCCAGCCATCCCCTGCGGTTTTTGCGTCCTAAATGGCTCTTAGAGCTCATTGGTCATGCTCCTGAAGAGCTGGCTCTCAGAGAGGGGGCGAATGGACATGCATGTGGCACCAAGTCAAGCATAAGGCATGTCTTTTAGGGAGCACACGTGTGATGCTGCAGGCTCTCGCCCCAGCCCTTAACCTCTCTGTCCCCACCCCTGGCCCCATGTTTGCAGAGAAGTCACATCCTGATGGCTAGTAACACGCACGCACACAGGCTGCCATCAAAGTCCCTTTGGTCTCAGTCATAAGTCCCTAGTGTCACCTTCCCCACCCTGAGGCTGCCCTGGCACTGATGACAGCTCTGGGGCCACAGCAAAAGTCCCCCTGAATCTTTACATAGAGAACCCAGGCCTGGGCCCCTCATGAGCACATGCTTCTGGCTGACTAATGCTGTGAAGTCCCTTTAAAGTGGGGTGGTTCTCGAGGGAGTCACTTGCTGTCCAGATGGGGTGCTGTTCTCTCGCTGTTGGGTGGTTGGTTTTGATGAAGCTTTTGTTGGACATAAACGATACCCTGGTCCAGGTATGCCTGTCACCAAGATGAGGCCACAACCCCTGGAGGGTGGTCTCATCATCCCCGCACTAGAAAGGAAGAATGACTGGCTGAGTGTCATGCCCTGATTTCACAGAGGAGCAAGAGGCCACCCATGGCGGTGGAATTCTCATGGTGAACTTGATACATGAAGAAGACTCATCATCGGAACAAAGACCGAGGGCCACGGTGACCTAGGCCGGCCTGCTGAGCCCTCTCCCCACAGGCACCATAGGTCCTAACTGCCTACAAGGCATGTCACTCTCTGAGTTGACCACTGAGACTACGCAGGGGACGCAGGAAGGAGCGGTCACGGTCACACTTCTCCCCAGGCTGGGCCGGGGAAGGCTGACATGAGGCCTGGGCCTCATGTGTTTTATCTGGGGTGCTCCTAGAGGGAGTCAACATGTGGTCAGCAGAGGTGGAGCGAGCCAGCAGGCCTGTCCTCTAGGTGACCATAGGGGATGACACGCAGAAATCCACACACCCACTTTCAGATCAGGCAGGATGTGGGCAGAGGAGGGCAAGCGCTGGTTTTCTTTGACGCCCCTTCCCTGGCATTCTTAAGACAGACCTCTGGGCAGAGTAAGGCAGATGAAGAGGCCGTCCAGCCCCTACGACCGGCACCCTAGACTGTCTGCCTTCCAGGTGGCAATGCCTTCGGCTGAATCCCCAGGTGTGTCGAGGGCACCGCACGCTCTGCAGTAGGATGTCCAGGACTGAGCTCAAGTGAACAGGCAAGTCCTTCTTACTTCTCCAGCCTTAGTTTCTATTATTCCTTAGTGGAAATGTTCACTCTAGTCCTAGGAGACAAATGCCATCCCTTCTTTTCATCTGACATCCACCGTCATCTGAGCTCCTTCTACCCATCCTTTACAATTCATCCCAGCAAGGTCCTGTTGTCCCTTCTCCTCGCCGCCCCACTATGTGCTTCTGCAGTGGCCCCTAGACTCTGGTTTCCTGTCCGTCCATCTCCAAACTCCACCATGAACGCCTGGAAGGCGGAGAACTGCCTTTGGGTTCTGACCACTTAGCGATGGTTAAGTAAAAGTTGTCTCATCTATGACAACTACATCTTATGATTTGATATTTATCTTCTCGGCCTGATTTTATGCTTCTGGAAGACGAGGACTGTGCATCATGACATGCTGTATTCCCAACAACCAGTAAAACATCCATCACGAAAAGTGTCATTATGCTTTACAATGGTCGATCGAGGTGTCAGAATAATAGTAAGGACGTGTCTCAACATGCATTGATCACGTCTGTGCCTGTTTTCAAGAACATACCTGGAATGGTAATATCGATACGGTAAGAGCGACCATTGGTTAAATAGTTACCAGTGGCTGGTGCCATCCTAAGTGTGGTAGGAACATCCGCTCCTTTACTCTAAAATCCGCCTTGGTGGAGAAGTGCCAGTTCTCAATTTTAACAAAACAGAAATGGAAGCTGTGGAAGTTTAACGAAATGGCATAAGGGCAATAATGAAATGGCTGAAGTTTGAAACCAAGGCTATAAATGCCAGAGCAGGACAGCCCTGCTCTGCACTCTCCTTCATTTGATGGTCCTGCTACTCCTTGGTGGTCATCCCGCTGACATTCGCTGTCACTTCTGCCCCCGGAGCCCCAAGGAGCAAGAAAGTGGGAACCACTGGGAGGACCTGCCCCAAGGCTGGTTTTGGCAGAAAGCTCAGTTCTTGGTGATGCTGCCGCTGTGGTGGTGGGTGAGGGTTTAACTGGCGGTGACTGGTGTCGCCACAGCAGCTCTGGGTGAGGTTTAGAGATTGCAGCGAGTTAGGCATCGGGAGAGGGAAGGGTGGGGCCCAGACTCACCATGTTGAACACAGCCATGGTTAGGACGATAGTCGTGGTGATGACCGTGAGGGAGATCTGGGGCCATGGGCGGTTCGCGATGACACCCGACGACTTCAAAAGCCACAGGAGGGAGGCGGAGGCCTTTTTGCTGCATTGCTGGGAAGAGGGCGAGAGAAAAAGACATTATTTTATGCATTCTCTCGAGTTTCTTAATGCTATTTAAAACCATGAGATGCTCTGGTGTTATTCATGGATGTAAACCAGTAGCTCTGGGCCCCACGGGGGGTGCACACCAGGTCACAAACCTTGTTAGATTGTGTTGACTCGGTGTTACAAATGAAGAACTAATTAATTAAGTTCCTATGATAAACGTAGGATGTGCTTGTATGTCCTTTAAAATAGACCTGAAATATGTTTTTTTAAAAATCTTCTAGTAGAGGGAAATCATGTCAGTTAATTAAACCATTCTGTGGGATGTTCCGGGTCTCAGATCTTAGCTCTGATGAAGCCATTATCATAAATTCAGCCGGTTTATGTAGAAAACAGATCAATAGGTAGCTAATCAAAAGACTACGACTGTCAAATAGTGAGTTAAAATAATGTAAAACGGGTGCGACCTCAGTAAAACTCAAATAGGGAATTCTCCTCAGTAGCAGTAATAAACAGCACTTTTATTTCTCTACTTCTGTCACGTTTTCTGCTTCTTTCTTTAAAAATATACCCGTATGCTTTATTCTTTAAAATACAAGCATTGCGATATGTTCAATGTCAATACAACAATTAAGTCAGATTCTATGATATGTCATGAGAGGTGGCCAGAAGGATAATTAACCAGCCTGATGAACCAGGATCAAATCCCTAAAACTGTGAGGCTTTCTGCAAGTTAATTATCCTCTCTGATCTCCTCTGTCTTTCTGGGAGCCCGTCTGAGAGCTTGAGTTAGTGTTGCACTGGGCTCCAGGGGTGGCCAGAGGCTGAGTGGCTGGCTGGAGGCAGGAGATGCATTCGGAGCATTTCTGCAGGACAATTTCTCTGCCAGCAACAGGGAAGGCACCAGATTTGTGCTTTTGGTTTGGATGGGGGTCGGAGGTGTCATTAAATCTTTCATCCAATTAGATGCTCTTTAATGCTCTGAACACACAGCATCTTGGAGAGTCATTTGGCTGGAGGACACCCACCCTAGGGTGCTTATCATCATCACTTAACCCATGCTCCTTCTAACAATATTAGTACCTCAGACCATAATCACATCTGATAAAGTTTCAAGGTCAGAGATTCCTATAGAGTATCTTACCATCCAGCTCAGGTTCTGTTAAGAAATAATGGCATTTGGTTTGATTCTGGTAAATTAAGACAATATGTATTTGCATCCTAACTCACTAGGATTAGTGTTTTTATTTAAGAGAAAATTATTAAAATTGATACTTTTGTATCTGTACACAGAAATTATCAATAGATATGAAAACGAAAATGTTAAGAACAGAAAACACAAAACTTTACTACTTTAGGAGAAATTTAAACCCAGCTCAGAATGCATATCCCAGTCAATTAGGTAAAATATCTAGTTATTACACACTTATTATTGAAATTGTGAAATGAAAAATTACTTTGTTTACAATTTTAGAATACTACTACATGGTGATAATCTTGCCAAATAAGCTAACAAAAATACGTTATATCCCGAGCAGAAGTTGGGTTGTTTACTAAACCAGATGTGGCAGCTACACATGAGTGTTCTCCTGCTCCTGCAGTGTGCTTGACAGAATTATGTATTGGTAGCCCTAGAAACTACACACGTGGAAGGACATCCTGCTCACCCCTAGGAAGAAAAACCTTAAAGCGCTTCACTAAAGCCATGTGGGTTTGGCACACACTGGGTGTAGGACAAGGAATTCAGATGCAATAGGTTCAATTTATTTGTCTGTTGGGTCTTCATGGTTTCCTCCAAGTCTGCCCATGCTAGTGTCTGTCAACTTCCTTGTACAAACAGTCTCTGTTCCCAAGGTCGGGTAGGCAGGCAGCCTCCCCTATATTTTTATTTCTGTCATCAAATTGAGGCAAAGTAAATAAGACTGTGCTGAAATACGAAGATTGGTAAATATTGCTGGTGGCGAGGACATGGGAAGAAAAGACGATGGTAAGTGATGTGTCCCTGAGCCGCAGTGACAATGATGGAAGAAGAAGAAGGACGTGACGATGTGAGGGGAATGGAAGAAGCCAACAATGAGCAAAAGAGACTTAAATCTTAAAAGAGAAGGATCTATGGAAAAACAAGAGAAGGATCTATGGATTCAATTCAAGGCTCTGAACAAAAATTACACTTGAATCTTGACATGATAATTTACTTCGGTTTATTTGGTTTTAGGGTAAGTATTTTTAAAAAAAACCCTGATGGAAAAATAAGTTTGTTAAAATTTGTTCCATCATAATGACACATAAGTGATATCTCAAAGAACATTTTGGCATTAATTGAGAAAATGCTATTCAACGAAGATGAGAGATGCCTGCGCTGTGTCCGTGTTCGTCGCTCTAGCTGATCTGTGGTTTAATGACTAGCATAATTTCAGCCCAATAAGTTCCCTTCCTTTTCTGATCATCATTGGGTCTCACTGTGTCCCATGGTCGCCTCTTACAGTGAGCTTCTGGTGAACCTTCTAGAATGTTCTCAGTTGTTAATGCCACATCCACCCACTGAAAAATACGGAATTGGCACTAAATAGAGTGGGACATGTAAGAGAAGAAAGATTTACATTTATATAAAACCCTTTCATGGGGTTGGTGTGGGGACAGTGAGTGAGTGAGGTTTGCCCTCAGAGGCATGGGATGCATGTTGATGTTCACTGGGCACCATCACGTGAAGCTCCACATCAGAATAAAACATCCAAGCTCTGTATCCAGACTAAAAATATTCCTCCCTCCCTTCCATCTTCCCTCTTCATCTTTCTTTTTTTAATGTTTTACACTGAGAACAACTGGTAGTAGTGTCTCACTCAAGAATTCCTCATAATTAAATGTAGTCATTATAAAAGCAGATTGCAATCACAACTTCATTAGTTTCCATTTTTAAGATAAAATGAGATGCCGGAAAAGAAGTAGATTAAATGGAAAACATTCAGAAGAGTTTATAACTTTTGTCACAGTGGCTAAGTAACAGACATTTATTATTATGGAAAACAAAACCCATCTTAAAATCTTGCCTGAAACATGGTATTAAGTTGATCACATACACATGCGTTTTGGGCTAAAAGGGCACCTACTTTGACATTTTAATTGGCCAAAGACTGTCTTTTGGAATGGTGGCGATAATTACTCGTAACATTTAACATCACAGAGGCTGTCATGTGTGCTTTGATTATTTCATTATACTTGAAATTCCCACAGAACGACTTCTTTATTTCAATCAATCATATTTTACAAAACAAACTCATTTCTTTTGTATGTCCTGGGCGGGCCACATTCCTCAGTTATTTGTCCACGGTGGCACTCACAGGCTGTCCACATCATGGTGTCTTTGTGGAAACGCTTGTCTTTGGCCACACAGAAAGACGGCTGAGGGCAGTGGCCGCATCATAGTGGCTTTTGTGTTCCCAGGGGCAGCAGAGTGTTTGGTAAACAGTAGAAACTCAATAGATGCCCACTCGGTACATTCATATCTTAACGATGAACTCAAAGAGAAATTCCCAAGCTACAGGAGCAAAGAA
Organism: Cynopterus sphinx; assembly: GCA_030015415.1. NCBI lineage: Eukaryota > Metazoa > Chordata > Mammalia > Chiroptera > Pteropodidae > Cynopterus > Cynopterus sphinx. The sequence continues at coordinate 2,256,271 of CM057379.1, read as the reverse complement.
GGGCTCAGAGTAAAGGGGCTAAGGCTGGGTGGTTGGCCCAGGAGCATCCTGGGACTGGACACAGCCTCGACACCTGGGGGTGAGCTTTCAATGCCCACGGGGAAGAAGATGCTGCCTTGGGCCTGCAAGAGGTGGTCCTCTAGGTCTGAGACCCCTGACTAAAGCCAGAAGCCTCAGAAGGCTGTCCTCTGCATGTGAAGAAGTCTATCTAGAAGAACTCTAGGCACTAGCTCAGGGATGTACAAAAAAATTCCAAAGACAAAGTCCAACTCCAAATATGGGTGTTGGGTTTGAAATGATAGGATCTGCTTTATAACTAAACCCCCAAGTTGAGGGGTTATTAATCAGAACAAAGTCCTTGGGGTTCTGGCAGAAGCAAGAGCAGCACCTCTTATAAATGATACTTGACATCACATCCCAGCTGGGCTGGGGGCAGTCCCCACTGAACATGACCTCACGATAGAAAAAAAAATTATGAACAAAGACAACAGACCTTAAAAGGAAGAATCAACAGACATAACGGGTAGCACAAGATCTGCAGATGTTATATCAATCTTAAATAGCCTATAAAATAAGATTAAAATAACAAAAGATGGATTCGAGTCCATAATGAATGAGCAGTTAAGAGAAAATACCAGTTAAGGCGTACTTTAAAAAGGAGCCACACAGACTCTCTAGTGATGAAAATACAGCGACCAAAATTAAAAACTCATTCGTTATGCTGAAGAGCATAAGATAGCTCCAAGGAAGTAGCCCGTGCAATAGCATAGATAGAGATGAAAAATATGAAAGAGACACCGAGGCACAGAAGACATAATAAAAAGATTCAACATACTGGTGATAAAAGTTTGAGAAAAATAGAACAGAAAGACCAGGAAAGAGGCAAAATACAAGGAGACATGGGGCAACCACTTTGTGGCCCTGAAGAAACCCACAGTCGAGGTGACACACGGAGTCCCAAGTGGGAAAAATGCCACAGGGAGTCCACTGCCCATGACAGATACAGAACAAATCCTACAAAAACAGCCGCGTGGAAAAAGATACATCCTCCATCTCTCAGGGAGTAATAAGTAGACAAACTGTAGCTTTCTCCGCAGCACATTAAAGTCCAGGAAAACATGAACTCATGTCATCAAAAGGCTAAAAAAAATGATCACGAATTGATACTCAATGAGGAAAAACAACTGTTTTTAATACAAAAGTTGAGTGGGCATATTCTCACTGAAAGGATTAGAAAAGGAATAATCCTTTGAGAATATGGACGCTGAGTCCTGGAGGAAGAAGTGGTGTTCATGAAGAATGGTGAGAAATTGGTAAACAACAAGAGTAACTAACAATGAGCAATAAAGGCAGGTTAAATTTAGAAACATTTCAACAACCCTCTTTGTTTTTCTGTGTTGCTCATGGCTTATTTCCTTAGCCACTTTTCCAATTCAGAATAACTATTGGGTTTGTAGTTTCAAAAAGACAGAAAGTGGGGAAGGATAATCAGATTTAGCTTGGTCCTTGTGTTTTTCTTTCTTTTTTATTTTTTACACCTATAGCACCTGGTCTTCCTAGGTGGTCTCCTATTCAAGGACTAACCAGGCCTGACCCCGTTTAGCATCCGAGATCAGACGTCGGGCTTGTTCAGGGTGGCATGGCCACAGACAAGGTCCCTGTGTTTTTCAATGAGATGATGAAGATATCAATGGAATTTGTTAGTCATGCTCATGTGTGACACGTTTTAAATTAATCATTAACAGAAACCACTAAAAAGCCTAACTTCCAAGTTACTAAAGGGAGTAGAATAAATAAACTCCACTGGTCTGCGAGGAGGCAGGAGGGAGGAAAAGAAAGAAGCAAAGAAGATATATGATAGATAAGAAATCAAAATAAGGCTGTGTCAGTAATTATAACACACGTAAATGTATGACACTTGTCAGGTAAAAAAGAGGTTTTTGGATCACATCATGTACAGCTAATGTTGTTTGCCAGAGACACACTTACAGAAGGACTAGGAAAAGCTGAATAAAAAGATAGAACAAGAGACTCTGAGACAATACTAACTGAGAGAAAGATGGTAGTTATACTGACATTAGAGAAAATGGACTTGAAGGAAAAACACTCCTGGGGGCGGAAAGCCTTCCCATCAGCCAGAGTGTGGCCCACTTTCCTTACCCAGGACAATCTCCTTATTTGTGCTTTCATTTCTGCATGGAACAAGGTTGGTGGGCTGGCATCACGTTATTTCCGCTACACAAAGTACAAGATGACCACACCAAGAGAAAATGTCTTCTGATATTTTCTAGTATTTTCATTTGCTGTTATTTTAAGAGATGCTTTCGGGTGCTTTTTGGGTGGTATTTTTGGTTCGAGTCACTGTGTTGTATTTGTTACAGAGAGGTAAGCCCACCTCGGGTAGTTTAGAGAGCTAAATCTGGTGAGAGATATACACATTATTATTATTAAACTGCTATAATAATTATTTTTATTTTTTATTGCTGATTGTGATGAAAATGTCAACTTGTGTCTCTTATTCTATGTCTTAGTTTCTACTTAAATCAAGTGAACTATTTTGATTGTCAAAAAATAATACATATGAAAACACTCTGAAGGGCTCTCATATGTGTGAAAACGTTTAAAAAAGTCTTAAGGATACTTTCGAGTCTAAATCCATGTACAAATTAACTTTTCTTTTTTTGTTTTACCAAATGTCTTTTAAGATGGAGTCAAATGTTCCCCAGGATCTCATTTTACACAAACTGGGCCAATAGCTGAATAATGTGTATCAGGAATGAGGCTGGGGAGAATGGGGTGAGGCTCTGAGTGAGACTGTCCTGACTCATGGTGTGATTCTGACCCAAGAGATGCTTGGCAGTGACCACGAGGCCACCTCCGTGCCATGCTGGCCCGTGGCGTGACATTCCTGCCTAGTACTTGGCACTCTTCTTGGGTGACCCTCTCCTCACACAGCCTGGAACTCTGGAACCTGCCCCCAACTAATTACAAGGAGCTCTCTTCCTCCCTGGCCGCCATCATGAATGAGACGGTAACCCTCTGGACCTGAAAGTTCATGACCAACAGGCTACTTCAACATAAACAAATGGTCAGCGACACCTTTAACCCTGGGAAGGCGACATAAGACAGAAGCTCAGAGAAAATGAGCCAGGATGCACAAGACCACAGCAGATGTCATCTTTGACTTCAGGACCCATTTGGATGGTGGTGAGACAACTAACTTTGGCATGATTTATGATTCCTTGGAACATGAGGGAAAAAAAAGAAATATGAACCCAAACATACACTTGCTATCCAAGGCTGGTATCAGAAGAAAATGGCCTCAAGAAAACAGCGAAATGAACATGAGAACAGAATGAAGAAAGTTAGGGGGACTGCGAAGGCCACTCGACGTGGGTGCTGGGATAAAGAAGGAGTAAGGATTCATTGGTGACTGTATCTGTGGTGCTCGAGCAGATTTTTCATGGGAGACTTAATAAACAAAGAATCAAAAAAAATTATAAGGATTCTCAGGGTTGACTCCAATTCCGGCTCTATCCCTACTTGCCATAAAGTACAGGGTGAGCTATGCAGCATCTGCAAGCTCCATCTCATTAGTTCAGAGTAAGCATTCCCCCCAAGGATGCTCGTGAGGACAAACGAGCCAGAGGACATAAAACGCCCAGCAGAATACATCGTCATTTTAAATAGAATGTAATATTCGGTATTTGTAGGCTGCATCAGATACAGGACTATTTGTGGGGATCTTGCCCATCATAAGCCATTTATATTGATTCTAAAGGATCTTAGCCAAGGTAGACGGGGTACAAGGGGTCAAATATGTGGTGACAGAAAGAAATCTAACTATGGGAGGTGAACACACAATGTAAATATATATATATATATATATATGTATGTATGTATGTATACACATATATGTGTGTGTGTATGTATGTATGTATGTGTGGGTGTGTATATATATATGTATATATATATGTATATATATATATATATATACACACACACACATATATATATACATATATATATACATATATATATACACACATATATATACATACATATATATATACACACATATATATACATACATATATATATATATACACCTCACTGTTAAAGTGTACAGCCGAAACATCGGATATTGTTAACCAATATCACCACAAAAATAGATAGATAGATAGATAGATAGATAGATAGATAGATAGATAGATAGATGATAGATAGATAGATAAAATTTTTAAAAATGAAAACTCTTAGCTGAGGGCAGGAAAGCCCTGCTGTCTTATAATTGTCACACTTGTGAGTCTGCCCCCAAAGTCTCATTTTCATCCTCAAAAGATCTGCTCACAACTCTTTCTGCATTATTTTTCAGGGAGGGAAATGTCTTCTAAATGGCTGGAAATAAATCTCGCCAAAGCACACGACTCTCCAGAGTCCTGGGTCCCTCATCTACAAAATGCAGGACTGGACGAGGCCGTCTCTGGGTTCTCTTTCGATTCTCGAGTTTACAGTTCTGAAATGCTTGCCAGCATCTGCCACAGAAAGCTAAGTACCTCCTAAAGGCACCGATGCAGACGGGCTAAGGGGATGTGACAAGTGAGGACACCAGGACGATAGGCCAGGAAGCCCGCAGGCCTGGGTCCTTGCTGGAACTCGGAGCAGGGATGCAGTGGCTGTGAGCTGAATTCCGGAGAAGTCGAGGGTGTGTGAGGACAGACAGGGGAGGGACATTTTCTGAGCAGTGGTGCCAGGAGGTCGCATTGGGTATAACCCAACATTCCTGCGACAAACAATGCTGAATATTTATCCTGTGTTTTGAGGGCCTTTAAGCACAAAACAGGGCTGATGCGAAATCCCTGAGGACCTTTCCACCTGAAAAATCCAAATAAGAATGTAAAATAGGAAGCCTGACCAGCAGGGACCAGGGAAGCTAGCTGCTGGAAAGGTGGACTCCACAGAGCTGGTCAGGAAGGTTCGAAGCTTATTTCCAGTGGAGGCCTCTTAGTGTCAAAAAATGGTGGTGCTTACAAGAGGTAATTTCACACAGCGAGACGAAGGCCACCAAATCCTCCTGCTCTATGTACTCACGCATCTGATTACATATAATCCTGTCCCCAAGTGAAGGTGTCCCGAGAAGGAGATTAGCATAGGCTCTCAGGGCATGCCACCTCATGTAGACGAGGGAGGCCCTACACAGAGCCAGGTGAGTAGACAAAGGGAAGAAGACCCTGGCAGAAAGGATGAGACCATCCAAAGCAACGACTTAGCACATGCTTATTAAATAGGGTTGTGTGGTCAGTACTTTGCTGGACTCGCCAGAGGACTGGCACCTACCACGTGTCTGGAAGGGTAGATGACAGAAGCACTCACGAAAAGGGGAGGTCAAACCAGCCATTATGGAATCGAGTGCCACGTGATGTAGCATGGACCCTAAGTCACATGGAGCTCAGAGAAGGACCCATCTCTGGTACAGAGCTCACCCAAATAGGCAAGAACCGGGCAGTGGGCAAAGTGAGGGGTGGGGGGCAGTGTCTGAAGGTCCTAGGGTGGGGGGCAGGGGTGGCAGCAGAGGACATAGATGGGGATGGGCTGAGTAATTAAAATAGCCAAGTCCCCCACATTTTTTAGAATGTGTCACTGAAGAAATGCCTGTATGAATTTTTTACCAAAAGAAAAAATTTCAGTCATTCTTACTTTTTGCTCATTTTGATGCTTCTCTACCCTTTTCTTTCTTTCTTTCTTTCTTTCTTTCTTTCTTTCTTTCTTTCTTTCTTTCTTTCTTTCTTTCTTTCTTTCTTTCTTTCTTTTCTTTCTTTCTTTCTTTCTTTCTTTCTCTTTCTTTCTTTCTTTCTTTCTTTCTTTCTTTCTTTCTTTTTCTTTCTTCCTTCCTTCCTTCCTTCCTTCCTTCCTTCCTTCCTTCCTTCCTTCCTTTCTTTCTTTCTTTCTTTCTTTCTTTCTTTCTTTCTTTCTTTCTTTCTTTCTTTTTCTTTCAATCAAGTCCAGCTATATCGTGAGCTACTAATTTTATTGACCTGATTTGCACTTTTTGGTGCAACGGAGGGTAATGAAGGTAAATCCTGAGCTTGCCTGTTCTCAATCTCCTTATAAAACCTCTTTAATTCTTCACACAGTGAACTTAATACCAATACATCAGCATTGATACTGCCTTCGGCATTTGAGTTTTCAGAAAGTTAACGTACATTACTGGAAAAGGCGTCTGGGATATTAAGTATTTGTTTATACACTTAGTATTTAATCCATAAATAAATGCAAATCATAAGACAATCTCATATAACTGGTAGGTTTTTGAGAGGCTGGGGTACAAGCAGTTAGGACGTAGCAATGCTTTCTCCATGACCACGTGGAGGATTTATGACAGCCATGGTTTTTGAGTGAATTTGGAGGGAAGAATAGAAAGCACACGTAAAGCCTTCTTCGATTGGCTGTGTGTTCATAAGTTTGATGTTGACGGAATTGTCTAAACAGTAAAAATAAGCTCTTATGGGAAAGAGAAGAATTTCTTCTTGAATTTACCAGCATTACATCTGGGCCCAGGACCTTACTGGCCACTAGGGGGGACACTTGCTCACGGCTCCTACGGATTCAAGTTCAGAAGGACCAGCTAGCTGCCTTCAAGTTTGGTCTCCCTGAGCACTTTGGCAAAACACAGGCCTCTTGCAAGGCAGAGGCAGGCGCCAGTTCATTTGCAGTCTTAAAATATTCTTCTTGAGACAAACCAGAGTTAAGAAGAACTTCTGGGCATCAAGTACATGCGGGTCCTGGGGTTTTGAAAAGCCCCCAGGAACGAGGATGTGGGCTCTGTGGACAGGGGATCTCGATCGATCACCTGGAGGGACCACAGGCCAGGAACAGCAGGGACCATGGGAGTCTGAGCAGGGAGGTCGGTGATACCAGGGCTGAAAGGCGGACTCTGCCCACGGGCGGAGCATCCCCACAAAGGCAGCGATGATGCTCTGAGATTTCATTTCCCAGCTTCTATCTCTGTGTTTCTTTTCCCCAACAACTCAGAAGAAAGAAAAAAAAGTCAACTGGAACCCCTAAATACACACTATGCTCCCCTCTCGGTCTTGGTTGGATCCCTTGGATGAGAAAATGAGAAAGATGTCCACGTAGGGGCAGAGATGTAGGCTGCTTTCATCAAAACAAGGTTGGGATTTCCACTGGACCCTCGTATGCTAGCTCCTTTCCTAAAAACCTGAGAAATGCGCTTTGAAATCGTTCTGGGGGCCAGAAAGACAGAAGATGGAGCCCAGGGAAAATCAAAACATGGGAAATCAGGCTTCTTTGCAAATGTAGTGTTTTAGAACTCGGCAAGGCTTCCCACAGGCCCAGCCCTCTCTCGTCTGCAACCTACAATGTCTTCGAGGGGTTTCTAAGAGATGCCTTGTGCACATTAGAGAAAATCAGAAACCACAGTTCCACTCATGGAAGAGTTTCTAACTCCATGTTAACGTCTAAATTATGATAAAGCAAATAAAACCGACAGAAGTTTGCAAAGGTCGAAGGCAGAGGAGGCGGACGGCAGAGACAGAGACACGTTTCGTAATCTGAACTCTTTTTGGACAAAAGATTTCAGCACTCTAGAGTGGAACTCAGAGGACTCCTGGGGCTCTGCAGGGCCACAGAAAGTCATTCTGTCATTATCCTGATGTGGCCGGCAGTCATAGTAAGCCTTTTAACAAGAGAAATGACATGGCAATGAAGAAACAGATGAAAGGCAGAAAACCAAGCAGAATGAGAGAAGTGCCTTCGCAGAAGCCGGGATGCATCCTCATGGGTACAGCAGAACCCCAAGGAGCGGCTGGGAGCCCTGCCAGCTCCAAGCCAGCTTCCTGGGGGTGCCATCTATGTGGGCTTGTTAAAGTCTAACTGGAAGAAGAAATCGCGATTTCGAAAATGTGAAAAAGATGAAATGTCCTTCACCCAGATGTTACGTAAAATGCATTCATTGGCAAATATTTGCAAGATGATTCCTATTTATCGCAACATGAAAATTTCAGGGGATCCTCATGAACTCAGCTCAAAACCTAGCTCAGAGCGGCTTCTCCTGTTTCGACTCATCTTTGGTGACCAGAATGAAACACTGATTCGCTTCTGGAACTTCTACCCCACATGGAGCTGGAGCAGCCAGCAACACTGCTTCACACTGGCAAATGCACAGAGGTTTAATTCCTATATCCAGAACCAGCATCCAAACCATAAGACCGCACAACGATTCGCTTAAATTCAAACACCTAGAGATATATTTTTACATCGCAATTTACACATGTTCTAAGATTTTACACCTGGTAAGTAGATATAAAATATATATTTGGTTTGAGTTTTTACTCCCTATGCACTAAAAGCTTCTTACTATGCTTATAACCTCAGTTATAAGTACTCTGAAAACCTAGAGAGGATAAAAAAATGTTGGCAGAAACAAACAGACGTAGCTATAGTTTTATGATGTGCCATCCAGCATCTCAAGTAATCTTCAAATTAGAGTCTTGTTCGTACACGAGCTGCCTCAGTTTGCATCCTGGGCTGCTGACAGGAGGGACACATGCTGCGTCACTGAGATCTGGAAACGTAAGGTAACAAGCTCCCTGTTTTAAGTAAGAAGTCACAGTTTTCAAAGAAGGTCTGTATTTGCAGTACCTACCAAAAGCTGTCCAGCAAAGCAGATGAAAAGGATGAAGGCAAGTGAGAGTGACGCCGCTCCAAAGGAGATCCCGAGAATGGATGTTCTGCCGGGAAACAAAAGGGAACAGGTTAGTGAGCAGAGAGCTGGCTATTCCAGAAAGCCGGCCTTAAAATCACAGCTTTGCCAGGACTTAACTAAAAGAGGACTTCGATCCTCACTAATCTTCTGAGAAATGAAAATAAAGCTAAAATAAAACCTAAAAATATGTCCAAAGAAGCACATCTACAGTTGTGTCCGATAGACCAATGAGATATATATTGGGGATACTTTTTGATATTCTACTGTACTTGATTTCTAATTTGATGTTGGTATAGTTAGCTATAATATAATAAGATTTTTTATCTTTTCAAATTTATTTCAACCTTTTTAAATCTGTTGCAGTGCTTTTATGGCCTAGTATATGCTACACCTTGGTCTGTATTCCAAGAATACATGTGTGCTGTGACGACTTCTACCGAACATTGTATTGGAGAACCTAGCAAAGGAAATTAGGCAGGAAAATGAAATAAAGGCATCAGATTGGAAAAAATACATAAAACTCTCTCTATTTGTAGGTAATATGATTTTATATTTAGAACACGATGTTGTAGCCTCAGTCTCAGACCCTGAATGGTTCAAATGCTCATGATTGTGCTCAGACTGAGCCTGTCCAGTGGCCCAGCCTTCGGCACACTGGCCCACTTGTTCACATGGACGCGACTGTCACCTCGGGGAACAGGACATACCATGAGGCAAAGCAATGGTTGGTCAAAAGCTCTTAATCAAAACTGTTGATCTGCCTGTTCTATCAAAATCACGTTCAGGCCCATTAAGCATACCATAATGTTTGTGTATCATAACCAATTTTAATTAACATTCTAGTTGCAAAGCTGTTTCTTGCTGATACACAAGCATAATTGATGACGCACTCACTGAAAAGCAAACTTGACTCTTCTCTGTCATGTGGCAAGAAAAAAAATCACACTTTTTAGGGATAATTTTTGACTTGGGCACTTTAATCAAGTATATTGTTATAGTAAATGGAAAAGGCTCATTCTCTCCTTTCTGTTTTTTTCCTCCCAGTTTATGACAGGAATGAGGAAGCATACTGACTAAATAAAGGCAGAAAAGATATACATGCCCTGCCCCCAATATGTCTAAATTACATTAGATATAAACCCTTTCAGTGGGTAAATAACAGGCTCATTCTCTGGAATTCTATTTGGTATGATGATGCTTCTCGTGCCCCTTCCCCCTCTGTGTTCTCCCTTATCCTCCTGCAAACAAGGTTGCGGATTCTCTCATCAACACCCTGTGCACGTCTGGTACACGATACTGAGCAAGGATGATGAGAACTAAGGGAAGAAAACTTTTCCATTAAGAATAAGTTAGCATAAAATAATAAAAATCCCTCCTTTTCTCTATCTCATTTTTAAGTGATAGGTAATAGAACTTCAAAATGAAAAAAATAAAAGGGAATCTATTTAAAAAAAAAAAAGAATCAAAGGATAAAAACAAAAAAGACATTTAAATATCCTTTGCCATTACATGTTACAGTAGCCTTTCTCTTGTAATAGATGTGCCGGCCCCTTTGAAGACCCTGTGATGTGGGAGAGAGAGAAAGGGTCACATCATGAGCACACACGTCTCTGATGTTCAGAGCGAAGTCCTTGGTTCCACAGCCTTCCCCAGCCTTTTCCTACCCCAGGATTCTCCCTCTCTGCAGATGGCAACTGCATATTTCTAGTTGTCCAGGCTGACCCCCATGTCCACCTGCCACCCCAAAATTTCACAGAACTTTCTCTTACTCTTCATTACTCTTCATAGGACCTGTCTACATCACTCTTCATAATATATCCAGAACTTGACCTCTTCCTCTTCCTACCCCCAGTCTCTCCAGAACAATAAGAATAACATTTTTTAAGCATAATCAGAACATGTCTGCAGCTGAGAACCTTTCTAGGGTCTCTTGTTGTATTCATCATGAAATCCAAAGTTCTTCCAGTGTCCTGTAAAGGCTTGCCCCTCCAAAAGTCTCTCTCATCCCATTTCCCACCACCCTCTCCTGCCTCACTCTGCTCCCGCCACCCCACCTCCTTGCTGGCCCTTGAACACACCTGTGACTCCTGTCACTTAGAATGTTCTTCTGCCAGTGTCTAGATTATTCCCATTCCAATTCATTCAGACTTCTACTTAGATGTTGCTGTGTCAGTGATGCCTTCCCAGACCACCCTCATCAGAAATACCACATCACTCTGTGTCCTGCTGTTTAGTTCTTCTTAAAGCTTAGTGCCACGGAATTATATATACATTTGTTTATTACATTGTGTGATCCCTGATAGAATGCAGTTAGGTATATGCCAGATGGTACTTTTGGGGGGTTACTGCTGTTTCCCATCATCTAACTATGCTTGGCTTATGGTAGCTCAGTAGACAGCTGTTGAATGATTCCACAAGTGACTGACTGCTTGCATGAATTTCTATTTCCATTACAAATGCTCTGACTATAACCCTGGGTAAAAAGGAAAGGTATGTGGTCCTGTTTCGTGGAGTGAAAAGATGCTTAGCTCCCTTTCGATTGTTATTATTCCTCACGTCTTACTATACTAGTGACACATAGCTGACAAAAAGTGGTTTCCTTTCCTGGAGAGAGGACTGGTTTTCATGAATTACACTTTTTCATGACATTAGAAATCTTTAGATAAGCATCTTGTTACGCAGACTAAAGACTGCAGATGCCAGCCTCCCTTGCAGCTAGGTTGGAGCATGTGACTAAGATCACAAATGGGTTATAAACCACAGTGCCATGATGTAGCTTCTGGGAGGTTTATCCAAGAGACAGCAGTTATGAATGCGTTCTGCTCTCTGCTTTTGGGTCTGTCCCTCTACCCTGTTGCTCAGAAGATGAATGCTGCCCTCTTAAAAAATGGAAGTGGGGGACGAAGTCTAGGGAAAGCAGAGTGGTGTGCTGGAAGCAGCCAAGGCCTTTGACCATGGGGAGGAACTACAGCACTAGCCTACATTCAAGCTACTAACTGTGAGGCATTTCCTTACTCTCAGGTAAGGAACTCCAAATTGTATGTTGTTCATGTCAGTAAAAGCTATGTTGCTCATTTATCTTAGACAGTGAGAAGTGAGAAGTCTCTTCCTTCCTCCTCCCTTCCTCCCTCTCTCCCTTCTTTATTTCTTTTGTTATTTCTTTCATTTTTGATTTGTCCTAAGATTCCCATCCACTGCATCAAGTTACACAAGGAGTAACTTAATTTCATCATATCCAACTTTTCAGGCCACCAAAGCAAACTTTCTCCATGATAGTTATTTTCCATCATTTGTGATTAAGAAAGTAAGTTTGCTTTCAATGAACATGAATCACTCTACCATTAAACCTTTTTCTTTTTTTTTAATATTTGAAGATAAAAACAAAATAAGTGACTCTTTTGAAATAAGTATTAAAGAATTAATGAGTATTAAGTATTAAAATGAGGAATGGAATGAGTATTAAAGAATCTAAGCTGAAATAAAAGTTTTAAGATATTTAATATTATAATCTGGCTATTAATTTCCTTTAAGTCAAATACCATTATTCTTTATTTAACCTGGGCTAATGAGACACATGATATTTAACTAAACTTTATTAGAAAAGAATCATCCTAATTTTAATAATTGCCCATGTCTGGTTTAACATAATCTATTTAATATGGCAGACAATATGAATAAAACTATTAAAAATGCAAACATAATTTATGTTCCATCATTTTTGGTCTTTGAAGGTAGCTCACACTTCTGATAAAGTTATAGAACAAGGCAGACAGAAGTGAGAGAACAACTCTCCAAAGAGAAGCCAATAACTTAATTACGTCTATTAAAATTCTGAGACTAGAGCCAGATTAAAAAATATGGGCCAAATAAAAATGATGTAAGACCCTACTTCAAAAAAAGACTTTTTCTTATTGGCCCCTTCAAGGTCACAAATTCCTCTATTACTAATTATTCATCCATTTACTTATTTACTCACTCATTTAACCATTTTTTCCTCTTCTTTCCTCCAAAATCATGGGGCAGTATACCAATAAGAAAGCAAACAAAATCAAACTACAATTTAATAAATTTATAAAAATATATGTCAGCAGAAGAGAGAAGCACCATTATTCCAATAAAATATCTCATAAATGTAACAAAATTATTATTTTTAAGTAAATAAGTTCATAAACGAGGCAGAGAAAACACTAGATACATAGAAAGTATTCAAGGCACAGTGCTGAAAGGTGTTGATGCTGAATGACTCAAGAGGAACCAAAGGCTGATATATGCCACTGAGTGTGAGATTTAATGTTTATACCTGGCAAGTGATGCTCCTAGGCATTTTATTAATGGAAAATCGAAATTGAGCTCTTGGATAATATCAAGAGCCAGAAAGTGCTGTCCCACCGGGAAATAAAAAATATAAAATTCTGTCCATCAGCCTCGTAATTTTCGGGGATGTTGTCTACCTGCCTACGGCCATGAGTGCAAAAAGAGTGATCTTTAAAAATTGAGATTCCCATCCTGCTCCATGCTAAGGGGCTAGTCAAGTTCACATGCCCTAGTTGGTGCAGAAGCCTTCACCTAAGGATTTAACAAAAGTGGCGACTCCCAGAAGTACCTAGTAGAGTACACTGAAAACTGTATCACAGCGATGCCTTCGCAACTTAGAACCCATGAGGTCACCCAGACCAAATCAGGAAGAGCCCACCCCAAAGTTTGAACGTGTGGAATCCAGCTCACTCCATTTCTCCCATCCATCCCATATCTTTCCTGGGAGACGTGAATTGGATAGTGACTTATGACAGTCAGATATGGTGGTAGAGAGTGGCTTCATGAAGAAGAATGTGAAATCAGAATGAATGGGTGGGGAAGCATTCCCAGAACAGGTTTTATCCTTTCAATAAACAGTTATGTTACTTAATAGAAACAACATTTACAATAACAACAAATCCAGTGACTTTGTCCTTCCTGGGTGAGGTTTATTGGGCTATGCTTCTTAGACTGGACATCAGAGCAATATAGAAATCAAAATCAGAAGGTTAAATTTATTTAAAACAAATCCATATAAGGTGACACCACATGTCCACTTTGAAAATCCACTATTCCTATAACAAAACATGACACACGGGGGCCACATAGCTTCCCAGATTGGCGTTTCATCCCATCCACCGCCACTGTGGCATGTGGAATGTGACATAACCCCTGTGTTTGGAAAGGAACATCTCGCATCCTCAGGCATGACTGGGCCCATGCGAAGGGTGCACCAGGCGAGGGTCCTCATGGGGAGCCACATGTACTTACTTTGGCAACACGAGAATCTGCACGATGAAGATGCAGAAGAATATGAGGCAAGCGCAGGTCACGTAATACTTGAAGGCTGGCAGTGCCGTGGCTCGGTACTAAGGGGGAAGAAGGAGACCATGAGTGACAGTTCTGAAAGACAGCTGCTGGGACACTCATCTGGTAGCCTAATCGGACCCCATTCGTGCATCCCATTTGTCAAGTGTAGACAGTGGCACCGACATGCCAGAGACAATGGCTGCTTGTCTCTGGCAGTTAGGACCACCTCCCTCCAAGTGCACTGTGACTGCCAAACACCACAACTTTCCTGAGTCACACTGATCAGAAAGCCATTTAGAGGTAATTGAATCACTCGGCAAGGGGCGAGCACCTGAACAGCAGGGCCTAGTGACCTGTGCAGGCACCGGTTCCCTCGTGGGTCTGACGCCCACAGTCATCTGGGGAAAGCAAAGGACTTCTTACAAAATATTTCAGTTTTCATTGTTGAGAAAATGCGATTTCTTCATTTGATTGACTCATTTTGGTGCTTTATCTTAATGCGGCTTAGAGGTGGAGGAGGGAATTGACAAGACAGAGGAGACCAGCGGGCCTCGTTCTAAGTCCACGGTCATGCCGTTGGCTTGTCTGGCCAGCGGAGTTGCCTCCCACTTGGCCAGAGCAATCGGCAGTGGCCACACAGCTTTCCATTCCATCCAGGACGGTGAAGTGACAGGCGTAGCTGCCCACCGGAGACTGGCTCTGCCTGAGTTATGAGGCTGAAAGACAGCCAATGGTCCAGCTGAGGCTGTACTGCCTCTCGAAAGAGGGTTTTATAATAACATTAAAGGAAATAAGGTTTCTGTGGCAGTGCTATTGAGACCTCCTGATAATACTGGCAGGCTGCGTCAGCCATATCTGCACACACTGTTTCTCAAATTATAGGAAATTAGATATGTATTTCTTGGGTTATAGCCACTGAGCTTTTAGTTCAACATGCTGGACCGCTGGGTGGTGAATTGATATTTCTCTCCCTCTGTGGCTTGCTGCCTTGGACCCCTCCTGTAGCCCTGATGAGCGAGCTGGGAAGAGGTGGACAAGTGAGATTAAATTTCAACACTCACTAAAATTTGCCTCAAAGTTGGCCTCTGCAAATGTGTACACATAGGGAATACAACTAAAGCTGCATTTGTAAATGACAGTAGCTTGTATTTGCTAGAATCTTATTTTCATTTTATTTTATTTTTTGAATAAATGTTATGACGTTATAGCCTGGATGATTTACATGCTGATAAAGAAGCTATATCAGTACAATTGCAGAAATGTGATTACATTCCACGCATTCAGTGACATCCCTATCCTTTATTTTCTGGGCTTTGTGTAGAGATCTGTGTTAGAATTTCCTTTCAATATTAATAAAGGGAATGGACTTGTATCAGGAAGAGAATACTTTATTATTTATATAATAAGTTACCATTAATGTCTATTAAAGTTATTCAAGGGGAAATGGTTGAAATAATAATAAAAATTATATGAAATATCAATTTGATAGACCATCTATAGTCAATATATTGACTCAGAAGCAGAAAATTGATCTTGACTACTAACAAAAATTAAGTTTTTGTGTAACTGCAAAACCTGATGAATCTTGTAATTTTTATATTTGATTTTTTCTTTAGTATTCATGAAATGATGAACTGAATTTTTTCTCAACAGAATTTTAATACCAGTGCCGTGACTGCTGCCATTAATATAGCAGCTTTTGTTCAAACTAGGACTGTCATTACATGGTTGCATAATGGAAATCATTTTCCTTTTCCAGATCAACACAAAATAAAAGGCAAATGAAATAAGCTGACCTAAAAGAATCAGTCTTTCTGTAATAATTACCTAATTTATTCTAGCAAATCCATGTTAAGATTGACATGTAAAAATAAAGTGTCTGATTATTATATATGCCTGAAATAGCTCTTACCTCATGAGCCATACGTGAAAGTATTTAGATATAACAAAACTTAAAAGTCTGGGGGTTTTACTTTTTCCAAATGTGTCATTAATGTAATCTCACATTTTTGTTAAAAAGTTAAAATGTATAAAGTAATGCAAATTTATCAGGAAGACTCTATTTAGATCATGTTTGTTTCCTTTAATCCCCTATCTCGGACATGTCCCAGATGCCACTTAGGACCAGGATGCTGAAATGGAGACTAGCCAAAAACCAGAAGCCTGGTAATAAGAACTATTGTAAAATAGTTTGATGCAAAAAGAACATAGGCGAAGCTAGAAAGAGTTCTGATAAAGTTAGAGGCAGTTTAAATGTCACAAGTAACAAACACAAGTATAATTTCATGAAGGAATTTTTAAAAACTAACATTTCAGAAAAAGCGATTGATTTTAAAGAAAAAAAAAGAGCTTACCTCTTTTTCTAGTATTTTATTGTAGAAAAGCAATGAGATTCTTTGAATGTCTTCAGACTTGAGCCATTGCCTAGAAATATAAAAGACAGACATCATAAAACCAAACTTCCCACCAAATATTTGAAACTACTTTTTCAGAAATAAATAACTTGAATTCTTCTTTCTTTATTATAAATTCTCCGAAATTGAATATTTAAAAAATGTATAATGCCAAATAACTGGACATGGAATCTAGAGACCGATAGCAGGGCTATAAATATAATTTGCCTATTTACACACTGCCCTCCTCGGGAAATCCGATGTTACAAACCAACTGTCATACCACATCGAAATTCAAGTCATCCTAATGAAATAATAACGATTCTAGTGCATCGGTCAATGTGTTCCCTGATGTTTTACTGAAATCACATGGTAGTGTCATGTCCTGAAGAATATGAATCATGGAGAAGCACTATTTTTCTTAGCTGTAGTAAGCAGCATCTCGTGAAACGTCAAAACTATTCAGAGATCCTTCAAGTTCTGGGTAAGAGGATTTGGTTTCTTTCCACTTTCTGAAAATACTTTTATTTTCCTTTTTTTTCTTTTCATTTCTATCAAGTCAAAATCATATTTGAACACAGTTTTTTAAAAAACAGGTAAAAATACTAATATAATAAACAATCAGTTCAGAAAGCTAACCATGCATGGTGACGCAAACATGAACACACACTCGTGTAAGTACATACACATCTCTTGGACGCTAAAAAATAAGTAAAAATTATACGGAAGTATGCACTCTTACACACTAATCATTCTTAGAAATCTGTTGTGAGAAAGTACTTGAAATAGAGAAAGAGCTGAAGGATGAAACTTTTCACTAGAAGGTTGTATATTATCACGCACTAAGCAGGGACAACAAGCACACAAGCAAGCAAGCCGGTCACGTGTCTGGCAATAAAATGAACACCCATTTTATGAAATAAAGTTAAGTAAGAAAAAATTAAAAACTATTCATTAAGAAAAATATTTAGAAATAAATACCAATAAGATATATGACCAACTGGTTTGAGTCATTAAACTGAGGAATTTATACTTTTACTTTCTTAATTTTTCTTAAACTAATTTTGATAATTATAAAATATAATAACCTGAATCATATATGGAAATGCATGTATATATGCATACATATGTACGTATCCACAAGTATATATAACCATATGTCTACATCTATATTTATATCTGTGCTTACATATCCACATATAGGGAGAGTATATATGTTAGAATATTAGAGATAAAATTATTTTTACATAAATCCCCCCCAAAGGTTACATCTGTTCAAACAATTATCAATTCACATGAAATCCTTAATGTACTACTTTCCAACCCACTGGCCATCTGTCTTTGGATCTAGACTCCCCAAGATAAGTTTGGGAAAGAGAAAGGATGCAGGCCTGGGACGATCTAGAAAAAAAGGCCAAGGGAACTGTTTCACTTTGCCCAGTAATTGGCAAGGACAGCCACCTGCTGATTTCAGATTAGGGTCGCTAAATGTACACTGACGTTTTGCATTAAGACTAATGACAGGTTAACCCTGGGGACCAGCACGTCTGAGGAGGGCCACCCCCAGGTCTGCCTGGACAATATGGAAGAGTCTCACGGGCACACACCTCAATGAACTTGAATGCCCTTGAACTTGAACAAGACTAACCTATGGATAGTGCACTTTCAGCAAGGCACAGAAGCTAGAAATGGCCTCTAGATTGATCACCAGTAAAAGCGAGAACTATGGCAATGCCTTGATTCAAGGGTTTAATCTTCAAGGTTCAGGGAAATAAACATGTTTAGTATTTCTTATTACCATACTAGCTGTGGAAATATGTTATTGTTCTGTTTTACGAGACCAGTTGGAAGAATCAAAGGTTGGTTAATATAAAAAAGATAGAAAATGAAATTTAAGATACATTTCAACGATATTCATTTTTGGAACTCAACTGGTATGAATATCCACTATGAATAATGTACACAAGTAACCTTAAAATCATCTGTTCTTTTTTGAGGAAAAAAAATCTAATTTAAAAATGTTTCTGGATGATCAAAGTTTGGAAATAAAGTAAGAGTGAAATTTATAAAGTGGAAATAAAATGAACTCATTAATTCGCAGACCCCCATATTTCTAGTCAAACTTCAGGGGCTCTAGGCAGGTGTTAATTCAATGTGCCAGCATATTTGAATTGAACTATAGCCCAATCATTGCGTATAAATGCAATTACACACACACACCTTACATACACACATATGTGCACTCATGTGATTCTTTCCTAAGCTCCATAAATATTCTAAGACAAGTACTTAAGGGAACAATCTAGAAGAAGTACACATTTTGCAAAGACATGCACCTTAATGGTGGAGGCAGCGTTTTAGGTGAAAATCATTTACATTTTTCAAGAGTTGCCGTTCATGAAAAAATTAAATAGACCCGTTTCCATTAGGATAGAAACTTTGCCACAAAAGCTCTTCATTTGGACCTACTGATATTTTCACTACAATTTAATTCAACAAACCGAGTGAATGCATGATGGGTGCCAGGCACTACGTGGAGTCATCTAGCTTCTGCCCTCCAACCATGACATATGCACCTAAGGGGGCTTCAAAGGCCGATGAATATAATCATTCTGTCCAGGCCACAAAGGCCACTGCCTTCTTTATTTTTTTATTTGCATCTCTTGGACCATTTAAAACTATAATGACTATTCATAGATTGAGTGGACATTCACAGAATTCACAGTCTTCACAAATTGAAAGATATGGACTAAAAACAAAACAAAACAAAACAAAACAAAACAACCCCAAAACAAACTGGTCTTATTCCTATCGCTCCCACGAATTCAGATCCTAATGCTCAAAACCCTTCTTCCACAAATGAGAACACATCCTCCGATCTTGAAGGGCGATAAATGCATTTTCAGGGGACAGCATGAAGTAACACAACTTAAAGGTTTTGCCCCATGGAGTCCTGTCACTCTTCAATGTTACTTACTGAATACATTTTCTATAACTTTCCTCACCATGTTTACACCTCATGTTGTTTATCAGTGACTTACTTGGAGAGCACTATTAGGCAGCAAATAACAATCTTGTCAAATAATAGGGTTTGAAATAACAGGCAGATGATAATCAAAGATGAAGAAGTACTCACTTTTGTGCATTAATTCCATCAATTGCTTGAATCATCCTTTCATTCAATTCTTCTTCAAACCTTTTCTTTTGTGATTTGGTTCTGCATGAAAAAGGAAATATAATGGTGTAAGAATTTTTATTGCTAAACTAAATATTAAGCTCACTTTTTTCGATGATGCTAAAACTTCTGTTTAATCCTGTGCATCAAGTAAAAAAAGGAAAAAAGGAAATGGGTCTACAAACAGCCTTTTCTCTATTAACAGTGTCCACTTGGGGATGGAGAGAACTGACTCGTTTTTGGTGCAGTAAATTATGGCCTTACCATTCACTTAGAGTGAAATTGTATTAGGCAATCAAAAGCAACACTGACAGGTAGGCATTTGGTGCCTGAGATAAAAGAACTTTCTGTCCTCGGAGGCGCATTAGCCCTTGACTTTTTGCCTTTATAAACTTTGTTTTATGACAGAACACACTGGCTTTGGAAAGTCCCCTGCAAAAAAAAATTGAGCTTGGTTGACAAAATAGTTATTCCATGGTCATGTTTTCACTGGTCTGTTTTCAAGAATTTGCGGTACTCTAATATTATTTTTAGACATATCAAAGCTCGATTGCAAGTATTTAAATATTCCCCAGTGTTTGAAAGCACTATACACAGAAAAGCCAACTATATTTGCAGACCACTCACTAGGTCTGGAAGCAAATCATCTTCAGCCATAATGTGCTTTGTAAATAAATTATGCCAAAATAATAATGAGTCTCATAAGGCTAATTTGACAATTAGCATGAGAATGAGGTCAGGGAGAAAACTGAAATATCTGTTTTTGAAAATTAAATACCTACTTCAAAGAGTAAAAGAATAAACTGATGCTTGCCAAATGGGCCTGACTCAGGTTGCGCCTGAGCCCAGGGGACAGCAAGTCACCTAGTCTACTGTGCAGCGAGAATGTGGCTTCTCTGTGTCCTGGATGGTTAGGTACTGACTGAATAGACCTTCTATTCTAGAATAAAAATAAATAAAACACTTTTCTAAGTTCGGAACTGCCGCTAGAGATAGACAGGAAGAACACTGCATACGTGATGTCACATTGATCAGTAATTCCATCTCATAGAACCATTGTTAATGCGATGATGGGCATCGCAAGTCCATCATCATCTGTGGATTTGTGTGTTCAAGTTCCGCCATTTTTAAACAGGCCAAGGGCAGTCTTGGTTCAAAAACAGAGTGATATTAAGTGATCCACTTACACATACAGAACCAACTGAATTCAGAGTTGTGTTCACATGCCAGATTGCAAGCCGGTTGAAGAAGGCTAATCAATGCTTATCCTTATTTGAAAAAAGCCAGGAACCTTAGCAATTGTCTAGTCTGGCTCATCCCCATTTACAGATGGGGAGCTAGCTCTATTTTAGACCCTTTTTTCATCTTATTTTCAATCTGCTCTTGACTAGACTTGAGTTTCTTCACTTCACTTTGGTGGCTGCCTTTTTTTTGCAAAGCTCAAGTCTGAGAAGAAACAGCTGTAGGTACCTTGAGCTCATGGGAAAACAGACTCTTTCAGTGTTATGGGGGCTGACAATGGATTTGCCTTTGTGAATCAGTTTTAGAACCAGCTTGGAAAATGTCTGGAAAGTGCTGCCAATGGTAAAGATGGCACACAAAGAAGCCAATAAACGCATATCACTTTGCATCCTTTGTATTCACAAATGATCTGGACAGTGATTCTTAACATATAGACGACTTGCTTGTCTCTGTAGTAGCTTTGTGACCTCTGCAATAGAGACGATAGGATACCTGTGGGGTAGATAATCTATGCACTGGCAGCTCTTAATCTGCCAACCAGCACTCCATTTCTCAGCCCTCCAGCATTGCCAACTTCTCCTTGTTCTTGCCTCTACATTCCGCTGCTGGCCTCCCCACTGTTGGCTGCCCCCAGCCCATTTTCCTTTTCAATTCCTCTCCATTCTTTCTCCTGAGCTCCTGCTTCAACCTGTCTTAGATCCACACCTGGTTTCTTATATTTAAAGAGGCATGAAAGAGACAGTGTATCATCTCAAACGATGCTTCAATAGCATGTGATGCTAACTTATGGCTGGGTTGGAGGATTAGAGAGGTTTTATGATGTAGGCCAAGTGACAAAGCTAGGAACATGGGAGGGAGGCCCAGGTGAAGCTGGCTCAAAAGTTGAGCTCTCCCCATGAGGCCTGGGGGCCACCAGAGATCAACCATATGGATAAATAGGAATAGGAATGGAAGAGACTCTTCATGAGGCAGGCAGAGAAGGAGAATGGTTAGAACATGGGCCATGGCATCATAGGACCAGGGTGAAAATTCTGGCCTTGCTTCCACCAGCTGCATTCTATTACACCCTCCTTTTTCAGCTTCTTCCCTTCTAAAAGTATAATGGTCATGATGTCTAGCTGGGAGGAACGCTATAAGGATGAAATTAGATTTCCACATGCCTAGTACAGATACAAATAAAAGCTGATGCTCTTCCAGATGGCACTGGTCCCAGAAAACACTGCCCACATCATATTGGTGCTTCACAAGGCATGTCACAATGGAATTTCAGCAAACTGACTCTCAAAGCAAAATTTCAGGGGAGAGCAGGTAGATTAGAGAAGAGATACCAAGAATAAAGTCAAAGGGTGTCCATGATGCTTCCATGCACAGCTGCTTGCAGATGTGCTAGCATCTTACTGGCTGCAAGAATTGTGCCTTCTCACAGTATGTTACGGGGTCCATAATATTATTCCTAAAATTAGCTCAAGTTCCCATTAATACAACATTTGTCACCAAAAACATAATGCCTCCATAGCCCAAGAATCCAATCATCCTTCTAACACAGGTCTGTGAGTGCTACATTTCAATGTTAAAATTTCAAATTTTACACATAATGCAAATTAGAGGTCATTACAATAGATAAAGTCACCTTAAGATATTCTAGAATAATGTGCAGTCATCGCTACATTTTGCAGGTAATGATCTAGCTAATTGGATTTTTTTTTTTTTTTGGCTTGGCTATAATGCATTTTCTATAAGAAAAAGCCCACCTGTCTGTGGGGGAAAGAAAGGCCGACTTGAGTTTTAGACCTTTCATTAATTATCCTAATGTCTTCAATTAAATGTACTTAATTCCCATACCAAGGCTGACATATAGCTCTGACCCCAGAAGCAAGAGAAACATGGAGAGGAAGGGAATTAATACCTGTGATTCCACCTTGGATGACAACAGAGGACCTGGCGACATTTGTGGGAAGTAAGTTTTCTGAGAGGGTTAGACAGCCCTTCTTTTCACTACAGAAAGGCTGGAGCTATATTGCTTTTATCTTCAAGATTCGACACACACAAAAAATAATTTTAAGCAACAGACTCATTTTAAAAAATTCAACTTTTACCACATAGTAATATTAAGAACAATCACTTTAAGAAAAGAATTTCAAATTCCAAAGTGGTTACCAGGTGGTGTTTTCCTTCCCCTCTCTTAATTCTAATAACATGACAGTAATAATCCTATTTTTAGAAGCTGAGAGCCATTTAATAGGGCTTTTCACAAGTAGCTGCTCTTTTAGAAGAAGTAGCCTTCAAAATAACTATAATTGGCAATAATTACTTTCAGAAATAAGTGAAAAATAAGCCTTTAAAAAGTAGAAAGTGGAATGTATACCATACCTTAAGGTGCGATTTTGAAAATTATGCTGACCCATTGGTACATCCTATTAAAAACAACAACAAAAAAATGTTATTAGTTGCCAAATACATACTTTAAAAATAATATTGCAATGAAAACTACAATATATATATATATATATTTTTTTTTTATCATGAAAAGTAGTATTAGGTAACAAATAATTACCCATGTGGAGAAAAACAGCTTAATTATACATGTGAAGAGATTAAAAATTCAGTTTATAGTTAGAATGTTGGTGTCATCTATAAGCTCTGGATGCTGGAAGGGCCAGAATGGTTGTCTTGACTTTTAAAATACATCCTGATATTCAGAGCTAAGATTTCAAACAATGGCCTGCAGAAAATCATTTATTAGAGTTATTGTAGACAGCCTATGATCATGTGAAAATGTAGTTTGGCATCAGACAGTATTAAAAAATGCTTTAAAACGATCGTATGCACAAAATCTACAGTTGATCCTTTGCACTGAACTGGGCTGTTAAGAGATGGTACCATTGGTTAAGGATGCGAAATCGCGAATCATTGATCAACAAGAAGAAATCAATACATGAGTGCTGGTAGTTCCTGACATGAAGAGGACACACTGGTCAGGGTTTGCAGTGGGGGACACCCTGCCACATGTCCAACCATAGACCAAAAACCTCAAGATCCCCTTTTCTACATTATCAGTGAGAATTAAAAATTGGAACAAAGTGGCTCCAAAGCAACTTTTCTTTGCTGCTTTATCCCCAAGCTTAAGATGAGAAAATACAGCTAGCCAGGGAAAAACAAGGCATTTTTTTTAAAGAAATAATTGAACTTCAAGTCTTATGACATAAAGTAAAATAATGCATGATTCACCAGCTCTATCAATGTTGAATCAAGAGCAGATGGAGCCCTGAGAGAGGATTAGAGAAATCACTTCTGACCATGACAGCTGTTCGACCCTGGAATGCATCATGAAGGATGGCGATGGGCTCTTTCTGACGAGGGACATGGCTATGTCACAGTCATAGGGGCTCCAAGGAGTCAAACCCTTGGAAATTTCTTCAGATATCCTTCCTGTCTTGCTGCTGAGGCGGTCCTTACATTTTGCACCTGTGACCAGTGAGGCCAGCCAGGTAAGACAATTGAGTCTGTTCTCAGAGGTCCTCTGACTTTCACCAACTCGAAGTACTAGACAGGTGCAACTGTCATGAAGGAGGCACCTTCAGTAACATGACAATGGTTGCGGCCAGGCCAAAATCCTTCCTGTGGCCCCCGCCGAGGTAATAAGGGAAACTCCTAGGTGCTTGGGTCAACAAAGGCTGATGAAAAATAACCAGAACAACATCAACGACACACCTGAAAAGACCTTTTGCATAGGTATCCATAAGAAACAGCACAGAAAATCATGTTCTAACATGTATCTATGATCCTTATTTCTTGAAAACCAACCATCCAACCATCCAATTGCTGGTACACAAAAAATCTCAGTGAGAAATATATCTATTAGCTATTAGCATTAATAATTAATGCAATGTTGAGACCAACTTATCCAAATTATTATTTTTTCATAAGAGTGGTAGAAGCATCAACTTTCACTGACAACGAAACAATAGCATCCTGCAAGGCCTTTCTCCTCACAGCCCTATGTTCTGGAAGGCCCTAGGTGCCCAAGGGTCCTTCCTGAGAGCTCTTCCCCTCTTGATTAATTCCATCCTGCTCCATGGCTTCCAGCATCACCTACGACCTGACCACTCTTACATCCGCACCTCTGGCTCAGCCTCTTCCCTGAGTTCCAGGTCTGCACATCCAGCCACCCACTTCCCAGCTGCACTCAGATGTATAAAAGGCGTATTGATTTAAAGATGCCCATTAGCAAAGTCTTGATTTTTCCATCTTCAGTGGTCCAATTTCCCCCTCTAGGATTTGTCATCACAGTTAATGGCATCAGTGTTTTTCAGCTGTGCAGCTAAAAAAAAAAGTGTGGTTTCATCCTGATCCTCGTACTCACACGTACCCATTCCGTCACCAAGTCCCATCCGCTCTACATTCAACTTAGACCCTGGATGTGCTTCTCGCTGTTTCCACCGCTAAGATCTGGCATGAGTGGGCACCATTCTCACTTGGAGTCCTCCACTCATGCTTCACTGTTCCAGGTAATGAATGATGTCCTGCCCTCCACTTGCCCAAGATCATCTAATGATGTCCCACTATACATGGAATGAATTCAACACAATTACCTCACTGTGCCTCACCTCGATGACTTCCTTTTGCTAACTGTTGGTGACACTCCAGACACACCAACACACTCCTCTCTGCCACACTCATGTCCACCTTAGAACCGCCAAATTGGTTGTTCTGCTGCTTCCTTTTCCAACTCCCTTCTCTTCTTCTTTAAGACCCCACCTTCCCTCCACTACCTACTCAGAGTGGCTGCATCATTCACTCCCAGAGATATTACACTGCTTGACCTTCATCATGGTTCTCATCAGCACCTTAAAACACTCTTGTTCCTTTATTTATGTCCTACTTATGATCCCTCTCTCCCCCATAGAAGGCACACCCCTCTGGGATGTCTCCTTTGCTGCCTGATGGATCATGGTCTTCTGTAAAGTCACATTTAGTTTTTGGTTGAGAAAAGAACAAGGGAAGTTGAGAAGAGAGACATAAGTGAGTCAAACAAGAATGCAGGGCCCTACCTGTAGGGCTGGGGTGTATCATCGTGACATTCTGGGAGCTTTGGGACGTAGGAAGACTGAACATGTTCTCTTTTACCTGAAAACCTGAAATGTTCCTTCTTAATGACAAATGAGAATTGCATAACAGTTCATTCTCTTTTTCACCTCAACTCTATTCCTAAAGCAGTTAATTCCATTCCAGGTGAAATTTTACTCGGAAACTGTTTTAAAATCTAACAATACCATTAAGATGATTCTAAGTGGTTAATTATATTCCCTTTTCTCTCCTCCTAGGGGTCATTGAACTTTCTCTCTGCATTTTAGCCATCTAATCAAAAACGTCCCCATTGAAGGGAGCTTTGGGACTTTATGCCCCATTGGAAGGTGGAGTGACATAAATAAGGAATCTCAATAGCAGAAGGTACATGGCTGCCCTTGCGGCCCGAACGTCTGGGTGACGAAGAGGGTCTCAGCGAGGCTGGGGGAACTCCAAGGACACCAGGTCTTCACTGATCCCTACTTCATGATAGAAAAAAACAAAATACAAAACCAAAGCTCCACTGACAACAGCTTGGGTGTATTCAGATGCTCCTGTCAGTGGTAAATAACAGTCATGAGTTATAGTTACAACACCAGGTCACCCTAGATTAAAACCTCGGGCAATGCAGGGTGATGGCCCACGCCCTGGTGGCCGTGAGTAAGGGGCCACCTGGCAGAGTGAGGGATGAGCTTGCTGCCCTATGGATGAACGTTATTTGGGCAGGTAATGCTTTGGGGTGGGGAGCCAGCTACCAGCAGGTGTTTTGGGGGGCGGGGGCGCACCATGGTGCTGATCTTGCCGTTCTCCGTGGTCATGCTGTCTCTGTGGTGCAGGTGGGCGAAGGGCTTGGCCGCCCCCCACGACTCCAGGTACCGGGTCATGCGCACGGACGCCCTCATCTTGGCTCCATCGAGGGTGTGGCGAGGTCTGAAGAGATGCTGGGGACTCCGTCGCTCTCCCTTGGGGCAAGAAAGAAAGTGTTACCTCTGTGTGCCACAGGTGCATGCCTGCTCTCCCCCTGCCCCTTCTAGAAGCTTCTCAGACTGCGTGGATTCCTCTAGCATCACCCCCTCACTCTCTATGGCTCCTGCCACATTCCTCAGCTGCAAGTCAAGCGATTTTTTTTTCAGACAGAAGAAGTCTGGAAGCAATAGCCATTTTAATGCAAAGTTTGATAAAGTAAATTCTAAACACGTGTGTTGATCTGTTTTAACTGTTTTCGATGGTCACGCCTCTCTGAAGTGACAAGACTAGTCATCGGAGCTGCTTTCTGAGGCTAAATGACTTGAACTCCCAACACGTTGTTCTTTGCCTGAACACCATGCTCTCTGTACTCATTTTTTTTCCCTTTTCCCCACAACATGTCCCTAGCACCCCACGGATTTTCCTTCTTATCACCTATCTGTCTGCGGGTTAATTGTCAAGTGAGTTGGAAATTAGTTTCCTATGGTGAACCTGGGGTTTTGGGGAGGCTGCCCTGAGGCCACACGCTTGGTCTTGTTGATTTTGAAACATGGATTTTGACAGTTCTGGGGGACCTGTTTCTGGCCCACATTTGCACCATCCACCAGCCATGTGGTTTGGGGGAAGTTACGTGGCTCCTCAGAGCTTTGGATTCCTGATCTGTAATTAGTAATCATGCTCGTCTGGCAGGAATTTGAGAAAGGCCAAGAGGGATGAGAGCGCTAAGGGCCTGGCTCTGGCCGCCCCATGGTGTGGACAGGAGGAATCAGCTTCTTACTGGGGACAGGAGGCAGTCTCCAGGGTCACAGAGGTCTCTGCTGTCTGGACGTTAGACACAAGTCCCCAGACACAAGGCCTCGCGCAAAGGCACGTGTGATATTTAGTCATTACTCTTTTAGAAATGTCTCCTTTTCTTTTCCTTATATGTTCATCCTATTTCATCTTATTAAGTTTCTATCATCTGAAATCCTACGCAAATTATTTTCTCTTTATTTAATTTCCCAACCACCAGGCTGGGCCATGAACTAACACATGCATCGACTAACATACGCAACCTTGTGATACAGAGCAATCATTTCAATGGTTTCTTTAATAAATTTACATTCATTATTATAAAAGACGTTCCAGAATTTAAATGCTATATGGATTAAAGTGATTCTAGAGGCAGAGATTAACAAAGAATTACACTGATTCTTAACAAAAAACGTCTATACAGTAATTTGACTCTGCCTTTTAATCACAGAAGTCATAGGCTAATTATAGATTCACTACGATACTGACCTTGGGGTTGATGACAAAGTAGGTTTTCACCAGGTGCTGTTTTAAGTATGGGTCCCTGATGTCACCATCCCCTTCCTCCACTTTATAAGCCCCATTCAAGTGCTGCAGGGTGACCGAAGAGATGTGGACACGTCTGAAATTCCATTTGAAAACGACGAGTAAGATATATAAAAATATCTATGAAGGTAGATTTTCTGTTTATTTGTGATTTCAGAAATAATTCTCCCCCAAATGAGGGAAAGGCTCTATGTTCTTGATAAAATGAATGGTGATTAAGGTTTGTATTCTAACTCGTGTTTTAGAAAGGCGTCTCCAGAGGTCACGAGCTACTCCTATTTGAAACTTCTTGGTACTCGTAAAAATTCGTCCATGGGTGTAGAGAAAAATAGCAAATACAGATTGATTATATTAAATTTGGGCATGTCAGGATATTTTTTGAAATACACACCAAAGGCATTTTAGGAAGTGTGCTGATCTGTATAAAAATATGGGTTTTCTTTCTCAGAGTTTGCTCTCATGATTCTTCAAAATATAGCACCTGCCCCCAAATTCTATCATCTAAACTACGCTCTCCTAACCAGAGGTGGATGCCCCAGTGTGCTCATTTTCATAGTACTGATTTCAGAGGTCACCAACAATAAGAGAAATGCTCTAACACTTATTAACGGAAGTGTCTTCACCGCAGTACAAAGCACCTTTGACTTGTGCTTCTGCTGGTAACTTTGCAAATGAGTAAAGGTCTGTAATTTAGGACCCGATATTCAGTCTTTGACCATGAGTTACAAGGGGGTGGGACTGAGACTCGATAGGTCACATGTATCTGAGAGGGGTAAGATGTCATTGGGCTTAAGTGACACGCTACTAGCAGAGGCACCAGGGGTCATCTGACACTGGGCAGTCGGTTATTAACCCGCCAAACTGTCATCCCTAACCCCATAGCCAACTTAAAGGGAGAAACCCAGTGTCCTCACCCGGGAACCCCGCCAGCTTCCATGTGATTGGCCAAGGTGACGTCATGGGACCACACATCGTACTGCCACTTCTGCAGGCCGATCACGCCACAGAGGACATTTCCAGAATGCACCCCCACGCGCATGTTGATGTCGACTCCTGTTGCATCTCTCACTTTCCTAAAGACAGAAAAGGTTATATCACCGTCCAGAAACAGCCTCTTCCTCCTTTACCTCTTAGAAAATTTCCAGGGTTTTTTTTTTGTTTGTTTTGTTTTTGTTTTTTTTTGGTTCAGAATTTCTCAGACTATTGGAAATATTATCACAATCGTCCTGTAGCAGAAGGTGACTGCCTTGAGCCAAGAGCAAGGTTTTTCTTTCCAGTTACTCCCAGACTAGCCCTGGGCTCCAATGCTCTGGCTAGTAAAGTCACATCAGACCTGGCAATGGCAACAAGGCAGTATTTTGGCTGTAGCTTTTACTTTTCCAATCAATGTGCTGTCACGTGCTGACACCTGCTCCGAATTTTCTTACTAGAATCATGGGGCGCTGCCTTGTATTGTCATAAAGGGTCTCAGATGCCACCTGCAATTCCAGTGCTTAGCACAATGTATGTCCCCAATGGATATTTTCTGCTGAAATATAGCTTATTGTGAGCTTAATAATGACTTTAAACTAAATGGGAGTTTAAAAAAAAAAAACATGAGATTAAAGATTTTCAATTGTGCATACTCTTTAATAGAAAGTAATGAAATCTTTAAAAAACTTTAATAATGCATGCAGTGTCATCAAAATAAAACCTAATTATTGAAAGGGCAGTATTTCTGTTATGTATATTTTATCACAATAAAAAATGTAAGAGGAAAAAGATATTGCTAACAACTGGTGGCACATCAATAGATCAAAATTAAGGATTCTTTTTCCTAGAAGCTCTTCGACATGTTGGAATAATGTTCACATAACAGAACTGGAAAATAGTTGATTTGAAAGCAGAAATCAAGCTACTGTAAAAGGGTGAATTATTTAATCCAATTTGTTATCGACACACAAAATAAGTAAATTTGTCCTTTATAAAATCTTTCCCATATTTATTTGAAAAGGAAATCAAGAGAAAAATGACTTTCCCCAATTGAATCCATTTCACCCCAACTTTGGAACTGACATTGAGCTTGCATCCAGGGGCAGGTTATCAATTTAAGAAAACCTATTAGTTCTGCTAATAAGATTCATTTACATATAGACCCACAGTGTTGGGAATAGATAATTACTTTTGAAATAAGCAAACAATATTTCTCATGTATCAGAGAAGGCCAATGACTTATTTATGAGAAGAAGCAAGTAGTCACAGTGATTTTCCACACGATGTGTCTCATATGGAAAGCTAAGGCCACAATGACCCCCTCCCCCATCATTTTGAATCTTTGATTTCATTTTATTCATTTGTCTCCCATTCCCTGATCTGCCCAGTGGCCTGTGGCAATTGCCACTGAGCTAGAGATTCTGAAACATTTAGGTCTCCTGGGCTCAGCTGAGGCTGTAGGGGCTTTATTTTTATTCCCTGGACACCACCTTCTAGTCTATTTTTAGCAGATGACAAACATACACAACAGTTAAACACAGTGACCGTTTGACTTGTTGCTTTCTCGCTTAAAGCCCTAACTACTCTAATCCTGAGACAAGGAAATAGAACATTACCATTTAATTTTCATCTTCTTTAGATAAAAAATATGTGGAGGATAGGGTAAAATCAGTTGACTAAAACAGACAATCAAAATATCCCATAAACTAAAATCTTTCAATCACATAATCAACAAAGAAGCAATATTATCATTTGTAAGAGTGTTCTGGCTTCTGCAAAGGGCATTCCTAAGGAAGACTTCATCACAGTGCTGGCAATAAAAATTAACTTTGAACCAGATACTTTCACCTTGTCATTGTCAATTGTAATGATGACAATGTTTTACATGAGCAAACCTCTACAATTATAATAAAAGAAACTCCAGCTACAATACAGGAAACTTAGACAATACATATAAACTGAAACCAGCCTCACAGAGCTGAGCATGTTTGACTAGATGAAGTAATTTTAGACTAGATTTTTATATTAATTG
The DNA here is from genome assembly GCA_030015415.1 of Cynopterus sphinx. Classification (NCBI taxonomy): domain Eukaryota; kingdom Metazoa; phylum Chordata; class Mammalia; order Chiroptera; family Pteropodidae; genus Cynopterus; species Cynopterus sphinx. The sequence goes on along the minus strand of CM057379.1, from coordinate 2,225,036 downwards.
CTGCCTGGTGGCAAAAATTACTCCCCCCCCCATTTGTATGTAGTAGTAGTATTTGTCAGAAATTGTAGAAATCATGAGCGATGCTAAGAATGCAGACTTTTTCCTTAAGGTCAGAGAAGACATTTAAATTTTTTAAAATCACTTAAAAAAAAACCTATCCTTTTCTATAGATTTTGAACAGTTCTGCAAAAAAAAAAAATGTAAGGCTAATATTAATAATACAAAACACTTAGAAATCTTACTTTGGATCGAGCTACTTTCATTCCAACAATGGCTCTCCACACACTTCTATTTAAATGTGCAATAATGTATTTAATGTCAGTAGACAGAAAAATAGGAGTTGCTGCAAGTGAGAATCATAACTCTAAACTGTAAACAGCTAAAGAAGATCTTACTAAGTGTTACACTTACTTTATGGCTTCACACATATCCAGTCCCATTTTCACACAGTTCTTGGCGTGGTTAGGGAGAGAGATTGGGAGTCCAGACACACAGTAGTAGCAGTCTCCTAAAATTTTTATTCTCATGCATTCATTCTCCTGGAAAAAGAAATCACAGAATTTCAGGTCCATTGGGCACTTACACGATGATTTAAATTGATGGAATAATCTTCAAGTGCTAGTTCTACTGACACAGAGAACAGGGTTTGCGGGAAGAGAAGTGACAACTAGTTGGGTTTTCCTTCACTACTGGACAGGAATGAGCAAGCCTCAACCCACGTTTGCCAAAGAAGAATAAGATAAAGGGGCAAGATGGGAAGCAGAATTATACTTCATATCAGCAGAGGAGTATAGATATAGGATATAGATATCATTTTTTTTTTTAGTCCAAACATTCCCAAACATCTAAGATAACATGAAACATCCTATGTAGAGTAGAATCTTCTGGGACAGAAAATGATGCCCAAATCTCAATTGAAATTAGTGTCTTATGTCATTCCTTATTATGCTCATGATTTTCTTCATTTAAAAATTCTCACCTGCAGACATGTAGCTTCTGATAAGCATCTCCACAATAGAAAGCACCATTACTGCCAAGTAATTGAAAACATTCTGATCTTAGGTTAAACCATGTTGACATAAAGTTAGACTAACTCATTATTTTCCTTGGCTGGGTTGTATTTATCATTTGGAGATTTACTCCATATACAACAATTCTAAGCCATTTCTAACCTTTCCAACCAGATTATAGACTCTAATCTAAAATAACAAAAGAAATCAAAGAAGTACCGAACACTTCTTAACACACTAACACAGGCTTGTGTATAAACTGAACAACTCTGAACACAAGACTTTTTTGTTCTTAAGCATGTGTTAGGTTTACAGAAAATCTTGCATATTTCTTTCCTTGTCGGATCAAGAGCGTGCATGCATTCTTGTTTATCTACGGCACTATAGACTACGTGCTAGTAATTCCTGATAACTGTATCATCAGTAATAAAAAGTCTATCAGGCACTTTTTGATAGGGCTTCCCTTTCATAATTCCTAAATAGACATTCTAAATCTAGAATCTAGACAACAGCAATATTAATAGTGAATTCTTGGCACCATTATCGTAGATTAATTGGCCGCATGTTCTGGGTTCTCTATTCTGTTCCATTGTCTGTGTGTCTGTTTTTATGCCAGTATCATACTGTTTTGATTTCTGTAGCTTTGTGATATATTTTGAAATGAGGAAGTATGCTGCTTCCATCTCTGTTTTACTTGTTCAAAATTCTTTTGGCTACTTGAGGTCTTTTGTGTTTCTTTATAAATATTAGAATTCTAATATTTATCATAACCATTTATGATTAATGGTTTTAATCATAAAATATTACATAAATAAATAAATAAATAAATAAATAAATAAATAAATATGCCAGAGGGAGCTTTTATAGGTGATGGCTATACTACCATGTTACATAACTGTGAGGCATGAACTGATGCCCAGAGCAGCTGCCTCTGTGATCAACAACCCTGGGCCAGACATTCCTCTGTGAAAATGATCAGAGAGCAACAGGAGTCACACTGAGTACCTCTGTTATGGGTAATGAACTGTGCCCTCCCCAGATTCATATGATAAAGTCCTGACCCCTGGTACCTGTGAATGTGACCTTTTCTGATGATAGGGTTAGTGCAGGTGTAATTAGTTAAGATGAGGTCAGCAGGATCAGGGTGGGCCCCTAATCCAATATGGCCTGTGTCCTTATAGAAGGAGGAAATTTGGACACTGAGACTGGTACACAGAGAGAATGCCCATATCTGTGTTGTTATTCACCAGGACTGGGCTGTTTCTTCCTAACGTGACCAGGTGGCCCAACAAAAATGATCTGTTTTTAATTTGAATTTTCATGATATTATGTTTCAACCATTCTTTTTCTAAAATTGAGTCCAGAAAATGCAACCTTCTCCTTTGGTTTGGTAAAGGAAGGAAGGAGACCTATACTCTTGCTGATTTCCCAGATGCCCAGTGAGAGCTGTCAGGACCAGTCACTTTGGGAGGAACTTAGCCCAAGAGTGCCTCAGAAAACATCCATGAGCCAGATTTATTTCCTGAGAGGCTCAGCTGGAACGTTCTGTATTGTTTAACAGTGAGATGAATCTTTCAGTGGAGTGAATTTGGGACCAACGCTTTCATACATAAATAACACACTTTAATAAGCATAATAATAAGTATTTTTTTGTTGGGAACAACTCAAAGCAAGAATTAGGCCAACTGGAAATGTTTTATGAGAAGTCAAGGGCTAGCAAGGAAAAAAAACACTTTTTTTTCAATATTCCCACTAGATACTCTAACTATTACAATAAGTGAGAAAGGTTAATATGCTTTTAGATCACTTGTCATTTCCTCTCTGTGAAGCTTCCCATAAATGAGCATATGAATGGCAAATACCAAACTTAATTTCTGCTGAAGTGGCACAAGGGTCGAGGGCTAAACACAAGACAATAATAAATAAAGGGCATGAGGTGAAGGTATGCATCCCATTGAGGGGTTCTTTCAGAATGCTGCTGAAGGATATGAATACAGGATAGTTACAGGCAGAGAGAAGAAACCATATTTCCAACTTCTCAACATTGATATGCCCAAAAAGAGGACCTCAGAACAGCAGAGGCGTGGTCAAATTAAATCTCTCACCTTAAATGTACTTATTACATGCATGCTAAATTACACACAAAAAGAAGTTTAAAAAACAGATGAAAACATGCTAATTACATGCTATGGCATTTCTCATCCCTGATCTAAGATGGAGACTTATCAGGGATGAATGGCGAAACAATCCAGCAAACTGACAAACACCATTCCTCCCAGATGTGTTTTATGGAAAGGTAAAAAGTTGATAAGAAACCAGAGAAAAAGTAAGTCAGAATTTTATATACCTTCAGAATCAAAGGGGATCATTAATACTCACCTTTGCAATTTGATCGAATTTCCCAAAGAGTTCATTCAGCATGTGGACCAGCTCTCCTGGGGAGCAGTCACTGGCCAGCCGGGTGAACCCCACAATGTCAGCGTACAGGATACTGTGGGAATGAACAAAGGGGGGCCGTATTAGCAAGTTTATATTTGTTAAAAAGTAATAACAGTTTTCCCCATTAATACAGTATGATTTTTTTATATTTCCTATTTAAATATTATAATAAAATATGATTTCCCTAGATGGGGGATACATAAAACCCTCTGCTAAACTTTCCAATTCAAATTTTTTTGATGCTGAATTTTTATTAAAGTGGGAGAAGAGAAAATCAAACAATGAGCTTTTTCTATTTTAGCCCATTCTTACCGGTCACCTTCCCTCTCGGGGCCAGATACCTGCTCCCTCTCTAGTTCACATGAGAATCATCCTGACGGTCCTTTATGCTGTCGTAATCAACACTCCTATTTGAAGTGTTGCATGAGTTTGTAGTTTAAAAATTCCTAAAGTAGAAGCAGCAAAATAATAAAAGCCAATTCCTATTTTTATTGATTCAAGAAAAAAGTTGGAATACTAATTTCTTTAAAAGCAGACGACTTAAAAGAAAAGAAAAGGTTCTGAATTCTTTCCTAACTACCAGGATAAAGCAGACAAGGTACATGTTCTTAAAGCTCAGAATTTAGTTGGGGTGATGGAGTAAACAAGGGCACCAAACAGTGTCCAGTTATAATGACAGTAAGTGCTGCAAAGGAAAACAGCAGAGAGCAACGAGAGAGAGAGAATGGTGCAGGTGGCAGGGACTGATTAGATGATGAGGAGGAAGAGTCCAGGAGAGTTACTTTTAGAAAAATGACAGCACAGCTTCCCTTCATGGGAAATACCTGCTAGTGAGGCCAACCAAAACCAGCCTCTGAGGTAGGACAATTAGTTCAAGTCTGGTGGTGTTGAGTTTAATGGTGGTGTCTGCGGAACACCCCAGAGGAAGATGCCCATTAGATAGGTGAGAATGGGAAACTCTGGTTCAGTTCTGTGTCTCAGCACCATGTGGAGGGTAATTAAATCCTGGGAGAAAGCTGGAGAGAGTGGAAAGGAACAAGGAGATGCCCTCAACACATTAATCTACAGGAGAGGCTAGATTTAGTGAAGAGAAAACTCAGGAGCCTGGAGGAAGAACACAATAGTAGACTAAGGGGTGGGGAATTCTGTGAGTACAAGGACAAGGTTGACAGGCCAAGTATACCTTAGCAATCACTGAGACAAGGCTGCAGAAGTAAGTCCTATGCAGATTTGGGAACAAGACAGGTGGCGGGGAATTTAGTGAGAATGAGTTCGGTGACATGGGGCATGTTGCGGGTAGAAAATGGTGACTTCAGGAAAAAAAGAAAAAAGAAAGAAAGAAAATAAGGAAGATGAGTCAGAGAGTGTGGAAGAGTGTCTGGAATATCTGGGCTCCAAAAGGGAGGAAGGTAGTTTCAGAGTTGGATGGTGGCATTGAGTTAGGAGAAGTGTCTTTATTTTCAAGCATGCGATGGGTTTACAAATATTTCGGCACTAGTGGGAGGGAGTCAGAGGAAGACCATGAAGATTTGGGAAGCCACTGGTCCATAAATTCTTCTCTTCTTCCCTGTCCTCTCCTCCTCTTTCTTCTTCTTATTGTTATCATCATCATGATTATCGTCATTAAATAGTAAAGAAGTAGTAAATATTATTAATAGAGAATAAGCATTTCGTTGAATGAATGGTCAAAGCAGAACTAAAAGTCAGCAACTGATCTTTCTGGTACCATCTACAAAACAGAGAATTCTCAGAAACCCTCAGGAATTGACTAAATATCTGTGTTACCCATGCATCATGCCTGCTTCTTTGCTTCTACCTGTCCTGTTCCAGGATGAAAAAGCCACCTTTTCATATTTCTTTTAAAAATAATTGACAATCAATAATAAATAACCAAATCAATAAACAAATAAAAATGATTGGTACTCCATGCTGTCTAAGGTTTTACATTTCTAAGTTTTAAGTATTTAAGTTACTTTAGGATTCCAAATATATTTCATGAATTTAAATTTAATTCGATACTGCAGACATATTCTAGACAATCGGGGAGGGAAATTACAGTGGTTGAAGCTGTTTCACCAGGCCCTTGCTTTGGATACTGCGACAGTCAGCTTCCGAGGTGGCCCCCGGGGCCTTCCCTTCCTGTTGCTCACACTCTGGGCTATCCCCTCCCTCACAGGATGCTGCTGACCTGTGTAACCAACAAAATACTGCAGAAATGACTGACTAAGGACTAACCAGCTAAACTGCTCCCAGATTCTGACCCAGGAAACTGTAAGAAAATGATTATTGTTGTTTTAAGCCACTACGTTTTGGGGTGCTCTGTTGTACAAACATTGGTAACTAATAGCATGGGGAGTCTGAATTTGGTGGGGTCTCGCCATTTTTGTAGATCTGCTTGTTCCTGCAATGAGTCCTGCTATTCTGTGACCCTGGAGAGATACAGCTGCGTTTGTCTACACACGTTTTGCATACACAATAAGTGACTTAAAAACACTTCCTGGTACGGGAAGAGCATTATCAGACACGTAAGGCTGGAAAAGGCCATTTCTAGGATCATACACTATATCAGATGCTGTGAATGTTTTTTTCTTCAGGGAAAAATACAGGTGAAACACTTCAAAAACCTGTGTAAATGTTCTTTCATTTTTATCTGTCCCCCCACAATGGCAAAACGTATTTTTTAAATTTTACTCCCGATTCTTCACTTATCCAATGGTGCTTCTATAGTTCCTATTCAATATATAACTTTTTTCTAATCGCTCCTTTTCAGTAGGCACTTAGTATTTTATATTAGGTCTCTGTCTGCCAGTAGCTCTGACCTCCTTTTCTAAAATCTGGGGTCAAAATGATACTTGTCTTAGCAATGGCTTTATGTTGCAATTACATTTGTTTTCTTATTAATGAACTTCAAAAATCCTTGACCCAAAGCACCCAGACCAGAAGGCAGCATCATGCATTGGAAAGAGTCTGGACGTGGGGGCAGATGGGCTGGTTCCATCTCTAGTTGAGGCTAAACACATTTTAGGTGTTTGTGGTTGTCATCCTTGAACTATTGAGTGGGACCCCGACACCTAAAGAATTAATGTCAGGAATATGATGAGTGAGGACAGACACATGTACGGGTACATCCTCCTCCCTGGTCATGATCCCATGCCGATACCACATCAGTTCTCCAGTATTGTCATCCCAAGAGTGGCTCAGTAGGGAGGAGATGTGACTGTACACTGACTCAGGAGCATGTTAGTCCCCTGTGCTGTTACTCACTGGTTGGCCTTACCCCAGACACCCTTCGACCCTGATGGACAGTAGGCAATCCCACTTCCCTGGAAACGGCCAGTCCCTGGGCCTGACCACCAAGCCCGCCAGGAGGAATCATCCTTGTGCTGAGAGCTCACTGCCCCTGCCCCTGATCTCACTGCAACACTGACTGTCCTGGTCTCCAGGGACACCAGGAGCCCAGACCATGGAGTTCCCAGAATTAGGAACCCGCTGTCCATTTCCCTCCCTTTTGTGACTGACAGTCAGCCACGGAGAGCAGGGCTAGGAGGGATGACTCAGTCCCCAACACAGCCGATCCTATTTTGTCATCTTATAGTGAAGGCCCCAAAAGTCAGCACCTGGATGGGTGGTGAGGTCGGTACTCTACATGCAAAGGGTCACCAGTTACAAGGGAGACACAGCATTATAAGACACAGGCTCCCACTTAAAATGTTTCCAGGAGGTCCAGCCTTGCTGAGGCTCAAGAGCAGAGCAGCATACCTGACATTGGTATGTCGCTTGACGTACAGGTTGTGGAAGTTGTTTGTGTTTTCCATGTGGCCAGCTTTGGGGCCCTGCAGCCTCTGGATGATCTCAGCTTTCATTTCCATGGCTATGTGGGCCGGCAGCAGGGAGAGCAGGAGCCGCTCCTGAATCAGGGCGAGGAACAGAGAGACATTTCAAGTAACACCCGAAATTGTCACTGATTTGTAGTGGGGCCCATTTGAGGACTGTTTCCAACAAGTTAAAAATACAGATTCTAGAAGTATGTGTTAAAAAAATCAAATCTTCTGAGGTCAGAGCCTGTTTTTATATTATTTGTTGAGTTCTAAGCCTGTAAGGAAGGCGAAGTCATTTTCACAAGGATATTATTTTTCCATTTTGATTTTAAAGTAGTGAAACAGAAATAATATCAGAAGGCCAGAAACCAGCAGTCATTTTAAGACAGGAAACACTCATTTTCGCCTGCTTGTTCGCATGGGAGATAAAGTACAAGCTTTATTACACTTTAGAAAGTCAACCAATATCCTATGTCTCCTAAATAGAGAAATACTTTCAAATATTTCATTTCTTCTGATGAACATTCAATCCCCTTCAGTGATCCTAAACTATTATAAAGACTGAGTCGAGATTATTAGCTTCTGTCAATGCCATCGGTAAAAATCTACAGGTGGAGCACAAAGAAATGCTAGGAGCTTTTCTCGTATTTCAGCAAATGCAGCTCACAGCAGCATACAATATCACGCTCACTTTAACATATACTTATTTCAGTTAGAGTAGTACTTTTCCATTCTCTTCAAGAAAAATATGCAATTTTTTTGAGAAAAAAGAATCACAAAAGGGCAACTTTGAACGTTTATATTCATCCCAGAGCATTTTAACCGCTGATCTGTAGCAGAGAACAATGTGTTCTTCAGGTACTGTGGAGTTAGGACTGCTATTCAGTGCTGACAAACAAACATCAGTTGAATGACATTTCTCCATCCTCCACATTTTTTCTCTTTTTCCTTCATTTTGTTTATTTTTTTTTTTTCCTCCAGGGCTCACAGGGCCAGGAGTCCATCTCCTGCCTTTCTCCCTACCCACCGGAGCACACAGCACTTCGGTGGTCACTGGGAGCTTTCGCAGAGGGTGGTCCAGGAGTGCATCTTCGTGAAGATGGGATGGCTGTCGGCACAGCCCACCCCAGCCTGCTCCGGGGAAAGACAGGTGCAAAGTCAACAGGCGACCGGGTATGAGTCTGTGGGGGTCCTCAGTTCTCCATGAACTGGCATAGCTGTGTGTTGATCACTTGTTCATTCATTCATTCATCCATTCAGCTATGCTGAAAACATTAATTACCCATTAAATGCCAGGGCCCTTGAAAACACTAACAGTACATGCAAAGACGAATGAGACAGCGTCCCTGATACCATGTTGTCTGCAGTCCAGCAGGGAGCTGACCCACAAGGCACTTGCTGTCATATAAGACTAGAAGGACAGGCTGGTGTTTGGAGGAAGCCACATGTCTGGCTGGGACTCTGGGAAAAGAGAAGAATGACTATCGTCCAGGAGCATCTGCTATGTGCACCCAGGACCTCTATTCATGTCAATCAAAACAACAACCCTATCTGATTCATATTATTACCAACCTCCTTGTAGTAGAAGCAAAAGGGGTACTTCAGTTATGGCCTGGGCACTGCCACTTGCCACAAGTGCTGATGCTGACGTGCCAAATTTTATTGAAACTTAAAATATTAAGAAAACATTTTTTTCCTTAATAATCATCTCCCCTTTTGTTGAAATCTTCAGGTTTCAATTTAAATTAAGAAATGAAATGAATAAATCAAGTTTTTACAAAATTAAATGTCCATATATACATCTAGGGAAATATAAATTGTTATCAATTGGATAAAATAATGAGGATAATGTCTTACATGGTCTAAAATATAGTAGAAATGAAATGCATAACACAAAAGATGAAATAGGATTAAATCAAGTTAAAATGTTCTGAGGTCCTAGAATCGCATGGGAAGTGACAAAATATATCAATTTATATTAGACTGTGATAAGTCCAGAATGGATGCAATTTCTACATTAGAAATAGAAAGAGTGAAAGAATATATGACTAACAAGCTAACCGTGAAAATGGGAAAGAGATCCTCAATTATTCCAAAGCAAGACAGTAAAGAAGAATCAGAGAAAAATGTAAATAGAAAATACATCATGAAATGACAGCTGCTAGCCCGCTGTATCAGGAATTATATTAAATGATGTTAAAAATCTAAACAGAAGAGAGCTAGTGAGAAAAAAGTGAAATGGCCATCAGCCACAGTCAGGAGGCCTGCCTGGCTGTCCCCTTGGGCATGAACAGAGGGAGGCTTATCGCTCTGAGATACTATGAAATCTTCATCATTATCAAAGCAAGTAGACACGAAATATACATTTGTTGACTTCTAAAATAGTGAAAAGGAATGTTAGCATGTAGAATATAACAGATTATGGATTCGGACCTGGGCTATTTAGAAATCCCAGTGGAATCGGTGTGTCTGTAGAGATGTCAGAGGATCAGATTAATTAGATTAAAAAACCAATTTTGTACTCGTTCTGGTGGGTAGTGGATGAGTCCAGGGCTAAAGGAAATAAGACGTACAAGGCCGCAACGCTCGGTGGACACAGTTCTGCATGATTATCTCATGATGATCACCTGTGTGTGCGCCTGGACTCAGTGCACACTGCTGCATTTAAAGCAACCAGTAGACGTCTCCATGTCTACACTGGTTTCTAGTCACACTTCCTGTAGCCAGTGTTGTCAGTGACCTACCCGTATTCCCTCTGCCTTCCTCTGAGGTCTCCTGCAGCCTGTTTCTTCATAAATCTACAGTTTCCTTACAATATGGAAGCAAATGATGGACAAATACCCCAGCTGCAACATTCACACCCCTCACAGACAGATCCAAGCATGTGCCACATGTCCTCCAATGGTCTCCCACAGGACTGAGCCCCTGTTTCCCCCAGCAGCCCGTTTCTATTAGCTGACTTGTCCCTCCCTTCCTCTTCTCCCTGAAATCACTTCCCATCTAAGTGACTATATACCCAGAGTCCTGTCTTCAAGTCTGCTTGGGATAAATGTAGACCTTTCTAAGCTTCTTCTGTTCTTCTCGTGCATTCTTTAACAAGAATATGCTAAGTCCCATATCACAGAGCCAGCCGTTTTTTAAAGATAGATTTCATGAACAAAAAGAAGAACCGAATTTAAATTCTCTCCTTTAGCCATAGCTTAATTTAATGTCCAAATATAAATTATGATATTTTAGACCAAAACAGAGATGGATGACTGGCTTTTTTAAGGTAGTTTGAAAAATACATGTTGAATAAACTAACGTTTTCTTTTTTAAAAGTGTTAATGAATTCTTGTGGACTTAGATGAGAATAAAGATTTTGGTGATGACCAACCAGTCAAATAAAAGAACCCAAAATTTGCCACCATCATGCAATTCTGGAACCCCTGGTGGCCCACAAGGCCTCTAACCCACAAACAAGGTACTTCCTTTGGGGGGTCTGCTTATGTCCCCTGGGAGATCACAGCATTGGATGATGGGGTGAGCCCCAAATAAAAGCTCTGTACTCAAATGTGGTGAATCAAGACACTTTAAATGTGTCTTTCTTCCCTTATGAGATGCTATACTCTGAAAGCAAAACCTAATAATATGGCACATGTAATTCAATTCAATTCAATTCATAATCCTACAAGGTTAGTATTTTCATGAATATTCCAGCTTTTTTTAAATTTAGCCATGTACCCTGCAAAATTATCTGAAAGCAACACACAAACGAAAGTGCTTAACGTACCAGATATTACCTAACTATATTATCTGTCCAAGTACATTAAGCAGATTCCTTAAGGGAACTCTTGGAAAATCAGTTGTCATTAGACTGATAGATATATACTGTTGCTTCTTTCTCTTGCTAGAAAAGATAGTCTTACTTCAGAGAATTTGGCTAATTTGGGCATATTCAAAGGTCATCTGACGAAGAACGTGGCCTTGGTTTGAAGGTTCCAATTCAATGCATCCCTTTATTAATAAACCTCGAATTATTATTCATTAGCAATAATGTTTTCCCTAGAATTTGTTCTTTTAAATTGTGCCTCGTAGAAGAGCTACAGAATTAGTCCACTTCAGTGCACTTTTGATCAAAGTTCAGCACGCTCTGAGCTCAGAAGTGTTTCCAACATCATAAAACAGAGCAGCAGATACTAATGCTATTTCTGTGATTTTTTCGGTTGATAGGAAAATCCAATTTAAGCCTAGAAGACTTCCGCTTGCATTTTGAGTTAAGATCTCGTCATGCATATTCTACCCTGTCCCTTCAATGCACCATGCATGTAATAAATATTAAAAGCTGCTTTACTTTTCAAAAGGGAGTTGGCAGTGGCCAGCGCCTTTCGTAAGAATTTAACATTGTTTTCCCCTTCGAAATTATTATGTTCGTTTTGTTCTTATTTTAAATGGAATCCAATTCTACGAGGACGCCCAACCAATGCCATGAACAGAAGGGATATTGTCAGAGATGTTTTTCCACGTGTCCACTAGACACTAGCTTTCAGGATGGACAGACGCCAGGTCCCTGGGCAGCCACGGGGTCACATGAGATGCTGAGGAGAGGGATGACGTCCTCCAGTACTGTCCTGCAGTACGAAAGGGCCAGGTGTCCACGTGGAATCAAAGCCTGAAACACTGCACTTGGAAAACACCTGCCAGGAATGTGAAGAGATGTCAACGCCTTCTCATATCTCCTCCTGCCCCCAGACCACATCTGCAGGATTCAGAGAACAAGCATCTCCACTGGTGCCAACCACCACCACCAGCATGTCCCCAGAGTTAGGTTCTAGCAACAACGGCCCCTGCTGCTCATCCCCGTTAGAACATTTAGCTTGTTTCTCTTAGGTCCCGCCTGTGAAATTATGCTTCGATCCATCAAACAGAACACACTGAACACTCTTAATATTTGAAAAAGCTTGCTTCATCTTTCTTCAACTTCTACAACAAAATCCAGTCATCCTATTTACATAGGATAGAACGTAGCAGCACTTTGTAGTAGAAACAGCACTGAAATGAGGGAAAAATATGGTTCCTGCCTGCTCTCTGTCCCCGTCTAGAAAACCTCAATCGAGTCACTGCAGCCTTCGAGGCCCAGTTTGGTCGTGCAAAAAATATGCTTATTGAACCCGGAGAATTAAAGGTTTCCATGTCCATGTAAATTCCTAGTGTTTCATGAACCCATAAGAGGCGCTTTTTAGGTTTTACCTCTCACTCTTTAGGAGTCAGTTAGTGACACACAGAGGAAGAAACCCAAGTGCTCAAACTCCAGCCCAGTGGCAGGACTGCAGACAGGACAGCGGACATGGAGAGATGCTGACAAAGAAGATAGGCAGGATGCTGAAGTTGTCCGGTGCTTGAAGGGTGGCCTCTGTGAGAGGTTGAAGGGGAAAAGGCCATGAGTTCTGAGGTGCCATGTCAATAGCCAGTGTCTGCATAGGCGGGAACGTCGGCCTGTTCACTTTATAGTGTGAGAAAACGGGACGCTTTGGGCAGAAAACCAAAATGCATTTCGACCAATCACCATCGTTCCCTTTTACAAAGCAGTAAGTCCTTTCATTGCATGCATACATTGCTTTCTCATTTTACAAACCCTGGTCATATGCAATTTCATTTAAATTCAGATATTTTTGGCAAAACAAACAAAACAAAACAAAAAACAACGGGTAGAGATGTGGCTCAGAGGGGTCAAGTGAGGTGGCAGTCATAAGGGAGTTAAGACCGGATGGAACCGTGTCCCCACAATTCGCATCTAGGGATGAGGGCTCTTCCCATTCATTCTGATTTATAAACCTAATGAGGAGACTGGGACACCTTTAGGGAGCACATCATCAATATAAAGTGGAAGGGATGAGACTGTCACTCACATTCCAGATAAGAGAAGTTAGAGAATGAAGGGCTAGTCAAGTCCAATCATAAATTACGTCCACAGTCACAGACGACAGTAAACCAACGCTTCTCTACTTTCTCGTTTGAAAGCGTGGCCTTTTTTCCTAACTGCACTGAACTTGGCGATTCATCCCAAGAGCAAAACTGCTCGTGGGATGAGACTCTGAGAACCTACACTGCCCACAGCCTGTGTCCCCTTCCCACCCATCTACCCCTGGTGGGGGCCACACCTGGCCAACAACTGCGTCCCCGAGCAAACGGCAGCAGATATCAGAGGCCTTCTTTGAGAAAAGAGTGAACTGAGGCAGTTTCTAGAGGAAACTGGATGGCGTCTCCCTCATGAACACAGGACTGAAGTGGGCATTTGCATTTGCCGTGCACGGGAAGCTGAGTGGCTGGCCTGGGAAAGGATCCAAGGACCCTCCCGCATGGAGTGGTGGCCAGGTCTTGCTTATTGGCCCTGACAGTGCCCTGACGCCAGCCTCCAAAGAAAAGTCTCCCAGGACACAGCCCCCCAGATGGCACCCTTTCGACACTGCTGCGCCTGCCCTCAAACGCTAATTGTCCCCGTACGCAGTAACGTGGTTGTTAGGGAGCCGTGTTCCCACCATTTCTGCACGACAGCCACGTTTCAGGGGAAAAACAATGAATGAGAAACTAATCGCACTAATTCTTATTCTGCTCCTCAGGCAACATCCTGCGTGTCCTCAGCTGAAGGTTAAAGATGCGAGCGGCCAACTGTGCAGCAGAGGCCTCGCAGGAAGGAGCCCAAGGGCCACCGCCTTCCTAGAATTTCATGAAAAGTCATTCAAACAAGATGACCATGGTTCACACTCAAGGATGAGGGGCTTTTCTGCTGCCCCTCACGGGGTTTGCTGGACCGATACCTTGTTACGCGCCTAATCTGAATTTATATGGTGGACGCACTCTTTTCCAAGCTTTATCTTTGTGTTTAGAAAAATGCCTTCAAAGTCATCAGACTGCAGATCTTCTTCTGATGATCCGCCCTGCTGAGATTCACTCATAGGAATGTCTTTGAGAGAATCGCACTGAATATTAGATAAAAACACTATTTTTTCTTGTTCAGGACCTCGTAGGCACTGCTCCCCAACAACATCAACAACAACAACAACATCAAGAACAACAACAATGACAAATCATGGCTTGGAGCTTCTATAATTAAAAAAAATTATAATAAATTTTATTACAAGTTATATGTGATGATAACTCGAGTTTAATCATACACGTAATGCGGCAGGAAACCTTGATTTGGTGTATTTTGGAACTCATTTTTTTTTATCCTGAGCATATAAGTTTTTAAGACTTGTCGAAATTTTAAGTCTAGGGGAAGCAAGGGGCAGGCCGTGGGCTGAGCTCTGACTGGCGTGCAGAGAGGACACGTGTGTTGGTGCCAGTGCCGGTGCCGGCTGGAAGAATTCAAACACCTTTAGCTGGATCATGCACTAAAGCCTGCCACAATCCTCACTGTTCCCCGGGGTCCTGCAACTTCACTGTTCATATTGACCTCGTCCGCTCATCCTCTCAAGCCGGGGATCCCCAACCCCCAGGCAGCAGAATGGTACCAGACCGTGGCCTGTTAGGGACCTGGCCGCAGAGCAGGAGGTGAGCACCGGGTGAGTGAGCGAAGCTCCATCTGTACCTGCAGCTGCTCCCCAGCGCCTGTATCCCTGCCTCACCTCCACCTCAGGTCCTCAGGCTTTAGATGCTCACAGGAGCCCCGGTCCCTGGTGCCAGAAAGGCTGGGGACCGCTGCTCTACATCATGACTTCTCACCCTCTGTACCACTGGCATTTGGGGCCAGATATTTCTTTGTTGTCGGGGGCGGGGGTGGGAGTGTCCTAGACATTGCAGAACGTTCAGCAGCATCTACCCAGTGACTCTGACTAGACTTTGCAGGTTCTACTCAGTAGGTGCCAGGAGAACCCCCACTCCCAGCTGTGAAAACCAGGCATTGCCAATGCTCCCTGGGAGTAAAATCCCCAGGCTGGACCTCGCTCCTCTAAAGGTCAGACTCCTCTGTCCTGACCACTTTCCCCTCGTTCCCTCCCCTTCCCTTACTTCTGCTCCTTCCTCCCCTGGACCCTGAAGCCCATCGCTTTAATCATGTTCTTCGTCCCGTCCTTGCAGAATAGAGGAGCACAGCTCCCTAGGT
The DNA here is from genome assembly GCA_030015415.1 of Cynopterus sphinx. Taxonomy (NCBI): domain Eukaryota; kingdom Metazoa; phylum Chordata; class Mammalia; order Chiroptera; family Pteropodidae; genus Cynopterus; species Cynopterus sphinx. The sequence goes on along the minus strand of CM057379.1, from coordinate 2,209,686 downwards.
CATCCCTCAAAAGTACACCATGACTGCTGCACCCGCGCCACGGCCCAGAGGTCATCGTAAGGCTATTGTCACCTCTAAGGGCCCCTGGGGCACATACCTACTTAAAGGGGTCCCTTACTACAGAAGAAGAGAGTGACAGTGTATACTGGGGAAATAAGAGGGGAAAAATCTCCACTGGTCTGTCGCATGCAGACAACACAAATGCAGCATTCTGCAAAAGGAAACCTTCATCTTCCCTCCCAGAGCTGTCTGCCCTCCGGGACTAAATCCAGTGAAAGGCTGACCGTCCTCCAGCTGCCCCGGTAGTCATAGGCCCATACCCATCACCGTGTACCCAGCGAAGCAGCTGTTCCTGTCCTGCCCCTTCCCTTAACCCACTGCGACACTTCTTGGCCTCCTCTGCCCCCATCTGAGGGTGGACCGCTTCCTAACCGCACCTCCTACCTCCCGTCCCCACCTCGCACCCTTTCATGGAGCTGCCATGTTAGGTCGGCCCAGCTCCGAATGCTTCTGTTGACAAACCCCAAGCCCTTTGGTGTGCTGCAAAATACACTGCGCCCCTACGTCCTTTACTTCCCTCTCTTCTCTCTGCCCAGCTGGTGACCTGGCCCCTCTGATCCACTTGCAGCCCCAGCCAGCACCATGCTCACCTGCCCCCTGGACAGCATGCCGCCGCAGGACCTAGACCCCTGGCCCCATCCATCATGCCCACTCACAGCACCGTTCTCCTCTGAGGCTGGCCCTGTCAGTTCTTCAAACATCTCATCACAGACTGCACCGTCCATCACCTCGTCCTTGAGAGCTGTCCTGCAGGCCCTTCCTGCCCCAAGTGGCACCACTGTTTACCCTCAAACTCTCCCAAAACCACGTGTTTATCACCCTGCCCAAGGTTGTGGGTGTTGGTGGGCCCAGGCCGGGCCTTCTTCAGTGTGATGTTCCCAGGACAGAACACAGAGCCTGATGCACAGGGGATGCTCAGTCAACGTTTGTCCAATGGACGCAGGAAGGAAAGCATGAACATGTGACTAACACCTCATTACGCTCTGAATAAGATTCCCACTGGGCAGCCTGATTTCTCAGTGCTGGCCGGCGCGGGAACATCCCGGCCTCAGCTCTGTCGCTCACCACACAGACAGCGAGTAAGCCACGTAACCTCCTTGCCTCCCGCATCCTCCTTGTAGCCTGAGAGGCATTTGAGCAGCTTTCTGCCGTCTCTACCATTCCTAGGCTTCTTCTACGCTGCAAGGTGTCGGGAGGAGATGGGAAGACATCCTTAAGTGTGGCAGCGGAAATGAAATACGTCTAAAAAATTGGGGGGTAGTTTTTAAGAACCTGTGATTGAAGAAGTGATGGGAAAAGTACATAGTAAATACCCATATGTGTTATGCATGTGTGTAATGTGTGTGTGCATATATCTATAGGTGCAGAGATCCATGCACCTATAGATGTAGACACATAGACAGATAAGGGTCTTGCAGTCGGCACGCATGCTCAGATTCCTAGGGCAATTGTGGAGGAGAAAAGGGCATCTGCTTTCTCTCCTGTACGGCTCTGACCCATGCTCCGGGATCTGTCATTCTAGGGTGGCACTGCCCCCTCCTCGCAGGTGCAAACCCCAGGGCTCAGGTGAACCGTGCTGGATCCAGCACTGGGCATGATGGGAGGCGCATGACCTGGATCGCAGCGTGGAGGGCCCGATGGGAGATGAAGAAATAACTTAGGAACCGCAGCCCTGCCACAGTGAAGAGGGGGCACATTTTCTGCCAGGACATGGACAGCAGGAATCAGATGGCATGGGAAGGAGAGGCAGGGCCAAGGAGATGCTACGTTGCACGGAACATCCTTCTCTATTCATGGGAATGACAGTGTCGGCTTATGGGAGCTTGGGGATCCTCGACTTTGTCACCCCAATCACAATATTTGCCAAACAGTGGGCAGATTCTTAAGATGCTAAGTGGACGCGTGTGAGGGCGATGTCTGCTGAAAGACTGAGTCCTGTGCGATTATTTTTGGGAAAAGAGCATGTTATTCCCGCCAGCTCGTGGGCTCGTGCTGACTGGAGCTCAAACCCAGTTGGGACTGGAATGGGTTTTAGTTTCCTACTGTGGCAAAACGCATCACCCCGCAACTAGTGCTTTAGGACACCGATGCAATTTTTTTTCCTCATGATTCTTTGTATTGGTTGGGTGGTTGCTTTGCTGGTTTTGCTGTGGGCCAGTCACAGTGACTGTGGTCCACACTGGGAGGCTGCCCTGGCTGCAAGGCCCAGCATGGCCCCACACGCTCACCTGTCTGCCAGTTGCCACCGGCATGGACCTCAGTTCTTCTCCAACTGGCCTCTCACCTTCATTAGGCTGCACCAGCCTCCTAATGGTAGCCCCTGAATTCAAGAAGGCACCTTCCAGGCCTCGTGAGGCCTGGGGTCCAGAACACACACAGCATCACCTTCCCCATTCTCTCAGATTCTAAAGATGAAGAAAAATGACGGGTGTTTTCCATCAGATGCAGATCCAATGGTAAATGCTTCCAACAATCCTGGTTCCTTAGGCTTGGTGGATCCAAGGGTTAAAACTTTTGTAGAGGCCCCAGAGGCGCAGGGCCTCTCCATGAGGGCCCCCAGTGCCCAAGTTCAAGTCAAATTTCACCTATCTTAGATTCCGACTTGGCTTTCTGTGAATTCACCTCATTGTCAGCTCTACGCACAATTGATATTTCTTCTCATTCCCATGCCAACACTTGCTCCATGCTGGACTTACGTAGGATAAGACATAGGAGGACCGGTTTTCGGTGAGAAAATGAGGTTCCGGAGCAGGGTCAGCCCACAAAATGCCCGTGTGCATTGGCCTTGATGGCGGGAAAATCCCTTTGATGGGCTCAAGCCCATGCACATTGCTCTTTCCTCTGAATCGGCACCGGTTTCATAGTCGGTGATGCCCACTTGTCGTGAATTGTTCTCTTTCACTGACATTGATTTCCCCAGTTACAGTCAAAATTACTTTAGGGAGAGGGAGCAGAAGGTAGAGATGATGAATTTTATTTACTCATCCCTTGCAATTCCACGTATTTGTTAAACGTACTAAATGGTCAGTAATTACGGTTCTGGGTGTGGATGACTGTCAGGACACCAGTAGAACAGGTCGCCAAATTTATGTGTTGTATTAGAACGACAGGGCAGAACTCCCCTCTTTCACAAAATGGCCCACATTTATCAAAAGCAAAGAAGAAAATTCACCGATGACAACAACCACACAAAAAGGGCACAGTCCTATGTCATGAACTCCACAAAGCTACGGCCAAGAAGCGAAGGGAAAGTTCCAGAACTGAGTGCGATGTGGAGTGCGCTTGGCTCTCGACCTTGCTGCACTTCCGAACAGTCTCACTGAAGAAACAGTGTCCCGAGGATTCTGAGAACTGGGTGCGGCGTTTGGGCCCCCTTGGGAGCGGTTCCTCCCCCCGTGTCACCCAGCGTGGGACAGATGAAGAGTAGAAACTAAGGGTGCTCAGGTGCCGGGGCTGTGCATTACGGGGTCAGGGAGGTGGCCCCAGATGCACCCGCGGGCCCAGGGACATGTCTCAGTGGACAGCGAGCACCTTGGAGGATGGCCTCCCTGCCGCTGCCCTTCGCGCTTCCCCTGTGTACCCCTCTGAGGCCTCTGACCACTACAGGCTGTCAAGGTCACGGCTTCACTGATTCCTCCTGTCCTGCGTGTCGCTTAGCACTGGGCTTCAGTCTACTCTGGGGCAAAGGGCAGGGGTGCCGGACACCCCGCAGGGCACAAGCCAGCCCCTGCCACGAGGAAGGTCCAGCTGTGAGCAGTGACAGTGCCAGGCTGGGGACACTGGCTCCAGGCGCCCCAAGTCAGTGCCTGCTGGGTACACTGCACGTGCTTAGGAATGTGCTAGAACAACTCGGTCAATAAAACCACGCTCTGCTTCTGGGCCTGGGAGGCACTGGAACACACAAGCCTTGATTGACACATCACCCGTGTTCAGATTGCAAGCGTGTGCGGCCTACTTTGTGCTGAGCAAACGAGGGACTCGCCAGGCTCCGATCAGCTGTGCTTTTCCAGGCCTCAGGGTGGACAGTAAAAACGGAGACAAGCAGGCTTGTCACGGCGGGTGCATGACGCTGCCGAGCTTGCGAGGGCTGCAGGGACAAAGGGCCGCAGGTGAGGTGGTTTCGGCAACCACGGTGCCTCCCCCCATGGTTCTAGGGGCTGCAATCCTGCAGTCGAGGCGTCCGCAGAGCTGGTTTCCTCAGAGCCCGCCCTCCCTGGCTGGCAGGTGACTGTTTTCTCCGTGCGTCTCCACACGGCCTCTGCTCTGTGTGCATCTGTGTCCTAAGCTCTTCTAAGGACACTGATCATATTGGATTAGGGCCCATCCTGACCTCATTTGAACTTAATTCTCTCTTTAAAGACCCTATTGTTCAACATAGTCACATTCTGAGGTCCTAAGGGTCAGAGTTTCAGCATCTGAATTTGGGGGAATGAAATCCAGCCCCTAGCAGAATCCTTCTTCCGCAGGACAGAGGAGGAGGAAGAGAAGATGGTCGGCATACAAGCCCCCGTGTGGCTGCTGGGGACCCAGGAGCTGATGGCAGTCCCCTGCCCCGTCTACCTCAAACTTGCTCCCACTGCCCTCCACTGCCAATGCCTCACTTGTCTGAATGTTCTCCAGGCTCCTGAAGTATTCTCCTCTGTCCCATCCCCACACTGCTGCCTTCTCTGGGTGTCTGTCACCCAGCCTCACCTAAACTGTGCAGCAAGAGCAAGCGGCCGTCGCCAAGAGCCGCTCCTTCTGTGGCTCTGTGGGATTCAGGCATCTCATAGCCTCATGGTAAGCAACTAGAGTGACACGTCAGGAGGACATGACACAGCCTCGCTGCACCAAGTGCACTCTCTGTTCAGGGCCAGAAATAAACAGCTCGGGCTCAGCTCTGCCATCAGAGGGGAACACCAGCCACGAACAAGGAGCCAACGGACCTGCGCGGCTGGGTGCTGACACTGCCTCCGTAGGAACTGATTTTAATTTCAGATAATTTCCCCGTCCCATGAAATATTACCTTTCTTTTGATTTTTCAAAGAAATGACTTAACAATGTAAAAAGCATTCTTAGCTCAGGGGGCTTTACCGAAACAGAAGGGACCAGATTTGGCCCTCGGGCTGCACCTGGGTCACCCCCAGGTCACCTCCGGAGTAAAGGACATGCTGATGAACATCACCTGAAAAGGCAGACACATCAGAGCTGTCATCACAACTGAAATAAAGACAAATAGGGCACCTCCCTGCCCCAGAGAGCACCGTTGGTAGCATTTCCATAATCCTCCTCTCCTCAGCACCTGGACCTGACAATAAAAGCCCTAAGTTAGAGTAATCTTTTTGGAAAACAGTACCTTCCGAGCTATCACTGAGTTCTCAGCTGAGGAGAAGGCACAGCCCAGAGCACAGGCTTGGGTGGTGACAAGTCAGGGAGCAAATCCCAGATCCCCCCAAATCCCCCTACCACCACCTCATATCTTGATGGTACTGACTTATATGGGGTCTGGCCACATCCCGGGTTTCAGTGGTTGGTGGCCATAGAGGTGGCCATCCAGCATCCTGATTCAGGGTGACGACAGGGCAGCAAGATCGATGCCCACACACCAGAAGGTCAAGATTCAAGTTCATGCTGGGACCACGGGCCACCCCCTCCGCCCTCTGGGCCTCACTGACCTCACCCTGGAATGTGGGGCGGACCTGAGCCCTGCCCCCTTCCTTGCTGTGGAAGCCGGCGAAGCGGTAGCTCTATGACACTTTATTTTTAGATGGAGCAAAAAGAAAGAAAAAAAATAACGTCAACTTGAGTTTAGCTGCAAACAAGGTATCCCATTTCCTCACTCGGTAGCTCAGACTCCAGCAGCCAGAATTCGGAGCTCACGGGGCTGGATTTACGGTGGCAACCGGCAATTTGTGCGAGAAAGACTTCATTTAGAAGAACCTACGTGCCCCTTTTTTTCACATCCAAGTAAGAGTTACAATTAGTTTGATTCATATGCTGTCACGAACATCTCCACCGTGTACACGGGGAACGATCCCAAGTTTTTCAGGCAGCTCTCTGACAGAGAGAAGCGTCTCTCAGTTGCGTAATTAATACTAAACAGAAATCCTCCTCCGTTTTCTTCGGGAACATCCCAGACTCGCTGGAGCATCACCTTCTGTGAGCGGATCATGAAGCAGCAAAACCACCCAACAGGCCTCTTTTTGCTGAGTTTGGCTCTGCAGCATTTCACCTTTGGGAAATTTCCAGAATAAGGAGTAGCGAAACATGCAAAATAGCGACCATAATTTTTTAAATGCCTCTACTTTCTCTCCCGTTTTCACCTACTTCTTAAAAAATGCTAAAATAGTATTGTTCTGTCTAAAATCAGATGGATCAAAACATTTTCTAATGTTTGGCTCAGAAGTGGAGGAGACACAAGACTGGGTTAAAAGTAAGAATAGATGGGCTATTAATACAGAAGGATCCAAATGTTAATGATGCTTTATTTCCAGCTGCAAAGTGTCTCCCTTGCTTATCACCCATCTGTCTTACCTGAAAGTTAAATAATTAAAATCACATAATGATTGATTTCTGTCTTACCTGAAAGTTAAATAATTAAAATCACGTAAGGGCTGATTTCATCAGGAAAAAAAAAAATAAAGAATCACCCACTTTTCAAATCTTAGAGAACTTACTACATGGGATACGGGATAGTGGATACGGGATAAAAGGGAGTTCATTTTAGAACACCTGAGGGTGTGTCTACGTCCCATATACCGCTGGAAAACATTCTGGGTATAAAAAGCAGACTTTTGTTTTCTATGATAACATTAAATGACCGTATAATAGTGTCAGTCTTCAGTAAAACCATTCAATTCAGTCCGTGGATATTTTGTTTCACGATGAAGATATTGATGTTCCTTTTGAAAAACATTATCAAATGTCTCGCGCATAATACACTCCTATTAAATGTTAGAAAAAATAATATTATTTTGAGCCACCAGCTTAGTCCCACCTCCTTGGGTTTACAGCGACCTCTTAAATTGAATGAACGTAGACAAAAATATTTGGAGAGACACAGCGTGCGGAAGCAAGGTGGAATGGGGACCACCATCTTTATACGAAACGAAGGAGATGCAGCCGTCATGAAGATGGTTGTAGACCCAGGATGGAAGCCCATGGCTTCCCCGGTTCCCTGTGACATCCCCCACCCCCACCTCATAGAATACAGGGCCTAGGTTCAGGTTAAGTGTGCAGTGTTTTTCAGGTACTAGGCACTGAGTTTGAATAAATATATTAAAAACCAGGACATTCGGTAAATGAAAACATCATCGTGGTGGCCTCACCTGTCTCGGGAGGTTACGAGGCATCGTGCATTGACTGCATTCAGTGGTCACCCTCCTAGGACACTCATGCGCTAGGAACGTCATCATGGAACGTGACCCAAGTTCACGAGGCCTGGAGGGGGCCGGGCTTTCGCATGGCGTGGGCCTGACTTGCCCGCATCACTTATTCCTTTGGCTCTTCCTGCGTTTATTCCCTCTAAATCTCTTGCATGAGAAGAGAAGCATCCTTTAAGAAGTATCACAAACTATTTCAAGTGATTCTCACAAAACCTTGGGGCACTATTTCCTCTCACCAGACCCATGCCATCCCCTCCTCTGCCTCCTAGTCCTGGGTGCAGTTTGATTCAGAAGCCAGATAGGTCTCAACGTGTTTTAGGAAATGAGTGAAGCAAGGATGGATTCTGGGCTGCTCCAGAATCAGTAAAAAGTGAACAAGTTCTTGAAAAATATCACATCTCTCACCACAGTTCACATCTCGTGTCAGAATTTCAAAGCTTGTGGCTTCGTCTAGGGCAAAGCTGATCTCAGATAAGTGAAGAATAAAATAAAGGCTCTGACCGATGAAATCCTTAGTTGTAATAGAATGTCGCATCCTTTCTATAAATAAAAATACCTTTGTGTGCTAAATCATTATTTTCGAATATGTGCTTATTGTCTAATAAACTTTCTCCAGACAAAACAGAACCAATAGGACATATGTGTCTGTGTCTATAACTTTATAGATCTCCGTATCTACATCAATCTATCATCCTTCCATCACCTATCATCCATCCATCTATCTATCTATCTATCTATCTATCTATCTATCTATCTATCATCTATCTATCTATCTATCATCTATCATTTATCTTTCTATCTAATATCAATCTATCTTCTTTCTTTCTTTCTTCCTTCCTTCCTTCCTTCCTTCCTTCCTTCCTTCCTTCCTTCCTTCCTTCCTTCCTTTCTTTCTTTCTTTCTTTCTTTCTTTCTTTCTTTCTTTCTTTCTTTCTTTCTATCTTCTATCTATCATCTATCTATAATTAGTCCATTATCTATTATCTATCAATCTATCTATCTATCTATCTATCTATCTATCTATCTATCTATCTATCAATCATCTATTTTTGTATCATCTATCTAATCTACCTACCTACATTCCTACCATCTTTATTTTAAGGAGTTCCACCAAATGAACGTGGGAGCTGTCAAGTCTTAACTCTACAACACAGGCCAGCAGGCTGGAGACACAGGGAAGACATGATGTTGTGACTTGAGTCTGAAGGCCACCCACTGGCAGAACTCCCTCTTGCTCAGAAACCTGTTTTTTTTTTTCCTTTTTTTTTCTTAAGGCCTTCAACTGATGGCATGTAGCTCACCCACACTATAGAGAATAACTTGCTTTACTCTGAGTCTACTGATTTAAATGTTATTTTCTCAAAAACACCCTCATGGCAAAATCTAGACTGGTATTTAACCAAACATCTGGGTCGATGGTCTAGCCAAGTCGACACATAAAGTTAACTATCGCACCATGGTTTTAGACAGCTTAAATAATTAAACACTCACATGGTAGGAAAAGTATCTACTCTCATCTTTACGAACTTTTTTTCATTCAAGTTGTTTGTGTAGAAATCGACGGTGATTGTATATTTAATCTTTCCTGTCTTTTTCTCCAGAGAATTAGCACAATCATTGAAAATGGAATAGAAGGGTGGCCACGAGCAAAGAGGGGGGCATCCATCTAGGGAAGTCAGACCAGCCCAGGATCACATCCTGTATCCCTGGTGTCACCTGTAACTGACTTGTCCCACATCTACCTGTTCAGCTCTTAGGACATCTTACCTCCTGTGGAGGAAGGGTGGTTCAGTAAGCAATGCTTCACTTTGAACATCCTGTAAATCCTTTAGTGTTAATGAGTTTGGCTAGTCAAAGGTAATAAAAATTTCGTAGTGGAAGGTCACAGTACACAAAATTATCCCATATCTGAGACCGTTCTTTTATAGCTCTGCCCCCATCAGTGTGGAATGGACTCATTCCAATCAAAACAATGCTTTCTCTCCTCCGGAACAAGACTGAGGCAAGCTCTTTTATTATTTTAGAAGATAATTTGATTGTTTTCAAAGGCTTAAGAGAAGTTAATGAATCACAGAGTAAACACTGAGAAACAGTAGTATCTTTCTGAGTCTGGAAGCAGATGAACAATCACCAAGAACACCGTGTTCTCCTGTGCCGGGATCTCATTAGGACTCGTGTTTCTGGATGGTTTGACAGTGGCTCGCATGGTACTTGCCAAAAAAATCTCGTACACAGTGAAACCCGAAGGTGGAACGTCGCGGGGAGGGGGCTGAGGCTCGCCTTCCCGGCCAGGAACAGCATCCCTGCTGTCACCCCCATTCTATGTGAGTCTGAGCTCTTCCTCATTAGGGAAACACAAAGCCCAGGAGTCTGAGATTTAAACGTCTCTGCTTGACAACTCGTGAGACAGTTGATTTGCCTGTGTGCACCCAACAGTTCTTTTATGTATCCTGGCATTAGTCTTGTCTTCCTTTCTCCATACATTTCTCTCTCTCTCTTTTTTATAACACGTAGTCAAAGTTTTTGGCGCAGTTATGTAAAAGGATCTAACGAGGCTTCCACGAAACAAATATGCACCTCTATGCAAAGAGCTGTAAGAATGTACCTACCCTTTCTAGTTTAAAAGAAAAATACATTATATAAAAAACCACATATTGTCTTTTTTTTTCACTATTTTTAAAAAATTATATTGAATGTCAAATGAAATTTTAAAAAAATCTATCTCTTGATGTACACTTGATTATCCCATCAAACACCAAAAGATGCCTGCCACACCAACCCTGCCCTCAGGCCCTCTCAATCTGCAGGGAGGAGCGTGGATGTAAGACAGGTCCTAGGAATGCACCTCGCAGGCTCTGTTATGAGAGTTAAGTTCCCAGGTAGAAATGAGACACGGGAGGGAATAGAACCAGGAAACATGACTCGCGGTGGGAGAGGATGGGGCAGGGAGCCAGGAGGGGCAGGCGAGCCAGACGTGAGGCCCAGACATGGAGGGAGAAGGCAGGGCAGGTAGATGTGGACCACGAGACTGAACTCTGGTCCCTATACACAGCTGTGCAACCCTGGACTTCACATGTCAGAATCTCAGTTTTGTCATCAGCAACGTAAGACCATTTTATCCACCCTGCCTGTTTCGCTGGAGTTACTGATAACAACATGGAATGTTTCTGGTGTGATGTGGGCACTAAATAAACGTGACTGCCATCCTTCCAGACAGCCCAGAGAATGGCATCTTAATGTGCAGGCGGCACACGGGCACGTGGTGTGGTGGCTCCTCTCTCTCCTGGAACGTGGAAAAAGTGATGCGATACTTTCCCTCAAAGATAGTACTTCCCCAAATCAAATACGAAGAGCCCCGAGCATCCATCTTGAAGGGTGACATGCTGCAGGATGGCTTGTCCGAACCCAGGAGACAGCAGTAAACACGGGCCCGATAGCGAGGGGAACAGAAGGAAGAAGGAACAGGACAGCAAGCGTGGTGATCTCTGTCTATTTAGGAGAAGGCCAGGCAGGCTCGGGACCGCAGAGCCCACAGCGTGACCGTGTGGGCCTCTCTGTAGGAGACAGAGGCAGCAACAGAGCACTCACTGGTGACACAGTCAAGACAGCCAGTCCTCTGCCAGCCCATCCTGACCCCGGCTCCCGGGGGCATGATTAACATACGAACATCATCTGGAGCTGACCTGACCTGTGAATATGAGGATCTCATTTAGGTGACAGTGGGATTTCTCAGTGTTTGCTCATCTGTCCTCTGCCGTTGAGATGTGGTGCACGTGCGTCCGCTCACAGGAGTGGAATGCAGGCTTTGGGGGCTGATGAATCAGGCCCTGGACCCTAAGAGCACAAGGCCGACCCTGTCTGGGGACAGAAAGGGGTGGCCATCGCATGGAACACTAGTCTGATGGACATTCAGAGGGATGCCTAGGACATCTAGGGGACACCTGTGATCGCACCATGCATTTCACCGCAGCCGAAGAGTGGGAGAGAGGGGTGGCAGGGAAGACCATCTGGGCACAGTGTCTCGTGTCAACTGCTTAAAGGGAGCGCCTTTTCTTGCCGTCCGCCTTGGACAGCACAAGTCTTATTAGAGAGTGGAAAATGGTCCTTGACAATTGAAGCTGAATGTTAAAAATGAGTTTTTAATACAGCAGTCAGCAGTGAAGCAAAAAAAAAAAAAAAAAAACAACAACACAAAAACCCGACTCACCTGTTTTTCAGATTGAACCATTTGTGGCTGTGTCCCACAGGCTATTTGGCCCCCCCTTTTTTTTTTTGCCATTAAATGCCTTTATGAGACGCTTTATGAAAAGATTATTTTCCAATGCTCATAAAGCTTCAATTTTGAAGGTTTCCATAAACAGACACTGCTAGTATTACCTTGAAGAAAAAACATTCTCTGCTTGATGGGGCTTTGGCACACTGAACTCAGAAGCTTCCAGCATAAATTCAACAGTACGGCTGGCTCCATCAAGCCTCGGGGGCCACGTGGAGACGCTCCTGAGACCCGCCCATAGGAAACCACTTTTTAGCCCAATGTGCCAAGCTCCCCCCTCACCCCTGCCAGTCCCATCTGGGACTAGAGGATTCCCAGACCACGCAGAGTACTACCCGCCTTTCAAGAGGGATTTGAGGCATGCAAACCACATTGGGGGGGAGGGGGGTGCCGGGTCTCTCTCGACAGAACCCTGACCTACAGCGTTCGGGCCGCCCTGGGGGTCCCCGCCCCCCGCCTGAGGTCAGGCTCTGCCTCACGGAGGGCTTCCAGAAGAACCGGTGTTCACGAATCAGGAACGCTGCAGGGGCCAGACGTAAGTGAGCCCCACTCCGGGCCCTTCCTAAGGACCCCAAAGGAATGCCCTTACTTTGTCCCCCCAATACAGGGCTCCGGGCCATGGGCTGGTGCTGATGGATAGAATTTTCTTTACTTTTTATGGCTGAAGCTGCATCAGTCTAGAAGTTATGTACGTAACTCCACTCAGGGTGGCACACTGATATCCTAAAGACTGGCTAATTCCAACTGAATGCGTGAGTGTGTTGTCGTTGCCCTAAATTTCCCTGCAAACCTGAGGAATCCGGGTCCACGTGGAGGCCACCCGTCAAACAGATGGGTGGGGAGGCCATCTGCCACCTTGCCACCTCGTTCCTGATGTTCCTTCTTCGCCAGGCTCCTGACCACACGTCTAAGGATGCCCTGGGGACTCAAGACTTTCCCACCCTCTCATTGCCTTCTGAGGAGGCAGTCAACCAAAACATCCTCTCCCAGGAGATTCCTTACTCAGACCTGAACACTGTCCATCAGGGGGATCTGAGAGCAAGGCCGTCCAGGTTAGCGGCAGCTTCGGGGAGTCGAAGCCCACCAGAGTGGCTCTTAGAGGTCAAGGAATAGCATGTCGGGCAAAGCCCTTCCAGATCGAACACTGAACGTGTTCCAAATCATGTGAAATGCTCCTAAAACCACCACGATCCCAGACGATACATTAAAAATGGAGCAGAGAGCACTACAGCTGGGGTGCAGGCAGGGCTGCCGGCTCGATGGCTGGGCACCAGGAGGCACAGGGGCATCTGTGAGCTGGGAGGGCCAGGGAGACCAGGCTTCCTGCAGGCTGGTGGCAGCCACGTTATTTGGAGGAGGTGGCAGCTGTTATCTGGTCTTTTGCAGCTGGAAAAGGAGCTTCAGCTCTGTCTCTTCCTGTGCCAAGGGCCCCTCGCTTCCAGAATATGGAGCATCTGCTTGGCTGGGCAATGATGCCACCCTGGCCTAAGGAGTTCTACAACCCTACGATCCTTTAGACCCTACCATGGCCTCCCTGGAATCTGCGATCTTTTTCCTTTGATTCTAGGGGATGCGTGTGCTGGGCCGGCAATGTTTACGTTGCCACGTGACTGACAGGTACTCATAAAAGTGACGAGGTGGTGTGTGGGAGACTGAATCGTGGCCTCCCTGTGATGTCCCCATTCTAATCCCAGGACCTGTGAAAGGGGACTTTGCAGATGTGATTAAGACAAGCGTTTTTGAGATGAGGAGATTGTCCTTGATTACGCAGTTGGACCCACTATCATCATAAGGACTCTGGGAAGAGGTAGACAAGGTCAAAGACAGAGAACAGGTGATAGAAGGAGACAGAAATCAGAAGACGGTTTGCTGCTGGCTTTGAGGACGAGGTGGGGCCACAAGCCAAGGTGTGTGGACAGCCTGGAGAGCTAGTTTTGAAATAAATGTCTAGGCCCACGATGCCCCGGGGTGCCACGTTAGTAAACCAAAACTCAGATAACTTCCCAGAACCTGTAAATGCTCCATTTGACCACAAAAGCAGTCTATGCAGTCAGCCATTCCCCAAACACCTCACTGCTCTGAACTCTCTAGTTACTTCCTGTTCCTTCTTGCCCCAGCCAATCAGACACTTTCTGTTTTTCTTTTTCTTGTTCTTTATCCTATAAGATCGTCCTGTGTCCCCTGCCCCTCATTTTGCAATTCTCCCATTGGAGACTGTCTGCTTCAGGACACGTTAAATAAATAAAGTTTGTATCACCCAAATTATCTTCTTTTGCCATTTTTTTTACACTAGGAAGGGCAAGGACACAGATTCTCTTCTATAGCCTCCAGAAGGCCTGCCAACCCATTTTAGACCTCCGCCCTTCAAAACTGTAAGAGGACAAATCTGTGCTGTTTTGAGCCATAAAGTCTGCAGTGACTTGTAACAGCAGCAACAAAGAATCAATACGCCATGTCCAACACGAGACTGTGGGAACGAAGAGTGGACCCTGGCCCCTTGGAGAGGAAACTGATGGGTGTAGATGTGGACTTTGCTCCAAGGGTGTGGGTGGGCTGGTGGCAGGGCCAGTGGACACGGGTGGGATAGGGCCGTGAGCACTTGAGTAGGTTTTCTCAGCTCACAGAGCTGCTCTTCACTCCTCACCAGGCCACGTCAGCCAGCCATGGCCTTGAGCTACAGCACGTGGGCTCGCAGCCCAGGAGAAGCTTCTGAGAGACGTGCTTAGCTTGACATCTTCTGGTCCTCTTACCTCTGCCGACACTTATGTAATATGATTCATCAATAAAATTTATCGAAATAGGTAAAAGAGGGACACGATGTGCTCCCAGGGGTCGGGCTGGGAATGAGACCTGCTCTAGAACAGGGTCTACCAAGAAAACGTTAGCACACCTATTTATTCTTTTTTTTTTTTTAATTAAAAGTAAGACTTCCACTTCTTTAATATCTTGACTGGCATTGGTACGGTTTCTAGGTACCATCATGAAGGGAGGACTTCCTCGGCAGAATGCTGGACCTGGCACCCTCTCTCATGTGCTGATTTGCAGCATACTGCAACCTGAGGTGATGCTCTAGAATGTTCTCTGTGCGGTTAATTCTATAGAGAGTACCTCTGTGTAAAACCCCATAATGTGACAGATTTCTATACCCCACAGTGGCTTTCTGGCTATCTGGTGCATGGTACTAAAAGTCTTTAAACTTAAAGAGAAGTTTTGTTTGCTTTGGTCAAAATTTTGAGTCCAAATGTGTTGATCTTTCTTAGCGTGCCAAAGAAATTCTAATATTACAGTAGCTCGGGGATATTTTTGAACACGCACGCAAGTACATACACAATCTGTTTTTTCAAAGTGAGACTGTCATTTTAACCATGAAGGAGAAATCATTTTTTTTATCAGAACACATGTCGTGGAGATGCCATCTGAAAAGCGAGCATGTAGATATCTCTCTTAGGAGGTTCTTGCCAAAACAATTTAAAAAAAAAAAAAAAAAACCTCTCACACGTGTACACTTATATTCCTTAGAAGTGGAAATTTTTAAATTCAGTTAAAAATCTCCCCCACTGAAGATTCAGGACGGCTCGAACCCATTTGCTAAAAACTAAAAATGCGAGACCTTCTGCTTGATTTGCGAGAACCGGGTGACATCAGGAAAAGAGGAAGCGTTTGCAGCTGCATGTCATCAAAAACTTCTGCAGAAGTGTGGAGAGGACCGAACAGTGAATGTCATGACTTAGAGACATTTCCTCGTTCAGATCATCTGGCCAGTAAAGCAAGTGTCAGAGTCAACCACACTTAAAAGCATCCTATCGCAGAGTGTTAACCAATAGTTTCTGAGGCAACAAAACATGTTCATTTCATCATAATGCTCTTACCAAAAATAGTCATGAAAAGAGCCTAATGTCTTTTGGAACTAACAAAAAGTAAATAATTTAAAAGATTATTTTTATTGTTGTCTGCTCCTAATTCTAACTCCGGTTTTATAATGTACATACAACAAGAATATGTATATTTAAGGACAAACAGACATACGTACCAAGGTACAAGGTTAAAATGACTTATTCCTAAATATGGACAATTAAATCTAGTCTCATGCCCTCTGCCTTGGAGCTATACCTGTCTGTCCAAATCACTTTGGCTCTCGCGTAGCAGATGGAAATAAAGAAATACGATGCCTTGGGACTTGGGAAAGCAGTACACACAGTGACTGAGTATCTGCGGTGCTTGGTGCTGGGGAGACTGAATTCTGCCTCAAAGAGCACGTGAAAAGACGCACCTGCAGCCGGCCTCTCACGGCCGCCCTCCCGTTTCCAGGCTGTGATAGTTGACTTTATGTGTCCACTTGGCGAGACTATGGTAATTACTTGTTTGCTCAAACATGGGTCTAGCTGTTGCTTTAAGAATATTTTTTAAAAAATTAATGTTATCAACATTTACAACTGGCTCATTTTAAGGAAAGCAGATTGCCCTCCATGATGCAGGTGGGCCTCACCCCATCAGTTGAAGGCCTTCGGAGCATGCACTGAGGTTCCTCAAAGCAGAAGGAAGGAATTCTGCCTCCAAACTCTGCCCGAGCTTACGGCCTTCGGATTCAAGACTGAAACCTCATCTTTTCCTGGAATCTCCCTGGGAATCTGCTGGCCTGTCCCACACATTTTGGACTTGCCAACCCCCATGATTGCACAGGCAATTCCTTAAATTTAATTTCTCTCTCAATATATGCACATGCCCTGTTGGTTGTGCTTCCCCGGAGGATCCTGACTAATCCACATGTGGTGAGGGCAAAGCTAAGTTAGTAACCTTTTCCTGGCCACACCGCTCACCTCCCAGAGGAGAAGGATCTGTGCATGCTCAGGACAGCCCCTCCATCCCTTCCCTTCCCAGTACCACACTCGCTTTTCTTCTCTGCTGCCCATGGCCCTCCGTTTTCCTGGGGGAAGTCTCCGGCGGGCGTGCCTGCGGCTGATTCACTCTACAGGGGAGCAGGGCTAACCGACTTATGCCACCAGAGGGGTGGGGGTGACTGTGTATTGGGCCCCTCCTGTCCCACAGGGCATACAGGCCACTGGGCGTGGGTGACAGAGGACACTTGATACAGGTGTTAAGAGTCAGTGTGGAGCTTCACGGGCAGTGAGGGAGTGTGTGGTCAGGATGCTACTTCTGTAGGGCTACTGAGCACTCTTCTTTTTGGGGTGGCTTCCACAGCAGTGAGAGCCCAGTTGGGGATAACAGTGTCAGCCAGACTGATGGGAAGTAAGGGAGGGGTAGAAGGGAGCAGAGAGCGAGCTCTGCGCATTTGGGGACTGCAGGTTGGGGGCCTCCAGAGGCAGAAGGTGGCCTAACAGTTGAGGTTCACCTCCTGAAGTAGGTCCCACCTCACTCCATTCTCCCCGTAGCCTGCTTTTGTGTTGCCCTAGCTACCTCAGTCTCAGCTGAAAAGCCTGGATTTGGGAGCACAAAAGCAACGAATCGTAGTCCAAACAAGGGACAAGAAAGTTAAGTGTTCGCCCTTACATAAGCAGCCCCTACTCAATGACTGTGCGTACACAGGCCTCCTGGGTCTTCCCGTCACAGCTCATTCACTACACACGCCAGTTTGGAAAACGAGGAGCACGTCAATGAAGCTTCTCTCTGTGAGCTGGGCCACGATTCTCCATCTCAGGGCGACCTTTCCAAGGACTTTGTGTATTGAGATGAGACAAACGCAGCTGTTTCCCACACGCTACCTCTCTGCGGTAGAGCTGGCATATAGAGAAGGCATTCTTTGTCCTCAGAACTCCATGTCCTGGTCTCACAAGTGTCCTGTTACAAGCCGTGGACATTTGAGAACTCACTGGCAAGCCTAACTCTCAGAAACCACAGCGCCTGGAGTTTCAACGCCAACTGCAGGAGGTTTTCAGCACGTTGACAGAGCAATGACAGTGATGTGGGCATGGATTTTACCAGACTGTTCTCTTCCCCTTCCCAGGCCGGAGGCGAGCGATGACATATGCGGCACGGCACAATACCCTGAGTGTTAAAAGTTCCTGAATAGAATACTCGTGTGCGCGCACACACACACACACACACACACACACACACACACACGCATACCCACTCTCACACACAAAGAAGACACTTCAGTTCATGTCAGATCTCATCTTAAATTACACCGTGTTGCAGAGAGCTAAATAATTGCACATTACTTCACTGGGATTGAATCGAATAGAGTGAGCAGCTGCAGAAGGAGGAAAACTCTCCTGAAAAGCAAATCCTCACAAAGCTAAAGCTGATGGCATTGCTTGTTCCTTTAATCTCAGCATCTGAGTGATCAGCATGTCGAAATATCGAATTTTCCATCGATTTTTTTTTTTTTTTGCACATAATGCATCTTCAGTGTTTTAAACCAAAGCCCAAGAAAACTCAGTATGATAGTTAGTTCTAGGTGTCACGTTGGCTGGGCCACAATGGTCAAATATCATTCTAGATGTTTCTGTGGAAGTGTTGATGGATGAGATTTATGTTCCAATAGGTGGACCCTTTCATAACGGGGTGGGCCTCATCCCATCAGTTGATGGCCTACATAGAACAAAGACCCACCTCACCTGAGTTTGGGCCTGAACTTCAACACTGGTTCCTTCCTGGGTCTCCATCCCTTGGACCCACGCTGCAGATTTTGGACCATCCAGCCTCTGCTACTGTGTGAACCAGTTCCTTACAATAAACCTTCCTACACATGCACACATCCTACTGGTTCTGTTTCCCTGGAGGACCCTGACTCCTATACCCAAGATTAACAACAACGAATGATTTAATTTCCTTCGCTTTACGTTCTCAACCTAAGTGCTGCAGTAAATACTGTTTTCTTCACTTGGTGAAAATGGAAAATGAAACTTAGCAGAGAAAGAAAATCGAAGTGCACACAGTGAAGAATGGCAGAGCCCAAGATGGAAACAAATCTCAAGGAGAGAGGCTACAGGAGTCTGTTCACGTGGAAACTCTGGGGACAGCAGAGGGCTCACACAGAAATGGGCAGCTCTGCTGCAGGGAGTTCATGTCACTCTCCACTGAGCTCTGGGATGCCCAGCAGCTCCGAGTCAGTGCATCCCTGAGGACCATCCCAAAGCCCTGACATCCAGCCTCGAAGTCACCTCTTTGTGCCTGGAAGGGGGATCCTGTCTAAGGTGGGAGGCCCCCACTTTCACCACAGGGAACCCCAAGACGGCGGGAATGTGGTTGAGCCTGGAGGTGAGGCCCCGAATATCTCAGAACTCTATTCCGACAGAGGTCCCGAAACAGACATGTCTCGGTCCATGTTTGGCCCCACTTCTTGGTATTTCAAAACCTCATAGGTTACGCATCCACACTGTTGACGTCAGGACCTGGGCAATCCCATTTCTCTCGCCGTTCCCATTTTCAGCGTCTACTGAGGGCCCACATCTTGCACCGTCTGTGTCTGCATGAGTGGTAGGCGAGGACGCGGGGTGTGTAGAAGCATGACGATGGGTACATCAGAGAGCACGAGGAGATGGGAAACACGAAATGAGAAGATGGACGTGCGCCAACCTCTAACAAGAAACGGGAAGGATGACCCCCTGGCGGCATCCGTCCCTAAGTGCTACAGGCCCCTCCCATGATTCCGGGCTGGTCCTGCTTCTGTGTGAGCTCCACCTCTGCAGGTGTGCGGGGCAATCCCTGGTTTCTCACCCCCTCAAAGATGTGGCTCCAGCAATCTCTGGGGCCCGCACCCATTTTCCTTCCCTACTGGACCATGCAGACACGTGCAGCTCTTTCTCCCATGCTGAAAAGTACCCCCTCTGCACCCAACTTCTCCTTCCTGGCTCTCTCTGCAGCAAGGCTCCCCCACAGAGTAGCTACACCCGACCCCAATGCCTCTGCTCTCATCCGCGTTGGACCCACCGCACAAGAACCCCAACATCCTGCCAGAACCACACTCGGCCTACCGCTTTCCTGGCCCCTGGGCCCCTGGGTTTGGCTGGCTTTCCGAGAGCCACCTTTCTGTCACAGGAATCGTCTTCTCCCAGTGTGCTCTGCTGACGCCTCCTTTTCTCTGGGGACTCTGAATGTCAGGGTGGCTTGATGGCTGCATCCAATCTCAGAACCTTAAATAATATTGATCTGCTGGCTCCTCTCAAGTGTGCGTCGCCAGCCCAGCCCGTGACCCTACACTCCAGATGTCGCGTTCCAATTACCTTCCCGACTCTGCTTCCTGACGAACCCCTCACACTTCAATTCAAACTTGAACTCCTCATCGGCCCCCACGATCTGGCTCCTCTCCCGGGAGCCAAGATCGATTCTTCTTGGGTGGTGGCAAGCTTTGATAGGTTTTGAAACCCCGTGTCTCCTGTGATAGGGTAAGATCCTCACGATACTATTTTATGCTCATTAAACACAGGAAAATCATCTGTCTCAATGGCAGATGATTATCGAAGGCAATTTGTGCTTGGATCAATCGGCAAACACTTCTGATGACATCCCCGTGTTCTAACGAATAAGGGAAACAGAGATCTAAAGGATAATGAACTCCCCAGTATGTATTGAGCTTTACATGCCAGGGAAAGAGTAGAGGCCTCAGATCTTTCGCTCACGTGACCCTCCCTCTGCACGGCGGCCTGGGGTGGGGATGCTCAGCACCCCAATTTTCACATCCTGGATGTTTAAACAGAGAGATTACCTTGCCTGACAGCTCAGGAGAGAGCCAAACCCAAAGCCGGGCTGGCCGGCTCCAGAACCCACACTCCAGGCCTGGCTGACAGGGACTGTAGTGGGAAATGGGAGATAAACAGAGGAGATATTTCGAAATGCAAACTTCGTGATAATTACACTTTAGTGTGAAAAATAAACCCCTTTCACAGAGCTGCCAGCCCTCTGCCCTTCATGCCAGCGCCCCATCAGTACCCACAGCACCAGCAGGTTCAAGGGTGTTCGAACAGCATCAGTCCCATCCAGCACCCTGCGACACGGAAAGGACCAGAAGCTTGGGAGTTCCTCTTTCTGTCCATCTAACGTCTCTCTTCCCACTTTCTTTCCCCTATTTTGTTTGTTTGTTTGTTTTTTACATTTTTAGTTTCCCTCTGAGTAACGGGTTATTGCTCCATTTACAAAGTTCACTGCGGAACTTACACAACCATGCGGGTTAGCACGTCAGGGTCAGGGTCAGGGTCAGGGTCAGGGCAAGTCCCAGGGGCAGAGGAGACGCTTTCCTAGGAATGAAGGGAAGTGGTAATTCCAAGATATTCACAAAAAACCCACTCCAGGCATCATCACCCTGTCAGTTCAGCACACACTTGCTCAATGGAATAAAGTCAGGGTCCCAGCAGGCCCCTTCGCATTGGTCACAGACACTCAGGCACACCACCCCTTTGGGCTTTTCATAGGTACAGTGGGATTCATCTGATCAAAGAAATTAGAAGAAACAGGTGAAGCTACGCGGAGCACTCTGCAAAGGTTTCCCTTCATCCTCAACGCCGACAACAATCACACAGAAAATGCAGTGTTGATTTCTGAGTCGCATGTCCGGAATAAATCCAACCTTCAGGGTAGGTAAAAGAAGTGTTTTTCTATGCTCTAAGGTTCATTATATCTCCACACCCTAAACAACGATTGAGGGCAAAAAACATTTCATGGTTCATACTCGAAAATTGGTTTTTCATTTTGGAAGAGAAATAGCAATTTTAATCAGTCTTGCCCTTCCGTCCCTCTCCTCCTGTATTTTCCTTCTCTCTCGTCTAATGTAAATGGCTCGATATTTTGAGACACTTCACTACTTAATGAAAAAGGTAAGAGAAGTGCCCACAGCTATAATCAGAGAATGACTGAAAGCCTTTACCTTTTATAGTTCTATCGATCGGCGTTTGTGTCTGCGATGAGTGTTTGTGTATCTGCTTCTCGGAGCTGGAAACCTCAGCAGGGCGCAACGATTTCTAAGGAGGTGGAGGTGGGAGTGTATCCCTGTTCATGGACGTGAAATTTGTTTACTAGAAGAGGCCGTCGTTAAACAGACGGCACTTTTTACACATATTCTTGCTCAGCAAATGGCTTTCTTTAAAAGAAGCATCCTTTGATGCTGGGTTTCGGATCAGGACCTGTGGGCCCCGAGCTGAATTCTCCTGCTGGTCACCCAGGCAGGAGCATGGTCCAGAAGGAAGAACAGGCTGTGAAGCCACCAGATGGACAAAGCCCACACACCCAGGCCTCAGCCTTGCCACGTCGCCAGGGACTGCTCTCCCAGCCACTGACCGGGCCCTGTCAGCATCTTTACGTGCAAACACTTCTCCCAGGAGTGTCCCACAGACCAAAAACAAGTGATTTCTGTTCTCTGGGGCGTGTTTCATTAATTAATATCATCTTATTAAGATGTGGGAAAACGTCCCAATTTTCTTTTTCTTTTTTTTTTCTTTTATATTGACCCCTCTTCATAAGCTTCTCTAGAACCGAATGTGTTTAGAGAAAGAATCTGTCCACAGTCCCTAGCCATCGTTTCATCGGGAACAGCAACGGCCATACTGGAATGTGCACAAGGTGCAGTGGTGCGGCGTGGAGAGTCGTCAGGGGCTCAGATACGGGGGTGTCACTGCATTTCAGGTTTCTGGAGGAGGCCTCGTGCCACTCAGATCTGTCTTTCCACGTACATCATCAGTGCTGTGCAACAGTCTTTCCAGCCTCCTCCTCCATGATTTTTAGTGAATCGACTTTCACTCTTTCTGACACGGTGCAAGCGATCAGGGATCGCAGATTAGTACTTAGCGGTGGCACCTGTCACTTACGGGGGGGCCTGTTTTAAAATATGCCAGGGAATTGTTTGAATTGGGCGTGGTAAGACGCAGAGACACAGAAATGACTGTCACAGAGGAAGAAGTTTTCATACTCACAAATCCCTAGAAACCAGAGGCGCGTAGTGCAGGGCCCTGCGGGGAAGCAGCAGGGTCAGGGGGGCAGAGGGCGGGAGGCGGAGCTGTGGCTGAAGTCTGTACTGTGATTCCCATGGGGGAGGCCAGGCCTGGCAGTGCCATCAGGCTCAGGATTGGCTGGTTTGGACAAAAGACTCTGGGGCTGTTCCTAGTTGCCTGGCACTGGGCCCTGAAGTGATTAAGGCAGATAAAGGCCTGGAGCGTGAGAGCCTGATGGAGGAGGTGGCTGGGGGTTGGGCCTCGCATGGGTCGGTTTACATGTCAACGGTCTACTACCTGCCAAGTTATTTTGCTGTCTCTACGAATTGCCTCATACACCGTTGGTGGGATTTGAGAATGATGTCCTGATTCTGGATAACCGTTCAGCCGTTCCCCAAAAGGTTAGAAACAAAGTTAGCATCTGGACCCATAATGCCGTTCCTAGGTATATATACCCAAGGGAAATAAAAACATATGTCCACAAAAACAAAAACTTCTGCACGATTGTTCCTTACAGCCCGAAGGGGGCAACAGCCCCAATTTCTAAACTCGTTCTCCTAGGAACCTGCTGTTCCCTTATTTCGTCTCATTGCCAATGCCACCCGACAGGTAAATTGATGTTTTATGGTATCAGAAAAGCAAAACCTTGCCCGACCTCATGGAGGAGTGCCTTTACATCAAGGTTTATGCCTTATTACTTATTGACAGAGGTCAATAAATGTTAGCATCATTGTCATTATCAGTTGTCATCGTCGTCATCATCAAACCAAACCACTTCAATGCTGCACAATTATCTTTTTCCTTCTTTCATCTCCACCCAAACAAAGACAGTTTCTCCTTTCTCAGAGTGGTGTTTCTGCCATGGCACTGATGTGGTCTGCAAGCAGCATTTCCAATACCCTGTGGATGGGATGTAATCTTCCCAGATCTGCATGCCTGTGTGTGCACACACATGCACACACACACAAACACGTGTACATGCACAGATACCAACATGCACAAATACCCCTCCCCACCCTGAGTGTGCAGGCTCAGCATTCGCCAGGGGAAAACATCTTCAAAGTCCCTCCCATATTGATGCTTAATTTTTACTGAGTCCTAAAGACCAGAGGTCACCTACGGCCCATGGCCTGATTCCCCTCTTCCATCCATTTCGGAGGACCTGTGAACTGAGAATGGTTTTTACATTTTTAAATGCAAAGTGTGTGTGTGTAACAATGTGCCTTTTGATGAGAATAACAGCTTGATTTTGCTTCATGACTCCCAAATCCTAAAATATTTATTGTCTAGTTCTTTAAAGAAAAATATGCCAACTTTTTGACATAGACTGAAAAGCAAGGGGGAAAAAGGATATAAAAGAAAGAAAAGGTAAAACAGGGGAAGCTATGCAATGCACTGGTAAGTGCTATGGAGCAATGATGTGGGGTCTGGAAAGGAGAACCAGGCAGCACAGTCGCAGAATCGTCACCAGGGCTGGCACTGGAGTGGAGCCCTCATGGAAGGAAGGCAGAATGCAGAGGCAATGATGAATGTCAAAGCCTTTTGCAAAGTGCACGCAGTCCATTTAAGGAAAAACATAGAGCTCTATGTCCTTAATTTGAGGGAAGAAATGGGTAAAATAGAGACTCAGTTGGAGCCAGATCATTCTGATCCCTGTAGACCCAGCAGAGGGGTTCAGATTCTTTTCCCTGGGGTCACGACGAGAAATTACACCACCCGATGGACATTTTGAAGGCTTCATATGGCTTCTGTGTGGACAACAGATTGTATGTAGGGGAAGAATGTGAACAGGGACAGTTTAGCTAATGCTAAAATCCAGGAAGAAGTATGGTGGCGTGGACAAGGGTGGCGAGGGAGAAGGTGGGAGTTTTTGGGTTTGGGTGTCCTGGGAGGCAGAGCAATGCCGTTCGCAGATGGTGCGGATGTGAGGAGTAAGAGAAGCAGCAGAGTCCATCATGGCTCCTCCTACGGTTCTGGCCTGAGTGACAGGACGGATGGGGTGTCGTTGACCGAGTGGCCAATGGGAGAAAAGTCGGTTTGGGAAAATCCAAGTTCCATTTTGGTCATGGTACCTTTGAGATGCTCATTAAACTTCCCAAGGAAAACACGACCTTGGCAGTTGGACTTGGAGCCTGGATTTCAGGGGAGAGAGCAGAGCTGTACCATCACCGGTGTGTGAATAGTTTAAAAGTCATGAGAGAGGGTGAGAACCCCTAGGAAGTGGGTGACACAAATAGACTGGAGACCAAAGTCCCACATGTGCCAGCACGCAGAAGCATCAAGTGAGTGAGGCTTCCTGTGAGCCTGCCTCACCGAAGTACTGCACGTTGCCCTTCTCAGCCCCCATTCCTCCTCAGAAATAAAACGAATAACAGAAAAAAAAAACATAGTTTCATTCCTCTCTATATATATCTATGTAGAGATGTAGACAGATGGAGTTGCACCCTTAAAATTTATATAATATTAATTATAAAATAATTATTCTCCAGATTCAAAAGTTGTCACATGTATCACGACTGATGAACATCGAGGTTTCAGCTGTGCACTCAGAAAGAAATGCAGTGTCCAGAGACCTCAAATTTCCATGCTGAGCCCTATCTGAGATCAGAATGTAAATAATGGAAATAATTTTTATATCGATGTTATATTCCATGTCAATGCAATAATATATCCTTCCAAAATATGGGGGTGGGGGGTCATTCACTCCCCTGTTATCCAAGTCAGTAGCAAAACAGGAAAATAACATTAGCTCTGCTTTTCATACTTTTTAGTTATTCCATTGAGAAAAGAACAAAGAAATATTACACAGATCTCTTTTGGGTGACTCTGAAGACATAAAAATGAGATCATCTTCTTAGCCAGAGAAGTGATTTATAACAGATCGCTCAAATGTCCTAGACCAGTGTCATGTTCAGTAAGTTCTGGTAGCTTCTCTTCTGGACCATCACTGTTTACTTCAGCCAGAGCTGTGAGCAAAAAAACCTTTATCCAATTCCATTAATTTTCAGAACCTGACAAGAAATATATTCTGCTTACAATGGCAGACATAGCTCGTTTTACAAATTTAAAATAATATCTATTTTCTTATCAAAATTTTATTAAATGACACAAAAGTCTTTTTGTGATACAAAACAGTCTTAATTCATTTTATGTATAGTTAAATTTTTCTAGGTTTTATGACTTGAGACCAGTTTATTGTTTTCACTTTTATATATTTCAATTCTCACAGTCAGTGTTTTTCATAATTAGGCATTTTCCTTGACCAAGATTGTCTTAAATTATTAGACAACTCTGCCTTTTTCTATTGCCATGAAACATGCCTTGGTAGGGGGCTCGTTGCCCAAAGCCACTAGAATGAAGACTACTAATTTTCTTGGACTACCAATTGATGATATTTCTGGTAGAATATGTCTCTAGGCTAAATAGTATTTTTCCATATGTTATAGTAATGTTCTTCCTTGTAAATGCAAAAATAACCATTCATTTATGAACCTGTTTTATGCCGATGCTTTTCTCTAAAGTTTCTTATAACCAGCATACACGAATATTTATAATTCATGAAAATAATTAGCTAAGACAGGAGTAATGTGCTATGAGAAATGAGCATCATGCCCACCATACACAAATGAATGTCTGTAGACATAAGAGTGCAAAGCTTTACGGAAACACCTCAAAAACCATGGCCAGAATTTTGGATGCAGTAAAGATGAAGTAAAAAGATGAAGTCATAGAGTTTTCCTTTGAAGGTTTCTAAGAAATTAAAAAGTAGCATTAGAAAATATAATTCATGGTCTGTTGTGCTGGTAGGGAATCTATCAAGTTCCAGAATCTTCATTTTTTTTTCTCATTAAATGTATTGGAGTTTCATTGGTTAATAATATTATATAAATTTCAATTTTAAAATATGACATCTGTATACTCCATTGTGCACTCACCATGCAAAATCTCATCTTTTTCCATCAGCGTGTGTTGGATCCCCTTTATCTTCTCTGTCCTCCCCACCCTCCAACCCCTCTTGTGAGCTCTATTCAATCATCTTGTCTATGAGTTTGTTTTTCTGGTTGGTACGTTGTTTTGTTTGTTCATCTGTTGCTTTTGGTTTCATATCCCACATACGAGCGAAGTCATGTGATTCTTGTCCTTTTTCATAGACACAATGGAACATCACTCAGCCATTAAACAAGATGAAATATTGCCATGTGTGACGACATGGATAAATGTTGAGAGTATCATGCTAAGTGAGTTAATCAGACAGAGCTCTCATTATCCAGATGAGAATGTGATCCCCAGAGAGCACGGGCATCGCTCTCAGGGTCCTGCCTTCCTCTGAGGGCTCTTCTGAGAGGAGAAGAGAGGCCGAGGGTCTGAATGTGTGTCCCTTTGCTTTACACTTCGAGTCTGACATATTTTGATGCAGAGACAAAAAGAGAACATCAGGAAGCATCAAAAGTCAAAGGCAGTGTGACCTGTAGCAGTTAGGATTGACAATTCTAGTAGATATTTAAATATTTCTACAACTTTGCCAGATGGTGGTGGAACAGAGAAGAGAAGGCACTAGCGAAAGATCAAAGGTTGAGTGACACAGTGGCTGGCTCGGCATCTGCATCCTCAGTGCTTCTTCACCTTCGGAGTGTTGTTATTTTCTTGATTTTTGAGAGGTTTCAAAAGCATTACAAATTTCCAAAAGTGAACAGTTAAGCTACTGCTGTCCTATAATATTTCAGGGGCATTTCTGGGTGTTCATACAATAAAGCCATTCATTCACAACTCATGAAAACCAGGAGCCTGCACACTTCAATATCCACACAATCGCTGCCCAATGGCTAAAGGCCCACATGCACTGAGCTGCTCCAGACTCTGGCAGACACGCTTTGTCCCCAAAACAACCCGAGGGGCAGACACTACCACTACCCGCATGTTACAGACCAGGAAACTGAGGCAACAGATGTTAAAACATCAGCAAACCAATCACGCAAGACAAAAAGCAACAGACATCCAGGGTCATTCACAAAACCTGGCCGAGCTCCATACATCAGACATCAAAGGGCCCATCCCTATGGTCGGAGGAGAGAGGGAAGAGTCTGATGGGGCCGGGATGCTGGTTGAATAAAGGTCATCGCCTTCCCCGAGGACACTGGACTTTCAGACTGGGTGGGAACATGGCACTGGGACACGTGGAGGTGAAGGCTAACACTCCCAAGAGCAAATTATTCCCAAATAAAACTCATCCTTGAGTGTCGCCTTCAGGAAGTTGGGAAACACTGCCCACCTGCACGAGCTTTTGCTAAAATCGCAGTAATTCCCTGCCCCGTGAATGGCAATAACACCACTGGATGAGACATTTCTATGAGATGTGGTATTTATGCTACTTATAAAGAACTCAGTTCCCCCAGATGAAAAATGTCATGGAAATGCAAATACCAATAATGCTGAAATGTATATCAAGCTTTAGGGAATCCTGACTTTCGTAGTTTAAATGCAATAAGCACTATTTACCAGGTCCTTTAGCTGAGATTTCACTTCACACGATGGAAGAAAAGTACTAAAGTATCTGTGTACCAAACCACATGATTCAAGGTGGCTTGTCCTTATATGGGCAACACCTTTTTGTCCTTGGCAATGAATTTTGAATTGTCACAAGAAGACTGATCCACTTTGACAACTGTAAAAACTGAATATTCTCTTTTAATGTTTGAAATTAAAGTATTTATTATGGCCAAAATCAATGGGGTAAATCATTTCTTTTCTTTTCTTTTTTTTTTTTTTTGTCACTGTCACTCTCTAGAAGTGATCAGTTCTTTTAGAAAAGATGGCCATCAGCTCAATAACTCCCAAGCTGAAATCCCTTGATTTTTAAAATACTAGTCTTTTGTCCTTCTGTTTTAATTAATAGTGCTAGTTTTACATTAAGCGACAGTTATTTAGTCTTAACTCTCAAGCCTTACCAGTTTCTTGGCTTGCAAAGTTTGCCCCATCCCCCAGCTTTTTCTCACTTTTGTTTGAATTCATTTGGGTTTGTTTAACTGGAGAAAATCTTTGAATTGTCATGTCATAGTACCTGTGTGGGGGCTGCATTTTCTGAGTCCATGCATGCCTGAAAACCTTTACTTATTCACGAACAGTAGTTTGACTTGGTGTATAAATAAAGTACAAGATACTCTTCTAAAGCATTTTTAAGATTTTGCTCTACTGTTTTTTAACATCTGGTGTTTAAGAGAAGTGCAGATCTGACTTTTGTCCCACAGCACTTAATCTGGTCTTTTCAATAGAAGCTTTCAGGATGTCTCTCTGTATCCTTAATGCTGAGATGCTAGCAGCATCAGAATGAGCCCAGATGCCTTATCGTTTCCTTTCTTTCCACATAAAGAACTGTCTCTAAGTAATGACTGAAAAGAGGATGGGGACAAAGATATTACTACAAAGAAGGCAACACATGTGATTAGGGATTTGTTCAGAGGCAGTCCATGATGCAGAAGAGGCATCTTCCTTCCCAAAGTGCTTACACAAACTGGACACTCTCTCACTGACATCCTGGAATCTTCAGTTTTCACCATTTCCTTCCTCATAGTCTGGAGCCTAGAAAAGTCCCTCCTGCCCTCCATGCATCGCACTAGCTCTAACTTTTCTCAGGACTTGAAAGATACAGGTGCAGATTCTGCTTTTATTATCACTTATAAAACCTTCCAGTGAAGCCAGTGCCACATCAGATAGGCCTCGGCTGTCCTTCTGTCCTGATACAAAGTGTCAGCTACTTGCCGTGGACTCTTCTCAGGCCGTTTGAAATTCAAAATGTACATATGATTATACATTACATATGTATAATATATATACTAAATATACATTTATATATTACATATTAAATATATAAAACATATATACTAAAAATATAAACATATATTTAGTGAGCACATATATATTTATTATATAGCAATACAAATATAGTGAGCGCATATATATTTAGCAAGTATATGTGAGTAATGAATATATGTGTATGTATATGCAAATATGTACGTGTGTGTATATATTTTTAGTGAGCACATGCTCCTTGAGTGATAATGAAAATGCATAAGATGCCCATTGCTGGGGACTAAACGTCTGTGTCACCTCAAAGTCGTATGTTGAAATCCCCATCTGATAGTATGAAGAGGTGAGGTCTTTGCAAGGCGACTAGGTCATGGGGGGTATTCTCATGAGTGGGGCTACTTTCTTATAAAAGAGACCGCAGAGAGTCCCCTCACCCCTTATTCCACATGAGGTTACAGGGAGAAGTCACCATCTGCAACCTGGAAGAGGGACTCAAATCTGCTGACACCGACCTTCAACTTCCAGCCTCCAGAACTCTAAGAAATAAATACCTCCTGTTCACGAACCAGTCAGCTCATGATCTTTCATTATAGCAACCCAAATAGATGGCATCCCCATTTTGCAGATGAAGAAACTGAGGAACAGAAAGGATTTACACCAAAGAGGAACTAGAACCATGCTTGTAACAAGCACACAATACTCCCTCCACAAAGAGGGCAGTGCATTGTGAGTCAAGCGGAGGTGCTTATGACTCCACTTCACCCACATGCCAACCTGGGGAAGATTCATACAATGCTATTGTCTGGCATGAATTGGATAAGAGCAAGATGCAGTGATAACTCAGACTAAGGCAGTGGCAATAAGAATGGCAAATATAACCTGCACCACAGAGCAAATGATTTTATGGGGAACACAAAGGAGAAAGCACAGAGAGGGGAGATTCGGAGCTGGAGTGAGGAAGAGAGGGCAGAGTCACTAACAGAACTCAAGGATGACAAACTGGTGTGATTTGCGGAAAGATGATGTTAGGATGTCTGAGGTTGTGGTGTTCACAAGAAGCGGGTCTAGAACTCCAGACCAGGTGGAGGGAGGAATTGGGGTCATGAGAGCCATTCATCCAGGCAGGATGATGGGAAGATGTGACGAGCTGAAAGCTGGCTGGCAAAAATGCAGGGGAAAAGTGCCTCCATGCAGAGTCTGAGGAGCATGTGCAGGAATAGAAAAGTGTCTATAAAGAAAGTGGAGAGAAAAAATGTCAGAGAACCAGAATGGTTCCAGATTGTAAAAACCAAGGGAGGAGGTTTTGGTTTTTCCTTCCAAGAATATATTTTACCCAAATAGACAAAAAGTGGGCAATAAAAGTCAACTGCAGAAATCTAGGATGGAAAATGCATTTAAAGTTGGCAGGTGTTTTCAGTTGAACAGTGAATTTTGATGGCAGTCGAATAGTGAAGTAAGAAGTGGGTAAGAAGGAAAGAGAAACTTTTCAAGAAGTTTAGTGGTGCACAGAAAGGAGCAAGAATGAAGAAACTCATTATGAGATATCTAAGGAAAGATAATGTTTTTATTAGTTTATTTGTCAATTTAAAATAAGATAAACTAAAATTTTCATCAGCAAGGAAGGACATCGGTATGCATTATTGAGACCATTTGGATAAGTAAGAATTGTAATGTTATAATGCTGGTGGGTATTCTAAAGTGCTATAAGATATGTAGAGGCCTTACAAATCAAAGTAGAATAGCATTGCTAGAAAAAAATAGGAAACGAACGTATCAGGAAACACAATGAGAGATACTAAATATCAATAATGATTCTAACAATGCACATGGTCTAAATTGATCTCTCTAAAAACCAAAATAAATTTAGGTCTAAAAGAAAGATCAAAATGGCATGGCTTTTAAAAAGGAATGTTTAAAGGAGCTAAAGAACATCACCAAAATATTTTTAAAAGATGGTATATTTAATGCATGTTTGTACACAAGATGATGACGTTTCTGTAAGCATGGGCACCGACAAAGCTGTCCAGTAGCATAACGTCACTCAGTGCATCTTAGGAGGCTTTCGATATCAAATGATGTGAAAAATTAAAGGTTGAAAACGACATGTGGTATGCAGGTGATTACTATATACGGGTTCAGGAAGAAAGCATCGTTAGAGTGAAAGGAGAATTTTCGGAGTGTCTAGAAATAGTCTAAGCATACGTTCCAACAGTATACTTGCATACTATTTATAATCAAGAAAAAGTCATGTTGAAAAGAAGGTAACCGCTTCACAAGAGCACAAAAATCCATCAGATCTCAGAATAAATGTATTACAACTGTGTGGGAACTTGACAGGGAAAATCCTAAAAGCTTCGTTGATTGACTTACTGGTGTATTCTCAGAAATAGAACTGCTATTCCCTCATGTGCTAGCCCATTTCCTGCCCCACTTGGCCAAGATCTCCCTTTCAGAAACAGAAATCCAAAATTTCTGAATGCAAAGGCTAAAGGAATATATTTAGGACCCTGGAAAAAAATGATTCTATAGTCTACATAAAAAAATAAATAGAAAAAATTTTAAATCTAATTCTAAATAAAAATATATAAAAGAAGTATTGTAGTAATCTTGTAAGATATAAGAAATACTGCAAAATACGGCAGTTACAATTAATAAGTTCGTTCCTGGGACAAGAACGTAGAGATAAAATCATGAGTAAAATAGATTTAGCCTAAAAAGTTAAAAAATTAATATATGACAAAGGAAACATCGTACTAGAATAAAGAGAAAGATGACTCATCAACAAGAAAAACAATACTTTTGCACCTTACACTATGATCTCATCGGCAAGAAGAAAAACAGACCTGCATCTTACATCATGAATGTTTATGTTTTTCTTTAAGCTTGGAATGCTGGGAAATCGCTGTGTTTTTGATCTCCCCTTTTTTACAAATCTAATTTGAGCAGAATACATTAAGATTCACAGAATCCGAGAATCCTAGGACAGATGTAATGGGAAGTGTGTGTCTCTCATGTCACAAGAACCCTTGTGGCATGTCCCCGACAGGAGTGGACCCTCCACCTGAGCTTGGAGTAAGCCTCGTGTGGGCACCTACCCTTCCAGGAGCCCAAGTACTCCTCTGAGAAAGGGGTATGACAGAGATTGCAGACCTGGGTCCCACCTTGGGTCCCTCCTTGCCGGGCGTAAGTAACATTGGAGACACACATGGCAGCATCTGACTTTCAAATTCCTCATTTTTCTACTCGAGAGGCATCCTGATGAAGACAGGCTGAACAAAGAGCAAGTACAGAACTTCCTCTGAAGCAGCAGAAAAGCAAATTCTCCAAATCCATTCTCAGCGGGAGAATTGCATTAGCTATTATTTCTTTAGATTTAGAAGGCAATCCAGCCCATCACTCTTTATTTAAAGAAAGTAAGAGAAGAAATGATTAAATTCATCCCTCTCTAGAGAAAATCCTGACAAAATATCATAAAATTGTTATCTATTTTTTTGCATAATTATATTCTACATTTGGCCTCTCTAGGTTTCATCCTCATATTATCCATTTCCCAATGAAATAAAATAAAACCATGATGTCACCTTAGGCAGAAGACAGTAGCTATAAATGCTCACTTACATGGGAAATGACGGGAACATTTTTCATGAAAGAATATAAAAAGCAAACTTTATTTAAAAGCAAGTTTTAAATAATTTAAGTCTTAAATTATTCATCAGCAAGCAACTTCGCGAGATCTATCAATTCTCTTTGCTATGGAATTTGTCACATTTTTTCTTCATTTATAGCCCCTGACGAAGCACATGGCTCCTTAACAAAAGGATTCCCCTCTGTTTTTTGATAAAACGTTCAAAATCCCACTCATAACTTTTCAGGAAGCTCACTTATTTGGAAGTGTTATGTCTTCAGAGCCCAAGTTTTGAATGCTTCTCGATCTATGTGACCCTTTTTTAAAGAATACTGACCCACCCTTTGGGACACCTGCTCCTAAATAGTTCCCCTAAACATTTTTCCCTCAACTTGTTAATACAATTCACCAGCAAAGATCCGAAATAGTAATTATGTTCAGTGCTGTACTCATCAAATGTCAAAATCTAGCACTCTTTTAAAGATCTATTATGCTGCACACTGTCATCACAATGGTATCTGTGAGCCGAGCATTTTGACAAAAGCTAGTTTAAAGGCTTGTTCTCTAGATCTGGGCCCAGCTAACAGGCTGGGTGAGTCTTAGCTTGTATTTTCATCTTTAATATAAAAATCCTGTCATTCATATCACACACACACACACACACACACACACACACACACACACACACACTCCCTACTGGAAGGTTATCTATCACTTCCATGACAATGAGCCTAAAAAAACCCAAGTTCATAGAAATACTTCGGCCAAATTACACTGGAACCTTTTGGTGAGAGAAATACGGGTCTGGGAGAATAGGGAGTGGACATTTTTATTTATCTTTGTGTATTCTTTGAAAATTTAACACCATCATGTGTCCCTTCAGTGAGTGATGACATAAGTGAGGCTCATGATGGGGAGACACACGGGACTGCATCTGGGTTCGGTGAACACAAGCATGCAGCATAGACTGCAGAGTTCAAATTTAACCTACAGACCATTCAGTAGTGACAGAGGATGGGACTTGTGAACGGGGCATCATGAAGGTGTCCAGAGGTGGCTAGAAATCATGAGGAGTCCAAAGTGTCGCACGATACCGTTTTAGGATAATTGACGAGTACATATGTATTTAATAGTTGCATTGTGCGAGTTGAACGTAGAGAGAGGGAGAAAACTAATATGGGATATATTTATGTATTTTGTCAGCTGGTGAAGAGCATGTCTCCTTGCCTAATCCATGCAAGGAACTGTACTAGGGTCTAAGAATATAAAGAAGAATAAATTTATAGGCAGCTCTTGCTACCAAAGAATGTCAGGACGGCAGGAACGGGCTCTTGCTACCAAAGAATGTCAGGACGGCAGGAACGGGCCTGCGAGAGGGGTGGTTCCCCGGGGAGATGGACCCCCAAGTCACTGAGTCTGGCAGTAAACGCTTCAGAACCTGCTACGCTTTGACCCCTTGTGACTCATGGACAGAAAGGGCCCCTGGCAGGAGCCTGAGCGAAGACAACTACAAAGCATCATCACAAGTCACACCCTGACTCCTGCTGGGTATGTTTTGCTCTGTTCCAATGCACTTTTCCCTCTGCAATCATTAGATCTATGTATCATCAAAATGGATATAACATTAACATCTGTCCAGATGGGGACTGAAACAAACTGTCTTGCTCGGCCTGCACCCGACCCCTGAATGAAGCACTCCAAGCGACAACGCTGTTTGCAATGGCGGCCGCGGGACGGAGCAGGTGGTGTGTGGTGAAAGTGCGTGGGAAAGGACAGGTGCAACCCTCAGATCTGAAATTGGCCTGCGAGGAGCTTAATTTGGTCTCGGGGTCCGCTTCTTTCCATGAAGGACCCACAGATCATCATTGGCGACCTCTATTTATTCCCTTACATCTACAGAACACATCTTGATTAACCTTGTTAACCAAGAATGTTTTTGCTCCCCTTGAATTACTGGTCCTAAAAAATGTACACACCTCCATTCAAACTCTCAGAACATATTTTCTGAAGCTCTAAGAAGAAAAAGACTAGATTCTGGGCACCAGATACTGGGAGGTGGCTCCCGGAGTTGATTACAAAATGTATTTGTTCAACAGCCTTAGGAAAAGATC
The DNA here is from genome assembly GCA_030015415.1 of Cynopterus sphinx. Lineage (NCBI taxonomy): Eukaryota > Metazoa > Chordata > Mammalia > Chiroptera > Pteropodidae > Cynopterus > Cynopterus sphinx. The sequence continues at coordinate 2,174,566 of CM057379.1, read as the reverse complement.
TTATTTTTCTTCAAAGCATCCCTTTTCTCTTTCCTTATTTGAAAAGGATCTTGGGCCCCCTTGTTTAAACTAGTAAATACCCTTCCAATATCTCCGGTAACCATCTCCCAACCTAGCACAGAGGACCCCACATGGGGCCAGCTCTTGAGCTGTGTAAGGTCAGAGCGGGGCCGGTCTGAGCACCTGGATGCCACAGATAACGTGACAAGGGGCGACACCTGGTGCTGTTTACGCGCGGTCTCTTCAGAGTGTGCACAGGTGTGCTCGGGAGCCTGACTCACTGCTTTTGGTGAAGCTGGTACTACAAATAGAAGGTATGTATCACCTGTCTCCTTGGAATTTCAGTTCTCCGCAGACTCGGTGCTATTTCGAAGGAGATTCTGGAGGTGATGGAGAAGAAAGTGAAATATGTCTATCAGGACCAGCCTGGTCCAGTCTGTTTGGGGATGAAAACTACCTGTCTCCAAACAACTGAACTCCACAGTGGGATTAACCGGGGACACTGAGTGTTGCTTGTCATAACTGTGGCATTTTCTAAAACCTGGATTTAAAATATCACCGAACATAGGAATATGACAATACATATACGATCATGGACCCATATTAATAACTATCTACACCTTCTAATGTTGAATCCGGAGTTTACGACACATTCAGACCACAGAATTACTCACTAATTTCTGAATACCTTTGCGATGCATGTTGTAGCACAAAATGCTTTTTAAAAATCAAACTGTGAGATTTGCTAATAATACCCGTGAGAAAGCAATGTTCATGGCCCTGTCCCAGCCTAGAATCACACCTGAAACAAACTAGGTGCTTGATCGATCCCGTTGAAATGAATGAACCAAACTCCTGCTTCCAGAAAGGAATTTGAGGACTGTTCACCGGTCCCCACGCTCACGAAACTCCAGCGTCAACAGTCACAGGCTGTTTTGCCAACCATTACCTTTCAGGAGGGGCACTGATTCCTGCTGATAAATACCCAGATTCCAGAGAAACAGACCCATTCGTGAGACAATCCTGCCCACAAAGCTGAGCCCGTGGAATGCAGGACCCCTTGCGACCCGACGATGTCCCCTCAACATGCGTCTGTTCCACCTGCTCTTCCCCACTCCCGATACCACGCGGCTTTGCCTCCCACATCTCTGGCTTGTCGCTCTCTTCTTGTTTTTTTTCAGGCCTTCATTGTAACCCACGTATACCCCTGATGGACATATCTGTGCAGCACGCATGGCAACCACCGTAGGACAGTCTCTGATGCTGTGCCTGGTTCCCTGTGGGGCCCCTCCCTCCCAACTGCAATCATTTCTCTCAAGAATGATTTTGATCACTTCACCCGGTGTGGACGACGGGTGCTCCATGAAGGGTTGGGGGGCATCCCCACAAACGCAGCCACAGAGAAATGCACTGTAACCAAAAGTCGGTGTCTTAACGGAGGGTAGTGATTACTGTTATTCGGATTTGAAGTTGCCCAGCCATGGGGTGATGGCAGTCACTGTGGCTGGGGTCCCTGGGTCTGGGTCTGGAGATGCTAGCTCTGCTCTGTGGCTGACAACACCCCCAACACACAGCCCATGGCCGTCACAGGCTACTATGGGCCCGGCCGAATGCCCGTGAGCGAAGGAACCACATCCTCGCTGCTGACAGCAACAGCGTCGGTTTAATAATGCCTCAAAAGTGGGGCAGGGAGATCAAAACCGCATCTTACCTGCTGACGCTTTTCAAATTCCAGCTTGATCCTGGACTTGATGCAGTTGCAGGTGTCCTGGTAGGTCTGCTGCAGAGCGAGCTCCATGAGGTGCTTGTGGTACGCGCCCGCCAGGTTCCCACAGATGAAGATGATCACGTTGGCCAGGATCTGCAGACAGAGAGGAAAGTGAAATATGTCTGTCAGGACCAGCCTGGTCCAGTCTGTTTGAGGATGGAAACTACCTGTCTCATAGGTGACTGTACAGTCCCTCCCTTGTCTTTGGGCTCAGCCATGTGACTTGCTATCGCTAATGCAAGATGCGGGGGATAACCCTGTGCCAGGGCCAGCACAGGCTTAGAAGGCCTGGCCTGGCTTGAGTGGCTCTTTGTGCTTCCTCGGGAAAAGAATGTGCCAGGCATAGCCTGCTGGTCCCAGGAAGATGAGAGATTCACAGAGAAAAGCTGTCCCCGACAGCCCACAGGTCACTGCCATGTGCCCCTGAGTCCTCGAGGTAGTTACGCAGCATTATTTCGATACTAGGTGACTGATACAGGTGGCCCTCACACCCAGCCTGTGTCCACTGTGCCTAGGTAAGTGACATTCCCTATCACCTTTTGTTTATATAAACATGTGGTAGCTTTTCAAAACCTAGAAGTCACTACGCTTTTGATGATAAAAATAATTTGTGTCCACAAAGCTTTGGTGGAAAAACAGAAAAAAGAAAAAAAAGAAAGAAAAACTAAACATAATATGATTGCTCTTCCCAGAAGGACGTTCTGCCACCCGCGAGGGATCACAGTTAATTAAGCCTCATCAGACATGGCTTCTGCAAACCGGCCATCTCCTTTGCTCAGGGCTCTTCAGATCTTGCTCACCAAAGCATGAAGACAGTGGGAAGTGCCAGCACAAGCCAGACAGCTCAGAAGGAGAAAACGCTATCTCTTTGCTTATTAGGTGCAGCTGAAATAATAATGAAAATCACAGTGATGATCTACGAGAGCCTTTTCTCCATCTCCCTAAAAAATGCCTTCAAAGCAAACAGGCAAATATTTTATTTTAGTAAGCTCATTCCTCCAAAACAAAAGCCAAATGCAAGCAGCAGAACTGAATGACGCCGTCACCTGTCCCCGGGCCACCCCTAGCTCTTCTAGGACAATGCTGTCTCTCCCTGACACCGTGTGTGGGCAACTCAGCACTGTCATGGGACTTAGAGAAAAGCGTTCTTTTGGTCATTCTTTCCGGATTCTTCTTTGCTTCAAGTAAGTTGTATTCCTTGCTATAGAGAATCAGAAAGAATGTATTTACCAGTCCTTATTTGGATAGAAAAATCCTTAAGAAATAAACAACTAAGAGTTTGAATGCCGAGCAGAAAACAGTATTTCTTTTCTGATGAAAAAAGTCAATCAAGTTGCAATCATTTCCGAACTGCTGTACTGCAAGGTTAATAGAATAGGCCCTGGAGTTTTAATAACTACACAAATTTATAAATACTGACCGATGTCCTAAAATATTTTTCTTTCAAAAGGTACATTCACATAATGATTTTGCATAAAATCTACACCACCAAGGAAGTGACGTGGCTAAGGTTTTCTTTTCCAAAATAATATCAAAACGTTGAGTTTTCTGGAAGACTCTTAAGCAGAACACATAAAAATCCTATTTTTACAGTGTCAAATTAGTCTGATAACATCATACTGTCTTGATGTCTTCTTCCAACTTATTGCTTCATTTAGCTACTCTCACATCTGTCAGAAAACAGGAGAGGCAACTCGGCCTACCATGAGAGGTCTTAGGAGAAAACAAACCGTTGAAGGCAAAAACAGCCATCAAAGTTTACCCCGAAGATTCAAACCCGGCCTTCAAATCAGGCACAGCATGTGATTCGAAATTCGTGCAAACTGGCCTGAGCCGAGAAGTGGTCCCAGAAGCCTGGTCCCCCCTGCCACCCCGCTTTCCCGTCTTTACTTCACATCATGCGGGGCGACTCGTCAACGCTCACCATGAGTGGTGACTCTGGGCTGGGGACAGGCTGTGTCTACCGACCAATGGTGATCGTGCGTCCTCCCCATGGATCACCACTGATCTCCCAAATGTACCTTAGGTCTTTTCATCCTCGCAAGAATCCAGAGAGTAAAACAACCAGGAGGATGGACATGTTTTATTATTTTATTTTACAGGCAAAGAAACAAAGGTTTAAAAAATTAAGGGGCATGAGTGATGGCAGGCCCTGGCCAGCCCTGGCTCTCAGGATCATCCTTGAACCCACCACACTGCCCCGACTCACCCAGGCCTCGCCAGTCCCCTGCCATGTGATCCACCCTCTAGGGCATGGGGAAGGTACCTCTAAAGAAAATCTAAAGACACGGGTGTGGCTTTGTAAGAAGCTAACATGATTTTTCTTTATAAAGCAGCTGTGTCTTGTGCTATAAAGAGATTCCATCATTTAAAGTTATTCTGAGCGGCTGCATTGTGGAATCCACCTGCCCGTGGAACATATAGCTGGCCATCGTGCATGTCTGTGTGTGCTTGGCGGAAAGCCGCTGGGGGTCGAGCTGTTCCCAGCTGGATCACGTGACCCAAACCCAACGATCTGAGGATTATTTCATCTGGGAAGAGAGCGTGTAAGTATGTGAGTTCGCTGCCATGGAGCATTTGAGCAGTTATCATGTGGCTTAGGTGACCGCTTAGGTCCCTCGTGGTTCTGAGATTCTTTGCATTTTAAAGAGTTCTATAGTTTGGCTCTTCACCTTATGTTAGGGCTGCAAACTATAACGTGCACAGAGGCAGCACGCGTGCGAGCTGGGAACAGGGTGCCACCCCTGCAATGATTAGGATGCTGTCCCTTAAGGAGGTGATTTCTCTAGGAGCTGACCGCCCAGGGGTGAAGGGTCAGTGAGATAATGTCGCATTTGAAAAGAGTCATCAGCTTAAAACCAAGCAGATCATAAATATGCAAAAACACCAATTATAAGTCAAAGGAAAATAAAAGGGAACACAGAACTTGATGAAGAGAGCTGCAAATGAATATTCAGCAAGCTCACACGGCATCTCATAAGCATCAAATTTGGCTTAAATAGAACAGAGATCTTGCCGGGGAGAGATGATCAGGGAGAATTTTCCTTAGCCGAGCTCTCAAACATGGCTGCAGAGAACCCCAACCCGTCTCTTGAGCATTTCTTTCAATTCTCTAAGAACTGCATTTGCTCTACGCCCTGACCTCGGAGTTTCTGCTTTTTATTAGTCATTTGGTGCAGATGAAGAACACTGGGCTGTGGCTAATAGCTTCCAATGATCCTTAGGTCACATGTCAGCGTCTTCTTTTCATTTAAAATCTCTCCAAATGAGGAGTGAAATTTAGAAGGAAAGCATTGTAACTGAGGGTTTATAGCCTCACAAAATTCATATGTCGACGCCCTAACTCCCAGTGTAATGGCATTAGGAGGTGTGGACTTTGGGAAATAATTAGGTATCAATGAGGTCAGGAGGGTGGGGCCCTTGTGATGGGATTAGTGTCCTATAAGGAGAACAGGAGACCAGAGTGTGTTTGTTTGTCTCTTGCGTGCACTCTCTCTCTCTCTCTCTCTCTCTCTCTCCCTCTCTTCCTCTCCCCCATCTCTCTCTCCCTCTCTCCTTCTCTCCTTCTCTCCCTCCCCCTCTCTCATCCATAAAAGGACACAGCAAAAAGGGGCCATCTGCATGCTAGGATGAGGACTCTCACCAGAAACTGAGTCAGCAAGCACCTTGATCTTGGCCTTCCAGACTCCAGAACTAAGAAATAGAAGTCTATTGTTTCAGCTACACAGTCTGCGGGGTTTTGTGATGGCAGCCTGTGCAGACTAAGAAAGGGATAAAGAAAATCGAAAGACCAACCACCTCAACAATGGGCATTATTAGGGCTTCAGGTTAAAGACTGGAATTGGAAATTAGAAGTGAAATGGAATTTTATTTCCCATGTAAATGGCCACTAGAAATAGAAAGTACCTTTGGTTGTGATTGTTATTTCCAGTATCCATTTTTATATAACCGCCACGATTATTAAATCTTTCTGAATAGCACACACATCTCATGTTATTTTTCCAGCTATATTTGGGTTGAAGGACTAAAGAATCGTATACTTAGATAGGGCTTGAGTCCAGTGTAACAGCTGATAGAAGTGGAGAGGGGGTTTGAGAACCATCTGCTTCTCTGAGAAGAGCCCCCCACCAGCTCCTCACAAGCCAACTGGAAGAGACGAGCCTAGAAGCCACTCGCGATCTTGACAGAAAGCTCTTCCCACAAACAAAGGCATTGAGAACACAGCCTCCCTGGAGGCAGGGGGAGCTGAGTTACCCACGCAGAAACCCAAACTGGGCCCTCTCAGCTCAGTGACTGCAGATCTGAAACTGATGGGGGAAAAGGTGGCTTGATTAAGAGTTAGAAAAACAGAAAAGAGACAAAACATGATTTTCCACTTTGACAAAGACCACACCAGCCCTGCTCCACATTTTTCCCGTCTCTCCCTTCTGTTGCAGCAGAGCTCCAGGCCCCTTTCTCAGCGTACCTGGGATTGCAAAGGATTCCGTTACAGCTGGTCTCTGTCAGGTCCCAACGCCGTCACCTGGCCTAGTGACATTTTGGATGATTACATCATATTTTGTTAGTCAGTCAATCACTGATGAACTGAACTTTACGTCTCCACCATCACCTAATAGAAGCCCCCGTCTCCTTGGCCTTGTAAGTCCAGATATTGAAATGAGGATTAATTATACCAAAAAGGTCCACTCTGCTAATTTCAGAAACGCATAAGAGTGAGTGATCCTGGGTCAACCAAGGGGCTTATTAAATACTGGTCTCTGTAGCTTCCAAAATCCTCTCCCCCACAGGAATGACACAGGCACAAGAGGAGGACACATTTTAAGTGTTGCCCCTCAATGCTTTTCACTAACTTTATAAATGTATAAGTATATACTAATCACTATCCAAACTTACCTAACTCTGGTGATTTCAGTAGACTTAACGGTGGAAGAAAAAAAAACAAATTTTAACATGTCTTAGTTTAGGCTTTTGATTACTTTAGACAGATCATCTTTGTAATCCAAATCAATGAAATTTAGCCTCCTTTAAACACTGTACATCATTCTCTTCATTCATTACCAACTTAGAGGTGGCACAATCGAACGACATCTACCTACTTTTTCTTTCTTCCTTTCTTCCTTCCTTCCTTTTTCCCTCCCTCCCTCCCTCCCTCTCTCTCTCTTTTCTTTCTTTCTTTCTTTCTTTCTTTCTTTCTTTCTTTCTTTCTTTCTTTCTTTCTTTCTTTCTTTCTTTCCTTCCTTCCTTCCTTCCTTCCTTCCTTCCTTCCTTCCTTCTTTCTTTCTTTCTTTCTTTCTTTCTTTCTTTCTTTCTTCATTTATTTATTTTTAGGCGAGGCAATTTTTGGTTGACCTCACAGATTGCAAGGACCTTGTCAGCTTACAATCCCTTATTTTAAAAAATTTTTTACATCTACAGCACCTGGTCTTCCTGGGTGGTCTCCCATCTGAGCGCTAACCAGGCCCAACTCTGCTTAGCTTCTGAAATCAGATGAGATCAGGCCTGTTCAGGGTGGCGTGGCCATAGACCACATCTACCCATTCAGAAGTTTAAAAGCCACCAGGAGTTCAGAGTCAGTTGACGAACTCGACCAAGCCTATCAGATGCTCCATCCTGAGCAGTTGAGTCTGAGATGAAATGATAATGCCGCTAGATGACATCCCCCTCTCTTACGGGTACATGGGGCACATCTGCATTGCTATCCCACTTGCACTTGCACTGTGACCTGCCCGTAACCTCACTGATAATCTACACAGTAAACATAGAATTAAACAAACCTGCTGCCTGCGATAAAGTAAGAGGAACCTGTGAAGGTAAATAGATCTACCTTTAGGTAACAAGTGTAACATGACAACTGAGGGGAGAGAGATGACAGTGCAGGGATACAGCCTGGGCAATCGTGGGTGTGAACTTAAACATGATATTAAAGGTGCCTTCATAGAGAAGTGACAGATTTCAGCAAAATCCTGCTGGAGCAGTCATGGACTCCACACACAGAACGACGAGCGCCGCGAGTCACAAGGTTTACTTCAAATTGGAAAGCCCCTTTCTGTCAGAACAAAAGTGCTCCACAATGTCACAAGTCATTAAGAATGATAAATAACCTCTTGGAGGCAACGCTGAAACCTTATGTGAAAAGGAAAACAAAACAAAACTAAACACCTATTATAAACTAAGCCTTAGATCTTTCATTAATGATACTAATTACGGGAGGAGATGCCTGACAGCCGCTCCCTTTTTTGTAGAATGAAAGGCCAAAATGTCCTTAAACATATCTCCCCAGGGTGTTTGCTTGGGTCACCTCCACCCCCACTGTTCTCCCTGTCCTACAGATCAGAAACGATTTAATCAATGTCTCATCAGCTCATATTTAAACCATCATTAACAGCACGTGTCAGGCATTTCTGCAAAAGAACTATTGCCCCCAAATTTCTAAGACATGCATGTTTTAAACTTTATGTATACATAATCTATCTTTAAAACTCAATATCATATTGTTAGGGACCAAAGTGTGGCTCCCAACTTTTCATTCCAACCTGTAGACTGCGTTCTGTAAGAATTCAAAGACAAGTTCTCAGACCCATTTACACCAGACTCTGACATCTGGTCATTCTGGACCCGAAACGCTACATTAGCTTGGCCCACATCACCAAGAGGCATCGAGCAGGATTGCAGTAGGTTGGCCCAGCCAGCAGCATCTAATGACCAGAAGCAAAAGGGATGGGCTTCGTTAAACATGTGTATTAACCAGCTCGTGCTGGGCAGCTAGAACAACAGACATGCATTTCTCTCAGTTCTGGAGGTTAAACATCCAAGGTCAAGGTGACAGCAGAGCGGGTTTCTCTGAGGCCTCTCTCTCTGGCTCGCAGATGGCCATCTTCTCACTGTGCCCTCATACGCTCTGTCCTCACATGTGAGCTGGTGTGCCCCTGGTGTCTCTGAGTGTTCTCATCTCTTTTGTTTATAGGGACACCAGGCAGCTTGCATCAGAGCCTGCCCTCATGGCCTCATTTTGACCTACTCACTTCTTGAAATGCTTCATCTTCAAATATAGTCACATTCTGAGGTCCTGGGGGTTGGGGCTTTGACATGTAAATGTCTTCTTTTTCTTCGGAGGGTGGTAGATTGGCACGATTCAGTTGGTAACAACATGATATTGAGTGTTAAAGATAGATTACTTATAAATTACCAGAGAATCTACTCAAAGGTTAAAACCCACATTCCTTAGAAATTTGGGGCCTGTAGTTTTTTTGCAGAAATGCTACATACCACTGATGATGGTCTAGTATGAAGGGAGATGAGATAGCCATTGAATTATTTCACTTAACACACCTTTATTAAGCATTCATTTATGACCAACTAAATTTTGCACTCCCCGCCCCCCCCCCCGACCCCCCAAGAAATCAACTTCACTGGAATGAATGCAATAAAACGAGTCAGTGAAGTAAGGGGACAAAAGTAGGCGACGCAAAGCAGGCTGTGCAGGAGCCGGAGAGGCGAAATGTGGGTTGTAGCTGCTTGGCTCTCAGGCTGTCACCAAGAACCTCCTGCCACTCAGAATCCTCATTAGTGAGCGGCTTTTGCGAGACACATGATGCTTGTGGTTGAAGGATGACAGCTGATAAACCTAACGTGCTTCTCCCAACATCGCTGTAAAATTCAGTTGCAAAAAGCGAAACCCCCACTGTAGAGGTTTCCAAGTTTTCCTGGTTTCACAGCCCGTGGTGTGTTCTTACTTTTTTACAGCAGTTCCAGGCCAAAGGGATTACCTAAGAGTCTGGTTTATTAAGGAGTAAGGCCCAAACAATGTAAGCATTCTGCTTGTCTAACTTAGTGGTTGTTGGGGCGGGGGGAAGCCAACCCATGTGCTGAAATAAAGTAGAACATTTTTCATTCATTCCTTTATATCCAGTGACTCACGAAGGGCCCTCAGTAGCCATGTGCTCTTTGAGTTTTGCATAACATCACAAACCTTGATTTGACGTCACCACTCACAGTTCCTGTTCTGTCTCGATTTTTGCATGGAACTGGCTTTTGGTGACAACAACTGCCCCAAACCCAGATTTACAGCAAAATCATCATCTATTGCTGAAGCTTGAACTTCCTCGCATTTGTGGTTTGTATGGGGTGCGGCCGATGCTGAATGCTGCTGCTGTTTCCCTCAAAAATGTATAATGTCTGGAGGTGCCCTGGGGTACCCTGGCATACAGATTGGAAACCACATCACTAATGAAGTCCAGTTTCAGTAAAACTAATACATATGTGAATTGATTAAGCAGCATAAAAATGTTACTAAAATTCTAATGAGCATGCTGCCTATTTTCTCCTTTGTTATCTCTGAAAAGGTATATTTAATCAGGCCAGAAACATGTGAGACTTGCTGGCAGCTTACACAGAGATGTTTGTTTCTGCCAAATAAACCGGACCTGAAAGTATTATTGTGCGAATTTTTAGAAGATACGGCTCAGAGTGGTTATGGGTTAACCTTCTGGGTCGAAGTCGTCTATATGTCATTATCAATAGTGAGTACTTCCCCACCAGGCCCACCTGTCTTCCTGGGAGACAAGAAGCATCCATCTAACCTACCCCATAAGTTCCATTTTAATCAAAGTCTCACCTTCCCCAAGATGGCATAGACAAAAACAAGGTAAGAAATCTCACGAAATGACAATTTACAAAGATTTTGGGATAGTGAGCTTCGCACACACCATTTCAGCTCATGAAGCAAGTGAGAGACAAAGCCCAGGCCCTCATCTGGGATCATCAGGATCATATTTTAAAACTCTCTAGTGATTTCAAGACTAAATGTATTCCTGTGATGCATTAACATGCTTCCTGATGGTGTGAAGAAGGATTTCAAGCCAGGAATGAAACAGAAACCCATCCAAGGCTACTGAAATTCTGAAGAACATGTATAAAAAGTTAAAAATATTCACTTCATTTTCCAGTGGATATATTACATAATAAACCTGCCCACTAAAAAAAAAATCAAGAGAACAATTATTAGATGAAATTCCATTTATTTTGCATCATGTATAAATCAGGCATTAACCAATTAGAGCAATATTTCCTTCCCCACAATATATTTTGATAATTCAAAAAACACTTTAAAGTCTTTTTACTTAACGAAGCTGTTTGGAGCATGAAACTAAGCAGAAGCAGCAGAGAAGTTTATCAGATGTTAGAAAGACAGAGAGGGTCATCTGAGGAAAGATCTTCGCACTGGAAAGGAGAAACAGCAAGATGCTGAACCTCCCATGGCCAGGAGTCCTGGAAGCTGTGTTTTTCTGATCAGAAAAATGGAAATGCTGGGCTTACTCCTGGGAACGGGTTCACACCCCAGGGACTTGTATAAGCAATCACTGCCCTGAAAGATGCTGATGGGCAGAAAACGTGCCATGCATCAGAACCACAGCAAGGGAGAGTCGGCAAAGAGGAAACCGTGTGGGTTTAGAATTTGCATTTAGGAATCGTTTTGTTAGAGTTGAAATCTGACAATCCAATGCTGGCATGTGCAAGAATAACATTTGCTAAGCTAGCTCCATACATGAGAAAACGACGCACACCTGGACCATCGACTTGATTATCAATTGTCTCCAGGCAACAGGGATTCTAGGCTCTGGTTCACTCCGACAGCTTCTATGTTATCCATCTCTCTCTTGGAATCAGTCCCAGTAGCAAGCGAGCCAGCTCCTAACCAAGGGGCAGCCCCCTAACACACCCAACCCTGCCTCCTCCCTTTCTCATTTCCCTTTACAAACCTCAGAGCCTCATCTACTGAACCTCTTTCTACTTCTTCGACCCCTGACTCTCCACATCCCGCTCCAAGCAACCCCCAAGACGCCATCAGAACTACTCTCATCGAGGGCACCGGTCACCGTCAACTTTGCCAAACCATCACCTTCCTTGTGCCCTTGCTGCCGTAAATCCTGAGCAGTGGCTGGTCACCTTCTCCTGCCAGGAATCATGACTTCTCTGGGAAACCTGGCTGCACAAACTCCCGGGCAGCATATGCCATTCCAGATAACCCCACCTACTGCGACTCAAATGTTGCACCCTCCAGGGCTCTCTCTTGGTTCCCTTCCCTTTAAATATACCCCCACGTGGTCACCTGTACACCTGGCTTCTTCATCACCATCTAAACAGAACCAGTTCCCAAGGTGGACCTGGCTTCTTCATCACCGCCTAAACAGGACTGATTCTCAAGGTGGACCGCCAACCCAGATTCTCCTCCAGAGGTCTGAGCTCAGAGCTGCATCTGCACTTTAACGTCCCACACACTTACTCCACATGGAACTCTTCATGCATCCATCACCTTTCTGCACCCTCACCCTCCCTTTCTTCCCTACCTTCAACTCCACTCTCCATCTTTGCTCCCCCAACTTGCCCATCTCTCCAGGCTCAAGGCCTTTGCCCAACTGCCTGGTGCATCTCTAATGAAGGTGCATACTTTAGGGCTTCAGATCTTCATGCCTTAACTCATTCTCAGTGGGGGCCATCTCACCCCCAAGGGGGCAAACATTGGTTCTTGGGGAAATAAAGCAAAAATATTTTAAATGCATGCAATACAGATATTCGTACATTACATAAATAGACAATAAAATTTCATGTGGGGTCAGATAGAGGAAAAATATCTAAAAAGGCCCCTTAGGAGAGGAGTAATGAAGATGGGTCTAGAAACACTGCCTCGACTACTCAGCCCCACTCCACCTGTGTTGTCCTCCTCCTCCTCGCAGATGAACTTCAGATATAATGGCTTCTCGTTGCAGAAACAGAAGGTGAGAGGAAGTTTCAGCAGCGATCTGGTCTACCCGACAGTCTAGTTATTCTCCATGGTAAACTAAGCAGTTTGCATTCTGGGTTTAAATGTCATTCTTTTTCACTTTCGTTAGAGCGTCCCAAGTCTGGTAAAGTTTTGATTATGAACAAGGTCACATCTCAGGGCTCTCCTGACTGACGGCCACTCCCAGGTGGGCAGACACTACCTGTGAGGATGGGCTATCCCAGGAGACATGTCTCCTGTCTGATGACATCATTCTTCAAACTGAGACCAGTTCATTCACAACTCCACACGTTTAAAATCCCCTTCACGACCTGTGTATCTTGCCCATTTGGAAATGTACATACATCACACCCAATCCCGCACATGACTTTTGCCGGCTTTTACAATTAAAATGAACCTAATGAAAACATCAACATATGCAAATGCGAATTTCATGCACAAACTGTGCTCCATTTACGAAACCGGAGACTTATCTTTTAAAGCACGTTGTCGTAAGTGCCATACAAATACGTTTTCCGAATCGACTTTAGCGTCTGGAGAGTAAGATAAAGCTTCATCCGATCTTGTCCTCACCAGACCTCGCCGGACTGTGGTTCTGCATCAGAATCACCTGGCACTTAAAAAAGATATATGCCCGGAGCCCATTCCTGAAGAGTCAAGAGGTTATTCATTTTTTTTACCTAAATCTCCCCAAGCGAATATGTTGTCACTACCGTTGGAGAAAGCCACAGCAGATAAAGAATAGATGACTACACTCGAACACTGCAGGAACAAAGAAACGATTCCGGTAGAGAAAAGAGCTCAGGAGTTAATAACGCATTCAACAACGGCTGATGCTGATGAGGACGAGCATCTCTCAAAGAGGTGGCCTTGCTGTTCAAACTGAAAATGTGCGGCATGGTGCGATTATTCAACTCAAGAGAAACCTTCCCTCTGCTCACTTAGGAGGGAAGGTCAGAGCATTAACGGGGAAAAAACTGGGGCCAAGGGGTAGGGATGGTGTGGAGAAGGAGACAGAACAAGGTTAACGAGAGACAAGCCAAGGTCAACCACAGACATGCACATCCAAGCAGACACAAATGGGACTTTGGAGGACCTGAAAGAACGGGGTGAGCTGGGACCAGGTGTAGGGGGGGTAAGACAACATGTACCTGGGGTGACACTGACTCCAGCGAAGGGATGACAGGGTCTCCCGTATCTTTTTATCTATCTATCTATCTATCTATCTATCTATCTATCTATCTATCTATTATCTATCTATTATCTATCTATCTATCTATCTATCTATCTATCTATCATTCTATCTATCTATCTATTTTAGGCAAGACAACCCTTGGTTGACCTCACAGATTGCAAGGACCTTGTCAGCTTACAATCCCTTTATTTTTTTATTTTTTATGCCTACAGCACCTGGTCTTCTTAGGTGGCCTCCCATCCAAGGACTGACCAGGCCCGACCCTGCTTAGCTTCCGAGATCAGATGGGATTGAGCTCGTTCAGGGTGGCATGGCCATCGACTCTCCTGTATCTTTTACAGGAATGTTTTAAATGCACCCCAGAAAGGTGGGGCTCTTTGCTCACACATTTTGAAAGCAAACAGCAAGCATTCAGTTGTTTCTAAGGCAAACGAAAAACAGACACCGAGTTAAAACTAGCTAATAAATGAGCATTCTGAAGTTCCAACGCTTTCTCTTTTTCTCCTTTGTTAGAGCGAGTCAGTCTCTTCAATCTGACAGCATTCGGATCGACAAATCTGATTAAGTTTGGATCAATATTACGGAATTGCTCCCAGGTGCTGCCTACGCTAATAAGGAAATGTTGCATTTCAATGACCACGGACCGAATTTAGATTTAAATGTAGAGCTACTTCAAAAATACTCATAATGTTAAATGTTATTAAATTAGGTAATTAAATAATATATTAACATTGATTACCTTTTGCTTAATGTTTAATGCACAGAAAATATAATCTGCATAGTTTTTCCCCGGGTGTCTCTTTCATTTTCACCTCTACATGACCACCGGATGCAGACCTGCAGGAGAACACGGTAGCAGATGCCGTGCCAGAACCCACGACAGTGACACATCTGTGGGTGCACCCATGTCTCGTCGTCTCAGTAACGGGCTTCCCCAGGTTTAACGGGACCCTCAAAATGACCCCAATGGAGCTTACAGGCAGTGACGGCGGCCACGGCACCACATCCCAGACAGCATTCACCCATATCTTAAAAGGGCAAAAATCCTGCAGCCTGGTAATGTACGTACTTTGGAATTTATTATTGCCTATCAAATTAATAGCTGTTCTTATCAATCCTGGCATCAGAGGAGAGGACGGGATTAGTGGCGTCGTGGGGACTTGTAGGATCCAGGACAGAGGGTGAACATTCACACGTTGGTTTTCCCAAGTTCTTATGTAACTGAGAAGGAAAGCCAATGTGAACAAAATAGGCTGCAGAAGAAGAAGAATCTTTTTATTAGTTTCCTAATCAAAAGGAGCTGACATGACTCATAGGAAGCTTCAACTTTCCTACTCCTCCTGCAGGCTCTGAGAGTAGATGAAATGGCTGGATCTGCAGCATCCTCCATATATATGAAGTGAGAGAAAAGCCAACGGACTCCGGGAGGCATCAGTCCCGATTTCGTTCATCAGCGGGACCAAGGTCAGCAGCCTTCTGCCTCTGGATTCCTTTTGATTCGAGGCCAATAAATCCCCATTGCTTTAAGCCTCCATAGTCTGGTTTTCTGTTTCTCGCAGCCAAATGTAAGGCTGACTCACATAACTGGGATATCCGATTGAGTCAGCATGCGCAGCCTTCCCGTGTGGTGGCATACGCTTCTGCTACATATAGTCTTCCAAGTGCATCTGGCATAGAGCAAATTCATCGAGATCACACATAAAAGCTATGTAGGGAAGGTACTTGAAATAGGCTGGCAAACCAATAAGTGAAGGAGCTCAGACCAATCTGAGACGAATTAACTTCTTGATGGAGGCGATGCCACTGGAGAGGTTGGACTGGGAGAGGCCAGTCGGGCGACCTGTGGGAGCGGTCCTTCTCGAAGGTCGGCCTGGAGGTGAGTTTTACAGGGCAGGGCTGACGTTGCCCCATGCATGCATGTCTGCAAGCTGAGAGGAGGAAAACCCAGCCGAACCAGGGAAATTCCTGGACTGGACCAGCTGGAGTGGTTAAGAGAGAGCAGTGGGAACAGGAGACACAGTCTTTCCCTCAAGGAACTGACTATATTGTCGTGAGGGTTTAATAAACTCACAAAAGAAAAATATCAAAGCAGATGTTGCTCGGGCACCATTATTTTGACAGTACTAGGTTGAAGGATCCTCCTTTCTTAAAAAAAAAGAGACAAGATCTGTCTCCTGGAACCTGTGGACATGACTCTACTTGAAAGAATGACATCTTGGTGGATATAATTCAGTTAGGGATTGGAGATGAGACCAAACTGGATTAGGGCGAGCCCTAAATCCAATGACAAGCATCCTCACCACAGGAGAAGACAGGGGAGGTCATGTGAAGACAGAGCAGAGACTGCAGTCAGGAAGCCCCAGCCAAGGGGCCCCCGGGGCCACCAAGAGAGGAAAGATTCCCCACCTCGGAGCTTTCGGAGGGAGGTGAGCTCCGGAGACAGCTTATTAATTTTGACCTTCTGGCCTCCTGAACTGTGAGAGAACAAATCCCGTCTGCTTTGAGTCATGAGTTTGCACGAATGTGGGATGGCAGCCCCGAGGACATCACACACCAATGCACGGTGTCCGCCACGGCTGCGGGAAGACCAGGGACTGCAGGGAGGCGGGGAGGGAGGCTGGGAGGGAGGGATGCTGGCCTGGAAGAAACCAGGATGGGTGCTGCATGCTTCCTCCTGGGGACATGACCTGACTCCCTCGCTCGTCAGACAAACACCTTTCCCTCAGGGAAGGCTGAGCTGCTGGAGGAGTTCCTATGCCCAGGCTCAGAGCTGAGCCTGTCTTACTGGGCTTGGCTTTAAACATCCAGGCGACAGCAGGTAGGAATTGGGGACTCAGTCTGTGTGCACCTCACATTCCCACATCAAGCTTAGGGTCAGGCATTTCGACATCCCTTTACTTGTGTTCTGCTCAGCTCAGAGGGCGGACGCATGTGCAAAGGTGACGGAGATGCCTTTTCTGAATTTCTCCCCATTTTTACTTCTTAATAAAATGTGATATTAAGTTTAAAATTGAACTATTAACAACTTAATGTTAAATTGGCTTATAAAAACCACTGTCAAAAGAAAACTGAACCGTTTGGGGAGCCGAGGGGCTGGTTTCGGGGGACTTTGGTGTCGGGTCTGTGCAGAGGTCACAAATGTGTGGCTCCAGGCTTTACCTTGGAAAACGTGGGTGAGCCAGCTACCCCAGACTTCAATCCCTCATCTGTCACCGAAGGCTGTGGGACCAGCCTTGGAGGCTTGCCTGTGACTCTGAGTGAGATACTTCAGTATTCGTGGCCATGGCCCATCCATCCGGTGACTCTTGGACCTTTGACCTTGC